>CM070648.1:48365917-50864771 GCA_036346575.1 Dendrocalamus sinicus | reverse complement strand
TGCTGCGAGGTTGAACCAGACCTTAATCGTCCTGATACTGATTCTGAATGCGATGATTTCTTCGCGCCGGCGCAGCAGCCCGTGAACATGGTTGGATCTGATAACGATGCGCCAACATCTGAAGGGTACCGACGAATGAGCTAAAAAAAACTTACGCAAGTTCTAGTGGTAAAATTGCTGTATAACATTTGTTTTCTAAGTTCAACTCTTGTTTTGAGGATTGCTAGATGTCAGGCAAACTGAATTTACCTTTAAATATGCACACTTTTTTTTAGCATTAACCCCATTGAAGCTCCGTTACTATATGAATAATTACAAGCATATGGAACTTTCAAAAATTACAAGCATATGCTTCTGGTAACATGTCATAACCTCTCTCTCAGTAAGCAATGTTGATTTGCTTGGATAATTTTCACTGTAGTTGTGTTCAAAAAATTTTGGTACAGTTAGCATGTGGTGAAAAATCCATTAGCTGGGTCATCTTAGGCGATGCATTTTGGTACCTTTAAATTTGTCTGTTACCCGTGGTAGTTTTGCACAGACTGTATAATTAATTCATGTTGGGGCCTTCTTACAAGAGGGCAAGATTTGATCGGTTCGGCTGAAAAGCTCATGGCTTATGGCTGAAAACACTGTAGTTGGCTGAAAAAAGCACTGTAGCTGACAGAGACTTATTTAGCATAATTAAATTTAGAAAAATTTAAAAATATAAAAAATATGTTAGCCCATTACGTATAATACAAACAAATACGGGAAAAAAAGAACCGGCAAAAAAGCTCAACAAAAAGCCAAAAGTTCAGAAAAAGACGAAACTTATAAATAGTGAAAAATAAGCCAGAAGCCTGAAGCCGAAGCCGAGTTGATCAGGGCCTTTAACATCTTTTGTAAAAAATCCAGGAAGAGGGACTTAATTGGCTGGATCAACCTTCCTTCCTCTTTCGCAGGAGATCACTTGCAGCAGTGCTTGGCAATTGCGACTTACCGCCAGAGGCGGAGTCACACCCGGGGTAGAATAGGCTTCAGCTCAGGGTGTGGAAAAATATCTAGTGTACAACCCGGGTAAATTCAGTTCAGGCTAAGTAATATTTTCATGGTTCAGTCTAGATAATCTAGATCATTCCACTACTGAGCCCGGTGCATAACTAAATTCTGGCTCAGCCACTGCTTACCGCCATAGTAATCTGTTGGTTTCGAAGATTGATGGATCTTGTTAACAAGGTATTACTGAAGTATATATGGGGAGTGAGGTGGCGGATTTAACTCACAAGACAGTGCTAACACGCTCGATTTTTGCTCCCTCGCCACTACTTGGGTCTGAGGAGGGTCTGAGGAATTCGTTTACAAGCCAACACAGTCATTCTGGCTATTGACG
This sequence comes from Dendrocalamus sinicus, assembly GCA_036346575.1. Classification (NCBI taxonomy): domain Eukaryota; kingdom Viridiplantae; phylum Streptophyta; class Magnoliopsida; order Poales; family Poaceae; genus Dendrocalamus; species Dendrocalamus sinicus. The sequence goes on along the minus strand of CM070648.1, from coordinate 50,863,399 downwards.
TTGCTAATTAGTTGCCTTCTCGCATCTCAGCAGTAAAACTATAATGGCGTAATGCCAAGCTCAGCGATTCAGTAATTCATGCATCTCTGAGCAGATTGTAGAATGCAAAGTTTATGTATGGAAAAAGAATGTTATCTTCAAAGTTAGGTCATGTGCCAGCAGAGCACTGTATGCATTTATGCCTAAACTCTTGAATTTCTTGTATTTACTGATTGAGCTGTGTGCTGTCTGGGATATCGAACTCATTGGCCAATACCCTTCTCGTTATATCGGAATTCCTGTTTTGATTCTTACATTATTGTGCTGCAGTTACCTGTTTAGTTGCTATGGACTTTGCATAAAAAGCGTAAAATCGGAGCATAAGCAAAAGCAAATATCTGCTATTATCCTGCCGCATAACATCATACATAACATTACACGGGTTGCGGAATCAGGTATCCCCGAAATGGTACATATGGGTTATACAAAGAAGCATAGGGATATGGATAGAAAACACTAATGGGAATTAAAATTTCTACCGCGTAAACCAGGAAGTTATATAAGTAAAAGATCACAGACCGTTGCCACTAGACATGCAATGTAGCAAAAAAGAGTCGAAGCAGTTTAGTTCAATATAGTACACATTGATGTAGTGAAAATAGTTGATCGTCTAACATATCTGAAAACCGATCCTCGGAAGCCAATTGTCATCTAGGGGTAGTCGATCTCCACTAGCCAATTGTCTTCTTCTCATATTGTTCCGATCAGTGCCGCAGTCACAGCAACGTTTGTACTGAAGTCCACACATTTGATTCAGGGATGAAACGTCGTATGCCGATGTGCTAGCACTACCATGCACAGCAGGATCTTCAAAAGGAGGCAGCTAAGGTTTCGATGGATGCTGCGATGTCTCTTAATTCCGTGATCCTATGCACCCCTTTATATACAACCTCCAGTATGATTCTTTTCCAACATAGGTAGAGATATATTTCACTCAGAAAACTTCTGACTAGATCCTTATCTAATACAAGAATAGATCGTATTCGACTTGAAATCTATCATCCGAATATTTACTATCAGGGGCGAAGCCCAATAGAGGCCCGTGGGTGCCCAGGCACCCCCCTCACTTCCAGAATTTCTTAAGGATTAGAAAATTTCGGCCCTATAGGCACCCCGCATGGCCCAAGACGAGGCACCCCCCACCAGGCCGGCAGCCCAACAAGCCCACTGCGCCACCACGTTTCAGAAGTTGTGCACCCCCCACCCATTTGCTCTAGCTTCGCCACTGTTTACTATTCCGATTCGTTAAGTGAGTGACCTGTAGGTTCATGTATACTTATTTCTAACTCAGAAACATCGTCCCAATCACTATCACTGGCTCGTTACCTTTAAATATATACAAAGATCAAACTAAACAAATCTTATGCAATATAATGTGTAATTAGATCGATCACGCACAATCAGTCATAACTACTTACGACATCTGATTACAACCAGTCTGCATCGACGAACTGGTCGTATGGAGCATAACCCTAGCTACATGCCTGGCTGAGCTGCGTGTAACTTGCATCCCCACCGTCTGGGCTCCTCTCGTTTTCCGAATCCAAGCCTTCTGGTTCATCAGCAGCGTCCAATCCTTGTTCTTCATGTAAGGCCGTGGCCTTGCCGCACTTGGCCCTCCTTGCGCGCACGGGGAGCACTGGCGCGCTCGGGGGCGGCGCGAACCAAGATGACACGCTCGGCGGTCGCGCCAGCCAGCCTGGTGCGCCCCCTCTCCACGCGAGGTGGCCTTTACAGCTCTGATCCAAGGCTGCTTGGCCTCAGGAGTAACTGCATGCTCCCTCATCTGCATCCAATTCTTTCCTCGAGAAAAAGGCAAATGGCCTTACTTGCCAAACTGCCGCTGTCCTTGCTGTGGCAGAGCTCGCATGCATGTTGCATGCACGCATGAGCGCTTGCACACAAAGATAGGAGGAGCTTTTGTGTATGTATCATCAGAGCATCAGAGGAGGAGTCTTGTCCTTGATTATTCCTTTTGAATTTATTTATCATGTTTTGCCCATGCCATGTCCAGTGTTCTGACAGAGAAACCATAGGTTTATGTCCTAGAAGTAGAACCAGCCAGGGAGATGGGAACAAGGCAACAACCAATTAAGCTCCTTCCTTTTCTCTTGAGATGGCCAATCACTTGATGTGGCCAAGAAAAAGAAATGCGCACCTCCTCCTTGATCAACCTCACAACCAATTATTCTACTACTACTAGGACATGCCTGCCCATCAGAAACTAAGCTTAAATAGAGAGCTTTGTATCATTACATGATACAAGATCAGGGAACACAATTGGCTAGGCCACCTCGCGCGGTGGGGCGCGCGCCAGGCCGCCGAGCGCATCACCGAGGTTCGTGCGGCCCTCGAGCGCGCCAACAGCCTCGTACGCGCAAAGGGGCCAAATGTGGCATTCCAGCAGGAGGGAGCTATTTTTGCCATTACGGTGACATGAATTGCCATATGGACCGAAAATTCTTGTTTCTTTAATGAAGCAGCTGTATATGGCTTGGTTCTTTTAGGCTTTTGTTATTTTTGAAAGTCAAAATAAACAAAAAAATTCATTATAGTAGATTCTTTAAACAATTTTTCAAACTTAAAACTACGTGTCGTCTACGTTAACATTAACCGTCGTCCGTTATCATCTTAAAAAGCATAAACAAAAATCATAGTTAAAAGATATCAACCATAGTAAAGAATATCACAGCCACTATGTGTCGCTATGCAACTAGAAGTTGCTCACAGATGAATACCCAATGACAGCGATCTCAAAAGGGAAGCCGCCGGCCCATCGCAAGACAAAGGCCATGTTTAAAAGTACTTTAAAAGTTCTGTGACTTTTGTCTATCACTTTGAACTTTTTGCTAAAATAATACTGTAGAAACTATTAGCTTCTTCTAATATATTTAATTAAAAATAAATAAACAAATAATAGAAAGGATAAAAGACACTATTATATCTCTATAGATAATGTAAAAAAAAAAGCCACGTTAAGAAGCCCTTACCTTGCTCAATCCATACAAAGTTGGGACCACATAATCCTTAACCAAACAATTCGTTTCTCACATCAAGGGGGTATGGCCACTTCTCCACTAAAATCCCTTAATACTAGCTGCAGGAGCCAGGAAATGCAAAATGACACCATGCCTTCAAAGATGTTCAATTCGTTTCTAAAACTAAATGCAACCACAAAACCAGTGTTCAAGAAGGCGCTAGGCGCTAGGCGGGCGGCGAGGTGGGGCCTAGCGCCTAGGGGGCCTAGGCGTCCGAATTAAAAATAAAGATATTAGGTAAAAATAAACAATCGTGTATATATATTTGCTGTTTAGACGAAGAAAATTGTTACCTTGATCAACAATTATCAGTGTTACTAGGATTCGTCTAATATATATAGTTAGGAGGTCTAGATTGAAAGAAATCTATTGAGAAAAAGTCTATTTGTAATTTTTAAAAATCGGAGGACTAAATGAAAAAAAATCCAAACCGACCCGCCGACTGTTCCTATCTAACCGACCGGCTCGCCTCGCTCGGCGCAAACCCTAACCCCAACCCGACGCCTCGCTCCCTCCGCTCCCACTGCGCCGCTCCCTGCCTCCCTCCCGGCCGCTCCCTCCGCGGCTCGCGCCCCATCCTCGCTGCTCTCCCACGCTTCTTCGCGTCACTCCTCCGCGCCTCCCTACCACTCGACATCCTCCGGCGGCCACGGGCGCGGTGGCGCGGATCCGGCGCGAGTCTCGGATCCGGCGGCGGCGTCCACGGAGCGGTGGGATCTGGCGCGGAGTCCGGATCCGCGGCGGCGCCCGGATCCGGCAAGTCGACGGCGGCGGCGATTCGTGTGCGGTAGCGCTTTCCCCATCCCGCGCGCTCCCTCGCGCGCGCTAGGCCGCTGGCCCGCTTGCTCCCGCCTTGGGCCGACTCGCCGCCTAGCCTCTTCTTCCCCGCCCAACTCCCCTAGGCGAGGCGCCGGGTGGCCGCCGAGCGCCTAGGCGGCCGCCCAGCCCGCCTTTTAGATCACTGCACAAAACAAACTCAAGATGTAGTTTGAACATCAGAACAGAACAAGTGTGACACGGATGAAATCAACCATAGCAAATCTTTAATGTTAACCACAGATAGGTCCAGACCCCAGACTCCGGACAACAAAAAGAACTACTCAGTACCAAAACATTCCGGTAAGCATAAATACTATTTGGCTTAAGGTTCTCGGCGAACAAGCATTCTAGTAACCACCCTTGAGATCATTGACCACATCGTACGGAATGGGGGTTACTGTCTCCAGTGTAGCACCTTCAACCATGAAACCAGGTTTGGGTCCCTCAGGCTGCCTCTTGGTGCTGATGACCTCGCCACGGGCCTTGGCATCTGCCTTGAGCTGGTCGTTCTTGGCTTTCCTCAGGCGGAACTCCTCGGTGCACCTGGATGGCTGCACATGCTCCATGCGTGCATGAATCCTCTTCCTGATGATCCGGTTACCAACCTGATGACAGAAAACACATGCTAGAATAAGATATTACTGTGTCAAGTGGCTCATTAGATGCTTCATACTCACCATAAACACACCAATGTTATCACTCATGTCTAGCAAATAAGCAAATTTACCTACACATAATCATTTTACACACACACGGGAACCAGACGCATGTATGTCAATAAATGAAACAAGAAAGAAAACTTAAACATCACAGTTAAGTAGTTGGTAAACAGAGAAATGTATAACATGACTTCTTGCAAAGCAATTATGACCAAGAGCTATTGAATTTCGGACCCAGTCAACCGAAGTAAGTCTGGTTCTGGCCTAGCAATCTATGTCAATAGAATAAAACTACATATTCAACAACTCCTGAGGTCTCCCTAGTTACAGAGTGCTATCCTTTACTGTGTTATACACAATAAAACAAAATGCATTCAAGTTGCAGATATACTCATCAAAACAAGATATATATGCAAGAGCAAGACAAACTAGTACTAGGTAAGAGGAAAAGCTGAAAAATGGTGGAATGGTGTATGTGTATCATCCAAACAGGCTTCCTCAACTGCTGCTGGTGCAGAAGGGCAGCCAGAATGACAAATATTAATGTATGCCCATCACACGTGTAACGTGCGCCACAAAAACCTCTCCCGTGGAATACCACGCCACCCCATGGCTCAAGGGGGAAGCGCTCGGCCTAGGGCAAACAGAACAAGTAGAATCAAACAGTTCTAATGCACCAATAATTCAATGTCAGGACAACAAATCAATTTAAGTTCAGCGTATATACATCAAGAGGAATTATGGCTCCACCAGACACTACATACACTATGAAAAACAACAAGATTTCATAGCTCAAAAGCAAAATGGCAAATAAGAAAAGCTATTAACAGTGGTATGTCATATATTAAGCACCAATAAGAAAATAATGCATCAAGAATAATTGTGCTGCAAAAGGGGCAGCCGGGCAGAAATGGGTACTGAAGAGGTCATTGAGCACACATACGAGGCTACCTAAATATATCTAAGTGCAGTTCAATATTCCACCAACACGGGATTATTTCACAAAGGAAGAACTACCTAAAACATTTAACGCTACAGCGACTTCGCCATTCTTAACAACTAGCACGAGCACGAACCACGAAGGAATTCACAGCAAGTAAGTATAACAGCATGAAATCCTAATAACACAGAGAAAAGGCTCCATTCGCTTCCATCGAAATGGATTTAGATGCACTACCATACCGAAAATAACAGCACGGCACTACCAGCACAGATCCACCAAATCTGAAGCCTACAGAGAAGAGAAGAGATTGTACTGTGGTTGGCTCGGCGGATTATACCTGCTTGTTGATCTCGACGCCGATGGCGCGCTTGGTGACGTTCCAGACGCGTCCGGTGCGGCCGTGGTAGAACTTGTGCGGCATGCCCTTGTGCACGGCGCCGTTCACCTTGACGTCGACGTAGTCGCCGATCTTGTACGTCCGCAGGTACGTGGTGAGCGGGATGTAGCCCTTCTTGCGGAACGGACGCGCAAACAGGTCACGCGTCCGCGACCGCAGCCCGTGCCCCGCCGGCATCTTCCCCTTCCTTCCTTCCTCCCTCTACCTGCGGCTGCGCGGCGGCGGCGGCGGCGGGTGCGTGCGGCGCTAGGGTTGGAGGGTTTGGAGTTGCCATCGATTTATATCTAGCTCTCGGGCCGTGGTCGACTACATGCGAATGGAACCCTCTGAGATATTGGGCTAGGCTTTTCTGAGTCTATTACGGTCGTTTCTGTTGGGCCATGGTGGGCTGGCCTTGGGAACAATTGGTGAAGTCTCTGAGATATTGGGCCACTAATTTTTCATTGCAGGACGGCTAATTAGTCTGTGAAGCACGGCGCGGAATCGGACTCGACCACGACGTTAGCCTCTCTTCGCGTCGGACTCGGACTCGAGCCGCGAACAAACGGGCCTTCCTCTCGGACTCGATTCCGCTCGGGCCATTAAAAAGGGAGGTGCTAGCCCCCACGTCTCTCCACACCAAACCACCGACTGCTTTGCGTGCCCAGCAGCAACAAGCCGACAGGCGAGCACAAGATCAAAGCGAAGAGAAGAGCTCACCACGATGGCCAACGAAGCGGCCGTCTCCTCTTCTTCCGGCCCGAAGAAGGCCGCGAACCGGCTGGTGGTGGCCGAGGCGACGAACGACGACAACTCCGTATGCAATCTCCACCCCGCCACCATGGACAGGCTCTCCATATTCAACGGCGACGTCGTCCTGCTCAAGGGCAAGCGCCGGCGGGACACGGTCTGCGTCGCCGTCGCGGACGACACCTGCGATGAGCACAAGATGAAGATCAATAAGGTGGTTCGTTCCAACCTCAGGGTGCGCCTGGCCGACGTCGTGTCTGTGCACCAATGCCATAGCGCCAAGTACGGCAAGCGTGTGCACGTTCTCCCCGTCGACGACACCGTCGAGGGCCTCACGGGTGGCCTCTTCGAGGCGTATCTCAAGCCCTACTTCGTGGATGCGTATCGCCCTGTCCGTAAGGGCGACCTCTTCCTCGTTCGTGGTGGCATGCGGAGCGTCGAGTTTAAGATTATGGAAATCGATCCCGCGGAGGAGTACTGCGTGGTGGCGCCCGACACTGACATCTTCTGCGACGGCGAGCCGGTGAAGAGGGAGGACGAGGAGAGGCTCGACGATGTCGGGTACGACGACGTGGGTGGCATGCGCAAGCAGATGTCGCAGATCAGGGAGCTCGTCGAGCTGCCACTCAGGCATCCGCAGTTGTTCAAGTCCATCGGTGTTAAGCCTCCCAAAGGTATTCTTCTGTACGGCCCTCCAGGCTCGGGTAAGACGCTGATCGCCCGTGCGGTGGCCAACGAGACCGGCGCATTCTTCTTCTGCATCAATGGCCCCGAAATAATGTCTAAGATGGCCGGAGAGAGCGAGAGCAACTTGAGGAAGGCTTTCGAGGAGGCCGAGAAGAACGCGCCGTCCATCATATTCATAGATGAGATCGACTCGATAGCTCCGAACAGGGAGAAGACCCACGGTGAGGTCGAAAGGCGTATCGTCTCCCAGCTGCTGACTCTGATGGACGGCATGAAGGCTCGCGCGCACGTCATCGTCATGGGCGCCACGAACCGCCCGAACAGCATCGACCCTGCTCTCCGGCGATACGGGAGGTTTGACCGCGAGATCGACATTGGCGTCCCTGACGAGGTTGGGCGCCTCGAAGTGCTGCGCGTTCATACCAGAAATCTGAAGCTGGCTGAGGACGTCAACCTGGAACTGGTTGCAAAGGACACGCACGGGTACGTTGGCGCCGACCTGGCCGCGCTCTGCACCGAGGCTGCGCTGCAGTGCATCAGGGAGAAGATGGACGTGATCGACTTGGAGGACGACACCATCGATGCGGAGATCCTAAACTCCATGGCCGTCACCAATGAGCACCTCAGGACGGCTCTCGTTGGCACGAATCCTTCTGCGCTTCGTGAGACAGTTGTCGAGGTTCCCAATGTCAGCTGGAACGACATTGGCGGCCTGGACGGCGTCAAGAGGGAGCTGCAAGAGACCGTCCAGTACCCGGTCGAGCACCCCGAGAAGTTCGAGATGTTTGGCATGTCGCCTTCCAAGGGCGTGCTGTTCTATGGGCCACCGGGCTGCGGCAAGACCCTGTTGGCCAAGGCGATCGCGAACGAATGCCAAGCAAACTTCATCAGCATCAAGGGACCCGAGCTGCTCACCATGTGGTTCGGTGAGAGCGAAGCCAACGTCCGTGAAATCTTCGAGAAGGCGCGTCAGTCCGCGCCGTGCGTCCTATTCTTCGACGAGCTCGATTCAATCGCGACGCAGAGGGGCAGCAGCGTGGGGGGTGCGGCGGACAGGGTCCTCAACCAGTTGCTGACCGAGATGGATGGCATGAATGCCAAGAAGACGGTCTTCATCATCGGCGCCACCAACAGACCCGACATCATCGACCCAGCGCTGCTCCGTCCCGGCCGTCTGGACCAGCTCATATACATCCCCTTGCCTGACGAGGCCTCCCGGCACAAGATCTTCCAGGCCTGCCTCAGGAAGTCTCCGGTGGCCAAGAACGTCAACCTCGGTGCACTCGCTAAGTTCACGGCGGGCTTCAGTGGCGCCGACATCACAGAGATCTGTCAGAGGGCGTGCAAGTACGCCATCCGGGAGGATATCGAGAAGGACATCGAAAGGCAACGACAGGCCAAGCAGAACCCCGAAGGCATGGAGGTGGACTGCGACCAGGGAGCGGCGGAGATAAAGGCAGCTCATTTTGAGGAATCAATGAAGTATGCGAGGAGGAGCGTGAGCGACACCGACGTCGGGAAGTACCAAGCGTTCGCGCAGACGCTGCAGCAGTCCAGGGGGTTCGGCAGCGAGTTCCGCTTCCCGGCGCAGCCCCAAGCAGCAGAAGCTCCTGCCACGGCCAACGCCTTCGACCCGTCCGCTGAAGCCGACCAAGATGATCTTTACAACTGATCCGCGAACCTTGGCTGGCAATTAACAAAGATTCTGATGTTTTTCTTTTCCTTTAGATGTAACGCGTATTAGTGAAAACTCATCTAAACTTGTTGGTTATCTCCATGTATCTTTTCGTTGTACTAATAATCTATATCATATGCAGTTCATGAAATAAGAACCTTCCTATCCCGAAGATCCTTTTGTTTGTGATACCATGCCTTGAGCTACCAAAGCACTGTTGACTTCTGCATACTGTGTGCAAGGGCAGAAATTAAACGGTCATGGCCATCTCTGGAAACAGACCCCTGAGCTTCTTGTTCACAGCAAAGAAATTATGACTTGTGCTGGTAAAAACCTGCAATTGTAAGATCTTTCAGACAAAAACATTTTAGCGTCTGAAAGAGTAACATGGAATATTTAGCAGCATAAGAAAATAGTAACATACCTACGAACAAGCTCATGTACCAATCCACAGCGTAACAAAATAGTAACATTCCTACGAACAAGCCCATGTACCAATCCACATGCTAAGCATTGATTCGAGTCTTGGAATACAGATTGGATACAAATCCTACCAGGTGGCAGCAGCGTGCCATCCGCTTTCGTTGCAAAGATTGAAAGATAGCTATTTTTGTAAGTCACTCCTATTTACTCTAGATATACACCAATATATTTTCAAAGATAAATAAATATAGTATTCCCAAATGAACCGCTTCACAATTCCCCCTAAAAAAATTTAGCATCTAGAAGATACTGTTGTCTTCATTGCATAGCTCAGATCAGGATAAAAAAATCCATTCCTTTAGTATAGTTGCTGCAATAAATTCTCCAAGTTAAAGTAACCATGAAATTCACCTAAACATTAATTTCTCACACTTCAAAAATACAATATCGAAAGTGTTGCATTCCGGATAGCACTGCAAACATCATTACCACGGAACCAAGAGCTAATAATACATTACTCTCATGCACTCCGTTTATCCATTTGTCCACAAGCCTGAAACCCTGGGCTGTTGCAGTATAAAGGATAGAGTCTTCATCAACTTGGCGCTGAATGTAACAAAGAATAAGGGCTGCCTCTGAATCCTCATTACCCTTGTCAGAAATCAGTTCCCTTGCAGTCTTGAAGAGAGGAAGTATAGCATCAGGATTGCAGGTCACATCAGTGCCTATCAAGGTTCCAAAAACCGGAACCGGAAGAAATCCCGGTCGGCGGCCGGTAACGGTAACCGAGCGGTTACCGACCGGTTACCGGAAAAACCGGTCACAATTTGAAAATCAAATTTTGAATTTTGAGATGTTTTGAAACCAGTAACCGGAAAACCGGCCGGTAACCGGAAAAACCAGAAAAAACTGGCCAAAATTTGAAAATCAAAAATTGATACCGGCCAGTTTTTTCGGTTCTCGGTCTCCACGGGTAAAAACGGTAACCGGCGGTTACCAGCCGGTAACCGCCGGGATTTTGAGCCCTGGTGCCTATTATGCAATCAAAACCTGCATTATTGCCAGAAAGCTCTCTGACTGCCTTCACATCATCTTTTTCGCCCCAAAATAACTTCCTAATCAGAATTCTGTTAAGCAAATTAGGCCCCAAATTAGAGGAAGTGTTCTGTCTAAGGAGATCGAGTGATTCTTCATCTCCATCAGTAGCTACAACAAACTGAGCAAAACTGGCAGCAACCATGGAGCAGATGCCAGCTGAGCCACAACCCAGCTCCTGCATCCTTTTGCCAGCAGCGATGGAAGGATTCTCTGCTAGAAGACTGCACATGAATTGAGCTGATTCCCAAAGCATTAGGCCAGTCAATTTGCAGGTGTGCTGGTATTCTTTCGTGAGCATTTTTATTTTGAAGTCATGACCTTTTGCTTTGATCCTAATAATTTGTGCCTGCAAACCAAAAAAAACTGATGTGCAATTACTTCATAAGACAATGGCAGTTCTAGTTAAAAATTTACTGGAAAGGAAAACATAAAGAGAGAATGAGTTCTTTTAGGCTGTGGCTTATGGCCTAAACTTTTGAATTCTGGCTGTTCGTGCGAGAGAGAGAGTTTGAAGAGATACTCGCGTGCGATTTTGACCATACAGATGAAATCAGGACAGTGTATACTATAATCAACTTGTAGACCCTACTTTAAAAAGTCACTACGTTTAAAAGTTAGTTACTGTAGAAAGCCAAACTATAAGCTCAAAGAACCAACCCATAAGTCAAAATTTGGAGCTAAAAAAAAGAATCAATGTAGACATTTCATGGTGTTGTTGATCAGACTATTGGATATAACTGAAACCCCACTGTAAGTACATTGAGTTATTGACTAAAACGAAGGATGCAGACAGACTGCAGTTGCAGTAACAACTGAAGTTGACTGCATGCATTGCCAGCCATTGTATTTTTATGCAGCAGATCCTGGAATGGCAAACCCGAGTAAACCAAATTAACAGTAAAGCTATTGTTTGGTGCCCTTGTTTCACATGAACAGGGAAGAAGGTCTTTCGCATGCTACTTCTTTAGGGTCAACTACCAAACTTACTAAACTCTACTTCTTTAGAGTCAACTACCAGACTTACTAAACTCTCTTTCTATCCTGGACAGCATTTTCCTAGTTAGCTCTTCATATCTTGCATTACTTTAAATATTTAATTCAGATAAGACCAACATAATGCAAAGTAAAAGACTAACAGGTGATCAATTAGGCGTGGCACGGAATCCAATTATTTACTCCAATACGAGCCTGAGGTTGACAACAATAAAGCATAACACAACATAAATCTACGAAAAATGTTACCTCATCAAGACTCTGTGATGTTCCAAACATATTGCAAAAATCCACAGAAAGGTCAATTTCTTCGCTATTGGTCTTCTATTTTTTTTTAATGTGGCAGATCCCTTAGAGCAAACCCAAGTAAACCAAATTAACAGTATAGGTATTGTTTAATGCACTTGTTTCAGATGAACAGGAAAAAAGGTCAGAATAAATCTTGTTTGTACGCTACTTCTTTAGAGTCAACTACCAAACTTACTGGACTCTCTTTCCTGGATCACATTTTCCTAGTTAGCTCTTTATATCTTGGGTTACTTTAAATATTCAATTAGGCATGGCACGAATCCAATTATTTACTAAAGCCTCAACAATAAAGTATAGCACAACATGAATCTACCAATAATGTTACCTCATCAAGATTGTGTGATGTTCCAAATATATTACAAAAATCCTGAGAAAGGTCAATTTCTTCACTGCTGTTCTTCTGAGAAATGTCAGCAGCTAGCTTATCCTCTTCTCTGTCACATGCATTGAGGTCAAGTTGACCATTTGGACCTCGAAGACAAGCTGAGTTGAGGGTAAAGGTAGCTTGGATCCAATTCCTAAGTAACATAAACAAATAATTAAACACTTATGGCATTTCGTAAGAAGAGTAAATTGCACCACAGGTACACGAACTTGTGAGGTGGATGCATCTAGATCATTGAACTATGAAACCGTGCATTTAGGTTAATAAACTTGTTAAACCATACAAAAGAGGTCCAAAAAAGGTTTTGCAAGGCTAACAAGGCATCAACATGGTACTAATGCTTATGTGGCAACTCTTCTCCTCCTTTCTCTCTTCTCACCCACTCTTTCTCTATCCTTCACATTCTTTTTTCTCACTCTCTCTGTCAAACACCAGGTGACCACTTTTAGGTCTTGAGCCAGGCCCTCCCGTCGAGAAGCAGGAGCAGGACCGCATGATTCACGAGGTGTGGCGACACCAGGAGATGGCGCCCCTCGCGCACGAGCGGGAGCGCGCCACGGTGACCAGAGGTGGAGGTGCACACATTAATTCAGGCATGCAACTACGTGCATCATGGACACACAGTACCAGGAGGTCGGGCTGAAGGAACCGCTTCGCGACAGTCAAGTGTCTGTTACTTTCTTAAAATAGGTATGGGATTGGAACGTGATGAGGTGCATTCCATTTTAGAAAGTTTCATCAGATTTACGATGGGAAAGGAGAAAATTGGGGGAAAGATTTAGGAGCCATTGCGACGTCATGGACGAAGGAGGGGTGCCAATTGATGACATGTTCCTCGAACAGGGACTCCGGGAAGTAGTCAGCGGTGGCCGACGCAATTTAAAGCATGTGGACAGGTTTGTCACCTTCTTCCACTACCAGACCACGGTTTTTTCCTAACGGCTATTTACATTCCTAATAGCCTCGCAGGCTTGTCAGGTAAACTTAACCTTCCCTGACGGGTAGTGTTATCGACACGATTGTTCTGACTTTTATTGATGGAGGCGGGTTAACCGTTAGGAAAAATGGAATTTCACTGACGTTGCCAAGAACTGTTAGGAAACAGCAGTATAAAAAAAGACTAAGCAAAAAAGGACAACAAAAATAAAAACCTGCCAAAGTACACGCTATCTGCTATTTGATCAAAGGGCACTCTGCCAAATTTAAATGTAAGCAAACTAGAGTCCAGGGCAATATGTTATGCTAACTTGATTCCCTCATTGCATGCACAGTGGACAACTTAATATCACCCATACATGATAATAGAAAGAAGCAAAGAGATAAGCGTGCGATTCAAATTCAACATCTTGAAAAGCACAATGATCAACGAATTCAAATTCACCATATCGAAATGCACATAATGATCAACAACTTAAGGTTCCTCATAGAACTTTCTTGTTCTAAACATGTTACAAAAATATCACTGCTTAAAGTAAATCGTAAAACTAACTGATTTGTGCATGAGTTCAATATCAAGTGATGCATACATACTAAATAACATTTGCAATACATAGCAAAAATCATCACCTGTTCATCACTAAGTCTAGTGAACGGTTCTCAACTTGTTTGTTGTGCACACAAATTTCCTCAACAGTAAATCCACATTTCAAGAATAAATCCACCAGGTATTCATTTGAAAAGTAATATGCACGCTGCATGGAACCCACATTTCAAGAATAAATCAAGCATTCATTTGTGAAGTAATATATATGGTGCATGAAATATGTTAATCTGCCTGTTTGTGAACCTCAATTAATGTTTATCGGAATCCACTCACCGTGCCATCACCTCTGACATAGAAGTTGTCACTAATTTGCTGGCCTTTAGACATAAGCCTTTCCTACAAAATATTTTCAAGAAGACAATAAGACGTCCTACATGCATGATGAGTTTAGACTTTAGACTCAACATAAATTATATAAAAATGGCCTAGGACAAGTCTTGAAAAGACAGTAGATTCGATCACCTAAGGGAAGTCATAGGTCAAAAAAGCAAGTTGCATATTTGGACACCTAAATAGGAAATGAAAGGTCAGGTGGGAATTCACACATAACAGCCATAAAAGAAGCAGACAGTGGGAGGTAGTTTCTGTGTTTGAAGCATGTTGCCAACAAAAAGCCACAGCTTGAAACAACATCATGACAAGCTGAGGAGCTAACCAAAACTTCTATCTAATATGTCAAAACATTTTTCTTTGACGCATGATTCCATACAGCAAAACTCATACTTACACAACCATGAACAGGAGAAGGAAAAGATTTGTAGAAGCCATAAAATTTCAACAAACCTGATTTTAGAAAATATCTCAAAAAGTACATAAGATTAAATTCAAACCTGTGCAAAGTCACCGAAGGCATAGTCTCGAAAGAGCACATGGCCACCATGCTAATACAAAATACATGAGTTCAGTTCCCTATGTCGTTATGACAACTTATGAGAAATGAAAAACTTGAGATCTTGTACTTGGAAGTAACAGGAGTACTTACTTTGAGGACATTTCTAACATTCTGCAGAACTAAAGGCATTTTATCTGGTGCAACTGCAGAGAGCATAAAGATCTACTTAATATGTTAGTTTTTTGTGCACTCATAAGTCTGGAAATAAATGTAAACAGAGACATGAAAATGATTAGTTCAAATAGACATGTAATCAGAGTATAACATGTTACCATTGTTACAATATCCACAGAGGAAGGTTCCACACTCTCGGTTAGTTTTTCTGATGTAATATCACATACAAATGCATTTACCCGACCAGGTCTGAAGTCCTTGTGTTTCTGAATGTACAATTCAACCAATGGTGACATCAACGGGGAAAACTGAGCAAATGGACTAGTAAACCAGCTGTTAGGGAGAAACAACTACCTTGACCAAGTCAACAGCCAGTGGAGAAAAATCACAGCCATGAACAAATATATCTGGATATGTAGAAAGCAATGGAAATATTGTATTTCCAGCTCCACAACCAACCTGCATTGAACTTTACACTAGTCATATTCATATTTTATGCAAGCGATAAATAGCAACAAAATTTGCTAGATGCAGGCATGCAGTGATCAGCATATAGTTTAAAATTGATTGAACAAGTAGAATGTTGTAAGTTCTGTTCAGATTTGAATATAAATTGCCTTGTATATTCAAATGCTCAGATTCCGTACTTCATGCCAAAGAGTATTCTTGGTCAAATTTTTGTTGAGCTAGATTATCAGATACAATCACATAATGGTAAGTACAGAAACAACC
This sequence comes from Dendrocalamus sinicus, assembly GCA_036346575.1. Taxonomy (NCBI): domain Eukaryota; kingdom Viridiplantae; phylum Streptophyta; class Magnoliopsida; order Poales; family Poaceae; genus Dendrocalamus; species Dendrocalamus sinicus. The sequence continues at coordinate 50,847,924 of CM070648.1, read as the reverse complement.
TTACAAAATCGACATTACTCAAAAGAAACATCATCCATACCTCCAAAACCACCATCTTTTCCCCATCTTGGCCCTATGTTCAGCACAGTTACATCAGCTTCATGCACATTATGGCAAAAAATTTGGAGGAAATCTGTAGGTTTAAATGTTTACCTCAAAGTATTTCCCCCATTCTTTATCCAAGTAGTGTCGATCCTTGAAGAACTATAAAAAAAATGGAAGGGCGCAAATCAAATGCATGACAAAACAAACATAAACAAGCAGACATTTAAGGAGTAAAAAGTACTGGCAATAGAAATTTATAATACAATGCTGCTGCATAGTTAATCAAGATGTCCAAAAACAAAAAATTCACCATATAACGTTTTATCAGTATGAGCTTCCTTTTTTGCAAACTGAAGTACTAAACCCACTATTGCTCGATACAGCATAAATATAAGGAATTAGCATCAGTGGAGTACTGCAAACAAAAAAATGGTTTTACATTTTTGGGTAGTATGAACTAGAGATCTCTTTGAACTATGAAGTGTGTGCACTATCTGCTAGCACATACCGCTGGTAATAAACAATTCAGGGGCTTCCCTCATGCACATCCTTCCCAAAACGAGGGAATTCGTGGATCATATTTAACAAGACATAACTAAGCATTGCAGTTGCAACACAAACTCGCACAGCTCTAGCTTCCAAATTCAACTATTTTCCTTCACAAGCTAACGAAGCTACTTCAAGAAAAGTGGGGCGGGGGGGGGGGGTGTAGAATTGCAACCTTGTCCTCGTGGCGCTTGTAGAAGATGTCCCAGTACCTCCTCGCATCCCTCTCGTACTTGTCTGCATCGAAAACCAGTCTATAGAAACGGCGAGATAGCACCAAAATAGAAAGGGGTAGTTTGAGCTCGCGGTGAACCTTTCCAGAAAGGAGTAACGAGCCTTCCAGAAGAGGTAGAGGAGGAGGAGATCTGCACGCTGCTGTGCTGCTGCTCGCCGCCGGCCATGGCGTCAAGCGTCAACTTCGAATCGGCCGTGCCTGCAGCGAATCCTCCCTTCTGGCCGCGGCGAGGCGAGTGGGCCGGGCCGAGGCGTCAAGCTGATCGACTCGTCTACCGAACGGAAAATCTCAACTGAAAGGGCAAACCAGCGGGCTCATTTGAAGGTCCGGTCAGGTGGCTCATCATCAGCGCCCTCGGCCCATCGTTTGGCTTCGGCTCATACAACCGAACCGAGTCGAAACTTGGGCCGAGGCGTGCCATGGCTACAGAAACGGCCTATGGCAACGCACGATCTGTAGAGGTCGGCCCGACCTATCAGCCACGGCACACGCAAGGCCTTGTCCATGCGTGCCCAGCAGACCGAGGCCCGATCTTTTGGTTTTTAATTATAGCTAATAATTTATATATATATTAAAATGATAATAGACGGTAAAGATGTTGGCGTGAATAACGTATGTAGTTTTGAACTCAGAAAATCGTTTTAAAAACGGCTTTGAGAAATTGTTTAAAAAACATTTGACTTTTAGAGAAACTAGGAAAAAAACAGAATCGGAGTAGTAAAATGGGCGGGCCGGTGGCTACGGGCTACGGGTGGTGCTCTCGCGCCCTAGACGCGCACAGAGGCAGAGCGACAGGTGGCATGCACCAACTTTGGCGTGTCGAGGCTGTCGGCCGCATCCACCTCGTTCGTCAACGCAATGGGGTCGGTACACCGTACACGGACATACTCTACTCTTTTTACCCTTAAAAAAACTTAACTATTTTTACCTTTTTTTTAGCTAGAGTCCGTTGCTGTAATGTTCAAGCTCTCTCTTTCGACGGAACTCACTCACACCAACTCCAAAGTAGCGACTTATGGTAAAATCATTTTCTTGTAAATTTTGAAAGGAAAGTACATAACATTTGTTTCACAGGTAAGGGTCTGTTTGTAAGCCCAGTTTTAGATCTAAAATCGGTGTAAAATTCTAGTCACGAATTTTTTCAATTTGGGTTAAAAAAATCTGCTTGCATGGGCTGATAATATAATTTATTTGCACCCAGTTTTGACCAATCCAAGCGGAAAACAAAAGGTGATTAGACAACGGAATACCATTGCAACAGTATAGCAACAGGTTTTATGAAGTTTCATGACAATATTAAAAAAATTTCAAGTTTCAGTGAGTTCATGTGTTTCTAGAAGTTTTCAAAACCTTCCAAGAAAGTTTCTTCATTGAGTTCCAAATTTTTCAATTCAAGTTTTAACAAATTTCAGCCTAAGAGTTTCAAAAGGTTTTATCAAGAGTTTCAACTAAAAAGTTTCGAAAGGTTTCACCAAGTTTCAATAGGTTTTTGTAAGTTTCAACAAAAAAAATTTAAGAAGTTCTAAACCAGTTTTGACGAGTTTTATATTTTTGCCGACGCGGATGTGCGCGCTCATTGCGAATATGCCCTGTCAAACCGTGTCGTCATGGCCCGCACACTTCTCCATGTCCCGTGCTGACACGCCTCAGCGCACATGCTCACCGCGCATCACGCCTCGCCAAGCCGCATTGTTGTGGCCCTGCACTGTCACCATCTCCATATTTCTCCGTGAGAAGAGGAGGGGTGACATCGTCGACGGTGGAGGGAGGGGAAGGGGAAGGGAGAGGGCGACACTGGCGATGGAGGCCTAGAGGTGATGGGGAGCCTTCTAGGTGATCATTGGCGACGAGGACGTTGGCAGTGAGGACACGAGCAGGACGTGCCCCTACCGTGGCCTCACAAGCTCATACAACTGCGTGTCATGTGCCCTTGAACCTCCATGGAGGTGGAGAGAGAGGGAGAGAAGGAGGGGATGAGGATGATGAGAATATGACCCCTATGGATACAACCATATTTGCTATACTTACTATTCCAATTACAAGAGTTCATATATTTCACTTAAATTATCAACACCACATCATTTGTGGACCAATTCAAGTAATAGTTCAAGTTGGACACATTTTAGAATCCAATTCGGCCTCCAGATCAATTCGGATTCAGTTTGATAGGTCCAACTTCAAATGTGCATAACTTTCACATACGGAATCCGTTTGAGGTCCACGAGTACTTGTTGAAAAACTTTTCTTGTCCTCTTTCCAATGGAAACAAGGTGCTACGTCACTAGTTTGGGTTAAATTGGGCCTAAGGGGAAGGCACGCTCTCTCTTGGCCTGTAATATTCACGACCGTACTATTTATGTAATTAGTACCATGAATAGTACCACCCTTATTTCTTAGTTTTGCGCAGCTTTTTCTTCTCTATTTAAGGAGGTCGCACCCTTTTAGTTCCCTTGTATTTCGTTTGGTTAGTTTTTCTATTGTGAAAACTCTTGTTCTTTGCTTGTGCTGACTAGACTAACCGTAAAGAACCTCTGCGAAATCCCACCTTTTTTGAACTCAATTCATATATTTGCAATTCAGATTGCTTATTACTTTGTTCTTACTTGTTCTTCGATTGCTTGTAGGAATTGATCCTCATGATCAGGTTAATCGAGTCTTTGGCACAATTGATAATGACTTGGTGATTAGTTCAGCGGTTGCTTGGTTCGTACGTGTTACGTTCGTCAAGGTATGAGAAGAGAGCCACCATGTGAGGTACGAAATCATGATGATGCACTTGGTAAAATTAAGTTCATCATATCTCCTTTTGCTGCTAAATTTGATCCTGATGCCTATGTTGACTGGGAGATAGCCTTAGTCAACAAATTTGAATATTATGAATGGTCTGATAGTCAAAAGATAAGAACTGTCACTAGTGTTTTTGTTGAGGATACAAAACTTTGGTGGAAGTACTTAAGTAGACATGGAAGAGTGTCTCAAACGTGCATGCATTAAAGAAACTTTTAAGAGATCAATTTGTTCCTAAGTATTATGCTGATTATTTGCTAGCTAGATTGCAATATTTAAAACAACGAAGTAGAACTATAAGAGAATATTATCATGAATTAAAAACTCATTTATTGCGTTGTGGCTTAGAGGAACAGGCTGAAGCTACAGAGAATAGATTCTTACGTGGGCTTAATAAATAAATTCAGGACCTTCTTATTCACGAAGAATATAATTCTTTCTCTTATTTGTTTATACTTGCTTTGCAAAGTTGAAAGTCAGAAGCCGTCCGGTCGAGGGCAGCTAGTCTGTGCACCAGCTCCATACTTGGCTGTGTAGTTTGGATTCTTGCGAAGGTGTGATACGGTTATGGTGGTTGTAATCTTGTGATTAACACTAGTTTACTTTCTTTATCAAATCGTGTTGCTTCTTCGAGTTATCCTTAGGTATCGATTTCATCTACTGTAATGGGTGATTCTTCGAGTTATTCTTTGGTATCGGGCCCAAATTTATAGGTTCAACCTAGCAAGGTCGATCCATATCATGTTTGTATGCTTCTCTCGTGTCCTATTTTGTTATCAAAGTGTATTGTCTATTTATAGCCTATTAATCCTCACCGTCATAATATGGACCCACCATAATCAACAATGCAGATCTTTCTGTTTTTTCACCGATTAACATGGTATTTGGTATGCACTATTTTTTAATCTAAACTATTATAATTTGGGTTCGCCAGATGGACGGCTAAATTTTTACTTTTGTTTGTCCGATTAACCTGTTTTAGCCCTTAAGAGCGAACTTGATGGCTTCTTTTAAGTTTGCTTTTAAAAATATGATCAATACATGTGCTGTGCAAAGCTTTTTTTTTCAAGAAAGCCATGCATCACCATATACGCATGCAAAAATGAAGAAGATTTGGGCGGCACCAATGCGCGCAACAGAAGGAAATTTAATGAAGGCATGCATCATAAATGAGATGAGGCAGTGTGTGTGATGACAGGAGAGAATAGAGATCCATGAGAGAGAAGGGACAGAGAACAATTCCCTGAGAAGTCGAATTGACAAGCAGAGGAGAGGAGGATCCTGCTTCTACTTCAGGCCAGAGTACACTATCTATCGGTTTTGCACGCTGAACAATAGCTACGGATACGCTCAGGGGCGGAGCCAGGATCCAGACAAAGGGGGGGCCGACCCGCCAAGGCGCCAGCGTCATAGGTCCTGAGCGCCGTGTGTCGGCAAAATTAGACATACACATATATAATTAAACATACGCATATATATTGTCATATAAATTCAATCATAACACATATGACAAAATAATGTAGCATACGTCTAGCATACTGAAAAGACTCTCTCGGGTCGCCGTTGATACCGGAAGAGTTATGACTAATCTTAGCAATCTATCGACCATTGGATAAATAGAATTTTTACCTAATCTCACTAGTCCCTTTGTTAGATCAGCAAGTGATGGCAATGTACTTAGCTCTAGATGGTTGCATACATCAAGTTGAAAATGTGGTAGTTGACACTCCAATTGAGCTTGATCTTGACTTGAAAAATCAGCGGGATAGTACTTTTCCACCGAGTACTTATCTTTGAAATGTCAAAGCCATCTTTTCTTGGATCTAGTGAGGCACAAAGTGATAGAAGCTCTGTTGCTTGAGAACTGAATCGATCTTCTAACTCAATCAATTGTTGGTCGACCGCAACATTAAACACATCTATTTTATAATGGTGAAGAGTGGTGGTATTATCATTTTTGTTCTGAGATTTGGTCACATCCACACACCTACAAATTGCGACATGTAGTTAAACAAGTTAGATATGTACCATAAGAATAAAAAAAATATGTATTTGTGCTCATATTAAAAAACTGAAGGTAAGATAATAACTTACTTGCGATTTAAATCCGAAATCTCAATCTCGTGCAGGGGCCTAATTGACTAATTGACTGTGACGAAGGGTGATTAAGGGGTCCTATTAATACATTTGGTGGACCATTGGGGGGGGCCAGGCCCCTGCCCGCCCCCCTTGTCTCCGCCCCTGGATACGCTCCGACTTCCCCTCTCTACCCGTGCCCAGGTAATTAAGGAACTCACAACTCAGAAGAGGAGCCAACGGGTGACCGGGGTAATTTACTCCGTCCTGTACCTCTCGTGTGACGGTGAGATCAGCTAGCTCAGCCGCCTACTCACGAGACCTCCCTCCCCGTCTCAAATTCTCACCGTGCCTCCCGCTCCCCTGCACTGGTCCCCTGCCGCTTCAAATACCACGACAAGCTCCACCACTTCTTCGTCTCCCATGTCCCAACCATTGCATAGGCAAAGCAAACAAGTAGATTACTAGCTTAGTTAGACATCATGGTTCAAGAAGCAATGGGTGCCAAGTTGTTCCTCTGCTCCTTCTTGTTACTCTTGATTCCCGTTCTTGGCGTTGCGGAGACCCTGCAAAGCTACATTGTGCAGCTGCATCCGCATGAGGCCACCGATGAGGCAATGTTCGCCTCCAGGCTCCACTGGCATCTCTCCTTCCTCGAGAAGTCCGTACCTTGGGAGCGAGAGAAGCTGCCCTCGTCGCGCCTCCTGTACTCTTACCACACCGTATTCGACGGCTTCGCGGCGCAGCTCACGGACGACGAGGCAGCGGCTCTGCGGGCGCTGCCGGGCGTCGCGACGGTGCGGGACGACCGCCGGGTTGAGCTGCACACGACATATTCTTACAAGTTTTTGGGGCTCAACTTCAGCCCGAGCGGGGCGTGGGCGCGGTCGGGGTTCGGCCGCGGCACGATCATCGGCGTGCTCGATACCGGCGTCTGGCCGGAGAACCCGAGCTTCAATGACCGCGGGATGCCGCCGGTGCCGGTGCGGTGGCAGGGCGTGTGTCAGGGAGGGGAGCATTTCAACGCCACCAATTGCAACCGGAAGCTCATCGGCGCGCGGTTCTACTCCAAGGGCCACCACGCCAACTACCCGACGAACCCGTCGGATGCGGTGTCGCTGCTGGAGTACGTGTCGCCGCGGGACGCTCACGGGCATGGGACGCACACACGGCCCATCGGCGCGCGCGCGCCGCCGCCGGGCGGCGTCCTCGGCCGGGGCGAGGCGCGCGGCGTGGCTCCAGGCGCGCATGTTGCTGCCTACAAGGTGTGCTGGTTCAACGGGTGCTTCAGTTCCGACATCCTCGCCGGGATGGACGACGCCGTACGCGACGGCGTCGACGTGCTGTCCCTCTCCCTCGGCGGTTTCCCAATCCCACTCTTCGAGGACAGCATCGCCATCGGCAGCTTCCGTGCCACGGTGCGTGGCGTCGCCGTCGTGTGCGCCGCGGGGAACAACGGGCCAGCGCCGAGCTCCGTGGCCAATGAGGCTCCCTGGGTGCTGACCGTCGGCGCCGCCACGCTGGACCGCCGCTTCCCGGCCTATGTCCGGCTTGGCAACGGCCGGCTTCTATATGGCGAATCCATGTTCCCAGGAAAAATCGATTTAAAAAATGGCGGGAAGGAGTTCGAGCTGGTGTACGCCGTCGGTGGGACCCGGGAAGCCGAGTACTGCATCAAGGGGTCCCTGTCCGCAGCCGCGGTCACCGGAAAGATGGTCGTATGCGACCGTGGCATCACTGGTAGGGCTGACAAAGGCGAAGCAGTAAAAGAAGCAGGCGGCGCGGCCATGGTTCTTGTGAATTCCGAGATAAACCGGCAGGAGGACTCCGTCGACGTGCATGTCCTGCCCGCGACGCTCATCGGCTACCGGGAGGCCGTCGAGCTGAAGAACTACATCAGGTCGACGGCGCGCCCGGTGGCGAGGATAGTGTTCGGCGGTACGCGGATTGGTCGAGCACGCGCACCGGCGGTGGCGCTGTTCTCCGCGCGCGGGCCAAGCCTGACGAACCCGTCAACGCTGAAGCCCGATGTGATCGCCCCCGGGGTGAACATCATCGCCGCGTGGCCGGGGAACCTTGGCCCGTCGGGGCTCGAGGACGACGACCGGCGGTCCAACTTCACGGTGCTCTCGGGGACATCGATGGCATGCCCCCACGTCAGCGGCATCGCGGCGCTCATCAGGTCGGCGCACCCGTCATGGAGCCCGGCAATGATACGATCCGCAATCATGACAACAGCCGACGTGACCGACCGGCAGGGGAAGCCGATCATGGACGGCGACGGCAAGGCCGGCGTGTTCTCCATGGGTGCTGGACACGTCAACCCGGCGAGAGCCGTTGACCCGGGGCTCGTCTACGACATCGACCCGGGCGACTACGTCACGCACCTGTGCACGCTCGGGTACACCCAAATGGAGATCTTCAAGATCACGCACAACAGCGTCAACTGCAGCGCGGTGCTGCAGCAGAACACAGGCTTCAGCCTAAACTACCCCTCAATATCAGTGGCGCTCAAGAAGGGCATCACGTCGGCGGTGCACCAGCGGACAGTCACCAACGTCGGCACGTCGAACTCGACATACACCGCGAAGGTCGCTGCACCACCGGGAGTCAAGGTCAGGGTCGTGCCCACGACGCTGGCATTCACGGAGTTCGGCGAGAAGAAGAGCTTCCGGTGTGGTCGACGCGCTGCCGCCCGCCGCGGCGACAGCGCAGAGGGTACCGTGTGGAGGCGAGCGGGGGCAAGGGAGGCGCAAGGTGAGGAGCCCCATAGCTGTGACTTGGGCAGTGGAGTAGCCGAGTAGCTTAACACTTGCTAGTAGTAGGTCAGTGCCTGATTTCTGTATGAGAACACGGCTTTCATGTTCCCATTTTTCTGTCTCCCTCGTGTTCCCGTCGACGTGTCATTCATCCAAGGTCACTCACCTCTTTACTAGTTGATTTAGAGTAATCTGGATTTTCACTATATGGACAAAAATACAAGAGGACACAGAAACAGGAACAGGAAAACCACGTTCCAAATGTTGTGACTTGTTCACTGAGTTGCAGACAAATGCAGTAGCGGAAGTTACCTCGAGTGTAAACACAAGATTCCTTTTACGATGGATCTGTTCTGTCCGATTCCTTTTACGATGAATCCGTTCTGTCCTTGTCACCCCGTACCGCTCCTCTTCCCGATTGTCCTCGCTGATTGATGCGAAGCCATCGAGTTGAACGCTGGGTCTAGTGGCTAGTTGAGTTTCACTGTCATTGTTCCTGTTCCAGTACGTTGCGTGAAACGACATCACAGTGTACCGTGCTTTGTGGACTGGACAGATGAGAGCTAAAAGTTGGACTGAAGCATCAACACAACTACGGTACAATTATTGCGTCCGTGTCGAACAATTGTTGGGATCCATGCGTTCAAAATTATAAAAATATTATTTAATATAAAATATACAATTTTATAATAGTAAAAATCAAATTACAAATTATTCATATTTGAGACAACATCTCAAATAACTTAGACAAATTACAATATAATTAAGGAAAACTACAAATTAATCTGATAGTCCTTCATACCTTGAAAGCGATATATAATGTCTATCATCCTTAATTTGCAAAAAGAATTTTTGCTCAAGAAATATAACCAAGCAATCGTTCAAACATTGCTCTCTATTCTATTTCTTAGCTTATTCTTCATATAATTTATTGAAGAAAATATCCTCTCAACAATGAAGTTTTTACGAGAAGAATTAACACCAATTTAAAAAGTTTGTAAACAACTTTATAATGAAGGTACTTTGTTTGAATAAGCATAATAGAAAACTTGGCAAGATTTTTCACTTTTCTAAAACTTTCATTTTCACGTATATCAGCAATGAAGTATGTAAGTTGCAAGGGAAGATACATCAAATATGTGCTTGAGAAACCTTTAGATAAAATTGAGTAAGCCTAACCAAGTTGTTCTTGTTATAAGCACAAAATGAATTAGTGAAATTGAATGACACCATATGTTTACCTCATTAAACCTATCGTTAAGCTCCTGAAGTTGCTTATCAATGACACTTAAAAATATTTCAACATGAAAGCGATGGATATTCTTTGCCAAATAAATGAGATCAATAGCATTAACAATATCTGGCTCAGTGGAAGGAGAACTGCTTTGATTTTTGACTTGGCTTTCAATAAATATCGGTTTTGGTGTCAAGGTGGAAGCTATCTTAGGTGTATTTCCAGCTCTACCCCACAAATATTTTAAATCTACACACTTTTCTTCATCTTTCAAAGCTCTAGGATTGAAATTACACAAAAAAGATTGTTGATTTGGGAATTGGGGATTCAAAATAACACAAACAAAAATACAAGATTTGCCAATGCTAGTTTGTTGACCTGTTGTTGCCTGGCGCCTACTGCTGTTGATAAGCATTGCCACGCCGGTGCACGCCGTCGCGGTCATGACACTGTGCACTCCTTCCTTTCCCCCACTGACCTGTTCCCTGGCCATTGCCGAGCACTATGCGTCGCCACAACACAGTAGCTTCCTTGGATCCTCGCGGCCTTGCCCAGCCCAGTCGCCCTACGTTGTCTGGCGTTCATCACGCGTGCGCAACCTCCTCTCGTCCGCCCATCTCCAGGTCGCCTATCTTGCTCTTGCGTTGCGGTGGCTTGTGGAATGAGGAGATATCAAGAGAGAATGAGAGATGAGAGAGAGGGGAGCCTAGGGTTCAAGAGTTGCTGGGTTGGGTTGGAGTGGCCGAATGGGTCAATTTGAGGGAACGAGGGGCGTCGGATGGGCTTTGATTTGAGTTGGCTGGTGGACTGAGGAGTGAGAGGAAGATGTGGAGATTGGGCTACAAAAACTATTGGTGATACGAAGAATTCGACCCACTTAGCAATATACATATATAATAGATTGGCTGGTCTGAATGACTTGATCAAAAGAATCTGATGGTGCACCTGTTGGGAGGAAGGTGTGCGATCAAAAGTTCATGTAGTCTACCTTCTTTGCTTTCTGCTTTATGCTGGGCAACTGCTCTAGGTGAACGACTTGGTTTCCAAGTGGAAATCGGGGAACATTTTTATTTTCAAAAATTGAAAGAACTTTTTTTAAGCCCGACCCAGGTGTTAACTCAGAGGTTTTAATTTGGCATAATTACCTCAGTTTTGCAGAGTCATTTTCACTTCAAGAATGTATGCCTTACCACTTTTGGAATTCTTTTGACTTTTCTTTTTTCTTGGTTTACTGTTATACTATATCATTCCAGGTTTTAGCATTGTACGAGAGATGTGTTATTGTGTATTTTGTGTGCGCTTCTCATGTTTCATTTTAGGCATGTCTCATATCGAATGGTTAGAAAGAAGCGAGTTGCTAAATTGTGCAACAAATGCTCTCCAGTGTGCCATTTACCTTGTTGAGGCATTCACATGTTACAGTTTGTATACGGTTGTACCTCTTAACATCATGCATTTTACTTTCACAAGTTTCTTTTTTTTCACAACATATGATATGCCCTCTTAGTCATGATTTTCTCGCATGTTAATTTTGTTAGAATAAGGCAAAGTTGCGTATATATTTGTTCATCACAAAGTTCTATGAGCTTCGTCGTGATCTCGATAAAGCATAGATAGCTTACATGTATATCTATACAATGGTTTGCCCTGATTAACAAAAGCAACATCTCAGCATGCAAATACAGAGCACCGATTAGTAAGTTTGGAAGAATAATCATTTTTATTTCTATTGTCAGTAAATTTTAATATCATTACTGATAACTCAACTTTAGGCATTAGATTTTGTCATCTTTTGGTTTAACTGAGGGTTATATGATGGCTTAATCAACTTCTGTAGTGGGATTTTAAATGCGTATATATTATCTTTTGTATGTGATGTTATATTTCGCTTGTATCCTATAAATTATTATGTGCTTATTATTACCTTACTCAGGTATGTGGATGCTCATGCTGTTGATAGGCTCCATGATGTAAGTTTCTTATAAAGTTTATTAGTTTTTGCTTTTCTGTGTACCTTACTAATGTTTCATTTGATCAGACAATTTTTGCTACAATTGAAAGCTTCGAGGAGATTGTTCATGTAATATAACTGCTGGATCTGAGGTCGCCCTAATACAAACTCTAATGAGGAATTACACCTAGTGCAACTATTTAGTAAAGTTAGCTAGCCTTTTAATTTTTACGTACTTAGTGCACTATTAATCAACACAGGTGGTAGTGTTCAGGTGGTAGAGCCGAACATCCGGCTTTCGGACGACCAAACTGCTCACTCAAGAAAGCTAAACTCATTGTGGTTTTGGCGACCGAGCCGGCTTCTTCCAAATCACAGCTTAAATGCACTACGTACTTAGAAACCGCACGGACTAACCGGAAGACTTACATTTACAAAAGAACACAACTTTATTGAAGCATGAACAATATTATGCAAGAGTATACACTTTCTTTAGATGGCTGTTCTAGCACTCACCCCTCTCTTACTCACTTACATTCTCTTCTCTTATTGCCTTCTACGGTTCTATCTGCATTTACAAAAGAATGCAACTTTATTGAAGCATGAACTATATTATGCAAGAGTATACACTTTCTTTAGTGGCTATCCTAGCACTCACCCCTCTCTTACCTACATTCTCTTCTCTTATTGCCTTGTACGGTTCTACCTATGCCCTCATACCATGCCATGGCAAGAGCAAGTCATCTCCTCATATAGGTACTCTAGGTAGGGGTGGATATCGAGCCGGCTCGGCTCGGTAAAAGAGAGACTCGGCTTGGCTCAGCTCGTTAGACTAACGAGCTAAAAAACAGGCTCGGCTCGGTAAAAAGCTCGGACTCGGCTCGTTAGGCTCGTTAGTCCAAATTATATATTTTGATTGCGTGATTGCATTCGCTATCAATTTTTCACCCGTTCCAATCATCAAGTAGTGCTTAAAAGTAGTCAATAAATTACAGCAGAATACAAAGATAGCAAATAAATTACAGCAGAAAGCAAGCGCAGACAGACGGTGAAATTACAAAGAAGAATACAAAGATAGCAAAGAAATGGACAACGAAATTACAGCAACAATACAACAATACAGCGAAATTACAGCAGCAGACAGCAGCAATACAGTATAGCAACAGAGATTATCAGCAGTACAATATAGCAACAGAGAATTATCAACAGAGACAGTATAGCAGCAGATAGCAGCAATACAGACTACAGACTATAAACAGCAATACAAGTCCACCACCAGGCGTCCAGGCCACCAGGCCAACAGAGGTTACACAGCAGAAGTGCAGAAGTAGCAGAACACAAAATCACTGAACCAGCAGCAGACAGGTCACTGCTGCAGAACACAAAATCACTGAACCAACAGCAACAGCAGACAGTTCACATCAGAAGTGCAGAAGTAGCAGAACATAAAATCACTAAACCACCAGCAGACATCAGCAGCAGAAGTTCACTGCATTGCCATTTTGCAGAACCAGCAGTAGACAGTGCACCAGCCACCAGCAGCAGAAGTACCAATGAATATATTCAAAAGGAAAACAGACAAATATTAATGAACATAGTATACAGCAGCAAATGAAGGATTTTGGTAGAGAGACTTACAATCCAGTCATTATTGTCCTACCTGCTAGCCACCACACCCTCAGAAAATGGTAGAGATTCGACATCATCCTCATCATCTTCTTCTTGCAATAGAAAATTGAGTTAGACTCAATAGTAACAAAGATGATAGTTAAATGAGTTAGTGTGGAACAACATACCACAAACATTGGAGGTGTCATGTCATTGTGTGAACCTCGTTTCCAGCAAGAAGCACATATTAGTGCCTCAACCATAGCTGGGTGTAATGCACTACGATAATCATCAAGTACTCTACCGCTAGCAATAAAGGTTGATTCCGAAGATACGGTGCTAGCAGGTACAGTTAAGAATTTCTTTGCCATATTGGACACTACCGGGAACCTATGAGCATTCAACCTCCACCAATCTAGCAATTTGAAACTTGTGTCTGCTAAAGGGTGATTTGGTTCATCCAGATAGATTAATAATTTTGATTTAGATGGTTCCGTAGAAGTAGATCGCAGAAATGTCTGAAACTCACTTGAAACTGAGGCTAATGAGCTACTAGTTTCCTCATGGTCATATTCACTAGGATTAACAAAAAGGTAAACTTGATCCCTCGGGATCATAGTTGAGTGTACCTTGAGCCTTTTGCCTTTCCACTTTGTTTAGATAGGGTGCACATTTGGGAATGTGCCTTTTCAGATGTGAAGTGGCTCCCCCATGCTTGTAAGAGAACAGTCCATAACAAAACCGACACTTGGCCTTCGTCTCAGTCACCCCTTTCTCCTTCTTGGATGGTACATTGACCACCTTGAATAGCTTCCAACAATCTGAACGCTTTCCTATACCCTTTTTGGTGGGAGACACTTCAATTCCCTTCTTCCTTTTCACTCTTCTGTTGGTATCGTCATCTTCCACCACAACTGCTACCGCATGCGCATCATCGCTTGCAAAATCTAGGAAAACATGTGAACCTTCACTGTCATTTGACAAATCAAGCGTGTTCGACGAGACAGGCTGCTTGCACTGCACACAGTATGCACACACACATGCTAAATAAGGCAGTAATCAGCACATCTAATCAGCACATCTTTATGACAAATGAGACGACCCATGAGTATGAACAAACATATCATTATATCAAACCATCTAAATATAAGGCACTATCTAAAAAATTCTACTCACTCCGCTCTCACATAATTTTACCTAAGCTTCCATTAAAAGAAAAATCCCAAAAGCCAATGTCTGCACTTACTGTACTGACAAGGCTTTCTTTTATTATGGTAGGAACTACAATCTTAATTTCAGTTGCTTTATTAAGAATGATTGTTTCTTGTACACTAATGATCAGGTAATCGGTTCATTTCAAATCAAAGAGGAGAGGTCAGTTTACTCAATGTACCAAAACAAATCAAGTGTGCATGCACCAACTACATTCATGAATTGCACATAATTCATATCATTATGAAAACCAAGCCTAAAAGGAGGAGGGGAATTTTAATTAATTTCTCTGCCTGTCTTAGTTAGCAACCACCATATATACTAGTCCTAGAAAAGAAATAGCAACACACCATCGTCTTCCCTTCCCCAAACATCTTTATAGCCTCACACAATCACACGGCACATAACATGGATAAATTCTCAAGAACATGGGTTGAGGAGCTACTTACCGAGGCTGCCGGTGCCGGGGTCAGAGCTGCTTTGCCACTGCAGGGTGGCCGTGGACAGGGGTTGGGGACGCGGTTCACCACTGGGGTCGATGCCGAGGCGGAGCCGGAGCTGGACCCGGAGGACCTCCTCTCTCCGCGCCCGCGGTTCTTCGACTCCATGCTGGCCTGCGCATGCCGCTCCATGCGCCAGACGCCGACGAGAGGCCCACGGCGAGGGGAGGTGCGGCACCGTGGCGGCGGATCTAGGGTTGAGAGGGGATCGGGAGGGCGCCAAATCTAGGGCGGTGGAGGTTGAGGTGAGGAGGAGGGGAGGGGCCGGCGCCGGCGGACGGCGAGGGTGCTGTGCCGCACCGCCGCGGCGGCACCGGATCTAGGGTTGAGAGGGAGTGGATCGGGAGTGCGTCGGTGTCGCCTGATCGGAATGGGATCGGGAATAGATCGGATCTGTGTGAGTCGTGTGTCGGTGGTGTCGGTGCGTCGGATCTTGACCGAGGCGCCGGGTGATGGGCCACCGAGCCGAGGCGCCGAGCGAGTCGGGCGCAGCGCAGACGCAATCGCGCTCGCGCAGATGGGCCGGCCCGAGCCAAAGCCACCCTCCTGACCGAGCCAAACGAGCGGCTCGTGAGCCAGCTCGGGCTCGGCTCGTTAAGAAGCCGAGCTCAACCTCTGGCTCGGCTCGGCTCGTAAATACCACGAGCCATATGTCCACCCCTAACTCTAGGCCGTTGGCTGCTTGCCACTTGTCAAGATCCTAGCGTTATATGGAATCATTGTCAAGATCTTAGCGTTATATGGAATCATTATACGGAAGTTTGCATTGCAATATTTCAACAAGATTGTTATATGGAATCATTTTTGCCCTCCATGGTGGAAAATTTGTGCCTTGTATGCCACAAACACTTTCTGTAGTTTTTTTGTTTCAAGAAATTGATTATTCCGCCTTGTTTGTTTGCAATTTTTATATAATATCTCAATATCAGGTTCAAGGCCCAAAATTCTTTATCGGAAGGCGTATAACTATTCAAGAAGGTGAGCAGCATCACATCACTGTATGCTCAATATGTTATTGTGACCTAGATCAACACCAACATTTTCATGTCGAATAACTACAAATTACAGCTAGCAAGGTGAATGATTTTGGGGCTAAACTGTCATGTTTTGAGAGATAGCCTAATGTGGGAACGAATTTTATAGTCATTTGGTTATTTCATATGTCATTTCATTAGCTCAACTTATTGAAAAGGGACAACATAACTACATTACTGATGGCGGCGGCCTGTTGGTCCATTTGGTTGCTTGTAATGATATGGTCTTTTCAATAACAAGCTTTCTCACTCTCCCTTCAATGTTTTGCTGCTTACAAAGCCATTTTCTTCAGCTGGAAGTGATTGTGTTGAGCAGAGGACAGGGATGAAATTGAAGCTTGATTTACAAAGCGTTGACAGGACTACAAGAGTAGGTTAGAGATGTTTTTTTTTGTTGACTTAGGTTCATCTTCAGATATCGTTAACTGAAAAATGTTGAAGTTCATATGTAATGTTGGTGATTAACATTTACGATGACTTCCCAGGAAGTGGTTCTTTTTTTTTGGAAGGTGATGTTTTTTTGGGTAGGTGTTAACAAGCCAAGAATATTGTTGTGCTGTTTTAGTCCGAATGTAGTGCATTGCATTTTGCTACATTTCTCTCTCCCTTTGCTAGTTTAGTCATCTAACGAGCTTTGAGAATTATCAAAGTGTACCCTTTGGCAATTTAGTCATCTAACGAGGTTTGAGAATTATCAAAGTGTGACTTGTTCAGGGCATGCGAGTTGCAGACAAATGCAGTTAGCTGAACTTGCCTCGAGTGCAAACACAAGATTCCTTCCTTGAGTAGCGCTTCTATACTTTTTTCTTTAACAAGAATAGCATTAATCTCAAAGCATACAAATATTTAACATTCATTGTACTTTAAAAATTGTACAAATCATTATTGAGAAAAACATAGAATCACATCTCTTCCTTTGAGTTTCACGGTCATAGCTGGTTGAGTTTCACAGTCAATAGTTCCTGTTTCAGTACGTTGCATCATATGACAGACAGCACAGTGTGCTTCTGGACAGGACAGCTGATGAGAGGTAAAAGACAGTTGAAGATATGCACTGAAGCATCAACACAATGGCGGTACAATTGTTGGGTTCACTCCTGTTCGATTACTGCCGACAGATGGTTTGCGCGGTGAATGAGGAGAGCGCGCGCGAAGGAAGCCACACTGAAAAAACAAGAAGAACTTGAAAACCACTACGCAGTTGAATTGAAACTCCAAATGCAAATCAAATGTAGCACCCAAAACAAACAATAAGGCCCGGCCCATCAAAGCAAAGGAAAAAAAATAAGATGGACATGCCTTACTGGGCCGAGCTGGGCTAACCGTGTGATTTTTGGCGCAAGCCGCAAAGGCCTGCGACTGCAAGCGTCTGCCGGAGGCGGAGCACCTCGCCGGCCACGGCATCGCACAGTCCCTGACAGCGTCATGGCGGTCCGTGCTGGGGACGTTGGCCAATGACGCCATGGGCCTCGTCATGCAAGCTCACCCAGCACTTCGCGACACAAGGAAGTTAGTCCTAGCTAACATTTGTTGGACCGAATTACTCAATCCCCCCTCTCTTATCACTCTAGATAAATATATACAGAGAGAGACAAATACATAGAGAGCAAAATTCTGTGAGATTGAATCATTCAATCTGTATTATTTCTTCTCTTACTGGCTTTACTAGAATTACTCGGCTTAAATAAGCCTCATACACTCAATAAGGTCACACGACCTATACTTCACGCACCCACTAACTCCACTAGGATCTATTCTCAAGTTATGACCTCCTGGATTCCCTCCACGATCCAAAAGACTCGGCCAACTTATTGACTCAGACTATCGCTTCATTCGGGCGTTCCGGTTGCTACAATACTCTTATGAGTACACTGCTGCTTCAACCACGACACTTCGACCATAGCATCTCTACCATGGCTCTTCGAACACGGTGTCTCAACCATAACTCTTCGACCATGGCCGAGCACCAACTAGTACTGTAACTACGACTGGTTCACTGTAGCTATAGCCATGGCTTCTTGACTCAATACTTTGACCACAAAGCATCGACTCTGTGCTCCGACTACTGCAGCTTCTATGACAACTATAGCTTCCGACCACACTCATGCTGTGGCCCTTTGCACGTTGTAGATATTGGCGCCGCCGTCCGACCGCTTCTCATGGCTCAACATGCATTCCGGCTCAAGCCTCCATACTTGTAACACGTAATGTCTTCTGCTTCTTCCGGTGCCACACACTACTACAATGCAAAGACTTATACAATATGACTACTACATGCAAATAACTAAAGTAAGCATACAGATACAAGTTTTATCAAGATTATTATCTAACAACATCAATACACATTGTCCATACAAGACACAACACAGGCATGTATCTGCATGACTAGTTTAACTTAAGCGTGCCCTGCCACTGTGGTTGAGATTGTTAGAGATATATGTATAGTTTGTTATTCCCCATTGTTATGAGGGGTTCTTTGCATATTTACCACCTGTACTTTGTGTATATATACCGGCCCATTGGCCTCATATGAATACAAGCGCTATTCATAACATGGTATCAGAGCCAAAACTAGGGTTTTGGTTTACCTAGGGTTCCGCGCCGCCGCCGCCGTCGCCGACTCCCGGCCTCCACCGCGTCGTCGGCCCCGCCCGACTCCCACCCGGCCGCCTCGCCGGCCTCCTCCGCCACCTCGCGCCTCCGCTGCCGCCGCCGCCGGACGCCTCCGTCTTCCGGGCCCGGTCTTGGCTCGGCGCGCCGCCTCCGCTCGGCGTCGCCGACGGCGTCTCCGCCGCTCATCGCACTCGGATCGGCCCAAGGCGGTCGCCGGCTCGACACTGCCGCGCCGCCGCTCCGCTCGTCGCGCTACGCCGCCAGATCTGCGCCGCTCCATCGTCGCCGGCCGCTCCTTACTCGCCGCCGCCGCCGTCGCCTCCACCGAGGCCGATCCGCCGCGCCGCCGCCGCTCGTCCGCGCCGCCGCCGCTGCGCGCCGCCGTCGTCGGTCCCGCCGCGTCGTCGCCGCTGCCGCCGCCGCTTCGCGCGCCGCGCCCGCCGCCGTCGCTGAGTCGCTGGGGACTTCCTCCTGGACTAGGTCGGTTGGGTGGCTTGTGCTCGCTCGCTGATTGGTTTGTAAACCGATCGGAAAAAAGAAAGCAAAAAAACGCGTCGTTCTAACCGCGCGCGCGGCCCGCCGCTGTTAGACCGTTGCCTTGGTCGCCGCGCCGTCCCGCGCGCTACCAATGGGCACCGCTTCCCTCCTCGTTGCCGGTGATCTTTGATGGTGTTAATTACACCGACTTCGTGTCTCACATGCGCATCCACATGCGTGGTCTTCGTCTCTGGCGCCCTCTCCGCGATGTCACCGCCCGCTTGCCCTATTCCTCCGACGGAGCCTCGCTGTTGCATTGCCCCGGCACCGATAAGGTCGCGGCCGATGATGAAGCCGATGATAAAGCCGCCTCGCCTACCAGAGGCTCGATTCCTACAAGGATCGTCGACCGTCTACACTCGGTGGTACGATGACGACGCTCGGCCGCTTCTTGTCCTCATCGCGATGTCCACCTCGCCTCTTACGAGGTGGTGGGACTCCCTTCGGCTTTTCAGATGTGGACTCATCTTCGTCAGCGCTACGAGCCCTCTGGTGATGCCCTGTACCTGTCCGTGGACCGCCAGGAGCACTCTCTTAAGCAGGGTGATGCTACTGTTGACGCCTTTTACGCTCAGAGCTCTGCTGTTTGGCGTCAGTTGGACTCTCTCCACACTGCTGGCTGTCGTACCTGTCCATGCTGCCTGGATGTACGTGCTGACCTGGAGTTTCAGCGGGTTTACGAGTTCCTTACTCGCCTTCGTCCTGAGTTCGAGCAAAGGCGTGCCCAGCTCCTTGCACACCACCCTCGTGTCACTCTCCTGGAGGCTCTTACAGAGATACGCGCGGAGGAGACTCGTCTGAGTGGTGCTGGTCTGATGCCACTCCCCTCTGTGCTCGCCGCTCGTCCGCCTGCTACACTGCCTCCTCCAGCGGCTACCACAGGTGGTGGTGGCCGTCCTCCGTCTGGAGGTGGCCGTCCTCACTGTTCCTACTGCGACAAGGATGGCCACACTGAGTCCCAGTGCTACAAGAAGAAGCGACATCTTTCACGCCGTTCTTCATCGGCACTAGTGCTTCTACGACGACGTCGCCTCGACTTCTTCAAGCGACTTCTCTCACCGAGCGGTGAGATAGCCGACTTCGACGCCTACTTGCCGCTTGTGTTCTCCTCGGCGAGTTCTGCGAGTTCGCTCATCGACTCTTCTGCACCGAGAGACCACCTCCTACACGTCAGTACCTCCCGTGGATTCTTGATTCGGAGCATCCTTTCACATGACTCGATCCTTCCACTCTGCCTTCTATTACACCTCTTGATTCTCCCGTCGGTGTTCTTACTGCGATGGTACATCTCTTTCGCTTCGGTCGAGGATCTCTTAGCAACTCCTCTTTTCATGTTCCTTCATTGCTCATGTTCCTCGCCTTACCTTGCGCCTTCTTTCGCTGGGCGATTCTGACCTTGGTTATCGGGTTATTCTCGACTCGACTCTTGTTGTGTTCGGGATCGCCACACGGAGCTCGGTTGGTTCGCCCTCGCGCCGTGACTCACGGCGTCTCTCGGAGCTTGACGGCTTCACCTTCCTTCCGCCGCCACCATCGGCGCCGCCTCTCCGCTTCGCCGCCGTCTACGGTTCTTTCTAGCGGTGGCATCACCGTCTTGGCCATCTGTGTGGATCCCGTCGCCGTCCTTAGTTCGTCGTGGTCTTCGGGTCTCTCGGAGACATGTCTTTAGATTGTCGTAGTGTAAGTTAGGTAAATGAGATTCACTTCCTTATCCTCATAGTGAGACTGTGTCTCGGCGTCCTTTGATCTTGTTCATTTAGATGTTTGGGGTCCGGCTCCTTTGTTTCGAAAGGGGTCATCGTTATTATATTATTTTTATAGATGATTTCTCTCGCCACACTTGGATATATTTCATGTCTTCTCGTAGTGAGGTCTTACCTATCTATAAACAATTTGCCACTATGATACACACACGCTTCTCCACTCCTATTCGTGTCTTTAGAGTGATTCTGGCGAGTACCTCTCTCGTCACTGCGCAGCTTTCTTCTTGGCGAGGGCACTCTCGCTCGCCTCTTGTCCCGGTGCTCATGCTCGAATGGTGTTGCTGAGCGCAAGCATCGTCACCTCCTTGAGACGGCTCGTGCTCGATGATCGCCGCCTCTATTCCACCTCACTTTTGGGCCGAGGTCGTTTCATCGCCACCTATCTCGCCAACATACGACCTCTTACGCTCTTAAGGGTGCGATCCTGTTGAGCGTCTCGTGGTCTTCTTCCGACTACTCGCCCTTCATCTGTTTGGCTGCGTTTGCTCGTTCTCCTTGCCCTCGAGAACGCACCAAACCGACCGCTCGATCTGTTGAGTGTGTTTTTCGGGATATAGCGCCGAGCACAAGGGCTATCGGTCTTTGGGATCTGTTGGTCGACGGATGCGGGTTTCTCGGGATGTGACTTTCGACGAGTCTCGTCCATTCTACCCACGTCCTGCCTCTCCTTCGGCTTCCTCTGTGGAGCCTCTGTCTTTCTTGACTTTTCCAGATACACCTATATCTGTTTTGCCCTCGTCCACCTGTTCCACTAAGTCTCCACATATTCCCCCTGTAGTCTCTTCACCGTTGTCGCCGCCTGTGTCGTCTCCTACGACTCCGCAGGTTCCTCCCACTACAGTTCCTTCTCCCCTTATCGTCTACACTCGTCGACCTCGTATTGAGGACCTTCCAGATGAGCCTTCTTCTTCTGATGTTCCATCTTCTTCTGATGCTCCATCGTCCCCTGATGGGTCATCTTCTCCTCGCTACGCTCTCCACGATCGCCAGTCGATTCGGCCTCCTGCCCGTTTTTCCTTTGCTGGCGCGGCTACTCGTGAGCCTGTCTCCTACCGGGATGCTGTTACTCACCCTGAGTGGCAGCTTGCCATGGCCGAGGAGATTGCTGCCCTCGAGCGTACTGGTACTTGGGATCTTGTTCCTTTGCCATCTCATTCTCATCCCATCACATGTAAGTGGGTCTATAAGATTAAGACTCGCTCTGATGGCTCTCTTGAGCGCTATAAGGTGCGTCTTGTTGCTCGTGGCTTCCAGCAGGAGCATGGTGTTGACTACGACGAGACTTTTGCTCCCGTGGCTCACATGACCACCGTTCGCACTCTTCTTTCGGTGGCGTCGCCGCCATCGGTCCATTTCTCACTTGATGTCAAGAATGCCTTTCTTAATGGCGAGTTGCGTGAGGAGGTCTATATGCATCCGCCACCTGGTATTCTGCTCTGCGGGCATGGTTTGTCGCCGCCGCTCTCTCTATGGCCTTAAACAAGCTCCTCGTGCTTGGTTTGAGCGCTTCTCCTCTGTGGTCACTATCTGCTGGTTTTTCACCTAGTGATCATGATCTGCGCTCTTTGTCCACACTTCGTCCCGTGGTCGGACTCTTCTTCTTCTTACGTATGTTGATGATATGATCATTACGGAGATGATTCTGTACATTGCCTTTGTCAAGGCTCGTCTTAGTGAGCAATTCCTTATGTCGGATCTTGGTCCTATTCATTACTTCCTTAGGATTGAGGTTACTTCCACTCCGGATGGTTTCTTTATGTCCCAAGAGAAATATATTCAGATCTTCTTGATCGCGCCTCTCTCATCGATCAGATCTTTGAGACTCCCATGGAGCTCAATGCTCACCTCCGACCCTCGATGGCGAGTCTCTTTACGATCCGACCGCTATCGTCATCTTGTTGGGAGTCTTGTCTACCTTGTCATTACTCGTCCGAGATATCACTTATCCAGTTCATATTCGAGTCGGTTTGTTTCAGCTCCCACTCAGTTCACTACACCCACCTTCTTCGAGTTCTGCGATACCTTCGTGGGACTATCTCTCGCCGTCTCTTCTTTCCACGTTCCACTCGTTACGCCTTCGGCCTATTCGGATGCTACTTGGGCGGCGATCCTCCGATCGCGGTCTATCTCTCTTCGTGTTTTTCTTGGTGGTTCTCTTATTGCACGGAAGACGAAGAAACAGCATCGCAGTGTCCCGTTCGAGTGCAGAGGCCGAGTTGCGAGCTATGGCTCTCTTGACAGCAGAGATTACTTGGCTACGGTGGTTACTTGAGGATTTTGGTGTTTCACACTACACCGACCCTCTCTTGTCGACAAAGACAGTGCTATCGGTATTGCTCGTGATCCCGTGAAGCATGAGCTCACCAAGCACATTGGAGTTGATGCTTCTTTCATGAGGACTTGTGTGCATGATCGGTGATTACTCTTCGATATGTGCCTTGAGCTTGGATAGCGGATTTCTTCACGAAGGCTCGGACTCGAGCACAAAGATGCTTTCTTCCTCTCCAAACTCAGTGTTGTTGATCCACCATGAGTTTGAGGGGGGTGTTAGAGATATATGTATAGTTTGTTATTCCCCATTGTTATGAGGGGTTCTTTGCATATTTACCACCTGTACTTTGTGTATATATACCGACCCATTGACCTCATATGAATACAAGCGCTATTCATAACAGAGATAAGGCAGCAACAGTCCTGACCTAATCTTCCCATCTTCTCATAAACTGTTCCAAGCTGGCTTTAAATCGATCGCTCGAAGCAGATTAGATATGGTTGTTAGGTTTGTGCTGGCACGATGGAGATCGAGCCGACCTTGATGACTTTTCCTACTCACTTTTTCACTTTTCCAATGCTTTGTTAAGTTAAAAATGGAGCCATTCGGATAAGGATTAGCCAAGTGGAGGAGATGTATCCATATGTGTGTGGACACTGGGAGGATCTTTAAATCGTCCTCGCAGTTCGGCCGGCGTCATCCATAGTACCTAGAGAAAATTTTCCGACGTTTCTTGTGTATCTGACACGAAGCTTTGTGCATGACAGGGACTGGAAGTATGGGCTTGGCGATCGTCATGCATGCAGGCGCCGATCGATGGCCTGCCTACTTCGGATTTCTAAAGCAGAGACATGACAGTATGATACTGAAGTTTAAGTAGGTTTAGCTCGGTGATGACGGCGACTTCCGATTGATGGAGCTCTCTCCTAACTTACATTCTTTAACTAGCGGTTTTTTAGCTGAACCAGATTAATTTAGGCTTTCGAAAAGTAACATTGTTGGAAACAGTTTTCTCTTAGGACCATACTATTAGCAATTATTACCTGATTTCTTAAGTTTCTGAACTATGCATGTCTACCTCTGATGCAACTGAAGAAGAAAAGAGCTAATTAAGAGAAACAGTAGTACAACAAACAAAACCCATTCTGTCAGCTACGGTTCAGGAGAAGCCGACTCTTGGTGCAACCGAAGGGGTAAGGAAAGCAGTAGGCTGCCCCCAAAAAATCGCGCTACACTGTGCATTGATGATCCTCAAGTGTCCTAGAGATCCAAAGTGGTCCTGCTTTAGCTCATTTTTTCTGCACTAAAAAGGTCATCTCTTTCGAGTTGACAAAGTTACACACACTGACACCACACATGCAATGCTTTTCCTTCTGCCGGCTGGTGCCACAGAGCTCCAAGAGGCCCTACTTATAATCTGCAACAGATCAGAAACGGACCCTACTTAGGCAGATATGCTAAAAGACAAAGCTTTGGTTAAGATATGCGATTAGCGACCGGGATTGTCCAGTTTGCTGTTCCCTGGAATAGTAATCCACCAGCTTTAGAACCCGGTTTCAGTAGTTGGTTCGACTTTATGCAGTACACATTCCAGGATACCCTGCTTAAGCTTAAGCATGTCTAATTCTCTATTCCTTAGGTTCTTCTAGTTGATAAATTTACACCAAGATTCTAAGTTCCTTTTTTTTACTAGTAATCCATCAGCTATAGCCCACAATTCTGGAAGTTGGTTCAGCTAGCTGAAGCTGCTGAACTGCTAAACAGCTAAGTCCCGACAGTAAGGGAACTTGCTTTGCATTTCTGCTTTAGCCTTATGATTGCATTTATTCTCGGACGAAAAAGTATTTCTTCCCAAAGATTACAAAATCCTTCTTTAATAAGTGTTGCACACAGCCTCGACCCACTAAGTCTTGGCTTGGCTTTGAAATCTACATGTTGCAGAAAACTAAACAGGCTAGCCCTGCTTTAGAATCACATTTCCATTCTACAAATAACAAGTGCCTTTACAGCGAGATTCTGCACTGCTTGCAATAATAAAGCACCAGGACCATCCTTTGTCTAGAATCTTCTTAGACTCATTTGTCGATCTGCTCTGTTGCTTGTTGTTAGTAGTCATCACTCACCAAGTGTGCTGTGGGCTGTCATTTTTGGTATTTTCTTGCCCCTTTACCTTGGAATATTTTGTGCAGATCAGTTCATCTGCAGATGTAACTCTTCATGCGCAGTGATGTTTTTGCTTCCTTAATATTCATCTCAGAGCTTTGCTTGCTTTTGGTATGCAAGTTGAGAATGGAGCCGATGCTAATGTAAACTTTTATTCGTTTAACTCACGATTTTATGGCCAGATGTGTACTGAAGCACAGGTTTACATCACTGTTTATGCCAATAAACGATTCGTATGCTCCACTGGAGATAACGATGTACTGGTGGTTTGAAATAGTTCATGACTGTTCAGAAATTTCAAATAACTAACCGTGGTCGAAAATCGCCCGGCGATTCTTTGTTGCACACGCGAAAGGACCTCTAGCCGAGTGGTTAGAGCGCCTCAGTAGCACCCCCAGGTCCTGAGTTCGACTCTCAGTGGGAGCGAATTTCAGACTTGGGGAAAAAATCCCCTCGCCTGCTACCACACCAAAGCACAGGTCTAAGGACCTGTCAGGGCGTTGATCTAAAGGATCCGCCGGTCGTCTCACAAAGGTCGGACGTGGTGCCGTTGTGTAAGGGTGGAGCAGGAGTTCGGAGGTTTTCTCGATCTGCGTGAGAAGACCTTCTTCTTAAGTATGATACCCGGGGGTTTCCTCCCCCGCAGATCGAGGTTTTTTTTTATTCTTTGTTGCACACATGACACACCTTCTAACTCAGTTACCAAATGATTTGGCAGTCGCTGTTCAACATGCCGGAGTGCCGAACATCATCTATTCATCTTCTATTCCTGCTCTGCAATTTCTGTAGAGGCTCGCGGTTGGGTTCGTTTTGACTTGCGCTTTGGCATTTTATGTTTTGCTATAGTAACTAGATTTTAAATAGTACATTTTTTTCAAGACAAGATTTACTAGTCGATTATAGTATGCATTATACCGAGTTCAACTATACCAGCAAAAATTGCTTATGACTATTTTCTTCTTCATATTCTCTCTTACAAACAACTATAATTTAAAAATTATAACCTAAAAGTCATAAGCTACAACTAAAAAACCACATCGCTGCTGCTCTCCTTGTGAAATACATTCCATCACTGTTGGATATGGATAACGGCGACCAAATCCACCAGTGTGGCAGCAATGGGGAGGGACTACTTGATGTTGATGTGCGGTTTGCTTCACAATATTTCATGATGTGAAAAAGTGCAGATTTTTTTTATCCAAGCTTTCACCTCAACGGCGACCAAATTCAGACGCTATCTGCTACAGTACCAATATAGGTAATGTTGAGCCTAATTAATTGGTACCTAACAAGGATATGACAAGAGGAAGGAAATCCTTTGGGGTTTGACCCCATTTTCTCTCAATGGGGACACCGTCGGATGGCCTTCATGTTCACACACGAATCTCTCCGCGTGAGCGCTATCTCCTTTTCTCCCCCCAAATCCGGGTGCAAGCCACTTCCTCTCCTCCTTTTCTCTAGACCCCCAATCCGACTGAGCTCAAGCCCAAGCCCTCTCCTCCTCCTTTTCTGCCCCCAAATCCGAGCACGAGCCCACTGCCGACGCCTCCACGTCGCCTCCCTGAGCCGGCACCACCGTGTCACCTCCCTGAGAATCCCCACCGTCCCTCGCCAGTCCACGCGCATGGAATCCGTCTGCCGCCGGCACCTCCACGTCGCCTCCCCGAGTTGGCACCTCCGTGTCGCCTCCCTGAGAATCCTCACCGTCCTCGCCGGTCCACGCTCATGGATCCGTCTACCGCTGCTAGCACCTCCGCATCGCCTCCTCGAGAATCCCTGCCATCCCCAGCCCGAGAATCGGCACTGGCACTTGTCAGCTTCATCCTTCCCCACCTCCCTCCTTTGCTTGGCCGCCACCTTGTGCACGCTCCATATGGCTAGGTTGGCAATGAACTTGGTGGCGTCAGTGGCGTAATCATTTTGATGTTCCCAAATTGAAGAAGCTAACGAGAAGGAAGGTAGACAGTGACTGGAATTTGTATGAATGTAGTGAATTAAATTTGTGGTGAATGGAACTTGTATGAATGTTCTGTAAATGTTATAAAGATGAAAATTGAATGAATGTTTAATGTCATATTGTTGAATGCTGGTTTCCCTGAGATTGTGTAATGGAAATTGAATGAAGGTTTGTTGTTAGATTGTGTTTGACATAGTATTTGGTTTGCGCCATGGAAATTGAATGAATGG
The DNA here is from genome assembly GCA_036346575.1 of Dendrocalamus sinicus. Lineage (NCBI taxonomy): Eukaryota > Viridiplantae > Streptophyta > Magnoliopsida > Poales > Poaceae > Dendrocalamus > Dendrocalamus sinicus. Next base: position 50,820,402 of record CM070648.1, on the reverse strand, counting down.
AAAGTGAATGAATGTTTGAAACAATATCAGGTTTGCATAGCATGCCGAAAACTCATTTGCACATGTTTGCCTGAACTTTATGTTGGAAGATACAGTCCTAGGACGGCAAACAACAGGAGTATGAGTAAATGCCTAGAAAATGTAGAAGTATGAGTATGAATTCAATCAAAAAGTTAATTCAAGGAGGATCAACACTAAGAGCACAATTCTATTAAATGGTCATGTATTTCAACTTTTCTGGAAAAGTGGATGTCATGAAGAGCCATGAAAGGATCGGTGCAAAGCCTGAAGTCCTTCTTTTGTATATGAGAATTATCCAAATGAATAGAGCAAACATTTACAACATTGAATCATAAAAATAGAACAGTCCTCTAGCAATTCTTTTTTTTGTAGACAGGGATGGTCCTTCTCTTGTATGTGAGAATTGTCCATATTGAAGCCTTTGGGCATGTGGCTAGTAGAAATGGTCAAAATGGAGAACATTGACAGGAACATTTTAATTGTTCATAGAGCCAAAACTAGTGTATATAAGCACCAAATGTAGTGTTTTCATACAACCATTTACAGGAACATCTTAATTGTTCATAGAACCAAAAATAGTGCATGTAAGTACCAAAAGTAGTGTTTTCAACAGATGCATGGGACTATTTGTTAACTCCCCCATCTTCAAAATCTAATTTTCTGACATAAGTATTTTCATGATAAGCTCCAAATAGCAGGTTGGTAAATTCTCCATGGATGGTAGGAAGAGATGACTCTCCGGAAGGCAGTGTATCATCAAGCATCGCATTTGGGTTTGACAATTGTGTACAAGGTCCTACATATGAGAAGCTCAAATATTACCACCGAGTATTGTGAGAAAAGATAATACCATGACCAACTAAATTTAACCTTTTTGCAGTTTTCGATGCCTTTTTCTTTCATTTGTCAATAACACCTCTTGTCCCCTTTGACTTTGGACCTTTTTTGTGTTTAGGAACTTTGAACACACAATTACTTCTCTGACATCTTCAGTGCATTGAATAGAATTATCATTGATGCTTACATCGGACAACATATTTTCTATTTGAGAAGCCAGGTTATTGAAACCATTATTGAAATATGTCATACATTCTCTTGAAGCCTTGCACTTCAATGTAATTGCCATGGCCTTTTGAGAAAGATGAGAAGATTCACATGCCAAACTTTGTTCCTCACTCCGGGTATTACAAGAAAAGGGTCCTCTCTTTGCATACTTTGCCCATCTATTCAATATGTATTGAGGCGGTAACATGAAAAATATTGTTGAAGTTAGGGACCCACAGAGCATGCTTGCATGGTATTCCTACATTAAATAGAAAAGGTGAGCTAACATGTAACTAGAAGTAATTACGGTAGGACGACTAGTACAATATGTGAATACCTTCACATTCATACATCCTACAAGAACATGTTGTATTCATATCCTCAAAATGGAAGACTACAATAGCTTCATCTTCAATGTCTTCAGAAGACGTCACCTTGTAAGTATGGATAATCTCCTCAAGGAGAATTAATGTGCATGCCATAGTGAATATGTTTGTAAATTCCTTCTCAAATTCAGAATACATATTTCCTGTGTATGATTCAGCTGTTGTCCTCAATGTAGGTAAGCCAGAAATACATAGACTTAGATTAGTATGGTGTGACATGTAATCTTCATACAATTCATTTCGACAGATACTATTAAGGCACCTGTCATATTGTTCTATGAGCACTGAAAGTGATAACTTTCGACGAAAAGCTTTCTTAAACACGTTACTCATGCCTTCACTACTCCTTTGAGTTGATGTCGCATCAGCACAAAAGGAATCACACTGATGGATAGTAGCCTATTTCTCACACAATACATATAAATTTTGTAACCGCCGGTTTCCTCCAAGATTGTAAGCACACAACAAGTCATGCTAGTTGTTGTTGAAGTTACTAACAAACCTACCTTTATAAACACATCTTTTAAACTTAGCAAGGAATTTCGGATGGTTACTGATGACATGACTAAGATGCTTAGCGGCATTTTGATATATGTGCCATAAACATAGGCGATGACTTGTGCCTGGGAAAACTATGCTGATTGCTTTTGCTATTGCAACACACTTATACGAAAAAATTGTTGTAGGATACTTGCCCAACATTGTGGTGAGGAATGTTCTAAAAAGCTAAACAAATGATTTTATAGATTCATCATATAACAGAGCACCTGCAAAGACAATGGTCTGCATATGATGATTTGTTCCAAGAAGTGGAGCAAATGGCATATCAAATTTGTTTGTTTGGAATGTGGTGTCAAATGACACGACATCTCCAAAGCAACAATAATCCACAATAGCTTGACCATCTGTCCAAAAGAAATTAACTATGCGACCATCTTCTTCATCTAATTGCACAACATAAAGAATGAAGGATCATCTGCTTATTTGTTCTTCAAGTACTCCATTAGTGTTTGTGCATCATTTATTTCTATGTACTTTTTACGCACACGGGTAACATAATTGTTGCAGTACTTTTGCAAGAAAGGTACATTTTCAGTTCCACCAGATATTTGTTCATAGAATTTGAATACTTCGGCTGGTTTGATTCCTACTGCTCTCATATTATCAACCTTGCACTTATAGCTTTTGATAATGGAGCCTTACTTGGACTAGCTAGATAATGGTTATGTTTAAGTGTCACCTTTTGCACTGTCCAAAGCCCATCTTATGCAATGTTAAATTGGAGACGAGCCTTACAACCTGTTTGTGTGTTGGCCTGTTCCTTTTTTATTTCATGTCTAGTATGGCTACTCCTTTCTCCTTCGTTACTACAGACAAACACTTTGGAACCCATTGTGCCATCTAATCACAACCTTGAGTGGCTCCTCCGTATGCTAAATCCGTTCTAGCATATGAATTGTAGAAGTTATATGCATTATCTTCAGATTCAAACATCATGCCAACTTTTGGCACATTTTGAGAGGATAAATTTTGATCATCAACCTACAATGAAGCCATAAACTTTTATATTAATATCATAACAGAACTTAGTTTTATTTGAACAAATACGAAAGTAACAGGGAAAATTTTCCAAATTCAAACTATTGGATTCAGAGTTCATTGATCACACATGATCTTCTCAGTTCGGAGCTAACATGTACAACATTGCCCATAGAAGATTGTACTAGTTCAGTCATCACACAAGTAATTCAGAGCTAACATGTATTGGATTGCATGCCTTGAAAATTGCAGGATCTCTTGTTGATTCCTCTGTGATGGGAGGGGCCGTACTGGCACTTGGCGAGATTGGCAGTAGGGGGAGCCCTCTCGTGCTGAGGTCGCCGCCCGACGGATGCAGCCCTCTCAGCAGCGGCAGTGTAGATCCTTGCGCAATGCAGGGGACTTCAGCGGCATGGTCGGCGGTCGAAGAGAGGGGGAAGGGGCTGCACCATTTGGGGGGGGTAGAACATCTCCACGGGGAGCCCTCTCCTCCTCCATGCAGACTAGGTGGGAAGACGGGAAGATGCGAGCTATGCTTGGTTTTTTGGGGGAAAAGGAGGAGGCAACAGCTGGGGAATGGGAGATGGCATTTGCATGGAGAGATTCGTGCATGCACGTGGAGGCTATCCGACGGTGTCCCCATTGAGAGGAAATAGGGTCAGACCCCAGAGGCATTTGCTATTATTGCTTGCTGAGTACACTGGTACTCACCCTTACTATTATTTTCCTTTGTTAGACCCATTCCGACCGGGGAATACCTCGAGTGGGATATGGGATACACAGGTGCAGATGAGGCCGCATGGGACGAGGGCGATCACGACGAGGACCAGGGTGAGGTGAATGGCTTATATGGTGTTGGGACAAGTAGGCGTCCAGTGGAGCGGGATCGTCAGGAGATAGGGTATAAATACCCGTCTCTTCTTTGTAATTAAATAATTGTAATTAAGACTATAGCTCTGCATGGATAACAGCTGTATAAGTGCAAAGTTTCTATTTATTGCTTCGCTGTGTAATTCTGATAGGGCTTGCTATTCATTAGAGTGGTTTTCTACCGGGTAAATGAATAGTAATCTGTTGGTTAAGTGTTATTGCCCCCAGTGTAATAACATAGGGAGCCACAAATAGCATAGTGTTATATGTACAAAGGAATACAACAATATCCCATCACCTCTTGTAATTATTGAGGGGTAGGATAGACAATTCCAATCCTCCCCCATTCACATATATATAATCCCAAGAAGGCATTGGGGGGAGGTAGACTCTCATTTTCCTCGTTAGCTTTCTCTCATGTGATGGTCTTTAGCTCTCTCAACTCTACATCCCAAAGGGGGAAGGGTAGTTCCTAAGCGCTGTTTGGCTTGTTGCCGCGACAGACTCCATGTTGACGAAGACGCCGTTGGTGAATATTTGATCCAGTAACAGTGGATGGTGTGTGACCCTTGAATTCCAGCAGTGAGGTGTAACCCTCACTTGCTCTTCCCCCTGTCCCTCTCCGCTTTTGTGCCAATGAAAAGCGGATGTGGCCATCACTTCTGAGGGAGAGAGATACATGAAGAAATCAAGAAACCACCTATCCTGCTCTCTCTCATCCTCTTCTGAAGGCTCCCGCTTCGACTGCACCGTTTCTTGGCCAATGGCACCGGCTTCGTCGTCGTCGTTGGATAGGCGCAAAGATCGACCTCGGCATCGGAAACTGTCGTGGTCTCGTGGATGGAGCCTACCACTGCAGGAGCGGCAGATGGTGCGGTGAGATGAAAGAAGAGCAAGAGCTGATGGATTCGTTGGAGCTGTGTAGGCAAGTCTAATGCTTGGCTAGCTGTTCGATTATAATCAGATTTACCATGCCGTGTTCTTGAAACAGGCTATCATTTCCCCCAGTCTCTCTATACCTTTCTCTCCTTATTTCGTGTTTCAGGTTCTTTGTTCGTTCGTGGCTTTTGTGTTGGTTGACTGTTTTCAATACGTGATATGCAAATAACCGATCTTTGGTTGGTGTATGAGAGATCCTGTGAGGAAGTGTGTTTTTTTTTTGTGGAGGTTGCAAAGAGCGGAACAGAAGGTGACGTGTGAGAGAAACGCACGCAAAAGTGAATTGCACATCTGGAAAAACTGACATATCAAGTGCTGCTATGAATTTCAGATTACCTTTTTTACGTTAAATCCAGTATTTTGTGCTCTGAAAAGTGGATTGTTACTTCAATGATCCTTGAATAGTTGCCTCTATGTATGAAACTTCTGCTCTTTTTTAAGAATGATCTTCTGTTCCAGAACTCATAGATCAGGCTACTGTTTTGACTTTTGAACAAGGAAGTGCTCCCAAATCCGTGTTGCTCTGTCAGGGCGTTCGCATTCTGGCAGTATTCTGAACCAATCTTATCATGCGATTTATCTTATCCAGTGTATGTACATAAGCATATGCTAGCTGAGCTTTACTTCACTGTCAAATATCAGTTGAGTCATGTAGCGAGACTCCATTATTTGATAGAAACCCTTCATGATATGGTGGTGATCATTTAGACTTTTTTTTTGTGGTTTATGGCTGAAAAGCATCAGAATTTACTGAAAACACACAGAAATTGATGAGAGGCTTATTTAGCATAATTAAATTTTAAAAAATTAAAAAAATATGTTAGCCCATTACGTATAATACAAACACATACGGAAAAAAGAATCAGCAAAAAAGCTCAACAAAAAACCAAAAATTCAGAAAAAGACAAAATTATAAATAGTGAAAAATAAACCGGAAGCCAGAAGCTGAAGTCTAAATGATGACAGCCTATACTCTTTCTCTGCGCGAATACTTTATGATATAGTCTGACACTAGACTGGCATGTATTTCCACAACAATGAGTCCATGATGGAACCGTTACAGTGTAAAACACATCCAGTGTTCGGTTGAAAGATTCGGATAGAGGAAGATACCCATACTAGATGGGGTCGTGCGAGTGACAATTAAACAGAGGGAGAAACTATAATTGCTGTAGTCACTGGCTAGACCTAGAAAAGGATGACAAAATTGGAGGAGCAACTAGGCAGATTAGGATTTATGAGTCCCTGAGCACGGCGCCGAGCAGTGCAACATGGTTTTCGTACGTGCCATTGAGACGCACACCAACTCGGTTAAAAGCTGGAGCAGCAGGAGCGCGGTACGAGTAGCTGTAGCTAGCTAACCTGGGTCCCGGGGTCCGGTGCGACGTGCAGTGCAGCTTCTTGGCTTTCCGTGAGGCATCGGTGTCAGACGGTTTGCGGCGCACATGGAGGCGGCCGGACGGGACTGCCTGCCGCGTTGGCCCGCGCGACAGCTGCAGCGCCGCACTGTGATGGATGGATGCTGTCGCAACAGCTACCTGCACCAGGCACGTCGCCGTAGGATTGTTCAATCCGCGTGGGTAACTGTAAGACCAGCCCCCATATTCTTTGTTCGTCACCGGCTCTCTCTCCCCATCGCGGCACCGGCATATACCCTAAGGCCATACCGCCCGACTCTCTCTCTCAGCTCACTCTCTCTCTCTCCTGTCAGCCGGTAAGCGATAGCTATGGCCTCTCCCTCTCTCCCAAATCTAAGTTGCGGGGCGGCCGTGAAGCCCACCATGATGACGACGCTGTGAGCACCCTTCCCCTCTCCCTCTTTCCTAGGTCTGAGCGGCGGGGCGGCCGTGAAACCCACCACGACGACGATGGGCGTAAGCACCCTTCCCATCTCCCTCTCTCCCAGATCTGAGCGGCGGTGTCTGCGATGGGGACGACAGCGACCACGAGCCCACCACGACAATGGCAGCTATCTGGTTGTCCTCTTCCCCTCTCCCAGATCTGAGCAGAGCTAAACGCGGGGGGATTTCGGGCTATGAGTCAACAATGGGGCACGGCAGTGATCTTCCTTCCCTCCCCTCAATGACCACAACGACATCAGCAATGTGCAGGGCTGCATCAGGAATTTCGAGCCGTGTCAGCCTGAGCATAGCCCATTGGAGTTTTTCGTGTCATGCCACCAGACATACCCAATTCTCAGGTCTAGCCCAGCCCACTAGTACGTGCCGTGTTAGCCCAGCTCACCACGTGTCATGCAGGCTGGGCCTCGAGCCAGCCTGAAAAAGCACGACCCAACTCCTAGGACTACGTGTGGGTGCCAATTGGCTTGGCCTTCAAGTAGTGTCACAGAGCACGTTGTGTACTCCTCCATGACATGCTGACACCCAAAATTTTTAAATAATCCATCTTTTATTAATATTACATAAATATATTGTAACTTAAAAAATTACAAAAATAATCTTCTATCGCCATTTGAATTGGCAATAGTCCTATGTGACAACGTGCAGTACTCTATCGCCAATTCAACTAGTGATAGAGCCCTGCGATGGTGTTGTCACTTTGGCCTAAAAAAAGGAGGCGATATTGTGCTATGTTTTTTTAATTGAAAAGGCTATGGACTTGCTTGTCATGATGCGTGTTGTTTTACCATTACCCCTTCATCACAAAGAAACTAGAATAAAGAGTAGCACATCATTACAAATATCATAGCACATGGGTAACACCTAGCAGCATATTACAAAGACACACTAACTCAAACAAACCTACGCGGGGTTCCTCCCAGGCGCTCCCCGCGAGTGGCCTCATCCTTGCGTCGGTGTTGTGCGTGACCTGACAATTAGGTCCATCGGTCAGGTGCGTGCCATGACCTGGCTGGGTGAGCTGTAGCTACGAGTCGCAACGTCCTACTGGGTCAGCTGGCTCGGTCTTGGCACGTCAGAGAGCTGTGAACCACCCAGGACGTGCACCACCTTGTCCTCCGGGGGCTGGGCTAACTAGTTGTCCACTGGGTTATCGTCATCCCACTTCGCTCCATGGCATGGCATGTCGTCTGTAGCCTACCTCACCAATCTCACGTAGGAGATCCATGAATTTTGCCCCTTAAGTTCTACTAACTCTCAGGACGTGCATTGTTGTACCTGAGTAGCAACGCCACACAACTTCAAGTTGGGAAACGTATGATCCAGCGAGAATAACTGGTACAACCATCTCACAACAGTGTCCTATGGACACTAATATGCATTTGATAGACTAGCCGTCACCGATGAAAAATCCTCCAATTCGACTCCTTCACCCATTTGTGGAACACCTTCTCCATAGTGTATTTTAAAAACTACTCGTTCCAACATACCACGTTGTGCGGTTCAACCACGTTGTGCAGTTCGACCGTAGTTACAGATCAGCAACAATAAGGCATGGTCGCCCAACATCCTTATTCAGTTGGAGATAACGCTTAACAAATCTTCGATATGCAAGTAGAGTCCCAAAAGGTAACTAATCTGTAGCCAATCAAGAATCTTATATTTGATTTAAACGGCGCAACCGACGCCGTGTTGGGAGCCATATATGGCACCTACGGCCCTCGCCCGAGCCTATAAAAGGATAGGCAAAAGCAGACACAGGGAGGAAGAAGGACCCACGAGGGCGAAGGCACACCCTTGGATGCAAAATGCAGAGGCGGACGCAAGGGCAATCACAAGGCCAAACACCCACGGACGGAGAGCAGAGGTGAGAAGAAGGACAGAAGCAGAGAAGGAGAAGCTAGAGAAAGGCCCGAGGAAATGATCATGGCCTCCAATGTTGAGAATGGTAAAAATAGTCTCTCCTATCTTTCTTTTGCAGCTTGTTAAGATGCATACGATGAGCGGTGATCACGACAGCAATGTCGCCAAGCAATCACGACCGATGCCGATCGCTTCTGAAGTCACGTGTATCTCCGATCGATTCGCAAAATCAAAGTCCCTATCTACTGCCGATCAATTCCGAAGTCGTGTGTGTCTTCGATCGCTTCGCAAAGCTGAAGTCCTCGGCCGCCGCCGATCGATTCCAAAGTCGTGCGTGTTCCCGATCGCTTGCTGGAGCCGAAGCCTCCGATCGCTTCCAAAAGCCGTGCATAAGCATCACTTAAGCCCCATTCAATCCAGCTTGGGCTTCTGACTTCTGGCTAGAAGCCAGAATAAACACGTTGGCTTCTTAATGTTGGTTTTTTTTCTTTTTTTTGACGCTTTTGCTTTTTTTCATTTTCCTTTGCATTGTCCGTGGAGATATAACAATATTTTTCTTTTTTCTCATTTATCTTTAATTGAATAATTTAGAAAAAGTTAATTGCCATTAAAATACAATTTCAGCTAAAAGTCATAAGCAGTGATCAAGAAGGCGGACTGGGCGGCCACCTAAACGCTAGGCGACAGGGTGCCACTGCGCCTTGGCCCCTAGTCGGGTGGCTGGGCGGTCCAAGGTGGCCTCAGCGTGGCAGTCTGCCAGGCGGGTGCAGTGGCCGTGCGGCGTTTAGGCGCACGAGGCTGCGACCAAGAGCAGGGGAAGGCGACGACCAAGAGCACGAGGTCGCCGCTGTCAACTCACCAGATTCTACCTCGCTGGTAAACGTCGTCTCGCCGGATTCCACCTCGCCCAAATGCCTAGGTGCGTTCCGCCTCCCCTCCCCTTTGCCGTCTTCTCCACCTTCTCTCCCCTTCACCTCCCCTCCCCTTTGTTGTCTTCCCTCCCCCCTTTCCAATCCACCGTCTTCCCCACCTCCCCTCCTGGCGCGTCAGATCGATCCAACAAGGAGGAAGCAGTTGAAGGAGAGGGAGAAAAGCGGTGGCTGGTGGTGGCGCTCTTGCGGGAGGAAAAGCAAGAGGCGACGGCGACGGTGGTGAGGCGTGGTGGTGGTGGGCTGTAGCAGTGTGGGGGAATGGTTTTTGGGAGGAAGCATTGAGGGGAGCTTTTATATAGTTGTGGGCATGAGGGTGAAACCCTAGCTGTTGTGGATCGGATAGCTATGAAGGATGCGAAGTGGGATCTAGGGTCGTGAATTTAATGGGCTTCACTGGCTAGCTACTGCCATCTTGGACCTAACTTGGCAAAAATTGACCTAGTTTGAGGGTCGTATCGAGCCCCCTAGGCGCTAGACCCAGTGGCGGAGCTAGAGCAAAACGGATGGGGGTGCAATGGGCCGCGCGTGGGAGCATAGGACGGTGGGAGAATGGGCTGGACAGGGCGAGTGAGGGTATTTGTTGGGCTAGAGGTACACCATATTGGACCAAGGGGGTGCACAAAGGGTGAATATTTACTAGTAATAACTAAACAAAATTTTGGACCCGGGTTCCTGGGAACCCCCTCCCCTCCATTGGGCTCCGCCCCTGGCTAGACCCCATCTCGGCGCCTATCTATCGCCTGGCGCTCCTTGAACTTTGGTCACAAGCCAAAAGCCACCAGCCGAAGCCGGATTGAACTGCCCCTTTGACGCTCAATAGTGTCTACTGCTTACTATATTTACCAAACTACACATTGCACGTGCAGATATATGATGTACGTATACTACTACCATATTAGCCACAACAGTAGTCTTGGCTAATAGTCTAATACATGTGATAGCAATGTGGTGTGCATGTGCCAGTGGTTATAACAGAGAACTATACATCTCACCCCAAACTGAATTTGCAAGTCTAAAGTCTCCACAACAATCAGACTCCCGTACCACAAACTCTGCACGTGCACATGCACGAAGATGGTTATACCTTAGGACCCATTGTCACTTTGACCGCATCAGCCAACTCCTCAACACCCCTCGGCATCAATGCCCGGGCCTCGACGCCGAACTTGATGTCCTTGGCAGCATAGCTCCTGCTCCAGGCGAGCCTGCACCCAACCTGGGCAGCGTCACATGCAAAGCACCCGAGCGCATCAGCACATAAGGTTAATAGCAGAAGCCCAAATCCAAGTCTTGGGAGGGCAGGGAAGCGAGGGGACCAGTTGCGTCTAGAAGGCCCGTTTGGCAGAGCTTTAACTCTAGAAAATCTGTAGATTTTCTAGAGCTGGTCATCTGTAGCTCTAGGAAATTCTGGATCTAGAGTTGCAGTCATGTTAAGTGCATTTACATGACTCATTTCATTTATATATATATTAAATAAAAATATTTAAATCACTTTAATTTAGTCAACAAACTATAGATCTAGCATAGATCTCGGAGCTAGAGCTGTGCCAAAAAGGACCGAAGTATCCATCCGATCCGAGCAAGGGGTTTAGGGTTTAGTTGTTCGCGTTGGTGGGCCGCCGCGTGGGCTGGAAATAATAGGCCGCGTGGGCGTCGAACTATGGGCCGTGTGGGCCACATGGATAAAATCACAGAGACACCCCGCGCGGAAACTGCAATTACCTTTCTGGCGGAGGGCTTACCTGCCGACCGCCGTGCCGGCCGGCGAGGCTCTCTCCGGTCGCCTACGCCACGCGCTCCCCTCCCCATCGCATCTTGATTCCTCAGGTGTAGTTGTCGGAGCAGCAACAACCCATCTCCAACGCCATGGCGTTCCTCGAGGATTTCCAAGCTAGTGAGTGCTCTTCCTCCGCCACTAGCACTGGTCTCTAGGGCACACGCCTGCGTCGCGCGCTTCCTCGCGAACCCGCCTTGGCCACCAAAGTCGTTACTTTCCTGTAATATCTTTACGCGTGAGTTAGTCCAAGATTTCAGGATATGTTGCCGATTAGGCATCCCTGGCTCCTCAACGATTCGTCCCTAGAAAACGTTTGATTCTGGGGTTCTACAGGGGGTTACATGGTAAATCTTAGATGTTGTTGCAATGACAGTACTTGTGACGTGCTAAATGAGCCGGCCTAAGACTAAGCTATATGTGGCATAGTGATTATGCAATTTCAATTGGAATGCCTTTTTCTTGTTAGAAGTATCAATGACGTCTATTTGTAACTGAACACCTAGTACAATCATTAGCTTTTCTTCATGGAAATTGTTGTGCATGCGTTTATGAACAATTATTTCGTTTTGTATTATGTTAAAGAAGCTCTAAACACTTATATTCGTTACTTTCGGGTTGAGCTGGTATCCATTGCCATGATAGTAATGTAGATGATAGCTATGAATTTGCTAGTTTTGATCAAGTAATAGTAACTAGCCTACTTTTTTGTACCATGCGGCCTTTGTACTAGTTTTCGATTATATTTTTCTTTTCATACTTTCATATTTCCTAGCACTTACCGATGAATTGGAATTTAGAAGTTATAGTTGAAGTGTTGAAGATATGCAGTTTTTTGTTTTGCAAGTGAAAACATAAGAATATGGTAGCCTTATTGCATTAATTCTTCAAATCAATATTTTGTTTTCCCGATTCAGATAGTAACTTTATCACTTAGGTGCTTTTTTATACATCAATACATGCATACATAGTTTGCCCTATTTGATTACTCTCAGGTGTTGAAGCATTGCCAGCTATGCTGCACAGGAACTATTCATTAATGCGAGAGCTAGATAAAAGCTTGCAAGGTATGCGGAGTGTTGAATGCCTTGTTGTTTTGTGCCACCTCCAACTGATCCACTCTCTTCATGTTCTCTTAACATGTTCATAGCAAACTATGTCTAAGCACAATAAAGGGTTAGTGCAAATTCCAGATGTATCTTAAGAAGATATTTCTAATACTTAAGCATGCAAATGTTGATTCCATTTGGTTATAAATTTTCATGTGTTGGAAGAAAGCCCAGTGTGCTGCTTTCTTTCTGATTACCGTTGCACAATATTTTCTTTCAAACAAATAGAGCTATGCAGCAAATATTAGGTAGCATTTGACTTGTGGGATTGCAGATAATTCTGCAATTGACAGCATTTAATACTTGAACCCCTACCCCTTGTCAGTTACATATCATCTTATCTTATTATTGTTTAAGATTCACTTCCCAAAACTTGATGAATATCGGTTTGTTATCTGGGCTGTGTCAAGGCATGTCAATTTACTAATTTGCAAATAAGCTTTTATATATGATAGCTTGATAAGTCGATATACAAAATATTGTCCAAACTAAGGCGCTAAGCTAGCTATTTTTGTGCTGTTGCAATGAGTGTAATGTGAACCGACTTTATTTCTCTGAAGTCTGAACAGGGCCTGGAATCTTTATTAAAATGAACTTCTTCTTCTGCCTTTTTGCCCTGAAAACCCCTTTCTGTGCTTCTGATTAGGTGTGCAACTGGAAAATGAGCAGCGCTGTCAGCAAGAAATAGAAGACATTAAGCATGGACTTGAAGCTGGAAGTATTGCATATGACCCAGCAAAACTTAAATTTTCTGATGAAGCAATCGATGAGCTGAAACATTGTATAGAATTGCTGATGAGAAGGTGGCTTTAGGCACTCAAACTTATGACCTGGTAAAAATCTCTGTTACATAATTATATGCAGAAGACACTGTTGTACCATTAAAGAAAGGGAAACTAGAATAAAATCGTTATGAATGTTTTTTCTCACTTCTTTTCTCCTTTTCACCATTTTTGAAAAGGAATATATCAATTTATCATATTAAAATTTTCTATGCCCAACTGGAAAAAAAAAGGCATGCCTTTGTTCCTTGTCTTATTTATTTATGTTGTTACCTTTCTTTTCATCCAAGTAAAACATGCCTGCCATCTTACCTGCCATAATGCTTTAGGTTCCAAGTAACAAAACACACCATTTTAATTAGATTTGTCAAGAAATTTGCATTAGTAGTTTCTGTCTTACTAGGTTCTGCTGTATAAGCATGTCTCATGACATCGCCAAAATGTTCCTGAATTTTGAATTTGCAGGATTTTGATTGTGCTGATTTAGATATGTGATATAGGTTGATGCTCATATCCAACAACTCGATCAATTTATGAGGAAGCTTGAAAAACTTTGACAAGGTATGGAAGTGCCCATTGCTCAACACCACAGTTGCTTTTGAATTCTGTGTCATTTTATTTTCATTTTGAGCTATATGTTTTTCTTACTGTTTACTTGTATACCACGTGTTTTGGTGAACAGAAAAAGGAGGCAGCTGCTGGCACAGCTGTTGCTGCTACTGCAACTGCTATTGCCGGTACCTCAACCGATGCTACTCCAAAAAGTGGAAGGACTGGTGAAAGGGGCAGAGGAGGCCGAAAGAAGTATGTTTTGCATCAGAATAAGATGTAATATGCTCGCCATATTTTCGCACTGTAACAGACCAACTCTCATTTGCAGGGCTAAGGTACCCACAGTCACAGAGCAAACGGCTATAGATTTAGAATTGCCTGTCGATCCTAATGAACCGACGTATTGCCTCTGCAACCAAGTCTGCTATGGTGAGATGGTCCCGTGCGACAATCCCGACGTATGTAACATTCTCCTTCACCTGTTCTACTTCAGCCCCTATATCGGTGCTTGGTTTTTGAGCATGTTGGTGTTTGTTTCGCAGTGCAAGATCGAGTGGTTTCACTTTGGATGCGTGGGCTTGAAAGAGCAACCGAAGGGAAAGTGGTATTGCCCGAATTGCATTGGATTCCAGAAGAAGCGAAAAGGCAAATGAATTTGATCCTCATGCTATAAGTTGTATTGCCCGAATTGCATTGGATTCCAGAAGAAAGCGAAAAGGCAAATGAATTTGATCCTCATGCTAGGATGTAGGTACTTAGTTGGTGATGATCATTTCATGCCGTTGTGCCGACGTGAGTAAAAAACATTATTGGCCTCGGTTCTTTGGGAAGTAACTGTTGTTTCAGTGATCATGTACATGTTATTGAGTGCCTGTGCTGTAGACATCTAGTAAGAGCTAGGACCATGCCATTATGCAAAGCAGGCGGTGTGTCCAATCAATCTTCATTGTCCTTTTCCTAGTATTAGGTATACTTGGAAACACACTCGATCTCTTGTATGGGTTTCATCTCCAATCATGTCGTCTACAATTAGAACTCTTTATTTCTACTAGCGAAAGAGTGAAGCCAAGTCTACTACTATAGTTCCTGGGCTCTACATGCTTTCCGCAGTGTACGAGGATGCAAACCTAGAGTTTGTGATACGTTTTGAACTTATATTTATAAAAATAGTCGGAGTTGTGTAGAAATAGCAAAAATAGCACTTCTGCTGTTTAGTAATTGGGCTGCAACGACGTAGAGCTAACACGTGGGCAGCGGAGCCATGTGGCCGTGCGGTAAAGGCCTGTTGCCAGGCCACCATGCCGCCACACGTCTGCCGTCCTGTCACTAGACGATAGGTAATTAAGTTGGTTAATTAGTCAACTTAATTGCTTACCTTAATTAGTAGTTTCGGTCGCAACCACTTTCCTAACCTTCGACCACCGACCAGGTTATCCTGACCACGGCCGTATTCAACCACGGTCGTTCATGACCCCAGCCACTCTGACCACTCCCGATCACTCTCGAATCCCGACCACTCTTTGTACTATGTAGCTTTTTACCACCTAAAACCTATCAACCAGCTATTGTATCTCCAACTACTGTAGATTCGACCACCTCGGCCATTCGACCACTTCAATCGTCCAACCACTGCCATTCGACCGCCTCAGCCATCTGACCACGGCCATTCGACCACTCCAACCATCCGACCAAGGCCATTCGACCACTCTAGTCATCCGACTATGGCTATTCGACCACTTCAGCCATCAACCATGTCCAACCACGGCTATTTGACCACTTCAGCCATCGACTAATTAAAGCAAGTAATTAAGCCGTCTTAATTACCTGCCGTCTGCTGGCAGAGCGGCAGGCAAGGAGCCGCACGGTGGCCACGCGGTAGGCACGCGACCACATGGTGGGCAGGCGGTAGGCCCCTGCCGCACGACCACAGGGCTTTGCTACCGATGTGTCAGCTCCACGCCGCTGCTGTCTGGTGACCGAGCGGTAGAAATGCCATTTTTGTTATTTCCTCGCGACTACGGTTATTTTTGCAAATACAGGATTCAAAATGTACCATAAGGAAAAAAATTCTGCAAACCTATGCATTTTCGTCTGTCGTTTCAGGTGCTCTTGCGTATTCTCTCATGGAATCTCCATCCTCCTCTCCCCAGCTTTTCTAAAGCTCCGGCATTCAACTGTACTCACCGATTAAAACCTGAAATTTGACAATTTGGCATGAACGATCTCAAGAGGAAAAGAAATAAAAACAATTAGACCTGATTCCTGACTCCTGAGCAATGGAGCATGAATTGGGCTCGGTCAAGAAGGGATAGTACAAGCCAATACGTTTTTGGACCGAGCTAAGCGGAAGCGAGGAAAGGTCCAGGACCAGCTGGCCGAGCATAACCATGCACCGACCCAGCACTGCAGCCGAAATTTTGACACTTTTAGTATATTTTCAACTTATATTTATAAAAATAACTATATACACGTGAAATTTGTAGAAATAGCACTTCTGTCGTCCGATCACCAGACGGCAGGGCCGTGCAGCTGACACCTGTCCATCGAAACCCAGCCACCGGGAGGCTGGGGCCTGCCGCCCGACCACCGTGCGGTGACCTCCCTACCGCCTGCCACTTGACGGGCTTAATCACCTGGTGAGTTAGGATTTTTTTTATTTACTGCTTGTTTAAATTTTTGAATACAGCAAATGAGCTCCAAAATTACAAATTTTAAAGTGCAGCCTCCCGACACAACGTACTTCATTGTGTAATTTTTTGACAATTTTATCAGCAATGAATGTTGCTTAAAAATTCATACAATTATGATATTTTTAGGATACATATAGCAAATGAAATCAAAAAATTATGAAATTTTATGTGTAACCTCTCGACATAATCGACCTAGTTGTTAAATTTTTTTGAGAATTTTATGTTCTATGAATTTGCCATATTATTTTATGTTAATTTAGTCATAATGAACGATATACGATACTCATTTAATTAGCGATTGAAATTACCTGCCATACAGCCACTATGCGGCAGGCATCTTTTGCAGTGATGATCTCTGTCCTTCGCACATATGCTGGCCCGTTACTGCTATCTTTCCTTTTCCACTGCCTCCTTCGCACAATTGTCACTCTATCCGTGCCGTCCCCCCTCGCGCGCTCCCTCGTCCGCACATATATCGTTATGTCTGTATCGTCCCTCCTCGTGCTACACCCTTGTTTGCACATTTATCAGTGTTACCATGCCATCCCCCTCACCCGAAGTGCTGAGCGTCGACAAGGAGTCATTAATTTGCGGGGTGAGCACACCGGATTCCCTTTTCGCTCGGCCGTAAATACGAACCTCTCGTAGTTGGTCATCGCTCATCTCAGTCGCGCATCATAGAAGCTCATTTTTGCAGTCGTACAAGGGAATTAAGAGTGGGTATCTCATTATTTTGAGAAGCCAGTGCACATTTGTGGAGGACACGACAATGCTGATTGCTTCTCTCGAAAGACAAGTAAATTTTTATTGCATACTTTCGACATTACTCTCGTAGTCCTAGTTAATTAGTGTTATTTAGTTAGTTATAATTAATGTAATTCGTATTATGAAGTAAGTAGGTCTTAGTAATTTAGTCATTGATTTTACTATTTTTGTGTACATACGATACCAACAATTTATTATTGTATGGTAGTATGTAATTAAGTGGTCGTAATTACTGCAGTGGCAATTAGTTAGGTTAAGTAATGAGTTAGTGCTAAGTAATTAAGTGGTAAGGACAATGGTAATGAATCACTTGTAATTAATTTTCAAATAAGTAATCAAATTGTTGCTAATTAATGAATTATTCATATGTAGTTACACACATATAATCACTAACTTGCATATTGTTTGCCATCATTTTTTATTGTAACGCTTACTGCGGATCTAGTTGTTATAGCTTTAGGTAGTCACAGACATGGAACACTTCAGATGTTATACGGCGATGGTCTTGTATAGGTAGGACCCGATGGGTTGGACCTATCGATATACCAATACAAGATGCTCCGGGCCGAGAGGCTTGGTGTCATGAACATTCATGAGCTTCAAAGCTTCATCCGTAGGGAGTTTGCCATAGAGGCAATGGCGATAAAACTTGCGATCGAAAAGATCACCTGCACGAATGGCGTGTGGGAGCTTGTGAAGGTGAATAGCAGCGTAGCATGGAGGCAGTACATGCAAATTGCTTCCCAGCCCGAGGCAGCCATTTATGGGAGGCCGATGGTGTACCTATGTTTTATGCGCCGGGCGTTGGAAAATGGTGATGAGCTTAACCCCTCGAAACCAGGGGAACCATAGGCAAAGCTTCAAGACAATATCACTGAATGTGTTGTATTGGAGGGAAGATTTGCCCCTGATTTCATGCGGAATGACAGGGCGGACATGTGGTGGTCAGTTCACATTGGCTGCCATGAGTATCTACCGGACCAGGCGCTCGGGTTGGAGTCTGACAGGACACCGACCTAGGCAACGATGATACCAACGACGATGCACAGTAGACGACTGGTCCACATAGAGGAATTGTGTCATCGGAGGTGCCCTATGTATCCTCCAGACTCGATGATGCTGCGGTGCGTTCCCTTGTACTGCAGCAAGAAGAAGGGTCCTAGTGAAGGTTTCAAGCTGACACCCTCCTAATTGGGCAGTGCTTCCCTAGCAAGGTGGCTGTGCTATAAGCTATTACACGGTACGCCTTGTCTATCAGCGTGTGTATCAAGTGCACCAGTCCAACCTAGACAATTACGCAGTGAAATGTGCATAGTGGAAGGCTACCCTAGAAAGGTCAATGCTCAACGAGCCAAGATTTTTGGCTCAGTCTTCTTGATCAAGGCGATGATCAACCACACTTGCGTGCTCAGCAGGCCCTTGCACCATCATCAGAACATGACTTCTACATATGTGGCAAGCATCATCAGCCACCTAGTTGCGGCGGACATGTCCGTCTCCCCAAAGATGCTTATGTCGGAAGTCCCCAATGTAGTTGGCTATCCAGTTAGCTACAGTAAGATTTTACGAAGCAAGTAGAAGGTCATCGAGTCCATATACAGGATGTATGAAGAGGAGTACAACCTTGTGCCGAGATTGCTTCACCAGATAGCCCAATCAAACCCCGGCATGTACATAAACAAGTTTGAGCGTCCAGATACTGATGTAGGGCCCAACTGCTTCATCCTGGAAGGTCATTCTAGACTTTCACCCAGGCCATTGAGGACTTCAAGTTTTGTCGTCCTGTACTAATAATGGATGGCACTTTCCTCATAGGGAGGTACAAGGAGACCATTCTCACCACGGTGGTGTTCGACGCAAACGATCAACTTCTCTCAATGGCATTTGCCATTATGGAGAGCGAGAACATATCTAGTTGGCTCTGGTTCCTGACGAACATGAAGTGAGCGATGGTTGGGAACCGACCCAACGTTTGCGCCATCACAGACTGCAATGCTAGGTTGATTGCTGCGCTAAACACAATACAACATGAGACCGAACCCCCTCAGTAGTGTAATGACGTGCGGACCCAATGGTGCATGAGACATCTTGCATTTAACTTGTTTACACTGTTCCACAGCCAGGAAATTTCGAAGATGTTCAAGGACAAAGAGGAAAAAGAGGAAAATAGTGACCAAGGCCAAAGAGGTTGCCGACGAGTTCAACGCTGAGCTCGCAAGAAAGCAAAAATGACCCCGATCCACGTAGTAGGTCGGGCTGTTCCCAACTAGTCCTTTGAATGTCGAATTTATTTCCATTCCAAAAAAGCGCATATATATCGTATGAGTATTTCGATTTGTTCCATCGTGCATGATGCTATTTGTTATGCACATAACCAAACTTTATGCGCCATGTTATTTCCACCTTTGTTATAAAGTCTATTTTAATTCGCAACATCAAATCTTATCATCCTTTTGCATTCAATTCTTCAAAAGGAAATCCTTTGTTACCATCTTACCACCAATCCTAATGTTCCAAATCTATTAATCAAGTTTGAACTAAATTCAACCATTACCTCGATTTATAATTTACAAACCAATTGCTATCACGCATGCAGGCGATTTCAATCACTAATTAAATGAGCATCGCATATCGCTCATTATGACTAAATTAATATGAAATAACATGGTAAATTTATAGCATATAAAATTCTTAAAAAATTCTACAATTAGGTGACTGTGTCAGAAGGCTGTACATAAAATTTCATAATTTTTGGAGCTCGTTTGCTATATGTAATAAATCCTAAAATATCATAATCATATGAATTTTTTAGCAACATTCATAGTGGATAAAATTGTCAAAAAAAGTACACAATAAAGTACATTGTGTCAGGGGGTTGCATATAAAATTTCATAATTTTTGGAGCTCATTTGCTATATTTGAAGATTCAAACAAGCGGTAAATAAAAAAAATCCTAACTCAGCAGGTGATTACTGTCAGGTGGCGGAGCGGCAGGGAGGGTGTTGCCCGGTGGCCGAGCTCCGGTAGACAAGTGTCGGCTGCACAGTCTTACCGCCCGGTGACCGGGTAGCAGAAATATCATTTCTACTAATTTCAAGCATATATAACTATTTTTGCAAATTTGGATTGAAAACATACAAAAATACCAAAAATTCCACTGCGGCCTGCATGTATGTCTAGTTGTATACCGGGTAGTGTTGACAGCCATGCTGTCCAACAGCTGAAGTGCAGGCAATGATGGCCCGCATTTGGCTTCCAAAGCTCATGCATTTGTTTCTGCCATCTCGAGAAGAGGGTCCAAAAGGCGATCGGTCCCAGTGGGGCTCTGTGTAAAAAGATGGCTCTACTGCCATGGCTGCACCGCACGGTAGAGGAACAGAGAACCCCAGTGGCAGTTGGCACAGGCGAAAAGGCAACTGTCTAGCGGACAGCCACAACAAAACAACGCCCATGAGACATTCAGATGAGCGGCTAATTCAAACACCTTGGTTCATGTGCTCCTGTACCGCAAGCCTGCAAGAGTAAAACGGCAGCAAAAGATGCCTGTGTGTGAGGCACTACCGCTTCTCTCTTCCCATGGAACTATTTGCTCTAGTATGTTTGGTTTTCGATAGCATGCAGGCTCCCAAGTTGGTAAGGAGGTGTCTGTAGAAGCACAGGCCATTGATAAATTCACAAGGACAACACCAATTTGGGGTTCTTTTTGTTATGTCTTTTGATTTAAATTTTCAATGTTGTTTGGTCGGAAGAGAGAGTATGGTAAGCGAGACACTCGCGTTTGATTTTAACTGATATAGATAAATTTGGTACAATATCTACTATAATTAATTTATAAATCCTACCTTAAAAGACACATCGTTTGAAAGTTAGTTTATTGTAGTATAAATTATAAGCTCAAAAAAATCCAGCATTTATCTTGAGTTCTTAAAATTCTACTTACTGTGTTTGAGCCTCTGTACAGTCAAGATACCCTCTCTAATCTGAGCAGGGGCGGATCCAGGACAAAATCTGAGAGGGGGCACAACAATACACATAGTATGCTGAATTGTTCTCATTCATAATTTTAGCATGAGTGAGGGTCTTTTAGTTAGGCTGAGTGGGGGCACTAGCATTAAATCTTAGGCTATATACCTGGGTTCCTGCGAATTGAGTGGCGGCCTGGGCCCTCACTCCCCTCTCTTTGGATCCGCCCCTGAATCTGAGACGTGATAAAATTCTAGATCCATTGATGATCATGGTCTATGCTAACAACTGAAGATCTCCTTTCAACATAGGAATTCTTGAGGATTTCAACTGTAGTTTCTATTTTCAAGTACAGTTCACTGTTGTGCTCCTAAAAGGCCTATCTGGATCAACAGCCTCCCTCAACGGTTATTGTCACATATGTTCGAAATCGGCACATTGCTCGAACTGTTTAGCAAAGTTACAACAACGTCATTTATAATCACACCGCTACACCCCTTTTCTTAAAGACGGAACACCGATGGAATCGCACTGCTATAGGCCGTATTCCTTTGAGTTGTATCTTGACTGTTTTAACTCTGGCCGATAGTTTTTATTTATATTTTTTAAAACGATAATAGATAATAGAGATATCGACGTAAATGATGTATATGATTTTAAATTTAAAAAATTATTTAAAATTTTCTGTTAAAAAATCATTCTATTTATTTTAAATTTCAAAAAACTGAATCAAAAACCACCTAAAAGGAACGTGACCGTACTTGCATCAAGCAGCAACCCGCGTCCACAGCGCACGACATGGAGAAGGGTGTCTTTTTCTTTAAATTTTATATTCTAATCCCCCTCCTCGTAGTTAATCCAACAACCAGCCTCCCCTCACTTTCTCCCCTGCACTACAATACAAAGCTCACGAATCCACGCACGCGCGCACCCACCCACCCACCCCACGTCTCGCTCGCTCTCGCCCCCCTTCCTACAGCGCCGGTGGGGGCACCCACGGTTGCCGGCGACCGGACCCCGCTGCCGCCGTCGTCCTCGCCGGCTCACCATTCTCGGGCTGCACACTGGCATTCACGGGGTATGAGCAGGACACACTGGCATGGCGTCTTCGTTTTTTGAATTCTCTTCTCCCTCTGTTCAGCTTGGTTGTGTTAGGTACTCCCATCCGCATTTCGCTGGACGTTGGCTTTTAATCCGACTGAAATCTCCATTTCTCCAACATTTCTTTGGTTGCTTGCTCTTGTTCTAACGGTTGCAGTTTTCTTGTCTTTCCTAACTTGTTTTCACTGGTGCTTGTTAATTTCTTTTCTAGGCACCGGCCGTGATTTAGTGGAGGCAATCTTCGCTGCAGCTGTTTGTTTCCGTGGTGGTGGATCGAAGGAATAAAGAATGATCAGTCTGTTTGATTTGAGCGCTGGAGCCAGCGCCAGGGTTGCCACAAGAGATGGTACAATTATGCAACTAACAAACTGACAATGATGTTTGCTTCGAGTACTTGCCTACATGATTAACTCTGTGATGATTCTCGTCAGAAATTTAAAAAAAAACATGTGATGATTCTTCAGTTAGGAAGGTATGGGATATCCTAATTATGGATCTTCTTTCCTGGCAGGTTCTCCTATGAGAGGAACTCAATCAGACCGGAAGGAGTACGCTGATGTCAAGACAGTAAGCACAGATTTTGCAGCTATTGATTTTAACAACCATGTGCTTGCCAAGTGTCGACTGTCAAATGTTTACAATTTGGTGATTCACTGCATGATCCATGTCGGCAGGTGACTGGTAGCATGAGGAGGACCTCGTCAGATAGATCCGGTGGTACGCCCATGAAGATGCTGATAGCGCAGGAGATGGCGAAGGAGGGAGACACAAATCAGAAGACTACTAGTGTTGTAGCAAGGCTGATGGGCCTTGATGATGATGTGGCTCTTCCTAATCCTGTTCAACCTTCCAACAGGAGGAGATCTCCGGATGGCCATTTATCTGCCACGTTGGCAAGATTTAGCAACCAAATGTCATTTGACAAGCACACAAGCTTCGTTGAAAATGTGGAGTATAAGGATGTCTGTGACGTTGGATACCATTACCAGCCACCAAGATGTGAACATATGAGCAATGAATCTCCACGAAGAGGGAGGCTGCATGAAGATCACGACAAGAAAAGAATGGATCTTGTCCGCCAGAAGTTTGTTGAAGCAAAGCAGCTAGCATCACATGAGAATCTTCTCCAATCGAAGGAATTCCACGATGCTCTTGAGGTTTTGAATTCAAACAAAGATTTGTTTCTCAAATTTCTCGAAGAACCTAACTCGCTCTTTGCGAAGCAATCTGGCGAATTTCATTCTGCACCAACATCACCCCAGAGGAAGTGCATAACTGTGTTGAAGCCCGCCAAATCAGTGGAGATGAAGAGCGAAAAAGGAATTAAAAGGCATAAAAATCAGACGGTTAATGGAAGTAGAACAGAGAGAAGCAATCTTCATAGGAAGTCTAACGCTGGTCATGCCAAAGCAGAAAGTCTTCCGCAGCACACCCGGATAGTGATCTTAAAACCTAGCTCGGCAATTACTTCAGTGGAGCAGCTTCAGCAAAATGGTCATGATAACATGGATGATTCTGAAGCTCCTGTTACATCAAGGCATTTGAGTGATGAGATAAATTGGTCAGTACAAGACATGTGCCACCAGCATGATGAATCTTTGCAGGGTTGCATACAATCAAATATGTTCAGCAGAGATAGATTGTACTATGAGTATGCTGAAGAAGATGGTAGTAGCTTCAGTGACTCAGAGATTGGAACTCCAACATCGCGTCATTCTTGGGATTACATCTACCGGTTTAGCAATCCTTACTTTGGCTCATCTTTAAGCCATGCTTCTTGTTCTCCCGAGTCACTTGTAACTAGGGAGGCTAAGAAACATACCTCTGATAGGTGGCCCATTGCATCTTCTAATGAGATTAGCCGAGCAAAGGTGCCAGTGCAAAGGAGCTTGAGCACGCTTGGTGAAATGCTTGCCATGCCTGATATGAAGAAAGAAGGGGTGGCTGATCGAGTGGCCACTGATGTCAGCAACCAGTTGGGCAACAATGAACCAAGACTCGCGGTGCCATCTAATTGTTCTATTGATGATGGAGAAGGAGAAAGCTCCCTCAGGAAAATTTCAAGGTCAAAATCTGTTCCAGTCTCTTCATCAGCCTTTGACAGCCTGCGTTTAGCTGCTGGATGTTCAGATCCTCAACATAAAGAACCCACAGTGACAGCGCCAAAGGAGGAGATCAAACCTAAGAATGGGAAGTCATCTCTCAAGGGAAAGATTTCGAGTTTCTTCTCAAAACGTAAGAAAGCAGGAAAAGAGAAGCTTACCCCATCTCCCTTGGGGGCTTTGAATGGCAGAGTTCCACCGGCCAGTAATGTATCAGTTGATAACTCAGATGTATCACAGCCTGCTTGTAGTAGCTTACAAGACGATGTTGCTTCAGAAAATTTAGAAGACAAGTTTGGCCATGCACCAACAGTAGTTCTGGTCAATGAACCAGAATCACCTTCTTCTTCTTCTAAGGTACTTTTGTATCTTTATATGTTTCCCTACATGTAAACTTAGCTTTCTTTAAATTGAAATATGGTAAATATTGTTAATTTGGATGGATGGTCTTTCAGGCTCCAATTCCTCTTGAGAAAGCACTCTCATCTGAGATTCGAAACTCACACTTTGATCAGCCCAGCCCTACATCTGTTCTTGACGCATCATTTGAGGATGCTAATGAAAAGTCCCCCAGTTCACCAGAAAGTGCAATTACCGCTAAACAAGGTATAGAATTATGTTAACTGACAATTTTTTGCCAATTCGGTTGAAGCATGTTAACTGTTGCACGTCATGATTAACCCTTCTTGGTATGAATGTGAGCTGTTATTGCGGACACAAAATTAGGCTGTAGTACCAAATTACCAATAAGGCAATAATGTGTGCTTAATCACTGTTTGCTAGGCCATAGTACTAGTTCCTTCTCTAACTCTCAACATTTATCTTGCTTGCAGAACCTCTGTCAAGATCTCTTCCGATTGGATCGATCGCGCGGACTTTATCATGGGATGATTCTTCCCAAGAGGCTGCATTGTGCTGTAGCAAAGGAGATAGTCATGAGCAAGAGCAGTTCGAGTTTATTGAGAAGATTCTATCTTCTGCTGGTTTCCTTAACGAGAAGACCGACGATATCTTCGTTCGGTGGCATTCACTTGGTTACCCTCTGGGTCCAACTGTGCTTGACCAATTCTTGGAACGCAAAGTGGAGGATGCCAAGTGCAGAGAGAGGCGGGCAAACCAGAGGCTCCTCATTGATTCTGTCAATGCTGCCCTACTAGACATCGGCCAAAGCAAGCTTTGGGGCGCATACCCTTGCACTGAAACACATGCTAATGCACAGAGAGCTGCCACAGCTGACGTGTTGGTAACTGATGAGGTGTGGAGGTTAGTGAGAGGTTGGCTCTTCGACGACGTGAAGCATATGGTCAATGGGGTAGTAGACAACGCGGGCCTGGTAGCGGATTGGGTTGTCGGCAGGGAGATACAGGGCAGGGGATGGCCCGAGACATTGCGGTTGGAGATGGATGAAATCAGCAAGGAGATATGTGGGGAGGTCCTGGGCGAGTTGGTTGGAGAGGCATTTTCAGGGTTTGCTGGGCGCCATTGATGTTGCTTTTATTTTCCCTGCCTGTGGCGTCCACCTGTTGCTTTTATTTCCAATCTGGTGGAGACCGTTGCAGAGGCTCATCTGCACTCTTCAGAGTTGTTCCTGTGTGTATATTTTGCCCTCATAGCTGTTCTGTATGCTCAATTCAAGTGTTACCACTCCCTCTCTGTTACATGTCATACCACTGATACATTCTACAGTAATAATGTTTATAAATACAGCTGCATTTCAAGAGAAAAAGGAAACTTTGGCCACATGTTCTTTTCTGTATGAGGTGAGAAAAGTAGATGCTAAAGCTGTAAGCTTTAAGAACTGTGCAGCCTTAGTGGTCATTACATGTTCCTAGAGGAGATCTATCACTTCCAAGCAAGTATTACAAGTTTAAGAGGCCATGTGCTTCCTTCCTTGAAAGCCTACAACACTCCAATGCATCACCTTTCATTCCACTTTGTTTACTGATTATTTTATCCTCCTCTGCCTTCTCCTTTGTTCAACTTGCAACCAGGCCACCTGCTCTGTGGAGGTGAATTAAAAATGGCCAGGCAAGCAACAAAGTTCATTGACATTCCTGGGGAATAACAGCTTTTTTTGTTGATGTGATTTGAGTATCCTTGCATTCTTTTATGGATCCAATGGGTAGCATCCTAGATGTGCTTTTAAAACGCTTTGCTCCTTGCTTATGTGTGGTAGGTTCTATTATTTAGGCTAGTGTTTTTTCTAAGTATTGTGACTTGTGTACCAGCTTGGTGTTATTGCTTGCAGTGGTCCCTTGAAATGACCTGTACTGATCTGTGGACCGGTCCATGAAACAGAGCTTCCTGTGCCCATTACTGGTCAACTTGCTGAATCTTTTAGGTGCAGCAAGCCAGCAACCAACCATGCCCAAGCATGCATGATTAGCAGGTAACTTTCTCTGAGTCTCTGTGCTGGATAAGATTTGTCCCTTCCTAGCAAAATAATTAAAGAAAAGATGGAAGGTTACCTTGCTCAGTGGTTTGATTTGATCGCCATCACTTGCCTTGATCGGAAGGCACCTAGCTAATTGGCTTCCACTTTGCCGCAGGAAACTGGCACCTGCTCTGTTGGAGCCTTGGATGCTTACCCGACTTGTTGTTTTCGATAAGTACAGTTCTTTCTGTCAGCCCAACATGCAATCTTTTTTTTTGGCAGTACAATTAAAGAAGTAAACTGCCTAGCATTCATGTCCAGCTTCTTAGTCGATGGACTGGCAGGATATGGGAACAGTGTGCTTGGAAATTCTCACGCCCATGTAAAGAACGACCTATTTCAGATTCTCTACAAAATTCCACTACATTCTTTGTCTACGAAAAGGTCTTCAAATCTTCTTTGCAAGCAGTTTTTGTAGCATCTATGTCTTGCTTTCTTTTTCATTTTCTTATGTTTGAAATTGGTTGTTTGAACGACTAGGGGACTAATTTTTTTAAAATGTAATTTACAGCACTAACATCTCCTTATGTTACCTCTCCTTTAAGCAGAAAGGGGTGCAGACTGCAGAAGTGGAAAAGGTGGAAAATTTTCATAAATAAAGAAAATGCTCCACCATAGCCATTCCCCTTCCTTACAGCTGCCTGAATCTCAACAAATTTTATGCACCTTGTGAGTGATGTACTTGACTGAGGTTTTTTTTGGGTAGTCTTCTTATGTTGCCCTGTTCTTTTCAGTTTCTAAAAGCTGCTTTTCGGCTTTTGTACAGTAATCAGCTTTTAAACGGAGTATTTTTTTTTTCAAAATAGGGTCTACTAGTTAATTGTAGTACATACTTTACTGACTTCGTTTATATCGGCAAAAACCGTACGTGAGTTTCTGTTACTCTGTAATCTCTCGTACAAACAGCCCAAGAGTCACAAGCCACAGCCAAAAGCCACAAGCCGCAGCCAAAAAGAACAGGCCTTTAAATGTCCTGTCATCAGCCTGTTAATAGTTAATTCCATTCAATTTAGGCTTCGTAATTTGAAGATGCATGTTCAAACAGCAGTTGTCATCGATTATAAAGATTGGGAACCCCCTCAATCCTGTAATATGTTAGCAACATTAGTTTTGAATGCAGCCATGTTAACGGTCCCCAATCCCCATGGATGAGTTCACCAGGTTGCTTGGTAGGATTTTTTAATTTTTCTTTCTTTACAGAATAGATTTTATAGAAACCTAGAATTAGCCTCTGCGTTACTTGAGACTAAGGGCAGTCCCAGTGCAGAAACCACTTAAATAGTTTCTATCTATGCCATGTCATATAGACACTACTTTAGACACTATTGTCTCCAATGCACCATGTCTATTTATAACCTAAGCAATTAATTAAGCATCAAAATCTCTCTCTCCTCTCTACCAATCATAATTTTTCTCCATCTATCATGAAGATACCGCCATCTCTCCAATGCAAAATTTGGTAGTGTCTATTGCATTGGTTTTCTCATAGAAACTAGGTCTTGCATGAGATCTAGTTTCTTCCTCTTTTTCTTCTCTCTCTTATTTAATATAGCGTCACATCATCTAAAACTCCTACATGACAATCTAATTAATGTCATAGACACTATCCTACGTGGAGCACTAAGACTGCCTAAGGCACCTGGATCTGGCCACAGGAAAAGACCTTTCCTCTCCCGATTTACTAGTCTGAAACTAACTGATTGCATCTTTTTGACCTTATGCTACGTTTTTCCCCCTCTAGACATAGGGTAGCACGCCTACTTATAGCATGGTGCAGTAATTGTGTAAACCTAGTCATGAAAATTAAATATTACTTTTTTTCCTCATTAGCATGTAAAGAAAGTGGCTACTAACTGTGGTGGTCCCTCTCAGACAGATAATACAAGAAGAAATTCTGGGCTATTCTATTTTTTTTCTTTTGTCTTAAAGTGGCCCTTTATAGTTTCGTAATTTATAACAATGATTTAACTTTTTTATGTTCATAATTTAATTTCATTGATTATTTGCAACTTGCATGCAGGTAGTACGCTGGAACTATACTGCAGAAGAACGAAGGGCTCTGCTTGAATTAATTGGTTACATAAAGAGTTTTTGGATTGATCATGCAACACCGTGACACCTTGTTCTGCCTCAACCATCCTTGTGTTGACATTGTTCGTTTTCAGTCAAAGTTGATACAAACATTGCTCTCTTTCTTAAGGGTTTCTTCGAGCACCTTATCGGTACTTTCCGACCTGAGACGGATAATAAAATGACTATAAGAAAGAAAACTACTTCACGACCAGAATGAGAAGGAAAATACCATTACCATTCATCAGCCTCTCAACGAATGGTAGCCCTTTATTTATTTATTTTTTTGCAGGGCTAACGTTCATCTGACCAATTCTCCGACCATAACATGCTCTTCACCATATGCTACAAAAGCAAGGAGGAAAATAAACTTAGGAAAATTTCAAAAAGCTCCAAAAATGTATCCTAAAGTGGTCGTGGGAACTTACCTAGACTGCTTTATCAGCATAAGCAGAGTAAAGCACCTAAGGCTCGTCCTCAACTGACAATCCTCAACCCTCCTCCACCAGAGCTTCTCGGGTCTCATTGTTGAAGATTCGGAACTGGTCAGGGATGTCCCTAGGGTGTGAAGATTTCCTGACTAGCGAAGTGCTCTCTACTTCGGAACCTCCAAAGAGAGGTGGAAGCATAACTGCTCCTTCCTCAATCACATGTTTCCCAACAGCAGTTAGATCCTGCCGAGACTTCTCTTCTGCCTTCACATCTTGGATAGGGGTTGCCTCAATTACTCTCTCCTTGAGAGTTTCCTCACGAGGAATACTCGAATCAAGACCGATCGAAGTACTAGAGGCATTGTGAAGAAAGAAGAACAAAAAGGGAGTAGTAAGAACTTCAAAATGGCAAAAAAAAATCAAAGGTATGAATTTACATGAATCTCTACTAGTACATATTGTCTTTTTCATTTTGAAGATAAAACACCCTGGAACATAGTCCAGAGCACTAGCTTTCCTTTTGTTATTTTCGACCGACTTTAACAGTTCTACACTGGTAGGGCTGGTCGGACTCTTTGAGCCCTCCAACTAGATAAGTTTATCTAGGGCTTGCAACAGGGCTGGGGTCCTGGGGTGGCCCCACCCCGATCCCCGCCAACCCACCCCGGCCCTAGCCACGTTAGCCTTCCCGAGGAGATTCAACTTTTAGTCTAAATATATAAGAAAATAATATAATCTCCTATTTTTTAAAACTATAATATATTATTTAAAAATATATTTTAATTTTTACCCCCATGGGGGAAGGACGACCCCCGTCCCTACCTTGCTAGCCTAGTGGGGCCCCGCCCCTGTTCCCCTGTGGGGGGAGAGTGCCCTCGCCCCCGCCCTCGATGGGGAAAATCCCTGTAGGAGAAATTACCACCCCTAAGTGTATCCTTAGTCGGATCATCTATGGGGTGGCCGGATGCAGCTTCTCCGACCACCTACTCGGAGGTTGGAACTCCCTCGACTGACGGAGTAGTCATTTTCTTCGGTGCTTGAGGGAGGACCACCAGAGCCTCAATCTGGCTGGTCGTGACCACCCCAGATCCTACAACCGGTGAACTTGGTTCTACAGCCATAATGGCTCCAATCAGTGGCTCTTCCCTCTCTTTCGCTTGATCACTGACTGAAGTGAGCTCGACGATGAAGTCCTTCTTCCAAGAAATATATTCCCGTCGGTGACTTTTCTCTATCCTCCTTATAAGAGAAGTTGTAGACTTATAAAAACTTGTGATGTCATAGTAAAAGCCTATCTCCGAGGAGACTCCACTCCTAGAAGTTTGCGCGGTCGTTAGAGTGGCCATAGGAGCGGCTGAAGCTACTCTCAGGGAGACAATCGAAGTAGTGGTCGATGGAGCAGGGTTTGATCCTAAAGCCCCATACGACTTCTTCATGCTTCACCGCCTCTTGGGACTCAGAGGAGCATCCCCCGAACTCTCGGATAGCTCGCCACTCTCCGACCCGACCATCTGCACATCATAAGAGCATTACAACACACCGATCAAAAAATATACAATCGATGAAAAGGGTTATCATTTTTACCTTAAGTCTTTTAATCCTCTCTTCTGGAGAGGTAATAGCCAAGATCAAGGACACCTTTGCCTTCTAGTTAGGCTCCTCCGCACAGATCATCTTGATCTTGTCCCTCACCTCAGTAGGGGATAGGTCTATGGAATCAACGAAAAACCTTAAGATCGAAAAGATTCAAACAAAATGAAAACAAAACTTGACTGGTCGGAATTTTTTGAGACTTACATTCCGAAGAATCCCTAGTTGAGTCATTCGCGCCCGTGTACCGAAGCATGGTGTGATCGCACGATATTAGAGAACTTATCTAGTGCATGATGAAATCTTTCGCCACGTACCACGAAGTAAGACCTATCTCCTTGAGGCGATAGATAGCATCGACCCATCGCCCTACCTTTCCCTCCTTCGAGGAGGATCTCCACCTTGGGTTCTCGACAGCAACTCGACCGATGAAGGAAAAGTTGTCGTCCTTGCTAAGTGTTATGTAGAACCACAAGTTTTTCCATGACGACCGTGAGGACTTAGAATACATTGGAATGTATTCTTCGACCTTCCCGTCGTGAAGGCGTAAAGCGCAGCCTTCAAGTGACTCTATAGATTTCCCTGACTTCATCATCCTGTAGAAATATCTGAGGAGTGCCAAGCACGGTGGAATCCCCGAATATGCTTCATGGAGGTAGATGAAGATGCTCAGATTAGCAATCGAATTGGAGGTGAGGTTTACCAACTCGATCGATTCCGTAGTACTCCAATACTTCGGAGAGGTACAGGTGCGCCGGTAATCGAAACCCACACTTGATGTATGCCTAGAAAATCAGAATCTCACCTTCATTCCCGCTGAAAATTTCTCTCCAACCGCTGACCTCCACGAGATCATAACCTTGTTGGGAAGCATCCCTTCCTTTTCCATGGCCTTAAGCTTCTTCGATTCAAGTTCCGACGCTGGTTAATTGGTGATTAGATCCGACATTTTGGCTAGGTGGTAGAAAATCAAAAGGGGATCGAAAGGATTTGAGGTTATAAGCGAAGAACGTTAGGGCAAAGAAAGAAGAAGATGAAAGGTGTCTTTGAATGTGTGAAACCCCAAGATGGCATGCTAAGGGTTTTATTAGGGTTTCTCTCCAATTGCAAACAGGAGTTACCCGATCTAAAGCCTAACAGGCACAAAACCCTTTAGTTTCCCTATTAATTTATCAACTTTAAAGTGGATAAGAACCGCTTCTTTACTCTTGCTAATTACAGGAGTAGTTTCCCAATTAAAATTCTATCGGAAGAAATTCATATTATAAATTCACTTAAAAATTTGGGACTAGCTGATGAGGATTGAATAAATCCTTAATTATGGTTTTAATATTTAATTAAGGCCAAGGGACCCGTTCTCGTAAACTTCCGAAGATTGCTCCCCGAGTACCTTGGTCAGAGAAATGTTGTGCGTGTTGCCTGACCGAATAACTGCTCGAAAATTATGTGAACTGGTACATGGACCCAATTCCAAAATATTCCTTTCGTACGATGGATAAAACATATGTCTTATCCACTCCAAACAGCATGAAGTTTTGGCCCTGAGTCACCAACAAACAACTGACATGTGGTTGTTTCTCATTATCTCTCCCACTGACAACAACCAATGATCAGGCATCATCTCTCTGATACTAAATACCTCCCCGACCAGACATGCTGGTTCCATAAGGCGCCTTCCCCGATGAATAATTGGCATTTTTTATCGGTATTAAAGGCTAGCCAAGAGAAGACAGAGGGCAATCGAAGACAATCGGATGAAACAATTAGATAATACAACTGACATCTCATTTAGGGTACTTAGGGCTAATCTTATGTATTGTTAAAGGCAATCTGTAACCAATTCATAGCAATAAAGAGTATCAATATTCTCTCCTAAAACTTTTAGCCATTTTTCTCATATGACTTCATAAAATCGGAAACTAGATCATCAATAATATGTGTTTAGTTTGCTGTAAAAATTTTAGCCAAATCACGGGCAACAAATTTCATAACTAAATTTAATAACGCTTCTTTTTGGCACATTGATAAAGCAAATTTTGGCGCGCGCGCGCACACACAGCATGGGACGATCACTGGCAGAAGTTACCATCCATGCATCAATCAATCAACATGTCTCACGACAGTCTTTCAAGCGCCATGCACTGCAGTTCTGTTATTCATTGATATTCCCAGCTATTATTTCTTTTTTATTTAAGCAAAGCTATTATATTTTATGTATATTGGTTCTGGACTTCTGGTGGAACCACTTCAGTAATTCAGTTCCTCGTAATTCAACTGCTTCACTCCTCGCTGCAAATGCTTTTGGTGCGAAAACACAAGTGCTTCACTCACTCATGCTTCCGAACTGCATCCAAACATTTCATATATAAACTCTGATCTTGCCAATCGTGTAATCACACCAAGAAAAACACAGGGATTTACAGCGCTGTGCAGCTCTCAAACAGGCACACGCACAAAACAAAAAAAAAAGGATTTTTTTATGGTACATTAAACTGGTAGTAGAAAGTTAGTTATAGAAATAAAATCTGATTAGTGATTTATAAAGGTATTAAATGTATTATAGACTTTTGTTCGCCTTCCACGCCTCCTAGGTTGACACCTCCCGCCGCACCTTCAACTTCATCACCAAACTCTTCCCCTCTGGCACCCTTCGCGCCTACCACCTCCGCTACCCGCGCGTCAAGGTCGGGATCGGCCGGCTGCACACGACCCACAGAAGAAACCGTTGCCGAGGCCATGCACCACGGCCTTGTCTATTTACAATTGTACCTCTTTATATATTTTACCGCTAGTAGTGTAGGTGGTAGTATAATTAAATTCTAACTAATCTAAACTATTATATTACAAAGATTGAATGACTCATAGTTATTTTAAGGTACCGTAAAAGAGCTTCCAGTGAGATGCTACTTGTACGTGGGGATCGTGCCGTTGGAGTTGGGGATCGGCACGCCGTTCTTGGGCGTGGCGAAGCCGATGGGCCGCGCGAAGGGGACCTGGACGTTGTAGATGTTGCCGACGAAGCCCGTGATGGGCCGCGCCGTTGGGCTCGAGCCGCCGAGGATGTCGTGCACGTAGAGCTCCAGACTGCGGGTCTGTCGCGGAGACCGCGGCAACGACAATCTGTGCATGGGTGGCGGCAATGTGGAGCGTGGTGACGAGGAGAATGGCGAGAGGAACGGCTGGTGATGCCCCGCTGGACACCGGCCTCGCAGGCGCAGGCTTCGTGCAGACGGCCAACGGTAACATCACCGTCATCGACGACGTGCTGACAAGCGGGCCCGACCTCGGCGTGCAGCCGCTCGGAGGGCGTGTACGTGGCGCGCGCGGCGGACGGGTCGGCGCAGATGATGGCGTTCACGGCGATGATGGAGGGCGGCGAGTACGGCGACACGCTGAACTTCTTCGGGGTGTACAAGGTGGGCACCCCCATGTGCCGGCTGTCCATCACCGGCGGCACCGGCAAGTTCAAGGGCGCCTGCGGGTTCGCCGAGGTGCGCCCGCTGATCGCCTCCGGGCAGCACGTCACCGACGACGCCGAGACGCTGCTGAGGATCTCTGTCCATCTCGCATAGTAGACCGTGATTTTTCTTGTGGTCTCACGTCCCTGGGGTTGTTTTGGACGCTTCATGGTTATGGGCGCATGGTTTGGTTGCGTGTCATGATGCTAAAAGTGTGTTTTAGTTTGCGTTATCTGCAAGAAGTATGAATTATGAAAGCAGTACAATGTTGTGGTAATCCATTTGGAGAAAGATATTCAGATTTGTGACCGTTGGATTAGAGATCCAACAGCCTTTTTTTTAGAGGGGAGATTTTTTTAAAGGACGGAGATTTTTTTTTTGGAGGGGGCAGGGAGAATTCGTGACCGTTGGATCTCTAATCCAACGGTTATAAATCTGAATGATAGTTAGAAAGAAAACATTCGAATGATGTTTATCCATACCCTTAGAGAAATACCTCACGTACGTTTGCTTGCAACAGAAATTCATCAAGTCGGCCTTCGCCTCGTTAACATTTGACCAGTGTTCGCGCGCGCTCAAACAACGCAACCCTTTTGTGGTCTTGCACGTCGGAGACTGTTGCGCGTTGGTGCACATGCCGCTTGCGTAAATGGTACTGGCGCACAAAATCGCGTAAGTGTGTACACACTACAGATATTAACAGGAAGCCAACAGTTAGCTTTGTTTTTTGTAGCGTACAGTCAACAACCAGTTGTTCGTCGATCGCAAGGGGATCTTACCTCTACACTCAGCAGCGACTGTATATGCATGCCGTCTGAAGACTGTACAGTTACAATGGAGAATTATCAGATTTTATCAGAGAAACTAGCAAATTGAGAAACTGCGTCCTCAAGGCGCGACAAGTGTGCAGCAAACCTATCCCTCTGCTCCGCAAAGGCCGTTTCACTGAGAGCGCTTCGCATGAGCTTGAGACCGTTCTGTAGCAGCAGCATCCCTTCACAAATTCCATCTGGCATCTTCCTCTTCTTTGTGTTGGAATCCTTGGTAATCGCAGCTTTCTCTGGCTCTGGAACTAGTGGAATTTCAGAGGATGTTTCGAACAGTTTCTTAAGCGCTCTCCCCTCTGAAACTAAAAAACAGATTTGCTCTTCAGACCATTTGTCAGCGTGTAAGGCAGCCTCTTTCTGAAGAAAAGCTCTCAATTCCAACATGAATCTGTTCTCGTCTATGTCCACCCCTGTGCTTGTACTATATGAAAGGGCAGCATCTCCGGGAACAAATTTCCAGAGCTGTGTAAAAGATGTGCGGGCAGCAAAGTACCCAAAGGAGCCCATTGCAAGGTGAATGAATGCCCAATGCCGTTCCCTCAGTAACAAATGGTATAAATCACACATTGCAGAACAAAGTACGGTAGCATCATCTTCATCTTCGGTAGTGTTCAAGTGACCCAAAATTGCCATAAACGAAGCCATAGATGCTTTGCATTGAGACAGCACTGCATTTGAATTATTAGAACTAAAAATGAACAGAGTATGCAACTCCAGAGTTAACTTCTCCATCTCATTGAATGCACAGAGATGCCTCACGTTTGAAATAACATCCAGTATGGAACTAATGAGCTGGGCAAGGTGGTCCTTACTGCTGTCAGGTGCAGTTTTATACAGATTAATGAGAGAGATGGTGAGCTTAAACATGGTGGTAGTACTCTTCTCATCTATGGAATTAGCGTCCTTTATTTCACTGCATAAAAGCAATAAAAATATAAAAGCAGAATTCTGGCATCAGAATTCAGACTGAATAACACTAAGAGAGAAGGGACTTACCAACGCTGCAAAGCAGAGGCTAGAGCATGTACAGGAAGCCCTATTACACCAAAAGTAGAAGAAGTTGGCAAATCAATTGCTCCATGATTCTTGGAGTAGCTCTGTAGATACCCAGCAAAAGAAGTAAACAGTTTCTTCACAGCAAGCACCTTTATACCATCAGATAATGAATCAAAAGGAAACCCTTCCATCAACAATGCTAAATGCAAGATTGATGAATTGGAAGAGTTATCATCATTCAGCACACTAGTATAAATTTGATCAATGGTTGCAGACGATGCATAGCTCAAGACGATACACAATGCACGTGCAACCTTCCGCAAAGCACTGAGAGGTGCAAGAACTTTCTCTGGTGATGCTACAGTCTTTACCAGAAGAATTAGCTGATTAATTAAATAAGTCGAAGTTTCAGTTTCAGCATGGCGCATGAAGAAACACCATAGCTCTGTTAGAATTTCCAAGCAAAGGAAATGGGGATGGAAAAAGTTCTCAAGTAAGAAGGCTTCCAACTCATTCCAAGCAACACTTGAAGCAGCAGCAATCATAAAAGTCTTCAAGGCTTGTATGAGATAAGTATACACAGGTTGCCAGACAACTAAAGGAGAATGGTCGGCACCATATAAGACAGGAATTTGGCAGCCAAGGACATACGAGTAGACATCTTCCAGTGTTAAGATATTGAGAAGAACTTGTAGCTTTTTAGATAATTCAATGACCACCTCTTCTCTCAAACATGGGGAAGTATTGAGGAAGTGCAAAAACACAATAAATTCAGCAAGTGCCCTGTTTCTATTATCAACATCAGAATCCACAGAAAAAATGCTACCCAATGAAGCCAAATTTATCTCTCTCTGGTCACCTTGGCCTGTGTGAGCTGGACTAAAAGCTTCTTCATTTTCTAAAAAATATTGTACAAGCTGGCATTTGGACTCTGGCCTTACTTCTGATGACTTCATAAGTGTGTCTAGTAAAAGAAAAGAATTAGGCTCCAATAATTCAACAAGTGCCTCATTTGCTGCTTTCAACTTGGGATCTTTGCTGAATAAAATGCTTGAGGATGATATAACCAATGAACACCTGATTATATCCTTGTATATAGTCAGCGCTTCGGATGGATATACAGAACAAATCCTTACAGCATTTATTAAGAAAAACTTAATTGGTAAGAACGCCCTTCTAGCTTCAGAGGTACCAAGGATTTCTTGTGACGACGTACACCATGTCTCAGCAGCAACCCTCAGAGATTCGATGGCAAGGGAGATAAGGGTTAAAATGATATCTCTGACATTTATTTTTTCTTCTATCATTCCTTTAGCAAGCTGCAGTAAGGAAACTACACCCTTCCATGATACATTCAGTAAAGTCACCTGGCTTCCACCACTGGATGCTGCAGAGGTTCCTATTTTACACAAGGTCTGAATAGTGCATGTTGTAATCCTGGTCACATTGCTAGCAAGGTCTGGTCCTTTGTGTTCCACAGTTGTCTCCTCATTAAGCATGCTCATTTTGCAGTTATCTGATTTTGCAGCCTCAGCGTATGCCCTGCACAGTTTAATGGTTTCGTCTAGAAAAATAGGTGCAGCCTTAGCAACATGTGTCGCAGCTCCATGAATTTTCTGTCAACAGACATCTATCAGAGAGCATATACCATGACATCATTTCTGCAAATATTTAGCTTGAAAATAGCAGTGCCATCGTGTATGATCAATGTCGGAAAAATTCAAAATTAACTTCAGTCTGATGAAGATATGCATTAGTCAAGACTAGGAAATTCTTTCGTTTTAAGGATGCATTTCCAATATTTTCACAAAACAACCCATTTGAAGTAGCTCAAAAATATGTAAGTATTTTGAATCTGGTAAGGACTTTTCAGTATGATGATATGAAAGGTAATATATTTACTTTAATAAGCAGAACATTATTTACTTCTTCCCTTTAGATTTCATTGCTAAATTACTTTCAGGAGAGGGAGGATAGCTATGGAAGGTAACATAAAATCAACCAAAGTGATTATAAAAAGGAATCAAAGTGATTTCTTTCTCAGAAAATGTAGCCTTATTTTATGCAGGTTACATAAAAGCTCTTGCCACTGTCTGTGCCAGTTAAACTAGTTGATGCAACCATTGCAGAAGATAGGAAGTGTTACCTTGTCAACTATTGAGTTTTCCGTCAGGATTAGCAACTCTGAAATAAAATCGCCAATAGTACCTACCAAATCTACAGCAATGCATTTTGTCGCAATAGGAAGGAGCTTGATAGAGATATTTAAGGTCAGTGAAATTATCTGCAGTCAAGAAGTTAAACTTCTCTTAGAGTTCTTTAGAGATAATCACTACCACATGAATTAAAAAAGGATGTGATGGCACTCCAGATGTAGAAACATGGAGTATAAAATAAGAATGAACAATTTAGTGAAGAAATGTGCCAATATAGAGTACTTCTATCTTTCCTGCTTATAAATGCACATAAAAGGTCTGCATTGAAAAGATTTCTGTGTACATGTTCTTTCTGTTATAACTTATAACAAACTTCATGTGCTGATACAGTGTGATGTGTTGTCCATAATTTATGCAGTAAGTAATAATTGGTCCCAGTGACAGCTATAAAGAATTGGACATGTGCTGCCTGCAAGTTTCTCTACTTTCCGCTGTCCTTATGGTAATTTTATCCACTATTCTTGGGAATAAGGTGAAATCACAAACAATGCAGGACTCACGTGGTTTAGACACTCTAGGCTATAAGACATCTGGAGGTGGTAGAAGCACTATAAATGCAGAAGATATCTTGTTAATCCAGTTACCACATTCTACCCAAAGAAACACAAACAAGCTAATCAAACTTAAAGGCGTAGTTCCCACAACCTCTGGAAATAATCTGGTGTGCTCTTCTTCTTGGACCTCTTCAGATTCAACAATAGATATGACAGACCATAGGAGATGCTTCCCACACCATGAACTGGCCTGGTACATAATTCATTGGTTGAGTAAGATAGCGGATAGGCAGGTACAGTTGGCAAATAACTTCCAAAAAAAGGTTGGCAAATACGGTGAAGTAGAACTCCGTTTGAAAATGTAAGAAGTACGTTTGAAAATGTAAGAAGTACCTTTGCACCAAGAGTAAGAAATTGCCCCAGACAACAGGTTGTATCTACATATGAGCATTTCAGAGCAACCTGCAAAATTGACTTGTGTAGCATGCAGTGTGATACACCTGAACATGCAGAATCATCCCAAGATACCTAACATGCTGTTAAGGCAACATACCAAAAGACATTAACAGCAAGTACTTGAAGCATCAATCAATCAAGGCAAACTGAATCAGTAGCCTCTTCTAACTGGCAAGATATACCATCATGACCCTGATTTGCAAGTAATAAAGGGAAGCATACCAAGATAAAACGGCAAAGGGGGAGGATACAACAAGGCTTCCGAGTATTAGGCCCAGATCATCTGCAGAAAACTGGGAGGAATCCTCAAGTTGGTTGATAAGGGAAATTCTATCCTCCAAAACCTATTATAATCAGTTGAACGTTAGCGCATAACATTTGATTCCATCACATAAGCATCGAATCAAATTAGCCAGTGCTTGCTGTGTTGAAATAAGCAATGTATGGAAAAAATGGAAAATAAATCTCTAGTTAGAGCCACACCAATCGAGCAAACGACCCCCAATACAAATGGGAAGATTACTGAAGAGAGAGCATCACGAATACTAAATCCCACATAAGAATACCCGCTCCCAAATCTCTAATCGGCAATCCGACCGAACCCCATGCTTACACGCGCGCCGAATCAGAACACAACCGCAACACTTGAAGCCTCAGACCAAACGAAACCCTAGGGACATGGAAACGGGCGGGACAAAACGGAGGAAATGGGACCGCGTTCGCGAGGTTTGACGAGACGCGTGGGGACGATGCACCTCGGAGGATTTGATGGCTTCCACGAGGGATGCCAGCTCGCTTCTCCCCCTCTCCGCCTCGCCGCCGTCGACCTCCATTCCTCCCTCGCTCACGCCGCTTGCTGGTTTCCCGCTTCTTCCCTGGTTTGGCCACCCTCCCTTCCGCACTCCATTACCTAGTTCGCTGCAAGGTTTATATGTCTTGGGCTTGGTGTAGAGGTGGGCCGGACTCAGCCCTCGTCTCGGGGCCAGACGAGGTGCCGACCTAGCACGTGCCGCTGCGTTTTCCTTTGGACCTTAGGAACGGCCCGGCCTGGAGGTCCAGCCCAAATGGAGTATATGCGTTGGCAAGGACGTACGGGCCACGGCCCGGGACGAGGTGGAGCGGCGTACGCACGCGCCGCTGGTAAGGACGGGGGGAGCGCCGATACGTCGCCTGCGCGACGCTTTGCGTCGAGCCGTCCACCTCGGCCGACGCCCCCACCAGCCAAACTGTCCAACAACCGCAAGCCCCGCGCACGCAGTTTGAGGCGACCTTTTTCGGCGAGCCGAAATTTCAAATGATTATCGCCCCATTTGTTTGGTCTTGCTTCTCGTTTCGGGTTTATGTTTTACTATTTCTAAATTTTATCTTTTTTTTACTTTCTAGATTTTTTAAGATTTTTAGCCAGTTCTTTTTCCCGTATTCGTTTGCATTATACGTGTTAAGCTAACTCTTTTTCTATTTTTAAATTTTTTAAATTTAATTATGACAAATAAGCCATCGTCAGCTACAGCATAATTTCAGCCAGTTATAGTAAAAATTCAACCATAAGCCACAAAAATTCAGCCCAACTGAGCACCACCTATATCTTTTCACCCACGCATACAATTCACGGTTCGAATATCGTGTTCCCTGCGGACGAGATCTTCTCGACTAAATCCTACTTACATATATTTAGATTTAATAAATAATATTATTAGCTATATGTTTTAATTAATAAATAAAATAAAAATATTTCACGTATTACTTCCTAATGTTTCATTAATTCATAGCCGATATTTTAATGTGTATATTTTAAATTAGGTAGGGAAACGAATAGGATGAGTATCAGATGTTTCGGTGTGTAAAATAAAAGGTTCCATGCATTTGATTTTGGTGTTTCAATAGTTCATCGACGATGTTTCACGCATTAAGTTACAATGACTAATAATCCACGTATTTAGTTTCAATGTTCAAACAGATCATCAACGATCTTCTAAGATTTCATCAACAATGTTCCGCACATTAAGGTCTGAAAGGAATGTCTAATGTTTGATGTGTTTAATTTCAATATTCCAACAATTTATCGATGATGTACTAACAGCTCATCAACGATGTTCCACGCATTAAGTTGTACCAGAGAATAGGCCAATGTTTCATGTATTTGGTTTTAATGTTTCAACCATTCATCAACTATATTCCACACATTTAGTTAGGGGCAAGTAAAAAAAGAAAAGGCTATGTTCTAAAAGTCTTGATCGTTCTACGTGCTAGTGGTAGCTGCCGTCTCAAGAGAGAACGTAACACATCCCTGCCACGAACCGACGACTGTCTTCCGAGCGTTGCATGCGTGGCACGCTGCTCCATCCGTGCTCCGTCGCTTCAGCGTTACGCGGCCGGTGGTGAAATCCCAACGCCCTTCGATTCGGCGGATGCGAAGGCGTCTCGCCTCTCGCGCGGCGATCCAACGTTTCGTGCCCCAGGAACCGAGCAGATTTGATTAATACAACTCCTCGGGCAACGCGACGCTGCCTGCAGCCCACGTGCGACCTCCACGGAAAACTGGGCAGCCAAGCCAGTGGCTAGGGCTGTAAACGAGCCGAGCTCGAGCGAGCTTGACCTAGCAAGCTCGAGCTCGATAGAAACTCGAGCCGAACTCGAGCGAGCCTAAAATCAACATCGAACTTCAAATTAAACTCGTGTAGGGCTCGGTGCCGTGCGTACCTGCGGGGAAGGAGGGGCGCCGACGGGGGAGGGGCGGCGGCGGGGGGAGGAGAGGCGGCGCGGCGGGCGGGAGTCGAGGAGCCGAGGAGGGGAACGGGGAGAGGGGCGCCGGCAGGGGAGGAGGGCGGTGGCGGCGGCGGAGAGGAGGCGGCGCGGGAGAGGAGGAGGGGGACGGGGCGGCGGCGGGGCAAGGAGGGGGCGGGGATGCGGCGGGGGAGGAGGAGAGGAAGGGGACGGGGCGGGAGAGGGGTCGGCGGCGGGGCGACGCGGGCGGGTGGGGCGGGACCGCGGGTGGGGCGGCGGAGCCGCGGAGGCCAGCGGGCGCG
Source organism: Dendrocalamus sinicus (assembly GCA_036346575.1). Lineage (NCBI taxonomy): Eukaryota > Viridiplantae > Streptophyta > Magnoliopsida > Poales > Poaceae > Dendrocalamus > Dendrocalamus sinicus. The sequence continues at coordinate 50,778,113 of CM070648.1, read as the reverse complement.
GGTGGGAGAGCGCGCGGCGGGGGGCCTGGGTGGGTGGGCTGGGAACCGGTGAATTTAAGAAGAGGAGGCGGGAGGGGTGGGGGGATTTGGGGAGGGGTAAAAAAATCCTAAGCTCGTGAGCTATTCGAGCTCGGCTCGTTAAAGCTCGCGAGTTTAGGATGAAGCTCGAATTCAGCTCGTTTGGAGCTCGAGCCAAGCTCGAATCGAGTCTAGAGCGAGCCAAGCTCGAGCAGCTCGCGAGCCTCGAACTTTTTTTACAGCCCTACCAGTGGCTGGTCCGTCCAATACAACCTCCGTCGACTCACGCACATCGCCGGTCAGATCTAACACACTTCGCTCCGGAAAACGACTCTCCAGTAGCGGTGCGCACAAGAGAAACTGCGATTCACGTGTGTCCCTCTTCTTCCACCAAACTAAAATATGTGTAACAGTGTGATGTTGTGATTTTATTATATAAGAAATAAGATGATGTAGAGAATAAAACATAAATAATTAAATCGTCTCTCGTACGATAGTTCTTTGTAACATATAAAACAAGATATATTATGTATAAAGAAATTATCTATAAAAACATATAAAAGCATACACCATAGTTTATCTCTAAAGATGTCTTTAAATTTTTTTACATTACCAAATAATGTCACTATAGACAACAGCTCCATTAGATCGTCTCTTATCGCTAGTCCATATAATCAATAGTATCAATTTTGTAATAATTCGATCCAACCAGACCTAGGCTTATGGCTGAAAATACTGTAGATGACTGAAAAAAACACTGTAACTGACAGAGTGTTATTTAGCATAATTAAATTTAAAAAAATTTAAAAATATAAAAAAATATGTTAGCCCATTACGTATAATACAAACACATACGGGGAAAAAAGAACCGACAAAAAAACTCAACAAAAAGCCAAAAGTTCAGAAAAAGACAAAATTTATGAATAGTGAAAAATAAGCCAGAAGCTGAAGCCCAACCGATCGGGACCACCCCTGTCATTCCCCTCTTTCCATCATACTCCCCAATCGTGCCACCGCCAAATTTGCCGGCCGTTGGCGGCCACCAATGACCGCCTTCTCCCTCATCACCGCATCTATTTCACTGCTGGATCTCTCGCTGCTAAGGCCAAATCGGTGGGTGACGCACCTGGGCTAGGCAAGCAGCGATCCCCTCAGAAGATGCAGGTGCATACAGCGCATTCCCGAGCAGTCTTGGTTGGCGCCACGTGGATCCAAGCTGCTACGGCGCCGTTGCGTGCTCGCATTGCCACCTTCCTCATTTCGTCGTAGGCGTCGAGTAGTCGCCCGTCGCTGCCAGTCAAGTCAGTGCTCGACTGCTCATCGCGTTCAGGTTAGCGGTAGCACCCCAGGCGGGCTACTTGGAATGAGGCTTCCCTATTTCCCTCTCCCTATTCCCCTCCCTATTCCCTCAATCTAAACCACTCACATCTCATCTCATCTAATGACTAGTTTTTTTTATATTTTCACCATTTGCCATCCATCATAAATAATTAAAAAAATATAGGAAAAAATAAAATTTATTTTTTTATTATATTTTTTTTTACAGAAATTATAATTTTATTTTTTCTGTAAAAAAATTATAATAAAAAATCAATTTTATTTTTTCCCTGTATTTTTTATTATTTATGATGGATGAGCAAATGGTGAAAATATCAAAAAAAAACTAGGCATTGGATGAAATATGAGTGGTTTAGATTGAGAGAATAGGGAGAGGGGAATAGGGAAGCCCCATTCTGCTACGTGGCATGGATCAGTGAAGAAAAGGAAGGAGTAAAAGGGAGGAGTAAAGATGAGAGAGAAGACTGGTCCCACAAACCGCGTGATGAACTAACGATCTTTCTCTCCAACGGCTCGGTCCGCACGGGCTCGATCCTCTTAACTTCTTGTTAACTCAAGCTGTAACCGCTACTACGACCGTCACTCGGTCGACTACTTCTCTGACTACGACTGCTAAACACAGTCTTATGACCACATATAGTCTTACGACTACATGCTCGACTCTGACCGCTACCAGCTCGAACACGACCACTCGACTCCGACTAGTTACAGAAGAGTACTAGACACAAGTACTCGGACACATGACTTTCGACCATAGCCACTTACAACCACACATGACTACGAGTACTAGCATGTACGACCACACACATAACCACGAGTGCCGGATACTCGTTTACGACCACGAGTACTTGATTACGACTACGAGCACTCGAACGCACACTGTTGAACTACTTATATGTCAAGATTATAACTAACAACAAGTGGCACCTCCCCGACAAGCATGACGCGTGCTCCGTGTTCATCGCCGAGGACGACGTATGGAGCGGCAACGTCAGCATAGAGGAGACGTTCTGAGGATCCCGCTGGACGTCGCGGGGCGGATGATAGAGATGGTGATCAGCCTGATACTAAGGTGCCGCTCGGTTGGGCTAAAATAAGTTGAGTTATGCCTAAAATTGCACTGTGACTGGTTGAAATTATACTGTAACTTATGATGACTTATTTGACGTAACTAAATTTTAAAAAATTAAAAAAAGAAAAACACATGTTAACCTGGCACGGACAATGCAAACAAATACAGAAAAAAGAACCGGCAAAAAAGCTCAAAAAAGCCAAAAAAAAGATAAAAATTTATGAATAGTAAAAATAAGTCAAAAGTTAGAAGGTTAAGCTGAAATGAGCTGGACCTGTACGCGGACCCTAGGTGGAAGCTCGAGACGCTCAAGGACGCCGTGGATTTGACGGTGAATGCGGTCATCGAGAGGGTCAAGAAGCTGAGGAAGGAGGTGGAGTCATGGACGGCGCGTCGCGAGGCCACCTGACGCAAACAACAATGGAGGTGTCCAGCCAAGTTAGGCAGGCCCGTCGAAGCCCAAGAGCGAAGTGAGCGACCGCTCAGGGCCCCCAAAACTGAAGGGCCCCCAAAAGTCTACGATGAAGGCCCATAGCAGGTTAGATTTCTCAATCCTCACCCATGCGGCGGGGGCAATCGAAGCGCCACGCGACAACTGAGGCTCGGCGATCGCCGACGCGAAGACTCGTCGCCGTCCGTCTGCCGCCGCCGCTGCGAAGGCGCGAATCGCGTCACCTCGTCCAGTCGTCCTTGTGATTCCTCCGCCCCCCCCCCCACGGAGACGCGTGACACGGCACGGCTCCAGCGACCGGCGACCGGGTGACGCAGAGCGCCGATCAACAAACTTGAGGTGAGCTCTTACGTACGTTGCAGTTGCATTATGCATCCTAATCCCAGCCGGCCAGCCCTAATCCCTAGATGGCACTCCTAGTTTGGTTGGTTAATCCGTTAAAATTTTTTATCTTTGCAGCCAGCGTCATGTCTACACGAAACAGGAAGTATGATTCTGGTGCTGAAAAGCGTAAGAAGAAACAAAGACTAGAAGCAGCAGCTCAATCCCAGAAGGGTGCTCTTGAAAGATTTATTGTCAGAGAAACTGCAAATGCTAATGTGATAGAGATTGAGACTCCTGCTGCACAAATTCCTCAAGGAAATGATACGATTGAGTTTGATATTGAGACTCCAGCAGAAATTCCTGAAGGAGATGATGGTAATATTGCCGTTGGAAATCAAGACCATGATAATGCTACTGCGGACGGAGGTAATGATGCTAATATTTCTGATGACATGGATAATTCCTTCCAACCTGATATGTTTGATCCAAGAACTTGGGATTCACTTGATTCTAAAATGATAGATATTTTGCTACAAAAGGGTCCTAAAAAAGACTTGTCTATTGAGCATGGTCCTAGAGACAGATTTTCTAGAAGGTTTTCTGCATCATCATACAATAGAGTTCTATCAAATGGAGAAAAGTGTGATAGAGAATGGCTTGTGTATAGCAAAGAACTTGACAAAGTATTCTGTTTTTGATGTAAGTTATTAAAAAAGGGCTTGTGAGAGGTCAGTTAGCAAATGAGGGCTTCAATGACTGGGCTCATCTTGGCCATAGACTTAAAGAGCATGAAATTAGTAGGGAACATGTCACAAATATGGCTGCATGGTATGATTTGCGTCTCAGGTTTCAGAATAATCAAACAATTGATAATGTTGCTCAGCGAGAACTAGAAAAAGAAAGAGAGCATTGGAGAAAAGTTTTGCATAGGATTATTTTGATTGTTAAATTTCTTGCAGAACATAATATAGCATTTCGGGGCAGTAATAGCAAGTTGTACCAAGATCACAATGGCAATTTCTTAGGACTTGTTCAAATGTTGGCTGAATTTGACCCAGTTATCAAAGAGCATGTTGATCGCATCACCATTTCACCAATGATAGAATCCGTGATCATTATCTTGGTCCTTCCATCCAAAATGAGTTAATAAATTTGCTAGGTGATGCAATCAGGTCTGAAATCATTGCAAAGGTAAAAGAAGCAAGGTATTTCTCGTTTTACTTGATTGTACTCGATGCAAGCCACCAAGAAGATGTCTTTGATAATAAGGTATGTTGATACAACTTCGGATGCATTGAAGAATCATTCTTAGGTTTTCTAGAAGTGAATGATACCACTGGTCAGGGATTGTTTGATGTTCTACTAGAGGAATTAAAGAACCTTGACCTTGATGTAGACAATGTTAGAGGACAGGATATGATAATGGGTCCAATATGAAAGGAAAACATCAAGGGGTACAAAAGAAACTTTTGGATATAAACCCAAGAGCATTTTATTCTGCTTGTGGTTGTCATAGTCTAAATTTGACACTATGTGATATGGCAAAATCTTGTCGTAAAGCAACAGAATTTTTTGGAGTTATCCAGCGTATCTATACAACATTTGCTAATTCTACCAAGAGGTGGCAAATTCTTAAAGATAACATATCAGGACTTACCCTCAAGTCATTGTCATCTACTCATTGGGAGAGTCGTGTTGATAGTGTCAAGGCTATAAGGTTTCAGATCCTAGAAATAAGAGAGGCTTTACTGCAAGTGGCTGAAAGTGATAATGATCCATTGACAAGTAGTAAAGCTAAATCATTGGCAGAAAATGAGCTTGGTGGCTTTGAATTTGTAGTGTCAATTATTATATGGTATGAGATATTATCTGCAATTAATTTGATTAGCAAGCAACTGCAATCAAAAGATATGCTTATTGATATTGCAATTGAATCTGTACAAGGGCTGATTTCCTTTTTCCAAAAGTACAGAGAAACTGGCTTTTCAAAAGCATTAAATGTTGCAAAAGAAATTGCACTGGAGATGGATATTCATCCAGAGTTCCGCAAAAAGCGAAAAATCAAAAGGAAAAGACAATTTGATGAGGGCGCAGATGATGCATCTACTCAGTCACAGTCCGGAGAGGATTTGTTCAGGACTGATTATTTTATACCTATTGTTGATCAAGCTATATCTTCACTTACCAGAAGATTTGAACAGTATCAGAGGTATGAAAAAACTTTTGGTTTCTTGTTTACCTCAGATAGTTTGCGGTCCTTGGATGACACGAGTTTGATGGCTGCTTGTGTTAATCTTGAGAATGCAATCAAGAATGGAGAAACAGAAAGATATTGATGCGAAGGAATTGTTTGAGGAGCTAATTTTCATCCAGGATTTACTCAAGGAATCAATGGGACCTGCTGATATTTTGAAGTTTTTGAAAGGGCGTCCCTTTTATCCTAATGTTATCATTGCATACAGAATTTTGTTAACCATTCCTGTGACTGTTGCATCTGCGGAAAGAAGCTTTTCTAAACTGAAGTTGTTGAAGTCTTACTTGCGTTCAACTATGACACAAGAACGACTGAATGGGCTAGCGACGATTGCACTTGAAAGTGATATCTTGGAGAAGATTAACTATGAAGATATAATTGAGGATTTCATTTCAAAAAACACTAGACGGATGATGCTTTTTAGTAGAATATGAGGTCAGTACTACGTTGACTTGTTTAGCATTAGTTATTTGATAGATTGCTAAATACCATATGAAATCATACATACTGGAGATATATTATTAAGTATACTATATGTTTTTGTTAGACATGATTTTATATATTTTAGGGCCCCAATTGCATTTCGCTCACGGGCCTCCAATTCCTGGAGACGGCCCTGAAGTTAGGTCAGATAATTAGGGAGGATGACAAGATCAACGACGCAATGGTACTATAGTATTGGAGTAGCATAACAGAATTAATGGTGCAACGATGCATGAAATGCATTGATGTTTTGGGTGTATCTTTTAGAGCAACTCCAATAGTATAGATAGCATGCTCTCTATAGTATTATTCACGTAGGATACAGAGAGCAGTATAGCACACCAGTCTAACAATCTATCTATAGCATAAATTTCTAAATCAATATAGGGTCCACATGTCAGTATTTTTTTGTGTTGAAGAACGAAGAAAGTGCATGCATGGGCCCGTTTTGTGTTGAAGAACGTGCTAACGATAGTCGCTACCTGTAGCGACAGTTTTGTTATCTCTCCTGTTCCTCCCACCTATGTGGAAGCCTGTAGAGAGCGCTAAGGGCATCTTAGCTAGCAACTAACTATAAGACTTCCACATTATTTATATAGTACACACTAAAGTTAGCATTCTAAAGAACTATTTATAAGGATAGTTATTTGATGCTTACATGCACACACAGAAAAGGACTATCATTTATAGAGGCTACCTCGTTTTACGTTATAGACTTGTGCTTAAGGAAGAGCTGGCTCGGTTTTTTTTGCATACTCTGTTTCCTCCACATAGGATATATGCTGATGTGTACATGCATATAGCTAGCTGATTCAGACCATTGGAGATGCCATAACGGCACCATTGGAGTTGCTTTTACCAACTAACCATCTGCATGCAGAAGCATGTTGAGCTTATTTGTACTAGTTTGGTACTATAGATTATGGATTGAACGGTTGAATTGAAAATTTGATCCCTGATTCGTAGATTCAACTTTTGTACTCCAGTCGTGTTACATGATTATGTGATGGTCTGCATGCTGGATATAATGAGTTAATAACACACGCATATTGGCTTAAATCAGTATAATGGAAACACTGATTCCACCAAAATGAACAATGAAAAGAGATAATGAACTACGAACTTACCATCACATACTAGATTGTCAAATTAAAGTACATTCCAATTCCATGCTTCCATTCAATCTTAAGAAACGGTACGGCTATGGTGCCATGATGCGCATTTGCTCGCCTGGCCCAAGAATAGGGGCATGTATTTTGGGCGAAACATGAACAAATCAGATCGCGATCTTTGTCACGTTTCCAAACTATGTCTATCTGGTCCTCTGCGATACTTGGAAAGCTGGCCTTCGACCAAATAGTAAGCCTAAGTTAATAAGGTTTCTCTTATTTTAGATTGAATTTCTAGCTTCTATCTTATTTTTTATTATTTCTAAATTTTACTTTTTCTAATTTTCTTTTATTTTTTTATGCTTGTTTGTTGGATTTTTTTCATGTATTTATTTATGCTGTACACCGGTTTATCCGGATCGAAGCGCAGCGGCCGACGAAAATCTGTAGGCCCGTATGAAAGGACTCGCCTTACTTTTTCTTTGCCCCCTTCTTTTTTTTGAAGCATGCTTTTTTCCTTTGGGAATTGAGATCGATTGCTTTTTTTTTTTTGAACTGAGATCGATTGCTTTACTACTCCATATGTCCATCAGGCAACAGCACTACGAGCCTACGACGTTTAGCTTGCAAAGGAGCTCTGTCAGTCTCACTAGCGCTCAGTAGCAACCCGAGTACCCGACGATCATTGTGGTGGAGCCCTTTCTTCTGGTCTATCGCGTTGATGGATTTTATATATATTTATTGAGATAATAATTGACGGTTGAGATATTGATATGAATGATGCATACGATTTTAACATCTAGAATCTGTTTAGAGAAACGACTTGAAAAGGCTAGTTATAGAAACCGCCATGATTATTCCGGTTTCTGTAGAGATTAAAACAAAAATCATTAAAAAAAAACTGTTTGGAGATGTGCTTATTATAGGTGTGTTTGGTTGCCTTCATCAGCCTTGAACCGCAGCTTCGATACAAGTTCGGCATGTTTGGACGTCCGGACGAGGTCTGAGATATTTGATCTTTACTACGTGCTGGAAGTTTACGAGTTTATCTTTGTAACACTAGAAAGCATAGCGATTAATCAATAAAGTTCCTGCTTTTCTCTAAAAAAAGCTACAGATCAACACAAAATATGTGATGACTGAGCAGCACCCCATAGTCAGCTGTAGCACGTGCGCATTATAACATGTACTGCAACGAAATAGTTAGTATAACAATTGCACTTTCTCGAAATTTTTTAGTTAAAAAATGTACTACGTGATAAATATGTGTGTACCGCATCCAGTGGCAGAGCCATCAGGGGGCTTCAATTGACTCTAGCCCATTCTCCGGTAGCTGAAGCTTTCTAGTCCTTACCCCCTAAGAGTCAGCTGGCGGAGACGTCCACCATGTTACCTATAGCGGTGGCCATAGAGGATGCATGCCTGTCTTCCCTAGCTCCAGCCTGAGCGTCGCCAAGCCCAATCTTCCTCCTCGGTAATCTGTTTCCAAATTATTCTAAATTAGAGAATCATCAGCATGCCTTGATCACTTTTCCCTACTCAGTTGCAGTGATAGAAAGCCGACGAGCCGCCACCATGCATGCCCACCTCCATCGTCTCGGGTCATCATCGATAAGCTACTCTGGTGAGTATCTACTTGTGCCATCACCTCAAGTGGTTTTCTACCGCCCTCTTTATGCTTTCCTCTTCCTAAATTTCCCATTAGGTACTTCACTTCACCACCTCTGTCATCCGCCATGACCGCATTGCCTCTACTGTCGCCGTCGGCTAGCTCCAGCCAACTATCGCCATCAAAAACCACTCTATGAGACTCCCCTCCTCACTCTATTGCCTCCTCCTCTCCATGCTCTAATCGCCGCTATAAAGCTCAATCGAGGGGCTCCCCTGCTTCTGTTCTACTGATATGTAGGTCACGTTTGTTAGGCACCCCTTCTCTCTCTGCCTTCGCTCTCTCTCACTAACACTGGCCCCCAACTGTTAGTTTTTATTTTAAAACTGATTTCAAATTTGAGTCATTGACATGTGGATCCATGGACTAGCTAAGTCCTTGTATGAAGTCGATTCATGCACTTCGGGCCCATTTGTCAGCGCCTGAACATTAAAGGAAATGTTGAACATGCAAAGTTGGCAACACAATCTCTTGATGGAAGATGTTGATCGATAGAGGCGGAAGATCGTCGATAAAGATGGCATAATACGACACCATGGCATGGCGTTGCGCAGCGTGGGCAATGGTGCTGATGAACCTAGCGCTGGAACTATCATCGTGGTAGAGTGTGGGTTGATGCTTAATGTGGAGTCGAGTAGCGAAATAAAGTTGAGGCGAGTCAAAATATAAGTTAAGGAATAAGAGTTATTAACGAAGAGGAAACTAAATTTGAATGGTTGCGCTGCCTGTTGATATATGTGACACGGCACCGTGAACGTGTGTGGCTCGGAGGGATCTGAATCCTGATCACAAATTTCATAAGGCTGCTTAACATTTCTTCATTGCTACGTGTACTCCGTACCTGCATGCACCTCTCAGTCCTGGCTGTCGCCTGTCGGTGGACGCAGAAGCTTGCCGTGCAGGCCATCAAGGGGATCTTTCCGGCCGGATGTCGAGGCACTATTTACACGGTTAAATTACTGGTACAAGAGTAACAAAAGTAGCAGTAACATGGACGTCACCGTCCGTCTCGAGCAGTTTTTCAAGTCGTTCCATGCCACGTGCCCGTAGGCACGCCGGTGATCGTGGGCTCAACCAACGTCGCCTAGCACCTAGGGTCTGCATCTGAGAATTTTGGACAGACCTATGGACACTGAATTTCCATTTTTAACTCCCAAATGAAAAAAATTTCAGATTTGGACCCCTCCTCACCGCGCATTTACGACAGCGCGACACGTGTCCCGGTCGTACGGTCAAAACCCGAGTCGTGCGGTCAAAAAATCGGTCGTACGCTAAAAAAAATCGAAACGGGCGGCCGGCGCGGAGGGCGAGGCGGTCGTGCGGTGTGGTACCGCACGATCCGTGCTACATCGCGATCGTGCGGTACCACACCGCACGACCGACACGTGTCGGCTCCAGGTGAAACGTGCGCTCGGGAGGGGTCCAGATTTGGAATTTTTTTTCATTTAGGAGCTAAAAATGGAAATTCGGGTGTCTATGAGTCCAATAATGTCCAAATGTGTGCATCTGATGGCGCTCTTTTGTTGCTAATCTTCGCATTTGGAGTTTAGTTTATTATGGGCTTGACAAATGGCGGCTCTTCGTGCTGTTTTGGCAACCCGGAAGCTTTGCTCCAAGACGTTCGTGACTCGTGAGTAGTGGCAGACCTGATATCAAAATTTAGAAGGTTAATAAAATTTATTGATTAATTTATTGAATACTGAGTTATCAATCTACGATAGATTTGTAGACATGAGAGGGAGAAATGCTCCAAACCAAGAGCTAAGATGTCGTTGTAGCTTGTATCATCACTATAAATACAATTTTCTTCATCATGCAAAGTCTTTTTAAACCTGATAAGGTCATTTATATTATCAATGTGGAGCTGTAGGAGATGAGAGAGATACACACGACCAGACAGTAGTAGAGAGGCTAGCGCCCCATCTGACTTATCGCTGGATCCGCCCCTGTTCGTGAGACCCATTACCGATGAGGTCACAGTTGATGGTATGATGATGCTCTGTGGTATCGGGGACAAGGCCGGGACCAAATGCAAATGTAAAAAAATGATGGGAGACGATCCCGGCGAGACAAATTGACAATGCAGCATCATACCATGTCCTAATCATTCTGGATGGTTGATCAAATTGCCTTTTGCGTTACTCCTCCAAGTTCTAGTACTCTAGACCTTTTTAGCCCCAGTCTAAAATAGATTTTGGCTTTTACTTTTTATCTTTTAGAAATCGAAATCGGTTTTGAATGCGTTGTCCTTTTAACATATTTTTTCTGTTTTACTTTCACCCCATATATATGATGGTAGCCGACACGCCGTGCAAAATGCAGTGGTTGTACAGCGCTCCTATGGTTAAACAACCACGGTAGTACATCTGCAAGCAAATCTCTATGGTTGAGACGATCAAACGAATCTCCTGCGACTTTCTATTAGCAGTACAAGGCCTCGCTCATTTCAGTTTTAATTTTTGACTTCTAACTTATTTTTTATTATTTATAAATTTTATTTTTTCCTGAATTTTTGATTTTTTTGAGCTTTTTTTGTCGGTTCTTTTTTTCCGTATTCGTTTGTGTTGTCCGTGATGAGTTAGCATATTTTTTATTTTAAAGTTTTTTAGATTTAATTACGCCAAATAAACTACCTTCATCTACAGTAAAAATTTCAGCCACTACAGTGCAGTTTTAGCCATAAACCACAGTTTTTCAGTCCAACTGAGCGGAACCTAAATCAATGGCTGCGTTTTGCAGTGAGTGGAACCGAGTTCCGACCTGACAACCATCACATGCTGCTTCCGCCGCAGACTTTGCACCGAGGCCAAAGGATTCCTTTTAGATCTGAAGGCGGATCCGGCACCGAGTTGTCGGCAGAAGACTGTTATACTCCTGTAGAGTAGGGGCTGAGTGGTCTGTGCCCCGATTAGACAAACCAAAATGTTGGCAATGACAGAGCCCAGCCAATGGCAAAATCTGGGCAAAAAAATGTGTTTGGACTGTGGCCATACCAATTCGCGTGCAATATCAAAATTGAGGGCGCAAACCGATGTGTTTGGATTGTACTCATGCCAAAGTTTGTCAAAATAAATAGTTAGAATGCTTATATTCGTAACTATGACACGTGGGATCATATGCCATCTAGCAATTCATAAGGTCAAAACATAGTTAACATGGGTCTTTGTTTTTGTGATCTCGTGACAAGAAACCTAATGGTTTAAATAGATTGCAAATCGGATATCTTATTTAGGAGATATGGTGGTGATCAAAAGAGTTTCAGCTTCTGGTTTATTTTTCACTATTCATAAATTTCGTCTTTTCTGAACTTTTGACTTTTTGTTGAGCTTTTTTGCCGGTTCTTTTTTTCCGTATTTGTTTGTATTATACGTAATGGGCTAACATATTTTTTTATATTTTTTAATTTTTTAAAATTTAATTATGTTAAATAAGCCTCTGTCAGCTACAGTGTTTTTTCAGTCAGCTACAGTGCTTTTCAACTATAAGCCACCCAAAAAAACCCAAATGATCACCCCATAGTCATTTGAAGATTCGTAACAAAAAGTACAATGCTGCCAACCACACTTGGTGCAAGGATATTGGAATTGTTAGAAGATAGGATGTTATTTGAATGTTGAAAGTTTGTGTAAATCTCAAGATACATTTGATGATAACAGTTGTACACAAACGTCCATGCGTATGCGGAAAAATCATTCTCGACTTCTCATATCGTATCCTAAGGCCCCGCTCGGTTGGGCTGAAAAACTGTAGCCTATGACTGAAATTGCACTGTAGCGGTTGAAATTTTACTGTAGCTGAATGTGGCTTATTTGACGTAATTAAATTTAAAAAAATATAAAAAAATATGTTAGCTCATCTCGGACAACACAAACGAATACGAGAAAAAAGAACTGGCAAAAAAGTTTAAAAATATGAAAAAGACGAAATTTTGGAATAGTGAAAAATAAACCAGAAGTCAGAAGCTGAAATGAGCGGAGCCTTCTCACAAACAAACACATTCACATGCAAAATAAAAAAAAACACCCTCCTGATCAGTTTCACTGCGATTGCCACAATTACACAATTTTTGGCTAAACCCCCCTTGATTTATTCCTTAGCTATACACAAGATACTTTCATTACGCTACCTGTACAACGTCTTTTTTTCTCACGTGAGCGAGGGCCACGTCTTCTGGTTGCAGACGCATCAAAGCATTGGGAGCGCTCCTCCCAGGTCCCAACAGAGGAGGACGTCTCCGCTCGGCGCCATCCGTCACATTCCGATCAACCACCGCTCCGGCGAGTGGATATGTATGGTCCGCAACTCCGCATGCACCCTAGTGGTGAGGCCACCGTGAATGATTGTTAAGGTTCTTCTTTCTTACCACTTCTCTGTTCTATCCAACTCTTGGTCGTTGGTCCAAGCCCTCAGTCCAAGAAAGCATCTGATCTCATCACCACCTTACAAGCAAAATTGAGAAAGAAATGAGGGGAACGTGATTGGAGACTAGAGATGGCAATAGGTACTCGAAACCCGATACCCAATGGATTTTTACTCTATTAGAGCATGGGTCTGAGTCAATTTCCTAACCCATAGGTCTCTTAATGGGCAAAAAGTCCAACCTATCGGGTCTGTCGGATTCGGATTTGTTCCTATAGTACCCAAACCCGTAAACCCATGGGTAATATAAACCCGATCCATAGGAGTTATAAACCCAGGCTCCCAGCCTCCCAGGCAAAACAGCCCAGCCCATAGCCCATTAGCCATTTAGCCCCAAGCCCCCAAATCCAATGCGGCAATGCCCCATTACTCATACGGCTAACCCTAGCTAGCACTCGGTCACGGTCACTACTTACTCCTCCCCAGTCCAAGAAACGCAATGATTTAAATGGATTGCAAATAGGATATCTTATTTAGGAGATATAGTCGTTTGAAGTTTCGTAAAAGAACAATGCTGCCAACCACCCTTTGTGCAAGGATATTGGAATTGTTAGAAGATAATATGGTAGTTTGTTTTGAAAGTTTGTGTAAATCTCAAAGTACATTTGATGATAACAGTTGTACATAAACGTCCATGCACATGCAGAAAAACCATTCTCGACTTCTCGTATCGTATCCTAAATCTCACAAACAAACACATTCACATGCAAAAAATTTTAAAAAAACATCCTCCTGGTTAGTTTCGCTGCGATTGCCACAGTTACACAATTTTTGGCTAAACCCCCCTTGATTTATACCTCAGCTATACACAAGATACTTTCATTACGCTACCTGTACAACGTCTTTTTTTTTCTCACGTGAGCGAGGGCCACGTCTTCTGGTTGGTTGCAGACGCATCAAAGCATTGGGAGTGCTCCTCCCAAGTCCCAAGAGAGGAGGACGTCTCCGCTCGGCGCCATCCGTCACATTCCGATGAACCACCGCTCCGGCGAGTGGATATGTATGCTCCGCATGCACCCCTGTGGTGAGGCCACCGTGAATGATAGATAAGGTTCTTCTTTCTTACCACTTCTCTGTTCTATCCAACTCTTGGTCGTTGGTCCAAGCTAAAACGAAACGGAAATTTTAAAAATTTTTGAATTCTCATTTGGATTTGATTTTCTTTGAACCTTGATCTAATCTAGCTCAAATCCCAGCCAATTGCGCCATAAATCCCCTGCCAAATTACCTTGCCAACTCAAATTCGCGCCGGCACTGTTCACGGTCGGATATTTTCATCGCCGCCACTGTTTGCCGCCGCCTGAGTTCTCCCATGCCTTCTCGCGCTTTTCCAGCCTCTGCTACGCCGCTACCACCCGGCCAGACTCTGTACTACCTCGCCCTCCCCGCCCTTACAACCTCTTAATTGCCTTGAACGTGTGTCAGCCCTGTCAGCCACGCTCCGCCACCGCCTCTACTCTCTCATGGCTGCCCTCTCTCAATGCTAACCTGACTCGCTCTGACACTTTTGACCGCGGTAATTCTAACCCCAAGACAACCGGTGCATCCCTTCTACCAGTAGCCTCGAGCCTTCTCGACCCTGCAGTGTGACTGTCGCCGCCTTTGTCCCCTCGCCAGTGCCAAACCACCTCCCGACTCTATTTAATGCCCAGACCCCTTCAAAGCACCATATTGGAGTCTAGTGAACCCCTCCACACCCCAATTAGACCATCGACCAGAACTTCGCAAGCGATCGCTGATAAACCTCAAAGTAAGTTTGAATTCAATTTCGTTGGTTTAATCAATTGCTTTTCAATTGCTTGCTCCCGTAGCTTTCTCATAACCCTAGGAACACGGTCGAAGCAGCGTCATGGCTAGCTGAACCTCATAACTTGCCGGCCACCATTCTCCCCACTCGCCGAAACCAGGCCGTCGTGGACAAGCTGCCACAGAAAACCCTAGCCCAAACCAATCCTACCACTGTCACCTCCTCACCCCAAGGATGATCAAACATCAACGCTTTGACCTCCTTAACCTTTGAAACTCACCATTGCCATTCAAACATCTTGCGGAGGAAAAAACTCGCTGCCGGCGAACGCCAGCTCCCCTACCACCGCCGACCCCAAAAATGGAACCTTGACACTCCCAGGAACCCAGCCATAGCCTCCTTTTTCATCGCAACCCGCCCTAGCCGCACCAGATGCTGTCGCCATTTCCTCTGTTTTCATGGTTGCGCGCGTGGTCGGGGTGAAGAAGATGAACAATAACCGCTCGTTACTATTCACCCGACCCGACCGTCTGTTAAGCTGACCCACCATGAACAGTGTCTAACCCAGTATGCACGGTAAAATCCGGCTTGAATAGTGAACCTGACCTGTTACTATTCACCAAACCCAAAAATGCATATATGTACACCTATTTCGACTGTTTCGAGCCCGCCGATCCATCCCTCAGCTCCGTGTCCCCGTATTAGACACCTATAAACCCTAAACCTATTTTATTTTATTTTTCTTGGGTTTTATTTATTTATTTAATTTCTTCATTCCTAACTCAACCCTTCTAGCATGGAATTGAATTATTTTTCCTTTGCTTTACGCTAGCACACGACGTCAAAGGTTAACCAATTCAAGAAGAAGATCAAGATCAAGCACAAGAATCAGAAGAATACGAAATTGTAGAATACATTAATCTGCAAGGCAAGTCACATATCTTTGATCATGTTGAACCTACATTCCTTTAATTATTTAATTATCAGTATTCTCATTATGTTATTTATGCACTGTTATTTTATGTATAAAAATGGTTTAGAATGACATGATATTAGCCAATGTCCTACCACCTAAAAAAGCCCTGTTTAATTTGAGGGTCATATTTACCTTGACAAGACTTAGTAGTATTAAGTGTATTATTAAAATAATCATGGTGGCATAGAAACTCAACAAACTTTTCACTATTAAGAGTCTTGGTATTTTGCTGATAGAATTTTAAAAATGGTTCTAGGGTAAGGAAGTATCACGGAAAGCCATGAGTTGGCCGGGTCAAATGACCTTATCCTATGGTGGAGGCTTGGACCGAAAAGGTGGCAGTGCAGTGGGCACTGAAATATGGGTTTGTGAGTGGACGTTGCCTCAATGAAAATATAAGGACTAGACCTTTATACTAAGTAAAGAACATAGTAACTGTTCAACCACAAGCGTTGACTTGTCAAACTTAGTTTAGTAGCTGCTCAAATCGATCAAATATCTACTATATGGATGTGATATACTATTCCAGAGGAGAGAACAGCTGGTGAAAGGATGTGGTATGGAAACGGTAAAACCATAGTTTCACAACGGTAGGCTCCGCCCTGTCAGGCCATCGTATTCTGTGACAGGGGGTCTACAGTCTATCGGGTAGAGGCTACATAAAGAGATGAGCAGTGAAACAATCTTATTTTCTCAACTCAGTCATGATGGTTGAGGAATCTTGTGGGTAAAGTTGGGCAATTATGTAGAGTCATAATATGTGGTATTCGAATACGCCGTGCTTCCGATAAATGAAGCTGTGTTTAATGGGTGATTCCAACAGTGAAGTATAAGTAGATTCAAAAATGTTTTGGAAGTGTTGAAGTTTGGTAATCAAGTTTTGGAAACCCCAAATTTCTTGAGAAGTTTATGATTCGTTATTTTGTGTTCAAAAATAAAATGTTTACAAATAAAATTATATCCATAAATACTTTAACAAAACCCCTATAATCCCATCTTTTGGAAATCCTGGTAAATAGTTATATAGCCTTTTCCCATGTGACTTGTTGAGTACGGTTGGTTGTACTCATGCTTGCTAAAATCATAAACAGAAAATGCTTGCTAAGAAAATAAAGGAATTTATGAAAATGCCGTTGAGGAGCTTTATGATATAGACGACGCCTGGTGTTAGGGTTTATTTTACACTCAAGCATGTATATGGAGTTCTTTTGTATTGCAATATAACTTTGAGTTGTACGCCCCGCTATGTAAAATTTGGCTCCTAAGCCTTAATTTTGTAATAAAATTTGGTTTTTATGCTTAAGTTTGTGTTGGCAATAATGTACACTTATCTACAGTGCTCGCTGCTAAACAGTTCTAGACAGTTGTGAGGTATCCTAACGACCCTAGAAATAGAGGCGTTACACAAGCCCTAAGTCCAAAAAAGCGTTTGATCTTATCACCATCAAATCATTACTATTATAAAAAAACGAGTTAGTGGTCGTACGTCTCTTCTCCTCTAATCACCATATTCTCAACTTCTCATCACTCTCCACTTTTCAACTTATCAGAGTAGCCCTCTTCCATAGCATGATTCTCTATATATCCAATAAATTTTGTTGTAACGCACGAGCAGGTAAGTAGTATGAGAAAGAAATGAGGGGAACGCGATCTGGAGACCGGCCATGGTGTAATCCCGTGGAAAAAGGTGGTATGTGGAGTGACTTGCTCATTGGCGAGTGGTGATAAAGTGATTCGGCGTCCACAAATGAGCTACTTGAATTTCTTCTTATAGCCTCGATCTAAGGGTTATTTCTTTTAGAATTAAGGATGCTGAGCTAAGGGGTGTTCAAATTGGCATCGTCTTCCAGTTTCTATTTAAAAAAGTCAGAAATCGATTTGAACACATCGATTTCTAGAGTGACCTTTTCAAGCCACTTCCAAAGCTATCGACCGGTCTCCATTGTCCCTTCCACGTTCGCGTCTTCCAAAAATCGTTTTCTAAATTTTATTCTAATAACTATGTTTTTTCAGTTGTTATTATCCTATATCGTCTAAAAACTTCAACCAAAAAAAATCTATAGCTCTAGTGGATTAAAATACCCTTAAGTTTGATCGCTTAGCCGAACGCCACGTCTCCCCCGGGCCCCCACACCACGTCTCCCACCGGGCCCCACAGCACGTTTCCTTCATTTATTCCTCCCTCCATGTGTCCGCTTCCGGCAAAAGTAAACGGCATTCAAACACCCTCCAAATCGAAGAAAAAAAAACTTAATATCCCACACCGGCCGCGAGGAAAAACTTAATAAGCCTCCGGACTCCCCCAAAACCAAAGCCAAAACCAAAACCTCCCTTTTCCCATCCACTCCCCCCTCCGCGCGATCCGCCGATCCGTTTTTTCCGCGCCGTGTCCCGAATCGCATCTCAATTTCGCCATTGTTCCGGCGATCAAGTTCTGTCCTTTCTTCCCTGCCTGCTCGCGGTTGGGGGGTTTTGGTGTGTTGATGCGGCGCGATTCGGGCCCTGGCCTGTGAATCGGGTGTCGGCGCGGTTGGGTCGGCGACCATCTATTATGAGGCGGCGGCCGGTCCTGCCGGCCCACCATGACGACATGGAGAAGGGCGGAGGGAAGCCGCCGCAGTCGCGCCTCTGCTTCCTCGCCACGCTCTCCGTCATGTTCTGGGTTCTCATCTTCTACTTCCACTTCTCCGTCATCTCCAACGAGCCCGACTTCTCCACGGCGCAGCCCGCCGACGCCGGAGTCAGCATTGCCCACGCCGACCTTCCATTTGCCGTACCCGACCGCGTCTCCCACCCCGACGGCCTTCCCCTCGCGCCGCCCGCCCGCCTTTCGGAGCCACCTCCTGCCACCCTCGCGAAAGAGGAGCCCGCGGCCGTCTCGGCCGTCGTCCGCCAGGAGGAGGCGCCCAAGGAGTACCCGTTCCAGCGGGCGCTCAAGACGGCGGAGAACAAGAGCGACCCGTGCGGCGGCCGGTACATCTACGTGCATGAGCTGCCGCCGCGGTTCAACGACGACATGCTCCGGGAGTGCAAGAGGCTGAGCCTCTGGACCAACATGTGCAGGTTCATGAGCAACGACGGGCTTGGACCGCTGTTGGGCAACGAGGAGGGGGTGTTCTCTAACACCGGGTGGTATGCGACCAACCAGTTTGCCGTCGATGTGATCTTCAGCAACCGGATGAAGCAGTACGAGTGCCTGACCAAGGACTCGTCCATTGCCGCGGCGGTGTTCGTGCCGTTCTACGCGGGCTTTGATATCGCGAGGTATCTTTGGGGGTATAACATTTCGATGAGGGACGCCGCGTCGCTGGATTTGGTGGATTGGCTGTGGAAGAGGCCTGAGTGGAATGTGATGGGCGGGCGTGACCATTTCTTGGTTGGGGGGAGGATCGCATGGGATTTCAGGCGGTTGACGGACGAAGAAACGGATTGGGGCAACAAGCTGCTATTCTTGCCGGCTGCGAAGAACATGTCGATGCTGGTGGTGGAGTCAAGCCCGTGGAATGCCAATGATTTTGCGATACCATATCCTACTTACTTTCACCCTGCCAAGGATGCTGATGTTTTCCTTTGGCAGGATAGAATGAGGAGCTTGGAGCGGCCCTGGTTATTCTCTTTCGCGGGGGCTCCTCGTCCTGATGATCCAATGTCCATTAGAGGGCAGCTCATCGATCAATGCAGGATATCAAGTGTTTGTAAATTGTTGGAGTGTGACCTTGGGGAGAGCAAGTGCCACTCCCCAAGCGCAATCATGAAGATGTTCCAGAGCTCTTTGTTCTGCTTGCAGCCCCAGGGTGATTCCTATACGAGAAGGTCTGCCTTCGACTCGATGTTGGCTGGCTGCATACCTGTTTTCTTCCATCCTGGTTCAGCGTATGTCCAATATACATGGCATCTTCCAAAGAACTATACGAGGTACTCTGTCTTCATCCGTGAAGATGACATCCGTAAGGGAAATGTCAGCATTGAGGAGAGGCTAAAAAGCATTCATCCAGATGTGGTCAAGAAGATGAGGGAGGAGGTCATCAATCTCATACCAAGGGTGATATATGCTGACCCAAGGTCGAAACTGGAAACCCTAAAGGATGCATTTGATGTTTCTGTACAGGCAATCATTAACAAAGTGACGAAGTTGAGAAGAGAGATCATCGCGGATCGTGAAGATAAAGATTTTGTTGAAGAAAATAGCTGGAAGTACGATCTGTTAGAAGAAGGACAGCAGACAATTGGACCTCATGAATGGGATCCATTCTTCTCTAAGCCCAAGGACAAAGGTGGAGATTCTAGTAGTTCATCTGCTGAAGCTGCCAAGAATTATTGGAAAAGTGAACGAAGAGGTCAGAATTAAACCACAAGTAGTTTTTCTTAAGATATTGGATCAAGGGAGCAGAAGTAGCTATCCACTCTGAAGGTGCTGTGATGCAAATACGTGATCAAAAGTTCCTTAAATGCAGTAGTTTTGGTGATCATGTGTACCCTTGATGATCTAGCCCCTACAGTTGTAAGAAGTCGTGCCACCAAAATGCTTTGGGGGGGGGGGGGGGGATGGCACACAGCCTTTGCTTTACCCCTATAAATATCATGTTCACACTGTAATTTTTATTTGTTTTGTTTGCTCAATAATACTTTGTAAGTCCTTACAGGATTTAGAGGTATATCAATTTTGTGATTGTGCTATTTTGTTTGTTTGGTCAATTAGTAAGTAATCAAAGAGGGACTTCTACAGATGGCTTCCTTGGTGCACGATGTTGCTTTTCTGATTGCTATTTTAAATGGACAAATGGGCAGGAGGACATTTGTTTCTACTTGTTTAACTGTGTAGGGCTGAGTTTCTCCGATCATGAAGATTGCGGTTACCTTGCTTGCCAGTAATGAGCTAAGATAGATGCTATTCTGCCAAGTACTGATATTTTCTGAATGGACTGATAAGATTTGCTTTCTTCCGTCATTTTTCAATGGCTTCCTGTTCACGGTGATGTATCCTGTCTGCTTGAATTATGTGAGAAGTTTGATGTGACCATGTGGGACTACTTCCATCAGTTTGGGGAATCAGAAGTTCAGAGTTCTGATTCACTATCCTGTTACTTCACATTGTGATTTCGTTGGTAAGGGTATTGATTTGATTTCACCAAGACAATATTTCCTACTTTGTTCATGGCAGTGTCTTCTTGAAATAAGGATATGTTTAGCTCTCTTCTATGCTTGTGTGATAGGCCGATGAGCACATCACGGGTAGGATAAAATGGAAGAAAATATGGTCCTAAATCCCAGGTATATGCTCTCTGAAGCCCCTCTAGCTTAGGTAGTATTCCAAACAGCTTGAAAGTTATGGTTTTTTACTACAATTATATTATAGCAGCTGTTAGTATTTTTGAAGTCAAAAAATAAGATAATTTAAAAAAAACACCGCTATATTCTTAAAGACAATATAAACAAAATTAAGAAGCTGTAACCGTCAGAGCGGGTACAGCTGAAATTCAGCACACTGCCAGCTTCCAGTTACAGTATGGCATGTAGTGGTGCAACCAAAATTCTCTCTCTGGCATTGACTTTTGGTATCAGATGATGTTTTGATTATCTTTTGGTGCATAATGCAGTATTTGCTCTTCATTTTCTCAAATCCTGTTTGATGCATTACTTGTCGGTTCATCTGATTCTTGCATTTTTTTGGCGGTTCATCTGATTGTTGCATTTTTTTTGGCCGTGTGGTCCTTGCGGATATAAAGGGGAATTAATGTGTTATGAGGTTAGCATAGTACCAATTAATTTTTACGGATGAAAATAACATTTGCTTGTGGTGTGTAGAAGAATCTATATTCACAGTACATCCATTCATAACTGTCATAATTTCTTCTTTGATCTTTAGCTGCTGAACTATCTGCGATTCATGCTTTTGAAGTAGAATGACACATTCTAGTATCTAGACTCGCAAAATTGCATGTATGGTATTCCTCCTTATTTCTAATCTATCCAGAATGGATCGAGTCCTTCAGCATCTCACATCTACTATCAGAAAATTAATTTGGGTCTCCTCTTTGGAGAGGAAATTAGGGTCTCCTGTCGAACATCCAGTTGCTATCAAGTCAGAAAGGCCAGGTCACATTCAGCACCAGTAAGCAAAAGCAATTCTCTCCACGAAACTGCCCTTTTTTCTTCAAATTTAACTCCGAATACCCTTACGGATCTAACAAGCTCAGCAGACAACCTGCCGAGCCCCCTGCGCGGCAACAAGCAGACCGGCCCCGTGGAGACTTTATCTAGTGTTTAATTAGTAGTAATGGTATTTAATTAGTACTAATTATAATTAATTAGTAATAATTAAAGCACAAAATGATCTTTTTTATTTAGTGTTTTAATTAGTATTAATCATATTTAATTAGTATAATCATGATTAATTAATGCTAATCAGGAGCTTAATTAATCACTAATCATGTGCACGATTGTTATACTTAATTATATAGTATTATCAACAAGATTCAGTCATACAAGTTATGCTACTTTGATCATTTTAAAAACCTCCAATTATTACATTTTATTTTTATCGCCCTCAATCTTAAGTGTCAAACCTACAATTGACTTGCAACAACAACATCTGGAGAAGGTCGGTACTGATAATAATAATGCACCTTAAAAATATTATAATCATTAGCAATTTAATACATGCATGCGCTTGCTTCTGAATATTCAGTTAATAGCTTTACAACATGTAAGTACTAACTAGCACAACGGTTAAATAAAATCTTTGTACTAGGATAAGGTAGACTACCTCATTGATCAACTGTATGCACTTTGATTCATTGAATTCGTGACTAGCATTAGAAAAAAACCCCTCCACTTGTTGATTTGTTCCAACAAGTTGTATTAGTTTATCTCTAGTTCTAGCATTATCTGGCTAGTCTCTAAGGAAGAATATACCTTGTACGATGACAAATTGATTCTACCTTCTGTATTTTCTACTTGATGTCTCACTGATATGTGTTATGTAATCTCATGAAGATTAGCATTTAATTAAGATCATGATTAATACTATTTAAATGCGATTAGCACTAAAAAATATGATTAGTTAGGCTTTAATTAGCAATAAGTAAATATGATTAACACTAATTAAATTTAATTAATAGTAATTAAATCGCTAAATGAAACCTGCACAGTGCATGCTGATGCTGCCAGTCTGCCACGCAGAGGGCTCAGTAGGCGACTTATCGAGTTGCTATAGCTCGGTAGGTATGTGATGAGCTCCTGTAACTTGATAGGTACCTGTCGAGTTTGGTAGATCTATGAATAAGATTAGATTTAAAAAACCAGACATTTGAGAGCTATTTTTTTAAAAAAGAAATGGCTGCAGGGACATTCTCCACGTTCCCACGTTGCTAATGAACTTGACATAAAAAAAAGCGTGGCGTTGTTCGACCTTTGGGAGTCGAATCTGGCCCATGCAAGCAAGAGATGGTGTCACCTCAAAGCATGGGATGCAATAGGTGCAAGGCCCGTTCATCCTAGATTTTTTTAATGATATCTGATTAAAAATAAAAAAACACTGTTACATCAAATAAAAAATTATTATATCTTTACAGACAATATAAAGAAAAAATGAAAAAAGAAAAAAAGGAAAAAAAGCCAACGTGTTCATTCTGCCTTCTAACTTTTAGAAGCTAGAAGACAGAGACTGGAGTTGGAATGAATAGGGTCTACAGTATTATTACAGGGGCACGCGAAACAACTAGAGCTTCTAGCTTTGGGTTATACCTTTGGGTTTTGGAATAGTGGAACCGCTGAAGTTCTGCCTTGTAGCTAGAGCTTTTGGTTTTGGAATAACAGCAGCTAGAAGTAGAAGTGGTTGAAAGTAGGTGTTTGATTCGGCAGAGCTTTTGACTGAGTTGATTTAGTAGAAATAATGACTTATTTGATGCTAATAATTACACTAGTAAATTTTAACAATAATCATCGCATCGTATGGTTATACAACTAATCAATTTCATTATTACACTAGTTTATATTAGAAAAAGAGAAAAAAAAAAGGAAATAACATTATTACACTAGTTTAATCATCTGTTCCTTGCTCCAATTCCGTTTCTACCTGTTTAAACTTGAAAAATACTTGTTGAAAAAAGCTCACGCTTCCGATATCTGCTCCAAGTCTGATAAAATTAGGAGGAAGATGCTGGATTGATGAGTCGCGCATAACCGAAGCTTGGGCCTCGGCGCCTTTCAGCCCAAATTGGATGAGGCGAAGGCGAAAATTCTTGAAGGGCTAGTCCGTCCGTAGCAATAGCGGCGCTAGGGAGCCTCTTGAGTCTTGACGGATTCTCAGCTAATGGGCCCAGCGTAAGTGCCCGGTCTGTGTGTCACAGCCCATGGCCCTCGGGCAAATCCAAATGAAATTCTTTTTTGCTTTAGACTACAAGTGAGCTTGCCATATAAAAATAGGTGTGTATATGTATCACTCGGATATTTTATTCCTAACAATCATCCAAATTTTGGGCCGTTGGATTAGAGATCCAATGACCTCTTATTTTTGGAGGGGTGAGATTTTTTTAATTTTGGGCCGTTGGATTAGAGATCCAATGACCTCTTATTTTTGGAGGGGTGAGATTTTTTTGGAGGGAGCGGGGAGAATTCATGACCGTTGGATTTCTAATCCAATGGTCACAAATCTGGATGATAGTTAAAAAGAAAACATCCGATGATGTTTATCAATACTCTATAAAAATATCCGTTATTTGAATTTTGAAGGGACAAATTACTTTACATCCTAAAATTGTATTGTTTAAACATTGTGTACATTGGTTCCTCGTCTCCTGAACAAAACCAAATATGTAAAAGTAGTAGTAGATTACATGAACTACGTACGTACAAAACATACACGTTCACTAATTAATAATGCCAATTTCACGTTCGGTCACGCCAGAGCCCTCCGGTAAAAACACGTACTATAGGTAACCGGAGTCCGGCGACGTCGTGAACACTGGCTTGTCCTTGTCCACCACGGTGGCGGCCACCGTGGCGCTGCTGCTCTTCCGCCGCGGCTTCGCCTCCCCGAGCATGGTCACCACGTCCCGCATCGTCGGCCGGTCCTTGGGGGACTTGGCCGTGCACAGCACCGCGATGCGCAGCACCAGCAGCATCTCCTCCCGGACGTGGTCGACGCGGCCGCCGACGCCGGCGTCGAGCAGCTCCTCCACCCCGCTGTTGCTGCGCAGGCGCTCCCGGATCCACCCGACGATGTCCTGGCTCTCGCCGTACTCCGGCTCGATGGGCCGCCGCCCCGTGAGCAGCTCCATGAGAACCACTCCGAAGCTGTAGATGTCGCTCTTCTGATCCACCTTCAACGTGTACCCGTACTCTGTTGCACGCAGCCAAAGTAACATTAGTACGAACGCACCGCGCTAGGTTAGTAGCTAGATAACTAGTTGTTCTTGCGGACGTCGACACTGACCTGGCGCGATGTAGCCGTAGGAGCCGGCGACCACGGAGACGGTCTCGTGGGCGCGCGCCATGACGCGGGCGAGGCCGAAGTCGGCGATCTTGGCCTCCATGTTGGCATCCAGGAGAACGTTGCTCGACTTGACGTCGCGGTGGATGACAGGCGGCCGGCAGTCGTGGTGTAGGTACGCGAGCCCGGCAGCGACGCCCGCCGCGACGTTGTACCGGGACACCCAGTCCAGCAGCATCTTGCCCTTCCTCCGGCCGTGCAGCGCCTCCCACAGGCTGCCGTTGACCATGTACTCGTAGAGCACCATTGTGTCCAGGTTGTTGCTCACGTAGCCCAGCATGCGAACGACATTGCGGTGCCGGAGTCGCCCGAGAAGCTTCACCTCGGCTGCGAACTCGCCTCCCGCTTCGACGTCCTGGCGCCCGTCGACCGTGGCCTCCTCGGGGCATCCGGCCGCGCGCCACAGCTTCTTGACGGCGACGACGGCGTGGTGGCGGGGCATGTCAACGCGGTAGACCACCCCGGTGCCGCCCATGCCGACAATGTTGGCCTCCTTGATGCAGGCGAGCACCTCGGCGCTGGTGAAACTTAGCCGCTGGAATGCCGTGAGGCGCCACGGCCACGAACCGCTCCCGTCTTCCTCGACGGCGGCATCGTCGCAGCATCCGCCATTGACATTCCACCGCTGGTACATCCGCTTGCCGAGAAAGACAGCTCCGCAGGCCACAAGCACGATCGAGATGCCGATGGCCCACCCGGAGGCGATGTGCTTCATGTGTGAGTGCCGGAGGCCTGACGCTTCGGGCGACGAAGCCCGCAGGGCGTTAGCCCCGCACGGCGGTAGGACGCTACCACACAGGCCCGGATTCCCGGCAAGGTCGTCGGGGTTGATTGTCCTCAGGAGCCCCGTCGCTGGCACGGGACCAGTGAGGTTGTTATACGCCAAGTTGAGCATCTCGAGCGCCGGTGAGCTGCCGAAGTTGCTCGGTATCTCGCCGGAGAGGAAGTTGTTGGAGAGATCGAGGACGGACAATGTTGGCATCATGGCGACCGCCCCAGGGATCTGCCCGGTGAAGCGGTTGCTTCGGAGGCTTAGTGAAACGAGCCTCTGGCACGACGCGAGGCTGGCCGGGATTGCCCCGGACAGCCGGTTGCTCGACAGGTCGAGGGAGGACAGAGACGGGCAATCTCCAAGCTCATCCGGCACACCGCCGATCAGCTCGTTGTCGGCCGCCGCGAAAGTTTGCAGCGTCGGGATGGACAGGATGTTCGACGGCAGCGCCGACCGCAGCTGGTTGTGCGAGAGGTCGATGAAGGAGAGCGACGTCGAGAGCGCCAAGTCGTCCGGGATCTCGCCGGACAGCTCATTGCCCGCCAGCTCCAGACGCTGCAGCCGCGGCAGACGCCCTAGCCCCGCGGGCACCGTGCCGTTCAGCCGGTTGTTGTGCGCGCGCACGCGGACGAGCGTCGAGCACGTGGTCAGGCCCGCCGGGATCGGGCCTGTGAAGACATTGTTGAACAATATCAGCTTCGTCAGGTTGCCGCTGTCGCAGAGGCCGGCGGGCACCGGCCCAGACAATGCGTTCGTGGACACGTCGAGCCACTGCAGCGGCTGCGCGTTGCCGAGCGACGGAGGCAACGGGCCGATGAGGGAGTTGTTCCACAGCTCCAACACCTCTAGCTTAGGAAGCTTGCCGATGCCCGCCGGAATGCCGCCCTTCAGCCTGTTGCACATGAGGTTGAGCAGCTGCAGGTTGGTGAGCTGCGCCAGCTCCGGCGGGATCGTGCCGGTGATCGTGTTGTCGGAGAGGTCGAGCATGATCAGGGAGGACAGGTTGCCGAGCTCCTTCGGTATCTGGCCTCCGATGTTGTTCTTGTAGAGGAAGACGGTGTTGAGGTACGGCAGCCCACCGAGTTCCGGCGGGATGGGACCTTCTAAGTTGCCGATCGCCATGTCGAGGTACTGGAGGTTCACGAGGTTGCTAATGGCGGGCGGGATCGGGCCATTGAACTCGTTGTAGCCAATGATGATCTGCTCCAACGCCGAGAGCTCGAATAGCTCAGGCGGGAGAGCGCCGGTGAGGTTGTTGCCTGAGAGGCCCAAGAACTTGAGTTTCTGGAGCTTGCCGTAGGTCTTCGGGATCGTGCCGGAGAAGAAGCCACCCCTGAAGTCGAGCGTCTCGAGTGAGGTGGCATTGCCGATGTCGGCCGGGAGCGGGCCGACGAAGTTGTTGCCCGACGCGTTGAGGTATGTCAACGAGGCGCACGCACCGAGGCCGGCCGGGAATCGGCCGGTGAAGCTGTTGTCGCTGACATCGAATTCGTGGAGCGTCGGGATGGACACGAGCGCCAGCGGCAGGTCGTCGGCAAATGCATTGCTCCGCAGGCTGATCGAGGTAAGCCCAGTGAGGCCGAGGATGTCGTCAGGGATGGTGCCGCTCAGATTCATGCTGGCGAGGTTGATGCCGGTGACCACGCCCCGGGCATCGCAACGCACGCCCTTCCAGGTACAATGCGGTGAGCCCGGAGCAGAATTCCAGCCCCGGAGCTCGCCCAGTGGGTCGACGAGCGAGGCCTTGATGGCCAGCAACGCCGCGGCCTCGTCACCGGCGGCACTGGACACGACAATGCAGCACAAGAGCGACAAGGAGAAGGACAAGGAGAAGGACAAGTGTGCAGTGCTACTCAGCCTCGGAGTAGCACCTGCCATACTCGTCTCTTCGCTTCTTCCCTTCTCCTTCACTCCTTGCTGCTCCTCTGGTCTCTGTCACTAATTTCGTTTTTTCATTGCCTTGTTTGAAGCAATAGAGAAATGGAGGGGAACTCGTAGGAAGGTATATAAGAGGATGTCTATGATTAGGGTTAGAATCAAGCATTGATTTAAGTGTTTGGAGAGGGATTGGATAATAAAATGCTAGTTGGTGGCATGCTAATGCATTGGTATACTAGCGTGTGCTGTAGTGTTAGGTACATGGTTTAGTAGCCTTGTGGGGCCTTGGGTAGCACAAAAACAGCTTGGTATGAGTGTGTAAAGGTTAGGAGGGGGCATGGACATAGGCTGGAAATGCTCTCGGAATTATTGAGAGCTTGGGGAGACATGACCCATGCGGTTAAGAGAATGTGCGAAAGGAGATTGATCACTCGTCATTGGAGAGAGAATTTTGTCTTGTTGGTTAACACAAAACGAATTCCAACCATTGGAGTCGATTCCCTATTTCTATGTGTTAATTCTTGTAGACATAGTCGTTTTGAAGTTATGAGAGGATTTTTCCTTTGAAATATGAGCTTGATGGTGCAGTTCTACTGTTGATGATCTGAAGTATACAGCATTTTTTCTAGAAATCTCAATTCTTTTTTTTATTTCTTGATAAATTGATTAGTATATGAAAATTAATTGGTTACCCATTACAATAGTTCATCATAACAGTATTCTGGATCTTTTCACATGGTCCTTCAGAAACCCAATCATCATTTAGGGGGAAAAAACATAACTTATGCTTCAACACAGTTTGGCATTGTCATCCTGAGTTCCATTCTGTACAACTGAAGTTTACTAAAGTGGACATGCACAGGCCCGTCTCTATAGTTACAGAGACCCTTGGGCGAGCGCAATACTATAGGCCCTATAGGCTAACATAATAATTGATAAAACATGTATTATAGTACTAGTAAAATTAACTTGCAGCATGTATTTGGTTCATAAAAGACAATATCAATATAACAATAGAAGAAAAACTAAGGAACAACAAAATCTATGTAAACTTGCTCTGATTTGATTTGAACAACTTGCAGCAAAAACAATAAACTTTGTCCACATGTTTAGAATAAACCAACCACTTTCTATCAACGACCTCACCATTAGTTAACTTTCTGGAATAATAAGCATATGAAAAATGTCTACCAATGGCATCCAAAGGGAACTCCAGATTCAATTCTCTCATAGGCCCCTTTTCAATTAAGATATCCCTTTTGCTATTGTCAAGATTTTCCCATGTCCGGGGATCATAGATAGATAAAAGAGAATCTTGTTGTTCATTACCATTTGGATTTTCAGATGAAGGCTGCAAGTTTTCCTCCGCCATATTGCCCTGCTGCAAATTTTCCTCCGCCATATTGTCCTCATTGACCTGAACTTCTGCAGTTAAATTATGGTCATGTTTCCGTGATGAGGTTCCTGCTCTTCATCTTCATTAACATTAACATTACTCGGCACTGGAAAGAATCTATGTAAAGCACCCCTTTGAGATTCAATAAACTCATCC
Organism: Dendrocalamus sinicus; assembly: GCA_036346575.1. Lineage (NCBI taxonomy): Eukaryota > Viridiplantae > Streptophyta > Magnoliopsida > Poales > Poaceae > Dendrocalamus > Dendrocalamus sinicus. Next base: position 50,748,558 of record CM070648.1, on the reverse strand, counting down.
TCTCGTTTTCTTTTTTTTCTTTTCTCATAACCAGACAAATGCTTCTTAGGCAACATTGTAAGTTGTAACACCTAAAATATAAAGGAAATTAAGTACGTAAATACATGGCCAAACAACACAGTAGCCAACGTCTAGACTCGAGCGATGTCACGAACACGAACTCACGAGTCACGATGCGCGGAGCAGGAGCTGCGGAGCCGTCGGAGCGGAGCTGCCGGCTGCGGAACGGCCGGATGCGCGGAGCCGCGGAAGGCGGACAGGCCGGCGTCGATCGGCGGTGTGCGGGCGCGGTGGCCGCGAGCCCGCGATCGGCGCGACTCCAAGGGCGTTGGCGCAGCTGTGCGTGACGATTGACGAAGCTATCTCTCATGCACGCAGGAATTGATCAATGGGCCAATGGAAAAATCAACTGATTAATTAAGCTCACGGTACGCATGCGTACGAGTGTACTACTACATCATACATGAATGTTGAATGCGCGTATATTACCGTGAGAAGATGGTGTCGCAGACTCGCAGGCGCAGCGGTACTGGCGTGCGCCTTGAGGTCGGCCTGCACGGCGTAGCGCCTCCCGCAGCGGTCGCACCGCCACCGCCGCTCCGCCTGATAGTCTTCCGCGATCGGCGCGACTCCAAGGGTCAAGGGATCGCGATTCGTCCGCAGCACGACGTAGTCACGTAGTCCCGTCTCATGTGAATTGTGATTCTTCGTAGCTATGGGCCTTCATCTGTTACCGCAAATGAACTATGAAGGAACACATATATAGGTCCATCCTATATTTGCTCATGGGCCCCCCTCTTGCTTGGGCCCTTGGCCAGCGCCCCTGCCGCCTAGCCCCAGCGACGGGCCTGGACATGCATGGTTAACGCCAAGATTACTTTAGTTGCCTATGGGTTAGATTTAATGTGCTAAAAGAGGAAGAGGAGCAGTAGCATGCATGTTGTGGACCTGTGGGTGTTAAACAAATGATTGATTCGAAAACTGTTACGTTAATCTTATCTTGCAGGTATGCAATGGAACTTTTGTTAGTGATCCTGGCATGGGGGAAACCTGTAGGCACTGTAAGATTCTGTTCCAGGTGTGATAAATAGCTCATATTTTAAGTGTCTAATACCAGGAGTAAAAAGTGACACGAGAATCTTTTATCCTTCTAATTAATTCGTTAGGCTTGACTCAGAATCGTATGCTTAGCTTCTGCATCATTGACAATAAAAGCAACATATCTACCAGTCTAAACTTCTAATGATCTCCTTCAGAACAATTCTGTGAATAATTATCCATTATAAGCATTATTTTGTGACTAAACTTCTGGATACTGATAATTCCTAGTAAATGCACCATTACAACAACAGTGGCAACCACATTTACGGACAACTCTGAGAAATGTTTCTGCAGATTCTAACAAAAACAATTTATGCTAGGCTGAGCTCCAAAATTTTCCAGATTGTAGTGTTGATTTTCTTTTTATAAAAAGAGTAAGACTGTAGCATGAAGGAACATGCATATTAACAAATTGTTTTTAGTCATAAAACTTTTTTATAGGGTTGGAGAAGCATACACACAACTTGCCAAGGCCACATTATTTCCAACACATGGAAGTCCTATTCTCTTCTTTGATATATTCTTGAAGATATCATGCTTTAGTTTCCTGTAGCACATTGATGGTGCTAGATTGTCAAATTTTAGGGAATCTTTACTTTTAAGGCACTGTCCTTCAGAAACACTTCTAAACACTTCCTTTCTTTTTGTTAAATTCATAAAAATGTTTAATTAATTGACCTCAATTTGTTTGGACGTTTTACTTATACTGGGGCTATGGGATGTGAAAATTGATGTTTGACCTTTATAATGACTAAGAAAGAAGTGCAATCTACTGCAAATATGCCAAGATTCTCGTTTGTTTTCTTGAAAAATAGAACAAAAATGTTGATGAATACGAACTGAATATCACCTTCCTGGACCCTCACACGAGCAACTTTCTCAGACTTGATCACTTGAGCTCATTATTTAGAACTGCTAGAATTGGCGATCATTAGATTTGCTTCTTTTCACCTGTTTGTAGAGTAGCCATTATCTCAATTTATGCGCGTCATCTTTTAGATTTCGGACTAATTAGTTGTAGATGCTCTGGATATGTTCCATAAAAATTCCAAAACCGCTCGCTACCACAATTTCTACGATGATACAACCCTACCAGCACAACATAACACATATATCTTGCAAGGTATATCATAGAGTTCTGAATCTTGGAAGCTGGCATGACCAAACACTGGGAGTAAATTACAGGTATTACATAATGAGGTAAAGCCAACTCCCAAGCAAGTCCAAGAACTTCAATCAACATCGTCCCGTGATATCTTTAATTTATATGCTTTGAAAGTAAAGTTTTGAGCTTCTGATGACATCGATTTGATGTTACATTTCTGTCATATGAGTTAGAAAATATGAACCTGTCACGATTAGGTCCGATAGCTGATCAATCACAGCATTACGTCATCTCAATTGGGTTAACCAAATTTGTTGCTTTCCTTAGGAGCATAGCAAAGAGCAACCGGATCAGTATTCAGAAGGGTTATCCTAGTGCGCCAAGAGGCCATTTTACTATGTGTAATATTTCTGTTATCATCAGTAAGACTATTTGGTTGCAACCCTATGTAAGTGATGTGTATTTGATATTAGTTGTGTCTCGCTTTCATTGCTTGAGTTTGCTTTTTGAGAATTTGAATTTTTTCTGTACGGTTCTGGAGATACCAGTTAGACCGGCTTGACCATGTGGTCTAACCGCTAGGACGGTGCGGTCATACCTGCCTTGGGAGGCCGTCTGCTCGGCTGCGGTGTGGGCAGTTTGACCGGCATGTATACCACGGTCAGACCAGCTCTGGTAAGTTGTTCTGTTGGTTCTTTGATTTTGGGTGTTAGTCACGGTAAGTGTTGTGCAAGTGTTAGTCATGGTGTATTTCCATGCATATGGTTTACTAATAGAGAGTTAAGTGCATATCATTTGAGCTATAATCGATTGCTTTATTCTTTAGTGTGCAAGTGCTTTGATGATTATTGTGGTCAGCGACAAGATCAAGACTACAGAAGGAGTCCTTAGGCTATGGCGTATCGCATAAGTTCAGGTGGAGCAATATCTCAAGCCGAAAAGCATGAGAGAAAGACAAGAGCCATAAAGAGGCGATGTATGCATGTGATGTACCAAATGGACTTCTACGTTTCAAGTGATGATGTTCCTCGGAACAAACATACGATCCTGACGGTAAGTCATTGGGCATTACGGACTGTAGAGTGATGTTAGTGTACCATGGGACTTGGGCGTTTCAAGTGGTGATGGCCTCGACGCAATCATACGATCTTGGTGACAAGTCATAGACATTGCATCGTCGTGAACACCAGCAGGTGGCAATTTGGGAAATTATCCGAAACTAGGTGGCGATTTGGGAAATTGTCTAAAACTAGGAGTGGCACTTTACTAAACCGTAGCACCGGCCTAAGCAGTTTAGGTTACATCTTTGTAGATAGAATGTCTTATAGAGCTTATGGAGGCGCTGGAAAGCACACTTTGAAAAGCGTGCAAGTGTATGAGAGTGTAAAATCTGTTTATGTGTGGGTTACCGGGTTTTCCATATATAAGTAGTGTGATCTGCTAAGAAGTGACTGATTGGTGTGAGGTGGTAGCATCCACTATATAAGTCTTGTATTGAGTTGAATCTTGTGAGAGACTTGAGATATTAGAGTTAGGATTTTCTTGTTGGAGCCTTGTGTGTGCGTTTTAGGCTTAGAGTTCTGCTATCCTGAGGGATTGCCTATAAAATATTTTTGTCCAAGTGAAATGAATATCCAATTTTGTTTAAGTGAGTTGTGCTATGGATCCTCTCATGTGCTTTTAATTTTCTTTACTTTCTTTTTTGAATTTCTGTTCTCTTGAGCTTTTTTGGTGCCAGTGACATATAGGAGGTAGAAATGTCTCCTGGAGATAAGATCTCATCCATCTAGGCATAATGTAGATGAAGTTCTTGTGTTTGATCGGTTTTTCTCATGAGAAAGGCGATTTTTGGGTTTTGCTCTTATGGGTGTTTTGGATTGAATTTATACTAAGTTTTAGCTTGCTATGACATATGAGAACCCATCTCAGGTGACCTAAACCAACTAGGACCCACGAGCAAGTGAATATCGAAGTTTTCATCTTTTGCGTGATTTTGGTGCACTCTTCCTTCGAACGAAAAAAGATTAGAATTTTGACAATGATTTTCTTGATCGTTAATTAGAATAGGTTCTTGATATTCTAGAGTAGGAGCATGCAAAGTTTCAAGTTATTTGGATCAACTGATCAAAAGTTACATGGTTTTTGGATTTGAAATCGCGCTGAAATTACTGTTTATACTTGATTTTTACTGTTTATTCTAGTCTGACTGCTGTTGAGCTAGAAGTCTGGCCGGTTGGTAATTTTGGCTTGACCGGTTGGTAATTTTGGCTTAACTAGTGAAGGATGAGATTTTGTGGGATTTTTGCTTCCTTGGCTTAGAGTTTTGATGAGGTTATAGATTCGGGTTTTCGCTGCGGATGTTGTTGTTATTTGCGGAAAATTTAAAAGAATCATTCACCCACTCTGACTCGTCATACTCGATCCTTCATCATCATTGCATCAAGTGGTTTTGAAACCACAGTTGTGACAACTTACAATATTGAGCAAGCCAAACATATAAGAAATTGAAAGAACAATGCGGCAGGGGTCCGTTCATTTTGACTTTTGGCTTGGCTTATGAATAGTAATAGCTTGTAGAGAGAGACACTCACGTATGATTTTAGCCGACATAAATGAAATTAATACAATATATATTACAATTAATTAGTAGATTTCTTGAAAAGACACTCCATTTGAAGGTTAAGTATTATAGAAAAGATATTTACTATAAAAAACTAGTTTTTAAAAATCAACACGAATAAGACGATCAGTTTGTCGTTGCGCCGAATCTTAAAGCGCATCGAATGGCGCCACATGTCACTCACGTGTAACATCGATGTACATGCGGTTTTTTGCTTTTGCCGTTGTACAGTTCAGCTTTTACCCTGTCAGCTGGATACGCTCAGTTGTCATGTAGCAGCAAATTATTTTTCTCTGGGGGACATCCAAGCTATAAACAAGCGCTGAAAAGCACAAGCAGCAGCAGGAACCTTGTCCTCCCTTCAAAAAGTCAGCCCAACAGACTCAACTGTTCCCACCTTTACGAAGTGTACTATCGTACAAAACTAATCCTTGCTTTGTAGGAGAATTACACAACAAATAACATGATCCCTAACCCCAATTACTCGCCCACTCTCTCAGAACCTCCCCATGTTAGAGACGGCCAACGATTATTGGACCCACCTGGATGGCATACATAACACACCAATGGATTCTCTACACGTGTTACGTCCACCCCATGTAAATTTTGCGTAATCTGGTTACAATAGAAAAGTTTTTGACTGTAATTTGTGACTATTGGTCTGTTTATAAAAAAGAAGACGGAGTAACAGAAACTTATGGGCTGTTTAAGCCGATATAATAAAGTCATTATAATATGTACTACAATCAATTTATAGACTCCATATTAAAAAGATACTTCATTTAAATACTAGTTAACGTAGAAAAACTAAAAAATATTTTTTAAAAAAAAGCTAAAAAGAAAAAAAACCATGTTTTAGTCATAATGACGCTGTGCTCTTTTATTTTGGCTCACTGGGTAGAACAAAGAAGGGGCATGACAAGATGGAGGCAACAAGGTGCCCATACCAGCCGCAATCATGCAGGATGCGGCCACCAACTGCGAATGCATATGCCATCAGCTGCCTCCCTCCCGGCTCGGTTGCCCTCGAGCTTAGCTAGCCCACATGGCCTTCGTCTTTGTACTTGCTTCTTCTCCCTTTTGTTAATTGCGAGGGCCAGCGTGGGGCTAAGATGGGGGCCATGTGAAGTGCCTGCCGCTTTGTAGCTTCCGAAATTCTCTTCGGAAGTGCGGATTATTGAGCCATTATTGTGGCATTTCGTTCGTCCCTATGGTTTTCCTTCAAACTAATTCAAATGGCACCGGAGGTAGTATTTGCCTTTTGATATTCTCTAATCTCTATTATTGAACAAGGGAAGTTTCCAAAGGGAACCACCATTTTCGTTCCAATTCTTCCTCTCTGGAAATTCACAAGTTAGTCGACGTACCATGTCAATTAAGAAATTGTCCTTTATATTCGTTAATTATATCGTTACATGTTCATGATAACAAGAAGAATAATGCACCGTGCGCTCAAGAGCCAAATTAAGTTGGTGCTCGTTTCTTATCTTTTAGTACCACGTCAAATGTGAGCGACCGCGGCTCATCCCGACAGTATACCCCTCGCATCTCGTCCTCTCTTCTCTCAAAGGGCCGCCACTCCTCTTCTCCCCCTTCCTCCTCTCTTTTCCTACTCTAATGCTAGCTGTTACCCTCCTCTCCCTCTCTCTTTTCTGCGCCTGCCGCCCTCCCCGTCTTCTTCTCCAACGCCGGCCATAACTCCACACGTCTCCTCCGTCGCCCCCTCCACCACGACCCGTGGCCGACAGCGCTGTCGCCGTGTAGCCCCCGACCAACCTAGGGTGTGTTTGGTTCGTGGATGGAGATTGTATCGTATATCCTGACTGAGTGGATGCAGGCTGAGTGGAATCGTATTTCAGAAAAAGAAGATGTTTGGTGAGGTTGCATGAGCGGATGCAAAAAAACTGAGATGCTGTTTGGTTGTCTGTATGAGCGGATGCAGTCTACTAAACCTGAGAGGCTGACACGTGGGACCGCATAAGATACACTGTATCTGTAGGGTTGATCTCTCGGCTAACCACCTGAGAGTTTTTAGGGAGGCACGTCCTCCACTTCACGCCCTGATCGGGGGCGTAACCAACTCTGACTTGGTTTCGGTCCCGGTCACCTAGCGCCAAATAAAAGGGGGGTTTTAGGCAAGGCTTCGGACACTTGTTGCTTGTCTTGGCTCTACGAACCCTAACAGACCCGATCTATCACGGGCGCTACGGTGAACGAAAGCCGAAACTCATCTTCGTCCACGGCTCCGTCGTCCACGCCGGTGACCTCCGTTTCACCGACGCCGACCTCTTCCTTTCGCACTAACCGAGCACCTCTCAAGATGGCCTCCTCAACTTCGGGTATGTTCATGACGCTTCCGCTCTAATGTTTAGCTAGGTGTTCATGAGTTTGATCTAGGATTAAGGCTATTATTAATGTTTTAGACTTGAATTAAGTTCTACATTTGGTATCAGAGCAAACCTAGATTTGTCATGAACCCTAATTAAGCCACCCGAACATTGGACTAGAAATAAGAGGCTCGGATTTAGGCTTTATGGCTCGGGTAAGCATTTAGAAGGAGGTGATTTATGGGTTTTTCGGTCAAACCCTAATGATATTCCAGAAGACGAACCCCAAACCATCAAAACCCGATTAAGAAATTTTAGATCAGCGGCGGAAACTCGAATGAAATTTAGATCGGCGGCGGGAATTTACTGTTTTTGGATCTCCGGCCAACCTCCGGTGAAGGGCGTCGCCGTGGCCCCACTCGACGGCCGCGCGCGCAACCTTGTCGCACGCGCGCGCCGGCGAGGAGGGCTGCGGGGGCCGCCGCCTAACGCCGTCGCCGATGTCACCGCTGCTGCCGCTCCGCGGCGGCGCGCCGTCGCCAGACGCTGCCGCTCGCGGGCGCGGCGCGCGCCGCCGCACCGCCACCTAACGCCGCCGATGCCGCCTTATGCCGCTGCAAATGTCGCCGAGCGCCGCGCAAGGATGGCGCCGCCGAGCCGCCGCTCGCTTCGCCCTAGCGTGCGGCCGCCGCCGCCGCTCAGCGCGCGCGCGCGCGCGCCACCGCCGCTCAGATCCGTGATTTTCGGGAGCACCCAGTTAAAATGGCATTAGGGTTAGGGTTTTCACCCTTTTTGTATCGGCTGCTGCGCACGGTGACCGTCGGATGGGATCCGGCGGTCAATTTTCGTCAGGCCGGAAGCATTATGGGCCAGCTCTGAATTCAGCCGTCCGATCTTGATCGGGCGGCTCACATGATTTTCGGGTGGGGGCTGATATTTTGGGCTTGCCGCGCACGCGATCGGACGGCTCACATGATTTTCGGGTGGGGGCTGATCTTTTGGGCTGGCCGCGCACGCTTGGGCCGCGGGACTTAATTAGGCCGCGCGCGCATGAGTGGTTTTCATGGGCCCCGCGCGCGGATGGAATTTGTGAGCCGTGTGCCACGCGCGTTTTTGCTGGGCCGCCCGCGTTTTATGGGCCCCGCGTGCAACATTTTCTTCATGGCTGCGCGCGGGAGCTGTTTTTGTTTGGGCCGACTGAATAATGAGTTTATTCCTTTTCTTTTTCCAGTGTATTTGTTTATGTTTTATGTCTACTTTTGTGCACCTTTTTTAAATTATTTTTCAGTGGCCCAAAATTTAATGTATATTATTATGTATAATCTCTGATTAAAATTGAACCAACGGGATATTTTAATTTTGAGATTTTATGATTAATTTTGGCATTACGTATACATATGGTTATATTCTGACCAACGTTGTTTATAATTATATGTCGCCATATTATTATGTTTTGTCTCTAATTAAAATTGAACCAACAAGATATTTTAATTGGAGTTATTTTTTTTATGTTTTGGCATTATGTATGCATATGATTACATTCTGACCAACGTTGTTTGTAATCATGTGTCGCCATATAAAATTATTGAGTTCCTTTTCATTTTCTGCCCAACGGTGATATGAATTGGAACTGTATTTTGCACGTTATTAATCAGACCAATGTAGGGTTAATTACATGCAATATATATTTATGATATTTCTAAGTTTTGCCTTGTATTTTGAAATTTAGCACTTAATGTATCAAACGTTGCCGCCATAAAGAACGAATTCATGTTGTCCTTGATGTTTTGGACCTTGACTATACCTTAAGGGTAGCCGTTCCCATTCCTCCCACTGAAGGCGAGGAGAATTATGATGAGAAAAAGAAAATTTATGAGGCTTATGCTGAAAAATGGGATCGGTCTAACCGCTTATTACTAATGATTATGAAAACCTCTATTTCAGTCGGGATTAGGGGAGCAATCCCCGATTCCGAAAATGCTAGGAGTACTTAGCTTCAATCGAGGAGAAATTTAAATGCTCCACTAAAGTTTATGCTAGTACTTTGATTCAGAAACTCTTAACCACTAAGTATGATGGGTCCAACAGCATAAGAGAGCATATCATGATGATGACTGATATGGCAGAAAAACTCAAGGGCATGGACATGGCAATATCTGATGGTTTCCTTGTCCATTTTATTATGACCTCTCTTCCTTCTGAGTACACAACTTTTAAGATTAATTATAATACTCAGAAAGAAAAATGGAGCATGAGCGATTTGATCGCCATGTGTGTCCAGGAGGAAGAGAAAATAAGAACAGAAAAGAAGGATTTTTTTTTGCTCTTCATGTTGGTGGCTCTAACAAAAGAAAGTTCCAAGAGGACTTCAAATCTAAGAAAAAGCTGCAATTTTCCCCAATTCAGACAAGTCGGGGTCTAAAGTGCACAATGCACCTATGCCTGATGTTGTCCTTTAAGAAATTGTCCTTTATATTCGTTAATTATATCGTTACATGTTCATAATAACAAGAAGAATAATGCACCGTGCGCTCAAGAGCCAAATTAAGTTGGTGCTCGTTTCTTAACTATTAGAACCATGTCAAATGTGAGCGACCGCGGCTTATCCCGACGGTATACCCCTCGTGCCGCTCATCCCCTCCTCTCTTCTCTCAAAGGGCCGCCACTCCTCTTCTCTCCCTTCCTCCTCTCTTCTCCTGCTCTGACGTTGGGTGTTGCCCTCCTCTCCCTCTCTCTTTTCCGCGCCCGCCGCCCTCCCTGCCTTCTTCTCCAACGCCGGCCATAACTCCGCACATCTCCTCCGCCGCCCCCTCCACCACCACCCATGACCGATGGCGCCGTCGCCGCGCAGCCCCCAACCATCCTAATTGCTATAGCTACTGCTGCCACCACCCTCCTACCCCACCCATTGCCCCGCTGCTGTCCACCGCCTGGCTGCCGCCTCCCCCTGACCTCCTTCTATGCCGGGAGAAAGGGTAAACCTGTAGCTCCGACAAGGAGAGAGAGAGAGAGAGAGCGGCGGACGGGAGAGAGAGAGAGAGTGATGGCTGGGAGTGAGGAGTATGAGAGAGCGGTGGCGGCGGCTCTTGGGAATGGTACGCCGTTCGCTAGATTTTGTCATGTCAAATGCATATTCATTGCTTTTGCTCATTGTTGCATAGTAATGGAAGGAGAAGCTAGCCCCTCGGCTCCGATTCTTAAAATCGAGTGACGGTGTACGTACGAACAGACTTGTAGTTCGGCGAACATTCTTGTTTAGTTAGGTGCTTTGGTGGATAAATTAAGATGCAGTGTATTGATCGATGTATCAGGAGGAGAATATATGTTCGGTAGTGAAAGGCTGGACACTTGGACAGTACTATCATAGTGCCCACTTGTTGACATATACAACGGGATTGAACTAGCTCTACTGCATGCGACGGATTGCGGTGGAGTTGGAGTACTCCCGGCCTTCCTGACTCCTATTATTGCACGTTGCATCCATAATTTTGTTTACACATGATTTGATTCAAGCGATTCCGAGCGCGTACATCTCTCTCTTCTGGGCAATGGGCATATGGTAGCGTACCGACGATGCACATAGAGTTCGTGGACTCATTAATTCCCCGGACCGTATACTTTCACTGTTACCCTGCGTTGCAGCAGTAAGTCGTAGAAATCCATTTGTTGACTGCAATGTTTGAATAAATCAAGGCAATGCGTGAACCCAGAGCTACATTTTAGAGAGAACTAGTGAGATATAATGTATAAAAGATAAACACACTAAATATAAAGTGAACTATATTTTGTAATCTAAAATCACACATAATTAGAATAGGGATATAGTAAAAATACAAAATACAACAAAAATTGTATCTCGGTAATAGATAATGCGCTTCCCGAAACCCATAAATATATGTAAGCAGTTATCTGTACATCAAAATTAGCAAACTTAGTGATGAAATCAAAAATTGTATTTGTGAATAGTTATAAAGATTAAAAAAAGATGAAACATACCAGTAGCTAGGATTGAGTAGTAGTAGTGCAAGTACGAGGCAATAGTATTCTACGAGATTTCATACTTTGAAACGTTTTCTAATTCTATCATAATCAAGGTTTTTAAAAATCTTTCGCTCAGTGTACTATATCATCAAGTCACTGAACCACTCATCCGTTACTCTATTGCGCAAATCTGTCTTGATAATATTAATTGCCGAAAAGACTCTTTCAACCGATACAGTTACCACTGGAAGGATCAATTGGGCCTGTTCTTTACCTCACAAGCTAACGGGTTTTGACTTTTGCTACAGTAACTAACTTTCAAATGGAGTATTTTCTTAAGACGGGGTCTGCAAGTTAACCAATCTATACGTTAAAAGCCCAACATCTGTACCAGCGAAAATCGCAAGTGGGTATCTGTCTCTCCGTAATCTGTACCGTAAACAGCCAAAATTCAAAAATTTCAGCCAAAAGCCACAGCGAAAAAGAACATGCCCAATGTTAGCTCAATGAGGTGATAGACCAACGGGAATGTTCTATTTTTTCTGTTTCAACCATCTTTTGAGTTAGCTTTGCAATATCACCACATCGATGGAATTCACTTCTCTTGATATTGAGAACAAATGTTTGAAGCTGATTTCTTAACAACAAATGGTCAGCTATGTCGAAGTCATCAACATAAATCTCAGCAAGTCGAACAAGCTTATCTACATCAAAGTTGGAGAAAGAGTCTCTTGGATCAAAACAATACATGCATAACAGTAACTCTGAAGAAACTTCATTGAACCGATGGTTCATTTATGATGTAATGGTATCAACAGCAGTAATGAAAATCTCAACATGATAATAGTGATGGTAAGTCACCGTATGCTTCCTACGTGCAGACATACCTCTAACTGGAATGAGTTCTTCCATATTTGGCACATGAATCTCATTTGATTCACAAAAGGTTTTTACTCGCTGGAATAATGGCTCCCATCTATTGTTTCTCATATCCTGCAAACGCATTTTTACATCTACAAGCAAATCCATAGCTTCAATAATATTTTGATTCTTCCTTTACAAAGCAATTGATAACTCATTTGTAATGCTTAGCAAGTCCATTTATAAATGCAATATAAAAATAAATTCAAAACTTTCCATTTTCTGTATCAATCCAGATGCTCCACCATGACTTGATGGTTGACATGCATCTTTAGTCACAATCTCTAGTCACATTTGGTAAATACACAGTATGATTTTTAGATGAGAGCCCCATCTAGTATCGGAAGGTTTACCTAGGCTCATTTCTTGATGCAATCTTGTGTCAGTGACAATCTTATCATTCTCTAACTTCTCTAACAAGAATCCTGATATTTTGCAAGCAATGCATCCATTCTTTTATAAGATGCACTTACAGTGGTCACTATCAAAGGAATATAGTAGTTGAAGAAATCAGCAATAGCTCTACTACAACTTGCAATAGTCACAACACTTGCCCTTTGATTTTTTAAAATCCTCACAGTCCCCCCTTGTAATGTTGTGATAACTACTAGGTCCACCAACATATTTATCAAATGTTCCTAAAACTTTCTTCCAATTAGAATACCCTGTTATTGTAAATACATCACTATCAAAATTTTCAGGCCTTCTAGGCTTCTTGAAAAGAAAACAATAAAAACAAAAGGTCGCATCCTTTTCCACACTATATTCCAACCAATCATATTTATTGTACCAAGATTGTTGAAATGCCCTTGAACAATTATTCTGTATTTTGTGAGGAAAATCATGGTTTAGTTGGGTTGGACCTCTCAACAAATACACCCTGCTCACTTGATCTCTAATTTCATTGTCATACTCATTAATAGGTATACGATTCGCTGGATCAGCGATGATTTCATCGGGACTAAAATTCACCCGAGCCTTCTTTACTTGACTTTCATTAGTATGAAGAGTACTACTTGTATTGGATGAAAAATATTTATGCAATGTAGGGGACAGGGTGGGCACCAGCCCCCCGACCCACCGGTCGGTCTGCCACTGAATCAAGGTGACATATCGTAAAACCTAAAAGAATTAGAAGATAATAATGCAAATAAGGGAACATATATGGTACTCAATTTTCATCTAAAAGTTGTGAATAATAAAAAATGATGTGACTGTAGAAGAGAAGGGAGAAATAACATTGATTGTAGTTAGTGAAGGGACCGGCCAGTTTTGCAGAGGATGCAGCTTGAACTGTTCCAGGCCTCTGGTGTTAAAAATGATTTTCGTCTGGGTAAGTTACCGTGACAAACTAAATCTTCACGCTTGAAGCAACCTGTTTAAGACTCACTAACATGGAAGAACCGAAATTTCGGCGGTGGCAGTCAGCATCGGCGCGCCATCGTCCGGACGTCCGGTCCGTTGCTTCTTCTAAGCACGCGACGGCGAAAAGGAACCCGCCGGCGCTGACGCGCAAGCAGTCCACTTCAAGCTCCATCCAGCCGTGCGCGGCTGTGCCTGCCCGAGCGGACGCGCGCCCTCGGCCTAGTCTCTTACGCCGCTGACAATCCTGCGCTCGGACGCTCGAGCACTTGACCGGCCGCTCCACGGCACGACGCTAGCCGACCCGGGCCGTTCGCCGCACGGCAACTCACGGAGCCGAACGAGGCGGAGACGTGCCCCGTTCTTTTCAGCTTTTAAAAGTTATTTTTCAACTTTTATATAGTAACTAACTTTTAAACTGTTACACGCGACGGCGGAGGAACGACGAAGTAAACAAGATCAATCGCAGAGAGACACGAGATTTTAACGTGGAAAACCCTCCCAATGCGAGAGGGAAAAAACCACGGGCGCCAGCCAGCAACAATCTTCACTATATCGGGGTGAGGTTACAATGCCGGGGATTTACAACTCTAATCTCATATCCCAAACGGCGGCTTACAGGGAATATATATAACAGGGAAACCCTAATTCGACTAGAATCCATACCAAGCCCCACTTTTGCGCCCTCGGGTGCACGGCCTTGCACAATGGCCGCCAGACTCCGCTCCGCTCCGGCCCTAAGCCTCCGGCGACGGGCCTCCGCTACGCTCCGTCCAGAAGCTGGCCTAATGTATAGAATTTGGATCACAAATCAACATACTCCACCTTGAGACAAATTCCTTCCTGTAGCATAAACCAATCCTTCACCCTGAACACAACAAAGAAAGAAATACTTTCGGCGCCACACAGCCTCTTGGGCTAAGTCAGAATACCAACTAAGCTTGAGCAAAGCTCAAACTTAGCAACAGAACTGCTTTGTCAACATATCAAGATGATTTTCATGAGTGCTAATCTTGCATACCTTTAGCTTACCCTTTGCAACAATATCTCGACATAGTTATATTTAATCTCAATGTGCTTTGTCCTCTCATGAAACATCGATCTTTAGTGAGATAAATTGCACTCATTGTCACAAAACAGTTAATGCAAGAATCAACTCCAGCAAGCTCAGCAAACAAACCTTTCAGCCAAACTGACTCTTTACTTGCTTCACACATAGCCATATATTCTGCTTCAGTGGTGGACAGCGCAACAACATCCTGCAAATGTGCCTTCCAGCTCACAGCACAACCTCCAATGGTAAATACATAACCTGTGAGCGACCTACGCTTATCCAAATCACCAGCATAATCTGAATCAACATAGCCAACGAGTTCTTTTTCAGTCCTGCCAAACTTCAAACAAGCATTCGATGTGCCTCGCATGTACCGAAAATCCATCGAACGGCTTTCCAATGCTCTTTACCAGATTAGCCATATATCTACCGACCAAACTCATAGCATAAGATAAATCGGGCGAGAGCAAACCATGGCATACATCAAAGACCCTACAAGACTAGCATACGGAACTCGGACATGTACTCAACCTCCTCATCGATGCTAGGACATTGTGAAGTCGACAATTTAAAGTGAGGTGCAATGGGAGTACTCACGGGCTTTGAATCATGCATGTTGAAACGATGAAGCACTTTCTGAATATAATTTTGTGACTAAGAAACAATAAACCGAAGCACGGTCTCTAGTAATTTCCATACCTAGAATTTTCTTAGCAGCACCAAGATCCTTCATCTCAAATGCATTTGCTCAATGAGACTTCAATGTAGTGATTTCTTTCTTGCTCTTGGCAATCATCAAGATATCATCAACATATAACAACAAGTATATAGGTGATCCATCAACAAATTTAATGTAGACACAACTATCATAATCGGATCTTTTAAAGTTATTTGATAACATAAATGAATCAAACTTCTTATACCACATTTAGGAGACTGTTTCAAACCATATAAGGACTTCTTCAATTTGCAAACATGATCCTCCTTACCAGGCACTATGAACCCTTCTGGCTGGTCCATGTATATCTCCTCCTCAAGATCTCCATGCAAAAATGTTGTCTTCACATCTAGCTGCTCAAGCTCAAGATCACGCATAGAAACAATACTAAAGAATGTACGGATTGAGCTATGCTTCACAACTGGGGAGAACACATCATTGTAATCAACACCCGGAATCTGACTAAAACCTTTAGCTACTAACCTTGCCTTAAATCTTGGAGGCTCACTAGGAGATAGGCCCTCCTTCCTCTTGAAGATCCATTTGCAACGCACGGTCTTCTTATTTTTAGGCAAGCGCACCACGTCCCATGTGCCATTTTTCTCCGTGGATCGCATCTCTTCTTGCATAGCTGAGATCCACTTCTCATGATCTCCGAAACAATGGCTTCAGTATGTGAATCGGCTCATGAGTGTTCTCCACTGTTCAGCACAACTAAGAGCATAATGAATCAAATTACACTCTTCAATTAATCGGGATCGAGGAGCACAACTCCTCTTTTCTCTGCAGTGCAATAGGTCGATCGTCTTGCTGCAAAACAGAGATAAGTGCTGAACAGATCAATAGTATCATCAATAAATTCATCTCCCGATCATCCACGTGCTCCACCTGCACGCTCATATTCTCGCGCTCATCATCGATCATGCGTACAATATCTATGGGTAAACTGTCATTAAACATCACGATTCATTAAAAACAACACTTCGCTCATGAAAGTTTTTCTTGTATCGAGATTCCATAGCTTATATCCTTTTACTCCGAACCATAACCAAGAAATGACACTTAATAGCTCTAGGCTCCAATTTTCCATTATCAACATGAGCATAAGCGAGGCAACCAAAAACTTTCACCGTGAATAATCGGCAGTGTACGCACCATACCTCAATGGGAGTTTTCTTATTGAGTGGAATAGAAGGCGACTGTTGATCAAATAGCATGCGGTGTTGGCGGCCTCGCCCAAAAACGCTTGCTCATCTTTGCGTTGGACAGCATGCAACGAGCCTTCGATATGATGGTTCTGTTCATGCGCTCACCACACCATTCTGCTGCGGGTGTGCGGGATGGTGTGATGCCTCACAATGCCTTCCTTCCTGCAATAATCATTAAACTCATGCGAGCAAAATTCACCACCATTATCGATGCGAAGCGACTTTACCTCCTTCTCGGTTTGCCTTTCTATCATTACTTTCCAATCTCTAAAAGCAAAGAAATGTATCATCTTTACCTTTCGAAAATAAGGCCACACTCTTCTAGAGTAATCATCAATGATAGTAAGCATATAATTTGCACCACCATACGAGGTCTTACGAGAAGGCCCCACAAATCAGCATGTACATACTCAAGTATACCTTTGGAGCGATGTACCGAGGCATTGAACTTTACCCTCTTGTGCTTACCAAAAATGCAAGTGCTCACGAAGTTCATCTTACTCGAGTGCAGCCATCCAAAGAGTTCCTCTTCATCAATTCTGCCATACCAAGTTCACTCATGTGTCCAAGACGCTTATGCCGAGGTTAGTATTATTATCGAGACGATGAGCACTAGTGGCGAAACACGCAATGCACTTCCTCTAAGCACATATAACTTGGCGAATTCATATCACCAATCATGTAAACGAGAACCTCTTGATACCTTTAAAACTCCACCTGAAGCGGAGTACTTGTACCCTTCATCATCGAGTGTGCTGAGGGAGATGAGATTTCTTGCCATCCTTGGTATATGTCGCACATTGTCCAGTGTGCGAACCATGCCATCATGTGTCCTGATCTGAACAGATCCAATGCCCACGATCTCACATGGGTTGTCATCTCCCATGCGAACGACATCTCCACTCGCACGCAGGCTTATAAGAACTAAACCATTCTCTGTTAATGCAGATATGAAACGAACATGCCGAATCGAGTAACCATCCATCATGACCAGCAATACAACCGGCAAATACGACAAGACAATCTCCAGAATCATTACTATCAGCACCGGAGACAACAGAGGCATTACCTTCAGATTTATTTTTCTGTTGGTGTGCAGCATTCCTCTTCTCCTTATTCTTTAACTTATAGCAATCCTCGATGAAGTGGTTCGTTTTCTTGCGATTTGCGAACTTCTTATCCTTGGACTTTGAACGTCCTCTACCATGCTGGCTCTTGTCGCGATTGTTGTTATCATAGGACTTCTGCTCGGATCTACCACGGACCTGCAACGCCTCGCCCTTGAAGGACGACGACTCACCCTGCACCATACCTTTCATCTTCTCCTTACTCTGGAGCGCCTCATAAACCTCCGCTAGGGTTAGTTCATCACGGCTTAACAATATGGTGTCACGGAAATTTGAATGTGAACTAGGCAGTGAGCATAGTAACAGAAGACCTAAATCCTCATCATCAAATTTTACCTCCATGGATAACAGATCGGCCACGATCTCCTTAAAGACCGATATGTGGTTCAACACCGATCCTCCCTCCTGCAACTTGTGCGAGAACAACTTCATCTTCATGTGCATCTTACTGGTGAGATCTTTTGACATGCAGATCGATTCCGCCACCCAAAGTTCTGCAGCAGTTTTCACTGCAGCACTTCTTGCAAAATATCATTAGAAAGATGAAGTTGAATGAGCGAAAGAGCCTTACGATCTTTACGTTTCTCCTCGAGTCCATTGATCCTTCTCCTTCTTCCCGAAGCAATCTAGGGCCTCATCCAGATCTGTGATTGGGCGAGTATCGCCTCATCTTCACTTGCCACGAGAATCTCGTCTTGTAGTCGAGTAGCGGTAGATCAAACTTCACCGACGCCATCGCGATGCCCGATCCGAAAGACCTAGGCTCGATACCACTTGTTACACGCGACGGCGGAGGAACGACGAAGTAAACAAGATCAATCGCAGAGAGACACGAGATTTTAACGTGGAAAACCCTCCCAATGCGAGAGGAAAAACCACGCGCCACCAAACAACAATCTTCACTATATCGGGGTGAGGTTACAATGCCGGGATTTACAACTCTAATCTCATATCCCAAACGGCGGCTTACAGGGAATATATATAACAGGGAAACCCTAATTCGACTAGAATCCATACCAAGCCCCGCACTTTTGAGCGCCCAGGGTGCACGGCCTTAGACAATGGCCGCCAGACTCGCTCCGCTCCGGCCCTAAGCCTCCGGCGACGGGCCTCCGCTACGCTCCGTCCAGAAGCTGGCCTAATGTATAGAATTTGGATCACAAATCAACATAAACGAAATATTTTTTCAAGATAAAATCTACTAGTTAATTATAATATATATCGTATCGAATTCATTTATATCGGCAAAAACCACATATGAGTTTCTTTTACTCTGTAATTCCTTACACGAACAGTCTAAAAACTATAACCACAACCAAAATCTATAAACTTGAGCCAAGGTAAACATGCCCTACAGGTCGCCGGCCAACAATGCGCCGCGTTCTTGGACCACGCCGCACCGGCACCGCAAGGAGCTGCGGAAGAACAGCCGACATAGCCCATGCAGGTATGGAGCCTCCACGCTGCGCCCAAACGGCCCACGGCTGCGTGGATGGAGAAGCAAAAAACGGAAGCTTTGGGCTCTGTGGAGTGTACACCCAAGCCGAAACAGGCAAGAAATATGGTTGGAAACAGCCCAACGAACATTTCGGGTCAATTCTACGAGGTTTCAGTGCGTACAGCTCGTGTGCCCTCGGATTTTCGTCGCAGGCATTTCCGTTATGCAATACTAGATGGATGTGTATAAGTATCATCCGAATATTTTTCTTTTTAATAATTATTTAAATTTCGGATTGTTGGATTAGAGATCCAACTACTCCTTTTTTTTAGGGGAGAAATTTTTTTTAGAGAGACAGGGAGAATTCATGGCCGTTAGATCTCTAATCTAACAGTCACAAATCCAGATGATAATTAAAAAAATATCTAAATAATGTTTATCAATACCCATACTAGATATCAAGGGCCGCGGTTTTTCCTTTTTCACCGAACCAACGACTGTGCCGTGGCTGGCTGGCTGGCAACGCCTTAGCCCTTGGTGCAAATGCAAATGATTTTGCCAATGATAAACACCGGGAGAAATTTGATCGCCTCAACTCTATTTACCTACCTCCAAGCAGCTATCCAGATACGAATACGAATATGGCATGACTATCTTGAATTCGGATCTAGATATCCAGATAAGATCTGGATTCAACATATATAATAATAGCAACTTACTAATATATATCTCTTACATTTAACCTCTAAATTGAGCATATTATATATGATTTCGATTATCTTGACGAGCCCGTCGTTATGGTAGGCTTTAATTTGGTAATTTTTTTATTTTGGCACATCCCCCAATAAATCTTTTTTGCATGCGCTTTTTAGCTAAATTTGATATTAAAATAATCTGGTGCCATGTTTTAAATAGGAGATGCCACAAATAATTAGGAATCCCAAAAATAGTCGAATCCGATCCGATCCTTAAAGGGTAGGTTTTTTAAGCTGTGACTTATGACTTTTAGTTAAATTTTTAATTTTTTTGAATGCGATTTTAACTGATATAGATAAAAATTGAAATAATATTTATTACAATTGATTTATAGACCCTACCTTGAAAAGATACTTTGTTTGAAAGATAGACGGAGTCACCTCTCGGTGACCCCATATGGCTGGCCGAGTATTGACACTAATCTTGTTGTGTTCGAGTCATGTCTGAGTTTGTGTTCGGTCAGGAATAACAGACCTGAAGGTCATCAACAAACTGAAAAATTCATATTGCAGTTTTCTGAATTTTCAGTAAAAGTGTAGAACTTCAGATCACACCATTTGATGTTTTGTTTTAGTCTTGTTAGCTCATGATTCTAATTCTCAGGATTGTGGTCGAGTCATGCGTGTGTAGGTGGCTTAGAATCCGGACTGTTTGTTAAGGTCTGGAGGTTGCGTGAGTTGTATCGCTTTTTTCTGGTTTTCTTCAGAGTGTTCTAGCACATCTGAAAACAAGGGAATAACAAGTAGAGTATGAAAAAGCGGCAGGGCAGCCGCACAACTCCTCTATTCGCTCGTGTTCATCCATAGTGTTCGCGTGGGTTTAACCAGGTGTTAAGTGTGTGTGTTTCAAGGATCTGTGCCAATATTTGGTATCAGATCCATGTCTGAGACATCAGGGAGCCGTGTCTCCGGTGGAGCCTCCGATGAGCACACCTCTAGCGAGCGAAGCAGTTCGGTATCGTGTGTACCAGTCAAGGAGAGCAGTGTATCTCTCCAGTACCTGATGTTGAACAAAAACAACTGCAATACTTGGGCAATCAGGATGAAGACGAGTTTGAAGGCGCACGGCCTGTGGGAGGCAATGGTACTTGGTGTCGCCGATGAGAGGAGAGGTCAAATGGCTCTGGAGGCCATTTTCCAAGGAGTACCTGATGATACCTTAGCCCTCCTCGGTGATAAGGAGACGGCAAAAGACATGTGGGAAACACTCAAAACCACATACGTCAGGGTGGATCGCATCAAGAACACGCAAGCACAAGCCTTGAAGAAGGAGTTTAAGGCTTGTGCATGAACGCGTCCGAATCTGTGGATGATTTTGCTGTGCGACTCATGGGCATCGTCAGCCAAGTTGTGTGTTGTGGAGAAACTTCTCTGTGCAATACCCAGCAAGTTTCTTCAAATTGTCCCTACAATAAAACAATTTGGAGACATGCAAAACATGAGTGTTGAGGAAGCTATTGGCCATCTAAAGGTGTATGAACAACGACTCTGTCTACTTGGAGATATTGATGACCAAATGGTACTCCTGACTCAAGTCAAGTGGAAGGCAATGGAGGCGCGCGGTGATGGAGAAAGGCTATCCAAGGGGTGAGGGGGTCGAGGGCTCGAGGTTATCATGGCCAGGGATGCGGTCGTGGGCGCAATCACAGGCGTGGGCGTGGCAGCAACGAGTGCGCTCATAACTTCGACAAGGACTTCAAGTTCAACATAAAAATGTCAGGTGCTATAATTGCAACAACCGTGGGCGTTATGCAGCTGACTGCCGATCAAAGAAGACTGATGAAAGGGTTCACTTCATTGAGAAACATGATGATGATGATGATGATGATGATGATGATGAGCCGGCACTCTTGATGCTTGAAGCCTACGAACTCAACCAAACCGTACGAAACACCATAGAGTAGGTGCTGCTCAATGAAGGAAAGGTAAATCCTAAACTCGGACACACGACAAGTAAAAAGAGTGGCACATGGTACCTTGACACAGGAGCCAGCAACCACATGACCAGGTGTCGTGACATGTTCACGGATCTAGACTCCTCAGTGATAGGCTTTGTGAAATTTGGAGATGGCTTAGTAGTAGAGATTTGTGGGCATGACATCGTCCTATTCCAAGGCCAGTCCAAGGAGCACAAGGTACTAACTGACGTATGCTATATCCCTCGCTTATGCAGTAATATCATTAGCTTGGGACAGTTAGATGAGCATGGCTGTAAAACTGTGCTTGAGGAAGGATTCTTGTGCATCTATGACAAGGAAAGAAGGCTACTAGCAAAGGTCAGGAGAGCTAGAAATCGGCTGTACACTCTGGAGCTACGGCTACATAGCTTGTGTGTCTTTTGGAAAGAAGCAATGAGTCGAAGTGGCTGTGGCATGCCTGCTATGGCCATTTGAATTTTCGCTCCTTGCAAGAGTTGTACCAACAGCAGATGGTGGAAGGACTGCCTCACATTGAGCATATTAAGCAGTTGTGTGAAGGGTGTTTGGTCAGAAAGCAGCATCGACTTCCATTTCCATCAAGTGCAATGTACCGAGCTGAGAAACCACTTGAGTTGCTGCATGGTGACCATTATGGACCCATCACACCAGCAACTCCAGGTGGAAGAAGGTATTTTCTGTTGGTTGTAGATGACTATACAAGATTTATGTGGGTGGTGCTCATCAAGACTAAAGGAGAAACTTTCAATGTCTTCAAGGCAATCAAGACAAAAGCTAAATTAGAAGCTGAGTGCAAAGTAAAGGGCTTTAGGATAGATCGAGGAGGAGAATTCATCTCAACTGAATTTGAAACCTATTGTGGTGAACATGGAATTAATAGATTCCTCATGGCTCCTCACACACCATAGTAGAATGGAGTCACCGAGAGGAGGAATCAAACAATTGTTGGTATGGCAAGAAGTCATTTGAAGAGCAAGAAGGTACCAGGAAGATTTTGGGGGAGAAGCTGTTAATACTGTAGTCTATTTGCTTAATCGTGCACCAACCAAGAGTGTCATTGGTATGAAGCCTAAAGTGCATCACCTACGAGTCTTTGGTTGTGTGGGTCATGTCAAGAAAGTAAAGCCACATCTCAGCAAGCTTGAAGACCGGAGTACACCCATGATATTTCTTGGTTATGAAACAGGATCCAAAGCATATAGATTATATGATCCAAAAGGGGATAGGGTACATGTAAGCTGAGCTATTTTATTTGAAGAGGGAAGAAAATGGTAGTGGGCGACTCAACACCACAATCCATAGCCTAGGAGTATTGATATATTCATGGTCATGTATGAAACTAATACTAGTGTAGGTGTTGATGACAACCATGGCCAAGGGTCACCCGCTGGAGGGGGTGTCGCAAGAACGCCACAATTGGCACCGGACAATCCGACGATGGCTAGCACACCGTAGGTGTTGCTTCAAACTCCTACTACTCTGCACAGTCCAAGTACACCACCGGCAATGTAGCAGATGTCCGATGCAATTGACATGTCGAGTGCTTGTAGATACATCGATGGACTCATCATCCTTAGAAGGGCCACGTCGATACCGATCTTTTCAAGATATCTACAACAATATAGAAGAGCTAGAGCTGTACTCTCCCATTTGTTTCCTCTTAGTGGAAGAACCAACAAGTGTCCAAGAAGTAGCTATGCAAGAAGAGTTGCAAACCATAGAAGATAATGCAACATTGGAGTTCAGTGAATTGCCAACTGGACACAAACCCATAGGGTTGAAATGGGTGTATAAAGTAAAGAAAGACTCTCATGGTGAAATTGTTAAGTATAAAGCTAGACTTGTTGCAAAAGGTTATGTTCAGCGTCAAGGTGTGGACTTTAATGAAGTTTTTTGCATTGGTTGCAAGAATGGAGACAACGAGATTGTTTATAGGTTTGGCAGCTCAAGAGGGTTGGGATATTCACCATATGGACGATGGTGAGCTAAGTGAAGAGGTATATGTATCTCATCCTCTAGGGTTCATGGTCAATGAATAGGCACACAAGGTGTTGGAGCTCAGAAAAGCATTGTACGGGCTGCAGCAAGCTCCATGGGCATGGAATTCAAAACTCGATCGAAGCCTTGTTTCCCTTGGTTTTGAACGAAGTCCACTAGAGCATGTTGTATACAAGAAGAACAACGATGGTTCAGTTTTGCTTTTTGGGGTATATGTTGATGACCTTATCATCACAGGCTCAAGTGTTGTTGATATCATCCAGTTTAAGTCTTAAATGAAGGAGTTGTTTAGTATTAGTGACCTCGGCTTACTTAGTTAGTATCTGGGGATAGAAGTCCAGTAAAACAATGAAGGAATCACCTTGTGTCAAGCTGCATATGCTACCAAGATCCTTGACCAAAATGGGATGAGGGATTGTAATCCATGCCACACTCCTATGGAAAAAAGACTGAAGTTGAGCAAGCAAAGCACAAGCCCACCAGTAGATGCAATAGTGTACAGAAGCATAGTTGGGAGTCTCTGATATCTGATAAATACTAGGCCAGATATTGCATATGCTGTTGGTATTGTTAGTCGGTGCATGGAAAAACCGACAATGGAGCATATGACTGCCGTCAAGAGGATTTTGAGGTATGTCAGTGGGCCAGTGAACTTTGGATGTTTTTATGGGAGAAAATGTCATGTCGAACAAGAATTGGTTGGATATAGCGATAGTGATTTTGCCGGTGATGTTGACGACCGCAAGAGAACTACCGAAACTATTTTCTACCTTGGTTGAAACCCGATTGCATGACTGTCACAGAAGCAGAAAGTTGTCGCCCTCCCCTAATGCGAGGTTGAGTACATTGCCACAACCTCAGCCGAATGCCAAGGGATATGCCTTGCATGGTAAATTGGCGAGCTGAAAGAAGAGGAGCCTAAGAAGGTGAATTTGTTGGTGGATAATAAGTCAGCCAACTCATTGTGCAAAAATCCTATGCATCATGATAGAAGTAAGCATATTGACACGAGATACCATTTTATTCGTGAATGCATTGAAGATGGGAAGATTGAGGTAGAGCATGTTAGAACTGAAGAACAATGTGCTGATATTCTAACTAAATCTCTTGGCCATGTCAAATTTCTAGAGAGGAGACAAAAACTGGGCACGGTAGATACGGCAAAAGGACAACAAGTTGCACTAATCTTGTTGTGTTCGAGTCATGTCTGAGTTTGTGTTCGGTCAGGAATAACAAACCTAATGTGTTCGGTCAGGAATAACAAACCTAAAGGTCAGCAACACACTGAAAAATTTAGATTACAGTTTTCTGAATTTTCAGTAAAAGTGCAAAACTTCATATCACACCATTTCGTGTTTTGGTTTAGTCTTGTTAACCCATGATCCTAATTCTTAGGATTGTGGCCGAGTCTTGCATATGTAGGTGGCTTAGAATCCGTACTGTTAGTTAAGGTCTGGAGGGTGCGTGAGTTGTGTTGCTTCTGTCTGGTTTTTTTTGGAGTGTTGTAGCACACTGAAAATAGGGGAATAATTAGCAGAGTCTGAAAAAGCTGCAGAGCAGTTTACGGCCGCACAACTCCTCGTTCGCTTGTGTTCATCAATAGCGTTCGCATGAGTTAACCAGATGTTAAGTGTGTGTTTTAGGGATTTGTGCCAACACCGGGCTCACCAGTGAGCAAACCTGTTGAACTCCGTTGAACTCATGTCGGTCTTTCGTCGCACGGCGACTAACCCTGCCCGAGTTCCCGCCGTCGGCTGGCTCTACAATTGGTTTAAAAGCTAGTTATTATAAAAAATCAAATTTATAAGCTGAAAGAACCCATCCAAGAACCAGCCCACCCCAACCCACGTGGACGCCATGGGATTATTACCATCGTTAAAACCTATGGATCTCTCGCATCTTCACAAGAACCCAGACAAAAATCTCGTGCTTTAACTTGTGAGACCGCTAAGATAGAAACAAAACCCTCTAAGGGTGAAAAGCTGATGATAAAAAGGCCACCGGATCAATCAAATACAAGTGATAAAATTTCCATCCCTTGCGTCGTGACGGCGGCGGCGAGCATGGTGGGGGGCGGGGCGGTTGACAGGGACGCGGTGGCGCTGGCTGAAGAGCTACCCGGCGGCGCGGGCGCCAGCTTGAATGGCTTCTTTGACCACACGGTAGCTGTTTCTCCCATGACTGTGCCTGAGGTTGGGTTGCGATATAGGCGCTAAAGTTTCCCCCCCTTTTGGGTGGTTCTTGCAGGGGTTGGAGGTGGCGGCGGGAGGAGGGGAACAGGGGGAGGGAGAGGAGGAGGAGGAGGAGGAGGAGGAAGAGCTGGAGTGGATTTCGAACAAAGACGCGTTCCCGTCGGTGGAGACCATGGCGGCGGAGGTGGAGGCGGCGCCGGTGCGCGCGGCGGTGGGGCCGAGGACCAAGGGGATGCGGCGGCGCCGGCGGGTGACGGCGCCGTGGAGCCTCCCGCCGGTTCTGTCGAGCCCGCCCCAGGCGGCGGGCGGGGCGCCGCGGCGCCAGTGCACTCACTGCGCGGTGGAGGAGACGCCGCAGTGGCGCCTGGGGCCGGACGGCCCCCGCACGCTGTGCAACGCGTGCGGTGTGCGGTACAAGACCGGGCGGCTGTTCCCGGAGTACCGCCCGGCGAACAGCCCCACCTTCTCCCCGCTGCTGCACTCCAACTCCCACCGCCGCGTCCTGGAGATGCGCCGCCAGGGCGAGGAGGAGACCTCGGCCGCCGGCCGCGCCAGCGCCAAGGCCCGCCGCGCCGAGCGCGTGGCGGCGCGCGCCGCCGCCAAGGACAAGTGATGAAGCAGCCACCAAGGACAAGCGATGGAGGCCGGATGGAGCCATGGAGATGATTAGAGATTATGATTAGCGTTCGCTCCTTATCTGTATTCTTTTCTTTTCCAATTTTCATTTTATCGGGAGACTTTAGGATTAGGGTTAGCTGCTGGGTACTCTCTGGTAGTATCTTAGTTCAGGCAAGCAAGAGAGAGAGAGAGAGAGAGAGAGAGAGAGAGAGAGCAAAAGAAGAGCGTATCGTAATCACCATCATAATTTTCTGCAACCTTGCTGCTTGGCTGTAACAAGACTCACGGAGTCATGGTGATAAGCTGTCTGTTCAAATGGGGTAAGCGCTTATCATATTTTGGGCCGTTTCAGCCGGTTGTTGGGTGCGGTTTTCGGCCGGAGCTTTTCGTTTAAAATTGAAATTACACTGACTGTTAGCTTTTTTGGAATTATTCAATTAAAAAATAAAGAAAACTAAGAAAAAAAAATAAAAACACCGTTATTTCTCTATGAATAATAGAAAAAAAAACTAAAATTAGAAGTTAATATATTTTAAGTGATTTTTGCTTAAAAAAAAGCTAAAAGCAAACAAAAAAAAAAAGCAAAAGCCGGACCATGTCCCTTCCTAGCAGCAAAGCAAAGCAATCAAGAGGGCGACATGTGTATGTATCACCGGGCGAGCAAGCTGTTGCGCTACAGATGCACATGATTTTGATGGCTCTAGCTCCATTTTCTCCATGCTTTCAGGCTAGTACATATATGCACACCCATCTGTGTGAGACGGCAGCGAGAAATGAAAAGTGGCGTGTGCTACCCGTAGAGGGCTAGAGGCAGGCAGGCATTAGGCACTGCTTGTCGCGTCGTGTCGCATGTGGTGCAGATTTGTTCGGTTCGGTGACCCTTCCTGCTAGCTGCTTTTTTCGTGGTATTTCTCCTACAAATAGCTACACATGCTGTCTGAAAAATGATATGGAGCCCAGGAGCATGTAGGCTCTAAACTAGGCTAAGGCTTTATCATTGCATCCTCACTTGGCGTTTGCATTTGCCAGCAACTTTTCGATGAGATTGTCCCATACATTCATGGCTGGCATTCCTCCTGCAAGACCAGCTCTCTGAAAGATACGACTGAATGGAAGAACACCCATAAAGGGCAGTAACTAGGCTTGTTGCAGCGCATGGCCCTGACATTCCTTTGCGAGCAGGGGCTGGATCAAAATGGGATCTCTATGGTGGCAGAAGAGGTACGGGTGCGGAGCATGTGGTGATCCAACACTAGCTTTGGCCCAACTGTTACTTGGGTTCTGTAGCACCAGAACATGATCATATATGTTCGTATTCTTCGTATTTTGAGATTACCTATGGTTCACAAAATTCTACGGATTTTCTTATCATGAAGATAATTGGACCAGGTTGTTCTACGTACCAGCTCTCCGATCATAACTCAAAGTAGTCAAGCGGCATGAGGACTATTATATGCAAGACACTTACATGAACGTCACCACTAAGTAGTTGCTACTTTCTAGATCAACAATGTGTTACAAGTATTGCCTAACGTCCTAGTATTAGATTGGTAGGGCATCTTGTGAGAACACGTCTCTCAACAAAGAATTTCCAAAGGATTCCATGGATTGAGCTGAACCTATCATTGAATTATCAACAATCATGTTGGTTGTAATCATGTTTATCTTTGGTTTTATGTGAGACAATACATATACTGATACTGTAACGAGGTGTAAATACACAACATGACTATAATATTGATGTGATTTAGGTCATATTTGCAAGCACAGCGAAGGAGTGAGCTAAAATGCTTAGGATAGGAACGATTGACAAACTTGCAATAAGGCCATATTAGGCTAAGGTAACAAGGTAGCATGTCTGTTTTTTTTTTTGCTGCGGCTTATGATTTTTGGACGTGACTTGTGGTTTTTAAACTGTTCATAAGAGAGATTATAGAGTAACAGAAACTCATGTACGATTTTTACCGATATAAATGAAACGCTACAGTGTATACTACAATTAACTAGGAGATCTTATCTTGAAAAGACACTTCTTTAAAATCTAGTTACTATATAAAATTTAAAAGTCGAAAGCCAAAACTTAAAAAGAACAAGTCCAGTTTCGGTTAGTATCTGACAACAAAGAAAAGATATATCAGCGGTATAGAAACGATAAAGTTTCTATTCCTGTTTACTATCTAGTCATCAAAGACAAACACGGAGGAGGGCTAAATATTGATTGGATCATATACCCTCCCTTTAGTTGGGAAATTGAGGATTTATCCTCTACATCTCAATGACATGTGGAGTCACCATAAGTCACTAATATATGGGTCAGGAGGGTAAATTCTCAATTTCCATCTAAATAGAGGGTATATGATCAATTGCCAGTTTAATCAACGTTCTCATTAAAAGGCACGATGGCATAGCTCGAAAAACTTAGAAAACACGAAAAGAATGAGGCGAGGATCACACCAAACGAAGGGAAACCACCGACCTCACGAGACGCACCACCAGTCCACCAAACTCGGAAGGAAACTTTCCCCTTTCCACGGCTCCCCCTCCCGATCCCTCCCCGCTGCAGTCCACCCCCACGCCGCACCCCCAAAATTCCATCCCCCATGCAGCCCCCCGCTTCCGCCGCGCCGGCCGCGACCGCCGCCTTGCCGCTCGCCGTCTTCCCCAAGGACTCCCGCCCCCTCCCCTGCCTCCTCCTCACCTCCCTCCTGCTCCTTCTCCTCCTCCACCTCCTCTCCTCCTCCCCTTCCCCCACACCTCCGGCCGCACCCCACCACACGCAGCTCCCCGTCGACACCTCCTTGGCCGGACCGACCCCGCCCACCCTTGCATTCCTCCTCACCGGCTCGGCGGGCGACGCCGACCGCCTCCTCCGGCTGCTCCTCGCCACCTACCACCCCCGCAACCTCTACCTCCTCCTCCTCGACCGCGCCGCCTCCGCAGCCGACCGCGCGCGGCTCGCCCGTAAGGCGCGGACAGGACCTGGTCGCACCAACGTCCACGTCGTCGGCGACCCCGGGTTCGCCAACCCCCGTGGCGCGTCCGCGCTCGCCGCGGCGCTGCACGGCGCTGCCCTGCTGCTGCGGGTCGGCCAGGGCTGGGACTGGTTCGTGCACCTCGACGCCGGTGACTACCCGCTCGTCACCCCGGATGGTGATTACTCTCCGCACCTAGTCGGATAGCTTTGTGTATGTGGAAGACTCTAGTGTCGCTGAGTGTTCTAGATAGATCTAGGCATTTCGGTAAATCATGAAAGTGTTAATCTGGCTACTTTGTTCTGATAGATTGTTAATGTTTGGATGAAATGAGGATGAGGTGTTTAATGTAGATAGATCTCCGTGGATTCAATGCTAGAGGGCTGATGAATCAGGCTACTAGTAGACATTAATTCCCTTTCTGAAGATCATCTTCAATGCATTAGAATGGATTAAAAAAGTGTCACAATACAGGGACTAGAATCCTATTGCCGTTGAGGAAAAGTAATTTCTTTACTTTCATAGCTTCCCAAGGAACAAATTCTTTCTCATGTTAATTCATCCAAAAACAAATCGCAACTGCAGCTGTTTATGTATAGAGCATGTGCAACTTGGTCTTAGACTGAATTCACACTTTTAATGCATTGAAAGAAGTAGCACCTTGGAGTTTGAAAAATGGAAAGGTATTTTATTGGTAACATGACTATCGTTCCATCTTCCTACTTTTTTTTTGTGCTTTCCCGCTCTACAAACGATATGGTTTCCGGTGGAATAGCGTAAGGGTGGTGATCTAATTTGGTTTTGAAAGAGAGCTGTGATCTAATTCAACTAAGGCTTTGTATTATACCAGCATAGAGAACTGGTTTTAATGAATCTTAAGAAGCAAAGTAAAACTTTTCTTGAATCCCTGTCTCATGTTTAGGCTTGTAGAATTTTTTATGTACGTCACATGCATTGCATTTGCTTATTGAAGTTGAAGCAGTGGAACTTGCATTGAAGTTGAAGCAGTGGAACTTGCTATATTGTTGCTAAAATAATTCTTGGAATAGCTTATAGAATTGCTTGGTTAGAAAATAGACATAGTAGAAAAGCACAGTAGCAAATGTTTCTACATTGTTCTTTCATTAGCCCTGTGTATTGGAAACTAATAACAGCTAGTGGAAGAAGCTTAATCTGTCAAATGTAACTCTTCTTAGCTGACTTGACTTCAAACTGTTGGCAGATCTCCTGCATGTTTTGTCATATCTACCAAGGGATCTCAACTTCATTCAGCATACCAGCTATATTGGTTGGAAGGAGTAAGGGCATCTTGTCATTCTGAATCTAAGATTTGTTCATTCAAATTTGGGAGTGCAAGTTCTTCATATTGTATGTCTACGCAGGTCAAGACAGATAAGACCAATTGTTGTTGATCCTGGTCTATATCTCTCATCCAGGACTGACATTTTTTATGCCACTCAAAAGCGTGACCTGCCAAATGCTTATAAATTATTTACAGGTCAGAGGTTAATACGCTTTCAGTATTTGTCAGTAGTTATTATACCATATGATTCTAATGGTGATGCAATATACAGTTGATCAAGGGATATAGGTGAAACTCCTTTATCATATATTTGTTTAATGGATTTAGTTCACCTGATATTTGGTTGTTGATGCATGGTAGACACATAATTTTCTTAAACGTGTAAAAAATGCACTATATAACTTGCTTACTTTGGTTGCCATTCTGCTTATTAGAGTTCTATATACTTTATAGCCTGCATTCTAGTTGTTAAACTAATGCTTCATTAAGATGTGATTGTTACTTATGTTCATAAAAACTGTTTCATTTCGAAGACATTAAACCTGATTGGGAATATACTAATTCATTTGGTATGATGCACATCATCGCTCTATGATAAGCTCCCTTTATCAGATTAAACTCCTGTTGATGTTAAATGAACATATGTTAACTAATGATATGATTACAAAGTTGTCCAATCAGACTATTTAAATGAAAGATTAGCCTAAGTAGAATAGTAGGGTCTTTTTAGTAAGCTGGTCATTTGGTCCCACCCACACGCTCGCATGCACACCCACTAGGGATGTTTTATTCCGTGGTAATATTCATGCAGATGCTGCAAACTAATATATGCAGATGTACAGATATTTGAATGAAGCTCCATTTTAATCTCTTGACTTATTGCTATCCCATGGTCTTTCAAGGATTACTTGCATAAATGTTTGCTGTTGGTGGTGGCAATTAAAAAATGCACTAAACATGAGATTGAATGCAGATAGATATCATAATAAGTGCATGCTTCATGGGCAAAAATAAAGGAAAGAAAAAGAATGGCAAGCATTTGAAATAAAAGAGAAAAGAGAAGCACCATTGCCTCCAAACTAAGTCGAACCTTGGACCAGTCGATAGGTTCTGCTTCTGTTAGTTTTTTGGTTCATTCATAAGCGGCTTTATCCTTGTGTACAAAAAAAATATGGGAACTAAAATGAGGATGAATATCATAAATATATCACATGAGAACAACACATATTGTTTTGCAAGGATATTGTGGGCCTAAACCTAACCCCAGTGTCGTGTAATTTTGCCTGTCCCTACAAGAGCTTTGCACGATTGTACTGTTTTGGTCAAGAAACACACTGGAAGAATCCATAGTTTTTAAAAGAACTTTAACAGTTCATTTCTTCATTAAATGCTATTGAGTTCACTATATACCTTGTAGGCTTGTACGCATCTTACGTTACTCTCGTTTTTGACCATTTTTTCTTGGTTATAATAGTGAAACTAAATTGGTATTTAATTATACCTGTTGTTTCCTTGCAGGCTCTTCATCTGTTGTCCTTTCTCGGAAATTTATCGAATATTGTATCGTTGGTACAGATAATCTGCCAAGAACCCTGCTGATGTATTATACCAACGTGCCCTTGCCACACAGGAAGTACTTCCAGACAGTTCTTTGCAACTCCCCTGAATTCAACAGGACTGTTGTTAACCATGACCTACACTATTCAACATGGGATGCATCTTCCAAAAACGAGCCGCGTCTACTGACCCTGGCTGATGTAGAAAATATGACTAAAAGCGGTGCAGCCTTCGGGACCGGATTTCCCAAGGATGATCCTGTGCTTGACCACATTGATGAGGAAATTTTACACCGCCTGTCTGGAGAGCCAGTTCCAGGAGGATGGTGCATAGGTGTTGGGGATGATAGTCCATGTTCTGTTTCAGGTAACCCGGATGTTCTTAGACCTGGGCCTGCAGCTGTGAAACTGGCTAAGTTCCTTGCACAAAGGCTGTCCTATCGGAGCTTTTATTCGCAGCAGTGTATTTGGGATTGATGAATTGTGATTGTATCAGCAGGAAACCACGAGTTCAATTATCAATATTTGCCTGTGCTGTGGTGCATATAGCTCTTAAATCCCCATGCTTCTTTTTTAGAATTCATGCACGTTTGTTCTTGATATCCTATAGCAATTACATAACCAACCCATGTTGCTAATGTTCCCCCCTTCGACAACAACGCCGATATCCACACAATTCTGCATTTGCATATTAAAATCGCGTCAATGGAGCATATTAGTACCCTGAAAATCTATTAGAGCACAGGGAGAATTGTACCGTCACCCGACCTAAGAAGAAACGAATCTTTCCATCGAATTTAAAAGAAGCAATCGCAAACCGAACTTGAAAAACGCTAAAAAAAAAAGCACCACGTCTTCCTAATTATCGGACGGTACGGCCACAGTGGGATTCGCTAGCCTAATTCAATAAATTTTTTAAAATAATCTTTTTTATTTTGAAATAGAAAATTATACCTGTGTTTTTATTTTTTTTTATAAAAGTAACTCTCTTTAGCTCAACCGTTGGGCGACTGAACCCTATCGCCCGATGACCAAGTGACACACAAGCAGTAGCTGTACCATTGGGCGATAGGGATGCATTTGCCCAACGGTTGAATGTAGATGTCGTTGCCTAAGCATCTCCTGCCATCCAACGCTATAGCGACTCTACAGGGGGTTACTTTTGTAAAAAAAAATAAAAACGCGGGTATACTTTTGTATTTTTGAATAAAAAAGGATTATTTAAAAAAATCATATTTTTATTTGGATATGTGATTGAACCATGTCTATTGATGGTGTTGCTAGACTATAAAGTAATGCGGAATATTTTAGGTAGTCAATTGCATGTCATATAGTAAAGAAGTTAGCGTTTAAGATCTTAATTTGTAAATAAATATAGTAAAATTTGAGTACCAATTTCGTTGTCATGGTTTGGAATTCTTGGATAAAAAAATAATGTATACAAATCCTACTGTACAGTGCGAATACACCCAAAGATAGAAAAGTGATGAAATGTTCCAACCAAAGATAAGTTGAGAGACAAGAAATGTTACAGGAACAATATATTGGAGTCTATGAACCGACTCAATCTCCTTCATGCGAATGGCCTCGAACTCCTTGTGCAACGTCTACACCCGGGATCCCGGACACGATCGACTCCCATGCGCATTGTTCTGATGGCCTCCCATGCAAACCTAGCGGTGTTCTTGGTCACCGACACTCCCAGCATCTCTGGCGACACCACCTAGAGAATGGCCGCCAATGCCATTTGGTCCACATGGTATTCGGCATCGCCTGGATCCACTGCATCCCAGACTTCTTGAGCCTACATATTCATACACATAAGCAATGCCCAGTCGGTGTAGTTCATGCGCGTGAGCACGGGGTAGCACAATGTGGCGCCAGCGTCCTTTGGCGCCATCTGCATCACCATCTCTTAGCCCTTTCCAAGAACACCGCACGACGTCTACTAGCACCTGTGGATCTTCCGGAGGGTGGAGACACTGGTCTTGCACCCCGCTGCATCTTCGTAGGACCCATATGATCACCGCTGTGATACCAAATGTTGGATTTGCCTCATGTGGTCGTGAGCTTCGAGTACTCGTAAGACTCTGCCTCACATGGTCGTGAGCTTCGAGTACTCATAAGACTTCTTTGACAACCTTGAGTACTCGGATAAACAGTACTCGAAGTTCATATTACTCGAAAGTGAACAATACTTGGATGAGCAGTACTCAGAAGACTACAGTACTCCAGTGGATTTTATGACTGGTGCTGAGTACTCAGAACTACCTACAGTACTCGTAACACTCTATTGCTTGAGTTCTCATACTCGAGTTATGACTACAACAGTACTTGATCATACACATTGATCGAGTACTCCGACCACCTAACTCACACGAGAACACTTTAGAGAAAGCACACATAAGCACAATACAGGAGCTTTTGCGACACGTAAACTTAGCATCTTTTTTGGTTTTCTCCCATTTATATACTATTGAATATATCAATTTGTTACAAGACTCTGATGGTGTGTTAACACTAGTAAAACTCAATGTTATGACAGTAATTACTAAACTTAATACAGAATACTAAATATAGAGAAACGGTGAGTAAATAGACCCTCGATGCAAAATTAACTCCTACTTCTAAACAACTCATTTATGATCGAGAATGAATATGCAGTGAAATTACTTAACATATAAATCACAGACAGAACAAATGAATCACACTATCACACAGCAAACAAATACAGGAGATCTCAGACCTGCAGGCGCATATGAAATTTCATGCATTCAGCCCTGCCTCATCAACTCCAGTGCCGACTCGACGAGGGAGCAGACGCTAACGGCGTGGCGACTGAGCCCAACGCTACCGGAGAACACATTGAAGCACTCGAGCTCTGAGGTGGTGCTCGCGACGCGCCTCAGCTCGCCCTCCATCCCCATCTCCACGAAGAGCGCCACAAACCGCGCGTCCAACCGCATCATCGCGATGACGAGCTCGATGGTGTACCAGCGAATCCGCGGGAGGACCATGGAAGGGCTTCTGTACTCCCGTAGGACCTGCACGAGCTTCTGCGCCAGCGCCGCGTCCGTGATGCTCACCGAGGCGAGGCTCGCACGGAGCTCCCCTGGCTCCATGAACGGGATCATCTGCGCGGCGAGGCCGAGAAAGATGCTGAGCAACTTCGTCTTCTCGACCATGATGGTCTTCAGCACCTGAGCAAGAACGGTGCATGGTGAGCGTCGCGTAAAAAACACACAAGAATATGCATGCATTGAAACGCCCCAAAATTTCAAATATTTTTGAAACTTTCCTTGAATTTGGTTTGATTTTGAAACTTTCCTACATCGGAAGCTTTCAGCCTTTTTGCGCTTTCCTTATTTGAGTTTACGTTTCCTCCCCTCCTTGGCGCTCTCCTAAAACCCGCCACTATCCCTGTTTCCCTCCCTCCACCCGGCTTCATCCCGTGCACTGCCGCAATCCGCCCAGTCACCGCTACAACTTGTCAGCCACCGTACAAGCCCTTGCCACCACTCTGCCATCTCCATTTAATGCCCGTCCCGTTGCTTGAACACGTGCCATGATCGCTGGGATCAAGTTCTCCGCCACCACCCTCTCCTCTCTCACAGCCAACATGCCGCGCCAGCCTCTCTTGACTGCCACAACCCATTGCTCAAGGAGGGTGCAGAGACTGATGTGCCACACCACTGCCAACCTTGCCTCTACATTTGCCAACCGCACTAGAGACCTTTAGCATACTCTCGTGCCGGCCACGGACCGTTGCCTGAGCTAGCTCTCCACTGCTCCACGCCACCTTAGAGCAGCTATAAAAGCCGCGCCACACTTCCTCATAACTAGCATTGGCGAACACAACCCCCCACTGTCCCAATGCCGGCCAATTTCGCTACCATCCCCTCCAACTACCGGTAAGCCCATTTTCCCATTTGCGCTAAATACTCCATCACTTCTCAATTGCACCTGCTTGTAGCTTCACTGCGACCCCACGAACACCACAACGAGCTTGCGTGAGCCTCTCTGGCTCCCTAGCTCATCCGTGATGACTTCCTTCGCCTGGCAAAACCCCTCGTCGTGGACATCCCTCCACAGAGTTCCATTGTCTAAGCCATCACCGCTTCTACCTCCCTCATGCATCCGAGATGCTCCCAAACCACTTTCCCTCACCGATTAGCCACTGTATCGCCAATGTGCCATGGTCGACCACCGTGAAGCTCTTCATGCCACCAGCCGTCCACAGTGGTCCTTGAGCCTCGCCAAGCCCCAAAATGGGTTCCTCTCTCGTAGTACAACCCTTATGTACCCTTGTGTGCCATCGAAGACCACCACAGTCGTCGCAATTGCTCACCATTGCTTTTCATCGCTCGGCAATGCTACAGCAGCGGGAGCTTGACGAAGACTATTCATAGCAGGCCGTGGGCCGCACAATAGTGGCCCAGTACACCAAAGCCAATTTGGGCCAAGCCCATAATGTGTATCACTGTTCATATGACCTGACCTGTTACTGTTTCAACCTGATCCATTGTGAACAATGAAAGCCCGTTACTATTACTAGCCTGACCCACAATGAATAATAATAATTCGTTACTATTCACCAAAAATCCAATAAACATATATATACCCATTTTGACCATTTCAAGCCCATTTAAACCATTCTCAACTCCGTTTCACCATCTCAGACTCTGATAAAATCCAAACCCATCCTTATTTAGTTTTTTAGATTTTATTTCTTTTTATTTTATTTTAGTTTATCTAGCTCATATTCTTTTGAGTGTAAGCTTTTTATTTACGTTAGCACACGATTTTACTAAGCAGCCAGTCCCAGAAGCATATCAAGACTTGGAAGATTTAGAGCTAAGTCAAAAACTTTGAGCAGTAAGGCAAGTCACATATTTTTTTTTATCATATTGAACCTATATCCTTTAACTATTTAACTATCAGTATTTTCATTATTCTTTACTTATGCACTGCTATTTATTTCAAATAATTATCGAGAAAGACATGATAATTTAGCTATGTCCTAACACTGAAAAAGCCTCGTCTTACTTGATGGCTATATTCACCTTGACAAGTCTTAGTAATAATAAATTACTATAAAATATATCA
Organism: Dendrocalamus sinicus; assembly: GCA_036346575.1. Classification (NCBI taxonomy): domain Eukaryota; kingdom Viridiplantae; phylum Streptophyta; class Magnoliopsida; order Poales; family Poaceae; genus Dendrocalamus; species Dendrocalamus sinicus. The sequence goes on along the minus strand of CM070648.1, from coordinate 50,711,159 downwards.
TGGTAGACTAAGAACTCAAATGCTTTACACAATTAAGAGATTCGGCGTTTTGCCAATAGAATTATGAAATGATACTAGGGTTTAGAATGCATCGTGGAAAGCCACGAGATGGCTTGAGTTCACGACCCTACCATAGGGAGAAGGCTTTGGTTGGATTGGTGGAATGTCGTGGTGCACTGGGTTATTGGTTTATAAAAGGTTGCCTCAACAATGAAAAGTAAGGACTAGAACTTTATAGTGAGTAAAGAACATAGTGATCACTCAACTACAAGTTTTAACTTGTCAAATCTGGTTTAGTAGCTGCTCAAATCAATTGAATATCTATATGGTGTTAGGGTTCCAGATGTGGAATAATCCGTGGGTGAAAAGAGGGTGGTATGGAAACGGTAAAATCATACTTAATAATGGTAGGATCGCACAGAGTCGGATTGCACTCTTTCCGCGTTGGCTAGTGGAATACAAACAATGTGTGGGCATACTCCCTACCGGGTAGAGGCTATATAAAGAAAAGAGCAGTAAAAGACATTAATTTTTTTCAACTCAGTCATACGCTAACTATTGCGTGTCTATTGCATGGCATTGAAAGATTGAGAAATCATGTAGGTAAAGTTGGGCAATTCTGCAAAGTCAAAATTACAAATGGTATTTGAATATGTCGTGTTTTTGGTAAATGAAGTTGTGTTTCATGGTTGATTCCAATAACGAGGTATAAGTAGCTTTGATGAGATTTCAAATTGGTAATTGAGTTGATTGAACCCCCATTTCCTTTTAAAAGTTAACCTTTGTTCATTAGAAAATTGTTTACAAATAAAATTTCATCCACAAATATAATAATAAAACCCACACATCCCATCTCTTAAAATATTGGCAATTAGTTAAATAGCATTTTTCACATGTGGCTTGTTGAGTACCTATTGTACTTGATCTTACTTTATATTTATCAGAATAAATACTAGAAGAAGAAATGGTATTTTAAGCTTTCGTGTTAGAGTTATGACCATATTCAACCATTCCTGTAGTGATTTCTTTGGTTCTTCTGAAAGTTAGTTAAGCTGCTAAAGTACTATTAGGTCATATTTTAAATTAAGCTAATCATTTTTAAATGTTCGTAGGTAGGTATGATATTTTTTCTCTCCGTAATTGAACTTTTAGGCTATTGCGGGATATACGATATTCTGTTTTCAAAATCTAGGTTGCTACATGCATATTGTGTCATTGTGTGGTTTTGTGACTTTCTACCGCCAATGTGAACATATGCACACGCGCATAGTGGAAAGAAACTACCTTGGTGGCGCCGGCGGTTACTCCTCTCAGCGGAAGCTGCCACACGTCGCCGGCATAGGTGCACAGGTTGCGGAGGATCCTCGCGGTGCCGATGATGACGACAGGGTCACTCAGCGCCTCGACGAGCTGCTCTACCCTTCCGCCGCACGCCATTATGATCGCGCCGCAGTTCCTCCTGCTCTCAAGCGCCAGCATCGCCAGCGCCTCGCCGGCCTCCACCCGGACAGCGTCGACCTGCCGGTCGCTCCCGGCCTCCGTTGCCGGCAAGAACATGGCCACCAGCTCGCTCACCACGCCCCCCGTCCCGCCGATCATCTCCCTCGCTTGCTCGTCCATGGCGAGGCTCGTCAGTATCTCGACGGCAATCTGGTGCAGCTCGGACGGGCCCTTCCCGTCGCGCTGCTGCAGCACCTCCCTGACGTTGCTCACCGTGAACACGATGTCGGAGAGCTCCCTCCGGAGCAGCTTCCCGGTGGTTCCCGTCGTGCTCGCCAGCCTCTTCACCACGCGGAGCGACTGCCTCACCGCCTTGAGCCGCATGTCGGTCGGCGCCGTCGCTGGTCCATTGTCAATGCTTGAGTACGAAATGATCTTGTCGAGAAGACCCCGAGTCTTGCCGATCTTGTCGCAGTTGTCGTGGTCGTGCGCCAGCTTGTTGAGGATGGACAGACCAAGGAGGTTGAGCTCGTCGAGGTCAGCGTATAGCAATGAAGCGACGGACTCGATCGCGCCAGGGATGCCGGTGAAGCGGAGCGCGTTGAGCTTCCTCCCGGTCAGCATGGACACCACCACCGCGGCCGATCGGCGGGCGTCCTTCTCAGACGAGTTCTTCCAGCTGAGCATCTCGACGAGGCGCTCGATGGTCGATGCGGACGTGCCAATCTTGCGGAGTGTGGACTCGGCGAAGCGGTCGGACTCGGCGAGCTCGACGAGTATGCTGGCACCGAGGCGCTGCTCGTCGTGGGAGCCAGCGGTGAGCAGGTCGTCGGCGAAGGACACGAGGTCCATGTGCAGGCCGTCGAAGAGGCTGCCGTTCAAGCACCGAGAGTACGAGTCGTAGAAGAAGCGGCGGACGGCCACCGCGCCGCACGGGCTGGCGAGGTGGCACTCCTGGGCGACGCGCTCGAGCAAGCGGCGGTGGCCCACCCTCCACTGCCACAGCGCCTTCTCAACGAGGAACAGCAGCGCCTCCGCGAGCGCGAGCCCGTAGAATACGTCGAGCGCCGAGCGCCGGTTGGTCCGGGCGTCGGCGCTGCCGCCGTAGTGCCGGTGGACGAGGCGGACGAGCGAGAGCGCGACGCACGACGACGCGGACAGCAGCTGCAGCCAGTAGAAGACGCGGCCGACGGCCCACGCCACGGGCGGGCGCCACGTCGCCTCGTGCTGCCACTCCAGCTCGTGGCTGCGGCCCAGGATGCGGGCGCCCTCGATGAGCAGAAGTGTGGTGATGCACCAGAAGTCGGTGCGGCCGAGGGTGATGGCGAAGCCGCCGAGCAGGACGACCGTCGCCCAGATGAAGCCCAGCGTGCCGAGCCGGCTCGCCGCCTTCTCGAGGACCGCGAGCTGGAGGGCCAGCACGGTGAGCCGGCGCTCCGGCGGCGCCACGTCTTCGTCGTCGTCAATGCTCGCGCGGATGTGCGGAGTCATTATGGCCTTCTGCGGCTCGAACAGCGTCGGCAGCTGGTCGGGGATTTGGATGCGGACGCTCCGGGCAGCGAGGCTAGCGCGACGATCCATTGGAACCCTTTTCTTCTGTGTACGTGCCCTGCACTGGCTAGGCATCTGCTGTTATTTATAGGCGTGCAGCGCAATGCAACTGTGCAAGAAATGGAGGACCTGAACGCGTGTGCACAGGAGGATGGCATGCATGCTGTTAACATTGCTGATTTCTTGTGTGCATCGAAGACTCTGTTTGGGGTTCAGAGGAGGAGATTCTTTCTCCTTTTTTTCTTGTTACGAGAGAAGGCCGCTGTCCAAGGCAACAGAGGACTAGCGGACTGGGCAGAGGCGGCTGGTTTGAAGCCTCAGCCGTTGAACGGCGCTACATGCATGATGAATAAAATTCCTCGTGCCTTGTGACTGCATCCAATCTCATACGGGTCCAATCTATTTTGAGTATGGCATGTGATATTAACTTTCGTTCCGTTAACTTGCCCACTAACCTACACATAGGGTCCAATCTCACATGCATAAACGAGAACTAGGTCCAGTAGTATCAAAGTGCCGTAGACTTCCAAAGTTGATACTGTAGAACTTAAGTTGCGGTGCAACGACTGTTTTGCTTTCGTTGTCACGCTCTGATGATCACCAGGTTGTCGTCCAATGATGCGTGCGTATCATAGCCGGTCACGCCGCCGCTGTGATCAGCCAAAGGTTGCTACATTCTCTCTCCTTTCCAATAAGAACAGTCCTGAAGCGAAACGGCAAGCTTTATTTTGTTAGGGTGAACTCTGATTATTTTCCTTCTGTTTGCATGCTACAATGATCGCCTAGTTGGCTGCTTAATTCTGTTCCAATGATGTGCGCAAATTTCTCACGCCGCTGCTGTGATTGGCCATTGGTTTTGGGGCAGACAAGTGACAGTTGTTGAGTCCGACGAACGTGTTGCTCGTGCGACCTCATGTAGGGATTTGAGTGCCACAATTGCTAGGTTTTGCTCCATGGTGATTTTTCTGCTATAGAGCACCTGCTGCCAATGTAGTAATTCACGGCGCTTTGTTACATGGTAAAGGTTACAAACTTGTGGTCATTGGATGTACTGACAAGAACCCTTTTCGAGCAGCCTGTGATGATGAGAGGAGTAAACCTTGTGATCATTTGAAATATTGACGGTTCTTTTCATTATATGCGCCGTATAACAAAAAAAAAACTTGGAACAAAAACCCAACTGTAATACAAGTACACAACATGGCAACATTTCTCCTGTCCCGTATGTTCCTCCCAAAGGGCGGGTGCATCCCATTTAAAAGATTGGGCTGCATCATATTTTTCATAACCGGGCTGTCCGATGTGTCCTCTTACAACGGACAAGCCCTACCATTGAACGGAACACCTTAATCGCTGGGACTAAAGCATAGTCTAATCCTCCATTCTCGGTCTGACTGCTTTTTTTTCCTTCCCACTGCCCGATCATTCAAAATGACATGTAAACAGCGCACCAGGAAGAAGACATTGTTACCTCAAATAGGGAATATTTTGATGAGAGATGAAACAAGGCTGTTTACGTCTGTTCGTTCTCAAATGTGGACAGTCGAGAATCTGATAGAACAGAGAACATCTGCGTCTCCACAAAGAACTGCAAAACATTAACAATTATGAGAATATGCAGACACGATGGTGGCATATAACGCTAACAAGAGAAGAAATTAGAAAGTCAATGCGATGAAACACATACATAAAGTAATGCATCCATACAAGATCCATTAAAAAAATTCTAAATTACCAGGACGTGTAGCACATACATAAAGTTACAAAGAAAGACAGGCAAATCTATAACGTAACATACTGTATTACAGATTTACCATCAAAAAAATCCATGAACACCGCAAGTCTATGCTAGTTTCATTAACTAATATATAGTTTTCCTAAAACAAAGGAATCCACTGTGTAAAAACTCAATTTATACGTACCTTTATAAATGGTCGATCCTTCGAGGGGAAGGAATCAATAAAACTGTCTTTCAGAAGCAAAGAAACCTGATCAGACAGAAGAGCCACAATGTTCAGTGGATTCTATAGTGTTTCAGAGAAGTAAAATATCAAAGTGACATCAAGGTGCAAAATGAAAACAGTAGTGTTTATATTGCTAACCCTGTCAGTATTCGATTGTACATTGGTGATAGTATGGGAGCGCAAGTCAGAACAAAGAGATTCCAAGTAGGATCTCATAACATTTAAGAACTGCCAAGCTGCCTCAGCCTGCAATAATATAGACAGAGCATATTTGCCATCATTATCTTTTAAACTAACATGGAGGGCCAACAAAATTTTACATGATCAAGATCTGCAAAGAGAGAAAACTTTCTTCTCGAGGGAGAAGGAATGGCTCCAATGAGGATGGATCCACATTCCACATAGTAGAATATAAATTAGTACCTGAACTTCATTGCATTTATAGATAGGATGTCTCTTAGCCAAAGCACTCTCACATGAAAGTCTAGCATGAATTGGACTGAGATCAGAAACGAGCTCCTTGTAATGTGGAAGTTGAGGCAATGAACATGCCTTGACCTGCGTATTTTTAATTAAAAAACTAGCAGTTAGTACTAATGAATCTTTTCTAGTAATTATGGCACCACATATGCTTGCACTCTAGTGCATCATAATATTCCCTCATAAATGCTACCTGAAAATTAAAATATCACAAAACAGACATGATCAGACCAGAAGTTCCATGGTGCCATTACACAGCTGTAGAATAATAGTTTGTTCCCTGGAGGTGGACCTTGCTCACATAGTCTCAAACAGAAATTTTGTTCTTGATAACCATCATGTATAAGAAACTAAAAAGATTCTTGGTTGGGCTGGGGTGAAATGGCACTAGTGGGTAAAATCAATTCCTACTTACAACTATTGATCATGTTCTCTTGAATATTTTTCTTGGTTTCACACGTTAACATGTCAACAATACTGTATCACCTATAGAATCAACAAGACAATAGAGCAAAAACCAAAGTATTCACTTTTTACCAAAAGAAAAGGCAATGATTTAGACCTTCCTTTCCCAAGATAGTTTCCATTATCAGGAAAGAACATGTCACACTTGCCTGATCTTCCTGTACATTGATTCTGACAAGAGTAGATGCTTTCATCTTGATATCAGGGGGTTTACGTTGGACACCAGCCTGTAGAAGAAAACAGATAGTCTCTCAAAGTGCAGTAAGTACTGAGAATCCATCATATAAATGAGCTTCATATTGGCAACTGTGGTCATTGTTTTGAAGGAACATCAACCAAATAAATGAGCTCCAAAGAAGAGTCAAAACTTACAATGAAAGGGACGGGGGCATCAAGAAAATCAACCAGTTTTCTTGGTAGAACCTGAAAATGCAATTGCTTGTACCTTAGAACAGAATAGTAATGGGAAGCATACAGATGTATTAGCTACAGACCTATCACACTCTTTTAGTTAAAAGTTTAGAGTATGTCTCAACATGCATATATATGTTGCGGGAAAACACATGCCTATGGTTGGGCAACATGTACAAATAGAGAAAAACAATCCGCCATACTTTTTCTTAATTTGATCAACATGTGAACTGTCACATACACTAAATCAAAAGCTTCACCATTCACAATTTCATTGTTTTGACAAAATATTAGTGACGCTTTGCGTTATGGTAAAACATATCAAAGAAAAGAACACACCTACTGACCAACTCAATGAAGCCCATGACTTGTTCATGGCACTTGTCTATTTTAGTTACCAATCTCTATTCTCTAAAAAAAAGTTCAGCTACAAATTACCAAAATTTGAAATTTAGCATCAAGGGCAATCCAGTAGCTTCACTGGTAAATGGCAGCTATTCAGTTACACAGAAAAACAGATGCTTCATGCTTATAACAAATGATAAGATACAATAAACATGAGCAGAAAAATAGGCAAAATTGAGCAAAATGCAAAACCAAGCCGATCGAAGCCCAAGCTCCCACGGTTCCACCCCAACAAAACTGAAGTTACTAACATGGTATTCCTAAAAATCAAAATAGGAGAGAAACAACTTACAGGAAACAATAATACTTACGGGAAGCAATAAACTTTGCCACTGGAATGGCCTTATCATCGGTATAACTGACAAAACAATTGCTGACAGTACACCCTGCATTCAAGCATTTGAGAGAGGCATTAGAATCAGCAGGAGCAAGGATAGCATAAAACCAGAGCACACTGTTACAAAGCTCAAGTGCTTGAAAAACCATACCAGATTTTGGCATATTACCACAATTTGCTTCTCCAACAGAACTCCAGCAAATAATGCTAGCACCTGCAGGAAAAAATAGTGAATTTATGCACACATAGTCAACCATGATGCCTATTATCACTTATATAATGTCTAGGAGTTATTGCGGTGCGGTACTCAAAAAAGAAAAGGAAAGAAAAGGTCACAGGGCTGCAACTTTATTATGATCCCTTCTACAGTTCTACTACATAATTCCTGTTACAAAATAACTTGTCTTAAAATGGGGAAAGAATAATGCAAACACGCAAACAAACGGAACTGCATAAGTGGAACCTGGAATTGCGAGTAATACAACATACACTTTCCAGAGACAAAGCACGACAAACTGTAGCCATAGTCCATATCGATAATGCAAGAGCCTCTTCTGCAGCCGCCAAACGGGCATTGACCTATAATAAAATTTCATGATTAGTGAAGCAGGGGCATGATACTACAAAATACGCTTGTAAAGGAAGTATTTACCTCATTTGTTTCTGCCAAGGTCAAACCATTGTCCAAAATTGTGTCTCCTAACCCCAACAATGATAATCCCAGCCGGGAGTATTCAACAGGCTGGAGATGTTCAAGGGGGTGGAAAACAATTTCACCTCCACGAGGTGGTAGAGGAAGAGCATGGTAACCACAAACAATTTGTAGAGGTTCATTGTTGTGTGCCTAAAATATGAAATATTGTTAGACAGCCGTATATGGTGTATATGCGTGTGGGTCCTGCGCCTGGCATTATAAGCCGGCCGGCCCTGTGTTAATTAGATTAGAGAGATTTGAGGAGATTGCTGATTTAGTTAGAGAGATTTGAGGAGATCTGTTTTGGTATTGTTTCCATAAACCACAGATCTCCTCACTCCTATATATGTACCCTGGTTCCCCAAATCAATATATAAATCTATTCCACGCAATCTCTTCCACTTTCATGGTATCACGAGTCTAGGTTATCACCTGATTCCTCTTCCGCATCTAGCGCGCGCCCTTCCCCGGCGCTGCTGCTCCTCTAGCGCGCACCCCCTCCCGGCGCTGCTGCTCCATGGCCACACCTCCAGACACTCCTCTCGCTGGCGTCGCCGTTCCCCCCGATGCCGATGCTGCTGCTGCTGCCCTCAAGCGCGCGGAGGATGCCCGCGCCGTCAAAGAGGCCAGCGAGCGCGCGACCCGCAACGCCGCTCTCGTCCGTGCCCAGGAGGCCGAGCGCGAGGCCACCGCCAACAGAGCGCGATGCGGCGACGAGCGCCGGTCGCGCTTCGCCGCCTTCGCCGCGAGCGTGCGGCGGCTGAGCCCGTCCAGGATGACGACGCCGCCGGTGACGACATCACCAACGCCGGCCCTCCCGCCGGCGAACCCCCTCTCCTCGAGGCCCTTCTTCACCACGAGGCTGCTGCGCTTCTCAATCTGCACGCACAAGCCGTGGCCGTGCAGAACATCCGCGCCCTCGTGCCCCTTGTCCTCGACCTCAACTCCGCCTTCTTCGCACGCTGGCGTGAGTCCTTCCTCCTCACCGTCGGCAAGTTTTCCTTGCAGCAGCACGTCCTCTCCGACGACACCGCACCTCACTCTCCAGATTGGGCGCGCATGGACTGCGTCGTACGGACGTGGCTCCTTGGCACCATCTCCGACGAACTTGCCGATGCCATTTCCGAGCGCGGTGCCACCGCCCGCACCACCTGGCTCGCCATCGAGTCCCAATTTCTTGGGAATCGCGCGACGCGTGCGCTCTTTGCCGACCAGGAGTTCCGCTCCTTCTCCCAAGGCGACCTCACAGTCTCCGAGTACTGCCGGCGCTACAAGCGCATGGCGGAGGACCTCGGCGAGCCCATCCCCGACCGTACGCTCGTCCTCAACATCATCCGCAGCCTAAACGAGCGCTTCACCGCCCTCGGCCTTCACCTCCGGCGCAGCAACCCCCTCCCCACCTTTCTCCAAGTGCGGGACGACCTCCATCTCGAGGAGCTGACCATGGCGAAGACGGCCCCCGCCGTGGCTCTCGCCGCCGCCACGAACCACGGCGGCACCGCGCCCTCCACTGTCCCGGCCGCCCCTGCTGCACCACCTTCCCAGAAACCCCAGCAGCAGGCGGCTGCTGGCTACGGAGCGCAAGCGCGCCGCGCAGCGCGCGGCGGCGGCGGCGGCTCCCAACCCGGCGGCGGCCACAACTCCGGGGGCGCTAACGCAACCTCTCCTGCTGCACCGCGCCCTGGCACTCCGTGGCCGACCTTCTACAACCCCTGGTCCGGGTCCATCCAGATGTGGCCTGGACCGAGGGCTCCGCCGGCGCATGGACAGCCACCGCATGCTCTGCTGGCCGGGCCTCAAGGGCAGTGGGCCGGTCAGTGGGGTGTTCCTCCCCCCAGCGGTTGGGATCAGCAAACCCTCGCCGCCAACTTCCAGACAATGTCACTCCCGCAGCCGCAACAGAACGAGTGGTATTTTGATTCCGGCGCAACACATCATATGACCGCCGACGCTGGTATACTTACTCCCACTCGTTCTCATTCTTTTCCACCTCACATTATTGTCGGTAATGGGCAACTTCTACCTGTTACCACCACTGGCGTCGCTCATTTACCTCATAACCTTCATCTTCATAATGTTCTCGTTTCCCCGAACCTTCCATGGGCACAGACGATGGTACGGGCGCGGGCGCCTGGACTTGTGCCATGGGAGAGCGCCAGCAGCGCTCTGCGCGCAGCGCCGAGGCTGCAGCGAGCGTAGCCGGAGGCGGGGTTGCCGCCGGGCGTCGGAGCGCACGAACCGGCTGGCGGCGACCGTGCGCCGTTGGGCGAGCACGGCGGTGGCGTGGACGAGCTCGGCCCACCAGTGGCCATAGGTAGCCCACCGACGGAGCGCGTGCGCGGATCAGGGAGCTGTGAAAGCTGCAACCTGTCCGGTATGGACGCCAGGGGTGGGGAAGCCGGAGCGCTGGGGGCCGCACATGGCTGTGCGGTGGCGTCGTTGGCCGCACGAGGCTGTGCGGTCGGAGCTGATCCTGCAGGCAACAAACAAGGTGTCGGTACAAAGGGAACCGGCACAGGATTAGTAGACTCCTCCAGAAAATCAAAGGCCGCTCGAGTGGGAGGTGAAGGATCCTCGGAAAAGGGAAAGGAGGACTCTTCAAAAACCACGTGGCGGGAGATGATGATACGGTTTGTGTGACGATCAAGGCAGAGATAGCCCTTGTGGTGGAGAGAGTAGCCTAGAAAGACACACAGGGCGGAGCGAGGAGCAAGCTTGTGAGCAGCGGTGGCAGAGAGGTTGGGATAGCACTTACAACCAAAAACGCGGAGATGTTCATACGATGGTTGTGTCCCAAAAAGGGAGAGATGAGGCGTAGAAAAATTTAGCGTTTTGGTGGGAAGAATGTTCAGAAGATAGGTGGCAGTGCTAAGAGCCGCAGCCCAGAAGGTGGGAGGAATGCTTGCCTGGAACAGGAGGGAGCGAACGACATTGTTTGTGGTGCGAATAATGCGTTCAGCTTTACCGTTCTGAGGCGATGTGTAGGGGCATGACATACGCAAGTGTATGCCATGGGAGAGGAAGAACATGCGGGTGCTGGAATTATCAAATTCGCGGCCGTTGTCGCATTGAACCCCCTTTATGGTGACACCGAACTGGGTGCGAACATAGGCGAAAAAATGAGAAAGAGTGGAGAAGGTGTCAGACTTGAGACGTAGCGGAAACGTCCAAAGGTAATGTGAGCAGTCATCAAGAATAACCAAGTAATACTTATGACCAGAGACACTGGGAATGGGTGAAGTCCAAAGATCACAATGTATTAATTGAAAGTTATGAATGGCACGAGATGACGACGCATGAAAAGGAAGACGTGTATGACGACCAAGTTGACACGCATGACAGAGAGAGTCACTAGCACGTTTATTACAAGGGAGACCAAAACTTTGTGCTAGCTTAGACAAAACTTCGGGACCAGGATGTCCGAGACGCTGATGCCAAAGCGAGGAGGAGGTGGCGGCATGGAAGGTGGATGCCGCAAGCTGCAATGGGTAGAGTGGACCAGAGCTGTCACATCTGGCGAGCTGCTATGGAAGCTGAACATTCCGCTCTGCTGTCCAACCACACATGGGATCTTCTTCCTCGGCCGCCCCGGTCCAATGTGGTCACCGGCAAATGGGTGTTCAAACACAAATTCCGAGCTGATGGGTCCTTTGAGCGCTACAAGGCGCGTTGGGTTCTTCGGGGATTCACCCAGCATCCCGGTGTGGATTTTGCTGAAACATTTAGTCCGGTCGTCAAGCCTGCTACTGTTCGGACTGTTCTCTCTTTGGCTCTTTCACGGTCCTGGCCCATTCATCAGCTCGATGTCGACAACGCTTTTCTGCATGGTACTTTGTCCGAAATAGTCTACTGCGCTCAGCCCTCTGGTTTTGAAGATGCTGCTCATCCTGATTATGTCTGCCGCCTTAATCGCTCCCTCTATGGACTGAAACAGGCACCTCGCGCTTGGCACAGCAGGTTTGCTTCCCATCTTCTGCAGCTTGGTTTTGTTGAGGCCAAATCAGACACGTCGTTGTTCATCTACCACCGTGGAACTGCCACCGTTTACCTCCTGCTGTATGTCGACGACATTATATTGACAGCATCTTCCACTGCCTTACTTCGGCGTACCATTGGCACTCTTCAGCAAGAGTTTCCTATGAAGGATCTCGATGTTCTTCATAACTTTCTGGGTATGCACGTTCAGCATACGCCCTCGGGTCTTTTTCTCTCCCAGCGCCAATACATGACTGAGATCCTTGAGCGTGCTGGCATGACTGACTGTAAACCATGTTCAACGCCTGTTGATGTGAATCCGAAGCTCCCTGCAGCTGGCGACCCTGTGACTAATCCCACGGACTTCGCGACCTTGCGGTGCTCTTGATATCGACGTTCACGGGCGGACATCTCATATGCAGTTCAGCAAGTCTGTCTACACATGCATGATCCCCGGGAACCACATCTTGCTGCCCTAAAGCGCATCCTCCGCTACGTGCGTGGCACTCTGCACATGGGTTTGGTCCTACGCTCCTGTCCTCAGTCCGACTTGGTGGTCTACTCTGATGCTGATTGGGCCGGTTGCCCTGATACGCGCAAGTCGACCTCCGGCTATGCAGTCTTTCTTGGTGACAACCTGGTTTCCTGGTCGTCCAAGCGTCAGAATACCGTCTCTCGCTCCAGTGCCGAGGCTGAATACCGAGCTGTTGCCAACGCCGTCGCCGAAGCCACCTGGTTACGCCAACTATTGTCTGAGCTGCACGTTCCTTTGCGCAAGACAACGTTGGTGTATTGCGACAACATCAGTACAGTCTACATGTCTTGAACCCGTTCAGCACCAACGCACCAAGCATGTAGAGATCGATCTACACTTCGTTCGGGAGCGTGTTGCACTTGGTGATGTCCGCGTTCTTCATGTCCCTACGACATCCCAGTTTGCCGACATTTTCACCAAGGGACTGTCGTCATCTGTCTTCACGGAGTTTCGATCCAGTCTAAACGTTCGTTCAACCGACGATTCGACTGCGGGGGCGTGTTAGACAGCCGTATATGGTGTATATGCGTGTGGGTCCTGCGCCTGGCATTATAAGCCGGCCGGCCCTGTGTTAATTAGATTAGAGAGATTTGAGGAGATTGCTGATTTAGTTAGAGAGATTTGAGGAGATCTGTTTTGGTATTGTTTCCATAAACCACATATCTCCTCACTCCTATATATGTACCCTGGTTCCCCAAATCAATATATAAATCTATTCCACGCAATCTCTTCCACTTTCAAATATGTCTATGGTCGGTAAGGACAAGGGCTATCAGAATGTGAAACTTGACTATGCTAGACAAACCTTAGCCCATCCCATAACTTTTTCATCATCAACAGTAATTTCATGCTTCACATTTACTTCGTCATCTTCTTCATCTGACCCAGCACCTTTGACTAAACTGTCACAAACCATGATGATACTTAATTAGTAAGGTAAATGGCATGATAATATGAGAGACATATCACAGTTCACAAAGATATGTATTCAAACATAATCATTAATAATTTCAGAGAACAGCTTCACATGATTTCAGATAACTCCTAGCAGATGCAATCAATGCTATAAAATGCACTATTGCAGGAAATATTTTTTCAAATTTTTAGGGTTACCTGTGTAAAGACTCCATGCTATGTGCGCGCTCTAATCTTCTATAGATAGGAGAATGTGTGGACAGAAGATCTGGGGAAGTATGTCCATTCTCATAAGTACAACTTGCTCTTCCAAAGCAATCACAACGGGATTCCATGTTCTCTGATAGACAGTCATCATATTGTTGGAAATTATGCCTTCCTTCCTTTTCAAGTTCTTTTACATAACTAGAATCTGAAGTCTCACTGGCAGATATACTTTCAGGAGAATTAGGTTCCCAACTCCTGAACAAATATGAAGGAACATCTCTTTCTGATGGAAGTCCTGATGAAGAAACAAGACCCGATATACTGTTGACAGGTACAGCATATTCTGTCCAGTCATTGTACGATAGCCCATTTGAAGATTCAAAATCCCCATTTACTTGATCTTGTTCTTTTATCGAACGGGGGACAGGCTCTGCCAGAGCAATTTCACTGGCAAACTGTGTTATCCTGTCAAGCCTCTCCTGTGCAATTATGCTGTTCATATAATAATATGCTTAGTACTGAAGTGGGGATGTAAAAAATAGGAAATTTACAGAACCCATGGTTATTAGCTCAGATAAATCGAAATGTGTATGTTGGAAATGAAAACAAACCTGTTTAACATCTCATAATGTAGCTCAAAAAAGGGAACTCTTGTGAGTAAACAGTAACAGCGTGGTGCAGAAACCAAGAAACGACTTGGCTTGTAGGAAGTGGGGTTTAGGGGCGAGATCGCGCCTAGTATACCTGGTGCTCTTTGAACTATTTCCTGGACATGCAGGCAAACACCATATAGCGGTGCATTGTCTGATACCTGGTGTCATGAATACAATCAATAAGAAAAAGAGTGTGAGAATTACCTTAATACTAACATCAACGAATATTAAAAGGGAATAAATAAACAAACCTTTAGGGAGAAGATAAAGGTCAGATCATCTCGGCACAGATGTTCCTACATAAAATTTTAATACAAGTTAGCAAGTACAATATGAAAACTGACACAATCAAGTTGGAACCTCATATAAGAGGACAACAGAAATATAGTCATTGAGAGGTGAATAAGGAATATTGGTCCCCACAAGAGTACTACATTTCCAATGGAAATACTCCCACTGTTAGCAGATTATTCATTGACTCTTTTTCTCAAAAGAATATTGAGAAAGTACATTATTGCTTGCAGGAATAATGCAAAAGTTAGCTAGAATCATTAAATACATCTCATATCTTACTAGCTCAGCACAAAAGAGCCTAAAGCTTATTCCCTAAAAACTGGTATATCAAATACCACAGGTGGCCAGTAAAACAGACAACTGTAAATACCAGTGGACTTCCCAAATCCTGATACAACTAATTCTCACCTGCCCAAATATCACTTCGTTCAGATCACTCATGGATGGAGTCCTCTCTATTAAGTGAGCCTGAAATTTTGAATTAAATAAGAATAAAGAAATGTGCAGTGTATCATATCCTAAAAAGAACAAACAGGAAAAGGAAAAGGAGAGAACAATTTTGAAACAAAAAATGAGTAGCAAATGGAACAGGGAATAGATTCAATTAGTGGGTTCCTTGGTAGCATTCTCCATTTCTAAAGCTACTTAAAACTAAAAAAAAACATCCATGGAAAAGTATCAAAAGGACATGCTAGTTACATTTTTAGCCTGCACCACTCGAAAAGAATTTAGCCTAGGGCTCTAAAAGGCACAAGCTAGTAAACAAGTCCAGACAATCATAACTAGCGTACCAGAAGAATAACTGGCATCATATTATCATGAAATGGAAGCTACTTCAGAAAAATGAAGGTGCCCAGTTTTTTTAAATAAATGTGCCATCACATGCAAAGCACTTCTCAGAAAATAGATAAGCATTACTATACAAAAGTAGCATCTAATGCTAACATTAACAATTATCATAATACCTTGCTCAGATTTGAGAAAAGAATAACAACAAGCAGGTTCACATTACCCTTAACTGATTCTTTCTGTTACACTGTGTTTTACTGCGGTAATCCTAGTTACTCATCTTAAAAAGTTCTGGCACTTTATGAAAAGTTGTTAAGGAAATAAAATAAAAGACCTCCTTTAAAAAAACTTTCATCCATCTTCAATCATCTAAGTAGAAGAACAATCACAGTTGCAATATATCAATCCAAGCGACTGACAAAATCGAATCAAAAAATGAAGCAACAAGCATCTTCATGCAATTCAGTGAATTTATGTCCTGACAGAAAAAGAAATCCCTATTCATACTCCCACATGCATGATATGTCTTCACTTAAATTTCAAAAGCTTTAGAAAAAATATATGCCTGCAGTTTTAGATTCCTGTCATTATTAGAGTGACTTTTCCTGAATTGAGAAAATCAAACGGCAACTTTCTTAAAGAACCCAATAAGAGCAGTACAAATTCAACAATAACCTTATTTAGCTAACCTGTACACCTTCCGGGAAACAGAATGAGGGTAGATCACTCTCCCTAATTTCCACTCTCTTTCCTGGTGGATACTTGAAAAGAATCTACAAGTAAATTGCACTTTTATTATTTTTTATCAGAGCAAAAAGGGTAACAAAGTCTAGAGGCCAAGGCCCTAGAGTCCAAATCAGGATGGAATTTCCTGGACGTCCCAGTATAAACTAAGATTAAAGTTTCCAGAGTCCATGAAAGCTATCCACAATCAAGTATGTCTAACAAGGTTTCACCAGATGAAAACTAATAATAGTACCAACGGACAAGGCTTATAGGATTATATCAGACAGAGATATTAAAAGTACACATGCTGACCTCAATTAAATTTCTGATAAAGGAGAAATTCAGATGTCACTCTGAACTGAAATTGTGCTCAAATCTTGTATTTTACTCCTATAATGAGATTTAATGGGAAGACTGAAGAGTGAAACAAGGACAACAACAGTAAAGCTTTTAGAGCTCAATTGAACAAGAGTAATACCCAATTGTTGACCTCTCCCTCCTCATAAAAAAAGGTTAGTTTATGAATTATCACCATAGCAACAGTTTGCATCTATAAACAAAATGAAGAAACTGAAAACAACATGCATCTATTAAAAAAAAGGTATTACATCTATTTTCTTCAAAGAAGTGCTCCTATGTACTCTTCAGGTTTTACCATACCGCAGACAGTATGGGTGTTCTATAAGCTTTGACGAACTAGTGAAAGGGAATAAACAATGTACAACTAAAATGATTACACAAAATGAACTTGTTATGATAGAAGAAATTCTTAGTATTTTTAAAAAACAATCTGTAAACATGACATTATCAATCTACCTAGTCTACACTCTACAGATCAAAGCATCTCTCTTAATAAACACACCCTAATACGTTTTCTCGTAACATGATATCTACACCAAACCTAAATAGAGAGAGAAAAAAGGATAACTGACTACAAATTGTCAGCACCATCTAGAGGAGTTGAGTGCACTATCAACTAATATTTGGTCTTAAAAAACATGAAAAGCATATTGTTGCATCCAAAGCTGAAACAGACAATTTCTTCTAAAGCAGAAGAATTCCTATTACTCTTTGAAGCAGCATACCTGTGGTTCCATGGTTGGTATTGGTCCATGATACTGAAAATTTCTAAGATCTACAATCTCTGAGCGTGCTACATTAGATTCCCAAGCTTTCTTTTTTGCAAAAGCATCCTCAATAACTTCAACATTTGCATAAGAATGAAGCCCAACTACGAAAAAATGTTCAAAGAGCGATGTTGGTTCCTTAAATTGTTTATGATCCTGCAAGAGTCGTAAACAAATAGCTTAATAACAAAGGAAACTTCACATCGAATACAAATTAAAATATTGCAAGAGAAACTAAACAAGAGCATTGGAAGTAAAAGTTGTAGGTCTTAAAGGCCCCAATTAAAAGTACGGAAGAAGTTCTCCGTGCTTATAGGAAAGCACTTTTGTACTTAGACATATATGATAATTGTATCCAAGCTGCTAGAGATAACTATGGTATTTGAATTTGGCAGCTCTGCGATCACACATTCAAATATCTACCAAGCTTGTTAGGTTATGACTCATGAAAAACATCAGATTGCATCAACTGCTTTCCTAAGAGTACGAAAAACATCTCCAATGCACCTCCAAACAAGGCAGTATCGTATAGTAATTTGCTCATTTGCTTTACCAATCTGACTAGTGACTATTTGTTGAACGGAATACAGCAAACAGTGAAAATGTGAAATAGGAGAGGGAAGTGTTAGAACTCACTGTCTGCTGCTATTTTCCATTTCTAGGTAACACCAAAACTATCAGGATATTTGCATTGATTTACCGATTTCAGTTCACAGTTATCCATTCAAATCAGTTTCAAGTCATCCGCAAGGCAAAAGTTGCATACAAATACACAAGTGTCAAGATCAGGATTGAACAAAACAGACGAGTTCGATACCTGCGCCTTGGAGTGGATTTGATACCAGAGCCGCTTCTGGTTCGCCATAGCCTCAATGTTCAATGTCGTCCGCAGCAACTGCTCCCTGGGGCTCCTCTCGGCACCTCCTCCACCTCCAATTGGTCCCCACTTCCACGCGCGCTGCATCTGCTGCCGAAACCGCTGGAAGCTGCCGGTCCGGGCGTGCCGTACCTGCTGCTTGATCTGTGACAGCGGCGATGACGACGTCGACGTGCCCGACAGCGCCGGCGACGACGGCGCCGACGGGATCCTCGACTTCGACTCCTCCCTCACTGGCGATCCTGCTCCCGCCGGGTCCATTGGATTCTCCTGCTCCTCCGCTCCCCTCGCGCGCTGTTCCGACGCCGAAGTCGACGGCGACGCGGCGCTTCCCGTATCCACCCTGCCCGGCTCCTCTCGCGATTCAGAAACCGCCGGTGACTCCTCCCCGCCAATCGCCGGATGCCCCGACGCTGACGCCGAGGGTGGCTCGTAGGTTTCCACTTCCTGCGCGGCCGCCGGCTCGTCGCCCTGCGGTCTCGACACTGATAGCAATGAAGACTGCGAAGCGTCCGCGGTGGTCTCGCCCTCGCGGCATGCCACCGGCGACGCCGAGGCGGTCGACGACCCCTCCACTGCATCCTCAAACAACTCCGCCTCCCGCGGCGACCGCCCCTCCTCCACCTGCCCGCGCGGCTCCGGCTCCGGAGAGGCGGGGTCGCCGGAGAGCTCCATATGCGCACGAGATCGAAGCAACTAGGAATTGGAATTTGTGGGCTCGGCTACGTGTGTAATTGAATGCCAAGGATCAAACCAGTTACCAAATGGAAGGGGAAGAGGAGGACGACGAGAATAATGAATGTTAAAAACAGAACAAAAAATAGAGAAAGAAAAAGTAGATGGAAAAAAAATAAAAAATGGAGTCCGACGGAAAGGGCGCGGGGAAAGGGCGGCACGTGGCCGGAGTGGCAGGCGCTGATGTGTGGGACCGGGCCCACAACGCGGTAGGATCGAGTTGCTTTCGCGTGCGCGTATGCATTCGCTTGGCCTTTTCTCGGGATGGGACGTGTGTTAGGCATGTATAATAGTTAGAGAAAATTTTATTTTTTTTTATTTTTTTTCAAAAAAAAAAAAGAGAAAATTTTATTTTTAATATGTCATATTATTTTTAGACACTATATCTTTAATAGATTGTCTTACATACTCTACAAAACTGTCTTTTCATAATTTTTATTTAAAATGAGACCCACCACGTGTAAACCGTCTTCGATGCCTCTTCTCTCTCCCGTCGCTACCCTATCCTCCCACCAATCTCCCTCTAGTGACGCCCTCCCCTTTCTTTGGCCAACGCCCTCTTCCTCCCCTGCTACCATCCCACCCCCGCCGCCACCTACATTGTCCTTAGTCATCGCCACGTCCTCTGAGCTCACCGCTGTCGATCTAGGCCGTCAACATCTAGAGTTGATTGGATCTGAATCTTGTTCGCTAGATCCGCCTTGCCGACAACTATGGTGCAGCCGCCAAGGACCACACCGCCTCCCTCCTCTCTCCATCTTGCCGGAATCCAGGTCGGCCTCACCATCCCGATCGACGCGGTGGCACATGGGGCGGTCCTCGCGTTCGTCACCATCGCGACCTTTTTCGGTCGCCATGGCCGCCGGCTCCGTCATGTGGCCGTTGTCGTCTTCACCGCACCTAATTGCGCCATCGTGTGGGCCCTGCAAACCGCGTGGGTGACGACGGCCCCTCTCCAACAGTGCTCACGCCGTCTCTTACGCATTGGATTTTGTCATATGGTTGTCACGTGAGGAAGCGATGGCTTCTCTTATCTCTCATGCTTATCTCTCATTCATATCAGATTTAGGGTGATGTGGCAAGTTAATCGATGGCTCACGTGTGACTATTGGAGATACCTTTAGTGTAGTTGTCGGTCAAAAAGAAATATCTCACTTTCATCGGGCTTTTTCGTAAAAAGGTCACGTTACATATACCCCCTCACCTTTAAGTGCATTTTAGCTTTGAAAATTTTCATGTAGTTTTGCTTTTTTAAGGGACATTTTTGTGTTGGATTGTCTGAATCACCAAGTTTGTTTATGGGCAACTGATAAATCATGTCATATTATATACCACACTCATCTCGCCCCTGTCTACTTGTCTAGTGTATATATCTCTACATTGTTTTTCCCACTATTTATTTCAAAGCTATTTTTCACTACTATTATTTATTTTTAACCAAAACACATCAATAATCACTAAAAGACACCAATAGCAGCCAATACGACACAGAGATGATTTCAAGCATTGAGGCTGACATAGCACGGGCGACGATGATCGGTAGGGATGCAGCCAGAGCTTGTTGCAGTACAGCTTTATATTGGAACAACCTAGGGGTGCTTGCACAATACGACCACATCATTAAGCCCTCGACTGGGCTCTCGCCGGCTGTCCCGTTTGATAGTAGTGTTGGCGGTTGGTTGTCCATGCCTCCATGGTTTGTGCGTTCTGGGCCTGGTTTTGTGGCGGAGAGACAGGCGGAGGATGGACGGTACGGCGGCGACCAGATTGGGGCGCCGGTAGCCTTGCCGTACGACGCACCGACCGGAGGAGACGAACCCGGTCTATTTGGTCTCCCTGGTTCCATCCGCCCTGGCTACATTCTCTCCGCCTTTGTTCCTCCTTCTCCCCCACGCTCTCCGTCACGTCGGCGCCACCGCCGCCACTCCACCCGCTCTCCCTTCCCCTCCCATATCCCGACGCACCCCCTCGCCCTCTCCACTTCCCACCCCTCTCCGCCATGCTCCCTCCTCCGCCACCTAGGACAATCGCCACCCAGATCTGGCCGCACCGCCGCTTCTTCTCCACCCACGCCGGTGGGCGCAGCGCTTAGATGGCTGCCACCGGCGATACCCCGTACAGCGGCAGCTCCCTCACCTTGGCCGCTCCTTGAGCACATCAGCGACTAGGTTCGGCGGCTGCGCTTCTTCCTTTTCGTCTTCCACCGCGACGGCCGCGGAACTCCGACGAGCTACCCTGCAGCTATGCCGTTCACTATGGTCGCGTCACGGCAACCTGCGCTCGTGCCCGCGGGAGGAGAAACGGCAGCGCTGCGCTGTAGAGGAGAGGGGAGCCCCGGCGACCTAGTTGCGTTTGTACACCAAACCAAAGCGGGTTCGCCACGGCACGGGGGATATATGATTTTGGGTCACCGCGCGAGGTTGGTTGGTGTTGGTGCGGTCGTCACGGGTGAAACGGATGGAAGGTTCGAGCCGGCAGGCAGCTGCAGCGCGCCCGTGGCCGGGAACTGGGATAGCCTCTCCTCTTCGTGGCCACCATGACCCACAGCCTGGACCTGGACCTCATGTTCAAGGTCGTGCATGGCAGGCAACACGCGCGTGCGTTTCTCCCTTTTGGACGTCAAGGACCAGACTCGCCGGGCCGAGGCCGGCCGCTGCCTCAGACTTGCAGGAGCATACAGTTAAAACTGTAAAGGTGATATGGAGAAGCAAGCAATAGCAGGACTACTCAGGCATAGTAGACCAGGCGAGAACATCATTGGCGTCATCTCCATCGAATCATGGAGTCATCTTTTCTTATGAACAGTAATTTTATATAGGATTTGAGAAAATTTTTTGAGGTCCCATGACCCCAATACTTATGTGCTGGATCCGCCATGGTAGACCGACTGACGATGAATCAGGATGTTGACAAAGCAAAAAAATCTCAGCACAGGTAAAAAAAACTCGAGGCGTTAGCGCAGCCTGGCAGCAAGCAAACGGCGGCATGCCATGCATGAAGAATCCTGTTCATTCTGGAGTATCTTGCCATCAGCAACTGGACAATAGCAAATAGGCTTCTTAAAATAACAACAGCAAACAGGTAACTGCAACTAGTACGACGTCTCACTTCTGTCATCTGTTTTGGTAATTTTTCAGTGTGTAATGTCTTAATGTTTGTTTATCATGTTGACGGCATTTGTTGTGTTTTCATGGGAAACGCAATGGGCGGTAAAAGACGCGTAACATCACCAGTCACATGCTTTAGTAACAAAACTCCCTACTATCTCCAATGGGAGTTTCTAAAACTCCCTACTATCTCCAATATAGCCCCCTATCCGATCATGTCGATATGTTGATAGATAGGAACTACGATGAAACCAAAAGTTTACCAGTCAGTTTTCTAAGCCAACAATTACTAGCCAATTAACAGAACTAGACGTTAAACAATCCATCTTGTGCAATATGACCACACCACAGTACCTCACATTGTTCTTCTAAAGGAGAGCCAGGCGTGCAGCACAATGGTTCTTCCTGTTTGGACTTTCTGGTATGTCTTCTTTCGCTTGTCTCAATTTGTGTAACAATATACGGAAGTGATATTCGACTGTTTTTTGAGCAGAAATCACATGCATTTCTAATCTTTCGATCTTCGTGAAGATTCATGCGCCGCCTTCACTGTAGGCATCTTCCTCCTCTCCGGCGACGCCTTCGTCTTCGCGCACCGCCATTCTGTGGGATTAGGGCCCAAGTTCATCATTAGGGTGAGGGGCCAAGGCGATGGCAAAGGTGGTGGGGCGGCGAGGCGGCGATGGCGTCGTCTCGGCCGCGGGTGACGAGGAGGGTGGTGGGTAAGGTCGGTGGCAGGGGCGAGGACCAGATTGGCTATTAGGAGGCGATGGGTGGTGACGGCGGATCCGGCAGTGATGGCCGTCGGAGATGGGGAAGAACAGCAGGGGTGGGGACACTGGAGGCCGGTGAAGCGACAGGGAAGAGGATAGCGGCAGGGGAGGAAGATTTGAGGGAAGGGGAGAACGGGGTAGGGGGAGGAGGTACGTAGTGGGGATCGCTGGCGTTGAAGGCGACGTCGGTGAGGCGGAGGGAGGTAGTGTGGTTGGGTTGGGGGCAAGGTGGGGAGGAGAGTTAGGGTTAGGGTATTTTATAGGATTTAGGGTGAATCTAGGGCTTTGGATTTTCATCCAACGGCTCTAAAATCTGACTAATTTTGTCCTTAAAAGCAGTCGAATGTTGTATGGACAGACTCAACAATATATAGCACTCATTCTGTATCAAGTTGTGCTTTCTCTCAAGGAGGAAAGCGTAAGTGCATAGGCATGATCCTCGGCGTTGCGTAAGGCAGCGTCGAGTCGATTCTAATCTGAACGCCCGATGAGAAATGAACGGCTTAGATCTAATTTTGTTATAAAAAAGCATCGTAGCTACGATAATTTTTACTTGTAGCTACGATAATTTTATCGTAGCTACGATAATTTTCTTGTATCAAACCGATCCGAGCCATTCATTTCTCATCGGACGGTTCGATTTTGAATCACTCTGACGTTGCCTTACGCAACGTCAGAGGACCCCGTTTCAAGTGCATAATGCATCTCATTTGCAAGCATGACTAATTCAGTCTTGGGCTTCAGCTCCCGTCGTCTACTTCACCACTCTGACCTCGATGGACTCGTCTCCGATGAATACGACACCGGGGGACCTGAGTGATATCATCCTGACCTTGTCGTTGCAGCGAATCAGCCCTCCCTTCTTCAGAGATGGGAGGTTATAGACGGATTTATTCATCATATACCCTCCTCATAGATGAAAATTCAGGATTTACCCTCCTGACCCACGTGTCAATGACTTATAATGACCCCACATGTCATTGAGGTAAGAGGGTAAATCCTGAAATCCCCAATTCAAGGGAGGGTATATAATGAAGATCCCCATGACAATCACTCGCTTGCCTCCCTGTGGGTGTAATGCACCTCGAGGTCGATGTCATCGTGATATAGCTTTGATCTCCAGGCCTTCACGGTGCCATCATCGGACGTGGAGAGCGAAAACTGCTCCCAGGAAAGCAGTGCGATGATCGCAGACGCGACGAAGTTGTACATGCACCAATGGGTCTTGAGGTCCCATACCCTGATGTTGTCTTCTGCGGAGCTAGAGTAGAGCGCACCCTTTGTTGGATAAATAACACCGGATCTGCACGTCCAAACTCAATATGACCGCTCTGATCGTTCCTATGACTATGTGGTGAAAATAGAGCAGTCTCAGGTTTGTTCGACCACATCAGTCGATGCTCTGTTATCGGATGGTGAATAGTACAGATACGAGTTACCCGTGGACGCACACTACACGGGGAAGTCGAACAAGTGAGCACAAAGGAAATTTTTCCGATGCGAACATAACTTGCGTCGTTTTTCTTCTTTCTCTGCTCATTCGACTTACTAAGCTCTTACATATTGGAGTATCTTATAATTAGTATACAAGTATACCTAAAGTGATAAAGGAGTATTTCAAATTTGTTTAAGTGGTATATTAGAGGTGGGTGTAATTACACCGGTGTAAAAGGTATTTTTCCTATATATATATATATATATATATATATATATATATATATATATATATATATATATATATATATATATATATATATATATATATATATATATATATATATATCAAGGGTATAAAATATTTTCATACCCAAACTCAAAAAAATATCAATAATACACGTGTATCGGATGTGGGTGCCTAGGCACCATAGTGCCTTACGTAATTTTCCTATATATATATAACCGGGCCTCCTGCAGAGCACTCAACTGCTCCGCCGCTCACCTATGCTGCTTCACTTAGCTGCTCGCGACTGCTACAGTGACCAGTCGCCTGCCCATGCCGCTTCGTTCAGCCGCCAACGACTACTACAGTGATAAGCCACCTGCCCACGCCTAGCCAGTTCACCGACCAAAGTATGGTCTGTGTCATCCATGACCACCCGTGCTGACGCCTGCTACAGTGATTACCGTACTACCACGACCACTGCTTCATCCTCAACTTGTCTTCGATCGTGACACTAGAGCTTCGACCACGCACTCACTATCTCAGTGAAGCCTGTACCAAAAGTTTCTATAAATAAACTAAATATATAAACTGCAAAAACACAAAAGATAAGGATGGAGAAAGCTCAACACACATTGAAAAAATGCATACCGCCAGCACAAGCATTATGAAGAGGAATTGCTCCTTCTTCATCTTTGCGTTCCAAGCTAGCTCCACGTTCCAACAGCAGCTGCAAGAAAACCATAATTAGATACAACAAATAAGCAGACAAAAATATGCAAGATAACAATGTGAACCTGCACACAAGGTAGATGGCCATATAAGCATGCTGAGTGAAGCACAGTATCACCATCTTCAACTGGATCATCAATGCTGACACCACAATTATCTGCATACATATAACAATATATCCTAAGTAAAGAGCTCCACCTGTGACAATCGAATATACACAAGTGCTTTTCCTGTTGCCAGCTTTCCACTTGCAAGTAATTGCCAAAAACACCAGCAGAAAAAAACTGATACGAAGAAAATCTTAAGAATACAATAATTTAGCAATAAAAACTTTTAAATAAACATAGTCAATATGTCCTGACACACTGAGATGGTTAGTCGATAGGGTCAATGGATAAATCTAAATATTACATGATGAAACAAACATAATCATTACAGTAGTGTTAAGAATGCTACAAGGAGTCAAAGACAGAGCTCTTAAAACACATCACTAGAAAAGTATGACAAATAGTATGAAGATACAACGTTGACAATTATCAAACCTCTGTACCCAGCTCTACCCCTGCGATAGCATATGCTTCATTTCAGTTTCAGCTTCCACAAGAACTCACGAAAGAAAACAATTGTTAACCTTATTAAATTTCAAATACGAAAGGAGAAACAAGCAAGCAAATCTCAATGGCAAAACCAGGCTGAACTATTAACTACGTATGCTATGAGATGACAGAGCATAATGTTCTTTTTTCCGAATAGATGTTCTGGAAGAATGGATATTACATCATTACAGAATTCAAGGTAACCATAAAATGGTGTTGAAACAAAGAAGATGCAAAGCCATCCAATTAAGGTTGATCAAGATCATGGAGAAGCACATAACATGCCAACCAAACAATCATATAGCATGCAGATGAAAAAGAACGAGGTAACATATTCACAAACTAGAGTTATCCCTTCAAATTTCTTTGGTTGGGCAAAGAAATTAAGGGTGTGTTTTGCATTGTGGTGTCTTTTTAAAAGTGCTTATGTTTTGCTATTTCCAAACAAACTAACTGATAGGCAAACTCTTTTCTAGAGATGTAGAACAGATATTTTTATTATAGCAGGCAAATATTTTCTGTGACTTAACTTTATCCTGTTGCTTCCTCAGCACAACAAAGCAATGCCAAGCTGGCTCTAAATCAATTGCAAGAACTGCAATTACAGATATCACAAATTGCACAAGTAGGGTGCTAGATGTAAGTCGCCACATTTTTCGTACAACGGATATTATAGATTTCAACAACAAAAAGCATAATCTAGCATTAACTTACACTGCAAAAGCGTGCATCCATCTAGTGCTTCTAGATGCAGAATTGCATTCAAGTGCTACGGAACCAAGTGGAGATTTTGCTCACGGATTCCCTAAAGATAAGAACTGATAGAGCATCAATCAATAATTCAAGTGACCACTGAAAGAAGCACACAGAGGGCTCGTGCAGATACGAATCAAACCCAAACATCATAATCATCCAATAAAAGATTTGCACTAGGAAAATTCAGGTAGAACGCAAGCCGATCCACATAGAAGACCATAAGCTCAGACAGTAGCACTAAGCTAGATGTTAAAACAACAGCAGTATGGTGGCCACACCATGCAAAGTACTAGCAATCTGGCTAGAGAAGCCCTATACATGTTCACGAAAGGAGTACACTGCAAAAGTAAGAACCGACACCAATCTATACAATATTTGTACTCTTCTCTAATCAAATGATCTTACAGAACCCTAAAATTGTACGAGGATCGGGATGGCGGAGGGCGGGATTGAGCCACTACCAAGCGCGGCGCGGAGGGCGTCGACATTGCCGGATTGGGCGGCGTCGGCGAGGGCGCGGAGGCAGCGGCACCTCGTCGTCGTCGGAGGGGGCGTCGAAGGCCTCGGCGTGGCCGGCGACGTCGTCGTCGTCCATAAGGCCGTGGCGGCCGCCGGGGACTGCCATCTGCGGCGGAGGCCTTGTTTGGTTTTGGTCTCCGGGAGTCTGCGGTTTGGGCTCGCGAGCGTCCGAAGGAGAGGAGAGAAAACGCTCTGACGGCGGCTTTGGAGACTTGCGAGAGCGCGTTGGGCAAAAACCTAGGTATCTGGAGACGGTCCTCGTTCCTCAAGCATCACGGTGGAAGCTGTACTGTGCATTATACTGGTATTGCATAGAAAATAGACTCTTCAGATCGATTTTTTATAAATTTCTACTACTTAGGAAAAAAAAAGTTGAAGCATTTACGGTAGAAACTATGTTGTGCATTATGTTAGCGTTGGATGGAAAATAGACGTCCGAGATCAATTTCAACAAATCTCTACTACTTAGAAAAAGGTGGTGGGTGATATGTTCTTCCGCTCCTCCTCTCCTGGTCCTAACGAAAAACCATGCCCTCCCAAACAAAAAAAAATCTGGATCAACGTAGCACCCCATCATAATCCTCTCATACGTCGCCCTCCCCTCCCCTCATGAAGCGTCATTGCCACCTCTCCTCTCTACTAATATGTTGCCACCACCTCCCTTCCATCGTCCTCCCCTCCCATCGCTAGTGCCGCCGCCGCCGCTTCTCCCCCTAATCTGCGTCACCGTCACAGGCTCATAATCAACAAAAATCACTATATGAAGGAGAAGTTATAAGTATAGAAAACTTCAGCGTGTATCAACCGTATAACTACAAGGGTACATATATAGGTTTAGGATCAGAGTCTCTAACAATAAAAGGAACATAGTATTAGTCGGCAACGAAACAGAGACATATCGAAAACTGAAACCGTAACCTTCTCGGAGATGGAAATGGCACCCCGCTTGGAAAGTCTCAGAAGATAACGGTATAGAGTTGAAAGCATCTCGAGTAACCACGTCTGACTCCAGTTGACGAACACACCTTATAGCACCATATCTGATACAGGTCGGTGTATAGTCCATCACAAATACGAATATAGTCCTAATCATAACATCCGATGAATTCATATTGCTTCCTGATCAAACTCTTCAAGCGATCGAAAAACCCGTAGTGATTGGATTCCACTAGAAGTGATTGGATTTGACTAAATTCGGATCATAAAATACAACATAGAAGAAGGAAGACCACTGCACATGGCCCACTCCCAAATCCCAATCGATGGCAACGAGCTTAAGATACATCAGAAAATGCTGAACATCACATGAACGGCACTTGCGAGTTGATGGTGGCCTACAAGCCACCCTGCAACTCGTGGTACTTGTTTACCGTGAATCGGCACCAAATCGGACTTGGATATCTCTTCTTTTAATCCGGTCAGTCAAACGATGGTGCGTCAGACGGATGATCAAACATCATTTCGTGTTGATTAACACCAGGAGAAGGGAAATGTGAAGGAGGCAAAGCATTACTTTCACGCTGCCCAATCTGTCTAGAACTGCATTAACAAAATGGCACGGTCTCTCGAGTTGGTCAGATTGCATCTCATACGACCCTGACGGTAGATTGGCTAGCTGAAGGTTTGCAGGTCAAAAAGGCTTCGGTCATGTCGAGTTTGAAGCTGCTTTTACGAAAGACGTACGTACACTTCCGTAAGCCTGTCACTTCCGGTTCGGGAAAGCAAGAGTTGTACCTCTCGACAAGAAATCGTAGCCGGCGCACGGACCTCTAGTGAATAAGAATGTTTCTATTACTAATACCGTTTCAAGGAAGCTGGCCAAGAACACAAGAATCAAAAAATTATTCCCTATTTTTAGTTATCTAAAGTTATACTCTTGATTATCTGAAGTTACAGGTGATTTTTTGAAGGGAGAGCTGCAACTTCAGGTGATTAAGAGTGCAATGAGTCACCTGAAGTTGCAGGTGTTTTTTTGGAGGAGGGTTGTAACTTCAGTTGATTAGAGTGCAATTTTAGATGATTGAGAGATAAAAAAATTTCAGTCGCTTGTGCAATAGCAAAACCGAATTATAAATGCTGACGGGAAGAGAGGTAGGCCAACACTTGTACGAGACCATTCTTGTAACGCCTGCAAGAGGTAACTTAGCTACAGGGTCCGGCTTGCCTGCAATTATCGAGTGGGAGGCGCTTGTGCATTGTACATATGCATGCATCATCGGATCATCATCACAAGCAGGGGCGGAGGGCCCGGTAGGGCAAGGTAGGGCGCTCGCCCTACCTTGGCTCCGCCGCGAATCCCCACCCCGAGTTAATTTGGCCGCCATGGATGCCAGGTTGAAGGTCCTGCTGCTGCTATTGAACGAAGTCTAAATGTTCTCACGAGGAAGATGACTGAATCGTTACTTCGTAAGTCTGTTAGTCGACCTTTGGCCTTTGAGCCTTGACGCTTCACGTTTGCGGCTTGCCTTGTGGGCTTGTGGCTTGTGGGCCGCGCAACATATGTGGACTGGGACTGCGGTAGCCTGTTCGTTTTCCAGAGCAGCGACGACGCTTTGCCTTCAGCCGCCGGCCATACCTTAAATTTTTTTCGTCCTCCGCCACTGATCACAAGAACAACGCATTGAAGTATGCACAGAAACTTGACTCGTAACGCTTCGGCGATTAATGATGCGCTTTTCTTTCCCCGTGAAAGGGATCGATGAGCCGCTTCATGAGAAATCGGGCTCCTCCAGGATCTGCCAACAACCTGGTACAAACATTTCTCGCTCCACCAGGGTTTTGTAAGTCTCAGAAAATAACAGCGCCCTAAACTGAACACTCCAATTTTTCAGTTTGGCTGCTGCCATGTGCCATACATTCCGTTTTGGTGAAAAATCTCTCCGTAAGATAGGGTGTGTTTGGTTGCTTTTGAGTGGTGGGATCGTATATCCTGGATAAGGGGAAGCTGGATGAGGAGGGCCGTATTTTGAAAAAAAAGAGTGTTTGGTTCGATGTATCTGTGGATACAGGCTGAATGAGTATGTGATTGGTAGGTCAGATATGAGATCTGTATGAAGGTCTTGCTCGACTCCTCGATCCGGGCGGGCGATCGGTTGAAATGGCCTTCACTCCCGGTCCCGGATGAGATCGTATGTGGGGACGAGCGGATCCAGACTTCCATATTAAATTCGTCCAACCAAACACCCTAATTTTTCGCAATATACGGTGGAGCTGGGATCCGACCGTCCATATTCAACAAACCAAACACACCCATATAGAATCTCAAGTACCGGATGCAGTGTGTCCAACTCGAATGGCATGGAATGGGAGAGGATGCATCGGACAACAGCCAAACCAAGCGATGTGTTCAGTGGTTCAATGTATGTGGTGATGTGACCGGCCGGGAGCCAGCATTTCGTCGCGGCCGCCGGCTTTCACTGCCCACACCGCCGCACCACCCAACCGTCCCAGGCTCGGCGCGTCGGCAGCCGCCGCCGCCCAAACACGTCAAGGACGGGCAGCCCGGATGGGCCTCGGCTCACTCTTATGGTGTGTTTGGTTTGGAGTCAGGTAAGGATGGAATGAATCCATCCCTGTTTTTAAGAATAGAACTGTCTCCATCCCCTATTGTCCCTGGAACCAAACACACTATTGGAGGCAGGTAGCGAGGAAGAGGGACAAGCCCATCCCCTCATTTTTGAGGGATGGGGGCATCCTCAATTTAGGGAATATTCCTGGATATTCCCAAAGGGTGGACTCTGTCCCTGCTGACTCCAATCCAAACAGATCCAAATCTGGGATCGTCCCGTCCCATTCCCTATTGTTCCTGGAACCAAACACACCCTTAGTTCCCCATCAATCCGGTTTCAGCTTTTGCTTCCAGTAGACAGAAGGCAGAATAAACACATTATTTTTTAATTTTAGATTTTTTTGTTTTTTTTCCTGTATTGTTCGAGAAAATATAATGATGTTTTTTATTTTTAATTGGATGATTAGAAAAAACTGACCGTCTAAATGCTGATATCGGTAAAAACGGATTTAACGGGCCTTAACCGCGAAGCCTTCGTACTTTATTTATTGCGTCGCATAAAGATTAAGCTGCTACGCTACTTCTCTTCGTTTTATTTTTTTTAAAAATGCCGACGGCTTGCGCGCCGCGCCTATATAACCGGCCCGCGTCGAGCGGTCGAGCCGCGCCGTGCAGTCGGGCTCCCGCGAGGAACGCGTTTGCCAAGCCCCTCTCGCGAGCGCGGGCGAGTCGGTGCCGGCCGCGTGCTGCTGCTGCCTGCCTCCGGCGGCCGCCTTGGCCGGTGCTCGCGCGAAGGTATGTATGTGCGTATGCGCGATTGCGCGTGGGACGGTGTTTTTTCGGCTTGGCATTAAGTACAGCGAGGGGCGGCGCTCGGCTGCTCTCTTTGCCTCTTGATTTCTTTTTGTTTGTTTCTTTGTCTTCTTCGGGTGTCTCGTCGTCAGGTCGCTGGGGACGGGATGAGAGAAGGTGAAGCAGCCCTGAGAAGAGAGGCAGAACGAGAATTGTTTTGAGCTTTTTTTTAATTGATTTATCCTTTTGATTTCTGTTCAGATGCTAGGTACGATCTACACAACACCTGAAAATTGAGATATCAGCTGGGGGGAAGCTGCAACAAATGGAGATGGACTCGGGATCCAGGCAGTTCGGGTAAGCACCATTTCTTAGTTCTTGCAGCTGATCCTTTTTCCGGCTGTTTTCTGTGAATCACTCTTTTTTTTTTTCATTTTTCTTTCCCGATGCCAGTTGCGTGCATTACAAGCGGAAATGCAAGATAAGGGCGCCGTGCTGCGGTGAGGTCTTCGATTGCAGGCATTGCCACAACGAAGCCAAGGTCAGAACTTAAACATTATTTTCCTGAATTTTTAAAATTTACATGTTTGAGTTGGCTCTGATGGGAAAAACATTCAACGCTGCTATAACATCTCACATAACAACATGAGATATTATTATGAAACGTCATCATCAAAGTAAAAAATAAATAATAAAAGTAACAAAATAAATCACAAGAAAATTAAAACTTTAAAGGTACTTTAAGAGAGAGCCGGTGCCCGGTCTACTTCTAGCTAAATATGAGTTGGCTCTGAAATAAATGTTTGAAACATAGGATCAGTCTATTTCTAACCAAATAAAGAATAAATAAAATGACATAAATAGTGGCAAGTCACGGTGCTGAAACTCGAGTGCTCCCACTCATGCATGTTGCTATCACTCTACTTGTCTTTTACCTAAGAATGGAAAGAGCAAACGCGAGATTTAGAAATCTCAGCAAGTACTTAACAACGGCCGCAACACGGTAAGAAAGAACAGGTAATACAAGTAAGATATATAAAGGACAAGCAATGTAAGCAAGATGTGAGAAAGACAAGCATCGCAAGCAAGTAATTGATACAGGTTAAATACAATAAACCTAGATTATCGGAACACTGATATAGATCGAAAATAGAGATCGCAAAAATAGTATTATCAAAGATAATTGTTATTTAGCAAGTTATGACAACGACATTGGCAATTACCCCCATATACCTGGATATACAAGAATAGTCAGGCACAACGCTATCCTCGACTGTATAACCGCAGACGTGGTGTAATATCTTGAGTAACGAGAGTGTACGATCCTTATACGTTACCAGGTGAGTGGCAAGTGTACGGTCCCTGTATGTTAACTGTTATATTATTAACATGTTATATGGGCGCGCCCTCCAGACAGACGTGAGGAAGAGAGAGAAAGAGATGGGAAGAGATTGGAGAGAGGAAGGTCGATTGAAAAAGAGACGGGGAAGAGAGATATAAACGGAGAGAGAGAGTTGAATATATTAGAGATAGAAGAGAGATTAGGGATAGATTTTTTTGGTGCTACAGTTGCTGGCCGTACTTTGTTGCAGGATTCATTGGAGGTCAGCGTCCGCGACCGCCACGAGATCCCTCGCCATGAAATCAAGCTGGTCAGTGTTCTTGGCTTGTTCATTTGGTCGTTTCCTGTCGTGCTTTACTCTCTCTCTCTCACACGCGCTATTTTGCTGCATTGGGTGCCGGTTGTGTTGGACATGATAGTCGTTTGCGTTATACAATTTTTCTTGGAATGATTGATTATTGATGCTTCTGTTCCATATTAATACAGTGATACTGTACGCTCCTCCAATATGTCATAGGCAAGTTCTGTTAATATTTGGCCTACATGTGTTCCGTACAATTGCTGTGTGTCCATGTAGACACCGTAGCTGCATATGCACATCAGCATGTAACAAAGTTGAGAATGACAGGATCGAAGAAACACCCAAAATTTCAACGGAATTTCAGTAGTTTAATGGAATGGTGGCATCAAGCTAGCCTACAAACACCCAAAGGGAATAGAAAAAAAAATTCAACGGAACAGTCATCTACATAGCTTGGAATATTTGGAAAGAGAGAAATAGGAGGATCATTCATAATGAACAGCTCGCCTTCAAGATAAGAGAAGTACCATCTCTGGGAGCAAGCTTTCGTTGATTAGTTCTTTAATTCCAGTTGTGCCCAAGTGCCAAGTGGCCTCAGCCGCGAGTTTTTCATGTTCGTTGAGTAGTGTTCTCCTTCTCCCTTGTTTAACTCTTGAAATTCCTCAGAGCTCCTGCCTTACCGTTCAAAAAAAAAAAAAAAGAATGACAGGATAGCTAGGAAAATGTCAAATGGGAGCAAGAATATAGACATGTCTCACCATCAGTCGAGATAAATAGCAGTACAGCTGATTGAGCACTGCAAGTTGAGGAATGGCTGGCATTAACTATGCACTCCTGTGGAAGTGGACTGACAGGTGTTTCAGATGTAACATGAAGATTGGGAGATGGGTTCCATATGTTCACTCTATTTGTCAGAAATTCTAGCCAAATTCAATGAAAGTTTTGTCTTTTACCACATAACTGCACAGAATTTGGCTTATTAGGAGTATTAAACTGAGGACCAAAGACAGCTCTGCTGAAACCACAATTATCCTCAATCTTTAAAATCTAGTGCCTTTACACCCTTTATTGGCCGTTTTGAAAATATGAAGTACAGTAGAATGCAAAAAAAAAAAGGAGCTTACAGTCGCATCCGTATAAAAATTAAAAGAACGATAATTTGGAACCATTATCTAGATATAGCATACAAAAGTCGTTATCTACTGAATAATTTTTTAGAACACATATCTACTGAGTGGTATCCTCTAGTTTATTCAAGAAAAGGTGGGAAAAAACAAAGAAGATATCTAGCATAGAAAAAACTCTTTGCATTAGTAGATATTGTCATATGGACATCGCCTGTTATTTTGCAGATACAGATATCAGTCATTGTCCCCCTTTTCCACTTTTAATCGTTTAAATCATTATGAACCTCCCCCACCATATACTGATCTCACTCCAACTATTCTACTTTTTTGAACCTCACAGGTTATCTGCTCTCTCTGCAACAAAGAACAGGATGTAAGTTGCCTATTAATGAGTAAGAATAGTGTTTCTCAGGTGCTGTCCGTGTTTCCTGTGCTCACCTGATGAAAATCTTTTGTTTTTTATTTACAGGTACAACAGGATTGCTCAAATTGTGGGGCACGCCTGGGTAAATACTTCTGCGCAAAATGCAACTTCTTTGATGACGATGTAAGCATATCAGAGTTTGAATTATGTTTGGTTAATGAAATTAAATGCTATTTTGAATATCATTTCAGAAGTATTCCTTTACATGCAATTTTGAGTATCATTTCAGAAGTATTTCTCTTGTTTTCTCTGATTTGTGTGACATTCCCTCTTATTTCAGGTGTCAAAGAACCAATTTCACTGCAATAAATGTGGCATATGTAGGCAAGTACTACTATTGCAATCGTGTTATATGAACTTACCGAAATATTAGAACTCTTCTCCGATAAATCTTAAACTTTGTCATTACCTTTTACAGAACTGGTGGTGCAGAGAATTTCTATCACTGTGACAAATGTGGTATGTTTGGTTTGACCTGACTTCGTTAATTTCTTGTTGCTAGTAAAGGTTGCAGTAACATATATGGTGGGCATGTTCCATGACAGGATGCTGCTATAGCTATGTGTTGAAGGATTCTCATCATTGTGTGGAAAGAGCGACGCATCACAACTGCCCTGTATGCTTCGAGGTGAATATTTGTTGTTCCGAGTCCAGAAAGAACATTTTTAGGACTTGAAACTTTTGAGTTTATGATTTTACGAAAAAAAAGTTGCTTTAATTATATGCTTCTGCCACAGTATCTATTCGACTCGACAAAAGATATCAGCGTGTTGCAGTGTGGACACACGATTCATTTGGAATGCCTATACGAGATGAGAGCACATCAACAGTAAGTATTCACATAAAAAAAAGTCATCTGATTAATTTCTAGATCCTGGCCTATCCCCATCAATATGGTGTCAAATGTGTCATTTTCTCAGATTCGCATGTCCAGTTTGCCTGAGGTCTGCTTGTGACATGTCTGTTGCATGGCAAAAGCTCGATCAGGAGGTACAGTTTCCTTCTCCCATTACAGAACTCATCCATTAGACATTGATCCTGTATAGATAGCCACCGTCCAAATAACTCTTCACTCAGGTTGCAGCATCGCCAATGCCAGCGATTTATGAAAAGAAGATGGTATGAAAAATTTATTTGAAAACCAAGTTCATCCATCTCCCTAGGGGTTCCTTCTGTGAAATCAGCTGTTTGTTCAAGAAATGTTCTGTTGTTTGCTTTCAGATATGGATTCTTTGTAACGATTGTGGGAATACATCAAAGGTGCAGTTCCACATTTTGGCACACAAGTGCCCGGGATGCAGCTCTTACAACACACGGCAGACAAGAGGCGCCCCAGCCGCACGCTCTCGAGTCTGACTGTCTGAGAACAAAGGAGAGGAAAGCAATGCTGTCTGCAGTCTAAAATGTCCAATAAGCTGTAGCTTGCGAGGTGTGAAGCTACATTTGCGAGGAGAGCATCTTCACTAAGCCCCTCGTCATCGTGCCAGGATGTTCGTGTTGGTTAGTCATCCGTCTGGTCCGATTGGTGCCTATCGTGTGAATTCATTTTAAGTTACCCTTGGTTGCAAATTGTAAATTCTAGTCTTGTTCCTGAATCAATTTGGCTAGTATGCTACATTTATTCTGAGTTACTGTATTTACTTTCCTATCATATATACTTTACCAATTTTGAACACTGGGTACGAGCTTCAGCACTACATTGAACACTAACCTTTTTTAGCACTGAACCTACCCAGCTTGATTGTTCAATGTACTACATTGAGCTTTACGACGTGAGCGCGGCCTGAGGGAGGGTGGCAATCGGGACGCAGTGGGCTAGTCTAGGTGTTTACACTTGAGTTCGGTATAAACTCGAGCCAAACTTGAGCGAGCATGGATCAATCTTCGAGCATTGAACTGAGCTCGAGTTTGACTCGGCCAAAGCTCAAGTTTGGTTCAACAAAACTCAATATCATCACAATCACACAAAAAGAACAATCAAACATCCTGTAATTGTCGATTCTCAAGCCTCAACCTTTATGAAAGAAGAGAAAGGGTGAGAGGATTCATACTCATATGTCAGATCTGGCCGAACGATGAGGGCTGGCTGCATCACGACAATGGAGGCAGCTTGCTGAGAATTGGGGAGGAAGATGCACAACGATGGATTCGTCATCCATCAAGGGAAGAGAGGTCAGCCATGACGGGCAACGGACGACATGGTGAGAAGAGATCGGGAGAGGCAGCGACTGGAGTGGTGGGGTGTGGCCGGCGTGGTAGGGGAGAGGCAAAGAAGCGGCAACTGCACGTGGTAGGGGAGATCAAGAGAAGTGGTGGCTAGAGTGGTTGGGGGTGGATGGCTGTCGCGCGCGGTGGGAGGAGAGATAGAGAGGCGGCGGTGTAATCACAAAGAGGAACTCACATTCTTTAGTTAGGTTATTTGGTTATTTACTAGGATTGGTCCATTCGGGACAATCGACTTGGGCCTTAGGGAAAAAAATTAAAAAATGGTGAAGGGAAGGACTCTTGGCTTTAGCTGGCAAGACACAAAAAAAAGATTAAGATGTGTGGATGTATTGCTTAAACTGCAACAAACTATTAGAGCTCGACTCGTTGAAGCTCGCGTGCTTGAGATCAGGTTTATTTGGAGCTCGAGTTGAGCTCAATTGCTCAAATCAAACCTACAGCGAGCTGAGCTCGAGTAGCTCATGAGCCTTGAGCTTTTTTACAACCCTATGGCCAACGAAGGAACCACTTCCCCTTCTTCAGGCTCTAAGATGGCCGCGAACCAATTGGTGTACAAGGCCACAATCGATGACAACATAGTCTGCAATCTCAAACTTTTTTACTATTCAGCCCTGTAACACCACGTTTTTAAATCTAGCCCCAACGCACACAAAGTTGCAAAAATAGCCCCTTTCTCGAGCACGAGAATATGGAAAGGCGACACATGTCACCTCCAACGCCGCCCCATTGCAATAGGTCGGAGGCACCTCGAGCGTTGCTAGCGATTGAGCCAACCCACCAGTCGTGGTACACAGGCACAGCAAGACCTGTTACGCTACACAACCGCGACAGGCAATTCCGCAGCGTTGCACCACGATAGGTGAGCCCCCTTGAGAAAAGAAAGTTATGGAATTTTAATTTGAAAGTTATGAATTTTGAGCAACCGCTTGCTTCACATTCACCAGAAACCATAGCCAGTTATCAGTGTTCTCATTATCAACAATTACGAAGGCCACAGGGAGTAACTAGTCATTTGCATCGGCTGCAACCACCGTGACGATGGTGCCCTTGTACTTGCCTGATAGGAATATATCGTCCACCATCTCCCTACACCTTCGTTTAGCTCAAAATTTTTGCACACCTCCTCCCCTCTCCATCATCCCAAACAACAACATGTTCCACTTTGACACCACCATCCCCATCGATAACAGGTTCTACTTCACCACCACGGTCGAACCATGGCACTTCCACGTCGCCACTCCCGCCAGAACCGCCCCTACCCGATGATTCCGCCCTCTCCATAAACTGCACATACACCATCGACCTCCCATAAATCACAACGCTAGGATTGCATGCAATCTCCATGCAATGGATCCATGAGGCGCTGTTTGTCACCTTCACAAGCTCCCATAAAAACTCCCCTGCACCTCCGACTACTGTGGCATACACCGCCTCGATCATAAGCTTCTTCCTAGTAGCCACCCTACCAAACACGCTCTATACGCACCTCGTGAGCTTGGGCAGACCCATATCCTTTAGACCCAGTGTCTAGATCACCATCCTTTTATAATTTAATAGGTCCGCCTCATACAGCTTGTCACGTACAAGATCATCCTGAGAGAACACGAACAAATCTTATATATCTGACATCAGGTACCTACCACCAATGCATAGGGGTGAAAACGGATCGGATTCGGACGGATATTGCTGTTATCATATCCTAACCCATATTTTTTCTCCGGATTCGGTATCAATCGGATTCGGTGTCGGATCGGTCGGGATTAACCCAATTCGTTTGCACCCCTACTTGTTTGTAAGGAATGCATACGGCAAGAAATGGAGTAGGACGACCGACTTGATGTTACTATTTAATAGCTGATGTGGAAGATTTTATTTTTCCATTACAAAAGAAAATGAAACGTCAAATAGTAGCACTAACCTGAAATCATACTTGAAGACGTATCGGATTCGGACGGATGTTCGGATTCGGACGGATATTGCTGTTACCATATCCTAACCCATATTTTTTTTCTCCGGATTCGGTACTAGTCAGATTCGGTACCAATCGGATTCGGTGCCGGATCGGTCGGGATTAACCCAACCCGTTTTCACCCGTACCAATGCACATAAATTCCACTTTATTCCAACAATGTACAACGATGCTACATTCAAACAGTAAATATTGCATCAATTATTACTACCTACTTTCGTTGCCTAGCTGTCTCATCGAAAAATAACAAAGGTAGAGACTAGCATCATATCAACAAAACCCTACATAATATCTTTTTACATATCAACTCACAAGTGCATTATTACCCATATAAAAAAGTAATAAATTGCCATACTCCATTTCTATTAACTCTACGTAAATATTAGTCACTGTATATATCATTCACTAACACTAGTATTAGTATTTGGTAGCTACACTGTCATGGCAACAAAATACGTCTTTTCCCACGTCTAACTCTAAATAAATAAAATCAACCACATAATTATCATGACTAAAACATCATTACCATAACTGATTAACCTATGTCATCCACATAAATTAAACATATACATGAACTAAGCATGGTTATGTACTAATTTCTACACTATCAAGCCATCATTATACTAATTAAACGCTAATCATATATTAACAAAAATACTTGCAAATGAAGAGATTTACCTCTTATTGAAGCTCTCGAGCCGATCTACACTTTTCAAAACTAGCAAATATTCTAAATTTAAACAAAACAACCGCAAAAATTGAATTGAAACCTTTTTACTCACCCTTTCTTCTCCCCCTCTGTTGTTTTTTTGGAGCTTCGGCTGTGCAGCATAGAATGAGAGTAAGGGTGGGAGAAAGTGATGGTCGATTCTTGCCATGCCCAGCTACCACGGTAGGCGCAGACCTCCAGCACTTGGTGGGCACCATAGGCACGGAGAGCCTCTAGTGCCCATGTGCCACAGCAGGAGGGTAGGCCTTGACACCGACCATGCTCACCATTGTTCCCACGGTGGGCCGCTGAAGGTGACACAATTCCCCTCCCCATCCTCCTACGCTCGAGAAGGGGACTATTTTTGCAAATTTATACATCACGAGGCTATATTTAAAAAACATGGTGCTATAGGGCCAAACAGTAAAAAACGTTCTACAGTCTCCACCTTGCCGCAAGAGGAGGCTCTCCATGTTCAACGATTATGTCGTCCTACTCAAGGTCAAGCACTAGCGGGACACAGTCTGCATCACCATCTTCGACGATACCTGGGATGAGCACAAGATGAAGATCAATAAGGTCGTTCGATCGAACCTGCGTGTCCGCCTCACCGATGTTGTGTCTGTGAATGAATGCCATAATGCCAAGTACACCAAACGTGTGCACCTTCACCCCATTGACGACACCGTCGAGGGCCTTACGAGTGACCACTTCAAGGCGTACCTCAAAACGTACTTTATGGATGCCTACCGCCAGTACATAAGGGCAACCTCTTCCTTGTTCGTGGTGGCAAGTGGAGCGTCAAATTAAAGGTCATCAAAATTGATCCCATGACAGAGTACTGTGTGGTGGCCACTGACATGGACAGGCTCAACGATGTCAGGTACGGGCCTGTTTGGTTACCTACATGCAGGTGGCTCGCATCAGCGCCAGTGACGGACCCAGGATTTTATCAAAGGGTATGCCGCACCAAAATTTTCATATACAATTCGGTAAAACCATTTGTCAATTCAGTAAATAATTGTAAAATTTGCACCGTAATTCGGTATACAAGCACTAAATAATATGATAAGTCTTAAATTCAAGGATTAAGTTAGAAACTTGTACAAATTATAATATAAATAGCTCAAACACCATACTTTAGAATATGGATATCATTGAGATGCCTTCAAAAGCAAACTAGTTCCAGGAAAAATTTATTATTATTCAACAGAATTTGAGAAAGGACAATATTACCTCTAGAAGAAAGGGCCTTGATATTATAGGGTTAGGCACAACCAGCTATACTGACATATGGAGATCATCAATAATCTACATGTTGAATTGAACAAATTATGGCATGACAACATCCATCCTTTACACTAACGCAACACGCTGCATCAAACTTAATTTACAGTTTCAAAGCAAGTGGTGGTTCCCTTTCATTCACAATATGAATGAGAATGAACAAATAAAATATTTGGCACTTGGGCACGGATTGGGGCTGAGTAACCTTTTCCAGGTTGAAGGTTCTGGCAGGACGACTATACGGGTAATCCAACAAGAAGCGTGTGATTTGTCCAAACAGTGAATTCAATGAGCAGGATGCCTTGCGTAGCCAAATGCTATTTAGATACGCCAAAAAATAATAAAAAATCCTAATCTTCAATACAGGATTGCTGCAGCAAGGATAAGGACTACTTAAAACATCCAAAGCAGTTTGCCTTGGTACTTGATTCAGTATTTCACAAATGGTTTGCCTTAGTGCCAAATGATAAGAGTCAGAACCCTGGAAGCTTAAGTGTAGATTTTCCAAATTACTTCTACCATATTTAGTATAATTACCTTGAAATTTGCTCTCCATTTTACATAGTCCAGGCTTGACACACAGAAGGGTACACAGCTCTTAGACTACACTAGTATCGAAGGAAGAGCCCAAACTGGTAAATCAATTTAAGCCTACCTATGTGGCCAACTAATCTATAATCTCATTACCATAAGTACTTCATTCTATAATTGTCAGCTAGCACGTAAGAATACTGAAAGCGACAGTGGCAAGTTTTGTTTGAATCCGACAAGAAAACAACAGTTTTGTCAGTTGGCATAGCAAGAATATGGACTACTAAAAACATCAAAATTTTTGTACCCCCATTGTCTTCGTCGTCATAGGAGCCGATCTGCACCCAAATCATGCACCAAAGAAACCATGGTGGGTCTCTCACATCATCACCTCACCTACACAGAGGCGCAGATTTCCGTACAGTCGAATCCACAAGCGTGAGCGAAACTAGCAACGAACACAACTCAAATTGAACCAAATCTACCATACTAATCGCACTTAACGCCTAATCACTCACCACACCACATTCACATCAAAGAAAGGAGGAAAGGGAGGTTTAAAGGCTAGGTTTAACGCGCGCACGAGAGAGGACGAAGAGGCGGCGGCGCATCCGCGGAGGAGAGCGCGGGTCCTAGGCGAGGTAGCGCGTGACGCCGGTGACGAGCACCTGCGCGAGGAGGAGCACGAAGAAGCCGGCGACGCCGTAGGCGGTTGAGGCGTCGGTGTCGTAGAGGCCGTAGGATCGAGGCGGCGCGTTCGGCAGGCGAATAGTCAGCAGCGCCGGGTACTGAGTTCGGCTGGCGGGCCCCATGGTATGCCATAGCCCACCCGGCATACTCTGTGGGTCCGCCCCTGATCAGCGCATGCAGGAGATGGTGTTTGATTGACTGCATGGAGGAGAGAGCCTGCATGAGCTGATGCAAAAAAAACAACTGGAGCCAGGCTGAGGAGGAACGTGGCTGAGGAGCTTCCCACCTCAGCCTGGCCACGCTCATGCAGCTGCATCAGCCCATGCAGGCAACCAAACAACTCCTACAACGACATGGATGGCATGCTCAAGTAGATGTCACAGATCAGGGAGCTGGTCGAGATACCACTTAGGCATCCACTCAGGCAACTGCAGCCGACGGTGAAGATGATATGTACAGTAGAAGCAGATTCATCGCTGGTGTAGAGTCTGAAATTTATTCTTTTACCCAAAGTAGATTTTTAGTCCCAGTTAATATGTCCTGCTAGTTACGGTCATATCTCTACCCCTAAAATCCACCAGTTCAGTTCTTTCCTACGACCACCCCAAATTATGCCCCTAACAGTCATGAGTTTTCCTGCGTCCACATCAATTCGTGTCCCCAGGAAAACCAACCAGTGAAATCAACGATCAAGGATCAATTCCCACCTTTCTCTCTCTTTACCCACTCATATCCAACGATACAGAACCCCACCCCACGTCCAAAAGGTTTCACAAATTCTTTCCAAAAGGTAAAGAGTTCTCTCTCTCCTCCCAAAACCCATCTAGGGTTCTCACCGCCGCCGCGTCGGCGAGAGCCGCCGCTTTCGACCTTGGCTCGCTCGACCGCAAGAATCGGCGATGTGCCGGCCGCCGTCGAGCCGTGCTCAAGGCGCCCATCGTCCGATCTCTCCGAGGTCGCGCGCACCAACCCCACACCGCCGCTCAAGGCCTACGACATCAGACACATCTCCAAGCACAACGAGGAGGACACCCCCGCCGCAGCGACCCTCCACAAGGTCGCCAAGGCCGGCCGCACCCGCTTCAAGCGCGCCTCCTCCGCGTCATCCAACTACAAGCCCAAGCCGCGGGCGGCGGCGGAGGAGCCGGATCGGGAGGAGGAGGTAAACGCAGGACACCACGACGGGGTGGAGGGGGATGACGCATTCCAGCGGGCCTCTAGCCATGAGTCGTCCGACAACCACGACGACGACCACCACGCGGACGATGAGGTGGAGCCGCACTGCCAGCTGGACCAGGAGGCGTCGGAGGCCGAGGCGGGGTCGCACGTCAGCCAGGCGGAGCAGAGCGGGATGGCGTCGTCGGGCGGTGGGCACGCAGACCAGCCGCCGCTGGACGGGATCACCGTCGACGGGAGCAGCATGTTGCAGCAGCCGGCGGCGGTGCCGAGGCCGCCGGGCGGCGGGCTCGCGCGGGGGCTGATGAAGCAGCCATCGCGGCTGGCGTCGGGGGTGCGGCAGTTCGCGTCGCGGGTGTCGATGAAGGTGCCGGAGGGGGTGGCCGGCATGGGCATGCGGCCGGGGTGAATGATGCGGATGCAGTCCAGCGCGCAGATGGGGCTGCGCGGTCTGCGCTTCCTCGACAAGACGTCCGGCGGCAAGGAGGGCTGGAAGGCCGTCGAGCGCCGCTTCGACGAGATGAACAGGGGAGGCCGCCTCCCCAATGAGAGCTTCGGCAAGTGCGTAGGTGAGTACCGGCTACAACTCAGTTTGGCTTGGCTGTTCGTCGATTGGTCATACGCTAATGGTGCGATCCAGAAATGCTAATTACTCGCTATCAAGAACCGCTAATCTCTCAGGCAATGAGTATGCGAATCTTTTGTTGGAGGCATCTTCTTTTTTTCATTTTTACGCTTTGCAACAGTTCTTTGATGATGCCATCAACTGTGCCAATTTGCCCAAAGAGTTGGCAGGGTACGCTTACCTAACTGAGATTCACTGTTTGTTCTTTTTTTTTTGGTAAGAAGAATTGCGATCCACTGTTTGGCCCTCAAGAACCTCCTCAAGTTAATGCTTGTTGTCCGAAATGGTCCCTGAACAGTAACCAGGAACGAAAAATAAATCCAAGTACCAGTACAATTTTACCCACGCTTATGGTTATGCACTTATGCTTGTGGCAAGTAGGCCATGAAACAATAACAGTAAAATCATTTCTATTTGTTAATTTGGATCTCTAATAATACCCATGACTCATGATGTTCTGTCAAAAGAAAAGAAACTATTCCCATCGGGAAAACGATTGATGGTGGACTAATGGACCTGCTTCTCAATTCAAGGCATGGGGGACTCCAAGGAGTTCGCCGGCGAGCTGTTCGTGGCGCTAGCGAGGCG
Source organism: Dendrocalamus sinicus (assembly GCA_036346575.1). NCBI lineage: Eukaryota > Viridiplantae > Streptophyta > Magnoliopsida > Poales > Poaceae > Dendrocalamus > Dendrocalamus sinicus. The sequence continues at coordinate 50,667,141 of CM070648.1, read as the reverse complement.
GAGGCACCTGGAGCCGGACGACGGCGTCTCCAAGGAGCAGCTCAAGGAGTTCTGGGAGGAGATGACCGACCAGAACTTCGACTCGCGGCTGCGCATTTTCTTTGACATGTAAAGGTTCACCGTCCCGCGTTAATTTCCACGCCAACGAACACAGGAACCAATCACCTACTGATGAAATGAAATCCCTGTCTGCGTGTGGCACAGGTGCGACAAGAACGGCGATGGGATGCTCACGGAAGATGAGGTCAAAGAGGTGACGAGTTTGCTTGGATTGGATCTACTCTTCTAAGATTCTGCGAAGAATTAACCTGGGTTTTGTACCATTTTTCCCGGTAGGTTATTATATTGAGCGCATCGGCGAACAAGCTGGCCAAGTTGAAGGGCCACGCCGCGACCTACGCGTCGCTGATCATGGAGGAGCTAGACCCCGACGACCGCGGCTACATCGAGGTAGTACTTCTGAATCTTGCTTCTTTCTGACGAAGCGGCGTGATGAGCGCAGGTTGCTTAATATGTATGTATGTATGTGTGCTTCAATGCAGATTTGGCAGCTGGAGACGCTGCTGCGCGGGATGGTGAGCGCGCAGGCGCCGGAGAAGCTGAAGCGGACGACGTCGAGCCTGGCGAGGACGATGATCCCTTCGCGGTACCGGAGCCCGCTGAAGCGGCACATCTCCAAGACGGTGGACTTCATCCACGAGAACTGGAAGCGCATATGGCTCCTGACGCTGTGGCTGGCCGTCAACCTCGGCCTGTTCGTGTACAAGTTCGAGCAGTACAAGCGCCGGGCCGCGTTCCAGGTGATGGGCTACTGCGTCTGCATCGCCAAGGGCGCCGCCGAGACGCTCAAGTTCAACATGGCGCTCATCCTCCTGCCGGTTTGCCGGAACACGCTCACCACGCTCAGGTCCACCGCGCTCAGCCGGGTCATACCATTCGACGACAACATCAACTTCCACAAGGTACAGAGAGCTCAACTGAACCGAACCATGCACTCAGGTTAGCTACCGTGAGACGGTGAGAGCGTCATCTGACTGAATCCGTGCTCTGAATTGTGAACACAATGTCAGGTCACCGCGCTGTCGATCCAAGAGTGTTTCTCTCTTTTTTTTTTGGCAATTTTTTGTTTTATCAGTGTTGAATACACAAAGTAGCAAGTGGACCGTTATTTCACTTTTATTAGTTACCACACTAATATGGCAGGTTAATCTTGTCTATTAGTGATATAATAGAAATTTATGAAAGACAATAAAAATTTAGATCATATAAAACATATCACAAATAAACTAATTTATTCTTTGGTTATACAATATATGAGACGTGAATCTTAATGAATATGATTGTTCGTTTTATTTTTTACAATTTTTATCTTATTTTGTATTTTACCGTAGCTACGGTCATATGTTTTTCTAATGTAATAGTTACGGTCATATGTTTTTCTAGTTACGGTCATATGTTTTTCTAATGTAATAGTTGTAATCATGCATGTCTCCTGAAATAAACGTATCACATTTACTAGGAATCTTTCTAGTGGTAAACTTGTGATAAGTATGAAACGCGAAATGACGACACACGAAAGTGTCCCTGACGCTACAGCAGCATAGCTTAACTGCTTAAGTACTTCATTATTTTTTAGGGCAAACAAAACAAGCTAAGTAGTACTTCATTAATTTGTTTCACGGGTGTGACTATTGCGTTCATGGGTGCTGCTAGTCTTATTCTCTAGTCTTATTGCGCAATCCCATCGTTTCCTTTTTTTTTATGCATACAATTCATGTCCAACTTTACTTTCATGTGTGGTACAATATTTTTTTCTCGTCTCCTTTGACTAACTGCAAGTTGGGGACATGTGGAACCCACCTTTGTCACTATATATGAGACATTTGTTTTGCTACACAACCTCTAGCTTCTTTGGATGATACTAGGACCACACACCCTTGCCTTCTGTTTTAGTGGATACAAATATGTAGCTTCATTGCACACAAACATGATAATTATTGAACTATGGAATGGTAGTTAGCTAAAATCGTAGATGTTAACCTAAGGTTCAACTGACGACAAGTTTTTAACTTTTTTCCTCAAATTCATACAGTGATATTTTTTGAATTTAATATGGTAATTTGTCAAAATGGTATATGGTAATTTATAGAACTTTAGATGATGATTTTGTTAAAAATGCAGGCTTTTTTAACACATTACCACCCTACACTCAAAATTATCAACATTTTTTGTGAATTTGAAATAAGTTCAAAATTATCATAAGTGCACTCTAAGTTATCATCTACATTTTTTTTAAATTAACACCCCGAGTTTTGAAAATGATCATAATCAATTTTGTAAATTTGAAAAGATTCAAATTTTATTATTAGCTGCACCATAAGTTACCATTTTTAGCTTTAACAAATTATCACTATTATCAGCTTTAACAAATTATCACTATTGTCAGCTTTAACAAATTATCATCCTAATTTCAAGAATTCGTCTATGCTCCTTTGCGCCTTAAGTTATCATTGTCAGCTTTAATAAATTACCACATTAATTTTAGAATTTACCATCACTTTGTGAGTATGTGTAAAAAAGTTCGAATTTGCCATCGTTAGTGCCATAAATTATCATATTCTGATTTAACAATTTCCCACCCTAAGTTAATAATTTACCATCATTTTTGTGAGTGTGCAAAAATAGTTTAAAATATACCGTCCTTTGCACCCTAAGTTACCATTTATAACTTGAACAAATTACCATGTAAGTTAAGAATTTACCACCCTACGTTGCCATCTGTATTCTAAACAAATTATCACCCTCCAAGTAACACTTCTACGTAGCTTTAAACATATCCGATATTAATTTTATTTTGTTGGTCTCATCGTGTAGAACACAAAAATATATATATATATATGAATTACAAGTTGGAAGTATGGTTTGAAGGGTATAACTATATAAATATCTTTAGTTAGATTAGAAAAGAATATTGTATAGAGTAATAGAAAACTTAAGGGGACTCCATACAAAAGTAGGGGACTCCCATATCTTATCCACACCGAACCAGCTGGGAAGAGTGGAACGTGGGGTAAGGTCCGCACATGAGCCTTGGATGCCTGATCGTATCTCGGGAAGTGAGATGAGCGAGCAATGAGACGCTATCACACGAATCAAAAGTGACGTGTGCTAAGGCAATAGCACGCCTAGGCGCGTGCTAGATTTAGCGTTGTTTCACATCTCACAGCTAAACAGCGCAACACAAGCCACTCTTTTCCACCAACCTTCGATGCAAAGCCCATCGGCCTGTTTGGTTTACGTACGGGTAGAGTCTGGTTTATATCTGAGAGCCAGGCTCTCGTGGGACAGGTTGAGTACATGCAACGCTATCATGTTTGGTTCACGTACGAGTAGAGTCTGGTTGAGAAGAGATATTGTTTAGTTGCCTGTACGAAGATATGTTGCATGAGATAAAAATAATATAAGATTATAATTATGATTATGAAGATATGTTATATGAGATGTTCGTATCTTATTATATCCTAAACTTCTTCAAAACACGTTAATAATACTTGATATTTACTAATATACACTAATAACATCATCAACTGACTAATCACCTGCATCCCGCGAGCCTAGCTCCCCAGAAACGCCCGATTCTCACGTTTCTCCAGAGCCTGGCTGCGGGGAGAATCTTGCATGAGCAGAGCCAGGCTGAACCCAGCGACCAGGCAACCAAACAAGGAGACCCTGCATCCGGCCAGCCTGGTTCAACCGGATGCAGGCAACCAAACAGGCCCTAAATAAATGTGTACATTCTTTTCTGAAATCTGACTACTCAATCTATGATCTTATGAGTTGATCAGGCCCGCTCATTTTTACGATGACTTCTGCTTTTAATTCATTATTCCTTAACTTTATCTTTTTCTGGCTTTTTATTTTTTGGGGCATTTTGCTAGTTCTTTTTTTCGTATTTCTTTGCATTGTCCGTGATGAATTAATCTATTTTTTATTTTTAAAATTTTAAATTTAATTATGTCAAATAAAACACTTCAATTACAGTAAAAGATAAACTAGCTACCCTAAAAAAAATCCATAAGTCTTCACTAATATGAGCACCCCTATAAGTTGCCCATCGGGCTTCTCCAGAATAGGGCCTGGTAATAGTACGCGATAGTGTCTGGGTCGTGCCTTGTCCCTAGTGGGCCTAACGGATTTCGTCATATTGGGCTTTTACGGCAGTCACCATAAAAAATTAGACAGCTCATTTCTAAGCACCTGTTAAAGTGTTGGGACTTTGGCTAGAATAACCCTATAGCTACTATTAGATATTTTATGACGTATTCAATTAAATGAAAATAGAAAAAACAATGTTATATCTTCACGAATATTGCAAAAGAAAAAACTACATTAAAAAACCAACATATTTCAAATAATTTTTAGCTTTTAAAAATCAAAAGCCATTGATGTTTGGAACGATGCCTAAAATCAACATGGATTAGACAGACCTCATGAAGCACTAAGGGTCTGCTCCAACCGGTTACTGGCTTTCAGCTTTTATCTGAGTCATTCAATTATAAAAAAATTAAAGAAAAATACGAAAAAAATATTATTACATCTTCACAAACAATGTAAAGAAATAAGAAATAAATAAATAAAATTAAGAAGTTGATATATTTATTCTGATTTCTAGATTCTGATAACAGAAAGTCAGAAACCGTCGTCACTTATTCAACATACAGAGTGGCTGGTGAACACGACAGCTTACGATTAAGTGATTAACATCACCCTTTTTTATCTTTGGCCTTGGTCCACGTGACCACACGTAAAGGAATCCATGACCAACCCGTGGGCCGTGGTGATGGCAATGGCATAACCACACCGGCTAAAGGTCACCTGAGTAGACTTCTTAAAAATATAAGTTAATTAGTAAAGTGTCTGTGCGTTACAACAGATTCCAAAAGAGGATGGTACATATCATCAAAACAGGATACCAAGCGTATAACGAACATCAAATTTCTCTTACATGATTTGTTCTTCCTTTTCTCTTTTTAACCGTTCAAATTCGCATATAGGTAGTTCTTCCGCTTATTGTAGAAAAGGTCGGACCGACACATGGGCCACGCTCCTCCTCTTCTCTTCCTCTGCATCCTCCATCTCCCGTAACCACTCCACCTCTCGCAATCGTAGCCTCTTTCTCTCCCCCGAACCCTCGTGCCGCGCCTAATCCTCCTCAGCGCCGCCACCAATTCCTTCCCTACACAGCAGCGTCTGGTCGCAGTCCCCCAACTTCCCCAGCAGCGCCGCATCCCCCGTCGCTGCTTCCCCAATGCATTCGCCCGCCACCTCCTCTCCCCATTTGCCCACTACCGCCTCCCCACTTCCACCTCCTGCAATCGCCGCCTCCTTCTCTCCCTCGAACCCTCGTGCCACGCCTCCTCCTCCTCCTCCTCGGCGCCGCCACCAATTCCATCTCCCATTGCCCCTCCAACCAGCGGCACAACGCTCGGCGACAGTGATCGGTGGATCGGAGAGAAGGGCACTCAGCAACAGCGGCCAGTCGATCGAAGAGAAGGGCACTCGGCGATAGCGGCTTCCTCTTCCTACGCCCGCCCACGTGGCTCTCCCCGTGCTACCGCCCAGCGGTCGCTCGCTCGGTGAGCCTCTCTACCTCCTCCTGCTCTTCGCTCGAAGCCCATCGTGCTGTCTGGCAATTTTGGTCTCCTAAGCTGGCCGTCGAAGTCGGTGCCATGGTTGAAGGGGGCCATGGTCGAGGGGCCATGGATGAAGTCAAGGGACCGTGGTTGAAGTCAAAGCCGTGGTCGAAGGGGGCCGTGGCCGAAGTCGAAGATTCGTGGTTGAAATCGAAGCCATGGTCGAAGGGGTGGTGAAGTTGAAGGATCGTGGTCGAAGTCAGCCTATGGTCGAAGTCTAAGCCGTGGTCGAAGGGGACAGTGGTCAAAGGAGGCAGTGATTGAAGTCAAAGAGCCGTGGACGAAGTTGGTCCATGATCGAAGTCGAAGGGCCGTGGTCGAAGTCAAGCTATGGTCAAAGTCGAAGGGTCGTGGTTGAAGTTCAAACCGTGGTCGAAGTCGAAGGGCTTTGGACGAAGTCGGTCCGCGGTCGAAGTCCAAGCTGTGGTCAAAAGAGACAGTGGTCGAAGGGGGCAGTGGTTGAAGTCAAAGAGTTGTGGACGAAGTCAGTCCATGGTTAAAGTCGAAGGGTCGTGGTCGACGTCGAGGCTGTGGTTGAGGGGCTGTGGCCGAAGTCGAAGATTTGTGGTCAAAGTCGAAACCGTGGTCGAAGGGGGCGGTGGTCGAAGGGGGAAGTGGTCGATATTGAAGGGTCGTGGTCGTCGAGGGTCATAGTCGAAGGGGATAGCGGTTGAGTCGAAGCTGTGGTCAACGTTGAAGGGCCATGGTCAAAGGGGATAGTGGTCGACATCGAAGGGCCGTGGTCGAAAGAGAGACTGATCGAAGGGGACGGTGGTCGAAGGGGGAAGTGATCGACGTCGAAGAGCCGTGGTCGAAGGGGGCAATGGTCGAAATCGAAGATTTGTTATAAGAATTGAAGGCGTGGTCGAAGAGAGCTGTGGTCGAAAGAGGAAGTGGTTGACATCGAAGGGTTGTGGTCAAAGGGGATAGTGGTCGAAGGGGGCGGTGGTCGAAGGGGGAAGTGATCGACATCAAAGAGTTGTGATCGTTGAAGGGTCGTGGTCGAAGGGAATAGTAATCAAAGTCGCATATCCATGGTTGAAGTCGAAGATCCATGGTCGAAGTTGAAGTCATGGTTGAAGGGGGTCGTGGTCAAAGTGGAAAGTGGTCGAAGTCAAAGATCTATGGTCAAAGTCAAACATCCTTGGTCGAAGTCGAAGCCGTGGTCAAAGGGGGAAGCGGTCGGCGTCGAAGGGCCATGGTCGTCGAAGGGCCGTGGTCAAAGGGGACAGTGGTCAGGGGGGGCAGTGGTCGAAGCTAAAGATCTGTGGTCATCGTCGATGCCATGGTCGAAGAGAGAAGTGGTCGATGTCAAAGGGTCATGGTCGAAGGGGATAGTGGTGGAAGGAGGCAGTGGTCGAAGTCGAAGGGGGCAATGCTCAAAATCGAATAGGGCAGTGCTTGAAGTCGTGATCATGGTCGTGGTCGTAGCGCCCGTGGACGTGGTTGTAGTCGTAGCGCCAACTCAAAGGGCACCTGCTGGTTCGTCCACAACCTCCGCTGCTACAAGTTTCCCCTCTAGTTGGACATCCCTGTCGCCTACCCCCAGGTCACCCCGAGATCAAGCTTCCCACCCTCGACAGCAAGACCCACAAGGTCTCGTACTCCCCATGAATTGTAACATGCTTTTGGTCACGAGATGTGATCGACGACTTCCGATTTACGACCATGATCACTGGTCGATGTGTTCCGACTTATGACTACGAGGTGTGATCAATGTCTTCTAACTTACGACCATGAGTGTTGGTCGAAGTCAAAGATCCGTGGTCAAAATCGAATCCGTGGTCGAAAGGGGAAGTGGTCGACATCGAAGGGCCATGGTCGACGTCAAAAGGCTGTGGTCGAAGTTGGGGCTGAGCAGACTGGCACCAACAGTCGGGCGAAAAGGCACAAGCGCACCGAAGACCTGCCAACGTATGATCACCAGCAATGGTCGACTGCTTCTAACCTACGATCACGCGCGATGGCCAATGGCTTCTAACTTACGACCACGAGGTGTGATCAATGGCTTCCGATTTACGACCACGGGCACTGGTCGATACTAGTAGTGTGCCCGTGCTAACGCTACGGTAAAATACAAAACAAGATAAAATTTGTAAAAAAATAAAATAAACAATCAGATTCATTAAGATTCACGTCTCATATATTGTATAACCAAATATTTTTGTCACATAATAAATGTCACATAACCATCGCCAGTGGTGCAGCCCTCACGGGCGTGATCACCGTGCCCATTGGGCTGGACACGCTGCCGACAAACTCGGTGATTGTCGAGATGGCCATTGTGGTCGAGATGCCTCAGTCTTTCCTTCTACAGGAAGGTATATCCCCTTCAGTAATAACAAGCTAAAAAGTACATCTCCCATCAGTGATTTTTATTTGATGAGAAGTGAGCAGAACCATAGGAGTTTTATATTGTCCTAGTCAGATTCATTGGTGTTACCTTGATGGAGAGCGTCCTTTTGACCCAGATGGTGAACGTGAAGAAACTGATCTCGATCAGGATCTTGACGCTGAATGGCGAGATGGCTTATCCTTGGGAGACTTGCTGCAAAGCATATTTGACTGTCAGTGGTCAATTATGTTATCCAGAAACAACAGAATGTGATCAAAGTAAGACCTTGGACTCCTGCTTCTACATATTCAACAAGACTGCACAGGTGTAATGAATATCAGCTTTCCATGGAATGAAACTGGCAAGAAGAAGCAGAAGAAGAAAGCATCAGACTTACAGCATACTTCATATCATCATAGTTTGTATAGTCTGCAATTCCTATGGTACCTGTAGGAAACAGTGATGTAGGTCAACAATAGGTAGCAGCAACACTGCATACCGGACTTCAGAGAAAAGAACCATTGTTACAGACAAAAACGTCAGTCTTCTCTTGCATTAAGATTCTTAATATACTTGCTGGAATATAAACAAGGCATAACAGTGCACACCATGAGGCTCACATGCTAGAGGATCAAACATGACATGAATATCATTTTAAGATCTGCTATGTGATATGAAACAAGATTTCACTTCTATTAAAAAATCAGTTGATTTAGCAAGGCATTAACAGCATGTGATTTATCTAATTATGTTGGCCATTAATTTGCAAATTGTTCACATAACCCATAGGCAGGCAACTTCTGATGAGCTCTCATGAATACAATGGACAAAGTAAAGCAAAGAACTGCACAGGGTCCCAAACAACTCACCACTGCCCTCACGATACACTTCAGAGTAACAAACATCACCGGCCTTTCGCATATGGTCCTGATACAACATTCATAGAGTTACAACTTCATAGAGATTCACGTCTCATTTATTGTATAACCAAATATTTTTGTCACATAATGAATGTCACATAATGCTACAAGCCTACAAAAGCAATGGCCAAAGCAGCTAAACAGGTTGCAAAATAAGTGACACCAGAAAGTGAAGGCTTGATATGAGCGGAATTATATAATCCCCAACCAATGAAAATACGACTTGTTTGGGACATTGTTCCATCAAAACATCCAATTTTGTTGTTTCTCATCAGCATACCTTATCGTCAATGGTCATAGAAGATTCAAATAGTGTCAATTTCATAATGAATCATATAACGAAAATCTTGGGGCACATTGCCAGCTATGGTATGCACAGCTAGTATTTATCAATTATCATCCTACACAGGAATGTGGAATGCACAAATCCAGTATCAAGACAGACAGAAAAGAAACTCACAATCTGTTGAAGTGACGTGCAGAACACTGTTGGCGTATTTTTACGGGCAGTGTCCATACAGGCGTAATAGAGCTTACCAGGACAATACTTTAATAATAGTTAGGACAAAACCGATCACAAATCAAACAGACAACACAGATAAGATAGCCTCTGTTTCTTTTGTTAGTTTGAAGAAAATCGCAGAAAGAAGGCATACGATGTATAGCACACATGTACAGAGCTTTTGAATTTGTACTCCAATACAATATTCATTCTTGTGAAGGTAGCAAGCAAAACAAAATTTAGATAAAACACTACCAGCTTGATTTCTATGTGCCAATAACGCTAAAAAGGGGGGGGGGGGGGAATCTAAGCTGCGTAAGGACATGATACAAGTCTGTTTTCATTTTGGTTAATTTGAGGATGCATACTATGATTCCATCCTGATACCTGCACAAGCCTGCTTGCATACGCTCTCAGGCAAGAAATGCAGATTCCAACTTCTAAAATCCCAAAGATCCACTTCTTTCCTCTGTGTGGTATTTATCGCCTGTAGCGGTATCGCTTGAAGTTGAAATACAGGTGGAGAATCCCACGTTCGAATGTGCACTTGAAGCCCTTCTTATGAGGGTACTCCCACTCCTTGTTGATAATACGAAAAGCCTGACAAGGAAAATAAACTAAGTTAAATGTCCATAAAACTACAGCTAAATTATAGATGCGAGGCAAAAGACTTACAATATCCTCATAGGGAGGGCCAGCATGAAATCTTACAAGGTATGTCTCCCCACTGCTTCCATCTTTCTCTATAGTGTACGTTGGCGCTTTTGATTTATCCACAAGATCAGGGTAAAATATATTGAACTTGTAGCCCTGGACAATTTTAGGCGGTGGGTTGTCGTGGTCATAATGAGTCTGGTTGTATTTGTTCCACTCATATCCAGTATGCACCCGATTGAAGTACTTTGGTTTTCTTGGACGGTACTTGTCATGCCACCAGTACACCTGTGAGCACATTAAGCAGGCATATTTCCATGAGGAACCAGATGAGAACGTGAATGGAGGTTCATTGACAGTAGTTCAATGCACAGAAGTTGATAAGCTTCTAGTACGTAAAAGCAGGTTGTCATCCAAAGTATCAAATATAGCTTTAGATAAATGAACTTGTAATCTTGACCACAAGTTAATCCAGCATTTGAAAAGAATATTGGACAATGTAGATACAAAGGTACTGTTATGTTTAGAAGGCAAGATAATGACATCATTCCTATATTCATAAGATAATAAAAAACCACAGCATCGTTTGTGTCCAGACGGCAAATGAGACATACTGCTCATTCAACAAATCTGGGCATCAGCTTAAGCTTTGCTCTCATGGCCTCTAGTTGCTGAAGTAGGTCGGTTGGCTACCGGGTAATACCACCCTTGGACTTTCAATTAGCATATCAGAAGTCCCTTGGTATTCCTCCTTTTTAGCCTCGTGAACATATGAACTGCAAGTAAAAGTGATTGACTCAGTTCTAACACAGCACTATAAGGTCTTTCTCTATATGATACAATTTACCGATATTTACTGAATTCCATTAAGGAACAAGAGGTGCCGACATATCATTCATTTGCCAAATGGCATGTGACAAATGAATCACTATTTTCCCACTGGAAAAAGGGATAAGTGCATTTAGTGACACATTTTTCTTCAAAAAATGTCATATGTAGCCACTCAATCACTGAGATTCAATAGCTGTAAATTAAAGATTTATCTATCAGGGCTGTGGTCCTACGTTTCCCCTCCTATCGATCTCTACTGTAATGAACTAACAGTCAGAATTCCTTACCCAAGAATATCGAAATGCAGGGAGCAAATGGGGGGGTGGAGCCAGGGAAGAAGAAGGTACCATCTTGGGAGTGGATCCGGGAGAGATTTGGGCGAAAATTTGTAGCCAGGCTCGAGACGAGGGAGGAAGAAAAATGGCGTGGAAGCGTCGGCCGGATCTGCCGCCTTCAGCGGCTACTGCTACTGTTGTACCACGGCAAAGCTGAGAGACGTAGTTGCGTAAAGCCGTTCTACGGTCGACCGGTGGTGCGGGGGAGCGGTGGGAGCGGAGACGCGGGGAAGGCGAGGGAGCGGAGGCGCGGGGGAGCGGCAGGAGCGGAGGCGCGGGGGAGGCGGAGATGGGGGCGAGGTTCTCCCGGCCGCCCTGCTCGCGGTCGACCACAACGACGGCGTCGGCGACCACGAGCCCCTGGGCGCGGAGCGCCGCTGCGGTCTCGAGCACGGATGCGCCGCTGGTGACGAGGTCCTCGATGATGAGGACGGTGTCACCGGGGCGGAACGAGCCCTGGATGGACTTGGCGGTGCCGTGGGACTTGACCTCCTTGCGGCGGAGGAGCATGGGGACGGAGCGGTCGACGGAGAGGACGGAGGCGATGGGCAGCGCGGTGTAGGGGACGCCGCAGAGGAGGTCGTATGGGCGGGTGGCGGGGAGGACGGGGGGAGCGGCGGGAGTGGAGGCGCGGGGGAGAGGCGGAGATGGGGGAGCGACGGGAGTGGAGGCGCGGGGGAGAGGCGGAGATGGGGAGCGGCGGGAGTGGAGGCGCGGGGGAGAGGCGGAGATGGGGGAGCGGCGGGAGTGGAGGCGCGGGGGAGGAGGCGGCGGCGCGGTGGAGGATGGGGGAGGCGCGGTGGAGGATGGGGGGAGGCGCGGGGGAGGATGGGGGGAGGCGGAGGGAGGGGAGGCGCGGGGGAGGAGGGGGGAGGCGGAGGGAGCGGAGGAGGCGCAGGGGAGGCGGAGGGAGACGTAGCGGGAGGTGGCGGCGGCAGCGCCAGGTGGGTTTTAGGTTAAATGTTAAATGATGTGCATGATCCGGATGATTTTGACCTTAGGATCTTCAATGAGTCCGCTTTGGATTTGGATCGTTGGATATGAGTGGGTAAGGAGAGAGAAAGGTGGGAATTGATTCTTGATCGTTGATTTCACTGGTTGGTTTTCTTGGGGACACGAATTGGTGTGGACGCAGGAAAACTCATGACTGCTGGGGGCACAATTTGGGGTGGACGTAGAAAAGAACTGAACTAGTGTATTTTAGGGGTAGAGATGTTCCGACTTACGACCACGAGGTGTCCTCGATGTCTTCCGACTTATGACCACGAATGATGGTCGTCAGCTTCCGACGTACGACCACGAGCCATTGTCGAAGGCTCCCGATTTATGACCACGATCAATCGTTGACCGTTGCCAACTTACGACCACCAGCAATGATTTACGATGGTCGACGACTTCCGACTTATGATGACGAGGTGTGCTCGAGGGGCACCCGACCTATGAACACGAGGTGTGGTCGATGTCTTCCGATTTATGACCACGAGGTGTGATCGACGACTTCTAACTTACTTGACGGATTTAAAAACTTTTAGAATATGTTTGTATGCATATTCTAAAAATTTTTACCACCCGTGAGTTTTAAAATATGTAATATAATAAATTTTAAAAATCCGTAGTAACGCACGGATATTCAGCTAGTTATGCAATAACTAAAGCCAGGTTGTGTTGTCCAGTGGCGCGATGATCGTCCTGCACCGTATGGGATAGCTCGAAGGGAACTGTTTTTTGCCCATAGGTGCATATGCACACACTACATCCACCACCAACAACACTATGAGATTTGTTTGCATCCATTCCTCCATTTGTATTTAGTATGTATTCATCATTTTCTAAAAATCTCTTCCTCTCTCCTCACTCTCTGCCGACTCCGGCGACGGCCAGCTGGCCCATCCGACCTTCACCCGCCGCCGCGCGCTCGGATCCACCTACCCCCTTGGCTCCTAGCTCCGCTCATCACCCCCGCCATGACTCACCATCCATTGCTCGGGACAGCCGGATCCGTCCAGATCAGGCGGCGGCGGGGGTTTCATACGGCCTCGCAAACCTTAGATGGCGGCGGCGGTTGGGTTCCGATGACGGCGGCGCAGACGGGGTGTCTGATTGAGATTTTTGGCAGGCTCAGGGCTTTTGGCGAGGTTTTCGGTGAGGCAATGAGGTACGGTTGGGTATTGATTCATATTGCTAAATACGGGTGCGGATCTCAAAGCACTTTGAACGGTGGATCCCGTAGGGCAGAAAATCCGTTCACATATCTCGATTAACTGCTGGACACTAATCCGGCCGGCCGACATGTTTATGAGGAGTTTCAAAAGATAGAACAGGTGGATTGATGACCGGGTTCCGTGTCCTGCCCTTTACAAACCATCCTTCGTGTAATACTGATCACCGTCACCATCTTGTGTCCCAAAAGTCAGAAGATGTTGGGACGTTCTTTGCAAATAATCAAGGGAAACCAATCATGTTTGCTACATACGCTTAAGAACTCCTCTTTCTTTAGTACCTTCCAAATTGTTAGCAGTATATAAAAGGGGTGGGTGGGGGTGATTTGGTTTGCACTGAGCCTGACATACTTGCAGTTCGAGAGTATCCATGTCACAACAAAGTTATTTTGGTTCTTCTTTTCAGTTTTTAAAAACTGCTTTTCGACTTTTCTGCAGTAATTATCTTTTAAATGAAGTATTTCTTTAAGATAGCGTCTACTAGTTAATTGTAGTATATACTTTACTGATTTTATTTATATCGGCAAAAACTGTACATGAGTTTCTGTTACTCTATAATCTCTTGTACAACAATCCAAAAACCATAAGGTACAGCCAAAAGGCACAGACCATAGCCAAAAAGAACAGACCATTTGATTGCGACCACGTTGATTCCAGCTTTACTCGCTTTTATCTCATGAAACCCACCTTACACGGCTACGGAGTCCCCGACTTCCTCCACGAGCACCGCGACGTGACAACAAACGGCTAAAAACGTTGCAGCCGCGCTCGAATCCTCGAGCATATCCATCCGTTTTCACACGCCCGAGGGTCCACCGACTAGCGCGGCCCGGGGCGCACGGTCACCACCACGAGCAACACAACACAACACGACGCGGCCCGCGCGCGGGGGGAGTGGCCGGGGGCGAGACAGTGCGGCGCGCCACTGCTTCATTCCACGCGCGCCGATCCCCTGCATCTGGCCGCTTTCCTGAAACGTTACGCGTGGTATGGTGCGGCACGCTCGAATTCCCGGGACACGTCGCACGCCCCGTCTCGGCAGCTCGGTAAACGCCGCGCCCGCACGCGCACCCCTCGCGCCGCGCCAGGTCAGCCGCGGCCAGTCGCCCGCTCGCCTCGTCGCTCAACAGCACGACGACGCGGGACGCGCGGGAGCGAGACGGCGCGGTGCTCCAGCTCCCGCGCGCCGCCATCTGGCCGCTCCGCGCGCCGCTTTCAGCCCCGCGACCCGTCAAGTCGTCAACCATAACTGAAAGCAGTCCACCTGGCGCCTCGTCTTGCGTTTGCTTGCGTTCGAGTCCACCATTCGTTCCCCTCGCTTTTTTATATAATATCTGACTTTTAAATAAAATATTTTTTAAAATAAAATATATTAATATATTATAGTATATACCGTAGCGATTCCACTAATATGGTATATCTTTTATAAACTTCTCTACAAATTATTATTATTATTATTATTATTTATAAATCAAATACAAAAAATCAAAACTAAAATCCTATATAAAAGTCCCTTTTTCCCATCGGCCGCCCCACTCTCTCTTCTCCATCCCTCGCACCAACCCGGCCGCCCGCATTTCCGGATGCTTTGCTTTGCCCGCGATTCGATCCAAGCCTGATTGGGCGAGCGCTTGTCCTCTCCAGCGGGGTAAGGGACCATGGGCTCGTCGCCGGGGAGCAACTACGACTGCTCCTTCAAGATCCTGCTCATCGGGGACTCGGCCGTCGGCAAGAGCAGCCTCCTCGTCAGCTTCGTCTCCGCCTCCCACATCGACGACGACATCGCGCCCACCATAGGTGCGTACGGGCTTCTCCCACCTCGCTGGATCTCGTTGATTCGTGCCGCCTCCTGTTCTATGTATGGCCACTTTCGTGGCGTGTCCCGATTAGGGGACGCAGCAGCAATAAATTTTGTCTCTAGTGGAGATTAGTATTGCCGTTAATAGCAGTGGAGATTAACGTTGCTGCTAATAGTGTCGTAACGTACGTGCCTTTCCTGTGAGATGACAGCACAATTCTTGGAGGGATCTGAGGGATCACCAAACACAGCAGCATCCATTTGTGCAGCTTTGTGCTGCTGCTGTTTCAGGCACTCTATATAAACGGAAACCACGGCTAATATAGATACTTTTTAGTGATTGCTGTTGTGCCTGTGTTTTAGTGATCCAACTGGGTGTAGTTCTTCTCTTAGCGCCTACGTGCCACAACCTTTATTTCAAAGAATTGGTGTGGATAGTCGATAGATATGGTGTAGGTGGAACCGTGAAGGCGTGAACCAAGCATGTTTGTCTGCTCCTTTGTTAAAGGCTAGAAATAGTGAAAACAAGTAGGAAACAGTTTAGAGATGCAAGAGATTCCACCATCTTGTTCCTGGCGCTACTACAGATCAGCAGCAACCGAGCTGTCCCCATCTCTCTGTCACCGTTAAAGCAGAACAAATACAACAAATAGCACTAAAACTTCCAGGCTACTTGACAACTATACAGAATTGAACTGCCTGGACCTGAATGCTCCTCAAGATGGATTTTGTCTTGTGGTCATCCTAAGCATGAATTATCGATGGTGATTAGTTCAAAACCGTGCTTGATATTTTTCTGGATCAAAATTGTTAATGGGGGCAGACCTTCTATGTGTCACCCTGGAATAGAGTAGAATGTGTGACTTATTACTTCAGTAGCTGGGCAGACAAAAATCTTCCCTTATGCTTTGCAAACTTATCAAAATGGTAATCCTTTGTTTAAGGTGAAAGATGGCTTTGATGCGTTCTACGTTGTTTCAATACAGCTTGTGTCCTGTCAATACAAGTCGCAGATATTACATTTCCTCATAGATTTAGTGACAATGATAGTCTCCTGTTGAGTTGTTCTATGTGTTAACAAATAAGCACAGATTAAGCAGATTACCAAGTTTCAAATCAAAATATCACTGTAAAATTGATCACTTTTGTTGTGTTTTTATGTTACTTTAATCAAACTACAGGAAGCCAATCGATCCAATCTAAAGTATGGAAAATTTTGGAATGACTGTGATGACTGATGACAGTCACAACAAAATTGAGTATTAAAAACTTATGGTGCTTTTAAAACATAAAGTCACTGCAGCAACAGGTCATGGATGCCACTTATGTTTCTAAATGCATTCTTTAGGGTGAATTTTGTGGTGTCAAAGAAGTTATGAGGAAAGCTCCAAACTTATCCACAGATGTATGTATTTGTTTAGATATAACATATTCGCTTTTTGAACAAAATATATGGGATTCATGGGGAGGCTAATACTTGATAATCTAGGTGTCGCCAGCAGGGTTCAAAATCCCGGCGGTTACCGGCCGGTAACCGCCGGTTACCGTTTTTACCGGTGGCGACCGGTAACCGAAAAAACCGGCCGGTAGCAATTTTTTATTTTCAAATTTTGACCGGTTTGTTTTCCGGGTTTTCCGGTTACCAGCCGGTTTTTCCGATTACCGGTTTCAAAACATCTCAAAATTCAAATTTTGATTTTTAAATTGTGACCGGTTTTTCCGGTAACCGGCCGGTAACCGCCCGGTTATTGTTACCGGCCGCCGACCGGGATTTCTTCCGGTTCCGCTTTTTGGAACCTTGGTCGCCAGGCTCATGGAAGTAAATGTATCAACTGATTGTGCACATAGTTCAACGAAATTTCTTTCAATTCTATAGGTCAAACTATTGCTTAAAAAAGCCCATATAATATGTTTTCCAATTGTAGGAGCACTAACCTGACCTCATCTTCTCAAATAGGAACACTTCCTTTATGGCCTCATGTTAGTTCATTGTATAAGGGTGCATTTTTGTTGTATTGTTCTTATTGTTTACTTGTCTGAACTTTCTTTTGTTTCACACTGATTGCCAGGGGTTGATTTTAAAATCAAATTTCTCACTGTTGGTGGGAAGAAACTGAAGCTGACAATATGGGACACTGGTAAGGTGTTTGGCTTTTTTCCTTTTATTTCTGAAAATGGTGTTCACATATTGGTTTTGACATTTTTTTTGTATATTGTATTGCTGTTGCCTTTGCCTTTTTGTGGGCAATTGCTTTTGTGTACCTTCAGAGTTTCAATACAGCATGTATGTACAAATTACTTACAAGCCCACCTGTCCTTTGCAAAGCCTTTTTTCTTGCTCTAGGCATAACGGTCATTGTGTGGGCTATTTTTGCCCCCACAAAAGCAGCTTATCTTATGGCTGGAGGCTGCATGCTGTGGGCACAACCACTTTGTTCTACAAAGAAATCAGTAGTCTAAAAAACATGGTGTTTCCTCCTATAGTACCTACTGACTCTTTCTACACATTACTTCTATCGTATCCTTGTTCAGCCTATATAATGTAGTTGTGTTCCTAAGATTTCAAGTGCTTCAGCAGCTCCTTTTTCATTGTTTGCAGCTGGCCAGGAAAGGTTCAGGACTATCACTAGCTCTTACTACCGAGGTGCTCATGGAATCATTCTAGGTAACTTGATTACTTCCAAGATACACCCATCAATTTGAAGGTCTTAACTATTTATCATGCCTGACTTGAGAGTATATTTTTATGCCGATCTCACTATTACGACATATCAACTGTGTATATTGTTTGCATGATCCCCTCACACCATCACATTTTAGGTTACTTTTACCTTTGAAATTCTGAGCATGAGCCACTTGGTGTCACTGTTATGGTTCTGATGCGGAATCTTCGAATATACATGTAAATCGAGCAAGCTAACATGCTCAATCATGATTCCTGAACAATATATTGGCTATCTAGGATCTTGCGATGCCGCATCTAAGTTTACAGTAAAGGTTACTTTTAGCGTTATGAGTTTTGTTTGCCTTGGACACCTCAGTTTACCTGGGTTATGATGTCAGAACTTCTCAAGTTAGTTGGTATACAGATGTTTCCTTTCAACCATCGCGATACTCTGTCATAGTTTTAATCAGTCCATTCATGTGCTGATTTATGGATACTTTTTTAGGGAGTGTAGTAAACTTTGCCTTGTTCGCATCGTACTTGGTTGAATTTGCCACTGAGGTGGCACCTCACTAGGAATATCTACTAACCAACCATTTTTGTGGTTGCATGTGGGGAACTGAAACCCTGTGCTGAAATTAATAGCGCATTGATACTGAAATGCTTGTTGTGATGACTTGTAGCAACAAAGTGTATAGGAAGAATTATGTACATCCAGCCTTACGATCTTCCTTTTATTCTGCAAAAAGTGTTGCAGGTTAACTCATAGAAGTTTAACTTTGTGCTGTCTTCTTCTGTTAGTTTATGATGTCACAAAGAGAGAGAGTTTCACAAATTTGGCTGATGTATGGGCCAAGGAAATAGAATTGCACTCAACAAATACAGAGTGCGTCAAAATGCTTGTTGGAAACAAAGTGGATAAGGTATGCTTTTCCCTATTTAAATCGAATTGTTATTTGGTGTGAACATTGACCCATTTCAGCTCATGTTAATGTTTTCCATTTTTAAGTAGAAGTATTAATTGTTCTATATATAAATTGTTGGATCACTTTTTGTAATACATTGTACAAAAACATTGTATCACTTGAGCGGTTGAGCCCCTTATGAGATATATGACATTTGTTGTAATAAAATAGTGGATGTTAACAATTCCAAAATATAATTATGCAAATAGAATGGGAGAAGAAAAGTAATACAGTGAGATTATTTCTGGATCCAAAGAAAGAACAAAGTTTAGTATGGCTAATACTTGGGCCATTTACACAAATTACCACCCAAGATGAAGTGACAATGCATGCTTCTGATTTTGATGGTTCTGCTTTGCAGGATGAGGAAAGAATGGTGACAAGGGAAGAAGGTCTTGCCTTTGCACAAGAATCTGGATGTCTTTTTCTTGAGAGCAGTGCCAAAACAAGAGAAAATGTAGAGAGATGTTTTGAAGAGCTTGCACTAAAGGTACACCTGCAGAAAGATACTAATCACCATAGCCTTAACCTCTTTACCCTTGTACCATCCAAAATTTGCCTTCTAAGAAGTAAGAACTAGTTGACGCATACAGATTGACTTGTAAAGTCTTGAAATTAATTCCACACAGTAGCATTATTGAAGTTAAAGATGAACAAATCTGTAGTTTCTAACAAATCTAGATTATAACAGTGTGATTCAGAGTTGAAGTCTTCTGGCATATAAACTTTTGTAATCTATGTTATTTGAGTTGCAGTTTAGTCCTGGGCTTATTCATGTCTTAACAAGTGGTATCAGAGCCATCGCATAACATTTTTTTTTGTTTTTCATGACGTACCATCTTCTTCATACATAAATGTTATGATGCAATTGTGTTGTGTCTTGTTTGCAAACTGGTGTGAGGTATTCTTCGCATTTCTTCCATGTATGCTAGGGTGGATGAATTACTATCAGCCAAATTTGGGTAGTGCGTGCATATCCTGGTTATGCCATGTAGGCCTATTCTTTCTCCTTCAGACCCCTAATAGAGTTGGTGTTTGCCCCAGTTCTTGTTTATATGTTTTCAAGGGAAGTACTAGTATGTATGTTTAACCCCTTCTAAGCCCTAATCCTGTTGCCACTCCTTTGATGGCTTACTGTTGGGACTTGGGTGCGCTCATGATATATGAATCACATCCAGAATGGTCTTTTGTGTATAAATGTTCCATGATCAGGTTATATGTCCATACTATTTTTCATCTTCATTTCTCAGTTCTCAGGACATGTTCGTTTATTGATGAATTATTCAATGATTATGATTTCTTCTGTGTTCTACATTTATTGAATCACGACTTGTCACAGTGCACGGAATATTGTTCATAGCTCATATGGGTAGTGTCACCTGTGGTACCAACAAGGAGCACGCTTGAGCCAATTTATTGGTCTTGCTGTCAGATGATTGACTTCATGAACTATAATTGTCTCTCGTAAATGTTACATTTGCACTTGAGTGCATGTGCATTGCTTATGTTCTTTGTTATTAGTAATACCACCATTTACATTTTTATGTGTGTTATGTTGCTTGGGCACGTGAATGCATGAACTTTATCCTTGAAGCATACAACTAATATTGCTTTCTGCCAACAGGGTTGTTTGAACTAAGCCACAGTTTGCCTTGGTCATGAATAACATGGTATTTGTTGTGCTGGTTTTTTAACTTCATGCAGAATAAGTCCTCTATACCAAATATATGTGGTGAAAAGAGTCCCCTTCGTGTGGAAAAATTTCCTTAACAGCTCCTTCTGAAGATACCATTTTCTCATTGAAAATATAGTTTCTACATATCACGCAGTTTAAAACAAGATCCAAGCTAGTTGTATGTCACAGGTTTAGTACCTTGATCAAATTGTGTTCGGCATAACATTGTTTAATTCATGGTAGAAAATATCTCACTTTAATTCATAGTAATGCAATATTGTGCTCCTCTAGTTTAGACAAACTGTGAATGCCATGTTGTGTTGACCTGTTGCAGATTCTTGAGGTTCCGAGTCTCTTGGAGGAAGGTTCTTCAGTTGTCAAGAGGAACACTCTGAAACAGAAGCAAGACAACAATGCAAAACAGGGCGGAGGTTGCTGTCAGTAGATCCAGTTATTGTATGCAACCATTTCATGATTCCTAGACCTATCTGCTCTTGTACTCCGATGTAAATGAGTCGTATCTAAATGCCCATTGGTGCAACCGATGCGAGTAAAGGGAGAAATAACCACTTAAGAGGTTTTCGTGTGAATGGTGAAAACTGATATGTACAAAAAAACAATCCTGATTTTTCCCCTTCTTTTCTTGATGTGGCAGTTGGGTTTGCTGCTTGTAATGAGATCCGGTCAGCTGATCGCTTTCGTACTAGTCTAGTATTCGTGGAAGTGTATATAGCTGGTACATAATTTCGTACAAGTATTCGTGGAAGTGTATATGGCTGGTACATAATTTGAGGAGTTGGCTCTCTTTTTTGATTTCTAGTATCAGGTACCGTTTGAATAGCTATGGATGCTCTAGTCATCTTCTTCTCTCGGTTGGACTGAGTTGAACACATTGAATTATGAAAAGCATTACTAGTTTTTAACTTGTTTTGTCCTTGACGTGTAGCGTTGTCACTACAGTGATTAAACTGGAGCATCGTTATTTTGTACTTCTGTTCGTTAGGAATGGAATCTCATTTTCTACTGCACAGTAGACCCCAACGCATGCAGGCATGTAGCTTTCCTCTTTCCATGTAGATGATTCTTTCCCCCGACTTTTCCTATCGTTTCCTGAATGAACGGGATCTTCAAATGTTGCATCATAAACAGGATCACTTGGCTATCTTCATGGAGGATAGTGATCCACCACCAGAACGTTCAGCACTTCTGTCCTTATTATCGATCGAGTAGTAGCCAGATTTTTGTTTTTCGGATCATCTCAACTGTATCAATGCTCACATGATAATTGCATCTGTTCATGTACTTGCCTGTGAAGTACTGAAGTCTATGCTTTCGGTCCGGTGGTTCTTGCGAACATTGAGAGGACAAGCGTGATGGGCATGGGTGAAATACGTGATGCATGCACCCACCACTGGGTAGGAAAATGGATATCCATTATCCATATTATTTGTTATCGTATTAGATAGAATATAAATATGATATAGATTTTTCATCCGATTAGCAATTTCTCTCTTATTCGTATTCGAATTCGTATAAAAAATATAGTATGAATTTTTTATCATCCAAAATGTTTTTTTATTTGGACTATTTGTATTCGTATTTGACGTTGTAATATACACATTTTATTACAATACAACTAATTAGTTGTGCAAGTTTTTTAATTTAATATTAATTTGTATTTCTTTAGGTGAAGTAAATGAATTAGAATGATTAAGTGTGATTATACAAGGATAAACTGTCATTAATATCTTCGTATTACATAAGTTATGAGAATATTTAGATCTGATCGAATTGAATAGATATTCTATTCAAATTCGTATTTGTTATAATATTCGATTTGTATTCGTATTCGAAAATATTCGAATTCATATTTGTTTACAAAATACGAATATGAATGTGGTAAAGGCACTGTTCGATTCGTATTATTCGATCTGTTTTTACTCTAGCCACCACTAGAATTTGTATTCATATTCGAATCTGATCTGTTTACATCCCTAGCCACCGCTATAATGATTAACAAGGAAGGCCAAACATACCCCGTGTATGGCAATCACAGGAAAGGTTAGGGATCCATTCGTAATGGCAATCAGCTTTGGCTTTTCCATTCTACAGTTCTACTAGGACAGAATAGATTCAGATTTTCACTGGGAGCAGGTCCACTCCAACCCAATCCAACCAACGGGTCTCCTGGCTAGGCAGCAAAATTATGACAGCATTTTTGTTTGGTGGGCACTCACACTGATCTGTTCTGAAGAATGGCTCCAGGGAATAATACAGGTAGCGCTAGCTTAGGGCTGGGGCCATGGCCTCGCTGGCTGGTTTGTCCATGACTTCCGCAGATGCATGGCGCGGTCTCGACTCATCCAGCGGTGCAAGCACGATCCTCTCAGTGTACGAGATGCATGTGACGAAGACGGTATCCAATGGAAGAAGGCTGCTCAGTTCGGCTAAGATAAGCTGGTTTACGATTTATTTTATATTATATCTAGTGGTGATTTATTTGATGTAATTAAATTTAAAAATTTTAAGAATAGAAAAAATAGTTTAATCTATCACGGACAATGCAGACGAATACGAGAAAAAAGAAAAGGCAAAAAAGCCCCTAAAAACCAGAAAAATACAAAATCGATGAATAGTAAACTAGAAACCAGAAGTTTAAGTCGAAACGAGCAGAGCCCAATCCACTGTTGATCGAGAGTCCTTGGATGTAGATCATGTAGTATATAAGCCTAGCAGCTCGCACATGATGTACCTTCTTTGTAGTAGTGATTTGGATAATCCACAAACGGGAAGTAAACTTCATCGATGTTGCTCGGTCGCCTCTCGCCAGTGACAAAGCAAAACAATTTGCCAGAACAAGTAAAAGGTTTCCCTGGCTTATCTCACCAATGTAGAGGCCCAGAGAGTGTGCTAGGTATACGGGAAATTAGCTGTTACAATCAGACGAGCCGACAAAATCACCACGGAATCAGCTCGATGGGGATATATACGGCTGCTCCATTTGCTTCCGAGAAATTCAGGAACCTAACAGAGTACAGTTTGCGAGCTGTCTACTCCTCTTGTAAATTCTCTGTGATTCTCTTGATGGAATTGCTCGTTACCAGCAGTAAGCAATATTTCGCGATCATGAGCCGGCACCCTGATTCTGGTCGCACAAAATCAAAGGACGCCGTTCTTTTCAGAATTGTTAGCGGATGTATGAGAAACCACCACCGTTATCCATCGTGAAGCATCAGCCATTAATGCTCGATCGAGAAAACCGTCTTCGGTTCGGTTCTGATCTCTATCTTCCATATCGTCAATCAACTGAAAGGCCAAATAGTGGCGAACAAATTAAAGAAGGCGGCCGGGGCAATCTCGGCTGCACATTACGCGATCACCCGTGGCGTGGAGAGGTTCAACGCGACAGCGGCGACGCCTTCCCTTTCAGCATCCCTATATTGCCTGCTGGTAGAATACGTTCGCAAGAACGCTACATATCGCTCGGATTCGCGCCGGCCGGGTCCATGTGGCTGTCGAAAGACGGAGCGTTTTGTGAGGAAACGGTGAGGACGAGCTGATCCGGCCGGTGCGGCGAGTGACTTGACAGGAGGAGCTAGCGTCGCATGAGAGCGACTCGCGCGGAGGCTGGAGCCACTCGCTCGATCGCCGCCTCCGACGGTCCGCGGATGGTTACGGCCATATGTATGATATACGTGTGGTGGTTGGTTGTGGTCTCGTGGAGTACTCTACTCCTCACCGGCCTGTGATCTCATCGCGTTAGTCCATTAGTACTAGCTCATTTACGACTTACGATCCGTCCATCCGTCAGGTACAGGAGGAGCTTACGCGAGTAATTTCTCGATGGCCACACTGTTCGGTCCAGGGCCTGGTACCCGCCAGGTTGAATTCGGTGGAATTTGATTATGCCCCGGACTTAATGGTAGAATAATTTAGATTATTTAGGTTGGATTGCGAAAATGTTATCTAGTCTGGACTAAATTTACCTGGGCTATACACTAGATATTTTTCTACACCCTAGGCTAAAGTCTACCCTGCCCGGGGTGTGGCTCCGCCCCTGGTTCAGTCTGGTTTACTCTTCAGTCGCCCCGGGCTCAGTGGTGGAATAATTTAGGCTATTTAGACTGGACTATAAAAATGTTACCTAGACTGGACTGAATTTACCCAGATTATACACTAGATATTTTTCCACACCCCAGGCTAAAACCTACTCTGCCCAAAATGTGGCTCCGCCCCTGGTTCAATCTGGTTTACTCTTCAGTCTCCATATTTTAAATAGGTTGTGTATCCTGTGCGCCTATAGACTGCCCGCAAGCAAGTCCCTCAAGCAACAACTTTATAAGTGGTATTGGGTCTTCTCTCCTAAAAGACTACTCCAATGTGTGGATGTTTCTTTACACTTATAAATTGTGACTTTTCCTTTCCCGCAAACAATGTGTGATTATTCCCAACATTGTCCCCTTCACACATTGCTTACATTGTTTGTGCACTTCTAAGGCCCAAGGTGATGTTGGGTGCCTAAGTTCTGATACCACTGTTGGATCCGAACTCTGATACTCCGTCAGGTCTAACCGAGTTTACTCTCCGGTCCCCAAGTCTTAAATGGGTTGCGCACCCCGTGCATCTAAACCTATGGACTACCGGAAAACAAAACTTTCTCATTCTTATAAGTTGTGCCTTTTCCTTTGCTATAAGCAATATGGGACTATTCCCACACGCACAGCCCCAGTGACATTGAGTGCAATCAAACCCTATTAATTTTAGCTAAAAATATTATTTAAAACATAATATCTAGATGTATGAAAATCATACGAGTGAATTTGTCATAAAAGTATTTCCATAATATTATTCTATTATAACTTTTTTTAAATATATGTTAGGAGAATTTAAGGGACAGAGGGGCATCTCGCTGACTCTACAGAGTTAAAAAGTCACAGTAGCTTTTAGATTAAATAACCTGCTCTTGTCGGTACCTTAGGTCACACCAAACACATTTCGGTGTCATAATCGAGTGATAAACTAGCCAAGGGAGGACAGCTTAGGAAGAAGATAATGTTAAGCTACAGATGCGATGATTGATGTGGCCCAAGCACTTAAAATATCCAAAGATGAGAGAGACGCGTTTGATTGGTTAATTAGGATAACGTGCTGACAAGAGGATCATTCTTCCGAAGATTCAAAATGGATTACATGTTACGACTTCAGATCGGCAAGCGTTCGTATGACTGAAAACCCGAATCGCAGCATGCGTGCACGTTTCTAGGAGAAGTGCTGCAAATAAACGAATGCAAGCCAATTTACTCGATCACTCAGAATGCACCCCAAGTTGAGGTGGAGAAATTTTATTGTGTTACGGTTGCACAGCACAGTTTGTGTCACGATTGAATCGGAAAGTAACACATAAAAAGATGATAATGTAGCAATACTATAGATTATACGGGAATATAATTTTTAATACTTGTTGCAAGCTATGGTCTTAAGTCGGTATACGACTACAGCTTGCGACCATACTCACGACCACGCTTATAACTTACGACTACGTTTCCGATCACGGCTTACAACCACGGTTTACGACTTACGACCACGGTTTGCGACCAGTAAACAGTTATCAAAAATTATTTTTCGTATAGTTGCACTGTAACAAGTTTTAAAAAATTACATTCTCGTACAATCTACAGTACTACTACAGTACCACCTTTTTTCACACGTTGCTTTTCAATTTGATCTTGATACAAACTACACTGTGCAACTGTGACGGGTGATCGGTTGGGCTTCAGCTTTTAGCTTTCGGCTTATTTTTCACTATTCATAAATTTTGTCTTTTTCTGAACTTTTTGGCTTTTGTTGAGCTTTTTTGCCGATTCTTTTTTTCCGTATTTATTTGTATTATATGTAACAGGCTAACATATTTTTTAATATTTTTAATTTAATTATGTTAAATAAGTCTCTATCAGCTACAGTATTTTTTTCAACTAGATATAGTCCTTTTCAGTCGTAAGCCACCAGAAATAAATCCAAATGATCACCACCAAAATCTCTCGTTGAGGTGAGGCCGTATGACGCAAAGGACAACTGATTGACTAGAGCACATTTAGCTAGCCGTATGTCACATTACAACTTCTCCCTTTGTTTAAGTTAATGATTATTATGCGCCCTTTTGGCCGCTAATAAGGACACCTCGATCGGTAGTCAGGACTTTGGGGGAGAAAAGAAATAGGGGAAGATAGAAGAAGATAAGAGAAGGTGATGTGCAGCCTTGTAGATATTATAGCTAATAGCTGCCCTTGTCTCAGAGTAGGTGGTGGACACGGTCGTCACGCTGGCAGCAGCAGCATCATGAGGCCTCTGGGCGCATTGCCAGCACACCAACAGTTCCAGTACCTTGCTTTTGTACGAGCCCGAAAGGCATATTCCACGGAAGAGGAGCTGAAAGCTTCGTTTAATTCTTCCATAAATCTCTAGCTCGGCTCTAATCTAGCTTACTGTTTAGTTGGCTCTAGCTCGGCTCTAATCTAGCTTACTATTTAGTTGGGCTCTAGCTCGGCTCTAATCTAGCTTACTGTTTAGTTGGCTCTAGCTCGGCTCTAATCTAGCTTACTATTTAGTTGGCTCTAGCTTGGCCGTGAAGAGCAGCTCGATCGATCGGACAGAACAGTATGCATGCCAACCACTGGCATTAGATGTGGACCATGACGCATTTATACATGGTTACTAGCTAGTAGTATTATCGTGCCGTGGCTAGCTATTGGAATGGCGATCGACGAGAACAAGGGCAAGCGCAGTGAGTGAACTAGGACCGATCCAATTGCGTGCGAATGGTACGAGTACGTACGACGGCATGGATGATACGGGTCACGATTCGGGCAGCACGAATCTCAAGCCGGCAAGAACAGGTCAGCCTTATCACCACTGCCCCCATTCCGACGTGGCGTACCATTCCATTTCGTCGTCGCGTGCGGCCCCTCCATTATTGCATGCATTGGCCACTGGGAGACCTGCGTGCCTCAGTAGTCAGTACTTCTAGCTATACAGATTTGAGAATTCACAGATTTTACCAGAGGTAGACGTAGGAGTAGTTGCGATCGAACTTGGGCTTGAACACTCGGGCAAATGCACAGTTTTACAGCAAGCAAACGGGTCCCAGATCCACAGTTACAGTTCGAGGTACGACTGACTACTGATCGAAGCAAATGAGGCGCGAGTGTTCAACTCATACACGATGGTCGATGCATGCATGCAGCAAGAAACTAAACGATCGATGGGAGGTGAACTGATCATCAAACGGAGTACGGGGCCAACGGCCGGCGGCGACGAACTTGCTAAGCTTGCAGCTGCTGCAACTTAGTACTCGGTGGTGGGGAGCTGCTCGTGGGTGTGGGAGATGAAGAGCACCTCGTAGATGACGCCGGCGAGGCCGCCGCCGATGAGGGGGCCGACCCAGTACACCCACTGGTAGTCCCAGGACCAGCTGACCAGGGCGGGGCCGAAGGACACGGCGGGGTTCATGGACGCGCCGTCGAACGCGCCGCCGACCAGGATGTTGGCGCCCACGATGAAGCCGATAGCGATGGGGGCGATGGTGCCCAGGCTGCCCTTCTTCGGGTCCACGGCGGTGGCGTACACCGTGTACACCAGCCCGAAGGTCATCACGATCTCCAGCACCAGGGCTTCCCACACCGAGATGCCGGTCAGGCCGAAGGTGCCGGTGGGGAGACCGCCGGTGGAGAAGCGGAGGAGGAGGCAGGCGACGGTGGAGCCCAGCAGCTGGGCGATCCAGTACAGGATTCCGCGGAACAGGGTGATGTTGCCGCCCACGAAGGCGCCGAAGGTCACGGCGGGGTTCACGTGGCCACCGGAGATGTTGGCGCCGACGGACACCGCCACGAACAGGGCGAAGGCGTGGGCCACCGACGCGGAGATCAGGCCGGCAGGGGTCGACGCACCGCCGCCGGTCAGCTTGCCTGAGTCATTCGTGGGGCCACATAACAGTCAGACAGAGGATTATCGAAACAAGTATTAATTCGTCAGTGGCATTACTGTGTGAAATTTTATGGTGAGTATGAGATGGCTTCTTCTGCTTTTTACTGCTTTATTTGTGCTACTTTCGTGAAAACTTAAAAAAGTTTTTTTACTACTAGCAGTGTTTTGTTTAGATATACTGTTTAACCGTGCTAAACTACGGTGACTTCAATATTTTTGTCCATGTTTTTGAGCATGAACTGACTTTAAATATTGTTTAATCATCTACACACTGCTGTATTTTCCTTGTAACATTCAACTATACTTTCGTTTGAATAACTGTTTTGTTTCAGGTGCAAATGTGTCAGGAAAGCATTTTGCTACTTCTCTGCAGAAGCACACAAAGATGTACGTCTCGAAGACTTAAGTATTCCACCACGTAATCTTAAGGGCAAACAAGTCATTTTCCATTAATCATTCCACATCTTTTCGCGTTTTTGACTTTCTTCAAAACAAATTGAGTTTATCTGAGCTTCTGGTAACACCTTATAAAGTTGTACCGATGGCCACACCTTTCATTTCTCTTGGCAAAAGCCGAAAAAAGATGAAAGAACAGGGAATAAATCAGTCTCAAAACCGAACTGATCTTTTTTTCCATTTCCCCCGTGTGTGGATCTCCATCTGTTGCTAGATAGATTAACCCAAGTTAAGGGTGTAGGTACCGTGCGCATGCTAAACTTGCACTATTGCGTGCCAAATTAAGTTGGCGCTCCTAACCTTAAAAGTTAAAAACAGAGTTTACTCAAGGAGATGATGATGTGCCATGCCAGGAGTAAGAAAGAGACGCTAATTAAAGTGTTTTGGAGACTCACTGAAGGCCATGCCGGAGCCCTGGCCGGCGAAGACGAAGATGAGGGTGGAGAAGAACTCGGCGAGCGCCGCCTTGAGGGCGCCCGGGTGGTACACCTCCTGGGTGCTCCCCACGGCGATCCTACTGATCGGCATTTTGAGCTGCCTCTCTCTTCTCTCTAACCACAAGAAGAGGCTTTACTGGACTACTGGGGAGCTCAGAAATGAGGTGTGATGGTGAGGGGATGAAATGCGGTGGAGGTGGTATATATAGACCCGCACAGGCATGCCGGGATAGCCACGTGAGGATTTTTTTTTGGTATTGATAAACATCATCTATTTTCTTTCTTCTATCATTTCAGATTTACGGCCATAAATTCTCTGCGCCCCTCAAAAAAAATAAGGGACTGACTATACACCAGCCGCCTGAAATTTTGTGAAAACACAATCACTTTTTCATTCCGTTGGATCAGCATCTGATGGCTCCTGTTATTTGATTCAATTGTTGTTAAAATCAAACAAAACATCTTGGGAAATTTAATAAAACATAGCATTCAAACAAAACAAAACATTTTGGGAAATTTAACCAAACAAAACATCTTAGGAAATTTAACAAAACAAAACATTTTGGAAAAATAGTTCTATACTTACGTACAAGTGAGTTCTATAAAAAATTACATCAAAATCTATTTTTTATAGCATTGTATATGTAAAAAGTATATTTAATGATGATTAAAAAATGAAGATTTTAAAGTGATTGAAAAAGCCAAAAGCGGGGCGACGCTCACTGCTGCTGGAGTTAGACTAGGCCATCTTGAGTACTCGCTACACCGCAATAGTACACGCGCGTATGTGGACCTAGCTACAAACAGACGGGATTGACGCGCGTACAAACCAACAATAAAATTGCGCACCGATCGAACACGAATCCTAAAGTAAAATGGACGATCTAAAATCGATGATTTCAATTAAAAACAACCGATTGATGTTTAGCACTTCCGTACATATATATCCGATGACTGATTTTTTTATGGAAATCAGTCAAAATTTTAACCCTAGGATCAAATTCCGTACCTATTAGATCATTGACACGTTGCAAACTGCCTCACAGTGGCTTAATGGGCCACAATTCCTTAGCGGCCCCTATTGTTGAACACGTAGTAGTTGAAGATGATCCCCGTACATTAAGATTTTTCAACTTCGTCACAGTGCCTTAATTTTCAACTCCTATTGTTTGAGACTTTACATTAAGATTTTACAAGCTAACAAAACATACAGGTTAAATGATACTATACGCATGAGACCCAAAAAACAACAATAAAAAAACATAGCAATTTTTTTTGTCTTTCATTGTCTTTTTTTTGTTGGGACTGTCTATACATTTTTCGACTGATTTTTTGGTTTTCATCAAATTTTGCAACATTTATCAAATTGGAGCACCTACAGATTTGTGACAACGCTAGCTACCATCTGAAGTGTGTTGCACCTTATCGGGCTCGCAATGTCTTAACGAATCGATTTTTTGGCTTTTTTTTATCGATTTCATTCTTTTTTTGGGCTTTATTTTAATCAAACATAGCATTCAAACCAAACAAAACATTTTAGGAAATTTAACAAAACAAAACATCTTGGGAAATTTAACCAAACAAAACATCTTGGAAAAATTAAAAAAACAAAACATCTTGGAAAAATTAAACAAACATAGCATTCAAACATTGTATATATACTCTGCATTGGGATGTGGTAGTACTCTATATTAAAGCTATGGTACTAAAAAAGTTCAAAAAAGCAAACAAAACAGTTTGAGAAGTTTAATCAAACAAAACACAACTAACTTTCTAAGATCCAGAGTTTGATATTGAAAAGAGATATTAATACCAGAGTTTCTGTATTCAATTTACATGATCCAGAGAAACGAGCTTATTGCAGTACAAATCTTTTCTTGTAAACCTGCGAAATCTTTTTATAAAATGGTAGAGTCGACCGTAAAGAT
Source organism: Dendrocalamus sinicus (assembly GCA_036346575.1). Lineage (NCBI taxonomy): Eukaryota > Viridiplantae > Streptophyta > Magnoliopsida > Poales > Poaceae > Dendrocalamus > Dendrocalamus sinicus. The sequence goes on along the minus strand of CM070648.1, from coordinate 50,635,748 downwards.
TACCACATTTTATTCGATAGAATTAATACAAAACTGTTAACATACAAATCACTTTGGCTTACAAAGACATTGCTGGCATGAAAATCGACTACTCAAATAGTTTGAGGTCACATTCAATTCGAGGTTTCAAGTATTGGACAGCGCAAAATTATCACATCGGCAAGAAACCAATATCAAAAACGAAAGTTAACGTTATGTGCATCCAAAATACAAGAAACGCAGAACAGGATGATCTTTGCATCGATTCGAACGAATGGTCAGGGTGACAATTCCGTGCTAAATAAATGGTGTCAAGCCTGTGCCTGGCTAGCACGGATGGACAAAAATATGAGGTTTTGCGCAGCTTGCTCGAAACTACATCAATCACATGCTCCCAAAACAGAAGCGTCGCGCGCTCCTCCGCTTCATCCCGAGACGCAAATCCTAAAGCAAAAGAACGGCTGACAGATCGACTGCTTGGGGGTATAAAAAATAGTCGACTGCACTCTAGCACTTCCGAAAAAATAATCTCTCCTCTCTTTAAAAAAAAACCATTATATCTCCAATCCAATAATCTGAAATTTAGATAATTATTTAAAAAAAATATTAGAATGATACCTATATACATTTTTTTTTTGAAATAAACATCACGAACTACGAATGTGATAGTGTGACACAGCTGACACCTCCCGGAATTGTCGTATTATTGTCACCGCATGCTATGCTTGTCCTGTGTGAAGTTTCTAGAGGTAAGGTGGGTATGCTTGTGATTTCGGAGAATCGGGTAGGTATGCGTGCATAGCAAAAGCATACGGATATTAGGGCCTTTTTTTTTGAACGAGAAGCCTATGGAATTATATATCATTATATCGGTGAAAGTAGTGGCCAAATGGATCAGGTCAGGCCTACCTGACCATCACGCTAAACGGGCGTGTGACAGGCTAGCATAGAGGTGGGAATTGGGCGTGCGTGCGCGCGCGCGCCCCCAGCCCACCGCGGCCGCCGCTTTGTCGCGTTCGGCCGATCATCTCGTCGTCGCGCGCGTGCGCCGCCCGCCTCATCTTCGGCCAGCCCAAGCACGCCCAAAGCCCACCGTCTGGCGTTCGCGTGCGCGCGCCACCAAGCCCACCCAAAGTAACTATACACGACAAAAGCGATAACGACAATGGTAGCGGTGGCCGCTATCTTCCTTTCTCTTGTATCCGCCTTATTAAAAACATACTTAAAATTCGATTCTATTGTCTCATGCCATTTCACCTTCGAACTTGGTCATCTAGTCCAATGGAATGCATATCTTGGTGCAAATTAGACTATGGCGTATGTGGACATCACCCGACAATCTAGCATAGGCCTACCCAACTAGTCAAATAGAAAAGCTCAAGGAGAGTCATGAGTACAATTTACTATAGTTAAGAAATCAATTTTAAATAGTTTCGCCAACCGTGCTCTTCGTGTCGCGGCGCCGCACGCCCGATCGCTGCGTCGCGTCGCGCCATCGTGTCGGATTTTGAAGCCCACCGCCGCCGTTCGTGCGTCTTGCACGCGACGGCCGCCACGTGTCGGCCGCCGTGCTTGGGCGGACCGTGCTTGGGCCGGGCCGTGCCGGCCGTGCTTCGGGCTGGCCCAAAGAAGCCCGGCCCAAGTCCCACCTCTAGGCTAGCACGGTACAAACCTTTGATCCACGAGCCGATATGACATGATCAGTTCAAACCGACGAGCTGAACAGATCATGCCTAATAGATCCATATCGAATTGGGTTATATCGCGCCGTATCGTGCCGTCCATTTGGACAGCTCCGAAAGTGGTACTGATAGTTTCAGAAATTAATGGTGGACATTATTATAAAGATGGTACGATAAAATATCGTCTGTAAAAAGAAGGAAATGCAAGAAAGAGAAACCTGGTCCATTCTATGTTACAGCTCACATGGCACTGGTACCAAATGTTTTCCTAGGCAATAAAACGCCTGAGATAATTTCTAGATGAGGTTTCTGACGATCTCTCGCCATCTTTTGTGTTAATTTCCTGCGAGAGTTAAATATGTGCGGAGTACTGTTCGGTAGCTACGCTGGACATATGCCAATACAGTAGTACCACTTTTCTTACATGACACGAGTATACTGTAATTAAGCTCGGGGGTTGCCATTCACACGGAAAGCGCTGGACAGCAACCGGGGGAGCGTTTCTCCGGCGCGCCGGCCGGCCGGCCGGACATGAAGCTGTCAGCGACAGTGAGCCACGTGTGCGGGCGGCAGGGCTCGTGGTTCGTGTGGATTAGGAGGCCGGGCGCGACGTGACCTCTCAGCACAAACTGGGGCGCCGGGATTGGCTGCCGATCTGCTAGGTCGTCGCTGTGACGGCGAAGGCGGAGTCTGGCATTAGCACATGCGATACAGTACTCTCCTCCTTTCGGTGAAGTGATTGGAAAACGTACGACATGCTTGGAGTGATTTTCTCCGGGGTTGTTTTCTTCTCACTGCAACTAGAAAAATGTTTATATATGTACAGGCAAAATGGGGAAACCTTGTATGCTTGCGCTTTCTTGAAACCTAAGATCATTTACGAAGTCAGGTCCGAATTGGTTTTTATTTTCCTAGTTTCTCGCTTATCCTAAGCAAAGATGTATGTGCGTCTACGCCGTCTAGTTCCTCTACTAGTTGAAAGAGGATATGAATAGGATTAACCTCTACGTTTCTTGAAATGCAAAACTCGGTGGTGGAGAATCTTCTCCTCCGGAGTTAGCAATTCTCGAAGCCAATCATAACCCTGGACAAAAACAAGCATCCAGCCCATATTTAATTATCTACGTGGTTCGTACGATGCAGACACATCGTCGACTACAAACTGCTCGTTGTTCGGCGGTCGGCGCTCAATGTTGCTACCTCTGATAGCTGTTGTAAATTACGATCGTACCCTCGGCTTCTCGAAGTGCCCATGCTCCATGCGCCGGATAACCAAAGTGTCCACTGGCCACCGCTGGCGCTAGGTACTAACATCTGGGGTTAGGAGAACCTCTACTTGCATGACTATTATCCGCATGAGACACGAGTATGCTAAAGAAAAAGGAGGACATCCATGATCCATATCCACATGATTTTGAAAAGAGCAGCTTGGCTCCATTATTTTGCAATTTTAGCTCTTTCCTGCCTCTGTGTTCTTGCCATATGCTGCCCCCGACATACATCACCACGTTGAAGATAATTGTTCCCATAAATAGTATTATAGCTACTATCTTTTAGAAAATTTAGTTTTCAGACATCTGTTTTTGTAAATTTAATCTTCTCCTCAGATATACTAAACTCGACAACACTTACCGAGTTACCCCATACTACTACAAAAAGGCTATACTGGACAGCTACATCACAGACGGTTCATAGGAAACCGTCTGTGTTGCACACAGATGGTTTATACTAACAACCGTCTATGATATTTTCACCGATGGTTATTTATACGAACCGGTTCGTATTAATAACTGTCTGTGAAAATATCACATACGTTGTTAGTATAAACCGTATGTGATAATGTAAGACATCACAGATGGTTCGTATTAATAACCGTCTGTGATAATTCACAACGTTTATTTATAAGAACCATCTGTGATAATGCTAGACATCACATACAACTTTTAATTAGAACCGTCTAGGAAGGAGAGCAAGGTGTGAGCAGATCGAGGAGTTACTCCAGACGTAAGTTGTTACCCGCCTGTGTAAGGTTGCAGCCGTACAACCCATGATAGATAGATGAGAGAAAGGAGATCAAAAGAATACGAGATACCATTATTGAGAAATTTAGTGAAGAATATGAGGGAGATGACAGTTTAGAAGAGATTGAGTTTGTGGTATCAAGGAATTGTACACTACGCTATACATAAAGCCAACCGTGTGGAAGTTTAAGAGTCGTTTGCATCAGAATATTAACAGGCGGGAGTAGGACGTGCATTTTTAAGCGTTATTATAGACGGTTCGTATTCCAAACCGTCTCTAATTACATTATCACAGACGGTACGTGTAACAAACCGTCTCTGATAATGCCACGACACCGATCCTAATTAGCATTAATTAGTGCTAATGATTGTTAATTAGTGATAATGACGGTTAATTAGTATTAATGAGTGTTACTGCTGGTAATAAAAGTGCTGATTGGTGACTGTGCATGCTCACATACTGATTTGTGCACGCTCGGCAGAACTTGCTAGAAATCTCAGAAGCTGAGCCTAATTTACGCACTTAAGGCAGTAGCAGATGATGAAGAAATGGGTGGTAGACGAGCAACTGTGGTTTGGTAGGACTTATCAAGCTATTGTAATGCGGTAGGCGACATGCACGTGTCGTCTACCATGGCTGTCGAGTTCAGGAGAGGATTAAATTTGTAAAAATAAATATTCAAAAGCTAAATTTTTTTAAAAATAGTTACAATGCTATTTGTGGGATCAGTTCCGTTGAAAAACCTTTCCGATCGATCGGTATTCACTCATTAACAGCAGTCACACCAGGGAACAGCACACGAAGGACGAACGGATTCAATGTAATTTAGCTACTGGAATGGTATTCTTGCTGTACAGCTCCAGATCTCATCCAATACCAGGGTAAGATCTTGTTGTTATTACTGGTAAACATTGGCGCAGTCTTGCATGTGATATAGTGCTTGACTTGCCACCTGGGAGAACTATTCTCTTGACCCCGATCGAGCGGTTTCAGGCAAAACTGCACAGCAATGCTTATCAGCTATCACCTGACCCAATCACAAATTGATCAGAGTGTATAGTGGATCTCATCTAGCCTTGCTGGAAGAGGAATTCATTTATTGTTGCGAATCGATTTGGTTATCTCAAGCTTGATCTGGTAGGTAATGTTAATTTTGCATATCCATTAATCGTGATTTTGTATATCCATTAATCGTCTTAAAATGCCTTGAAGAAACTTGAAAACCTGACATTTTCCGCGAATTATGAGCTAGCTGGTGCTCTTAGTCAAATATTTGGATGTGCTTCTGAGCTGGGCGGCTAAGCTTGTGGAGGCATAACAAATCAAGGCAATTTGGTTAGGTGGCAGCACTGAAGTCTAACTAAACTAAGCATTAGGTCCCTATATTGCCATCAAAGAAGATGGAGTAGACATTGCCCTTTTCCCTTTCGGCTTTTAAGTAAAGTCACATGCATCCGCATGCCTGTTCTTTAATGACAAATTAAACATGCCCGTAAACCACAAATACCATAATTTGTCTGTTTTTTTTTCCTTTGGGGCATCTGTCACTTTGCCACCTGCTCCTCGGCTTCCCCGCAACCTTTTTTCACCATTTGATGATAATCAGTAGTAACATTTTTGTCACTAGATGCTAAGGCCCCGTTTGACACAACTCTAGCTCCGAGATCTATACTGGATCTGTAGTTTGTTGACTAAATTAAAGTGATTTAAATATTTTTATTTAATATATAATATAAATGAAATGAGTCATGTAAATGCACTTAACATGTCTGCAACTTTAGATCCAGGATTTCTTAGAGTTACAGATGATCAGTTTTAAAAAATCTATAGATTTTTTAGAGTTAAAGCTTTGCCAAACAGGATCTAAGTTGCTAGATACCAGTTTTTTGCATCTCAGAAATTCCGGAGTATCAGCAAGTGCTGCCGTTTGTCCTTTCCCACGGGCCATGCGAGCAGTTGCACTGCTCCACCACGATGCATGTGCTCTTTCTGTCCGTGTCCATGTAAAGAGAGGCGGAAGCTTGCTGGGCTTCTGGGCTCCGTGTCCATCTCTGCTACACGTCGGCCTCGGTGGTTTGAAACTTGTGCTGGGCTTTCGGGTTTCGGCCAGAGCGGAAACAGGCAAGTCGGGCTGAGCCAGTGGAGGTTTCGTCCGCGCGTCGGGGAGGCAGGCGGCCGCGGCACCAACAAGTGTTAGCCCATTAGCCCCAATTGTTGCAAGGTTCAGGCCTGCTCTGGAATAGTCGTATTTTACGAACTTAACGTATGCGTGTGTGTCATACGTGTAGGGTGTGGGACTCTGTGAGTGCGTGCGTGGGTCTATTTTTGTACTTTTAAAAAATGATGTAGGGCTTTTTCCTATTTCCTTCTCTAGCATGGTAGAATTTGCCTTAGGGAAGAATTTTTAATTCAAAAGTATAGCCCTCTCGTGGGAGAAAGCTATATGGCCCTTCTTTTTTATGTTCTATGGTTTTTAACTTGGATTTTTCGAAAGTTAAAACAAACGAGTCGATTTCTTCATATGTTTTCTTAAAGCTGTTTCTTCAAACAGTTTCCTATACCCAAAACTATATGTGTCGTTCATCATCGTTCAAAAAACACGGATAAAAGCCTTTAACCACAGCAAAAAAAAGAATCTATGTCTGGTTGGTATCAACAAAAATAAAGGCCTACCAATACAAAATCAAATGCACGCTCAAAGTTCTCACATTATATTCTTTTTGATTTTTGGTTTATCTGGAGGTTAAAAAACTAAACATCGAAAACGGGCAGCATCTTGAAACAAATTCCATAAACAGCTTACTGAGTTTAATACCGTGTACACTATTTGTATTAGCGTCTCCGTTGATTGTTACCGTATCGAAAACACAACAAAAAACTATCAATTGCAGCCAAACAAACATCCCCTCGATACTTTGGACGTATTTTTTGGGCTACGGCTTATAGCCTTTGGCTATGATTTATTAGTTTAATAAATAGTAATTTCTAAAATAAAATGAAACAAAAAATAGCTGAAAAGCAGAAAAGAACGAGACCTTTTACGAGACTAACGTAGAGATTCAGGTAGACATAGTGCTTAAAGTGACTCTTAATTTCTGGCTTATGACTAAAAATACATTATAGCAACTAAAAATACACTATAGCGACTGCTAGCTTTTTCCTATGTAATTAAATTTAAAAAATAAAAATATAATATCCCAGATAATACAAAAGAAATAAATGAAAAACAAAAAACCCTTAAAAGCTAAAATACCAAAAAATAAAATTAAAAAACCGATTCATTCTAAAAGCCAGAAGCGAAAGTTGTAAGTTTTTTAATCGGCCCGAACTGCGTACACGCGATTTCAAAATTCGAAACTCCCTCCCACACGTTCTCTTCTCGCTTCCCTGCTTTCAAACCCGAATCCAGCCCACGCCGCCGACTAATCCGGCGGTGATCGGTAACGAGTAACGACTACTTGCCCTATCCGCCCCGCCCCATCTCGCCCGTCCATGGCCGCACCGACGGTGGCGCTCACCCGGCTCCTTTTTAAATAGATACGCTCCCCACCTCCACTCCCAAACCCATCCCCGTCTCCTCCCACCGCTGCTCGTTTGGGCCGCTTCACACCAACCGCGCCCTCTCCGCTCCGCTCCAAGGTTTCGTGGCTCTCCTTCCTCTCAAATCCTCTGGTTCCTCGTGTTTTCCTCGAAATGTTTCTGCGAGAATCGCCTTTTATCTCTGATTGTTGCGTGATTGGGTGGTTTGTTCGGATTTTTAAAAAAGATTTTGGGGACTTTTCTTGCAGAGAAGCTGATCAAGAAGTGGTAGCGGACATGGGACAGATCCAGTACTCCGAGAAGTACTTTGATGATACCTACGAGTACAGGTAGACGCGAAACCCTAGCCCCTGATCTTTGCCCTCTCTCTCTCTCTCTCTCTCTCTCTCTCTCTCTCTCTCTCGGTGTGCCCGTGGTTGGCAAAACCCTAACTTGATCCCCTTTGCCCTGCGCAGGCACGTCGTCCTCCCGCCCGAGGTCGCCAAGCTCCTCCCCAAGAACCGCCTCCTCTCGGAGGTTCGTCAAGATTTCCAGTTGCATTCTTGTAAAACCGCGTTCTTGTTTGCCTTTGTTGTTTAATACGGAATTGGGGTTTTCCGGTGGGGTCTTCTTTTGCAGAACGAGTGGCGTGCGATCGGCGTGCAGCAGAGCCGCGGGTGGGTGCACTATGCGATCCACCGGCCGGAGCCGCACATCATGCTGTTCCGCCGCCCGCTCAACTACCAGCAGCAGCAGGAGGCGGCCGCCGCCGGCGCGGCTGCGCAGATGCTGCCCAAGTGATCGCCCCTGCGAGGGCGGCGCCGACTGGGGGTTGGAATGTGCGAAACCCTAGGCCCTTTTCATCTCTAAAGGGGGGGGGGGGTCGCGATACCGCTAATTTACTCTGGTTTGTTGGTTGGAATCTAGTGATGTTGGCTGTGTCCGCCTAGTGTTCGTGGAAATGCCTGGAAGGAACTGGCAATGTGTTAGTGTTATCATGGATACTCTTGATTGCTAAGCTGTTATGTGGTGCTGGTACTGTTGTTAATCTGTTTGTGATGATCTGGTTGAGTTTATGCTTGCTCGTTTGATTCTTACCTAGTTGTTTAGTAGCGGTTAAGAGTTCATATAATAATGAAACTTCAGGCTCCGTTTGGATCGCATGATTTTTTCTTGAATCCTGCAGGAATTGAACAGTTTTCTGTGAAATCCTGCAAAATTTCTGTGAAAGTCATGCGTTCCAAACGGGCCTTTATGATAGATATACTTTTGCAGAAGTGCACACTCATGGCATTTTCGGAGTTGAGGAATTCTGGTGAATTCTAGTAAAATCCATGCGTTCCAAAACATGCCCTTGGAAGAAACAGCGAGGAACTCTGGATGCATGGTTATATGAAGTATGAACAGAGCCCATGTGTGAGTAACAATGTAGGATTAGAATCCACAAGCCGAAGAGTAGAGGCTGATGCAAGGCGATCGAACGTTGCTTCTACTGGAGCATGGAACGTTGGCCATTTGTTCTCTCATTTCGCGTGCTGCACTGTTAATGTCCACAATCATCGTTCTAAGCATATTTGTTTCCGTCTTGGCTCCGATTAGTTGGGCTTCAGCTTCTGACTTCCGTCTTATTTTTCATTATTCATAAATTTCGTCTTTTTTTGAACTTTTGGCTTTTTATTGAGCTTTTTTGCCGTTTCTTTTTTCCCGTATGTGTTTGTATTATACGTAATGGGCTAACATATTTTTTAAATTTTTTAAAATTTAATTATGCTAAATAAGTCTCTATCAGCTACAGTGTTTTTTCAGCCAGCTACAGTGTTTTCAGCCATAAGCCACAAAAAAAAGCACAACTGATCACCACCAAAAGGTACTCTCTCCATAGAAAAATGTAAGGTGCAGTTTAACTTGGTGCAATCTCTAAGATTGAGGTTTGACCGATAATTTCTATAACAATATTTTGTTCGTAGCTACAAATCGTAGATAATAAGAAATTGCTTTTAAATATTAATGTAATGATAGTCAAAAATTACAAACTTTAAATGTCAAAATACGTCGACGCCCTGCATTTTTTGACTGAGGGAGTATTGTATTGGTGATGCCGAGGTTTGGCGACAAGATGTTGATTGGCCTTTTCTTTTTTATTCCGCTTATGGCTTTTAGTTGCGACCAATGACTTTTAGGCTGTTTATGAGATAGAGTACGGAGTAATAGAAACTCATGTGCGGTTTTGAACGATAGTGCGCACGACTTCTAAGAGTGAGCGCCATGTGGCGGTATTTGGTTTTTTGGTCATGGGATACGAACCGCCACACCAGTTATGGCGTGGCGCATGCCCCCTCAACTCTCGCACCCACTATGCAGGCACTGAATGCCGCTGTCATGCATTGTACTTATACGGCGAGGCGATGCGATTTTTGGGATTGTTTGCCAGTTCTCTCTTGTTTTGCTTTCATCTTCTACAATCTTGCGTAACGTCGTCTTTTGCTCATCGCTGAGCCTTTCTCCATTCGTCCTCGTGCTGCCGATCTTTTGCTACTTGCAATGGTGTGTGGAGGTGACCGTCGTGGCCACAGCAATGCCTCTGCTCCCCGAGCAGTCGCGCCATTCAAGACGATTGCTGCAAGGTCGCCACTGGCAAGCGTTGGAAGGCATCCGAGAAGTTCGATGGTGTATTCATGAACACACTCGGCCCGTCCATCACGACGGAGGAGTTGGTGCGGTCTCTTATGCGTGACAGCAAGATCTCGTCTCGCGAGCTCATCCGCCTTCCTTCTGATGGAGAGGTTGTGCCACCACCATGGGAGGGTGAGATGCTGGTCTTCGCGGCGCACTTTGACGCCGGGCTCCAGATCCCCGTTGCTTGCTTCGTGGGTGATTTTCTCTGACTATACGAGCTCGAGCTTCAGCAGCGTACACCGAACGCCATCACTTGTCTGGCCGTGTTTTCGTGGGCGACGTGTTCGAGGGCCACCATCCCCAGCGCTGCCATCTTTGCGTTCGTACATGACACGCAATGCCAGCCAAAGCGACTAGGGGATGGTCAGTATTCGAACCTGTGCAACATCAACCTTCAGCTCTGCGCCAGTGCTTTGAAGGGTTTTCTCGTGAAATCGACGTGGACGAAGTGGGAGTTCCACTGGGTGCAGCGATGGTTCTTGAACTCTTAGTCAGAATTATTTCTAACAATCTCCCCTTTAATCTTGACTTGACATTCTCTAGTTTTAATCTCAATGCATTATGAACTACCAATCACGTCTCCACATGAAATATTCTACATACAAACTACATATAGGAACTCAACTTAACTGGTACAGGTTCATCCGGATGCAAAGATTCTAAAACATTGAGGCAGTCGGTCTCAACTACGACTTACTAAACTTATACTTGACACAAACCGGTGACACATCCTCGCGCTGCGTCTCCTTTTATGTCGTCGTCCGGACGACTGCTATGCTTTGCCTCTTTCTTCTCTGCCTTGCTGCGTTGCTTGACCGACGAATGCGCCACACGGACGAGCTGCTGAAACGTGATGATGCGCAGAGCAGATGCCTCGGGAGCACTGCGCAAGACGAGCGAAAATGGAATCGTCGAGACGATTTTTTTCAGCTAGCAACTTGCTTTTCGCCTAGGCTCTGATACCACTTGTTAAAGTTGTGATCCAGGAGAAAATACACACATCGCAAATAAACTGAGAGAATACAGGAGAATTTCTGAATTTATCTATTCTCTTATTTGTTCCTCTTTTTCTTATTTTTTCTAACAATACTGTTTACATGTCTCCTTAATATATAGGCTAATAATCTCATACTAGTATATGTATTCGAATTTCAAGTTGGACACAACTTCAACTTGAGTTACACACAGAGACGGACTCTACTACTTCTTGAACTCTTAGTCAAGATTATTTCTAACATAATCCTCGTTCCAGGAAATCATTGACATGATTTGCGGTGGGTTGCAGTTTCCATGGTGGATAGGGTTTTCTGCAACAGCAGTTTGCATGATTCGACATTTCAACAGCTTACATCGGATACTACAATCGAGGTAATTCAGTGTCAAGCTCTCAGCTGACCTCGTCTGAACATAATTGAATGTTCTTGGACACAATCAGTTTATCTTGATAATCTTCAGATTACAATTGACATACCCTTCCCGTTTCGAGCAATACCAGTTGAAGCCATTGAATCAAGTGGCAGGCAAGTGTTGAGCAGTTACTCGGACTCATGCTTCCACGATTTCTGAAGCAGGTTAGTTAAATACCACTTTGTTTTGCCTATGATAGCCATTTGTTTAATACCATTTTCATCGGTTCAGCCTTTCTTGCTTCCAAGCTCTGATACATTGTTTCTTTTGGATTACAATTTTAGATGATTTTGTGGTAGAATAAAATCAAGGATGTCTTGTCCTATGTATAAAAATAAGATAATGGCGTATAAATTTCAGACGAAATTCTCTTTTTAGAAATTACCTCTCTTTAACATCAATCAAGTGAAGTCTGCTTCATTTAATTTCTCATATTCATGAATACTTGAAGTTTAACAAATAGTTCAATTTTAACTATTTGCTATTGTTCAATTATATGCGAACTAGATAACATAAAAAATGTCATATATGAACTAGTTTTATGTTGAATAGTCATCAGCTGCTAGTTTCTTGAGTTAACCCACCAATAAGGACACTGCCAGTACATTTTGTTTCTGCCATCATCAATATTTGAAGTCTCATGAATAGTTCAATTTTTAGTTTACTTGCTGTTTGTTCAATCCTGTGTCATATGTGAACTAGATGACCCCCCAAAAAATAGTCATATATGAATAAGATCTATGCTGATTAATTGTCAGCTGGAAGTTTCTTGAGTTGAACAATTTCTATATTTGTTCTAGAGATTATTGTGGGCAACATTTCCTATATTTATCTTCATATTTGCCCCAGAGATTATTTATTAAATAAGAAAATTGTTTTGCTTTCAGCTTGTTAAAGACTACCAATCTTGGCTTCGGGTGATTCTTCAAGGAAACCACTTAGCACTGGTGAAATACGAAGCTGTCCAGTATCTGCATTAGGCATGATTCCGGTGCATGTAATTTCTGTTTTTTCCCCCTAGATTGTGTTGTGGTTGGCTCGCCTTTATGCACTGGTGGATGCGTTGGTTTGTACTAAAACTATTTTCCTGCTTAATACAAAGACACACAAAGCTTTTGCATGTTCTCTAAAAAAAACCATGATACGTTTTGTTGTTGAATTTACTTATCGCCGCTTGATGGGGTATAGCAACCCTGCTCATGCATCATCCACTTTGCTCATGACAGTTTCCCATTGTTGGACTTAGTCACCGACTCCTGGTTTTATATTGCAATCCTATCGTTATATAATCCATTTGCTTCTTTCTGGTCTCTGAAGATTCTTTGCACTTCCTATGGCTATGGGTGATTACTATCAGTTACAAGCATCTGTCGACTGTAGAATTGAGCCATTTACAAGGCCTTGTTGTAAGATCATGAGTATATGACCAGTCTTTTTACGTGCATATGTTCTGTGGTAACTAGTTAACTACTAATTGGAAGTGCAAACTGATTCAAGGCTTGTTTTATGACCAATATTGTTGTCAAACACTGCTAATGCTAGCACTTTGATGTGGGTGGTGTTCGTAACTTTGGACTTCAGTATGGTAATATGATATTGGCAGCAATATGTGCAATTGTGCATACCACTATACTACCGGTGTGGAGATTTCGTGCGGAGATGTTCAACAGTTGAAGGGGCTATTTGACTCTGATGTTCATTGTTAAGAGTTCTTGCCTTGTCTTTTCCAGGCTGAGTAGATGTTTGGTATATGTAAGGAAACTTGTGGTCTATAAACTTACCTACTTACTGCGTGAGAAAAGTAAAACTGATATGTAGGGTGGGTGCCCCACGGTGTCTTATTGAAAAGGGATGATTTGGCAATTAGCATGTGACAAACAAAATCCTTCTTCCACATTTGGAGTTGAAGAAGAGCTTTCTGAAGAAGTGAAGCTAGATGTACCTCTGTGGGCCGTGTACTTTGGTTAGTCAAGAACCAAGATGCTTTTGATGATCAGCTGGTGGAAGTTTTCAAGGAATGACGAGAGATCATTTTATTTTAGCTTTTAAATACTCTAATTGTATTCTACAGATAAGACAAACTACATGCTCAAACTAAAGAAAGAATTACAGGTTACCTCCACAATAAACTACGTGCACATAATTTCACTCATTTTGTCGGCGAGTCATGTCCGAATTCCCTAAAACCGCAAACCTTTCCAACACCTGCCTGCATTGCAGTATCCTCTATCCTGAGTCCTGAATTCCTGATTCTCAAAATAAAAGAACTTCACATAACAGCTTCCCATGAATACTGTACATCTGATCGAAGAAATGAAATTTAGCTGAAAATTGCAAAAACTAGGCATGTACAATGGACTTATATTAGCTGTCTATAGTTTCTGCCACCTATAGTTTTTACTGATGTGGATTAAAGAGAGAGAAATCGATTGTCTACTAACTAGTAGTTGACTATTGCGTAAGAAACAATAAAAAATAATGAAAGAGTATGCTATTGTACAAGAAACAATAAAAAAAATAAAAAAACATTAAAAGACTGTGCAATTTATAAAGACAAGTAAAAAATAACTCACTATAAATTATCTATAAGTAATATAGATAGATGTTATAGATAATAACATAGCTGTCTATACTATTATACGAAGATTAAGAAAACCAGAGCTGTAGTACTGCTAACTCTTCAGAAGTTCAGAGCTCAGGGACAAAACCAACAGGCCCAGAGAAGACACGTCCGTCCCGGGCTTCCTCCCCTTCCCTCCCTTGTTGTCCGTTTCCTCCGCACCACCACGGCGCCACCCGAATGACCTCACCTCCCATCGTGTCACTCCCTCCCCGATTCGAGCCTTTCTGAGCTGTCGCCTCCGCCCTCTCGCCGCGGATCTCCTCGCGGCGATCTCCTCCATGGCGTCCTCATCCGCCGCGGCTTCCGCCGCCGCACTCGGTGACGCACCCTCTCCCTCCCCTCCCCCACTTGGTCTCCGGCCCCTCTCACTCGCTTCCCCTCTCCATTCCAGAGGCCGTGCAGGTCCTCGTCGCCTCCCTCGCCGACGACTCCCCCGTTGCCCGCGACGCCGCCCTAGCCGCCCTCCGCGAGATCGCGCCACTGTAAGGATCGCTCCCGTGTACCGCTCCCTTCCGCGGGAAGCAATTTGGTAAATTCGTTGCTTGATGGATGCAGGAATCCGCTGCTCGTCCTCGACTGCTGTGCCACCGTCTCCCGAGGCGGCCGTCGGGTACGCTCCTGTGCCTTTGGGATAAAAATTTGCTCATTAGGGCACTTATTTTCGTTTTGTTTGGATTGAGGGTATGAACTAGTTCTGGATTATGTGGATTGTAGCGGTTTGGCAACATGGCTGGGGTTTTTCTCGTAATGGCTTCTGCCGTGAGGGTTATCGACCGCTCGGACGCTGAACGCGAATTCCTCCGGAAAATTGCGAAGATTGCAACTGCAGAGATTGTTAGCTCAAAGGTATCGTATTTTATCAATCTGTCTCCTTGTGATTTTTAGCTCAATACTAGATGGTGAGCTGGAAACTAAGGGACTGTTCTGCAGTCCCACACCTTCGTTTCAGGCACCAGTTACATAACTACAGATAATTTTACGTGGGTTGCTAAACAGATAACGTACAAATTAGCATCCATAGGGATATGAGAGCTGCTACTCTAGGTATGATAATCTGCTATGATTGTTACACTATTGGATGAAATGAAACTGATAATCCCTGCCAGAATAAAATGCTATGTAATGAACAATTTGATTATTACACACCTTACTTATTGTAAGTAAAGTTAAAAGATTTCCCCTGCCTCCTCAGAAGCTGGAAGATTTGTGCATTACAGTTTAATAAGCTGTTGGATACTTCAGCTGTATGTAGAAGTCCAAAATATCATTTGAAATGTAACATTTATAGAACCACTAAGATTTCATTGTAGTACCTGCTACTTAATTGTTACTCGTTGTATCTAGTGTACATGAAACATTCTTCTATACCATTTATAACCTTTTAAATTCAGATTGATATAAAGAGTGTAGCTTTCTAAACTCAGCAATTTTGATATTCTACAAAACATCTCAACCGTAGACATTTTATTTGGCCAGATGGCCTTGATATTCTGCAGTCAAGATCATCGCTGGGTTTCCAAACTAGCAGTGTTACATGCTGCAATTCTTTAGTGTGGTGGAGCTGGGCACATAAGCCCTGACCGTGCGACCGACCAACATGTTTTTTCCCTTCCTCATGGCTGTTGATTTCCCCCCTTGTGCCTGTTTAGAAAACACCATGTGTGGAATGTTCTACTCCTGAATGTTAACAAGGGATGTTATTAGTTTGCACTTTGATGCCTCATTAGTCATTAGGAATTACTGTCCAAATGGCTTTTCACAATAATATTGTTTCTCAAATTAAGCTAATGAAACCAAGCCCTCCATTTCCCCTGTGTTTTGATAAGTGCAGCAGCTTATATGATGCATCTTAAACATGCTCAAGTAATCTCAGCTTATTTGTTTTCTAAGCTTATGAGCCCCATAAGTCCCTCTCTACTGTCTTTAGCTTCTATCCGTATCATGGCTTAAGGTTAAAGTTAAGCCCAGACATAAGCAGATTGCCTACCCCTTTTTTAAGCTTATAAGCCACATAACCTTAAGCAAGCTAGGCAAAAGAGTCCCTAAATATATTCTTTGTTGTTGAGGTAGTTTCCCGACTCCTAAGGAGTGAACTATCACGACAACGGGTTACTATCGCTACACGTTGAAAGTAGGTCAGTGATTACTTTCGTGAAAATGGTCCCAATATCGTGAAAATACGGTATTGGGAGCCACATACAAGTTATTTTTCTTTTTTTGTCTTCGTTTCATGGTTTTGAATATTAATAATGTTATCTATTTACAATGTGTGCTATCCTAATGCACTTCAATAATAAGGATGCATTATGTTTGCCTTTACTTCTTTTGATTTTTTTGTGGTTTTTGTCTCCTATCTTGTTTCGTTTGGTTGATATAATCATTGTTTTTTGGTGAACAGGACTTCAATGCTGATTGGCAAAGAGCAGCAGCTAGTCTTCTTGTTGCCATAGGGTCACATGATCCAGACTTGGTACGCCTTTTCCCAACCATTATACCTTCTGTTTGTGTATATAACTATTATATGTGTTAAATACTATGATTAAGGCTGTGTTTACATGCTTACTTAGGAAGCACATAGGTCATAGGGGCAATTGGTGCAGTAACACCCAAAAAGGTTTAGTTATGGAAACAATACTATAAAAGATAATCACGTTGGCCAGAGGAGGCTATAGGAGGCACAAGTCTTGTAGAGACATCGCCTTGGCCGGAGAGGAACAGATGAAAAATGGTATTGAAGAAGTGTTTTGGGTTATTTTGAGAAAATAATAGTGGATAGTGTCATGATCCAACACAAAGTTTGTAGTCCCATCTAGCCAGTAGCCACAGGGTTTCACTAATCAAGTCCATTATGAGTTTCAATACCAAACTTTTCTGGTTAGCAATGGTTCACTAATCTATAATTTTGAAAGACTTTCTGGTAGACATGTTTCATGTTGCTCCAGGGCTAGTTTTCTAATAATGCGCTGGTTAACATTAACTTTGGTAAATGTATGCATCAGAAATCTTATGCTCTTCTCAAAGTCTTCCTTCTAAGGAGAGTCCATTTCTGTCTTGGATGACCGCCAGGGAAAAAAAACTTGCACTCTTAATGGCAGAGTGTGGGGTAGATTGTTTTCTCTGTGCCAATCAGCTATAGCTCTTTATAGTGTCATCTTGAAAGTTGAAATGTATTATCATAAGTCAGAAATCACTAAAGCAGCCTACTTACAGTAAACTTCGTCCCCGGTTTTAAGTATAACTTTCCTTTTTCATTGTTCCCAGCTTGATCTCTTTCTTCACATTTCTGTTGGCTTTGGGTGCTGGTGACTCTTTACTTCTCCGTAGTTTAGCACAATAATACCAATCTGTTGACCTAACTTTTTGTAGATGATGGAGGAAATATTTCTTTACTTCTCTGGACCAACTTCTGCCTTGCCAGCCATGTTACAGATACTTGCAGATTTCGCATTAGCTGAAGGTTAAGCACATTTTTTAGTTCAATTTCCATCTGATTGGGCTGGACTGCTGAATTCCCAACTTGTTCTTGCTTATTTGAAGCCTTGCAGTTCACCCCACGATTAAAGGATGTACTTTTGCGCGTTTTACCTATCCTAGGAAGTGTACGAGATGGCCAACGACCTGTTTTTGCGAATGGTACTGCGTATGAAATTTCCTCCAATCATCAGCATTTGTTCTGGTTTCTACGTTCATATGTTTCCGGAAATTTGAAACGATATACAAAACCTTCTTTTGAATCCATTGATACAATGTTTTCCTTCTATTTGCAGCATTTAAGTGTTGGTGCCAGGCTGCATGTCAGTACATAGGAGATGCCCCCTCCGAGCTTCCTTTCGATACTGATGTCATGTAAAGTTTTCTATGAGAGATTTTTTTTATTTGAGGTAATGGAATCTGTTATGCCATCTGTCTAATATTTCAACTACAGGTCCTTCATGAATTCAGTATTTGAATTACTTCTAAAAGTATGGACAGGCTCGCGTGATCTAAAGGTACACGCCATGGCTTAAACTTGGCTTATTTAGTTGTTGACTTGTTGCTATTTACACCCCTTACAATAATATAGCGTCTCAACTGATTGGAGCGTGCTGTTTGTGTTTGGATGTGTGAATAATGCTTAGACCTATATAAATAACTTTGGTACAATTGTCAGAAACACATACTTGCCAATAAAACTGATACACATCAATAATTTTGTAGTTCAGTGCTGAAATCATCTCATGCTGAGCCTCATGCAATAGCTCAATCTGTTATGATCCACCATTATTAAGGCTATTGGGTGATAGTGGTGTGTTCAATAAGAGCTAAGAATCCTACGGTGCACCCAGATGCAACTGTCTGACAAAATAATGTTCCAATTCTTGGTGCGACTATCAACACCTGGAAATGTATTAAGTCAGAGTTTCCTTGAAGTGAGATTTTTGTCCATTTGATCCTAGGGAGACAATCAGCAATTTTACTCTGAGGTGCAGATCAGATGATTGCTGTTCATTCCCCATCAATCAGATGGCTAGGATTGTGAGTTTGCATTCTCCTATTTTAATGGGAGTTCCTACAGATACGGTCCCTGGCACCAAATTGGATAATCAATGTTTGGAGTCCGTTGTACAATGGACTTTTTCCTTCTCCTTTTTCACTTTAAGACCATTGCAGATTTGCTACAGTGTTGGGATCTTAATGACTTAGTGCACTGCTTTTGTAGTAATGTAGTGTATATTCTTTTTTTAAATTCCAACATAATATTGCCTGATCAAATTAACTGCTAAATACTGCTTATTGTCTGGTTAACATTTTCATTAGGTGCGGTTGTCTTCTGTGGAGGCTTTGGGAGAAATGGTTGGCCTGGTCACTAGGTCACAGTTGAAATCAGCACTGGCAAGGATTATACCAACGATGCTGGACCTGTATGGGTTCTATTCTCATATATTTACTGAAGATGTTTGCCAAATTCTCCCAGACATTTATCTGTTTTGCTCATGTAGATGTAGGAAAGATCAAGAAGTTGCTTTTGTTGCGTCTCACAGTCTTCATAACCTTCTTAATGCGTCATTACTGTCAGAAAGTGGCCCTCCTTTACTTGATTTTGAGGTAAATTAAGAACATTCTTAAGACATACAATTTTTACTCCATATATACATAGCTATTTTGTATGTCTGTTTTTCTTCATAAATTCATTTTATTACAATTATCATAACTAATATGTATTTTACAATTTTATTCAGCACTTGTATTGCAACATGTGAAGTCTTTTTGCTTTTATTCAGTATATTTATGTAAAGACACCATGATAAAATTGTTATATGTTTGTAGGCATGGCAGACATAGACATTTATACCATTAATAAAAGATGTCTTGAACATGACAGGGAACACAAGGGTGGATAGTCTTCATGTATAACTGCAAATTCTTGTATGATCACTAAAAAAAAGGTCAATGATATTTGTTGCCGTTGCAGTAAACATGATGTGGGTGTCTAACAAATAATTCTAGATAGCTAAATATAGTAGATTGTAATTATTCTAAATGACAGAAAAACATGACATATTCTTGCGCAAGAGTTTTTGGGAAGATTGATTGCCATCTCTTAGAAAAATTGTTCTATGAATAAAATATCAAATCATGGAAGTTGTTCTTTATTTTAAAGTTTAAACTTACTTAACCTGTGAAGTCATCTCAACAATTTGCTTATATTGTGTTTGTGCACTTGGCCAACAACACGATTGAAAATTTATGAATAACTTTTCCAAATGTGTGATTTAGACATATAATTAGTGGCATGGAGCAGTGGACTGAGGTGGTACATTTTCATGGCTACAAAGAAGTGGCTGCGCATTTTGGTGTCAGTGTTTGACATTCTGTGTTCAATTGCTATTGCAACTGCCCTCAAAATAGGTGAATGAGAACTAGCAATGTTGTCCATTAGATTAGATTTGGATGGGCCGGTCAGACCGCAATGGATGGGCCGGTCAGACCGCAATGGATGGGCCGGTCTAACCACAGAGACAAGGGAGGTCTAATCGCAAGGCCAGTCCGATCGTAGGTCTAGGGCTGGTCTGATCGGTCTCCTGTTCCAAACCTAGAAACCTCTTGGGCAAAAACTCAAAATCTCAAGAGCTCACTCAAATCTCATTCAAACACTTCCAAATTTTGTATGAGACTTGCTTATGGTATTAGGAACCTAAGCCAATCAAGAATCATAAGGTTTTTGGACTCAGGTTCACTAAATTGAAGAAAATCAAATTTAGGTCACAAAACACCTAAAACCCTAAATTCCAAATTAGTTCTTGCTTGTGGGGATCTAAGACATGAGGCATTCCAGACCTACTCCCACATGTCCTAGCAAGGAAATCAAGGCAAAGATTCAAGCAAAAACAACATAGATCATGATTTCGAATTTCTTGCTCAAGAACATGAAAAACCGAACAAAAAACAATTGAAGCACCAAGAATGGATCAAAGATTTGATCTATTATTAGTAGAGTGGGTGATTCACGAGTACATGGATGATTACAAGGTGCTCCCAAAGTACCGCCCTTGCACGCACAAGATTTCTCATTTAGGGAGAGAAGAAACTACTCAAGACTTAAACAATATCTCAATTCTCAATGTCTCTCTTAAAGCCTCAACCCTAGCTCTCCCCTTTCCTCCCTCATATAGCCTGCACCACTTAGTGGGTCTCAACTCGCTGAGCACTTAGGGAAACTCCGTTAACCCCATTGACACGGGTTTTACACACTCATGCACGCTTCTCAAAGTGTTTGCAAAACTCAACCTGCTAATACCTTAACGATTGATCAACTTAGTCAAACTAGCTCACCTTGACCTAAACCACTTCTCCTTTGTGTCTCTCCGTGCTGTGGCTTTGTCCAAGGCTCAAAGTCGGTATTTTGGCAAACTCCCAAAATACCCCCCGACGAAGCTTTTGGGCACCTTCCCTTGATTCTGTCACCTTCCATGTGGCCCCAATGTTGTGGACACGATCTCTAAACGCTTTGGCTTGGTGTACCAGTGCCGTGCGAACGATGGCACAGCAGCAAGCAACCACAAGGGTGACGGGTCAAAGAGTCCAGCCGTGGCACAATCAGGAACCTAAGTCAACGTGCCGGACGCGGAACAGGATAGGCTTGATTCCTTTCCTTAACAGCGTCAATTACTATTTAGTTGGCTTGTTAGTTTCCTTTTGCATATCATTTCCGTATTGGTTAGGATTGCATTCGATTGTTAGGAGACCACCTCGGATTATAAGAGGGGAGCAGATTGAATAATAAAGGGCAAGAAAGATTTACCTTATCTCCTTTCTTCTCTTATCTCCCTTCCGTTCTCCTCTTCCGGCTGTCAGGTTGCTACCACGGAGCCGTCTCGGCGCTGATATCGCCTCCCATGCCATCTCCCACATCCATGTTATCACTTGAGGTCCAATCCTGCCCACAACAATTTGGTATCAGAGCATCCTACCATGCCTTCCGATGCACAAGCTGCAAATGAGGGGGGGGGGGGCTAAAGTCCTTCATGGAACAGCAATTTAGCATGATCATGGAGCAGTTGGCAGAGTAGGGGCACACGCAGGCCACATTGGCGTCCCGCCTCACTGCTTTGGAGCTTCTAGCCACTGGTGACGGCAGACCATAGTTGCCATCGTCTTCTGCGACTAGGGAAACCGGCATCTTGCTCGTTCCACCCGCCACATCCATGCTTCCGGCACCAATGCCTGTGGACCCTGCGTTGTCTCTACCATAGATGCCTTATACGCGCCCAATCACCCACCTCATCAAGCCAGCGCCACCACGGTATCACAAGCTAGACTTTCTGACATATGACGGCAAAGACTACCCATTAGTCTGGCTCGTCCGTTGTGAGCAATTCTTCTAGGGCCAACGGACTGAGGAGAATTACAAGGTATGGTTGGCATCATACCACATGACAGGAAGGGCTCAGTAGTGGTACATCCAACTTCAATGCGAAGCGGGCACTCCGACATGGTAGCGCTTCATGGAACTGTGCTATCTTCGTTTCGGGCCGCTGATTCGCAACAACACACTTGGGGAACTCGCAAGATTGCATCTCATGGGTTCGGTGGCGGAGTACCAAGACAAGTTTTTGGCGCTCCTCTATCGAGCGGACCCGCTAACGGCACGTCAGCAAGTTCAACTCTTCACGTCAGGCCTTCCCGACCTTCTATGTACGGATGTTGAGCTTCAACAACCAGTCAACCTGCAAGTAGCCATGTGCCTCGCACGCTCTTACAAGTTGCGAGCTCAGGTGGCTGCGACTTCATCACCAGGGCGATCCTTGCTGCTCCCTCTGTTCCGAGCCCGTCCGACAGGCCTCCAAGCCCTAGAGTCGCTAGATTCGCCAGCCCAGGTGGGGCAGTGTCCCCTCCAGTATCTCATCGGAGCCGAGATGGATGAACGCCGTAAGAAGGGCCTCTGCTTCAACTGCGATAAACCCTTTCACAGGGGGCACAAATGCAAACACCTCTTCTTCATTGACTTCCAGCCACATGACAGTGATTGTTCTGAATCGTCCACCGCGGTGGATGATCCGGGCATCTCCCTCTATGCCCTGACTGGCATTTGCACGTGGGATACCATGCAGCTCCGAGTTCGTCTTGGTTCAGTAGACTGCATCGCATTGGTGTATTCAGGGTCCACTCATAATTTTGTGCGCGCTGAGGTTGCCCAGGCCGCTGGCATCCATCTCGTGCCCTGGCCGGATCTTTGCGTAGCCGTGGCCAATGGTGACGAGGTACTTAGCTTTGGATTGGCATGGGCGGTGCCACTGCAGATCACCGGCGAAAGCTTTTGCATTGATTGCTACAACCTTCCCATCGGGAGCTTCGACGTCATACTAGGAGTACAATGGCTCCGTACCTTGGGACCAATCACATGGGACTTCACACTGCAAATGTCCTTCTGGCTCGCTGCACGACGGATCACTTAGATGGTTGTGGCCGGTCCGTGGCTGACCAGGGCTCATCTGTGTGCGAGACCGAATCTTCTCCAAGCCCTTCTAGCCGAGTTCAAGGATCTCTTCCCGCTAAGCCTCTCACGTGTCTGGATCCCACTGAACTGTCATCGCTTGCAAACGGGCGCAAGTCCCTTGTTGCACCACAAGCCTCGCATTGCAACATGACTGCACCCAGCTTCTCTGACCGTTCTGGACCTCAGCTTCTCCTAAGCTTAGTTCCGATTCACCTTGCTATTGCTCGCCATGGCTTCACAACAAAGCATCTCCTAAGCTTAGTTCTTGTGCTTTGATACGTAGCTCGTAATGCCCAATGACTAGCCGTCACGTCTTTACACATTTGAACTCCCCTGAATCGTCTCTACGTGCATCGGCCTCGTCACTTGGCACACTATATGCATCAACTTGCCTCTTCACGATCCTTGTCTTTCATGTGCTTCTCGCTTGAGCCACGCAGCCTCACCTAGACTTACACAACCACTCGGACCTCAACTCTGCTGCCTAGTTCCAGTCACTTGCTGTTGACCGCTAACGTTCTCTAAGCTATCTGCACATCCAAAGACCAAGCAACAATATTGGGCATAAGTTCTATGCACTTGACACATTAATCAAAACAATGCATCACGTAACTTAACACACCCATGCTGGGCACACTCAAACCAACCAAAAACGCCTTTTACTGTTCTTTGGCCGCAACCACCGGTCTAAGCACTCCCCCAATGGTGGTTGGACCGCACCGGTTAGGTTGCCAACCAATAGCTGTTCTAACCGGCCTACCGGTGTGGTCACATCTTCAATGCCGGTCACACTGCCCCCAACTCAATTCCGGTCCAACCGCCAACAATGGCTGGTCGGACCGCATGTGTCCAATTCCAAAACACGCTCTTTGGAAAAAAACAGCCGCCAACTATAATCCGGTCACACCGCATTGGCAGTCCGACTGCCAACCAAAGTTCGGTTACACCAGACCGGCCTGTCTGACCGTGACTTAAGTCGGTTTGACCGGTTACATTGACAGCAGGACAATGAATTTTGCCAACTTTTGTAAAATCAAAATCCAACTCAACAGATTTGCCAATTGTTCATCACCACATGATCATGGATCTTCTCACATGGTCCTTCAGGTTGGTTCTAGGCTCCTAGCACTAACTCATTCCTATCTTTTTGTATGGTGTGAGCAATGGAATGCATTGGCCCATCCCCGCCTCATCCCTCATTAGCACAGATCTAGTAAAAAAAATGGGGAATGGGGTCATCCCACAAAAATCATGGGATGACCCTATGATGGTCCAGCCCATTCTAGGGTTAGGTGGTCCTTCAAACTGAACACCTTATAAGGCTATCCATATTAGTCTATATGCTTCCCCTTCTTCAGTATATATTATATGCTCACGCTTTGTCCTGTGGCTGTCATATGTTTTTTTTATTGCACGAATCATATTCCATGAGGAGATATCAGCACGATGATTGGTCAATCAAATAACATCTTTTAGTACATCATGTGATATGAATCTGGATCATCATATATTCCCTTCATTTCAAAATATAAGGCATACAATTTTTTGCAATCTTGTTTCAAAATATAAGGCGCACATGCAGATTTAATGAACTTTCCTTGCTTTTGCCCTATACATCTTCCCTCGTTCTTCAATATTTATGAGTAAACACTGACACTAACTATTCTTCCTCTTTTTCCCAAGACAATAACACCATGGATACCATGGTCATTTCCCTCTACTATTCTCTTGGTTTCATGACTTCCTTAATTGCTGTGCTTGACCAAAATACACCTTATAAAAGGGGGGGGGGGGTGGGTACATAAAATAAACGCATGCAATATCTACTCCCATGTGGATGTTCATTGTGCTTCTTGCTATTTCTCTTGCAACAGTACTTGAACCGGAGATTATAGAAGTGCCAGAACGTTGCTAGACAGTATAATTGTTTTTGACATCTTATATATATGTGAAAACATGATCACTCAGAATCTATTGTTTCTTGTGTTGCAGGAGCTTACTGTTGTCTTAATTACACTTCTTCCGTTAGCATCTGTCAACAATAGCAAAGATGAGCATTCATATGTTTCAAGGGGATTGAAGGTGCCTTCTGTCTTAAATCTTTTATGATCTTTTTTGGCTGCATTGAGATATCCATTAATTTTGCATCCTCTATTGGATCATTTGCAATCCATGATGCCACATTGCAGCTTAGTAAATAGAAGTGATGACTGAGGTGCTCATAAAGTCAAGGTTTTTTTGGTAGTTGGTCAAAGCACAACCATTGCTGGGCAGTTGGTCTGGAGAGTGATACGAAATGTTATGATGGCGTTATATGACACAATTGTGTTGGCAAACCTTATATTGGAGCCTGGCAGGTGTCCTAGGAGGAGGTTCTGTTCATTTCTGGAGCTGGACTAGTACATGCGCTGAGGATTGAGATGTAATGTTTTATAGGTTCCTCATAATAGACCACGAAAATTCACCTTAAGCTTTTTTTTTTTGTGATCGGAAGAACCAAACTAGACTTTGGACCAATGGATTTGGTGTTGTTATGGACTATGATCTGGCGAGGCACTACATCAGACAAACAGTACCATGCGCATTGTTCATTTGAACAGTGTCCGTGCACACTATAGCAGACTTATTAGGAATAGTTGTACACGTATCTTCGTATTAGCAATAATTATATATATATCTTTATATTAGGAATAGATATATTAATATTTAGATAGTATGGATATGATATTATCTTTAGTTGATTAATTGTATTAGATTATGTTAGTTTCCATATTCTTAGGGGCTAACCTCATCTATTTAAAGAGAGGAGCTGCATCA
Organism: Dendrocalamus sinicus; assembly: GCA_036346575.1. Taxonomy (NCBI): domain Eukaryota; kingdom Viridiplantae; phylum Streptophyta; class Magnoliopsida; order Poales; family Poaceae; genus Dendrocalamus; species Dendrocalamus sinicus. Next base: position 50,610,046 of record CM070648.1, on the reverse strand, counting down.
TTCATAATGAAGCAATGAATAAACAAAGGTTATCCAAATAAGCCTCAGAGCATTTCTAACTCATCAGGGAAGAGCCCTGCTGGCGGTTAGATGAGGGCGAATACCCTATTCCCGGTCTTCGGACTCGTACCCAACCATGGACCACAACATTTGGTATCAGAGCCAACTGCTGCTCCGTCATCCATGGCAAGCAGCAGGGGTTTTGACCCCATAAAAGCTCGAGCTTCACGATTCTACAACCTAGGGTTTCTAACCTTTGACGGCAAGGAATCCACAATCTTGATTGAATCGTTTTGAGCAATTCTTCAAGGAGCAGCGGATGATGGAGGAAGAGGAGTGGCTGGCATCACACCACCTGACGGGGAATGCTGCCCTATGTACTGGCAGCTGTAGTGTGCGCTTGGGGTGCAGACATGGCCAAATTTTGTTAAATATGTTAACCTTCGTTTCGCCACCACCATTGTGTCGTCTCCACCCACATGTCAAGTCTCTATCGAGCCAACTATCGTGGCTTGCAATGCCGAGTTATCCTCCATTGAGATTTGTGCCAACTTGATGGCCTGGATGAAAGAATTCATGACCAAGATGGAGGAGAAGGCGCGACATGTTGCTGCGGTTTTTGAGTTGCAATCGCCGCCGGTTGCGACCATGTCTAAGATAGAGGAGCAACAAGAGGTGACGCTTGCCACTGTAAAAGCGGCACTGCCATCACCGTCATCGGCGTTGGTCCTGTTAGCGACTTCACCAATGACAACTCTCCAGGTTTTGCTATCCTTGGTTGTACCTTTGGTGCCTTCGTCAAGGAGGAAGGTTGCCACTGTCCAGCGATGGTCTTCTCCACGCGGCTGGCCGAGACTGTGCCTTCAGAGATGCGGAGCACAACGGCTGTCACGTTGGGGTCAGCGACGTCGCATCTCTCCCACAACCATTGCATCTCGGGGCAAGAAGGAAGTTGCTGCCCTATGGCGTTTGCCCTCGGCGACTCCTGCGATGTCAGCCAATGCTAGGGGGTTGGTATTCTCACTTTTGTGCAACGGGGTTTCGCTGATTATCTTCCGCGCTGTACGATGTTGTCACGAGCTCTCATCGACATGGGGTTACGAAGGAGTTCAACCATGGCCGCCACCTGACAACTCAAGGACGAGCTGTCTCGATGCAAATGGTGTAATGTTATGGCCTATTATTTGGCGAGGCACTGCAGCAAACAGACAAATAGTATTGCACGCACTGTTCATGTGAACAGTGTCCGCGTGCACTGTAGCAGATTTATTAGGAATAGTTGTGCACATATCTTTGTATTAGAAATAATTAGATATATATCTTTATTCTTTATATTAGGAATATATAGATACATATATTAGGAATAGATATTTTATTTTTTTTTCTCGAACGACGCAGGAGAGCTGCGTTGTTATTAGGCAATAGGAATGTATATTGTATATTAGGCAATCGATCAATTAGGATCGAGAGATTTATTCTGTCCTTGTATTTGTAAACCGCCATATATAGCAAAGCAGCAGCAGACCTATAAATATAGGCGCCTCTCCCATTGAGAGTGTGGCCAATTGCCCCAACTTCATCTCTCTACATGGTATCGAGCAATCTGATCTTGGCCCTCCTCTCCTTCCCAAACTGCGCGCTCTCTCCCGAGCGCCCCAACCTTGCTCAGCGCCCCAACCTTGCGGCGCCATCGATGATGCATGGGTGCAGTGACTTTTGCATCCGCACTGGATCTTCGGCACCGTCTCCGACTCCATCTCAACTCGCTATGACCGGCGCCAAAGAAACGGCGCGGCCACTACGGGCGGCCATCGCCGACTGCACCAAGCTAACAAGGCGCCGCGCGCGTCTTCTGAGTCACGAGTTCCACTCGATGACCCGGCGCCTCCATCGATCGGCGCATCGCGTGCGCATGAAGGAGGCTGCCGACAATCTTCGCGACGTCGGGCAGACCATCACCGAGCCCAACCTCGTCCTCAACCTGCTCCGCGCCTCAACGAGAAGTACCAATCCGTCGCCGACAACATCGCCGCCAAGGAACCTCTCACATTTGCCGCCGCCAGAACCAACTCCTCTCGAGAGCTGCGTCTCGAACGAGGACAAGGTCCGCGCCGCCACCGCGCTTTCTTCAACGGCGCCCCTGCTGGCGTCCCACCGGCCGGAGTACAAGCAGCAGCCGCAGCGCGGCAACGGCGGCCGCCGCGACAACACTCGGCGCGACAACAAGCGCCAGCCCTGGGGTTTTGATCCTTGGACTGGCGCACGTGTCAACCCCGGCGAGCGCGTCATACCTCCTCGAGCGCGACGAGCCGCTCGGCGCCCCGGCGACCACTCATGGCAGCCCCCACGCCAACAGGGGGTGCTTGGTGCTCCTCCTCAGGCGCACACGGCATTCGCCCCCGTCCAGGTCTCCTCCACCAACACTGGTGCACCGACATGGGACTCGGCCGCCTCATTGCCGCCTGCAAAGACTGGCTGTCGGGCAGCCTCGTGGGTTGTTGACTCGCGCCGTCCCACATGACGCCTTCCGATGGTATGCTCCTCCGCCGCCTTCCTCCACCTCCTCTATAACAAGAGGCAATGGCACTAGCATTCCGGCCACGTCTAGAGGTCACTCCATCCTACCCACCGCCACAAAGAAACTTCTCCTCAACAACATTCTCGCCGCCGTCCCTCGCTCGTAATCTTTTATCCGCTCGTCAATTCACCCGTGACAATCGCCGCTCTCTTGAATTTGATGCTCTTGGCTTTTCATTAGGACACAGACGGACGCGTGATTCATCGCCGCAATAGTCCCGCGACTCTACACCATACCGCTATCCCTCCGACCGCGGCACCTCCTCACATGCTCTCTGGCCGCTTGTCAACCCCGTGGCACTGGCGTCTCGGCCATCCACCCTCGCCGCATTAGACCGATTAAATAAAACACATGTCGTTTCTGTAATAAAGTAGACCGCTCCTCTCGCCATTCCTCGCTACCAGGCAAGCATACGCGTCTACCCTTCATGCCTCTCGCCTTGTACTCATGCACCGCTTGAACTACTTCATTGTGATGTTTGGACCTCTCCCATCCCTAGTATATCCGGTTTTTCATACTATTTAGTCCGCTGGATGATTACAAATCACTATTGTTGGGTTTTTCCTCTCCGACGCAAACTGAGGTACACCAACACTTAGTTGAACTCACACTCTTGCACATACCCAATTTAACCTCCCCAGTAAATGCTTCCAAACCGACAATGGCACCGATTGCCAACACACCACCACCACTTTCTTCACGCTCGTGGAACACTTCTCCGCCTCTCCCGCCCATACACTTCTTCTCAAAATGGCAAGGCGGAACGCACCATCCGCACCCTCAACAACTCGATTCGCACCATGCTGCTCCACGCTTCCATGCCGCCTGCATACTGGGCTGAGGCTCTTGCCGCCGCCTGCTACTTACTCAACAGGCGCCCTTCCTCCTCCATAGCCCATGAGGTTCCCTTCACTCGCCTCCATGGACACCACCCACCCACTGACCACCTTCGCGTTTTTGGGTGCCTATGCTACCCAAACCTACAGGCCACCTCCCCACATAAGCTCGCACCTCGCTCCGCGGCATGCGTTTTCCTTGGTTATCCATCCTCTCATAAGGGTTATCGGTGTCTTAACCTGACAACTCAACGCATCATTATTTCTCGTCATGTTGTGTTCGATGAGCTTGTTTTTCCTTTTCCACCACCGGCGTCATCCCATTCCTCGCTCCTGGATTTCCTTCTAGACAACGATTCGGTTTGGTGCCTTGCTCATCGTTCTGCAGCGGAGGTCCTCCTCGACGACCGCAGCTTGCTCGCCCACCTTGACGCCGTGTCGCGCCGCCCCGATGATGAGCTGGATCCGCTCTTCTCTCGCTCGGGCGCGGCCTGTCCCCCTAGCCCCGCCGGCTTCTCAACCCCGGCGGGTGTGGTCACGTGCCCCGCCGCCCTCCCGTGGCTCCGCTCCCGCGGACCTCTGATCGACGACCCACCCGGTGCTGCGCCATCGGCCGCCTCGCAGCACCAGCGCCTCTGTGGCGCAACCCCATCTCCGCGCCACGCGCACCAGACCCGCGCCGCCGCGTGTGAGCTACGAGGGCTTGCCGCCACCTCTCGCCTCACCATCGCCTCTCGGCGAACTACCGCAGCCGCCGACCGATGCCAATCGGCGGGTGCGATGATGGATGAGTACCAGTGCCTCGCCGACAACACCACTGGCGTCTTGTTCCGTGCCCTCCGGCGCGAACGTCGTGACGCAAGTGGATTTTCCGCACAAATTCCATGCCGATGGGTCCTCGCTCGTCACAAGGCCCGCGGGTGGTCCGCGGTTTTCTCAACGAAGGCATTGACTACGACGAAACCTTCATCCGGTGGTCAAACAGCCACCATTCGACCGTTCTCGGCATTGCCGCCTCCGCGCTTGGCGGTCCATCAACCGGACGTGAAGAATGCCTTTCTTCACGGCCACCTCGACGAGACGGTCTATTGCCGCAGCCACGCGTGTTTCGTCGACCCGCCGCCGCAGATCACGTCTGTCTCCCGCGAAGTCCTCAGACGGATCGGCGAGCCCGCGAGCTTGGTACCGGCGGTTCGCGCCTTCCTTCGACGGCTGGTTTCGTCGCCTCCACCTCCGACACGTCCCTCTTTGTTTTCACCGAGGGGACGAGTCTCGCCTACTTGCTACTCTACGTCGACGACATCATCCTCACCGCCTCGACTCCCGCTCTTCTGCAGCGCCTCATGGCCCGACTCCAGTCTGAGTTCGCCATGACCGACTTGGGTGCTCTTCACCACTTCCTCGGCATCGCCGTCACCCGCCTCAAGGCCTGTTCTCACACACGACGACGACACCGTTGATCTCCTCCAGCGAGCGGGCATGGCTGAGTGTCATCCTACGGCAACCCCTGTTGACACTCAGGCCAAGCTCTCCGCCCATGAAGGCGACAAGCGTCGACAAGGACGGCTCGAGTACTGAGAGCATAGCGAGGGCTCTTGATGCTGACTCGACGCGTCCCGATCCGCTTATGCGCTTCAACAGTGTGTCTCTTCATGCACGCCCGAGAGCCCCACTGCGGCGCCGATCAAGCGCGTTCTCGCGCTATGTGAAGGGCACGCTATCCTCCGGTCTTCACATTGGCGCGCTCCATCAAGACAATGATCGCATACTGATGCCGACCGGGCTGGCCGCCACGACTCGAGCGGTCCACTGCTTCGCGTCTATCTCGCGACAACTCGGTCTCTGGTCCTCCAAACGCCAAGCAACGGTCTCCGCTCTAGTGCCGAGGCGAATACCGTCTTTGTGGCTCACGTTGTGGCCGAGTCTTTGTTGGCTGCGCAACTCCTTCAGAGCTCCATATTCACCGCCCGTGCCATGGTGGTCTTCTGCGACAACGCCGCCGCCTACATGACGGCCAATCCGGTCCACCACAAGCGCACGAAGCATATTGAGATTGACATTCACTTTGTGCGCGAAGGTGGCCCTGGCGCACTCGGGTCCTTCATGTTCCTTCGTCTCATCGGTTCACGACATTATGACGAAAGGGCTCCCAACGCCATCAAGCTGATTTCGAACCACTGTGCGTCACGAGCCTCCGCCGCCATGCGGCGGGTATTAGGCAATAGGAATGTATATTGTATATTAGGCGATCGATCAATTAGGATCGAGATTTATTCTGTCCTTGTATTTGTAAATCGCCATATATAGCAAGCAGACCAAGGTTTGAAAAAGTTCGGAGAGAATCCTTGCCGCCGGGCAGATCCGTGCAGGAATCCTTGTAAACCCGGACAAAATTGTCAAACAAAATTTTTGTCGGGCGGGAGGCGGCCGAATCGCCGGTGAATCGGGCCGGCACGGTTGTACGGTCAAAACCCGAAAAAACCGGTTACCTGCTGCTGCTTCTTTGCTTGCTGCGTGCTGCTGCAATTGCTGGCTGCTCTCGCTACCAAGCACTCAATAATGCAGCCAGGAGCTCCCAAATGCTCTTGCCAAGAGCCCCCTCCCCTTTTGTCTCCCACATGCAAAAAGTGAGAAAACAACAAGCAAAAGCAAAACCAACAGCCCCATGGACCCCATATGCCCCAAACTGACTATTAAGCATCCAATGGAGGCTACGATGCATCTACAAATTCAAATTTTCGAATTTCAAATTTCGCCAGATTTAAACTACGGTTGCGGGCGATAAATCCGTTTCTGGCGGTTCTGGCGGTAACCGCCGGTAACCCGAACCCTGGCAGCAGCTGCCCTATAAATATAGGCGCCCCTCTCCCATTGAGAGTGTGGCCAATTGCCCCAACTTCATCTCTCTACAGTTGTCATATCATTAAGGAAGAACAAAAGTACAAAAGGCTGGGTAAAAGAAACCCAGCCTAAGAACAAACTCACACCACCACACTCCAGAACCTAAATTGCTAGAGTTAACGACCAAGAGAGAAAACAACTCCAAGCTTAGATGCCCCTGCCATACACCAGAGACTGCACTCATCCTTAATGGTCTGAAGCAACCTGTGGACATTAGGTTGAGAACCTTCAAACACACAAGAATTCCGATGCTTCCAAACCTCCCAGGCCACTAGGATGATAAGGGAATTTAGTCCCTTACGTATGTCCTTAGGCACTCCTTTTAATTTTTAGATAGTATGGATATGATATTATTTTTAGTCGATTAATTACATTAGATTGTGTTAGTTTTCATATTGTTAGAGGCTAACATCATCTATATAAAGAGAGAAGCCGCATTATTCATAATGAAGCAATGTATAAACAAAGGTTATCCAAATAAGCCTCAGAGTCTTTCTACCTCATCAGAGAAGAACCCTATTGGTAGTTAGATGAGGGTGAGTGCCCTATCCCTGGTCTTTGGACTCATACCCAAGTACCCAACTACTGGCCACAACAGGTGTTACAAATAAATACTGCTAACTTGAGTTAAACAGTATTGTTATTGTTTTGTACCAATGAGATCATTCCTTATTAGGCCAGTATGTGGTAGTGGTACTGGTACCATCACAAATTAGGTTTAATTATATGCATAGTGTTTTTCTCTCACGAAGCAATTCACAAAGCTTACGTGGTTAAATATTGGAATTTCTTTTATCCAGCAGAGATCCTCACACTTTTGAGCAAATTTGTCTGGCTTTATTTTTATTTTTATTTTCATTGCTGTATAAAAGATGTATGCTGCTGTTTATAAAAAGATTTACTAATGTGCTAACATTTACATGCTTGTAGACATACAATGAACTCCAGCATTGCTTCTTGGTAATTGGTTTAGCATATCCTGAGGATCTGTGCATGTTCCTTTTGAGTGTAAGTACAGAGTTACAATTTTTCCACTCTGTATGAATTCCAAAAAAAAGTCAACCTTATCGTGAGGGATTCCCTGATAACTCTTGAGTGTTCACAAAGTAGGCTTATATAGACTGTTGCTTCTACCCTCTGTTACTCTTCAGAAATGCAAGTCAAAAGACGAAGCATGCATTGTTGGGGCACTTGGCACAATAAAACATCTACTGCCCAGGTTCCCCCCCTCGTCCTCTCCCTCCATGCTTTGGAATTGTTTGTGAGAACTCTTATAACCTTTCTGTCTAGGTTGTTGGAATCATGGCATACTAAGCAAACGTTATTGGTTGACATAGTGAAATCACTTTTAGAGGAGCAGAGCTTGGGTATTCGAATGGCATTAGCTGAGGTAATAAATTCCATATTATCTCTTGGCAGAGTTAGTTCATTAAATGTGTACTGCAGGCAATTTCTTTTGTTTAGTGCTTAAGATAATAGATAATGCTGATTTCTGTATTTTTTATACATCCAATTATTCAATGTCTTGAATCTTGATACTAGTTCAATCATGTACAGCTAATTGTTGTTATGGCTTCACATTGCTATTTAAGTGGGCATCCTGCTGAGCTGGCAGTTGAGTTTTTGGCACGGCATAGTGCTGTAACTGATGATGATCTAAATGATCTCAACACACTGAAAAATGAGTACTTCCAGGACAAAAGATTTGAGGTTTCACTTAATTTTAGATTTTGTACAGTTTACTTGTTAACTGTCAATTGCTTCAGGATGATTTATCTATTTTTTTCATTTATCAGATGAAAATAAGTCTTTCTGGTCTATCAGAACTAAGAGCTGTATGTGAAAAGGGTCTACTTTTACTAGCAATTACCATCCCTGAAATGGAGGTAAAGTGAAAACTCGATGTTCTTTAATCTTTACATTATGCTCATCTAGTCGGGAAATCAATTTATGGAGCTTATCATCTAATTTTTTGTTATATGAGTAATGCACTTTAGATTTTCCTATTTTCCAGCTTGTTCTATGGCCATTTATCTTGAAGCTGATAATCCCTAAGAAGTATACAGGTGCAGTAGCTACGGTGAGCGCTTCTAAGTTTTTTTACGCCCTTAATATTTGTCATACCTTACTTGGGTAATTCTTATCATTTCTCTAATATGTTTCTGGTAAATAAATACTGCAACTTTAATCAGGTGCATAATATTATTGTATTGTATACTGATTACCATGGAGATATCTGCAGGTCTGCAAATGCATAACTGAATTGTGTAGGCATAAGTTGTCGCAGACAAATCCTCTATATACTGAATTCAATGCCTCGAACGAAATACCCAATCCTGAGGTAGTTTGCTTGATATCAGATATCTTTTTTAATTTCTTATCCATAGGCTAAGTTATCTCTCATCACGATATGGTTCATGCAGGATCTGTTTGCTCGTTTGCTTGTGCTTCTGCATAATCCACTTGCTAGGGGTGAACTTGCTACCCAGATCCTGACGGTTTGTCTTCATACTAATTGAACCTAAATCATTCAAAGATGATTTAAATGAAAATTTTGACAGCCTGTTTTGAACCGTTTCTTTTTGTTTGTCATATTTGACTTGATGTCTATCCTTCTGTTTCATGTATGGTCTAGCTTTCCCAGACATGCAAATACTTTTCTTCCAAAAAAAGGCATTTGAATACTTTGCCTCTTTAAAAATCTTTATCATTGTGAAGTTCTATCTTTTGATGGGAATTATCATGAAACTTGATGTTGTCACAATGGTTTTCTTATTTATGAAGGATTAAACATTGACTTATTTTAATATGAAAAAAGGTTATATAGCTTCGTAATTCTGGTCAACTGGAATAACTTGTATCATCACTAGCTAATAGGGCTGCCTCTATTTGTTTTACTTTGATATCTGGATTATACAATGGTTTGGCATCGTTGCATACATGATTTTCATTACAACTGAACTGTCGCAATAACTTATTATACTTTGCAACTTTGTTTGCCCTCAAATTAAGTAGTAACTCCAGCCGTTACTGGTTAAGAACTTAAGTTTTTGTTTATACACTTTTGGTCCTCGTTTTTTATGTATTCTTTTGACCTATTTAATATAAAAACTTCAAAGGTAGTTTATTTCCAGTCATCAACATTCACTTACCTCTGGTTCTTGTAGGTTCTGTGCTACTTGGGTTCACTTTTCCCAAGAAACCTTTCTTTATTTTTGCAAGATGAGGTATAGCCCTTCATTTGTCTAGTCATGTTAGCAGTTAAAGAGTGCATTCTCATTCCAGTTTTTTTGTTAGTACCATTCTGTTATTATTTTATTTTCTAGTTCTAAATGGAAAAAGAAATTATGTAGGGCTAGGAGTAAGTTTGTACACATCTTTTTGCAGTATTCATGTCTTAAAGTTTTGATTTTTTTCATGTTAATCCCCAAAAGAAAAACCATGTGCTACTGCCCATCCTGGCTGTCTCCTGTAATTAAAGGCCTGTTTGGTTGCCTGCATGAGCTGATGCAGCTGCATGAGCGTGGCCAGACTGAGTAGAGAAGGTCCTCAGCCGCGTTTCTCCTCAGCCTGGCTCCAGTTGATTTTTTGCATCCGCTCGTGCAGGCTCTCACCCCGATGCAGGCAACCAAACACCATCTCCCTGCATGCGCTGGTGCGAGCCACCCCGATGCAGGCAACCAAACAGCCTCTAATATGATGCTTTGTGCATGGTTTATTTGTATAATGTACCGAACTATGTAACTCTTATGGTGATTTACTTAACAGCAAAGAAGTTAAGAGTTTGTATGTTTGAGGGAATGTTAATAGTGCAATTTCCCCTCGTTATGTTGTTGAGTAGCTTACAAAATGCATCTTTTGGCAAGTATTAGGTCCCTAAGATGAAATCTTACATCGGTGACCCTGAAGACCTTAAGCAAGATAGCACATACCAGGAAATATGGGATGACATGATAATAAATGTAAGTATCTTATTCTTGTTGTTTGAGGATTATAATCATTTCATAAAGAGATGTCAACAATGGTGGTGCTTAGCAACTAGAATTATGGTGATGTTGAGTCAAAATTTGGCTAATTAGTTGAGTGAAACACAGATGCCAGTAAAAGATGGATTGTTTCTTTGTACCTTGTAGGCCTTTTTCTTTTTGCAAGGATTCAAATGCTATTCTTGCTTCTTGGGAAAGCTAATCTTGCCATATCTTTCAGTTTTTAGCAGAATCGTTGGATGTTGTGAATGACAATGAGTGGGTCATATCCTTGGGCGATGCATTTTCCAGACAATATGATCTCTATGCTACATCTGATGGACATTCTGCTTTGTTGCACAGGTAAATTTATGTTATTCTACTGTACCTTTTCCATTAAGCTGGTAATTCTTGGCATATTTCAGAATGCGGTAAATGTTGTAATTGCCTGGTGGATGCCCATGTTATCTATGTGCTGGACGTAATTTTTTTGGCTTTGACGCGCAAAAATATATCCTGAACATGCCCACGTAATCTATGTGCTGGAAGTATTTTTTTTAATTTGCAGATGTTTAGGAATGCTTCTTCAGAAGGTTGATGATAGGATTTATGTCCGTGAAAAGATTGATTGGATGTGTAGACATTCAAGCATGTCTATTCCTATTAATCGCCTTGGACTTGCCCAAGGCATTGGGTTGGTAAGCTGGCATTAATGATGTCCTTTCCTTTTGGACTTCTTATCTGGAGCTTTTGGTACTGAAGTTATACTTGCAGGTTGCAGCATCTCACTTGGATACAGTGTTGGAGAAGCTGAAGAACATATTAGACAACGCAGGGCAAAGTGCCTTCTCGAGGTACTTATATGACCTTTGTGGGAGCAGAACTCTCTTGTCTTGCTAATCACAGTGCCAATCACATTGTAACAGCAACTCATAAGCTTAATTGGAACTATGATTATGTGTTATGTATGTAACATGTACACCCATACAGTTGAGCTTTATTTATCAACTCCAAAGTACCGATTCATTTCCGTCTTTTTAATCAACAACCTATAAGTGATCTGCCCTTTATAGTTGTGGTTGAAACTTCAATTTGGCCCGCTTAAACAATTATTTTCTTCAGTTTCCATGTTTTGTGATACTTAGTCCCATAATGTTTTTGAAGAAAGAGAAATGGAGACTATATATAAAGTGATCCAACAACACTACTATTTTAGTTTGTTAGTTCATTTTCCCAGGCCGTGTATCCAGTTGGTTCATTTTATTAATAAATATGTGACATTGAATTCTGCAGGTTCCTGTCATTTTTCTCGTTCAGAGCAAAAATGGAGGATGTGGATGATACATATGCAGCTCTGGCTTTGATGTATGGTTATGCTGCAAGATATGCTCCATCAACAGTTATTGAAGCCAGAATTAATGCACTTGTGGTATGTTATCCAATCTATAAACAAACTTGTTTCTGTTGTATGGGCGTGACCAGGGATCAAAAAACCGGAACCGGGACAAATCCCGGCCGCCGGGCGGTACCGGTAACCGGCCGGTCACCGCTCGGTAACCGGAAATCCCGGATTCTAACCGGTTAAAATTCGTCAAATGTTTTTTTGGGCGGGGCGGGAGAAGACCGGTAACCGGACCGGTAACCGGCCGGTTACCGGTGAGAAAACCGGAAAAACCGGTGAGAGGGGTTTGGCTAATCCAGTTGTTGATTCAATTGAGATTTTTTGAACTTTGATGTTGAAGTGATTTCTCAATCTATTGTTTCCTGGTAGATGAGTAGATCTTTGGCCTCTGTCTATTTGTGCTTCATAACTCTTGATTGATTGGGCAATCTTAGAGAAGTGGTTCATTTTTCAAGAACTCACTTGGGAACCATTTTTGAGTTTGGTTTGCGGTGGAAATGTTTGGAGTTTGCTTTTTTTTGGCATCTTGGCTCTTTTGAATTCTAATACACAAGAATGAAATCAGAGGCTACCATTGTTCAGGAACTTGAGAGGACCAAAGTAACACAACTCTCATCTAGTCTTTACAATCTAAAGATGAACTGGTGATGCATATAGAAAATGACAACATCTACCAGGAATCCGAACCATGCTTCCAATCAACACTAGCTGCCAATGACAATAATTCACCCTTTTTTTTTACTTCCAACAGCAGCTAATCAACCTAATATATCAAAAACAATACCCAAACTAATATACCCACTGCATTAGCAAGTCAAAAATTCAAATCTTCAATTCAAAAAATTTCGGCTGGTATTTCAAATCCCGGTTGCCACCGGTATATCCGGTTACCGGCCGGTAACCGCCGGTTTTCCCAACCATGGGCGTGACCACCCTGATGAATGATGATTACATATGCATTTGTGACAACTAGTCTTGATGAGGACAGTGAACTACTAGGTTGGGCCAAGCCTTATATAGCCTTTCCTTTGAATGGGAACCAAGGCCTCTCTTAGGAAAACTATCCCACTTTTATGCAAATTGCAGGCATGCTTTTAGCACTTGTTAGTTGGTTGGTAACGTTGGTTCTTGGTTGTGCTATCTGTACAAGGGTGCTTTTGTCACTTTTTGTTGAAACTGAAATATTGCAAAGTACTCCCTATAGAAGGTCGGTGCATGTAGATTCTTTCTAAAAGAAGGGTTCATTGCTTGCAAAGTATGCTGTTTTTTAAACCATTAATTTACACTGTTTTCTTTTGCTTCACTGTGATGGCCTATTTGCGTCTTGTTATGTATGGTTGCATCTTTCATCAGCGGTGCTAAAGGCATCTGATGCAAATGTTTTTAGAATGGGACATATGATATAGCACATCTTTGATCATCACAGTGACACCCATAACCAAGTCCTGTCTGGGGTAGCTTCAGCTTATAGCCACTGGAAGCTTAAGCTAAATAGGGTGCAACTTCTTGGGCTTCGCAGGGAAACGTCGAGTATAAATCATCCAGAGAGCAGAAAGGGAACAACATACCAGAACATGAATTAAGATAGGGCTTCAACAACAAAACAGTAGTGCAATCCGTTCCATTAGCATCATCATAGCAAAACCCATAACCAAGCATTTGGGGGGAGCTTCATGTAACGCCAAAGGGCTTGCTCTATGCCTAATCCCCATGTGGGGTACGCCCATGCATGCATAGCATCCTGCTTACACTTTCGTTCTCGCTTCGTGTAAAAGGTTAATCCGGAGGTGTTATGTTTGGACCCAATAAGATTATATGCTAGCACAACTTATTTCAGATTTCCATTGTGGGACTATTCCACATCCACAACTCTACATGGGCCACACAGGCCGCTCTACTTATGTTCAGATATGTTTTATTTTGGTTTTCTAGCTTGAGGAATGTTACTCTACTTACCTTGTACTCAGGGGACTAATATGCTTGGAAGATTGCTTCATGTTCAACATCCTACTGCAAAGCAAGCTGTTATTACTGCAATTGACCTTTTAGGTAATTTCCTTTATAACAAGGCTGCATCTTGTGTGTTGTTTTTGGAGTTAGTTTTTCAGTTGGTAGAGATATTTGCCTTGAATTTATTTTTGATATGTACAGGCTTTAGATAGCATTGTTCTGCTTTGTCACAACTGGTCTTCTGCTATATGCTTACAGATATTGAGTTATTGTCTTAGTAGCCTTAAGCATTGTTTTTGTGTATTATGTTCAGATTCTGTTTTATGTATATCATGTTGTTTGTATCTATTATGGGAAAACTGGTGGTTCCTGGCTTCCTGCCCATCTCACAAATTCTGAGAAATCTTAGTTAGCAGCAGGCTTTGGTGAAATCATCTGAAATCTCATTGAGCTAGAATAATTGATACAAATGGCCGATTTCATGAAATTCTTTTACATGAACACTTCATCACACAATATTGTTGAAACGAAGCGTAAGCAACTGGTAAACTGCTGATTCCCCTGGTTTTCACTGGTTTATGACTGAGTCGAGAATTAGCTTAAAAGCTTATGGCTGAGTTGAGAATTAGTTTAATAGCTTACACAGACAGAAAGTACTAGCAGTATAGCTGTTTCCCTCTGGAAATGGCTTTAGGTACACTTGTTGATTCCATTAAGGTGGTTTCAGCAAAAATCTAAGTTGTTCTCTGTCATACTCTTGTTAGATTGAATTGGCATTTTGAGCTTGACAAATTTGCACCATGGATATCATCTATTTGTATAATTTCAGTAGTTAATGTGAAATCTTTGGTGCATTATGTTATTGTCCCTTTCACCGCAGAAGATTACATACCTCCAAATTCCACAACATGAACATAGACATCGCTGTTTTACATTGAACACTTCCAAATTTGTAAGTTCAGGGCTTTCATGCATGTTAGACATTGTATTATCTTGAGGTGAGAACCTGAAGTCAAATGAATATGTACTTGACATATCAATTGCAAACTAATGTCTAGGGGCAATCATGCAAACTCGCATGTGGACCATTGGGTGACGTATGTGTGGATGCAATCTAGGTCTTGTGGAGGTGGTAGGCCTAAACTATTTACAACATATGAGGATGTTATTCACAAAGTTATCCATACTTGTGGCTGTAACACCCGGCCCAAAATCCGCTCAAAGCTCAGCCCACCGTGGGGTGGGCCCACGCATGCCTAGCATCCCGCTTACATTTTTACCCTCACTTTGTGTAAAAGGATTAACCCGGAGGTGCTAAGTTTGAACCCAACAGATATTATATGCTACTGTAACTCACTTTAGATAAGTAATACGGCACTAATCTCACCACAACTCCACATGGGCCACCACATTAACGGATTAGGGGTATTACACTCAACCTCCTTAAGGGCTGGCGTCCTCGGCAGCACACTGCATACACGACAGATACCTAAAACTACCCCTCGGTGCAACCTCCGTGCCTTAGGTATCCGCTAAGGGCCCACACGTACACATTCCTGTGCAGCGAGGGTTGATACTCTGATACCATCTATAACACCTTGGTCCAGAATCTGCTCAAAGCCTAGCCCACCGTGGGACGGGCCCACACATGCCAAGCGCCACGCTTATACTTTCGTCGGCGAGAAACCCTAACTTTGCTCTGATACTATATTAATTTTAGAGGAGAGATTTTTGCTATTCACAACTATGCATCTTATTCATTAGGAGAAGTTATATATATACATAATTAGTCAAGCCTCATGGGCTACATGGGCTGAGAGAGGAGAGTTAAGACTACTAATACATACATGACTCTTAACATTAAATAGTGTATTACTAATAAGGTGTAGGTAGTGCCTGTGCGGTAATCCATATATGTTACGAGTTAATTCAATGCAATCATTAGTTGAATCAGAAAGTAAGTATTTTATGTACCAACAGTTGAGTTTCTGATTTTATAGCTTACATTTTACAGTTGTTTATTTGTCTTATTATCATATGTAACTAGTATTATTGTTTAGGCCGAGCTGTTATTAGCGCTGCTGAAATGGGAATTTCATTCCCACTGAAACGAAGAGATCAGTTGCTGGAGTATGTACTAACTTTAATGGGAAGGGATCAAAATAATGATCTTGTTGATTTCAGCACTGAGCTTCTCAAAACACAAGTACGCACTCAAATTTTAACCCATGTTTTGTACCATTTGTAGATTAAATTCTTCATTCCAGTTTAATTTTTATTTATCTTATATCAGTCTTACATTTATAGTCTTCTTATAGATTGAACTTGTATTCACTATGATATACACAGTAACATCTTCAACTCAATGGATTTTACTCTTGTAAATTCTTCTTACATGTGCAGAGTCTCGCTTTAAGTGCCTGTACTACTCTGGTTTCAATAGAGCCACGATTACCTATGGAAACAAGAAACCGTGTCATGAAGGTCTGCATTGCAGTGGCGCAACGTCACATAACTATGCTAGCTTTTATTTATTTATTTATTTATTGTAGTTTCAGTTACTTCAATAACTTAATTTATATGATTTTGATTTGTTTTATGTTCCATTTTCAGGCAACATTAGGTTTTTTTGCTTTGCCAGCTGAGCCCTCAAACATTGTCGAGAGCCTCATAACAAACCTCATTATTCTGTTAGGTGCCATTCTGCTAACTAGGTAGTACTTTGAGCTCTTCTTTTTTAATTCCATCAATTTCATTTTTGGATAATCTTTACTTATTATGCTGACAATTTCTTCTGTTTGTTACTTTCCTTCTGCTACTTGCTATATCCTAGCATGATTGGAAATTTGGAATCGTGTGAAAGTATTGAATTTGTTGTTGAGATTAAGTGATTTGGTTGCTGTAAGCCTGTAACTGTCAATGATGTTGTGTTGGATCTTGTGCAGTATGGGTCAGCTGAAGCTGATAAATCAGGCATAGAAGATTGGTTGTAATGTTGGGGCAACATGAGGCGAAGTAGCTAAATGCTAGAGATCGGTTGAAATGTTTTTGACAAGAAAGATTGACTGTAATTTTAGGACATTTACTCAAAATAAGCGTCATATTATTTCCTTTAATTTGCTTGAACATGATACATTCCAGTACTTCTGTATAGCGCTAAGCCGCTAACTGCTAATATTGGAATATATTCGATACTCCTAGGAATAAGTATCCCACAACTTATTCTGATTTTTTTCCTCAACACATGCATAGCTATCAATTTTTTTTTGTCGAGGTTGGATTATTGTGATAATTTAGATATATTTTAATTGAGCTTCTACACAACAAAGAATACCTTTGCTTATTTAGGAGTAACCCGTCTAACAGTACACTTAATGGACGTTCCTAGATTAGCACAAAAGATTAGTTTGATGTTAATCAGTGTTCAAAATAAAGTTTCTTTAGGGGAATTTAAATCAATGTTGTCACTCATTAACAGTTTCTATGTTTGGTTAGTTTTTGATTTATGCAATTTTTGATGTTATATTTTTCTTTTCATGGTTATACTCCTGATCATTTACCTGATTATGTTCTTTGTCAGTGGTGAAGATGGTCGAAGTCGAGCAGAGCAGCTGTTGCATATTCTTAGACAACTCGATCCATATGTTTCATCATCTGCAGAACACCAGAGGAGAAGGGGATGTGTTGCTGTACGTGACGTGTTAATAAAGTTCCGCAATCTTTGTTCTGGTGGATTTGGTGTCTTGGGTTCCTATCCTACTTTCGCACTGAACAAGCATATTGATCAGCGGGGGGCTAAGAGCTTGTCAAGTTTGCCATGTATGTTGAATGTTTTTCCTGGTGTAAATGTATGATTTGTGATCCCAGTAGGATAAGACTACCTTTTATTTTATCACCAGCTGCATTTGTGTTGCCTAACCGAGATTCCTTAAGCTTGGGAGAGAGGATAATGGCATATCTTCCTCGTTGCGCTGATACAGATGCTGAAGTTAGGAAAGTTGCGATTCAGGTTTGTGTGGAAGTAGCTGATTTGCTTTTCTTTATCTGTCATAGCTCTATTTTTCTGTGCAATGTGTCATTTTCCGAGCTTTGGCTGCAATATGACACACATGGAAGGAAAACTATGGGACTAGTTTCTTAATAGTTTTGAATTTTGATCATGCAGCATAACATATGTTAAAATAGCCATGCTTTGCAGAAGATAGCAGAAATTGAGCTCGTCATTTATTTCTATAATATGCTTTTCTTGTTGTAGATCATTGCACTTTTCTTCAACATTTCATTGTCGCTTCCAAAGCAGAAGGCATCTGCTAATGACATTGATCTAGAATCTTCATATAGTGCTTTGTCCTCCCTAGAGGACATGGTCTCTATTATCAGAAGGGTGAGTTTACTGTCTTACTTTCCTGTCTGTTAAATCCTCTTCTGCAAGCAACTTTTTAAAAATCTATCTTTATATTGTTCTCAGGAGGCATCTGTTGACCAGACCGAAGTATTTCATAGGGTTGTCTCCTCTGTGTGTATGCTATTATCAAAGGACGAGGTAACAATTTTAGAATTTAAATTGAAATTGAAGAATGCCATCATAGTTGTTAACATATTTTCTCTGTACTTATACAGTTGGTTGTCTTTCTACACTCTTGCACATTAGCAACATGTGATAAAGTAAAGCAATCAGCAGATGGTTCCATTCAAGCGATTATCATGTTTATTATCAGAAGAGGCAAGGAGCTGCGTGAAGCCGATGTATTGAGGTTAGTTTATGCAAGAGGAAATTAGCTTAGTAACGCCCCAAAAGGTTAGGTTATGAGATGGCCACTGCTAGATGACCCTACAAAACACGTTTATGTTGGAAAATAACATCACTAGCTGGAAATGCCAAAATGTTCTCCATCTCAGTTGAGGACGTAGAGGGCACAGACTGCATGGTTACTTCGGGATGCAATGGCATCACATTTGTAGAGAGGTAGAGAGATGAGGAAACACCACACACCCTCTCAGGGGGGGTGACCTTTCATATATATAGCCCAATGTGGCTTGGAGTACAAGATGAGACTATACATGTCTAATACCCGCCCGCAGTCGCAGCGGGAGGATCTCGGACGCAAAGACTGGACCTAAATTCATTAAACAACTGTACAGGTAAGCCTTTGGTCATGATGTTCGCGAACTGATGAGTCGAAGGGACATGTAGGACTCGAAACTGTCCCAAGGCAACTTTGTCGCGAACGAAATGAATGTCGATCTCGATGTGCTTCGTGCGACGATGGTGGACAGGGTTAGCGGTCATGTAGACGGCGCTAACATTGTCACAGTACACGACGGTCGCAGAAGCAACAGGCGCGTGAAGCTCTTGGAGAAGCTGACGAAGCCAGCAGCACTCGGCCACGGCGTGAGCAACCGCGCGGTACTCAGCTTCAGCACTGGAGCGAGACACTGTCGTCTGGCGCTTGGAGGCCCAAGAGACCAGGTTGTTGCCGAGGAAGACGCAGAGCGGACGTGGCGCTCGAGTCCGGACGACTGCCCGATCCGCGACGGAGTATGCGGTGAGAGAGTCAACCGCCGGCCGAGGTGGAGGCCGGTGGACAATGTACCCTTCACGTGGCGTAGAATGCGCTTGATTAGCGCGAGATGAGGCTCGCGGGGATCGTGCATGAAGAGGCGCACTCGCCGAAGCGCGTGGCGAGCTCGGGGCGGGTGGCGTTAATCGCAGGCGCCGGCAATGCTGCGATCATCGTGAAGGGTCGGCGATCGGAGAGCCGTCGGTGGCGGAGAGCTTGGCACGAAAGCGCCAACCGGTGTGGTCAGAGGTGACACTCGGCCATGCCCGCTTGTTGTAGCAGATCCACAGCAGCATCGGGCGCGGGAGAGAACACCCTCCGTCGAGCGCGTGACGGAGATGCCGAGGAAGTGGTGCAGGTCGCCGAGGTCCGTCATGGCAAATTCGGAGTGGAGGCGCGCCAGGATGCGCTGCAGGAGGGCAGTCGAGGACGCCGTAAGGATGATGTCGTCGACGTACAGGAGCAGGTAGGCAGTGGCGCCCCTCTCATGGAGCACAAAGAGGGACGTGTCGGAGACGGAGGCGACGAAGCCGAGCTGCCGTAGGTAGGTGGCCAATCGCTGGTACCAGGCCCGAGGAGCCTGTTTCAGTCCATAGAGAGAGCGCTGCAGAAGACGACGACATCGTCGGGCGGCGGTCGTCACGGCTCGGGGTTGTTGGCAGTACACGGTCTCTTCTAGATTGCCATGAAGAAAAGCATTCTATACGTCAAGTTGGTGAATCGGCTAGGAGCGCGAAGTAGCAATGCTGAGGACGACTCGTATCGTGGCAGGTTTGACGACATGGCTGAATGTCTCGTCGTAGTCGATGCCGGGGCGTTGAGAGAACCCGCGAACCACCCATTGCGCCTTGTGGCGGGCAAGGGAACCGTCCGAGTGGAATTTATGTTTAAAAATCCACTTGCCCGTCACAATGTTAGCGCCGGGAGGACGAGGAACAAGGCGCCATGTCCCGTTGTCAACAAGCGCCTTGTGCTCGTCGGCCATGGCAGCACGCCACTGAGGATCGGCCAAGGCACTCCTGTAATTCGCCGGTACCGGTGAGACGACGGAGTGGGTGGCGGAGAAGCCGTGAGCGCCAGATCGATTTAAGAGTCCTGCCTCGGACGGTGACCATCCGGGAGGCCGGCGGCGCATTTGTCGCGCGCAAAGAAGATGTTGCACGGCCGTCGTGGCGGACCAGTGAGGCGGCGCGCAGTGCTAAGCGCATTGCCGCCGCTACGCACGGCCGCACGACGCGGGACCCGGAGGCTTGCGCGCAGCAGTGCCGGCGCAATGCCGGCCGCACGGCAGCAGACGGGACCGGGGGCGGCGATCGACGCAGTGGAAGTCCGTCGCGGCGGCTGCTGCTGGTGGAGGTGTTGCAGGCGCCGAAGTAACAGGGGAGGGAACCACCACTGGACTGCGAAATAGGATTGCGGAGTCGTCTTGCAGCTCTTCGAGGACCGCATGAGTTGGTTGCGATTGCTCAACGTCGGCGTACGACGGAGCGACCGTGTGGAGGCGTGTTGGCACGGAAGAACCTGCAAGCAAAAAATCTAGGTCGCTGGGCGAGGACCTAGAAGTGTAAAGCATGAAGGGAAAACAAGTTTCGTCAAAAACGACGTGGCGCGAGATGATGATGCGCGGGTTGATAGATCTAGACAATGTACCCTTTATGCGAGGAGGATAGCCGAGAAAGACACAGTCGTCGAACGAGGAGCGAGCTTGTGGCGAGTCGTGGCGGTCGAGTTGGGTAGCATAGACACCCAAAACACGAAGATGAGAGTAATCGGGTGTTTTGTTGTAGAGTAGAGCATATGGAATGGCGTTGTGAGCGGCGGAACACGGCGCTGCTCAACAGTGTGTTCTTTGTGGCGGCGCCTCGGCCAGATGTCGCGAGCATGTGCGCATGGATGAGCATGGTGCGGTGATATTGTTTAGTGTGCGAAGAATGCGTTCGCCTTGCCATTTTGTGGGAAGTGTATGGACACGAGGCGTAAGTGAATACCGCGAGAAACAAAGAGAGTGTGGAGGGTATTGTTTACGAACTCAGTGCCATTATCGGCCTGGATGGCTTTGATGGCGAGGTTGAACTGTGTGGAAGCATAGTTGCAAAAATTAGTGATGTGGGCTGCAACTTCAGATTTGCGAACGAGAGGAAAAGTCCAACAAAAATGAGTAAAGTCATCGAGTAAAACAAGATAATATTGATAACCCGAGATACTAGCAACAGGGGACGTCCACACGTCACAATGAATGAGTTCAAAAGGCATAGAACTAAATGAACTGGATTTTGAAAAAGGAAGCCGCACATGTTTGCCGAGTTGACATGAATGACATAGAGTATGCTCTACTTTATTACAACTGATAGAAGCACTATGGCGAAGAATGTCGATGGTGGCGGAACTGGGATGACCGAGTCCGAGACGGTGGTGCCATAGGTTGGTGGAGGTGGCGATGCTGGCGTGTGGAGCGGGAGGTGCTGCAGGAATGGTGTAAAGGTCGCCAGCACTATTGCAGCGAAGCATCACGCGCCGGGTCGGGATATCCTTTACAGAAAATCCAAGAGCGTCAAATTCGATAGAACAGTTGTTTTCTTTAGTGAATTGACGAACGGAAAGTAAGTTGTGCACTAGAGATGGAACAACTAAGACATGATTAAGAGGAAAATTTGACACGGGTGTTTGAAGTATAGATTCGCCACGACATGAAATTGGAAGAGTTTGACCATTGCCAACGGTAATGTAAGAATTAGATGAAGGATGGCGGGAGAGGAGTATACCATCCGAGGTGCTCAGGTGAGATGAAGCGCTGGAGTCCAACACCTAGGAATTCTGATCCTGGACGTTGAGCTGGTTGAGGGCGGCGACGAGCCCAGCTTGGTTCCACATAGGAGCCGGCTGGGAGACCTGGAGCGGCGCGAAGGTGGTGGGGGGCTGTACAGGCACGAAGGCCGTGTGTGCCTGAGGGGGCGCGCCGAGGAGACCGGGGCGCCAACTGCTGAGACCCTGTTGGGTCGGAGGAGGGGCTTGTGGAGCCCACGGGTTATAGCAGATCCATGGACCCATGGGCTCAGATCGCCGCTTTTCTTTGGCGCGGCAGCACCACCGCGTGGTGGCCGCCGCCGCCGCCGCTGTTTTTGCCCTTTCCTTTCGGCCGCCGCCGCCGCCGCCGCCCGCCGCCGCCATTGCCGCCGCCGCCCTTGTTACCACCGCCAGAGCTACTGATGTGGGATTGTAGGAGTTTTGGGGTTGGCCGGCGGTTGTGGAGCGCAACGCCGACCGGTGCGGCCAGAGCCGCAGAGTGAGAGAGGCGGTGTTGACGACGGTCTTTTCATCGTTGGCTGCGGAGTTCTTTGAGAACCAACATGTCATGGGCTCGCGAACTTGGGAAGGACGGCGGAGTTGGCGATGTCGTCGCGGTATTGGAGAAGCGAGGTTGAGGCCACGCAGCAGGCGAGGACGAGCCGCGAGTCCTCCACAGGTGGCCGACGCCGCGGCGGCGCGCCTTGGTCTTCGAGCGTTGGCGACGCCGAGATGGTGGAGTCGCCTTGCACCATGGAATGGAACTCGTTGAGAAGGAAGATGGCGCGCGGTTCCTTGTTGGCGTGGAAGATCCCCTCGATGGCTACCCACAGATCGCGGGCGGTCGGATCGACGTTGTCCATGGCGAGGTCGAGGACGGAGTCGTCGACGGAGCCCGAGATCCAGCTGCGGACGCAGCACTCCGCAGCATCCCATTGAGGGTCGTCGGGGTTGGGAGGAGCGGAGCCGTCGATGTGTGAACGAAGCCCGAATTTGCCGCACAGCGACTTGAAGAAGAACGCCCACTTCGAGTAGTTGGAGTGGAGGTCCAATGTAATCGGAATGTGGGACTTGACGCTGACTGTGGCGTATGGGTTAGCCACGATCGTAGGCAATGGTGCGCGAGCAAGGTGGGTTCGCCGCGGCGGCAGAGAACTTGCGTGCATGGTGGCCATCGGAAAAGGGAGATGCGAGCCGCCGGGAGGACGCGACGCAAGGGAATTGCGCGCGGTGTGGTGGCGGCGGCGTGTGTGCGTGCAGATGCAGCGCGCGCAGCGGGTGGCGGCGCGGCGCAGTGGTGATTTCGCGCGCGCGCAGATGCTGCGCGTTGGTTGGGGGAGAGGCGGAAGATTAGGAAGGGCGGAAAATTAGGATCTAATTGCTGCTGATACCATGTAGAGAGGTAGAGAGATGAGGAAACACCACACACCCTCTCAGGGGGGGGTGACCTTTCATATATATAGCCCAATGTGGCTTGGAGTACAAGATGAGACTATACATGTCTAATAACATTGGCACGAGTGGGGCTGCAGGCAACACAATCTCTGGAGAGGCCTCGCTAGTCACCATAGTTGAAGAGAAACCAACTTTAAAAATAAGGACATCAAATAGGAATAGGAATATTTGGTTATTTTTAAAAAGTAACATGTCATAGGGCCTGTTCTTTTCGGCTGCGGCTTATGGCTTTTGGCTGTTTACGGTACAGATTACGGAGAGACATATACTCGATTGTGATTTTGGCTGGTACAAATGAAGGGCTTTTAACGATTAGATCGTTTAACTTGTAGACCCTGTCTTGAGAAAATACTCTGTTTGAAAGTTAGGTACTGTAGCAAAAGCCAAAAGCCGTCAACTTATGAGGTAAAGAACATGTCCATAGTGTCATTTCCTAGCATAAACAGGTTCCACTGTCATCCAGCAATGGCCATCTTTTGCGATGTAATTTTCTTAATTACACCCTTTTGGAGTGTTACTGGCCTATTTTTCTCAAGAAGAAACAGTGCACTGCACCTGACTTTTTATTATTGCAATATTCAAATATTTCTAAAATCCTTTTGCTGATGTTATAGGACAACACAATCTTTGCTCTCATCTGCTGTTTCTCTTACCGACAAGCACTTGCGCCAAGAAGTTCTCAATGCAGTATCCATTATCGATTTAATCAATTGTGTCTATGGTTCATTATTTTTCAATATTAATATTCTTCTCTAGGATTATGCCCTCGATTAGTTTTGTACCTTTGACTTAAGATAGATATCATGCCTAGCAGAAAACACCAATCACAGTGTGGTATTCGATGAAGTTCTATTTGTGGCTGGGCGAGATATTTGTACAAAGGACATAACAAGAATTCGTGGCGGTTGGGCTATACAGGATGTTTTTAATGTGAGTATATGGGCCAAGCCTGGGCATTTGTACTATGCAAGTTACTGGTCACATGCATTTACAACTGGTATCTTAATTGCATTCAGTTATATATTAATAGATGCGTGTATGTATTACATTGTACAAACGGAATAGACATTCATGTAACTAGCTGATAATACTGCTCAAGTGTCCAGCATAATCTTGTAATGTTGAACTAACAATTAACATTAGAAATTCTGTATTAAGATCTTATTTAACAGTGTATAATTCTATCTTAGAAATTATGTATTAAGATCTTATTTAACAGTGTATAATTCTATCTGCTAATAACTAACATGAAATGCTATAACCAGGCACTCACCAGGTAAGGTAAGTAGTAGTTTTTTTTTAAAAAAAAACTTTCTCCAGATTGACGTGTTTCTAGAAAACTTGGTAGGTATTCACTGCACTTGATTCTTTGTTCAGAGTGCACGCTATATCCCTCTTTATTTGGGATTTTTTTCAAACATGTGATCGGATAGTGAAAATTAAGAAAATATTATCCCAAAACTCTAGAAATGACATTGAGAGTCTAGTTGTATATTTTTTAGTTTAATTAAAAACAATTTATAATTAGATCAGTGTGACTGTTCTTCCTTATTTCCCCCCTTTTAAAAAACAATTCTTGTGGTACTAGTGTGTAAAACCAGGACCAATATGGTTTAAGTGGGCCTGAATAAGACCATGATTTACTACATTGCTTCACTTGCCCTGTACATATAATAATGGCATGCAAGATTTATGTAGAGTGGTAGTTTACTTGCACTCAGTTTCATGCTAAATAGTTTCAGATTTATTATCACATGCAAACTAAGCAGAAATCAGCTAGGTGAACTCTAGAGATACACTCTTATTGTGTGTTTGATTGTTTGCCCTTGATTTCAGGCATTCTCCCAGCATAAAGTTCTAGCAATTCTTTTTTTGGAGTACATTTTATCTATAGTTCACAAAGAACCTGTTGCAACAAATGATTCAGAAAAAGGGGAGATTACCTCGGAGTCATCAGCTGATGACTGTATTCTTCAAGCAACTATGTTTGCTCTCAATGCATTTCTGAGGTATTGTCCTCCATTTGATGGCTGACTTGACTAATGGTGGACAACTGGACACCTTTTCATCTGCTGATTTTATGTACTTGAAAATACTTTACAGAGGTGGTGGGAAGATCGGGAAACAGGCAGTTGAGCAAAGTTACCCTTCTGTTCTTTCTGCCCTTATACTGAAGCTGGGAAGTCTTCATGGTCTTGCTGAATTGGGCCGGAATGAACTTCTACGGTGAAAATCAGACTCTTTTGTAGCTTCCTTAATATCTGAAGGCTGTCTGTGACCTGACGAACTGCAATTTTTTTTTCCAATGTTCTGCAGATCGTTGTTAATTGCATTTCAGTCATTTTGTGATTGTGTTGGCGATGTTGAGATGGGAAAGGTGCTTTGCTTAATGGCTATTTCTTGCCAAATATGTGAAACAATTTTTGATTGTATAAAATCCTTGCCACTACATAGATATTAGCTCGAGATGGGGAACAGACTGAGAAGGAGAAGTGGATTGATCTTGTTCAGGAGGTTTCATGCAGTTCCTCAGTAAAGAGGCCCAAAGAGGTATCTTCTTGAGTGTTCTTATATGTTTGGGTCTTTCTGAGCTAATAGAAAGCATATTAAGTTCTTTTTCACAAGAACATCTCTTGCATACTAGGTTGAACCCTACCTTTCAATAACTATAAACTAAAAAAATATTCCCTTCCATCTATGTTTATTTGGTGAATTCCACCAATAACATGACATTTGCAGCCAGATATTGTAGCAACCCAATGTAAATAATTCCTTGAAGAAAATCTTAGAAGTACAACTATGTTGATTGTTTTTGCAGCCTTTGAAAGATAAGTCCCAGGTTAAGTTGATTGGTCTTTATCACTCTGAAATCTGAACTAATTTCACGAGAAAACAATATATGTTCCCAGTTATCTTTTACACCTTTAGAGCATAATCTGTGCTAAGGATAGTAAAGGTTTGGCCCATGTTGCCCATCTAGTCTAGGGTTAGCCCATGAGGCTCATTATGTTTGTACATACACCTTATTGCACTGTTTGACAGCATATTGGTTGAATCTGTAACAATTTGAAGTTTTCAGATTCGAGAACATATTAAATTACAGCACCTCACAGTATTTTATTCTATTTCATCTTTTGCTGTTGTTGAAAGAGCTAAGATAAATACATATCAAGGACTAAATCTTTTATTTTGTCTAGGCCAATGAAATTCGTATTCAGTTTTCTTGTAACTGCCAAGTACAAAGCATACACAAATGCAGAAGTTGATTAGTTACAGTCGACCGTATTTTACACCATCCAACATATTGTTAGTCTTCGAGAGCCTAAACTTTTGTGAATTGTTTGGTTCACAATAATAGGAATGATATGGTCGGTGTTAGTTGGGTACGGGTCCAAGGACCGAGGGTAGGGCACTCGTTCTTGAACGGCTAGCCATGCTGCCGCTAAGACTATGAGGCTTAGTTTATTCATTGCTTGATTATGAATGGTGCGGCTCATCTTTTTATATAAATGAGGTTAGCCCTTAACAATATGAAAACTAATACAATCCAGTGCAACTAATCAACTAAAGATAATATCATATCCATATTATCTAAATATTAAGATATCTATTCCTAATATAAAGATATTTATCTAATTATTCATAATACGAAGATACGTGCACAACTATTCCTAATAAGTTTACTACAACGTGCGAGGACACCGTTCATGTGAACAGTGCGTGGGCACTATTCACATGAACAGTGCGCGTGGTACTATGTCTGTTTGCTGTAGCGCCTTGCCAGATCATAAGCCATAACATTACACCTTTCGTGGCGAGACAACTCGTCCTCGAGTTGTCAGGTGGCGGCTATGGTTGAAGTCTTTCGTAACCCCATGTCGACGAGAGCTCGTGACGACATTGTGCAGCGCGGAAGATAATCAACGAAACCCCGTTGCACAATAGCGAGGATACCAACCCTCTAGCATTGGCTGACGTCGTATGTGTCGCCGGCGATAAGGGCAAACGTCGTAGGGCAGCAGCTTCTTGCTCTGAGATGCAATGGTTGTGGGAGAGATGCGATGACAGCGCTAACCCCCCATGAGATAGCCGTTGCACTTCGCATCTTCGAAGGCACAATGTCGGCCGGTCATGTGGAGAAGACCGTCGCTGGACAGCAGCAACCTTCTTAGGGAAGGCACCAGAGGTGCAGCCAATGATAGCGAAGCCTGGAGAGGAGTTGTCGTTGGTGAAGGCGGTAATAGGACCAACGCCGATGACGGTGATGGTAACGCCGCTATTGCAGTGGTAGGCGCCACCTCTTGCTGCTTCTCTATCTTGGACATGGTTGCAACTGGCGGCGATGGCGACTCAGAAAAGCCTTCTTCTCCATCTTAGCCATGAACTCTTTCATCTAGGCCATCAAATTAGTGCAGATCTCAGCGGAGGATCAATCAACATCAGAAGCCACGGTAGTTGGCTCGGTAGAGACTTGACATGTGGGTGGAGATGGCGCAATGGTGGTAGCGAAACGGAGATTGACATGTTTAACAAAACTTGACCATGTGTACACCGAGCGCGCTCCAGTTGCCGGTACCATAGGGTAGCATTCCCCGTCAGGTGGTGCAATGCCATCCACTCCTCTTCCTCCATCGTTTGCTGCTTCTTGAGGAATTGCTCAAAGCGATTCAACCAAAGTTGTGGATCTTCATTGCCGTTGAAGGTCGGAAGCTCTAGGTAGTAGAATCGTGAAGCTCAAGCCTTCATGGGATCAAAACCCTTGCTGCTTGCCATGGATGGTGGAGCAGTAGTTGGCTCTGATACCAAATAATATGGCCGGTGTTGGTTGAGTACAGGCCCAAGGATCGAGGGTAGTGCACTTGCCCTTGAAAGGCGGCCGTGCTGCTGCCATGGCTCTGAGGCTTAGTTGAAGAAGAGGGGGAGAGACTAGAAACTTTATTTATTCATTGCTTGATTATGAATAGTGCAGCTCATCTCTTTATATAGATGAGGTTAGTCCCTAATAATATAGAAACTAACACAATCCAATGCAATTAATTAACTAAAGATAATATCATATCCATACTATTTAAATATTAAGATATCTATTCCTAATATAAAGATATGCATCTATCTATTTCTATTATAAAGATATCTATTTAATTATTTCTAATACGAAGATATGTACACAACTATTCTTAATAAGTGCTACAGTGCATGCGGGCACTGTTCACATGAACAGTGCATGTGGTACTATTTGTCTGTTTGCTGCAGTGCCTCACCGGATCATAAGCCATAACAATTTCCCTTAAAAATATTATTAAAACTAAATAAAGAAAATACTTCTTTCAATATGGCTTTTGTTCATCTCAGCTGTACTGAACTCGTATAAGCTCTTAATAAAAGTTGGAGATACCTGTTATCTTTAATATGAAATTTGTTGCTTACATTCAAATAAAAAGGCATGGTTTGACAGTCAGATATCTTCGATGCATATATTGTTTTGGGAAATCGTTATACTAATAACTAGACAATATTACTACAGGTTCTGCCAACTTGCATTATCTTAAGCAAAGCTCTCAACAGAAATCAGATGGCTGAAAGGGAGGCGGCTGCTGCTGCACTATCAGAATTTATTCGCCACAGGTAACTAATAGCCCCTCTTTTAATATAAGTCTGGAGATGCTCATTGTACCTCCGGAAAAGAAAGGAAGCACTAGAATGTTTAGTTTCTGCATGCATAGTTTGAATCAGGGCTCAAGTTCCCATAAGATACTAACTGGTTACCGGCGGTTACCACTGACCACCCACTGGTCCTCGTTGGTAAGGACGCCACCAGCTGGTACATAGCTTTGTGCCTCTGTGTTAAATTAGTATAAACAGTAACAGCTAAGGAAGTGCAAAATTTTCAGTAAGCACAAAGAAAAATGGAAGAGGAAAATAGTCATCTGGGAACTGCCGGAAAACAGCCCAGTTTCAGGCACATTGGCTAGTCCGGTGTTTCCCAAAAAAAGGTAAAGGGTATCCTGGGTATATATAAATATATAATTGTTGTGGATGCCCTTGTGGGAAAAACATGCCACAGGCGTCGCCACAACTCGCTAGCATCAGAGGGTTGGCTGGAGGCGTGACAGGCTACAGGAGAGCTGCGACAATTGGAAAGATTGCCGGATGGGTGCAATTAAGATA
The DNA here is from genome assembly GCA_036346575.1 of Dendrocalamus sinicus. NCBI lineage: Eukaryota > Viridiplantae > Streptophyta > Magnoliopsida > Poales > Poaceae > Dendrocalamus > Dendrocalamus sinicus. Next base: position 50,580,446 of record CM070648.1, on the reverse strand, counting down.
GAGAAGTAGTTGCTATCTTTAGAGAGTTAGTTACCTATTATAGCAGAGTTTGTTTAGGAAATATATATGATATCTATAGCAAGGATTGTTAGGAGGTGCCTGAAATATATAAGGGCTGCCGTATTCTTTGAGAAGGCAATAAAGAGATAATTCTAGTTCCAGTCGGCTAGATCAGAGCCTCTGCCGCAAGCGCAGAGGACGATCCTTGCCCTAGTTTACCTTTCTCCATCCCCAACCATAGCAATAACCATTGTTTGTGCATTGAGAACAAGCATTTGTTGTACATATCTGTGCTCTGCCGTCTCAAATAGATTATGTAAGAGCTTTTATAAATGAAATTATAAATGCTTCTAATACTTTTCTTGAGAAAGGGTATTTTAGCCCCTGTGTGGGTCGGGATCGAACCCAGAACCTCATGCTCGTGCACCCCTGTACTCCACCACCGGAACTCATTCAGGTCCCTAAATGTTTCTAGACAAAATTGGCTACAAGACACTATAATATGTCGGCATTTGCCGGGGCATGTTTTAGACAATTGATGACCATTTTAGGCATCTTGGGCTAAAGTTTTAAAGCACATGACCAACATGATCCATAGTTAATCATGCTCCATCATTAGCAAATATGTTCAAATACTACTTTATTGTATGCATTGGGTATTCTTTATCTGTTATCAATTTGTTATAGTTTCAATTAATGTTAGCAAATATGTTCATGATCTGTATTGTGAACACAAGTATATTTTACTTTTATCCCATACACGATTAAACTGCCAATAACCTGTTGCAGTTTTCTTGCTGTCCAGTGAAAAAGAACCTACATTGCTTGAACAAATGGTTGAGGAATTGTGTCAACATGTCTCTGATGATTCACCAACTGTCAGGAGTCTCTGTCTGCGTGGACTTGTGCAGGTCATTAATCTAAACATAGCAACATCAAATGATACATGTTCTCTCCATTACATAGTGTTTGGCACTTTGACTAACATCAGTTGGATGATATTGTTTTGACTAAAATAGGGTTGAAGGTGTGTGCAGTATGCTTCTTTCACAATCTTGTGTTTATCTGTTTTATATATTGAACAGATCCTGCCTTTCCTTCGCATTCTGAATTGTATAATTTGTACACAATTTACTTTAATTGTTGAGTAAATCATGATTTAGTTGATGGCTTTTGTGACATTTTGTAGTTTTTGCACTAAACCTTATGTTTAATCTTTCTTATCATCTCTTTCAGATACCTGAGAGCCATATGCTTAAATACATCCAGCAAGTATTAGGAGTAATATTAGCATTACTTGAAGACCCCAACGAATCTGTTCAACTAACTGCTGTCCAATGCTTGTTAACTGTGAGTTCTTTAATTACCATGAAAATGGCCTTCGATTCCATTTTTTGTTCAATTTGGCAGAATAAATGAACATCATGATTCATGCACTGGTTTCAGGTTCTTAATGTGTCAGAACAAGATGCCGTTGATCCCATTTTAATAAATCTCTTAGTGAGGCTACGGAATCTCCAGGTAACCATTCACAACAAACATACTTCATGCGTTACCATTTTTAATGGCATGATGCAGGACAATTTGCCTAAATTTACAATGCTTATTATGGAACCTGTTGGTAAGTTCATGGGTTATGAGTTAGAAGATGGTTGGTGGATGACAAAAACATAATATGGTATTTATTGTGCACATGGATTCATGGTTCTAAAACTCGGTAACTGGTTTTCGCTCGGTCACCTTACCTTGTAGCGATTATACGGGAATCGGCCTTGTAACCGGTTAGAAATTGATGACTATAACAGCCCACTGCTGTAAGCCTGTAACCTATTCTGTAAATTTTGTGCTACAGGTCTCGATGAATACGAAAATGAGGTCCAATGCGTTTGCAGCTTATGGTGCTCTAAGTGCCTATGGTGTTGGTTCACAGCATCATGCTTTTCTTGAGCAGGTAGCTCGCAGATTCGACTGCAGTTGCTTTAACAGTGCATTATTAGCAGGGACTTGTTATCTTTTAAGCCTTCTTATAGGATGCTGTTGTAGTGGTCACAGGAAGTGTTAAGGTAGTTCTAAGGATTGTTAAGGTAGATGTAAGGATTGTTTTCTTATGCTGCTCAATCTGTCAAGTTCTTTGCCCCCTGTTGCAGATACATGCCACACTTCCCCGTTTGATCCTCCATCTTCATGATGATGACCTAAGTGTTCGCCTTGCCTGTCGGGTATACATATTGCTTTGTTTTCCCTTACCTGCACATTTGCTTTAGCTTGCATATCTTGATACTCATTATTTTTCAAAACAGAACACATTCCAGCGCCTAGCCCCTTTGATGGAAGTAGATGGGTTGTCATCGCTCCTCAACAAGCAATATTTCACTTCTGATCGCCGGTTTGTGTTAAACCGTCCTAGCTATTTCTATTGAGATTTGTCATTTTAGTTAAAAGTGGTATTTCTACTATGTTTTGCCCTCAGATCTGATTACGAGGACTTCATTAGAGACCTAACAAGACAACTTTGTCGACTATCTCCTGCCAGAGTCGACAGCTACCTAGAATCTACTATCCAGGTACCCTTTTCTTTAGTCACAGAATGTGATTAGTAAAGCATCCTGACACTGTTTTTTGCTTGTTCTAGGCATTTGATGCACCTTGGCCAGTCATCAAAGCAAATGCAGTTTGCTTGGTGAGTTGCATGCTATCCTTTTTGGATGATCAACGCTTCCTTGCTCCTTACTTCTCTCAGGTATCCATACTGGATTTTGGTAGTTTAATTGTTTTAACCATATGATGGTGAGCTGTTCACACTCTTTTTGTGTCAAGGTGTTTGCTATGTTGGTCGGTAGAATGAGTCAATCACCAGAGCCAGTTGTTCGAGGAGCATCATCTTCTGCACTGGGCCTTCTGATAAAGAGGTCAAACATGCTCAAGTCACTGAGTTCTCAATACGGAGATTCTCGTACTAAAACATCATCCGAGCTTCAAGAAGAGACTGTAGGAAAGCCGAATGATGCCCAAGGAGAGCAATAAGGGTGATCAAAACTGATCCCTGTTGGATCTAACTCATGTAAATCTGTTGTATATGTACAGTATCTGACCTATGCATGCCTGTACATTTTGTGCTTCCCTCGATTATAGATAATAGAGAGAATTTGTGTAGCCATGTCCATAGGTCTTCAGAGCGACTGTACAGCAGCCTGTAATTCATTGATTATTTACTGAATTTGCTTTGCTGTAAGCATGTAACCTACAGAAGATACACCTTCAGTGTTGCTTGTGAATGGATCAAAATATTTCTTCCTTACCGGTAAGTAACTGCATCAAAATTGAGTGCGGTAAGGATTTGCATTGTTACTACCGTGTGCTGGCTTATGCTTACCCAGCAGGAGGGTTATTGTAACAACCTGTCTTTTAGTACCATATTGCTAGTTTATCTTGAGTTATACTAGCGTATAAAACCTGTTAGTTTAAATGGTAACACTTCTGGGTTAATCTTTTTAGACGGAGCTTGGATGGAAACCTAAGGTGCTACGCATAAGTGTGTATCCTGTAGGTGGGCTAGGCTTGAAAATTTTGGACCGCAAATTGTTACAATTGTGCTGGGATGGAGGAAATCTTATCTCTATATTAAAGTTGAGTGCAACATATGTCATAAGAGAGCACCACATCACCTATTTTCCCGTACCATAGTGAAAAAAGGTAACCCTACACCCTCCATCTAACATAAACGACACACACATTGGTCATCCATTTCTTTTTTTTTTAAAAAAAATCAAATTCCCATTTGCAGGGTAAACATTTCTGATCAGTTCAAACGAAGAGTCGGGTCTAGCTTATTTTGGGTACAAATTTTGGACTGCAAGATAAGAAATCAAGTCTAACAATAGAAAAAAAAAAGTAACATAGTTCTTTAAAAATATTCTGGAAGATTTGACAAATGCAACAAGATAGTCCTTAAAAATATGCAACAAGATAAATTTCTAAGAAGATCATAAAAACAAAATGTTGGCATGATATGAAATATTTAAATATAATATAAGCAATTTCGTTGAATTAAGATGGTTTAGCGCTTCTAGAAATCTCACCATATGTGTATATATTTTTGTGTACAGTTAGGATCTTTCCAATTGACTAAGTATGAGAGCGATGAAGAAATCGAACATTCCTTACTGTGTATGGAAAAGGTGACGTAGGATTATAATAAGCTCATTTTATTGTGTAAATAATTCGAGAAATGTTTTACATGCTGCCATCATCAAAGTTGGAAAAAACGCATAAGCAAACCTTTAGGCTTCGTTTGGAAGACACGAGTTTTCCCAATTCCTGGAGGAACCAAAATGTTTTATGCAAATTTCTGGTGAAAATTTTGTGTTCCAAGAGAGACTTAATGAGAAAGAAGCACCAGACTATACCATTATGAAAATGTCTCAAAATTATATTAATATGGTTATTATTATGACTATTTTATTCAAATTGTTTGAGAATAATTTTTAAATGTTCCTATCATAAAAGGTGGAAAATGTTGTATAACTAAATCTTTAATTGGATGAAAATAACGGGTCTAACCATGCAATTATGCAGTCTACTAGTTTATAATAATTTGTGAAAAAATGTCCTTAATTATCGAGATTTTCTATGAAACCCTTGCATTTCAAATAAGGTCTTAATCAGTGTTCTCCTAGGCGAGCGCCTAGGCGCTGGGCGCAAGGTCTCTACCGTGACTCGGGAAGAGGTGCTCCTCTGGGCAGTCGAGGCGCCTAGGCGGTCAACGCTGATCGTAGGCAGACCGAGGCGGCGCTAGGCTGCAAGGCGCGATGGCGCTAGGCTGCAAGGCGCGACGGTGCTGGGCGCTATAGAGCGGCGCTCGGAGCCCATGGACAAGAGAGCCCATCGCCTGCCATTCCCCATTGCATGTCGTCGCATGACATCGCTCGCCGTTCCCTGTCGCATACTAGGTTGGAGAGGCTGGGCTGGCTTGCTAGAGTCGAGAGGACGACACCGAGCTGTAGGCGGGGTGGACGAAGCAGAGACCGACAGTAGGGAGTCAGATAAATAAAATGATTTTATGTCAAATTAAGTCAATTTCGAAAGAAGCTCGATAATAGCTTGTTAAGATCGATAGCCAACCCTAATTGGGGATGGAAGCTAAGGCGGTGGCTATGCAAGAGAAGGCCGGTCAGGTAGGATAAAGGTGAGCGGTGGAGATGTGGTGGAAACCCTTGAAGAATCTAGTTGCTCCATTATATGTAATGGTGTATTTTGGTGATTAATGACAATCGGACATGTTGACCTAATATTTTTTATGAGTTCGTGAAATAGATTAAGTCTCGTGATGATAAAGACTTTGGATGGTGCCATATATTGATGATCTTCAAGTCAAATTTTAGGACAATGGATGGTATCATGTGTTGATGGTCACCAAGCCAAGTCTCGACATGAATGGAGTTTATCATATGTTGATGAACAAGGCAAGGACCCAGACATGGAGAGAAGATGATCATCATCAGATGAAATCTCCAAATGAATGCACAAGGCAAAGGTATAACTAGCATAAGCTAAAGATATGTTTCTCATTTTTACCAGTCTCAGTGTTTGGTTGGCAGACCACATTAATAGTATAGATTATTGTACTATTAAGAGAGATCTTGTCTTGTAGCTTGAGTCTCATCATGTTTTGATAGCTCAATCTTACTTACTCTAGCTCTCTATGGCATGATGCTATTGTTTACTTATGTTTTTGCAAATAGTTGAAGCTCATAAATTTACTCTTTGTAGCATGAGACTATATTTTATAAATGCGTTTTACAAATGATTGAGGTCCATGCATCTACTCTTTTGTAGTATGATTCCATTGTTTGAGAATATGTTTTGCAAATAGTTGAAGATTATGCATCTAATGTTTGTAGTATGTGACTATAATTTACAAATGTGTTTTACAAATGGTTGAGGTTTATGAATCTACTCTTTGTGGTATGATTCCATTGTTTGTGAATATGCTTTGCAAATAGTTGAGGATCATGTATCTAATCCTTGAAGCATGTGTTGCACTTTTGTCTTGAGGACCATGCTTAGGACCTTGACCAGGAAGGTCATGTACCTCTTTCTTCTTGTCCAAAGGCAAAACAAACTTGAGGACCAAGATAAGGACCAATGCCAAATAGGTCTTGATTCATTGGAATTTCGGACAAGGGACAAATTAGATATTAGGACCACCCTCAGGACCCTTATGAGGATCGTCCTCAAGTTTGCCATCAACCCTAATGGCTAGTTAATAGTTAGACCATCATGATGGTCTTGATGACCTTTTTTTAAGATGAAGGGGCAACAACTAGTTTCTTGCATGGAGGTTATATAAGCTCGGCTTGGGCCTCCATATCTCAACTCTTGGCACCCTATTCTATTCTCTTTAGCTAGTGTGAGCCTATGAGTCTCTTTTATTAATTGTGCATATGTTGCACCTTATGAACAAGGAGAGATGCCTCTAGTTGCATATGTTGCGTCTAGAAGTACATTCAGTGTCCACTTGTGGTTGTGTAGCACTTGGTGAGGGTCAAGCAAGTGGCTTGGCGTGTTACTCTTAGTGTTTGTTGACACCTAGATGGCGTGGAGATATCGTGGTCCGATGATCTTCTCAAGAAGTTTGTGAGAAAGCTCGATGTGTTGTGAAGGTTGGAGCTTGTTTACCTGAAGGGGAAAAGAGTTTTCACTAGTGGATTTGAGGTGTTGGCTTAATTTGTGGAGCAGGCCTAATTGGCTTGGGCTTACCTCAACATGGATTAGGGGAGACCGGTAAATCTCTGAACACCATGATAAAAAGATCATGTGTCATCTTGTGGTTTGGTTCCTTTGGCTCATTTACATTTTTTCCAATTTATATTTCTAGAATTAAATTGCTTGCATGTCACTCTAAGTTTGCAAAACTTAATCTAGACTTTGAAGTTTCAAACAACGAGAGCAAAACTGTAAATCAATATGTAGTACTATTTGAAATTGTAGCACATATCACTTTAGCACCGTTTTATGCTGTAGCAATTGCATTATAACATTTGATCTAGTCCATTTATCTCAGATAAAATGGCTTGAGTGTCGGTGCACTTAGTGAGACTAGTTAATTTATGTCTTAATTGTGCAAAACTGATTTGATTTATGATTTCACATATAAAAATCAGTTTTGGCTATAGAAAAACTCATCCCTTTATTTAGGATAAGACCAAATGAAATGGCTAGCCATGCCACACAAATTGCAATCAATTCCCATCCTCTTCGCTAAATCAGCCCCTATATTTCATCGGCCAAATATTCACAGGAATATGAATTAAAAGAATCATAAGACCTCACAGTAGCCATTATGCTCATGATCGGTTAAAATTACTCAAAGAGCAAACCTTACTTTGATACCACTTATATAACCGATAATGACAACTAGAGGGGGGGGGGTGAACATGAGCCAACATGATTAAACGCTTTTCATAATCTTTTCTAAGGGAGAAAGCAAAGTCTTCATTCCAATAATTATGAGAAGCTATGAAGATCATAATAGAACAATCACCCACAAGAAAAATTCAAGAAAAACCTAGCAAAAGAAGCCTCAATAGGTTCTAGCAGTCTGACCTCCAACTAAAGGGTTATCTGACTGCTACTTGATTGGTAGTCTGACCTCTCCTCAAGAATAGAACAAATTTTCAGCAATATTTCAAATCCAAGAAATGGTGTAACGTTTGATCCACAACTCCAAATGGCTTAAAACTTGAACTAAAGTTAGATCATGACCAAGAAACTATCTCAACCAAAGATCTTAAAAGAACTTAAAAAAGGTGGGACCATTTAGCTCTTGAAGTATTGCTACACCAAAAACAGGCTAAAACCACAAATTAGCCAATTCTCAAACCAAGCCTCCAAATCACTTGAAATTTGGTATACACCTTCTCTAGGATGTAGAAATCTATTCCACTCAATGACTAAGAAAATTGTTGCCTAAATTCTGGCCTTTTTTCGTTTGAAAGAAGGTTGTATCAAAACTAGGCAAAACTCAAGAACTTGGATCAAAACTTGTTCGTGGGTAATTAATAGTCAAGATGACCTTGAATCTACTCCCACATACCCTAGAAAACTTAATCATAGTAAGAAAGCAAGCCAAAAGCCTTAGAACCAAAGAACCCCAAAATCACCCGTTATTGAGCTAAAATAGGACAATATCAAGAATTTGCAAAGAAGAGTGCCTAGATGGATAAAATTAGGTTTTCAAGAGATATATTCATCTCTTACACGTCCTTGGCATAAAGCACGATCAAGAGGGGAAGGAGAAGCACAAAAAAACAAGTCAAATCAAGAATTTATTACTTGAGCATAAGAGAGAGAGACTTGGATGAATTTTGGATATCTATTGATACTTAGAGATGAATATTTACAGCCACTCCCTAACCTTACACAAAGCCTAAGGATGATTAAAAGTTCAATCACAAGAGTCTCTCATATCCCCCATAAGATTCTCCACATGAACTATAACTCTCATCTCTTTTCTTCACAAGGCTTGGACTAAAACTCTCCCAAAGCTTATTTCAAAACACCTCTCTCCCTCCTTAAATATGAAGGCTCACAAGGGAAACCCTAGCTAGCACTTTAGTTGGGTTTCCATCACTCTCACATGAGCTAACCCGTTAACCTAACACCGTACCAGGTTTTATACTTATACATGTACGTTTCTCAAAGTACATATACCCATCAGCTCGTTACTGAATCAATACTTGATCCACTTAGCATTTTTAGTACATCTATGACCTAAACCACTAAGGCCACATCACGGTTGCACACACCGCTTCTTTTTGGGTGTTGGAAAATTTACCAAAATATCTCTTTACCGTCTTCCACGAAGTGTCTGCTTTCTTCACCTTGAAGCAACCCCGTATTTCATCTTCAAATCCATGTGGCTTTGATGACTTGTTGCCAAGCATCTAACATATCTGAATCCCACTAAACCATCATCGTTTGTAAACAGACCTAAGTCACTTGGTGTGCGATATGCCTTTCCTAGCTTCACGATGGCACCCGGTTTCCTTAACTATTTTGGACCTCAGCTCCTTCCTAAGTTTAGTCCCTATCCACCTTACTGTTGAATGTCATGTCCACCACCGTAACTCCCACTCCGATTTCTCATCATCCCAGCTCGTAACCACCCCGCTAGCCCGGTCATCTTCCAACGGCCCCTGATTGTCTAGACCTCAGCTCCTCCTGAGCGTAGTCCCGGTCCCTTGACTGCTTTGGACTTTAGCTCTCTTAGCTTAGTCATGGTCCCATCCATCTCACCATGACGTAGCTCTAGAGTTCTATGACCAACAACAAGCAAATTGTCATATAGCACCGCACAATACATAAGGTCATCAATTGACACAATTACTCCATATAATATTTCAAGTACCATGAATGCACCCAAGAAATGCCATACATATCATGCCTACCAAACCTCTAAGGCTAGTATGACCACCAACCACAGGTCGGTTAGACTGCCGACACCTTGGCTGGTTAGACCGCCAACCAAAGACCGGTCTGACTGCTGCCTCCAAAGCCAGTTTGACTGCCAGCTCTATGCCTATCAAACTGCTCCTGGTCGGTCTGACTGTGGCCCCAATGCCGGTTAGACTACTAGCAATATAATACAACTGAAAATTACAAACTCTCCAAAATCAAACTCAAAGCCTGCAAACTCTCTGAATTAAAAAGTCAATTACTCATCACAACCATAGTATGACCTCGCATGATCTCACAACGGTAAAATGATCATGTATCATCTTGTGATTTGCTTCCTTTGGCTTATTTACATTTGTACAATTTACATTCCTAGAATCAAATTGTTTTTATGTCATCCTAGGATTGCAAATTTTGCTCTAAACTTAAGGTGTTGTTGTACTTAGTGAGACTAATTTATTTAGATCGTAATTATTAAAAATCAATTTTATTTATGCTTCCACATATAAACCTCAATTTTAACAAAAAAATATAATAAAACCACTTATTCACCCCTTTATCCATACTCTCTACTAAACAACTTGGACCGGTGGCTTCGGTGGAAAGAAACAACGGAAAGGAAAACCCATCTCGGGAAATGTATTCCGTGTGAGGTCCCCAGAAAATATCCAGAGTCGCTCCGACTCCATTCCATCGAAGACAGATCGGACGGTTCATAAATTAACCTCAAAGGTTGTCGATGTACTCCATGCAACATCTACCAGTTTGGAAATATCTTGTGCAAGATTTTTTCCTCCATGGATGCTTACGGGGCATTGTGATTAGTGCTAGAAATATAGTTTGGACAGATTTCACATGATATAAATGTTGACATTTCACTTGCTTGGATACAATATGAGAACATAAGCAATCCTCACAACTTACCTGTCCGATACAAGCTGCACATTCGGATACAATGATGGCAACACAGTGTACTTGCCATATTTCAGAAAATATACCAGAGCATAAAGCCATGCCAAGTTCTTTCATTCAACATTACTTACAGGGTAGCTTGACTGCACAATTTTTTTTTTAAAAAAAAGGACACACAGGCAGCTTCAGAGTTACTTACAGGCTAGCTTGACTGCACACACAAAAAAAAAAAAAACGGTCGAAAAACTGCACCAGCCGGGAATCGAACCCGGGTCTGTACCGTGGCAGGGTACTATTCTACCACTAGACCACTGGTGCTTATTGCTTGAAGAGCAATGAGTTTTTATATATGATATCTGCACGTTGGTTGTATCACTGTTCCATAGGATCTATAGTGTGATCTTCCAACTTCCACAGGTGACGTTCGTAGAATCATCTGACACCATATCCATCTCGCATCCTACTAGCTAGTTTGTATTCGGTAGGCTCAATTAAAAAACACTACCATTTCTAAATTATAATATTCAGATCTCACTGTGCGAACCTCATTTTCTCCCCAAGCTGATATCGCTCTACCATGGGGTGATGGGGGTATAGGAGTGTGACTACATACTGCCCAATTGCTGGTTATACAATTATTATGCAGCAATTTACCAGCCAAAAACTCGATTCTTAAAGTTACAAAAACCTAACTGCATACTCAAAAAATTGCTGATATACACCATAGCAAGTGGAGTACAGATTGACTTCCTCCAAAAGGAAGTAGTAGTAGAAAGCAATGGAGCCAAACCGTAGCTCCACAGTGTCTCCCTCCTGAGTCCTGACACTGAAACCATCAGTTTAGACTGCCACCACCATCTCAGTGATCTCATCGTGGATTGTTTGACACCTTGGCATGCAAGAGCAGGAGGTTGATGATGACAACACAAAGCAGCTCCTCCTCTCCCCTAACATTAGAAAAAGGAGCACCCAAAGAGGAGCAGGAAAGCAGTTGCCGGGAGTACCTCAGCTCGGATACCCTCAAGATGCCGCGGGAAAGGGCAGCTCCTCCTGTGGACGCCGAGGGAGAGTGCAGCAAAAGACCGAAAGCCACATCAAAGTTGGTGGCGTACCCCGGGAAAGCGCTAACGCTCGCCGCATATCCTTGGGAGTTGGGAAGATACCGTAACCCCCGCGCTAGCTGCATAACTCCCTGCGGATGACTGATGACTCCCTGCAGATTGAGCAGTCAAGAATTGCAAACACACACTGTTTTTCAGTTTACTTTGACAGGTAGGAAGAGTTTTGGACTATATTTCAGTTCATGCAAACCTAACGTCGGTTCATGCAAAGTTGAGACGATTTTAGGTACCAAAGGCGCGCGTTTGGCTAAAGAAATCGTTTCTTCAAGAAAGCCCCTCACATCTCAAAGAGGCACCAGTGCTTCCAAATAAAAGCACCCAATGGGAGCTTCCTCCTCTCCCCCTCTTAAGCCCACGTATGCCCAAGGGCTAGCTGGGCACACTCCATTATCCATCCATGCATGTACACCATGTAAGCCACAATATCTTAGCTTATGTCAATATGTCATGGTCGTGCAATAACTACCTACTTGAATGTTCTTAATTTGGAGTGTGTCCTTGCAATGGGTATCTGTGCTTCATCGCACGCCTACAGGCTATAGAGCGTGGGCTCATGCATAATCGTGGAGGTTACTTCGATTCTTGAGGAGTAACAGCCATGGCCTCGATCGTCAACGACTTTTACCTCCACAAAGGTAGGGCAACTTGTACCCTTTGGAAATTGTTCGGTGGGTGTCTCTTGGTGGTGCTGGAGATAGTATCGAGCTGGATGAATCTTGTGTTCGATCTTGGCTATATATCGATCAAGCCATCAAGGGGATGGTGATTGGTGGAGTGGTATAGATCATATATACATAATGGGGATGGTGATTGGTGGAGTGGTATAGATCATATATACATAATGGGGATGGTGATTGATGGTGTTTTCTTACTCTAACAGTTAGTTATTTTTGATGTTCTGTATTGGTAGCCCTTTGTTACCCCCTACATATTGACTATTGTCATCAATTAAATGAGATTCATATACTAAGATTGTGCGCGCGCGCCCGCGTGTGCAAGATGTTGATTCTTTTGTTTACATGTACACCACATCGATCCATCAGTCATCCGTGCATGCGTTATTTCCTCTTGCTGTTTGTTCATACAGTACTACTTTTATGTGATACTCCATCATAAGCAGTAACCTCGCTTTGTTGATTTGTCAATTTAATTATGCGGCAAGACAATAAACAGAGTGTGTCAGTATTGTTAATGTTCACAATGCATGAATGAACACGTCCAGCATAAAAATTAGCTATTAGTTCAATCTTGATAGATCGCTCGGCTGCTCCTTTTTTCCGAGTACTGAAGGGGCAAGATCGAGCCCCGGCCGGTTTTCATTGGACAGTAAACGTGACGTACGCACGCACGTATAGCTCCCTGAGAAAAATAACGAATCCAGTCAGATACCAATTCTATAGCTCACTTATCTTCGGACGTACAAATCAAGAAGCTCCGTAAAATCTTCATCAGAACCATGCCAAGCAGAGCAACTCCTGACTGCAATTAATCTTGTTACTGTTTCCTGTTCCGTTGCCCAGTTTTCTTGCAGCGAACTAGCATCTCACAGGAGAAACTACTGCTATTACCAATCCAAGAAACGGAAATGGGCATGGATGAAGATCGAGAGATGGACAAGAGATTAGATAGATACGACAGTGATATGTGCAGATTGATTTCGATTAGAAATAGAAAGAAAGGACATTACGCGTGGTCGTATCCAACTCCAATTCCTTCACATCTCTGTTCTTGGTAGGAGGGCGCCAGCCCCACCTGACCCCTGGTTACCACCATGGTCGTGCATGTTCTGCACAACTGTAACATGCACTCAAAAGTTTGCTCCTACCAAATATCAATGACAGAGTCTGATGAACCATGTGGAGGTGACTACATGTGAGTGATGAGTAATTGACAGTTGTTTAGGTCAGTCGAGTTTGGTTTGGGTGGTTCGGACCCTGACGTTGCGTGGTGCAACGGGCTCGGTCGGACTGTGGTCAAACTTGGTCATATGGGATTAGGACGCTGATTCTTTGATTTGACAGGTTTGGACTTCGTCATGGTAAGTATGATGTTGATTATGCTTTCATGTATCGAGCGGTGCTATTTGACGTGTTTTCTTGTCTGTGTGACTGCAGGACATCGGGTGGAGTCGTGGCGAGACACGTGGACCGGACTAGGCGCAGGTGGCGCTGAGGTCAGAACGGTCGGGATGTGTCGAAGACGCGTGAGACCCGAGGTGGTTGCGGCGTGCGAGGCAAGGAGCGCGAAGCTTCCGGAAGGTGCGGGAGGCGAATCGGGAAATTCGCGAGGCCGCACAAGCGGGAGCGGCACCGTTGATTTAGCAGCGTAACGGGCGGAGACCCGTTAGCCAAGGCTATAAATAGGATTGAGGGCTGCATGCCCACTTGAGCATTTTGGAGGGAATTAGGTTAGCTCTAGTCAAAAGAGGCTTTAGGAGTTGGTTTCTTCTTTAGTCTTTAGTGGTTGGAGAGGCAGAGTCGGTGCTCCTCTGTCCCCTACGTAGAGTTCTTGAGAGAACAGAGTGTGTTCATCCTCCTCTAAGCATTCATGGTTGATGTTTGAGAGGTTGGAGTGTGTGAGAGTCATGTAATCATTCCTCGTTCTAATGTACATGCGTATCGTGATTCCTCGCATTTCCTTGTTGAAATCAATGAAAATCAAGTTTCATCGTTTTCTTGCTCTCTGCTCTACGATGCCTTCTTTTGTGGATTTTTTGATTTTGTGATTTCCGAGTTCTTGCTTGCTGGTTTTGGCCAAAATGGGTTGCTATGACATGGGTGAAGCCTAAAAGCCATTTGGCTAGTCAATCCCCATAGCAAACTGAGTTTAATTCCAGTTTCTTGATTTTGGCCCTCTCTGTTCAAGTTTCAGCCAGTTCTAGGGTTTCAGGGAAAATGTTTTTACTCCTCAATCTGACTTGAGATTTGGTCTGAGGGATCATCTAGGTATTGCTCTTATATCCCTAAAATCTCATGTGCAAAAGATCTCTGTGGAAGGAGTAATTTGTTTTTGTTTGAAGCTCTTCTCTGAAGATTCCAGTTTCTGTCATTTCTAGGGTTTGGGTTATTTCCTTGATTCCTTTCTTGGCTTGAGGTGATATTTGGCCTGGGAGTTCCCCTTGCTATTGCTCTCATATCCCCAGAGTTTCAGTGCCAAAGGATCAAGGGTTTAGGAGGAATTGGAATTTCTGTGAAGTCTCTGTGTATTGTCGGTTCCTTGTCCCAAATCTGAATTTCTTGTGTTGGTTTTCATTTCCCTTGTTAATTGAGGTCTCTAGGCTATTTGGATTATAGTCTGATGCTTGTGGTCTAAAAGGAATCTAGAAATTCCTTCAATTTCTTCGTTCTTCGATTCCTGCCGTAAGTTCTGTGCTTTGCTGTTTTTCAAGTCTGCAGTGTTATGCTATTTCAGCTCAGTCAGCAGTTCGGTTGCTTGCTCGCAGCCCCTTGGGAGGATTTCTTGCTGTCCCAAGTACAGCATTTAATGACCTTAATGCTCTTCATTTTCGGATGGACTTTTAGTCCTCTCGGCAGCATCTTTGCTTGCCGAATGGATCTCCTGGTCTCATGTGCTAATTGGGTTCTTGCTTGAATTTTTTTTGCCATCCGATTGAAGACTCCAAGTCCTCATGTGTTTAGTGTCTCTTTTCTTCTTTTTGTGCTAATCTTCAACAATTTTGCATGCAGATCAAACAGCGATATTTTCAGTTGACATTTTTACTGGATGATCTCTGATTTATGCTGAATTTTTTGGTGCCACATGCGTTCCAAATTTCAGCAGAATTATTTTTAAGTTTTCTGTTAGTTGCGTTGTTTTGCATCTGGTGCGAAATCAGTGTTCGATTTCTCGGGGGCGTTTTTAAGCGAGCGACATTCACCCCCCTCTGTCGCCATTTCGGTCCTACAATTGGTATCAGAGCCGGTTAGCTCTAATTCATAGATCTTAACTGGTCTCATGAGCCATGGCGACGGACAAGTACTCGACCAAGCCGCCCGTGTTCGATGGCATCGATTACCCCTTCTGGAAGAGCCGAATGGAGACATACATCCAGGCCCAGGGGTATACCATCTGGCGGAAGGTCAAGGTACGATTCGTTGTTCCTGCCGATGAGAACATCAATGCCGGAACATGGCCGATGTTGAGGCGAATGCAAAGGCAAGGAACATCATCATCCGGGTTGAGTCGAGCGAGTTTGATCAGATATCTCACCTGCCGTCCGCCTCGACATCCGGGTGACCTCGACGCATACCATGAGGGCACCACCCGATCAAGACGGTTCGACAGACCGGTTCAAGCGCGAATACAACAAATTCGAGATGCTTGCCGGTGAGTCCTCGACGAGTGCTTTCGCGATTTCACAAAATCTTGAGCAACCTCCGAGAGGTCGGTCTCACATACCCGACTCGGACAACGCCGCCGATGCTCGCGCACTCGATCTGCGCGCGTGGGAGATGAAAGTGACCACCATCAAAGACACGACAGACCTCTCGACCACGACTCTTGACACGCTGTACTCACGCCTCAAGACTCACGAGATTGATGTTGTCTCGTTGGTCGAAGTCACGATCGATGGCTTTGGTCACCGATCCCGCCGCTTCGGTCTCTCTTCGACTCTTCTTGCGGTTTTTCCTCGCTGCTCTCGTGACATAACGATGATCGCTTAGAGCGACTGCGGATGATCACCGCCCTCCTAGCCCGAAGGTTTTCACATGCCTACAAGGGTAGGAGAGACAGAAAGAGAGGAGGACCCGTGATTTGCTTCGAGTGTGGTGGCCCCAACCACATTCGGCAAATTGCCCCAAGCCGAGAAGGGCAAGAACGACTACGGCGGTTCGAGCAAGATCGACTACACCGACAAGAACCGCAACAAGAAGCCTCCACTCCGGCGGGAAAGAAGAAGTTCCGCAACCGGAAGGCCAAGAAGCTCTTCCATCGCGTCCTCACCGCTTCGACGACCTCGACCTCGCGAAGTGGAGGGATGGAGCGACGACGACGGACGGTGACCAAGAGCCCAAGGATGGCGGCAACGACTTCTCCAAGATGTGCTTCATGGCCTCGAGGGCGAACTTCAATGACAATGAGTCAGACTCGACTCGGATGAGGTACTCCTTCTTATGACCAGCTAAATGATGTTTTTCTTAAGCTAGGTGGATTTCATGCTAGAGCTAGGTCTAGGTGTACCGAGTTAGAGAAGGAAGTAGATAGACTGTCACGGAGATTACTTCACTTACATCCGCTCCCTCCCGTGACGATCGTGATACATGCCGTGCCTTGCTTGATGACATGGAGAAATTAAGGACCTCTCATGATAGTGTGTCCTCCGAGCTTGATATTGTTAAGGTGAAGAATGTTAGTCCGCTTGCTGAGTTAGAGTTGAGTAGGATGGTCATTACCCTACTTACTACCGATGAGACTACTTCTCCCACCTCATGTGAGGATAAGGACATTGTTTGCTAGAGGACCTTATGCCATGCTCCTTGATCTGCCCGAGTCTTGTGAAAATTGCAATAACTTGAAGATGAACCTAAACGGGCATATCACAAGATTGCTTGAGTTGAGTGCTTCTTTACTTGAGCCTATTGATTCATGTTTGAATTGTCCAAAGTTAATCTGCTGAACTTGAATCTGTCTCAAAACAGCTTTCAAGAAATGATTGACAACAACAAGAAAATAGCTCAAGATGCGACTAAGGATCCTGTTAGCTCACCATGCATTAGTTGTGATAAACTAAAACTTGAACTCGTTGCTTTGAATGACAAATGTGTGAAGCTAACTAAGGACTTACTAGAGAAGCCACAATCTGGTTGTGATGTGATTGATGGTGTGGGAGAAGCCCTGTGGTAAGGATGAGACGCTTAGAGACGCGAACCAACCTGCTAGTAGTAGGACTGTCCCCTTAGAGTCGGCTGTGCGTGCACAAGCCATTCTTTACTCTACTGTTGGTTCTTCTTCTGCTCCCTTACCTCCTGCTGTTCCCTCTTCTCCCTGCTCTTCTTGCACCTCTCTCTTTCGGGAGTGTCAGTATCTTATGAACACTCTCGAGAGATTTGTAGGAGGCAAGAAGAAGCTTAATCTTATTCTAGACCAATCCAAGATTTGTAAGTTCAATCAAGGTCTAAGATATGATTTCTATAAGGATATGAGGAAGCATCCTCCTGCTATTCTCAGACCCATAGTGGGAGGTGTGATCGAGGTCGAGCCCAGATCTGATGAGGTCAAATTCAAATCAGCGGGCTTTGTCCAAGGGATCTCGACAAAGAAGGTAGGTTCACCGCTACTTCGCCTCTCGGCCGAAGTCCTCGCGTGCTACTTCCACCTCTTCGAAGGTGAGGTACCACTGCACCTTCTGTCAGAAGGATGGGCACTCGATCGAGAGATGCTTCAGGCGCCAAAATCTCTTTTGATTTACCCCAGTACTGAGACTTTACTCTCTGTTTGACTCAGGTTCGCCGGGCAGGGAAGGGAAAGGTTTGGCTTGTAGACTCCGGTTGTTCTCGTCATATGACCGGAGACTCCCGTTGGTTTTCTTCCCTTGCCCGTGCTCCAGGTGATGAGACGATCACTTTCGGAGATGCTTCATCTGGGCGCGTCATCGCCAAAGGTACTGTGCGCATTAATGATTCTTTTATTTTGAAAGATGTAGCCTTGGTTAGTAAGCTGCAGTACAATTTGCTTTCAGTTTCTCAGCTTACCGATGATGATTTCGAGGTGAGCTTTAAGAAAAATGCTTGTAAAATTCTTGATTCTTCTGTAGTCCGGTTTATGGATTTCTCGTTATGGGAGGATCTTTCGTGCTGATTTTTCCGAGTCTTCCGTGATCCTCTCGGTGTTTAGTTGCTTCGAGTCCCGCGACCTCTCTTTCTCGGCATAGGAGACTTGGTCATATTGGATTTGACCATTTGACCGAGTTAGCGCCACGATCTCATTCGTGGTCCGCCAAACTCAAGATGGTCAAAGATCTTGTTTGCGCTCCATGCCGCACGGGCAAGATGGTTGCCGCTTCACCCTCCGGTCCACGCTTACTATGACCGATGCACCGGACACCGCTCCATATGGACACTGTTGGACCAGCTTGAGTGTAGTCAGCAGGAGGGAAGTGGTATGTTCTTGTCATGGTCGATGACTTCTCGAGGTATTCTTGGGTGTTTTTCTTAGCCTCGAAGGATGAGACATTTTCACATTTCCGAGGTCTTTTCAGTAGGCTTTCTGTTGAGCTCCCTGGTGCCTTACGAGCGATCCGTAGTGACAATGACACGGAGTTCAAGAATTCCTACTTTGAGAGTTTCTGTGGTGAGACAGGTGTAGAGCACCAGTTCTCTTCTCCGCACGTCCCACAACAAAATGGCGTTGTGGAGAGGAAGAACTGCACCTTGGTCGAGATGGCCGGACGATGCTTGATGAGTACTCTACACCGCGAAGTTTTGGGTCGAGGCTATAGCTACCGCGTGCCATGTCTCAAATAGAGTTTTTCGAGGCACACTTGCACCGCACTTCTTATGAGTTGAGATACGGCAAAGCCTAGCGTCTCTCATTTTCGTGTGTTTGGTTGCAAGTGCTTTATTCTCAAGTCCGGAACCTAGATAAGTTCGAGTCACGTTCTTGTGATGGGATCTTTCTAGGTTACTCGCCTTCTTCGCGCTTATAGAGTCCGAATCTGCGAGTCTAGCAAAATGGTAGAGACCGTGAGGTAACCTTTGACGAGGCGGTCGGGACTAGGCCCGATATCTCGAGTTCTTTAGAGCATCGAGACCATCTTCGTGGATGACGAGGACGATGGAGATGAGGGTTGTCTACCCGATCCAGTCCCTTATCCACCCCTTGAGGTGTCGTCTTCCACCGCACCTCTAGGTGATCACCCATGCCTCATCGCTTCCTCCGAGCTAGTGGCTCTGCTCCTACCTCGTCACCACGAGGTAGAGGCCACTTCTTCATCTCATCCAGACCTCCGAGACATATCCGTAAAAGGCATCCTTCGAGCGGATGATTGGAGACTGCTCGAGCGTGTTACCCGCTCAAAATCTGGCTTATCTCAATTCTGTCTCCATTCTGCTTTCATTGCCCCCTTTGAGCCCAATGATATTTCTCATGCTCTTTCCGATGAGTCTTGGGTCAATGCCATGCATGAGGAGTTAGAAAATTTCGAGAGGAACAAGGTTTGGTCGCTTGTCGAGCCCCCGCGAGGTCACAATATTATTGGGACTAAGTGGGTGTTCAAGAACAAGCAGAGCGAGGATGGAGTGGTTATTCGAAACAAAGCTAGACTGGTAGCTCAGGGGTTTTCCCAGGTTGAGGGTCTAGACTTCGAATAGACCTTTGCCCCTGTAGCTCGACTTGAGGCCATTAGAATCCTGCTTGCCTTTGCAGCTTCTAAGGGTTTCAAGCTCTACCAGATGGACGTCAAGAGTGCCTTCCTTAATGGAGTCATTGAGGAAGAAGTTTACGTCAGACAGCCTCCAGGTTTCGAGAACCCCAAATACCCACACCATGTCTTCAAGCTTTCCAAAGCGTTGTATGGACTTAAGCAGGCCCCCAGAGCTTGGTATGAGAGGCTTAAGTCCTACTTGTTGAGTCATGGGTTTGACATGGGTAAAGTAGACAAGACCTTGTTCATCCGCCGTCATGGCAATGACCTTCTGCTCGTCCAGATCTATGTCGATGACATCATCTTTGGCGGCTCTTCCCATACTCTGGTTTCACAGTTCTCGGATGTCATGAGCACCGAGTTTGAGATGAGTATGATGGGCGAGTTGACCTTCTTCCTTGGCTTCCAAATCAAGCAGACTCGGGAGGGTACATTTCTTCATCAGGGAAAGTACACTCGTGACCTCCTGAGACGCTTCGACATGAGTGATGGTAAGCCTGTGTCAACTCCCATGGCTTCTACACCTATCTTGACCTGAATGAGGACGGCGAGCCGCTTGATCGAAAAGAGTTCGAAGTATGATCGGCTCCCTTCTTTACCTCACCGCCTCGAGACCAGATATACACTTCTCTCGTGTGCGTGTGCTCGTTTTGAGCTTCTCTCACGTATCTCACCGCCAAAGCGGTGAAGCGCATCTTCGGTACCTTCGAGCTACCATTGACTATGGTATCTCGGTACTCTTACTCATCCTGTCTTTCCTTGAGAGCCTTTTCGATGCGCACTTTGCTTGGTCAGTAGGATAGATAGGAAGAGCACTTCCGCACCGCCGCTTCATTGGCACTTCTCTCGTTTCTGGTCTTCGAGGAAGCAATCGGTGTTGCATACCATCCGCAGAGGCCGAGTGCGTTGTTGCGCCGATTCTGTGCGGCCAGTACTTTGGATGGTTTCGACCTGCGGGACTTTGGGTTAGCCTTAGACGTTGTTCCACTCTTTTGTGATAACACGTCGCTATCAACATTGCTAAGAACTCAGTGCAAAGACTCTCGGACCAAGCATATTGATATTCGCTTCCACTTCCTTAGAGACCATGTAGAGAAAGGTGACATAGTGCTCCAGTTTGTGGAGAGTGACCACCAGTTGGCTGATATCTTCACCAAGCCTTTAGATAGTTCGAGGTTTTCACTCTGAGGAGAGCTTGGGGTGGTTTGTCCTTATAGACTGTAGTGAGGGGAGCTTGGGCTTTCTCGCTTATTATATTAATTATGCTTCGTCTCATTTCATTTGCTTTGCACTTGGGGTGCACTTGGGTTTAGTCCTCCTAGCATAGATTAGAGTGTTTCTCTTGTCTAGTCTGCTTAGACTCCTACTCTTATCTTGTGCTTCCAGGATTAGTTGTTTCTTATCTCACTAGATTGAGCTCACTCACTTCTTGTAGGTTCTAGCGAGGGTCGGGCCATCCTCGGGTAGGCAGGCACGTGTTTGCTCTTTAGTGTGTGGTTTACGGTCGCTAATAGTCCCAAGTCATATGGGGTAGATGAGAGTCGATCTGAGCCATAGTTGTCTCAATATCTTATCTATGCTTTAAGGACTACCCGTTTGCTGTTTTCTTTGCCAGCTTCTCGATTCGTATTGCTTTGGTTCAGGGGAAGTTCATTAGGGAGCTTCTGGAGCTTAAACTTGACATAACTTAACTTGAACTTAAAGTTGTATCTCTTGTTGAGGGGGAGCTGGATTTTCTTGCATCTTGCATTGTAAAATAACTACATTGAGCCCTGAATATTATCCTATTTTGACACGTTTTCAATGTTGTACACCTTGCCATGATTTGTGCTTTATATGCTAGATTGATCATGACTTCATATGTGTAGACTAGCTTTTACCATGATAAGTTAATTAAAATTGCCCAACTTGAAGTAAAACTTGTCATGCTAGCATTTGAGTTTAGTCTTTCTGGAGCTATCTCTTTATGATTCATGCCATGTCAACTAGGCTTAGCTGAGTGTTGAATCTTTTATTGAGCCTTAGATTGAGCTATTTTAGTCTCTTGATGTAGCATGAGGTAGTACAATATGTTTAAAAGATCTCTTTGTGCGAAAAACTGATTTCACCAATTCTTTCTCATGAGACGGCTTGCCATTGCACTAGGCATGAACTCAGGGGAGTTTTGGATGACCTAGACTATCTTCTTAAGCTTATTGCTTGGAGTAGTCGCATAAGGCTTGAGATCTAGCACATAAACAAATTTTGGGTTAGAAACGACCATGAGCTTTAAAAAAAACAATGTCTTATGTGCTCAATTTGCTTAAGCTACAAAAAGAACCAAGTACTTGCGCCAATGTTTCATTCTTGAGCATAGCACTCTAGTTGGTCTCAATATTAGCTTCTTGGTTCCGCTTAGCTTACTTGACATGGCGGCATCATCCTTGGATATCTCTAGTTAGACTTTACTTCTTGATGACTTGACATTCTCACTTAATGTACTATATTTCAGATTGTCATCTATGTGTTCTAGCTAGCTTATACATGTCATGTCATGATCTAGATAGCTTCTTATAGAGTTATGGCTTGGTGTATCTCATTATGGTCATTATGGATAATTCTCATGGCTCAAAATGCTCAGAAATAATCAAACTTCAGCCATATTTCATCCATCCTTGTGATCATATTCTCGCTTTTGCATTCTTGATGTGTTTATTGCCAAAAGGGGAGAATAGAGTAGAAAAGTCTTTTGGGAACACTTTAGAGCTTTGGAGATCAATTTGCTCTTTCAGCTGTTGCTCTAGTGGTTCCTTCTGTCGACATGGTCATTAGCTTCTTTTTCCTGTCTTTGGACCATGTTGGATTCTTCAAACTCAAACTCAACTTTGCGCTTTTTCGAGTTTGTCAATATACTCATCAAGGGGGAGATTGATGAACCATGTGGAGGTGACCACATGTGAGTGATGAGTAATTGACAGTTGTTTAGGTCAGTCGAGTTTGGTTTGGGTGGTTCGGACCCTGACGTTGCGTGGTGCAACAGGCTCGGTCGGACTGTGGTCAAACTTGGTCATATGGGATTAGGACGCTGATTCTTTGATTTGACAGGTTTGGACTTCGTCATGATAAGTATGATGTTGATTATGCTTTCATGTATCGAGCGGTGCTATTTGACGTGTTTTCTTGTCTGTGTGACTGCAGGACATCGGGTGGAGTCGTGGCGAGACACGTGGACCGGACTAGGCGCAGGTGGCGCTGAGGTCAGAACGGTCGGGATGTGTCGAAGACGACGTAGACCCGAGGTGGTTGCGGGCGTGCGAGGCAAGGAGCGCGAAGCTTCCGGAAGGTGCGGGAGGCGACCGGGAAATTCGCGAGGCCGCACAAGCGGAGCGGCACCGTTGATTTAGCAGCGTAGCGGGCGAGACCCGTTAGCCAAGGCTATAAATAGGATTGAGGGGCTGCATGCCCACTTGAGCATTTTGGAGGGAATTAGGGTTAGCTCTAGTCAAAAGAGGCTTTAGGAGTTGGTTTCTTCTTTAGTCTTTAGTGGTTGGAGAGGCAGAGTCAGTGCTCACTCTGTCCCCTACGTAGAGTTCTTGAGAGAACAGAGTGTGTTCATCCTCCTCTAAGCATTCATGGTTGATGTTTGAGAGGTTGGAGAGTGTGTGAGAGTCATGTAATCATTCCTCGTTCTAATGTACATGCGTATCGTGATTCCTCGCATTTCCCCTTGTTGAAATCAATGAAAATCTGAAGTTTCATCGTTTTCTTGCTCTCTGTTCTACGATGCCTTCTTTTGTGGATTTTTTGATTTTGTGATTTCCGAGTTCTTGCTTGCTGGTTTTGGCCAAAATGGGTTGCTATGACATGGGTGAAGCCTAAAAGCCATTTGGCTAGTCAATCCCCATAGCAAACTGAGTTTAATTCCAGTTTCTTGATTTTGGCCCTCTCTGTTCAAGTTTCACCAGTTCTAGGGTTTCAGGAAAAATGTTTTACTCCTCAATCTGACTTGAGATTTGGTCCGAGGATCATCTAGGTATTGCTCTTATATCCCTAAAATCTCATGTGCAAAAGATCTCTGTGGAAGGAGTAATTTGTTTTTGTTTGAAGCTCTTCTCTGAAGATTCCAGTTTCTGTCATTTCTAGGGTTTGGGTTATTTCCTTGTTTCCTTTCTTGGCTTGAGGTGATATTTGGCCTGGGAGTTCCCCTTGCTATTGCTCTCATATCCCCAGAGTTTCAGTGCCAAAGGATCAAGGGTTTAGGAGGAATTGGAATTTCTGTGAAGTCTCTGTGTATTGTCGGTTCCTTGTCCCAAATCTGAATTTCTTGTGTTGGTTTTCATTTCCCTTGTTAATTGAGGTCTCTAGGCTATTTGGATTATAGTCTGATGCTTGTGGTCTAAAAGGAATCTAGAAATTCCTTCAATTTCTTCGTTCTTCGATTCCTGCCGTAAGTTCTGTGCTTTGCTGTTTTTCAAGTCTGCAGTGTTATGCTATTTCAGCTCAGTCAGCAGTTCAGTGCTTCGTTCGGCAGCCCCTTGGGAGGATTTCTTGCTGTCCCAAGTACAGCATTTAATGACCTTAATGCTCTTCATTTTCGGATGGACTTTTAGTCCTCTCGGCAGCATCTTTGCTTGCCGAATGGATCTCCTGGTCTCATGTGCTAATTGGGTTCTTGCTTGAATTTTTTTTGCCATCCGATTGAAGACTCCAAGTCCTCATGTGTTTAGTGTCTCTTTTCTTCTTTTTGTGCTAATCTTCAACAATTTTGCATGCAGATCAAACAGCGATATTTTCAGTTGACATTTTTACTGGATGATCTCTGATTTATGCTGAATTTTTTGGTGCCACATGCGTTCCAAATTTCAGCAGAATTATTTTTAAGTTTTCTGTTAGTTGCGTTGTTTTGCATCTGGTGCGAAATCAGTGTTCGATTTCTCGGGGGCGTTTTTAAGCAAGCGACATTCACCCCCCTCTGTCGCCATTTCGGTCCTACAGAGTCTGAATGACACTGCATGTAATGCTTTCCTTTGCATGATTTCTACGTGCAGTCAAAAGGACAAGACCTCCTTAAAGTACGAACAAAAGTTCATTTAGCATTTGAACATACAGCGACACAACTTGAAGTAATATTTGACATTCAGTAACCTCCACGACTACGAGCTACCATTCAGCACGCAGTAACATAGCTTGTACCGTTTCTGAACACAAGCGTACAATCGATCACAGCCACAAGCAAGGCATATCATAACAAATCACTCAGCACCTTGATGAAATTCTGCTATTCACCCGGTTTTTTTTAAAAAAAGTGCTATTCAGAACCCAGTTTAACATCACGTCATGTCATTAACGTGATTCCCTCGCTTACATGCGCTGCCTCGTGAGGAATCACCCCCAGCTCCCACATGCGCCTATCCGCCTGCCTGCTTGCCCATGCACCTGCCTATGGCTTAGCAGGGGCCTGTCGAGCTACGCCAGCTCGACAACGCCTAGCCTGCCGCGCTGCGCTAGCTTGCCTTGCTACATGTTTCCCTTCCTGCCAAGTTACAGTGGTGCAGTAGGTGACATGTGTCAGATGCAATGCCTTTCGAATTCAAGGAGTGAGCCATTTTTACAAAAACGGATTCTAGGGATCAAAATTAAAAAAAATTAACAGTGCTACATATGAGAACAGTTCTGGGAGAAGACGGAAGGGAAGGGGGTTGATAAGGCACTTGGGCCTAATAAAAACTGCTACGAGCAAGCCCAATAATGTCCTGGGCTGTTTCGAAATCAGGATGGGCTCGCAGGTTTCTGGTCGAAGTATCCTCTTGTTTGCTACTCCCCGTTTATGCGAAGCAAGTAGATCCTAGCCGTTTATTCGTCTCAACTGTCATACAGATCGTGATGATTGTTGCATACTTGTATCATACATCCAGTTTGGGACGCTAAGAATGGTGACCTTCGCCATTATTCGCTTGTCTCGTGTTGTCTCCGATTCCAAAAGAACTCATGTCAGCATGATACTGAATCGAACTGAGCCTTGGAGTATTTTCTACGTCAATTGACACAAGAACGGCTTAGTTCTGCAGGTACGATGAAGCTAAGTCAGTAAGGATTACTTTTTCACTTCTTTTAATGAATTTTATTATATGGAATTCACTTTACTTTTTCCCCTTTCTGCCCTTTCCTCCAAGGATATCAATTGCTAGAACCCTCGATAAAAGAAAAGGATGCTTTTAATGAAATAACCACAAGAATTTCTTTCCATTCACGACAGTTTCAGATTGGAGTTCAAGCAGCAAAGAGCTGCAAAGTCCATTGCATCTCCCGAAATCAGTAGTGAACAAGCTATGGAACGACACAAGCATCTGGAACATCAAAGCTGAGACCAGATTACAATAGCATTCTTCAGTAACCCTATTTGCATCTTCCATTTAGAACTGAAAACGCAGGCTACTTCGTCTGCCACCTGCAGTCTGCTCACTGTCTGCTTAGCGACAACAGATGAGAAAGAGCACAGACGCAAGACATAGATACACACAAAGAGATACAAGACAAGCCTATTTTACATGTTCTCTTTTATTGAAAGGGTTCGTTCTGCTTCTTGCACACTATCTTCTGCCGTCAGCTGCTTCAGTAACTACTGACGATGAGCAGCCCGATCGCTGTGACGACGATGGTCGACGGTACCCCGAATCGAAGATGGCTCCAGAAGGAGAGGTTGTAGCCAAAGAATTGAGCCCGCCTAGCCTGCTCGCAGACTATCAGGTTTGCAGCAGAGCCCAGGAGCGTGAGGTTCCCAGCCACGGTGCTGACCCATGCAAGTATAAGCCAGGCCTTCCTCACTGAATCAGGGGAAATTACAGCAGCTGATGCAGCCACTCTCGTGCCGAGCAATAGAACTGAAACAAAAGTTCAGAAATGTTAGAGCATCTCAGTCATGAGTGACAGACCAGTATCAGTTGGTTTATACAGAAATATGGACCAAAGATACTTCAGGTCTTAAAATCAGTGGCAAATGACCTCCCTAATGTTGACCAAACAGAATTGTTCTCACTCTCTAGTTTAACTCTTTAAAGAACATTTCGCATCATCAGCTCTTCAAAATGATGCTCAATTTTCAATTGGAACATCCTACCATACACAGAACATTAGAGTAACAATTTTGGATCTCTCACTGCTTTCCTCAATAGTGATTTACACAAATTTTGAAGTATAATAAATGGTGGATAGATGTTACTTATCTCTTCATTTGCTTTAAAATTAGTACTACTCTTGTTTGTTAGAGAGGAAAGCATAGAATCACTGCTCACAATCATGTTTGGCACCTAAAATGCATCGAACTGTACACAGTAAGATGCCACAAAGGCATATTTAGCACACAACAATGGGCACCAACATATCAAGGATTTTGCAATCAGCGTGCATATACAAAGGATTAAATGATCATAACTGGGCACCCATCATGTAATTTCCATTAGTACCCAAAGAACATTAATATCCAAGAGTTACCTGTGGGAACATTTGAGGCCACATTTGAAAGGATAAGAATCACCACCGCAAGAAGTGCTACACCTTTGGCATTGTCAATTCGTGAATACGGTTCCACTAACTCCCAGAGTGTGTTCGGTATGCCAGTTTTGTTGAAGCCATCAACCGTGATAAACATCCCGCAGAAAAAGATCAGCAATGAGTATGACACCTGCCAGTCATGAAAGTAGTTGTTCCTAATGAGTATACTCAAATAAGAAGATGACAGGCAGGCAAACGATCCACCCGTTAAGCATTAGTCGAATAAAAAGGAGCATACCTTCTCAAGACAAGCTTGCGCATCAGTAAAGTCAAGTGCCAGAAGAACAAGAGCTGCAGTGATTGCAGTCCAGGACATGTTAAGTCCCATTAGAAGTGCGATGAGCATACCAAGAGTTATAAGATAAACTGCTGTCTTCCACACAAGTACCCTCCATCTCTTCTCTGCAACTTCAGCTTCCTTCTCTTTTTCACCATTGGTGTCTGGGGAGGGCGGCGAGTCCTCTATTATCACACTCCTTTGTTGGCTAGCAGTTCTTGTGAACTTCCTTGAGGATGCACCTTCGTCCCTCTTATCAGAAACTGTTGAGACTTCTACCATCTCATGTGACATGCTCGATGCCCTCAGGGACTTGATTGCAAGCTGTATGTCAGCTTCAGAATTAACGCTTCTGCTTCTCAGATTCTCATTCACATTGGTACTCACACTGTTGCTCCTGATGATTGGTTCGCTTATACAATCCACATCATCTGGATTCAAAGAGGAAGCATGTGACATTCTAGCTGGTGTGAACCGATGGGAAGTAACCTCATCGTCGGCAAACACTTCCGGCCCTGTGGGTGCACCACATTCCTGATCCTTCTCCACAGACAAGTACTTCCAGAAGTAGCACAGGAGGATAGCAGCATTTGTCAGAACCCCGACAATCATTGCTGGGAAAATGCCTAGCAAGAACTGACCAAATGAAATCCCACTCTCCACAGCTATGACAAGGTTCTGCGGGTTACCGATTGGCGTCGCAGCAGAGCCGATGTTTGAGCTAGTGGCAAGGGCCAGAAGGAAAGGCTGCGGTGGCAGGTTGTTCTGCCTTGCAACCTTGAGAATGAACTCAGTGAGCACAACACAGCAAGTATCATTGGTGAAAAGTGCGCTCGCGATCGCAGACACGATGCAAACTCGAAAGAGCATGTCCTTGCTCCCTCTGCTCTTCCATGAGAGCAGGTTCCCAAGGTACTTAAACATGTCAGCCCTCTCAAGGAAGATGCTGACGACCATTGTCCCGAAGAGCAGGCCGATGATCGGGAGGTCAATCGCAGCATAGGCATCCTCGGGTGACATGACACGGAACAGGACCATTAGCATAGCACCAAGGAGGGACCCAGCCGTCCGTCCAACGGGCATGAACGGGACGGTGGGGAAGACAGCCAGCACCCAGAAAATCCCAAAGGCGACACATCCCAGCACTACTTTGGAGGTCCCTGCCAACGCCATATTAGCAAATCTCTCTTCCTACACGAAAACGCTAACAATTGCACTTCAAGAACCTGTCGCAACTCACAAAGTAAAGAGAGAGTACAGAACAACCCCTAAATACCAAGGTCGATCGGTCAGACTACGCTCACAAGAAGGCTCCCCTGCTGGAATCAAGAACAACCTCCATGCCCAACTTCACCCAAGATCCTGCAAAATTGGATCATGCAAACAGAGGTTGCACGTTAATCCCAACGCTAAAATGTGGGATTAGCAAAAAGAAAAGACAAAGGAAAGCCAAGAGATGTGCAAAGATCCTTTATAAACAGTTTCTTTGAGCCGGGAATCAAAAACGAATTAGCAAGAAATGGTGTTAGACTGCACGAAAACGGGGGACAATCATATTGATATCAAGCACCACCACGCCTACTCACGGTGTATCCTGCAATAATTGAAGCCAGAAAAAAGAACCCTTATCAATACAAAAGCCATCGCACAGTTCACCAAACCAAATAAAGCCAAAGAACTCCCAAGATTTTGTGTAGGTAGGTGCTACTCCTAGAATAAGTCCATGAACCCTACATGTCCAGACTAGATTTAGCTTTGTTCTACGCCCGCGGCTGATCAGATCGAACGGTTCTTGCAATGGATTAGAGCTGGGCTTACCGGTTACGAAAGATCCAGCACAAATCCATGCATGCAGTGGTGCCAAGAACAAGATATTTGTGTGCTACGATTGGTTGGTTTGTCGCGATAGAGAAAATTAACTTTGGTTGGGGATTGCTCACCTCCGAGTAGGGGCGTGGAGACTGGGTAGTCCACAGTGCTGTGGCCGGAAGAGCTTGGAGAGGTGGTGGATTGGTGGAAGCAAGCAGAAGGCGAGTGGAGGCGAGAATAAAGCGGAGGACGGGGGACAGCTAAATAGAGGGGGCCGTGGCCACCATGAGGGAGGGGATGGAAGGGTGGCCCCTCAACTTTCATGGGTGAGGTGACTCCGGTCCCACTGGAGGACTGCATTATTATGTGCACACTCGTGGAGCTCCCACCTTCTGGGCCGTGGGCCCGAATGGTCTAGGTAGGTATAATGTTACTTTGTTTTCACTTGTATACTCCACTTTGGCGCTAGTGTTTAGTGTTTACATTCTTTTTAGTTTTAGTTTATAAATACTAAAAACTTATAAAGAGAATTCACGTGCTATTTTGACTAATATAAATAAAGTTACTACAAAACCTGTCTTGAAAAGACAATTCGTTTGAAAGGTAAATACTATAGAAAATTGGTTTATAGAAGCTAAAGCGAACAAAGCCTTAGAAAATATTACTTATCGCTTGTGTGGGGGGGGGTGGGGTCACTAGGCTTGAGCATCGAAGGTCACTGCTATGTATGCATGGGCTATGCAAGGGAAAATTGAAATGAACCCGGTGTCCTGTGTCATCCCCTAGACTAATAACACGGACTATTTTAACCAAATCAAAGTTCTCAACATCTCAAAAGATGAACCCCACTCTCGGAAGAAAAGCTTATCAATACTCCTAGTATACACAGTACTACTACAGGGTTTTTGTTCCGTGTGCATGCACGGGGTATGGCTAGCAATTTCCCATGCGCGAAGCAGCCACGATTAGGGACGAAGCCGTGTGATCTCGATGCTTGCTGCTGATTTGGATGGCGCGTGGGGCTTGCGTGGCGGCCAGCCGAGTGATGGTGCCGTTTCGTCTCTTCGGATCCAAGAGACTTGAGCTTCGAAAGCAAAACGCGTCCGTATTTCCAGGGAATAATTGGGATTTGGGGCGATTCTCCTGCTTCAATCCATAGCACTGATTGTACACATGTGAGACAGTGCTTCAGTTGTCGATCCCATCACTGAAATGGTTGTTTGGAATAAGCACCGTGGAAAACGTAGGGACGTGATTCTCTTTGGTTCCTGTTTGGCCGATCATCCGAACCGTCGATTGCCCGATTGGAATAGCCCTCTAATTAATTATTTTCTTCGTTGAAAACCTATCTGATATGATGAGCTTTTGAGAGTTAGTAGTGCCACTATACATAGACCCAATACAATGCAACCTCACATGTGGCCTACTGTAATGCTCCTCCCCGAGTCTAAGGTCCCATTCAAAACGAATTTTATTTATAAATTTTAGATGTGTCGGATAACTTTTAGCTATGACATTCAATTAAAGAAAAATACAAAAAAACCCCGTTATATCTCTATAGTAATGCAAATGAAAGAGAGGAAAAAAACTACGTTAAAAAATCAACATATTTAAAATGGTTAAAAGCTAAAAGCCAAAAACTGTTTTAAATGGTCCCATAGTCCTTGTGAGGCTTGGCTTAGTGATCTAAATAATGGCTAGAGGTCTGATCCACATATCCATGAACACTACAGATCAGCAGAGGAACACGAAAGGTTTCCTCAGAGCCGTTCCTGTCATCTTGGAGGCCTTAGGGCATGATAAAAGTGAGACTCTTCATTCTAATATAAATATGTAACAATACATTTTATATCAGTTGTAAAAGGTAAAGTTCAATCTGATATGATTAAACAAGACGTCACAAAATACAAAGTACTTATTGGCAACATTATGCTTAGTATATTACAAAATGCGAAGTACTTATTGTTGACAAAATACATGTATACATACTAACATACATGGGCTAGGGGCCCAAGTTTTCATGGGCCCTAGGCGATCGCCCTTGCTGCCTAGGCCCAGGGCCGGCCCTGGGTTTCCTATTGCCTTTCCCTACTAACGAATGACCGACTAATAATAATCGAGTAATATATAGTTAATGGATAGCCTTTATCCAAATTCATATCTAGTGGAACACTTTTGGTTTACGATGAAAGTGCTGCCCACATGAGACGCAGAAAAAAAAATGCTACCCCCTATGAAGGGAATTCTACGAAGCGCACACGGAATCAACCCTGTAGCAAATTATGTGGCCATAGATCGCAGCAGTTAGTCTCTTCACTTGTATAATTTCAAGCACATGGATTCGTGCTTACTTAGAAAACCGAAGAATCTAGCTAGTAGCACCCAAACTTTAGGTGCTACTTAGTTGGGCTAAAATAAGCTAACTTATGACTGAAATTTCACTGTAATTGATTAAAATTATACTGTAACTGATGGTGACTTATTTGACGTAACTAAATTTAAAAAAATTAAAAATAGAAAAAACAGGTTAGCCCATCACAAACAATATAAACAAATACGGAAAACAAGAACCAACAAAAAAACTCAAAAAAGCCAAAAAAAACCAAAAAAATAAAATTTAGAAATAACAAAAAATAAGTCGGAAATCAGAAACTCAAGCTGAAACAAGTGGAGACTGTGGGTGTTTGGGACTAC
The DNA here is from genome assembly GCA_036346575.1 of Dendrocalamus sinicus. NCBI lineage: Eukaryota > Viridiplantae > Streptophyta > Magnoliopsida > Poales > Poaceae > Dendrocalamus > Dendrocalamus sinicus. The sequence goes on along the minus strand of CM070648.1, from coordinate 50,548,285 downwards.
TCCACTCCACGTTTTTCAGCTCCGCTCCACATTTTTTAGCCAAACAGGTTCAGCTCCACGCACTCTGTTCGAGGAAAAAAGGTGGAGTTGTGAGAGCATCTAAAGGGTTACTCCACAAACTCCAGATTTTTTGTGGAGCTGCTCCACGATAGAGTTTGTGGAGCAGTCCCAAACACCCCCTAAATGAAAACAAATTTCCGCGGCTTCCTTCCTGCCCTGCAGGCTGCAGTAAACCTATAACTCGAGCAACATATTAACTGGAGCTGTCGTAAGCAGGTGGTGTCGATCGCCAAAACAAAATCGGTTGCTGCATCACGCGATCCCAGCAGCGGCAGGACAACTCATGTGATGTTTCATGGGCATAACGACGTGAGAGTGGGGACAATTCACCTACAACTCATGTGATCCCGCCCGCCGTTACGTTTGATCTCCTCCATGCATGCACCCAAACCCAGCGGGCCGTAGCGAAACCCCTGGACCGATTGCATGCATGAGATGAGACGGTCCGTTCAATTATGAGGAGGTGAAAAGACTCAAAAGAGGAGCGCTTTTCCTGGCACCCACCAGTCACCACCAGCTTTTTGGCCAGCATTGACAAATTACCCGTGTGGGGACATAAAGTGTGGCCACCGCCAGTTTTTTTCGTGACTTACAGTTAAAAATTTTAAATTTTATATATCCATAAAAAATAATACAAAGAGATACTTATGTACGATTTTAACCGATATAAATAAAATTAGAATAATATCTATTATAATCCATTTTATAAATCTTACCTTAAAAAGATACTTTATTTTTTTAAAAATAGTTATTATAGGTAAATTAAAAGTTATAAACTATAGACTCAAAAGAAGACAGCCCTGTAGCTTTGCAAAGCTACTCTCGTAAAGTGATCGATCGATGCAGTTTCATGGAACACGGCAGAGTAAAGGGAGAAAAACGGGTCATTTTGTCAGCTTCTTTCAGGGATAAGCATGTGCCTGTCATGATTCTAGCCAGGACCAGATCGACAATCTAATCATTTTACTCAAACACAAGATATTGACAATTACCAATGTCTTGTTCTGACAAACTCAACATATTTCTGCCATGTTATGTTGGTTCCTGATATAAGATACCACGTCAATCTTGGCGATGGCCAAGAAATTTGGCATCGGTTTGGTTGGTGTCGTTTTTTTATTTTTGGCCCGGCAATGGACTTGACACCGTTCTAGCCGTACGTATCCTGTGTTGATGGACAAACCACTGATCTTGTTTTTGGTCCCTTTTGACGTTTGGTAGCCAGCTACACATCTCTATCTCGCTAGCTAGCAGTATTGATCATTAAATTGGGCCATATATTAGTTGCTGCGATCAATCGATAGAACTGGCATGTATTTGGTTCGCTCCTAGTAAATTCTGATACTACTACGTATCAACATCTGACATTGTTTGCCAATAGTTTAGCTTGGTATCCGACGAATCCTACAGCCCTACACCACATACTACCCGGACCCATGCGACCGGGCCCTTCATGTGTGAAAAATATAGGCACTTTCCAAGCCCATGCTGCCGTCCAAGGGCTTGCCAGGTTGTTAACGATCCGTCACATTGTTGCCTGCTCCTGGGGATGCACCCGTGAACCACCACCAGCCACCCTATCGATGGAGTAGTAATATTGGTGATCCCAGCCAAAGATTTCCTCTCGCAGACACACACTGACACACACACAGACAGATTCAATGCATGTGCAACGTAGAAATTATAGTTACATGGGTGTTCCTATATTTTCATCGACAGATAACGCGAGTATTTTTTAATTATAAACAGAGCATTTGCCTGAGGTTTTACGATGCACCACAACTGTGAATGACTGAACCAATTATGTAGAGTCGCGCCTAGCTCGAGTAGTATGTGTTGCCTCACGTGACGTCGAACCAAATTAAACCCTTGTCTTTGTCTTTTTTTTATTTGAGAGACCCATGGTTGTGATGAGTAATTGACTCTTGTTTTAGGAAGATTGAGTTTAGTTTTTGAGGTTTGTGCTAGTTCTGCCTTGTCGTAGCCCTGGCGAAGTGTTCTGCAGCTATTACGACCACGTTGGTCGTGGTCGAAAGTCGTCGCGATCGTTTCGACCACTTTGGGCGTGGTCGAAGGTCACCGATGGGTCTCGACCACTCGACCATGGTCGAAGGGCACGAAAGCGATGCGACCATGTTGGCGTGGTCGAAGGTCGGCCGCGACCACGTTGGCGTGGTCGAAGGCGATGCGACCACGTTGGTCGTGGTCGGCGAGCCACGACCACGCTGGCGTGGTCGGCAAGTTTACGACCACTTTGTGCGTGGTCGGAAGTCTCCGACTTCGGCTACGACCACGTTGGCGTGGTGCGTGGTCGCAAGTCGTGTGGCGGCTGCCGTGGTCGGAAGTCGGCGCCGAATGAGCGATCACGCTTGAGGAGTCGGCGCGTTGCGACCACGTTCGCGAGAGGTAGTCGGAGGTCGATACGCCGATCATCGTGGTCGGTTCGAGCTCGACGGGTCGGCTCGGTTGGGCGTGGTCGTATGCGGTCGGTGGCGTGAAACGATTGGTCGTGGTCGGACGTGCTCGCACGCGATTGGAATCGATCGTATGACTGCCGACTTGACCATTTGAGCTGAAATTGGTCGAACGACTTTGGTTGAAGTCGTAGACTTTGAGCGTTAAAGCCGTAGCGAGTTGTGGGTGGTCGTAGCAAGTTAGCGATGATCGTAGACTCATCGTATCTGGTCGTATGGCTTGATTTTGTGGTCGTATGTCGTGTGCATTCATTGTTCTCTTTTCCGATCGGGTCGTAGGTGGTATACGACTTGGTAAGAGTATGATTTGAGTTCGTTTTCGCTCAAGTGATTGGATACTATTGTGAGCGGTGCTATGTAATGGTTTGCTTATGCGTGATGGTTTGCGGGACTTTGAGACTAGTCGTGGTGAGGCGTGGATGGTCGAGGCTAGGCACGGGGTGTCTTGAGGTCGTGATCGGTGGGAGATGCCAAAGACGACGAAGTCGTAAGGTGGTTGCAAGCGTGATCGGCAAGGCGGGAGGAAGCTTCGGGAAGGCAGCGGAGTGGCATTTTGGAGAAATGCGGAAAGTCGCAAAGGAAGTCGTGTCTCTACCAATGCACAGGAGTTGTTGGCGCTAACGGGCAAAGCGGTGGAGCCGTTGGGCTTAACGGGTAAAGCACCGGAAGCTTGTTTTCGCTAGTGGGTAAAGAGAGTGGTAAACCCGGTGTTAGGTGGGAGTTCACGGTTCCCCGTGTGAAGGCTATAAATAGGGTGGGTAGAGCTCGAGTGCTCGGTGAGGTTGTTCCCAGTCACTCTGAATTTTTCGTCTCTATTTGTGTGAGTTTTCTCTGGTAGAGCACGGTTGCTCTTGTACCTCCGATGGAGTGGTGTAGAAACCTCCATGATCAATCATTCATCTCTCTTCCTCAAGTTAATTTCATCGTTATGAGATGTTATGATTGTTTTGTTTGCGATCTGTTTTGAGAGCTTGTTCTTCATGCGATCATTTTCTCTCATCTCTTCTTCGTGTTTCTGCATTCTTACAGTGCTTGATTGGCTCAGGCGGGAATCTATCTCAAGGCCACTTGGCGCTTCATTCCCGAGAGCGAGTCGAATCGAGAAGTTCTCTTAATCGAATGGTCGTGCGCCTCAAGTCCTCTGTTTGAGTTCGACCATGTCTCTCTACCCGAGCATAGCTAAGACTTTGGTTTTTCTTGGTAATTTCTTTTCGAGGTTGGATCCTTTCGGTGTCTCAAATTTGAGGATCAAATGACCAGAGAGTCTTAGTTACTCGGAAATCGCAAACGAGTCCTTCTCCGTTCTTGTTTTATCCGCGCAGATTCTCTGTTTGATTTCTTTTGTCGGTTTGGGCAAGTGTTCGACCACGTGGTGTTCGACCATCAATTGGCTTACGACCACGTGTGTTCGATCGGAGAAACTAGTTCTTTCACTCGATTTCTTTGTGTCGATGCCAGGGAGTTTTGAAGGCACCATTCACCCCCTCTGTTGCCATTTCGGTCCTACAATTGGTATCGAGCGGTTAGCTCTAATTCATAGATCTTAACGGTCTCAAGAGCCATGGCGACGGAAAGTACTCGACCAAACCTCCGTCTTTGATGGCTTGGATTACCCTTACGGAAGAGCCGAATGGAAACATACATTCAGGCTCAAGGGTATGCCATTTGGCGGAAGGTGAAGGTCAGATTTGTTGTTCCTGCCGATGAGAACATCAATTCCTGCCGATGAGAACATCAATGTGGCAAACATGCCCGATGTTGAGGCAAATGCGAAGGCAAGGAACATCATTATCCAGGGCCTAAATAGAAGCGAGTTCGATCGCATCTCTCACCTGTCGTCCGCTTACGACATCTGGGTGACCCTCGATGCATACCATGAGGGCACCACCCAGATTAAGACGGTCCGACAGGACCAGTTCAAGCGCGAATACAACAAATTTGAGATGCTTGCTGGAGAGTCCCTGGATGAGTGCTTTTCGCGATTTCACAAAATCTTGAGCAACCTCTGAGCGGTCGGTCTTACATACCCCGACTCGGATAACGCTCGCCAAATGCTCGCGGCACTCGATCTTCGTGTCTGGGAGATGAAAGTGACCACCATCAAAGACACGACAGACCTCTCGACCTTGACTCTTGATGCGCTGTACTCGCGCCTCAAGACTCACGAGATTGACGTTGTCTCTCGTAGGTCAAAGTCACAGTCGATGGGTTTGGTCACTGATCCCACGTTGGCTTCTGGTTCCTCCTCTTCTGATTCTCTTTGCGGATTCTCCCTTGCTGCTCTATGTGACATAACAGATGATCGCTTAGAGCACTTGCGGATGAGCAGACTTGCCCTCCTTGCTCGAAGATTCTCCGTGCTTACAAAGGAGGAGAGACAGAAGAGAGGAGGACCCGTGATTTGCTTCGAGTGTGGTGGCCCCAACCACATCCGAGCAAACCGCCCAAGCTTGGGAAAGGCAAAGGTGACTACGGCGGTTCGGGCAAGAACGACTACACCGACAAGAACCGCAACACGAAGCCCTCGGCACTGCTCAAGGCAAGAAGAAGTTCCGCAACTTTGGGAAGGCCAAGAAGCTCTTCCACCGCGTCCTCACCGCCGACGACCTCGACCTCGGCGAGGTGGAGGATGGAGCGGCGATGACGGGGCGGGTGATCAAGAGCCCAAGGATGGCGGCAACGACTTCTCGGCATGTGCTTCATGGCCTCGAGGCGAACTTCGACAATGAGCGTACTCGACTCGGATGAGGTATGCCCCACCTCGACCAGCTCAATCATGCTTTTCTTAAGCTAGGTGGTTTTCATGCTAGAGCTAGGGCTAGGTGTACCGAGTTAGAGAAGGAAGTAGATAGATTATCACGGAGCTTACTTCACTTACATCCGCTCCCTCCGTGATGATTGTGATACATGCTCTGCTTTCTTTGGGTGATATGGAGAAATTAAGGACCTCGCATGATAGTTTGTCCTCAGAGCTTGATATTGTTAAGGAGGAGAATGTTAGTCCGCTTGCCGAATTAGAGTTGAGTAGGATGGTCATTACTCTTCTTACTCTCGATGAGACTACTCCTCCCACCTCATGTGAGGATAAGGATATTCTTTGCTAGAGGACCTTATACCATGCTCCTTGATCTGCCCGAGTCTTGTGAAAAATGCAATAAATTGAAGATGAACCTAAAGCGGCAGATCACAAGATTGCCGAGTTGAGTGCTTCTTTACTTGAGCCTATTGATTCATGTTTGAACTGTCCAAAGTTAATCTGCTGAACTTGAATCGTCTCAAAACAGCTTTCAAGAAATGATTGACAACAACAAGAAAATGGCTCAAGATCGACTAAGGATCCTATTAGCTCACCATGCATTAGTTGTGATAAACTAAAACTTGAACTCGTTGCTTTGAATGACAAATGTGTGAAGCTAACTAAGGACTTACTAGAGAAGCCACAATCTGGTTGTGATGTGATTGATGGTGTGGGGGAGAAGCCCCAGGGTAAGGGTGAGACGCCTAGAGTCGCGAACCAACCTGCTAGTAGTAGGACTGTCCCCTCAGAGTCGGCTGTGCGTGCACAAGCCATTCTTTCCTCTACTGTTGGTTCTCCATCTGCTCCCTTACCTCCTGCTGTTCCCTCTTCCCCCTGCTCTTCTTGCACCTCTCTCTTTCGGGAGTGTCAGTATCTTATGAACACTCTCGAGAGATTTGTAGGCGGCAAGAAGAAGCTTAATCTTATTCTAGACCAATCCAAGATTTGCAAGTTCAATCAAGGTCTAGGATATGATTTCTATGAAGATATGAGGAAGCATCCACCTGCTATTCTCCGACCCATCGTAGGAGGTGTGATCGAGGTTGAGCCCAGATCTGATGAGGTTAAATTCAAATCAGCGGGCTTTGTCCAAGGGATCTCTGACAGCAAGGTGATTCCACCTGTTGCTTCGGCCTCTCAGAAGGCGAAGCCTCTTCGTGCTACTTCCACCTCTCAGAAGGATGGGCACTCGATCGAGAGATGCTTCAGGCGCGCCAGGATTGCGCGAAGAGACCGTGCAGAGGCACTTAGGCGTATTCAGGGTCAGCCCCAGATCCTGAGTGCACCTAAGACTAGCACGAGGTCCAGGTTTGCTTCTGACGGGTTTGGGCAGCATCAAGGACTTGGTTTTTCTGAGCCTTCTGGTTTTCGTCCTCGTGCTGCTCCGGGTCGTGACTTCCGCCGTCCTGAGGGTACTTCTTGTTTCCCCCGTCGAGACAGCTACCCGCGGCGTGTTCGACTGTTGCGGTGCTCGACTCGCTTGCTGTAGCGGCCGGACCCGAAAGAATGACTCTAGGTCTACTCGTAGACCATCCGCTTTCCGAGTGACAGAGCGTAGGGTAGATAGAGGTCGATCGTGCTTGACTACTTCATCCGCTCGGCGTGTTGTTCAATATTGGGTGCCAAAATCACTCTTGATTTACTCGATCATCGAGACTTTACTCTGTTTGACTCGGGCTCGCGGTAGGGAAGGACAAGGTTTGGCTTGTAGACTCGGTTGTTCTCGTCATATGACCTGAGACTCGTTGGTTTTCTTCCCTTGCCCGTGCTCCGGTGATGAGACGATCACCTTCGGAGATGCTTCATCCGGCGCGTCATCGCCAAAGGTGCTGTGCGCATTAATGCATCTTTTATTCTTAAGGATGTTGCCTTGGTTAGTAAGCTGCGGTACAATTTGCTCTCCGTTTCTCGACTTCACTGATGACGATTTCGAGGTGAGCTTCAAGAAAACAATTGCAAAATTCTTGATTCTTGGGTAGTCCGGTTTGCGGGATTTCGTTTTGGGAGGATCTTTCGTGCTATTTTTACGAGTCTTACGGTGATCCTCTCGGTGTTTAGTTGCTTCGAGTCCCGCGACTTGACTTTCGGCATAAGAGACTTGGTCATATCGGTTTGACCATTTGACCCGAGTTAGCGGCCACGATCTCATTCGTGGTTTGCGAAACTCAAGATGGTCAAAGATCTTGTTTGCGCTCCATGCCGCACGGCAAGATGGTTGCCGCTTCTCATTCTCCGGTCACAGTTACGATGACCGATGCACGAGACAGTTGCTCCACATGGACACGCTTGGACCACTCGAGTCACGATCGGCGGGAGGGAAGTGGTACGTCCTTGTCGTGGTCGATGACTATTCGAGGTTCTCTTGGGTGTTTTCTTAGCCTCGAAGGATGAGGCGTTTACCCATTTTCGAGGGCTTTTGATGAGGCTTTCGTTGAGCTCCGGGTGCCTTACGAGCGATCCGCGATGACAATGGCACGAGTTCAAGAATTCCTACTTTGAGAGTTTCGTGGTGAGGCAGTGTAGAGCACCGATTCTCTTCTCCATCGTCCCTCGTGAGAATGGCGTTGTGGAGAGGAAGAACCGTACCTTGGTCGAGATGGCGGGGCGATGCTTGATGAGTACTCTACAGGGAAGTTTTGGGCTGAAGCCATTGCGACCGCGTGCCATGTTTCGAATCGAGTTTTTCTTCGGGCACACTTGCACCGCACTTCTTATGAGTTGAGATACGGGCGAAAGCCCAGCGTCTCTCATTTTCGTGTGTTTGGTTGCAAGTGCTTTATTCTGATGTCCGGGAACCTAGATAAGTTCGAGTCACGTTCTTGTGATGGGATCTTTCTAGGTTACTCGCCTTCTTCGCGGGCTTATAGGGCCTGGAACTGCGAGTTTAGCAAAATGGTAGAGACCTGTGAGGTGACCTTTGACGAGGCGGTCAGGGACTAGGCCGATATCTCGAGTTCTTTAGAGCGATCGAGACCATCTTCGTGGATGACGAGGACGATGGAGATGAGAGTTATCTACCCGATCCAGTCCCTTATCCACCCCTTGAGGTGCCGTCTTCCACCGCACCTCCAGGTGACCAGCCTATGCCTTCTGCTTCCTCTGGAGCTAGTGGCTCTGTTCCTACCTCATCAGCTCACGAGGTAGAGGCCACTTCTTCATCTCATGCTGGACCTCCCGACATATCCGAAAAGGCATCCTTCGGCGGATGATTGGAGACTGTTCGAGCGTGTTACCCGCTCAAAATCGCTTATCTCAGTTCCGTCTCCATTCTCGCTTTCATTGCCTCCTTTGAGCCCAAGGATGTTTCTCATGCTCTTTCCGATGAGTTTTGGGTCAATGCCATGCATGAGGAGTTAGAAAATTTCGAGAGGAACAAGGTCCAGTCGCTTGTCGAGCCCCGCGAGTCACAATATTATTGGGACTAAGTGGGTGTTCAAGAACAAGCGAGCGAGGATGGAGTGGTTATTCGAACAAGGCTAGACCGGTAGCTCGGGGTTTTCCTGTTGAGGTCTAGACTTGAGGAAACCTTTGCCCCTGTAGCTCGACTTGAGGCCATTAGAATCTTGCTTGCCTTTGCAGCTTCTAAGGGTTTCAAGCTTTACCAGATGGACGTCAAGAGTGCCTTTCTCAATGGCTTTATTGAGGAAGAGGTCTACGTCCGACAGCCTCCTGGTTTCGAAAACCCCAATACCCAAACCATGTCTTCAAGCTTTCTAAAGCGTTGTATGGACTTAAGCAGGCACCCAGAGCTTGGTATGAGAGGCTTAAGTCCTACTTGTTGAGTCATGAGTTTGAAATGGGTAAAGTAGACAAGACCTTGTTCATCCGCCGTTATGGCAATGACCTTCTGCTCGTCCAAATCTATGTCGATGACATCATCTTTGGCGGCTCTTCCCATACTCTGGTTTCACAGTTCTCGGATGTCATGAGCACCGAGTTTGAAATGAGTATGATGGGTGAGTTGACTTTCTTCCTTGGCTTCCAAATCAAGCAGACTCGGGAGGGTACATTTCTTCATCAAGGAAAGTACACTCGTGACCTCCTAAAGCGCTTTGATATGAGTGATGGTAAGCCGGTGTCAACTCCGATGGCTTCTACAGCCTATCTTGACCCAGATGAGGATGGTGAGCCAGTCGATCAGAAAGAGTACAGAAGTATGATCGGCTCCTTCTTTACCTCACCGCCTCGAGACCGGACATACACTTCTCCGTGTGTTTGTGTGCTCGTTTTGAGCTTCTCTCGCGTATCTCACCGCCAGCGGTGAAGCGCATCTTCGGTACCTTGAGCTACCATTGATTATGGTATCGGTACTCTTCCTCATCTGTCTTTCCTTGAGAGTCTTCTGGATGCGAGACTTTGCCTACCGTAGGATAGATAGGAAGAGCACCTCGCACTGCCAATTTATTGGCACTTCTCTTGTTTCTGGTCTTGAGGAAGCGATGCGGTGTTGCACATCCACCGCAGAGGTGAGTGCGTTGTCGCGGCCATTGCTGTAGCCAAGTGCTTTGGATGGCTTCGACCCTGCAGGACTTTGGGTTGGTCATAGATAGTGTTCCACTCTTCTGTGATAACACTTCTGCGATTAACATTGCTAAGAACCCAGTGCAGCACTCCCGGACCAAGCATATTGATATACGCTTTCACTTCCTTAGAGACCATGTAGAGAAGGGCGATATAGTGCTCCAGTTTGTGGAGAGTGACCACCAGTTGGCTGATATCTTCACCAAGCCATTGGATAGTTCAAGGTTTTCAGCTCTGCGGGGAGAGCTTGGGGTGGTTTGTCCTTATGGACTATAGTGAGGGGAAGCTTTGGGCGTTACTGCTTTATTATTTTGTTTATGCTTCTGTCTCATTTCTGTTGCTTTGCACTTGAGGTGCATCGGGCTTAGTCCTTCTAGCATAGGTTAGAGTGCTTCTCTTGTCTAGTTGTTTAGACTTCTTCTCTTATCTTGTGCTTCCAGGATGTTTCTTCTAGCTGTTTCTTATCTCTCTAGATTGAGCTCACTCACTTCTTATAGGTTCTAGCGAGGTTGGGCCACCTCGGTAGACATGGTACGTGTTTGCTCTCTAGTATGTGATTTCTTGTCACCGGTTGTCCCGGAATCATATGGGGTAGATGAGAGTCGATCGAGCTATAGTTGTCTCTATATCTTATCTATGCTTTAAGGATCACTGTTTTGGTTTTATTTGCCGCTTCTCGATTTATTGCTTTGGTTCGGGAGAGTTCTTTTGGGAGCTTCGGAGCTTAATTGTGACATAACTCAACTTGAACTAAAGTTGCATCTAATGTTGAGGGGCTGGTCTTTCATGCATTTTCAGCATTTCGCATTATAATCAATCTGCATTGAGCCTTGATTATTATCTGTTATGACATGCTTGATGCTTTACACCTTGCCATGACTTGTGCTTAGCTTGCTAAATTTATCATGACTTCATATGTGCGGACTAGCGTTTGCCATGATAAGTTAAGTAAAATTGATCAACTTAAATTAAACTTGTCATGCTAGCATTTGAGTTTAGTTTTCTTGAGCTATCCTTTTATGATTCATGCCATGTCAAATAAATTTGAGTAGAGCGTTGAATCTATATTGAGCCTTAGTTTGAGCTGTTTTAGTCTCCTGATGATACATGAGTTAGTACAATGTGTTAAAAAAAGCAAAAAGATCTCTTTTGTGCGAAAAAAACTGATCTCACCAATTCTTTCCTATGAGACGGCTTGCCATTGCACTTGGTATGAACTTAGGGGGAGTTTTGGATGACCTAGACTATCTTCTTAAGCTTATTGCTTGGAGTAGTCGCATAAGGCTTGAGATCTAGCACATAAACAAAAAATTGGGTTGAAAACAACCATAGGCTTTCAAAAGACAATGTTTAATGTGCTCAATTTGCTTAATCTACAATCAGAACCAAGTACCTTAACCAATGTTTCAATCTTGAGCTTATAGCACTCTATTGGACTCAATGTTAGCTTCTTTGTTCCGCTTAGCTTATTGACATGGCCTGCATCATCCTTGGATGTCTCTAGCTAGACTTTTCTCATTGATGACTTGACTTGCTCACATAATACACTTCATTTTCAGATTGTCATCTATGTGTTCTAGCTGGCTTATATATATGTTGTCATGATCTAGATAGCGTTTTATTGAGTTATGGCTTGGTGTAGTACTTGTTGGTCATAGTGGATAATTCTTATGGCTCTAAATGTTTAGAATAAACAAACTTCAGCCATATTCATCCATTGACATGTCATATTCTCTCTATTGCATCTTGATGTGTTTATTGCCAAAAAGGGGGAGAATAGAGAAGAAAAAGTCTGTTGGGATCATTTTAGAGCTTTGGAGATCAATTTGCTCTTTCAGTTGTTGCTCTAGTGGTTCCTTCTGTCGACATGGTCATAAGTTTCATTCCCTTCTTTGGACCATGTTGGATTCTTCAAACTCAAACTCAATTTCTTGCTTTTTCTCGGTTTGTCAATATACTCATCAAGGGGGAGATTGAGAGACCATGTGTAGGTCAACCCATGGTTGTGATGAGTAATTGACTCTTGTTCTAGGAAGATTGAGTTTAGTTTTTGAGGTTTGTGCTAGTTCTGCCTTGTCGTAGCCCTGGCAAAGTGTTCTGCAGCTATTACGACCACGTTGGTCGTGGTCGAAAGTCGTGCGCACTGGTTTCGACCACTTTGGGCGTGGTCGAAGGTCACCCGAGGGGTCTACGACCACTCTGGCCATGGTCGAAGGGCACCAGAAGGCAGTACGACCATGTTGGCCGTGTGAAAGATCAAGCTCCATTTAAGTTGGTTTTGGTGTTAATGACAAATGCAATTATGACATTATGATATTAATGACATATACTTTATAATGTTTTGGTGAAAATGATAAATGAATTTATGAGACTAATATGTTTATTTGAGTTTATCTTTGGTTAGTCTCATTTGGATGAAAAGGTGAAATCAAAGAGGTATGCACTCGAAATCGCTTTCTCATTTACAAATGCATTTCTTAGATCCAAAATATAGATTGAACTCCTCAATTAGTGTAAAATGAATATGTGCATATGTCTTCACTATATACACTTGTATGCACACATTTAGGGGGAGCTCTCTATATATTTTGGAGTTTCATAAGTATTGATCCATGCTTCTTTTAATATGCATATTTAGGATCTTTACTTTGAAATACATTCTTGAGTGTATATATATATATATATATATATATATATATATATCTTGTGTAGTTCATATATACTCATGTGTAATCGGGTTGTCATCTAGCTTCTCCATTATGTGTTGATGGATGAATAATTTATGACAACCGGATAAGTAAGCTTTATTTAAAGCTTATCTTAGAGTATACATTTGTTGTGTACATATTGTATACTTGCAAATCAATTTCATATCTCATCATTTGTTGAGATTGTCATGAATTACCAAAATGGTGAAGTTTGGTAATTGATGACAATTGTTTTGTGGACTAACATTTTCCATGAGTTGGATGAATAGGTTAGGTTCCACAAATAAAGATGATTTGGGATGACTTCATGAGTTGAAGGTCATCAAGTCAAAGTTGATGAAGAAGAGGTAGCTTCATGTGTTGAAGGCTATCAAGACGAAGGCTTCATGTGTTAAAGGCCATCGAGAAGAAGATGTTTCATGTGTTGAAGCATGTCAAAGATTGATCATGTGTTGATCAAGTGAAGACCATCATGAGTTGATGGTGTTGATGAAAAGAAAGCATCATGAGTTGATGCATATCGAGACGATGACCCAAGGCAAAGGTATGACTAGCTAGGGCTAAGGATGTGTTTCTAGTCTTTTACCGGTCTTGGTGTTTGGTTGGAAGACCGGATTGCTAGTATAGGTTGCCGTACTATTAAGAGGGGTCATGTCTAGTAGTTTGAGTCTCATCATGTGTTGATAGCTCAAACCTCACTTGCTCTAGCTCATCTTGACATGATGCTTGCATTTGCGAATGTGTTTTGCAAATGGTCGAAGCTCATGTATTGAACTCTAGTAACATGGGACTATGCATTGCAAATGTGTTTTGCAAGTGCTCGAAGTCCATGTTTCCATTCCTTGTGTATGAGGCTTATATTTGCGAATGTGTTTTGCAAATAGTTGTAGCTCTTATTTAATCTTTGCGTCATGATTTCAAAAGTGTGCAAATATGTTTTGCAACTTGTTGGAAATCATGTTGTGATCCTTGTGGTATGTGACTTAGGTTTGTGAATGTGTTTCGCAAATGTGAGAAGTCCATGTACCTAATCCTTGTAGCATGATCTAAGTTTGCAAATGTGTTTTGCAAAAGTTGAAGATCATGCATTATCCCTTGGCATGGTCTAAAATTATTTGTCGCTATTTCCTTTGATATTAGACCGTGATAGTGACTCTTTGGATGTCTTGTGATTTCTGCATTGATCTAATGTGTTTGAGATCATGCAAATAGGTGGGTTGTGTAGCCCTCTGAATAAACTTTCCATAGAGTCCAAGATCACTCAATTCCGACATCGGAGTCAAAAGTTATGACCGTTTTTCCGAGTGTCGTCTGTGCTGAAAAACCGGAAAACGGAAGTACCGCGATTTGTACTGCGGTAGTTCCGGATTTTGCGGAAGTACCGCGATTTGTACTGCGGTAGTTCCGATTTTTCCGGTAGTTCCGCGATTCCGGAAGTTCCGGATTCCGAGCGGAATGTTTTTTCCAGAGAGCGATTTTTTGAATGACTTAGCCTCGGGAAAACCGGTAGTTCCGCGATTTGTACTCCGGTAGTTCCGGATTTGGCTCCAACGGCTAGTTTTGTGTGACCGTTGGTAGGGCGGTAGTTCCGGCTGTTTTAACTGCGGTAGTACCGGCCCTCAGGCTGATTTCAGCCTCTCTTTGCTCCAACGGCTAGTTTTTGTGTGTGGGGTATAAATACCCCCTCAAGGCTGGTTGGAGATGTTGTTGCTTGAATCATTTCTATTGTCTTGAGCTAGAGTGAGGCTCTCCACTCAATTGTGCATGTGTTGCACTTTGTGAGAGAGGAGAGGTGATCTAGAGTGCATGTGTTGCATCTAGAGGTGGACTTTGTGTCCAAGTGAGCTTGTGCATTCGTTGCACGTGGTGAGAGTCAAGTGAGGGACTTGACTTGTTCTCTTGGAGTTTGCCGACTCCTAGACGGCGTGGGAGGCGTCGTGCGTGGTGATCTTCTCAAGAAGCTTGTGAGAAGACCCGGCGAAGTTGTGAAGGTTGGAGCTCACCTACCCGGAGCGGGAAAGAGCTACCACTAGTGGATACGAGGTGTTTCGGCTTAATTCGTGGAGCCGGTCCGATTCGTTCGGGCTAACCTCAACGTGGACTAGGGAGACCGGCAAGTCTCCGAACACCACGGTAAAAGTGATTGTGTCATTTGTGGTTTGTTTTCTTGTGTTCCATTTATATTCAAGCAATTTACATTCATAGAATTAAATTGATTGCTTGTATATCTAGAATTGTAAACTTTGACATAGGTTAGAATTATTAGTGCACTTAGGCGTTCTTGCTTGACTTAGGCGCTATTTGAGCTAAACCAACTTGAATTTAGCTTCCGCTTTGTATACTTGGTTTAGGCAAATAGGAAAGCTCTTGAATTGATTAGTATTAATTTGTAGAGAATTTTTAAACCGCCTATTCACCCCCCCTCTAGTCGGCCTCCTCGATCTTACACCGTGGTCGAAGGTCAGCACGACCACGTTGGCCGTGGTCGAAGGCCAGTACGACCACGTTGGTCATGGTCGAAGCAGGCCACGACCACGTTGGCCGTGGTCGAAGCAAGTTTACGACCACTTTGTGCGTGGTCGGAAGTCTCCCGACTCAGCTACGACCACGTTGACTGTGGTCTGTGGTCGCAAGTCGTGTGACGGCTAGCGTGGTCGGAAGTCGGCGCTCGAATGAACGATCACGTTGAGGAGTCGGCGCGTTACGACCACGTTACCGCGAGAGGTAGTCGGAGGTCGATACTTCGATCACTGTGGTCGGTTCGAGCTCAGACGGGGTCGGCTCGGTTGGACGTGGTCGTATGCGGTCGGCTGAGGGCGTAGAACAGTTGGCTGTGGTCGGACGTGCTCGCACGCAGTTGGAATCGATCGTATGACCTGCCGACTTGACCATTTGAGCTGGAAATTGGTCGTAACGACTTTGGTTGAAGTCGTAGACTTTGAGCGTTAAAGCCGTAGCGAGTTGTGGGTGGTCGTAGCAAGTTAGCGATGATCGTAGACTCATCGTATCTGGTCGTATGGCTTGATTTTGTGGTCGTATGTCGTGTGCATTCATTGTTCTCTTTTTCCGACTGGTCGTAGGTGGTATACGACTTGGTAAGAGTATGATTTGAGTTCTGTTTTCTGGCTCAAGTGATTGGATACTATTGTGAGCGGTGCTATGTAATGGTTTGCTTGTCTGTGATGGTTTGCGGGACTTTGAGACTAGTCGTGGTGAGGCGTGGATGGTCGAGGCTAGGCACGGGGTGCTTGAGGTCGTGATCGGTGGGAGATGCCAAAGACGACGGTCCGTAAGGTGGTTGCAAGCGTGATCGGCAAGGCGGGAGGAAGCTTCCGGAAGGCAGCGGAGTGGCATTTTGGAGAAATGCGGAAAGCGCAAAGGGAAGCGTGTCTCTACCAATGCACGGAGTTGTTGGCGCTAACGGCAAAGCGGTGGAGCCGTTGGGCTTAACGGGTAAAGCACTTTGGAAGCTTGTTTTCGCTAGTGGGTAAAGAGAGTGGTAAACCCGGTGTTAGGTGGGAGTTCACGGGTTCCCCGTGTGAAGGCTATAAATAGGGTGGGTAGAGCTCGAGTGCTCGGTGAGGTTGTTCCCAGTCACTCTGAATTTTTCGTCTCTATTTGTGTGAGTTTTCTCCGGGTAGAGCACGGTTGCTCTTGTACCTCCGATGGAGTGGTGTAGAAACCTCCATGATCAATCATTCATCTCTCTTCCTCAAGTTAATTTACATCGTTATGAGATGTTATGATTGTTTTGTTTGCGATCTGTTTTGAGAGCTTGTTCTTCATGCGATCATTTTCTCTCTTCTCTTCTTCGTGTTTCTGCATTCTTCTCGTGCTTGATTGGCTCAGGCGGAATCTATCTCAAGGCCACTTGGCGCTTCATTCCCGAGAGCGAGAGTCGAATCGAGAAGTTCTCTTAACCAATGGTCGTGCGCCTCAAGTCCTCTGTTTGAGTTCGACCATGTCTCTCTACCCGAGCATAGCTAAGACTTTGGTTTTTCTTGGTAATTTCTTTTCCAGAGGTTGGATTCTTTCAATGTCTCAAATTTGAGGATCAAATGACCGAGAGTCTTAGTTACTCGAAATCGCAAACGAGTCCTTCTCCGTTCTTGTTTTATCCGCGCAGTATTCTCTGTTTGATTTCTTTTGTCGGCTTGGGCAAGTGTTCGACCACGTGGTGTTCGACCATCAATTGGCTTACGACCACGTTTGTTCGATCGGAGAAACTAGTTCTTTCACTCGATTTGCTGTGTGAGTACTTGGGGAGTTTTGAAGGCACCATTCACCCCCCTCTGTTGCCATTTCGGTCCTACATTATTTATTTCAGATTTCATTTTCAGCAGGATTTCTCTTTTTTGTGTCTCCGTGTGTAGATTTAATTTAGATTTAAAATTTTGTGGTGTCATAGATTGGTTTTGTGTGGATGTTGTCAAAATTTTCAGAAATTTTTTTGATTATTTGCGTAGTGTTTAAAAGATGATGTACGGGCATGCAGCAAAAGTTGGATGCACTCGATATGCCCTGCCCGCACTTAGTGCCCTAAAGTTACAGTATTGCCACTAAGCGCGTGTGCGTGTTTTTGGCACATACAACGTGTTTTGCATCTATATTTATAAAAATAGTTATATACAGATGAGAATGGCAAAAATTACACTTTTATTGTCCGGTTACTAGGTGGCAGCGCCCTATAGGCCTGGACGAAAAACTCGAAGCTCGTTAGCTCGCTCGGCTCGTGGCTGGCTCGGCTCGGCTCAGCTCGTTAGGATAACAAGCCGAGCCGAGCCAAGATTTTAGCTCGTTAGCTATAACGAGCCAACTCGAGTCAGCTCGCGAGCCGCTCACGAGCCAAACGAGCCATGCTATGTTAACTTATGATGGAACTTGAATAATGTGTCATTATGCTATGTTAACTTATGTAGTTATGTCTATGCAGACCCTTCTGTCTAGTCAATCTAGTGATGTCGTACTTTGCAATTTGCATGGATGATAGTTGATGGATGAATATATGATGGAGACATGGACTGATTTGTACTCTATTGCATGTGTATGCATATCTTCTTCTTTGCTAGCATGTATGATGGATGAATATGTGTTGTATGACTCACTGGAATGTAAGGTAGTCTTCATTTTACATTTTTTGGCCCTGGCTCACGAGCCAAACGAGCTAGCTCGAGCTTGTGATCGAGCCGAGCCGAGCTAGCTTTTTAGCTCGTTAGTTATAACGAGCCAGCTCGTTATCCTACCGAGTCAGACCGAGCCGAGCCGAGCCAGCTCGATATCCAGGCCTAGCGCCCTATAACAAACACGTAGACTACCAGAGCTCGGCCACCGTGTAGCAGGCGCCTGCCGCTCAGCCAACATACGACAGGTGGCCTGCCGCCCAGCCACCATACGGCAGGTAATTAAGCTGGCTAATTAGTCATCTTAATTACCTGCCTATATTAGTATTTTCTATGTCATATTTGTTCAAATTTTTAAATATAGTAAATAAGCTTAAAAATTACAAAATTTTATATGCATCCTTTTTATGTAACATACTTTTGTTGTGTAATAGTTTAATAATTTTATCTACTCTGAATATTGCTAAAAAATTTATACAATTATGATATTCGTAGGAATTATTACATATAGCAAATGAGCTTAAAAATTATAAACTTTTATGTGCAGTCTTTTGACACAGTTGACCTAATTGTAATTTTTTGGTAATTTATGTGCTATGAAATATCCATGTTAATTCATATTAATTTAATCATAATTTGTGATATGCGATGCTCATTTTATGATTAAATTAAAATAAATTAATATGGTAAATTTAGAATATATAAAATTCCTAAAAAATTACATAATTAGGTTGACTATATTAGAAGGATGTACATAAAATTTTGTAATTTTTTGAGCTCGGTTGCTGTATGTAATAACTCATACAAATATCATAATTTGATGGCAGAGAAAATTTTAATGTGTAACAATGTGTGGTGAATGATGCCCTTGTCCAATAGGAGCTAATCGATGCTCTTGAATGAAACAAACCGGAAAAGACGTCTGATAAAGACTGAAAGGTGATGAAGCATAAGGTTATCGATACAATTACAATCCATTCATATCTCTCAGATGAGGTAAAGTACTAGATGATTAAAGAGAATTCACTAAAAAATTATAGGACTTAGAAGAATTATATACGACAAAGTCACTAACAAACCTTCTATACGACAACAAACTAGTGGGTACTGAAGCGACAACTGTACACTACGTACAGGTTGCGCACGAAAGAAGGTACACGGTTCGTTAATAATCTCAATGTCTTCAATAATCTTATCATACAGATAACCAATGTGGATGCGAAAATTGAGGAGAATGACAAGATCACCATACTGGTATCATCTCTACCACCATCATGAAGGCAATTGGTGAAGAATATTCTCGGTGAAAAATTACTCTCAACTTTAATAAGGTAGTTGCATATCTACTGGAGGTCGAGTTCATAAAAATCCATCAGAATCTTCATTTTCAGGTGATCAAGTATTAGCTATAATAGGTGTTGCAGGTAGAAGCAAAAGTCACATGAAGAATAAAGGCAAGAGTAAGAACAAACGTGTATGCTATCTATGTAACGAGGAAGGACATATGATAATAGCCCAGATATTAACACGCACATTACGATAATGTGCATGAGCCTCTGTGGTGGGGGACTCTTAAAGATGGGAGGAAAAACAAAAAAATACGTAGCCAACTAGCGAGTTCTTAGAGGAGCACAATAACTTCAACGGATAAGAGTCAAAGTGGCGATTTGTTGAGTATGGTGATTCATATCCTAGTGTTTTAGGATTTAAAAATGTGCGATATAAGGAGTTCTAGATAAATCCTAATATGATTAAAATTCTTATTTTTTTGGAGTAGGATTCCTACTCTACTTTAGAGGAGGGTTAGGGGGCTATATAAAGCCATAAGGAGTGGTTATGGAGAACCTAAGCAACAAAGTAAAGAAGTCACTCATCCAATGAAGGTACATGAGATGATTAGAAAGTAGGTTATTCTTTGGTATTATATTCTTGTATAGGGTAAAAATCCGAGAGTTCTAAAAGATTCGAGAGAGTTGTGAGAAATCGACAATCAATTGCACCCTTTTAAAGTTGTGCTTAAAGATTTTCAGTTGGTTTTTCTAAATCATTTCTCTCTCATCGTGGTTGCTTCAACGTCGTTATTTTGATTCTCTCTACAAGATTTATCTTCTTTGTTCTTGATATCATATACAATTATGCCATATCTCGTAAACTCTGATCCGATTTAGGGGCCACCACATATAAGAATGGGTTTCAGACTATAGCGCAGTACAGAAAAAAAACTGATCTTTAGGGTCTATTCGTCACTAATATAATAAGCTACAAATAGGCAGCGCGTGTTGCAAATCCTTGTGCAATTATGCGCATGCTAAATCTATCCCAGGAATTAACGGAAATTAAGCCCCTTTAGTAGCACATACAAACAACTAAACAGTACCGTCGCGGTGCACGAAATGAAACTTCTCAAGGCCAACGCGAAGCATCCAGAGACAAGAAGCTAGCAGCATGCCAGCATCCTGGTAATGTCACATGCATCGTCACAGACACAGAGCAAGCATGCCACGCCACGTATATACGCATGAAATTAAGCACCAAGAAACATAAGAGATCATCGCAAGAAACTTACGCAATGCCCTGATCGATCACACGATAGCAGCTCCCTCAGCTCTTTGATCGATCGGTGTCCCTCCTGATCCAATCCAAAGATCGCCAGAATAACGCCGCCGTACGTTTGCCCCCAGATTAACCACCAAACTTCGGGTGGGCAAGCCGCGAGCTGGCGGGGACGACGACGTGCGGTGCGCGCGCTCGGCTCAGCTAGCTGTGGGCTGTGGGCAGCGGGCTCTATACAGAGCACTAAATATATATACACAGACGGCCTGCCTGCCTGAGTGCGACCCCAACGGCAACGGCAATGGAGACGGATGGATGTATGGATGGAGAGGTGAAGCA
This sequence comes from Dendrocalamus sinicus, assembly GCA_036346575.1. Classification (NCBI taxonomy): domain Eukaryota; kingdom Viridiplantae; phylum Streptophyta; class Magnoliopsida; order Poales; family Poaceae; genus Dendrocalamus; species Dendrocalamus sinicus. Next base: position 50,527,713 of record CM070648.1, on the reverse strand, counting down.
GACGCCGGGGAGCTTTAAATAAGCGGTCGACGAGAGGGAGGTGTCGGCCGGGGCGACGGGTGAGGCTGGCCTCGAAAGGCTTGCAACTTTTCTAATGCGATTAGTCTAAAACCAAATGTGAAAAGGGCGAGGTACGGACACGAGCGGCCCATCGCCCTGTTAAGGCGACAGCGACGGCGCAGCCTCACGGAGCAGCAAAAGGTGGTGGCATGGCCTAGTATGAATCTGATCCCTATCGCCCCGGGCGAAGATTGTTGGGTCGTCGCTCTCCATCCGTCAGATGACTCAGATCCATCGGTCGTGTGTGCGCTATGCATTGAATCATCGAAGTAGTAAACAAGTCCACCGGGTTCATTAAAGTTTTAGGGAATTGCCTAGCTCGAGTGTTTTTTTAGGTTGAATATTCGAATTTCTCACCGTATAATTTTGCCTAGAGATTTATGCTCCACCTCTTTCTTCGCCTCTGACGAGAGCTCCGACAAGTTAGGGTTAAGATTTAGGTTTTGGTTGGGTTCACCGGAGCCATTTGGATTTAGAGGGAGGCCAGGACGGTGGCAGACCAACGGTAGCCGGCGGTTAGGGATGGCAATTGAGCGCAGCGGGTACGGGTAATGCTCACCCATATCCGTACCCGTGACCCCAATTTACGCCCGAGGGTATACCCGTGAAGGATGACGGGTGAAAAATCTCGCCCATACCCATCGCTCGCAGGTACCTATCGCCCGTGGGCACCTATCACCCGTGGGCATACCCGTTTACCCGCGAACTGAGAGTCACCATCTGAGAGTTGAACTAATGACAAGTACACATAAGCAACATTTGTTGCTAGGAAATATAATAGTTATCAAAAAAGTTTATAGCAATCAATAGCAATTAAAGATATGGAAAAGTTTATAACAATTAATACTAATTAGAGATATTGCTATGAATGTGCCACCTGTCAATCTATATCGCGGGTAAACGGGCGGGGCGGGTACGGGTGGAGCTTACTCATACCCGACGGGTAAAGTGTTCCCCCCATTTCCATACCCATGGGTAAAAAAAATATCCCATATCCGACTCTATTAGGGTATTTTCCTACGGATATATGGGTAAACGGGTACAATTGCCATCCCTAGCGGCGGTAAAACAGCGGTGGCGTCGCCGATGCCGCTAGTCGGAGGAGGGCGGTGGGCGGCGTTCGGCAGGTGGAACATGTTGGGTTACTGGAAATGCTACACTTGTACAAATTAAAATTTCTACCGCGTAAATTAGAAAACCATGCGAGCAAGAGATCGTAGATTGTTATCATTAGGTGCGCAGTGCAGCGAAAGAAGAGTTGAAGCAGCTCGGTTCAACTTAGCATGTGTCGATGTAGTGGAAGTAGTTAATTGGCCAATGTCTCTATCAGCGTCCTCGGAAAGCGATCGACCTCAAGCGGCAGTCGATCTACACAAGCCAATTGTGTCTTCTCCTCCGATCGTCCCGATCAGTGCCGCAATTGTAGTATCACCTTTACCGAAGTCCACATATTCGAGGATGAAATGTCGTGCACCAGTGTGCTAGCACCAGCGCACGCAACAAGGCTTTTGGAAGGAGGCAATTAGGGTTTCAATGGGTGTGTGTTATCTCTCTGTCTTACCACCTTACCCATAGCCCAAGGAACCCTATTATATAGAGCCTTTGACTGGATCCTTATCTAATATGAGTAGAAATCGTATCCCGCTTGGAGAGCCTCTGATCGGAACCTCATCCAATATGAGTAGAGATCGTATCCCACTCAAAGAGCCTATGACCAAATCCTAACCATTCTAACCTACTAAGTATGTGACCCTGTAGGTTCATGTATACTTGATTATAACTCGGAAACATCTTTCCAATCACTGGTCGGTAGTGGTCTCTAACAGAATATATCGACCCCTAAATACAAAAAGATCAATATGGACGAACCTTATGCAATATGATATGCAATCAAGTTCTATTCGCTTACGATCAGTTCATAACTTTTTATGATTAGATCATATCTGGTTATGACCAATCCGTATCCCTATCCGACCAATTCGCACACTAGTTTGTGATATGTCCGACCATCTCATGACTAGTCAGTATACCCATACTACCAGTTCGTATCTGGTCAAACTAAATGATCTGTTTGCATTCTCCTTTTGTCCCACGATATCCGATCGAACTCTAGGTAACAAATGGGTCATCCATGGACTATTCAACTTTTTTTTAATCTAGTGATAAATAACTTCATATGGTTGACTCTTCGACCACTCGTCTCCATCATTGTTTTTAGGGTATATCACTAACAGAATGGTGATCGGGCATGGAGTCGAGTTAGGTTAGGCAGGGATGTGTGGCGGCGGGTGGCGCCAACAGTCGCCTCGGGAGGCGGAAGCGGTGGCGGGTAGGGCTTGCCGATGGGCCACGGCGGCGCCGGGGACGGTTATAGTGTGGTAGAGGAAGGGTGGCATGTCGGTGGGGGTGGGGTGCTGGTCAAGGAGGGGAAGGGATGAAAGCGATTGGGGGAGGAAATGACGAAGAAGATGGACGCTAGTGGGGCTCATCGGCGTCAGAGGTGATGGTGATGAGGCGATAGGGGAAGCGGTAAGTAGGAGCCGGTGAGGTAGATGATGTAGGGTTTGGGGTGGAGAGACGTTAGGGAATTTATATAATTGAGAGGGAGGATATGGTTCATTGGATCTGAATCTAAAAGCTTAAAAACTGAACACTCTTAAATAAAATATCATTCAATTTTTGCTTAGACAACCCTAAGTTTTAACAGTGCATTGTTTACCTAATTGATCAATCATAACTACATATAGGCTTTATCTCTTGCTTGCTAATTTGGTGGGAACTGAGCTCGATCGAGCCAATCACCAGATGATGATGCTTCAGACCTGTTGTTGCCAACTAGATGATGGCGAATATATAGTGATTTGCTTTCATGTATCTGTGGTTTGTTTCTATAAGGATTTTTTACATAAAAACTTGTGTCTCTCCGTCTTTCTCTTTTTTGCAACAAATAACATCAGAGCACAGGAAATCCGATTTGAAAAATTCGTTGAAGTGCAATCTATCGAGCTGGTGTCCTTCCATCGAATTCGAGTTGGTTTCGATTCCATGTCTGTTTCCTACATAGTCGTATCATAGTTAATAAAAGCCTCACCATATCGTAGTTAATAAAAGCCTCATGATCTCACCAAAGCCCCTAGAATAGAGATGGGAGTGGGGCTGTACTTTTCTAGGCAAGCTCGAGGCTCGACCGGCCCAGCATAGACCAAGCACAGCACGAAACAAACAGTGGGCTGGGCCAGGCCTAGAAAGTTGGCCCGTTGGGCGGCACGGCATGGCCCGGCATACCGTGCTGTGCTCGAGCCAGCCCGGCATGGTGAGCATGGCGGCGCCTCATCACCTCCTCCACCTTGTTGCTGTCGTGTATCATACCTCCACCACATTCACCATCCTTAAACAAATCAATTCACAAATCAATTCAAATCATGAAACTAAAAATCAAACAAATTCATAATGGAGAGCAGAGAAGAAAAAATGAAGTAGGGAGAGGCATTAGAGGAGTTGGACCGTGGAGATGCTGGAGACCTAGAGCTGAGGGCGGGCGTAGGCGGCGGTGGTCAGGGCCGAGCCCAATGGGCAGCGGTTGGAGGCTCCATGGGGGTGGTGTCGAGAGCAGGTGGGGCAGCACTAAGTGAGCTAGCCAGGGATGGCGATGGAGGAAGCCAGAATTGAGGAGATGCAAGAGGAAGGAGGTGCATCCAAGTTGGCCATGGGAGCAGAGCAATGCTTGAAGCCTTGAAGCCTCGGCCAGGGGAGAGCAAAGTAGGGAAAGCAAGAAGATAAGGTAAAGATGGAGAAAGAGAGAAGGTAAAGGTGGAGAGAGATAAGGGATAAAAGAAATGGGTGGTCTAGAGGCTTCCACGGCTCCACCGAACTAATTGAGGGGAGAGAGAGAGATGAAAGAGAGATAAGATGGGATCAAGGGAAGAGAGAAGACTAGCCAGATAGAAAAAAAAACTTAACTCTGAGTATTCTAATGCAGGTTAAATTACTCGATAACATTATGCTAGTCATGTAAATTACAAAATATCACTAATCAATATTTATGATTATTGAAGATTAATTAAGGGTTGTTAGTAGATTAAATTTTGCTAGTAGTATTAAATTACAAAACTCCACTAACAAATAATCGTGAGTGTACGATGAAATATATGATCATATACATAGATGTACTGATACTATTATTGTGCTATATATGAAAGAAAACAACAAGAGTGGTATACTAGTACATATAATACAATTGGATCTATCCTTAATCAAATGGTCCATGCAGACATGCATGATGAGATGATCACGCATCAGACCCGAGCAAAACCAATAATGTTTGGAGTCTTCCTATCTATCTGTCCATTCTCCTCTTTCTCCCATGTGACCAAATCAATCCAACCCACTAGGCAGCAACCACCAGCAACGGTGGCAGAAGATGAGAGCACCTCATCCACTGCTCTCGCACTACTACTCTCCTCCCGCCGTGACAGAAGATATGTAGTGGCTTGTGAAATATATTCTATCGATTCTTTTTTAGTGTCATCCTATTTTAGTAGAATAAACATGTAAGGACTACTTCTCTATTACTCATTTTAACTATCATCTCATTGTCCTATTCACAGACTATATCCGTCTTGGAGTCTCAGACTTTTATTTGGACATAGCTAATTTTTTAAAGCTACATGTCTCCGAAGATGACTACAATCACATAATTTGATTTGCTCACATACATATAAATGGAAAATGTCCTCTATAATTTGTTGTTGATTATGCTATGTTCCACAATGTATGTTTAGATTTTTTTTAAAATTTTAAGTAGGTTTTAACGAGGTAGTAACATTGTATCCTTAAAATATCAAGGAAATTTCACTTTTTCCTGAAATATTTACATCATCATGTGTCCATGTTTTTACACAACTAATTCAATTTTAACTAGGTTTTTAACAAGGCGGGCATGAGAGAAATGAAGATAGCGATCGCCGCCACCGTTGTCGCCGCCGCCTTCGTCGTGTATAGTTACTTTGGACTAGGCTTGAGCTGGCACAGCACGAATGCCGGCACGATGGGCTTTGGGCCGTGCCTGGGTCTGGCCAAAGGCGAGGCGGGCTGGCATGGCACGGTACGGTGGAGTGCCTAGGCCAAGCCAGCATGACACGACGCAGCCTAAAGCACTGTAGGCCTGAGCCATGCCAGAATGGCACCTACCTCTACCCCAGAAGAAGAAAGTTGTTGATATTCAAAGCCTCAACAAGAAAACAAATTGAACAAAGAGAATCCAGAGCATTGGTCACATCATATCAGAATCAGAGGTTGTCGGCAAGGTTTTTGGTTTTGTTTGGGATTTGCTAAGTACACACCAACAAGCTTACTAGGAGGTTTTTTATCTACTTTGCTTCATGTACACTGTTAGTATACTAGGGAAGTTATCAATTTTAGCTAGGTACACAAATTCGTATCGGCAAATTTTAGTTTTATTTCGTATGACAACTCTGAAATATGATTTTCCACTACTGGATCGAGACACAAGGTTTTTTCTACGGCAAGTCAATATGCGAGTTGTTTTATAACAATTTGATTTGGATGACACACTTTTAAGAATCGATAAGATGCTAACGACATTATCCATTGATAAGAAGCAACGTAAAGATCATAAAGCCTTATCTCATATTCATCTTTATTTATCAAATAATATTCTGTAGGAGATTTGAAGGAGATAATCGTTGTCACATTATGTTTGAAGGTAGAGTAGATTTGCATGACCAAGATCTGACTAGTAAGATGCATCTAAGATAGAAGCTTTATTCTCACAAGATGATAGAGGAAGTCTCATTGTTGAACTAACTGACAGCTTTCAAGGAAGTTGTTGCTGACCTTGAGTCTTTGGAGGAAAAATATGATGATAAAGATTTGGATCTTATTCTGCTATGTTCGTTGTCTAGTTCGTACTCTACTTTCAGAGATGCTATTCTATATAGCTGAGATACTCTTACTCTCTATGAAGTTTATAAAGCACTGTATGCAAGAGAAAAATAAAACTTATGGTTTCTGATGAAAGTTCAAGTACGCATGTAGAAGGTTTGTCTATCCACGGCAGGCAATAGGAGAAGGGTCCAAACAGCAATTTCAGAGGCAGAAGCACAAGTAGATATAGAGGAAAATCTAAAAGTTTTGCAAGTATCGCAAGAAAAACGGTCACGACATATCGAAGTGCTGTAAGTTACAGAACAAAGAGAAGAGAAATAATAATTTTAAGAAGGATTGACAAGAGGATAAAACTAGAGGCACCGTTATTACGAAAGAAGGTTTTGAAGGAGATGTTCTTGTTGCCTTTGCCATTGATTCTAAAACCGGTAATGAGTGGATTCTTGATTCAGCATGTACTTTCCATATGAGCCCGAACCGCTAGTGGTTCGTTACCTCTGAAGCTACGCCAAGGTGATTCGTGTTGATGGGCAATAATTCATCATGCACGATTGCAAGCATTGGTTCTATCCAGATCAAGATATTTAATGGCACCATCATAACTTTGTCTGATATTCAACACATTTCAAATTTGAAGAGAAATCTTATTTCATTGAGTACTCTGGATGCTAAAGGGTACAAGTATTTAGGCGCATGTGAATGTCTCCAAGGTACTATTGTTGTGATGAAGGGTGATATGAAGGTTGCCACTGTATATCATCTGTGAGGTACTATAATTTCAGGTAATGTTGTCGTTGCCTCAAATAAATCATCCGATTATGATGCTTCTAGTCAAAGGCCTATGCATTGGGGGCATATGAGAGAAGTTGACATGATGGAGTTATCCAAAAGAGGACTTCTTGATGGTCAAAGCATCGACAAGTTGAAATTTTATGAATACTGTGCTTTCAGCAAGCAAAAGAGGGTTGAAGTTCAGCACTGCAACTCACTGTATAAAAGGCATATTGGATTATGTTTACTCTAATTTGTGGGGAGAGTCCCGCATTCCATGCCTTGTAGGTGTAAGCTAAATGTTGATCATCATTGATGATTACTAGAGAAGAGTTTGGACATATTTCATCAAGCACAAATCGGATGTATTCAAGACATTCAAGGAGTAGAATATTATGGTTGAAAGATAAACTGGTAAGCATGTCAAGAAGCTACGTACCAGTAATGGCTTAGAGTTCTGTTATGGAGAATTTGAAGTTTTATGCAAAACAGAGGGCATTGTGAGACATTACACCATTCCTGGCACTTCTCAACAAAATGGTGTGGCCGAATGAATGAACAGAACCATTATAGAGAAGGTGTGTTGCATGTTATCTACTTCTGGCTTATCAATGAGTTATTAGGCTGAAACCGCTTCCACTGCTTGTTATTTAATTAATCGTTCATCCAACGTGGCTATTGATATGAAAACTCCAATTGAGGTATGGTCTGATTCTCAAGAAGTCTATTCGAACTTAAGAATATTTACCTGTCATGCTATGCTCATGTTAACAATGGTAAATTAGAGACTAGTGTTATTAAGTGCATTTTCTTTGGTTATAAATCCGGTGTGAAAGGATACAAATTATGGAATTCTGAAACTAGAAAGGTGGTTATTGACAGAAGTGTTACTTTTGATGAGACTGCTATGTTGCATAATAAACCATCTATTGATGTTCCTATTGAGAAGCAGCAGAAATCAAGCGTGCAAGTGGAGCATGTTGTTGATTCAGGATTCTCACCAGAAGCTAACAAGGAAAGCATACATGAAGTTCGTATTATTGCACCGCTGGCACAACGTTCCATTGTAGCTAATATACTTAAGAGGAATATTTAACCTCCTAAGAGATTGATTGAAGAAACCAATGTTGTATCTTATTTTTTGAATATAGCGGAAGAAATTGAAGGTATTGCAGAATCTTCAACATATTTAGATGCTATATCTTCTGGTGATTCAAAAATATGGATGACTGTCATGCATGATGAGATAGAATATGTTGATAAGAATGACATTTGTGAGCTAGTCAAGTTACCAACTGAGAAGAAACTTATTCACTGTAAATGGATCTTCATGAAGAAGGAAGGCATTTCACTAACCCAAGATGCTAGATATGAAGCAAGACTTGTTGGTAAAGGATACAGTCAAATTTCAGGTATTGATTTCACAGATGTCTTTGTACCAATTATGAAGTATAGTTCGATTCCCACTTTACTCAGTATTGTAGCTATACATGATTATGAGCTTGATCAATTGGACATAAAAACTATGTTCTTACATGGAGAGTTGGAAGAAAACATTAATATGGAGCGCCCAGAAGGTTTTGTCATTCCAAAAAGAAGAATTTTGCTTGTAATTTGAAGAAATCTCTTTATGGTCTAAATCAATCACTTAGATAGCAGTACAAGAGATCTGACTCCTTTATGATCTCTCAAGACTTCAAAAGATTCGATTATAATAGTTGTATTTATTTGAAGACTGTTAATGATTCAACTATTTATTTGCTCTTATATATTGATCATATATTGATTGCTGCAAAAGACAAATTAGAAATTTCAAAGTTGGAGCCTCAATTAAATAGTATATTTGAGATAAAAGATCATGGCGTAGCAAAGAACATTCTTAGTGTAGAAATCATCTAAGAAAACGGTTTGAAAAATTATACCTATGTTAAAAAGAGTACATTAATAAAGTCATTCATCGTTTTAATATACATAAAGCCAAACCGATGAGTATTCCGTTAGCTGCATATTTCAGGCTTTCTTTAGCGTTATTTCCACGGTCAAATGATAAAGTTGAGTATGTGTCTAGACTTAAACATTCGAGTGCAGTTGGTTCACTTATATATGCCATTATATGTTCTCGCCCTGATTTATCTCAGTCATTAAGTGTTGTCAGTAAATACATGACAAATCCTGGAAAAGAGTATTAGAAAGCAGTTCAATGGATTTTCAGATATTTGTGGGACACTTCTGATGCTTGTTTTCAGTTTAGGAAGACTAGGGATGAACTCGTTGGTTATGTGAATTCTGGTTTTGCTAGAGATTTAGATAAGAGAAGATCTCTTATTAGTTATGTATTCACTTAGAAAGATGTGCCGCTAGTTGGAAAATAAGTCTGTAAGCTATCGGTACTTTGTTCACTATAGAAGCCAAGTATATGGCTATTTCTGAGGCTTACAAACAAGACATTTGGTTGAGGGGGTTCATTTACTGAGCTCTGTAGAAGTATATCTTGCACTACAATATTTTGTGGTAGTCAGAGTGCTATTTACCTTACAAATGATCAAATATTCTATGATAAAACAAAACACATTAACATCAAATATCACTATATTTGAGGTATTATTGCTAGTACTTATGATAATCCTCTTGATATGTTGACAAAGCCTGTTTCTGCCGCTAAGTTTGAGCTTTGCTCATACTTAGTGGGTATTACTCAGTAGTCCTTCGGACTTTCGGCACATAAAGTGTTCATCCTAATTTAATTGGAGGAGTTTATTGCATTTTTTGATTACTAGAGAGAATTCAACTTAATGTGAAGATTGTTGAAGTCTGATCCAAATTCATTCCGTATCTGTGTATGACGGTTCATCGTCTAATGCTAGACGTGGCATGACCGGTGTTAGGGTCAGGCATGGGCTGCACTAGACGCGGTGTCAACTCCACTGTAACCGACTTTGATTCGATTTTCTTCTTCGTTTATAACTCGTCTCCCTCATCTTATATATGTATTTCAGTAGTTTATAGGAAGAAAAAAACACTATTATCATATCTTTTTATATAGTGATTTGCCTTATTACGTTTTTGGTTTTTTTTTCTCGCAAAGATTTTTCACGTAAAATTCATGTATCTCAATCTCTCTTTTCTGCAACAATATTATTGTTGAGCTCGATGTATATATATAACTTGAAAAAGCGGCATGTATATATCAAGCTAATAGTACGAGTCCTATCTTGATCGATCGATCGACTCAACTGGCTCAATTGACGTGCGAATGACGGCGGAGACGAAGCGAGCCACTGAGATGGTGATAATCCAACCAATACTGCTCCCAATCTCATCTGTTCCTGATTAATCAGCACAGGAAGCGTGAGTAATAATACCCACTTTGCGATGGATAAAAATCCACGGGAAGCTTCGACGGTAGCCCTTCGGAGTACACGAGCTTGATAGGTTTTCTTTCTTTGGACTTGTCAGTACTCGGTTAGGTTTTCTTTCTTTGGACATGTCAGTAGTCGGTACACCCAGGAAAGAATCTTGTCAAATGAGCCAACTACTCTGAAATGAAACGCATGTTAACATCGCGATGATCCTTCCTATTACTCCATAAATAATCGATTTTTTCAGGCTAAATGTAGCAACTTGCTCTCAGTTGTAGTACTACTTACCGACCAATAGTACTGTCGATGATTAAATCGCCGGTAGAATAGTTGGATATTTCGAGCCTCATAGAAAAATAAAGAGAAAAAAAGCAATTTTTATTCCTATGTTAGAATTACAACTTGCTCTAATGAGCGATTACAGGGCTGTATACTACTTGCACTATCTTGTTGTTATGATGTCTCCTTCAAGCAAGGCTTAAATAGCGCCGAATAGGTATTAGTTGCTTGCACGAACTAGCGCCTTGTCGATTTCACCCATCTGCCTGAGTAAGCCATTGTTGTCAGCGGAAGAAGTTTGATCAACAACTGTCGACTGGTTATTGTTAGTGAAGGCGAGTCTATCAAACCCAGATTTAGACAATCCAGAATTCTCTATGAAATCACTGCACTATTTCCTAGATAAGTAAATAGTGCTTATAGAATATATCATTGAATCATTTCATACATGACATAAACCATATTATACATTAATATTACAGAATCAAAATTTAAATAGACCACATCAGGTCAAATTTACAGTAGTATCGATCAAGCCAAATGGATACATTACATAAATGCAGAAGTGAAAGCGATAGCAAAAGGGGAGAACACATCTCGCCATAGTCAAGTGACTATGGTTAGTTGTGTGCAATCGATATTAACAAAGGGCCCAAATAATATTGCTACACGCAAACACCAACTTAGTCAGCGTAACTAGGGTAAGACTTAGACTACAAGAGATTATCTTAATCTCCTCCATCTTCTTTACTATTAGCTCCTAGGGCATCGTAGTATACGTTGTGTCCTTGGTCCACAGATTCTGAGGGATTTTGTGAGTGAGGATGAGCACAAGCAACAGTGCTCTATGAGCCAACAAACAGAATGCAATAGTATACATGCAAGGTTCAACAAAGATAGCCTTGGATTCTTTTATTTGCTAGAGGCAATATTTTAAAACTACAATAATTAGAAATTCTTGAAGCTTAGCATTTTAACAAAACCAAATTTTATTAAAGGGAGTGAAAGTATGCAATATTTATAACAACACAGTTTTTATCCACCTGTTACATAGTTTCATCCACTATATGCTAGTTTTGATTACTAGGGTTACATCTACCCAATAGCATCATTGGGTTACATCCACCCAAGGAATAAAGACGGGGTTACATCCATCCCATAAGTTTTCATCCCACCCACAAAGGTTTTTTAAAATAGAAACTAACTTGATTAAGTTTTTATGTCGCCCTTAACCGTAGACACGGCTATTCGAACAATTTATACTCTGCAGAGACTATGCACTTTACCCACAAGAGATAATCAACTTGTTATGTTTCACATATTTTCTTGGACATGTGAATCAAGGAGATCACCATAAAGCCTTTACAATGCATCACCCAGTGTAAGTTACATTCGCTAAGGTTCCATCTGAGTGAGGTTACGTCCACCACCCCTTGACCCCCTCTTGCATCACACGACAACTTACACCAATGACATGATCTGTGTCCGTGACGGCTTAAAACCAGCACCATGACTTATGGGTCACTCCAATAGTGCAACCCGCATTGGTGGATGCAAATTAGTTAGCCAAGTCGTACCCATTATATACTTGTGGTTGCACTGTTTTACATTGGTAGGTCATCACAGGATTTGGTCTTTAAGTTATTTGGGTGGTGCATACCACAAACCATAATTTCTTTTGCTACATCCGCACGAACCATCTTACCATCTGTCCAGACATGGTAACAACAAGTTTTGGGGTTTTGAGAAATACACAACAAAGTTATCTCAAATATACTAGTAATTTTCCTCCAATGACTGCCCAAAACAAGTTTTATGATTAAAAATGATAATAGAGCAAATTAATGTCCTAGTACTTAAGCAAGACTAGCATGACGCTTGAGTACGACCTATAGCTAGCAAAGCTACTATTATAGTCTCTATGGTGATAAGGATTATATGATTCAAGTATCCAAAATATAGTATAACAATACAGAATTCAATAGGTATATATCTATAACCTTACATTTAACATATATTTGCACAACAAATAATAGCACACAATTTGATAATTTAAACAAACATAATTTGCATAAAACATAGGTTCAACATGATCCAAACATCGACTCACCTAGCTCACAAGCAGGTTGGTCTTGGAATTTTGAGTTGTCTCGAACTATGATTCTTTTGTGTCCTCGTACTCTACTATGCGAGCAAAACAAATAAATTCAAATGAAGTCTAAATTGAACAATTCCACTACTATTAGATAGATCTTGAATTTAGGTAAATTTAAAAACAAAATTAATTAAATTTGGAATTAAAATGAGAGAGAACTGGCTCTTCAAAATTTGAATTTGAATTAAATCCAAAAATTAACAAAGGAGAGAGCCTCTCTCATTGATAGGTGGGGTCCACCGGTATTTATTTAATTTTTGAATTATTTCTTAATTGAAAAAGGCTGTCGAGACTGACAGGTGGGACCTATAGGGTTTGAAATTAATTTTGATCTATTTTCTAAAAGAAAATGGCTGAGGGCTAACAGGTGGGACCCATACACTATAACCATAGAAGAATGGGCCCACTTGTGAGTGGCTAAAAACTCATTTAACTGGTTTTAACACATGTCATACAATTAAGAGCTTAACTTAATGAGAAGGGCCCACATGTCAGCGGGGTTTAACGATCACTAGCGATAGTTATTAGGCTTAACCTAATAATGCATTTAAACCTAATTACATGCCCTGCAGTCCTTCTTCTCCTGCCGAGAGGAGGCGAGCTAGTTCTCGGCGAGAGGAGGGATGGCGATCTATGGTGGCCGATGACGAAGCTATGCGACAACGGTGACAGGGAGCATGGCACTACAGCTAACTGTAGTACTAGAGGCTGATTCACTTCTAGGGGAGCATTCTAGAGGTGGAAGGGAACTCACCTGAGGCGACGGCAAAGCTCAAGGGAGGGAGGAACATTCTGGTGATGGACGACCAAAGCGGCAGAGAGGGGGTCATTGCAGGCGGCTCGCCAGAGAGGGAGAGGGCTATCAGGGTGGCACGAGATGACTTCGGGATGTTCGTACCATGCTCCAGCCGTGGCGTGGTAAAGTTCGATTGGCACTGTCGGTGGCAATTCGACTGGAGCCGAGGGAAGAGGAGGTGCAAGAGGATCTCAGGGCAAATGGAGGTGAGTGGGCACAATTGGGGGCACAAGGTGGCAAAGCGCGGGCTTTATAGCCGAGGGGAGACACGCTAGCCATTGGGCACCATCAAGGCTCGTGCGGAAGGTCAAAGGAGGCGACATCAGTGCTCGGTGCGACGCGAAGCAAGGGAGGAGTTGAGCTAACGCGTGGTGCAAAAGTTATAGTGGGAAGATGACAATTCAGGGCAATGGTCGGGCGAAGATCTCGAGCACATAGGGTGACACGGGGCGGGCATGGCACGGGAATGACAAGTGAGGTGATGTGGCGCGGAGCAAGGGAGAAGAGGAAGGGGGTTCAGGCAGGTAGGGGGCCGCACATGATTGGTGGGGCTGTTAGCACACAGTGGTGAGGCAACGGGCACTGTGGCATAGGTGGGCATGGAGGACACGGCGGGTGGCACGGTTAGTGCATGCGTCGGATGCGGCAAGGGTGGCGTGGGCCGGCCTAGGCCAAGCCAAATTCTTGATGGGTCGAGCCAAATTTTTGGATTTTGAAATTTGATTGAAATTTGGCTTTTGAATTTGAATTTCATTTAAGCAAAAACTCATGGCTCCAAAGTGGGATGTTATAGAGCCTTAGGAGATAATCGCAGGGGTTATTGTCAAAGGTGTAGGGCCAAATGTGGAATGGTTAAAGGGAATAGAAACGCATGTGTTCTGTTCCTTAACTGCACAGGGCATCATTCAATGGGAAGCTCATATGTCGGGTTATAGAGCTTCCGAGTAGTAGCTGGTCAGGTAGTCAAACAGTAATTCTTCAACCAATAGGTACTAGGGACGTGCTATAACATAAGTTATTATAACACTGAGCTAAGTGTTTTATTACACTTAAAAGTGGTTCTTAATGGATTATTTAATCCTCTTCAAGTGTGCTCCTTGTCATCGATATCACTAGTATATTATTATTGTTCTAAAAATGCTCTTAAACTTTAGCAGTGCTCCCTTCAATCATAGGGAAAAAGTCGTTTTAAGTAATATGCAATCAAACATTATAAATTTTAGCTATCAATATCTTTTTGAATAGGGAACCAACTTTTGCTACTATGATGGAGTTATATTTGAACGACTCCACCCACCATGGTTCAAATCATAGTACCCACCTTTATGCGCACATGAGTGCACTTTAGTTGGAATTTTTTAAGGTCACAGATTTATCCCCAGCTCACGTCTTTCTTGGCGTGTGCTAATGGGATGCATCATGTGTGTATGTGTGTGTGTCTTTCTTGTAATCATAAAAAAAAATCTTTTTGAATATTTAGAATGGATGCATGAAAATTATACGTATAGATTTGTTCAAAAAAAATAATTTTATAATATTATAATTTTAGTATGTTTTATAAATATATTACATTGAAATAAGTGACTAATTTTTGTATGTTTTATAACTATATTAAGTGACTAAAGTAGTATTTTAAGGACCATTTTAATATAAAAAATAAATATCTTTTGTGACCGAGGACTATATTTATATAAATGTTGGATATTGCATGCTAGGGAGCTAGCACTACAATGACCCATCTTGAAGATGGAGGACACGTATTTCTACATACAACCAGTTGGGCGAGAGGGAGGAAAGGCATGTTGGCATTCTCTGAAACACCTCTAAAAATGCAAAATGAATTTGAATTTCCGTTTGTTTGCTTGAGTTTGAATCTTTGCCAAATTGGGAAGTCTTTATCTCTCTTTTGTGCTTTCTTTCTCTGGCTTCCTATCTCCTTCACCTGGTAGCGCCCTGGGAGAAGCCGCCACCACCGCCTCCTCCCTGTTCTTCTGTTCCACACGGCCGCTCCGACTGCGCTCAATTTGTGACTGCACCACCACAGGCATTCGCACCACCAATGCTCGACCCTGCTATCATGGCCCCACCATCCAGTCGACCACCCCTCCTTGCTGACCTCACTCCCTTCCTCGCTTTGTGCACCATTTGACCATCGCCCTCTCACGTTGCAGTTCACCTTGGCCTCTCGGCCAACGCGCACTTCCCTCCGTACCTGCTCCTGTCACTCCCTGCCAACTCCTGTAAAGTCATGGTACCTCCCCAAGACACGTCACCTGCTCGGTTCCTCCTCCAACTGAGCTTCTGCCCACTCTCTCTTCCACACACCAACAACACCCGAACCACCCTACTGCTCCCACTTCTTCTCCTCATCTTTATAGTCCAATTGTTTTCATACAGAGCTCCGTGCCACTCCCCTACTACCCACCAAAACTACTCAATCGAGCTCTCACGCACCGCAGCTCGGCCAATGACCTCCCAGAGCCCGGTGAGCCCTAAACCCAATCTTCTTCATCTCTCGATTAAAATCCAATTGCATTCACTAACATTGTCTCCTTTGTAGCCTGATTGCACTGGTGAACACGCTCGAGCATGACCGTTTCCCTGGAGCTCCCCCGATGGAAGCCACCCCCGATGGAGCTCCAATGTTTCTTATTCCTTGTAGATGTTCAAATCGACCCCAACCTCATCGGAGAACCGCTAGAAAACCCTAGCACTGCAGTGAAGCTTGAGATCATCTCTCCTACTACTAGCCACCACTAACCCTTTCTGCGCCTTCCAAAGCGCCAAAATAGAACCATTACCGTGCCAGGAACCCATTCATACCATCCTCATCCGCTGGAGAACCTCACCGGTGCTGCTCTATCTGAGCCACCGCCTCTCTGTTTCGCGTTGGAGAAGAACCGGCGGAAGGAAGAAGAAGCAGCCGTGGCCCCATCATGGTCATCCACGCATCATCCATCGAACGCCTAAGTGTACTAGACAGTTGAATTTATAGAGCAGCAAGACAAGTTACAAGTTTTTAATTATATTGAATCCCATAGAATTTAAATTATTTAATTAGAGTATTTGCTTTATTGTTATTTACACAATGTTATTTAATTAAAATAAATGTTTAGAATGACATGTAAATTAGTTGTGTCCTACCATTGAAAAATGCCCTATTTAATTTGAGGTCATATTCACCTTGACAAGCTTAGTAATATTTAAATTATTGTATAAATAATTGTAGATTGGCTCACTCAAAATTTTGTACTACTAAGTGACTTGGCATTTGGCCGGTAGAATTATTTAAATTGTTCTAGGGTAAAGGTAACTCGTGAAAAGCCACTAGATGGTTGGAATCCACGACCTTACCCTAAAACCAGTATATTCCTTTTCATTGAATATCCCTGCAAGTAGATAAGTTAGGACATACTCTTGTGACGTGCTGGGTACGGTTATACTCACTACTTACTAAATAATAAACAGAAGAACAATAAGACAACAATGAACAAATTGTTGATAAAGTTCCAGAAGAACACTATTACGTTGACGATGAATGGTTTTATGTTTTAGCCGCGTTTAAATTTGCCTAGCTTTTAAACGGAGTGTATTTTTAAGGCGAAGTCTACTAATCAATTGTAGTATACACTATAGTAACTTCATTTATTTTAATCAAAATCATACATAAATATCTCTCTATAAATTTCTCAATAAACTATTACTATTCACCCGTTAAAACAAACACTATCGTTAGAAATACCACTGAGACTTTGCAAACAGAGATCGAGTAGTAGTCAGTTCTACGCATGTTGATAGAATGATAGGGCTAGCTATAGCTAGGAGTTGATGGTGCCCGCGCATTCAGTGTGTTCACAAATCGCGCGCATGAATAATTAATTGCACGTTGCGCGAGAATTCAAGGTCCTGAATCTGATTTGGACGGGCAGGGGCTGCAAAACCTTCGATCCAATCACACCACGTACACGAACTGCCGCTGCTCTCGCTCGCAGTCGAGTCCATCGCTGCACTCAATGTTGGCTTCACGTACAAGTCGCTGAATCCGTTCGGATCATTGCACATCTTGAGCTGTAGGCTACGGCCGGCCTGGGACTTTGGACCAGGCCAAATCTTCCCAAGTTTCGATGAAATTGTTGGTACTACTTGCAATCATTTGCTAGCTAGCATGTACGTAGTACGTACGGCTCTGTTTAGCGTACGTCTAAACACCGCCTAAAGAATCTCCTAGGAATTTCACAGAAACACAATTCAATTTGGGGAGGGCTAGCGTACAATATACAGTTAGAAGGTTTTCTAATGGTATACCTAAGTTTCATAGGGTTTCATCTAAAATTTATGAATTTCATGAAGTTTCATAGAGTTTTGAGCATGTTTCGTGAAAGTTAGTCAGCTTAGACATAAAATCTTTTAAAACTTTATAAAACAATATGAAACTTAGCCAAAAAATCTCATGAAACTTCATAAGACTTAGTCAAGAAGTCTTATGAAACTTGATAAAACTTTATAAAACATAGTCATAAAATCTCATGAAACTTCATAAAACTTAGTCATGAAATCTCATAAAACTTTATAAAAGTTAAAGAAACCGGTCGATGGACCCGCGGTCATACATCTGGTCGCTAGCAACGACAACGATGTCGCGCATTAGATTAAGAGAGATGGGGCACCTGAAGTCCGGAGGCGGCGCCGACGGCTCACCGTCTTTGACCTCAATGTCTGCCTTGGAATCTGAAGGCCAGGGTGTGGCGCTGAACAGGACGCACTTGGCGTAGCGGAGGAGCCTGACGAGTGCGATCATGGCGGGCATCCATCTCTCCGAGGCGCGGTAGCTGATCTCCTGCTCCAGGCTCTTGATCTTGTCATTGCAGCTCGCCGTGTCGTTGATGCTCACCTCCTCCAGGATCTCCTCGAGCCTCTCCTGCTCCGGCACGATCTCCCGCTTGATTTCTTGTATCAACGATAGCACACTCGCCATGAGCGCCTACTCTGCCTCTGTGGCCAGCGAGCACCGCCTGCACTGGCGTGACATGAGGGCGAGGAAGTCCATGATGTCTTCGACAAGCCCCAACTCGATGATAGGCAAGAGATCGAGCAGTGTGCAGGTCATGGCCTAGGGGAGGCACGCACGGTGGTGGTGGCCATGGGAAGCGGTGGAGGAGGTGGGGAAATGGGAGACTGTGAAAGAGAAAGCAAGAAGAGGAGTTTGGGAGATGTGGCAGTTGTTGGAAATCTAGTCAATTTTCGGCATATTTTAATCCAGAAATTCAGCATATAAAACATGACATAAACATGTACAAGTGATCTATCAATGATGTATTCATATTCGCTAACGAACAAGCTAACAGAAACATCTATTAACATATTCATAGCGCACAGAAACAAATACACCAGAAAAGTTTTAGATTTATACCCTCGGCGGGGCGATCGGAGACACCGGAGGCGCCGTTACCATCGATCGACATGATGGCCTATTCGATGTAGTCGATCAAGGCGTGATGCGGGGCGAAGCTTGATGCGGGAAGATGTTCGCGATGCGATCGCGCGAACGGTTGACCACCGAAGTAGACGTCCACAGATTGAGTAGTCGCGCCGTCGCTCCCAAAAACTTGATCGCGCGCCTACCCGAGCAGTACACAAACGGACGAAGTCCCGGAGGCCTACTCACCCGAAACTAGTGCGCGCAAGATTCGGATCGGAGATTGCAGAGCAGCAACAAAAGCAGAGGGAGAGAAAATCGAATAAAAAAATGAAGAGACCAGAATCGCCGCCATTAGTCACGATGCGCACCCATTACTCAAAGTAACCGCAGCCATAATCCACTGTAATCGCCTTCATATCGCCAATGAGTCAATGCGTTTGATTTTCGAATAGATAAAGAAAACGCGCCGCACGACACGCGTGCGCGCGACGTCGCGCGCGCGACGGCGCGGCGTGGCGAGGCGAGCGAGCGCGCGCGCGTGTATTGGCTCTCTCCAATTCCACAAGGGGGTTACCACGTTCCAACTTTTAAAGTGGTGTAACTCCCATTCAATTCTCCATATGGGACTAAACAATTTTCTACCTAGCATTAGTTGTGGGCCTAGGAATTTCATTTGATTAATTGCTAAATTAAAATGGGCCAATCCCAATTAATCCAACAGCAGTGACCAAGCAAGGACTCACGAGAAAAAGAGAAAACATACATGTTGTGGTTACAGACCAAACAGATAGAGAAAGAGAGGTATGGTAGTTGTGGAGAGTTAGGTGAGCAATACTTAGGATTTCCCCATGGCCTGGATGACCTATATATATTCACATGGGGAGTGTTTTACAATAATACCTTTACATTCAGGTGTCCCTCTCAAGGACATTTATGTCATTATACATGTCCCATCTTGAGCCTTACAGCCTTCTAACAGGCCGGCTGGGTTTAGGTGGAGACTACCCCTGCAACAATACACTTCTGTGAGTGTACATGGATAGTCGAGATGTTTCAGTGTTTTACAGGCATGCTTCACAAACATGCTTATCCCGTTGGTTTAGAGGGAACGGTATAGTGTTCCTTAGCATTTCACATTCAATTTCCATAGAAATTGGTAAAAATTCTCGCATTACAAACGGAGCCTAAAATGGGGATTGCAAAGAGGCTCTCTGATCGACGTAGGAAAGATTACCGTTCGTTTTATAGAGGGAGCCTAGTTGTAGATCAAACTATCGCAGCTCGTCACACGCATGCAAACTAGACTCTTACTTTCTTACACGATAGGCCGTGATCGAGCATTACCATGTTTGTGTATTTTTGTGAATCTATCTATATGCTACCTTTCGGTCGGGACATTTTTCCCCAAGAACACGCACAGGGCTAACTAGGTGTCATTTTAGGGGTTATTCGTATTAGTTTTTGATGATGACTTACGATGACTTTTAGTTGTGACTTATGATTATTGACTGAAAATAAATAGTAGTCACTAAAAAAGTGGCTTTTTGAAGAAGGGGACGAGCGGTGAAAAAAGTAAGAGAGATATGTGTGGGAGTCAAGGGAGCTAGAGGAGTGTGGTGCATAATGGATCTGTGACCCCGTTTTATCCCCAGAACGAGACGAGTAGAGAGGCCGAAACCGATTGTTCATATTGCCTTTTGGTTTTTCTAAACAGAAACCAAAAACAAAAACCAATACGAACAAGATCTTAGTCATACATATGATTCTTGAGAGCCGGGAGTCCACTTCACTGTACATCACTTATTGCTTCGGTCCTGTTCTTTTTTATTTCAATTTCTGGCTTTTGTCTTTTAGACTGTTCGTGAGAGAGAGAGTACGGAGTAACAGAAACTCTCGTTTGATTTCGGCTAATATAAATAAAGTCTCTACAGTATATACTATAACCATGTAGACCCCGCATTGAAGAGCCGCTCCATTTAAAAGCTATTTATGATAGTAAAATCAAAAAATAACTTTTAGAATTTTAAAAAAGAGGCCAATGTGGAGTAGCTGGTACAATTCCCTAACACGTTTGGAAGGCAACCTTACATCCCGCTTAGTTAGGCTTATTTTTTGTGGCTTATGGCTGAATTTTCACTATACCTGGCTGAAATTATACTATAGCTGATGATGGCTTATTTGGCATAATTAAATTTAAAAAATTTAAAAATAGAAAAAAGGGCTAGCCCAGCACGTATAATAAAAACGAATACGGGAAAAAAAGAACCGACAAAAAATCTCAAAAAATCAGAAAAAGACGAAATTTAGAAATAGTGAAAAATAAGCTGAAAGCTAGAAGTCCAAGTCCAAACCGAACAAACTACTCCGTAGCATCGCGTTGTCGCCAAGATCGTACGTCTGTGACGAGACCGTCACCACTTGAAACGCGCGAGTCTTATGGCGCACCGCCGTACACCATAGTTTGTGATGCCTAATTACTTGCTACTAAAATTATACGTCAGCTCCGAGGAACGTCATCACTTGAAACATATAAGTCCAATTAGCACACCACATGCACGCACTACCTTTTTACAACCCTTGTTTTTCTCCCATGCTTCTCCTGCTTGAGATGTTACTCCACCTGGACTTATGCAACATGTCATGGCCACGTGACCCTTTCCATAGCCTCTGTCTTATTGATGGTTGTAACAATCATCAAAGTACCTGCACACTAAAAAATAAGACTCGATCCAAACACAAATGACATACACTTGACACTCATTAGTAAAATAAATCATACATGAACACGCCATGACTCACACTTACATGAAAAATTCATGACTAATAACTACATGGACATTGCCATAACTCATAACCCAAAACAAACTCAACTCAGCACACTACCACAGACGCCGGTATGACCGCGGTCACCAAGTCAATCAGACCGCCAACACCACTCTGATCAAACCGTTTGTGCAACAATTGGTCAGACCGCTCCTATCTGGTCATACCGCATTCACAATACTAGTACTACCGCACCAGGTCTTAGACCAAAAGATCTTCTCTGAAAAATAGGTATCACCAACAAAGGGCTTGTACTACTGCAGACCAATCATACCACATTTCAAATTTCGGTACTATCACTGGGCGGTCAGACCGCCATGCTAAGGCTAGTCTAACCGCTAGCTTCAGAAAGCAATAGGTCAAACTGCAATTTCTCAAAATCAAACTCAAGCAATGAAAATAAGATACAAGTAATATCAAATATGCATCACTCTCACACGATACAACCACCACACAGTTTTACAATAAGAATTAAATTAAGAATTAATGGAAATATTACTTAAATGAATAGTATTGTGTGTAGCAAGGGTTGCAAAGTAGATGATGATGACGATGAGTGGATACGGATTATATGGTGCGAATGAAATGAGTGGCCAGATTTCTACACGTTATCCATCGCTATTGCCATTAATGGACGTTTTTTCACGGGGACATTGCAGTCAAGTTGTAAAAGGGGTGAAACGAATAGCACGAAAGAAGCACTTTCTCTATTTTTTTTTTCAAAGGATCAAATTAACACTTATCAACAAGTCATTCATATTAGATTTTACGGATGACTTTTAGTTTTAGTTTATAAATAGTAATAGCTTGTAGAGAGTCATACGAAGAGAGAGAAACTTGCGTACAATTTTAACCGATATAAATGAAGTCAATACAGCGTGTACTATAATCCAGTAGTAGATCCTACCTTGGAAAGACACCTTATTTGAAAGTTAGGTACTGTAGAAAAACTATTTACTATAAAAAATAGATTTTAGAAGTCAATATAAATAGGACCTAAAGTCTCAGGAGAGAGTGTTTCCACAAAATTGAGTTGGACATGCAATCACTCTAGCTGATAAGACCTGGTGAATCGAATGTACTATACATAACAAGTGACTCTGTCCAGTTATTATAACTGCGGCTTTTAGTCTTTAGTTAAAATTATATTATAACAGATGTTAGCATTTTAAGTCATTTAAGTAAAAAAAAGAGAAAAAAATAAAAAAAATTCGTTATATCTCTACATATAATACAAAGAAAAAACAAAAGCAATAAAATTTAAAAATAAATAAAAATAAGCCGCCGTATTTATTCCGGCCAGAAACCCATGTCACTCCCGGGAAACACGCTGTCGCATAATACTCGGTAGTTAAGGTGCAGCCCTTCAATTTGAATTCACCAGAGGCACATTATAATCCGAAACATCGTTCCGAAGATTCGACGAATGACTGTGCTCAGAGCCAGACATCGCGATCCATCGCTTGATCTTATCACTAGTTTATGCAGAGGACGGTGATTGGCTGCAGTCACAGTAGCGACTGCAGCCGATCCCAGCCGTGGGATGAGTACAAGGACGGCTACGGATGAAGCTTCCCCAGTGAAAAGGAAAATTTCTGATTTGTTGTACAATTTGAAATAACAATATAAAGCAGTAGCAGCAACTTAGTTAGCATCAATCGTACTGCTCTTCAGTGCTTGGCTGGCAGGAAGAACAGGAATCGGATTCTCTGACTTTGCATTGTGCAAAGTCAGAGTGATTTTGGCGTCTGAATCGTTCGATGTAAAAAGAACGGTCCAGATCGATCCCTGATACAGTATTTTTTTACTGTAGCTACAGTAAAAACACTGCTGCAGTGATCGATATGAACCGTTCTTTTTGCATCAGACAGTTCAGACCACGCCAAAGTCACTCTGACTTTGCACAGTGCAAAGTCAGAGGATCCGATTCCGGAAGAACAAATGAAGGCTGGATCCCTCCAGCAGCAACAAAAACGACTAAAGTATTGGCAAACAAGATATGACGGTGATGATAACACTTTTCTTACGTTCATGATACGCATCTGTAAGGCAAGACTGAATGGTTTCCTTAAAACAGAGTTGCTACCTGCTACAGGCTGAACCATCCTGTTTGATGAACACTACTGCAATAAATCGTTCTTTCTGTAAAACTGAAAATTCATACGACCTCCGCTCAACCTTCCACAAGAGGAGTTAAAGCTACAGTCGTCAAAAATGTAGCCAGCATTGCAGCTTCCGAACAAATCACGGTCACTGAGCTCCTTGGGGATTTTCCAGCAGGACGCTTGTTAGTGCAGTCAGTTCTTTTGTGGGGGTGACTTCGGCCCGAGGCCCACAGGCCCACTCCTACTGGTTCACAACTTAAGTTTTTGGCTATTGCCTTTGGCTTTATAGCTAAAATTACAATGTAGCAGTTATTAGTATTTTTAAAAAAATAAAGAAAAAGAAAAAAATAACGTACAATACAAACAAATAAGAGGAAAAAGAAAAGGCAAAAAAGCCGAACCCCCCAAAAAAAGTCAAAATAAACTGAAATTAAAAGTCGACACATTCTAACTGGCTTCTGGCTTAAATAAACCGAAAGATAAAATAAACCAAAAGCTGAAGCTGTTTAAAGCGGTGCATCAATCTCCGGAGATGTTACAACTAGGTGAGGAGCCTCAGGAGGAGGGTTTCGCTCACCACCTCCCTGCCATACTTTCTGATCCTTGTCCACAAAGTTCTTAATATATGCCTGTGAGAGTGAATTTTCTTAGTAGAGGCAAATGTAAAAAGATCTCTTCATGGAACTCATGGAAGTGCATGCTTGTGTGCATATGCATAAAGTTGGGACTTACTAGTTTTCTACCAAAAGCCATTAACCGCAGCCAAAAACCATAAGCAGGAGCTAATACGAATGCCCCCATAGTGAGCTGAGTAAGATGCAGGATTAGATAAATGAAATGAAAGTGTAACACTGGAGCATAGTGTAAAACGAAAGTTGGGAAAAACCAGCACCATGTATAAATAATAGATCGACTAGCGTTTGACAAATTGCATGACATACCACCAAAAGAGAAGTTCAAAACATAGAATGAACCAATAGAAGATGAAGACTATATCTACCCCCATATCATATCATGTCATTATTAACTACATTAGTTACACAGAAGTTTCCCAAAAGCTTACAATTCTTCCACCACCTTAATCTAACAAATTTCCTGGCACAAAAACACAGACCAGAGAGAGCATAGCATAAAGTCTCTACACAGTCCCCTTTGATCATATCCTTATCAAATAATACAAGGATCAACTGAAACAGGAGCCCGCAACCAGTTGAAATCACTAGAAGCTTTTTATAATTATAAATATCTACCTAATTACATGTAAACATCTCAAAGCTATTTTAATTACTGGTAAAAATGACTTCAAATTAGGGGGCATCAAGCAATTGTACATTATATATAACAAATCTAGCCATATAGTCGTACGGGTCACCCTGCTATCTAGTTCCTTTTGAAGAACGCGTTGGGTAAAAAAATGCTATAAAATAACAAATTAGTTCCTTTTGAAGAACGCGTTGGGTAAAAAAAATGCTATAAAATAACAAATTTGAGAACACTATTCTGTGCGCCTATATATGCCCAAGTATAAACTTGACGCATTTTATGCGAAAACAGCTAGCGAATGGACGTTGTCGAGACGAAGATGGGGACATTTCAAACACGTTGCAAAAGCCCTAAGTTTCCGACTGGCGCAGCACAGAAAGGGCACAAGAGCAAGCTCGCAATGGCTTGTAGAGAAAACACCGCGTTGGACAGGCAATGGCGTCCAGCGGCATCCACAGACGAAAGAAACTGCTGAACTTGATCAAGCTAAATCTACAGCTCAACTTCGTGTCTCCAGGCAGAACCACGGCTGTGCGTTGCCTTTTTCTGTTTCAGTAGCCTCTCGACAACTTGATCAAGGGGTGGGTCTCCAGGTGTTCGGAAAGCTTGATCCCCAATCTTAAACTCGTAGGCCTCTGGCTGGCTCAATCCCCCCGAACCCCCGCATCTGCTGCCATCGCGTCGAGAGACGAGAGACCAAACAGCGCACGACGAGGAGGGGCAGCCGGCGGCGCAAGTGCGCGACAAAGAGGAAGCCCGAAGCCGGTCGATGGGTAGCGCAGCGGCTCGAGCGGTCGAGCCAGAGGAAGCCGGCTATGGGCGGGCGGCGGCCTGAGCTAGATCTGGTTGGCTGGGCGGCGGTCCTAGCAGATCGAGGAGGCAGGCGGCCAGGGTGGCTGGCTTGCGGCTGCGGGGAGCATTGGAAGTTTGGAACTTTGGAAGGTGGCCGGGGAGGCGTGGTCGCGTGGAGTGGAGGACTGGAGGTGGAGCAGGGCTGCACGGGATTGGGTTCGCGTTGCCAAGTTGGCCGCCGTTGGGCGCTTCGGGTCTTGGGTTGCTGCTGAAGAAGCCGCTGCAGACAGACCAAGCGAGGACTGAGCCAAGAGAGGTAATTAAACATACTGATGCTATATCACTGGTAGGGGTGAAAACGGGTCGGATTCGGACGGATATTGCTGTTATCATATTCTAACCCATATTTTTTCTTCGGATTCGGTACCAATCGGATTCGGTGTCGGATCGGTCGGGATTAACCCATTTCGTTTGCACCCCTACTTGTTTGTAAGGAATGCATACAGTGCAGTAAATGGAGTAGGATGCACTGACTTGATGTTACTATTTAATAGCTGATGTGGAAGATTTTATTTTACCATTGCAAAAGAAAATGAAACGTCAAATAGTAGCACTAACCTGAAATCAAATTTGAAGATGTATCGGATTCGGATGGATATTCGGATTCGGACGGATATTGCTGTTACCATATCCTAACCCATATTTTTTTCTCCGGATTCGGTACTAGTCGGATTCGGTACCAATCGGATTCGGTGCCGGATCGGTCAGGATTAACCCGACTCGTTTTCACCCCTAATTACTGGCCACCACTTGATCGGAATCTCTCTGTACACCCCTAGCATATATATTATGTCAGTATGTGGATATTGATTCCACAATAACACCCAGCTTTTTGGCATCGGGGTAGTTGTAAGAAATGATTATTGCAGTGACATAAGAGCAAGTCTAATAATAGAGCCAAGTGTTTGGCTATAAGTCAAGCTATAAGAGCCAAGTTATACAACAATTTGTCTACAAAAGGTTTTTTATTATTATGTGGTACCATGTCTCACATTCTCTTTCATATTCCTCCTCACATACATTTATTATCTAGGTCCACCACTGCATAGGCTCCCGTGCCCAGCTTGCTGCTTGCATGAGAGCCAAGCTCTCATCTCTCTCCTCTCTTCTCTCCTCTACATCAGCAAAAATGCTAACTAGTTTGGCTATAAGACCATTATTGTATTTGCTCTAACGTGAAGAGAGTCAGGCTAATTGGCATAAGTTGATTGATTAACTTTCATTCATCAAATCTAAAACTGCCAACGCTTGCAGGTGAGTCTGGGCAAGGATGGCTAGTACAAGGTTCCTTTCTACATGAAAAATGATTACAAAAGGGGGAAAGGAAGAGAAAAAGAAAAATATCCTTTTGTTTTGGAGCTCAAATGGATTTTTCACCAAACTCCATGACCACAAGTGCCTGCAACGTTCACCAAGTGCTACATCTAACTAAGTTTCCAGGCTTTGCCTCCTTTCAGGCTGAACTTCTTCAGCCTCCCGAAGAACATCACAAGAATGAGGATGAGTTTGCCGAAATCACTCCACCTCCCGGCAAAATAGGTCCATCTGTCAGTGCATAACTGGTCTGGGTTGATCTGTCTACTGCAACTGTAGCCCACTGAGAACCCCCACATTTCCATAAGCACTGCAAAACGTGACTAAAAAATGTCAGATTCCAGGAAGGAAACCGAGACATGAAAGAAATTGTGCTTGTTTTGGTATGTCTTCTTGTTAGGCGTGTGCATTCTCAGACAATTTGCAAACGTTCACCACAGAAAATGTAATTGGCTGACAAATGTTACTTTGCACCTTGCAGTTTTCGTCATATATATTGTTAATTTGTTTGGTAGGCATGAGAAATGTTTTATTTCTTTTCGGGTTTCGAATCGCTTAGACTGACTTGCCTAACAACTTCGACGACAATGTTGAGCACGTCGAAGTTGAGGGGATCTTCTTTGAGCTTTCTCCTCTCAGTGATGCAGATGCCAATGATAAAGATAGGTAGGAGAGTTGTGACAAAACTGTGCTCTTGAGCAATCTGATTGCTCTCTGCAGGATGATCCTTTGTGCTGGAATTCTCTTCGAATAGAAACCACAGGCCGGCAACTCGATATTCGGCAAACTGGTGAGCAAATCCCATTAGCCCTCCTACATTTTTATCCTGGGTCGGCCAAAAGGCATCATAAAGAGAGAGGAAAATCCAACATGCATCAAACGGCATCAAACATGTTATACAGTAGTTGAAGCCAGGGTTCATCATTTCGTTCAAAATGGGGCAAAATTTCAGAAATTTCACCCCTTTCGGTACCCTCCAAAACAAGTTTGATTCGGCTAAAATTTGGCCGAACTTGACCCTATTTGAAATTTGTTCAAATTTCATCCAAATTTGGTTAAATTTCATCAAAATTCAAACGCTATTTGAAATTTTCTTCTGAATTTTCGAACGAAATTTTGGAAATTTGTTCATCTCTATGACCTCCGAAAGTTTTTTCAAACTGAATCATTTAACCCTGGTTGAAGCTTTGGATATCGAATGCTATGCCCGTGAGAAGAGAAATAGAAGAAACCATAAGAAAGGAATTAGCATATGAGATCTAGATGAATTCAATTGTTATGCTTGTATGCAACAGTACGACTGTAGGAGTAGCCGACTAGGAGTAAAGAAGTTTTCTTTTCCTGCTAAACATAAAGTTGCCTTCAAATGCATGCCAATGGAAGATGGCATTGCTCTACTAGCCTCATTGGACATAAGACTCATATATCTGTGGTCTGAGTGTAACTGGACAAAAATACCAGTATTCAGTAGGCATGTAATGATAGTACTAGAATTAATCTTTATGCCATGCCCAGTAGAACTAGCACACAAGTTTCTTGTATCTGAACCTGCTTGTGATCTGTAGTGGCACTCGCAAGCAAGCCAAACGCATCCAAGCAAAATGTACAGCGCAAACAAGGCTCCTCCTTACCTCTAGTACGTCTTGCCCTCTCTCCATGGTGAACATGAGCGTGCCGAAATCAACAGCCACGAGTTTGGTCGCCACCGATCCAGTCCGTAGCACATTGCTCCACCTTGTCGCGATTCCTACCACACATCCTCCTGAAAAAAGTTGGGAGAATTTCAATGGACAAAGAGCAAGAAAGAACCTACAACGAGCGCGCGGTGTGAGGCGATCGAAGGATCCGCACCCCGGAGCAGGGGACGCCGAGGCGGAGCTTGACGAGCCGAACGAGGGGCCGGCGTGGCGGCGGAGGAGCTCTGCCCGGACGGCGGCCGGATCCATCCGCGACAAGTCCGGCGGCGGGTCCCGCGCGGGGGCCGCGCCCGCGACCAAATGGCGCCAGTCGTCGTCCTCCTCGTCGTCCACCACGTCGCGCAGGTCGTCCGTGATGGACACCCGCTTCGCCCCCAGTGCCGTCTCGCCGACCGCGCACAGGAGGACGGCGGCGGTCTTCGCCATGTGAATAGGCCGACGGTTTGTCTCCAAACTAGCGTAGCTAACCAACCAATGCCATAACATACCGAGGACTTATTTGTGAGTTTTTGACACATATAATACGTATTTACAAAAAAATAACTACATATACATAATATATATAATAAAAATGATACTTCTACCATCGATCACCATCGATCACCGGATGATAATTCCCTGCAGCAGACACGTAGATTATTGGAGCCCAGCATCGTACGGTAGGCGCATGCTGCCCAACTACCATGCGGCGGGAGGCAGCACGGAGGAGACAATGCGTGGCGCCTGCCGCCCTGTGAGTAGATGGCAGGCGTTTGCACCCGCCCACGGGATGGTAGGTGATTAAGCCAGCTAAATTACCTGTCTAAATTAATAATTTATAATTTTTTATATTTGTAAATATAGCAAATGAGTTCAAAAAATTATGAAATTTTTGGTGGAACTTTTCAAGGCATCTTTGGTATATTGTGTAACTTTTTTTGAAATTTTTCAAGGCCATTTGCTACCTTTAAAAATTCTTGGAACGAAGTATAATTAATCAGGTGATTAATCAGTCATGCGCCACTTTAAGAATTTTTAGAGGTAGCAAATGATCATGATAAATTACAATTTTTTTTAGCTTCCTGATGCAGTGTGCCACGTTGTATAATTTTTACGTAATTGTTCGCACTACTTTACTACCTCTAAAAATTATTTAAGCAGCGCATAATTAAACAGATGATTAAGCACTAATAGCCAAAGCCTAATGGCCTACCGTCTGACTACTGTGCAGCACCTGGCCAGCTGCATAGTGGTTGGGCAGCAGGCAATTAGTTCTTAATCACCTATTTAATTATGTGCTGCTTAAATAATTTTTAGAGGTAGCAAAATGGTGCAAAAAATTACCTAAACATTATACAACATAGCAAACTACATAAGAAAGCTCCATAAAAATTTTGTATTTTTTCACAACAATTTTCTACTCTAAAAATTCGTAGAGTGATATATAACTGCTTAATCGCTTGGTTAATTATACGTCGTTCCAAGAATTTTTAGATATAGAAAATATCTCAAAAATTGCCAAAAAAAATCACACAGTGTACCACAATGCCTCAGAAAGCTCCATCAAAAATTTCATAAATTTTTAAACTCATTTGATATATTAACAAATTTAAAAAATTATAATGTAAAATTATGAATTTTGGTAGGTAATTAAGTCGGCTAATTAGCCAATTTTATCACTTGCCATTTTGTGGACAGATGGCAAGTGCCATGTGTCGACTATTGGGCGCTGCCGTCTGGTGGCGGAACAGCAGAAGTGCTATTTTTGTCCTCACATACGACTATTTCTATAAATATACGTTGAAAAAGTGCTATGTATGGCAAATTCGGAGTACATAAAATTACCAAAAAATACACAATTAAGTCGACTATATTGGAGACTTTACATAAAATTTTATAATTTTTAGAGCTCGTTTGCTATATGTAGCAATTCCTACAAATATCGAAATCATATGAATTTTCGAGCAATATTCAGAGGGGATAAAATTGTAAAAAAAATCACACAATGAAGTACGTTGTGTCAGGAGCTTGCATAAAATATCATAATTTTTTTACCTCATTTGCTATATTTAAAAATTTGAACAAATATAATGTAAAATTATGAATTTTGGCAGTGATTAAGCCGGCTAATTAATCGGCTTAATCACCTGTCATACCGTGGGCGGGCGGCAGGCGCCTATCGTCTGCTCACAGGGCAGCAGGTGGCATGCTTCGTTTCCCCGTGCTACCACCCGCCCACCGGATAGCAAATACGTCGTGCATACGGCTAGTTTTATAAATATCATTGTAAATAATGCCAAATCCGCTAAAAACTCACCCAAAGGCCACTTTTAACGCAGAATCTACAATGTTTGATGCATGGGGGAAATTTGAAGTGCTGAAGCAAATTCAATTGGTCAATTAAGGTTGGAGGTAACATTAGAGAACACGAGTACACTTATTTACATGGCATTTAAACTTCAGAGGAGGTTTAGAGACTGTTTAATTGCAGTTGCTGCAATAAACATTGTATACGAATCAGTTTCTGCGATAGACTTCAACGGTTCCAACTTGACTAAGGGTCTGGTTGGCCCAGTATGGCCTCATCACCGGAGTCATCTTCATCTTCACTCAGGTCTTCGTCGCTCGACTTATCTTCTGGGATTATGCCAGCATCCTCTGGTTTGGCATATTTTTCGCAGTATTCTGCAGAACCATGAGCAACGAAAGTCAGCTTTCAAGTACCGAGGAAGAGAGCACAATCCAATAAACATGTGCATGGTTAAGAAAATAATATCTTTTAACCAATGATTCACTTAGTATATATCAGAACAAGTCAGCATAAATTTGATTAAATGAAATGATTAAGAGGCACTATATTCTAGTAGAAGCACCTCCAGCTCCTCCTGTACCAGCAAAAGAAGTCACTGATTGAGCAAATGCATCAGAAGAAATGGAAACAATTGAGCACTTAAGACACTGCGTCAGGTCCCAACATTTCCCAACCACAAAATCCATTGCGTTTTTCTTGAGATATACATGTACTTTAGAAGATATGTTTTCAGGATTTCTTAAAATATGGAACCCTTCCAGTGATTCGACCTGTTTTTCGCATCACCCCATGATCTCCTATCCAGGACAAACCCATATAATCCCTTCAAGAAACACTGTCCATACAGTTCCACCCTGTGCTAAGGAGGGATGGTTTCATGTAGGCAAACCAAACAACCAGTAAGTGAACCCTGGATGTTAAGAGTCTAATTATTTGATTTGTGCAAGTCGTATGCATTACCCTACATGCTTAAAAAGTATGCAGAAAACTTAGAATACTAGACTTGGACATCGGCAAATTGGGCAGCCAGGTCACATTTTATTTAGCAATGACCACGAACAAACTAGTATTTCAATTTCAAGAGTGCAACAAGACCATAAACAAATTATAATTACATAAACATCTCCGTGTACCATGTAAATTCTACTTACTGCAATGAATGCATGTAGCCTCTAGTATTATAATCAAACAAAGACCACAAACATAACATACAGCCTCTAGTATTATAATCAAATAAATAAATTTAGTTATCTATGTAGAACTACTAATTTGAAAACACAATAGAACACCTATAACCAACATTCATTGGTGGCTTCTTACCTAAAGGGTAGCCTATCTCAAAGTGGTCTTCAGCATGTGTCTATAACTGATAATTGGTTCTCGTCTAAATGCATACAGCGACATAAATTAAAAAGATAAGTCAGTGTTGCAAGACTGCCATGTACAATGAAGGAGATAGATTACCTCTCTTTCTACAAGGTCACAAAGGAGTGAAAAGAGAATCCAATGGATAGCATTTTGACTATTGATGTGATTGTTATGTATGTTAAGTAAGCCAAACATGATGCAAGATAGATAGGAATAAACAGATAAGACGTAAATCTGATCACCTTTCACTTTCTGTTCATAAGCAGGGCGATCACGCATCATCAGTGAAGCGGCGTCTCCATTCAATGGATCGGAAGGATTTGGATATAATAAAAGTTGCGGAAGGAAGACTTCAAATACATTGACAAGATCTGCAAAATACAGCACATATGTTCAAAGCTGAGATTGTTGCAACTACAACGAATGTAGCTCTATTTATACAGACAATGTAACAGAGGCAACTAGCACTCCAGCAGGGCCATCCATACAAATAATGAAAATTGAAAGATCAATTTTACCAAACATTGGGCTCCATGTCTGGTTAATGACATCCAAACAGACAGAACCAGACCTACAATTTGCGTTCATCCAAAGTGGTCAGAAAATAGAAAGTTATCGCGGTTCGAATCACAAGAGCAAAAATACTGAAGATGAAAATACTCACATTTCATCAACATTTGGGTGATACATCTTATTGATGAAGCTAACTGATGGGGATTTGTAAGGATATGCATCGGGCAATTCTACTCTTACCTTCCATACACCACCTTGATAAAGACCTATTAAATTCAGCACAACATCAGTGAGATAGTGCAGCTGCTCATCTTATTTTACTGATATGAAAATAGGTCTGAAGCTTAACAACAACAATAAGATACCACTAAAGGCAACATACAAAGAAAAAAAACTAGTTCCATTAAACTTTGAGATATAGTCATCGTTGTTCTTAAGCTAAACCAGTATAAGCAACAGGCCACAATGATCAAGAAAAAATCAACTTTCTCGAAACTTGCTTCAGTCCATCTAGATCAGAAATCAGAAGCTACAGAATCATCGGCCCAAGAAACTGAATCAAATCGGCTTTGTGCGTCAACACCGTACTTTCATTAGGCCCACGAAATTCAACAAAGAACTCCTGCATCCCGTCATTCACCATCTCCACCTTGTAGTCGCTCATCATCCTGCAAGCATCAACAGACACAGAAATTCAGAGCAAGAAATCCCCCACTAAAATCCCAAAAAGAATCTAAAATACTCCAAGATCCTCACAGCTTCATGAGGTCCATCTCGCGGCGTTTGCTTGGAGAAGACATCCTGGGGGGAAATCAAGAATCTGTCGCTCCTCTCTTCCTCCTCTTGAGATGCGTTCTTGTGGATAAGAGGAAGAAAAGAAAAGATTTCTTAGTCTGTGTTCCTATCTCCTGTATTACTGTGTATATTATTATTCAAGGTTGTTATCGGGATGGCCAAGACAGGAGGTGAGAAAAGCACAGGGGAAAGGGACAGAGGAGAGGAGGAAGAAGACTACAGACGAAGGAAAGAAATACTACGCTCCAAGCCTCCAAGGTGTGGCTTTTGGTTATTAAGCTGAAACTACATTATAACAATTATTGATTTTTATTGAGTTATTTAATTAAAAAATAAGAAAAAAATTGCAAACATCATTATATCTCCACAGACAATGCAAATAAAAAATAAAAACAAAAAAAAGTCAAAAACAGCTAAACCCCCCCCCCAGTCAAAATTAGAAGTCAACATGTTCTAAATAACTTCTGACTTAAAAAAGTAAGAAGTCAAATAAAACTAGAAGCAGAAACCGCTTGAAGCAGACCCTTATAATACAGGTGCATGAGTTACTTAGCAAAAAAATATTTTTACTTGTCATACAGGACACATGATATGTTTATTGTAGCATCGCTGCTTCATTAAGCACCGTACTTGACATGTGCTTACGCATATAATTAACTCTAATTTATAGATAATATAATCATCTAAGCCCCTAAAAGGTGGTGTTTACATTGGATGGGATTACTCCTAAATAGATGCTTGATGATTTAGCTATGTTCTCTTACCTTAAGTACACATGTAAAAGTGATGTAAATAATGTACAGAAAAAAGAAACAGGAGAAACAAGTTTTTATGTGGAAAATCCTTGCAAGAAAAAACTTATAATGAGGAAATATTTACAATAGAGCTCTTGCTCTTTCTATAGACTACTAAGGTGTGTGTCTATATATATATATATATATATATATATATATATATATATATATATATATATATATATATATATATATATATATATATATATAGGAAAATTACATAAGGCACCAACATCCGATACACGTATATGATTAATAATTTTTTGAGTTTGGGTATGAAAATATTTTATACCCTTGATATATTTATGGTAAGTTTTGAACTCAGTTCAAACTAGTTTGAACTACTTTTGAGTTCAATGTGACTACAAGATGAGTATATACCATAAAAATAGTTCAAACTAATTAAACTGAAGTTGAATTTAATTTTTTCAGAGTTTGACATCTCAAATATACTTTTTATGGGTATATGAAGATACCCACATCAAACGTTATAATCTCAAAGCAAATCAACTGGTATTGATATGGGTGCCTAGGCACCATGGTGCATGAAACACTCGTCCTATATATATATATATATATATATATATATATATATATATATATATATATATATATATATATATATATATATATATATATAGGGTGAGGAAAACGAGATCCGCATGGAGAGAAAGCCGAATCAGATTCGGTTGCTACAGGTTGACACCATGTCTCATATAGCTTGCGCATAGCCCCGGCACCGCCCATGCCATGTCTGGCATGAGACAATGCAGTGTCCTATATGGTACGGTATGAATTTGAATTAACTTCAACAATCTCCACCTTGAATCGAATTCTCTCCAGCAGTCGAAATACATGATGAATTCCTTCAATAAAATTAGCATGAATACTTTACGCGCCGAAAGTCCAAAGAACTAGTGAGTAATACCACCTAAGTCTGAGCAAAGTTCACACTTAGTGGCAGGAATTGGCTTTGTCAATTATTAGCTGGATTATTATGAGTACTTACCTTGCTAACTTTAATATCATCTTGAGTAATGACACCTCTAATGTAGTGATACCCCGTATAAATATGCTTTGTTCTATCATGGAATATTTGATTTTTTTCGTAAGGCAAATAGCACTCTGACTATCACAAAAATATTGTAGAGTAAGATGTATTCCACAAAGCTCAATAAACAAACCTCTTAGCCATACGACTTATTTGTAAGCTTTAGGAATAGCCATATACTCAGATTCTGTAGTAGATAAGGCAATAGTAACTTATAAACTTACTTTCCAGCTAACAGCACACTCTCTAACGGTGAATACATAACTAGTAAGACCTTTTTATCCAAATCTTTAGAAAAATCAGAATCCACATAGCCAATTAGTCCATCTTTAGTCTTCCCAAATTGCAAACAATTATTGAATATACCCCCCTAAATATTTGAAAATCCATTGAACTTCTTTCTAGTGCTCTTGTCCGGGATTAGTCATGTATCTACTAACAATATTTAATGATTGAGATAAATCAGGGCGAGAACATATCATGGCATATATAAGCGAACCAACTATATTCGCATATAGAACTCTAGACATGTACTCTACTTCATCATTTGATTGTGGACATGATGCTAAAAAAAAGTCTTAAAATGCAGCTAAAGGAGTACTTACCAATTTGGCCTTATGCATGTTGGAACGACGAAGAATTTTATTAATATATCCTTTTTGATTTAGATATAATTTGACAAACCGTCTGTCTCTAATGATTTCCATACCAAGAATCTTCTTTGTTGGACTGAGATATTTCATCTTAAATTCACTATTTAATTATGCCTTCAACTTTGAAATTTCAACCTTATCTTTTGCAGCAATCAACAACTTTGAAATTTCAACCTTGTCTTTTGCAGCAATCAACATATCATCAATATATAGTAGCAAATAAATAGTTGAAACATTAACAGTTTTCAAATAAACACAGCTATCATACTCGGATTTTTTAAAATCTTGATATATCATAAATGAGTCAAATCTCTTGTGCCACTATTTAGCTAACTGTTTCAAACCATAAAGAGATTTCTTCAATCTGCAAGCAAAATTCTCCTTTCATGGAATGACAAAATCTCACAGTTGCTCCGTATAAATGTCTTCTTCTAATCCTCATATAAGAGCGTGGTTTTCACGTCCAATTGTTCAAACTCATAATCATGTATAACCACAATGCTGAGTAAAATACGAATAGAGCTATGCTTCACAGCTGGAGGGAAAATATATGTAAAATCAATACCTAAAATTTGGCTCTATCCTTTAGCAATCAGCCTTGATTTGTACCTAAAATTTTGTTTCAGATGCATCTTGTTAATCAAATTCTTGGTAATGCAAGTATGCTCTAGCTTCCGTCATAATACAAAAAAGATGAACATGAGCATAGGCCATTACCACGCACGCACGCACGTGAGACATGAATGCGCTCCTAAGCACATGCCTAGAAATACGTGTGTTGGGGATAAAGGCGGGCATTGAGATTTGAACTCTACTGGTTGGAGCCCACAACCCTGCTCCAAGTTGTGTCTTACGTCTCTTTTTCGGGGGCACAGACCATCTTATACTATGAAAGGTAGCTTATGAACTTTATTTTCTCTCTCTCTCCTCCATATCAGCTTTTAACTAATGTAGCTTAGTTTTAAGAGACAACTGATAGAACATGGTGAATTATATTATGATTAAGGTTGTCATAATCGTGATCTTGAATTGGATCGGCGGTTCTTCAGTAGGATCGCAAATCATAGGAACGATGTAGAATATAAGATTTTATCTGATTCTACTAAAAAAATATTTTTTATAAAATCTACCTTGTATTTTAACACATCTACTTTTTAAAAACTATACTTTAGAACTTTTGTTTACAAAAATGTAGTGCAAAGGAAATATCATTTGTTATTTATGCAAATTATAATGGATATGAAGAAATAAAAAATGAAAAGTTACAAGTAAAGGGACATATACAAGTAATTATTTATAATGAATCACTAGAATCGGTAGATCGGGCAGCATAGTATGAAAATTTTGATCACATGCCTATAATTTTTTATTAGAATCATAATAATATTAAGATTATACTAAATTAAAACTCTGCCATAGGATCGATCTGATCAATCTGGGTCATAGAAACGTAGAATCATATAACTATAATTGAGATTCTAGCAACCTTGATTATGATCAAGTACGGAGCAAAGCAGGAAACAAGCAAACCAGAAGGAAACTGGAGCCGGAGACTGCATATAATGACATTGCATATCGGAGAATGCTTCTGCAGTCTCCAAACACAATGGAAGGGGGAGTGAATGTGCAGAGTGCGACATCACAGGCGTGCGACGAGAATTCTGTGCAACCTGCAAAATTTGCATGTACAGAGTAGTTGGACACATTTACTGGCAGTTAACTCCAAAAGAGAGATGGTCCGGATTTGCTCATGTATCAATAGCAGGGGCGGATCTACAGTGGTTCATGGGTGTTCAGCTGAACACCCAAATTTTTTGACAAAAAACTTAGTATATATGAGCTATAATACACACATATATATATAGTTGGACCAAATCACATGTTAATAGCCACAAATTCATCGGCCGGCCCGAGAGAAATGCAGCCCAGCTCTAGCCCGCATCGGCGCCACCCCGCGTGAAGCCAGCCCAGCCCATTGCGCGGCCTGCCGATCCCCCCGCCCCCGGTCCCGGTCCCCCCACCCCCGAATCCCCATCCCCATTTCTCCCTTCGGCAAATCCCGAAGGCCCTAACCCTAGCGCATCGGCGACAGGCGACTCGGCACCGCGACGGCGCGACCAGCGGCAATGGCGCGCCTCGTCGCGTCGGCCTCCGCTCCACCGGCGATCGCGCCTCGCAGCCTCCGCCCTCCGCTCCGCCCGGCTAGATCTGGGGCGAGGCTCTCGAGCCTCGGCTCGTGCCGCGCCGCGCGCCCTTCGCGACCGGCTCGGCCCTCGCTCCGCGCCTCGCCGCGATCCACGACCCGACGATCGGCGACCGGGACCGCACGAGCGCGCCGGGCCGGCGCTCGAGCCTCCGCCGGCAGCCGGCTAGATCTGGGCTCTCGGACCTTCGGCTCGTGCGCGCGCGCGCGCGCGCAGATGCCGCCGCGACCACCGGCGGCGCCTCGCGCCTCGGCCCTCTACTCCGCAGCTCCGCCGCACGACCGCACCAGGCGCGCCAGCCCTCCGCTCCCACTCCGCCTCCGCGCCGACCCTCCGGCCCTCCGCTTCCACTCCGCTCCGCCTCCAGAGCTCGAAGACTTGTTCTCAGGTGAGGCAAGTGATTTCATCAAGGAAGAGGCAGAGGTTATACTCATACGGCTTGGGGATGCAGTGCGTGGAACAGTTGCTGAATTTGCCAATGCGATACAGGGGGAGACTTCTCGTAGGCCACCGCTGGCGGGAGATCCACCCGCTCACGCGGTACGTCATGAACTATGTCCGACTGCTTGCAGATTACAGCCGCTCACTGAATCTTCTTCTTGATGACTGGGAGACGGAGCTGGAAAATGGGGGCGAGAATGCAAATACGACTCCCAACTGATCATCAGATCATGGTTTGTTATGCTTCTTAATCTGCAACTTTGATTTATGTTACTGTATGCTTGCCTAATTATCTTCCAAATCCAAAAAAGGGTCTTAAACAATTGCATATTGGAACCAGAGAAAATCCTATTAGCAAGTTAATAAAATTGCATTGTCGCTTGTCATGTTGTACTCAGAGAAAATCCTATGAGCATGATCAACAAGCTTATCGACCTGATCAATAATTTCGAACACCCATTCCAAAATTCCTGCGTCCGCCACTGATCAATAGTAACGTACAAATATCAACCTTCTATAATTCAGCTTTCAAGTCAATCAATAACTGAAAATTATTTGTTGAACGATGCTTTATGTATAACCGAACGATGCAGAAACAACTTAAAATTACCAGAGTGAAATCTGTTCTCAAACACACCCTACTTCCACCAAAGCTAAAGTTGATGAGTTATATATCCAGGTCCATTAAATTCATGTACTTCTATAGGTCAAAGGTCAAAACTAATTACAATTTGATAGAAATTTTCCAAATTTAACATGTACGATGAGAAGGGATAAGCTATCATCACAAATGGGACAACAAATCTGTGTTATAGTATACTGATCCTATCATAGCTTATCCAACGTTAGACTATGTGGATAGATCATGAATTTAGTGATGATGAATAATTGATATGTGGTGATCGTTTTGGCTTCAGCTTTTAGCTTCCGGCTTATTTTTCACTATTCATAAATTTCGTCTTTTTCTGAACTTTTGGCTTTTTGTTGAGCTTTTTTGCCGGTTCTTTTTTCCCCGTATTTGTTTGTATTATACGTAATAGGCTAACATATTTTTTGTATTTTTTTAATTTTTTTAAATTTAATTATGGTAAATAAGCATCTGTCAGCTACAGTGTTTTTTCAGCCAGCTACAGTGCTTTTCAGCCATAAGCCACCAAAAATAAGCCCAAATGATCACCACCTTATTAGGTTGCATTCAAATTTGCAGCTGTGAAAGATTTAATTGATGCTCTTTTGGAAAACTTGAATTGCACGAATATTCAGGATAAGCAGTCTGACCACCTTGTATTGGGCGGTATGATTGGCAGGTTTTGACCATAGACGGTAGTCGGAGGTGTGGACCTCAATCGATAGTCGGTAGTCTGATCAGTTTTGTGTTGGGCGATCCGAATGGCCCTGTATTGGGTGGTCCGATCAGCAGACTTCGACCACGGTCAGAAGTCTGAGCGTTTATGAGCATGTCAAATAAACTATGGCAGGTCGACCACGGACGGTCGGAGATACAGTGAATCAGTCTCAGCTACAGTGAACCGGTCGTAGCTACAGTAAATTGGTCGTTGGTTGTAGCTACAATACCTGGCCGGTAGTCGTTGCTGCAGTACCTAATCAGTGGTTATTGCTATAATACCTGGTCGATAGTCAATAGCTACAGTATCTGGTCGGTACTCGGTGATCGGTAGTCAATGCTACAGTACTTGGTTGGTACTCGGTAGTCGGTGCTATAGTACCTGGTCGATACTCGGTGATCAGTAACTGTTGACTTTGTGATCGGTAGTCGTAGACTTCGCAATCTGTTGTCGTAGTCGTCGAATTTGCGATCGGTTAGACCTAGCAATCGGTAGTTGTAGGCTTTGCGATCGGTTGCCGTAGGCTTCATGTTCGGTACTCGTAGGCTTCAAGTGGTTTAATTCTTGTGATCTTTGAGTACCTCAAGTACTCATGTGTGTTGGGCCAGCGGTCTGACCGGCCTAAGCATGGCGGTCTTATCGATTTTACTAAGCGGTCTGAGGTTGATTTCTGGAAAACGTAAAAATTGAGATCGTGGATGATCAGGTTCATAGTTATTGATGGTTAAGGGTGTGATTTACATGTGTGGACTAATGTCAGTTAAGATGGAAAGAACTTGTGTTGGGGAAAAAGTTCTTTGGCCTTTGCATGTGCAGGTTGGGCATGGAGATGATCATAATCGGTGATGAGCAGGACCGGGACTAGGAGAGGGAAAATGTGGAACCGTATGGCGCCTACATGGCGTGACAGTCATCCGGGCGATGGTAGTGGTAGACGTAATTGCAACTCGGGTTGGCACACCAGTAATACGGGTGGTAGCCACTGCTGAGGAGTACTACCTCCTTATTGTTCCTCTCCCTGATCATTACCCAAGAAGTTCGTTGTTGTTGATCGTCTTGATTTGGAGCTCCTCCCGTAACTCTTCTAAGCGGATGTGCAGTTTGTAGATATAAACCTGGGTAGGTATTTGATACGATGGATCCACCCACTCGGTGAATTTGCAATACGCTGTCTGCAAGTAAGACGAGGTTAGTACAAGTGTTCCATGTATGCAAGTATATGTAGGTAACAAGCCACTTACCATGAACAGAGGATAGCAAAAGAATCAACATCCTAGGTGGATGTTGCCATCACAAACCTGCACCACCGCATCACCCCTCTGCTTGCACTGTAGGCAAGGCTCGGGGATGTATGGGTAGTCATAAAGGGGATTTCTAGGGGTGTACAACTCACTAGTTTCTAGCGACATATTAGGGATTAGAGGGTCAGGGACCTCAGGGTTCAGGGGACCATAGATGCTCATGTCTTCGAGGTAAGGGTCACAGCCTTGAAACCCAGCCCGTGTTCGTCATCCCCTCCTATGCCTTGAGCTTGTAGCCCTATCTGCCATACTTCTATTGCTGTAGTGAGATTTCTTGCAATATAGAAAAAAGCATGTTTGAGTGTTTCGTACGAAATATGTGTTAAAATCATGTATTAGTGTCCGCACAAAATTCACATGAAAAGTTACAGAAAAGAAACATGACAATATTTGGACTGAACTTAATTTAAAACGCACTTAATTTGCATTACCGAACATTAATTCATTGTAAGTTACATAGTAGAAAATGTCAGCCTTATAAAGAATGGACGAGTACACAGGTGCAGGTGCTATAAATCGCCAGGTCTACAGGGCAGCCAACGAAGTGTGCCTATTCAGGTAGTTCCTCATGTAGTGGTGTAAGATCGAGGAGGCCGACTAGAGGGGGGTGAATAGGAGGTTTTAAAATTTTCGTCTAATTCTAATTAGCAATTTTAAACTTGATGGATAAATAGAGCAAGATAACACTAACACCACTAATCAACCTAGTGAGGTTCAAACAATCACTAGCACAAGTAATCGACTAAGAGCAATAACGAATAGTAGAGAATAACAATTGCTACTCTAACTAATCAAGCAATCAAGTTATATGAATGAAGAGCGTTGCTTGAAAGAAAATGATCACAAGAGAGCAAACCACAATTGACACGATTACTTTTTACCGTGGTGATCGGAGACTTGCCGGTCTCCCCTAGTCCACGTTGAGGTAAGCCCGAATAGGGGTGGAAACGGATCAGATACGGTCGAATAGTCTCAAATACGAATACGAATCTATATTTTTAAAACGAATACGAATATAAATTCGAATATTTCAAATACGGATACGAATATTCTCGAATACGAATACGGATATTTTCGAATACGGATTTTCTCGGATACGAATATCGGATAAAACGGATTCCTAACGGTTTTGCCGATTTTTCATCGATTTTTGACCGGTTACCAGTTTTAAACCGCCTAAATTCAAGTTTTGAATCACAAAATTTGTACGGATTTTTCATGGGTTCTAAAAACGGATCGAATAGTCTCGAATACGGATACAGATACGAATATTCTCGAATACGAATGCAAATACGAATACTCTCAAATACGGATACGAATATTCTCGAATACGAATACGAATATTTTCGAAAACGGATTTTGCTTACCAAATTCGGATTTCTCTCGGATACGAATATCGGATAAAACGAATTATCCGTTACCGTTTTCCACCCCTAAGCCCGAACAAATCGGACCGGCTTCACGAATGAGCCTAAACACCTCGATCACTTTTGGTAGCCCTTCCCCTCTCCGGGTAGGCGAGCTCCGAGCCTTCACAATCTTCCGGGCCTTCTCACAATCTTCTTGAGAAGATCACCGAAACTCCGCCAAGCCGTCTAGGTGCCGGCAAGCACCAAGAGAATAGACCACTGCGGCTTGATCTCACTCAAGTGCTCAATGGATCAACTAGAATGCAATGCACTTGAATTTTGGGTCAACTACCTCAAATGAATGCACAAGTGAGTGAATGAGGTGTGAGAGGTTGCACTAGGCTCAAATGTATTCAATGGATGTTCAACAACATGTCCAAGTTCGGTGGGGTGTATTTATACCTCACCAACCTCAAATAGCCGTTACAATAAACAATCCTGAAAATTGAAATCCGAACTACCGCAGTAAAACCGCGGTACTTCCGGACTCTCGACCGGACGAACGGCTATGTCGAGAGTCGGCAACCGTTGGTCAATGAGTGCGGTACTACCGCCGTTGAAAATACGGTACTTCGGACGTCCGAAGTTCCGCTCAGACCCGTACTTCGATCTCAACGAGTCTAAGTTTTATTCTCGCGCTCTCGAAATAACGTTCGCACGTATCCGGAACTTCCGCACATGCGGTAGTTCCGCAGTAAAACCGCGGTACTTCCGTTTTCGAGAGGCTAAGTTAAACTCGGCGCTCTCGAAATAAAGTTCCGCTCGGTGCGGTACTACGGTTATCCGTAGTTCCGCAGTCAACCCGCGGTACTTCCGTTTCCGAGACTAAGTCCGAGTCCGGCGCTCTCGAAATAACGTTCGCCGCGCGCCGGTACTCTACGGACTGCGGTAGTTCCGCCCAATACACACCGGAACTACCGGATTTTCTGACAATGCACAGATTTGATTTAATTTTAATTTCTAAGTGCATGCATGATCCTAAATTGATCCAAAAGAGCACATTTGAACATGATCAAGCAATCACCATGATCCCTCTTAATAGTACGGCGTCTATCCTATAATCCGGTCTTCCAACCTAACTCCAAGACCGGTAAAATAAAATAGATACCTAAACTATTTACCTTGTCGCCCTAGAGATCTTGAATCTTCATGGGATATTTTGTGAGCCTCTTTCTTTGCCATTTGAACTTATCCTTTCAAACACTTAATGCACACATTAGTCCCATATTCACATAAATTCAT
This sequence comes from Dendrocalamus sinicus, assembly GCA_036346575.1. Lineage (NCBI taxonomy): Eukaryota > Viridiplantae > Streptophyta > Magnoliopsida > Poales > Poaceae > Dendrocalamus > Dendrocalamus sinicus. The sequence goes on along the minus strand of CM070648.1, from coordinate 50,483,506 downwards.
TAATTACCAAAACTAATATTTTTAGGGACCTAGATGCTTTCAATCTCCCCCTTTTTGGTAATTGATGACAACAAGAGCAATTTATGAGAAGAATTTAAGATTTGGATATACTCCTAGTTTGCAAGATGTATATCACAAGGTCTTTGAAATTTTAGCAGTTTAGAACATGGGGAATTTTTGCAATTTAGAAACTAATAAGAAAGAGCTCCCCCTAAACATGTGCATCAAATTTTATAGGAATTTATCAGGCATGATTACATCATAGCATTACAGCACATTCACCAAAATTCAAAGATACGCAATAGACAAGTAAACAAGCATTGCATTAAGGACATGACATAGTTCATTACAACGCATCAGAAATTAAAATACTAAACATCCACAGAGTTTAAACCACACAACCGCAATACAATACATGGTTCATTTCACCATATTTTATTACAAAGCCCAAAGGATAGATAAAGACTTAAACTTCTCCTTGCTACAATTTCTCCCCCTTTGGCATCGAAGTACCAAAAAGAGGAGCTAGTCCTGAGCTGCACTGGGAGAAGGAGGACCACGGCGACGAGTGCGGCGACCATAGCGAACTGGAGAAGGCGACTGAACTGCACTCTCCAAGGATGATACGCGATCACCAAGAGAAGATACAGTAGAGATCAAGACATCCTGCCGCTCCTCAAGTCTAAGTATGGCGGAGTAAATCTGGGAAATCGACACATCGCCCTCGCCCTGGGGAGGAGGATCAGCAGCTGCCTGATGCTGAGGCTGAGATTGAGCACGGGAACGAGCAGGAGCAGGAACAGGAGGCTCTGCACGCGGCTTGTATGGCTTGTGCGGGGTGCAGAGTGCTCCTCGGTATCCAGTCTTCCGAATGATCACAACCATGATGAATGGTGCAAAGTTGATCCTTTTCTGTTTGTCATTCTTATTGGCGTCGATCCCCCTGATGATAAGATCCACCACATCAAACTTTTGGCCGCGCATAATGTAATCAATTACATTCCACGCATGGCCACGAATAGCATCATAATTCCCACTCTTGGGAAGAATGGTGTGGTTGATGATCCTGTTGACAAGGCTGGAAATAGGGAGTAAGCCAATTGTCGTCCCCAGTGATCGTTCAGCTGCTTGGTCATAGTACTCTGAATATGCAGCAATAGGAAGAGCTCGCTTGCTGTACACCTTCTCATAGGCACTGGTTTCCGTCCCAAGTGCTAACTCAAACTCGTGCCTGGTGCACTCAATGAACTGAGTCCCTGTCATCCAACTCAGATGCTCAAAGTTGGGAGAGATGTACAGGGTAGCATATAACTGCCTAATCATGTTGTCCATATAGTTGCATTTGAAAGCAACAAGTTGATGAATATCGGCTTGCTGAAAGAGCTGATAAGCACCACTGAACTTGTCAATCTGCGACAAGTGATCCCAATCCACATATTTGTGTGCAGCAAACTTGCGAGCCGGACCATACATTTCTTGGTACACCTTCTCTTGAAACTTGGAATGAAACTGGGGGTTCATTGAGTTTCGAGGGCGTACATACTGACTGCGGCGACGAAGAATAACATAGTCCTCATTTGTGATCTTGGCGAGGTCAACTTCTTCATCTGCCGTTACCTCAGGCATCTCCTCATCTGAGACCGCATATTCCTCGCTCTCATGCGAGGCCTCAGATCCGCTCTCATGCGAATCCTCTGAGTCACTCTCAGGGTCGGAGGCGGGACCCTTGCCCTTGTGCTCCGCCGTCTGAGATGCAGGAGTCGAGGAGGAGGATTGACCAGCCGTGCCCCCATAGGACTTGTGCGAGACATTCTTCATCCTCGACATCTTCAATGACATAATAGGATAATCAAGGTATGAGGTAGAATAAGCGAAAGTAGGTTTGAAATTGAAAGCAATGAATTTCTGCTGTTCCAGGAAAAACGAAAGTACCGGCGGCAAAACTGCGGAACTTCCGGGAAATCCGGTAGTTCCGGCATTAAACATGCGGAACTTCCGGGACCCCGGTAGTTCCGGCCGCACGACCGGTAGTTCCGGTTTTTCTGGACATTTCTAGGGCATGATAAAAATTGAATCTTTTTGGGGTATTTCTTGGATTGAATCCAGTGCATGTATGAATAAACATTCCAATACCCCAAACAAACTATTTTGCCCAAAGAAACTACAGCAAAAATCGCTACATTTCAAATTTCACCTAATTTCAACTCTAGGGTCCTTAGAACAACATAAAAGGGGTTTAATCCGATTTACCTTGTGGAGGCGAAGGAGAGGAACCCTGGGAGTGTAATGAATCGCCCAAAAACGAAAAGCTCCCCTCGGATTCGAAGATCGGGAGAGGAGGAGGAGGAGTATTTGGGAGTTGGAGAGAGGTTTGAAGAGAGGAGAGGAGGAGGAGGCCCTCTGCGGTTTTGGGAGTGGGAGAGGAGAGAGAGTGATAGAAACGGAAAGAGTAAAGAGAGGGGAGTAAAGGCAGTCGACGGTTTTGGAAACCGCAACAAATCCCGCAAAAGGCGGTAGTACCGCGCGTAACACGCCGGTAGTACCGTGTTCACAGAAATTCTGGAAGTTCCGCGGATTGCACTGCGGTAGTTCCGGTTTTTCTGTCAGGAGCGGAAGTACCGCCCAAAGACTTGCGGTAGTTCCGGATTTTCTGGAACTTTTCAGGATTTGACTTTTGGAACTGGAAATTTTGCAAATGATCCCTAGTTTTGCATCCAACTAAAGTCATTCAGGATCATTATGCATCAATTGAGCTAATGCTATATTTTTGAAACTAATTTTTATGAATTTAAACGAATTTTTGACCAAAAATAGGGGAAAATCCAACAAAAATCCATATGAGCACAACAAATGAACAGAAATGGATGAAATGAGATTTCAAGCTACATTTGAGTAGTCTATGACATTTAATTCATTCCTTAATTTGCAAAAACGGCTTTCATCTAATGGTTTGGTGAAAATGTCCGCTAGTTGATTTTCGGTTCGGATGTGGCTAATTTCAATATCTCCCTTGCTCACATGATCTCTCAAGAAATGGTGGCGTATATCTATATGCTTGGTTCTTGAGTGTTGGACGGGATTGTTTGATATTTTGATAGCACTATCATTATCACACAAAAGAGGCATTTTATCAAAATTGATCCCATAATCCAACAATGTTTGCCTCATCCAAAGTAATTGAGCACAACAACTTCCCGCTGAAATATATTCGGCCGGCGGTTGAAAGTGCTACGAATTTTGTTTCTTGGATGACCAACACACTAGAGATCTTCCTAGAAATTGGCAACTACCGAGGTGCTTTTTCTATCCACTTTGCATCCCGCATAATCGAATCCGAATATCCAATTAATTCAAATTTTGCACCTTTGGGATACCAAAGCCCTATGTTGAGGAATGCTTTAAATATCTTAGAATCCTCTTTACGGCCACTAAATGGCACTCTTTGGAGAAGCTTGAAAACGTGCACACATGCATACACTAAACATAATGTCGGGCCTAGATGCGGTAAGATAAAGCAAACTACCAATCATGGATCTATAAAGCTTTAAATCTACCGACTTACCTTCTTCGTTGAGGTCTAGATGCCCGTTTGTTGCCATGGGTGTTTTGATGGGTTTGGCTTCTTCCATTCCGAATCTTTTGAGTAGATCCTTCACATACTTTGTTTGGCTTATAAACGTCCCATCTTTAAGTTGTATGATTTGAAGTCCAAGGAAGTAGCTTAGCTCACCAATCATTGACATCTCAAATTTCCTAGACATCATCTCACCAAATTCTTTGCAAAAATCTTGATTAGTAGAACCAAATATAATATCATCAACATAGATTTGACATACAAAGAAATCATCACCAATAATTTTTGTGAATAGAGTTGTATCTACTTTACCAATTTTAAAGCCTTTTGATACAAGAAAGTTACGAAGGCGCTCATACCAAGCTCTAGGAGCTTGCTTTAAACCATATAGCGCTTTGATAATCTATACACATGATTAGAGTATTTAGCATCTTCAAATCCCGGGGTTGTTCCACATATACTAATTCGAAATTGTACCATTAAGAAATGCACTTTTGACATCCATTTGAAACAATTTAATGTCAAAGCATGATGCAAAAGCAAGCAAGATTCTAATTGATTCAAGTCTAGCAACGGGCGCAAAAGTCTCATCATAATCTAAGCCCTCGACTTGAGTATAACCTTGAGCTACTAACCTTGCTTTATTTCTTACCACAATTCCGTTCTATCTTGTTTGTTTCGGAAGACCCATTTTGTGCCAATGACATTGTGCTCCTTAGGTCTCTCCACCAAAGTCCAAACATCGTTTTGAGCAAAATTATTCAACTCTTCATGCATAGCATTTATCCAATCCGGGTCATCTAATGCTTCTTCTACACGCTTAGGTTCAAGTGAAGATACAAAGGAATAGTGTTCACAAAATGAAGCTACTCTAGAGCGAGTTTGAACACCCTTACTCACGTCACCCAATATTTGGTCAATTGGATGATCCTTGGCTATTGCATTGTGAATCTTGAAAATATTTTGCGGTTGATCCTTTTCTTCATCTTCTATAACTTGAACATCGTTTGTTGTGGAAGAAGAGGGTGGTTCCACTTGTCTAGATGAGCTTGGTGATGTTGGATCCTTTTTTGGCTTGATGTCTCCGATTTGCATGTTCTCCATTGCCTTGCGAAGACTTTCATCTCCTACATCATCCAAGTTCTCATGCTCTTCTTGAGAGCCATTAGTTTCATCAAATTGAACATCACATGATTCTTTAACTAAACCCGAATTTTTATTAAAGACCCTATAGGCTTTACTATTTGAGGAATACCCTAAAAGGAAGCCTTCATCACATCGACTTTGAAATTTTGAGAGCCGAACACCTTTTCTTAGAATATAGCATTTGCAATCAAATACTCTAAAGTAAGAGATGTTCGGTCTCCTTCCAACAAGAAGCTCATAGGAAGTCTTTTTCAAGAGTCGATGTAAATAGAGGCGATTTATGGCATGACATGCGGTGTTAATAGCTTCCGCCCAAAACTTGTCGGAAGTATTATATTCATCAAGCATTGTCCTAACCATTTCAATTAATGTTCGATTTTTCCTCTCTACAACTCCATTTTGCTCCGGAGTGTAGGTTGTGGAAAGTTCGTGCTTTATTCCAAGTTCATCACAAAAGTCTTCAACTTTTGTATTTTTGAACTCGGAACCATTGTCACTTCTAATTTTCTTTATTTTAAAATCAAATTCATTTTGATCCCTTTTTGAAAAACTTTTGAAAATCCCAGAGGTTTCACTTTTGTCATTTAGGAAGAAGACCCATGTATATCTAGAGTAATCATCCACAATGACTAAACAATAGCTATTACCTCCAATGCTCTTATAGGTTGTTGGCCCGAACAAATCCATATGTAAGAGCTCTAATGGCCTAGAAGTCGACATGATACTTTTGGAAGGATGAGAATTAGCGACTTGCTTTCCGGCTTGACAAGCACTACAAAGTCGATTTTTCTCAAACTTCACATCCTTCAAGCCAACTACTAAGTCATGCTTAAAAAGCTTTTTGAGTTGAATCATTCCCACATGACCTAGCCTTCCATGCCACAACCAACCCAACGAAGTTTTTGCAATTAAACAAGTTTTTAAACAAGACTCATTTGAAGAAAAATCTACCAAATAGAGATTCCCGAATCTAAAGCCTTTGAAGACTAATTCATTATTATTATCTTTTGAGATTACAACATTTTCTTTTGAGAATGAGCATGTTAAGCCTAGATCACATATTTGAGCAACGGATAGCAAATTGAAATTTAATGATTCAACTAGAGATACATTAGAAATGGAAAGGTCGTTTGAGATAGCGATTTTACCCAATCCTAATACCTTTTCTTTGCTATTATCTCCAAATGTGATTTTGTCATTGCTTCTATTCTCAAATGTGGTGAACATCTTCCGGTCTCCGGTCATGTGTTGGGTGCAACCGCTATCCAACACCCAATGCCTTCCACCGGTTTTGTAGTTCACCTACAAAAGAAGATCAAGTTCTTTTAGGTACCCAAATTTGTTTGGGTCCTTGGAGGTTAGTGACCAAGGTCTTGGGTACCCAAATGGATTTCTTTTTAGCACCCAAAATCGAGGTGCCAATGAAATGAGCAATAACATTTCCATTTGTAGATTTTCTAAGCATATAACAAGAATCATATAAACCAATGGAATGCATGTTATTCTTAGAACAATCATTTTGCATATGTCCAATACACTGGCATTTTGTGCAATACTTACCATTTTCCTTTACAAACCTTGGAGGCTTGTATACCGGCTTCTTACCCTTTTGAGGGACATATCCAAGTCCCTCTTTGTTAAAAGAGCATCTTTGATCGCTTAGTAACTTATCAAGGGTTTCTTTTCCCTTGTAAGCCCTCTCTAAACTTTTGTTTAATTTTAGCACTTGTTCTTTTAAGTTTTTGTTCTCATTAGCAATAACATCATCATGAACAAGATTTAAAGCATTTCTAGAATCTACACTTGATGAACAAGGTATGGCAAGTAAATCATCACAACAAGTAGATATGCTAGACTTTGAAATTTCTATACTAGACATTTCATTCAAGATATTGCAAGTAACTCCAATGCTAGTACTAGATTTGTGATTTTCTTGGAGAAGCAAATCATGAGCTTCCTTTAGCTCCTCATAAGAGTCTTTGAGAGAGATGTGTTCTCTCTTTAAGACCTTAAACTTTGATTTCTCTTTTCCAAAAAATTCATTTAATTCAACTAGCATATTCATCAAGTCATCATATGAAGGCTCATCATCATCAAGCAAGTTTACCTTTTCTCCTTTAGCCATAAGGCATGTAGGAGTGGAGAATAGTGATGGAGTCTCCTTGATTGCAATGCCCACAAGCCCTTTCTTCTTGGGAGATTCATCCTCGCTTGAGTCGGAGTCCGAATACTCCTCTTCGGAGTTCCACTCACCAATATAGGCTTCATTCTTGCCATCCTTGTGAAGCTTCTTGAAAAGCTTCTTCTTGCCGTTGTAGTTCTTCTTCTTTGATGACTTCTCCTTGTCATCCTTCTTTGTTGGACATTGAGAGGCAATGTGCCCCTTCTCATCACATTCATAGCAACGAATGTTGCTAAACTTCTTGTTGGAGGAAGAATGCCATTTCTTGGTCTTCTCGTGGCTTGTGCTCCGAAATGGGCGCCTTCTCATGAACTTCTTCATTCTTCTTACTAGAAGCGCAAATTCTTCTTCGGAGTCATCCTCATCATCTTCTTCGGATTCTTCACTCATTACCGCTTTAGCCTTGAAAGCGGTGATCTTCTTATTCTTGGAAGAAGATTGCTCCAAGAGCTCTTCCTTGTTTTTCTTGTAGAGCTCGTTGGTGATGAGGTTGCCCAACAATTGTGTTGGTGTCATTCTTGCCAACTCCGGTGAGTTGAGGAAGAGAGTCACCAACACTTCATATTTCTCCGGCAAGGCCCTAAGCATCTTTCGAACAATATCAAGATCGGAAAGGTTAGTTCCAAGGCCCTTAAGCTCATTCACAATATTGTTGAGCCTTGAGTACATCTCATTGATGTCTTCATGGGGCAACATTGTGAATGTCTCATATTTGATCCTAAGCCGATGCAATTTGGCCTCCTTGACCGTGGATGTCCCTTCGTGTATTTCCGAAAGGGTAGTCCAAATAGCATGAGCCGTCTCAAGATTGCTCACCCTATTGAACTCATCCGCGTTCAAGGCTCCAAATAGAGCATTCATAGCTTGGGCGTCTAAATGAGCATTACGCCCGTCTTGGTCCGTTGGGTGATCCGGATCAAGAGCCATAACGTAACCCTCATTTACGACTTTCCAAATTTGAGGACTCATGGCCTTTAAATAAATAGACATCCTAATTTTCCAATAAGCATAATTTGAGCCATCAAAGAGAGGTGCCTTTCCTATTGCTATACCCTCACTAGCCATCCTTTTCTCTCTAGACGGTTAAGTCTAAAATTGAGAGACCAAGCTCTGATACCACTTGTAAGATTGAGGAGGCCGACTAGAGGGGGGTGAATAGGAGGTTTTAAAATTTTTGTCTAATTCTAATTAGCAATTTTAAACTTGATGGATAAATAGAGCAAGATAACACTAACACCACTAATCAACCTAGTGAGGTTCAAACAATCACTAGCACAAGTAATCAACTAAGAGCAATAACGAATAGTAGAGAATAACAATTGCTACTCTAACTAATCAAGCAATCAAGTTATATGAATGAAGAGCGTTGCTTGAAAGAAAATGATCACAAGAGAGCAAACCACAATTGACACGATTACTTTTTACCGTGGTGATCGGAGACTTGCCGGTCTCCCCTAGTCCACGTTGAGGTAAGCCCGAACAAATCGGACCGGCTTCACGAATGAGCCTAAACACCTCGATCACTTTTGGTAGCCCTTCCCCTCTCCGGGTAGGCGAGCTCCGAGCCTTCACAATCTTCCGGGCCTTCTCACAATCTTCTTGAGAAGATCACCGAAACTCCGCCAAGCCGTCTAGGTGCCAGCAAGCACCAAGAGAATAGACCACTGCGGCTTGATCTCACTCAAGTGCTCAATGGATCAACTAAAATGCAATGCACTTGAATTTTGGGTCAACTACCTCAAATGAATGCACAAGTGAGTGAATGAGGTGTGAGAGGTTGCACTAGGCTCAAATGTATTCAATGGATGTTCAACAACATGTCCAAGTTCTGGTGGGGGTGTATTTATACCCTCACCAACCTCAAATAGCCGTTACAATAAACAATCTTGAAAATTCAGGAAATCCGGAACTACCGCAGGCAAAACCGCGGTACTTCCGGACTCTCGCTGACCGGACAGAACAGCTATGTCAGAGAGTCGGCAACCGTTGGTCAATGAGTGCGGTACTACCGCCGTTGAAAACGCGGTACTTCGGACGTCCGAAGTTCCGCCCAGACCCGTACTTCCGATCTCAACGAGTCTAAGTTTTATTCTCGGCGCTCTCTGGAAATAACGTTCCGCACATGTATCCGGAACTTCCGCACATGCGGTAGTTCCGCAGGTAAAACCGCGGTACTTCCGTTTTCCGAGAGGCTAAGTTAAACTCCGGGCGCTCTCGAAATAAAGTTCGCTCGGTGCGGTACTACGGTTATCCGTAGTTCCGCAGGTCAACCCGCGGTACTTCCGTTTTCCGAGAGACTAAGTCTGAGTCCGGGCGCTCTCTGGAAATAACGTTCCGCCCGGGCGCCCGGTACTACCGGACCTGCGGTAGTTCCGCCCAATACACACCGGAACTACCGGATTTTCTGACAATGCACAGATTTGATTTAATTTTAATTTCTAAGTGCATGCATGATCCTAAATTGATCCAAAAGGGCACATTTGAACATCATCAAGCAATCACCATGATCCCTCTTAATAGTACGGCGTCTATCCTATAATCCGGTCTTCCAACCTAACTCCAAGACCGGTAAAATAAAATAGATACCTAAACTATTTACCTTGTCGCCCTAGAGATCTCGAATCTTCATGGGATATTTTGTGAGCCTCTTTCTTTGCCATTTGAACTTATCCTTTCAAACACTTAATGCACACATTAGTCCCATGTTCACATAAATTCATTAATTACCAAAACTAATATTTTTAGGGCCCTAGATGCTTTCAAGTGGCCCACTATCTTGTATAACCTGCACTTCCATGGCCTCGCCCGTGGGCCACGTTGACTATCGTCTATATTGTTACGGATATGACGGGACTTATGCCTTTCACACTCGGGCTGCTTCAGCACGTCGTTCGACACCCACTTTACTTCCTCTAACCAAAGGTCCTTGTAATGCATGTCCACCCCGTAAGAGTTAAACTCAGCGCGCTAAGTCTTACACAAATGATGGATGTCGTAGTACTCCAAAATGTAATGTGTGAAGGACTGTCGCCACGCAGCTGTAACATCCTGAAATTTCTTTTGAGTTAGTTTGTCTATTATAATATTTGAATTTGGATTTTCATGGTGTTTTAAATTTTTATTGAGCTCTCAAAGGTTAAAGAAATTCAATAAAGACCAAAATCAAAATCAATAATATTAATGCTACACATGGGAATATGCAAATAAAGAAAATTTAAGATCTAAATAAAGAATCTGAAAAGATGATCCAGTATAACGAAAGAGAAACTTGAAGTTAAAATGTAAAATCTCATTTTGGAGATAATAGCATAAATAGCAATAAAAATACATGAATAAAAATATAAGCGCATATATATGTATGCATGTATGTGTGTCCATAAATTGTGCAAGAAAGAACCTGTAAAAAAATAATAATAGGAAATAAAAATAAGTAAAAACTTATTGAAAGCAGCAAAATAATAAAATAAGAAATTATACATATACATCCATGGGCACACATGCTTATAAAATAATAAATATAGTCATGAAGAAAATAGATATATACACATATATATATATATATATAATTAATGAGCAAATCAATAAATAAATAAAATAAACGTATATGTGCATATATATATATACCTGTATATATACCTATGAATATACATGTACATGATCAAATGAAAAAGCAAAATAAAATTAAGAGAAAAAATCATGCAATGGGTGCCATCACCACCCCGACGGCTCTGCTGCGCGCGCCCCAACCCTCGCTCTCTCTCTCTGCCGGCGGACCGTGCCCCTCCTCCCTTCTCTCATCCCTCCCCTATTCTCCTGACGCAGCCAGCACGCCGCCTCCCCCTTCCTTCGTCTCCGCCCCTTCCCTATTCCTCCGGCCACGCCGTTATGCCGCGCGAGCTCCGCGTCTCCGCTCCCTGCCCGTGGACCCGCGCTCCGCGGCCCAGCTCTCCCGAGCGCCCTGCTCCCTTCTCCCTCCTCCCTCTCCTTCTCCACGCGCCCGCCTCGCCTCGCGCAGCTCCTCTCGCGCCCGGCAGCCGATCTCCCCTCTCCTCTCTCACCTCGAGGCGGTGCGCGATATCTCGTCGTCTCTCTCCCGCGCAATCCCGAAGGGATCGCGTTCATCCCCCTCGCCCGAACAGGCGAAGCGCCGCCGCCGCGCGCGTCGCCTCCTCCCTCTTTCCGCTGTGGCCCAGCTAGCGCCGCCCCAGTACGCTTGGCCTCGCCCCAGGTTCGCCCTCGCCCAGTTACCACCCACACTCGCTGCCTATAAAGGGCCGAGCTCCTCCTTCCCACTCCTCCTCCTTTTCCCCGCCCGAGCTTGCGCCGGCCATCACCATTTCCGCCGCCTCCTCGGTCGCCCCCAGGCCGATTCCTCATGCCGTGAGCGTCTCCTCGGTGCACCAAAGCTCACCCCACCGCCGGCCGACGCCCACCGCCATCCGAGCTCCCCCACAACGGTGAACCTCCCCGCGCCGCCCACGGCTCCCGATGCCGGCGCTCTCGTCGCCTCCCGCCACCATGGACGACATGGTAAGGTTCCCATGGCTCACTCTTGCTCGTGCTTCCCTTGTTTCGCTCTCTCTCCTTCCGCCGCGGCGCCGTTTCCTCGCCGCCGCCGCCCACGCCACCGCCCGCTCGCATTGGCGCCGCCCCGGCCGAAGTTGCCGCCTCCCCGAGCTCCCTCATCACCGGAGGAATCCAATTGGCCGGTCGCCGTTGCCTCCCCGGCCGCTCCTCGCCGGCAACGCCGCACGGCTCCGCCGCCACTCCCGCTTCCCTGTTTCTTCCTCCTCCCCTGTGTAGGCCAAACAGAACACCCCGCCAAATTTTTTTTCGGATGTGCATGGCAAGTGGGCCCAAGGCCACTCAAGGCAATTAAACTCAGCTTTTGCTAGCTAGTTAAGAAAAACCCAAAAATCAAAATGTAATAGCACACACATATAAAATAATTGTCCCTGCAAAATAAGGTTACTAAAGATGAGAATATCCTAGCTTTAATCTTTGATCAAATTGCATGCCATTTTCGTTAACCCCTGTTAATTAGAAAATAAATTCAGGGAAAATTTGAAATAATCCAAGAAAGTTAATAATCTTGATTAGGATACAAAATAAGATCAACTAAGATTTAGTATCCAGTTGTTTATTTTATAAGTAATTACCATAGCTGGAATGTTTATTGAGGTATAAGTACCAATTAGAGGCATCAATAAAATATAGTTTTGTTTAATGTCCAAGTAAGGATCCTAACTAAAAATGTATCCAAGTTAAAGTAAGTAGAGTTTAACTAAATTGAAGTGCAAGTTAAAAGCATAAATAAAATATGATGTAGGGATAAATTAAGTTAAACCCTAGCATTAAGATTCATGCAAAATAAAGATGCAGAGTAGGATTGTTATGTGTCAGGTCTAGATTTACTTTTAGGGGTGCCTCTGGTTGATATATAATGTAGTCGTCTAAAATACGGTTGTCACTCCTATGTCTTTAACGGGTATATCAACTGATAGCAACCTTTAATTAATAGGGCGTCTCTGTGAAGAAGTGTCTTATTAAGATATATATGTGTGTATGTGTGCATAATTGTAATAAAGTAACCTCTAGGTCGTCGGGTAATTAAAATAAGCTACCTAATATAATTACGTAAATAGTAGTTGTTACTAGCGAGCCATTAACAAATAAATTTTAATGTTAGATTTTGCTAAATAGCAAATCCAGTATAACTCTATAAATCAAGCCTTGCTAGATAAATAAATGAAGTGAGTCTAATAATAATAACAAATGTATAAGACAAAAGGATAGTAGTGCCATTAATTAAATCTTAATATTAGATTTGGTAAATAATAGAATGGAGCATGGAATAACGAACTAGGGCCCGTGCATTTAATGAGTCCTAATTCAACTTAAATGCAGTCTAGCTATGAATGAGGATACATAAGATATGATAATGGGATTATTAGAAATTTAAATTCTAATTAATTACCATATAAGAATAAATATTTAGCCCTTGCTATTTATCTTAATCTAATTAATAAGTAAAAGTCTATATCAAAGACCATTCTAAAAACGTAATTAAGATATCCAAGTGTTATAATGCCTTCGACTAAAAGATTTATAGAATAAGTACAGATCTCATCCGTCAGTCCAGTTTGCCTTGCCATAACCTGAGTTGCAAGGAATACATACCCTAGAGATAAAAATTGTGCACTAAACTCCTGCACCAGACTATAGGTCTAACCCGACTCATGGAACTTCCTTGATAAATATAAATAATAAAAGAAATTTATCAATCGAAAGGTCAAGTCTCGCTTCTCCCCAATCGGCTATGTATGGCCACCTCCCTTTCTCATAAGCAGATAACTCCTGTGAGTGCATCTTCACTTTCGATCCCTCGTATTTCTAAAATTTTCCCTCACGGTAAAGCATTCAGACAACTCGTCCTCCTGCCCAAACCCAGCTACCGATGTGCTTACCACACACTAACCTGAATCGCCCTTCTATTCTCAAATCATAATAAATGCATAATTTAAGCTAAATCGGATATTTAAAGTGATTGGATTTATTTGGATCTTTTGAGTTATTTGCTTTTATTTGGATTCAGTCGTTGTCGCGTAATTAGAAACTGAAGTCCGAAGATTCCACGGATCAAGCGAGATCAAGAGTGAAGTGAAGAAAAGATCCGCGGTTCAAGAGAAAGCATTGTGTGAGCTCAAGACTGCGGTAAACCGTGCCAGGCGAGTCAATACTTTGATCATGTTGAACCTACATTTCTACAAATTACTTTGTTTTAAATTAACAAATTGCATTGCTGTTATTTTTATGCAAATGCATGCTAAATTTGATATTCTAGTTATATGCCGTTGTTTACCTTGAATAATATTACCCCCTCCTTTGAGTATTTGAATGTGTGAACCTTGTCGCCCTAGCAAAAATATAATAGTAACATTTCAAAAATAAGTCCGTAACCATATGCCATGCTTAGCATTGAATAGGAATCCGGGGCAAGAAATTGTCCCGAGCATCACGTTTATTCATGAGAAATTGGTTTGGGCAGTCATTGTGATAATGACTGGTATATGTTGGATATGATTATTTTACACTCCCAAGATCCCCAACTTGCTTAATTATCTGGGCGGATTGGTTCGATGGTGTGTATGAGTATGTGTATGTGAAGTGCAGTGGAAGCACAAAGTTTTGAGTTAGTGATGTGGGTTAGTGGTAGACCGCCCAGATACCACTAAGGACTGAATCTTGTCATGTCACCCGTGTAAAACAGTACAACCACAAGCTGGCAAAGTGTAGGCAGGGTTTACTAATTTGTGTGGCTCTAGGTGGTTACGTGAAGGTATGACCACGAGCAAAGGGATGGATGGTCGCATCCCCGCCTTTGCCCGTGATGGCTCACGAGGGACCCTTCCCGAGGGATGGTCGGATCCTACGGAAGATAGACCTTAGCGGGCGTAACCACAGTAGGACTATGCATTGTAACAATCCTGTGATAGTCTACTCAACCGCATGGCTAAGGAATCATGTGGGGCAACGGGTGGATTTATCTCTTGTGGGTAAAGTGTGCAAAACTCTGCAGAGTCAAAACTATTCGAATAGCCGTGCCCACGGTCAAGGGCAGACATGGGAACTTAACCAGATATAGTTCTATTTCAAAATGATTTATGAATGGGAATGGAAAAGTGGAAGGGCAGTGTAAGGCCCTAGTTTGGAATTGTCCTGGGTGTCGTCCCAGTGTTAAGTTAAGCGGCTATAACGCTGAAAAGAAATTGCTATATGGTGCAGATGCCATGGAACGGTGGATGGAATCTGGATCACTAATATTATTGCATGTTCTTGAACAGTATGCTTTTGTTCAAAATGCTAGGTATTAGGAATCTTTATATATAATTGTATTCAAAAGCACTCTTCGCAAAAATAAAACAAACCTAAGCCATCCTTTGGTTAGCCATACATGATATATACTGCATTCTGTGTGTTGATTCACGAGCACGGGTCGGAGTGCTCATGCTCGCTTTTGCGACAAATTCAGGAGCAGGAATCAGATCACTGCGCTTCATCAATACTTTTGGATCATGAGGGCAAGGAAGATGAAGATGTCGAGAACTAGGCCGCGATCCTCCAGTTGGCTGCCTGTGGGCATGTCCTGAAGGTCCCACCTGTGTGCTCCGTTCTTCCGCTGCTGCAATTTATTGATTTCGGCCTAATCGGCCCATGAAGTAAGTCTATTATTATATTTACGCTTCCGCATGATATGTACTTTGATATTCAGAACTGTAACTGTGTGCACTATCTACTGATCTAGGGAATAGTGCAGTTAAACACAGTAGATTCCGGATTATAAAATCTGGGTCTGACAGCTTTGGTATCAGAGCATATCGACTGCAGGTCGTGACCTAGTTAGCCTGACCGTTAGTTTCATGACTAGCAATATTTCTTAAAAATACTATTTCCAAAAATATAAGTTATACTGCTCACTCTTATCTCTCTTAGATGATTCTCTCTCATCCAAATGCTGCCTTAGCCATTTTTACTTCTAGAGCTCTCTTATCCCGAATTCAAAACAATGACACAAGAATGTCGCTGATACCAATCAAATTACCCCAAATCTTCCCTCCTCTATCTATTATTCCAAAAGGAGAATTTTGTTCTTCTTCCCGTATCCTTGTTCCAAAAAAAATGTAAGGTTAGGTACGTCGAAAATGTTCATGAAGATAAGGTGGTTTCGTCTTAAACGAACTATGCAGATAAACCCTATGCCCCTTATATGTGCTTTCCCCGAGTAGACGTTGTATTGCCGCAAGGTTTTCGTTGGGTCCTGTGCACTGCCTTTTTGCCCTCAGGCATTCTATTTCGCAGTCACGGGAATAGCTTGCCTTAAAAGTTTCCGGGGTATATCATCTCGAAAATTTGAATGGGTTTAGAATATCTTATCTCTACAATTAATACTCACCCCATGCTAATTCCCCCTCACCTTGTTGCTAAAAACCTCGTCAGGTCTGCAGACAAGAGATAACAGATAACCAAGTCAACCCACTTGAAGCTCTGAAGTGGAAAGAAGTAACATCTCTGAAAAGGATAACAACTAAGAAGCTTTAGCCTGCAAGAGGATCAAGACTCAAGTCTCTATTCCGCGGAAGACTTACCATTCCCGTCAGCGTCAAGGCATCCTCAATGGCCAAGAATAAGGCTAAAAGCAAGGAGCAGGAACCAATGGTTTTTACTCACTTTAGTCCCTACCGCTCATTCAATCATTCGCTCAGATCCACTTCACAAAGACAACTAAGAACAAGTCGCCGCATGGTGGGCAACTGCACCACTACATTAGGCGGACCCCGAAAGAATACCCTCTGCTACTATTGCAGAGAAAAAGGACATGATATGCGTGGGTGCCCTGAGAAAAGGAATCTAGAAGGATCAGCTGGAGGTGCTATCACCACCAATCAAGGCCCTCGGAAGAAGCCGGGTCATGGGTTCAACTGTTTCATATGCAGTGACCCAGGACATTATGTGAGAGACTGCCCTCAACGGAAAAAGCTAAAGAGAAGCCATGATCACGAAGATAATAGCAGCCCTGCACTAAATGAATCCCAGAAGAATGATGCTTGTTCCTATGGCAAGGATGCTGGACCCCGCGCTAGTAAAGGCCATCAGAAGAAGCAAAGCAAGTGTTACAGATGTGATGACCCAGGGCATTATGTGAAGGATTGCCCCATCAAGAGGAAAGACAAGCAAATAGTGGATACCATCACCATCAACTTTAGCTCCGACGAAGAAAATCCCATCAACTCCAAAGAAGAACAAGCTGCAACTACCAAGGTGCTGCCACTAGACCAGGAAACTACACGGAATGATATATGCACTGAATGTGGCAAAGCAGGACATGTCGCACAACACTGTCCTCCGTTACGACAAGTAGGACAAGGAGCATGTTTCACATGTGGACAAACCGGACATTACTACTACAATTGCCCAGTCCCCTATTGCTTATACTGCAAGAAATACCATTACCCGGACGACTGCCTCAAGACCCTAATAGCTTGCAGGCGTTGTGGAGCAAAGGGACATGAGAAAAGTCAATGTACTGTTAACTGCCCCAACTGTGGAGGAGATCACCTACCAGGAGAATGTCCAACGAGAAAGATGACCTGTTTTCTCTGTGAAGAACAAGACCACTGCCCCAAGGACTGCTTCCTGAGCCCGTTGCTGACCAAAGCAGCTGAGATACAGCGGATGAGTCTCCAAGCCGCCATAGGACTTTTCAGGCCCGGAGTTAAAAAGGATGACTGATATCTGTTACCATTTATTTAAGGGGGGTAGCAAGAGAAGTGATGCCTTGGGCATTTTGGTGCATGTTGGAGAACTGTTATGATGTATAAATACTTTTGGAAGTACTGATATGATGTATGGCTACCTTGGAAGTGTAATAATACTATACGTAATAATGCTATATTGGATCTAATAGAATCATGCCGAGGAGATTCGCAAGACCAGAAATCTTCTGGTAATGAGGATTACAAGACGTACCTTTAGCAAAAATCGACGTGTCTGGCAAAGCAAATAAGCAAGAACGAGATTCTCGTAGAAGTGGAAGACCACCATATAGAATTGTCCATCGTCGCCTCTTTGATTCCCAAGGCCCAGTACCCCTAGGGCACAGATCGTTGCTACCCACCTATTAGTAAGGAAATTCTACAACCATGTGTCCAATAGGCGATGCAACTACTCCATTCCACGACGACATGAAGACAACAGCGTCAAAGAGCAAGTATTTGGAAGTCTACGACTTATCCAGAACAACAAGGCTTCTCTCTTCCCCTTTGACTTCTCCAAGTTATAACCCCTATTGTGCAGATTCTCATCTCTCTGTGAAGCTAAGAAACTATACGTCGAGCAACATTCCCAAAACCTATTGCTGGCCAATATAACTCATCTCCATTCATTCTGCTCTACCGGAATCTCGGGGTCGAGATTCTTTTTAAGGGGGGTAGATTTGTAACATCCTGAAATTTCTTTTGAGTTAGTTTGTCTATTATAATATTTGAATTTGGATTTTCATGGTGTTTTAAATTTTTATTGAGCTCTCAAAGGTTAAAGAAATTCAATAAAGACCAAAATCAAAATCAATAATATTAATGCTACACATGGGAATATGCAAATAAAGAAAATTTAAGATCTAAATAAAGAATCTGAAAAGATGATCCAGTATAACGAAAGAGAAACTTGAAGTTAAAATGTAAAATCTCATTTTGGAGATAATAGCATAAATAGCAATAAAAATACATGAATAAAAATATAAGCGCATATATATGTATGCATGTATGTGTGTCCATAAATTGTGCAAGAAAGAACCTGTAAAAAAAATAATAATAATAGGAAATAAAAATAAGTAAAAACTTATTGAAAGCAGCAAAATAATAAAATAAGAAATTATACATATACATCCATGGGCACACATGCTTATAAAATAATAAATATAGTCATGAAGAAAATAGATATATACACATATATATATATAATTAATGAGCAAATCAATAAATAAATAAAATAAACGTATATGTGCATATATATATATACCTGTATATATACCTATGAATATACATGTACATGATCAAATGAAAAAGCAAAATAAAATTAAGAGAAAAAAAATCATGCAGCCGGGCCGGCCATCACCCCGGCCCAGCTCCTGCGCGCGCCGCCCGACCCAACCCTCGCTCTCTCTCTGCCGGCGGACCGTGCCCCTCCTCCCTTCTCTCATCCCTCCCCTATTCTCCTGACGCAGCCAGCACGCCGCCTCCCCCTTCCTTCGTCTCCGCCCCTTCCCTATTCCTCCGGCCACGCCGTTATGCCGCGCGAGCTCCGCGTCTCCGCTCCCTGCCCGTGGACCCGCGCTCCGCGGCCCAGCTCTCCCGAGCGCCCTGCTCCCTTCTCCCTCCTCCCTCTCCTTCTCCACGCGCCCGCCTCGCCTCGCGCAGCTCCCTCTCGCGCCAGCCGCAGCCGATCTCCCCCTCTCCCTCTCTCACCTCGAGGGCAGGTACGCAGTATCTCGTCGTCTCTCTCTCCCGCGCAATCCCGAAGGGGATCGCGTTCATCCCCCCTCCCGCCAGCGGAACAGGGCGGAAGCCGCCGCTGCCCCGCCGCGCGTCGCCTCCTCCCTCTTTCCGCTGTGGCCCAGCTAGCGCCGCCCCCAGGTACGCTTGGCCTCGCCCCAGGTTCGCCCTCGCCCAGTTACCACCCACACTCGCTGCCTATAAAGGGCCGAGCTCCTCCTTCCCACTCCTCCTCCTTTTCCCCGCCCGAGCTTGCGCCGGCCATCACCATTTCCGCCGCCTCCTCGGTCGCCCCCAGGCCGATTCCTCATGCCGTGAGCGTCTCCTCGGTGCACCAAAGCTCACCCCACCGCCGGCCGACGCCCACCGCCATCCGAGCTCCCCCACAACGGTGAACCTCCCCGCGCCGCCCACGGCTCCCGATGCCGGCGCTCCTCGTCGCCTCCCCGCCACCATGGACGACATGGTAAGGTTCCCCATGGCTCACTCTTGCTCGTGCTTCCCTTGTTTCGCTCTCTCTCCCTTCCGGCCGCCGGCGCCCCGTTTCCCTCGTCGCCGGCCGCCCAACGCCACCGCCCGCTCGCATTGGCGCCGCCCCGGCCGAAGTTGCCGCCTCCCCGAGCTCCCTCATCACCGGAGGAATCCAATTGGCCGGTCGCCGTTGCCTCCCCGGCCGCTCCTCGCCGGCAACGCCGCACGGCTCCGCCGCCACTCCCGCTTCCCTGTTTCTTCCTCCTCCCCTGTGTAGGCCAAACAGAACACCCCCCCCCCCCGCCAAATTTTTTCCGGATGTGCATGGCAAGTGGGCCCAAGGCCACTCAAGGCAATTAAACTCAGCTTTTGCTAGCTAGTTAAGAAAAACCCAAAAATCAAAATGTAATAGCACACACATATAAAATAATTGTCCCTGCAAAATAAGGTTACTAAAGATGAGAATATCCTAGCTTTAATCTTTGATCAAATTGCATGCCATTTTCGTTAACCCCTGTTAATTAGAAAATAAATTCAGGGAAAATTTGAAATAATCCAAGAAAGTTAATAATCTTGATTAGGATACAAAATAAGATCAACTAAGATTTAGTATCCAGTTGTTTATTTTATAAGTAATTACCATAGCTGGAATGTTTATTGAGGTATAAGTACCAATTAGAGGCATCAATAAAATATAGTTTTGTTTAATGTCCAAGTAAGGATCCTAACTAAAAATGTATCCAAGTTAAAGTAAGTAGAGTTTAACTAAATTGAAGTGCAAGTTAAAAGCATAAATAAAATATGATGTAGGGATAAATTAAGTTAAACCCTAGCATTAAGATTCATGCAAAATAAAGATGCAGAGTAGGATTGTTATGTGTCAGGTCTAGATTTACTTTTAGGGGTGCCTCTGGTTGATATATAATGTAGTCGTCTAAAATACGGTTGTCACTCCTATGTCTTTAACGGGTATATCAACTGATAGCAACCTTTAATTAATAGGCGTCTCGGGAAGAAGTGTCTTATTAAGATATATATGTGTGTATGTGTGCATAATTGTAATAAAGTAACCTCTAGGTCGTCGGGTAATTAAAAATAAGCTACCTAATATAATTACGTAAATAGTAGTTGTTACTAGCGAGCCATTAACAAATAAATTTTAATGTTAGATTTTGCTAAATAGCAAATCCAGAAGTATAACTCTATAAATCAAGCCTTGCTAGATAAATAAATGAAGCTGAGTCTAATAATAATAACAAATGTATAAGACAAAAGGATAGTAGTGCCATTAATTAAATCTTAATATTAGATTTGGTAAATAATAGAATGGAGCATGGAATAACGAACTAGGGCCCGTACGAATGAGTCCTAATTCAACTTAAATGCAGTCTAGCTATGAATGAGGATACATAAGATATGATAATGGGATTATTAGAAATTTAAATTCTAATTAATTACCATATAAGAATAAATATTTAGCCCTTGCTATTTATCTTAATCTAATTAATAAGTAAAAGTCTATATCAAAGACCATTCTAAAAACGTAATTAAGATATCCAAGTGTTATAATACCTTCGACTAAAAGATTTATAGAATAAGTACAGATCTCATCCGTCAGTCCAGTTTGCCTTGCCATAACCTGAGTTGCAAGGAATACATACCCTAGAGATAAAAATTGTGCACTAAACTCCTGCACCAGACTATAGGTCTAACCCGACTCATGGAACTTCCTTGATAAATATAAATAATAAAAGAAATTTATCAATCGAAAGGTCAAGTCTCGCTTCTCCCCAATCGGCTATGTATGGCCACCTCCCTTTCTCATAAGCAGATAACTCCTGTGAGTGCATCTTCACTTTCGATCCCTCGTATTTCTAAAATTTTCCCTCACGGTAAAGCATTCAGACAACTCGTCCTCCTGCCCAAACCCAGCTACCGATGTGCTTACCACACACTAACCTGAATCGCCCTTCTATTCTCAAATCATAATAAATGCATAATTTAAGCTAAATCGGATATTTAAAGTGATTGGATTTATTTGGATCTTTTGAGTTATTTGCTTTTATTTGGATTCAGTCGTTGTCGCGTAATTAGAAATCAAGTCCAAGATTCCACGGATCAAGCGAGATCAAGAGTGAAGTGAAGAAAAGATCCGCGGTTCAAGAGAAAGCATTGTGTGAGTTCAAGACTGCGGTAAACCGTGCCAGGCGAGTCAATACTTTGATCATGTTGAACCTACATTTCTACAAATTACTTTGTTTTAAATTAACAAATTGCATTGCTGTTATTTTTATGCAAATGCATGCTAAATTTGATATTCTAGTTATATGCCGTTGTTTACCTTGAATAATATTACCCCCTCCTTTGAGTATTTGAATGTGTGAACCTTGTCGCCCTAGCAAAAATATAATAGTAACATTTCAAAAATAAGTCCGTAACCATATGCCATGCTTAGCATTGAATAGGAATCGGGGCAAGAAATTGTCCGAGCATCACGTTATTCATGAGAAATTGGTTTGGGCGGTCATTGTGATAATGACGGTATATGTTGGATATGATTATTTTACACTCCCAAGATCCCCAACTTGCTTAATTATCTGGGCGGATTGGTTCGATGGTGTGTATGAGTATGTGTATGTGAAGTGCAGTGGAAGCACAAAGTTTTGAGTTAGTGATGTGGGTTAGTGGTAGACCGCCTAGATACCACTAAGGACCGAATCTTGTCATGTCACCGTGTAAAACAGTACAACCACAAGGCGGCAAAGTGTAGGCGGGGTTTACTAATTTGTGTGGCTCTAGGTGGTTACGTGAAGGTATGACCACGAGCAAAGGGATGGATGGTCGCATCCCGCTTTGCCCGTGATGGCTCACGAGGACCCTTCCCGAGGATGGTGATCTCACGGAAGATAGACCTTAGCGGGCGTAACCACAGTAGGACTATGCATTGTAACAATCCTGTGATAGTCTACTCAACCGCATGGCTAAGGAATCATGTGGGGCAACGGGTGGATTTATCTCTTGTGGGTAAAGTGTGCAAAACTCTGCAGAGTCAAAACTATTCGAATAGCCGTGCCCACGGTCAAGGGCAGACATGGGAACTTAACCAGATATAGTTCTATTTCAAAATGATTTATGAATGGGAATGGAAAAGTGGAAGGGCAGTGTAAGGCCCTAGTTTGGAATTGTCCTGGGTGTCGTCCCAGTGTTAAGTTAAGCGGCTATAACGCTGAAAAGAAATTGCTATATGGTGCAGATGCCATGGAACGGTGGATGGAATCTGGATCACTAATATTATTGCATGTTCTTGAACAGTATGCTTTTGTTCAAAATGCTAGGTATTAGGAATCTTTATATATAATTGTATTCAAAAGCACTCTTCGCAAAAATAAAACAAACCTAAGCCATCCTTTGGTTAGCCATACATGATATATACTGCATTCTGTGTGTTGATTCGCTGAGCACGGGGTCGGAGTGCTCATGCTCGCTTTTGCGACAAATTCAGGAGCAGGAATCAGATCACTGCGCTTCATCAATACTTTTGGATCATGAGGGCAAGGAAGATGAAGATGTCGAGAACTAGGCCGCGATCCTCCAGTTGGCTGCCTGTGGGCATGTCCTGAAGGTCCCACCTGTGTGCTCCGTTCTTCCGCTGCTGTAATTTATTGATTTCGGCCTAATCGGCCCATGAAGTAAGTCTATTATTATATTTACGCTTCCGCATGATATGTACTTTGATATTCAGAATCAGAATCGTGTGCACTATCTACGATCCAGGAATAGTGCGATTAAACATGATGATTCCGGATTATAAAATGCTGGTTCGATAAAGAAGCCGCACGCGATGTAGACATAGGAGCAAGGTTATGAAGGAGCATCGGCTTGTTGTACGTGTAGATTGTGATTTCACCGATGGTGTATGCATACTTGCGATCGCCTCTACCATAGCCCCATTATGTACTTCTTCCTCAAACGGACCTCGAACTTCTTCCTTACCCCATCCATGGTTTGAGCGACGTGCAAATGAGCCTTTGCTATTTTTTGCTCTAGTATGCCTACATGACTTCTGAAAGTTGCCTCCCTTCATCCAAGTGCTTCTTCGCAATCATAGCTCTGTTAATGAAGTAGTCGACGGTGCAGTTCCAACTCTCATCCACAAATGTAGTGATCAGGAGAGAGCACACACCCTTCATCACACTGTTGTACACCTTAGACATGTTAGTCGTCACAATCTCGTACCTCGTACCATCAATGTTGTGAGGCAGTGACCATTTCTCTACGTCAGGGGCATGCAAGTTGATCCATTGGGTGAACTCGCCCATTGTTGCAGGAGCGGCCTGAGCTGCAGCCGTTAGCTCCTTGCAACTCTCTCATATGCTTAGAGGTCTTCTCATCAAGCTATCGCTATATTGCGTTGAACTTGCGCCTCTAGTTCTGCATGCAGAGCTTTTTGAACTTCTTTATCAACCCCTTGTCACAGAAACAGGTGTGAAAGTTCACTACCAGATGCCTCATGCACCAACAGGTCCTCACATTGTTCAACTAAAAGGGTGGTTGAGTCCCTTGTTGCATGGTGCTCAAGGCCAGCAGTAGCCCGATGTTGCGGTCTCTGATAAGGCAGACGTTAGGCAAGTCTTGGACTACTGCTTACTTCACATTGACCAAAAACCACAACCAGCTATTAGTGTTCTCATTATCCAAAATTGCATAGACCACTAGAGTAGCTGGTCATTTGCATCGACGACCACCGCTGTCAACACTGCGCCCTTGTGCCTGTCAGAGAGGAACGTACCATCCATCATGAGTATTGGACGGTAGTACTTGAATCCCTCAATCGCTAGCCGAAATGCCTAGAACACCCAGTCAAGAATGAAACAATTGGGCCCTTTCATAGTGTGCACACTCTCCATCTTGTTTATATATATCGCAGGATTAGCTTCGGCAATATGATGTAATATTCTTGGTACAAAGTCATAGGCCTCTTACGTGTCGTACATTCCAAGTATGATCTTCCTCCTCATCCGCTACACCTTACCGTAGCTCATCGGGAAACCAATCAGGTTCATGACATCGGCCATCAACAGGTTCGATGAAATCGTGACATCTGCAATTACGAGGTGACTTATCAGGCTAACAACGAATGATGAGGTCACATTGCGGTACCTATGCAGTGGCTCCCCAAGCTCACATGTATGGTCCTTCACCACCGTTATCCAGAAGTCTGTTGCACCGCCTCTGAATCTCTGCCATGGACTTTCCCGGGACAAGAACTGTCCACGCACTTCACCACATACGTATGGGGTTCGGCCTGTGCACTCGATATGTGCAGTTTATGCAGACATCATATCTTGCACTAGCTTGCTGCATGACACTCTTGTTAGGAAAGCATTACCCTTCAACTAGAGCATCTTTGTTGAAAGACCATTCTGATCCATCTTCAGACGACAGAATTAGGGAGACTAATGCAACAGCATCCCATATATCGCCGTAATAGGATTGCTTGCAATCTCCATATACTATCACCAAGCGACGTTTCCAACCACTCTTCTGCTCCCAGAAACACTCTCCCGAATCTCCAACCACCGTGGTTGTAACTGCTTCGAGGACAAGCTTCTTCTTGCCAACCTCCTTGTCAAATGCAATTCGCACACACCTCCTGAGCTTAAAGAGACCCATCTCCTTCAGTTCCGGAGCCTAGATTACGATTCTTTCATAATTTTAAAGGTTTGCCCCATACGCCCGTCCCGTACAACTCCCTCCCCGTAGAGCACGGACAAATGTTCCACATCCAACAGTAGGTACCTACCACCAATAAGATGAAATGCACTTATTTCAGTCGATACTAAATATAACTAAACATAATACAATATAATCATCTATATGTGCCAAGGGCTATGTGCTAATAATACATGTACACAGATGTTTTCTACATTATTTGTAATAGACACCAGAGCAACATATGTGTGTGCGCGTGCATGTGCGAATACATAATTTGCAAAGGCAACGACGACTATACAAATAACAGTAAGTATTTCTTCGGCTATTTACAAAAAATCATTATTATCATTATTGCCACTAATACATCATTAACATAGCTAATTATAAAATATCTGCATGAACTAAATACATACATTAGCTAAACATGGTAACCAAGCGCATTCTATACAACCAAACAACCATTACGCTAATAAAACGTTAATAACATATTAAGCGCATTGCTCATAGGCAAATGAAACATACCTCTTGGTGAAGACCTTCGCCGAATCCACACTAATTTCAACCGCGAAATCCCCTAAATCGTACCAAAACCGCATCAAAAAACCAATTCAAACTCTTTTTTTACTCTCTTTCTTCTCCCTAAGTTGTCGCTCGCTTGGCAGGGAAGATACTCAACTGCGCGGCTTTGGATGAGAGAGCGGAGAGGGATGCCAGCCATTTTATGCACACGAAGAGGCGTTGGCGACCGACAGGCCCACGCAGGCACCCTGCCTGCCTGCCTTGCCTCGCCTTCTCTTGCCGCGGTTGCGCCAGCTACCGCAACCGAGCCGACATGGTGCAACAGGTGACAAGTGCCACCTGCTGCGGCTATCGAGTTTGAGAAGAGAACTACTTTTGCAAAATCGGACGTCCCGGTGCCAATTTTGAAAAAAAAAACCCGCTAAGTACTACATGTGCAAACAGTTCGAGTTGCTCGACAGGAACGTTCATATGCAGCTTAGTGCCTAGTTTGTGTAGATTGTAGCATGTGGGCTGTATGTTTGGTAATTTCCTAATCATAGAAAACAGTGTTAGAAATTTTTTTGGCTTGTGAACTTGTCCAGCGACTCAGCGAGAGATTCATACATACGCTTAGGAGGAGGCAACATATTAGAACAGTATATACCCTTACTGAGACAGAAATTCAGACCTATCAGGAGAAACAACGCAAATAACATTATTATTCATGTAAATAATTAATTACATTGTGATAATAATCTGCACAGCTTTGTCCAGATTCCATCTATAAGCAATATCTTAAAAGAATAGAGCAGCAAATCTGCAGCTAAGTCTGAAGGTTCTTGACACCAAGTTGGGACTTAACAATGTCCTACACGGAAGAACGCAGTGGAATAACTTACGATGTTGCCAATCCTTAGAAACCAAGTAAATTCCAAACAGAAGTTGCTTCTGCTGCGGCCATCTTCTAAAACACATGGCATGGGCTAGAATTCTACTTCAGCCACTCAAATGAAACCGAAAAGTCCTCTCGCAAACAAGCGCGGATTTCTCCTCCTCCCCCTGTTTGAGGTTCTGGTACTTCTCATCGGTGTCAGATAAAACCGCAGCATCCCATTGTCCAAGTTCCCAGCAGATGTATAATGCACACTCCTGCTCCTGCTGATCTTACATTCCTTATTCCTAAGCCAATCTGTGCGGAAATTCTGTGCATCCCCGTTCAATGTGGCTTGCGAGCTTCTGATTGCGCCTTGGCTTGATCTGCCTGAACCATGGCCATTGCGGCCAGGCTGAATTTCGCCGTCAATGTCTGCTGTCTCCCCATTTTTGCTCCTCCAGGTTTCCTTTCTCGACTCCGATAGGGATCGCTCAAGAACATGCTCCCCCTTCCTCACACACTCCTTGAGTGGGCTCGTGATGCTGCGATCCCACACCCTGCTCCACCTGTTCGACCTCCGCCTTCCAACACCTGAGACAGTCATCTCCGGCCCGGCGTCACCGCAGCTCCTTCCCCTGAAACGCCGCCCCTCGCCGCCTATATCAACCGAATGCCCCCCATTCCTGCTCTTTGCAGCCCCGGCAAGGCTCTCCCCAACCGCTTCCTCTGCATTGCTCCGCCTCGCCCTCCTCGTCCCATCAGGCGGCTCCTCCAAACAGGCGAACGAGCAAGCGAAGGCCCTCCCCACCATCGATCCGTCCCACGAGTGCCGGGGCGGCTCCAGGGAGCCTCTCGGCTCCCGGCACACCATCCACTCGCACGAGCGCCGGAAGCTTGGCTTCCGCTCAACCTGCGCATCGACGCCGCCCCCTCCCGGATCCACCGACCCCTCTGCCGGCGGCCGCGAGGGCTCCTTACTCCACCACATTCCCCTCCTCGGCAAGATCGACCTGAGCCACGAGCCGCCCTTCCATTTGGCCCCCCGATTCCCACCTCCTCCTCCAGGGTCCACCTCAAATTTGGCAACTTGGGGATCCTTCGTTTCGGGCGGATGCGCGATACCGGCACCGCCGGAGTCGTCCAGCTGGAAGAGCAGCATGAGCGTCTTCCGCGGCTTGCTCGGGTCGGCGCCGGCGCTGCAGTCCTCGCCGGCGTCGGCGGTGCCGACCTCGACGATCTCCGCCTCGGCGGGGTTGCGGACGGAGGAGAGGCGCTCCATGAGGCAGGAGGAACAGATGCCGGTGAGGAGCTGGGACGGGTGCCTCCCGCACCGCTCGACGCCGCCGCCGGGCGGCTCCACCTCCTGCTTCTGGTCCTGCTCCGGCTGCGGCTGCGGCTCCTCCTCCTCCTCCATTGGGTCGGGGAACTGGAAGCTGGTTATGTAGCGGGCAGGCGACCGAATCGAATCAGGCAGGGACAAGCGGGTGCGACATGGGCAGACCCAGAAAAACCCTAACGAGCCACCCGAAAAGCGACTTTTGGGCTCGGGAGCAGGAGCGTGTGGGGAAACGGGAGTAAAAGCTGGGGCCTTTCACCTTTGGGGACGGAGGAGGCGGACCAGACCATGGATGGGATCGCGACGAGGAATCGGGGCAGAGCGGGGTGGGAAATGGGAATTTGTCGCGACGAGGGGGGACGCACGCACAAGACCACCCAGATCGCCGAGCCCCCCGAAGCGCGCCCGGCCGCAACCGATCAGCTCGCCCGCTCCGGCCCGCGCGGCGCCAGGGGAGGCGGTGGGCGCGGTGCACGTTAATGTGTGGCGCGGGATGGCAGGATGGTCCAGCGTCCCGCCCGCCTGGGTGCCGAGCCGAGCGGCAGGCAGCGCAGTACTAGTGTAGTACCACCGGGAGTGCGAGGGGGAGCGCAGTGGGGCTCCGGTCGCTCACAGGGCTCACGACGCAGGATTTATTATTTCACTGGCAGTTGGGTGAAGGAGGCGGCTCCGGCAGTACGTACAGTCGTCCAGCCACCGGCCGCATTGAGCGTGCGGTTGTTTCGAACCTTGGTGCTCGCCGTACTGCGGCGAGACCACACGGTGGAGGCCGTGCTCAGGTAAAGAGTCAAAAAACCGAGACCCGACCCAGTTTACTTTTCTGCAAGAGCAGCACGATCTAAGTTAACCTCGGCTTTAGCTTCTGATTTCTGATTTATTTTTTACTATTTATAAATTTCATCTTTTTTGAACTTTTGACATTTTTGAGTTTTTTTGCCGGTTTTTTTTCATATTCGTTTGCGTTGTCCATGATGAACTACTTTTTTTTCTTTTTTTTAATTTTAATTACGCCAAATAAGTCACTTTCATTTCTGATGAAATTTCATTATGCTCACGCTTTTCATTTTGTCGAGCGGGCTCCGCAGAGGGAACGGTGATCACAATCAAATTGGAATGGTGGTCCTCCGCAGAGGTCAGATTATTTCGCAATCAAATCTATCCTTCGGCCTATGGCTCCGCTAGAAACATTGGTTTTAGTTTCTAGTTTTTTTTCGTTTTCGACTTATTTAAATTAGAAGCTATTTAAAATAGATCAATTTCTAATTTTGGTTTATATTTAGCATTTTTTTTCTTTTTTGCCTTTATTTATTTACATTGTCCGTGATGATATAATAGTTTTTTAATTTTTCTCAAATTTTTTCTTAGAAAAAATAATAACTGTTGCAGTATAATTTTAAATAAAAATAAAAAACCGCAATCATAAACTAGTTGAAGCAAGGCCTATACTACTGCCATTTTGATCTTCCGTCACCCTGAAGAGTGACGACAATCAATCTGTACCTGAACATTCCAAGCGTACAAAGACCATTCATTTCGGCTTGAACTTCTAGTTTTTAACTTATTTTTCACTATTTCTAAATTTCGGTTTTTTTTGTTTTTGGCTTTTTTTTAGCTTTTTTGCTATTTCTTTTTTCTGTATTCGTTTGCATTATACGTGATGGGTTAACCTATTTTTTCTATTTTTAAATTTAATTGTGCTAAATAAGCTACTATTAACTACAGTGTAATTTTAATCAGTTATAGTATAATTTTAATCATAAATCATTAAATTTCAGCCTAATTGCGCGGGCCGTAAAACGGATCATGGTCTCGTCCATTCACACGGTCTAGCGACGAGCCAAGCAACACACACCACCAGGCTACAACACTGGAAACACACCAGATTGAGATGCCGGCATCGATCCCCGAGAAGCCTCGTGCGCACTACAGATTCATTCAGAACGGAAAAGGTCACCAGTTTACGGAACCGATCCAGCGACTCATCCTTCCGTCCTGCACGGCCCATGTTGATGTACCGTTGCTGATATATTTTTTTTCCCGTGCCCTGTACGTCTCGGCACATTGATGAGCTGAATTTCGCCTGTTCGCTGGAGCAAACGGCTGAACAGTTGTTGTACTACCAAGAATAGCCTTTTCACTCCTGGAAGTACGGCTCTCTTTTTACTAGCGTTTCCCAGCTCGAGTCTGACTGCAGCGGGCCGGACGGAGGAGCTTGTTCACGCTCAGCTCTAGAAGCAGAAGGTGGAGCCAGAGAAAAACAAGGTTACAATGATTGGCTGTAGTTTGGCCCAGCCTAATCTTAGGTGGTTACATTTAAACTGTGTTTTATGATTTAAATTTTTAAAATCTGATTGTTTGTGAGAGATATTACGTAGAAAAAATAGTCGTATGTGATTTTAACCGGTACAGCTAAACTCAGTATATTTTTTTTACTACAATCTTTATATTGACCACATCTTAAAAAAACACACCCTTTAAAACTAGTTACTATAGCACATATAAGCTAAAGCCGGCTCAAAGTCATCTCCAACCCGCCCCTTATCTAAAAATAAGAGATAATTGATTATATGCTACTAAATAGCATCCACTTCTACAAAATACCATTGAAAAACACTCTCTTTATTATACGCCACTGAATAGCATCGAAATTTTATTATATGCCATTGACATCAGTTAGGGTACGTTTGCCCCTGAAAAAGACGATTTTGCCCTCAGTTCAAATCCGTCCTTATGACAAAAATTAAATATAGGGCAGGTTGGCTAAACCAAAAATACTATTTTTTTTGGTGAATCATTTGGGCAGTGTACAACTCAAATATAAAATTTGGTGAACTGACTCTTCTATTTGTTCCATTTTTGAAATTCAAATCCAAAATCAGCCTATTTGAGCTATTTTTAAAATTGGGACAAATTTACTATAGAAAAATAGAAAATCATATATTTTTTTCAGGAGCTATGTGACATCTTAGGAGCATGTGACAATTGTTCCAAAATTTTTAGACCTCATTTAGTTTCTATTTGTAAATAGTATCCTTTATTAGCATTTAAATTAAAAATCTAAATCTTTTCTTTGAACAGTGCTTGAAATCTTTTCCTAGGTCATTGATATATTGAACAACAACCTTATGAATTTTTATAATTTTTTGAGGTTGTTTGCTATTTTAAATAAATCAGGTCTTCGGTCTTTACTAGGGGCATTTTTGTCTTTTCTCATAGTATAACGGTCAACTAATGGCAGTGGCATATAACAGAATTTTGGTACTATTCAGTGGCATATAATAGAGAGAGTGTTTTTAATGGCGTTTTGTAGAAGTGGACGATAGTCAGTGACATATAATCAATTATCACTAAAAATAAAATCAAGCTGATCGAACTAGGGTAAAGTTAGGTCTGTTGTAAATAATACGGTATAAGCAGATATTTAGATTTAATTTTAGCATAATTAAAGCAAGTTTCTAGTAGTATATAAATGATAGAAATTACATATAAACATGTAATTCTAACATGACATTTATACAACAGCATATACTCAAAGCATAAAACAAGTTCACTACCGAAATAAGCATGTAAAGCATTCTCATGAACAGGTAATCAATTATAACAGTCTAAAGCTCAGCTTTAAATGGAAGTTTTGCTCTCAGAAGCAAAGTTCCTTAAGACTTAAAACTTGGCCTTCTCAATATTGTGTCATTACTCTTCGCTAATTGAAATAACAATCAAAATTCAGATTATGAGCTCTAAAATTTGCTTTAATGGGCTATCACATAAATATGCATTCACCCAAATTACTATCGGTTCAACAGAGTACCAACAAAAGAATGACCTCAATTAACAGTACTCTTAATAGCTTTTAGATTAGATGATCATCTTTAAAACACATGATCACAGATTATCTAATACATCAAGAACTCTAGTTAAATAGACGGGAACATGCTACAGAGTACTAAAAAAACTAGGGATCTCAGTAAAGATAATAGCTAGCACAACCGACAGTAATCTATCAGGATGATAAGAATCAAGTGACAACAATAAGCACTACTAATATAGCATAAATCTAGACTTGATAATCAGTTTAATTTCAGTATACGATAGATTTCACCATAGAGCATTAAAGCCCACAACCCACAAGCATCATATGTAATGTCTCCCAGTACTAGAAAACTACATATTGAAATTGACTAGTACGACTCACAAAACAAATAATGCACAAAGAGTTGTCAAGATTCTCACTGAACGGATGGCACTCAAAGCCACCAAGAAGAACAGGCAAGGCACATCTGAAAGTGCTGACTTAGAAAACCTAGCACCCCGCTATGACGAGGTGAGAGGGCGAGGTCGCCGGAGATACAGTGCCTACCTTTGCCGTTCGGGACACACCAAATCGGCAAAGCCGAGGTGAAGGAGATGCCACGTAAGAACATCGAGAAGCATCAGCCTAGTGCACCTCATTGCTGAGTACCAAGGACCACAGATCACTGCCGAGATCAGCGGTTATGCAATGGAGAAGAAGCCCCAAGGACCAAACACCAAAGCCAAATCAGGAAGAAAATAATGGATTGAAGAGAGAGCTCACTTGATATTTTTTCGATGCTACTCAAGGGAGAGGCGACCTCCTTATTTAACTAAGTGAAGAAGGAGGGATAAGAGCTCGGCGCGGTGGCCACCAATGGCCAGAGCTGAAGCTCTCGGGCTGCAAGCGCCACCTCATCTTACTGAAGCCACCGCCGCCCCTGGAGATCGGATCCACCGAGTGATGCCTGCACGGGAGGAGACTAGGTCTCCTCTCCTTATCTCTTCGGTTCGGCCCACCAACAGGTGGGTCCCTCTTTTTTCCATTTCTTTCTTTTCTCAATTGAGAAATTACCAAAATGCCCTCACAAAAATATAACAATCCCCACCAATTTATCAATTGATAAAAGATGCTTAAAGTCTTGTTTAATATACAGCTGTACGACGATGGGTACCTTGCAGGTTTGAACCCAAAGCCTAGCAACAAGGACTACGACTCTGCACAGACAAAGGAGGACTTCGCCTTGATCCAATGCCTTGGTATGACAATTTTCGTCTAAGTTACATTCTGTACTAGGTGGCTCGCTGTTTTCCCTCTCGGGCTGGGACTTTACGGTCATATCACCGTATCTAGCTCATGAGTATTTAAGAAGGTATACCCTTATCTTTCTTTGATCGCGACCTCACGATCATACTCAAGTAGGTAAATTCTTCATGGAATCCTATAGGATGATTCTCGATCCCATATAGGTATTGAATTCATTAAGAGCTATTGCTCAACCTTCCATACAGAGAGAGCATTGCAGCTAATGGGACCTGTTAGATGTGCTCTCTAATCCTACGCAGTTTGTTATCCTAGAGTCTAGTTCACGGGATTTCCGATCTTCTAGGATAAGTTACCACCAATGTGAGCTTTTACACAGGTATGAGCTTCATTCCCTTAGACGTTGCAAGGATGGCCTTCTGCTCTAATCCTTTGGTGAAAGGATATGCTAAGTTCCTTTTAGACTAGATGTATTCTACAGAAATAACACCCGTCTCTCTGGCATGCCTTACGGACTTAAGTTGTCTCTTTATATATTTTGAGGACTTCATATTGTCCTTCCTACCCTTCGCCTTAACCAGAACGGTTTGGTTATCGCAATAAATCAATATTGAATTGGATTTTTCTAGAGTAGGTAGGTTAGAAAGGAGTTTTTTTAATCCATTCTGCCTCTATATCCGCTGAATCAAGTGCTACTAAATCAGCCTCCATGATAGACCATGTAAGGATAGTTTGTTTAGAAGGCTTCCATGAAACAGCCATACTTACTAGAGTGAATACATAGTTACTCGTAGCCTTCATGTTATCTGAGTCACTGATCCAGTTATAATCACTGAATCCTTCCAAGACTACCAGATGGCCAGAATAGTGTATCCCCAAACTTGAGGTCCCTTTTAAGTATCTGAGTACCCTTTTTAGTGTTATCCAATGATCATCTCCTGGATTGGACGTATAATGACTCAATTTGCTTATAGCATATGAGATGTCTAGTTTCGTTGCATTAGTTAGATACATCAGGGATCCAGTTATTTGAGAATATTTAAGCTGGTCTTTTCCATATCCAGTGTTTTTATGTAACTTAGCATTTTGGATCATAGGATGTGGCCACTGGAGATCTCGCCGAAGCCGCCGCCACCCCCTGGAGATCGGATCCACTGAGTGACGCCCACACGGGAGGAGACTAGGTCTCCTCTCCTTATCTCTTCGGTTTGGTTCACCGACAGGTGGGTCTCTCTTTTTTCCCCATTTCTTTCTTTTCTCAATTGAGAAATTACCAAAATGCCCTCACAAAAATACCACGTCTAGTTCTTTTTTCTTTTTGACCGGTTTTAACTTTAATTTCTTTCAGTAATGACTATTTATTAGATTAATAAGTTGTAACAAAAAAACAGGCCCTTATCAGGTCACCTTCAAAGATTTGAGTTAGGCTAGGAGCGTTTTTTTCCTCAATCCTGGCGCAGCAAAGATGATCGGATCTTATCCTTGAGTATGTTTGGTTGACATTCATACTTTGCCAAAAAAAAAAAACTGTGTTGAAGTGCTCCTTTTGCGTGCGGACAAATCGCCTGTTACAATTATGGCAAATTTTGGCATAAATATGAGTAGTGACGAGTAACACACCACAAATTTAGCGACGAACCAGACGCTAGTCTATAGATAATATAGCATCTAAGCACCCACGGAAGAGATACTTGCATTGAAGGAAATAACTTTTGTATAGATGCTTGATGATGTGGCTATATTCTCTCTCTTTAAACATTCATATATAAACATCTTGCATTGTATATATCCTTATTGGGTCGTCACTGGCGGCACCTATCTTTCACTTTATTTAGTTCCTCTCACTTCATTCCTACGGACACACACTAATGATTTTGCTTTAGTCCCAGATTGTGCAGCCCAAGCTAGGACGAGTACAACCGTGTGTTGTTGCAAGGAACCTCCAAGAAAATGAATCTAACAAATTTATGTTAGACCATGACTATGCGCACCGTAGTTGCCATCAAAGCTCCTAGAAGAAAGTCAAACTGGAGATCAGTGTAAGAGTAATTGGAATGATTAATTCTATTCCATGAATATGCATCAATACATATGGAGGCCGGGGTGGCTTATGAGCCAACCGCACAGGCGTGGTACATGCCACAAATCAAGGGTTACCTACTATAATTACACATACTATAATTACAATAGGCTAACACTCCCCCGCAGTCTAATCGGGAGCATCGCTAACATTCAGGCTGGACCGAAACTCCTGAAATAGTGAGGTAGGAAGGCCCTTGGTAAAGACGTCGGCGTACTGCGATGTCGTAGGAACATGTAGAACCCGAACGTGACCGAGGGCGACCTTCTCTCGAACAAAATGGAGATCAATCTCAACATGCTTCGTCCGCTGATGCTGCACTGGGTTGTCGGAAAGATATACAGCACTGATATTGTCGCAATAGACCAAGGTGGCACGGCGAGGGGGGTGGCGAAGCTCAAGAAGCAGCTGACGCTGCCAAGTAGCTTCAGCAACACCATTCGCCACAGCACGATATTCAGCTTCGGCACTCGATCTGGAGACCGTATGCTGACACTTGGAAGACCAGGGCACACTATCACTTGGGCTGACCATGCGCCGATCTTCACCTGCAAATCTTGTTGTTTACACGAATGCCGACTGGGCTGGCTGTCCTGACACTCGCCGGTCGACCTCTGGCGGAACGGTCGGTGCATCTTGAGGATGGACACCATGTGGCGGAACTTGCCGCTGAGGCCGCGGAGAAGCGTGAGCACCATCTGGCGATCGCCGATGGGGTCGCTGAACTCGGCGAGGGATGCAGCCATGGACTCGAGGCGACGACAGTAGTCGGTGATGCTCAGGGACTCCTGACGAAAGTTGCGGAACTGCGTCTCGAGGAGAAGGGCACGGGACTCCTTCTGGCCAAGGAATTCATCCTCGAGGTAGCACCATGCGTTGCGCGCTGGACCTTGGCGCATCATCAGGGACTGCTGCAAGTCGCCGGAGACGGTGCCGTAGATCCATGTCAGGACGCAGCAGTCCGCCTGGACCCAGGCCGGGCGCGTGGGGAAAGCCTCATCCTCGAGGACATGGCGTGTTAGGGCATATTTGCCAAGCACGGTGAGGAAGATGCCGCGCCACTTGGTGTAGGTGTCCGTGGCCTTGTCCAGGGCGATGGGGATGAGGGCCTTGACATTGACAACGGCGGTGGCCTGCGCCCAGAGAGCTTCGTGAGCCTTCTCGTACTCATCGAGGGCGGCGGCGCGGAGGCGAGCTTCCTCAGCCCGACGCGCTTCTTCAGCGCGAGCAGCTTCGGCCGCGAGACGACGGTCTTCGGCTTCCTTGGCCGCCTTGGCGGCTGCCGCGGCAGCGGCGTCGTCGTCTTCGCCGGCCATGAGGGGCAGGACCGGCGGCCGCACCCGGTGACGCGATCAACAACAGGGCGGGCGATCAGGAATCGTAGGCAGGATCGGATCGGCGGCCGCACCCGGTGACGAGGGCAGCAACGGGGCGGGCGATCGTATCGGCAGCGCGGGCGATGAGACCGGCGACACACCCGGCGACACGTAGTCAGCGACGGTGGTGGCGATCGGATCGGCGGCGGGCGCTGGTTTGGGTTGCGGAAGGGTAGCGGATCGGAACCGCGATTGATACCATGTAAGAGTAATTGGAATGATTAATTCTATTCCATGAATATGCATCAATACATATGGAGGCCGGGGTGGCTTATGAGCCAACCGCACAGGCGTGGTACATGCCACAAATCAAGGGTTACCTACTATAATTACACATACTATAATTACAATAGGCTAACAATCAGTGCAAGTTTGATGCATATTTGAGTATTTGGCGACGCAATCTTCCGTGCATCGGTGGCTCAAAATCAAATCAAGGAGATTTCCCAACGCGGCACGCCTTATTAGCGCTGCTGCCATCGGCCCCTAAACTTAAGTTATGTTCCAAATAATTTATGGCTTCCGATTTCAGAAATTAAAAGCAATTTGAAACACGTTAACTTTTTAATACGGTTTTTCTTTCTTTTTTTATTTTTTGGATTATCCATGGAGATATAACAGTGTTTTATTTATTTTTCTTTAATTGAATATATTAGAAAAAACTAACAGATGCTACAGTATCATTTCAGCCAAAAGCTACAAAGGGCCTGTTTGTTTCAGCTTCTGGCAGCTGCAGCTACTCCCAGAATCTGCAGCTCCCCCCAAACAGTCCAGATTTTCATCCAGATTCTAAGTAGCCAGAAGTTATAGAATCCAGAAAATGAACTAGTAGCCAGAAGCTGGGGTTATCCAGCTTCTCCAGATTCTGACTAGCTGGATACTCACCAGCTACTTATCAGAATCTACAGCTGAAACAAACAGGCCCAAAAATTTTGAACTAGCTATTAAGCACCTACACCCAAGGTCGTGTCACTTCGCCTCAACGCCACGGTGTGTTAGGCGAAGTGAACCATACGTCATTTCGGGCGGAACACATGCGCATGCAACAACTGGCCAAGGCTGTTTTGCTATTTATGACTTAAGTTATGTTCCAAATAATTTATGACTTCCGATTTCAGAAATCAAAAGCTATTTGAAACACGTTAACTTTTTAATACAGTTTTTCTTTCTTTTTTTCTTATTTTTTTGTATTATCCATAAAGATATAACGGTGTTTTATTTACATATTTTTATTCATTTTTCTTTAATTGAATATATTAGAAAAAACTAACAGACGCTACAGTGTCATTTCAGGCAAAAGTCGCAAAATTTTTGAACTAGCTATTAAGCACCTACACCCAAGGTCGTGTCACTTCGCCCCAACGCCACGATGTGTCAGGCGAAGTGAACCATACGTTATTTCGGGTGGAACACATACGCATGCAACAACTGGGCAGGGCGAGTGAAATAAGAGAGCTGCGGTTGATGGATTTTTACTACGGTTGATGGTTTTTGCCTGTGTTTTTCGAGGCGGCGGCGTACAGCGGAGACATCGATGGTTTTAGATATGAAAAGTCATTTAGAGAAGCAGTTTTGAGAAACTGTTTAGAGAAATCTTCTGTTTATTTTGGTTTTCGAAAAAGTGGAAACGAAAAACCACACACAAAAAAGACAGAAAGAACATGGCCTGCAGCTAGGGGTGGAAAAAAAACTCGTTAGTGGGCTCGTTGGCTCGGTTCAAAATTACTTCAATTATACTTGTTAATTGGTTAAACATTAAAATGAGTTGATTTCAAATGAATTTGAATTTTGCTCAAGCTCGGCTCGGCTCGGCTCGTTAGCTCGTTTCTAAAAATACTTTTAAATTATCCGTAAAATGATATTAAATCAAAATATACCAATTTTAGAAAAAAAACTCGATAAGACGAGCAGTTGGCTCGATATCCACCCCTACTGCAGCCTGCAGGATAGCTCACGCTCGCTTGACGCATGTACTTGCTTCGCGCGCTGTGCCGTCAGGTTAATGGCCATCGTGCGTGGCTGGCAGCCGTTTCGCACGTACGCACGCGCTTGCCGTTTGGGAATTTTTGGCCTATTTAGCCCTATGAATCATCGGAATTCCCAGTATTGCCTCTCGCTCACTGTAATGCTCAATTTAACCCTTTTTCCGAACACAAAAACACAGCAGGCCAACAGGTGACAACTCCCACGGCCGGGTACCGGAGCACCAAGCTCCCGCTCCTGGGAACGTAGCGCCGGTCTGCTGCCCGGCGGCCGCATGTGTGTGCTCCCGTGCGCGGGCAGCGCATGAGAATCTCAAGCCTCGTGTGCAGCTTGGAGATCCTTGGCAGTGGCCAGTAGGAGCTCCACGTGAAGCTCGAGGCAATAAGCTAGTAGTATACTTCCGGCCTGTTTGTTTTGGCTTAAAAGCAAAAAAGTCTAAGCCTAAACAATAGAACGCTTTTCAACTAGGCTTTTGAAAAAGCCAAAAGCCTGTTATAACTAAAAGCCAAAAGCCAGTTTTAAAGAGCTTTTTTGGCTTTTGCGGAATGGAAATAATGCTTTGCCACTGAAATTCGCAATATTTACGCACAAAATGCCATTGGTATATAATCCTCCCATCCCTTCGTTTGCGCCGCTTCGGGTTCGTTTCCCCCTAATCCTCCCAAACGCTCGGTCGTTTCCCCAAATCCAACCGAACCGCTGGCGATCCGCTCCTTCGTCCCCGCCGGTGAGATTGAGGAGGCGAGCGTGAGTCTCCCAAGCGGCGGACAAGGTGCGGTTCTTCTCTCTCTCTCTCTCTCTCTCTCTCTCTCGTCTCCCAAGCGGCGGACAAGGTGACCGTGACCTAGACGGAGACCGGCGCCGCAATGCCCTGCGGTCCCCCCTGTCCCTTGACCTGGACTTGGACCGGCGCCTCCGCTCCCTCGACCTGGACCGGCGCCGCCGCGAGCGAGAGGGTGACCTCGATCGGGGACGGGGACCGCGAGCAACGGCGCGGGCAGGAGGGGGCTCGTAAGGCGGCGGCGGCTTGGTGGGATTGAGGGGTTGAGCGGGGGAGGTGGTGGCGCCGGCGCGGACGAAGCCGGAGAGGAGAGAGGAGGTGGTGGTGCCTATACTTTTCTCAGCTAAGTGCCGAGGAAAAACCGAGGAATTGGGTTGGGGATAGGAGCTAAGTGCCTAATTCACTTGTGTGAATTCTTTGCGGGATGAAACTGATGTGTTTTTTTCCCAGTTTAACTTCAGAGAAAATTGCAATTCCGATGCCAAATAGCTTGTCTGTTAATACCCTAAGATCCTTTTTAGGCATTATCGGTGTGACAAATTTGTTTCTCATGTTTGGATGGACAACCACGCAAAGGAATCCTGGAGTGATTGATCAATAGCATAATGATCCTGTTTGGCTAGATTCTAAAGGGCGGAATTGTGCTAGCTTGAGATCACCAGTTATTTCATCAATCCAGTCAAGCATAGTTTGTTAGTCAAACGTGGTTTGATTACTCCATTTGGTATAGAATGAATCTTCTTCTTGTATATAGCTAGCTAGCTATTTAGAACCTTGCATCTACCTGCTGAAGGTTATGTTGTTTTCCTAATAGAATTATGGCCATGACAAA
Source organism: Dendrocalamus sinicus (assembly GCA_036346575.1). Classification (NCBI taxonomy): domain Eukaryota; kingdom Viridiplantae; phylum Streptophyta; class Magnoliopsida; order Poales; family Poaceae; genus Dendrocalamus; species Dendrocalamus sinicus. Next base: position 50,443,552 of record CM070648.1, on the reverse strand, counting down.
CTTGGTCCATGGTTGACTCAACAAAGATTGACTGACAAATATTCATGCTTGTCTGCTATCTACTAAGATTCGCATACCTTTCTTTTCTCCAGGTGCAACAAAGCAAGTACCTGATTCTGTGGAAGTTGTTATAGAGAAATCACAAGAAGGTTTGTTTTTAATAATTAGTTATGGTATTCTGGGTAGCTAATGCTTAGAAGAATAACATGCCGATATAATGTGTGTTTTTGCATGCGAGTATAATGAGCATATCTGCTAATGAGTATTGGTGGTCATGTCCGTTTTCCACTTATTGTCCTCTTGACATCTATCTTCCAGTCACAACCTTTATCCTGAGATTGTTATGTCCTCATGCTGGAAACAAAAAACTTGGGATGAATAGTGTGTAATAACTTGCTTTGTGGATGAAAAGTGTGTAGATGGATCTACTTCCTCTATCCAAGGCAAATTGGGATGCATTCTCGGATAGGGCATTTTGCCAGATTTGTAAAAAGGAAGTTGAGGCTGGTAATAGACCCATGCATTGTTTGAGCACCACTGGATACAAGAACTTGCAGCTCAAGTTCTTTCAGAAGACAGGGAAAAAGCACGACAAAAAGCAATTCAAGAACCATTGGGAAACAATGAAGAAAGTGTACAGCTTGTGGAACAAACTTAAACCGAAAGCAACTGGGCTAGGTTGGGATCATGCAAAAGGAACCATTGATGCATCTGATGCTTGGTGGGATGACCACATAAAGGTAGGCATTACGGAAATATCTTCATGTTTCATATCATAATCACTGCAAATCGATGTTGTTTTAATCATTCTTATTTATTTTGCAGAATTATCCAAAACATAAAAGTTTTCGTGATGGACCCCCTAAGAATCTAGCTGAGTTGGAAGTTATGTTTGCAAATGCTCATGTGACGGGTAACACTTCAGTCATCCCGGGTGAGACTTCACGTGATGTACAAACTATTGTTGATGTTGATGCTTTGGAGGAAGGCGATGAAGCTACAAATGCCGATGTAGAAACCAATGAGGAAGCTGATAAGAAACAAAAGGGCCCTATGAAGCGTAGGGCTGGTAGTATCAATCCTAGTCTAAAGAAGAATAGGAAAAATCCCATTGCGAGGGATTTCAAGCGTATGGTGGATATTATGGCTAACGGCCATGCTTCGAGTGGTCCGTCCATAGCAGAAGTCATGGATATAGCTGTTCAAGCTGGTATGGTTGAAGGAAGTGATGAACACTTCATTGCAACAAGGCTATTTACTAAAAAAAAACAAAACAGAGAAGTGTTTGTAACTATGAAGACTGATGAGGGAAAGATTAATTGGCTGAAAAGGATGTATGATCTCAAGATGAAGAACAATTAGAAAAAATTTGTTGTCCTTTTAAATTAGCGAATTATTCAGTTATATGTAATGAAGTTAAAACTATTAGTGATCTGCACTAATATTATTCAGTTAATGATGGTTATGTAATGAAGTTCAAACTATTAAGTTATGTTCATCAAGTCCTTTTAAATGTTCTTTTTTTTGTCTGTAGATGAGTTCATCAAGTGAAATTGATGGTTCGACAACCGCAAGCAATTCTAGCGAAGGTGAAGTTGAGAAAACAAATAAGAGGAAGTTACCATTTCACGATTTTGTTGCAGCAGCTGGTTACGTAGGTATGTACTACTATGAGACTTATCTAAATAAGAGTAAGAAGAGACAACCACGCATGACCGGATATGAATGGGTTATAGAGCAACTGAGTGATGACAGAGATTGTTACAGCATGTTTAGAATGAGTAGAGATATTTTTAATAGCTTACATGATACCTTAGTTGCAAACTATAGCTTGAAATCAACTACACAAATGAGTTCTGTAGAATCTTTGGCTATGTTCTTATGGACAGTTGGTGGCCCTCAATCAGTTAGCCAAGTCATGAACCGCTTCAAGAGATCAAGTGAAACAATCTACAGAAAATTTCATGAAGTCTTGGACTGTTTGTACCGTTTATTTGAAGATACCATTAAACCAAGAGATCCAGAGTTTAATACAGTTCATCCTAAACTTCAAGATAGTCGCTTCTCTCCTCATTTCAATAATTGCATAGGTGCAATTGATGGCACGCATGTACCTGTGTTGTGCTAGCGGATGAGCAAATTGCCCACACCGGTCGCCATGGATATACATCTCAAAATGTGATGGCGGTGTGTGACTTCGACATGAGGTTTACTTTTGTTGTCGCTGGATGGCCGGGTTCAGTGCATGACACAAGGATATTCAATAATACTTTGGACAAATATTCAAATCGGTTTCCACATCCTCCTGACGGTACTTTGCTTATATGAACCTATAATTAATTGCTATTATGGCGTTCTCGAATTGGATCATCAACACTTACATGTTTGTCATGTGTAGGAAAATATTATCTTGTTGATGCGGGATATCCCAATCGAAAGGGTTATCTAGCTCCTTACAAAGGACAAAAGTACCATCTACCAGAATTTCGACGGAGTCAACAACCGAGTGGTAAATACGAGGTATTTAATCATGCTCACTCCTCCCTTCGAAATGTGATTGAACGTTCATTTGGTGTGCTCAAAATGAAATGGTGAATCTTATTGGCTATGCCAAGTTACAACATGGACAAGCAAACGCAAATTATTATTGCGTGTATGGCACTTCACAACTTCATCCGAGATAGTGCTGTGCTTTACGCGATGAACTTTTTGAGAGATGCGATAATGATGAAGACTATAAACCAAACACTACACACGCTGGACCATCTGGAGGCAACAGTGGCAGTGCATCGGCAGTGGATGATACAAACATGTGCGCCCTTCGTGAAAGTCTTGCTAATTCCTTGATGTCTGCAAGATCATAGACAGTAGGATAACTCATATTTATATGCAACTCATTTATATTGCAACATGTATCTTTATATGCAACTCATATTTATATGCAACTCATATTTATAGGTGCCTGTACGTCAGGATTTTCCTCGGCGCCCGGCATACATGTCTGTCGGGACACTTTTTTTTCGTTTCTGTCATAAACCGATCGATTGAATTCATGCGTAAACAAAAGGAACTGCGAATTGTATACGAACACAACAAATTGGATTGCGATGCATGATTCGTGCATCATAGATGATCAGTAGACAAACAAGCGGCCGTACCAAACATTTTCTCCAATTAATACAACATTTTCTCCCCGGATAACATATAGACCAAGAGGAACAACACAATATATCTCTCCTACAATTACTCGTTCGCAAGCACCTTGAAGAACAACATTTGCTGCAAAGTAAAAAAATTAAAAGAGGAGTTTTATGGCAAACAAGCGGTCGTTAATTGCATGGAAAATCATTGCGTTCCGATAGGTCGCCAACGTAGACGCACACATCTTGGTCCACCAACCTTCGTTTATGACCCGCAAATATAATAGAAATTCGAAATAAAAAGTAAAAAGAAATTACCCAACTTATTTTTTGTAGAACTACAAATTAAAACATGTACATGGATCCACATAGTAGTCGGAATGGTAATAAGGGTATTTCAGACTTTCTGGTAATAAGCCACAGCATTCAATCCATTAAAAAGCCAGGATACCAAATAGCCTAACTTGGCTTAAAAACTAACTGCTTTTAAGCTGCTTAAGCCAAAAAGCTGGCTTTAAGTTATAAGCCAAAAAGCCTAAGCCTAAACAAACAGGCCCTTCATCGCCCTATAAATCCAGATCCAAAAAATTTGTGCAGTCCTTTCTCTTGTTCAAGGCTTGCACATGGAGTTGATCTTTCGTTGAGACGCGTTGAGGCCATCCGTGTTACAAATAATCTTGACTTAGAGTCCATGTCGTAATAGAGTCCGTTTTTGTATATAACTCAAGTTGAAGTCCAAATATGTATACGAGTAGGAAATTATTTGCCTTTATATTGAGGAGACTTACCCAATTTTGAAAAAGAAGTGAAATAAAAGAAAAGAAAAAGAGGGAGCAAATAAGAGAATAGAGAAATTCTGAAATTCTCCTGTGTTCTCTCAGTTTATTTGTAATATGTGTATTTTCTCCTAAATCAAAGTTTTAATAAATGGTATTAGAGCTTAGATGAGAAGTAAGTCACGGAAAAATCATCTCAACGATTCCGTTTCGCGCTGCGCTCCCGAAGCCTCCACACCGAGCGTCATCTCGTTTGAGCAGCAGTCCCGAGGAAAAGACTGTGCGCTGCACGTCATCCTCCAACATTGTCCTTTGGTTCTTTGGTAATCAAGATAGCAAAAGGCTCCCGGTCAAAGAAAAAGTAGCATAGCTGCTGTGCTGACAGCAAAGAAAAAGGAGAAGTCTTGTTTGTCGTGCGCAGGACTCACCAACAACACAGGAGAGAGAGCAAGTCTAGGAGCAGGATCTGCGGCTGTACAGAGCAAAAGGGAATCATGCAAGGACAAAAGACAAGCTTGAAATAAGAAATATAAGAGATAGACAAGACAAAGAGGTTGCTTGTGCAGAAAAAGATCATGTTTTTCCTCTCGGTTCCAATGCAAGGACGACATGCAACTCGAAGCTGAGAGCAAGTATGCGTCTGTGTCCGTCTCCGAGCACTGTCTCCAAAGTAAGGCGTGTCCGTCTCCGAGCCAGATGTAGCAAGACGCAGAATAAAAGCCGTGCTGAGGCCAAAGCTGACAGCATAAAATTTGGTCCTCGTTCCACGCAAGACAAAGCAACAGAGCACAAGAGGAAGTCCAGAAAAAGTCCAAGCAAGGAAAAAGAAGAAACAGTACAGTTTTTTCTTCTGTTTCCTTGGTCTAAGAGGTACTTCAAAGTAGTCTGATTTCTTGATCCGTACTCAAGATCATATCGTGTTCTTCAGAAAGTGGTGTCACCAGTGACGAGACATCATCTAGTATGATGGTGAAAGAGAGTTTCGCTATCTTGCTGCATTATCTGATGCTCACGACGAGTAATTATGCAGCATGTGCAATCAAGATGAAGGTGTACATGAAGGCTCAAGGAGTGTGTGATGCGATCGAGAATGGCAACGTCGATGTGCGCAAGGATCAGATGGCATTGGCGGCCATCTATTAGGGCATCCCAGAGGAGACGCTCTTTCTACTGGCTGAAAAGGAGACGGCCAAAGCTGCGTGAGAAGCGTTGAAGACGATGCATCTTGGGGCAGATCGTGTGAAGGAAGTAAATGTACAAACTCTCAAGACCGAATTCGAGATGCTGCGTATGAAGGAATCGGAGTCAATCAACGACTTCGCCGTTCGGTTGATAGTCATCGTCATCAAGATTCGGTTCTTGGCGAGAAGGTGGAAGAGTTGTACGTAGTAAAGAAATTCATTTGTGCTATTCTCTCATAGTTTCTCCCGATTGCTTCGGTCATAAAGCAATTTAGAGACCTAAAGACAATGACCATGGAGGAGGTCATCAGTCATCTTAAGGCATATGAGGAACGCATCCACGACAATAGCAACAAAGGTGACGGACAACTCTTGTTGACCCGTGCTAAGTGGGAGATCCGATCATCGAAGCGTGAAGGCAAGAACACTTCTAGGAGCGGTGGCCAAGGCCGTCAGAATCGGAAGTTTGATAAGGCAAAAGTAAGGTGTTATAATTGTAACGATTATGGACACTTTGCTTCAGAATGTCCCAACCCGAAGATGAAGAAAACGTTTCTTGCTGAAATGCTCAGTGATGATGAATCAACAGTTCTCTAATAATGAGTTGACGCAGGGATGTTGAGAAGATATGTTCGCCGTCCAAACTCAAGTAAGGTGAAAAAAAAATCGGAACGTTGAGGAGATGTGTCACCGTTCTGTGTCAAGTATGAGTTTAGTAAGTTGTAGTTGAGTCCGACTGCCTCAATGTTTTAGAATATTTGCATCTGGATGGACCTGTACCAGTTGAGTTAAGTTCCTACATGTAGCTTGCATGTAGAACGCTTCATGTGGAGGCATGACTGGTAGTTCATAATGCATTGAGACTAAAACTAGAGTATGTCAAGTCAAGATTAAGGGGGAGATTGTTACAAATAATCTTGACTTAGAGTCCATGTCGTAGTAGAGTCCATTTCCGTGTATAACTCAAGTTGAAGTTGTGTTCAACTTAAAGTCTGAATACGTATACAAATAGAAAATTATTAGCCTTTATATTGAGGGGGCTTGTACCCAATTTTAAAAAAGAAGCGAAAGAAAAGAAAAGAAAAAGGGGAAGCAAATAAGAGAATAGAGAAATTCAGAAATTCTCCTGTGTTGTCTTAGTTTATTTGTGATGTGTGCTTTTTCTCCTTAAAAAATTATTGTATCTGGACCCTAGCACCCCGCTAGGTCCAACCAGGTTCACTCCCTGGTCCCCATGTCTTAAATGGGCTGCGCACCCTACGCACCTGAGCCCACAGGCTGCCCGCAAGCAAGCCTTTCAAGTAACAACCTTTATAAGTGGTATTGGGCCTTCCCCCAAAAGACTAGTCCAATGGGTGGAGACTCCCTCACACTTATAAGTTATGTTTTCTCTTTCCCACGATCCATATGGGACTATTCCTAACAATCTCCCCCTTACACATGGATTGTGCACACCGCACTCCTAGGAGATGTTACGTGCTTGGGCTCTGATACCACTTGTTGTATCCAGACTTTGGCATCCCGCCAGATCCAACCAAGTTCACTCCCTGATCCCCAGGTCTTAAATGGGCTGCGCACCTGAGGCCACGGGCTGCCCGTAATTAATCCCTTCAAGCAACAACCTTATAAGTGGTATTGTGTCTTCTCCCCCAAAAGACTAGTCCAGTGGGTGGAGGCTTACTCACACTTATAAATTGTGTTTTCTCTTTTTCCACAATCCATATGGGACTATTCCTAACAATTCGTCAATGCAGTGTAAGTTTCTCTCAGTTTGATTCTGCTCCGTGTTGTTTTCACCTGTACAGTACGCTTGCGACTTGTTCATGGTCATATGTATGTTATTATCTTTGACGTGATGCGTGGGGAATTGGATGCATGGATGCAACTCGTGAGATCGATCGATGATGTACTGTTGGGGCGAGGCTTGGAGATCCATGGCACGCCTCATGCGCTGCCTGCCAAATCGGGCATTACAGCGAACGGAGTGCTGCACTGAGAATTCCGCGCGACGTGTGGGGTCAAACAGACCAAAGATTCAGGAAGCTGGTTTCCATGTTCCCTTCTTCGTATTCCCCTCATATTCCCGTTCACATGACAGAGATCTAGAACACCAAAGGAATATAAGGGAATAGAGAGAGTATTCTGGATCTCTGTCACGTAAACAAAAACATGAGAGAAACATAAAAGAAGAAAAGCCGCGTTCTAAGATTCGGCCGTTCGGCAGGGAAGATTTGCGTTGCCGCGACCGAGTAGTTTGGCAAGGTTGTGCGATCCTTCGTGCCGAAAAGTGGAAAGCACTGCCTGCCGACCTGCTGTTGACCACTCACTCGCCGGTCGCTGCGGCTCCGATGGGCAGGCGTAAGATTACACGTTTCTACCTACACTGCCACTAATCTGGGCCACGATGCTGGAGGTCGGCCCACCTGCCATTCAGCTAAACGGATTCTATCGACTGCCCCATAGCCATAGCTAGGTGAAGCTTTGGCGTTGCTCGGATGAACCAAAAGGAATCGACTTGACTTTACTCCGACATTTCCAATTCCACACGGCCACGCTTTGGTCCCACCGGTGGGGAAGTGCAGCGCAACCACGCGTAGGCTTCCTCCGTGAGGGCTGCCTATACAACACAGCTCAGGTCCGTAGACCAAAAGCCCAGCATTGTTACGGTCTAATACGGTGTTAGCCGGTATCACTAAAATTAATATATTTTTTTAAAATTAATTATTATAATAAAAATCATAAATCATAAATAGCAAATCCAAAAGAACCTAGATGACTCATAGAGTAATGATAATTTTCTTCAGATGGTAGAATAACTTAGCCATGGCTGTGATCGTTTCGGTTTCAGCTTCTGGCTTATTTTTTGACTATTTATAGATTTCATCTTTTTCTGAACTTTTAGCTTTTTTGCCGGTTCTTTTTTTCCGTATTTGTTTGTATTATACGTAATGGGCTAACATAATTTTTATATTTTTATATTTTTTTAAATTTAATTATGCTAAATAAGCCTCTGTCACCATTCTGATGTTTTTTGACCACTCTGATGACTTTTCAGCCATAAGCCACAAAAAAGCACAAATAATCACCACCTTAGACCTCATGATTCGTGGTGCGTACTACTCTAAACCTTCTTTGGCGCTACCTCTGGGAGCTATCATTTCGGAATGTTATTTTCAGTACGGATGGTTTTTAGCTTTATTATTAGTGTTTGTGCGAACGAATAGAATATCGATAAACCGATAAACAGTTTCTAAAAAATTGTCTCGATAAACTACTTCAAAACGATAATAAAAAGCCGCTATATAATTATAAACCATAAACTAAAAAGTATCGGACATTGCCATGCTATCACTCTTACTATTGACCACCTCTCAGTGCCACCACCGTCGCTTGCACCCTATTCCATGTTTGTCGTTAGTAACATTACCGCCACCCCTCCTCCAAACAAATGTCCAATGCCCCACCATCAGTTTGCTAGTCGGCCCGGGAAGCTAGTGTTACAAACTTACAATTTGATGAACATTGGAGATTGACTAGAGCACAAATCTTAGGCTCCGGTGAAAATTTTCTCGGTTCAAATGCTGTGAAGTTTATGAGTTCCAAACAAATTCTCGTATCAGAGTATATTCATTGGATCGATTGGAAGATGTATCTATACTTTTCTTAACAGTGATTTATACAATTTTTAAAGCACGATAAATAATGGATATATGTTACTTACCTTTTTATATTCTTTAATATTAGTGTTAATTTTGTTAGAAAGAAAAACATAGAAACACTTAATTTGCAAAAAACATGAAAATTGTAAATTCTAAAAGAGAGCGGCTACAGTGTGTTCGCCCTCTAAAGGATCAGATCCGAACGGTATAGCATCCAACCGTTCGTCGTCTCTTACTCTTAGCCCTTCCTCTTCGGCCATAGTCCTTCGTCATCCTCACCCCTCCTTCCTCCGTTGCGTGTGGCGCGAGCAAAACCTCGACGCCATCCTTCCTCTTGTGTCACGCAAAGCGCTAGCGACTCCGTGCCATCCTTCCTCCTGCGTCGCACGTGCAGAGCGCAAGTGACGCTGCCCTGTCCTTCCTCCTGCATCGCTTGAAGCGCGAGTCATGCCGCGTCATATGAAACTTAAACATAAAACTGGTCATGAAACACTACGAAATAAAATGAAATTAGTCATAAAATGTGTACATGAAACCTAGCCAAATCAGTCAATAAACCCCCTTGGAACTGCATAAAACCTCATAAAATACAATGAAACTTAAACATGAAATTGTATGAAACATCATGAAACTTGTATATGAAACCTAGCAAAATCAGACAATAAACCCCCTTGAAACTTGACAAAACCACATGAAACACTATGAAACTTAAATATGAATCTGGTCACAAAACTCTATGAAACAACATGAAACTAGTCATGAAACATGTATATGAAACCTAGCCAAATCAGTCAATAAACTCTTATGAAACTTGATGAAATCTCGTGAAACACAATGAAACTTAAATATAAAACTCTATAAAACACTATAAAATTGGACAAGAAACTTGTAAGTGAAGCCTAACTAAATCAGGCAATAAACCCCCCTTAAAACTTGATAAAACACTATGAAATTGTAGCTCCGACCGCTCACAAAATATTGTAGCTCCGACCACACAAAACACTGTAGCTGCAATCACACACAAAAACATTGTAGCTCCAACCACACACAACCACTACCGACCGCACATAAAACACTATAGCTCTGACCACACATAACCGCTGTAGAGCCTTTCGACCGACTATTATAGCTTCAATCATAAAGAACCTTTTAACCGACTACTGTAGCTTCGACCATATAGAGCTTTTCGATCGACTACTGTAGCTCCGATCGCTATTGCCCACGACTATGGCAGCTTACACCACCAGAAAATCCTCTTATTATTTTCTCTAGAATTAAACTTACAGAAGCCTGTTCTTCTTCATCCTAGTTTTGATTGAATCGACGAGGGGGCTGCGTGCACTGGATGTACTCGTTGGACAGGAGCATGTCACCATCCGCGTGGATGCGGTTGCTGGGGAGGAGTGCATCGGTGAGGAAGAGCGTGTCAGTGAGTTAGGGCTCTCGACGTACACGTACTCTGCTCGCGTGACAGAGGAGGAAGACGCAGAGCGGCAATGAGGAAGGATGGCGTGGCATGGGCAACCAAAATCCTAGCTGAGAGGTTTCTGTAGTGTGTAGTAAAGTGGCGAGGGGAATGCAGAGTAAATAGAATGGGAATGGAGTGGTGTGGAGAAAAATGAATGTGTCACACGTGAGAGCAAGGCTTCGAGATTCGTGCGTCCTAACTTCCGATCGAATAGTTCTAATCCATATCATCATATGGTGTTCGAATGGGATGCCGTTCTTTATATTTTCTGATTCGGAAGACCAACAAAGAAAAAGGCATGGGTGCAGAATGCAAAGGTCGCAAATGGATATTTTTTTTAGACGAGTAAAACACGTGTGGGGTCTACATGCAGCCGAAGTCCGCAGGTCATCTCTCCCTCCCGAACCAGTCCACCCTGACGCGCCCAAGAAAGAAAACGAAGCCCTCTCCTCTCCACTCCTGGGGCTCCTTCCTCCCCCCAGACGTCATCATACCGCCGCTTTCCCAAGCCAGCAACGCCCCCCCTCCACTTGCCTCCGTCGCCACGCACGCGTACCCTGATCCAGGATGAGGAACAGCAGCGGCTCGGCCGGGAGGCGGAGCGACCCTGGCATCAGCGGCGACATGTCCCGCTTCTCCGTGGACACCACGGCGTCGTCTACCTCCGAGAGGTCCGTGAACGGAGGCGGAGGCCGTCGAGTCTCCTTCCTCGGCGCCTTCCGGTCCTGCTTCGTCTCCCCAGAGGCGCGCTCGCCGGAGACCTCCTTGTCCGACTTCCAGTACGCCTCGCACCAACGTACGTACTCATGCGCCTTCTCTTTTTCTCCATTTCTCTACTGCTTTCGTGGCTTTTTTAATCCAAGATGGTATTTTTGTCGGCCAAACTAGTACTTTTTTTTGTATGTGCTGGAGATATCTTGTTCGTCAAATGTTTCTGGTCAACGCGTACTATGGTACGGCACCTTCATTTGGAGGATAATCTTTGCGGTACTATTTAGTATACTAATTCTGCAAAAAAGAGGCCTCGTGCCATGAAATCCTTTCGAGATATTTTTCTTAAGTTGATTATTAGTACTTCGTTTATGATCTTCGATTAGCTTTGTTTTTGTTTTGTAGGCTGCACCATGTGTGCAGCAGTAAGATGGCTTCTCATCTGCTGAGATTTAGTTCAATCAGACTTGTGTGACACCCTCCATATGTTCGTACTTTATGATTTTTTATTGGTTTCTTTTCGATTTGTCGCCATTTGATCAAGGCCGGGACCCATCGTGATCAAAATTTTTAATACGAGTTACCATACTATAAGCAAACCCCATTGTAAGGTATCATTTGTTAATTCCCTCTTTGATTGAAGGAGAATTTCAAGGCCTGTAATTTGTAAACATTGGTGAATTATGCCCAGTTTGAAATATTGCTGATGATAAATATCTTCAGTGATACATACATAAGTTATGATCCTCGAATGGATACTGTTGAATTCATCGGACAATTCAAAAGTGCTAAAAAAAGACAATACGAATAACACTTCGCTGCAAGAATCATAATTATGTTTTCTGTCAAGTTCAGACATGATACTTATTTCTTTAAATTTTCAGTCTCACAGTCGGTGAGTTCACAAGGTTCTAGCAGTGGAAGCACTTTTGAGAGCAAGAGATCAATTAAAGGACTCTATACTCCCATGCGCATGGATTCTTCAGATAGGGAGATACCTGGCAGCACAAAGTTCTCGTTGCCACAGATACAGAAAGCAACCAAAAACTTCTCGCCGAACCTGAAGGTTGGGCAGGGTGGTTCTGGGACGGTATACAAAGGTCAGCTTGGTGATGGCACTCTCATTGCCGTCAAAAGGGCCAAGAAGGTTTGTACTTATGTTCAGTTTGCATAATCTGGTGATTGCTACAAGGCTATATTGGTTGTCTTTCTTTCCAGAACGTATATGACAAGCATATGGATCGTGAGTTCCGGAATGAGATTGCGACATTGCAATGCATCGAGCACCTGAATTTGGTAAGGTTCCATGGCTACCTGGAGTTTGGTGGTGAGCAGTTGATCATTGTGGAGTATGTTTCGAATGGGAATCTTCGAGAACACCTTGATTGTAAGAATCCTATGATCCTGCCATATGCAGAGTTTTGCTAATTGTGTCTCACATGAGTTAGCCATATGCAGGTTTGAATGGAAAAACTCTGGAATTCTCTCTAAGATTGGATATTGCAATTGATGTGGCTCACGCTATTACATATCTTCACACCTACTCAGGTAATATCAAGTTCTTACATCTGCTTTCAGCTGCATTTTGGTTTCAAATTTGACAGATTTGGTGGTTTTGTTTTTGGATGTGAAAGGTTCACCAAATGATCTTTGCAACTCGTAGGCCCCATTTGGAGCATATGTGGGAATTGAATTGTTTCCTTTGAAATTCCTACATTCCAAATGGGTTCAGTAGTCAGTACTAATTTGTGAATTCAGAAAAAGATCCCCCAAAGTAAACAGAAATGCAACACCAATAAGAATTTAATTCAGTACTTTTTTCTTTACTTCAGATATGCTACTGCAGAATCCTAGTTGGAAAAACCATCCTGTAGTATCTGTTTGTATGCAGTTGGTTAACTTCACAGTGAAAATACAGCCGAAACCAACATTGGATATTTCTGGAACTGTTATCACAACAACCAACTCCTCGAATAACAAAGATAACAAGGGCTCGTATAGAAAACTTGTCAACCTAAGATTATGATCCCTAATCCTTATAGGAAATAAGCCTATATTTAGACTGGGATTCAACTGTCCAACCAGATCTGGACTAGAAATATTGTTGGTGATATAACATCCTAACAGGAACAAATGATATGTATATTCCAAACATAATGTCTTTACCTGCTTCTTCATGCCCCAAAATGGTACAAAGGAACAAACTTTGGTTGTATCAGAGTTTCAGAACTTCTAATTTTCTTGTTACCAAAGTCCAGTTTCCTTTATTCCATTAGTTCTCTGTTTGAATGGTAGTTCGTGGCAGCCTGCCATTATGTAATGTGCCCTTCCTACACCAAGTGACACTGGATCAATGTGCATGTCCTTTTATTCCTTTGGTTGAGCATACTGCACTCAAATAGTACAATCTCAAGTTCTCAACTATTGTTGATGTTACTCTAATGAAAAAAAGAATATTACATGAGAGATGGACTAGCGTTTTTGTTGTGAATCACAGGAGGCCCCCTCCGGATAAAAATCAGCATTTGGATTTGACCCAGGCTACTATTGATAAGAGAATATCATGTCCAATATCCTCTAAATAAAAGTATAATGATGTTAAATCTCTTGATGCAAAATGGGAAAATGACGATCTAGGGCACTGTTAGGACCTGATCTGCGGATGCCGGAGTACATGCATTTTTGTGGCATAGCTATAGTTTGATAAAAAATGTAACATTCAAATCAATCATCTGAACGTCTAACCACTCAGATCATTAGCAGCTAAATCCTGGCCCATATATTTCACCCATGCAGATCATCCAGTCATCCACAGGGACATCAAATCCTCAAACATTCTTCTCACAGACAATTGTCGAGCTAAGGTTGCTGACTTTGGATTTGCCAAACTGGCTCCGATTGATGCTAGCCATGTCTCTACTCAAGTCAAAGGAACAGCAGGTTATCTTGATCCAGAATATCTCAGAACATACCAGCTCAATGAGAAGAGTGATGTCTACTCCTTTGGGGTGCTGCTGGTGGAGTTGGTTACTGGGAGGCGCCCAATCGAGCCAAAGAGGGCGATCATTGAACGTGTTTCTGCAAAATGGGTTAGTTTTTGTCATTCTTATCATTATGTTTGTAACTTCAATTGTTTTCAATATCTAATGACATAGAGAATAATGCAGTTACATCTTAACACTTGCTATATCTTGGCTTTGCTACTTGTGCTCCATGTACGGTTTGCACAGGCGATGGAAAAATTTGTGGAGGGCAATGCGATACAAACACTGGATCCAAATCTGGAAGCGACCGATGCAATCAATCTGGCAGTGGAGAAGATGTACGAGCTGGCTCTGCAGTGCCTAGCTCCAACAAAGAGGAACCGACCGAGCATGAGGCGATGCGCAGAGATCCTATGGAGTATACGTAAAGATTACAGGGAGTTGGCTCTACCAACCTCCTCCATGAACTGAGGCAGTTCATCTGGAGCAATCAAGAAAAGAAAAGCTACATTTCAGTTTGCCTCTCTTCGAAGCATGGGGGTATGAATCGCCTGATTGCTGGACGCTGAATTTATTCCTTCGGTTACAGTCTACGTAGTTGTGAACGGGACCGATGGCCTTCCTAGAAATTGTGTGTTTACTAGCTAGCAACTAGGAAGAGTTCCATAGAAGCTCTCCTATACAGTATGCGTAAATTGTTACCGTGAAGAAACATATTCGAATACGAATATATAATGGTATGTATGCCAGTCGGTTTTCTTGCACCGCTAGATGCATGACGAAAGCGGGTTTCTTAGGAGAGCATATCCCATGAATTAAATGCATTGTCTGTATATGATGAACAAAATTCAACATCTGTATTTTCTTACTTCTGGTGTTTGTGCCTTATCGCGCACATCAGAATTGGAGAACTGAAAAGCAGCTTTTAGAACTCAAAGAAGAGTATGCAACCACACTGCCACAGGACATGTAAACGCACAGGATTGAAATCCTCTTCACACTGACAGCAACTGTCTTTAGAGTGGCCAGCTCCAGAAGCTAAACCTTCCCCCTCCCATACAGGATCTAATAGTTTACTCGCATCTAAGTGCAAGTGATCCAATCACAGGAAAAAAAACACACACCGGGCTGTTCTGAAACAGTTTAAGCTAATCCATCGAATTCCTGAATAATGCTGCCAAACTAAACAAAGGGAGAAGAAAAAAAAAGAAAGCAAGTTCAGAAAAAAAATATTGATGTCCAAAATGACCACAGGAACAAATCATGCGCACAGCCAGGAGGTGCTGCTGCGTTTCATGAAGCAAGGACTGTGACAAGCTACGGAACCAGGCAGGCTCTTGTTACGCAATCATCGCACGAATGGCTTGAGCGAGCGAGTGAGCATTCGCAGGCCTCCGGGCCCCCCTACTCCTCTCACGAACTTTCAACCATTTCATGCCATTGTTGCTAGCAGCAATCATCAAGGCCTCACCCGCTCCTGTTGTCTGTCCGTTGGTGCTGACTGTCTGCGTATAGCTTTGAGGTCGCCTCTTATTGTAAGAAGAAGGTGCAAAACCACCGTAATAGAGATGGTCATCGATGTCCCAGTTCGATGCCTTCCTCTTGGTCGTTGTCTTCGTCTTCTTCTGCTGCTGCTGAGATGCCTTGGGGGTTATCAGGACGGTTGAGGCTACCGGCGCAGCACCATGGTTCCTCTTGTTGGTGTTGCTTGCTCTCCTGTAAGCCGCTCGTTTCTTCTCGCGGCAGATGTCACACATGGAGTTCGGCCACTCCGCAGTTTGCTTGCAGCGCCACTTCCTGCCGTCGCCCCTCTTGCACCTCGAGGTCCTTGCATCAACATTGCTGATCATGTTTGCTGCTCCTGCCACAGTCACCTCCTCAGCCTGAACCTTTGCCGTACTCTTGCCATCAGAAACATCCTTTGTTGCCATGGCCAGCTCCACAGTTGCAGACTCTTGGCTGCTGCCGTGCCCTATTTCCACGCCAAATAGCTTGTGAACATCCTCACTGCAATTCTGGACCAAATGCTTGTCCATTATGACGACTTTGTCCACCTCAGGAAGCTGCACACAACAACATCCACAGGGGAAACAACATCAATACATCGTATAGACACCGGAAAACAGTAAATAAGAAGAAAAATACCAGAATTGATATTTTTAGTCACCTGGAAACTCACAAAATTTCTGTCCATTTTTCTCACCTTTGGATCGCCGTGAAGATTCGCGCTCGGGTGGGGTTATCGTCCACTTCTCTGGCCACTGGTGGTGGCAACGCTTCAACACACACGGTAAGTTAGGTTTAGGGTTCACTAGTTAGGGTTTGGATTTACCGATGCTCACCAGACTTAGGGAGACTAAGGTGGCGGCGGGTAGTGACGATGGATTTGATGACAGGTAGTGGTGGGGGTGGTGGATCCGGTGGAGCTGCTGGACACGAGCGAGGAGGAGGGTGGTGGGCAAGGGTGGTGATGATGGATCTGATGACAGGTAGTGGTGGGGGCGGTGGATCCGGTGGCGAAAGAAGGTAGGCCAACAGCGGAGAGCTGGTGGATAGGTAGCATACGAGAAGGGGAGGCAGCACCTATGTTGAGGACAACGTAGGCAGCCACGAGGGGAGGCGGTAGAGGCGGAGGGAGATTGTCGTCGGCGGGCCTCGTTAGCAATGGGGGTGATGCCAACGATGCGGCAGGAGGTGGCACGGGGGTGGGGGTGGCGGTGAATGGGTGGGATTAGGTTAGGGTTTGGGTTGGGTTCGATGTTATATTGGTGAGAGGGCAAGAATCTGAACCATAAAATGTTGATCTAAAGGTGAAAAAAGCGACTGATGGATAAGAAAAAATCAGGCAACAAATGACTAGACAAACCCTTATTAATATATATGGTAGGGTCTGAGATGGGCCCATGTGGTGGAATAATTTCTGCCCCTTTTTACCTTAATTTCTACTCTTTTCTAAGAGATTCACCACACCGCATCACAATATGAGAATTTTGATATGAATTTAATAGCTAGGTAAGTGGAGATGAGAAATTGGAGCTAACATGGGGGGTCAGAGATCTGGTGAGCACCCAAGGAGCTGGTGCTTCGACCAGAGCCGCCGAAGGAATTGGAAGACACTTGCTCAAGCAACCTTGCTCCCCAGCACATTATTTCTCTATATTCCTCCCTTTTCTGTAAGAAAGCCCAGCGATTCAACCAATAACTGATTAGAAATACAAAAGAGAGGATTAGAAGGCATTTTGGGGATATTTAGTTTGCTTCCAATGTTTGCCAATGATTGCCTTAACAAAATTTGGTAGCATTGACCAAATTTGTCAAGCATTTGGTTTGCTATCAAAGTTTGGCAAGATTCCCTTCTCCATTGGCTCTATAGTTAATTTTCTTGCCAATCTTTGGCCAAAACATTGGCAACCAATTTGATGACCAAATTTTAGTAAGGTTTGGTCGGGCAAATTTGTTAGCAAACCAAGCTGCATTGCGGGAAGTACAGCTGCTACTCCAACAGTAATCAGTTGTTTCATATGATCCCGGGATTGTTTCAACCAAACATCAAACAAATGATCCATATTTATTGATGAAATACTAAAACCAAAAGCACATTTCACAACACTCCAAACAAATACGGCGAAATTGTAGGAAGAGCCGAAGAGGTGATCAATATTCTCACCCGTACCAAAAAATTGGCTTTTTTAATACCCATTACATCCCCACTTCTTCAAATTGTCTTTCGTTAGAATGCTTTTCTTCAAGATCAACCATATGAAGACTTCAATTTTGATAGGAAGCTTAACTTTCTACACAAAATTATTTGGGAAGCCAACACCCTGCACTCTTAGAACTTGATAAAAAAGATTTGACAGTAAATGTATGCCGGACCCCCGAATTTACAATCTGGATCCTCTATAATTCCATCATACTATTCCCTGAATCAGTAGATAATGCTCATAGATACATTGCTAAATTAACGTATACATCACATGAACTATACCATTCATCAATATTATATATCCGCTCGTTTTGGCTTCAGCTTCTGGTTTCTGACTTATTTTTTACTATTTATAAATTTCGTCTTTTCTGAATTTTTGGCTTTTTTGAGCTTTTTTGCCGGTTTTTCCCGTATTCGTTTGCGTTGTCCGTGATGAGCTAGCATATTTTTTTTCTATTTTTAAAATTTTAAAATTTAATTATATCAAATAAGACACCTTCAGCTACAGTGAAATTTCAGCCGCTACAGTGCAATTTCAACCATAAGCCACAGCTTTTCAGCCTAACCGAGCGGGGCCAAATAACCCTTACCGGGTAGAGTTTACATTATGGGAGGATCAGGCCAAATGCTATATTACAAAAAGCGGAAGCGAAAGTGAAAAACAAAAGGTGAGACCATACTTTGTCGCAGGCAAGCGACTAGGAGTAAAGGATGCCATACTACTCTCCAAGAGTTTGGATAATAGATATGCACATAATCATCATCAAAATCTGCCTTCCTAAGGTGAGGACTAGACTACTAAAGAATATCCTAATCTCCACCATCTTCTTCTCTATCTGGTCCCAGGGTGACGTAGTAGGTGTAGTGGTCGTGACCAATAGGTTCTGAGTTAATTTAGTGAGCGAGGTTGAGTATAAACTACAGTGCTTCGCAAGCCAATACATAGCATGTAGTAATATAGATGCAAGACTTAACAAAGGGAAGGCTTAGGGTCTTTTATTTGTGAAATTGCTAATATTTTGAAATACGGTTATAGAAAATTCCTATGACCTAGCAGTTTTAACTAGAGCCATGTTTTTAAACTATTGTAAGTGTTGCAATAGTAATAATAATTTTTGATGCAAATCCTATCTACCTGTTACATGATTCTATCCACCATATGCTAGTTTTGCTATTAGGGTTCCATCCACCTATTATATTCATTGTATTCCATCCACCCAGGGAAAATTCAAAGCCAGCCTTCCATCCACCTATCATTGTTTTTCATCCCATCCACAGTAGTCATTTTGTTAAATAGAAACTAACTCTCGAGTAAGTTTCTATGCCCCCATGACTGTAGGCATACACTCTATAGAGGTCGCACACTTTACCCACAAGAGATGTTCAACTTGTTATATTCGATATGTTTTTTTAGACATGCAGATCAAGAAGATCATCACAAGGCCTTTACAATGCACCTTCCCAGCATGGCTACACCTGTTAAAGTTTCCATCGTCGTGGGGTTCCATCCACCAGCCCCCTCTTGCGCCATCACATCAAAAGGCTCTATCTAGCTCACTTGCCCATGTTCCATTGGACGGCGCAGCCAATGCTGGGTCGATGCAAATTAATTGGCCTAACAACACTCATTATAGCTTGTGGTTGCATTGTTTTATATTAGGAGGTCGTATAAGAATCAGTCCTTTAAGCTATCTAGGCGGTTTTACCATAAATCACACACTTGTGCTTCATTCGCACCAACCTCTCTTATCATCTGCCCAGATATAAAGCAAGTTTTAGGGTTTTTAGGAGCATAAAATATTTTAGTTCAACATACTAGCCATTTCCATCTAATGGCTGCCCAAAACCAAGTTTCATATTTAAAAATATGTTAGGGTAAATTAATGCCCTCGGGTATCTAAGCAAAGCTAATCATGGCATTTAGATACAAACTTATAACTAGTACACTTACCATTAGTTCTAGGAGACAAGGATTATTGTTCAAATGCCAAGGAGTGAGGTATAGTAGTGCCATTAACAATAAGTAAGTAATTAGAATCTTAACATGAATATAAATTTACATAATAAATTAAAGCATGTAATTTGATAATTTAAATCAACATATCTTGTATTTGAAAAGTAGGTGCATCATGATCAAAGTATTGACTCTAACAAACTTGTGGATCTTGGTGGTCTTGATTGGGGGCACACAGCTTCGACCGGTGGTCGGAGACATCAAGCTTCAGAAGCGATCGGAGGCGCACGACTTCAGAAGCGATCGGGGACTTGTGACTTTAAACAGCAATCGAAGATGCCTGACTTTGGTCGGCGATCGGGGATGCACGACTTTGGAAGTGATCGGAGATGCCTGAATGTGAAGTGTCAGAATGCCATCGACAAAGCATTGCACGTGGATGGTGCGAACCCTGCCATCGTTAGTGTAGGAGATGAGCCATTGGGCAGCCGTTAACCGTTAACGCACACTATTACAGTGCGAGGATGATATCAACAATATATAATAGGAGGCGTCGGTACTGCCCCCAGCATTGCTGATGTAGAAGATGAGATACTAAGGTGCCATCAGCCACTGATTTACACTAAAGTAATATAGAACGCACCGTTTGATGGACGTATAGGTGATGCTGTCCTTGATGCTCTGAATGTATATTAACATAGAAAAAAAATTGGATGCCAGGATGCCATTGACAGTGTATATTAGGATGAGTCGGTGCTGCCCCCAGCATTGTTGATGCAGGAGATGAAGCACTGTGATGCCATCGGTCGTTGATTTATGCTCAAGTTATATAGGATGCACTGAAATACAGTCGGTGTTTGATGGACGCATAGGTGATGCTGTCCTTGATGCCCTGAATGTATATTGACATAGAAAGTTGGATGCTAGGATGCCATTGGTTTGTATATCAGGAGGAGTCGGTGCTGCCCCTAGCATTGTTGATGTAGGAGATGAGGCACTATGATGCCATTAGTTGCCAATTTATGCTCAAGTAATATAGAGCACACCAGAATGTCGTCGATGTTTAATGGATGTAAAGATGATACTATCCTTGATGTCTTGAAGGTATATTGACATAGAAAAGTTGGATGCCAGGATGCCATTGGCAGTGTATATCAGGAGGAGTCAGTGCTGCCCCCAGCGTTGCTGATGCAGAAGATGAGATACTAAAGTGCCATCAGTCACCGTTTTTGTCTGAGGTGAAAACCTCAGATCTGGTTCTTGCCGGATCGGGTGACGACGATGCCTTCGGTGCCATTCCCTCCTTGGAGGTGTTGCCTTGGACCACCTGATCCTACCCTCCTCATTTTTTTTTGAGTGGTGCCTATGTGCATCGATGGCTCGAAGCCGGCTACCTTGGCCGGCTGTGTGGTTTTGCTAGCACGATAGCGTTCGTTAGTGGAGGCTCTTTGCTGTGAGGTTGTCACCGTGTTGATGCCTGCTGCCATGAGACGTGATGCGGTGAAGTCGGAGCATCCGAGTTGTGGGCGCGATGGGTGGCGACGATAACACGTATTAGGCCGAGTGGTGGTGCTTATTAGTTGTGTTCGACTTTACAGGATCATATGGCATAATCAGAGGGGGTGAATGGTTGCCTCCACTTTTTGATACCTGAAAACAAATCTCAAACCAGAAAAAAAATCTAAATTACTGGATGTAGATTTCAATCGTAAGTTGTTCGACCGCTCACTCGACTACACGCTTGGACTCCTTTGTACATAGTCGAAATCTCCCTCCACTCGAAAGCTTCGACCGCTTCGTCCCCACGATCACTTTGACCGCTCAAATGAGAATAAGCTGAAGACAACACTGCACTTGTAGATCGCAAGATCATGAAGCAATAGTACACCGATGAGAACACAACAAAGCGATGCTCAGAAAAACTTGTCGTGCTTGGATTGAGACAACGAGACAACGTTGGTGGCGATTTCTTTCTTTGAAAACTAATCTGATGTTTTACTTCTATATCATGTTTATGGCTACAAAGCGCTCTCACGGCACCCCTAAAAACTCTAGCACAAAAAGGCTTCGAAAGCCATGGCTAACCCTTAACTTCTCCCCTGCTTTTATATGTTAGAGCCCTAAACCGTGTCCTTATCAAACTGGACACGTAATCCTATCTCTTCTAAAAACAAAGGACCCAAAACCCTTCTAAACACACATTTTAACCAAACTCCAATCCTCTCAATTATGGACTCCATCCACAACTCCTAACTCATCATGTGACGAAGCCTCCAGGACAGCACCTCCTGTATCTTCATCATGCACCATCAACCTTCCGTGTCGAAGCCTCCAGGATCACACCTCCTGTAGCTTTTCCACACATCATCACAGCTCGTGTCAAAGCCTCCTGACCCGCACCATCCATAGCTTCTCCACTAATCACTACCTTTGATCTTCACATGCTCTAGCGTGAGCCCAACTACCTCACGTGATATCCTCGATTGCCTGGACCTCAAATTTCACCATCCTAGTCCCGGTCCTCCTCGTCACCGACCATGATCATCTCCACGCCCACCTACACAAGTAAAGACCAAAGAAATATTTTTCCCGACATAAGTTCTTTACAACTTGACCGATATCAACACACATTAACACACCCTCATCTATCAATAGACAAAAATCAAACCATCCAAAAATACCAACTAGGTCGTCCACGACCACAATTTCCACGCTCTCCAGAAATCACCAACTTCATATCACTCATTATGACCGATTACAACCGCTATACAAGACCGATCACTAGCTCATAGAGTACTCGAACACAAGCACTAAGAAAATACCATCGCTCAAAGCACTTAGGAATAACAAGCATCGCTACCGACCACAGAACCATCGACTACCAACTACTGAGTACCGATTGCTATGAATAAAACACCAGATCGCTAAATTTATGACTACCGATCTCCAACTATTCACTGCACCATTGATCGCAGAGTACCACACAGACTACCATCCACGAGTACCGAAGCACCAACCACCAAGTACCTACCTGGTACTATAGCAAAGACCATCGACCACCATGCACCAACCAGTCATACCGCTGGTCTAACACGAGTACTCAAAGATAGCAAGAATTGAAGCACTCAAACCGACCATAAAGTCTATGAGTACTGATCGTGAAGCCTATGATAACCGATCGCACAGCCTTCGACTACCGATCGCGAGGTCTACGACAACTGATCGAAAAGCCTAAGACAATGATAGCAGATTGCAATGTCTATTGAGTACCAAGCATCAACCAATAAATTCTACGACTATCGACCAGTTACTATAGCTATGACCATAGACAAGGCACTGTAGCTACGACCATCGACAAAGCACTGTACCTAAGACCATCGAAAAGCACTATAGCTACAACCATCAAAAAGTAATGTAGCTATGACCATCGAAAAGCACTATAGCTACAATCATCAAAAAGCACTGGAACTACAACCATCGAAAAGTACATAGCTATGACCAAAAAAAGTACTGTAGCTATGACTGATTCACTATAACTTACCATCTTCAACCAGGTATGGTCATTCTGCCATAGTCGATGTTTCATCGTCAAAATGTCATGCTCGAAGAATTACGAGGTTGAATACCATGGTCGGACTGTCATGGTCGAAACCGGACGTGGTTGAACTTGGACGTGGTCGAAGTCGGCTGTGATCGAAGTCAGATGTGTTCGAAATCTATCATGATCGAAACCAGACGTGGTCAAAATAACATGGTTGAAATACCGTGGTCGAAATGCTGTGGTCGAAGCTTGACGTTTAGACTTGTCGTCATGACCTGTTGATTGGACCAACCATCATAAGGCCGATCAAACCACTGTCCATGGTCAAGCCAAACATGGTCATTTTGCCATCCTGAAAACTCAAGCACAGAAGCACATCGACCAAAACTTTTACGAATGCAAATTCCAATAAAACCAAATGTCAATTATTCATCATCAATAAAATATACAACCATCACATGGTCTAACAATATCACCCTTGATAAATACATTGACAACACTTCAAAAACTCTTGAATGAGAGAATTTGTGAAAAGAATAGACCACAGCCAAAAGAGCACAGAGAAGCTCAGAAAACTCCCCCCTCAACTCCAGAGAGAGATTTTTGTTTCAATTTTTCCTTCTCCCCAAACTCTCAGAAAATTCTCCCCCTTTCTTCTAATTTCTCCCTCTTTGGCAATAAAATCATCAAGAGCGCCAGAAAGAGAATAATTCTAAAAAGGAGCAAAAAGAGTAAACATCCAAAAGCTTTGTACATTATCTAAGTCACTTTGCATTGAACTTAGAATATGTCCAAGCCATCTTTTCTTGAGTAGATATTGCTAGATCATATAAAGTTATATACCACAAAGAAAGTCTAAACAGATCTGTAGCATGATTAAGCAAATTGGATTAATGACAGGCATTACAACCATGACCAAACTGATCTTTAAAGAGCACAAAGAGAAATTACACCTAAAAGAGTAAGCCTAAAAGTGAAGCAAGTTTTAAATCTAATCGAACTAGCAGTCTCATATAGCAACGTATAGCTCTACACTCATTTTATAAGCATGTGGCATGCTTGTAACATGCTTCTTTTCATGATGCCATTTTTGTAACAAATTTCTTTTAAATGCTGGCACATTTCAAGCATACTTTTTTTAATCATTTTTGTACTATGCTTTTTGTTTAACTATGTCATGCTTGAAGCATACATCTTTTCAATCTTCTCTTTCTCATTCATTTTTTATATTTTTATCATAGCATGCCAACTCGAGTGAATATAAAAAGATTGTAATATGAAACATACGAGCCTCATGACCAAGATTTAAAAGAGGAGAACATCACAAGGTGCTATCTACAATCAATCTAGTCAAAGTCTTTTGGCCATGCCATGTTTTAGTTCAAGTATAGCAATTTGATTACAACCTATTTCGATTATGACTACAATGTAAATGAGTAAATATGATAAAGAAAGCTCTACAACTCATTTGATTATAATGACCTATCGCCCGGCCACCGAGCGGCAGGCAACTGTCACCCAGACAGTAGATGGCCAAGGCCTGCTGCCCTACCACCGAACGACAGGTAATTAAGCCGGCTTAGTTACCTACCTTAATTATTATTTGTATACTATTTGTTTGAATTTTAAAATATATCAAATGAGCTCAAAAACTTACAAAATTTTATGCATAGTCTCTGATATAACGTACTTGATTGTGTAATTTTGTAATAATTTTATCCACTGTGAATGTTGCTAAAAAATTTGTACGATTTTAATATTTGTAGGAGTTGGTACATATAGCAAATGAGTTCCAAAAATTATAAAATTTTATCTGAAGCCTCCCGACACAGTTGACCTAATTGTGTAATTTTTTAGAAATTTTATGCGCTCCAAATTTGCCATGTTAATTTAATCGTAATTAGTGATATGTGATGCTCAGGTATCTTTTATAGTGCGTGACCTCTGTCCTTCTCACATATGTCAGCTCGTTGCTGCTATCTTTCCTTTTTTCACTGCGTCCTTTGCACAATTATTACTCTGTCTGTGTCGTCCCCCTCGTGTGCTCTCTCATCTGCATTGATGTCGTTATGTCCATGCCGTCCCCCTTGCCTGTTCCCTCATCTCCACATTTGTCAGTGTTACCATGCTATTATGAATGTAATCACTAACTTGCATGCTACTTGTCATGATTTTTTGTTGTAACGCTTATTGTGAATCTGGTTGTTGCGGCTTCAGGTAGTCACAGACATAAAACACTTGATAATATTATATGATGATGGTCTTGTACGGATAGGACCAGATGAGTTGGACCTATCGACATGCCAATATAAGGTGCTTCAGGCCGAGGGGCTCGGCATCATAAATATTCATGAGCTACGAAACTGCATCTGGAGGGAGTTCACCATGGAGGCAATGGTAATGAAACTTGCGATCGAGGGGATCACCTGCACGAATGGCGTGTGGGAGCTCGTGACAATGAATGATACCGTAGCATGGAGGCAGTACATGCAAATTGCCTCCTGGCCTGAGGCGGCCATTTATGAGAGGTTGATGGTGTACCTTAGTTTTGTGTGCCGGGCATTAAAAAACAATGATGAGCCTAGCCCCTCGACACCCAGGGAACCACAGGCGGAGTTTCAAGATGATACCACTGAATGTGCTGTATTGGAGGGAAGACTCACCCTTGATTTTGTGTGGAATGACGGGGCGGGCATGTGGTGGTCAACTCGCATTGACCACCACGAGTATTTACTGGACTAGATGCTCAGGTTAGAGTCAACCGATGACGATGCACAGTAGACGGTTCGTCCACTTGGGGAAATTGTGTCATCAGATGAGACAACACATGTTCGAAGGAGATAGCGGGCGACGGGGGATGACATGGTAAGAGTGACATATGTGCACACGAGGGAGCATGCGAGGCAGCACAACATGGACAGACTGACATTTGTGCGGGCGAGGGAGCGGGCAAGGGGGACGGCAAGGTCGAGCCAACACATGTCCGAAGGAGGGAGCAGGCAAGAGGGGACAACATGGTCAACTTCAAGTAATGGGATGTTAAAACAACCTGCGAGATCTAGGAGGAGGAGTATTGCAATGACGAGCAAAGTGAGCATGTACGTTGAGAGATGAAGGCTCATCTCGAGGCATGCATGTGCAAGGAGCGCGAGGCTTGTGAGAAGGAGCGCGAGAAAAAGAAGGAAATGACGGCCAAGGCCAAAGAGGCAACCAAGGAGTTCAACGCCGAGCTCACAAGGAAGAAAAAATGGCCCCGGTTCATGTAGTAGGTTGAGCCGTTCCGAACTAGTCCACCTAAGATCGAATTTATTTCCATTCAAAAAAGGCGTATATGTATCGTAGGAATACTTCAGTTTGTTCCATCATGCATGATGTTGTTTCCTATGTACATAACCAAATTTTGTGCACCATATTATTTTCAGCTTTATTATAAAGTATATTTTAATTCGCAAGATTAAATATCATCATCTTTTCGCATTCAATTCTTCAAAAGGAGGCCCTTTTGTTACCATCTTACCACCAAATCATAAGATTCAAAATCAATTAATCAAGTTTAAACTAAATTGAACCATTATCTTGATTTATAATTTACAAACCAACTGCAATCAGGCATGCAGGCTAATTAAATGAGCATCGCATATTGTTAATTTCCTAATTATATTAATATGAATTAACATAAAAAAATTAATAGCATATAAAATTCCCAAAAAAATTACAAAATTATGTTAACTATGTCAAAAAGCTACACATAAAATTTTGTAATTTTTGAAGCTTGTTTACTATATGTAACAACTCCTACAAATATCAAAATTCTATGAATTTTTGAGAAACATTCTAAGTGGATAAAATTGTTAAAAATTACATAATGAAGTACATTATGTCAAAAAGCTGTGCATAAAATATTGTAATTTTTTTAGCTTATTTATTATATTTAAAAATTTAAACAATTATGATATATATATAATACAATTTATGTAGATAATTAATCCGGCTAATTCCATTTTGTGGTGGGGCGGCAGGCCACATGCCATTTAATGGCCGGACGGTAGGCGGTTGCCCTGCTGCCTTGATCTTTCTTTGTCTCGAACCCCATACCCCTATAATGATGGTAGAGTCAGGGGTGGCCCCAAAGCGGAATTGAACAGTGGTGGTTGGTCGAAACTCCAGTGGGTAGCCACTCCCTTCTCAGGGAACCGTACATGAGACTTTCACATCATACGGCTCTGTCCTGAGCTTCTGTCATCGGCCCTTGTTAGTAGACCACTATGCTTGTCTTTTCCGCCTTGACTCTCGACTCTTTTGCTTCTCGGGTGGTGGCAAACAATGCTGCTTGTGTAGCGAGAGATGCTCGCCGTTGGGTCCGGCCTGCTTCCTGTCTGAAAGAAGGCTAGCCGGACTAGTGGTAGGGGACCCAATCGTAAAAAAACCCTACCTTTCAAACCCGCCCGTTCGTTATATCTATAGATAGAGAGAGATCCGTGAAAGTCATTGCCTTATGTTATGGTCACCCCCGACTGACGGCTTTTACGCAACTACAACTACTGTGATGTGAGCGATTCTATTGGTTTGATCTTTCTGGCCTCCACTTGTACGAAGATGCATGCATAAAGGGACCCGCCCCTTTATTTGTCTCGATTTTCTTTATTAGGACATGACCCTACCCTATTCTCGAACCCTCTACCGAGCTCTACCCTACCCGCATTTATTTGGAAGGGGGCCAAAGAAATGTCTCCACCTACTGCCAATAGTCTTTCTTTGGGATTCTACTGAACGGGTCGATCCTCCCCTCCGCTTGTTTTAGCAACTTATCCTAAGGTCTCTTCGCCAAGAACTCTTCGACAACGACAAAGGAACAAACTTGCCTGCTGTGGTGGGGCGGCTTTTTAAAAAAAAACAATAAGATCTGGACGATTATCCCTACCCTCAGTAGCTTACAAGTTTACGTCCATCCCTGGTCGGGTACAACTTCCTTTATTTTTATCCTTTGTAGCCATTACCCGAATTCGCGCAAGTGTGTCCACACCCCCGACTTGACGAGGAATCCATTCTCGCGAACAAACACACCCTCTACACACACCTAGGAGCACCCCTTCCTGCATATCCATACAAGACCTGAGTAGGCAGATCGAGGTCCTACGAGGTACCCACTACTCGGAGTACCCTCCCACCAAAAAAAGATGTGTGGTTCGATGGTTCGACCAGAAATGCTATGCTTACGCACAAGACTACCCCTCTTCCTGAAAGCTTCACGGGGAAAGGACATCGTGTTAGCTAAAGTGCGATGCCGCCCGGTCATCAAGCAGCAAAAATGCGAAACACGCTATATATATATATATATATATATATATATATATATATATATATATATATATATATATATATATATATATATATATATATATATATATATATATATATATATGCCAAAAACTCCTCTCTTTTTTTTGAAGCGAAGGATGCGTACAGACAAATAATAAGGTGGAGCCCACGAACATGCATGAGATTGAAGCCTTTTGTTTGCATCGCATGGAAAATACAAGCACTTTTATCTGCAGTGTGGACTCCTAGCTACTACGACGTGCACTAGTTCTGCATTATGTTTACGACAGTATGTACGTGAGAGCTTTATTTATTTGCAGAAATAACCGTCACCTAGATTGGCGCGCAAATAAAACAGGATTTCTAGGGCAGCTTTGTTCTTCGATCGAGAGCTGTTTGCGGCAAGGCGTTCATCTCTGAACTTCTGACAGTACGCACCGTCTGATGAAGCTTACACGGCACAGATCAAGACAGAGCAAATCTACGTGGCAGATGAGCTTTTCCTTGAAGGACTCCATTGTCACTATGGAGTTCACGTACGTACGGTCACTCGTTTTCACCTCCCATATCCCACCTACTGGCCAATGCATGCCTTCCCTAGTCGATCTTGCCTTTGCCGCCGGCCAAGGCCACAGGTTACATATTGGGGTATTCTTTTTCTAAGTCTTACTGGCATTTATTTTCTTCGTATCCGTAGACAAGGAGTCTTCGTATTTCATACTCTTAAGAGGATGCACATCGATTCTCAAATATGGGACGGCATCATGAATTCATGATGTGATATCACCAGGGGTTGAAAGAATATGTCATTTTTTATACATATCGTAGAATTTTTCTATCTTCCAACACTTCTATACTTGCAAGGGGGCGAGCCTTACGCGGGCTTCATATATAGGTCGGGCGCTTTCGGTTTCCGAGCACCGAGTCCAAATAGTATAACCTGTGTGGGCATTTCATGTTGTGGGCTTCTTTATGCAAATATGCAGGGTGACCATTCGAAAGTGGTCTATAAGTCACGGTCCGGCCATGTTTCCGACACGTGTCATGCAAGCTGGCCACCATATCAAACAATGAGTTCGGTGTTATCTTGTCCAAAAAATTTTGAACCAACTTAATTCCTACTAACTCTTAAGAGTATGAAATACGAAGACTCCTTGTCTACGGATACGAAGAAAATGCCAGTAAGACTGAGAAAAAAGAAGAAAGGCCCCTCCAAAAAAGGGAATTTCCGACGTTTACAAATTAAGGGTGTGTTTGGTTGCTGGGATGAGGTGGGATGGAATGGGATGGTTCCTTTGACTAAGCCTATCCATGTGTTTGGTTTGAGGGATAGGGTGGGATGGAATGGTCCAAAGTGAGATGAGCCTGTGCAAATTTAGAGAATATTCTTCTTAGATGCTGGACCATGTTGTTTCACTTTTTTTGTGGAACCATCTCATCCCATTCCCATCTCATCCCATCCCACTCCATCCTAACAACCAAACACACCCTAAGATTCCATCCTTTTCGACTTTTGGCTTTTGGAGTATGACTTATACTATACTAACTGATTTTCAAACGAAGTGTCTTTTCAAGGCGAGATCTACAAGTCGATTGCAGTAGACATTGTACCGACTTCAGTTATACCGATCAAAATCGAGCGTAACTGTCTCTCTTCGTACTCTCTCTTATAAACAGTCAGAATTCAAAAACTATAAAGCAGAAGACACAGCTGAAAAAAAAGGAGCCCTATGTCTTTTATACCCCTCGTTAGCCGTGCCCAACCCAGGAACTCACGCCTCAAAGCGCAAGGGCATGGAGGTCTTTTCCCACGCCCACCACAGACCCAACCGTCTCCATATATAACCAAAAAAAAAACCTACCCCTGCACACAGCCTACATATCCAGGCAGCCCACAGAGGCAGCAGAGAGGAATGCGAGAGAAGATCTCGCACCAGCGCGCACACACACACCACAGAACAACACAAGCGAGATGGAGTGAGAGAGAAAAAAAAATAGAAACCAGCAAGACAAAAGACCAAGCCGAGCAAAGCAAAAACCCACGCCCCCCGTCGCCTCCTCCCTTCCGCCCCAATCCCAAACCCTAGCCCCTCGGATCCCCGCCCCTCGCCGCTCCGCCGCCCGACGGCGGCCTGATTCGAGCCATGCGGATCCGGAAGTGCGCTTCCAGTCTGCTTGGGTTGGCCTACGTCAACGCGCAGAGTGAGGAGCCGCCGCCGCCCGCGGCTGCTGCCTACGGCCCCGTCAAAGGCGGCGGAAGCGCCGCCGCCCCCTCGGAGGGGGACTGCGAGCTGAACCGGTCGCCGTGGGACCTGACAAGCGAGCTCGACGTCCCCAATCCCCTGGTTAGCCTCCGCCCCCTAACTTCCCCTCCCTCCTCCCGCTCTCTCTCTGCTATTCCACTGTGCTTCCGGCTATTGCTTCGGCGCAAGCCGCCTACCTCGCCTGCTTTTTGCGTTCCGGTTGGGTTTTTGGGCGGTGGTCTCGCTCTCGCATGCGTCTAGCTAGGGTACGTTCGTCCATTCGAGAGCCCTAGCTAGCATCAGAAGTCGCGATCGAGGTGGGCGGTCGCGGATTGGCTGGTCGGAGTGGGAGAAATTAGCCGGATCGGCCGGCGGGATCGGTCTTCCGGTGGGATCTGCGGGTCTCTTCCTCTTGGAATTTGGCTCCGTGGGCCGTCTAGGGTTGGGGATCTGCGGAAATGGGAGCCCCCGCTAGAACCCTAGATCTGTGTGTGCCTCTATTGCCGCGCATAGCTCCTAGCATTCTGTATGCTCGTCTGCTTCAAGAATCGTGTGGTTTCTTCTGTACTGTGCGTCGTATGTGTGTGGTTGCTTTGGTTTGTGTCTGAGCTCTCGCGTGTTGGATTCTTGCATCTGTTCGAACTGCAGAAGGATTATCCCTTCGACAGCTACTTCGTAGCTGTCGACAAGCAGAAGGTCGCCAAGAAGATGAAGCAAGATGGGGAGAAGAAGGTGGTGAAGGCGAAGGCGAGAGAGGAGGCGGCCAAGGCGAAGGAGGAGGAGGAGGCAAAAGTGGTAGAGGAGGGCAGCGCCAGCGACGGCAAGCAGGCTAAAAAATGGTTCTGTAAGAAGAACGACGGCAGGAGCTGGCACTGCAAGGAAACCGTCGACGGGCCTAACGTCCTCTGCGACTACCACTTCAGGCAGAGCCGCTCGTACTACAACCCGACCTCTAGGAAAGTGGCAGCAAGAGCAGCAGCTTCTGGGGCCGCCTCGGCCATCTCTAAGTCAGCTCCGGCGAAGGCCTCCGTGATCGGTTCCAAGTCAGCTCCGGCAAAGACCTCGGTGATCAGTTCCAAGTCAGCTCCGGCGAAGGCCTCAGTGATCGGTTCCACGTCAGCTCCGGCAAAGACCTCGGTGATCGGTTCCAAGTCAGCTTCTGCGAAGGACTCAGGCAGTTCCAAACCAGCTCCGGCGAGTGCCGCATCCAGCTCCAAAGCAGCGTCATCGGCGAGTGCGCTTACCAGCCCCAAGCCACGCAAGAGGAAGAAGGCGGGTGATGGCTCAGGCCAGGATTACATCTACTATGATGCGTGGGGTCCATTCCGTGGAAAGCAACGCGGCGGCAGCGGCCATCGGGAAGCTACCTCCGATGTGAAAGAAGAGAGATCCCAACAGGAAGACGATGGCGCGCCAAAACCTCGAGATGATAACAAGGACGACGACGGTGGGAATGACCTATCTGACATAGCCGAGATTGCTGGCGGTGACGAGGAAAGCGACGACGACTATGTCGGCAGTGGCAAGGCTCGCGCCGGGAGCGGCAAAGGGAAGATGGCCGTGGAGAAGGCGAGGTATCCGAAGATAGCGAGGAAGCGCGTGAAAGCCCGTTCGCTCAAGTCCTTGCTGTAGCGATTGCTTTGTCCGTGCGTTCTAGCTAGCTAGCTGCCTGCAATTCCTAGCTTAAAAGATGGCGGCGCGGCGGCTGGCGGCTTAGGTTATTTTGATCGCTCGTGCTGTCATGCATGGTTGCGACATTAGCTCTTGGAGACTTTCTTTTGTTCTTGAATAGCCAGTGTTTTGTGCCGTGTTTGTGTGGTAGGTAGACCATGTTATTTATGGATCTTGACATGTATCGTTTTGGTAAAAGTTTTAATTTATTGTTTATTAGTAGATCGATCGGCATTTGAGATCATTTCTGATGGGTGTTTGCGAGCCAAATGGGTCCGGTGTTGACCCGGGGTCAAAGGGAGAACAGGAAAGGTTGGTCCCACGTACCTAGACTGGTATGAGGTGGCAGGGAGCATGCAGCCCGGGTACTAGGTGTTCTTGCTCTCTCTCCATCCTTCCTACGGTGACCCTTCCATGGTGAAGATCAAGTTGCGTTACAGGGCTGTGCACGTAAATTGAATTTGTTGTTCCCGCATGTCTATAAGGCAGACCCTCCGTTCGTTTTTACCTGTCCTAGAATCCGTACTATAACTAGCTATATAAAAATTACATTATTATATTTATTGTTAAAAATCATTTCATAATATTAGAATTTAACTAGTATATCTTAATGTAAAGTTATTATTAGGGAGTAGCCCTCACCTTGGTCCAATCGGTCCATTGTACCGAGAGGCCCAATAATCGTGACACCACGTGGTTAACCCGAGAGGACTGTCACAATGAAAAAGACAACATTGCTCCTATGATTGTAGACTCAGAAATGGCATTTATGTAAAAAGCCTTCTCATTACTATAAATATATGCCTTAAGACGTCTTGAGAGGGCATAACTCATTTTTTCCAAGACATGTCTATATAACACAAACTTCTATCCCCCATCTCTATAGTTTTTAAGGCTCTAGACAGCCCCTTTATGACCTACCTATAGTTCTATCATTCACTGTTTGATATGTAGCTATAACAGTTATAAAAAGTAATGATCATAGTTGCATCTCTAAAATGGTGAAAATAAAAAAAAAAGAAGTAAAGAAAGAACGAGGGATTTTTTTTACTGCTCATTTTGTCTGTCCAATAGGGGTACATTTGGCTTCATTTGACCAAAGAAAATTACAAAAATTTAGAGAAAAGCATGTCCAAATTGGAGTAATATTTGAAGTCATCGCAAACCAACAAACATGCATGCATGGTACGTGCGTATAGTTTGTGCGCCGAACGTTGACAAGAGAAGAAAAAATAAAGGATGATATGTTTCGATCTTACGGATGGATCGAATTTAATCTAGGTTAGGCGTTAGTGCTTAATGAGCAGCTTGATGTATGTATGTCATACTTATCAATACTATTCCGAAGGCTATACCAATTTAGCTCTTGCAATGGTATATTCAGACATGGACCCATACTAGTGTACCGTTTTAGAGTTAATATAATAATATATATTTATAAGTATATATTTATTTAATTATATGCACACCAAATTTCTATTGTAATATTACCAAAATAAATAGCAGTAGGACCAAACATAACATATAGATCAATGAATTCAATTGACGGTATTATCACTTCAGCTGATATGGTGGTATTGTTCAGTATCGAAGCGGTATTGACTGGCATTGAGCTGGTATGATCGGTATTGATAGATATCGAAGACGGTACAGAAGGCATGGTTACTCTGTATCATTTTTATATAGCAAAATGGTACATGCCAATCGGTACCAAAATATTATTGATAAGTTTGAACACGCAGTGACGTGCACGCAAAACGTAAATTAACCGTTGGTCACTTCAGTGAAGGCGTCAATTCATTTGACGCTATCAGGCCTCCTAACATGTTAGTGCTCATGGCATATACTCCATGTTCATGTGCGTCTGTTAGCTAGAAGTCTAGCATTGATGGCAGTGGCGGCGCCACGTTGTGGCCTGTGGGGTCAAACGAATTTATAGGTTTTTGCAAAATAATCTAAATACTACTGATATTTATAGTGAAACATATAAAACTGTAAAGATTCTAAAAGAATTTATCCCATAGAGTTTGAGTTCTGACTTTGGGCAAACCAAATCACGATGGACGACATTGGGCAGCAGAAGCTGCCCATGGTATGTAAAATGGCATATCGTTCTATGGGAGTGGGGCAAAAGAAAATGGCTAGGGCTACGTGCACGGGGATGCATGCATGACCGAATGGCCCAACCGTACGTACGACTGCCGTCAAACATGAATTAATCGTTGGTCACTTCAGCGAAGGCGTCAAATGATTTGACTCTAGGCCTCTTAACACGTAAGTGCTCGTGGCATATACTCCAACTAGCAGTCTAGCATTGATGGCCAAATCAAATCACGATGGACGACGTTAGGCTGCAGAAGATGCCCATGGCACGTAAGTAGAATAATGGTATATCATTCTTTGGGTGGTATACATTAGGATACTAATGCATAGACAGCGGCGACGAATTGGAGAGATGAACTTGGCATACGGCCGGCCGGTTGCGCCTCGCACGTCGCGGTTGGCAGGGGCCAAGCAACCAGGCAGGGGATGAGCACCGCCGTGCAGTAGGCACTCGCTCGCGCGGCCAAAGAAAGAGAAGAGAGAGAGAGAGAGAGCAGTGGGTAAGCTAGAGAAGCCGCGAGGAAGAGCGGCAGGCGACGCGCGAGGGGGATGGGAGCCTGGGAAGCGAGTTGGATCCACTGCCACACCTCGTGGATGCCGCTCGATTAAACGTGGACGGCCGGGATCAACTGCATGGCTGCATGTAAAGGGCCTAGAGGCGGGAGCCAGGAGGAAGCGTCGGGTTGACGATGGTAGTTACCTACGAGTTCATCAACAGAATCACTTGCAGATGAGAAACAGAGTAAATATAATGTGGATTCAATACTTTTTAAGCCAAATGCTAAATAATGGGATCGTCCAACGGAACAGTCTACCGCCATCCGATCAGCAACGACATGCGTAACAAGCCTTAGGTCACCTGATGGGAATGTTCGCTGGTATTGTTTAAACTGGATGCACATTCAGAAATTGATGCCCTAATCAGCGGTGATTGTTATTACACCACACGCAAACCTAGTGTCAACCGAAAGGAACAGTCTCATAACATGAACTGACACTTAAAACACAGAAACCAACTGTAGAACACAGAGCCAAATAATGGAATAACCGTAAAGCAGAGAGCAATTGGTACAAGTGAAGCATCATAAAACAGAAAACAGAGGCAAAATGATCCAACTATAAATCATCCACCCCAACTGCAGATCCCAGAGCTTTCCAATAGGTGACTATCTTTTCAGCAAGTATCCTTATGTAAATACGCGTAATACTGATAGGATAACCAAAATAATAGCTTTATGACATGAAAGCCTTCTAGTTCTATCGAAGACCAAAATTAAATTTGCGTCGCATTAACGTACTCACCCTTGGCAATCATCATGATCAACACAATCATAACCATACTGTTTCTTCATATAGGTTACTCGCATCAAAGATCATTTAAGACGCAAGATCATACGCCAACATCAGTCAGATGCCCCTGCTCTATCCATATCCCCAGTGCGTAGTCATACCCTTTTGGGTTCACTATACCTCCATTTAAAAAGAAGTTTATGTTGGAAAGTGTTAAACTAAGAGGCAAATTGGTCGACAAGTTCATCCCATCTCATCAGCTGCAGCTATATATTAACAACCAGGGATGAAAAAAATCGGCAGTAATAGGATGTACCGGACTAAACTGGTAAAAAAAATACCAGTCCCGAAAGTAGTGATTTCATACTAATTTGAATGAAGTCTTGATGTTGATAATTATAAAAGACAAGGAAACACAATGCTTAGGACAAAAAATGTAGAATTGAAAAAAAATGAAATTGCAAACCGAATAGACCGGAAACAGGCCGGTTACCGGCCTGTTACCAGCTACTGGCGGCCTACCTCCGATAAATTTTCTGAATCCGTTTTTTATCCCTGTTAACAACTCAGCATTGCTCAAAGCCTGTGCGAGAAACCAAATGGCAAACTGAGCAGGAAAGGTAGTTATGACCTTCAGTGACCACAGGTAAGTACTCCAGAGTTCAGAAGCTCACATGTGGTTGGGTTTTTTGTTTGCAATCAATTCAAAGTCTACCTTCAGCGCTATTTCAGAAGAAATATTTTGCCTTTGATTAACTATCTTCCTGCAGAAGATAGATTGAGGACCAATTTTTTCATAGAATGTGCTTATGTACTGCTAAGGCTCAGCCATAGGTTTTGCTTTTGCAATCTAGTTGAAATCTAACAAAAGCACTAAAATTTGCCTTTAGCACCTTTCTGCAAGATTGGTCACTAAAATCATTGCAAAACACAAAAATCATATAACATACACATTTCTACTACATTGCTACCAAGACAAAAGAATAAACCTATATTTGAGAGCAAATTCCGTGCATGCTTCCCTAACAAGGAATGGCATTGGGTGGATTGAAAGTACTGCAACTATGAAAAGCCTAAACAGCATACAGACCCCAGTCAGCCCCACATTAAGTAGAATATAGAAAATTAGACCTCAAAACTTCGACAATATTGCTCAATTCTAGTTTTCAAGAAGCAGATAAACTAAGAAAGTATCCCCACGGCAGCTGTGCTTTTCCAAATGAAAGGGCACAGATTCTAAAGCAGTTGTGGTCATTAATGGTTTGGTTGATAACTTGATGCCATTCATTGATTTATGATTTATGTGGTTTTCTTTTGGGAATGCATAGAAGAAGCAGTGAAGCACTTCAAGATAAAGAGCCGCAGCATTTACTTTTCAGAGCTCACCGTGGAAGTGTACACATTACAATAGTTAATTATTAAACAACTTTAAAGATTATTAAACATCAAGAAATAGAACCTTAATGGCTCAAAATAAGCAGCCTAATAATCAAACTAAACAAGTTTTATGTTCTCTTTTTCCCATCAAAAAAAGTTTTATGTTGTATTTTGATGCAGACATATTAAGCAGGTAGAAAAATAAGCATGGAAGTAATATCCTGAAACCGAATAAAAAAATAGAAGTGAATAAAAAATAGCTTCCTATTTACAGTTCTAAGTTTCAGATTTGATATATCATTCACTGTAACAAACAAACACCACCGGATATTATCAACCAGCTTTTGAAAATGTACACCGATATTTGAGAAACGCGTAGTGAAAGTTTCTAAACTAAAGAATGTAACTTTTTTCAACAAGGAAAAGAGCAATCCCGCTATAAGTTGTCAGAACAATTGAGCAAAGGATCTTCCAGCAAATAAATAAAAGCATCTACAGTAGCAAGCATGAGCTTTACTCCTATCCTAACTCTGTAATATCAAGCGAGCTTTTACCTCTGAAGTTTGCACCTCCTCCAATGACGGGTGAAGTCTGAAACAAACTTATATATCTTGCCACACCCAGGTGTCGTGCATTTATAGGGCTTTTCCCCGGTATGGACTTGGAAATGTTCAGCCAGAGCCCATGTCGATTTGAAAGCCATACTGCAACTCTCCCATGGGCACTTGTAAGGCATCTCATCATTGTGAATGCTCTCGTGGCGCCTCAGATACTTGTGGGATCTGAAATGTCTGCTGCATGACTTGACCGTGCACATGTTCTTCTTGTGGACAGAAAGCTCAGCTCTTGTCTTGAATGTCATGCGGCAATAATCAATGTCACATTCAAATCGTTGTATCTTCATCTTTTTACCCTTGCTTGCAGTTGAATTATCCACAAGTTCTCTCTTTATATCGGCAATTTTAATTTCTGTAGATCCAGCTGTTGACATCGCGCTCTCGCAAGGACCAGTTCTCTCCAATGTCACCTTTTCCTCACATTGATCATAGATAGCACCATCATCCATTTCAAATTGTTCTGTCTTTATATCCACAATCTCCAGTTTCCTTTTACCTCTGCGCCTAGCATAGCATATGATATCTGTTCTCCCTGATTTACCAACACTTCTAGCCACTATGTCTGATACACACGAAACACTCGGTGTGTCACTACATCCATCATGTGGTGCTACTTCCTCTGTAGTTGGACTCTTGGCTCTAACAGGACCATTACTTGTGGAATTTACAGAACCAACAACGTCTGCTGCATCACCTCTACAAGGCTGCATTGTGCTGGCAAAAGCCTCTCCTGCATTTCCAATCTGCACATCGATGATCTCCACATTGCAATCAGGAGGCCGTGGCTCATCTAAAGCAGCATCACCATCTCCACAACAAGCAGAAGCTCCGCCAGTAATTTCCGGTTTTGCAGCAGCTTCATTGGTAATATAAGCTCCCACTGTAATTTCCAGTTCACCAGTTTCGTTTAGAAGAGAAGCTCCCCCTGTAACTTCTGGTTCCACAGCACTTTCATTATCGAGGGAAGCAGCCCCTGTAACTCCTGGCTCAATGACAGTTTCACTCACAAGAGAAACTCCCTCTGTAAGTCCTGGCTCAGTTGTAGCTTCACTAACAACGGAAGCTCCCCTTATAACTTCCATTTCGGCGGCAGATTCATTCACAAGAGAAGCTCCCCTTGTAACTTGTGGCTCTGCAGCACCTTCCACACCCCCAGTAGGTTCCGGCACAGTGACTATAACTGCTCGCTCAGTTGCAGCTTCATTCACAAGAGAAACTCTCTCTGAAACTTCTGGCTCAGTAAAAGCTTCATTACCAGGAGAAGCTTCCCTTAAAACTTCTGGGTCAGTGATCAATCCATTCACAAGAGAAGCTCCCCCAGTAACCTCCGGCACAGCGGCAGATTCATCCACAAGAGAAGTTGTCCCTATAACTTCCTGCTCGCTAGTACCTTCATTAGCAATAAAAGGTCCTCCTGTAAATGCCGGCTCAGTAGCGGCTTCACTAACAAGTGATACTCCCCCTGTACCTTCCGGTCTCGCAGCAGCTCCAATAACACAAGAAGCTCCCCTTGTTACTTCCAGTCCCGAAGCAGCTTTAATCACAGGAGGTTCATCATCTATCTTGCATCCTTGAGCTGAAATCGTTAGCAGATGACCAAAAGAACACAACTTTGGCATATTAGCAAGTTGTTTCCCCATACATTCAAGTGGTCCCTAGAATGGCAGTATAGTACGCACCTTCCGGAACAGGCGGACGCTGAGCTAGGCCGATGCGCTCATCGCTCTTGAGCTCGGGTTCGCGCACCCGACCAGCAATGTGTCCTTTGTGCTTGATTGCGTCCGGAGCCACCTGCGATTCCGCCGAACACCCAGCCATGAGAACTCCCACCAGTCGAGGCAAAATTACTCCCTGCAGAGCGACACGGGGCAGTAATGCGGAAAGGAGGAAGGGAGAGAGGGGGGATGGGATGGGGATACCTGTGGGGCGGAGCGGCTGAGCTCGCAGAAGGCGCAATCGTCGTCGGCGGAGTGGAACCAGGAGGCGGCGGGCTGCGGCGGCGGGGAGGACGGGGCGGTGGAGGTGGATGAGGCGAGGAGGCGGGCGGCGTAGCGGCGGATGCGCATGGCGGTGGCCGGGGGGAGGCCAGACAGTGGAGATGGTGGTGGCGGGGATGGACGCGGAGGATTGGGGAATTTGGGGAGAAATTTCTGGTGGTGTGGCGTGGCTCTCGCGTCCGGCTCCTCGTCTTGTGCTCCTGTTTCCGTTAGGGTTGCCGTGACCCGTGCCTTTCTAGACTCCTAGCTGGCTGCCCGCTCTCTCCAGCATCTTCCGCTTGCTATCGAGTCCTCTTGTCTTGTTTTGCCACCAAGTCCAGCGAGTGTCAAGTGGTAATTTTTCGCTTGACCCGTCTCCTCGCGACTTCAGTCGGGTGCTGGCCTAAAAACATGCGACGCTGGTGTATGAGATGACAATTGGCCACAGTTCTAACACATTGTTCGTATTGAATCATAAAACCTATTTTTCTATAATAAATAGTTTTTCTATAATATCTAACTATCAAACAGAGTATCTTTTAAGACCAGTAATATGATCCAACTGATCGATGGTTAGACCAGCTCTGCTGAGGAGGTCGGACCGCCCCATGGTCGAACGAGCTTCACAAGACCATCTGGTCAAAATCTGTCAGATGCTAATGCTTCGCTTAAATCTTTATCGGTGTCTACTGTTGCTCCTATTTGTCGTGTGTCACAGTACTGAATTCCTAAGTCTTATATCACTAACCCCAGTACTGTGAGACCGACGTTTCCTTTTATGTAAGACTAGCTAACTTGAGATGAAGAACATGCGCTTCATTGGGTTCTAGTCTTTTACGTCATTGCTTGACTAGAATATTTGATGGTTTTCACTTCCTTTGATGGCTTTCAATAGTTTCACCTTTTGGTTAGACCAGGTAAAAAAGATGATGTTGTCCTATAAGTGGTCTTTGAGTTCCCTTTTTAGATTGCTCGTTTTCTCTCAACTACTTGCTTCTTCTCTTTTTGCTCTTTTGCTGAGTGAGATGGGATTATTCTGAGGGGGGATTATTGTTTAAATATTTTAAGAGCTTTATTTATTATACTTGTCAAATAATTTATCAAGTCCAAGCCTTGAAATCAAATGAGTAAAAGAGTTTTCTTTATCATATTTACTCATATGCTGTATAGTTTTGATCATGACTCATTTTAATATATTTTATATATTTAAATTAAAGCATGACATAGCGGAATACTTTGATTAGATTAATTATAGATAGTATTTTGCGATGTTCATCTAAAAAGATTAGCTTAATTATAAGTCTTATTTTAAATCTTGGCTCTGAAGCTACTATGTTTCATATTGCAAACTTTTTATGATCACTCAATTGGCATGTTATTAAAAAGGAAAATGTGAACAAAAAAAATAAGAAAGAGAAGATTGAAAAGATGTATACTTCAATCATGCCATAGTTAAACAAAAGAAAAAGCACAAAATATGCTCTAAATAAAAAGAAGTATGCTTCAAGTATACCACTGTTTAAAAGAAGTTTGCTACAAAGATGGCATTATAAAAAGAAGTATGCTACAAGCATGCCACATGCTTAAAAAAGAGTGTGGAGTAATAGATTGTTATATGAGACTGCTAGCTCATCTAGATTTAAGGTTTGCTTTACTTTTAGGCTTTGACTTTTCGCTGTGTTATCTCATTGTGCTCTTTTTAATTGGTTTGGTTATAGTTGGGATGCCTATCATTAATCTAATTTACTTAATTATGCTAAAGACTTGTTTTGACAGTTCTATATGATATATGACTTTATATGATATAGGGAGCTCTACTCAAAAATGAGTTGGGTAAATTCTTAAATCAATACAAAGTGACTTGGATACTCTACAAACCTTCTGAATGTTTACTCTCATTGCCCCTTCTTATAATTTTTCTTTTCTCTGGAGTTCTTGATGATTACATTGCCAAAGGGAGAGAAATAGGAGAAAAATGGGAGAAATTAGAGAAAATAGGAGGAATTCATTAAAATTGCTCTCTTATATTGAGGGGGAGTTTTTTTTTGGAGTTTTCTGAGCTTTCTATGTGGTCTAAGGGGGAGTTAGCTTTCTGTTGTGGTCTACTGCTTTCTCTTGATGTACTGTGGTCTGCTAGCTCTTCTTGCTGTGATCTGCAATGTTGAATTTTTCTTTTTGTAAATTTCTTATTCAAGAGTTTTTGAGGAGTTGTCAATGTATCCATCAAGTGGGAGATTGTTAGACCATGTGGTGGTCGTAGATTTATTAATGATGAATAATTGACTTTTGTGTTTGGGAAAGTTTTGATTAGTACACTTTTATAGAACTGGAATCAGCAGACTACGACCACGGCAGTACGAGCAACACGACTATGGAAGAACGACCAAGTCAAGTTTCGACCATGGTATTTCGACCACGATAAGTCAAGCATTGCAGATTTCGACAACGTCGTACTTCAACCACGGCTTTTCAACCACGACTAGCTTCGAGCACTCTCGGTAGTCGGTGGTCCAAATGGCTTTATTCGATCATCAGACTTCGACCACGTCATACTTCGACCATATTTGACTTCGACCACACCAGGTTTTGATCACAGCAGACTTCGACCATGTCCAACTTCGACCACGTCCGGCTTCGATCATGGTAGAGTGACCACGACAGGTAATTGTAGATTTTGACCT
Source organism: Dendrocalamus sinicus (assembly GCA_036346575.1). Taxonomy (NCBI): domain Eukaryota; kingdom Viridiplantae; phylum Streptophyta; class Magnoliopsida; order Poales; family Poaceae; genus Dendrocalamus; species Dendrocalamus sinicus. The sequence goes on along the minus strand of CM070648.1, from coordinate 50,401,155 downwards.
CGAACAGTGAACCGGTCGAATGTCGTAAGGTCATCTGCTACAGTAACAGGTCTTTGGTCATAGCTACAGTACCTAATCGATACTCAGTAGTTGGAAGGACTTGGTACTCGATAGTCATGGTTTTCACGATCGTGGTCAGCGATTGGTTGTCAGAGACTTGTGGTATGTGATCGGCACTCGTGGATGGTAACATGTGCGATACTCGATTATTAATAGTGCAGCAAATGGATGGAGATCGGCAGTCGTACACTTAGCGAAATGGTGTTCTAGTCATAGCGATCAATACTCGATAGTTGATACTTGATGGTTCTATGGTCCATAATGATGCTTGCATTTCTCGAGTGTTCTGAGCGATAGTGTTTCGCGAGTACTTGTATTTGAGTACTCGATGAGCTAGCAACCGGTCTTACATAGCGGTTGTAACCGGTCGTAATGAGTAATCTGAAGTTGGTGATTTTTGGAAAGCATGGAAATTGTGGTCGTGGACAACCTGGTTGATATTCGTGGATGGTTTGGTTCTTGTCTATGGATAGACGAGGGTGTGTTATATCTGTGTGCTGATGTCGATCAAGTTGTGAAGAAGTTGTGCCGGGGAAACCTTTCTTTGGTCTTTGCATATACAGGTGGACATGAAGACGGTCATGGTCGGTGATGAGGAGGATCGGGACTAGGATGGAAAAATCTGAGATCCAGGCGGTTGAGAATGTCATGCGAGGTGGTCGGGCTCACGCTGGAGTACGTGGAGATCAAAGGTGGTGATTCGTGGAGAAGTTATGGGCGGTGCAGTCTAGGAGGCTTCGACACGAGTGGTGATGATGCGTGGAGAAGCTACATGAGGTGCGGTCCTAGAGATTTCGACACGCAAGTTGATAGTGTGAGATGAGAATACATGAGGTACTGTCCTAGAGGCTTCATCACATGGTGAGTTAGGAGTTGTGGATGGAGTCTAGAACTGAGAAGATTTAAAGTTTGGTTAAAATTAGTGTTTGGAAGGGTTTCGGTCCCTTGTTTTCGAAAGAGATAGGATTGTGTGTCTAGTTTGATAAGGACATAATTTAAGACTCTAGATATAAAAGTAGGAGAGAGACTAAGGGTTTAGTCGTGGCTTTGGAAGGCTTTTTGTGGTAAAGTTTTTAGGAGTACCATGAGGACGCTTTGTAGCCATAAATATGATATAGAAGTAAAATATCATATCAGTTCTCGAAGAAAGAAATCGGCACCAACGTTGTCTCGTTGTTTCAATCGAAGCACTACGAGTTTTTCTGAGTATCGCTTTGTTGTGTTCTCATCGGTGTGCTATCACATCACAATTTGCGATCTACAAATGCGGTGTTATTTTTGGCTTTTTCTTGTTCGAGTGGTCAAAGCAATCGGGGGACAAAGCGGTTGAAGCTTTCGAATGGATGAAGATTTCGATTACATACAAGGGAGGTCAAACGAGCAGTCGAACGACTTGCGGTCGAAATCTATTTCCAGTCATTTAGATTGTTTTTCTTGTGGTTTGAGATTTATTTTTAGGTATCAAAAAGCAGAGGCAATCATTAACCCTTCTGATTGCACCATACGATCATACAAAAACAAATTCAATCGAAATTCATAATTTTGAAATTGTTGGTCTGTTTCAGCTTCATTAATTATAAAGCTCACATGCAATCTATGCTTGTTCGACGTGCTCAGGAGCTTGATCAATTCCGAGCAGTCAGATTCAAGAATAACTGATTGTCTAACCCAATTCGCCGGAAGAGTTAAGCCTGCTTTACAAGCCAAAGCTTCAGTTCCTCCGCATCGGCTGTGTTCAGAATAGCTTGCCAAGCTGAAAGTAAGACGCTACCATCATGGTCACGATTTACGACTCCGATTCCAGCCGCCTGTAATTGTGGGGAGAAAGCACCATCCACATTGATCTTCACATAGCCGGGAGGTGGTCTCGCCCACTTCAACTGAGGATTCAGAGGAGCTTGGATCATCGGCGTAGGGATCAGAGCCTTCTTCCCCTTAGAGTCAACAGGGCATTCAGGTTGTCAGACCGTGAATAGTTCCTCCCAGTAATATTTCAGAAAATTTACTGAACCAACAGTAGATAGCTTTGCTGCTTCACGAACAATAATATTCCTCACCAGCCAGCTGCGCCACAGAACCAACACTAAGCTGGAGCCGTCCTCCTCTGGTTGCGAGTCCAGCAAGAGCAATAACCAGTCAGGGCCACTGGGCTGGAAGCAATCTTCGGCTGGCAAAGACCAATGCTCCCTCATAGCTTTCCTCTTCTATGCAACAAATATCACAGCTTCCAATAGTTTCAAGTGTTCTGCGGCGTTTGTTGCAAGCCCGTCTTTTGCAAGACTCCCTGCAAAGATTTTGATCTCCCGAGGAAGGGGAAGACGCCACAATTTCTTCCGTAGAGGTCTTGAGCCATCCGCTCTTGTACTGTTCGCAGGGCCACCAGCCTCCACATCTTGCGGCATTAGCCCCAGCCGGTCCGCACTCCGAACAGAGAAAATACCGTTCTTCTCGTAATGCCGGGCTATAACATCTTCCAATTGTCGACTAGGCACAGGCAGCTTCAGCTTCAGAATTTGTTCTGCATAATGAGTATGGAAATACCTCTGAATTACCTCCTCCTTTCAGCAATGACGTTCTTGATCAATGGCTTTCTCCCTGTGACTTTTAAGGATAGGCCACGGGGAATCCAGGGGCTTCTCCAAATTCGCACCTTCTCCCATGTGCCAATTCGCCATATAACCCCCTGTTTCAGCGGATCAAGCCCATGAACAATAGCTCGCCATGTCGGAGATTGGGAACCTGAAAACGAGGTGCCCAGCAAATCCCCATGTGGGTAGTACTTAGCTTTTAACGCACGAGCACGTAAACTATCAGCCATCAGGATAGAACAGCAGACGCCAAGCTTGTCGAGCCAGGAGAGCTTGATAAAATACTCTCAAGTCACGAAAGCCAAGGCCGCCACTACTCTTAGGTCGTGTAAAATGTTCCCATGCGAGCCAGTGAACCTTTCTTTTCCCGTTCTCCGCACCCCACCAATAATTTCGCATGCATCTGGTGAGTTCATCCCAAGTAATTGCTGGCAGCCGGAAGACGCTCATGATGTACGTTGGTATGGCTTGTGCGACGGATTTGATTAGTACTTCCTTTCCTCCAGCCCACAAAAATCTAATCTCCTCCAGCTGCATCGGATCCTTGTTCTCACTGAAGAATAAAGAGCATTTTCCCGGATTTATTAACTGGCCCATTCCTTCAGCATAACATGCAAGAATTTGTTTCACTTTATCTGCTTGATCAATGTTCGCCCGGAAAAATTCTGCAAATAACAGGTGAGAGATTCCAGGTGCTCTACGGCAAACCTTTAAAGCTTGAATATTTCCTCCTTCAACTTCTCTATTCAAGAGAGCCGATAAACTGTCAGCCACAAAAAGGAATAAGGCCATGTTTGGATTCTCTGGTCTAAAGTTTAGTTGGCTAAAATTCAGGACTAAACTTTAGCCACTAAATTTTAGACCACAGGACTGTTTGGATCATGGACTAAAGTTTAGTTCTGGTTCAATAAACGGACTTTTGTACCCCTGGGATATTTGAGCCATTGAACTGTCCACCAATAACTGTCGATGGCTCGCGGCGGGTTCGAGGTAGTGGGTCTCGCTCTCGCCGTCGTAAAATTATATTTTCTTTGGAAAAAGTATGTTTACGTTCGATACAAGCTTAACAAACTTTCTCGATGTCGTTGCTCAGTGATGCTGCTGCAAACAAGAACACGGATTCGTTGCTCGATGTTACGCAGGTGTGGAATCAAGACTCGACTTGGCTAACCACGCGGTAAGCGTGGAACAGAACATGGATTCGAGTGCCAAAGGAGGCGGCAAGTAAAGCCCATCAAAGCTCCAAGGCTAATTGAAGACGCCAAAGACGATCATACTTGTGCAACAAACTACGAGTTAAGCCCTTATTTGGAACGGAGGATTCCGAAGAACTTCGGGAAACACACGTCCGATCCAAAGAAGAGACGCCATCCCGGCAAATGCGGATCGCCTAAGATGTGCAGCGACCAATCCATGTACCGGCTCCCATCCGCAAGGCTGCGGGGAAACTTGTTACTGCGGTGCGGCGGCGATTCTGCCGTTCGCATGATTTCAGTTCAATTGCAGATTGCTGTACTTCCTGCGAGGTTCTTGCTCGCCATCCAAGTGCACATTGGTCCCGTTCTTACCCAACATGTAACAGCAATGTTCTTAGCAGATGAAATTAAGAGAACAAAATTTTAACTTTTCATATAGACTAGAAGTAACAGAACATATTGCAGTTCAAGTTTCTGATATGTTAGCATTACATCAAACAATACATAAAATTTTGGAGACATGATTCCGTGCTACTTTTTTTATCTACATCACTCTAGCCTAGCAAACAACGTGTTAGCGATGTTATCACGGAAGGTATTCATGTTATGATCCTCGCCACCGCCATGTCGATTGCCACCCCTTGGCTCAGATGAAGGTTCCTCAGTCATTGGCATATAGTTTTCATCTCGATCACATCTATCAAAGTCCGCGTCTGCTATTGCACTTTCACGAATAAAATTATGGAGAGCCATGCATGACAGTATTATTTGGCTTTGCTTTGGCATCGGATATGACGGTAAGCCCAACAAGATCCTCCATTTCATCTTCAAAACGCCGAAAGAATGCTCTATGACATTGCGAAGAGATGAGTGATGAAAATTGAATACCTCATTTCGTCCACTAGGTCTTGGTCCTTGTCTAAACTCCGGCAGATGGTATTTTACCCCCTTGTATGGTGCAAGATAACCCGGTCGGTTAGGGTAGCCCGAATCAACGAGGTAAAATTTACCTAAAAGAATCAAGCACAAATATTTTAAAACTATAAATATTAGATGAGATACAAAATGACATTCCATATGAATAATTGATCGTACCTAGTGGAGGATGTGGGAATTTGTGACCATATTTATTTGTAGCATCATTGAACACTCTCATATCATGGACTAACCCCGGCCATCCCGCGAGAACAAAGGTGAACCTCATATCGAAGTCACAAATGGCTAACACATTTTGGGACGTGTAACCATGTCGACCGTATCTTTGAACGACCTTTGACATCGCACAACAACTGGTATATGTGTCCCATCTATGGCTCCAATACAATTATCAAAAAAGGATGAAATCGAGGTCCTTCCAACCTAGGGTGAGCTGTTCTAAATTCTGGATCATTTGGTTTGATAACATCTGCTGAGAGCCTGTAAACACTCTGCAATACTTCATCAAATTTCCTATTGACCGTCTCGATTGACTTCCCAAAATGATTGTCTGCTTGTCTAACCGATTGAGGGGCACCAACCATCCATAAAAACATGGCCAAACCTTCTATCGACGACATCTTACATGATGACTTCAAGCCGTATGATGTAACTAGCAAATCATGCAGTCTGTAAAATATTTCCCTACTCATCCTAAACATGTCGTAACAAGATCTAGAATTGTTCAATGTCCTCATAACCCAATCAATGCCTGATTCAACCACAGTCCTCTGCTTGGATTTGTTCATGTAAGTTTCAAAATAGTACGTACCAATAATGCAAGCAATGGCAGCAAATTGTCGTTTCCTCCTACGATGTTCTTGTGCCGCCTCAAGTGCATTGTCTTCATCATCACTTGATGAAAAAATTCGTCTACAAATAGGGCACCCCCACATGTTAGATCATGATTACAGTAATAAAGAGAGGCACTACTGCTGTCAATAAACAAAGTTCAAGCAAACATTACACCACGCTGACAATAAACAGAGTTCAAGCAAACATTAATAATAAGCAAACATTCATAGTAAGTTCATGCAAACATTCAAAGTAAGTTCATGCAAATAAAGATAGGCACTACTGCTGTCCATATAAGCCTAGTTCATCTAGTACAACTTCTTCATGGTGCACCACCTCTTCAACCATATAAGCCTAGCTTCTTTTGTGGTGAAGTTGAAGAATGTCTCGTGGTTTTCAGCCTTCACAAACAAAGTGGTAGCCATGAAATACTCAATACTATCTTCTGATGCCCCACTTTCCACTACCAATTGGAGAGCTTTCTTCATTGATTTGGCCATTTTCTCGCCAGAACTTTCTTCCTTGAAGTTGTCGAGTATTCCTTTCAGCACCTTCACCATAGGACTCTTTGTTTTTTTTTGTAGGACTCATGGCAGTAGTAGTAGTGCTGCTGCCTCTCTTCCTGGTACTGACACTCATTGGTCATCCTCACTCTCATCATTTCCATCTCCAATTATTTCACCAGGAATACATGCTGAAGACCCATCAACAGTGACATATTCAAATATTTCCTCCAGGTGTGCAAGATTGTCTGGAGGTCCAGTTCTCAGCCTCCGCCAATTGGGTTTGTTCTGAAATAAAGTAAACCAGTGTCAACATTAATTGTCACAAAACTTTGCGGTCAAATGGATCATCCATCTAATTGACATAAAAGCGGTGTTTTCATTACCTTTGTGTGTCTATCCCAGAAATCATCATCAGCCATCACTGAGCCATTAGCATTGCGTCCCAAACCAGTGTGTCCATTGAGGTACAGCCAAAACTGATAGAGCCCCTTCAATTGATCCCATCTGTTTCTCAGTTGTTTCCTCGTGTTTTAGGTGGGTACTAATGTAGTACTTCTCACCATATTCACATAACCCCATTAGTAATGAATCCATTGCTATGATTGCTCGCCTCTTTTCCTCAAGACAAATGTCGCAGAAAATAGAAGTATTTTCAGCAGACCAATTTGCCTTGTCAAAGCGATTACCCATCTAGGTTGTTTCAAATAAAAAATAAAATGTCAACAAGATGTAATTTTGCAACATGTAGGCAGAAAAAATATCAGCATATTGACCCAGCTCAGGGTTTACTATAGGAGGACATAATATCAACATATATGCTTCATGGTCAGTGAACTAAGAAAAAGGCTTCAAGAACTAAGGCATGCTATATATATCATGGGAATTATGAATGCAATATTCAGGATATACTCATACTTCAACAATACACAGCTCAATGGTAGAGCTACTGTAAATTTGTAATTGTTATCCAATAATCCTTCATTACACAGACAAATCAAACTAAAATCCCAATGAACATATGCTATTTTCTGATGAACACATCCATTCTTCCAAGGGGAGTCAACAACTACCATAATCACAGAAAGATTAACATAATTAATGAATTAAGTAGATTTGCTCATACAATTACCATAATCACAGAAACATTTGGGTGCTACATTGCCTCATACCAGGAATGAGAATATGAGATCACGAACATGTCTGAAGTCGGTCTTTATGTTAATGTATCATCATGTCTGAAGTTGGATCAAGTAAGGTGTGCTCACCGAAAAATTATTTCCAAGAGTTTCATCCTCTTCTTCAATACCTGCACCTCCAAAGCCACTGCCTATTGCGTCAATTTCTTCGGTCATACCCACAGGATCTTCAACTTGTGGAGGGCCTTGGTGGCTTGACGAGCTGCCACCCGCGGCTGCTGCACTGGATGGTAGCGTAGTGGCGACTTCAGACCGAGAGCCTCCACGCCCACCATTGTTAGGCGCTCGAGCCGTGCGAAGAGCGCGGAACGGCATTGGAGAAGAAGAAGCCCGCGGCACAGCTCCAGCACGCCTGCCATGCCCAGTAACGCCGCCACGGCCACCACAACCGCCTCTGCTAGTGGCAGATCCACCAACGCCGCCACGGCCACCACGGCCGCCTGTGCCAGCAGCAGCTCCAGTTCCTCCACGCCCGCCAGACCCGCCACGGCTGCCTCTAACACCACGGGCGCCACGAGCGCCACGGCCACCACTGCTTCCATCTTCAACTGGCGCCGATTCAAGAATCTCTTGGTACGACCCCATGTGCGGGAAATCAAGAGCTACCGATGAGTTGAGGTCAACACCGAACATGCCGTCTTGACTGGAGGGCATGAGATCGGTTTGGGAGAAGAAATCATAGGGGAGGGGATCTTGGGGGCGCATGGACGCATCGTCGACGGGATCCATGAGAGGAAGGCGGGGAAGGGCACGACGAAGCTGCTTCTTCAATCCTTGGCGGGGGTGGTGGGATGGTCGGCGGGGCGGCGGTGGGATGGTCGGCGGTGGTGGAATGCGCGGCGGGGGAGGTGGTGCTAAGGCTGGGCGGCGGTGGGATGGCTGGGTCGCGCGGCGGCGGTCTGGCCGCGGCGGTGGGATGGCTGGTTCGGCGGGCCGTCGAGTCCGGCGGGAAGATGCCGCCCGATAGATTTCGCTAATTTTTTTCGGCGGGGGCGTCGGGAGTCCGGGCGGAAGAACAGATATTTCACGGGCGCAAAAACGTCTTTTGCGTGCGGGAGCCGGGAGAAACCAAAACTTTAGACCACTTTAGCTCATTTTTGTGGTCTAATGGTCTAAAGTTGTTTTTAGGGGTTAGCTAAAGTTTAGATCTAACTTTAGACCATTTGTTTGGAGACTGTAGATCTAAACTTTAGATGAAGGGATCCAAACAGGGCCTAAATAAGGAGAGGGGATCACCTTGGCGTAGCCCTCGTAGGTTGGAAGGTGTCCAGTGGGACACAATTGAAGCTAACGGCATAGCGTACAGTGGTCACACAACACATCACCCACTGCACCCAGGTAGGATTAAAGCCCAGCTTCAAAAGAAATCCTAAAAATTTCCAGCCCACCTGATCATAAGCTTTGGACAGATCCAGTTTATAAGCACAATAATTCCTTCTATCACCTGCTCGCTGTTGAATCGCATGAATGCACTCAAAGGCAATCGAAGCATTATCAGTGACCATCCTCCCAGGAATGAAAGCACTCTGATTCACCGAAATCGCCTCCTGCGGCAAGGGTCGAAGACGATTGACCATTCACTTGGAGACGACCTTATGGATTACATTGCATAGACTAATCGGCCGGAAGTCTTTCAGTTCTTCAGGATGGTTTTTTCTTGGGAATCAACACAATAGAGTATCATTAACACCAGGGGGCATGCGGCCTTCTTTAAAAAAAAATCGATCTGCAAGGATAACATCCTCCTTCAAAATTCCCCAATTCCGTTGGAAAAACCGAGCCAGGAAGCCATCCGGACCCGGAGCCTTGAGAGGCCCAATCTGGAATAGGGCATCGCCTATCTCCTCATCTGTAAACTCCTTGCAAAGCAACTCATTCATCTCATCAGTAATTTTTGGATCAAAAGCGGGAAGTACTACCTCCGGATTAATAGCAGGGTCCCTGGAAAATAAACCCTTAAAATAAGCCGTCGTAAGATCTTCAAATCTTTTTGTTTCGTGCACCAGCTACCATCTGCTGTTTTCAACTTCTTAATGCAGTTCTTTTTAGCCCTCCATGCTGCTTTGTGATGAAAGGATTTGGTATTTCTGTCACCTTCACGCAGCCAAGATATTATTGGTCTCTGTAACTCTTGACTCACCATCTCCCCCCTCTTGTAACTCAGCTATTTTTATACGGAGCCTCTCCAATTCTTTTCGGACAGAGCCGAATTTCTCTGTACTCCACTTTTTCAATGACTGCATTACAGTTTTAAACGCGCTTGCTGTATCTCCCAGATTCTGTACACTTTCACGCTTACCCCAAGCTTCTTCTATCTCTATTCCAGCCAGGGTCTTGAGCTGAAGACAATAGTCTATGATGAAGAGATCACCTTGTACTAGGTTGCAGAACTCAGCGTCGAGATAAAGGGCTTGGGTTTTCTTCTTATCCTGAAACAGATCTTCGATGCGAGTCCATGTGGCATGAGCGGTAGTAGTAGACTCCATGACAATGTCAAGAATTTCCATGGAGATGGATCCATAGATCCATTGGAGAACGGTGCAATCAAGACATTTCCATTCAGCATCAGCATCTTTGGGTGGTGCGGATGTGACATGGTCATCGAGGGTGAATTTGCCAACAGCAGCAAGAAAGAGGCTGTGCCATTTGGCGTAATTGGAAGCTTTGATGTCAAGGACAATGGGCACAAGGGAATGGATGGAAGAAACAGCTACAGCCTGCACCCAGAGGTGGTACAATGGATTGGCAGTAGCCAGTAGGCTCTCCCATCGCGTGGAGAAGAGAGGAGATGCGCAGGATGACAAAAAAACGGCGCAGCATGGTGGACGATCGGGCTGGAAAGATGCCGACAATCGGTGTGGAAGAAGAAGGACAGGTTCCGAGTTATGAGAAGAACCAATCTGATACCATGTTGGAGTGCAAAACGCACGGCTCAATCAGAGCTCTCGTATTCATGTGTGTAAATATGTGTACAGGCGTTCCGTTACAAATGATGGAGATAAGTCTCCGATATACATGCTGATGGCTAACCATATATAATATAGCTGTACAAGATCATGTCTAACGAAACAGCAGATACCAATGGATATATACCAAATATTGTCTAACACTTATCTCCTCTGCGCGGAAGCGAAACCCTAGCTAGCGATTTCGCATTGAGCCTTGTTTGTTTGGATGCGGACGGCCGGGACTAGACGACGCGGCTGGAGGCGGTAATAGATGCGTACTGGGCTGTCCGTCACCGAACATGTGTGTCACACACCCGCACCATGTTGAAACTGGACCCCGGACGGAATCCCCAGCGACGGCCCAGACCATGATCCCGAACGAGTACCCCATTGACAGCCCGGACCATGTTGAAATTGGATCGCACTGAATCATGACGCAGTAAAAAGAGACCCACGAGTCTTCTCTTGAGCTCCCTCCCTCGGTTTGCATCGTCATCACCTTCTTCTTCTTCTTCTTTTTCTCCTCGAGGATGCATCCTGCTTCTACACCTTAAACTTCAAGCTATTCAGTACTGAGTTCCATTCAGCATTATGAATTCTATGCACTCTCACGAACAACGAAAGAAAATACATCTTGAATGTAACGCCCCCGTTTCCAGGGGCACATACAAACACGGCATTCCGCAACTATTCACGCATGAACAGTTATGGAGTGTCACGCAAGAGTATACCATTGCATGCTTACAACAAAAGTCCAGCATATATTTCACATATGGATTAACATCCAGTTTTCGACAGCGGGGCGTGTAAGCCCAAAGTATAATTACATCACAAAAGACTCCAAGATCCACTTGAGCGCGGCGAAGACCTAAATCCAAAGGTCCTCGTCGAAGAAGAGATCCTCCGGAACTTCCTCAACGGGGAGACCTTCACCTTCGTCTTGATCCTCTAAAGATGGGATTTAGCAAGTCGTGAGCCAACAAGTAGCTCAGCAAGTCACAAAGGAACCCTATCTTACTATATGCACAGATCAACAAAGGAAGGAAGTATACTTGTTTTATTAACTTTTAGTGGATGCAGTTTTATTTGTAATCATTTTGGAAATTCACCAGATGAAAACTACTCCTTAACCATTAGGGGTTTTCATGAAGAGTTAATTAACCAACTAAACCAATTAAAGCATTTACAAAACTACTTAAGCTTCGCTGCTGGAATCACCCAAGTGACACAGCTCCATTAACCAGGAGCACGGCGTATTCGAATACCATTTATTTGACTCTGCAGAGTTTGCTCAGCTTTACCCACACGATCCCTTAACTCCCGCGACAGAGTTAAGGAAGCCAGGTCGTTTCACTGCTCAATTCTTTATATAGGCTCTACCCGGTAGAATTCACTCGGGTCTGGCACATGAAAACTCCCGTCCGTTTCGAGTGAACCCTACCGTTGTTAGGTATTCGCAGCACGACATACCTAACCCAACTACTCAACCTCCTGACTTCTCAACACCCGTAGAGTTTCAATCGAGTTGAGCAGCTACTAAACCAGTGTTGACAAGTCAACTCCTGTGGTTGAGCGATCACTATGACATTTACTCAGCGTAAGGATTTTAGTCCTTATATTTTCACATGGCCCGCAACCTCGCCAGGTCCGCGACCCAACCTAGGGTAAGCGGTGGGCGTCGACCGACTCGCGGTTCCCCACAACACCCTTACCCTAACTTCAAACCTAGGGTAAAAGATGGGCGAAGACCGTCTCGCGGCTCTTCCCCAACCTTTACCCTAACCTGTGCACGCCGGCAGTCTCCACCCTAGGGCACGATGTCCCATACCACCCTACCCTAGGGTCGGATTTTCCAAAACCTATTAGCCCGCAGCCACGACCTTATTAGTGTAAGACTTTGAATGATAATAATAACCTACAGTTATCAAGATTAACAGATAATTAATTCTAGGGTTAACAAAGGCATGGCTACAAGTTTAACATGACATTTGTCGGTGATAGGTTTAACTACATAACATGTCATTCTAAACATTTTATTTTACTTTGAACTAGCATTTCACAACTAGCATAATGCAAATAACATAATAACATAATTAAACAACATGGGTTGCAATATGATCAAGGATTTGCGACTTGCCGTTAATCTGGACGATCTCGGCTAGCTCGAACGAAGAAGCACCTGGATCCTGAGCCTGCACCTGAACCTCCGGAATCTCCGACACTAGCGCAAACACATAAAATAATTAAGTCCAGCTTGAGACTAATCAAGCGAGGGAAAATAAACTAATTAAAAAGGAGTAAAATGCACAGATAATCAAATTGGAATTTTTGAAATTTTTCTGGGATGAATATGGAGGAATGGAGGTCAAAAATGGGTTCAGGACATTATTCTGAGCAAGGTGGTGAAATTTAGAAATTTTTGGGATTTTCTGTGATTTTCTAGGATTTATTTGGATTTTTCTGATTCTGAAAATCAATAAATCATTGAAAATTCGGTTTAAACAGTGATGGGCCGGCCCGAGCTACAGGGCTGCCCGACAGAGAAATTCAAACGCGCGGGCGGCGGCCCATGCGCGTGCGGCGCGGTGAGGCAGGCCGGCGGCTCGGCGCAATCCAGCGCGTGCCCACCCGATTGAGATGGCGGACGCGTGGCCCGTGCGGACGGCGGGGATGCGGGGTAGACCGAAGGCCTGGATGGAGTGGGCGGGGATCGGACGGTGGTGGCAAGGGGTAGGCGGCGAAACGGCATGGGATGATCCGACGGAGGGGAGAGGGATGTTTAAGGAAATCAGACGGCGGTGGGAAGGCGACCATCCGACGCTCGAGAACAGACGGCATCGATCGGAGTAGATGGCCGGGATGCGGCCACATCACGGGGGAGGGGGCCTTCTTCCTCCTCCAGCCGCTCAGTGCTCTCGGGGCAGGGTTACAGTGGCAACGGCGGCCTGGGCGCCAGGGGGCTCGTCGGCGGCAATCGAGGGCACCATCAGGTAGGGTTTAGTTTGGGGAATCCATTTTTGGGGGTTGGAAGGTGGGAGGATCAATGGAGGAGGCAGGGGACGGAAGGGGGTGGTTCGGCTCATCGGCGGCGATAAGGGTCACCGGCGGTGATTCAACTCGATCGGCGGCAAATACACGCTCAGGGGAGTGAGGAGCTCACGATGGCGGTGGAGATTCGGGCTGGGGAGCTTCGGAGCAGTCTGGCCACGGTGAGGTGGTTTCGCCAGCGGTGAGCTTCGATGCCAGGGCTCCTCAAGCGATGACCTAGCCAGACAAAGGCACTAGCGTGATTAGGAAGTAGCAGAGATGCTTCCAGTGAATGCAATCAGGAAATGGTGAAGGAGGGGAGGGGATTGCTTTTCGGGGGTCGCCGGCGCAGGGGAGAGGAATGGCGGTGCTCGGAGCGGAGATATTCCAATCGGCTGCGTGTGGAGGTGCTCTGGAGTGGCAGGAGGGTAGTGAGGGTGGTGGAGAGACTTGGGAAGCAAAGGGGCGTGCGGAAGAAGGAGTGGGGGTTTTATACCCGAGCGGAGGGAGACGGAGCCGTAGGGGAGAAGGCAACGGGCGAGGCGCCGGGGTCAACCAGAGTGGGCAGGGCGTCGCTTCGGAGTGGAGAGGGCGGTGATGGGGCTCTGCACAGGGTTAATGGCGAAGCAACGGGAGAGGGAGCAGGTGAGCTGCGGGCATGGGCGAGCGCGTCGCGCGCGGAGAGAGAGAGGAGCGGCGATCGCCAGTGGGTCGAGGCAGGACGGGCGACGCGTGGCGCGGGGGAGCTGCTGGTTTCGGACCGGGGCTGTCGGGACGGCGCGGGCGCGGGGAAAACAGTGGGCGTGGAGGTGAGCGCAGAGGCGGTGCGGCGCGGGCGCAGCGCAAGCGCGTGCGCGGGGAGGGAGGGAGGCGCCAGCGGAAGAGGGGGAACGGGGCGGCGCCAAGGAGGAAGGGAAAGCGGGAGAGGGAGCGGGGCGTCAGCGGAGAAGGGAGGCGCCCGGCCGAAAAGAGAAAGCGGCAGCGAGGGGAACTTTCCCAAAAGGGAAAGTTTCCAGAATGCACTCAAAAATGCAGCAAAAATCATAAAATTTTCTAGTTTGAAATTTTTAGGGCTTTTCATTGAATTCGAAAATTGTGATATATTTTTACCAAATATAGGTATACTCTGGATTTCTCTCTCTCTTCGCCCGCACCTCAGCTCACTCGGCATCAACCCCACATTTTTAATCTCCTGTGCACTTGCTAGCCGTCGCCCCGTGTCCTTGTCGTGGAGGACATGCACACAAAAAAGAAATAAGAGGAAACAGACAAACGGGGCAATCACAAGTGCATTGGCCCGTACATTATCTTATCACCCCCAGTGATGCAAAAAAAGTAAGCGTTTGCACGTACGGAGATGCTCGCATCATTGCATAAACTAGTCAGGTTACGTGCAAACTATTTCTATTCGGCTCCATGGCCTTGTTTATTGCGACTTTGCGAGCCAGCATAGTAGCTGTGGAGATTTTTCTTTTCTTTTTTCTTTTTTGGGTCGCGGAGCTGGCGCACTAGAGGTGAGCTGTGCAACAACCCAATTGTTTAAAATTAAGGACAATCTAGTGTCCTTAATCATGTGTCATCATGCCCTCGACCATGAAATCAAGTAGCAACAAATTAAACTGCTTGCAACTTAAGTCTGGAGGGGTGGAGAACCATTCATCACAATGCTATTTTCATTGCTGAAAATCTATTATATATTAAAAGTCGAATTTTAGAGTTGTTAAGAAAAAAGAAATATGCTAGACCTACTATGTATATTAAAAGTTAATCTATTATATATTAAAAGTTGATGACATGCATTTTAAAGTTGCTATGAAAAAAGATAAATATACTAGACATTCTTTAAAAACAACACGTAGCCCTTAATTTGGTGGGTCTTAATTTTAAAGGGTTAGACTTGATCACTCACTTAGAGATGTAAATATCTATCTATATCTATACTAATTATAAACTTAGAAAAAGATCTAGCTATATATTTGGCGGACCCGATTTGTAATGGCTCAAATTAAAAGAAAATGCCCATATCAATTACAATCCAAATTAAGAAAAATTCAGAATAAAAAATAAATAAAAATTAGTAATTTGATTTCCATATGATTTCCAAGGTAGCATCTATAAATGACTAAAATTCAAAATAATAATTAAATAAAAATTAGAAAATTAAAAGAAAATAGCTCATATCAAGTACAATCCAAATTAACTAAAATTCAAAAAAAAATAAAATTAGCAATTTAATTCCATACGAATTCCAAAGTAAATCAAAAAAAACTAAAATTCCAACCTAAAACTAAAAGAGATCCATGGCAAGTACAATCCAAAAACATATAGATTCAATAATTAGATATTTAATTTAGATTGTACTTTACTCTACCCTCAATAAATATTATATTAAATACTATTTTACAGTCCAATTATTATTTAATTATTTTATCTTTTGATAAGGGGAATATATAAATACTTTACCTATAAAGTTAGGCCGTGCAAATGAACCAGTTAAGTGCAAAAGTCCACAACCAAACTGTACCATTTTGTTTGTTTTAACGGAGGCATAATTGATAGCGATGTAGCTCAGCTCGTGTCGGGATCGATCGGCCGTGCGATGTGACGTCCTGGTAAGACCCCGAAATTTTGTGCAAGAAACAAGCATCGGTGTACCGAACGAAAGGTGAAGCAATAAACAAAGCGAGCAAAACGGACACGAAACAGAGCCAGAGAAGAAAAGGCGGAGTCCACGTATGATAGGCGGCCAGAAACCCTTCAAAAGTGTTGTTGCGGCAATCGGCGGACAAAAGGCGTCATGGCCGCTGCTGCTGCTTTCCCTCTTTTCTGCGTCCCAGCACGGCCTGAACCACTTTGGTCGAAGCCATCACACAGCTTCACAACTCACAAGCCAACCCCTCCGTTTTATAATGGCCTATTTTCCCACATCCTGCGCACATCTTGTTCGAAATTTTGCTTTGTTCGAGTCCTCACAACCTCACAAAACTTAGGGGACGTTTGTATCCGTTTCTGCTGATAGCATTTGGTTATGACTGATGATTTTCGGCTGAAAATAAATAATAACGGTTGAAAGAGGTGATTTTTAGAATGAGTGAGTGGGTGGTGCAAAAAGTGAGAGAGAGATGTGTTCACGAGATATGAGCAAGAGGAATATGATATGCGATACGCTTGTGATCCTCTGACTTATGTTCGAACCAGAGGAGTGGAGAAATTACTTTAAAAAGTTAAGTATTCATATTAGCTTGTGTCTTCTTTAAACAGAAGACAGAAGTAAAAGTCAATACGAAGAGACCTTTGTAGCTCTTGGTGTGTGTGATGCTACGTGCACTAACAAGCTCATGCAGTGACACTGGTAGTCTCAACGTGAAATCCAGTTGTAGTTCATAACCAGTTCGCATAAATGGTTAGCATAGATATTCCTCTGATGAAATGTGCGGGCCATAAATAATTTATGCAAATTAACAATATTGGAGAGGTTGATACGCAAGAGATGCTTACCTTTTTTTTTACGAAATTTATACTCAAATATTCGGTGTCGTCCTCAAACTACATACGCACGAGTCCCTCGCTCACCTGTACATCATGCGCATTCTTCTCTGGCCTTGTCCCCTCGCAACCTTGCAGGCCTTGGCGTCTCCTCCTCTATAAAACTCAAAAGACTCGTGCAGCTTGAAAGCGTCATAGGCTAGCTGTGTAGTAGGTGCAGCTACCAATCGTTCGACACGACCATGGCGTCCTCTGGTGGTGGCGGCGCGCCGGGCTCGCCGTGCGGCGCGTGCAAGTTCCTGCGGCGCAAGTGCGCCGCGGAGTGCGTCTTCGCGCCCTACTTCTGCGCCGAGGACGGGGCGGCGCAGTTCGCGGCCATCCACAAGGTGTTCGGAGCGAGCAACGCGGCCAAGCTGCTGCAGCAGGTGCCCCCCGCCGACCGGAGCGAGGCCGCCGCCACCGTCACCTATGAGGCGCAGGCCAGGCTGCGCGACCCCATCTACGGCTGTGTCGCCCACATCTTCGCGCTGCAGCAGCAGGTACGTGTACCTACGTAGCCGCGCGCGCGCGTCCAGTGCGCGCATGCATGTGCATGAGATATACAGTCACGCGGCCGAGCAAATCATATAGCCATGAGTGCGTGACGGTGCAACGGAACGCTCCCATGCAGGTCGCGACCCTGCAGGTGCAGGTGGCGCAGGCGAAGACGCAGGTGGCGCAGACGCTGGCGGCCACCGGCGCGCAGCTGATGAGCAACCCTCTCCTGCAGCAGGCGTGGCAGATGGATCCCGAGTCGATGTCGACGCAGAGCTCCGGGTGCTACAGCGCGCCTCGCTCCGACGGGTCATCGCTGCAAGAGATGTACTGCTTCGGCGAGCAGGAGGAGGGCAGCTACTCGAGATGATTCACTCCCCCTGCGCTGCGCGGCGGCGCGAGAGACGACACCTTAAAAGTTTCTTCTTAATTTGCAGCGTGCGTTTGCTTTAGTTCAGCTCTAGGGAGCTTAATTTGGTGGGAGAAGTGTATTATTGCCTGTTTCAGCTGTAAAGGGTGCAACTGATCATGTGTTTGGGATCAAGAAAAACTCAATTTCATATTGTTGAAAGGAAGAATTGATGATTTACCCTATCTTTTATGGAAATGGCAAGTGATGTCTCGCTGACATATAGGTCTTTACCCCACATGTCAGTGAAACATCAAGGAATATTTTATCAAGTGGCAAAGAAAGATAGGACAAATCATCAAATCTCCCTTTAATGGTAAAGCCTTCGCAGAAATTTCGAACCTGCATGGTGGACACGCGCGTGTGTGCATATGTATCGTAAGTGGGGTGTGCATGCGGTGTGCTTCTTTATTGTACTCTCTTGAAGGAAAAAAAAAAGAAAGAAAGGCATCCATGAATGCTACAAAACTTTGATGGGCTCAAACAGAGCTGCCAATCGACGAGGCTGACACTCTTGCTTGATAGGGTAGCCACTAGCTACAGGACAGGAGTGCAAGGACTGGATTGCCACTTATTCAACTAGAATTGAGCAGGTTTTGCTTTAGAATTTAGATTGGCTCGTGCCCCGGCTCACAGAGCAGGCCTGATTGCACTCGATTGGCCATGAAACGACCTAGCCTGGCGGCAACTACATGGTCGGGCCTCTTGGACTGCATTTGGCCAGGCGGGCTTACTTTAGCCGGGTCTTTTTAATATCAATTTTTGAATTTAAAAAGGCAATGTCCTCAATAAATTTCTTCTTACTTATCTTGCTTAGCTTGAGTTGAATATTATGCTCGAAAAGCACCTCATAATCATCTCCATGATCGCTCCGCACAAGCTATCCAGTTCCTTCTCCTCTGTAGGCTCCAAGGGCTCCTCATCCCTGTCATAACATCAAGAGAAGTAACCAAAACACCATATAACTTACAAGTGTCACAATCTATCTTTTGCATTTTCTCACAATTCACTTAAAGAATTCAAGGTCACTAGCCTCGTCAAGGTCATCGACCAAAGAGTCACAAGAAGATGGAACAAAAGACTCACAATACCTCATACTAGTTGCCATGTTCATGATCAGTTAAAATTACTTAAAGAGCAAATCTTACTCTTATACCACTTGTAGGACCAAAAGGCAACAGAAAGGGGTGAATGGTGCCGTTCAAATCCCCCCCCCCCAAGTATTCTTGGCTTATGAGTTAGCCATGTGTAGTTTATCTATATTCTAAGATTTAGATCTAGAATTTGGACCAATGGAAGGAACTCTTTTTAACAGTATAGTGAAAACAAAAATAAGCTCTAAACTAATAATATGGTCTAACCAGTAAATACATCAAAAAAAACATCCTTAACCTTCATTTATATTATTGCACTTCGAAATTTGATTCATGGTTTTGCAATAGTTTTCACAAACTATCTGTAGCTTTGCAAATTTTAATCATGCCAATATAAATAGCCATGAGACTAAATTAAGGCATATCATTTTCTGTGAGAGGTAGAAATTCCCACGGATAACCTAAAAATTATCTTATTAGTCAAATAAAAAAGAGTTTGCACTATTGAAATTGTGAGGCTTGATTTTAATTGTGCAAATTAGTCAAGTAAAAGAAGGGTTTGCACTATTGAAATTATTATGAAATCAATGCAAAGATGAAAGCTTTAAGGGAAGATGAAATCAATTTAAATTGATACTAATATCATAGACGGTTCTTTTAAAGAGAGTGTCGTCGTCGTCATCGATGTTGCTGATTGGATCTGACGCTTTGACGACTAGGGTAACTAAGCAAGGCAGAGGAGTGTCTAAAAAGCAACAGGTCAAATGACCATCACGGAGGTCTCTCTGGATGGGGTCCCTCTGCAACCGAAGAAAGCAGCTGCAACATTTTGGACTACCTGTGGGATAATTAGAAGGGAATGGGTCCCCATCACCTAACAAACTGGACGGAAATTTCAAACTTGTTCGAGATCCCAGCAGAAGTCCAAGAACGTGTGCAATGGCATACGCTCCTCGCAATAGGAAAAGTGTGAAAGACCTTCAAGAGCACGCTTGTCACGCAGTACATGACCAAGGATCGTACGCCCTTCACGAGGTATCTTTTCATGTCACTGAAAACATGGGAGATTTTTGTGCGGATGAAGATGACGACCGAATTTCAACATGAAAGTGCGGTGCACAAGGTTATCCAGGCATGAAACACTCACCTCCACAGACTTGGCACCGCTGGGTACGTGAGTAAAATCCCGCAATGGAGGATGAAGAATGAGGTCGCAATCTGACCGAAGGCTCCCCACCATTTGCTAGGATCACAAACGAGCGCGTCCGAAACTAGTTAAGAGTGAGGTCATCAGCCACGTCTTCGGGCATCACCTCTTTCAAAAACCCCGCAAAATGAGAAAGTGTCCCAACGCCTGATAAGATATGTTAAACTAACTAGATGTTAATAGGTCCATAATTTTATGGAGTCTAAAATAACATGATTGCCTCTTACAGCAAACATTTACCACTGAATCTTCCAAAGGTTCCTTCCAAGCAGTCAAGGAGAGAGAGATATTGTCCACGGCCCTGGGGAACAAGGAGTACTCAGGCCACATGCGAGGCCTAGGAGTTTACGTATCTTGGAGGCACGGATTTCCAAACGACTCCGAGGCGTATGGAAGAGATCCAAGGCTGAGCGCGAGGAAAGTATGAAACGGGATTTTGATGCAAAACTTGAGGACATAACTACCTCACTTCGAGAAGAGTTAGATGCATTGAGGAAAGAACTAAGAGAAGTCCACAACCAGTCACAAGCCACCCCCTTTATTATGGTACCCAGTTCCCCTCAACGTCGGAGTAGCTGCGCGTCCACACCACTTTCTGAACATAACACGCTCACTTACCTATCGATGACATCCAAGAAATGTACATCTCCAAAATGCTACATAGATAGAGCTGGTGAACTCCTTAGCTCATCGTGTATCATTATGTAGGAGGCCACACGTGCATCCTCAGAATCAGGGTTGTTGGATCCATTCCTGTTGATGCTAGGCAGGGGTTGGCGTATTCATGCCTAGCAGAGACGTTGGTACACAATGCCCACCTAGGGATTGGTTTTACGAAGGTCCAGGTGGACATGATTAATGATGTTTTCAAGACTGTCCCGTTGGAGAGGCCTCCAAACAGAGAAATCATGACACTAGGGGATGACATCCACACATTTATCCAGTGGCCCAAGAGGGACATCAACCTAGACCCTTTCGTGCCGCGATCTCCACACAACCATATCTATCAAACAAAATGCTTTATGACTCCACCTCAAGCTCCTCTTTAGAAGGCCAGCGCATCGGCTCCTGTGAAGGTGATGCCAAAAATGTATCGCAAGCGAGGCGCTAAGGCCCAATTGAAAAAGATTAATGTGTCTCCCAGGGAATGAAAGTTCATGCTCGAAGTGTTGTTGGCCCCCGAATCGAAAAATATTCAGTGCTTACGTTGCCCAAGGAGGCACATGGAATCCAACACCACTCTGCGACACAGGATGTGATTTTTAGTACCCACTATAACACAACAATCCTATATCACACTTTATAATAATGCCTTTAAAACTGACAAAACCTATATACATAATTCTATTTTTGCAGTGCCACCAGCAGCTACAGAGCAACATATGTGGATATATATATATATATATATATATATATATATATATATATATATATACATGCACCTTGGTGCCTAGGCACCCATATCAATACCCATTGATTTGCTTTGAGATTCGCAACGTTTGATGTGGGTATCTTCATATACCCATAAAAAAGTATATTTGAGATGTCAAACTCCGAAAAAAATTAAATTCAACTTCAGTTTAATTAGTTTGAACTATTTTTATGGTATATACTCACTGTAGTCGCATTGAACTCAAAAGTAGTTCAAACTAGTTTGAACTGAGTTCAAAACTTACTTACCATAAATATATCAAGGGTATAAAACATTTCCATACCCAAACTCAAAAAAATTATCAATCATACACGTGTATCGGACGGTTCTTGATGTTGGTGCCTAGGCACCAAGGTGCCTTATGTAATTTTCATATATATATATATATATATATATATATATATATATATATATATATATATATATATATATATATATATATATATATATATATATATATATATATATATATATATATATATATTAACGACTTTAATACTCCTAATGACAGCGTGTGGAATTCGAAATAAGTACATTTGATCTTGACAAACTCGCCGAAATTCGATGAAATCTTATCTTTCCCAATTCTTAATAGCGGAGGTCATAAACAAGACTGGATAGTTCTACCCTAGCAATGAAGATTAGATATTAAAACATTTGATACAATTGTAATCACTCAATTGTGTTTAATCAAACAATTCATTGAAATGTACTTCATTTAGTTGTTTAATTCATTTGTGAGATCTATGTAATGATTATCGTATACTATATATGTAATATGCTTGCTTTTTCAGAGGGCATGGCTAGCATTTCGTGAGACTAGCCAAAAAATAGAAAATAATATAGATATTTAAATAGCTATCATAGACGGTTTGTAGCAATAAACTCTGTGCTATATGAATATCATCAAAGACGGTTTTTAGTATTAGCCATCTGTGATATGTAAGATATCACAGACGGCTATGTTTGACAACTATCTGTGATATATGACATATCATAGAC
The DNA here is from genome assembly GCA_036346575.1 of Dendrocalamus sinicus. Taxonomy (NCBI): domain Eukaryota; kingdom Viridiplantae; phylum Streptophyta; class Magnoliopsida; order Poales; family Poaceae; genus Dendrocalamus; species Dendrocalamus sinicus. The sequence goes on along the minus strand of CM070648.1, from coordinate 50,378,700 downwards.
AGTTTTTGGCATTAACCATCTATGATAATTAGCATATCACAGACAGCTATATTTAAGAATCGTTTGTGATATCTGATATATCACATACGTTTTTTTTTTTGAAAACCTGTCTATGTTGTAATTATCACAGACGGCTTGAGAGCCGTCTGTAATAACCACCTATTATCATAGACATATAAATTTAGATAGTTTGATAACCGTCTGTGATGACAATTGTGAACCGTCTATGATAATCCTTTCTATCGTAGTATGTGTAGCTCCTCTGACGTCGATGTATTAAAGAAAGACAACACTATGTGGAGTATATAGCTTTAGCTTTTATGGAAACGACTTTTTATCACTGTAGTTAACCTGTTTCTGATTTACATGAAAAAGAAAGTGCACTTTCTGGCTATTCTCACTCCAACGGTAGTGGTCTTCATAGTATACTTATTCCTCACAAAATAAACTAACATAGTCTACAAAAACGAGCTATAAAAATATGTATAGGAGTTACTCCACAAGTAATCGTGATATTTACACAATCTACAATTGAAATACTCGAAGTTAAGCAGGTTGACTATGAGTGCATTCCTTTTCTTCCATCAAAACAACTCAAGCAACATCTAGTAGGCATTATTACTCCAGTATGCTGGCATCAGGACGGTGTCTCTACTGTCCCACGAGGATCACATATGATTTACACACGGACACAGGACATGCATGTATGACATGATTTTGAGGAACATTTCAGTGTTTCAATGGCATAAGTATCCAGGAAAATACTCTGGAGAATGAGAACATCAGTACCAAGCATCTAAAGTAATTAAGAGTCAATTGGTTATATACCACCGAAATGTTTCGGCTTTGATATATACCACTAAAAAATATCTGTTCACTTTAATACCACAGAAAAAAATACCCATCTTCGATGATACACTATTTCGTCACACCTCTGTAACTTTCTAGCGTTGAATTTACAGAATTGTCCCAAGTATAGTTCGACCATACCATGTTTTGGCTTGACCAAACGTGTTCCTCCGAGCCAGCTTCTTCCTCCCAACACCACCATCTTCTTCTCTCTCTCCTCTGCCATCGCCAAGAAGAGAAGCGAGCATGGCAGGGTCAGGAGCCCCGGTGCCGTACTCCTCCACGCGGCCGAATAGCTTGGGTTGCCCTTCCTCTCCGGCCTCTCGACCGGCAGTGACACCAAGGACCTCCGCTTCGATCTCTCCACCACCTTCCACTCTGGCCCGACGCTCCGCCTCTCGTACCACCCCAACGACCTGCTCCAGCCCTTCGCCCTCTCTGTCCACACCGGCCTCAGCCCGGTTGGGCCAGGGAAAACTATTTTGGATTGAAAAAATTTGGAAGGCAGTGAAATGGATGAAATTTCAGAATTTTGTCCATAAATTTGGACGAAATTTTCAAACACTGTTTGAATTTTGTGCCATAATCTGGGTGAAAAGTACCAAAATCTTACCTGCAAATGCAGAGTTCACAGTTTCAGAGAACTAATTAGCTTTGTATGACAAACATTTGTAGATAACTAATTAGTTATGTTCTTCCTAGGGGGAGATTGGGGAATTACGGAATACAGATCGGGAAGAGGACCCACGAGAGCTGTGTGGGTGGTGCCTCGATGACATGCGTGGTGGCCCACCACTTGCAGCAGACGGCAGGCGTCGTTGCGTCGAAGTAGCCCACGAGCGCCGCCAGCCGGGACAATGGAGTCAGGAGAGGATAAGGAGGAGGATCTCAAGCAGGAGGCCTTCCCACAACGAAGGAGCGACAGCTACCGGCGGTGCAATCGGGGGGAGAGCTTAGCGATAGCGGTAGCTAGGTTTAGAACAATTAGGAATTCCGGATCCGGGGAAATACTCTGCTCGAGCTGCTCAAGAGCATATATTACGCTGCTCTACTGGGCTATGGGCTGTGCTGTAGCTGTGTTGTGGGAGCTTGTAGCTGACTGACCGGCTTATAAATTCAAATGGCAACGCATTTTTTGACCAAATGGTGGTTATTTTGCTGGGTAACGAAACCAACCAAAAAAACCAAAATTTCGGTGAAAATTCACCAAAATTGTTAACCCTGGTTGGGTCCCCCGAACGTGCGCCGTTCGCGCTCTCCGCCAAGTTCAACCCCCTCTCCTCCAACCCGCCTGCCTTCTCCCTCCTCTTCAAGCCCCGCATCGATGACTTCTCCCTCACCAACTCTGTTCACTCCCTGCCCCCATCCAACTCCCCTGCCCCACAAGCTGGGTGACCTCTCCAATGGCAACGACTAAGACAACGAATGCCACAAGGCAAATGTTGCGGCCGTGGGATGGGCGCACTATTGTCCGGGATGCGCCTCACGAGCAAGAGCATGCTACCGCTGTGGAATAAGGCAAGCCTGCAGTTCCAGTGGGGGCTACATGTGCCGCCAAAGCTAAAGGCTGCGCTCACCGACGATGGATACGGGAGGAAGGTAAGGAGCCTGGCCATTAGCAAGCTACCTCTATTGGTCATGAACAAGATCACCATTGTGCACATGCCAAGGCCGCCTTAGAAGTCTGAAGGGGACAAGATGTTAGAAATTGGCCCATTTAATTATGGCCTATTTTCTTAATTCCAAAGTATGCATGGTTTAGTACCATATTGCTAAGGCAGGATGAGGAAGACCGATTTATAAGGTGAAGTGCTCACCACTCCTTGAATATGGAAAGAGATGGTATGAGGATGGTTCTGTCTAGTCACACGCGCGCGTGCGTATTCACGTATTTTCGCGTGAAAATCGCGTGACTTGTGACTTGTGACGTGCGACCGTGCCGCGCTCGTTGCGAGACTTAACCCAACACCTTACGGCACGAGCTAACGACAGCCATGCACCACCTATGACTAGTGAGTAGTAACTACAGCGCCCTTAAAAGGGCTTGGAGACGTCCAGGAAAAGAGAGAATTTTGCACCTCTATTCTTCCCCTACTTTCTACTCTGTTGTGCTGTTGTGCTGTCTGAACCTCGTCGACCTTTCTTCCCGGCGTGCACCTGGAAGGAGGGAGAGCGGCTATCTCCGAATCGTTGCCGCAGAGAGTACCTGCACGGGGCGGCAATAAGGTTTCTGGGCAGCGTATCTGCGCGACCGCTCACTGCACTGCAACATCTACGTTCTGCACTGCGTCAAGCCTGCGCGGCTTCCTGCTCTTCATCAGGCTAACAAGTAAGTCGTTCGTGCGCACGTTCGACTTTGTTACTATATTATTTTTCTTGTGTATATTTTGAAGTATGATGAGTAGCTTGCTGTTAGTTGTGAGTTTTGCATCATTAGTTTATTATTTTTGTCTCCTGCTAAAACTTGGAATTAAAATATTGCCCACGTTTATAACACAAGAAGGGGAAGAAAGACATGCCGGAAGGTAAGGGAGAGGAATTCTCATTGGTGAAGAGGCAGCTAGAGGCACTGAATGCTAAGAGCATCATGCTGTGGCGCGCCGTGGAGGATCTGTGTGTTGAGGTTTGGGCAATAGAGCCATTTCAATGCCCAGTAAAGGCGAACCTCAAAGGATGCCAACGATGCTACCGCCTCTACAACAACCTTTTCTAGTGAAGCTGGATCGCCATGGAAATGGCAAGGAGCTGGTGGATAGCAGGCCAAAGCCGGTGTCGAGAGTGCCTCGGTGAGAAGAAAGATGTGAACAAGATAACGGAGCTAACGTGAAAGTGGACGGAGTGGTATATTCACAAAGATTTGGAGATTTGGATGGTATTAAAGTGAACCTAGGTTTTATGACGGTATATACCAAAACCAAGAACATTTTGATGGTATATAACCAATTTTTTCAATTAATTAATTGGTCATCTCGGTGCAAGTACTTGCACTTCATTTTAGGTTAATTCATGCTCAGTTATATTGATCACAATATATATTCTTGGACATTAGTTGTGCCCCATCTCTCTTCCTTACTTATGTCTTGCTTGTTCCATTCTGCCGCAACATGTCATGACGTTATTAATTTAGAAAAATATCCTGATCCTCACAATTAGGTTCTTAATCACCCTACCCACTTTGAAGGGACAACAATATATGAAAAGAAAGAAGAGAATCTCATACTTATATCTAAAATAAACTACCTCTGTATTGGAAACTTCTATCAATATATACAGTCCTCAAGAAAAACTCAGAAGAAATTTCCATCAATTATACTGGAAAAATGGCATACATTTGACACTATTTTGGAGGATTATAAGCCAACCAAAGTTTATTTTTTAAAGAATGAAGCTTATCATGATTTAGTATTCTACTACAACATCATCGCATGTCACAAGCTAGCTAATTGAATCAAGTATAGAGAATATATAAACAATTAACACCACAATATTAGAGCGCTATAGGAATCTTTAGAAAGGCACTGTAAGATATGTTCCATAAAAGAGTTGCAGGAGTCAATGAAAATAGTAGTCTAATTGGATTTTCCACATGTGTGGCCATGGTTCAGATGTCTGTCACTATGTTGGCTTCTATATTACTACTGTGTAGTAGGTTCTCTCTTTGCAATACATTTTCTGGCATGGCAATGCGAATCTTATGTGCAGACTACTGCAGTTACAAAAAGAACTCGAGAAGAAAACAGATTTCCAAACATAAATAGCACCATGATCATATCAAGAAGAATTTTTGCTGTCTAATTAATTTGGTTTCTACAGTGATCATATATAGATCATCGATCAATGCATTTTCACATGCCTTCTGAATTATTACTATCAGAGATTGCTCGACCGACGCTTTAAAATCGCACATATATTACCCAAATTCAAGTCCAAAACATGATCGGGATTTGAGGATATGCTTAATTGTATATATATGTCTATATATATCTTGTGATATATTCTGCACTACTAGTAGTTCTTAGGTCTTACGAGCGATTAAGGTAAGCATAAGCAACGCTCTGCAGGTCCTCGCAATCTTGGTACCCCGACGACGACCTCCACCCGCTGTCCTCCGCCCCGAACGACGACAACTCCGCCGCGTCGAAGGCCGCCGCAGCCGCCTGCCCGTCGTCGACCTCCGCTTGTTCAAACGCATGGTACAACGACTGCTGCATGTAGTCCGAGTCCGACCCGGCCAGCAGCGCGCTCATGGACTCGTGCCCGCCATTGCTGTACGCGCACGGCTGCGCGGCCGCGCCCACGAGGCCTCCCCCATTGCTTCCGCACCACGGGTAGCCGTACCCTAATTTCTCCGCGCTGCTCATGTAGCCGCCCTTGGAGTCCTCCTGCATCCCTTGCCCTTGCGCCGCCTGCACCTTGAGCGACCCCAGCTGCGCCTGCAGGGTCATCACCTGAACATACGCAATCACATCCAAGAAAGATCAGCAAACCACGCATAATACAAGTGAATGATCACTAGGAAACGCAGCGTTGTGTTGATCAATCGATGGATCATGCACCTGCTGCTGGAGCGCGAAGATGTGTGCGACGCATCCGTAGATGGGGTCGCGGAGGCGCGCCTGCGCCTCGTAGGAGATGGTGACGGCGGCGTCCGGTCGGTCGGCGAGCGGCAGGTGCGCGAGGAGCTTGGACACGTTGCTGGCGCCGAACACCTTGTGGATGGCGGCGAAGTGCGCCGCGCCCTGCTCGTGGCAGAAGTAGGGCGCGAACACGCACCCGCGCACGCACTTGCGCCGCAGAAACTTGCACGCCCCGCACGGCGACCCAAACCCCGTCATACTGACAAGCCCGATTGCTCGGTGATTTCTGTGCGTTTCTTTGATCTCGTGGCGCGACGAGGTTGAGGTGTGGTGTGGAGTGGTGCAACACCAGCTGCATCGTTTATAAGGAGAGGAATGGGAGGATTAGGGCCTGGGGATTAGAAAATTTCAGCCGTGTCTCCCCAGTGGGCAAGCGGCTCCATTATTTTGAGCTCACAATCGCGCTCGCCTCTTGCTGCTAAATTTTATGCCCATTTGTGTGTACTACATATACATGGAGGAGCTACCACACTGCCAATCCAGGGAGGGTTAAGCCATTGGCTAGAACAATGGACAAGGGGCCTGGGTCATCTGGGTGGTGCAATTGTATACAATTTTTTCCTTGAGTTTTTGGTGTGGTTTAGTTTAGTTCCTTTGCCTGCTTCTGCAATGATTTCTTTTGTGATTAGGTGGGCTCGATTGCTGCGCAAATAGCGAGCACAGCTCAGTTGATAATTTGGGGATAAACGGGTTTTAAATTGGAGTGTATGGTGTAGTCCATATATTCATACATCACCTGAACATGGATGGCTTCAGACGTGGTGTCGTCGTTGCTCTCTCATTCCTACCTTTTTCCTTGTTTTTTCAGGAGACAAAAGGAAAAGCAAACAATAAGTGATGGGAAAGAACTAGTTTTTGGTGAGACATCTTTGTTAAATTATCAGGGAGAATATTTATGCACTGTAGTAGGAGTTCTAAATTTTATTTTGTAGGCATGTATACCTTATTGAAACACAGTACCAGGATCACACACATAAATTTACCCATGAACATACATTACACGGGGAAGTCGAATGAACACAGAGACAGAGAGAAGTTTTACCGACACGAACTCCACTTGTGTCACTTTTCCTCTTTTTCCTCTTCTTATTCGACTTACTCTTATTCTCAACAGATAGCATGGCTTGTATAGACACACCTGAGCCTCACAACAGGCCACTCATCCACTACAGACGGTTCAAAAGCCGTCTGTGATGACCTCATATCATTACTGACCCATAAATTCAGACGGCTCACAAAACCGTCTGTGATGATGTTTCTGAACCGTCTGTAATACGGTTTTCTGTAGTAGTGTCTGGAAGTTCCAAAAGAACAAGGTTTTGGGAATTGAGTCATGGATCAAGTTGGGTTGACCTGGGTTATTACATTAAGGTTATATGATGCATGTATTAGCTAACGTGGGTCAAGTTATGAAGAATTTGTGTCCGAAAACGATTTTTTGATCTTTGAATGTACAGGAACGCTTGGAGTCACTATAGTTGACGGCGAGGATCGGGGCTACGCTCAGGTAGGAGCCAAGGCCCAGAATGATCAAGGATTCCTGGTGAGATAGCGAGCTCAAGCATGGCACGAGAAAGTCAAAAAATGTTGGAAGGCAAGTTCAAACGGCGGGTTTGCATGATATGGCTTGGTCGGTCCAAGTGAGGCGTGGTTCGGTGGAACCAAAGTGGGAGAGACTTGCCGATATATGGCAAGCCAATAGTGAATTTACATGTGGCAAGCATGGCGATTGTTTACAGCGAAAGATGAAGACCCGGTCAAGAAAGAGTATTTTGGTAGTTTGGCTAAAATATTAGAAACCGCCTTGGATCAAAACCGCGGTGCATGTATGGCGCTTGGGAGAGCGGTTTAGGTAAAGGTGAAGCTAGTTTGATTAAGATAGATCAAAGCAAAGGACTTAGCGGATTTAGGCTTATACGCTTTGAAAAGCATGCATAAGTGAACCTGTGTGAGTAAAACCTGTGTGGGGGTTTATCGGGTTTCCCCATTGTGCTAAGTGGATAGTATCCACTAAAGATTACATGTGGCTGGTTAACCCACCTATATAAAGGATTGGGATGGAGACTTGTGTTATCCATCCAATCCATTTCTCTTGTGCTCTCATGTCTAGAGTTAGCGTTTGAGAGTTGATTGCCTTGTGTGCACTTTGTACTCCAAGGTGGAGTGACTATAAAATCTTTTCGTTAAACTAAAAAGGTTACAACTTTGACCATGATTTTCATGATCATTTGTTGGAATAGGTTCTTGATAATGTAGATAAGATCCCTGCAAAATTTCATATCATTAGGATCTATGGATCAAAAGTTATCTCGATTTTGGTTTTGAAATCAAGATAAAAACACTATTCATTGCACTGATTTTACTGTAGCAAGTGGTCAGACTGCTATTGGAGGAGAGGTCAGACCGCCATTTGTAAGCCGGTTAAATTGCTGGGGAAATATTGACTTCAAAGTTTTTTGTTCTTAAGCTATTAGCCTTGAGATTTTAGATGAAAATTTTATTTTCTGTAACTCCGTAGTTATGTGAGAATAGAATCTTGAATACTTGAAAAATTTTGAATTAGCTCTATTCACCCCCCCCCCCCCCCCTTCGTTACCATCCGGTCCTACAAAAGGTTTGTGATCAGAAAGAAATCTTGGTTTTTTACAATAGTTAAGGGGAACATTAACTCCCATTCTTTACTAACTAGAATATTATCCAACTTTTCCAAAGTAGGATCTTCCTGGTTATTACACCATGTGAACTTTCCTCTAGACAGAGATAACTCCCTGAGTTCATGTGTATTTATCAAGTTAACTCCTTGAGTTCATAAGTATTTATCAAGTAATTGAATACATCATTGTTTTTACTCTTGTACAACTTTTTATTTTTCTCTAAACTGAATCATTAGATTGAAATCACCTCCTACCAAGAGAGGGAACCTCTGATTAGCACAAAGATTAGCCAGTTCAACTAGCAACTTTTCTTTATCCTATTCTTGTGCAGCACCATAAACAATAGCAAGAATCCAATTTTTCTTTACTTTTTGTCATAAATTTCAGCTTGCAAAATGAAGCCCCCCTGTGAATTTAATCACATCAAATCTATCAGAGTTTATACCACACAAGATTCCACTTGACTTACCATCTGAAGGCAACCAATGCCACAAATACTCCCCGGCTTTATCAATTTTTCTAATGAAACTTTGTTTAAAATCTTTTTTCATAGTCTCCTAAATACCAATAAAATCAACTTGGAAATCAATCATGAGTTCAGTCGGATAGGAACTCATTCCTTTTCTCCCCACCCCTCTATAATTCCAAATGAGCCCAATCATTTATTTTTCTTTGGGGTAAGGTACACAACAGAACCAATATGTTGTTCCTTCCCCTTAGGACTAGTACATCAGCACCAAGTTAAGCATCACTCATCCTTTTTCCAACAGAACCAATTTTAAATTTCTTACCCTTCTTCTTTTTCCTAGACGAGACTATAGTGAAACCTTTAGTTTCAGAAGCCTAAGATTTCCAATCCAGAAATTGAATATCATCATTTTGTTCATTAATTTCATCATTAGCGCCCTCATTGTTATTATTATTTTGCATCTGAACAGTTTTAATGTATAAAGTATGCCTAGCTATCTCGAGATCTCTCAGATCATCAATATGTTTAAGATCACTAATAGAAAAATCAATACCCATGCAATTGGTTCTAGCAACAATTTCATCATCATCAAGAACAGCAAATGAGTTCTGAGAAGTGATATTGTTACCTTCCAGATTTCTCTTTTTGGCCCGATCAGTGGCTTTATCAACAATCTTCACAGCTTTTGACCTTTCAGGCGAGAACTTCTTCTCACAGATCCTTGATCGTGAGTATTCTTCATCTTCTCCTTAATATGGTCATCTTGGAGTTCTTGCTTTTCCTCCTACCTCAGTTCAATTTCATCTTTCTTCTGAGATCTATATCCATCTGTTTGTTTATGAGCTTCATCTACACCCAGCTTCACTATCACTTTAGTTATCTCATTACAATTCTGTAAGTAATCCTCATTTTGTTGCTGACTACTTTCAATCTCTCGGTTAATTTTGAGATCATCCTTTCTACCTTCCTCATCATCACCCTCCTCTTGTTGATTGACCTCAATTATAGTGCTTATGTCTACCTTCTTCAAAGCAGATTCCATAATTACTTCTAATGGAATTTTTGTGATCTGAACATTCATCTCCTTTTGAATGGATTTACATTCCATCACATGCACAATATGTTGAGCATTTGACACATCTAATCCCAAAGTATCCAGCTTACTTTTTGATTGGTTTGTTATGAAACAAGTACTCTGAAACACTTGTTATAGAATGCATAGCGAGACATAAAAAACACAATGAAAAATAATTATAATCATGAGATAAAGATTTGACGTGAAAAACCCTTGCAAAAAAACATGAATGCGCAATCGGTAAAATCACTATATGAGAAGAAGTCACATAACGCTCTTGCGTATTATATGTGGAGAAGAAGTCACATAATGCCCTTGGTGTATTATATGTGGAGATAACTTGTATTGTGCATGCTTCGTTATCATGAGGCTTACAGGGGAATAAATAGTCTTAGGAACAAGAGTCCCAGACAAAAAAGGAACAGAGTTCTAGTCGGCAATAAAAACAGTGACCTACTTAGAAACTAGAATAATAACTTGCTCGGAAACAAAAACAACACCCCACTCAAAGATGAAACAAAGTCTTAGAAGATAACAGTGAAGAATTGTAGTTGGAAGCACCTCGAGAAGTCATGTCTGATTCTAGTCGGTGCAAATACCTTTGGACACTATGATGGTGCAAGTCGATGTAAAATCCATCACGAACATGAAGATGATTTCAATCATAACCTCCAACCAGTTTGCATTACCGGCAGTAGATCATGGTCTAATTGTGATCAGACCGGACCAGCCCTATCAGATTGGCCCCTAGTTGGCAGTCTAACCGGCTGGAAGGTTAAGGTCTCGTTTGGCTTGTTTTTTTAGAGCTTTTCTTATGAGTGATCAGTTTTTGATCTTTATAGCTTCTCATAGCTATTAGAGTAAAGAGATTTATTTTGCTCCTTTGAGGAAAAGATTGGTAAAAGGCTTAGATTGTATTGGCTCCTATTCACCCCTCTAGTTATTGTTCTTGGTTCTACGGCTGTCAAAAATTTTGTTTTTGACAAATTAAAGCTGCTACATGCATGATGATGAACTTGACATGTTCAGAATAACAGAGACCATCTATAATGGGTGGGTTATTTTGGCTTTTGGTTTTTGGCTTATAGATTTTGAATTATGGCTGTTTGCGAGAGATAGTACGCAGCGTAAAATAGTTATATACGATTTTAACCGGTATTGTTGAACTCGGTATAATGTCTACCACAATCTATCTGTAGACCCTATCTTGAAAAGACGTACCGGTTATAAGTTAGTTACTGTAACAAAAAGTGATAAGTCGAAACTAAAACAAAAAAAATCCAGCCAATGTTATATAATTCAAATGACTTAGAACTAAATTGGAGACTGCGTTGTGGCCACATTGTTGAGCAAACTTACTCGGTATGAAAAATAAAGCGGCTCAACTTACTCGATATGAAAAATAAAGTTAAAACTCGAGCTTCTAGGATGATAAAACTCGAGCTCCTAGGATGAGGAAGTAACAGTGCTGAAACTACTGTCACCTAGCAGCGGTGAGCCCCAACCGGACGGGTCCAGAAGCAGAAGGGACAAGGAGGTCCTGAAACCTCTGAAGGCCGCAAACAATTGTTGCCTCTTTAGAATGCTGCGCGTGCTCAACGCCTTGTTCTCACCTGTCATTTGTCCCCTCACCCAATCCGATCAATCTTCTTCACCATCCACCCTGCCCCTGAATGTCATGTGAGCACTTGTGTTCTGATTGAGATCGGTGGCTTGCTTTCCTTGGGGAATCCAATATCTTTGTTTGCTATTACCTCCTTTTAGATTCTACTCTTGCCTTCTTTTCACCTTTGCCTACCATCTCCAGCTGTGTCTTCCTTTACACACGTCACAAAGTTGCATGCGAAAAACTCTGTTCATCGTGAGTCATGCCTGGGAGTGTTTTGGGTTTACGGTTTAGTTTTTATAGTAACTATTTTTTTTAAATAAAATGTTTTTTTATGACGAGATTTATAAATCAATTATAATAGATACTGTCTTCATTTTATCTATATCTATCAAAATCTTACATGAGTATCTCTTCATACTCTCTCTAGCGAACAGACAGAATTCAAAATTTTAAGTCAAAAGTCATAAACTATAGCCTAAAAATATTCACCCCATACAAACTCCAAACAATGGAAGAATCAAAGATGTCAGTATCAAGTGCATTACATAGAAGTAGCCACTAAATAGGCGCAGGGCTGAAAGAAAGAAATGGGGCCTGTACTTGCAGGAACAAGATAGCCACCCAAATTATATTCCATTAGCTAGCTGTCAGAATTTAGGACATTTAGTAACTTATGCTGATGTGTGGCATGTAGCTGGATGTGCCAGAGCTGCCAATTTAGCGGCCGGGAAACCAGGAGAAGTGGGGCTAAAAACTATACCGAAAGCTCCCTGTAAGAGGTTGGCGATTTGGCATCGCATGCACTGTGCATATGCATATGTTGGAGCAAGCGAAGGACATGTTCCAAGTATTCCTGACGATGGATGTATGAGCAAATGGAGCTTAGTAATCTCAGTGCTTTAGCACTGACAGGGAGCTCAGTGGTGGGTCTCGTTGCTCGCCTACTCTCCCACAAGTTCCATGAAACAATTCAACGAACACTAGCGCATGCCCTCGCTCATCCATGGACCCGACATGTGCACAATGTGAAAAAAAAAACTCGTACCAAATACCAACAGGCAATAGGCTTGCTGTGCATGTCAGATTCAGATGGAAATTAAGTACAACAGCAGCAGCTAGCTACTGCGTTAGGTTAACTTGCTTTTCAAGTTCTGTCGTCCACTCTAGCATCGCTTACTCCGAACCGAATGCTCAGGAACGTGTGTTTTTTAGAGAACTGATTACAAGCGGATTGCATGTATTTTAATTTGTGATCATGCAACGAGATGACCATCGATCAGTGCTGAAAAATTCTTATGTAAAAGGTCTCCACAAAATGACGTCCGCGTCCTCAACTTCTCACTTCTATTCCAAACGTTATATATACTACTACTAGCACTCGTTTTCATGCATTGCTAATCAGCGTAGTCAAAAAGGCTTCAATTGAAGCCTCCCATTTCTTAGAACATCCACTCTCACAGATCCTTGACTGGACTTCAAGTTGCTACCAATTAATGGTGAGATCGTCAGCAGCATATGATTTGTCCTCCAGATGAGCGTTACTTCAACTCGTTTGCCAGGAAATGCGCTTAGAACACAGCTAACCTACAATATTCTCCACACGCGCGAGCAGCGAGCAGATCATGCAGATGTTGGTCAGAAGAATGTTGATAAAGACTCAAGGTCCAATGTTACACCAATGCACCCATCAGTTTTCCTTATTGCTACTCCATCACCATGTAGCTGATGCAAATCGCTGTTCAACAACGTGTGAACCACCGCACGCACCCATTACTGCTACAACTTCTGACGACCATGCCACTCGGTAACCTGCCGACTGCTATAGCGATTAGTCCCCTGCCCACACCGGGCAGTTCACTGACCAATGTATGGCATGCGTCATCCACGATGACCCGTGCTAACGCCTGCTACAATTACCACCAACTGAGCTGACTGCTCTAGAGACTGGCCGCACGACCACAACCACTGGCTTCAACCTCGGTTGTTCCTCGATCGCTTCTCCGATATGATCTTGACTTCGACCACGGCACTACAGCTATGACCACTGTAGACACAGGCACCAAGACCACAGACACACAGGAGCTACGACCACGATGCTTACGACCACAACATTGGTAGTTATGACCACACACCAGTCGTAAACGATCACACAACGACTCGGTCGTTACGACCATGCACAACGTGGTCGTAACCAACCAGCGACTATCGATTACAGTAGCTACGACTACCGACTATCGACCATGGCAGCAACAACTACTGACCATCGACCACGACAGTTTCGACTACCAACCATCGATCACAGCAGCTATGATTACCGACCATCAACCATGGTAGCTTCAACTACTGTCCATTGACTACAACAGCTAAGACTACCGGCTATCGACCACAGCAGCTTCGACTACCGTCCATCGACCACCGCAGCTATGACTACCGACTATCGACCATGGCAACTTTGACTATCGTCCATCGACCACGGCAACTTCGACTACCAACTATCGCCATGGCAGCTTCGACTACTGACAATCGACCATGGTAGCAACGACTACCGACCATCGACCACGATAGCTTCGACTACCGACCATCAACCACGGCAACAATGACTACCGAACATCGACCACGGCAGCTATGACTACCGAGTACCGACTGAGTCATAGTGGCTTCGATCACTCCCTCGACCATGGCATCGACCACGGTTCAACCATGGCGCTTATCACTGGCTACGACCATTGTATAGTACACGACACACGAGTACAATTTGGATACGACCATTGTAGCTACGATCATTGTACAATACACGACACACTAAGACACAATTACGACCACGCAGTACTCGAACACACCGAGTACTTTGACTACGACCACACTCAACAGTAGCTACGACTACCGAGTACAACTACGATCACCTTTAATAACAAGATTATTTCTAACAGATAATACATATGCCACAAAAACAACCCTCTTCTTTGCATAATCGATCTGCCGCAAAATAATCTACTTTGGTCTTCACTTAATCGTGCCGTGTACGCATGCGGCTAGCACACATTGATCTGCACCGTTCAATAATTTGTATGTTTCTGAACCTCGCTCTGCATGACCGGCAACACGGATATATCTCTGCGATCACTCTGATCCATTAGTTCTGAACCGAAAGAGACTAGGAGGAAGATCGCCTTGGGTGGAGAGCATGTTCTCCAGTGCTGGTCAAAGAAATCGAGAATTAGAAGCCGCTAATCCCAAGGAAGGGGTTAAGGAATGAGGGTTAAACGTCACGGCTCACATGGCGTGCTAAGCATAAAGCCAGGAAGGCGCCAAACGGTTGGTTGGCTGGTCAAATTTGGCTGTGTCCGTGGAACGGTCGGTGGTCCAAAATAACCGTAACCCGTCCGGAAAACTTAAAAGCCCAACGCCAAGCTTGCAAATACGTAACAGGGGAGGCTTCGCACGTGTGGGACCGCGGAACGTGCCCACATGATTGCCGGCTTCAATCCTTCTTATATTTATGGTTTAGTTCTCGCTTATGGGTTTCTTATAAGGGAATTGACACGATGTATACGTCTGATAACAACAATTCATATCAAATATCGTACTTAATACTGTAGTTGTACCCACACTCTATTCACGTCTTGAACTCTTACCAACCGTTTATCTCAACCTTATCCAATCCCATCCACCTGCCCATTGAGCATCTCTCTCTCCTCGTACCCTCATCCTCTGTCCTCCTTATCTTGCAAACACCAACCAAAAGAAACTGGCAACCATGGCTGGCCGTCCGGTCTACTCACGGCCAACCCTAGATGACACACCCCCCACAAGTTGTGAGCCCTGCTCCTTCACATATATCAGGCACTGCTCTTTTAGAACCTCACAAGCTGTAGGCATTACTTGTGCTCTTAGCACCGCCACGGATGCGATCAGGCGACGGTGGCCGAGGACCACACTACCGACCTCCTCGGCAAGATTCTCGCTACAATGTTCAGCCTCCTTGTCTCTAGGCCATAAGCTGCAAGGCCACATCCCCTTTCTCCCGTATACTCATATCAAATGTTGACACTGATAAGTTGAGTTGTTGCAGCAGTTGTTTTCAAACGTTGCAGCAAAAAAACATCAAATATTATAGATGTTTCAATGGGATTCTTTGTTGTTGCAATAGGTTCTTGTATTTGTTGCCCCAATACATTAAATTTGTTGCACAATTTTGTTTGTTAAATTCATATTTATTGCATTCAGAATAAAGATTTGTTACAAGCAAATGAACTAACTGTTGTGATTTTAAAAAAAAAATTGTGCCAAATAGAATTAGTTGGGGGAATTGGTACCGTCCGAACGTCCGACATGTTGGATGCTTCACTCCCATGGCTACTCTCATCTTACCTTATCCATCCGCATCACTGGCCAAACACAAACCACTCATTCCGATGTCTCTCTCACACATGCATTAACTCTATGCCCTTCTTTCTCTCTCTCCTACTCTCTCCCTCATGGATCTCTCACTAGGCATCACTATCACCAATCTCATGGATCTCTCCCCTTTATGGACCTGGTTTCACGAGCAGCAACCTTCTGCCCATGAGTCTTGCCATGGTGAGCTGAGCTCCATTACCATAGGATCCTCGCTAGTGTCATTTCAACCTTTGTAGGACCACAATGGCAATAGAGGGGGTGAATGGTACCTTAGAAGTTTTCTCCCAATTATTCTCAAATCCTTCACACCAGTAGCTATAGAGCTATGAAGATCAAAATTAGAAGCCTAGAATAAAACAACACCTTTAAAAACCAAAGAGCCTAGCTCTTGCAGTTAGGGGGTGCAATCAGAGCAGATATCGCTCATCTTGTATCCTATTCTGTATTTTTCTTGGAGTCGGAGTCAACACGAATAGTGTCAGATACCCATTTCTTCATTCTATATTTGTTCCACAAGCCTTTTGATAGTCGGTCAGACAGAATTATCCGCTGCTTAGAGATGCAATCAAAGTGAACACAGAGAGACTAATTATCAAGATATCAAAGGAACTACACTCAATATTCTTTACCTATTTAAATATGGCAATCCACCTATTCATTATCTTGTTCCTAAGTAAAGTCACAACAGACTTCCTCATATCACATGCAAATATATACGGACGAATATCGCTCATCCCGTATCCTATTCCATATTTTTTTCCTCGGAGTCAGAGTCGAACATGGATAGTGCTAGATACCCATTTACCCCTTCAGTATTCACTCTACAAGCCATCCGCCAGTCGATCGAATGGAAATTATCCGCTCTTTACACCCCCTACTTGCAGTTGCACCTAGGCAGTCTAACCAGCCATAGAGTTACAGTTTGACCGGTGGCGTCCTTGCGGTTTGATCGATGGCAAGCTGGTGGTTTGATCGGTGATCAGTCTAACTGGGCCAAGAAGTAGTCTAACCGCTCTCCTGTTCTTATAATAGAAAATCGATCTGAGTTCAAACCACTTTTAGTGTAACTCCCAAAATCCATAGCAAAATGAGATGAAATATTACACACACCTTGCTTAGGGTCTTACGAACCTATTCCATCTAAAAATCACATGAATCCTTGTTAAAGTTTTTACCTTTTTCAAAGATAAGCAAGGTTGTACTTGGATTGTTGGATGGTTAGCTTTTTACAACACTCACTCTTCTCTAACCCTAACCCTAAAACACGAAGTTATCTTGGATTGTTAGATGGTTAGCTTGCAAGCCTCCTAACCCGTTAAATAGATAAGGGAACCAGTCTACATCTAACCCTAATGGATACTGCCCACTAGCACATTTGGAGAAAACCTGTTAATCCTACACAACACGGATTTTACTCACACACTTAACTCATGCACGACTTTTAAAGCATATGAGCCCGAATCCACTAAGTATTTAGCCTGTGATCCATTGGATTTACTAAGCATCTCTTTGATCTAAACCACTTTTCCAAACGTCGCTCAAGCACCGTGGTTTTGATCAAATGAAGTTTTTGATATCTACAAACTACCAAAATAATCTCACCTTGACCCGGTCTTCATCTTTTCTTGCAAGCAATTACTATGCTCACTACGTGTATGTGCACCAATGGCTTGCCACACATCAACATGTCTTTTCTGTTCTGGTTACACTGGACCACACCTCACTTGGACTGACCAAGCCACTTTGTGCAACTTGTTGCTCAAATCTTCTCTTCAATATTTTATATCTTACTTGTGACATGCTTGAGCTCAACCATCACACCCGACATTCTTGACCATTCTAGGTCTCGGCTCTTCTATGAGCGTAGCCCTGATCCTCGTCATTAACCATAGTTAACTTGAAGGCTCCCTGCATATCCAAGATAAAGAAATTATTTTTAGGCATAAGTTCTTCACAATTTAACATATGTTAACCAAAATATACTTCATGCAACATAAATACATTGACCAAATATAATTCAATTCAAACCAAGATCTAATTCCTAAAATCTGAGAAATAATCTTCTAGGTTGGTCTGACCGTCAACCAGAGGGCAGTCAAACTGGTTAAAAATAGTACAAACAACCCTCTCTTGAAAAACACAACCGACATTAAATTTCTAGTCATACCAGCTGGCAGTCTGACCGCCAAGGTCGTACTGCCCGGCAATACGACTGGCAACACACTGGTGGTCTGACCAGCAATAGCCAATGATCTAACCGGCTTTGCTGATAAAACCCACTGAAAAATACAAATGATGCAAAATTGAAATTCCAACTCTACTAACATAGCAATAATTCGTCATAACAAATCATGTACCTTCTCAAATGGTCCCTCTACCTTCTTTGGTGAGCTCTGCTACTCGTCACTGTCCATGCCTTTCCTTCTTTGGTAGGCCTGTTGTGGGTGTTTTCTCGAATTGTTGCAGCTCACTTCCTCTATTGTTGCACAAAGTTTTTTTTGTTGCAATGTCTTTTTCTCAGGTCTAGTAGCAAAATGTAATTTTTCTTGCAGTTGGGCTGATTTGTTACACAACAATATTTTTTGTTGCAATTTAGTAATTATTTTGTTGCACATTTTTGTTGAATTAGATTGTTGCAACAAGTTATTTGTGATGTTGCAAAAAGTATTTTTCAATTGTTGCATATGCATATTCAAACTATTGCAAGGATGAACATCTTTTTAGAGATAGATTTTTTGTTTTTTGAACTATTTACACATGGAGCAGGCATAGACTAGGGCCATAGCGGTAGCGTCAAGCTCCATGACCACCATCAACCAGCTTCTCTTGTTGCTCTATCTATTCCTTCGCTGACAACCACGAGGAGAGGACGTCATGGATGTGGTAGTCGGAAGTGCACTGGGTCGGCCTTGCCCCACCAAATATGTCCCTCTTATCGACATAGAGACACCTGGGATTGGCCTCCGCTACTTCCTATTTTGAGCTCGTGAGTCATGTCGTTGCTACCAGCCACGCAATAATGCCCCACGAGTGAGCGTGGGGAAGAAAGCAGGGGTGGATGCGGTGTATTTTTGCTAGGAGGAATTAAACCGTAGAAATTACTCGTGGGCAAATCCTAAGGTAAAACGCAGCATACGGTGTCAACGTCCGGATCGAACGTCCGGACGCGAGCCACTCCCTTCTTAGAATCATCGCGATATTATTACAACTAACTCATTGCACGATCTAATGATATGCTGCCGATTATAGTATGTTAGTAACACGCTAGATATATCCACATGAATCCAGGTCCACATTGATATAGTCAAAGATAAGAGGAATTTTTTGGCAGTTGTTATCTGTATGTAAATATGTTTATATACTAGTTGCTCGTCAGTTCTTAATCTCTCCTATGTGGCATGACCGGTAAGAAACAGCTAGTAATGACGATAGGCACAGTTGCTGTTGTTTATTGCAGTTTCTTCCCAATGTAGTACAGTGAGTACAATGGAGCCAAAATGTTGGTCTTGAAGTATTTACGTCGTTGCATGGTGTGTGCGTGTAACTTTCGCCGCAAAAGATGAGGAAAGGACTTGAAAACATACAAGAGAGCGTCTACAGGAAATGAACGCCGTTTTCTGTCGCATGCAGTGTCGTCTAGAAGCATCAAACACGTATAAAGTTCAGCGACAGTTCAGTCTTGAAAAACACTAGTTCTTGGTCTCTGCTGTGTCAGTGAAGGACAACGCACTGCCTGAAATGCCATATACGTCAGATCGCCCACAAAGAGCGTTTGGCTTGAATGATTTGAACTTTTCAAGTCTTCAGGAAATGGTCATTGATATGTCGGTGTGATTGTAATATAGCAGATAAAAGCGCATCATCGACGATCTACGTGGATCCAGCTTATTAACTAGTGTAGTAGTATTCGATTTGTAGACATCCGATCAAGACCAATCAGCCTCCAACATGGAAGAAGCCTAATCACAATGATGCAGTTCTGAACAATGTGGAACAGATGAAGCTTTTTAACTATCAAGAAGACTCAAGCTTAAGGTTCTTCATCGCGTGTTATGCCGCAATAATCAGGGGCGAAGCCACGTTCAAGCGTCGGGGTCGGCCGACACCGATGATTTCTCGGTAACTTCTTATACCCAGCAATTTTTGCCAGCTTGGACACCGGTAAAATTTTTGTCTGACCCCGGCAGCCCAGAAGTCCGTTGCTCCAGACGGCAGCCAACCAGCCTAATGCCCATCGCCCCATCCACATCAACATGTAGAAAGCCTAAGCGGCTGAGCCCACCACGATGGGCCTCAGTCTGTGGGTTTGTCCCGACCCCGGCGACAATTAATCCTGGCTTCGCCCCTGCGCAATATATCCAATATAATACATGTCCCTGACGTAACTTTTCTCGGTTATGGTACAGGAAGCCTTTCAAATAAGTAGAACCCAGGTTTAGGACCTGTTCTTTACCTCATAAGCTGACAGCTTTTGGCTTTTGCTACAGTACCTAACTTTCAAACGGAGTATTTTCTCAAGATGGGGTCTACAAGTTAAACGATCTACACATTAAAAGCCCAACATCTGTACCAGTCAAAATCGCAAGTGAGTATATGTCTCTCCGTAATCTGTACCGTAAACAGCCAAAATTCAAAAATTTCAGCAAAAAGTCATAAGCCGCAGCCGAAAATAACAGGCCCTTAACCCGGCAAATGAATCTCGCCACCTAAAGAACCTCTCTTTTGCTGGTCAATTGGTTTGAGTGTTGGTTCACTCTCCCTAGCTAGCCGTTTAATTAGGTCCCTTGTCACTGTCCAAACTAACACGAAACAGGGCAATCTATATCACATGTTCTTCCAACGATCAATGACGCATCTCCTTAAACTAAATCGATTGGTTTTCGCGGGCTCGATCGGTCGTACGTGTACGGCGACGTAGCGTCTGGAGAGCAAAGATTGGGGGACAGGGCAGGCCAGCCCTGCCCGACGGTCGCCGGACACGACGCAACCGCGTCGCTCTCTGCACGAAGAGGCTCAAGAATGATTCCATTAAGAAGCGTTTCCTTTATTTTGCTTTGTTTTCTGCCGAGCGTGTAGTATGTGTAACTAATTAAGCGTGTAAGTAGATGTAGTTTGATGTGCAGACAGGCCTTCCAACCCCCTCTAAAACTATTCGAAACAAATTGTAACTAACAAGATTAATGATGATAGTATATGTGATGCTGCATCTTTTTTGTGACTTGATAGTATATGAGTGATTAATGTTAGTTAATTGGTCAATTTAGAGTAGCTGGGCGCAAGAGAACAAGTGATGGAGTCGCTTCATGCTGAGTCCCACGTCCAATGCAAGCAAGAGTTCGTGACAAGGACTCCAGTTTGGTGCCGTTAGGCCGTGGCAAACAAGAGAGTTTTAAAACTCGAAACTTGAGTAAGGTTGGCCGCTATGGAATATTTGGCCGTATTAGAGGACCAAAGACTTGGCCGGCCTTTTGGACGCATGGATCTACTAATTACCTTGGCCATGCATGAATGAACCTGCTGTCTGAATTAAGTCGCTGTTTGCCGTGAATATTGAGTGTTCTTTTTTTTTATATATCTCAATAATTAGTCTCTCTGTGTTTGCTCTAATTGCATCTCTACTATCCAATATTCTGTGTAGCAGTGCAAAAGAAGCGGACAATTTCTAACCAACCGTCCAAAAACTTATGGAACAAACATAAAATAGAAAAATAGGTATTCGGTACCTGACGGGACAGGATGCTACTCGCCCAGAGGTTGACACATTTGCTGTCTTCACTTTCAGAGGAGGGAAGCATTTGCCGTGCCGTTTAGACTTGACGCTCTCGGTTTGCCTGATAATGGTGGACTGGCTACGTGCAACAAATGTAGCAACACTGCGAAACCGCGTTCAAAGCTTGTGGCGTTTCCTTTACGGTGGACTTCACTGCCGGTCCGGCGACAAAGCCTCCGTGGAACTTCAGGCTTATTACCTAGTAGTAGTACATTTGTTGCTGACTGACTCAAGGCATCCTCCAGGCCCGAGAATGCGTTGCTTAAGCGCTTAGCCATCGTTTCTTTTCTTTTTAGAGGCGAGCTTACTCATCTTCGGAGACTTGTGCCAAGAGCCCAAGAAAGGCCAAGTTCTGACACAACTGTCATGGGACTCTCCGGACGTTTCATCAAGTCACCTATTGCCTACTGGAAATCACTCCTATCCAGAGTCATCGTCGTAAGGCCTAAGAGCATCTATAGTTCTTAATATTTAAATTTTAGAGTTGAAAGGTAAAAAGTAGATCCAACAGATTCCCAAATAGACTCCCAAAAATAGAACACACCCAAAAAATAGGCTCTCGCTCTCTACTTATAGAGGATGATCTAGGCTCCCAATACTGTTTTTCTAGTTTAGGGTATCTGTTGGAGGGAATGATTATTTTGGAACCTTATATCGTGATTAGGATCTGTAAAAAGAGATTTAGAGTGTGAATTTATTGGGTATCTCTTGGAGATGCTCTAAGCATTAGACCATTAGGCCCTTAGACCATCCATAGTGTATATAACCTAAGGGGTCTTAAAGTGAGTTCCATTTAAACTTTAAGGCCGACTCCATAGTGTATATAACCCAAGAGACCTTAAGACGGTCCCACTCGGCAGATAAAAAAATTGTATTTTAATGCTTGTGACCTGGTCTTTAGTTTGAGGACCAGCCTTAAGTCTTTTGCTTATAGCCTACTTAAGATCACCCATGTAATGTATAAGATTGACTTTAAAGTGGCTTAAGACCCTATATTTTCATACACTACAGATGCCCTTATAATCCGCAACGAGCTCGTTGTAGAACCTGTACGCAGAACACAAGCATGACAGCAGATAAGGGCATCTGTAGTGTATATAACCCAAGGGGCTTTAAGGTGGATCCTATCTAAACCTTAAGGCTGACTCCATAGTGTATA
The DNA here is from genome assembly GCA_036346575.1 of Dendrocalamus sinicus. Taxonomy (NCBI): domain Eukaryota; kingdom Viridiplantae; phylum Streptophyta; class Magnoliopsida; order Poales; family Poaceae; genus Dendrocalamus; species Dendrocalamus sinicus. Next base: position 50,356,077 of record CM070648.1, on the reverse strand, counting down.
TAACCCAAAGGGTCTTAAGATGGTCCCGCTTGGCAGATAAAGAAAAATTGTATTTTAATGCTTGTGGCCAGGTCTTTAGCTTGAGGACCAGTCTTAAGCCTTTTTTGCTTATAGTCTGTTTAAGGTCACCCCTGTAATGTATAAGGTTGACTTTAAGGTGACTTAAGACCCTCTATTTTCATACATTACAGATGCCCTAATACACGCGACGCCTTGCCTTTCAGAGTTTGCGCTCAGCAATCACAAAGGTCTCGCGTGACGAAGCCCAGCATGAGACTTGGCTATCCAGTCTCGCACAAAACAGAGCGCCAACGAAGCCACTGGTGAATTGAATTCCACGCATTCCAGAACGTATAGGCATAGACCCCGACATGACCTCCTTGGATTCTGCGAGTCCGCTCAACTTACATCAGACAGCAAATAGGAACGCCCAAGGTAGCTGAGACAACACCAAAAAGAATGCCCAAGCAAAGAAAAACCCTAGCAATCTTTTGCATCAGCAATAAGATTGGGTGCAAAATAAACAAATGGATAATCTTAACCCTTGGCAGCCTAGTTTAACAAACAAATCGCGAGTACATAATGGTACAATCTAGTCACCTATCCCCTCCACTCACACCTCATTAGGGCTCCCTTCAAAAAAGGATCCGAGATATGCAAGGGCAGCACAACGACACTGGTACTGTAGCTTGTGTTTCAAAATAGACCGCCTCCCCACACGGCCTGAGGCCGCTATGTCTGCGACTATCTAAGACACCCTAGTTTGTCTTCGACTTGGGCGCCTTCTTCTTGGCCTGCCTCTTGGGAATGGAGTTCTTCATGCCCAGGAAGAAGAGGAGAGCCCCGAAGAGTGCCAGATTCTACAGTCACAAGGGGTCATGGGTTATTCAGCTATGACAGAGTATTCCTTGTTTGACAGACCTGCAAACAGGTGGAAATTTGCATCCTTACCTGCGTGAACTTGATAAAGAGCTGGACAAATTCAGCCTTCTCCATGTCATAGTTGTAGAAGTCGTAGACAACAGGTGTGATAAAAGCAAGGTAAAGCAACTGCAGAGAAAAAAAAATTCATTAGATAGTGTGCAAGGAGGTTGCAGAAACAAACCAACACCGCAGATTGGTTCAAATTCACAACGAACACTAGCACATATCATAGTGCTTAGGGAGGCTGCAAACAGCAGTTCGTAAGACCCGAGGCCCGAAAGTTAGATCAACTTATCTAGTAATCTATCATAGCACAGTATCCACAGGAGTAAAATAAGGAAATTACAAACTAATGATGTTCTAACTTTGACAGAAAGCAGCAAAATGTGTACAGAAGCATACAACACATGGCACCAGATAGAGTAAGATCCCATCATTCAGCAGTGATAATAGGATTCATAACACAGCCATATGGGCACATCAATGGAAGGTGAGTAACAAAAATATTAATACATTATCTCAAGATAGAAGTCTCGAGTCAGACACTGTATACTTCGTAGGGCAACTCTGTAGAGTGGCAATGGGTGGAACAACGGGGGCAGAGAGCTCAGGTTAAGTAAAATTATGTGAAATAGGTCATCTTTAACCAAATAAAGGGTGGAATTGTTATCACTGAATATTTTCTCCAGCAGAATACCAGAAGGCCAAAACACTACAACACTAACAATATCTGGCCAAAACTTGGAGGAAACTATATGTAAACTCTAAAAATACGCTATTCAGAGACTAGGAAATCAGATTGTGTTGCTTGCATTACACCAACATCAGTTAAATCTCTTATATAACCAAAACAAATATCATCTGTAGCAAAAAAACTAACAACTACTAATGTTCCAAGAGAAACAACAGTAATTGGTAATGGGAATACATGTAGGTCATCAGTCACTTGACAGTTGATACTGGAGGAACAAACCAGCTATCAAAAATGTGGTGAGATTGCATTAAAATAAATTATTTTCAAACAGCTTTATGGCTAAAATTACTCATCAAATAAACATATGAACTGGGGTGTGCCATTGTAACAAGTTTGGTTGTATCAACATATAACAGTTCTTAGATACAAAGCACCACGACATAGATGTTGTGGACGCTTTTGTTGGGAAGTTTTATAAACGCCGCAATAAGCAAACGGCCCAGGCGTCCACAACAGAATCCAGCTGCAAAACTACTTAATTTAGTTACCAATTCTGTTAGGATTAGAATCCTAGTTTGAGTAGGAGGAGAGTTATTAGGAGATAAGGGCCTAAGGGCCTCTATATATAATTGTAAGCCCTGTTCCGTGAGGGCATCAGGAGATTAATAAGAAAGGAAGAGGTTTACTCAGAAGCCTCCTCACGGAGGGAGAGTAGATCGGTTCCCTTGCAGCCAATCTACCACAACATCTTTGTTCCCTTGCAGCCAATCTACCACAACATCTTTGGTATCAAACTTCCGATCCTGCGCCCGGATTTCTGCGCCCGGACTTCCGCCCCTGCTCTGCGTCGGCGCCGCCCCTGCTTTGCTCCAGCGCCGCCCCTACTCGGCGTCGGCGCGCGCTGCTCGCTCTCGCGCGCGCCGCTCTACGCCGCGCGTCGGACTTCGGCTCTGCGCGCAGACTTCGATTCTCGGCCGCTCATGGCGACTGCTTCGATCTCACAGCCGCCATGAAAGCCATCCTCGCCGACCTCTCGTCCATCAAGACCGAACTGACGACGATGAAGGGCGACCAGAGCCGTCTCACCGTGGCCGTAAATCGCCTGCAATCAGAGCAGATCGAATCCGGCGGCTCCCACAGCGGCAAAGACACGGCGCCTCCTCTGCAGGTGCCTCCGCTTCCTCCTCCCATCCATCAGCACACCCACAAGCTCCGATTTCCGCGTTATGACGGTACTGCAGATCCGGTGGTCTGGCTTCACAAAGCAGAGCAGTTCTTTCGTCAGCAGCACACGCCACCGGAGGAGAAGGTATGGCTCGCTTCATTCTACATGGAGGACGCCGCCCAGGACTGGTATTACCGCCTGGAGCAGAACCGCGGCGCCCCCACCTGGCCGGAGTTCGTCGAGAAGGTTCAACGCCGGTTCGGTCCTCCGCGGCGCAGCAATCCTCTCGGCGCCCTAATGAAGCTGCGGCGAACCAGCACAGTTGAGGAATACCAGGCGCAATTCCTTACCTTGTTGGCCCGCTGCAGAGATGTCACGGAGCAGCAGCAGATCGATATATTCACGGCTGGTCTCCGCAATCCCTGCATCGATGTGGAGCTTGTAATCCGAGTCCTCGATGACGCCATGGGTCTGGCGCGCGCCTTCGAGCGTCGCCTGGAGCTGGATGATGACGACGACCGCGGCTCCATCCGTGTACCTCCGCGTCCCTTGCCGCCACAGCGTCCGGCGCACCAAGCGGCAGCAGGGGCGATGCGCTCTCCGGTCCTGACCACCAAAGCGCCGCTTCAAACTCCGCCACCCCACCGAAAGCATGCGCTGCGGCGCGCTTCTTGCTAGCGGCCACCGCAGAGATGGCCCAACGCAGACGGAGGGTCTCGCTTCAATTGTCCGAGAAATTTACCAAAGATCACTACAAATCTTGCTCAATGAAGGGTGCATGCACGATGGAATTGGATGACGATTCTCTGATCGACGGCGCGGGACAAGATGTCCCAAGCTCTGACGACGACGTCGAAATCTCTCTTCACGCCCTCACTGGGATCACCACGGCGGACACTATGCGCCCTTGGTGTCCATCGGCAGAGCAGCCTTCGCGCGTTGGTTGACTCGGATCCACCCACTCTTTTGTGGCATCCGCCACGCGACGACGCCTAGGCTCGGTGCGTAACCGCGCCCGCCTCACGTGGGGCGTAGCCAACCGGCGACCGTGTCCTTCTGAAGGTGTCGCAAGCAAGTTCCGGTGACCATTGGTGAGGAGCGCTTTGGCATCGATCTCACGCCTTGCCACTTGACGACTACGACTTGGTCCTCTACGCCGATGGCTCAAGACGCTCGGTCCCATACTGGGGACTTTGAACGACACTCTATGGCATTCGCGCGACGCCACCATGTCAAGTGGCATGGCTTGATGCGTCAACCGCGTTCCACATCAATTCCATGGGACAACGAACTTAATGTCGCTTCTCCCGACGGAGTTTTCGATCTTTTGCGGAACCAACAGACTACCTCCACAACGCCACCGACCACCGCATCACGCGTTACCGTGCACCCCACCGCGCGCGGTGCGCCCATACCGCTACCCACGCCTTCTCAAGGATGAGATCGAAGCAATGCGCAGAGATGTTGCGCCAAGGCATCATCGACCCAAAGACGCGTCGGCGTTCTCCTCCCGCCTGTTGGTGCGCAAGAAGGATGGGAGTCGGCGTTCTGCGTCGACTACGCGCCTAAATTCCAAAACGATGCGTGACGTCTTTCCGATTCCGGTCGTCGACGAGCTTCTTGACGAGCTCAAAGGGGCCACGTTCTTCACCAAGTTGGATCTCCGCAGTGGTTATCATCAGGTCCGGATGCACCCGGACGACATCGACAAGACGACATTCCGCACACATCATGGACACTTTGAGTTTGTCGTAATGTCCTTCGGCCTTTCCAACGCGCCCTCGACATTCCAGGCTTTGATGAACGAGGTCCTGAGGCCCTTCCTCCGCCGGTCAGTACTCGTGTTCTTCGATGACATATTGATTTACGCTCCTCCCGGTGAGCACTTGCGACATGTGCGGCCGTCTTCACCACTCTCGTGCTCACAAGCTCGTCCTCAGCGATCCAAGTGCGCATTCGCCGAACGCAGCGTGGCGTATTTGGGTCACGTTATATCCGGAGGCGTGGCCATGGATCCTTCCAAGGTGGAAGCCGCCCAAAGAATGGCCTCAACCCCGCACCCTCAAGGCGTTGCGGGGCTTCCTCCCCTCACGGGCTACTATCGCCGCTTCATCAACAACTACAAAGACAATAGCGGCCCGCTGACTTCGCTCTCGAAGGACTCCTTCGCTGGTCTCGTCGGCCGGATGCATTCGCGGCCAAGGCGCCTCACATCCGCCCGTCTTACGCCTTCCGATTTCTCAAAGGGTTTCACCGTCGATTGCGACGCCGGATCCGGCCGCGCGCCCTCCATCGTGGCGCGGTCCCATTGCTTTCTTGGCAGGCCATCGCGCCACAAATGCCAAGTTGGCGGCCTATGAGCGCGAGCTCATCGGATTGGTCAAGGCGGTGCGCCATTGGCGTCCCTATCTCTGGGGGCGCTCCTTCACTGTGCGCACAGACCACTTCGCCCTCAAGTACCTTCTTGACCAGCGACTATCCACAATTCCGCAACATACATGGGTAAGCCGCCTCTTTGGGTATGACTTCCAGGTGGAATTCCGTCCTGGCCGTTTGAACACGGCTGCTGATGCTCTGTCTCGCCGGGATGAGGACACTACCGCGATGACCGCCTGTGCTATCTCCCGTCCTGACTTGGAGTTGTTCGATGACCTTCGGCGTGAGGCGGCGAATCTTCCTGAGCTGGTGGCCAAACGAGCAGAAATTGCGCAGGGCAGCGCCGGCGCCTCCTGGACCGTGGTCGATGGGTTTGTACTCCACCGCGGCCGCATTTATGTGCCGGACTCTTCAGCGCTATGGCCACACATTCTCGCCACGGCTCATGGCACCGGTCATGAAGGAGTACAGAAGACGTTGCATCGCCTCCGAGCCTCATTCTACAATCCTCATACCAATCACCGTGCGGAATTTGTGCAAGGTTGTTCCGTGCCAAGAGAACACAAGACGGACCATCTTCGTCCCCACGGTCTTCTTCAACCTCCGCCGTACCAAGCTCGATGCCCGCGGACATTGCTCTTGACTTTGTCGAGGGTTCCCAAGGTGGTGGAAAATCGGTGGTGCTCACGGTGGTTGATCGCTTCTCAAGTATGCCCACTTCATAGCCCTCAGTCACCCATACACGGCAATTTCAGTAGCCCGTGTTTTCTTCGACAACATCGTCCGGCTTCATGGCATTCCGTGCTCCATCGTCAGCGATCGCGACCCGGTCTTCACCAGCGCCTTCTGGACAGAACTCTTCGCTCTCTCTGGGGTCGAACTTCGTCTGAGCTCCGCCTTCCATCCACAAACGGATGGCCAATCCGAAGTAACGAATCGCATTCTGGGAGTCTACCTGAGATGCCTTGCCGGCGACCGTCCACGCAGCTGACTGCGATGGCTTCCATGGGCGGAGTATTGCTACAACACGCCCTACCGACGGCTCACACGACCGCTTCGGTGATTTACGGCCGCGCCTCCAACGATGGCGGCTATCGGCCGGCTTGGCACGTGTTGCCGCCGACAAGCGGTGGTTGATCGCGGCGGCTTCTTGGTGACATACGAGACCGCCTCCTCCATGCGCAAGATCACATGAAGCGATATATGACTCCAAGCACCGAGCCAGCGCATAAGGAAGGTGGCTGGTGCAGTTGCGTCTTCATCACCGCCGGCATTCTGGCATCACCGACAAGTCCGAGGGCAAGCTTACTCCTCGCTACTACGGTCCGTGTCGGTGGTGGAACGACGGCTCGGTGGCCTATCGTCTTCATCTTCCGCCCAAGGCCAAAATCCACGACGTCTTCCATGTCGTTTTCCTCAAGCCGCACCATGGCACGCCTCATCTACCATGGCGGCCCTTCCATCCATGGTTCGCGGCGCGTGATTCCCACTCCGGCATCCATCGCGCGCGCTCAACCGTGGCACATGGGAGCCGCCAGCGCGTTAGGTGGGACGCCCCGATTCGAGGCCACCGGGAGCGCCTTGAGACCTTCAAAGAAGCGCATCGACATTCCACCGAGGACGAGCCGTTTCTCGAGAGGCGGAAGTGTTGTGGACGCTTTTGTTGGGAAGTTTTATAAACGCCGCAATAAGCAAACGGCCCAGCGCCCACAACAGAATCCAACCGCAAAACTACTTAATTTAGTTACCAATTCATTAGGATTAGAATCCTAGTTTGAGTAGGAGGAGAGTTATTAGGAGATAAGGGCCTAAGGGCCTCTATATATAATTGTAAGCCCTGTTAGTGAGGGCATCGGAGATTAATAAGAAAGGAAGAGGTTTACTCGAAGCCTCCTCACGGAGGGAGAGTAGATCGGTTCCCTTGCAGCCAATCTACCACAACATCTTTGTTCCCTTGCAGCCAATCTACCACAACATAGATAAAACGTAAAAGAACATCTTGGTGACCAGGTTCAATAAATTTAAAACCTAAAGAAATATATAAGCCCTAAATATGTGAATAGTCCAGTCCCAAGGAATTTGCTAGCATTTAAATTCAAATGAAAATCAAAGAACATGGCATGACCAAACGATAATGCTTTCTGCAGGACAATATTCAGTAGATAATTTTCCTGAAACGCACATAAATGACAATATTCCTATCAAGAGCACCTTGAAATAGGGCATTTGTACATGTGGTGTCATATATTACTGTATAACCCAGCACAAGAAAATGGTTTCATGATTCTAGAAATTTGAAATTTAGATCATTTCACACTGCTGTGCTAAAATAACATCAGAATAAATGTGAATGTGAAGATTAAGACAAATAAATTATGATATAGCATGATGACTGTTGAGTATATACCAGGAGATAAGCACCAAACGAACTGCTGAGGATAAAAAGGAGACCTCCCAGACCCTTCAGACCAATGGTAGCAGCAATCACATGCTTCAACTGGATAAATTCAAAAAAGAAAGCAAAACTAATTAATGACTAGAGAACATTAGGACTACATAAACCATATCATGAGCAAAAGCAAATTCTCACCTCAACATGTGGCACAACTACTCCCAGATGTGCAGAAATATTTTTGGTAAAAATGTTAAACTTAGGCTTAAGGGCCTTTGCAGCTGGCCCACCATCAGCTCCGAATTCACTAAACCTGTATTCAGAACCAAGTACAACTTTTAAAAAAAATGAACATACATTCAGGGAATATTCTTTTCTGCAATACTTAACACAGCACTATAAAAAGGGCGGAATAATACCAACATACATATCATCCATCTAGTCAGGTAAATTAAGAACATCTAATAAAATGGTAAAACATTTATGTCGACCTACTAGCTTTTAAATACATGCAAGATCGCCAATCCCAGCACTAGCACTTCAATCTACTGGCTCTTTCATCTCACATATGATCAGAGCGCCCAGTCAATCAAGAGATTGCATGCATGTTTAGTAGACCTCACCAAACATTATTGTGTGGATTGGCAGCAAATTCTTAAGCTGGCCAGGATCAACCATCCATTCAGGTTACATTTTATAAATGCTGCTACTACGCCCACCAAATTCAAGTTCTTCTTTTTACTGGACCTCCAATCATTCAACAGGCTCACTTCCAAGTGAAAAGGCTAGTCAGGGTCAGGGACACCTCGATAAGATAGAAGCTTGGTATCTGGAAGTCTCAGCAAGGTTTTGGTGATTTTGCAACTAATAATAATAATCCCTCCGTAGAAAATTGTAAGGCGCGGTTTAACTTGGTGTGGTCATGCGGTCTCTAAAATTGAGCATTGGTCGTTAATTTCTTTTATAACAGTTTGTTCATAGCTACAAAATCATAACAATAAGAAAGTTCTTTTAAATACAAATCCAACAATATCACTTGTATGTCATATATAAGAAAATGATTCCATACTCCTAGGAGTACATACTACCACTTCTCATATACAGCTTAAATGATGTTGTAATACCTCTATCCTTTTAAGCATGCTCTAATAATGATTATTAGATACTCCTAAGTGGGTTCCATGAAAAAATTCATCAAAAACCACTTTTATAGAATAATTTTTGTATATATTCCTTTTATATGTGGGAAGGGTTATATAACAAAAATAAAAGGCTCCAATGAATTTTTTTCAACCAAGCTACATTGGAGTATCTTAGAATTAGTATATACGTATACCTAAGATGATAAAAAAAGTATGTTAAGTTCATTTAGGTGGCATATCTAGATGGAAGTAACTACACCCGGGAGTAGAATATATTTTTCCTACTATGGTACCTAAACACCCAAATCAATACCTGTTGATGTCCTTTGATATCCACACATTTGACGTGGATATCTTCACATACAAATAAAAAAGTGTATTTGAGATATCAAACTCCGAAAAAATTAAATTCAACTTCAGTTTAATTAGTTTCATAGTATATACTCACTATAGTCATGTTAAATTCAAAAGTAGTTCAAACTAAGTTAAAAACTCACTTACCATAAATATATCAAGGGTATAAAACATTTTCATACCCAAACTCCAAAAAAATTTATCAATCATACACGTGTATGGGACCGTTTTTAATGTGGGTGCTTAGACACCCAGGTGTCTCATCTGATTTACCTACATATAAAAGCTTTTTTTCTACTCCCGAGAGTAGTTACTACTTACAACGTAGGAAGTATCTCAAGCAACGAAGGGTGTGTACGTATAGTATATAAGTATATAAGACCACCTAGGTGGTATGTACGCTTTTCCAGAGATGGTATGTATATTTTTTTAGACATACTCCATTTTATGTGTGAATATGAAGGTATTTGCAAAATACACTAAAAACCATGGACTACCTTGCAATTTTTTCTTGTGTACCACATTGGAGTATCTTGTAATTAGTATATAAGTGAACCTAAAATGATAAAAGAGTATTTCAAGTTTATTTAAGTGGTATATCAGAGGTGCGAGTAACTACACAAGGAGTAAAGGGCATTTTTCCTATATGTGTGTACCCACACGCACGCACATATATATACACACACATGTATATGTACACACATCTATATGCACACACGCACACATATGTGTGCGTATAGCCATATACTGTTGGACTAGTTGTTAGTCAAAATTAAGAAACCTTGAATTTTGAAATATGTGTGAGGGAGGAATAATTCCGTAAAAGGCCTGATGTCACATCCAAAGATAGCCCAGAACTAGCTACTTTATAAGGGCATCTGTAGTGTATGAAAAGAGGAGGTCTTAAGCCACCTTAAGGTCAACCTTATACATTACAGGGGTGACCTTAAGCAGACCCTACACAAAAAAAAGCTTAAAGCTGGTCCTCAAGCTAAAGATCTGGCCATAAGCATTAAAATACAATTTTTCTTTATATGCCAAGTGGGACCGTCTTAAGGCCCCTTGGGTTATATACACTATGGAGTTGGTCTTAAGGTTTAGATGGGACCCACCTTAAGACCCATTGGGTTATATACACTACAGATGCCCTAAATGGCAACCTCGCTAGTTTAAAAACTTCCATATTAGCTGTTAACTTTTAAAATCCTTCCCCTTAAATCTTTTTGTAGCAGTAACTTAGGTGTAAACACTACGTGACTGTCGGCACTAATTCCAGCAACAATCGCACAAATCCAAGTGGTGCTGTGACTCGCTCTAGAATACGGCATCTTCGCAGAAAATTCAAAATGGAATGGTCCAAATTAATGAATTATCGGGCATCTAAAGAACCAAAGCCCAGCAACAAAGATGTCAGCTTTGGCATGCACCAATCTAACAACTCTAGCATGCATCGATCATGAAAAATTGAAAATATAATGATCCGATGTCTCATTCGGCCGAAGGACCACACAAGATGAAACAAAGCCCAATTTGAAATTTTGGCTATTCTGGGACATCTAAGCTGACTGGTACACGATATTTACCGTACCACTAGAGCAATCACACTTAAAACAAGCTAGCAAGTCCAACGCTCACCAAATCAGACGAAGTAATATTGAGAAATTAGTCTCTACAGAAAACTCTACTTCATTTCTCTCTAAATCCACAGATCAATGCCACAGTTCAGCAGCCCAAGGTTAGATCAAAACAACCAGAAACCAAATTTTGGCCATTTTCATGGGCCACAATGAAACGTCCCACCAGATCCATGCGCTTCACACCCCGGGACCCCCAGTCCCCCACAGAACAAACCAACTACCGCGAGATCCAGGCACTTGGGGCGCTCCCACCCCCCAGTATCCCCCGGATTCCGCAAACGCCGCACCAGATCTAACGAAACTGAGCTCAAATCGAACCCAGCAAGCAAGCACGACGACAATGAGGGTAAATGGAGGAGGAGGACGATGAGTTGAGAGGAGGCGCGTACTCCTGGTAGGCGGAGATGAGGAAGACGGAGGCGAAGAGGACCCTCCCGGCGAAGGACACGAACCCCATCTCTGCCCGCGGTGGCGATGAGCAGCAGGAAGCGAGGCGACCGGGCGGGATGGGGCAGGCGGCACGGGCCGGGGAGATCTGGTGGGGAGTGGGGGAGGCGGCGCGGCGGATGCGACCTTTGGTGCCCTCGGAGCGTGGGATGGAGACGTGCCTTGTCCCAGCCCCACTCCGTACTTATAACGCGCCTCGGTGGTTAACGTTAGCCTTTCCGGGGATTTGCCCCCCGACTCCTGCGATATTTCGTCCATGGCCCTGTGGGTGAAGCTCCTCCTGTCCTGTCTGCGCTTTGTTGCGCTCGTCGTCCCGTGCGTCTTCCTGGTACTTTCTTGGTGAAGAAACCTACACTAATGTTCGGAGAGATTCTCCTAAAAAAACAGAACGTCTGCTAGTGCCTAGTTGTATCTAGATTAGAACTGAAATGGTAAGAACTTTTTTTACGTGGTGGAGGTCATTTTCACTCTCTATTAGAATGTTTCGGAAGAGATTAAGTGCCTGTGTTATGTTATTTAATAGGGGTATATATGTTTATTTTGGAATAATATTTTTTTAAGATATAGTGTTTCTTGGTATATTGAATAGTGGGATATGGATAAATATAGTGGAACAAAGGGAGTGTTTGAAACATTTCGTTGCTGAGTCCGACGAAATGCGGGCGTGGTTTCCATTTTCCCATCCGAAATTGTATTATGATCCCTCTTAAATACATGTATATAAATATGGTTTTTGATTTTTATTTACATTCAGATAATTGTTTTCTCTATATAAATCTGCACTTTAATTGAAATCCAATAATCATTTGCCCACTCTTGTTGCGATACCACTGATAACAGTTATATTCAACAAGGTTCCACTTGACGCTGTGCTGGATTTGTGGTGAATCTAGAACAAAAATGATATGGAGTCTTATGCTTTATGATATACTTATCAATACATCCATCAATAATGTAGTAAATAGTAATGTATTCTAAATTTTATAACATCAACTAATTTCATGACAAAGTTTAATGGTAAATATTAAAAATTGAAGCAGGACATTCTAATATTAAAAGTCTTAACCCACAAATATTTTAAACATCATAGAATCAAAACCATAAAATCTAAATCACAAAATTTAGTACATATATTGGTCGGCTGATCGTTACTTTGTTAGCTATGAAGATCATTGAACTTTGAAGCAAGGAGCCAGTTAGCTAGGACGAGACGACGAGTAGTCAGTGGACGATCTCACCTATTGCTGTGACTGTTAGTCGCACTGCATGCATTGATATATACACCGAGATTTATTCTATTTGCATTCGTACACAGTGAGATTAACATAACGAGAAATCTAACCATATCATTGTCTTTGGTTTCTCCAAAAACCAATATAAATAGAGCGGTTTCTCGAAGCCACTTCTCCAACAGCTTCTTGAGTCCATCCACACGTACACCGTCTAAGGTAGCGCCTACATCTAAAAAAACATATTAAAAGTCATCAGACACTGTCCAAAATGCATGGTCATTGTATTTAGTACGTATCCAATCATATTCGAACCTGGTTCAAGATATATGGATGTTTGCATATGACATCACAACGACTGTACTGAAGTTGCAAAGCGGATATTTGGTTGTTACTGTTTGTTAGATATTGCTCGGAAAGGGTGCGTTTTCAGTTTAGGTTTACGCAAGACAGGACTAATGGAAACATTGATGGTGAATTTAATATCTTCCAACATAAGCCTTGGTGTAGGTTTGAACATGATTTGCAACCATTGTATTCATCATTGCTTTTGCCCAATGGTACAACGCAATTAGTGTAGCTAATCGGTGCAAGAATGTCTAACAATCTGTATCCGTGCGATTTCGCCAACCATAACATAGCTTAGCAGTGTGATATCTTATTTCTCTAGCTAATGATCAGAATTTGACTCTCACCAATCACAGTCGGGTGAGTTATTTATGTGAATTTTCCACTTTATTTGTTTAGAATTTGAACCTATGACATATGGATTGTGAGTCTTGGGATCTAACCTTTTGGACTACAACTTATTAATCTAATAAATCGTAATTACTGAAAGAAGTCAAAATAAAAAACCAGTGATTACCGAAAGAATTCAAAACCAAAAACCAGCTGAAAAGACATGGCCCTGATCAACTCGGCTTCGGCTTCTGGCTTATTTTTCACTATTCATAAGTTTCGTCTTTTTCTGAACTTTTAGCTTTTTGTTGAGCTTTTTTGCCAGTTCTTTTTTCTCCGTATTTGTTGGTATTATATGTAATGGGCTAACATATTTTTTTATTTTTATTTTTTTTTAAAATTTAATTATGCTAAATAAGTCTCTGCCAGCTACAGTGCTTTTTTCAGTCAGCTACAGTGTTTTCAGCAATAAGCCACGAGGCTTTCAACCGAACCGATCACCACGATAAAGAACATAGTTTTATAATGATTACAGTAGCCAATCGTCCCTACCCTCTGGAAAATATATCTGTGCGATTTCAGGCAACGTAAGGGCTTGTTCCGCAAATCCGCGGCCGGGAGCCGCCGTAGCGCCCGAACCGGAAGTACCACCGGATCTCGGGAGAAATCTCTCCCGTTTGCCACCCATTACTCTACTCCCCGACCCTGGCAGGCAGGCGCCTAGCCCGGCGCGTCCGCGGGCGGGCGTCGCACGGTGCGCCTCCTGTGCGGTCGGTGGCCTTTCTCGGCGCGGGGGGCGGGTGGGGCGCTGCGGCTCGGCGAAATTTTGAATCCGGAGGCGCGTGCCCCCGCCGCGGGGTGGACCACCACCGCGTGCGCTGTGGGCACGGCTCGGCTCGCGGGGCAGGAGCTAGGACGGCGGCAGGAATCAGGATGGTGTAAATGCCTTGCTTTTTACTACTGCTATACTCCACTCCTTTCCGAGCTGGATGGTCACAATTTACGATTGAAAAAGGACCAGTCGGTTTTGCGCTTTCATTATTTAGCCCGTCCGTTCGACTTCAGTTTAGGATGAATGCGTTGTTTTTTTTTTTGTCTTTTTTTCTTTCTTTTTGTATTATCCGTAGAGACATATCAATGCTTTGCATGTTTTCTTTTTTAAAATTTTTTAATTAAATAATTTAGAAAAATTAACAGCCGCTATAATACAATTTTAACTAAAAATCAACAGCTAAAAGACAGAAGCTACTAAAAATGTCGTAATAATCGGACCCCTTTTTTTTTAAACTGAACGGGCCCTTTATCTCGTTCAACATTTTTAGGTGCAAAATGCAGTATAGTTTTTTTTTCTTTGCGTGATGGTTCAAATGAAATTTTGTTCTGAATGATCTCTCCTCCGTCGGCAAAGGTTTAACAAGCAAATTTTGTGCCTGTTACAGGAGTTAGCAGTTCAGCTCACAAGAGTCCTTCAGATAAAACCAATGTTAGAGCTGCCATTCAAACCATCGAGCGTAACTAGCGTTCGTGTGGAAAATGCTGTGACGACTTTTCTTTTTGCAAGAGTTGTGACGACTTTGACTGCAGAATCTTCCAGACAATACATCCATGACAGTCACGACAAAGTTAGGTGGAGTTTACAAGAGAGTCTCAAGTTCTAGTGAAGTTACTCGAAACTTCCAAAACTTTGAACTATCCAAGAGGTCAGCGAAATCCTGACGTTCCAAAAAGAAAAGGTTTTTCGAAAGGACTGCTGAAAACCTTCGAAGTTCCAGCGAAGCTTCGTCGATTTTTCTACTGTGTGCCCATTTGGCGACTAAGGTGCCACTCGATTGGACTGAAATAAAATAAGTTATAGCTGAAATTGCATAAAATTCACATTGAAACATTGAAGAGAAGTTTAGTGGCAAACTAACCCGTTACGTAGGAAGCCCATTAGGCAGGTAGCTAAGATGGCAAATGAAATATTGCTGACTCAACCCATGCTAGTAGACTTGGCCATGTCTAGACCACACTATCTTGTTGATTCACTAGGCATACTTCGGTTTTGAGTAAATTTTATGAAACCACATTTATTATTTCAAAACTACCAGAAAACCATATTTTTAAAACTACTTTCACAAAACCACATCCATTCTAAACAATCGTTTCAAAGAACCACACTTCTACCAATTATAATCGTTTTAATAGGGTGGACCTGCACATCATTCAAACTCCAGCACCTAACCATGTTATGCTGACATGGAGGGCACTAGGGTATGGCCAACCGACTGGCATGTGACCAATTTCACTGCAACTTAACTTCCTTCTCCTGTAATATGGTGTTCTTCTCTTGCTCCATCAGATTCTCCAGTAGCAAACAACACCCTCCACATCAGTTGGTTACGCAGCAGCACCCTCCATGTCAGTTGGCTACAACAACACCCTTTGCATCAATGTAACGGGGTGACGTGATGGAGTCTCAAGACATACGGGGTCACCCTATCAAAATAGTTGCAGTTGACAGAAGTATGGTTATTTGAAACGATGGGTAAGAATAAGTTTGTTTTATGAAACTAGTTCTAAAGTGCAGTTTTTTTGATAGTTTTGTAAGAATATATGTTTTTTAATGATGTATTTGCTTAGATCTCACCAAAACACTCATGTGCATATTTTTTATATTTCTTTTTGGGTTTTGACAGGTCAATATGGCCCAATTCGCCAAACAATGCACGTACACATGTCCCAACATAAGTGCACATTGATGTACTAGAATCGGTATACCCGGCCTCAGTCACAGGCTACTGAGGTGGTGATCATTTGTGCTTATTTTTGATGGTTTATGGCTGAAAAGTGCTATAGATGGCTGAAAAAATATTGTAGCTGATAGAGCCTTATTTAGTATAATTAAATTAAAAAATATAAAAAATATGTTAGCCCATTACATATAATACAAACAATACGGGAAAAAAGAACCGGCAAAAAAGCTCAACAAAAAGCCAAAAGTTCAGAAAAAGACGAAATTTATGAATAGTGAAAAATAAGCCGGAAGCTAAAAGCTGAAGCCCAACCAATCACCCCCCGAATTTGGCATACCATTGGGATCCATGTAACAGATGTTTGTCACAATCTATTTGCAAAGTTGTGGTGAGAGGCAGCGAAAATCTGCGCGCCAGAAAAAAAAGTACAATCGGAATGCACAGGTTTAGGTAGAGATGGCAATGAGTACCCGATACCCGAATACCCGACGGGTTTTACCCGATAAAGAGACGGGTATGGAAAATTTTATGTACCCATGGATACGTTATTGGGCGAAATCCTCTACCGCGGGTAGTAGAGTGCGGGTGTGGTATATACTACCCATACCAGCTTACTCATGAGTAATGAATACCGCATTAGACAACTAGACATCCCACTCAAATGTTAATTTTATTATCTACTTGTTGTTGATTGTTTGTTTGTTTGTCATATGTTGATATGGTCATGTCAAGTATGTTTATGTGATGTACTAATTTTGATCATTAGACGCTTTTGTGCTTGGCATGTATGATTAATGAATGTCTAAATTGATGATATTCTTATGTGTTGAACCGGTATGCTTATGGTGCGGGTTACCCGTCGGGTAGTAATACCCGCGCGAACGGTATGGGTAAATTTTCCTACCCGCGTGCGGATACGGGTAACCCGACGGGTAAATTTACACCTAGCGGGTACGTGTATGGAATGGCAATACTCGATGGGTATTTACCCGTTGCCATCTCTAGGTTTAGGCAATGTTGCTTTGGGCACTATAGCTGTCAGATTTAAGCAAGCAAACTAGCCAGTAAAAGTATCTACTGTATTTGATGTAATTAAAAAATCAGCATTTGATAGAAAATCACGATCAAGCATTGGCCACACTAATAAGCCTGTAGAAGATGCGGACTAATGAAAGGTATATGCAAGAAAGGAAATCATCAACAAGAGATTGGAAACGAGAATATTTGAAGACGAATGTAGACTATCTAAAGAAAGATTGAACCGACATGAAGAGGAAGATTTGAAGCACAATCCATAATTAAATCAGCTGTTTTATGATATAAATACCATGTATTGATTGACGAAAAAACACACACGCTAACTTTTTCTGTACATAAATATCAATGCATGAAAGAAAGACCAGCTGCTTAAAGTTTGAGCCCCTGGTAGGGCATCTCCAATGGTTCTAGCTAGCAACTAACTAGAAGACTTCCACATCATTTATATAGTACACACTAAAAGCTAGCATTCTAAAGAACTATCTATAAAGATAGCTATTTGATGCTTACATGCACACACAGAAAAGGACTATTATTTATAGAGGCTGCCTCATTTTGCGTTATAGATTAGTGGTTAAGAGCACTCCCAATGCAGAAACTATGGATGGTTTCTATGGCATTAAATAAGGTGCCAAGTAAGCAAAATGCTGATGTGTCATTGGAGTTAAGGAGGAGAGATAAGGAAATGGTTTCTTATATAGACACCATGTCTACATAGGAACCAAGATAGAAAGAGCTGTGATAGGTAGATGATAGAAGAGAGAAGATAGATGATTGGATGAAAATTTTATTTATAGAAACTATCCATTGGGAGTATAGTTTCTATGGGTAGTGTCTACATTAATTGGCAAGTATAGAAACTATCTCATAGTTTCTGCATTAGGAGTGCCCTAAGGAAGAGCTGGCTCGGTTTTTTTGCATACTCTCTTTCCTTCATATAGGATATATGCTGATGTGTACATATATATATAGCTAGCTGACTCAGACCATTGGAGATGCCATAATAAGCTAGCTGCTATCCTTTCATTAATCTAAAACACCTAGAGTTTGAATGGGACATCCACTTAACCCACTTCTTCTGACCTCTCTTAACATATCTTATTCTTCGGAGTCACCGGTCACTTTATTCTGTAATTTTCAGTGTACCGTCAAGAATTGATCTCTTCCTTTTAAAGAAAAGCTCTTTCACCCACTTTTCCATTGCAGGAATTGTGCAATACGCGCCGTTCAGGAGACCGATGTGCTCGCATCACACCACACCTAATCAAATCACAATAAGACCCCTTTTGGATCGGTAGAGCAAGAATTCCATGTTGACGCAGGGAGTAGGGTAGCTTCTGTGCAGAAGCAGGTAAGGTTGATGTCTAGCGGCAAACGAAACCCGTAGTGGTTGGTGGTTAGGAGAATGTGGCACACAGGTAGGCATATAGTGTGCCAGCGTGCCACGTATCAATTGGTCTTCTTCTTCTTCTTCTTTTTCACTGTTCTGTGGCTGCGGTTGGATCGTCGTAATTAATCCTCAGGCGGTGAATAGCTGAAGAATCTGTTCCTCTGGATTGATCCCAAATAGAGAGCATTTTGGATCCCAAATAGAGAATCTGTTCCTGCAGAATAAAGCATTCTTCTTTCCTCCCAATGAGTTTGGCATTTTCGCGAAGAAAGATGCAGCATGCATGGAATGAGTACCTGTCCCGCTTGTATCCGGCCATCCTACTGAAAATCCAGATATCTACGACGAGATCACTCCCAATCGTTTTGCATCGTTCGCGAGAACCAAACTGCTGCATGATTCTTCAGCATCAGTCCACTGGGAAAGCGGAGGCAGATCTTGCGTGCGCCTCTATTGGCGGATATGGCGTTTCTCCGGCGAACAGGATGGCTTGGCTTGGCGGATATATGCACACTGTTTGCATGAGTGACATTGATTAATTTTTTTCGAACACAAATTTGGACAACGGCCACATTTCGCACAGTTTTTTTTTACTGTTTTCTTTTGAGTCGTCGCAGCTTTTTTTTTTTTTTACTTCTTCTACCATTCTATGCTGAAGGAATATGAATTCCGCACCAATATGTGCTCTTTGTTCTATCATGTACCGTCTCTCACAATTCGTATCAATTAGTTCAGTTCATGTTAACTTCATAGCTTCTTCTGATCCTAGCTTCAATATAAGGCCTCGGTTCTATAAAACAGTTTCCTCACTCCTCTCAATTTTTAAAATTAAAGTTAATTTATACTTGTATTATCTACAGTAATTAGATGTAGTTTTTAAGTAGGTCAATAGTAAAATTATAGTAAAAAATATATTAAATTCAGCTATCTTGATCAAAATCATATACGACTATTTTTCTTTATATATCATCTTTCATAAATAAATAAAATTCTACCTGCTTTTCTACTCCCTTCTCTAGTTCTTCTCTTTCTACCCCCAAAATTGCTGTCCAACGTCACGCTCGTATCTCGATTTCCAGTCACCTCGTCCGGTTGGGGAACTGGCAGTTACTGGTCATCACAATCTGGTATCAGAGCTAGCAAAATCCCAGAGGAGGGTTGGGGGAACTCGCGATCGTGTCCGATCAAGGGTTCCCGGAGTTCCCAATGCCGGCGGGCTCGGTTCGGAGAAGCAGCCACCACGGCTCCACCAAAGCCATCGGGTCAGTCGAAACTTATCCTAGCAGCGATGGAGGAGACGGCGGAGCAGGATGCGGGGCGCTGGGCGCAAATGGACGGGCGCTGGAAGGAGATGGGCGCGAGTATTGCTGAGTTGACGGAGAAAATCAGGCCAGTGGAAGCCATCCCCGTGATCCAAGCGCAGATGGGGGATCATCAGGTGGTCATTACTCAGATGATGGAACAACTTAAGGTAACGGCACAAGCAGTGGAAAGGATTTCCTGTGCTCCCATGGCTGCTCGGAAGAATGATGGAGACGAGCTGCGTATGCCGGCCCAGACGCTCAGGTTCATCAGATAATACGCTCACTTCTGGAGAGGGAGCAGTTGATAGGCGTGCTTCACTACCGAAATTGTTGTTTCCAAGTTTTAATGGAGAGAATCCTAAGGTGTGGCGTCATCGTTGTGAGAAATATTTTCGGGTGCACAATGTGTGTGAATCCTTGTGGGTGACGGCGGCAACAATTCACATGGAAGGAAATGCCGCATTCTGGTTGCAGGCGTATCAGAGTCAGCCAGCATTGGGCAGATGGAAGGAATTTATGGGAGCTATGGAGGTGGTCAGGTGGAGTTTGGATCTTATGACCAGTGAAAATACATGAAGGCTCTACTCAAACTGAAGCAAACTGGGACTGTGGTGGAGTACAAGGCTAATTTCGAAGCTCTCATGTACAAGGTTACTGCTTATAATCAGAATTTGAAGGAATCTATTTTTGTGGAGAAGTTTGTGTTCGGATTGCGTGAAGAATTGTGAACTGCGGTGGAAATCCAATTGGCAGACACAGTGGGGCGGGCAAGCATGATGGCAATGATACAGGAGGAGATGTGCGAAAATCGTAAGGTGCGTATTAACAAGTTCAATTTCAATACAAAGGTAGCAGTTCCAGGGTTAAAGAATGAGGCAGGAACACCTCGTGAGGTGTTGGAAGATATATGGAAGGTAAAGAAATTGAGGGATTACCGCCGAGCAAATGGTTTGTGTTTTACATGAGGGGGGAAATATTCACAAGATCATCAATGCAAGAAGAGTGCTCAAGGGCAAGTCCATGCTATGGTGGTAGAAGATTCTCCCGAAGTACTTACAGGCGAGACTTTGAAATTATTAGAATGGATGGATTCAGTTTCAGAGGGTGAGCCTTGTAGATTATCACTAAATGCTCTGTCAGGGGTAGTGGACACAGAAACAATCCGACTGCGTGCTATGGTTGGAAACCAAGTCATGTTAGTCTTGGTGGATTCTGGGAGTTCTCATAGTTTTGTCAATCAAACGTTCTTACAGCGCGTTCAATATACCACAATTCCTATCCCAGAAGTGCAAGTTAAGGTAGTCAATGGTGAAAAGCTCACATGCAACAGAATGGTAAACGAATTTGAGTGGTGGGTGCAGCGGCACACATTTCAAACTGACATGAGAGTGTTAGACCTGGGGGCTTATGACGCCATTTTAGGAATGGATTGGTTAAAACCCCAGAGTCCCATGACCTGCCATTGGGGTGACAAGTCCATTGAATTTGTGCATCGAGGATCACTAATCAAGTTACAGGGAGTGAACAACACAGAAACCGTGGTTCTGTCTGAAATATGTATTGAACAACTAGCCAAGTGGAGCAGGGGCAATGAAATCTGGGCATTGGCAGTTGTGGAACACACCAGCGATAAAGCGCCAAAGGAAGTTCCTGCTGAAATCACCAACGTGTTGAAAGAGTTCACTGATATATTTGGGGAACCTAAAGGTTTGCCACCTCACCGTCAATATGACCATGCTATACCATTAGTATCCGGAGCAACTCCAGTGAACGCAAGACCGTATCGCTATTCTCCTTTACATAAAGATGAGATTGAACGACAAGTGAAAGAGATGCTAGCAGCAGGTATTATTCATCCGAGTGTAAGTTCTTTCGCGTCATCGGTACTGTTGGTGCAACAAAAAAAGATGGAAGCTGGTGTTTTTGTGTGGACTATTGGAGGTTAGACACTCTCACCATCAAGAAATTATTGGATGAACTGGCAGGTACCAAGTATTTCTCTAAACTGGACCTTCGGTCCGGATATCATCAAATCTGAATGGTAGAAGCGGATGAGGAGAAAATGGCATTCAAGACACATCAAGGACATTATCAATTCAAGGTTATGCCATTTGGTTTAACCAATGCACCGGCCACATTTCAATGCCTTATGAATTCGATACTGCAACTATATCTAAGGAAGTTTGTCATCGTGTTTCTAGATGACATACTGGTTTACAGCCCCAGTTTGAAAACCCATGCGTACCTCTTGGGGTTGGTTTTCAAGACTTTGCGTGAGCATCAACTCTGGATTAAGCACAGCAAATGCTCCTTCGCACAGCATCAATTGGATTACCCAGGCCATATTATTTCAGATGCGGGGGTGGCAACAGATCCTGTCAATACTGAAGCAATGGTAGCCTGGCCTACACCCACTAGCATCACTGAGCTCCGAGGATTTCTGGGTCTCATTGGATACTATCGCCGATTTGTTCAGAACTACAGGGTGATTGCGAAGCCACTTACTAATTTATTGATGAGGAAAACATTTGAGTGGACTGAGGAAGCTCAGGAGGCCTTTCTAAAGCTAAGACGAGCAATGGCATCTACACTGGTCTTGGCTTTACCAAACCTTACTCAAGTATTTGAAGTCGAAACCGATGCATGTGATTCAAGCATAGGAGCAGTTCTTATGCAAAATGGCCACCCTCTTGAGCAAAGCCCTCAGTCCTCTTCATCACAAACTCTCAATTTATGAGAAGGAGTTTCTCGCTTTGATTATTGCTGTGGACAGATTGAGGCCTTACTTGCAGCATAGTGAATTTGTGATCTGCACTGATCATAAAAGTTTATGTCATCTAGAAGATCAACAACTACGGTCAGACCTACAATGTAAGGCCATGACCAAAATGATTGGACTTCAATTTACCATTTGGTATAAGAAGGGGACAGAGAATCGTGCTGCTGATGCGTTGTCCTGGGTGGGTCATGTAATGGCATTGCAAGCTGTAAGTGATGCCCAACCTCTCTGGATACAGGAAGTTGTCAATTCTTATGAAGTTGACACTGAGGCGAGAACTCGTTTAGCTCAGCTGGCTATTCATAGTCCTAATGATGCTGGGTATGCTTTATCTAAGGGAATTATTCGTTACAGAGGAAGAATACATGTGGGTGCTAATTCTGGGTTACAAACCAAATTGATTGAAGCTTTTCACTCAAGTGCAATTGGTGGGCATTCTGGTGTGGCAACCACATATCTGAGAGTCAAGAAGATGTTTCACTGGGTTGGCTTGCAACAAGATGTAGAAACCTTTGTCAAGCAATGCGGGGTCTGTCAACAAGCAAAACATGAGCATACCAAACCAGCTGGCTTACTTCAACCACTACCTACACCCGAAGGTGCGTGGCAAGCTCTTACAATGTATTTCATTGAGGGACTCCCTCGATCTGATGGATACGATACTATCATAGTGGTCGTGGATAGATTTTCAAAATATGCTCACTTCATGGCATTAAAACATCCTTTCACTGCTCAACAAGTTGCTAATGTATTATTGGAGCATGTGGCCAAGCTACACGGGATACCTCGCTCAATTGTCAGTGATTGTGATAAAATTTTCACTAGTCAGTTTTGGAAGGAATTATTTCAAGTGTTCCACACCAAGCTGATGTATAGCACAACATATCATCCACAAACGGATGGGCAAAGCGAGCAAGTCAATCAATGCCTTGAGATGTATTTGCGGTGTTCAGTTCATCAGTCACCAGTGAAATGGAAGAGGTGGCTTGCTATGGCCGAGTTTTGGTATAACACCAGCCATCACTTGTCCGAGTTTAGGGTATAACACCAGCCATCACTTGTCCGAGTTTAGGAGGCTGTTCCTTATCTAGAGAGAGCAGTTGAGAAGTTGAAGAACTGCTTTGTACCACTGCCCTTCAGATTAGGGTTTGCTTATAAGAATTTAGGGAGGCTTATATTGACATGGACCAACCGCAATCAGCTGTGAAATTTCTTACTCTTGCAAGTGACATTATTGATGCTACATTTGGGCCAAAACATGAGGATGCCATCGGCACAAATCAGTGCCTTGCAAATGCATATGGACTGAGGGGGAGGTAAATTCTTCGACCCTGTTCATATGTTGATTATTGCATCATTGAGGCCACTTTACTATTCTATGATATAAAGATTCTATCCTAGTACTAAAGAGTGAAGAGTTACCTGTAAGTTCGTGCTGCTGTACTATCCAAGTGTCCATTAAGTTAGTTGCTATGCTATTGATTTATCCAGAATACATATATGCATAACTGGAGGTGGGACAGAAAACATCATAGTCTTTCAATGGGCATTATATTGATTGAAGGACTATATTCCCATTCTGTTGTTTCCTAGGAATTAACTGAGCAACACTGTGGTATTTTTTCAGAAAACATCATGAACATTCTTGTGCGTTATGTTGAGCTGCTTATCATACAGTTTTTCTATAGGAATTAATTGAGCAACCGTATGCTATAGTGACAATTACGTTTATGTTCATTAGGTGATTATGCAACCACTGCTGCGCTAGGAACTGTTGTTCAATATTGCATAGGAGTACCTCAACAACATCTACAGTTGGTTGCTGCAATGTTTTTCTTGCCTGCACACTTTTGGTTTCAATATCAATCTGGTGGCAGCATAGATGGATATAGGAAGAGAAGCAAAAGTTACTTTTTTGGGAAGACAGTAGGGGAGAGCCCTGCTAGAAATACATTGAAATGGACAAAATGGCTGTACAGAATTATAAGGCAAACCTTGCTTACAACGTAGCTTTGTTCAATGAAAATTGATCTTTTATCCAATCTCGAGATCACAGTTTCCATTTTTCCCCAACCGTAAAGAGGCAGATAGGTTAGTTAATTTTAACAATGCCTCCTTTTCTCACACAGTTTGGTATGCCATCTTAATGGGATTTATTGTAAACCTCGAGAACAGGAAACGAAGTGAATAGGTGTCTAAATACTACTAGTGTCTAAATACTACTACAAGTCTATTTTATTTGTGTAAAGAAGCTACTAGTCAAAATCCTAGCTTTTGGGATCTTCCACTGATACTGTCCTTCTGTCAAGAGATGCTTCTGTACATGTATATAAGGTACCAAGGGCAGGTCAACAATTACTCTGACCCATGAAGCAACCCAAGAAGTTTAAGCTGGTCTTCAGTATTGGACTCTAGGAGTTTTTATAGTCGCATCAGTCCTATATGGACTTCATAGCAGCACCATCTGTTGTCACACTGACATGGAGTACTGGACACAAGGAACTACATGCATTCACTACTGTTGGTCCATAAGTGGCAGCGCAGTAGCACTAGTTGAAGAATTGGGGTTTACATACTGAGCTGAAACTTCTTAGAATACAAATTTTTCGGTGACACAAAGCAACTATTTTTTGATATGAGCTTTGGTATAAGAGGTTGAGGTAGAAGGACCTTTTGTTGTCAGTGCATGCACATGTGTTTTGGTGGGGGGTTATTTGAAGAGGTGAATTATGTGAACTCCAAGATGTAACCCGTTTGAATAGTGGAAGGGGAACTTAGGCTTATCTTACAAGATAAGCCTCCTGTTTGGCCCCAGCTTAACCTTATAAGCCCCTAAAGTGTAAACTTAAGCTAGGCCAAATAGGGATGTAGTGCTTATCTATTACTAGTTGCAGAAATAGGTACAAGATTAGAAGGTCTTAAAAGAGCATAAAAATGATACAGATAATATAATAACCATTTATTGATCTTTCTCGATCACGCTACATGCTTATTTGCAGATGTGGATGAATTTTCCCCAAAAATTAGCAAATAGAACATGCCTTTTTAATAAAAAGATGAAGATGCCCTTATTTGTTGCCAAATACTTTACGACTAATGAGTGATAGGGAAACTGTCTTCTTGTGATACTTGCTGAACTATAGTTAAGTGTGCTTATTGACTTGTATTGATTTGTGCTGACACTATCAGCATGCTGCAGGATTGAATTCCCCCTAGTTTAGCTCACGTACGTGGTAAAAACCAGATGGTGTACTAGTTATTCTAACATTTTTTAGTATTCGTATGTATGTATGTATTTGCATATGCACTTGCTGAGCAGTGGTTATTCGATTGATAACTTAAATTTATGTTTCGTTGGTCAGGTCAGGTATTGAAACAGCTGAATGCGATTCATTGACTATGTTATAACGATTTCTTGTAAAAACACTTTTTCTATATGGCATGGGTATCCTTGTGGCTGTTTTTACATTTAATACTGCTTTGAATTGAAGCTACAAGCGTGCAATGGATTTCCAAGAGTGAGTTATAGATGCTTACAAAAGCTGTGGCACTGGTTCCTTAGAGGATCTAAAAGAAGCCCTTAGGCTTCTAGTCTTCTAGAGCAGCCGAGGAATAAGGCACAAGGGTCACCTTCTGGAATGGCTTCCCTATCCCCTTCTCCCTATTCCCCTTCCTATTCCCTCAATCTAAACCACTCACATCTCATCCAATGGCTAGGTTTTTTTATATATTTTCATCATTTACTCATCCATAATAAATAATAAAAAATACAGAAAAAATAAAATTTATTTTTTATTATAATTTTTTACAGAAAAAAATAAAAGTATAATTTCTGTAAAAAAATTATAATAAAAAAAAATAAAATTTATTTTTATGTATTTTTTATTATTTATTATGGATGGGCAAATGGTGAAAATATATAAAAAAACTAGCCATTGGATGAGATGTGAGTGGTTTAGATTGAGGAAATAGGGAGGAGAATAGGGAGAAGGGGATAGGGAAGCTCCATTCCACCTTCTGCGGTATTTCCTGCAAATTCATTGCCACTGCTACCCCAAAACCGAGAATAGTGCTTCTTCTATCAATGCCAACCTGTTAGATGACTCTATGGTATATTATGATATCAGTGATCCCTCATGTTTTTCTATTTTGGTGCCACTGTTACTATATAATTATTTACTTTGCAGCGGAAATTAGATGAATAGACCGTGTCACAAATTCCATTTGAGAATTTTCTCACAGATTATCCATGCACTAGACAAGTAGACATGAGCATGTGGATCTTTCTAGTGTAGTGTATTGAACTATTAAGTATATTAACAAAATTTTGAGGGGCACTGACAGCAGATAATTGAAGGTACTACTGTTTCATAACAATAGTTACGCTATATACAGTGGAAGAAAGTATCAACATTGCTGAGATTAAGGGGGTGTTTTGCATGGCTCCGGCTCCCGGATTCTCGTTTGGAGCAGCTGGAGCCATGCCAAATAGGCCAGCTCCGAGAAAACTCGAATCTGGAGCGGAGTTGGAGCTGAGACCTCTCTAAGGGGGTGTTTGGGACTGCTCCACTCCACGTTTTTCAGCTCCGCTCTATGTTTTTTAGCTAAACAGGTTCAGCTCCACGCACTCTGTTCGAGGAAAAAAAGGTGGAGTTGTGAGAGCACCTAAAGGGGTGCTCCACAAACTCTAGATTTTTTGTGGAGCTGCTCCACGGTAGAATTTGTGGAGCAGTCCCAAACACCCCCTAAGCTAGCATGTATAATTGTACACAATTTTCATCAAAGTTCCTTCAATAATGTTTCCATGTATTTTCTGATTTCATGATAATTTTGTGAGAGGGTTATAAGCTAATTCGGCTATTAAGCTAAGCCTTTGACTAGTATGGTATGAGTTCCTAAAACAGTTCACCGTGTATTAGCTTCCCCCTTGCTTTCCTGGCTTGGCCACTAGCAAGAACAGCAACCGACTCTATAGTGTTCAAGTAAGCGCTAGGCGCTAGGCGGGCGGCTAGGTGGAGCCTAGCGCCTAGGGGGCCTAGGCAGCCAAATTAAAAATAAAGACAACAGGTAGATGATAAGTATATATTTGCTATATATCTGAGATCTAACGTCTCAGATCGAGTCATTAAATCTTATAACTAATGTTTAAAACAATTAGTCAGATTTTAGACCGTCTGATAAAGATCTAACAGTCCAGATCTTCTAACCCTAACGGCCTAACCCTAATTCCACCAGCGCGCCCGCGTCGCCCCGCACATTCGCGCCCGCGCCGCCCTGCATATCGCGGCCCCGACTCTAACCCTAACCCTAAATCCTCCGCCGCCTCCCGGCTCATTCGCGCGGTCGCGCCCGCCTCCCCCACTCTCTCCCGCAAATCGCCACCGCCTCCCCCACTCTCCCCCGCAGATCGCCGCCCCTGCCTCCCCCATCTCTCCGGATCTGGCGCGGGGAGTCCAGATTCGGCGGCGGCGGCGGGATCTGGCGCGAGAAGTCCGGATCCAATGGCGGTGGCCACGGGAGCGGTGGACGGGCGGGGGGAAGACCTCCCCTCCGGCGAGGCAGAGAAGATGGCGGATGTCCGGAGGGAAGATGGTGATGCGGAATCCGACGAATCGGCGGCGGCGGCGACGGCCTCGTGTGCGGTAACACTTTTCCCCATCCCCGCTGCTCCCTCCGCGCCGCCTTATCCGCTGCGCCTAGGTCGCCTGGCCCCGCCTTGGACCGCCTCGCCACCCAACCACCCGACTAGGGGCCAAGGCCGGGCGGCACCCTGCCGCCCAACGCCTATGCGGCGCCTAGGCGGCCGCTCAGGCCGCCTTCTTGAACAGAATAAACTGCTGCCACTTCCAGGAAAAAAACTCTTTAACTCCTAACTCAAACCTAACTAATAAAATCGGCAATTCGTAATGCTCTCTTCTTTCTGCTTGTATTGACTGCATTTAGCTACTACTCCAACCATTATGGCTGAATCGTCTACCTACTTTACCAAGCAAGTAACATATTAAAAGACTTCTGTGTGAAAGTGGCAGACAAAATGGGCCACATGGGCTTGGTCAGGTGCTGTGATTCTTTTAACATTTATTATGATTTTCTGTAGTTTTTGGCGTACAAACCAAATTCCAAATGGCAATACTGTTATGAATAGCGTTTGTATTCAATATGAGGCCAATGGGCCGGTATATATACACACAAAGTACAGGTGGCAAATATGCAAAGAACCCCTCATAACAATGGGGAATAACAAACTATACATGTATCTCTAACACCCCCCCTCAAACTCATGGTGGATCAACAACACTGAGTTTGGAGAGGTAGAAGCTATCTTTGTGCTCGAGTGCAGGCCTTCGTGAAGAAATCGCTATCCGAAGCTCAAGGCACATCGAAGAGTAATCACCGATCATGCACGCAAGACCTCATGAAAGAAGCATCAACACCAATATGCTTGGTTAGCTCATGCTTCACGGGATCACGAGCAATACGATAGCTTTGTCTTTGTCGACAAGAGAGGGTCGGTGTAGTGACAGAAACACCAAAATCCTCAAGTAACCACCGTAGCCAAGTAATCTCTGCTGTCAAGAGGCCATAGCTCGCAACTCGGCCTCTGCACTCGAGCGGGACACTGCAGATCTGTTTCTTCGTCTTCCGTGCAATAAGAGAACCACCAAGAAAAACACGATGCGAGAGATAGACCGGCGATCGGAGGATCGCTAGCCCAAGTAGCATCCGAATAGGCTGAAGTCAGAATGGCTGGGCGTGGAAAGAAGAGACGGCGAGAGATAGTCCCACGAAGGTATCGCGAGAACTCGAAGAAGGTGGCTGTAGTGGACACGAGTGGGAGCTGAAACAAAGCGACTCGAATATGAACTGGATAAGTGATATCCGGACGAGTAATGACAAGGTAGACAAGACTCCCAACAAGATGACGATAGCGAGTCGGATCGAGAAAGAGGCTCGCCATCGAGAGTCGGAGGTGAACATTGAGCTCCATGGGAGTCTCAACGATCTGTCGATCGAGAGAGAGCGCGATCAAGAAGATCTGAATATATTTCTCTTGGGACATAAAGAAACCATCCGGAGTGGAAGTAACCTCAATCCCAAGGAAGTAACTAAGAGGACCAAGATCGACATAAGGAATCGCTCACTAAGACGAGCCTTGACAAAGGCAATGTACTCGAAATCATCCCCGTAATGATCATATCATCAACATACGGGAGAAGAAGAGTCCACCACGAGGCGAAGTGTGGACAAAGAGTGCGGGATCATGATCACTGGCTGAAAAGCCAACAGCGGTGACCACAGAGGAGAAGCGCTCAAACCAAGCACGAGGGCTTGCTTAAGGCCATAGAGAGAGCGGCGAAGGCGGCAGACCATGCCCTCGAGAACAGAATACCCGGTGGCGGATGCATGTAGACCTCCTCGCGCAACTCGCCATTAAGAAAGGCATTCTTGACATCAAGCCGAAAGCAGACCGGTGGCGAGCAGACGCCACCGAAAGAAGAGTGCGAACGGTGGTCATGTGAGCCACGGGAGCAAAAGTCTCGTCGTAGTCAACACCATGCTCTGCTGGAAACCACGAGCAACAAGACGCGCCTTATAGCGCTCAAGAGAGCCATCGAGCGAGTCTTAATCTTATAGACCCACTTACATGTGATGGGATGAGAATGGGATGGAAAAGGAACAAGATCCCAAGTACCGATGCGCTCGAGGCAGCAATCTCCTCGGCCATGGCAAGCTGCCACTCGGGGTGAGTAACAAAGATCCGGTGGAGAGCGAGCTCACGAGTAGTCTGCGCCAAAGAAAGGCAAAGCGGACGGGAGACCGAATCGATGGCGATCGCGGAGAGCGTGGCGAGGAGATGACCCATCGGGGAAGATGGAGCATCGAAGAAGATGGATCATCAGAAGGAGATGACTCATCTGGAAGATCCTCAATACGAGGTCGGCGAGTGTAGACGATAGTGGGAGGAGCACGGGAGTCGTAGGAGACGACACAGTGGCGACAACGGCGGAGAGGCCACGGGGAATATGTGGAGACTCGATGGGACGGTGGACAAGGGCAAAACAGATATAGGAGTATCCGGAAAGGTCAAGAAAGACAGAGACTCCACAGAGGAGGCCAAGGAGAGGCGGGGCGTGGGTAAAATGGGCGAGACTCGTCGAAAGTCACATCCCGAGAAACCCGTATCCGACGACCAACGGATCCCGGCAAATAGCCCTTGTGCTCGCGCTGTACCCAGAAAGACACACTCAACAGATGGCGGTCGGTTTGATACGTTCGAGGGCGAGAGAACATAGCAACGCAGCCAAGCAGATGAAGGCGAGTAGTCGGGAAGAAGACCACGAGACGCTCAACGGGATCGCACCCTTAAGAGCGAGAAGAGGGTGAATGTTGGCGAGATAGGTGGCGATGGAAACGACCTCGGCCCAAAAGTGAGGTGGAATAGAGGCGGCGATCATCGAGCACGAGCCGTCTCAAGGAGGTGGCGATGCTTGCGCTCGTGACACCATTCGAGCATGAGCACCGGGACAAGAAAATCGGCGAGAGTGCCTCGCTCGGCAAGGAAGGCTGCGCAGTGACGAGAGAGGTACTCGCCAGCAGAATCGGCACGAAAGACACGAATAGGAGTGGAGAAGCGTGTGTGTATCATAGTGGCAAATTGTTTATAGATAGACAAGGCCTCACTACGAGAAGACATGAAATATATCCAAGTGTGGCGAGAGAAATCATCTATAAAAATAATATAATAGCGATGACCCCTTTCAAACGAAGGAGCGGACCCCAAACATCCGAATGAACAAGATCAAAGGACGCCGAGACACGGTCTCACTATGAGGATAAGGAAGTGAATCTGTTTACCTAACTTACACCGACAATCTAAAGACACGTCTCTGAGACGCACCCGAAGACCACGGCGAACTAAGGGCGGCAGGCGAGA
This sequence comes from Dendrocalamus sinicus, assembly GCA_036346575.1. Lineage (NCBI taxonomy): Eukaryota > Viridiplantae > Streptophyta > Magnoliopsida > Poales > Poaceae > Dendrocalamus > Dendrocalamus sinicus. The sequence continues at coordinate 50,324,858 of CM070648.1, read as the reverse complement.
TCCACACGATGGCCAAGACGGTGATGCCATCTGCTGGAAAGAGCCGGTGAGGCGAAGCGGCGAAGCGGAGAAGGCGGCGGCGGTGGTGGCGCGGAAGGAAGATGAAGCCGTCAAGCTCCCGAGACGCGTGAGTCACGGCGCCGAGGCGAGAACCAACGAGCTCCGTGTGGCGATCCCGAACACAACAAGAGTCGAGTCGAGGATAACTCGATAACCAAGGTCGATGTCTGCCCGTGAAATAAGCTGCAAGGTAAGGCGAGGAACATGAGCAACGAAGGAACATGAAAAGATGAGTTGCTAAGAGATCCTCGACCGAGAGACGAAAGGATGTACCATCGCAGTAAGAACAACGGCGGGAGAATCAAGTGGTGTAATAGAAGACAGTGGAAGAATCGGAGTCATGTGAAAGGATGCTCCGAATCAAGAATCCACGGGAGGTACCGACGTGTAGGAGGTGGTCTCTCGATGCTGAAGAGTCGATGCGAGAACTGCGAGAACACATCGAGGAGAACACGGCGGCAAGTAGGCGTCGAAGTCGGCTATCTCTGCTCGGTGAGAGAAGGCTCTTGAAGAAGTCGAGGCGACGTCGTCGTAGAAGCACTAGTGCCGATGAAAACGGCGTGAAAGATGCCGCTTCTTCTTGTAGCACTGGACTCTGTGTGGCCATCCTTGTCGCGGTAGGAACAGTGAGGCGGCCACCTCGGATCGAGGCGGCCACCACCACTGTGGTAGCCGCTGGAGGAGCGATGTAGCGCGGACGGCGGCGAGCACGAGAGGGAGTGGCATCGGACCGGCACCACTCAAGCGAGTCTCCTCTGCGCGTATCTCGGTAATAGCCTCCGGAGAGTGACACGAGGTGGCGTGCAAGAAGCTGAGCACGCCTTTGCTCGAACTTCGGGGCGGCGCGAGTAAGGAACTCGTAAACCGCTGAAATCTGCAGATCGGCCGCGTACCTCCAAGCGGCACGGGCGAGTACGGCGGCCAGCGATGCGAAGTGAGTCAAATCGGCGCGATGCCAGAAACTCGGCGTAAAGCGTCAACGATAGCATCACCTGCTGAAGAGAGTGCTCTGGCGGACCACGGGCGGTATAGGGCATCACCGAGAGGCTCGTGCGCGACGAAGATGAGTCCACATCCGAAAGCCGAAGAGAGTCCCACAACCTCGAAGAAAAGCGAGGTGGACACCGCGATGAGGACGGCGGCGAGCGTCGTCATCGTACCACCGAGTGTAGACGGTCGACGATCCTTGTAGGAATCGAGCCTCGATAGGCGGCGGCTTCACCATCGGCCTCATCGGCGGCGGCCACCAACAGCGTAGGCTCGTCGGAGGAATAGGGCAAGCGGGCGGTGACATCGCCGAGAGGGCGCCCGAGGCGAAGACCACGCATGTGGATGCGCATGTGAGACACAAAGTCGGTGTAATTGACACCATCAAAGACCACCGGCGGCGAGGGGAAGCGGTGCCCATTGGTAGCGGCGGCCGACGGCGCGGCGACCAAGGGGAACGAAGTCTAACGGCGTGGGCGGGCGGCGCGGCGCTTAAACGACGTTTTTGTTTTTTTGTTTTTGTTTTTGTTTTTGCTTTCTTGGTCGGTTTGAAAAACCGACTCGAGCCGTCGAGCCCCTAGGGCAAGCGGCGACCGGGCGCCGAGCCCCTAGGGCAACGGCGACCGGCGCGGCGGCGGGCGCGAGCGACGGCGAACTGGCGCGGCGAGGCGGCGGCTCGGCGCGAGGCGGGCGCAGCGGCCGGAAGCGCGGCGGTGACCGTCGCGGCGGCAGCGGCCGCGCGGGCGGCGGCGGCGGCGGCGGCGGCGCGCGCGGCAGCGGCAGCCGCGGAGGCGGCAGCGGCCCGGCCGGCGGCGGTGGCGTCGCGGCGGCAGCGGCCCGCCGGGAGGCGGCGGCTGCGGCTGGCGCGGCGGCAGCGGCTTTGGCGCGAGGCGGCAGCGATGGCGGAGCGACGGCGGGGGCGGCGGCGGCGGAGTCGCGGCGGCAACCGGCAGCGGCGGCGCGCTCGGAGTCATCGGGCGACGGCGGTGAGCTCAGCGAAGCGAGCTCGGCGAGTCGAGCGAGCCGACGGCGGAAGGTCTTTGCGGCGGCGGCGAGGAGTCGGCGGCGGCGGCGACGAAACCCTAGAGTCGGCGGCGGCGCCGAAGCAACGGGAAACCCTAGGTACGCTCTGATACCATGTTATGAATAGCGCTTGTATTCAATATGAGGCCAATGGGCCGGTATATATACACAAAGTACAGGTGGCAAATATGCAAAGAACCCCTCATAACAATGGGGAATAACAAACTATACATGTATCTCTAACAAATACAACTATTTTCTACAGAAGTATCGCTGTATAAAGTATTAGGTTTGGATGAATCAAATATCTATACGTCGCGATGCCCAGCAGTTGTTAGAACACTGAGTTACCACATTTGATGTGTCTTCATTTTTTTGTTTCATTATAATCTCCCATGGGAAAATGAGAAGTTGACTGTAGCACTGGCACAAGCTTGATGATGCTTGTGGTGAATTCACTATTTGCATCTGTTGAGTTTCTATTTTTGTCATCTTTCGAATTCCAAGTTACATGTGCAAAGCACTGCAGGTCTGGAGTTTTTCCTCCTCTTGAGTCGATGGCTTCTACTCGGACTAAATGACAAAACCAATGTCCTATCAAAGGTCCCCGCATTTACAGTTGTGTGTTCTGACGCTGTTTCTATAGCCAAATAGTTTGGTCAGTAAATGCATGTTTGTCCTCATGGGTTTGAAATTTATTATTTTTCTTACGTAGCATTACGAGAATGTGTTCTTGTGTTTGCGCCTGATGATATTTGCAGGATTAAAATTTAACGTATAGTCAAGCATAAAACTAAAGGTTGCTAGCTTGTTAAAGTTTGAAGTCCTGACATTACAGCGGAACTGACTGAGGAAGTCTTCTGTGACTATTCTGATCCGGTGATTAGTGGCCCCTTATCAGTTAATCCACTAATTATATCGCAGCATCTAATTTACAAATGCAGTTTTAATGACAACCTTTTGATCTTGTTTGGTTGATTCTGTAGGTTTGGTCATTTCCTATTTAAATTATCTTTACTCTTATCTCCGTTCGTTTCAGCTTCAGCTTCTGGCTTTTAATTCACTATTCCTTTATTTCTTCTTTTTTTAGCCTTTTGGTTTTTAAGATTTTTTTGCCTTTCTTTTCCCCCCGTATTCCTTCGCATTTTTTGTGATGGGCTAACATGTTTTTTTCTATTTTTAAATTTTTATAAATTTAATTACATCAAATAAGCCACCGGCAACTACAGTGAAAAATAAATCAGCTACAATAAAAAAGCCATAAGTCATTGCTAAACTAAGTACGATTGCTCTTAGTAAAGATCCTACACCTTTTTGTATTTTTCCCTGTTATGATGTTGACCTTGAGCCTTCTATTAAGAGCAACTCCAGCAGGGCCCCTACTTGAGCCCTCAAACCTCATATTTGAGAGCCAGAGCAAAAAACTGAACTCCAGCAGGGCCCCTACTTGGCTCTCAAAAATAGGAGGCCTCTCAAATAAGGTCTCCAAGCCCTCATTCCTAGGGGCCCCCTACTTCGGCTCTCATTTTTCAGCTTTCCTCGTTTTTGTGGAACATTTGTGCTTTCAATTTAAATTCAGAACAGATTTGAATTTAAATTCAAATCTGTTCTGAATTTAAATTTCAATATTCATATTTGAATTCGTATTTGAATTCATATTTGAATTCGGAACAAATTTGAATTTAAATTTGAATGTTATGTGATGAACTTTGTGCTTTCAATTTAAATTCGGAACAAATTTGAATTTAAATTTGAATATTCGTATTTGAATTCGTATTTGAATTCGGAACAAATTTGAATTTAAATTTGAATGTCATGTGATGAACTTTGTGCTTTCAATTTAAATTCAGAACAAATTTGAATTTAAATTTGAATATTCGTATTTGAATTCATATTTGTGCTTTCAATTTAAATTCGAAATAAATTTGAATTTAAATTTGAATATTCGTATTTGAATTCATATTTGAATTCGGAACAAATTTGAATGTTATGTGATGAACTTTGTGCTTTCAATTTAAATTCAGAACAAATTTGAATTTAAATTTGAATATTCGTATTTGAATTCATATATTTAAATATTGTCCCTCATTGTGAAATCATAAATATTTTATTGTGTATTGTGCTTTTGTCCCATACATATGCATATAGTGTGTGAGGAAATAAAGGGAATTGAGAAGTAGGGGCCCTGTTTTGAGAGCTCCTGCTGGAGTGCAGCCCAGAAAATAGGGCCCTCAAAAGTAGGGGGAGCCCTCAAATGAAAAGTAGGGGCTCTGTTTTGAGGGCTACTGCTGGAGTTGCTCTAAGGTGGGCATTCGTATTAGCTCACGCTGATGGCTTTTCGCTGAAGGTGAATAATAGTAGCTGAAAGAAGTGGTTTTTGGACAAAAAGAGCGAGTGATGCAAAAAGTGAGAAAAAGATATATGCGCGAGACGAGAGTGAGAGGAATGAGGTAAGTAATGTGGCCATGAACCTCTGACTTAATTCTCAGAGCGAGATAGGAGTGAGAGGAGCGAAAAAGCTATTTCAAGAAACCAGATGTTTATATTAGCTTTTGATTTTTTCAAACAGAAGTCAGAAGCAAAAGGTAATACGAATATGCATTAGTCGACCCTTAAAAAGACTTTGGTTTTCCTCAATTATAAACATGAGATGTGCTAACTAAATCTGTGCCAATATTCTGCGTCATAACCAAATACACTAAGTTCAGTTTTCTAGCTATATGTAAAAATAATGTTGTTTTATAGCTATTTTGTAAAATAACGTGAATATTCTGCGTACTAACCAAATACTAGCTATTTGTTAAAGAAAAACGTTGCTACAGGACTTGATAGATCTTGACTTTTTGGCAGGTAGAGCATAACACATTTTGTGGGTTTGACTAGGAACCACTTTGTAATGGATACTTATGATGCCCACTACTTCCATTAGACTACGACTGATTGCTTTTAGCTATAACTGATAGATATGATAAATATTATTAATTGATAGAAGCTGAAATTAAGAGCTGACTGAAAAGCCGAGAAGAACGGGTTACTTCAGTTTATTCACTTGATTCACTCTATGACAACTGGATGTATGTGTAGCGTCAGTTAAATACCTTCATTGAGGTGGGACATGGGCAATTTTGCGTGCATCCTACGCTACAGCTAGTTGTACGACTATCAGTTACCCACTTATTGATTATGATTATCAGCAATTCAGTTATCGTCCCTGCTACTCTGTTCGTCATGGAAATGCGAAATGAGTGCATAAACATTGGAACTGGCCGAATTCAATTAATCTTCAGCGTGTGCGTTAGTTAAGATATGCAGATTGCAAGCCATGTTGCCACTGGTTGGCCGTCACACGTTGACAGAAGAGTATTTTGGATGCTGGCCAGACAAAAGGTATTCAGAAGTGCGTATTATCGGCTGGGAATCTCAATGGCAAGTTTCTGTTCATGAGCTCAGCAATCTGCAGGCTTGGCCATGCATGGGCATCCTGAGCTCCTCCATATGCATCAGAGATGGTTGCGCTGATAGTTAATGGCGCCTGCTGCAGCAGCTCCGGTTGACCATTCAATAACAACAGACATCCCCAGAGATCACTGCATCAGTCGTGGTCTGTAACTCCTAGTACCCCTACAACGGTGCAAGCAGCTCAATTCATTGTTGGGAGACTCTAGTGTTGTGGTATCTGTTAGCACTCTAGTATGGATGGACCTTACTAGAGAAAAGCAAGGAGGCAGAGGATAGTGGGGCTGCAGCAGCTATGGAGAGGGCTTCACCAAGAAAACACAGAGACTTGTTCTATATCTCCATCCATACTAATACATAGAGGTTTACAAGTCTTTTATAGGCTACTGAACTGACATGGGGTTCAGATATTATGCACTGCTACTAAACCGACTTGAAGTATATTAGTTTAACTTCCTACTGGCTACAGCTAGCAGATCATGTTCAGCCATTTTTGTTTACTGCCATTCAATAGCTGTTGACAGCAAAAAAAAAAAAAAACTGGATTAATCTGGAGGTCTCCAGCCACTGCTACTTGTTGCCAACTGAATTTACTGTTCATGGTCAAATTGGTAAGTTACTAAAATCTTCTGGCTTAAGTCAGTTAGTAATTTCCTCACATGGGCTGTGTTCATACTTAAGCTAAGTCAGGAATAGCTACAAGTCTCTCTAAACTCCATTACCGACATGGTGTCTCATGATCCATCCAGAATTAACTAGTCAAGACTAGTTTTATTCCTTGGCTTAGTAGAGCACTTAATAACTCTTGAAGCTTCAAATATGCATTGCTATTTTTTTAACAATTCACTGCATCAATCATGTTGTTACCTCAACAGCTGAATCTGCTCAGGGACAGCAGCAGAATTACGCCATTTTTTCCTTCTTTCATACATGAATTACCATTGATTATGAGATTGGACATGATTGCGATGTACTTCTAATCAGTCGGGTGGTGGATAGCGATTGCTCGATATGAGCGGCGCTTTACATGTGTGCTTTCCCGCTTGTGCGGTTAGGGGGCATGTGGATATCAACCCAACGGAGGAGCTAGGGCACAGGGCAACTCGAATGCAGACATCACACTGCCTGTTTATGTGCAGGTGCAATGGTTGTGTGAGATTTTTTTTTTTTTTGGTTTCTTTGATGCCTCCATCTTGGAGCGGAGTAATGCATGGCCATCTATCCATGTGTTGCAGCGATGTCTCTTCTACAATTGATCGAGTCTCGTGAGTTTACTCAGGTACACTCTTACGGCCTTGGGATAAGAGATTTGTCTCTGACACACAGTCTAGTTGTTCACTTTCCATGGTCACATACAGTTCCCCTTGTCGGTTCTTCCTTAGGACGGGTATGTAAGGTCCATGTGTATTAGCCTCGTGCCTATTTTTGACTCCAAGCAACGCATTGGTCCCCTTTTGACTTATTTTTGATGAATAAATCACTGTACTGTGGTCTTTGTGGGGCTGTGGTAGTTTTGTTTTTATCGCTTTAGGACAGATTCTGCTTTTAGGACAACATCGCTTTAGGACAGCATTTGCTTTTAGGACGATGTCGCTTTAGGACAGCATATTGACCGCTTTTAGGACAGCATCTAGGATAGCATCTTAGCATATGCTTGGTGGTTCTCACCTATAAATTTGTATCCCCAACCCTCGGTTGGCATGGCATGTGTGAGCAATAAACAAGAAAACTTGCCCCATCTCCTAGTGTCATCCTCTCCATGAGAGTAAGGATCTTGCTATCACCAACAAAGAAGAGTCCAAATGACTAACAAGTGGTATCGAGCCTTAGTATCCTGTAGCACGAGCATCTCCGCTCATCTCCTTCTCGGCCTCGCGGCCCCGGCCGATGCAGCGGCGGCTCAGGTGTCCCGCTCACTCCTCTCGGAGGCGGCGGCGGCTCGTCGAAGCGACCCTCTCTCCACGCAATGGCCCCGATGCGCGCCATGTCCGCAGGCGATCTCGGCCTTCGATCGCCTCGAGCATCGCGGCGTCGTGACGGCCGAGCTTCGTCGCGGCAGAGCAGCCGCGAGCAGCGCAGCGGCGAGAGGCGCGGCGGCGAAAAGGCGCGTCAAGGCGGCGGGCGGCGGCGGCGGCGGCGCGGCAGAGAGGCGGCGGCGGCGGCGCGAATGCGGCGTGTCGCGGCGGCAGCGAGTCAAGGCTGCAGCGGCAAAGAACGGCGGCTCGGCTCATGATGATGACAGCGACGAGACCCTCAGTGCCGGAGAGGAGGCGGCGCAAGGCGAAGCAGCGCAATGGCGGCCGCGCCGCCACGCAGCGTGGCGGCGGCCGAGCAGCGAGCGCGCGCGGCGGCGCTCTGAAGGAGGCGCACACGCGGTGGCGCTCTGGAGGAGGCATGCACGGCGGCGGCGTCGGGTCGACGGAGCGCGGCCCTCACGAGCAACGCGCTCTCTCCCGGTCGGTACCGTGGTCACCACGAGTACCGGTATCGTCGAGGGCGTCGGCCCGGCGGCGGGTGGCCTACCTCACCAAGACCAACTACGTCGAGTGGGCTGCGGTGATGAGGTGAAGCTCGGTGCGGCATATGTGGGATGCGATCCGATGCGGCGACGTCGACTACGACCGGGATCGGCGCGCGCTGGATGCTCTCATCGCCGCAGATCCGCCCGAGATGCGATTCGCTTACCAACAAGCGGATGCCAAAGAGGCTTGGGACGCCATCGCTGCGGCGCGCATCGGCGGCGGCGCGCGCGCAAGTCTACTGCGCAGCACTACGCGCGGAGTGGGAGAACACGGCCTTCAAGCGGTGAAGACGTTGATGACTTTGCTCTCCGTCTCAACACTCTGTTGCGGTTGGTGCGATTCGGTGGCGACACCTACAGCGAGAGAGAGGCGTGGAGAAGCTCTTCCGCTGCGTCCCGAAAGTACAAGCGGATGGCTCGCTCGATCGGGTCTCTGCTGGACCTTTCCACGATGACCATCGAGGAGGCGTTGGGTCGCCTCAAGGTCGTCGACATCGATGAGCCACAGAGCCTCTCGGGACCCGTCACCATTGGCGGAAGCTCCTCCTCACTCGGGAGCGGTGGTGCGCGGCCAAGGTGACAAGAAGAAGGGGAGCCTTCTTCCACGACGAGCGACGCAAGAGTGGCAAGCGCGGCAAGCGCGCAAAGCGCCAGGGCGGCGATCTTTGGCAAGCAAAGCCGGCGAGAGGCGACTCTTGCCACAAGCTGCGGCAAGCTTGGTCATTAGGCCAAGGAGTGTCGGCGGCCACGGCGCGCCGAGCCCACGTCGCGCAAGCGGAGGAGGAGGAGCGGCCGGTCCTTCATTGCTCATGCGAGCATCGAACTACCTCTGGCGGCACCGGCGCGTGGCTCTCCTCCACCTTGACGAGCCAAAGCACACGCCTCCTCGGCGGCGATTCCGGCAATGACAAGACCGGCGGGTGGTGCCTCGACACCGGCGCCACCCACCACATGACCGGCGGCGGAGTTCTTCTCGAGCTCGACTCGAGCGTTCGAGGCACCGTCAAGTTCGGCGACGCCTCGCCGTGGAGATCAAGGCGTCGGCTCTGTCGTCTTCGTCGCCAAGATCGGCGAGCACCGGCCGCTCACCGGCGTCTACTACATCCCGATCTGCGGAACTCCATCATCGGCTTGGGACGGTGGATGAGAACGGCTCGCGTGTCGAGATCGAGCACGGTGCTGCGGATTTGGGATCTTCGACGCCGCCTCCTTGCCAAGGTAACAAGAGGTGCAAATCGACTCTACACTCTTCACGTGCGGTGGCACAACCCTCTGTCTCGCGGCTCGTCGGGACGACGAGGCGTGGCGATAACGCAGCGCTTTGGGCACCTTCGCCGAGGCCACAGGCGGCTCGGTGCCACGAAATGGTGCGAGCTGCCGTGCCTTGACCATGTGGAGCAGCTCTGCGGCGTCTGCGTGTTGACGGCGCAGGCGACTCCTTTCCCAGCGGCGAGTTTCGAGCCAAGGAGAGGCTCGAGCTCGTGCACGGGACTTGTGTGGCGGTGACACCGCCACACCGGAGGACGACGCTACTTCCTGCTGCTCGTCGGCGACCTCTCCGCTACATGTGGGTGATGGTCCTCGGCGGCAAGGAGAGGCTGCGGGCGCCATCGCGCGCAGCAGTCGCTGCGGAGGCGAGTGCGGCCGCAAGCTGCGCGTGTTGCGCCTGACACACGGCGGCGAATTCACGGCGGCTGGTCGCGTCGTCTTCGCGCGATGAGGGCATTGGCGCCACTACTCGCGCCGTCAGCCCGCGCGAAGCGGCGTCGTCGGCAGCGCAACGGGCGGTTGTGGGGATGGCTCGGGCCCTCCTCAGCGAGGGGATGCCGTGTCTTACGGGAGAGCGGTGGTGACGGCCGTCTACATCCTCAACCGCTCGCCTACCAGGCGCTCGGCGGCGGGGCGCCGACGAGGCTGGCATGGCGCAAGCCGGCGGTCTCCCACTTGCGGGTCTTGGCTCCCTCACGTTCGCCAAGGAGCTTGGCCACATCGGCAAGCTTGACGGCGGGATCACTCGGGAGTGTTCGCCGGCTCGCGCGGAGGCTCGAGGCCTACCGCATCCTCGACCTGTCACACGCACGCGTCGCATCTCGCGTGACGCCGTGTTCGACGGCGGGCGGTGGGCGTGGGACAAGGCGGTGGGCGATGGTTCGGCCTCGACTCGGGGACTTTGTTGTCGACTCGTCCACTTCGAGAGCCGGGAGCTAGCGGCTCGTCTTCACCGAGCTCGTCCACCTCGACACCTTGCTCGCCACCGGCTCGGCGAGTGCTCCACCACCGCCGGCACGCTCGCCCCACCCTTCACCACCGGCTCACCACTCTCCCGCACCGGCGGCCACACCACCGGAATCGGTCCCAACGGCCGGTCCACGATGAGGCGCATGGTGGAGTTCGCTACTCGCTGTCCCACGACGAGGACGCGTCGGCGCCTACCACGACGACGAGCCTCGCACTATCGTACCATGGACAACATCCTCGGCGAGCTGCCCGTCCTCGGCTGGCGCAGCGCGCTCGCGCGGCGAGCGCGCACTTGGCATACAACGACGGCGAGCCCGCTCCTTGGCCGAGGCGGAGGAGAGCGCGGCGTGGCGTGTCGCGATGAAGCGAGAGATGGGCGCCGTCGAGCGGCCGGGCGTGGGAGCCGGCGGATCTTCTGCCGGTCACCGCGCGATCACCCTTAAGTGGGTGTTCAAGGCGAAGCGGGATGAAGCCGGCGCCATCGTCAAGCACAAGGCTCGCTTGGTGGCACGAGGCTTCGTGCGGCGGAGAAGTCGACCGATGGCGCCGCACCGTCGCACGGATGGAGTCCGTCGCGACTCCTCCTGCGCTAGCTGCCCAGGAAAGGTGGCGTGTTCATCACATGAATGTCAAGTCGGCATTTCTTAACGGCGACTTGAAGGAGGAGGTCTCGTGCATCGGCCGCCGGGATTTGCGATCCCGGCAAGGAGGGCAGGTGCTCGCTGCGCAAGGCCCTCTATGGCTTGCGGCGAGCACCGAGGCGTGGAACGCTAAGTGGACTCCACCCTCAAGCAAATGGGGTTCCAGCAGAGCGCACACGCAGGCTGCGATCTACCGGCGGGGCAAAGGCGGCAACGCCTGGCGGTGGGTGTCTCGTCGGCGACTTGGTGATCACGGCATCAGGATGCGGAGGTGGTGGCATTCAAGGAAGAGATGAAGGCCACCTTCCGGATGAGTGACACAGGGTCTCTCTCCTTCTACTTAGGGATCGAGGTGCACCGGGATGATTCGGGATCACGCCGACGGACCGCCTCGCCAAGCGCGTCGTTGAGCTAGCCGGGCTCACCGATCGCAACCCGCTCTCACTCCAATGGAGGAGAGGTGAAGCCGAGCCGCGGCGGCCGACGGAGGAGGAGGTGGGCGCTACGCGATCTGGCGTCTTGTGGGAGCCTTCGCTACCTCGCCCACACACGGCCGGACTTGGCATTCTCCGTCGGCTCGTTAGTCGGTTCATGCAACGGCCGACGACGGAGCATCGGCGGTGTGAAGAGGATCATCCGCTACGTTGCGGGGACTCTTGACCACGGCCTCCATTACCCGAGGTGTCCGCCGGCACGCCGTCGAATGCAGCGGCAGCGACCACGCGGCGACATCGACACCGGCAAGAGCACAAGCGGGATTCTCTTCTTCCTCGGCAAGTGTCTCGTTCAGCGGCGATCGATCAAGCGGCGGTGGTGTCTCTGTCGGTGTGAGGCCGAGTACATAGCGGCTTCCACCGCCGACTCGAGCACTCGGCTCGCTCGGCGCTTGGTGATCTCCTCGGCGGGACATCAGGCGGTGGAGCTCGGGGTGGGCAACAAGTCCGCTCTAGCCACGGCAAAGAACCCGTTTTTCATGAGCGGAGCAAGCACATCCGGGTGAAGTACCATTTCATCCGAGGTCGCTGGATGAAGGAAGCATCAAGGCAAGCTACATCAACACCACGGATCGGCTTGCGGATCGCTCACCAAGCCTCTTGGAAGGATCAAGTTCCTTGAGCTCTGCTCCAAGATCGGGATGGTTCAACCCTCCCACAAGACGACGCACAAGACTTAGGGGGAGAATGATGAATAAGTCACTGTACTGTGGTCTTTGTGGGGCTGTGGTAGTTTTTATTTTTTTGACTGCTTTAGGACAGCATCTGCTTTTAGGACAGCATCTGCTTTTACTTTAGGACAGCATCTGCTTTTAGGACAGCATCTGCTTTTAGGACAGCATCTGCTTTAGGACAGCATTTGCTTTTAGGACAGCATCTGCTTTAGGGCAGCATATTGACCGCTTTTAGGACAGCATCTAGGATAGCATCTTAGCATATGCTTGGCTGGTTCTCAGCCTATAAATTTGTATCCCTAACCCCTCAGGTTGCCATGGCATTGTGTGAGCAATAAACAAGAAAACTTGCCCCATCTCCTAGTGTCATCCTCTCCATGAGAGTAAGGATCTTGCTATCACCAACAGTAAGAGTCCAGCGACTAACAATTTTCAGTTGGGTCTGTAAATCTTCTATTGTTTTTCAATCAAAGCCCCAGTGTTTAACATTAGTTTCTTCTAACATTTTCACCTTTTGACGTTGGTTTCAGTTTGGTTAGGTTAGCAATGCATAAATATTAGATATATATAACAAATATAGTTGTATTTTTAATCATAGAAATTAGAGTTGAATAGTAAAAACAGTATTATTCTAATATCTAGCTGTGATGTGCAATTGTACGGGTAATTCCTAGTTGTATTGTAAGAAGTTATTGCTAGGTTACAGCAGAAGATCAAGATATTATACCTAAGTATTGAAATATCGATAGAAAATATACACGTTTCCTTTGAAATACTTGATTCAATCTGAAGGCCAATATGTGCAGTATTGCAACTAGTGCGTTGCAACACTTCCCAGAACTTTCACAACAAACAATGCTTACTGCTTTGTATTTTCGGCAAACGTTACGTACCAGTCAAATCCTTTATTTAACCCTGCTTCTGCAAACGGCGCACATGGAGTACGATTCAGGGGCTTGTCTGTTAGTAAACGCCATGGTGAAACTATGTAACCACAGTAAAGGGGTTGTTGGCTTGCGAAACTGTCAGCATTCAGCAGCGGCCACCATTGAAGTCGTCCTCATCGGTAGCGGTCAATATCGTCTTTGGCAGGCAGAGTACACTCTACAGGGCGCTGCATTCAGATCAACAGTACAGAACCATATACATGCGCTTCCATTGGCTCATTCCCTCTCTGAGACTTGAAAAACCTGTGAGGTTTCATGATGGCAAAAGACAATCTGTCGTTGGGAGAGGCTGTGATAAGCTGATGCATAAGCTACAGGAAGGCCAGCTCGAAAGCCGTCCCCAGTGGCAACCTCTAGATCCTCTTCTTTGCCAAATTGTCAGAAGATCCACTGGCCTTATGAATGCCACTGCGGACAAAATTGTGTCGGCCTAGCTATGCCGTTGTTCTGCATGTGAAGAACTTGGCCATTTCGTGCCAGCTCCTAATCTGTAGGTGCCTGGCTTTGTTTTGAGATGCAGGCGGCATGGTTCAGTCGAAAGGCTTTCTATGTGTTTGCGATCTAACACTAGTATCTAGTATCTAACACTAGATACTGGCTTTGTTTTGTTTGTACGCCAAAAACTACAGAAAATCATAATAAATGATTTTTTACTCTAGCATAAACGCTTATGTAAATGAATCAAATGCTGATAAGCCGTTTCCAAAAGAATGTCCCGCTAAACCGTTTCAAAAAGACGGTAGGGAAACCGTCTCGTTTGTTTGTTCGAGAAATCTATAAGTTATAAACTGAAAAGAATAGAGTCTATATACCGTAACCACAATGGACTTGAAGTTTTATCATATTTCTTTTCTAGTGCTAGTGTTTTGAATTCTTTGTTTCTGATTAGCTCTGTGGAGAACATAATTTCTTGGAAGGAAATTTTCTAGGGGAGGGCCTTGAACCCCTCCCTCAGATCCTACCACGTGTCCATCACTAATCCTAAAGCACCTCTAGCTTATCGAGTGCAGAGAAGATGGGCGGGAAGCGGGAGAGTGGCGGCCGGCGGGGGTGGGCAGCCAAGGCCAATGCTATCTCTGGCGCTGAATAGATAGCCGTACCACGACGCGTGGAGCTCATCCTAGGAGAAGCCTACATTGTCGACGGACATGCGACCAGTATCCAGGGAGAATCTTGAGTCGGTGTCGTAGGAACGCCGACCTCCGGTGAATTCTGAGCAGGCTTCACCACGAAAGCGGCTCCGCCGAAGGAATGAAGGCTTGGAGGGCTTCTTCGGCAGCAGCATTGCCGTAGCCACAGTTGGCTGCCTCCTACTTCTTGAGCTTCTGCTTTCACTTCCACTTCTGCCACTTCTTGCTGAACACCGAGGTGGCGAGCTAGAAGCTCCGGGTAATTTCCTTCAGGTCCTTTGGCGGCGGCTTCCGGACTTCGGAGGCGCACGACTGCGGGGGAGCTGGCGGTACTAGTTGTTGGACTTTGGCGGCGAGCGCTGTGGCCGTGGTAGAGGACGAGACCGGGAAGGCACCGAACTCGTGGTTGGTTGTCCTGGTAGAATAGCACCCAGAGCATGCTCTGCCGGTGCACGTCGCACGATCGTCGCTGCGGCTAAGCACATCACCCCCTGTGCCCGCATGAGAAGGACTTGCAGCATGGAGGTTCAACGGGGCTGCTCCAGAGCTCGACGAAGTTGCCCTGCCGGCAAAAGTCCTCGAGAAGAGTGAGCGGATGGTGGAGGTGGACTTGCTGCCAGGTGCGGCGGCCTCAAGGCCGGTGAGGCGCTCATGGAGGTAGGCGGCGCAGAAGCCGATGAATGTCTCCCCCGAATGTAGGTCGTAGCTCGTTGACATGGACCACCTCGGCAGCAACACCAGTGGCTCCATCTGCAGCGTCATTACCTCGCCACTGAACAAGACTTTGAGAAAGAAAAGAGGATCAATTATCCATAGGTGTTTTAGAATTAATGATGGACACGTGGCAGGATCTCGGGGAGGGGTTTAAGGCCCTCCCAAAGAGAATTTCCTTCCTAATTTCCCCTTGTTAGAGCATGTACAATGCAAAATGCTTATATATGAATGCTTAAAGAGAGAGAATATAGCCACATCATTAAGCACACATGCAAAAGTTATTCCCTCCAATGCAAGCATCTCTTCCATGGGTGCTTAGATGCTATATTTTCTATTAATAGAATCAGTTATATACATAAGCATCTACTAAGCACTGGTGCTTATTTAAGCATCGATGCTTCAAAATAAACACCTTATCTATCCTATGTGACAAGAAAAAACAGTTTTTCATTGCTAAGCACCTCTCTAAACACCTGTATTGTACATGCTCTTACCCCGAACATGCTGTGTGATTCCAATGGAATGAATCGTGTCCTAGAATTCCTCGGAGAAGCAGCTAGCGTGGGAAAAGGCTAGCTAAAGAGCTAGCGACAAAACCGTGAAAAACCGATCGAACATCCAAACGTGCAAGCCCAACTTTTTCCTGCCTCGTTGGGTTCCATTTGCACAACGTTATCACGCCACATCACAATAATTCGGGTTGGTTAGTTCGATCCCCCCTGGTCCCCTCGAG
The DNA here is from genome assembly GCA_036346575.1 of Dendrocalamus sinicus. Lineage (NCBI taxonomy): Eukaryota > Viridiplantae > Streptophyta > Magnoliopsida > Poales > Poaceae > Dendrocalamus > Dendrocalamus sinicus. The sequence continues at coordinate 50,309,240 of CM070648.1, read as the reverse complement.
ACATCGATCGCTGGTGATGCTGCACCCGATCGAAAGCACTCCCCAACGTTGACATCCCACCCTCCATTAGTCCCCTGAATGATTACTTATGTACCGGACCGACCGACTAACCAAATCTACCCACACAAGCAGAAAGAATGCAGTGCCGCTACACATATCAATTGTAAAAAAATTTCTCCTACACCAATTCCCCACTTAGATCAAACTCTATCGTCTAAACCTGCATCTTCAGTCCAACAGGTAAACCATATCCATATGGTTTCCGAGTATATGCACAAATTACCTATGGCCAGCTTTATTAATTTCATGCGATGGTTTCAACGTCGACTTAAAGTAAGCGCTCTAGCATCGTCTCCACTAGAGAAAAAAATTGGCATATGTATAGGAAGCCATTTCCATGCACACAGAAATAGACATTCCCACTTCTAATATACTATTTAAACAAACATGTTATATTTATTTAGAGAAAAACTACGTAACGTTATACCGTTCGTGCCTTTCTCAACGGAATAGCCACAGGCCATTGGATCTAATTCACTCAGCCACTTAATCTCGTCCACGTGCGCCCAGCACCCGAAGCTTCTTTTTCCAATCTCTTGATTCATCAACACATATTGCTCTTCCTCTTCTCTGTACTCTCTCTCTCCCCTCCAATCCCCAAATCCTAGAGACCAGCACACTCTCGCCCCTAGTCCCCATAACTAGGCCAACAAAATCACAGATCCCCTCGACTCCCCCCCCCCGAATTTTCTGGAACCTTCTACAGCCGCCCCCCCGGGTCTACCCCAATGCAGGCGGTGATTGGGAGGCGGCGTCGGCTGTAGGGTGTGATTGTGCGGTCGAGGCTAGGGTTTGGCTCGTGGGGGCTACGCTGTCATGCTGCTGTGGGCCTTCGTCACGCAGCTCGTCACTGTCGGCAGCCTCCTTGCCCTGTTTGGCCTAGCTGGCGATGCCGACCCCTCGCTGCTGCCTTCCACACTTTCCACCCCCCAAGTGTGTGATTTTCGGATTGCTTTCCCCCCAAGTCTAGAGAGAGAGGGGGATTGTGGGCTGTGTTGGGGTTTTGCATGTGCTATTTGAGTTGAGGCCGCATGATGGGGAAGGAGGAAATGGAGTGGGTGGCTTGCAGGAGAAGGTGCCTCTCCAAACCTTGGCTAAACGCTTGATATTTTCTAAACTTTGTTGAAACTATCTAAAACTTCAAGTTTCAGCTTTGAAATTTGAATCTCTTGATATGAAAATTGATATTTTTAGTTCTAAAACTAATATGAAAATTTGATTTTTTTTCCTTTGAAACTTAAATGAAACTTATGAAATTTCTAATGAAACTTGCTAAGACTCTATGAACTTCGATGTTTGTTTGTTGAAATTTAGGGTGAAATTCTTCTAAAACTTGTTTCTCTATCAAGTTTTATGTTTGAAATTGGATGAAACTTATAGTGTCAAATTTGAAACCCATCGAAGTTTCATAAATTGTGGATGGAATCTGTTGAAACCAAGTGGACTTGATGAACAAGGATAAAACATTTGCTTGATTTTCTTGAACCCAATGAAGCCAAGGATAAAACATTTGCTTGATTTTCTGAAACCGAACGAAACCAGGTGAAACTTACTTTATACCGTTCTCTGAAACCTTGTGAAACTTATAAAACTTACATGAAACCCTATGAATTTGCCTATACTGTTAGAAAGGATTCTAACAGTATACCATACTCTAGCATCACTCATTTATTTATCACTTTCGCTATACTTAAATACTAATTGTAAGATACTCCAATGTGATTTATTTGAAAAAATTCATCAGAGTCCTTTATTTTTGCTATATACAAGATTATATACATAAATTATACTATAAAAAATGGATTTTGATGAAATTTTTTTATAGAACTCACTTTAGATTATCTTACAATTATTATTAGAGTGTACTCAAAATGATAAATAGGTATACCAACATCATTTAAGCAGTACATAACAAAGGAAAGTACGTACTCCTAAGAGTATAGAATTATTTTCCTACATACATATGTATGTACACATGTACATACATACACCCAAATTTAGATTGAATTCACGTATTTAAAATCATGGTGCTCTAGCACCATAGCGTCCCATTTCATAGAGAGAGAGACACCCCCCAGCCCGTGTCAGCTTAGTGGCAGTGCCTACGCATGAGGCGTGACACTGGTCTTTTTGTTTGTTGCCCTCAAATTTACCGGCCCCGCAGGGACCAGAGGGTTAAATCTTTCGCCGTCAGAAATTTTTCGCCGCTCACCGAAAGAAACGAAATGACGAAATTTCGTCCATTTCGTTCAAGATTCGGACAAAAAATTTGATGAAATTTAATCAAAATTTAGATGAAATTTAGACAAAAATTTGAATGGGGATAATTCGGCTGAAATCTGACCGAACTGTTACGCTTTCGGTGGGTAACGAAAGAGACGAAATTTCGTCATTTCGGTGAAATTTCGTCCGAAATTTTAAACCCTGGCAGGGACCAGAGGCCGGTCCAGCCGGCAGCCAGATCGAGCTGCCATGCCGCACACAAGCACAAGCCGTCGCAAAAGTGGGGCGTCCGATTGTTCGCACTGTTCGGCGAAAGGCTCGCCCAGTTCGGCGTACGCGCGCCCAGCGGCTGCCGGCGGCACATGGCCGGTGGTGCGCGCGCGCGGGAGAGAGAGAGAGAGAGGAGGGGGGAGAGCACGGCCGGCAGGCTCGCCAAGCTAGCTAGCCCGTCTGTTCCATTCTAGCGTCTGTGAAAATACGAGTCCCGGTCTCACTGTGAAGCACCACATCGTATCGTCCAGCTGTTTATAATCCTTAATGAGAGAGAAGAAAGAAACCGTATGGCATACAAAAACGGTCTATAAAATCCTTAAAGGTGGTTTTTTTGTTGTTGTTTTGCCTATGTTATCTGTATCCCACATATTTTATGGATGATGTGTACAAATTATAAAGGCTCTATATAGATAATTTAAAAACAACCTATTGTATAACGTATCTTTGTTTTTATCTATAGACAAGAGGTGTCTCTGAATCATTGTTGCAGGACAGTTAAAACCCGGCTGGGTTCGAGGGATAACGGTCCCATGCAAACGCATGCACCCCCCACCCAGCCAACCGTAAGTGGAGGCTGCGCGCAAGGTCGATCCGAAAGAAAGAGACATGCGGCAGCACGTACGGCCGGCTGGCCGGCACTAAAAGTCATGCGCAGATACTCATTCTGTAACACGGTTACTAGCGCCTAGCTACAAAACGAATTTTACCACCAGCTAGCTCGCTAGCCGAGCACATCATTTACACGTCCGTTGCACTAGCATAGCAACGTTCGATCGATGGATGGATGGATGGATCGATCCAAGAAAGTAGTTTCACGCTTGCCTTTGCGCCAGGAACTCCTGGACCGACACGTAGAGCGGCTTGTCGCAGGAGGAGTCCATGGAGAGCGACCGCCTCATGGGCTGCACCGCGAACTCGTCGTCCTTCTTCCTCGTGTCGATGGCCTCGTCGCCGACGCTCTCCGCCTTGCGCTGCTGCTTCCGGACGCTTCTGCCGCGCGGCGTGCTGCGGCTGACCCAGCTCTCGTGCTCCCCTCTCACCTCGATCACAATGCTTCTGCTGTTGAGCTCGTCCCGGTGGCGCCGCTCGACGCCGACGTCGTCGCCGCACGAGGCCCGGTGGTTGGGCGCCGTCCTGGAGGCCGGCCGCGCCGGCGCATGCGCGGGCGCCGCCGGCAGCGTGACGTCGCTCCGGCAGAACGGGCACCGGGCGTTGCCCTGCAGCCATGTGTCGATGCAGTCGATGTGGAAGGCGTGGGAGCAGTTGGGCAGCAGCCGGACACGCTCCCGCTCCACGAACTCGCTGAGGCAGACGGCGCACTCCGACACGGATAACCTCCCGGCCATGCCAGCTTCTTCGGCGCCGGGCGCCGCCGTGAACTTGACGACCGGGAGCATGCGGATGAGCGGCAGGCCGAGGCCCCGCTCTTCGGTCGCCACGGTGCGGATCATGGACGGCTCCCACCCGGTGCGCCGGCGCGCCCCGTGTCGGCGCCACGGCGGGTAGCGCGACGAGAGCGCACGGAACAGCTGGCACTTGGTCACGAACGCGTAGTAGCTCGCGAGGAGCGCGAACGCCGCGAGGATGCCGACGACGGTGATGACCACCATGGGGACGCTCGCGTTCGACGACTGCGGCGAAGACGACGACGAGGACGGGAGTGCCGGTGGCGGATCCATTTTTGTAGTGCTAGCTAGCTCTCGGCTAAGATAGCTAGCTGGGCGGGCTAGCCAGCAGATACAGTTGAAGGCAGAAAAGTGTGGGAACTGCAGAGAGAAAGCAAAAGCTTCTGAGGGGGCGTAGAGCGGCTTTGTAGTAATAACGAATGGCAACTATGGTCCTGTTTTTTTAGTTGAGGGTTACGGTTTTAGTTATGATTTATGACTTTAGATTATTTATTTAAGTGATTATAGAGTAACAAAAACTCACATGCAGTTTTTACCAATATAAATAAAATCGGTACAGTATATACTACAATTAACTAGTAGAGTCTATCTTGAAAAAATATTCTGTTTAAAAGTTATTTACCGTAGAAAAGTCAAAAGCTGAAGAAGAACAAGACCTATTATGAAGTTTTATGCGATCTGTGAAGTGCAGCTGACGCCAGGAGGCAGTGTGCGAGGTTTTGGCCGGGATTTCATAGGAAGAGGGCGCATCCATGGGCATGGAATTTCCCATTTCTCCTTGTGTAGCTTGTACGCTTCTGCACCGCTTAATTGGAGGCTATGGGATTCAAATCTCGATCGTCCGTTTCAGATCCAACGAACGCACGCTCCATACGAGCCATATCATACCGGGTTGCATGTTTTGAAAGACCTACACAACCTTACCCGGAGTGTCGCGTCGAAAATGGACGGACAGGATCGAGCGTACTCCGCACGGTAGAGTAGAACACCTGAACAATTCCCAGGCCTCAAAGCCAGGTGAAAAAACAGCTAGGTGATACATGTTTAGACTGTGGCTTATATTTTTAAATTATAATTTATTAATCTAATTAATAGTAATTACTGAAAGGAACTGGGATAAAAAAAACGGATTGGAAAAGATAAAAAACAGTACCATATGACAGCCCGGACGTTACACTTGCATTTACAGGGCAGCTGGAAAAGGAGAAAGGCGTGCGGCGTACACATTTTTATAGCACAGTGTCGTACACGCCGTGCATGAGTAAAATCTCACATCTGCACAAAAAGGCAGGTTAGGTATGTAGCCTTTAAACCTGAGGTACAGCACAGACAGAGCTTGACGTTTATTTTTCCTTCTTACAGTACAGGAAAACGACCCTGCATCCGCATAGTTTGACGTTGGGGGCAAGTAATTTTGGCACTCCTACGTGATACGGTGACATATACGCATGTGCATGCCATGTTTAACATCAGGGGCGAAATCAGGTTTAGACCTGTGACTTATGACTGAAAATATACTATAGCGGCTGAAATTTTAATGTAATTGAAGGTGGCTTATTTGACGTAATTATACTTAAACAAATTAAAAATAGAAAAAATATGCTAGCTCATCACGGACGACGCAAACGAATACAAAAAAGAACCGGGAAAAAAGCTCAAAAAAGCCAAAAGTTCAGAAAAAAGATGAAATTTATAAATAGTGAAAAATAAGTCAGAAGCTGAAATGAGCGGGTCAAATTGGATCAGCTGGTTTTGAACTGTCTTGGGTTTTCGTTTCTAGGCTTCCGTATCTAAGTTATTATTTTCTATAAACTTTGGTTTTCAGGTCTTGAATTATAGCTTATCTAGTTCGAGACCTGGTTCTGCCCCTGTTTAACATCGTTGCCACAGATCAGACTTGAGCGAGCAGTGTTCAAACGCGGCCACTGGAAACCACAACAACGGTTGATGGTAACAGAGGCCAAACTCCCGTAGCAACTGAAAGAAAGCGGGGGAAAAAATAAAGAGCAAAACAAGGAAGGTTCCTGCATTGAAGAGGCTCCCTGTTGGGGGGCACCGCGCCCATGTACCCTGCACTGTGGCGGTACATTGCACCTTTGCCGATTTTGTCCAAACCGCCGGCCCGTCGATTGCGTCGACAGCACGACAGTGACGACCGAACAGGGAGGCTGCACCGGTGAGCGGCGGCAGATCAGGTCGGTCTCATCGGACGCCGGCTTCCACCAGTGACCGACTAATTTGACAATGTAGTGGTGAATGACTACTGAGTGACGAAACAGAGCCAGCCGGTCATGTAACGGCACACTCTCAATGGGATGATAAGCAAAAAGCTGATGTAAAAAGGATAATTAATGAAAAGATAGTTGATAGCAGTATCTTATACAAGACATTGCCTATTTATGAGCACAAAAAAAAAGATAACAAGATTGGTAGAAAGGGCAGAGAGGAGGTGTGGTAAGAGAGCAAAAATTAATTGAGAGGTTGATTGCTAGATACCATATGTTAAAAAGATTATTTATAGTCTTATATAATAAAATATAGATATTGTTATATAACGTCTGCACAGGCAGTGCCCTAACAGCAGCGAAAGTTGCACGTGGGCGTGGACCTTAATTTTGGATGGCGGACGTGATGGGACGCACCTGTTTGGCCAGCTGGCCAACAACTTCACTGTAACGATGGGTCGGATTTGGGCCTAGCTGGCCCAGTGAGGTGGTCAAGCTAACTATACCTAGCTCGGACGTATTTAAATAGGAATCCTGTCAAATTATTAGTAAAAGAGACTATGGTACGTATGTTACTCCCTCCATTCTTTTTTACTTCACTTCCTAGAATCTGTTCCATCAAATTTTTTAAAGTTTGACCACCAATATACTCAAAACTATCTAGATTGTCTATACGGAAGTTATATAATTAGATTTAATGTTAAAAATACTTTTATAATATTATAATTTTATTAGTATATCTTAATATAAAGTTATAAAAAGTAGCAATCAAAGTCGCATCTTGAAGACTGTGAAAAGTAAAAAATGTCAAGTAAAAAAGAACAGAGAAAGTAGTATTTTATACGCTGCACATGTATGTTTTTGTCGTGTGTATCCTGCAAAGTGAGAGTAACGGGAATTAGAAAATGAAATAGAGAAAAAAGGAAGACGAAGGACCAAGTGAGAATGGTTGTGTTTTTTTTTTGTGTTTGCTGTTTGTGATTTTTGCTATAGTATCTAACTTTCAAACGGTGTGTTTTTAAAGACGGGGTCTATAAGTCAATTATCGTAGACATTGTACCGACTTGAGCTATACCAGCCAAAATCACATGTTACTGTCTCTTTCTTTGTATTCTCTCTCGCGAACAACCAAAATTTAAAAGACATAAGCCACAACCTAAAAGATCTCACTCAAGGTCTAGTGTTTTGTTGTGACAAACCATTATCAATTAGAGGAACATGAATTTAGATTTTGTAAAATTACAGTTTTTCATAATAGCTTGCAGACCTAGCAGTCAGACTGACCGGGTCCAGCGATCTGATTGGCAGCCGCCAGCTATTAGATAGATTTGCCGTAGTGGTTTGACTAGCCGATTGTGTTGTTTTGGTTGACTAGCCGATTGTGTTGTTTTGGCTGAAAGTTGGAATTTTGGGAATTTTGTCTTTGGTTGATTTGGTTTGACCTAGGTCAGTGCATATATATTGCATGACACATGTTTCAACTAACGTGGGTCAAGTTGTAAAGCATTTGTGTTCGAAAATGATTTATTTGCCTTTGGATGTGTAGAAAGACTTAGAGTCAACCATGATCAACGATGAGGATTGTGGCTATACTCATAGAGCAACCAAGGCCCAGAATGATCAAGAATATTGAGTGAGATGGCTGAGCTCAAGCATGGCACAAGAAATGTGAAAAATATTAAAGGATAGTTCGAGTGATGGATTGCACCATGTGGCTTAGTCGGTCCAAGTGAGACATGGTTTGGTGTAACCAGAATGGAAGAGACTTACCGATGCATGGTAAACCAGTGGTGCACCTACCTGTGACAAGAATGGCGATTGCTTGAAAGGGAAGATGAAGACGAGTCAAGAAAGGGTATTTGGTAACTTTATCAAATTACTGAAAACTATATTGGATCAAAATCACAGTGCTTGGGAAAGCGATTTAGGTCAAGGAGGAGCTAAGAAGATTAAGTTGGATCAAAGGCTAATGATCTAGTAGATTCTGTCTCATGTGCTTTAAAAAGCATACATGAATATAATGTGTGAGTAAAACACGTGTTATATGGGGTTAACGGGTTTTCTCCCATATGTGCTATTAGATAATATCTATTATAGTTAGATATGGGCTGGTTGCGTCATCTATTTACCTTTCCTATTGAAGTCAAGTGTTCTAAGGTTAGGGCTTGAAAGTATGAGTGTTGTGGTGTGCTCTCTTGTCTTCCAAGTGGAGTGGCTATAAAATCTCCATTCTCAAATAGCAATACATCAACTTTGTTCATCTATCATATATTCCTCTTGTTTTGGTTGATTTGCTGTTGATCTTATTGGTTTTGATCTTCTCTTTTCCCTTCTTGATCTTATTGAATGCCAAGGATGAGTAAGTGGTAGAGATGTCTTATGGAAATAAATCCCCATCCATCTATGCATCAGGTTTAGCAAGTTCTTGAAGTTGCCCAATTTTGCTTGGATTTCACCTTTTTAGAAGATTTCTTGATCCAAGTATTTTATCTCAAATTTTTAGGAGTTCTTGCTTACTGTAGCACATAGAAATATATCTAGAGTCATCTTAGTCACCCTCTACTCTAGAGCAAGTCATATTCTCATTTTTGGTTCTTACCTATTTTTAGTGTAACATTGCATGTTCTTAAGAAAGATTTGAACTCTAGCTAGCATTCATACAATTCTTGGATGGAATAGGTTCTTAAAACCTCAGGCAAGGTGTGTGCAACATCTCGTATCATTGGACTTGGATTTTTAGAGTTGCACCAAAAGTTGCATTGTTTCAGACTGTTTTTTCAAGAACAGGGGAGCGGTTAGATTGCTAGGAGTCCGGTCAAACCGGCATGAAGATAGTGGTTTGACTGCAGGACTATGTTTTCTTCGGCTCTTAAGTTTTTGAGTTGTTGGCTTTGGTCTTGGCGTCCCAATCCTGATCATCACAGCTCTATAACTGTTGGAGTGAAGGATTGTCGAATACTTGGAGAAAATTTTGAAGGCATCATTCACCTCACTCTGTTGCTATACTGATCATCCAAGTGGTATTAGAGCTCGGCCAGCTCTTCTCATAGATCTTAACCGATCTTAAGAGCTATGACATCAGATAAGTATTCAACCAAGCTACCCATTTTCGATGGAATTGATTTCTCTTATTGGAAGGTTCGTATACAATTCTACATCGAGGCTCAAGGACACTCAACTTGGATCAAAGTCAAGAATCCATATGTTATGCTGGCTAATGATCAGGTGAATACACCAGATGTAGAGGCAACTAGTAAGGCTCGCAATTTTCTGATTCAAGGGCTTAGTCGATCTGAGTTTGAGCGAGTTGCTCACTTGAGGTCTGCTCATGAGATTTGTTAGATCGTCACTAACTACCATGAGGGCTTACTGCGATCAAGTAAATAAGACAGAACCAATTGAAGAAAGAATACTCAAAGATCGAGCAAAAGCTTGGTGAATCCTAGGATGAGTTTGACCTTTTCTGATTACAAGAATGCACGCTAGCTATTGGGTGCACTTGATATATGTAACATCCCAAAAAAAATGAGAAATTGTAAAATTATGGAGCCCTGCAATATTCTGCAATATATCCTAATTTGATTTGGATTTCATGGTGTTTCTTCAAGAATTTTTGGTTGAGGTTCCCTAAAGTTGAAATAAAAAGGAAACATACACCTAAGGAGGTAAATTTAAATTTTTATGTAGAATCTGAAAAGATGATCCAGAAATTAGGAGGAAGGGATTTAAATAAATCTGGAAATTATTTATGAAATTGTGCAAAGAAATAAACCCCAACACACACACACACACACATATATATATGTATATAGAAGAAGAAGCAAAAAGAAAAAAAAAATAAATAAAAATAAAAGAGGAACAAATCGAATTTTGGAGCCAGTAGCCATCACCCCGCCGGCTCCTGCGCTGACCTTTCCACCGCGGCCCAATTCCCAGCAGCATAGCGCAGCGCCATCGGCGGGCGGACCCACGCCGTGTCCGCGCCTCCTCTCGTCGGCGGGCCCTCCCGCTCGTCCGCTCTCTTCTTCCACGCACGCGGGCCCGTGCCGATCTCTCGCTGCCGCCCCTTCTCACGCACGGCGTCTTCCTCGCTCCGCGCGTCGCTCGCGCCATCATGCGTCTGCGCAGCTCTGCGCCAAGCGTCCCGTGGCGCGCATGCCTCCGCCAAGCCATCTCGTCACCCGGTGGAGCGCCGGCGCCGATCGCCTCGCTCGCCCTTTGCCTCGGATTGAGCCACCGCCCACGCGCTTTCTCCCGGCTCACTCCTCCCTCTGCGGCGCAGCGCCTCCCGCCTGTGGCAAACATGCCTCGCTGGGGCGTCCACTCGCGTCGCGCGCGCAAGGCTGCCGGCGCGGTCACGCGCGCATGCCGATCCCCTTAAACCCGCCGCTCCGCGCTGCTGCTTTGCCGCTCGCCGCTCCCGACATGACCGCACGGACGCCCGGCCGTTGCCCACTCCTCCGCGCCTCTATAAGAAGCTTCGAGGGCTCCGCAGAGTTCCCACGCCTCCCCGCTCGCTTCCTAACAGTGTCGCCCGGCAAGCACCGTAGCCACCGAAGCTCTTTTCCCCAACTCCGTGAACTAACTCCCGCGGTTTCTCGTCCCGAGCCCAATTCGGCGCTAGGACCATCTCCGAGCGTTGCGAAGCCTCCCGACCTTCACTCGAGCTCCCGACGTCCGTACCTCGCCGTCCACCGAGAGCTCCTTCGAAGCCGCCGCCGCGACGCCGACCCACCTCCGGTCATCCTCGGTCCTCGCCGATCGCGCCACCGGACTCACCGCGGCACACAAGGATCCCTTTGGCCCTCCACCGGACCTCCCGACATTCCCTCGCCGCCGCCACCGTCGCCCGACTCCTTTGTTCCGCCCCACCGCCACCCACCTCAAAAGGATTAATCGCCCTATAGAGGTAGGCAACGCCTCCCGCTCACTTGGTTATCACCGCCGCTCTCCTCCCCAACTCCCATTGCGCGTTCGAGCCCTCCCTCGGCCTGCAGCCGGGTTGAGTTTTCTTCATTTCATTCGGCCGACAGTGGGCCCCACTGCCGCCCACTCGCAGCTAGAGCCGCCGCGCCCATCGCCCCACCGGTCGCGGCACAGCCCTCATCGACACGTGGACCCCACTGCATGCAGTCGGGCCCACATGACAGAGGCTCAAAGGAGTTAAAGAAAAATAAAAGGGAAAAATCAGAGTAAAGCGGCGCCGACAAAGGGCCCCACATGTCGATCTAGTAATTTTGGATTTTACCCAAAACAGAGAACTTTGATGGCTATAACTTCTTCATTTTAGCTCCAAATTGAATGAAACAAATTTGTAAATTCATCTAAATTCAAAATCTGTCTAATGGAACCGAAACCATAAATTTTTGAGTTCGTTTGAATGTCTGCTTGTGATTTGTATGATTGCTGATTTTTATGCAAAAATGTCGTACAACGTATATAGCGTTCGAGGCTCGTGAGAGGAGGCAGCAGACGACATCATCCCAACAGCCCGAACCGGACACTAGCGACCCAAAGTAGTCAACACTTTGAACATATTGAACCCAGCATTTTAAAGTTATTTCCTTTTAAATTAGCAAAGTGCATACTATTATTTCACGAGATATGATATGTTCGGTTTCAGCAAGCTAGTTATGCCTGTTATTGCTATTGTTCATATTAATCTCCTTGCCATACTTAGAAATGTGAACCTTGTCGCCATAGTAAGAAATAGCATATGTTTTCAAAAATAAGTCCCTATTTATATGACATGCTTAGGAATGCTAGCAACTTGGGGTGACACTAATGCCCCAAGGAAAACTCCTCAAATTATTTTAAATCATATGGTGTGATGCCATATGTGGTGTTGGTGCGATGCCGACACTTAGCGTATGGTGCGATGTCATACGCAACCCTTGGTGCGATGCCGAGGGTTAACTTATGGTGCGATGCCATAAGGATGGTTGGTGCGATGCCAACCATAAGCATATGGTGCGATGTCATATGCCGCCCTTAGTGAGATGCCAAGAGGCAACCTATGGTACGATGCCATAGGGTTAGTTGGTGTGATGACAACGCGTATGGTGCAATGTCATACGCCGCCCTTGGTGCGATGCCAAGAGGCAACTTATGGTGCGATGCCATAAGGGTTGTTGGTGTGATGCCAACAACAAGTATATGGTGCGATGTCATATGCCGACAAAAATTACTTGGATTATTCAACTAATGGTTTAAAAATGTGATTTAAAACATGCTAGGTCATAGGAAGATTTTAAATAATTGTATTCAAAAGCACTCTCTAGCAAACAAAATAGCCCTATGCCTTTCCATTGTCAAGCCATGCATATTATATGCTTGCATTCTGTGTGTTGGCTTGCTGAGCACGGGGTCGGAGTGCTCATTCTCGCATTATCAAACAGAGACAGGAAATCAGGAGCACTATGAGCATGAGGAGGCTCCTATAAATGCAACAGGAGGCGACGACAACAACTAGGGCGCTTAATACGTGTTTTGAAACATAGACAAGAGGACTAGATGGAGATTGTGTGCATATATATTATCCAATCATTGGGTAATATGCATGGACACGAGTACCCCCGGTCACTTGCCTGTGGTAATGGTTTCACTTTTGCTTCTATTCCGCTGCTTTAATATTATGTAACTTTTAGCCAACGTGGCATCTGTGTGAACTAATGCTCGATGTGAGCAAAGACCTTTATGGCATGTAATATTTTGCGATGTATGTGTATGATCCAGCAATGTTACTGTGTGCACTATTCATTGATCCTGGGAATAGTGCGATAAAACACAGAGGATTTGGATTGAAAAATCCGGGTCCGACAATATAAAGGTTTAGAGAATAAAGAACACTTTCATCAATGATAAGATTGTCATGAACGAGTCTACCATGGATAAGCTCTACTCGAGGTTGAAGACGCATGAGATTGACTTCATCTTGTGTGTCCCCAAGATGGAGTCAATGGCACTTGTGATTGATCCCACTTAGAACAGCTCTTCTAGTTCTTTGGATTTTGGCTCTTCTAGATTTTATTATAGGCTTTGCATTCGTTGTGTGATGAGCAAGTAGAGAAGCTTTCTGGGAATAAGGGCATACAACAAGATGGGGAACAAGAGAAGGAGTGATCCTACCATTTGTTTTGTGTGTGGTGAGTCGAACCACATTTGAGCCAAGTCCCCAAACTTAACGTCCTCAAGCTCATGATGTGAAGTCCAAGAAACCCAACTACCGTAAGTTCATCAATTGGGTCCTTGCTACTCTTGAGAACATCGACATGAGCAATATGGACTTGGGGGGATAGAGGAGCACGAGGACAACTCTAGGAGCAAGAAGACCCAGGACTTTACCAGCATGTGCTTCATGGCCAAGGGAAGCACCGATGTCAACTCCTCCGATGGGCCCTATAGTGATCTCGACGAGGTATATCCCTCTTCTAAAGAGATGAAACATGCTCTTGTTGCAATTGAACAAAAAATAAAGAAACAAACTAAGTTAATAAAAAACCAGGACAATACGATTGATAACTTAAACATAGAAGTTGTTAGGCTCAAATCTATGAATCCTAATGATAACTATGAATCTTGCTTGTGCTTGCATGATTAATTGACTAATCTAAATATTGCTCATTCATCTGTTGTTAGCCAACTAAAAAATGATCTAGATGAACTAGAATATCTCAAGTCTAGTAATGATCATGATTGTTTGAATGCTTTTGCTTTGGATATGATTTTTTAGATGTTATTCACTCCTAATGTTTAAATTGTGCTTTACTTGAACTAAAACTTGATAGTGCAACTAAGTAATTGCTCAAATTTAATCATGATCATATTTGCTCTAATTATAAGGATAGCAAACTTACGATGGAAGAAATGACTGAGATGCTTCTTCATTCTAGGATTGAATCTTGTGAAAATTGTCCTAAGCTCATAATTGAACTGGATGCCCTTAACAAGACACTAGAGGAATAATGTAAAATTAAAAATCCTTATCCATTCCTGCATTTATAAAAGTTATTAGTTCTATTTTATATGTATTTTGTGTTGAAATTATGACTGATTTAGATAAGATGCATGATACATTTTGAGTCAAATTCCTAGAGTAGTTGGGTATGATTAAAGAAACCCCTTATGTGTCTTATAATATTTTGAAACTAGAGGTAGCACTCCATAAAGAGAGATATGCTTGGGCAATCAAAACCACTGAGTGTGCTACATTTGATAATCTAGTCCAAGAGAATGACTACCTCAAAAAACCTAGAGAGATTTTTTAGTGGAAAGAAAAACCTCAACATAATTCTTGATCAATCTAAGATGAGCATGAAGAAGAAAGGTGTAGGATTTAATTCCCTAGAGTATTTCAAGAAGAGTAGCAAATTTGAGGTCAAACCACCTGAGCCATCAAAAACTGTCTTTTTGCCAGCTGGATTTGCCCAAACCCATTCTAGCAAGACAGATGCTTTTACTTCAGTATGTCAAACCCCTCAGAAGGTCAAGTACTATTACACTTTCTGCAAGAAGAATGACCACATTGTTGAGTTTTGCTTCCGTAGAGTCAAGGTTGAGAGAAAAGAGAGGATGCATGCTTTAAGGCCTATTAGAGGAGTTTCTTCATTTGTGAGTGTCTTTAGAGCTTGGCCTCTTGTTTTCTTTGTAGATATAAGCCTAGATTTGTAGATGACTTTTTTTAACTCCTTTCGTGGTTCTAGGCAGCGATATGGGTTAGGATATCATGAGGATTGACCGCGGGTAGCATCTAGATCGAGGGAGTACTGGCCTTTCGGTAGGATGATTTGGAGAGGTGTAGGTGGTTCTCGTGTGCATTATCATGATTTTCCCGCTAACCATTTTATTCCTATTTCTACTGTTGTTCCTAGACATCGTGTGGTTTAGTACTGGCTTCTACTAGGATAGTGACAACAAAGGACACTGTGCGCGTCAACAATAAATTTATGCTCAAGGATGTCGCTTGGTAAGTAAGCTGAGATATAATCTGGTTTCCATTTTCTAGCTTCTTGATGATGGTCTAGATGTAAGATTCAAGAGTGGTGAGTGTAGGGTACTAGACTTCTCAGATGAGTTTGTCTTTGAGATCTCTAGGTTTGAGAATATCAACTTTGGCAATAGGTGTCTTGTGGCTTCTGATTCTCATGATCTAGTATTGTGGCATCGTATACTTGGATATATAGGTTTCGATTACTTGACTAGAGTCTATGGTAAGTACCTTATTAGAGGATTGCCTAGGTTTAAGAGTTGCAAGGACCTAATTTGCACGCCCTGTAGATATAGTAAGGTGATTTCTACTTCTTATTCCCCTCTTAGCTTAATGATGATCGATGGATCTAGATAACTCTCGTACTTAGATACTGTTAGTCCCTCTAGAGTCTAGTCTTCTGGAGGGAAATGGTATATGCTTGTCATTGTAGATGTTTTCTATCGATATTTTTGAGTACATTTCTTACTTCTAAGGATGAAATCTTTGGTTGCTTTAAAGAGTTGACCCTTAGATTAACAGTTGACCTCTTAGGAGCCTTGATAGTCATTAAGAGTAATAATAGCACATAATTCAAGAACTAACGTTTTGCCACTTTTGCACTAAGAGAGGTTTAGAATACCAGTTCTCCTCACCTAGAGTTCCCCAGTAGAATGGAGTTGTAGAGAGCAAGAATATGATTATTGTAGAGATGGTTAGGACCATACTAGATGAGCATAGCACCACTATGAGATTTTAGACTAAGGCGATTTCTATTGTTTGTGCGAACGAATCGAATGTTGATAGGCCGATTCAAAAAGCGACAAAAAAATTATTCTATTTATTTATTCAGAGAAAATTATAAACTAAAAAGAAAGGATCACCGAATTTGTCCAATAGAGAATTAGAAGCCTGACAACATCAACTGCATTCATGTGAGCGTACGATTCGTTGCCGTATAACAAGGCCTGCCACGATGAAGTCAACCCCTGGCACCGTTAATCATGAGAGGATCCACATGGATTAGATGCAACTAGGCAGAATAAATTGAGCCATTTGCGCCCTTAATTGTGTGCATGTGCATTTCTTTACACTGTGTATGTTCAGACTTCAGGGATGAGGCGTGGACATCGCAACTTGGCCGTTGCCCATGCCGTGCCCTCATCCATGGTCAACGCTGCAACTTGTCGCTTCGTATGAAGGTTCCTGGGTCACAACATAACCTATCTTCTCCCTCCCAATTGTATACTCTCTATTGCAAGAGTATTATTTCTGTCCCATAATATAAGTCCGATACGTATATCTAGAAGATATATTATAAGTAATATTTAATATAAATATATTATATATGTCTCTAATAGAAAGAATAGCACTATGTCTAACTAATCGGAGCAACTGTAATCTAATTACATTAAATAAAGCAGTTTTCCTATCCTTGAGGAGGTACCAAGAGGTACAAGGTACCAAGAGGTACCAAATTAAATCTAGCCGTTCAATCAGTGTGATCAACGGCTCAAAATTTGGTACCTCTTGGTACCTTGTACCTCTTATTACCACGCGTCGACACCACTAGGTGCTTCGCCAAATCTCAGCCGTTCGATCAGTGTGATCAACAGCTCAAATTTGGTACCTCTTCCCCCTTAAGGATGGTAAAATTTCCCTTTCTAGTATATACGCTGGACTTATATTACGGAACAAAGGGAGTAGTCCTGATTTTATTTGACAAATGATGTCGCAGCGAGTAGTCCTGCTCAAGCTGATTCCATGTTGTTAGTTAAGTGGTTAGTGAACAAAAGTGGTGATGTGTGGGTTACATAACCTGCCTTTACGATATTGACTTTGCAGGCAATGAAGTAAGCGATTGGTGTATCTGTGCACGTCCCCGCTTGATCTTGTCATCGCCACCGTCCAGGCGTGTCTTAGAACCCAAGCATGAAATGTTGGTGTGAAGTCAGGCACAAAATATATATGGATTTGCAATTTTGCATGCACCATATAGACCGCATGAAACAAAGTAACAGTCCTTTTTTTTAAGCACTTGACTTTTGTTCATAAAAAAGAAATTGCAATTTCACGAATGGTACAGTGGCAATGTTACACTCGACGTACATCGATCTGAAAAACTCATATGGTGCACCACCAACTAACATCGATCACGCGGTACGTACGAAAGATGGACACGGGAACATTCGAGATTGCAAGAACTAATCAATGGAACTTCGAAAAAAATCCCCCAAAAAATCCAAATCCAAGCCTGCTATTGCTGTACATTGCACGCACACAAACACTCTTTTAAGTAAGCAAGCAAGAGCGAGTTAATTAATTAAGCAGCTAGAACGAACCCGT
The DNA here is from genome assembly GCA_036346575.1 of Dendrocalamus sinicus. Classification (NCBI taxonomy): domain Eukaryota; kingdom Viridiplantae; phylum Streptophyta; class Magnoliopsida; order Poales; family Poaceae; genus Dendrocalamus; species Dendrocalamus sinicus. The sequence goes on along the minus strand of CM070648.1, from coordinate 50,291,742 downwards.
GGACGTCGTCACGGCTCGAGGTGGATCGGCAGCACCGTGTTCCGCGAGCTCCGGCCGAGCCCGAACGACGACAGCAGCCGCCGGAACCGCCCGCTCGTCTCGCCGCCGCAGCCGTTACCGACGTTGCTGCTGCCGGCCACATCGGCACGGCTCGGGCCGGCCTCCAAGCTGCCGGGCTCCTTCTGTGGCTTCCGGCCGAGATCACGGAGGAAGCAATCCATGGAGAAGGACCGCCTGATCGGCTCCTGCGCGACGCCGCTCCGCTCTTGCTTCGGGAACCGGCACGAGCTCCCGTGACCCATTCTCGCGGCGACGTCGATGCGCATCTCGCCGGGCAGCTCCCGGCCGGACGCGCCGTGCTCGTCGCGGGCCGCTGGGGCCGGGCCGACTGGGCCGGTGACCACCGTCCGGCAGAGCGGGCAGCTGACGTTGTGGTGGAGCCACGTGTCGATGCAGTCGATGTGGAACACGTGGGAGCAGGTCGGCAGCATCTTGAGCCGCTCCTCCGGCACGAACTCGGACAGGCAGACGGCGCACTCGAGAACCGTCGACGCCGACCGGATCCGGCGGTACTTGACGACGGGGAGCGCGGCCACGACGTCTGGGTCGAGCCCGCCGGGCAGCTCGGCCTCGTAGTCGGTGAAGAAGACGGCGGAGACGCGCTCCACCAGCTCGCCGTGGCGCGAGCGGTGGAGCAGGCCTGACCCGGGCCCGCCGCGGGCGCCAACGCCCCGGAGCCAGCAGCGGACGACGAGGAAGTAGTAGCTGACGAGGATGAGCGAGGTGACCATGAAGCCGATGGCGATGACGATGGCGATGGGGAACCCCGCCGACGAGCTGATGTACGGCGGCGGGGAGTACGCGTCCGGCGGCGCTATGGGCGCGTCCGCCATGGCCGCCGCATCCATTGTTGCTCTGATCTGCTAGCTAGACGGATCGATCGACCAATGCCTCTGCACAGACTGCTCGGTCGGATGAATCGGAGCAAGAAATGAAGAAATAGGAGGAGGAGGAGGTGGGAAGGGGGCAAGGAGGGAGGCGTGAGGTTGAGCAAGCGAGTGATCCAAGGAAGCGAGCTGCAGGTGCAGCCTGTATCGATCCTGTCTGTACCTGCAAAGTTGCAAGTGCGTGCGTGCGTTGCGTCGGTTCTTTGAGACATGTTTTTCTTGGGATTTTTTTTTGTTAAATATTATCCGGATATTTTCTTCTTAGCTATCATCTAGATTTAAAACTATTAAATTAGAGATCCAATGACCATGAATTCTCCTCCCTTCCCCTTGAATTCTACCTCATTCCCCTTGAAAAAATTCTCCCCCTCAAAAACAAGAGGCTCCTTGATCTCTAATCCAATAGTCATAAATTTGGATGATAGTTAGAAAGAAAACATCCAGATGATGCCTAGACACTCCCTTTTCTTGATTTTTAGCTTATAATTTTTAAATTTTAGTTGTCTGTAGGCGATAGTTCTATATAATTTTAACTAATATAACTAAATTTAATATAGTGTCTATCATAATATATTTATAGATCCATTTTAAAATATACTATTTAAAAATTAATTAGCATTTTAAGCATAGACATAAACCGTTTGTAAGGCAGATGAGAACTGCACCGCGCCAACTTGCGAAAGAGACAACTAGCAGTATTCTTTAGGCCGGACAATTTTTTAACGCTTTTTGTATGGGTGGGAAGGGCAGGTCGCGACGGCGATGGCTGAGCTGTGGCCTGTCGAGTCAACCCACGACGTGCCGACGTGTGCGTGACGTCATCCGCATATCGCGGTCTCGGCGGCTCATCGTGTGCTCCTGGATCGGAAGCACATGCGGCAGCACGCACTGTCCCACTCTTGGTCTTGCTCCGAGATTTGTGCGCGCTCCTCCCCTCTCCGGCGGGGCCTCAGGTTCCCGGTGGCGGCGGGGGATGTGGCGAGGTTTCCGGTGGCGGCGATGAGGCTTGAGGCAGCAGCGCGGCTCCGGCCGGAGAAGAGAGCGAGTGAAGGAGAGACAGACATGAATCTCGAAGCAAGACTCGTTCAAAATAGTTTAGGTTTCTGACTTCTCGATTATTTCTTATTATTCAACAATTTCATCTATTTTTGGTTTTTTATTTTTTGATTTTTTTGTTGGTTCTTTTTTCCGTATTCGTTTGTACTGTCTGTGATAAATTAATCTATTTTTTTCTATTTTTAAATTTTTTTAAATTTAATTACGTCAAATAAATCATTATCAACTATACTGTAATTTCAACCAACTACAGTGCTCTTCAGTCATAAACCATTCAAAAAAAGATATTTTGAGCACCTCTAAATGGAGGAAAATTTATTTATTTGCCACCCTTACGACTCAGGTGGCAACAGATTTGCCACTGGGTCCATTGTCAGTGACAGGTGGCCCCACATGTAAGTGACAGAGTTTCGGTGTCAATCTTAAGAGTGGCAAAAAAATTGAATCTCCCCTAATTTTAGCCCCGTTTGGAATACAAAAATTTCACATAAATTTTATAAAAAAACAGTTAAATTTCCGTATAAATCAGGAAAAGAAATTCCTGCGTTCTAAAATAGGGCCTTAAGCTGGTAATTTGTATAGACCTAGTTTTTGTATTCCGTTGGCAATACGCACATACATAGATCTAACAGCCAATGTGCAACAGTGAGTACCATACTTTGTAAGTTTTGATCCAACCTCTTCGTGTTTACGTTCTCGCAGGAGGTTATGAATCAAGTACCAGAACCCAGCAGCATGTAGTTCGAATGGCGTAACCACACTTGTCTCTTGAAGAGTACGTAATTATCTGATTAATTACAAATCAGTGCCAACTAATCAACGGGTGATTGGGCTTAATACAAACCACGGCCGTGTCGTCAAGCCATTATCATCTTAATCGTATCATTGGTGCTGTCGGTCGCCACTGGTGTCAATTGCTTCACTCTCTATTATATTGTTACGTACCTACTGTCGCGTATGCCTAATTGAAGCAGTTCTCGTGGATATTACCAAACATGAGTTTCAAATTGACTGCTGTTGTTATGTATTTGCCGAACTAACGCATCAATTTTATATGCGTCCTACTTGTGTAAATCAAGAATAAGGTTGTTCATTATAATGGGAAAACATAGTGTTAGAGGAGCACACGAATCATTTGGTATTATGTTCTCGTTTTAATTTTCAGAGTGCAGTTACATACATATCTACAGGTGCGTTTTTGGTTGTGACTGATGTTTTTTTTACCTAGAGTGTTTGTGCGAATGAATTAAATACTGATAAGCTGCTTGAAAATAGTAACAAAAAATTATTCCATTTACTTATTTAGAGAAAACTATAAACTTATAAAAGGCCGTACATATATATATCGACATGGGACATGGATTGCCAGCTGATTAAGTTCTTACTTAATCTGGAATTGCACGCATGTTGGTGATTTGAGCAGGTGCTGATTGAATTTGAAAAACCTGCGCTAGCCATTTCAGAAAGTTCATTACACGACCGCTAGTTTTTATCCAGTTCAGAAAAGAAAATATGTGTGCTAATGCCATTCTCTCTCTCTCTCTCTCTCTCTCTCTCTCTCTCTTTTGAGAGGAAGCTAATGTTATTCATAATTAATGAAAAAGAAACCTAACCTCCATGGGCCCTTCCAGGCTTCAAGTGGGCTCTCGCTTGTCCTTTGCTTTTTTAAGTGTCTTTCTTTAATAGATTCTTTATTTATTCCTCGTTGAATTTTGCACAAAACCGAAGCCACCTTGGACAATGAGGTCCATGTGATGTGGTGTGGTCAGCAACTCAGCATTTCGCAGAATTTTTTGTTCGGATAATCCATTTTTTATTCGAAATTACATAAATATATCTGTGGGAAATTTTTTTACAAAAATAGGCTCCAGTCGCCGAATGGTTGGGCGACAGGAGCCTATCGCCTAACTGCATCGCGACACGATGTCTCGCAGCACGATGAAGCGACTACATCCAGTCGCTCTTCCGTTAGGCGACTAACATGCAGTCGCCATCCCGTTAGGCGACTAACATGCAGTCGCCATCCCGTAGGGCGACTTCATGTAGCCCCCGTGTATTGTTTTAGATTTTGTGAATTTTGTAACGTTGAACGGGTAAAAAATACGGTGAAGTTGTAATAAAAGTTTATGTTCATTGTATATTGTAGGTGTGTAAAAAGTTTTAAATTTTTTTTTCATGAAAGATTGAGTACAGAACGATCGATACATACACTGTTAAGTGAGATAGTTTATGTGCGGAGAGAGATAATAGACTTCTGAAAATTTAAATAAACTTCATAATATAACTGTGAGTAACATGCCGCATGTTTTTTCATTACATGCATAACATATATAGCATCTGCAGCGTCGCCTCACTAGTCACCCTGGTGTGCCCCGTCACCGCGCCCGCGTCCTCCCATACGGCCTCGCTTGGCCCTCCTCCGGTGCAACGGGTTAGGACGATCCGAAAAAGTAAAATGAGGAGGATGTCTATCCCGCCCCCGCGCTGGTGGAGTCAGCTGCACCTCTGGCTGTGTGCTCTCCGGTGCACCGGGGAGGGCACTGCCAGAGATAACCTCCGATGCTACGTCGGAGAAGTGTCCAAGCCACTCCGGTGTAGACGCGAAAAACTGGTCCACTTCGTCCGGGCCTGGGGAGACGCCGTGCTGCTGGTAAGTACCTGCAATATTAATAACGTTAGTTCGTTGCATGTCGTCTTCGGATAAACACGATATAAGAACCTCTGCGTACTCGTGGCCGGCGCCATCTGCGTGGGAAGACGGGGTGTGCGTAGGCGTGAAGTGAACCGCCGAGGAGGCCCCGCCAGCCGAACCCCGCTGCTCCGGGTGAGGTGGTGGAGGATGTATCCACGTAGGTGCACGAGTAGTGCCACGCTGGTCGGGGTGGACGAGCGATCGGCGGTGGGCGTGGAGACCGCCGGTAGCCTCGCAGGGACGATGAGGCTAACGATCGTCTACACCCGTCGTGCATCCGACGCGCAAAGCTGATGCCCTCCTCATGGGTCAGGTGCGCACCACTGGAGAGCCTCTCGATCGCCCCGAGTCGGCGCGATAGGCGTAACCGATGTCACCGACACAAAGACATGAAATGGTCGATTATCGAAACGACATTACCATTTGGGAATCTTTGAAATGACATGTAACGTACCACGAGGTGAGCGTCGCGCGCGAAGTGCGCGGGGTACGTGTCTGTCGGAGCGACGACATATGTGGCAGGCGGGTCTACCACATATACGAGCCTGGTACGGGTCTGCGGCTGGTACCAGCGCAGTACTCGCGTACTCCTGGCGTCGTCGACGGCCGTCCTCCTCCACGCGGTCGTCGGCGCACCGCCATCGCCGACCGGGTGCATCCTCAACGACCATCCGTGCCTCTTTTCACTCCTTCGCGCGCGTACTCGCGTATAGAACCATTACTGGATGTGAGATACTTGCGAACGCAGTAGTAAGTATGTAAATATTTAGCACAAACGATCACTCACCCGTGCACGTAGCGCTGAATCGATGGTCCGACCGTACAGAACCGCCGCCGCGTTCGAATCGCCGCATCACCGTGGGGTGAGTAGTCCTCCACGTAGATGGGATACACGAGCTTTCGACGGGTGAGCCAGAAAGCCCGGTCACGCCAGCAAAGTGAGGACAGCACGCCAGGAGCACGGGCTCGAACTCATCAGATCTGCGTCGGCTCCCGCCAAGACGTCGTCGGTGTGATGCGCCGAGCCGCTCCACAAAGACCCAGACGCTCGCGTGACTCGCACGCGCGCGAATCACACTGCAAGAAATATAAGTTGTTTAGAATGACGATCGTCCATAAGAAAGAAATAGTTGATCGTGATAATACTTACTCGACGACGGCACGGATAGAACCCATCGTCGGCGGTCGACGTCTCCCATCGAAGAAAACAATGGCGGCGCTCGGTCGGCGGCGAGCGCGTTTGTATCCACCTCGCCGCCAACGGTTCGGCGATCGAATTTCAGTCGCCAACGGTTGGCGACTTCCTGCGCCGCGAACCGTTGGGTGACTGAAGTTAATCGCCCAACGGTTCGTAGACTCTCCAGCTGTCGCGATCCGGTTGGGCGAAAAGCTCCAGTCGCCCAACCATTAGGCGACTGGAGCCTATTTTTGTAAAAAATTTTCCCGCGGGTATATTTATGTAATTTCGAATAAAAAAATGGATTATCCGTACAAAAAATTCGCATTTCGCAGCCCAAAACGCGGCTGCGAGTTCACCCTTTTTTTATTTTTGCCTTCTTCTAGGTTTGAAACACAGAATTAATTAGTACGCCTTATCTTTAAAACATACTCCGTTTAAAATCTAGTTATTGTAGAAAAACTGAAAAGCAGTTTTTAGAAACTAAAAAAAATGCTCATAGTTTGAACACAAAGAAAAATAAGAGAACTTGCCACTGCACATCGCATTCAGGGAATATATCCAGTGCAATGCCCATTTCAGTGATAACATGCTAATGGCACTGAGGACCGTTGGATCCAAGCCGAACGGCCATGATTCAAGTGGGGGAATGCACGGCTCACTTATGGTTATTTGTGGATAACCCCGCGCAGCTTTTTGTTCTGTCACAAAATTAAACCCCCTCGCCCACCTTCGGATAAACCCCCCACGCGCAAAGCTCTAGGGTTAGGGAACCAGGTGTAAGATCAAGGAGGTTGACTAGAGGGAAGAATGGGCGGTTTTAAAAATTATCTCTTCCATTTCAATTATTTCTATTAGACTAAAACGAAGTTAATAATGCGGAAACTTAATTCAATTTAGTATAACACAAATACAACCTAAATCAATTAGGTTCACCTAATTGCACTGAAACAGAACCGAATGTTCAAAAAATTGAGATTTCTTCTTGAATTTAATTCCTTGAGTTTCCCCAGCCAATTCTCCTCCAAACCACTTCATCCAAGCCCTAGCTCTCGTGCTGCATTGCTTCAACTGCGGATTTTTGCGCAATCACTGATCAACGCTCGAAAATATCCCACTGCCGCCCGATATTTTTCCACCGCCTCTTCCTTCCGTCTCACAGCCGACAAGCCGCAAGAAACACAACGCCCGAGGTGCTAGCTCAACCTACCGACCTCTCTGCCGCCAAGGGTGAGCCTCCCCAAAGCCCCCCGAGCCTTCTCGCCTTGACCATGCGCCAATTGCCAATTGGGTAAGCCAATGTTCCGACCGCCTTAGGCTTGCTATAAAAGCCCCCAAGCCCCTCCATTGAGATGCACAGGTGCCTAGACATGCCATCCACACCCCTATCGCCCCGATAACCGTCGCTTCACCGTCGATTACTGGAAAAGCTCCTTTTCTTTTCTTTTTTACTTCTCTAAGTACAATATCTAATCATTGGACCCCTATTTATAGATTAGATAGAGAAATGCCCACCATGGACCAGATCTGCAGACCTAGACTCAATTTCCCAATAGGACCTACCATGGCGCGGCTCGGTGGAGAACTGGAGATGCATGCAACAACCAGCTGCCAACCAACCAAGAATCACGAGCGTGGCGCAGATTCCTCGCGCCAACGCCGCACGAGCAGGGGAGAGCATCTGCAACACACAAGAAATGGCGGGCCGGCCCACGCTAGTTGGGTTTCCCAGGCGGCTCGTTTACTGGTGGAAGGGCCACGGCCCAATGGATGTGCATATTAATTTCTGTTTATAGCTTCTACTTAGAGTAATTGAAAGTTAATATAAATATATGGCTTCTCAAAGCAACTTCTTCATTCCTTTTGCTTCCATCTCACTGCAGAGATAAGTCAAAGGGGGTCAGGGAGTACCACACACTCTACCCCTCTCGCTCCCGTCTCACGTACGTATCTCTCTTTCACTTTTTTCTCGCGTACGCATATCTCTCTCATTATTCCCACCGCTCACGTGTTTCTTTTAAAAACTATTTTTTCAGTCAATATTACTTATTTTTAATCAAAAGCTATAAAGTACAAAGAAGACCGAATTGCCTTGTCCGCCTGGCTACTGCTCAGGCTAGGCGGGACCGAAGCGGTGGAGCCCGAGTGGAGCATAGCTGGCCCAAAAGCACCAGCCCAACTGATGTTGTGCGTCCTAAGGATGGTGCGTACGCGTAGCCAGCCTAGTAGAGTTTGAGCATTTTTGCCCAAGCGAAGGAGCAGTAGCGCCATATTTGCCCCCAATATTTCTAAGGAATTCGACATGATTATTTATTTGTTCGGTTTTGCTTATTGGTGTTGTGCCAAACCTTTTAGATAAGAATCTTCCATGAAGATCTTAATCCTCTAGGATTTCAATTTTTTTCTCTCCGGTTCAAACATCTCTTAAATTTATTCCTGCACGAACTAGGTGGCCTTTTGTAGGACTTCAAGCGTTTTTATCGACAAATTTTCGTAAACAAATACGATTCTATGTTTAGGACAAACCGAATTGTGCTGTCAAAAAAGACACGCAAACGGCAAGCGACACAACACATTCAGAAAGAAGCAAATCGTGCATGCAAAGTAGAAACTATGGAGGATCCGTGCATCTCTAGACGTCAGCCGAGGCAACGTTATCGTCGTCGACGTTCTCCTTGGAGATCTCCTCGAGCGACTTGCCCTTGGACTCCGGCACCAGCAGCGACATGAGCATGCCAAGGAAATTGGTGCCGGCGAGCACGAAGAGCGCGTTGCGGATGCCGATGCCCCGCGAGTACCCCGCGTCGGGCTTCTTAGGGTCCTGCGCCGCGTACAGGAACCCGAACGCGCCAATGATCGCGCCTGCCTTGCCGGCCGCGGCGGAGATGCCGTGGCACGTGGACCGGAGCCTCGCCGGGAAGATCTCGGCCGGCACGATGAACGTGGTGCTGTTGGGCCCGAAGTTGGCGAAGAAGAAGGTGAGCCCGTAGAGCACGACGAAGCCGGTGTGGTGCGACGGGTGCGTCCAGTGCTCGTACGGCGCCGCGAGCGCGAGCATGAACACGGTCATCATGGCGAAGCCCGTGATCTGGATCCAGAACCTGCCGATGATGTCGATGAAGGCGACGGTGAACCAGTAGCCCGGGATGGTGCCGCAGAGCGCGATGAGCGCCTGCGCGCGGGCGATGCGGTACAGCTCCTCGATGGCGTTCATGGTCCTCGCCGGCGGGATCCACCCGACCTTGCTGAAGATGTCCTTCTGGAACAGGTTCTGGCTGTAGAAGGCGATGTCGAGTAGGAACCACGTAGTGGTGGTCGCTAGGATGTGCAGCCCGTGGCGCCGCAGGAACTGTTGCGAGAAGAGGCCCCAGTTGTCGGCGGCGACCACCTGGCACTCGACCTGCCCCTGCTCCTCCGCGATCTCCTGGTTGAGCACCTTGGACATGTCAGCCGCGGCCTGCTTCGCGTTGCGGGCGATGAGCGCCGTGTACCGCGCCGTCTCGGGCATCTTCATGCGCCAGTAGTAGGTGAGCGCGGCGGGGATGGTGCCGAACATGAGGATGACGCGCCACACGTAGTCCGCCTCCGGCACGAGGGATGCCTTGGCGTCGACGTAGTACGGCGGGGCAGGGTACGCGTTCCGGAATGCGGCCGAGACGACGAGCGCAACGATGGTACCGAAGAGGATGCCGAATCCCTGCATGGCGAACACGGCGGCGATGAAGGCGCCGCGGGTCTTCTTGTTCGCGTACTCCGACATGATGGTGGCGCTCAGCGGGTAGTCGCCGCCGATGCCGAAGCCGAGCCAGAAGCGGAAGAAGCATAGCGTCGCTACGACACCCTTGGCCGTGTGCCCGAACGAGAGCCCGGACGCTACGGAGCAGAGCACCATGAGGATCAGCGTGAAGCCGTAGACGCTTTTGCGGCCCAGCTTGTCCCCGAGCCATCCGAAGAAGAGCTGGCCGGCGAGCGTGCCGCAGAGGGCGACGCCGTTCACGGCGGCCGACACGTTCGGAGGCAGGGTGCCGGGGTCTTTATGGGTAGGGTCGGTGTAGTAGATACGGCCGAGCAGCTTGGTGACGAGCGCGATGCAGAAGAGGTCGTAGGCGTCGGTGAAGAAGCCCATGCCCGCGATCACGATGGCCATGAAATGGTACCACTGCGTCTTGGCCTGGTCGAGCGTGGCCAACACGTTGAGCTGCGCGCCGGCCATGGTGATCTCAAGCTCTCCGTCCAACTTCTTCTCTTGCTCGTCAAGCTGCCACAGCTACAAAGTTACAAACTTTAGCTCCTTTCAAGTTTAACAAGATCTCGTCTGCTAAATATTCCATCTAAACGAACTGCAAAAAATTCACGAAAACAGAAATGCAGATACGAGGCTTGTTCCAGCTGATCGTTGAATATTTCTCTGGGTGACAGAGAATAAACACTACTCTGCTAGTCTAAGCATCAGCTTACCTCGAGGAGATAGAGGAGATTGACTCAAGATTGGGTGCTTGCCTTCTTGGTTGATTTCCTGATCGGTGCTGTGCTATATATGCTGTGCTATATATATGGCCATTTAAGAGCATCTCCAAGAGATACTCTTTCTCACCCTCTATCTTTAAATATTAGGTATGAAAACTAAAAACAAGCCTCCAACAGATACTCAAAAACACATCTAATAATTTTGGTACTCCACAATTGAGGTGGATCACCATCAAATATACAGTGCCTAGATGGTAATTTTAGGGATCCAAGTTTAGAGGAGCTGCTGAAGGAAGGGAAAGATTTAGAGGATAACTTTTTAAGAAGATTTCTAATATGAAATTTTAGAGAATAAAATATTGAACCTCTCTTGGAGATGCTCTTAGCCATACAGGCCGGCAAGATACAAGCTGCCAATCTCACATTGGCTTGTTGCGAGTATAAAATATCCTTTGTACCGCATTGCATGTCTCCGTACGTTACCAAATGGTCCTTGACGTACTACTTAAAAAAATAGACATATTCAAAAGTCAAATATCTTGCTTTGAGAGCTACAGCTAGCTTGGATTGCATTTCTATTAGAAGGATGTAGGAATGTCAAATTAAGGGCCTGTTTGGATCCCCTGCTCTAAACTTTAGAGCTCTAAACTTTAGAGCTAAAGTCTCCAAACAGGTTGTCTAAAGTTAGCTCTAAACTTTAGCCCACCTCACATTAGAGCTTTAGATCTCAAAACTGAACTAAAGTGCTCTAAAGTTTTTAGAGCTCTAAAGTTTAGAGTAGGGGATCCAAACAGGCCCTAAGTTAGGAGGTTTGACTTTGAAATTCCAATATAGAATTGTAATCTGAATGCGCATAACCTCCTACTGTGCATGTACTGTCTTTCACAAACCATCAGAATTCAAAAATTTTAAATTCAGAAAGTTTCAGAATAAAATCACACAGAAGTTTTGCAATTGTCATACACTATGTTCAGCCCAGACGCCACTTGACATATATACTGAAGTACTAATTAGATCATTGACCTTCGTTTTTTTGGTTTGCAATCCATCTGGCGAGCCACAGCTAATAGAATCGCCGCATTGGAACGTACGCATGAGATCAGTACGGGATGCGGGTAGTACTAATTAACTAATATAAAGGCTTTCGTTTTATGGTATGCAATCCATCTGACGAGTAACAGCTAATATAATTGCGGCATTAGAACGTATCAATGAGATCAGTACGGGATGCGGTTAGTACTAACTAATGGGAGTGACTATTACACAGGCGACTGAAATTTTTTTATCTTTCAGTCACTTGAAGTTGCACTCTGAATCACCTAAAGTTGCAGGTGTTTTTTTTAGGGAGGCTGCAATTTCAGTTGATTGAGAGTGCAATTTCAGATCATCTGAAGTTGCACTCTGAATCACCTAAAGTTGCAGCTGTTTTTTTTAAGAGAGGCTGCAATTTCAGTTAATTGAAAGTGCAATTTCATGTGACTGAAAGATAAAAAAAATTCAATCGCCTATGCAATAGCAAAATTGCTAATATAAAGGCCTTTAGTTTATTTCAAACTTTGTCAATGCGAGAAAAACATGCGAAGATCCGAATATGCGAGCGAACCTTGCCTATTTATATGTGATCATTGCATGGCCTTGGTCTCCACGCTAATACCGCCGTAAACCCATAACTAGCCCTCTTTGATTTAAAGGAATTTTTAGAAAAGGAATTCAATTCAAAGAAAATTTCCAAAGGAATTTCATAGAATAGAAAAAATTCCTACAAATTTTGGAGAAATTTTAGCATGAGGTCTAACCTCATGTTAGCAATTCCTTTGAGAGTTTTAATGTACATTCTCTAGTCCTCTCTTTATTCTCTCTCTAATCAATTAATATTTAATCTCAAAGTTCATGTATTTTTCCCGTGAGGCAACTAAACAAATTTTTTGAATAATTTCTGCGGTTTTATTTCGTGCAGGATTTAACAAGCTATGACATTCTAATCCTACATTTTTTCTATTCTTACTTTTTAGAATCATGTGAATCAAAGAGGCCAGGTCACTCAACTTAATTATTTTAGAGTGATATTTTCCCTCTGCAGCTCACCTTGCTAGATCAAATGTTGCAATAGTTATCATTTGACATTCTTTTCGAGACGTACATCATTTGCCAGTTTTCGAAAAAAAATAGTGATTATAATCAGCTTACTACTTTAAAAATACAGATTCCAAAACGAAGAAGCCAGATGGGATAGGTTCATTTTGTGCAATGCATGCTCGATCATGACCATTCTCTGGTTAGTATGGTGTGGTTTAAAGATGGAATAAGTCTACTTCACCCCTCTCAACTATCGTGTTGGTCTAAATTTCAGTCTCTAACTACGAAAACGGATAACCAACACTCCTTTAACTATCAAACCTAGACAACTTACCCCAAACTATTTCACCCCGATTTTCATCCACATGATGCTGATATGGTAGTGGTTTTTGACAAGTTAGGTGGGTTTTTGGTGACATCGACACTAGTCCCATGGCATTGCGCCATTGCCTGCCGTCTCGTCCCAACAACTGCCTGGCATCCACGGACGCACCGTCGGCTGGTCTAAGCAAGACGCTACTTGACAGCATCTCCGGTGAGGTGCGGGAGGGCAAGATGTTCACCGTCATGGGTGCCAGCAGGTCAAGCAAGTCCACGCCGGTGGACTCACTCACCGGTCGCATCACGCTCAATGGTGAGCCCCTCTATGGCCACCACCTCTGGGCCATCTCTACTTACGTCATGCAGGACGACCTGTTGTACCCAATGCACACTGTGCATGAGACGCTGCTATTTGCTGCCAAGTTCCACCTCCTGCACACGTTCTCTTTGGCCAAGAAGTGCGCCCACGTTGATGTGGGCAGCAGCCATGACAAGCAATGGCGGTGAGGTCCGACGAGGTCCCGAGACGCGCTACACTGTCATCCCCATGGTCTACCGTTTGTCACATCCTGATTTCAATTGCAGTCATCATGAGCTTCTAGATCTGGAGCGCGAGGGTGAAGAGGCCTGTGGGCGGTGCATCAGCGATGGGGAGTGTTGAGGAGGCAGCGGTCAAGGGCAGGGAGGGGAAGGTTGATGGGGAGCACAGATACAGCAAGGGTCGGGAGCGGGGAGAATCTGAGGATGAGGACACATCGCTACTAACGGTGGCCTGGCAGAGGAGTACGAGGGCGGATCGATGTCCACGAGGTGGGAGGAGGAGCCCATGGCGGCAATGGCGCTGAGGATGGCAACCTCGTGGGCTGCGACGCTAGCATCCCATGGCACCAGCCACTTGAAGAAGGACGGCAACGCGCTGCTCCTTCCCCAACTCCCCTAGCTCTGGCCTCCTCCCCTAGCTATGCGCTCACCTCCCTACATTCGCGCTTTTGCCTTCCCTAGCTGTGCATCGCTTCCAGCTGGGAGTTGCGCCGCCATCACCGCTATCAACCCTCCCTCACGTGCCCCGAGCTTGAATCTGGCGATGCTGCTCACGGTCGGTGGAGGTGTCTGTTGCGCAGCGTGAGCACCATCGGACTGCTAAACCACTGTTTGACCCTAGGCTCGCTAAACCAACAGCTCGGCCCCCAAGTAGTTGGGTCACTATACTCGCAAGCCTAACTGGTAGAGCAACAACCTTATAAGCGGTCTTAAGCTATCACTCTCCCAAAAGACTAGCCTGATAGATAGGTACACCATCACCCTCATAAACTATGCTCTGTCTCCTCCCACAAATGATGTGAAACTATCCCAACAAATCTTTCCCTCACACATCGGGTGTGCTCCCCCAACAACTATGAGGCATGAGATGTATCCGGAATACCTAGGCTCTGGTACCAATTGCTGCGCAGTGTCAACGTCGTTGGATCACAAACCAGCATCCGACCCTAGGCCCACTAAACCAGCAGCCTGGCCCTAGATAGTTGGACTGCTATAACCGCAAGCCCAACCAGCAGAGCAACAACCTTAAGGGTCATGGCCTCATGGGCCATCTCCCTAAAAAGACTAGTCTAATAAGTGGATACACCCTCACCCTTCTAAATTATGCAATGCCTCCTCTCACAATCGATGTGAGACTATCCTAACAAATCTCTCCTTCACACATTAGGCATGCTCTACGGCAACCATGAGGTCTGAGATGTATCTGGGAAAGCTGGGCTCTGATAGCAGTTATTGCGCAACGTTAACACCATCAGACTGCTAAAGTACCATTCGACCCTGGCTCACTAAACTAGCGGCCTAGACCTAGATAGTTGGGCCATTATACCCGCAAGCCCAATAAGTTGTCTTGGCCTATCTCTCCCCAGAAAGGCTAGCCTAATGGTGTTGACGCTGCGCAACTGTGTCGCATGTGGGCAACGGGTAGCTCGGCTCGTGGCCAAGGGAGGCAAGCGAAGCAGCTCGCTGCTAAGGGAGTAGCGTCGCATGGGGGAGGTGAGCGCGTGTAGCTTGTGAGCGCGGGAGGCGACAGCTCAGCATCTAGGCGGAGGTGGCGCATGGCGAGAGAGGAGGGCAGTGTGGTTTGCGATCGGGGGAGGCCATGGCACAGATCCTAGTTGGAGGTGGCGCGCAACCAGGGGAAGAGGTGGTGCAGATCCAATAAGAGTCAAGCCACTGGCCTCGGCCTCCTACTCTTGATAGCCATGGAGAGAGAGTGCCATGAATAGCTCACTACTGGTGTTCAGGAGGAAGGAAAAAAGAGAAAACAGGAGGAGGGGAAGAAATGGAAAGGGAAAAAATAGAGGAATTTTTTGCTAACTCAGCTGGACATATGCACATAATAGGAACACCATGGCAACAAAATTTGTACACATAAATGCCACGTTAACAAAACAAAGATGGTTTTGATCTCAGAGGGTAAAGTGAACAGTATTAAAAGTTGAAAAGATCATATCCATTTTTATAGTTTATGGTTGATTTCTAGACTTCCTCAAAAGTTCAAAGGGCTCAAAGGGTAAAATGGTCTTATTTCTTTAACGATTTGTCCTCACACAGCCACACTGCTAGACGACTATCCAGTACTTCACATCACGATTGATCAATTGGAGTGCATTTGTCAACTACTTAAAAATGAGTAGACTTTCGCCCCTCCGGCTGTTACTAACTCATATAACTGCAAGAAATTTTAAAAAAAAACACCATCTTGCAAAAGTAAAAGATGTAACATGGCAAGATATACGTAACTCCTCGAAACAAGTTGCAAACGCATAGGCACAGACTCACCGTAATATATAAGTAGAATTGTGCAAATTACTTGTCTGTTAGCCATATGATTTTAAATGAGTTGACATTTTTAACTTGTTGGCAGCTGACTTCAATATCCTATGAACAATTTTTTTCTTAATACAACTGCTGCTAGCCAAACTCAAATTAAAACAGATCAGACGTGATGCTACCAAATTTTGCTAATGTGGACAAGCCTATCTGAAAAAAATGCACGGGATTTTACAAGAGTACACCAGCATGTCTAGAACATTAACAACCTGACAGCCTTATTTCTCAATGCCTATAACATTTTCAATGCAAGGACCAGCCAAAATTTTACAGTTCACACCTCGCAAAAAAAAGATTACAGTACACAAGGGGTACGCGCCAGCGTAGAACTTGAGACATACATATAGATACAACTTTTATTTGGTTATACAGAACAAGCTAGATATACATAATTACCCTTCCCTAAGAGAAGAAAGAATATAATAGAACACAAATGCCAACTCAACTAGATACAAAATGCACAGATCAAGAAGGGAACTCTTCCACAGAGGACAAAGAGATTGTACAGAGTGGTAACCGAGAAGCTCAGAATAACAAGTGATTATATATCAACCTGATGGTCTTTGGTAGACATGCTTTGTCCGAGGGTCAACGATTATGCCCTTCCCGCCATTCACTTCGAGGTCATGCCTATAGGATTGGCTACGTGAGTACCGAACCTAGTTTAACTAGCATGCCTCTAAAAAAAGCTAGAACAAATTGTATAGACTGCTTACTGAAAGACAAAATCGGGAATGGTTAGTTGTTCCCGTGGCACATATCTGAACAGCTGCACAAGTCTGTCAACACAGACAACTTTCTTCCAGACCTAATTGAAACAAAAAAAGATGCTGGAATTTCAAGGAAAAATCATGCCAAAGAATCAAAAGAAAAGGATGAGCTGCAAATGCAAGTACCTCTCCATCGACAAAAAGCTGCAACGCCAAAATAGCTGTCCTCAGTCCCAACGTTGGGTGGAGTACATATATAGCCTGTGGAGATTGATGCCATCAAGAGTTCATATTTTCCAAATAGATAATTAGAACCACACAATGAGATCAAATGAGATACTGACACGAAGATTTCGCCGATGCTTCCGACCTAGTATTTGTTGTAACCGCTTCATGAATCCTAAATCTGGCTGTCTGTGAATTCAGTTAAAAGAACTAATGTTACATGCACTGAGATTCAGATAGGCATGCAATTTACTCCTGAAGCTACTTATCCAACACTTACACTTGTACGGATGCTGCTGAGTGGAAATAGACAATTGTGTAAGGATTTTGAATCAAAGGCTCAAACTCCTGCAAAAAGGCATATTATGATCCTGTCAGAATTTACTGTCCAAATGCGCCAAAACAAGATGAATGAATAGTGTACTATGCAAAGACGCATCAATAATGACCATAGATAGGCAAGAGTTTGAGTGATGAATCTGCAGATCCATTGACATAGTTCATGTAGGGATTCTTGCAATATGATGCTTAAACGAGTCCTGCATTAAGTCATTCAAATATTTTTGGATTTGTTCCATAGATGCCTTGGCTTGGATTTGTTAGTTGTAGTCCCAGCCCTCAATTTTGTCAAATTGCAGATATATCTAAATCATATAATATTGTATATTTAGTTTCTTCAGACCAATTTGACAGCTTGAGAAACTAATACATTTTGAGGCAACAAAGGTATTGTATATTGATCCCTGCAAACCCATGATATCAGAGCCAGCTGGATGGAGTGTAAGGAACTTGTTTTGTTGATCAGCATGTTCTTAATTTTGGAAAAGTCCAGGCTGATTCATCGATAAATTAAAACCATCTATTTGGCACGACGCAGTTGGAAACTTGGGATATACATACATAAATATTTCTAATTTCCTTTCTGGAAGCTTCCACAATCCCACCACATTTCTGTCATGAACCTTAGTTCATGAGGGATAAATACCACCGAGAGGATAGCCGGATGGCGTCGGCATAGAGGGAGAGAGAGAGACTCAATGAGGAAGACTATGATAATTCTTTGCTTGATTCCAATAGCATGCGGTAGCCCTCTTAGAGCAAGTATTATAAGAGGCTGTAAGCTGGCTGTATGCTGAGGTGCAGGAGAGAGAGAAGGAGAGAGAAGAGAGGTGGGCTGTAAGCTTACAGCCAGCTGAAGCACAAGAACCAAGAAACTTTGTGAGAGGAAGGGGTAGATCATACAGCCTTCAGCTGGCTGTAACTACTATATGAGTAGGCTGATAAATGGGTTGTAAGTATCCATACAGCCAGCTGAAGGCTGTATTATAAGACTTGCTCTTATATAGATGACTCCCCCCAACAGATGTAATCTAACTCCAATCATATCTCTAATACAAGGAAATCAATCTCTAACTCAAATAGAAACCAATCTCTAATTCCTAATAATAACCCGGCTGGGCCCAAGGCCCACGCCTATAACACTTTCAAATCAATTATAAATATATGATCTCACTGAAACAAGAAATTGCCAACTAATGAACTGTCTCAGGTATGAGGAATGCAGCATCAACCTTTGGTCTCTGCTGTCAATGTAAATTCTAAAGCTCCTTTTTTAAGGGGAAAAAACTAAAGTTCTAAGCAACAAAGAATCATCATCGCAAGATATGCCAAATACAAATTGTTTTCATCTCTTTTGTAAAGAAAAATCACAGTAAAAATGGTAACAATAATCAGCTTGTGGATCAGGAGTCAACAACAAAGGATTGGACAAGCTGAGCAACTTCAATACTCCCATATAAGAGTGTTGAAAACCCATAACTGATAAATGCAACGTCAGAAGTCATAGCTGACCTTTGTGGGTGTTTGCAAGATCAACCATGTACTCATGTTTCCAATGTTACATGGAAAGCAATCAGACCTTTTTTTCTATATATCTTTGTTGTGCAATTCAAGTGTCTAAGCAATGTTAAGGATCTCTTTGTTGTGCAATTCAAGTGTCTAAGCAATGTTAAGGATCTCTTTGTTGTGCAATTCAAGTGTCTAAGCAATGTTAAGGATCTCTTTGTTGTGCAATTCAAGTGTCTAAGCAATGTTAAGGATCAATTACCTTTATTACAAATAGAACAAATCGTTCAAGATCCAAACAGCGAAGAAGAAAGTGAGCACCAACAACAACCATAACTGGATGTCCTTCACTATCAACACCACCTCGGTAACTGTAATTGGTGGAAAACATCAAAACACAGGCAAATGGTACATTGGTAAAAGGAAAACTAAGCTATGGCAATCAAACTAAAGATATTTTTTTTAAAAAAAACCAAACTATGTAAATTTACATACATTATTTTCATTTCAGCAATCTCTGAAAGATTAAGAGAATTTGCTTTAGCAAGGTATCGTGAGTGAAGTGAATATTCTTCGGCAGCTGATAATGGGGGACCACCAAGATCACCAAATCCAAGCAACTTAGCACAATTAAATCCCTTGTTTGCCTGAGCAGACTTTTCCCATTGCTCCTTGCGTCGGAGATCTGGATCTTTAATTATTGACATGAAGGCAGGATCCAAATATGAATCCAACTTGAAAGAATTCCTGTTTAGAGACCAGCTAAAATCAGATAACCTCCAACTGGGAGACAAATGAGCATACAATACGCATCTAATGAAAAGAGTATCTCAAAGGTAGCACAAATGGTCATTTCTGCCAACCATCAAGATGAAGAAGATCATGTAGTTTTTATGTCACCTTCTACGTGTCAATCCAGAATCAGAAAGAGGAATATCTACAGGCACAGGAACTGCAGATTTGCTATTTGTTGCCCCAGCAGGCAAGGGTTTTATTCTTATTTTCCTTTCATCTATTATTGTCTCACCATTCTCATCACCAACATCAGCTGGAAGTTTTAATGAAGCAATCTCTTCCTCATGCTTGTCCCGAGGGAAATATAGAGGAAGCAACCTGCAGAATGCAATATTGTCAACCTATGTAGGAATCTATCATATTTAACAAGTATTAGTGGATTTCAGTCTTAAGTACCGCTTATAAATCTCTGTCTCGGATGAAGATGTAGTACAAAAGACAACAGCAGTTATTTTGTCATTTTGCTTTTCCAGAAAACGTCTTACAGTTCCTGTTCAACCTCATCCAAAAGAAGATGGGAATTAGAAACTAGAAAAGGCTAACTGTGGTACAGACAGATCATTAACACAGATAAAATCTAACTTTTGGAACCATAACATAAGAGCCTTAGAACACATCAATCAATAGTAAAAGATAAAAGAGAAAGAAAATATTGATCAGAAAACTCACTTATTGCCACATGAGCAGCTGGTTCACGAGGGTAGTTTTTGGCTTCTGTGTATATGCAACCCATAGCAATGCTAATAATATGGAAGGCAAAAATAAATTATTTAACCTTGTAGAAATTGCACAAAAACATCAAAATTTAACCTAAATAAAATGCATTAAAGCTTTCAACATACCTTTCAAGACCATTCTCAGTGAGTAGTTCCAAACAAGACCTGTAGCAGTGGCTAAGTGCATTCTCTGCAGCTGTGTGATATTTGACAGCATATTTAGGGCCCACTGTATGGATGACCTTCCTGCAAAACCAGTTGATAAGCATTATAAGTTATAACATAAAGAAGAGCATGTATATCTCCTCCAAACCATATCATGAAATT
This sequence comes from Dendrocalamus sinicus, assembly GCA_036346575.1. Lineage (NCBI taxonomy): Eukaryota > Viridiplantae > Streptophyta > Magnoliopsida > Poales > Poaceae > Dendrocalamus > Dendrocalamus sinicus. The sequence goes on along the minus strand of CM070648.1, from coordinate 50,271,514 downwards.
AAACACCATTGTTGAGTGTAAAAAAGGTAGGTTCCGCTCTGATATACTCACAACAAGCATTTCTTCAAATGGAAATTGGTAAAGCTAAAATTGCATTGTTGGAGCAATTTACAGTCAATCTATAATAGGGGTATTACAGAAACGAACTGGAGCATATAATAGGGGTATTACAAGAACGAACTGGAGCATATACCATGAAAGGAGATAGTTATCCTGAGCACGTTATGGTTAGTCTATGGTGGGCATTGTGGCTGTAATAGCTGGTGCGACGATGCGCAGCCAGAGTAGGAGTTCATTATGGTCATCGTAGTTTGGGCCAGATAAGTTTCTCCAGCAAATTGTTGCATCTGTAAATATCACATAACTAATAACGGTAAAAATTCATCAGCAAATGCAACAATCGCCTGCCAAAATTTCACAGATACGCAAAGTAGTGTAAAATATGTAACTACAAAAGCATATGTTTATATTGAACTCAAAGTGCAACTGTACAAGCATGACTGATCCCATGCACTTCTCTAATGAGCTAACATTGTGTATATATCCAATGGGCACTCTTTGATTAAGCATTATAACTTCAGTATTAGTTGCCCAACTGCATTTTTTTGGGGTGAAAACAGAGTCCGGAGATGGAAGCTATCTCATTTACCGGAAAAAAAAAGGTCGCCAACTACATTTCAAGATTCAAGAGGCTCGTGCTATTCTAACCTCTCTCCATTTTCAAATAACCATGACATCAGCAAGCATTACATATGTAGCACAACTACTAAGCGCCCATCACAACAAAATAAAATCACCAACCTAGCAGGCAGATCATATGCATTGGTCATCTTCGCCGTACCAGTCCGGCACCCACCCTGCACATCATCCATACAAACAAAAGCCATCGTATGATCCCCATTCCAAATCCAAATACGCTCCTAAAACAGCAAAAAGCCAAACCGTACCAAGGTGGCGCACTCCGCGGCGAGCCCTGGCCCCGCCGCTGCATGCAGGCCCGGACTACTATGCGCCTCGTCCAAGCTCTACAACAATCACAAAACCACGAATCATTAGCATCTCAATTATAACATTTGCAGAACCTGAATGCGAAACCGAACGGAATTCCAACCTCGTTGGTTGAGTTGACGACGGCGTCGACCTCGAGGATCCACGGGTGGCCCCGCCATAGGTAGATCTTCGAGTTGATCTCGTGGTCGACGGGGAAGCGAGACGCGCCGCGCCCCCCGGCCCCGGCAGCCGCGTCGTCGCCAGTAAGGGGGTCGGAGAATGAGAGGAAGGACGACGCGGGGGTCTCGGATCCGGCGGCGGTGGGGGAGGAGGAGTAGATGCGCTTGTCGGGGTCGCTCCAGCGCGGGACCTGGTTGAGCGTCACGGCCGGCTCCACCCCGCCCTCGCCGGGCGCCATGGCCGCCGCTGCCGCCGCTGCCGCCACCACCGCCGGGGAGGCGGAGGCCGAGGCAGCCGCCAGCGAGCGGTGCTGCATGAGGACGGCCAGATCAGGGCCGCGAGGGCATGGAGATGAGAGAGGCGAGTTCGCGCGCGAAGGGGGAGCGGCCGAGCTGGGGAGAGGAGGTGACTAGTGCGAGAGAAGCTGGGGGATGGAGGCGAGGCGAGGAGGCGGAGGAGAGAGAAATAGATTATTATTATTATTATTATTATTATTATTATTATTATTATTATTATTATTATTTTGAGGCCTATCGAACTTGGCTCAAGCTCGATCCGTGCCCAAAGATGGACAAGCAGCGGAGGCCCGAGCCGTAGCTCAGTGGGAGGAGGTGGGGTGTTCGCCCTCTGGGGTGGGTTAGATTCCTAGGGTTGACTTAGGTTTCTCTTTTTTTTTCTAAACAGTATGCTATGGACTATGAAGAGAACGGAATCAGATTCTCTAAAGTCAGTAAAAACGACTTGTCTCTCCAGTCAAGCATCTAAGCCATCCAATTCGTATCCAACCGTGAGTCAAGAAAACTGGCCCATATCAGCCTAGTGGCTAGCGACTCCCTGTTTTTGGCGCCGGGTTCACACGTTTTTGGCGCGAGAGGTCTGCTGGTGCGCTCCATCGACAAACTGGGGAATCAGATTCTGGTGCCAAAATCTTTGCACTCATGTCATCTATTGCTGTGTACTTAAACTAGTGTTGTTCTAATTTGATTGTTTTTTTGCCCTCCCTTATTGGATTGTGCTGGAATTGATCGATTGAAGGAAAACTGATATGGAACTATGGAAGCTTGAAGGAAACATTAACTTGCTTGCATCAAATTAAAATTTGCATATTTAAGATGGACGAAAATAGGTGCGTAATGTCATGGTTGTTTCTTTTTATCCATCTAATTAGGGTATATATTTTAGTTGTTTAATTCGCCACCTAATATCATGTCATCTTTATTTGTTTTCTTGTAGGGAGGGCTTGCTTCCTAATCTTTTACCTCAAGTTGGCATGGAGTTCAGTACTGTAGATGAGGCTTGGATGTTTTGGATTAGCTATGGGGGTCAAAAAGGCTTTGAGGTTCGAAAAATGTACACAAACAAAAGAAAGTTAGATGGGAAAGTTAGGTCCTGCAGATATATTTGTGCAAATGAGGGCCATAGAAAGCCTGATAAAAGGGATCACCTAACAAAGTGTCCAAGAGCTGAAACTAGAACCAATTGTCAAGTTCGCATGGGACTTGTAATGGACAAGAATAAGGGAAATTATAAAGTGACTGATCTGATTTTGGAACACAATCATACCCTTCAGCTGCCACAAACCTCACACTTGATGGCATCCCAAAGGAAAATTTCAGAGTTACAAGGTTTTGAAATTGAGACGGCTGACGATGCAGGAATTGGGCCCAAAGTTGCACATGAGTTGGCTTGCATCCAAGTTGGTGGCTCAGCTAATCTCAGTTACACTCTTCAAGACCACAAGAACTATTTACGGGGCAAGCGACAACGGGAGATGGCATATGGTCAAGCAGGAAGCATGCTTATGTATTTTCAGGAAAAAATTGCCGAGAACCCATCATTTCAATATGCATTGTAGATGGATTGGGAAGAACAGATTGCAAACATATTCTGGGTTGATGCTAAAATGCTCACTGACTATGCATATTTTGGTGATGTTGTCAGTTTTGATACTACTTTTGGTACAAACAAGGAGAGTAGGCCCTTTGGCGTATTTGTAGGGTTCAATCATTTTAGGGAAACAGCGGTTTTTGGTGTTGTTCTCATGTATGATGAAACATTTGAATCCTTCAAATGGCTATTTGAGACCTTCCTGAGAGCCCATAATGGCAAGCAACCTAAAACAATATATACTGATCAAGATTATGCAATGGGAAAAGCAGTTAAGGAAGTTTTTAGAAGCATGGCATGGTGCATGCACTTTTCACATTATGCAGAATGCTGTCAAGCATCTAGCTGAACCGGACAATGAAGAATCAGGTGCTTCTCCCAAACAAGAAGTAGAAGACAGTAATAAAGAACCAAGTATTCTCGCAGATTTTAGTGCGTGTATGTATGAGTATGAAGACGAAGCAACATTTGAAGATGCTTTTAACATCATAAGGTCAAAGGCAAGCAAGCAAACTTGGTTGGATAGTATATACAAGGTAAGAGAAAAATGGGCCGAATGTTATATGAAGGATGTGTTCACATTAGGGATGAGAAGTACACAACTCAGTGAGAGTCTGAATAGCGACCTGAAGCGACATTTCAAATCTGATTTTTGATATAATCCGATTTCTTAAGCATTTTGAAAGGGTTGTGGAGTATAAAAGAAAGAAAGAACTGCATTCTGAATTTGAATCAAGGAAAAAATTACCTAGAATCAAAATGAGGACGCCTATGTTAATCCAAGCTAGCAAGTTGTACACGCCATCTATTTTTGAAGCCTTTCAATGTGAGTATGAGAGGTCAATGGTAGCATGCACCACAGCATTGGAAGGCAAAAATGAATATCTTGTAGCAATTGGCAGTCTTGATGAAAATTTTACCTTTGAGAAGGAGTACAAAGTTATTGGTGATCCTTTAGAGCAAACCAGTACATGCAGCTGTGGGCAATTCAATAGAATCGGAATATTGTGTGGCCATGCTCTAAAAGTCCTTGATTTGATGAATATCAAATCACTTCCCACACAATATGTACTAAAGAGATGGACACGAGAAGCACGCAGTGGAGCAGTACAGGACAACCACGGCCGAAACATAATAGAGAATCCAAAATTAGATGATATGCTTCGCTACAAATATATGACTCATAAATTTCTCAATTTGGCACATCGAGCTGCCACCATCCAAAGTGCACCTTATTAGTAAACAACACACTTGACATGCTCAAAGAAGCAAGTTGAAGAAGAAATCGAAGGTGTTACAAGCCCTATGGATCCCATCATCGCTCCCACCAATATTACTCCGCCTAATGAATTGTTGAGTACAGAAGCCTAAAGAAAAGGAGGTGGAAACAAAACCTCGAGCGCAAAAGAACTTGGCTTGACAAGAGGCGCAAGTTTACAAAAAGGAGGTAACAAAAAGAAAGCGGTTCAAAGGTGTGTGACAAGAAAAAGGAAAAGTTCAAAGGTTTGTGACAAGAAAAAGAAAAATGTTCAAAGGTATTTGACAACACAAAATATATTAGATTCTCTCTAATTGTATCCGCTACAAAAAGTTTCAATTGTATTAAACTATTTGATTCTCTTTTATCTGATCAGGAGCAACAAACTACAAAAGTGGCGATCGATGATGGCGCAACACTACCATATGCATGCAGAACCATACATCTTTGCTCGAGGAAGGGATCTCAAATCATACACGACCATCAATAGTTTCTCTCAACTATTGACGGTAATATTTCAAAGTAATAATTTTTTCTCTGAATCATACATGGTCACTATGTTGAATTATTTTTCTTCTATTTTTCAGGGAGCAATGACAGATGGTGTTATTGGTGAATTCTAGTAGTACAGATTATGTCCCCTCTGAAGTTGTCCTGCAATGACAGATGGTGTTCAGATAGTTTTGGTTTTGTGGTTCAAGTGTAATCAACCAAATGGAGCTTGCAGTAATATGCATCATTTTGTGCAGCTTGATGAAATTGCGATAACCAAAGAACATCTTTTGTGCAGCCATATGAAATTGCAGTAACCAGCAACATCTTTTGTGCATTCCATTCACAATAGCATTCCAAATCAATTTACAACACAATGGCGATATTTACAACTTCTATAGTCACAATTTGTTTGCTAGCACTTGAACAATTTACAGAAGGGATTCCCTTTATAGAACTGATAGCAATATGCAAACACATTACAGTCTCCTTCCAGCACTAAATCTTTTACAGACCACCGAAGAGCCAGTCCATGGGCCGGCAGGGCTGCGGCCACGAAACCAGAGCATCGCGGTGGCAGAGAGGGGAGCGTTGGCGAGGTGGGGAACGCCGCCGCCACAACCAGCCACGGGCTGGCAGCGTCTGCGACGACGACGCTCTACGGCTTGAGCGCGGTGGCGGGGGGCGGGTAAGGGGAGCGCTGGCAAGGTGGAAGCCCTGCTGAAGTGCCACGCCGTCGGATCAGGGAGGGGAGGGGAGCGCCGGCGAGGAAGGTACCTACGAGCGTCGCGCGGCGGCCGGTTGGGAAGGGGAACGCCGACGCAGCTATCGGCGACGGCGGCGGAGTCTGAACGAGTCGCGCCCAGGGACAGGGAGTCGCTAGCCACTGGGCTGATATGGGCCAGTTTTCTTGACTCACGGTTGGATACGAATTGGATGGCTCAGATGCTTGACTGGAGAGACAAGTCGTTTTTGCTGACTTTAGAGAATCTGATTCCGAAGAGAACACATATGTATGCGTATTCAGCAAGACAGTATGTATATATACTTTGGATGTTGTTGAGCCTCCATTTAGATCCTATCATATATACGGAATGCACATGCGTGTGTATACATAGGGGTGAAAAGTGGATATGAATTATTTGTATTATCCGACTATTATATTCGATATGATGTAAATATAGTATAGATTTTTTCATCCGATTAATAATTTCTATCCTATTCATATTCGAATTCACATAAAAAATATAGATGTGAATGTCGTATAGATTTTTACCATCTGAAATATTATTTTATTTGGACTATCCGTATCCGAATTTGACAAAGCAATACATATATTTTATTACAATACGACTAATTAGTTGGATAAGTTTTTTAATTGAACGTGAATTCATGTTTCTTTATATGAAATAAATAAATTAGAATGATTAAGCGTGATTGTATGAGGATAAAATATCATTAATGCTTTCATAGAACATAAATTATAAGGATATCTAGATCTGGCCGAATTAAGTAGATATTCGATTCGTATTCGTATTCGTTACAATATTCAATTCGTATTTAAGAATATTCGGATTCATATTCATTTACAAATACAAATACAAATATGGTTTGGATAATATCCAATCCGTATCCAATCTATTTTTCACACTTATGTGTACGTGTGGTGTGAGTGGATGTACATGAGTTGTGTGCGTCTGACTTGTACCTCTAAAAAATGGACAAGCAGCAGCGAGGACAGAACACATCTTGATGCAAGTTAACTATATAAACTAGGAAAAAGCTTAGTGCTGCTAAATGCCCAAAAATGCTTTACTACTAAATGATTTATTAAAAAAATTAGTGCTACAAAAATACAATGCTTTGAACGACATTAAAATGCAACTTTAGCAATCCTTTTCTACTACGATATTACAAGTTTTTTCAAAAAAACAAAAGTCCTATCCATGTCACTTTAGTACGATCAATCTAGATATTCATAGATTCATTCCTTTATTGTTAGTATTTTCACAAAAAATGTTTATTCTAAACTCAAAAAGTACTTTCTCACGAATTAAATTCTTACAAATTACAATAGAGACATATTGCAGTTTTGCTATTATAACAACAAAACAACTACTTTGACATAACATGATTACACGCTTAATTAACCTTTGATGGAGACTTACATGTTGATATGCTTATACATGTTTTGGACATGCATTACACATGTTTTTCTATATCCGATCACAAACCATTTTTCATTGTTACTTTTGCCCCTTGGTAACGTTCGATCACCACTTTGCTATTGGGTGCATAATCACCGCGCCGTAAGTCTTTCAATATATCATCGTTGTCATCTAGCACATTTGACATGTAATTTCTTACTGGACTTTTTTTCAATCGTCAATCCATACCACTTTGCTATTTGTTCGTTGAATTCCCAGTATTCACCCCCACTTGCTGCAGTATCAGCTGAATTTACCATTGAACAACGAGGTGTACAATCAGCTGAATTGAGTAGTTCTGCAACCTTTTCTGTTCAACAGTTCCTTGATAATGAAAGCATCGCCGAGGAAGACAGCATGAACTGCACAAGCAAACATGAGAACTTGGTTTCTCATAATGTCACTTCAGAGTGCAAAGATAAACAGTTGCAAGCTCAACATGACCAGGTGAACGTGGTGCTTTGTGATAATCCCAACAGAAACGTTGTTGGTCCATGCCCAATAAAAGGTATGGCTGATTCAGGGGAACCACATTGGACCACAGTGTCAGCAACCCTTGAAAATGAGGGGAATTGTGTTAAGACATCTTACTGTTCTGATACTGTATTAAAAACTAATAAATCTGCAACTGATGATCAACCAGAGGCACATGATCCTGATGATGTTCTTGTGGGGCCAAAGTCAAGCTGTGATGAGATGATTTCTAGTGTTGACAGACGATGTAGTCTACCCATGGGCTGCCTTGCCTCCATTGATGATCCTTGTTCAACTGAGCCGCTGTCTATTGCTCATGATCCGATGAGAGATGAGTTGCAGGCAATCTGTAATTCGAAAATGGAAATGACTTCTTCAAATCCGGTACAGGTTGATACCAGCCATTCTAATGTCAAGGCCATCAAGCTCAAGAGGAATAATCTCACTAAGTTACAGCATGAATCTCCAAAGAGGGATGCCAATATTTCAGTGTACATGCAAGCTTCTTCGACCACTGCAATCGCTGGAGAAGTTGGAAAATCGGTTTACACAGAATCGAATTCTTTTGATATTTTACTTGGTGTTTTAGCTGAAGAGTCCAAGGTAGCAGATGCTCCTGGGAAAGATGAGGTTGGCAAAGCTTCCTTGACATTATTGACACTGGCTAGCAATGACCAGATAATGTTACATTAGGTGAAGTTGTAGAACCCGCCTTGAAAAGATATTTCGTTTGAAAGTTAGTTACTGTACAAAAAAGCTAAAAACAGCTTTTAGAAACCAAAAAAAAAGATGTCAAACACAAACGCAAAAGAAAGAGGGAATCAGTGTTAAATACTGATTGTGGGAGCTTTGTTCGCTCTCCCTGTGAGGGCTTGAGAGTTGAGACCCAGGACTAGACCTGCAGTAATTGAAGAGGTGGCAAAGAAAACAAACACAGTAGAAGCTTCAGCTGCAGGAAAAAGGGTAAGAGGGCACAGTTGGGATCATTTCAGTGCGGTGTTGAATTTTGGGACATGACATTTGAAACTAGAGCAGAACTCCGTGCTCACCAGCGCAACATTTGCACCGATGAGTCATGTGGCAAGCGTTTCATCTCACACAAGTACTTGAAGCGCCATCGGTGTGTCCACAGCGACGAGAGACCATTCAAATGTGGTTGTGCGCTCAGACTGAACATCTCAGAATCCACACAGGAGAGCGCCCGTATAAGTGCTCGCCTCCTGACTGTGGGCAGAGATTTAGATATGTCTCTGACTACAGTCGCTATAGAAAGAGGTTTAATCATTATTGACAGGTTCATGTTTTCACATTACTGGTCACAGGCTCACAGCTGGGGGCAAAGCTCTAGCTGTTTGTGTCGCAGCCTTCTTTGTTGTAGCAACTCACGTATTTAACCACCTGACAGCTGATAGGCCTAGTGTTTGTTCCTTTGTTAACAATGTATTAAGCTTGGTCTAGAAAGTAAAAATAGTTGGGGTGAACGCTCTACCCTGCTGCATCATTGTAGATTTGCGTAAACTGATCTCCCTCATTGACATGTCAATTCATTCCTTTTCTTTTTTCAGTTCAGTGATGTATTTGATCCCTGATAATGTTTATGAACACGAGGAAATCGTATGATTTCAAAATCTTGTTGGATCATGTCCATGTACTATTTTGAATCTGTACATGTCAAATGGTGAGACAAAGGCTCAATGTCTCAGTTCAAAGAATGTAGTTGTTGTCTAATGTATCGTTTCTGGGAGGTTGTTTTAACTGTCTGTGAGCAGAATGCAGTTGCTGTATAATGCGTCGTTTGTTATATTTCCTCGCCGTTCTGGCTTGACATTGACGGGCGAGGTCCCTTGTTATCCTGTCATTCAATCTCTACCCCTAAAATCCACCAGTTCAGTTCTTTCCTACGACCACCCCAAATTATGCCCCAGTAGTCATGAGTTTTCCTGCGTCCACACCAATTCGTGTCCCCAGGAAAACCAACCAGTGAAATCAACGATCAAAAATCAATTTCCACCTTTCTCTCTCCTTACCTACTCATATCCAACGATCCAAATCCAAATTCAAAGCCGACACTGCCTCCCCACGTCTCTCCCCCGCACGCCAAACCCTCGCGCGCCCGCCGCCTCTCCCCATCCCCTCGCCCGCCTCCTCCGCTCCGTTCTCCGCCTCCCCCGCGCCTCCTCCGCTCCCTCCGCCTCCCCCGCGCCTCCCCCTCCTCCCCTCCCTCCGCCACGAGACCTGGATTCTCGTGGATGGCTGGGATGTTGGGCTGCGCCTCAAGCCGGACGCCTGAACGGTATCAATTCCCCATGATCATTTCCCCCAGTCAAGTCGCCTCCTCACCTGTGCAGCTCTGCTTCCCATCTCACACACGCGAGATCGAGCGGAGAAGGGAGGCGGGCGTTCGAGACCATGGGCAAGCCCAAGCCCTCCGCCGCCGCCGCGCCGGCGGCTTCCGCGCCGAAGACGGTGCACTCGGCGCTGGTCACCTACACCTCCATGCTCGCCCTCCTCTCCCTCTGCCCGCCCTTCGTCATCCTCCTGTAAGTGCCCACTTGTCCTTCTTCCTCATCCTTGGATCTCCCCGGGGATCCAGATTGAGCGAAATCTCGGGCTCCATCCCGCCTTGTTCGCATTTCTGATCTTAGTAGGTCGATCCGAATCTTGGATTACCCAAGATTTTGCGTTGGAGGAACAGAGAAGCAAGCCTCACTCTCGGTTGTAGCCGTTCGTGCGTGACGCGTTCTTGTTCTTGGGGTTGGTGCTGCAGGTGGTACACGATGGTGCACGCGACGGATCGGTCTGCGGACCTACGAGTACCTCCGCGAGCACGGGCTGCTGGAGGGGCTCAAGGCTATCTGGCCCATGCCCACCATGGTCGCCTGGAAGATCATGGTCGCCTAGAAGATCATCTTCGTCTTCGGCCTGTTCGAGGCCGCCCTGCAGCTGCTTCTCCCCGGGAAGCGGTTCGAAGGGCCCGTTTCTCCCGAAGGAACGTGCCCGTCTACAAGGTCCGTGGTTTTGGTAGAATTATATCGTCTTTGTGCTATTCTTGCCTCTTTTTCTTAAGCTATACATTATTCAAGTCTCGCAAAAAAGGAGATTTCATTGTTAGTCTTGAATCTTCATGTTCTAGCAAATTCTTATCTTGGTCTCTCAGTACAAATATTGTAACACGGTAGCTTCATTACCGCTATGGCGATATCACCGACATGTTAAATTACTGAATGCACCATGGTAAATTCTAGCTCTAACCGTTGTTCTCGGTTCTCACTGTGAGCGATTAGGTCAAAATAAACCGCATTTTTCCCCGGAAAGGCTCTTGCTATCCTTACCCTTTTGGCTTTTTGTAATATATCCTTTTCTGCTTTGTCGAGCAAATGGCTTGCAAGCATATGCAGTGACCTTGGTAACTTATATGAGCTTTGTGGTGGTAAGGCTATCTTCTTTTCTTGGGTGAACTCATTGATTAATCATATACTTCAAATCTTCAAATTACATCACTCTACGATCAACATTGGGGTGGCTTTGTCGCTAAACCATTGAATGACTTGTCTATTTGTCCTTACTTGCATGCTCATTTGATGTTTTTGCGGTGCTATGATATATCATATATGATGAGGAAAATAAAAATGTGTTAGTCTGATTGTGGAAAGTAGGCATAAATGTACAACCATCATGTTTTCCTATTGCTCATATGTAAGGCTGATTTAAATGATTAAAAGGATGCTTAATGAACGTGACTCTTTCTCAACTAGATATTAATCTGTTGAGCTATAGCTTGCCATATTATCATGACACTCGAACAACGATACACGACACTTGTTTTGTTGCTTGTAGTGGGTGTTAGGTCTCCGGGCACCCTAGGGACACCTCAATTTGCCTCGATTACGGAGTTGAAAAATTGCATGATCCGAATTTAATTTTAATGCCTCAGCCCAACCAAACTACACCCACACCCACGCATAACAACACTCTTGGGCTTTCACCTCACTTTACCCAAAAGGGTTAATCCAAAGTTGATATCCTTGACTACATTTGGTTTATATCTTGTCCATCTTGATTGAAAGTACCAACATGGGAGTTGGGATTAAACTCTCACACAAGCACACAGGGCCACTCGGGCCACCTAAATTTAGGCAGTGTTACATTAGTGGGTTTTTGTCTTCAAAATTTGAGCCCTTACATAGCTGTCTGGATTGATGCACACCTTGCACGAGGCCCAAAAATTGAGGCGAAGCACGAAACGTGTTAATGATTTGACAAAAGGCTTCTTAGCATATGATAACCACATGTTGGAGCACTATGAAATTGCCGCGGGAGTTTGGAAAATGAGTTAAAATTAGTTTTTAGGAGAAATTTTTGGACTCACATTCGCATGTATTTTCAACTTGTCTTGGATATATCTTGGTATTCCTTGTGTGTAATCATTTGTTCTAAGCTATGCAATGGTGTCGATCATGTGCAAAGATATTCAAAGATTTTGAAGGTCATACCTGAAATTCAATAATGTTTACTTGCTATAGATTTACGTGTTTCAGTACTCCATGTGACCATGTGCATGTGTTGGCATTTCTTCCATCTTGCAAATAGAGTAAAATAAATTTCTGTAGCCTTTTGTCTTACTGACCATTAAACTTAATAATTTTATTATTCTCACTGTTTTTTTTAATTTTGTCAAACGTTCGTGCATTTCCAACTACGGTAATTTGTGATTGTAGCCTCTTGTACCTTTTATGCTTCGTCCGCCACCTCATTATACTGTAAAGTTCATCGTAATTATCCTAATTAATTGAGTTTGCTTTCTCTCCACAATTTTTGTGTAGCTTTTTTTTTGAATATGGGTGTTGGACCTCTCTTGAATTGTCTGCTGTGTGTAGTTTATACTATAGTCACTAACAAAAATATGTGTCAGGTTCGGCACTTTTAACCCTGCAACAGTATATGATCATTTGGGGGAGATATACTCTGCTCTTGTCTTTGGTAGCTTTGTGTTCTGTATTTTCCTGTACATCAAGGTGAGCTTATTTAATAGATTTTTGTTTCCTCATATAGTTATTTAGCAAGCTTCCTTTGTTGATGGATAATTTCCTTTTCTTTTTAGGGTCATGTAGCACCATCTTCATCTGATTCTGGATCCTCATGGAATGTGATAATTGATTTCTACTGGGTAAGTGTTGTTCAAATCCATGCCATTGATTTTCACATTGCCTTAAATTAGGATCTATCTACTCAGACTCCTCTCGATCACTTGCATGTATCATTGTGGTTCTTAACATCTGCATAACTTAGTGGTAATTTTTGTTATTCCAAACTAAATGGTTGTTTGTTGATTCATGTATATGACATGACATTTCGAGGAATGGAATTGTACCCCGGATTAGTAAGCACTTGATATCAAAGTCTTCACAAACTGCCGTTTTGGGATGATGTCTGGGTCATTCTTCTTTGTAACATCTTGCATAAAGCGAGTCGAATATTATAATAATCTTGTATTATAATAAACATGTATGACCATTCAAAAATTGGCTTTGACAGCAGGGAACAAAACATGTATGGCCATTCAAAAATTCGTTTGGTTGATTTCGTGTGCATCCCTAAAATGCCGCAGTGATGTTAGCACTGCACTATACTATGTCATTAAAAAAAGGAGTATATTTCCTTTACTAGCACATTCTTGCTTGACCTCGAATTTACCTTCTTTATTATGTTACCTTTTCATTTTTTTTTAATTTCCCTTGTACCTTTTATGGTATACTTAATGGTCTCATACTCCCATTTATGGTATACCTTTTTTATATAATCTAAATGCCTCCATGTATATTAGGTGCTTGAAAAAATTCTAGCAGTGTGCAGATGGAAGGTGTGACCAATGATGCTATGCTTTTTATAGTTCTTGAGCACCAGAGTGCTAGGAAACCAATGTACTATGATTTATGGAAGAGTTCTATTATACTTATAATTTAGTTGGAAGCCGAGAGTAGTTTTTGTGCCATGTTTCTTCTTTGCATCCATCCCAAATTTATTTTCTGCAAAATATACCCAAGGCGGGATTAGTTCAAATATGTCACATCTCCACTCCCTTTATTATAAACCCATTGTGTCTATGATTACACTTTCCAATTAAACAATACCTTAGCAACTTCTTATTCTTAGTGATTTTGGCCCGTACACCTAGCAATCCGAGGACCACCTAGGCCCTCGATTAGTGTTATTGACATACTTGATATATTTCAAAACCACTTTACAATTTTCTGTCATTTGTCAAGTTGCAAAGTGGATATTATGTGGACGAAACCACACAAGATGGTAGATTGGTGGGTGAAGTATCATTTATTATTGTTGCTACTTTTGCAACTAACTATATATTCTTGCCATCTTGATCAACCTACATTATGCACTTTGTCAGTATCTGCTTCTAAAATAATCAGTATACAGTGTAAATATTTGTCTTGACATAATACCTATAATATTTACTGCTGACACAAAATTCTCTTCAGTTTCAGAGGCATCATCAATGAAACCGTAGTACAATAATTGTTCCATTGGTAGCTCCGTGAAGAAGGTTGGGAAGCATTCAGAATGTCTTGTTGGAAATAAATAATGAAGCTTCCGATTCTATGTCATACCAAATCACCCAAATGAGGTACAACAAAATTAGCGTTTTTAATGTATTTATGGAGTCTCTAGACTCAAATGACATCATTATTAAATCCTCCTTACATTGTATTGGTCGACAACACATGGAACCTCCGAGCACCTTCCGGCCTTTCGATGATGTGGGTGCTGGATTTATAGCTGGACATAGCAGCCAATCTGCTTCGGGCGGAGGTAGATGTTGAGCGCTTGGTTGATCTGCCTCCTCGGGAAGAAATTAGTGGGATGGGCATGTCTAAGGTGATCGGGGCAGATCGAAAGAGGTTCTTTTTGACACGGGCAGCAACAACGGGGCCATTATTTGAGGATTTCGAGGTATCCTATTCTTGTCCATAACGTGTGATCTTGATAGATCTACCCGCTCATCGAGTAAGGGCTTGTTCTTCTTGCTTGCAAAATTGCGGTGGCTGAATCGATCGTTCGTCAATAATCTTGCCGCTTTACGGTTTGAAGCGGTTCCATGAAATGGTTGGCCACTTTGTAGATATAATGAAGGACGGGCTTGAAGGAATGACAGCGTGCGTGTGCCTTTGTCGAGCCGATCGAGATGTTAGCTCGACCATGGCCTTTCTTCTGTTATGCCTCCTCTAGGTTTGTCATGTGGTTTGTGTAGATCACGCGAGATTAATTCATCCGTGGGGATAATAATGTTTTCTCTTTCTTTTCGAATTCCATGGTGAGGATTGATTTGTTTGGGACTTCTTTCTGTGAGGAATAATCTGAAGCATATTGTTCGTGGGGTGGTATAAGTTGGTTATTACCGTATTTTTAGCCCGTTTCCATGCCTCTTACCGGAGATCTTTGAGGCGGGAATAGGATTCTTGGTTGGGCTTGTGTGGTATAATTGCCAAGATCTGCATTGTGAGTTCTTTCGCTTTCATCAAGCGAGTTTTAAAATTTCAAAGATACGAGATGTATCCACCGCGAATCCTTATCCTCGGAAGGCATTCGTATCATTCTATATATTCTATATTTCTATAATACAATGTAATTTGGACTTTGGGATGGTGGTTGCACTTTGCATTGACTTAAAATGATCAAGTTGCATTCTTTTGAGTTAGAGAATGCAGACAAATGACTTAAAAATCCTCATTCCAGTCTTTTTTTCTAGAAATGAAGATGTCTGTTTTATCAAAGAGTTGGAGAAGTATAAACACACAAATAGTGATCGTGTTTGCTCTGCAGTGTCCGGACTCATCGATACAATATAATGCATTAAGGAAGTTTACAAGAAGAAAAGTATGTTCTTGAACTCTCTGCTGATCGCGATTGACGCCATCGAGCAAGGTGATTATGAGGAAGTTCATCGGCTATTAAAAGTTATGGAACATCCATATGATGAGCATCCGGAATGGAGAAATATGCACGGTTGCCACCAGCTGGGCATATAGGCTGGAGTGGGCATCTTTGTCACGCTCGTCATGAACCCAACACCGCTATGACCAATATGCTACGTTGTATTTTTTTCTTTTGGTGTATAGGAGGTTTACCTTTAAGCTATAGTGTTTGAAGCATCACTGTTATTTTATTGGTGTGCCAGAACATAGTTGTGATATTATCCTCTTGTTGTGATGCGAGTTCAGCAGCGGCTTGGGAATTGCAGCGCCCACCACACCCAATTTTCGAGATGGTGACTTGTTAGTGGAAGCCACTTGTTTTCAGATTTTCACACGCATATGAACACGAGACGTTTTCAGCTGTCAAACTGATGTGTCCAGCAACATGAGAGGTGGTTTCTTCAAATTCTTTTGTTTTATTTTTTACAAATTTTATCTTGTTTTATATTTTACCGTAGCGTTAGCACGGGCACACTACTAGTCAAGGCAAATTGATGAAGGAATATATGAGCTCTGTGCTCTCATCCTGGTGTTGTATACCCTAGATTTTTACTTGAAAGCTCTGTATTTTGTGTACGAGCTTGCGGATTATCAACAGTTTCATCATAATTTCCGGTGAGAACCAGTCTGTGGTAGCCTCGTTTTGGAAGTTTCGGATGTCTTTCGAAGCTGGGAACTCTGTTCTGGTGTGTTTATTTGAGGGGGAAGAAATCTTATGGGTAACAGCTTGGTGTGTTATGGCTAAGACCTTGCTGAGATCTCCAAGCTCAAGGCGTTCGACAATCCTATCAAAAAAGCGGAATAAGAATCACATCGAAGAACTGCATACTTCAAACAACGCCACTTTGTCTTGCCCAAGAAATCTGTACTGTTGGAATACGGCCATAGATGAACACGCCCAAATTAAATAGGAGTTCTTTGTTGTCTAATAGAGAACCCCCGATTGATTTGGGCATGTTGATCTGTGGCCGTATTCCAACACTTGGCATCAGAGCTTAGTGCGTGTCCAAATACATACAGTTCGAGTCGATGGCCATCACCACGCAGTAGACGGTGAAGGAGAGCAGCGGAGTGTCCGTCCACTACCCGATACTGACATCCTCCAACTACACCACGTGGGCGATCAAGATGAAAGCGCTGACAGGCCCAATATTACTAGGTATTAATGAGATAAACCATATATTGATGTGATGAGTCTTATAGGCATTGTTTCAATATTTTTTTTACTTCTATTGTTTATATTCCCATGTTGTCATTAAAATAGATGTTTGGCCTTAATGGTGGTCATGTAATATGGAAAATTTACATTTTTTGTTTGCAAAATCAGATGTAGCACACACACACATACTTGTTCCTGTTCATCTTTAATGAAATTAAAGGACCCAACAAGACAACACCGGTGTCAATTTATAACCCTTTATTGGATTATCTCTAGTTTTTCAGTTTCCAGATGTTTGCCAGGGTAGAAACATTGCCTTTTGCCAACAAATGAGACAAATGGAAATCACTTAGAGATGACATGGGGGGCAAAGTACATACAACGATAGAAGCCAATTGCCTTCGCATGTAATGTTGAACTTTGTAATGAATCAATTTTGACGCCCTGTGTGTGTTGCTTATGCTCTAATTTGAAAGTAGCTGCACTAATAAAACTAATGAAGTAGCTCCCAGTTCCTATGAAGTACTCCATGGTTAAGAAGTATAGCCAATATGGCCCTATGCAGAATATGATAGTAAACGGTCATGTTTCCAGTTTCAATTCAATTCAAGATATGTTCAAATAACTCGCAGGCTTCCCCTGGTCGAGATACAGTAAAGGATGGATACTTCATTAGTATCTGGCATTTCTAAGCGCAATGGAGGCATGTTCAGCCTCAAATGACTAAAGAGCATAAGATTCCAAGGTTCAACGCAACATAGGCAACAACAAGTTCATGTAGCTCAGCACATCACCCTAATTCATCACAATTCGCAAAAAGGAACTGATCCAATGCACTAAATCAATAGCAAGAGCTACAGCACCAGGAGGAGAAGAGGAGTGGAGGCAAAATCCACCACCTTTATTACGAATCTCCGGAGTCTACAGACCCAAGAAGAACCAACCTTTCCATCTCCTATTGACCTATTCGGCATTGCTCTCCTCCTCCTGGTTGCCCTTGTACTTGTCGAGCGCGGCGCCGGTGAGCCGGCAGATGCGCCACTGCGGGAGCACATCTGCGCCCATCCCCTCATAGAAGTCGATGGCGTTCTTGTTCCAGTCGAGCACGCACCACTCCACCCGGCCCATCCCGAGCTCGGCCGCCTTCCCGGCCACGGCGGACAGCATCATCTTGCCAAGCCCGCGGCGGCGCCAGGGCGCGCGGACGAAGATGTCCTCCACGTACAGCCCGGGCTTGGCGAGGAAAGTGGAGTAGTTGGGGAAGCAGATCACGAACCCCGCCGTGACGCGCCCGCCGCCGCGCGGGGAAGCGAAGGAGGAGGCCTCCGGGTCGGCAAGCGGGGAGGAGGAGAGGTCGAGGCGGCGGGAGGCGATGGTGGAGGCAGAGGCGGGGATGGGGGAGGGGGAGAGGTCGAGGATGAGAGCGGTGAAGGAGGTGAAGGGCGGGGGCTGGGGCATGGGGAAGAGCGTGGAGGTGAGGAGGTCGTGGCTGGCGGCGAAGAGGTCGGTGAGGAGCTCGAACTCCGCCATCTGGTGGATGAGGCTGTGGATGTGGGGCACGTCGCCGGCGTCGGCCAGGCGGAGCTCCGCCCACACGTCGCTGGAGAAGGTGGTGGAGTTGGTCGGCGCCGCCATCTTGGTGCGGGGTTTGGAGCAAGGGTTCGTCCGGCGAATGGGAGCGTCTGGAATTGGGGGTGTAGGGCTGCGGATACCGGGAATGGTTCGCTCGTTGCGCACGGCAAGGCACATGGGCCAATTTAGCCTGTCAGTCGAACAGGCCGAGCCGTACCAGCCAGTGGGATGAGACGCTGGTCCAGGCACGGTCTAGGAGGCCTCGTGCTGTGTCGGATCGGCATAAAGTACACCCGTCCGGATTCTCTGACGTAAGTCAGATGACGTTGGATCACTGACGCGTGGGCCCCATGAGCTGTAGGTCTACACGTCAGTGACCCAACATCACCTGACGTTACGTCAGAGGATTTGCACCCATAGAGACACGGTACGTCCGTATAGCATATCTAGTCTATTTAGTTTGGAAATTTTCGAATTAAATAGTTAAAGTATATAAAATTAAAAAGACAATAAATTATAAAAATTATACGAAGACACATTAAACTATAAAAATTATAAAAAAAAAGATATAATAAATTGTAGAAATATTATAATGAGCTTTTATTGATGTTAAAATGACTATTTCGTTAAAAACTTTGCTAAGTAAAGACTCAACTCGAGAAAATCTTGGCAAAAATATTGTTGTGGCTACTAACCAAACAGCATATGAGAGGACTAGTTAGAGATAAGAGAGAGAGTGCTCATGTGTAAAAATAAGTAGATCCCTCCTTCTCATACTCTTGTGGATTTATATATATGAATGTGGTAGGATGGGAAATTCACATCCTACCCTTTTAATAATTACAAAAGGTGAGGGTACATTGTTACATTTATCTATACTATTGGGTCTATCACATATTCGGGCAGTTGCAAGGCCTAGTCACGAGGGGTTGGTCCATCCCTACAACAGCACTCCCATGACAGCAAGCGCGGAGGTCCCGATGGACGGGCTAATGTGACCAACTATCCTAGCCCCCATCCCCCGCTAGCAAGCACGAAGGTCCTGATGGGCGAGCTGATCCAATTGGTACATCCAGCCCCCAATGATGTGGATGTTGTAAATCTCCCGACGTAGGGTTCTTTCGCATAGCCCGGTCTTGGGCGCAGCATAGGCGCGTGCGAGAAAGTCTAATGTTGAGGTTGCGACCATGTCATCGAGATCGTATTCTCGGCGTGGGCGGCACATGCAGGCAGAATCGTAGGTCGGGTTAGTCTTCCAAGGCGATGCCTATGAGGACTATGAACTCCCACGACGCAGCCAAAGACACCCCATCAAGGTCTTGCTTTTGAGGTAGAGCTGTGGGTGAGGCCGCCCCTCCGAGACGATGCCTACGAGGAGGGCGATGAAGTCCCATGACGTAGCTGAGGGTGGTCCATCGAGGATGATTTTTCAAGGCGTAGCTGTGGATGGGGTCGTCTCTCCGAGGCGATGCCTACAAGGGCGACGAGTCTCAACCGCAAGTTGGTCGGACATGTTGACAACCACGAGGTGGTTGGACAAAATTTCCCTCACCATCGTGAATATACTTGTTTGTAATTATAGAGCCTTGATGGATATCTATCCAACGCACCATAAATAAGAAACTCTTGGCTACCTTAGGTATCCTAAGTACCCTCGCACAACTCAAGTATATTGGTGTAGAAATGTATCCTACTTCCGACAAATTCCTAGCTTCAGCTGCCGTGAAATTTTTATTTCATTGTTATTACTGCATTTAGCAGATTTTTGCAAATGTGTAAAAGAAGACTTTTCTAAGAAGCCCTAATTTATATAGCCTACTCTACATCAAAATTAAAAAGGTGTAAAAGTGTAGTAAGAATCTTTTAATAAAAAATATTTAATTATGTTATATTTTTAATATGTCATTGATACGTGGCAGAGATGTTACCGAAGAAATAATCAAATTCCCATAAAAAGCCCTGGCGGCCTCCACCCGCCCCCATAAACCCTAACCCCGACTACCCACTCTTCCCCCAACGACGCCGCCGGCCGGGCGCCATGGTGAAGGCCTACCTCCGCTACGAGCCGGCGCTCTCCTTCGGCGTGGTCGCCTCCCCGGAGTCCAACGTCGCCTACGACCCCTCCGGTCGCCTCCTCCTCGCCGCCGCCCTCGACCGCTTCGCCGCCTGGGACCTCAAGCGCGGCCTCCCCTCCTTGTCCTTCGCCCCCTCGTCCTCCTCCCCCTCCCTCGCCATCTCCTGCCTCGCCTCCTCCCCCTCCGCCGCCGCCTCCTCGGTACCACTGACCCCTCCCAGTTGCCTTAAATTCCCTCCTCTTTTGCTGCTTCCCACGTTTTGAGTTGGCTTCATCTGTGTGTTGTGCTGGCTTGGTCTAGGTTGCGAGTGGACACGCCGATGGGAGCATAAGGCTGTGGGACGCGGAGACCGGCGCATGCGAGGCGACCCTCCACGGCCACCGCTCCGCCGCCTCCGGCCTCCGCTTCGGCCCCTCCGGCGCCGTCCTCGCCTCCGGCAGCAAGGACTGCGATGTCATCCTCTGGGACGTCGTTGCACAAGCCGGCCTCTTCCGCCTCCGTGGCCACCGTGATCAGGTACGTGACGGTTACCTGCGACACTGTCTCCAATTGGTTGCTTAGCTCGATGGTAATTTGGAGGAGATTTCTTGGTGCAGGTCACGGATTTGGTTTTCCTGGATTCAGGTAAGAAGCTGGTGAGCTGCTCTAAGGACAAGTTCATCCGGGTTTGGGACCTCGACACACAGCACTGCCTCCAGATTGTTGGTGGCCACCACAGTGAGATTTGGTCAATGGATGTGGATCCTAGCGAGAAGTTTTTGCTGTCTGGGTCGGCTGATCCAGAGCTGCGGGTGTTTAGAATCCGGCAATCAGCTGAGGAGGGTGAGGATTGGAGCAAGTGGGATGTGCTGAAGCTGTTTGGTGAAATTCCGAGGCAGAGCAAGGAAAGGGTGGCAACTGTAAGGTTTAATAAGAACGGTAGTCTTGTGGCATGCCAGGTGGCTGGGAAGAGTGTGGATATTTATAGGGTTCTTGATGAAACAGAGGCAACACGGAAGGCCAAGAGGCGGATGCACAGAAAGAAGGAGAAGGCTTTGGCGAAAGCTATGGCTGCGGAAGGGAATGGTGCTGTCATAGATCCTTTACCGGCTCAAGATTCGCAGAATCCCACTGTTGTGGCAACTGATGTATTTAAGCTTCTCCAAGTTCTGCGGGCCAGCAAGAAAATTTGTTCTGTTGCATTTTCCCCAAGCAATCCACCAAAAGGCTGCATTGCCACCTTGTCTTTGTCTTTGAACAATAACATGCTTGAGACATACTCTGTGGATAATGATAAAGTCTCAAAGATGTACTCAATTGAGATGCACGGCCATCGTTCTGACATTCGGAGTGTTGCACTTAACTCAGAGGACAACCTCCTGATATCAACAAGTCACAATGCTGTTAAGATTTGGAATCCTAGTAGTGGGGACTGTCTTCGGACCATTGACTCTGGATATGGGTTATGCAGTGCATTTGTTCCTGGGAATAGGTATGCCCTTGTCGGTACGAAGAGTGGTACTTTGGAGATTATTGATATTAATAGTGGGAGCTCTATTGAGGTGATAGAAGCTCATGCTGGTTCCATACGATCAATTGTACCCATTCCAGATGACGATGGAACTATCAGTGCACGAGGTTTTGTCACCGGGAGTGCTGATCACGACGTCAAGTTCTGGGAATATCAAATGGTGCAGAAATCTGATACTGTGAGTGTTGTGTATATTCCTTCTAGACTGTGTCTAAGTAATTTTGCACCTTTGTGCCTGTTTTCCTAGTTACTGTCTCATAAGTTACCTTCAAAGAAGAACAACAATTTGATATTTGGTGATTTCCTCTTATATAACGATCCTTTTAGTACATTTTTTAATTTCACCTGCATGTTTATGAAATCAGTTTTCCACATGAATACGTGTCATTACTAAATTTCTAATTAACTTGCAAAAATATATAGCGCACACGTTTCCTTTTCCGTCTATTTTTTCATGCTGGTAGGTAATTGAGCTTTTGAATTGAAGGCACCTCTATCATAAGTAACCTAGTAAAAACATAGAAGATAAGTTCCAGGTCAAAAGAATTTTTTGTATTGCACTATTATTGTTGTATTTGCCTACCCCAACTTGTTTGAGACAAAAGGTTTCGTTGTTGTTGTTGCACTGTTATTGTTGTATTTCTTATGTGAAATTGACTGATTTTGCTCTTATTTGTACCAATTTCAAAGATCCAGTTGTAATTTACATATTCTTTGTTCCTCGTAATTTACATATTCTTTGTTCCTCATAATTTACATATTCTTTGTTCCCATAAATTCTCAAAATATTTGAAATATTTCAATAATTCCTCATAACTCTGCTAAATAGCTTAGAATTTATCTTCATAGATTTGTAATGTTTTCTGTTTTGTTCCAGGACCCTAAGCTGCTGAGTGTAACAAATGTGAGAACCTTGAAAATGAATGATGATGTCCTCGCGGTGTCCATTGGTCCAACTGGGAAGCACATTGCTGTTGCTCTGTTGGATTGCACAGTCAAGGTTCTACTCGTACACTATGGTCATGGTTTTGAACATAAAAAAGAATGACACAAAACATTTTTTAGTGAAGAATTTTATGTGCCTGGAAATCCGTGATTAATGTATTTCAAGCATCTTGATAGTTGGAGAGTATGACATGAAATCAATGTGCAGTGCACACACATAATTCGCGAATCGTGATTTGCTTGTCCGTGTTGCCTAGGTATTTGCTTGTATCAGTTCTGTTGCATTAGCATTGATTCCGAAGCTATGGTCCTTTTAGTGCAGGTTCTTACGTAAAGCACTCTTTAACTTTTCATGGTTTCCATGAGATGCCAGTTGGCATCCTGTGAACTTGTAGTGATAGAAAAACAATCCGGAAACAAGTTTCTGATTTTGTCGCTCGCATCTAATATTTCATATGTGTATACAGGTCTTCTTTATGGACACGCTGAAGTTCTTTCTTTCCCTTTATGGGCACAAGCTTCCAGTTCTTTGCATGGACATATCATCCAATGGAGCTCTAATAGTGACTGGCTCTGCAGACAAAAATCTGAAGATTTGGGGTATGGACTTTGGTGACTGCCATAAGTCCATCTTTGCCCATACAGACAGGTCCTTTCTCACCTTTTGGTTTTATTTTATGCTTTGACTAGTGGCAGAACCCTGACACCCTTTTTGGATGTTTTCACTTTGCAGTGTAATGGATGTTAAGTTTGTTTATAAAACTCATTATATGTTCAGTGTTGGCAAAGATCGCACTGTGAAGTACTGGGATGCTGATAAATTCGAGTTGTTGTTAACACTTGAAGGACACCATGCTGAAGTTTGGTGCCTTGCAATTAGCAGTCGTGGTGATTTTATTGTAACAGGTTCTCATGATCGCTCTATTCGGCGTTGGGATCGTACTGAAGAACAACTTTTCATTGAGGTATTCTATTATTTTGTAGGGTTGAGTGAAGTTTTGTTGTTGAATATTTGCTCCATATGCCATTTTTTTACTGCCTTCCCAGAGAATTGCCCTTGAACTCTCAAATCCCCATCAAAATGCAGGAAGAGAGGGAGAAAAGATTGGAGGAAACTTTTGAGGCTGATTTGGACAATGCAGTTGAACATAGATATGGGCAGAAAGATGATGCGCCTGATGAGGGTTCTGTGGGTGTTCCTGGTAGGAAAACAAAAGAGACAGTAACTGCTGCTGATGCAATTATTGATGCACTTGACACTGCTGAGGAAGAAATAAAACGCCTTAAGGAGCACAAGGTAGTAGAAACACATATTGACATACCCCTTTTGCCATTTAGTAATGTGCTCTTAATGACGAGTCACCAAATGGAACATTTACTTCAGCTGTATGTTTTCCGATTGTCAGGAAGAACAAAAGATTGGGAAGGGAGCTAAATTTCAACCTAATGTTATAATGCAAGGGCATTCACCATCAGATTATGTTCTGAATGTAGTTTCAAATGTCCGCCCAAATGACTTGGAACAGGCACTACTGGTAAGTTTTTTCCTTCTTTTGGAAAATACTGTGTAATTTTTTTAGTTTATGATGCCTGAATCCACCTTTTTTAAAAAAAAATCCTTATCATCAGTTATTTAATGCACCAAAATAGTAGTTTATTGTAGCTAGCCTTATCTATAATACTTCAATCCTTAGCGTGACCTACTTCAGAAAGCTTCTTCCATTCCTGTGTGTTTGTAGTCTTGTTGAAATTCAAGTTGAATATGTCAAATGTACAAAACAGACAATCAGTTTGAACTTGAATTTCTCATGGCATATTTCATCGCCTTTCAGTTGGGAATTCAGTTTCTCATAATGTCTTTCCTGATAAAATATTGGAGTAACTTCAAATTTGAGATCCTAATCATTCTGTCAATAGAGGATCTTGTTAATTAAGATCAATCATCAATTCCATTAATTCTAAGGAAATAGTGTTTTTCACATATACTTGTTTGTCAGTTGACAACATATTTATGGTTGTTTTTTCATCTTTCGACCAGTCATTGCCATTCTCAGATGCACTAAAGCTCATATCTTACTTAAAGGAGTGGTCTCTGGTTCCTTTGAAGGTAAATTTATATTTACTACTTAGTCTGTAATCCTGATGCTATGTTATTTCATAAAATTCGGTTGGCTTTTCTCAGTTTCCAATCCTCCCATTTGCGCATCAAATACTTTTCTTTCTAGTTCTGTTGATTGTAATTTTCCACATGATATTTCATATTTCTGCTGGTCCCCTCTTGAAGTTTGAGTTGTGATTCCTATGTTAGAATCCAGGGGACAGATGGCATGGTCTGATGTTGTCTAGTGTACAATGTCTAAGTTCAGACTAGTTTGATATGAAATCCGTTGTTACACTGCTTTATGAAGGTTGTGTAGCCTACTGTTGACATTCAACAAATATGAAGTTGTCTAGCTCATGTATTTTCAATTTTTTTTGTCTTGGAAAATATCTGTTGATTAATTGCTGTTCCACATCTCACATTCTCACTGCATGGCAATATCCTATATTTTTCTATTTCGTTTCTATAACTCTCCGCACAATTCCTAACCTCTGCCATAACCTTGCAGGTTGAGCTTGTCTGTAGGGTTTGCCTAGTGCTGCTTCAAACACATCATAACCAATTAGCTACTACGCCAGCTGCAAGATCCATGTTGACTGAACTGAAGGATATTCTTTACAGTAGAGTAAAGGTAACTTGCGATCACTTTAAACAAACAAATAGCTTTCAGCAATCTGAGCATGTATTTAATTGATTTTCATCCTCCAGAACTTCAAGGATACTATAGGTTTCAATCTCGCCGGGATGGATCATATAAAAGTAAGATGGCTCTTTTTCTTTCAACATTTTGTGCAACTAGATATTTGAACTTTTTTTTTAAGTTTGTTGATATTTTTTGTATGCACATATTTTAGGAATTGCTGGCCATGAGATCAGATGCGCCTTTCCGGGATGCAAAGGCAAAGCTCATTGAGATCAGACAGGAGCAATCGAAGCGGTCAGATAGGTCGGACGGCAGTGAGAAACGGAAAAGGAAGAAGCGGAAAACGCCTGGAGAGAGCTGAGCCTTGGGCGAGTGCAAAGCAAGATTTTGTTATTTTTTTTACTCATTGTTGTAGCATACACGCTATATTAACGTACTCGCTCTCTGTCTTCATGGCTACGACAGAATATTGACAGGTGTGAAATCAGAATGTGCTTTTGGTCCAAAACTATGTGTGCATCAGATTGATCGTGAGTCCTAACGACTTTTTGAGTATTTAGAGGGAAAAAATTGATCATATACCCTCCATTTAGATGGAAATTGAGGATTTACCTTCCTGGTCACGTGTCAGTGACTTATGATGACCCCACATGTTATTGAGATATAGAGAATAAATCCTCAATTTCCCAACTAAAGGGAGGCTGGCTTACGAGCCAGACCTCTCTCTGACCTGATAACTAGTATCACCTCCCCGCCCGGGTGGCGCGCGGGAGGCAATGGGTAATTGGGTAGGTGCGGCCCAGGATACTGGTAGTGGTAGGAGCTTCAAGCATGTATTTAACTAATTTGTTCACTATGTGTGGTAAAATGCCTTCTAAAGATATATAAATTTATTTTTTTTAACTAATTGGCCTACCACATGATTATTCATTAGCAGCCTGATGCCCACCCAAATTTGCCCGCTAAGGTATTATATTTTCCGGAATGATTTCAACGTGATGGACCAACTGCAATGCCTCTAGATACTCGGTTGTACTACAAGATGGTTTGAGGCTCCTTGAAGATCCCAC
Source organism: Dendrocalamus sinicus (assembly GCA_036346575.1). Classification (NCBI taxonomy): domain Eukaryota; kingdom Viridiplantae; phylum Streptophyta; class Magnoliopsida; order Poales; family Poaceae; genus Dendrocalamus; species Dendrocalamus sinicus. Next base: position 50,244,960 of record CM070648.1, on the reverse strand, counting down.
TCTGGTGCTTCAGCACCAGCAAATATATTTTTGGAGTTAAATATTGAGCAGACATTGTTTGATAATTCTATTTTAATTACTATAAAACTTGACAACTTCAAGATGGTTGGCTTGAGAATTAAGATATGAACAATTAGATATTCCTAATAATGTTAAAGTGGTTATCTACAATTGTAGCTCTCTTATATATCACCCAAAATCTAATACGGCAAATCCTTATTCCTTAGTAACCAGTGAAAAGCAGTGTCCTAACTCTCAAATCCAAAATCTTCCCTCGCCACCGCATGTCCCCAAGGGCCAACCCGTTGCGCTTCTCCGCCGCCTCCTTCAACCCACGGCCGCGCCGGACCCCGACGCCACCACCTCCCGGCGGCGCTCCAGCCCTCTCGCTTGGGTCCTCCTCGACCAAGTGGCGTACATCGCCGATCTCGCGTTTTTCGAGACGGCAGACGGGAATTCCTGGCTGACCGTGAAAGAACGAATTGCAGGTATACAGTACGATTCGGACTAGGTGTTGGGCAACAGTATGGTTGACACCAAGGACTCCTACGTCTACGATGGTTGGAGTGCCATCACATGGAACCGGAGGATTTCCTCAGATCACTGGCTCAAAGACTGCGAGGTCAATGTTGTTGACATCTCAATCGACCCAAGGGGCGTTCTGACTTGTTGCCTGAGCTGAGGAGCAACCATTCTGGAAAATCAACATTGAAGAACCTCAGAACGGCCGCCCCCACCTTGAGTACGCATGGCGGGGGATGTTGTTTATCTGATGTCCAAGGTGGAAATCAATGACAAAACTGCATGGGTAATCGCAATTAACTTGAGAAAGAAGATGTTGGAAGACCTGACCTCGTTTTGCACCGAAAGACACTTCTATCAGTCCAACCTACCGTCCCTGTGCACTCTACCAATATCTGAACATGACTCCAGATAATCGTAAAGGTACTTGCTTTTATCTTGTGATTACTTCTAGAGACAACTTTCCTTTGTTCTTGGATTTAGATGAGCGCGTGCATGGTACCCGGAGTTCGAACGCATGAGCTAAGTTTACAGCCGAACACTCCTTTTTGGGCTACTACTATTGGAAATCAACTTCTGGGTCAAACAAGGCCAACCCTAAAAAAAAAGTACGTCGTCTGGTTTGATGTGATGAAAAAGACAACGATGCAGAGGGCTGCGTCATTAGGCTCAGGCTCATATGGCTTAATTGGCTTGTCATTTTGAAGTTGCAACCGATGTTGCCTCAACGAATGTTGTTCTTGTGATTGCTGAGTAGAACAACACCGTGACCGATGCAAGGTAGGCGTTCGTATGACAACAGTTGCAAAAATATATATACACATGCAGATGATACAATTTCCAGTATGTCCCAAAATATTTACTTAAAAACCAGTACATGGTTTTCCCCCCTCTTACATACGATTCAACATAGCATAACAAGTATATCAAAGGAAAGCACGTCAAGTTAATGGCACAAGAGGGATTTAACTATATAAATCATCATCGTCAGCTGCTGCGGCAGCGGATGCGAAAGGGTCGGCCGCAGCGCCAGCGCCGGCCGCCGGCTGCTCAGCGAACCGGAACTCGCTGCCAAATGCACGTGCCTGCTGCAGCGTCTGGGCAAAGGCCTGGTACTTGCGAATGTCGGCGTCGCTCACACTCCGGCGAGCATACTTCATCGACTCCTCGAAGTGGGCAGCCTTGATCTCAGCGACGTCATCCACCTCGTCTTCCTCCATGGCTTCAGGGTTGTCCCCCCTCCGCCTTTCCCTCTCAATGTCCTGAAATCAACGTTTCCATTAGCGCACTGGTATAAAACCAGATGACTGTATCTGAAAGAACACGGCAAAGTAATTTTCATAGTAAAATACAGTGACCTTTTCGATGTTCTCTCTGATGGCATATTTGCATGCACGCTGACAAATTTCTGTAATATCTGCGCCGCTGAACCCTTGGGTGTATTTGGCAAGAGCGGACAAGTCAACATCCTTGGCCACAGGGGACTTCCTGAGGCAAGCTTTGAAGATCTGGAGTCTGGATTGCTCATCAGGCAGAGGAATGTAGATAAGCTGATCAAGACGCCCTGGCCTAAGCAAGGCAGGGTCTATGATGTCTGGCCTGTTAGTAGCACCGATAATGAACACAGTTTTCTTGGCATTCATGCCATCCATCTCAGTCAGCAGCTGATTCAACACTCTATCAGCAGCACCTCCGGCATCACCAACACTGCTTCCTCTCTGAAATATGATTCAAGTTGCCAGCCATAAAAAATACCATGAAAAACTATTGACATTCGTCACAGCTGCACACACACGAGAGAGAGAGAGAGAGAGACCAACCTGGGTAGCAATCGAGTCTAGCTCATCAAAGAAGAGGACACATGGAGCTGACTGCCTAGCCTTGTCAAAAATCTCACGCACATTGGCCTCACTCTCACCAAACCACATGGTAAGCAGCTCGGGCCCCTTGACACTAATGAAGTTAGCCTGGCACTCGTTAGCAATTGCCTTGGCCAACAGTGTCTTACCACACCCAGGGGGGCCATAGAACAGAACGCCTTTGGAAGGAGACATGCCAAACTTCTCAAATTTCTCTGGATGCTCCACCGGATATTGGACAGTCTGAAAGAATTTCAAACATGTTCAGAAGTTAAGAGCTACAAAACAACAATTTAAGAGCGGAGATAAACTAAAGAACAATAAAATACCTCCTGCAGCTCCCTCTTGACATTCTCCAGACCACCAATATCATCCCAAGAGACATTTGGAACTTCCACAACCTGAATTCAAAAGACAGCTAGAAGGTAAGCCTCCAAATTAAGTGCAAATTGATCATAATATACAAAATTAACACGAGAGATTACTCCTAGAGACACTCACAGTTTCACGGAGAGCAGATGGGTTGCTTGTCCCTAGTGCAGTCTTGAAATGGTCGTTCGTGACAGCCATAGAGTTCAGTATCTCAGCATCTATGGTCTCATCCTCAAGATCTATAATATCCATCTTCTCACGAATGCATTGGAGAGCAGCCTCAGTGCAAAGGGCAGCAAGATCAGCACCAACATATCCATGAGTGTCCTTCGCAATGCGTTCCAAGTCAACCTGCAATATAATTAAAAAGTGCAATCAGTAAAAGATCCAAACAATGGGGAAATCATACAGAAAACCAAATTATCCCATTCAAAAGATTATCAGTAAAAGGCTGCTCACATCTTCAGCCAGCTTCATGTTTTTAGTGTGAATCCGGAGAACCTCAAGCCTCCCAACCTCATCAGGGACTCCAATATCAATCTCCCGGTCAAACCTACCAAATCTTCTAAGAGCAGGATCAATACTGTTTGGGCGGTTTGTAGCACCCATAACAATAACATGTGATCGAGCTTTAAGCCCATCCATAAGAGTCAACAGCTGTGAAACAATACGCCTTTCAACTTCTCCATGTGTCTTTTCTCTCTTTGGGGCTATGGAATCGAGCTCATCAATGAAAATGATAGATGGTGCATTCTTCTCAGCTTCTTCAAATGCCTTTCTGAGATTGCTTTCGCTCTCCCCTGCTAGCTTTGACATTATTTCTGGGCCATTGATCAGAAAGAAGAATGCACCTGTTTCGTTAGCTACAGCTCTAGCAATAAGGGTCTTGCCAGAACCAGGTGGTCCATACAGCAATATGCCCTTTGGGGGCTTCACACCAATAGACTTGAAAAGTTGGGGATGGCGCAGTGGGAGTTCAACCAGCTCTCTGATTTGGGCCATTTGCTTTCTAACTCCACCAACATCATCGTAGCCAACCTCATCAAGTCTTTCCTCATCCTCTCTCTTAATAGGCTCACCATCACAGAATATCTCCGTATCAGGTGCAACAATGCAATACTCTGCAGGGTCAGTCTCTATAACTTTGAATTCCACACTTCTCATTCCACCCCTCACAAGGAAAAGGTCTCCTTTTCTCAAAGGACGATAAGCTTCAAGGAAGTACGCTGAAAAGTTTCAGAAAAGGCAATATTAGTAAAAAAAAATGATATAATAAAGCAGACTAGCAGGTTGCAAAAAAATGTAGCTTATTAAACAAAATCATCAGACATATCAAGGCATCATATAGGCCATAGTTTTAGCAGAAATCTCATTAAGTTTCAGTGTAAGGTAACATGAATTCGTGAATCGTGATGATAATTTAAGAGTCTGCAATACCACATCATAGAAGTTAGTAGCATTAACATCTGGACAACTCAGAACTGAATCTGTGAGTGCCCACAAAGCTAATCTTTCCACATAAATAAAGCTTTGAACATCTTCACTTAAGTCACTCGATGGGTACGATTTCAGTTAATTTATCAGGATATATCCATGTTGTCACACTGGGCTGAAATGTTGTAGCAAAAAACTGAATTGGTATAGCTACTTTAGAACATCACACGGTCTCAGTAGAAATTTCTGTCCAAAAATATTTTATAAGAGAAAATACTTCAGTGATAAAGAAATCTCACGTTTCAAGAAGGCATCAAACAAGCTCCCAGTAATGCCCTCAACCGTGTCATCAATTGGAAGTATGTGCACACGCTTCCCATATTTGACATCTGGACATTGATGAACAGAAACCACATCACCAAGTCGCACTCTCAAGTTCTGCCTGACAACCTTGTTCATTCTGATCTTTGGCTCCTCACACGTGTCATCTGCAAGCACAATGCAGATAGTGTCTTTTCTCTTCTTACCCTGTAATGCAGTGATCAAATGTCAGCAGCCAATAATCAAGTCCTAGCTGACAGAAGAGTTATGACACAGGGACAAAAAAGATAACCAGAGAAGCATGCATAATTCAAGTAATATAACTGCCAGACAATAATAACGCAGACTCAGAATTTGGGAGCAGCAAAGGGTTCAGATGGAAGATGATGACCAGAAACCTAACTAAGGCAATTGCATGTACTATAGCTCCAAACAGGAGGGAGTTTAATAACATCAGTTACTGGCATAATTAAGGAAATGATAAAAGAAGAAAGCTAAAGTTTTTAACTCCCAGGTATTAATTTAATAACACCAGCTACTGGCATGATTAAGGAAATAAGAAAAAAGAGAAAGCTGAAGTTTTTAACTCCCAACTGGAAATTATCTAAATCCACCAGTCAGCCTCATGGCATGATAGAAGTGACTCATCATGAAATTACCTAGTGTAATAGCTATCTAAGTTTAGATGGTAAACAGAAAGAAAAAAATCATACTAAAATTCCATATATCCACAAGACACAACTCAAAATCAATAAATCACATGGTCCACATCCAAAAAGCACAGTGTGGCATAACATGTTGAATAGATTTCTTACTCAGTCTGACCACTAGAAAAGCAGCTAGTTCAACAACCATGGCATGATCAAAGGTTGGAGGCTCTACCAAGTTAAGATGTAACATTACTGATAAAGCATAATTAAGGCACCAAATTTGTAACGAACCTATGGGGCTATGAACTGTAGCTTTACCCCCCATATGTAAATCCAAAACCCTCCGAGACCAAACTCAGAAGCAAAAACAACAATAAGGTAGCAATCAGAAAATCCAGCCCACTAGATTCCTAAATATACCCCACCAAAACAGTAAATTCCCCACAAACCTAAGCTTAAGGAAACGAGTAAAACGAGAAAGCTAAAATTTTTCCAACAGATTTGCAATCTAAACTCTAAAACAATCTCAACAGGTCCCTAAATCTATACAACACAGAAACCGCAGATCAGTACCCTAAATAACAATTCAAGCCATCGGAATTCAACCTAAACGGAACAATCGCAGACATAGAGGCGTCCCACACAAACCTAAGCTTAAGGAAACGAGCAAAACGAGAAAGCTAAAATTTTTCCTACAGATTTGCAATCTAAACTCTTAAACAATCTCAACAGCTCCCTAAATCTATCCAACACAGCCACCGCAGATTAGTACCCTAGATAACAATCCAAGCCATCGGAATTCAACCTAAACGGAATAATCGCAGAGATAAAGGCGTCCCGGACCTTGAGCAGGACAGTGTCCCCGCGGAAGAGCTGGAGCCTCTCCATGGTGTCCGGGTGCAGCGCGACGACGGAGTTGTCATCATTGGTGGACTCGTCGACCACCAGCCGGTTCGGCGACTTCTTCCTCTCCAGGATCGCCGTCGAGAAGTCCTTCTTCCCCTTCCTGCTCCAATCCCCCCCAAAAACAAAGCACAAAACAACCCCCAAAACAATTCCATCATCAACCAGATCGAAACCCCTAGAGGCGGGGACTAGATCGGTGGCGGGATCTTACGGATCGGAGGAGGGGGGCTCGCCCTGGCTGGCCATGGATTGGGAGGCGGATTCGAGAGGGGCTCGAGAGTAGAGTAGTCGCTAGGTTTTGGGCTGCCCCGGCTCGGTTCGGAGGTCGCACCGAGTCTGTCGTGACGTGTTGGCCCGTAGAAGGGTCTGGATGCGAAGGGGCTCGGAGTCGTCGGAGAAGACGAGGGCACGTGGACTGCCGACCTGGAGTCGGTGGCATTGGGTCAGGTTGGGCCCACATGCAAGTATCCGTACTCGTGTGTAGATGGTTCGCGATAATCGCGAGGGACCAGTGCGTGGCTACCCGAAGGAGTTCCGGTGCTGTGTATGGGACCGATGGCAGGCCAAAGATTTTTAGGATAGATATTTAAATTCAGAGCTAAGTTATTTTAATATATTGATATTGATATCATAATATATTATTTTTTTAAAACATCAATATGACAATATATGTATATAGATATAATAAAGTATAATTTCAGTTGAAAGCCGAAGTCCTGACCAAGGCCGCTTTGAGCGCCGCATTTAGTCTTCCAAGTATTTCTATAGATGAAATTAGCCTTTTAAAGCAACAGATCATTGCATCATAATAGATAGATTGACAGACAGTCGATATACACAGCAACTTCGTCGTTAGGCTACGGATAGCTGAGTCCCCGGATAAGCAAAACAAAGGTTTTCCACTATTAACACAATTTCTTTGCGCAATATTATTAACACAATGGAATAAGCTTTACAGTATCAGCAGTTTTCAAACAATGCCCATGCATCTGGATTGACCTGAAACATTGCATGCACTACATGGTACAAACTTGTATGTATGTCACTCTCACTCTTCAATATACACCACAGCTATTGCATGCACTACATGGTACAAACTTGTATGTATGTCAATCTTCAATATACACCACAGCTATATATCAAGACGCCGTTGGCCTAGGCAAACTCTTTGCAATTTCCTGTCCCAGGAACATGATATTGTTAGGATTGTCAGGAGGATGATGTTGACAAACATTTTCCAATAGATAATAATACAGCTAAAAGTGTAAACGAAAAATCGAACACAAGAGAAGCATTAGAGAAATGCACGTGGGTGGTATTTTTTGTGGAGAATCAACTGAGAATATACATATCAAAATGCGATGGTTATGGATTGAAATTTATGGCCTCATGCAGTTACTGTCCATTTGATGCTTACGTGAATATTCCCCCCCCCCCCCGGGGGGGGGCTCAAAACGAGTTAAAATTTTCAGGAGTTCAAGGCTTCGACGCACCATTAGCAGTTATCACAAGGGTTTGTTCTGTTGCTAGTTTCACTGGTCCGCTTCTACATTATGTGAAAATAAATAGCTTCGTATACTTGGAGGGCATACCTCAAATAGTTGGTTTATATTATCAGCTGTTTTTGCTGACGTCTCAATGAAAAACATACTGTTCTTCTCTGCATACTCTTGTGCTTCCTTCAGAATGTGCACCATATCATCAAAATCACCTTGCAGCATATTAAGTATTTATATCCCAACTTCACAACGAAGGTACATTCTTACCTGAGAAGATACACTTCGACTTTCATGTAGATCAGCTTTATTACCAACCAAAACCATAATAATATCGGGACTACCATGTTTTTGAAGTTCCTGCAGAACAGGGGGGGAAAGGAATGTCTGAAAAATGATGTATTTAACCTGAAACAAAAAAAAAGAGTAGAGAACATAACGGACTTCACGCTACTAAGATCCAAATATCATCGTTCCCAAAAAAATCCAATATATCATCACTTAATCAAGTTGATATTGATGAAATGAAATTTGTAAGGTGTTAGTAAAAAATAAATCACAAGAGCTTAGATTGTGCTCACTTCTAACACTGTTCAGGGGTATTCTTTGAATAGAAGCTGATAAGCTCCAAAACATTTGTAATCTTTCGGTGGCAGTCTCACAGTATAATAGAAACCTTAATAGAGTAGAGTCTCGAGCAGAAATACAAATCCAATAGCAAACAAAGGGGCAACAAAATCAACCAACAACAAATTAGAAGAGAGTGAATTAATAATAATGTACCTTCACCCAGTATTGTGCTTTGTTAAATGATTCTGGACTAGTTATGTCATAGACAACAATTGCAGCAGCAGCTCCTCTGTAGTAAAGAGGTGCCAATGCAGCATACCTGAAATTGACCGGCATCTCATTTGTTCTTGATTGGAAAAAAACATGCATGTGTGTTCAACTAAGATGGATAAAATGTAAAAAACAATGACATGTTACTAGAATTGTGCAGTGAAATCAATGCTTTTTAATGCAGCGGCAACATGCTAATTAACAAAATTAGAAGAAGTTAACCACAGCACCAAATATGTCCAGTTAACTAAAGAACCAAATATGTACCTCTCTTGTCCAGCAGTATCCCATATTTCAAACTTCACTATTGTTGAGTCCTCCAATGCCAATGTTTGTGATAAAAATGATGCACCAACAGTTACCTAAAATTATTTGAGAAAATAAATTGAAAACAGTGGAACTTCTGAAGCGAGAGTAATGCATCTAAGGTGGAGAATAACAGTTTCATCCGCAGCTCAAGAGGCTCAAAACAGTAAATCACCTTGGAAGTGGGATCGAACTGACCACGAACAAAGCGAAGAACAATGCAGCTTTTCCCAACACCTGAGTCTCCTAGCAATACCAACTGAAACATGAAAAGAATGAAAGCATCAAACAAAGCCACTAATTTAGATATCATTAGAGGAATTATGATGTGATCAACGGGGACGGTCATGCAATAAATGTGTTAGCTATGTGAAGGAAAACAGAATATTCTATCATCAATGTGCATATATATGTGTGTCTTCTTCTGTTATGCAGGTTACAACACTACAAGAACAGAATTGCATTCACACAATGAACAAAATAGGAGTCCCTCGTAACAACAACAACATTACATTATATTTTGTGAAAAATAAGAACATTGTTGCATATAATGTGACTCTTTGGAAATTGCTAAAACATGTAAATATGGCACTTGGTATGGCTTACATATCATCTGGGGAATATGCAAAACAAGCTCAATGCGGCACCTTGGTCATGGACTATGCCTAATTTTAAAATATTTTACATGAAAACAAGCTGCGTATGTGCATATACTGCTTCAATGGGGACCAGTTTTACCCAATATGGTGTAGGTAAAAGGTTGCCCTAACATAATATGTATGCTACCATAATAATTGTTAATTGGTTAAACAAGACAACTTTTTTGGTTACATTAGCCATAGCAATATCCAAATTCACCCAGTAAGATCTCCAGATACCGTTGACCTCAAATGCTGAACTGAGCAATTGCACAATTCACACCTTGTACCACAGTGTCTGTTTCACTATAAAATGATCTATGATTTGAGACATAAGAGACACAAAATATTATAAATATTACCAATAGGCACATGTAGACGAGCATAACTATATGCAAAATGTTCAAGAAGGCGCTAGGCGGGCGGCGAGGTGGGGGCCTAGGCGGCCGAAATAAAAATGAGGATAGTAGGCGAAAATAAACAATCGTGTATATATATTTACTGTTTAGATGAAGAAAATTGTTACCTTGAGCAACAATGATCAGTGTTACCAGGATTCGGGTGTCCGATTCAGCAAATTTTATAAATTATTAAATTAAGATTCTAGGATTCGCCTAATATATATTTAGGGAGGTCTAGATTAAAAGAAATCTATTAAGAAAAAGTCTATTCGTAATTTTTAAAAACCTGAGGACTAAATCAGAAAACTAACCTAACCCTAACCCACCTGACCCCGCCCCGGCTAACCCTAACCCATTCCCATCCCACCCCAACCCACCGCTTCCACTGCGCTGCAGCTGCTGCTCTCCGCGCCGCCCTCCGCGCCGCCCTCCACGCCGTCCCTCTCGCGCCCCTTCCACTGTTCGTGTCACCCTCGCGCGCCTCCCGCCACTCGACGTCTCTCACGGGGCCACGGAGCGCGATGGCGAGATCTGGCGCGGGGAGTCCAGATCCGGCGACGGCGGGATCTGGCGCGAAGAGTCAGAATCCGGCAGCGGCGGCGGGATCTGGCGCAAGGAGTCTGGATCCGGCAGCGGCGGCGGGATCTGGCGCAGGGAGTCCGGATCCGGCGGCGGCCATGGGAACGGCAGACGGGCGGGGGGGAGATGTCCCCTCCGCCGGAGGGGAGGCGAGGCAGAGAAGATGGCGGATGACCGGAGGGAAGATGGTGATGTAGAATTCGACGGCGGCGACGGCCTCGTGTGTGGTAACTCTTTCCCCTCCCTCGGTTTATATACGCTCTCCTCTATTCCTTGGCATCATCGCCATCATGCGGCCACCGCGCCCACCCAGCCATCCGCCGCGCCTAGGCCGCCTGGCCCCGCCTTAGACCGCCTCGCCGCCCAGCCACCCGACTAGGGGCCAAGGTCGGGCAGCACCCTACCGCCCAGCACCTAGGCGGTCGCCCAAGCCGCCTTCTTGAACTGTATATAGGTAATTTATTTCACAGTACTTAGTGAAGGAATGTATTTCATAGTACATACAGAAATAGTTGCCTAAAGTTTGGTTGACCTGCTACATAATATTCCATTATGTTCCAAGTCATAGACACTAGAATGATCTATAAGGAAATTATCCAGACCTCAAGACTCCGATAAATTTCTGCATGTTTAGACCACTGCGTTTCTGAGTTTTCATATATTTGAATTTGGCCGTCCATATCTAAAGTACCAAACGGTGGCACTTAAATGTTGGACCTAGAGTCATGCAAAGGTGAACCTGCAGTTGCAATTGTTGTTGCTGGTATCGCAAGCAATGTCAAGAAAAGCAACCAAAAAGGAAAGAAAAGATAGAATCAACCACCGTAAAATATTACAATAAAGAGGAATGTTTGTGGCAAACCTTAGCACGCAATTCATTTGAATCGGTAGCAGAAGAGTTAGCGTTGTTGATATTGTTCAGCCCTCCGGTACTTCTAGCTGAATGACAAAAAAAACGTATCGTGTTAACAACTGACACAAACGTGACTATTCTTTTGCTCCAGCCGCTAACTCTACCCATTCATACATCCATACGCCCTTATCGCATAAAATTTCCAAATTGACCAAACCAAATAATTCAAATTCAGCACTCCCCATTCAAAAATTAACCGAGCTTCATGACCACACACAGTCATTTCGTTTGCAGAGACAACGCAGCCAGACCGTTCCAAGGAATCCTACAAATTTACTAGTAAATACAGCTCAAAACAGTACAGATTGAGCAAATTTGTGGCCCGATCAACACCGTGACCGGAGATATCCACCCCCAGCGGGATCAGCATTAACCTGTTTCCCAACAAGCACTAATCCAACCAAAAATTAGATCCTCCAACAGCTAACCTAACACTCGATACCAACGATATCCGCAGCCAAAACATAACGGATGAAGCACGGGCAAGGCTTTTCTGGAGAGGGATATGTGGGAACCTGGCACGGAGGAGGAGCAGCCCATGGCCGGCGCTGTCCGCCGTGGTCGCGGTAATGAACCAGGGCGCGGAGGCTGCAAGCGGCGGCCGGCGGGGAGGGGGACGGATCGGGCCGGTCGTTGCGTCGTCTTCGGCTCGCCCGCAGTCGCAGCAGTTTGTCGGTCTGGGCTCTGTCGCACGCGCGATGCGATGCCTTCGCCGCTCGGGCAAACCGGCGAGTTCTTTTCGGCCTTTTCGAACCACTAGTTACTTGCTCCTTAGTCCTACCTTACCATAAAATTTATTAGATATAAAAAGAATTATGCTATAAAAAAAACTAATCTGATCAGTTAAAAAATAAAGAGTGATAAGAAGTTGAGAATGAGGCGATTGGAGGAGAAGAGACATACGACTACCAACTCATTTTTTTATAATAGTAATAATTTATCAAAACAATATTTTTAAAATTTTAATAATTAATCGATATTTAATTCATTCATAATAAATATTAATTATATGTCCGTGCGTTACAACGGAATTCATTAGATGTATACTATGGAAGGTGGTTGCTCTGATCAGTTAGAAAGTAAAAATTGAAAGTTAAAGAAATAGAGTGGTTAGAGGAGAATGAATGTACGACTACCAACTCGTTCTTTTATAAAAGTAATGATTTCTATTAAAAAAAACTATAAAATACAAATATAATTTATAAGGCACAGCTAAAAAAATCTAGATCACCGGCTACTTGGGCTCGATGGGTGAAGCTATTAGTGTAACAGATTTGAGCTGTCCTGACTTCTCTTGGAATTTCATGCTGACATCGAAGCTCCTTTGGGATGTCCGGGGAATTTTGGAAAGTTTCACAGCCCACAAAGCTTGATTTTGCAAAAAATAATAGTGTCTTTTGTCAGGCTCTTAAAAAAATTATCGCACAGGTAACTACTCAACAACCCAAGGAAGCTCCTTTTTTCGGAAACAACGAAACAGATTAACAATAACACACAGCGTATTCTGCAATATCAACCAAAAGTTCAAACATTAGAATTAGAACTAAGATTTGGGTAGTCAAGGTAAGTCTGGCATTGGCATATTAGACCCAAAAAAACCTTCTCTACTTTGGGACTTCCCATTGTGCATTGATGCAACGACGACGACACACAAGGTGATGGAGTTACTGGGCCTCCGGCCCATTATCTGAAGAAAAACCTGCCACCACTTTTGCAGCAAGGTCTGGGCTGCGCTGGCTTCATAAGATGGACCGGAAATTATCTCTATTACTAACTGAATACCTGTATGTTGCTACAAATTTTAAAAAAAATAGAACAGATTTGTATGCACGTTCCAACAAATTTTACCACCCGTTAGTTTTAAAATATATAAGTTTTAGAATATATAGTATGATAAAATTTTAAAATCCGTAGAAGAGGCTGGGCAGAAGAGGAGGTGGGAGATGGTAACTGATGATGGAAGTGAAGAGGAGGAGTAGTTAGATATGAGAGAGAGGGAGAGAGATGTTAGATAGATGATGAAGATTTTAGTATTCAAATCGGACGGTTGAGAAGGGAGAAGGAAGAATGCACCAACCACCAACTCAAACTTATTAAATTGTAAAGATTATCTCTCTTTTCCCATTGTCCTTTTTCTTTCTGAATCGCAAAACGCACTGCAGATTCTGCAACTGCGCAAGTAAACTCTCTTTTCCCTTTTTAATCCCCAGCACCCAGCCTGTCATATGCGAAACTTCTCCTAAACTTTTGTGAAACTTCTCCTAAACTTTTGTGAAACTTCGCTGGTTTCGCGAAACTTTTTTGCGAGAAATTTGGATGCATGCGTTCGTCTCCATTGCCCTCACGGTTTACCCTCGTGGAACGGAACAGAGCAGCAGCTAGAAAACCACGCACGAAAGAAGCCATGCACGCGAGCGTGCGACCATGAACCATGCACGCATGTGCGTAAAGCGTCGGAGTGGATTGCCAGGTTGACAATCAACGCCCCTCCGGCTGTAAAGCGCGGCAAAGCTGCACTGTCTGTAGTGCACTCGTGCGAGAATGTTTGTTTTTTTCCTTTTTTTTTTTTCACTTTCCTTTCTGTGCAAATTCCCTCCTGCATACTGCGAGCTTGCTACGTCTGAAGAAATAGAGGACGAGCAAAAGCTGCTCTGAATTTGGTAGGAGGGATGTGAAATGCCATGGTGGTCCGTGCGAGACACTTTCTCTTTTACTTTTTATTGAAGTACTCTTTTTTTTACTTTCGTCGTGGTAGAAAAAGGAGAATAAAAAATTGTATTAAAAAGAGGCTTTTTAGGAACCTATTTAATTTTTTTAGAAAAAACATAAGTAGTTAAGTACCTAACTTTTACACTTAAAACTCAAGACAAACAATCTGTTACCACTTACCACCAATCCCTTGAGTCAATGAAGGTGCAGAACTTCTTTATCTCGTACGTGGTAGACTTCGGATCTTATAACGGTAGCATGATTGCCAACAATCACGGAGCAGAATGTGTAGGACCTATGCTTTTTGGTTTAATCTTGACTTGATGGATTCCAAAACCAAAAACTTAAGTTCAAGCTAATAATGATATTCGTCATTGGAATCCACTAGTCTTAGGCCATGTTTGGAAAACAGAAATTTTGCGTGAATTTTGTAGAAACAATTCAATTCTTACATAAATAAAAAAAATCCTAGATTCCAAATAGGGCTGTAGGGTTTGTTTGAATAGGGAGGATCTGGATTCAAATCCATAGGATTTAATCATAAGAATTCCAAAGCAACCTCCTCATCTAGATTTTTACCCGAACCCACGGCATCCATAGCAGAAATGCAAAATAAACAATATAGTAAAGGAATAAGTTCGTTTTTGGCCCTTGAACACTGGTCGGAGTCTAATTTTCACTCTAAACTCGAAAACCAATTGTTTTTAATACCCTACCGTTCAAATCCAAACAAATAACCCCTGATTCAATTCCACCCTGGTTGGGGTTAAAAACAATTGTCCTTTTGAGTTTAAGGTGAAAATTAGACTCTGATCAGAGTTCAATAAATTAATTAAAGAATTAGTTTGCTAGCACGTACCAGTTTCCATCCATACACCTTTTGGATCGTTGATCTACTCCAAAATTTTTGTATTCTCCGCTTCAATGCTTTACCCGGGTGCAGCCCTATATTTTTTAGGATGACAATGGCCGATGGCTATATAGTGAAGCTACAATGGTGCTGCTAACTAGGAAGTGGCGGCAGTGGGCTATGTGATTGTGAGAGAGGTGTGGGTGGAATGGTAAAGAGAGTTTTGATTCAGAAGGTACGAATTTGGAGATAATCGGGACTAATCTTAGCACTATGACCGATTGATCATATAAGTACTTCTAGTTAGACTTATATTTATATCATTTGAATATAAATAACTGGGCTCAGGCGAAGCCTTGAATCGAAGAATGCAAAAAATTTGGAGTAGATCAACGATACAAAAGGTGCATGGGTGAAAAACTAGTTCATGTTAGCAAATTATTGGAAAAGTCCATTTTTGGCTCTTAAACTCTGCTCAAAGTCAAATTTCCACCTTGAAATGAAAAACCTTGAAATTTCCTACTACTATTTCTACTTTGTCTTTTGTTGTTTACTTTTGCTTTGGTCTGTGAGCCATATTTGTAAAACTCTGATAATTATATAAATAAAATTTCATGTAATGATTGTTAGTTTTATTACTATCTTTATTTATACTGTGTACACTAACGGTTTCTGAACCACCATAGAATCTAGAATTGTTATTGGTGGGTTCGACAAAAGCCGAGACTTCAGTGACGCTGGTTACTGAATGGTCTGCAACTCGGTTGGAGATTTCAGACAAATAGCTGCACAAACCAATTAACCAAGGGATTGTAACTGCTAAACCAAACAGAGAAAGAGGATTAGGAGGCCATTTTATAAAATATACCAACTAACACTATAAACGAATCAGGATAACATCTGACATAAAAAAAAAAGATGGCGTTCTTGTTGGTGTCAGGAAATAATTTGCTAGGCCTTGCAAGTTACTACAATTACCAGTCCACCTACAGTTAGTTGATCACTCGAACCAAAAGTGTGTGATGAGACCACTCTGACCGGATCCTGCAGCAACCACATTGAAAGGGATGGTCCCAGATCAGAGGTCGCAGACGGCGTGCAGATATGTTGCACACAGCTGCAACCATCAGGGAAATGGCAAAGCTTGGATTAAAGAAGCCCAAACATGTGATTAAAAGGTGCCATTAGCAAGGCCCACTGCCCTCCCATAGGCTGGAAATTATGATCTTGTTTTTTTGGTTTTTGTTTTTTTTCTGAAAATCAAAATAAATAAGACGATTTATTAAAACAGATGCTTTAAACAATTTTTCGAACTCAAAATCGTATGCGCCATCTACGTCAGCGATCCGTCGCCATCTCGAAAAGTATAGATAAAAACCATTAACCGTAGGCTAAAAGAAAATAACCAGTCTTGTTTGTTTCCCTCTTGCCTTTTGATAGATTCCCTAGTGATCCCCTACTATTTTTAAGGTAAATTAAAGAAAAAGAAGAAAGGCAAAAGGGAAATTAAAATAAAAGATGAAAAGGTTTAAAGGGCAGTATAAAGATTGGCTTTCCATTTAGGCGGGAGTTTACATGGATCATGTCTTGTTTCAATCCAATGGACTAATGGAGTAACCACATGACGAGGGAGCTCTGCAATTCCATGGGAGCAGTGTGCCTCACTAAATTGTGCAAACTTTTTTTTTTTTTTTTGGTGAGGATGACTTGTGCAAACTGTGCTAGGTGGTTAATTAACTAGATATTGCTCTGTGTAATTACACGTAAGACTCGATCGGATCATGAATTCATGATATGAAAATAAAGACCGGCCGGTCGGTTTCTACTTTGATTTCCTTCGAAGATTGTCACGCTTTGCCAGCTCAACTTAGGTCAAATTATACAAAATCTGACGAGGACGAACTGACCTAACATGTCCTGACATTTGAATACTGTGTTTCTCATCCACCAGGCTGGAGAACAGCCGGACCAACATTTTTCCCTAGTAAATACATGTATAATAATGCCATTGCCGTCACTATATGTACTTTGATGTAGTAATAAAGAAAAAAAGTATTTCAAAACCCAGCGACCGGCCTTGTAATCCAGTCAAATGATTTCAAGATTGGTTCTTCCCATCTTCCTAAACCACGAGACCAAAAGATAATTACATAATTAATTAGAGCGGCACGCACCAAACCATACTCAGAACACCGACTCGATTAACTAAGAAAAAAGTGAGCACACCGACAAGGGATTCATGGCCTGTCGTTGCTCGAACAGGATAAGGTCACACAATGCTTCCAGAAACATCCTGCAGATCGCAATCCATTAGAGCATGTACAATGAAACGGATAGCTGCTGTCTATAATACTTTTCCATATCATCTATAAACAACACTAAAAACATATTCTATAATGGGTTATCTGTAATTTATCTATAATAGTTTGTCTATAAAATATAAACAGTATTAATACAATGTCATAAAAGCCGTCTATAACATGCTATTTATAGACAATATTGATACAATGATATGAAAGATGTCTATAGCAGACTATTTTCTCGCGTTTCAATCGTCTATAGAATTACAGTCGAACTCCTTCTTTCTCCTCTTTCTCTTTCATCCACCTAAACAAAATTTCTATGTAGCACATCTTTTAGATAGTTTATGTCATCCTGTTGTGCCCTTAGTACACTGTTTCAGACTTTTAAAGTCAATTTTGCTGACATGTTGCTTAGTCAGACATATGCGCATGGACAGGATACAGCAAGGAAAAATAAATACTTTTGATTTTGATGCGTGTTTCTTTCCTCCATTTGGCACCGCCTCAACGATGCAGCAGCGTCGCCAGCGATTAAAAAAAAGCACTGCACTGATTAAAAGCACGGCATTTGGAAGTGGATAGGGTGGCTTAGATGGTGATCGGTTCAGCTGAAAAGCTCGTGGCTTATGGCTGAAAACACTGTAGCTGACAGAGGCTTATTTAGCATAATTAAATTTAAAAAAATTTAAAAATATGTTAGCCCATTACGTATAATACAAACAAATACGGGAAAAAAAAGAACCGGCAAAAAAGCTCAACGAAAAGCCAAAAATTCAGAAAAAGACGAAACTTATGAATAGTGAAAAATAAGCCAGAAGTCAGAAGCCGAAGCCGAATTGATCAGGGCCGTTTCCTTCTCGGATTTAAATTGGAATATTTAGGGACCAAGAGCTGCTTGCTTACGTGCACAAATTTTTTTTTTTGTGCATGTTTGGTGAAGTACACGTAAGCTAATCCGCAGTAGTAGCATTAAGCAAAGCTTCTAGTAATAAGAGTGCCGAATATTGCATTCAGGACTACTGACCACTAATCCAATCGTCAGATTAATTGTTCAAAGTCCATTTATGCTTAATTGCCTTGGTCGTAGTCCGAGTTAGTGCAGGCTATTGCTTTTCTTTATTCCCAATCAATTGTCGCATTCTTCAAACATGGGCATACACATGACTATGGCCCTGTTTGTTTCCACTTAAGATTATTATAATCTAGCTTATAATCATAAGTGGAAACAAACAACCCAGATTATAAGGTAACTTATTATAATCTAATAGCCCAGATTATTATAATCTAATAAGCTCAAGAAAGGAGCTTATTTCAGCTTATAGATCCACCTTTTATCTTAATGACAATAAAACTTTAGAAATATTACCCACCTTTGCCATTCATCCATCCCCCAACTCCCGTGCCTCTCTCTCTCAAGGGCATTGTAGTCTTTAAACATTCGAATACAACAATCCATAACTCCGATAATCCAGGCTGCCAAACACTGATGACTTATTTCCACTGACTTATTATAATCTAGCTTATATAATCCCCCACCTATAAGCTAGATTATAATAATCTTAAGTGGAAACAAACAGGGCCTATATAGTATATACGACTTGTGGTTGCTGCAGTGGTAGGTGGGGTGATAAGCCTGCGAAATGTGGGCGAATATTAAGGACATACCGAAACATGAAAAGTTCGCGAAGCTACGATTTGTCGTTTCCTAGATGATTCAAGCTTTTTGTCAATTCATATTCTTTATCTCAAAAGCTGACGACTTTTAATTTTTACTATAATACTTAACTTTTAAACAGGGTATTTTTTCAAGACGGGGTCTATAAGTTAAACGATCTACACGTTAAAAGCCCAACATCTGTATCAGCCAAAATCGCAAGTGAATATCTGTCTCTCTGTAATCTGTACCGTAAATAGCTAAAATTTAAAAATTTCAGCTAAAAAGTATAAGCCGAAGTCGAAAAAGATAGGCCTATAAGAGCCCGGTCTAGGGTAGATGAGAAGATGCAGTGCCACCAAACTCGCGATTAATCAGAAATGGTCTCGAGGTCAGACCAAGATTCAGAAAGATAACGTAGTGAAAACGAAAAGGCTTTGAATTTACCGACGCATTGGAGCTCTTCTTTCTTGTCCCAAACGTCACTAAAAAAAAAGGAGATGTGAATAAGCGAAACGACGGCCCAAACGCGCACAAGCCAGGCTTCACATCGAAAAGGGATGTGTATGTAACAATAATCTTTCACAAATCAAGGGTTTATGGCTTTGTTTTTTTTATATCGTGACCGATGATTTCTATTTGTATGTATGATTTTTGATTCAGAAAGTCATTTCTTGTCCCAAACGTCACTACAAAAAAGAGACGTGAATAAGAGAAATGACGACCCAAACGCGCACAAGCCAGGCTTCACATCGAAAAGGGATGTGTATGCAACAATAATCTTTCACAAATCGAGGTTTATGGCTTTGTTCTTTTATATCGCGACCGATGATTTCTGTTTGTATGTATGGTTTTTGGTTCAGAAAATCATTTAAAAATTTCATTTGAAGAAATTATACTGTTTATTTCGATTTTCTAAAAAAACCCAAAAGATAAAGTCCCAAATAACAAAGCTTAACTCACATGTTTGCTGCCACGATGCAGCTAGCACACAGAAAAATATCAAAATAATATCGTGAGAAAGCATTCATACGGACTGACGGACACCGGGAAGAATATCCGGACCGATGTAACTATCCAATCCTCCTGGACGCCACGTAGGACAGGGGAGAACAAGATCGAATTTGCCGCCACGACGAATGCTCCGGAAAAATATAAAAATATTCTCCGCGTTTGGAGCATTTCTTGTCCATCACGAACAGGCAGCACAGACCAACGAGGATTTACTCGAATCTTAATTGTCTGATTAGTGATTAATTTCCACGTCTCCGATAAAGTAACGGCGACGAAGACCAGCCAGTCCAAAATTCAGCATGGCTGACCACGCATAAGGAAAAAACGTACACTTTGCGACCAATTCATCTTGCTCATCTGTTAATACTGGTAATACATCTTGTCCAAGTTCTAAGTCCAATTTTATATGATATTTATTTTCTATCTTTAATAAGTATGTAGTTTTACTTGTTATTTTCTATTTGCATGTGTTGAATATAGTGTTTAGAGATGATAATTAAATGCAATCTAGCCATTTTTACTATTTTATTGATTCATATGTTAAGAGAAAATACGATTTATAACAAATTAACCAACGTGGTAGCACGGACATTGATCAGGACGTACACTGCAATAAAAAGGGATAAATTGAACAAAATTTGATCGGTCCGACGCACATACTGCTGGATGCTTCTGAATTCTTATCCTAAGGCTAAGTCCTCGTTGGTATGTACATGTCAGATTTTGCCGGCACGGTCGCAAGAAACACGGCGGCCGTGGCAGTATCAGGCGCGCGGGCTAGATCACATGACGGAGCAGGCGTTGGGGTTCTCGTCGCTGAACAGCTGCGGCGCCGGCGCCATGTCGAAGCGGTACGGGTACGGCTGGTGGTTGGGGTCGGCGTTGGGGTGGTGGGGATAGTAGGAGGCGGGGTTAGGGTTGACATGCCCCACGTCGTCGGCATTGCCGCCGTAGTACTGGTAGTAGCTGGCGGGGGGGCCCTGCGGGTACGCGACGTAGCCGTATGGCGACACGTGGTACGTGCTCGCCTCGGCCGGCGGAGGGGCCATGGACGCGGCGGCCGCCGCGGTGGAGTAGCCCGCCGCCTCGATGCCTTTGCCTTTGTCCTTCTTGTCGGCGCCGCCCACGGCCGCCGCGTCTTTCTTGTTGTCGCCGTCGCCGCCTTTGTCCTTCTTATCGCCGTCCTTCTTGTCGTCGCCGCTGTCTTTCTTGCCGGGCGCCACGGGCTCCACGGTGCGGTTGAGCTTCTCCTTGAGGTACACCAGCATGGCAGCGACGTCCATCGTGCCCGTGACCTTCACCTCATCCTTGGCATTGCTGTCCAGTACCACATCATTCACCCCTGGAGCCACACAGCAAGCAAAAAAGGCATCAATTTTGAAGCCGACAAACAAAATTAACAGCAGAAGATACAAATTCGAAGAGGGGGAAAAATCTCACCTTTGATCTTGTAGATGCGTCGCCTGATGCGGTCGGCGCATCCGTCGCAGTGGAGGCGGATCTTGAGCAGCACGGTCTCCTGTGTAACGCAACCACCAAGACCAAAAGCAGAGACATTTTTTAGTTGTTGCGGGTCAGAAGAGCAGTTGGGAGCAGAGGAGAGTATTGCGTGGGTGGGATTGCCTCTTGTGTACTGACCTCTTTGGGTTTCTTCTCCTCGGGCGGTTGCTTCTTCTCCTTCTCTTCCTTGGGCTGGGACTCCATGTCCCCCTTCTTCTCGCCGGCGCCGTCCTTGTCGGCCTTCTTCTTCTCGCCGCCGCCGTCCTTGTCGGCCTTTGACTCGGCGGCGGCCTTCTTGGGGCCGCCGCCGCCGCCCGCGGAGACGATCTCGACGGCCTTCTTGGTCTTGGCCTCGATCCGCGCCTTGAGCGCGGCCGCGTCGGCCGTCCCAGCCACGACGACCCTGTTCGCCGCCGCGTCCGCCACGACCGACTCCACCCCTGCGTCAGAACCAGTGAATCAGCCACCAAGTCAAAGCCAATAGGCCTTCTCTCGCGGGGGAATCAAAATCAAACTGTGTACCAGGCAGGTGCTTGATGGACTTCTTGACCTTCTGCGCGCAGCCGGCGCAATGCAACTCCATCCTGAGCACGACCGGCTGCGGCGGCTCGGCGCCGTCGCCGCCCTTCGGAGGCTTCTCCTCTCCCATGGGTTGGGTTGGGCTACTCTCCTCTGAGACGCTCTAGGTTCTGGACTCCGCACGTGTTGGTCGGCGTGACCGTGCTGTGTGCGCGCGCTCGCTCGCTTGGACGGGTCTCTGGCTCTCTCTGCTGCGGGCTTGACGAAGGGAGGAAATGCCATTGCGGGTGGGCGGGGAGGGATAAATAGGAGGAAGCGGAGAGGAGGGAGAGAACCATCCTACGAAGCTGTGCTGGTGGCGTGGGGCCCCGGTGTCAGGCAGTGCGGGTTGTGGTTTCTCCTGCCCGGTCGCAGACGCGGGTAAGTTTCTATTTCTTGTAACCTCCTGCTGCTTGCGACTCTGAGTGCTGTCTACGGTCACCTGGCACGTCAAAAGTGGCGTCAGAGCGTAGATTTTTGTTAGAAGCCAAATTTTCTTTCACCGTAACCATTTTCTTGAAAACTAGTCCCTAAAATACCGTTTTTACAAATCTAAGGGCATGTTTAGTTGGTGTCTAACTTTACTATGCCTAAGCTTAGGCAATATATGGCTGCCACAGAAAGTGTGGCTAACAAAATCGAAGACACACTTGTGGCAAAGTTTGGCAAGAAACTGAGTCTATGACATGTGGGGTCGGGTGCTAAGAAAGTGTGGCATGCCACAGTTACGTCAGTGAACCAAACAACTACCTAAAAACTGTGGCATGCCTAACTTGTGGCTAGGCAACTTCTGGTCATGAACCAAACAGGCCCTAACTTCTTCACAAATCTAACAAACTTGATAGGTATCTACGGAGATAGAGCTGTCGAGCTTTCTAGCTCGGCAGGGCGCAGCCGGCCGCACTTGACACATTGAGCAGCACTGTGTATGTATTTAATTAGTGCTAATTAAGTGCTACTTGCTCGGCATTAATTGCTACTGGAGGCTCGGTAGCCGAGTTACTTCAGCTCAATAGTTACCTGTCGAGCTTTGTAGATCTATGAGAGACTAGATTTGTAAAAGCATGTGTTTAGATATTAAATTTGAAAAGAGTGGCTAGAATGAATTATATGTAAACAGTACGATTTTTTTAATGAGTACCATAGCTGTACTTTCCTTGGATTAGTGCTGTGCCTACGGAAGTTATCAGCCTATTGTACTAGTACTTGCAATAGCTAATTTCCAAAATTCATGGTTGTTTGAGAAAATACTCTCGAATCAACCTAGAAAGCAGCCGTGGTTTCTTACGATGTTTGCTGCTGTTTTCGCCAACCTTTCCTTCAATCCGCGCGTATGGCGATGGTGTCGAAGAGCTGACGTGTATGATGACGTTCGTTGTCACGACTCACGAGGTGGAGGGAGAATGTGACGAGGTGGGCCCAGCTTTTTCCTAGTGAAACAATACAGATTTTAAAAACAATTTGAATTTTTCAGAAACTCAATTTCATTTAAATCTTTGCCCAATTCAACACCTTTCTCACCCCATATTACTCTTCTCTCTCTCAAAAGCTGCCCTACCTTGCACCGCCTCACCCCGCCGTTCACACCGTTGCTTTTTGCCCTATCAACTGCCCGTACATTTGATTGTTGAACCATGTTAATCTTTAGTTGCCTGACCGCACAGGTGCACACCACGGTCACAAGGACCAACTTCGCCACCACCGTCTCACCTTGCTCTCTCGACCGACATCCCTGCCATCTTGACCACCGCCTTGCGTCGCCCGAGAAGCACAATGGACAAGGTGCTACTCACTATGCCGACACCCCCACTGCCTCTCCCGAATTGCATCGAGCCTTCCCGCACCTCCCCTGCCTTGACCACGCGCCAAGACCCAAATGGTGTCCTCTACTATGTCAAATTGTCATAGCCACCTATAAAAGGAACCAAGCCATTCCAATGAGTAGCATTGGCACCTAGGTGAGCCTCAGACACCCACATGCCCCTCGCCGCCCGTCGCATCGCCGCCATCACCGGAGGCCTCCAAGTAAGCCCCATTTTCAATTCTTCTCCTACAGTTGATTTCATTTCGATTACTTGCACTAGTAGCATCCTCATATCTCTAGCAACACCACCGTATCATTTCTTTAGCCCCTCCGATGCCATAGCCCGTCGGCCACCATTTTTCCCGCCAGCCAGAACAACCCCGCAATGGGCAAGTCGCCACAAACCTCCATAGTCTGAGCCAACCCCACCTCAAGTTCCCCTACTCCCAAGGATGCTCCAACACCCATGCTTTTGCTCGATCAGCCATCGTAGCTTGCCCGTACTATGGATGACCGCCCGAAAACACCTCACCGTCGAAGCTTCAGCCATCCTTGACCACTCCCATGCCCAAAAATGAAACCCTCACACCACTAGGAACCTGCACATACCCTCGGTTTTCCTCGCGAAGCCCTACAGCTCCCGCACTTGCTTGCCAAAGCCATTATCTGTTTCGGAGCACTGTAGCACCAATGGGGGAAGATGAACAGTGATTTTTGTTACTGTTTATGCACTGTTCACACAAACGCAACCCGTTAAGCTCTGAATCCGATTCGTTGGTGCACAGTAAAATCCAACACGGTACTGTAGCACCCAGACCCATTATGAACAGTAACCAACCCAATAGTGAATAGTACGAACTCTACCATGAATGGTCCTAAACCCTCTATGAACAGTAGCCGTTAGTTACTATTCATCCATACACAAAAATGCAAGATACGCCCATTTAGTCCGTTTCAAACCCGTCTACCTATTTTTCAGCTTTGTTTTCTCATATCACACACTGATAAAGCCAAAACCACCAAAATACTATTTTAAACCCTAAACCCAATACAATCTAAACTTTTATTATTTGCCGAAACCTATATACCTGTCTTGACCATTTTGAGTCGTGAAGCCCATCTTCAATCCTGTTTAGCCTAAAAGACTCTGATAAAAACCTAGCGAGCCCATATATCATTCCAAACCATGTCCAACGTTATTCTAGCCATTACTATTCACAAAGCCCAAAATCATATATACAACTAGTTTTACTATCTCGAGCCCACCTAGCCAATTTCCAACTCTGTTCAACCAAAACACGCACTACCTAAACCCTATCAACCCAAACATATTTCCTTGATGCTTTCTGGTTAGTTATTTGTGTTTTGCTCCCAACTTGCATTAATATTGAGACCCGGTGAGTTGGTCAATAGAAGAACTACAAGAGCAGTCTAGCCTGAAGACTGCAGTGAAATAATTAGAGACTATGGACAAAGAGCCAAATCATATATTTTTGATCATGTTGAACCTACATTGTTTTAATTATTTATTTACAGTATTTTATTGCTATTATTTACACAATGTTAGTTGCTTAAAAATAAATGTTTTAGAATGATGTGATAATTAGTTATGTCCTACAACTGGAAAAAACCTGTTTTATTTTATGGCCATATTCACCTTGACAAGGCCTAATAATAATAAATTACTATAAAATATATCATGGTACCTTAGGAAATTCAACTATTTTACACTTGTAGTGGCAGTGCCATAGTACATTGGGTTATTAATTTGTGGATAGTTATCTAGTTGATGAAAAATAAAGACTATAATCTTATGTTGAGTAAAGAACATATTGATCGCTCAACCACAAGTATTGACTTGTCAAGACTTGATCAAGTAACTGATCAATTCAATCTAATATTTATAGGTTGTTAGGGTTTTAGAGACGGTAGGTCCCGCAAGGTCCATCAACTATCGGCTAAACACGGTAGGTCCCACGATGTCCATCACCTACCAGGTAAAGACGGTAGGTCCCGCGAGTCCTTCACCTACCAGATTAAATATGGTAGGTCTCATGAGGTCCATCACCTACCGGGTAGAGACGGTAAGTCCAAACAAAGTCGGGCCCGACACTGTGAGGTCCATCACTTATCGAGTAGAGAATAGAAAGAAGAGAGCAGTAAAAAACCTTGTTACCTCAACTTAATTGCACGCTAACATGTTGTGTGTTTATAGTTTGACATTATGAGTATGAGATGGTTATTTTGTTTTATGTTCAAAAATATTTACAAATAAAACTGCATCTACATAAAATGATAAAACCACTATACTCCATCTCTTGAAAATCCTGGTAAGTAGTTATATAGCATTTCCCTAAGTGACTTGTTTAGTACGGTTGGTTATACGCAGTCTTGCTTTATTTTCACCAAAATAGAGATCAGAAGAAGAAAAGACACTGCAAGATTTCGTGTTAGTTTTACGGCCGCACTCAAGCGTTCCTGTGGAAATCTTCTTCGGTTCTTCTGATTGTAAGTTAAATTTTGGGGTTGGACGTTTGTTAAAATTTTTAAAGTTGACAACTACATCTTATTTTAATCTAATTAATCCATTTTAAATGTTTGTGAGCATGCATAATACTTATTCTGTCCGCAACAGAACTCTTAGACTGTTACGAGACGTACGATGGCCCTGTTTTTAAAAACGGAAGTGAGTTACTGTAAAAAAACTAGAAAACAACTTTTAAAAGCTAAAAATAAGAGACGGCCGTCTGTCATGGGCTCCTCTCTGCTTTGTTCATGTGCTCGACCCCAGTTTCTCCAATGTTCTATAACTTGCTACAGTATGAGCCGGAGGGCGGGAGGTGGGCTTCTGGGGTTGGCCGGTCTGATACAAAGCCACTTGGGCTGGACTCATATGAATTGTCTAGGTAGAGGCCAGAGACCCCATGATCTCTCCGAAAAAGGCCCGGCCCAGCACACTGCACTGCCGATGCATATTTGGCGCGAAATGATTTGCATCAAGATAGTAGAACGTGTCAGTTGCAAAAATACTTACGCGCTAAGATATTGGTGGTATTCTTTTGGATTTTTAGGGTGACTTTTGGCCAGGCACAGTTTTTTAAAATATAGCTATTTGTTCCCATGTCAAGTTAGGTATTTACACCAGGGTTCACTTATATTTTTGGAAAAAGTTCTCTCGTAATAAGTGCAACTTCAATCACCATACCAGATGGATTCTAGTGTATCTATCTGATCCAAGATCCAAATTTCGTCTGAAGATCGGATGTTCATTTGGGTTTATAAAGCTTGAGCTTCTAGTTTTTTTCATTTGGGTTTATAAAGCTTAAGCTTCTAGATTTTTTTACTATTGTAGCAGATTTTTTACTGTAGCTACTAGTAACTTTCTTAGCGTAATTAAGATTTAAAAACTTTTAAAAAATAATTATATCATTACAAAAAATAAAATGAATAAGAGAGAAAAAGAAAAGATAAAAAGTCCCAAAATAAAACTAAAGAGCCGAAAAAATAAAATTAGGAAGGTAGAAGTTTAAGGCTTAAAGCTTAAATGAGCCCTACCCAAACCTTAGCACAACCCGCTACAAACCCAGCCTGTCCAGCTCCGCGAGCCCCTTTCCTTTCGAGTTCGGGTCGAGCACGGTTGCTGCACCGCCCCATCCCGAGAAAATTGCAATTATAGGACAGCAAATAATACGTTTCGCAATTATAGGACTCCAAACATCGACTTCGTTAAAATGACCTTTGAAACGTTGGCTTCTTGTTTTTCATGACATTTGGTGTATTAAGTCTCTTTTCTCATCTAAATACATATAGAAGTTTGATACAAAGGTTCGCTCAATTGAGTTCACTTGGCTTTAAGAAATATACGGGGGTGTTTTAATCGGCTATAACTGATAACTTTGGGTAACAAATACATGTATTTAGATGAGAAAAGAGACTTAATACACCAAATGTCATGAAAAATAAGAAACCGACGTTTCAAGGGTCATTTTAACGAAGTCGATGTTTGGAGTCCTATAATTGCGAAGCGCATTGTTTGCTGTCCTATAATTGTAATTTTCTCCCCCATCCCGGAACTGCCAAAATTTTGTTCATAAAAGCCCAACGACTAAAATAAAAAAACAAAACAAACGGAAAAAAGGAAAGAAACTCGCCTTCGCGTCTCTGCCCGCTCTCGCGACAATTTATCTCTCCCTCCATTTTGCCCCCCTTTTGTATTCTTAGAGCAACTCCAGCAGGAGCCCTCAAATCAGAGCCCCTACTTTTGATTTGAGGGCTCCTACTTTGAGAGCCCTGTTTTTGAGTTAAACTCAGTGAAGCCCTCAAATCGGGGCCCTCAAATTCATTCCAATCGAGAATTACATGTAGGGCACACTCCAGCGACACCGGCACCTCCCACGCATCTTCCCGGTCACACCTCCCGCGGTCCGCCTCCTCCGTCGCGCGCCTCACTTGCGCGTCGCCACGGCCCACGGCTCACGAGCTCGGCGCGGTTCTTCTCCTCGCGGCGCGGCAGCGGCCTCCGCCGCGCCTCCCGCGCTCGGCCACTCGGCGGCGCCTCACGTGCGTCTTTGCCAGGCGCCTCATGGCGGCGGCGGCTCGTCGGATCCGGGCTTGGCGTCGGCGGCGGCGGCGATCCTCCCACTCGCATCTTCCCGATCTGCGGCCTCCGCGGTCGCCTCCTCCGTCGCGCGCCTCACCTTGCGCGTTGCCGGCGTCCACGCCGCCTCCCGAGCTCGGCGCGGTTCTTCTCCTCGCGGCGGGCGGCCTCCGCCGGCGCCTCGCGCTCGGCCACTCGGCGGCGCCTCTGTGCGTCTTTGCCGGGCGCCTCATGGCGGCGGCGGCCTCGTCGGATCCGGGCTCGGCGTCGGCGGCGATCCGGCCGGATCTACTCGAGGCGATGGCGGCAGCGGCTGCGCCTCCTCGCCCGGCTCGACCTCCAAGCGCTCAGCGCGGCCGCTCCTTCGGCGGCGGCGGCGGCTTCCGAGGCAGGGAGGCGGGCGGGGCGGCGCGGTGGAGGCGAGGGAGTGGAGCGCGGCGCGGCGTCGGGCGCGGAAGAGAGGAGGCGGGGCGGCGGAAGCGGCGAGCGGCGGAAGTGGGGAGCGGTGAATTTTCACGGAGGCGGGGGAAAACGGAAAATGAGAGCCAGAGTAGGGGTCCCTGAGAATAAGGGCTTGAAGGCCTCATTTGAGAGGCCTCTTATTTTTGAGAGCCAAGTAGGGGGTCTGTTGGAGTGCAGTTTTTTACTCTGGCTCTCAAATATGAGGTTTGAGGGCTCAAGTAGGGGGTCTGCTGGAGTTGCTCTTAGGGTTTCAAAGCTCCATCTCCTCCCCAATTCCGCGCTCCCCCGATTCGCGCGATCTCCCACCCCATGGTCTCCGGCGTTGCCCATCGCCCGGACGAGGACGGCGGCCGCGGCGCGTCGAGCTTCCCGCGCCCGCCGCAGCCGGCCACTCCGCGGTCGTCGCTGGGCGACGGCTCTCAATCCGCCTCCACTAGCGGCGGGAGCGCCGGCGCCCCGTCCAGCCGCAACAAGCA
The DNA here is from genome assembly GCA_036346575.1 of Dendrocalamus sinicus. Taxonomy (NCBI): domain Eukaryota; kingdom Viridiplantae; phylum Streptophyta; class Magnoliopsida; order Poales; family Poaceae; genus Dendrocalamus; species Dendrocalamus sinicus. Next base: position 50,215,796 of record CM070648.1, on the reverse strand, counting down.
GCATGGCCCCGCCGCCATCGGCAAGGGGGCGGCCCCCGCGGCGGCGGCCTCCACGCCCGCCAGCGACAGCATCGTCCGCCTCAACAATCTCGATATCCACGGCGACGACGCGCCTTCGTCGCATGCTCCCGCGAGGTTTGTGAATTCGCTTTGCTTGGCTTGCCAGTTACGCCATCTGTCTGCTGCTGCGTGTGTTGCTTTTCGAGATTGGCTGTTCATTCTATTGTAATTAGCTGATGTTGTTTGGCCTGCAGCATGCTTGGTGAAGCGTATTTTCTGCCACTTTGATGTGCAAGTATGATTTTCTCGGTGGATGTTTTTAGGATTACGTCTTGTAGGTTGGCCTTGCTGAAAGTGTTAGTCTTAATCCTAATTCTTATTTTGTGGACTGATTGGGGTACACGCTGTTATGTTGATCAGTTAAAGCATCGGTCATATGACGTTTGTTCATCCATAGAATCCTATACTGTAGAACGTCGCATCTTAGAAGTTTGTCCTATTTTGCTACTGTGTCCAATGGATTCAACTATGATGATTGCTGCTTGTAGCCTTGTAGGTAGGCTATGTAGAGTTTCTGTACATATATATCTTTATATTTACTTAAACCATCAAAGATTGCCTGCGGCTTCATAGTTAATAGCATACTTGTAGATGTAATGTAATGATGTATTGAGAATTTGGCAGTACATCTAGCTGAAGTTTCTACTTCTAAGTATCCTTTCCCTAGTTGCTATCTAGTGGTTTAGTGCACTCGTAATAAGTAGTTTCTAAAAACTGCAGCAAGAAGAAAAAGAGAGGAGCTCGAGCAGTTGGTCCTGATAAAGGTGGCCGGGGGTTGCGCCAGTTCAGTATGAAAGGTCACTTGAATTGTTTTCTTTCCCTATTAGCACTTTTAACTGAAGGTCATGTTCACATTTATAATTATCCATAAGCAGCACAATGCAAATACAAACACTTATGATAGCTAGTACTTCTTATATATTTCCCTTATATTGTGCATTCATTTTGATATTCATTCTAGGGGCTATGTTCAATGAATAGCGGGACACTGACTGTGACTGCTAACATCATAGATGTCATGATGTGTTTCATTTGTTATTTTGCAGTTTGTGAGAAAGTTGAAAGTAAAGGGAGAACAACATACAATGAGGTTAGTGATTTGTTATTTCTATCAACTGAAATTTTGTTGTTGTGATGCCATCATATCTGTAGGTCGTGTGGATTGTACTTTTTCTGAACAAAAAACAGCAAATTTTGATCACGATCATTGCAGAATTCCCTATTTCTTTGCATGTGTATTTCCTTTGCTCTATCTTAGAATATTCAATCAATTATTCAAAAGGAAGTAACACTATGTACACTGTAAAGCTTAATACTGTAGTAGCATTATCTATACAGTACAAGGCAGAACTTACTGTAGTAGCGTTATCTATACAGTACAAGGCAGAACTAGCCATTAACCATTAAGCCAGCTTGTTCATGTGGTCCACCTGGTTTCATCCATGCAGTCCTGTATCACTTTTGTTTTGTGATTGTGATTTTCATTCTTCTACTAATTTTATCAAGCTGGCATATTTAGTATCATGATGTGGGAGCATGAAATTGGAAACTCGCATGTCATTGTAACACCACCATGGCACCATTTGATCACCTTGCTCAGATCTTATTGTGAATTGTGATGAAGCTGCTAATATGTAACATCCATCACATTGATCATTGTCATCCCTATTACACTCTTTTATTGCTATGCCTTAAACTAACTGCCTGCCTTTCAATATATACATGTTGGTATTTGGAGTTCCTTAAAATTGTCGAAACTATCCTATTTCAATTCTGTTCCAAAATGATATTTAATTTTGTTTTTGTATTGGTTCATTGAAATTTCCAGTGTGTAGCCTTATTGCCTTATTGGTGACACTAAAATTTCAGAGTTCACACATTTGGCCTATCTTTGTCAGGTGGCAGATGAACTTGTCGCCGAGTTTGCAGATCCCAATAATAGCATTGAATCACCAGATCCTGATAATCCCAATGCAGTTAAGAGATATGACTTCCCCTTTGCACCAAGTACTTTTTTAATCGGATATTATGTGCTCATTGTATGTTAAATGCAGCATCAATATGATGAGAAAAACATACGAAGAAGGGTTTATGATGCGTTGAATGTTCTGATGGCTATGGACATCATATCTAAAGATAAAAAGGAAATACAGTGGAAGGGCTTGCCTCGGACCAGTATAAATGATATTGAAGAATTGCAGGTTTTGTCTTCTTTTCCCTATGCTTATCGACATTTGATATACTTTTGGTAGTTTTATTCATCAGTTTGTACTCTATTTACAGATCGAGCTCGTGGGATTGGAAGGTAGGATTGAGAAGAAAAGTGCTTATTTGCAGGAGCTACAAGACCAAGTAAGGATATGACTTCACCTGCTTTCCTTTGGATATGTCAAATGAAATCTATGAAACGATTCGTGTACTTGTTACATCTAATGGCATACTGTAGTATTCAAAATTTCAAATATGTGGCTCTGGTGGTAAAAAGGAGCATCATAATAAAAAGAGCACTTAAATGGTGTACCATTGTGTGCCATTATACACTTAGGGTAACTCATTGTCTTTATTGGCTCATGTTGTCCAGGCCATTAAAGCAAAGTTCAATATTTGCTTGCATTTTCTTCACTGACTCAATACCCTGTTTACACAATGATGAAGTGATATTTTATATTAAGTAGAGGATCTTCTTAATCATCTAGCAATGGTTTGTGTGCATGCATGTGTTCCGATAATTTTTATTCAGTTGCAGATTAGCATTCTGCATATGTATTTCTCTTTTTCGTGTTACATTTTGTTGTGATGTTCTATTCTTCTAAAAATCTAAACTTCGCTCCTGTTATGATCTGTGTTGCTTTAGATTAAGAAATAAGGATCTGTATTTCACATGTAGCTGTCACCAGGGTTCAATAAACAAGAACCCGGTTGGTTCGTGGCCCTGACCTATTTTTGGAAAATTAGCAGTTCCCAGAGTCTACTGGAAAAACTGTGACTCCTTGTAATGTTCTAAATTGTCCCAAATTGGTCGGAATTGGCCATGAATTGGAGTGACTTGTTAGTGAAGTGGTAAAACTGTAAATCACTTCCTTGGCTGGTGTTATGGGCTAGCACCATTGGCGGTGCGCCCAGGGGATGGGCAGAGGAGGAAGAAAAGGTAACTGATTCTTTTTTAATTCCAATAGCATATGGCAGCCTTCTTATATAGGTGTACTCCTTCTAACATATAGAATCTAATCTTAATTATATCTATAACAAATAGAAACTAATATCATATCTCTAACAAATACAAACTGATCTCTAACTTTAATATAAACTAATCTCTCTGGTTGGGTTGGGCCCATGGGCATTCCTACGCCCATGACATTACACCCCTCCCGAACATGCAGCTCGTCCTTGAGCTGCTAGGTGGTGTGCCGAACTTATTTTGCTGTGCCATCTAATTGACTTGGTCGATACACCTGCAGGTGGACCCTACCCCCGGTCACACAAGGAAAGGAGGGCATGGGAGCGGGAGCCGAAGAAGTCAAGGCCGCTGGGCGCTGAGGCAACATAGAGTGCGAGCGTGGCCTGGCCGTGCTTAAGTAGGAGCTGCTCGAGGTAGAGGAAGGTGCGATGGTGCAGGACGTGCTGGTGGAGCTGGACGACGGCGACCTACTGGTTGGGGTTGGATTGGGCGCGGCCGCAAGCGTCACAGAGGCGGTCGTAGATAGTGAACTCGATAGGGTGGGTCTGCTCGAGGATGATGCCGTGGAGGACCTCGCGGCAGAGGCAGAGCTTGAGGCGGAGGCGCTTGGAGTGGGGCTTAGAGAAGACAAACTCTGCGTCGAAGAGGGAGACAGAGGTGGGTGAGCGGGCGGTTGAGGCGGCGGAGGTGGATCTGCATGAGCTCGGGTGACTCGGGCTGGCGCGGCCGGATCGCGAAGTGGAGGTCGTGAAGCGATCGGGCGATGAGCGGCGGCGGCGGAGTCGATGAGGGTCGTAGCTAGGGAAGGGGCCGCGACGTGGTCGTAGACGCGGTCGGAGACATGGTCATTGGTGCGGTCGGAGACGTGGTAGTAGGTGCGGTCGTAGGCGGCCTGGTCTACTGCGCGCTTGGTGGCGAGGTAGGCGTAGAACGCAGAGATCTCGATGGCGGCGCGGTAGGAGGGGGCCGGATTCGAGCGCGGCGGAGAGGGCCGGGTCCGGCTCGGAGAGGGTGGCCCGGTTCGGCGGACTCTTGGTGGAGGAGAGGCGACAACGCCGGCAAGCGGGAAGCTTGGATCCGAGCAAGCGGCCACGGGGGAGCCCCGATCTAGCGGATTCAGCAGCGAGATCCGACGTGGGGGCTTGCGAGCTCGCAGCGGCGGTGGATGGCTACAAAGCTTCCCGGCGCTGGATCGGTGGTGCGGCGGATCGAGCTTGGAGGCGTCGACGGCGGAGGGGATGGCCGCGGGCGCCAGGCAGATCGCCTTGCGCTGGCTCTGAGGCAGATGGCGAAGGTGGAGCCTGGAGGCCGAGTCACCGAGGGGCGGATGGCGTGGGTTCGTCCGTGCGTGGAGAGGGCGCCCAGTGGCGGCAAGGTTGTACTTGAACTTGGCGCGGACGACGCCGGAGTTACCGTGCGGGCGGATGACCTTGCCTTAGATGCAGCGGTATTGGGTGCCGTTGCTCTTGGTCTTGGCCTTGTAGACGTACACCATGCACTTCTCAGCTGGGACGCAGGCTAAGGCATCCGTGTCCCGTGGTGGCTCATATACGTGCTTCTTCTGCACCATGAGTTCTTCCTTGACCTCCATCGCGAGCCTCATGCAGTCTTGGATTCCTGAGCGGAGCTCAGCGTAGAGGCCCCTCATGGCCTTAAGTTCTTCAGCATTGGAAACCATGGTGAGTGGCTTTGATACCAAGTTATTATGGACTAGCACCATTGGCGGTGTGCCCAGGGGATGGGCAGAGGATGAAGAAAAGGTAACTGATTCTTTTCTTGATTCCAATAGCATGTGGCAGTCTTCTTATATAGATGGGCTCCTAACAGATAGAATCCAGTCTTAATCATATCTCTAACAAATAGAAACTAATATCATATCTCTAATCATATATCTAACTCAAATAGAAACTAATCTCTCTGGTTGGGTTGGGCCCATGGGCGTTCCTACGCCCATGACAGCTGGTTTGACCATAAACTGCCAGGAAGCAACAGATTCCTACTTCCCACCAATTTTGTAAACCTGGTTGCCAAAGTAAGTATGAGTAGAACAAAGGGCTGTTGCTTAAGGTGCAATGTTGGAATAGAAAATGTCCCTGAGGATTGTTGGTCTAGATTAAGGTTGACCATTCTTACATCCAGTATTTATTTTATTCTTGTCCAATTTTGATCCACATAATTATGGATGTTTTTGGCATATTAAGTATGTAGGTATGCAAAACTTGATACAGCGAAATGAGCAGCTGTATGGTTCAGGAAACTCTCCTTCGGGCGGAGTGGCCTTGCCATTTATCCTGGTCCAGGTGAATTTTTTTTTAAAGTCTTTGTCCTTTTTGTTCTCTTGTGTTTACAATGCTGCCTTCTGTACATAATGTTGGGCTAAATGACAGGGATTTGTTTTTTTTCCTATCATGCAGACACGGCCTCATGCAACTGTAGAAGTTGAGATATCAGAAGATATGCAACTGGTGCATTTTGACTTTAATAGGTAAGACAAGAATTATGTTGTCTACATCTCTCTGGATACAAACAACAACAAAGCCTTTTGTCCTAAACAAATTGGGGTAGACTCACATTTTTTCGCTTTTGTCATGATATGACCGCCAAAGTTCCTGATCTTGAAGGGCAGGCCTCTTATTGCATTTAAATTCTTGGAACATGATCTACTAGGAATTACCCTTAAAATAGTATAATAGGAACTCAAATATCAGTCGCTGCTTCACATTTGGATAAGGGTACAAGTGAAAAGTGGAACAAATTTAGGGGGTCTTTTGTAAAGTGTGGTCACCTTTATTAATTGATGTAAGTCATCTAGATTCAATCCAATGACTATGGTTTGGTGTTCTCATTATCCTAAGACTACTTCTCATTTGATACGTTCCCTTTACATCCTTTCTGTTGTCAAGGGTTTTTCAAATTCGCTCAATGTTGAAACATCATTTCCACTGTTGTTGAGCGTGAAAGTTGTGTTGCTATGCCAGATTAGTTTTTTTTTTCAATCTGTATAATAGCTTTCGTGATAGTAGGTTCTAGTTCTAACCAAAAGGTTCTGCCATAACAATTTTCAAGTTTGGACCTGATGCCAAATAATATTGATCCACAGCATGTTTGGTCTCATAATATAAAATGCACATTTGCCTTCGTCACTAATTCCTATTGGATGGATGAGAAGATCCCATTTGATTTCCAATTTTATCGGAGAAAAGAAACAATGCAAATTATCGAAATCTCGATTTAATGAATTCTGTTGAAAGAATGATTCAGTATGAATGTATTCTGCTTAGCTGGTTCTTAGATCACCATATGGCCTTGTATGATTTCTTTTGATATTTATGTTTCTGAAACTGCAGCACTCCATTTGAGTTGCATGATGACTCATATGTACTGAAAGCAATGAGCTCTAGTGGAAAAGAACAGAATGACGGTACTCAAGAGCCAACTTCAAATGGAGGTGAGAGCTCAAGCATGCCAAATATTTATCGGCATCAGGTACAGCAACCTGCAAGGGCAAATAATGGTACAACTAGATTACCAAGTTCACCCCCTATTCCAGCAATACTGAAAGGGCGCGTGAAGCATGAACATTAGGACTAGGGCGTTGGTTTATTGTCATTGTTGTCGAGTTGTTCGGTTTATTATAATTTTCCCTTTTTATGCAAAGGTCCTGTAAATTATTGGGCAAAGGGAAAGTAGTTTGATCTGATTTAGCTCTGCACTAGATTGGTAGATTGACGGGTGCCCTTACCTATAGTACTCCCTGAGTAACTTCTAACCGGCTTTAGGCTTTGTTCAATTCGTCTGTGGCTAATGTCTTTTCGCTTTTGGTTTTTGTCTTTCCGCTGAAATGGCACTATAGTGGCTATTAGCTTTTAGCTAAAACATTTAATTAAAGTAAAATAAAGAAAAATTGTTACATGTGTTAAAAAGCCAATTCGTTTAAAATGGTTTTTAGCTTCTGAAAGTTAGAAGTCAGAAGTTAAAAACTATTTTGAACATAGTCTCAAGTTTGTTCCTTTTTATGGTTGAGAAAAGTGTCTTGCCGTGATGTAATTGTGCAGAGCATTGTAAAATAGTTGGCATTTGATTTGGTTGAAATTCAGCAGTTTGCATGCTTCATTGTAGGCATAAGCATTTGTATTGAGTATTTGCTTTCGGTCCTTCGATCTGCATTTCTTTCCAGCTTTAAGGGAATTTTCCTTATTACGTTTCGTTCACGAGCAAGCAAGTCAAAATTCTTTACTTACATTGTTGAGATTGTACTCAACTTTATGTTACCGGCCAAATTTCGGTTCGTTCTGATTGAGTTACACTTCGCGAAACTTCTGCCCTTATTTACCGGTGGCTCATTTGGTTTTGGTTTGAGAACATTTTCAGAAACGTCGACAGTAGGTCTTTCGTTCCCGTAAGATATTTCACCCTCACTTCTATCTGCCCTATTTTCCTCATATTAACACGATAATTTTAATCTCAAGGGCCTACCGACTAGTCGATTTTCATGCATCAGTTTGACAGATGATACTTGTGGTAAAATATCAGTTTTCTGCAGTTCTGCTCCTGCACCTCAACCCCGGCGCGAAACACACACCATATAGTCTTAAACAAATGGATATAATGGCTTTGTGTTTTTTCAATTTATGTTTTTCTTCGAATAAATAAATATGATTATTTTTTATTATCTTTTTGAAGCAATTTATGGAGACAGTCTTTTCAAAGTAACTTATCAGTATTTGATTTATTTACATAAACACTGTTCTAGAGACAAGCTATTCGATGTAGTCGAAAGTTTAGGCCCAATTAGTAGAAGGAAAATTACCGTTCAAGCCCAATTAGTAGAAGGAAAATTAACAGCGGTAGGAGTTGAAAGCACTAGTGATTTCGTATGCGAACCAATTACGCGTGCAACTCTGGGCGACAGCAATAGCATGGCTCCTAATAGTAAACCCTGTACTATAAGGAAGGGAATGGCTAACCAGTGCTCTAGCGTTTTCTTTTTATATTGAGCACTCAAATTTCTTGATGTAGGATTTTGTCTTGAGATTTGTGCTCCACCTCCCTCTTCGACTCTAACGGCGGCTTTGATGAGTTAGAGTTAGGATTCATGTTAGATTTACCGAAGCCCCTGGATTTAGAGGGAGATCAGGGGCGGTGGCAGATTGGTAGTAGGAGGCGCCAACAGTGGTACTGACTCAGCCACAGGTTGGAAGAGGGTAGTGGGTGCGATAAGGACGAGTGATTAGGAGGCTGCGTCAGATCTGACAACGATAATTGTCGGAGACAAGGAATAAGGGCACATAAGCGGATTTCGTCAGAGAGAGAGAGAGAGAAAGGTGAGGGTGCGGGACGGCTTGCTAGAGAGGAGAAAGAAGAGCGGTGTAGGAGGGAGGGTGGCGACGGAGGCTCACCAGTGTCAGCGACGGCGATGGTGAGGCGATGGGGGTGCAGATGTGGGGAGGGCAGACGACTAGGGTTTGGGGAGGGGAGGGGAGGGGAGGGGAAGAGGAGAAATATATATGATTTGGAGGAGGACGCGATTCTTTAGATCTAGATCTAACGGCACACTATTCAAGTACCTTTAAAAAAATAATTATATATTCCATGGAAAGCCTCCTGGAGTGAAACAGCGGCATTCGTGTCTAGGTACCCTCCCGTCGCTACACCTGTAAACGACGCCAGGCAAACACGAAAGAAAGCGAGCGCCTCCTATTATTATACCTTGAAAGGGGCAACCATACACGCATGCGTGCCCTCGCCGCTCCGCGCGGAGGCTCCCCCGTTGACCACCTCCGCAGGCACGCTGTATTAAGCACGGCCCCGACGAGTCCCAGCATCGCAAGGACCCCTTGCATGCACGTACGTACGTACCATCCATATGGACGCGCGCCTGGTCTTCGTCCTCGGCCTCCTCGCCGCCACCGCGGCGCCGCTGGCCTCCTCCCAGCTCGCCGCCGGGTTCTACCGCGCGTCGTGCCCGGACGCCGAGAAGGTCGTCTTCAGCATCATCGAGAGGAAGTTCAAGGAGGACCCCGGCACCGCCGCCGGCCTCCTCCGCCTCCTCTTCCACGACTGTTTCGCGAATGTACGTAACGATCGACCCGTGCGTGCGTGCGTTTGGTGCGTGGTGACAGTCGAACCGCTCAATCAAATGCTCTCTCGATGGTGTTAGGGTTGTGATGCGTCGATCTTGATCGACCCGCTCTCCAACCAAAGCGCGGAGAAGGAGGCGGGTCCGAACATCTCCGTGCGCGGGTACGACATCATCGATGAGATCAAGACGGAGCTGGAGAAACGGTGCCCGAACGTGGTGTCGTGTGCGGACATCCTCGCGCTCAGCGCCCGCGACGGCGTGCGGCTGGCCGGCGGCCCCGCCTACGAGGTGACCACGGGCCGGCGCGATTCTCTCGTGTCCAACCGCGAGGACGGCGACAACCTGCCGGGCCCAGACATCGCCGTGCCAAAGCTCATGTCGGAGTTCTCCTCCAAGGGCTTCAGCACCGAGGAGATGATCGTTCTCCTCGCCGGGGGCCACACCATCGGCACCGTCAAGTGCTTCTTCATCGAGACCGACGCCGCGCCCATCGACCCGGAGTACAAGGCCAACATCAGCAGGGCGTGCGAGGGCAAGAACCGGGACGAGGGCAACGTCAGCATGGACCCCATCACGCCCAACCTCGTGGACCCCAACTATTTCGGCCTCGTCCTGGCCAAGAAGATGCCGCTCACCATCGACCGGCTCATGGGGCTGGACCCGAGGACGATGCCGATAATCCAGTCTATGTCCACCAAGTCCGCCGACTTCATCCCCCAGTTCGCCAAGGCCATGGAGAAGTTGAGCGTCCTTAAAGTTATCACGGGCAAAGACGGGGAGATCAGGAGGTCGTGCTCCGAGTTCAACAACCCGCAGCCCAACGACGGCCCGTCGGTGATACGGATCAGCTCGCTACTCCCCGGCGACGCACAGGAGTTTTCGGCAGGCGCCGCACCAGGGGCGAAGGGCAGCGTCGCGGAGGCCAGGAAGGTGGCAGGAGGCGGCGCGGAGGTCAGGAAGGTAAATGGTGGCCAGGCGACCAACAAGGTGACCGGAGTTGAGGGGGCTAACACGGTGACCGCCGGTGAGGAGCTCAAGAAGGTGCCTGGTGTCCAGACGGCCGCAGCCAACAAGGCGACGGGCGGCGTGGAGATCAATAAGGTCGCAGAAAACCAAGCGACCAACAAGGTGACGGGTGGCGTGGACAAGGTCGCCGGCAACAACGAGGCGGCGAAGAAGGCGACGAGCAACAAGCCGATCAAGAATAAGGTGCCTAGTGCCGAGGCGGCCAACATGGTAGGAGCAGCACCTGGTGGTGAGGAGATAAAAAAGGTCACAGGAAACGAGGCGGCTAGCAAGGTGACGGGCAGCCAAGAGATCAAGCAGGCGGCTGCCGGCGAGGTTGCCAGCAAAGGCATCGGCGCCGAGGAGATCAAGAAGGTGACAGGGAACGTGCAGGCGACCAATGTGGCGGCAGGCAATGCTGATACCAACAAGGTCGCAGGCAACGCGGCGGCCAATAAGGTGGCCGGTGGTGTTGAGGCCAATAAGGCTATCGGCGTTGAGGCGACCAGGAAGGTGGCCAGCGGTGAGGAGGTCAACAAGGTGCCGGCCGCGGAGGAGATCAAGAAGAGCCAGCCCCCGAAGCTGCTCCGTGGCGGCCACCACCAGTAGACGAAGCCGCCGCACTACTAGCTGTCCCGTCCGCCCACGACGTGTGCATCACGTGCCGCACGCGGCGCGCTGCAGTGGCCACGCACGCACGCATCCTCCAGCGTCTCGTATTACCGTTCTGATTTTCTCACACTCTTGTTTGTAGAAGGGACGAGCAACTGCTATGGCTAATTAATAGGCTTTGTTTGCAATTCGCAACCAATATTGTGTCGAAAATTTTAACAGCGACCAAAACTCTCGATCGATCGTTTTGTCTTTCATTCTATCCTTCTTGCGACAAGTTGCATGTTCTTTGGCAGCTCAATCTCAATCTGGGTGGCGAATAAAAATGTATCAATTTCCCCATCTATGTATAACGATAAACACAGTGTTTTTCAGACTTAAGCCTGTTCTTTTCAGTTGTGACTTATATTTTTTTGCTCTAACATAAGTATTTATGTGAATAAATCGAATGCCGATTTGAAAAGATTGTCTTGATAAACCACTTTAAAATGACGACAGAAAAGTCAACATATTTGTTTGTTCGAAAGAAGTCATAAGTCATAAGCTGATAAGAACTGGGTTTTATCCATCGAATTGTTCACGCATGTAGCCCTATAGCAATTTTTTTAATTTTGGCCTCCTAGCACTTATTTTTGCAAAAATATCCTCCTCCCTGAGCTCGGCAGGCAACACGTATCACCTGCCGTGCCGCCATAGCTCGGTAGGCTAGGTGCGGCAGCAGACGTTGCTGAGCCAGAGCTGCTTGGCAATACAATGCTGAGCGCCCCCTGCTCGAGTAGCACCGGTTCGGTAGCCGATCGGGATTCATGGGGAGCAGCCGTGCATGGGCGTTCTTTGGCAGTAGGTGCGCGGGCATTTGGTAGCGGGGCTAGGGAATCACGGAGGAGCGTCCGCGCGTTGTTTGCCTTAGGGAATCATGTAGATAATCATGTCGTTATATTCTTGTTTTATTAGCGCATTAATTACGCTGTGTTCACGCACGTATAAAAAACGAAGCGCAACCGAGTTGTTGCTGAGTGAGAGCGCAGTGAGGGAGGGAAAGGACAGAAAAGAGAGATTTTCCGCCGATCAAAAGTGCAGCTGTAATCCTTTGTAGTTGGAAGCATTATGGACCTGGTAAATACATTAAAAAAAGATATTCTTTAAGCGCATGTGAGTAACACGCTTAATATATCGGTAATGTTTCGTTAGCGTAATTGTTATTATGTAATGTGAAATGCGCTAGATAGCTAAGTTTAGTTGATGGATGTGTTTATGTAAGTAGCTATGTTTACTTATTGTAAATAGTTACAGAAATATGGGCCAAAAATATCTAAAATAATTTTATGTATGTCTGCACGCATATATTTATTGGTCACATGCGATTACAGAAATCTGTAGAAAATGATGGGTTTGTCCCCATTGTGCATGCCTAATTAGCGCTAATCACAATTAATTAGTACTAATCGCAATAAATTAGTATGAGTGTATATTTAATCAAAGCAGTAAGCTAGCGCAAGAAGAAAATTGTAATTTAGGCAATATGTACGAATGTATGCGGCGTGATTATTTTCGGTTGTGGTCAGTTGTATTTAGCACTGTTTGACACCGGTTTAGGGGTGGCACATTGTTAGATCTATGCTGGGATGGCTAGCATCATTGTCGAGCATAGTCGAGTGGTGAAGGATTGACCCCTTTGTTCTCCAGGGACCTCGGGAGGATTAGCCTCTCGACGATCGGTTGTTTGATAAGTTTTTGTACAAATATACTAAGTCAAAGCAAATACAGAGGCGCATGTTTGGGAAGAAAACTGTGGTATGTGTACGTGCTATACAAGACTTAATTTCTTTAAGACCGGGTAATGAAATGACACGTGAGCTTGTCCTCAAGTTGTCGATACATCGTCAATGTGTTGCACCTTATATGGCTGCAAGTCCCAGTCGACCATGAAATATAAACGTCAAAATCATTCTCTGAGTTTGTGGGTCTTCGACCATATTGAGACAATCATGTTGTGTCGACCATGCTTACTTAAGCACAATCACTTTGACCACGTACTACGACCCACAATGAGATGACAATGCTACATGACTTACCGGCGATTACGTATATAGGCGAACGGCGTGAAGCCGTGAACGACGAAGCAGATGACAGCAAGAGCAGGCCGTGGTCTGGGCATCTAGAACTGAAGATGAACAAATCCGTCCTGCAGATGCGAGCTCAACAAACACAGGTAGAATTGTGGTCACTCTTCGAGTAATCATAGCTTATCTCAGCACAATTTTGCCTCTGCCCATCAGTTAAATTCGAGATGGCGTACGGTTTGCATAATTTGCAGGAAGTAATTTTACAACACATGATCATTACGGGGGTATCCAGTTGTACGATTTGCACAATACAATTCCGCATACATATCAAATCCAACACAACCAACACAACACAACGTACTACGACGTGACGCTGCTCCCGCAGCTACAGAGCTCCAGGACATCCGCGACATGAGTTTCGATCAGCTCATTCCTTGAGCTACTTCGACTGAAAGTTCATGCCTGAGATGGCAGGTTCAACTCAACTGGCACACAATTCGTTGAGAGCTGCAGTAGAGCATGGCTACTAGTTTAGGGGCCAACCTGAGCACACATAGACTGGTTTCTGGTACATTGAAGCAATGGTTTGTCACGTACATGATGTTTGACATGTCTTCTATACAGTGTTGAAAACTTGAAATTGGCATTTGTATTCCATTGTAATGCACAGATCGAAAGTCCCGGTACATTCATAAGTTCTACGCAATAATATGCAAACCTTTACAATGTTCAACGGACAAGTTTTGAATCTAGAATAATCTAGGAGGCAAGCATAATTCTGAAATAGAAGAAGATTTTTTACAACTTTGATGATCTGACTTCGGCGATGAGCTCTCTTCTTAAAATCTTTCCTGAAGCTGACTTTGGCACACTGTCCACAAAGGTAATCCTCCTCAATCTTTTGTAGTACGTGACCTATAATGTAAGTTCAAAGTTAGAAATGCATTAGCAGCGGTAGTATGCAGTTGATGGAAAGCACAGAATATTGTTCATTCAGGGATTGCAAATGTTCCATGCTAGCAACAGTGTTTGGCCACAAAACTGTTCTGCTTTCTATTTAGTTTTTGGAGTTTTAAGTTACAGGTACTCTCAAAGGTGGGTTGATCTCTATGTACTCATTGATCTTCCTCTTTGATTGACATTGGCATCTGGATGTGCTTTACTCAGTTCGTCTCATGCTAGTAAAAGAACTACACTAGTCAATGGTCACAATCTAGTAAGTTTCTAAAGTCAGCCTCACCTGTTTTTCAATAAATTTCTGGACATCAACTTCAGTCAATGAACTGTCAGGTGAACGCACAACATACGCAATAGGAACTTCCCCAGCTTCAGCATCAGGAAACCTTGGAAACAAGTAGGGCTCCACGTTAAGAGATAAGATGCAGAAGAAAAAAGTGCAAAACAAGAAGGTTGCAACAATTCATACTCCTAAGCAGCTAGAAGATTTTAAATTTTAGGTGGTTCAGCTTACGGGATAACAACAGCATCAAGAATCTCTGGATGAGAAAGAAGTAATCCTTCAAGCTCAGCAGGAGCAATCTACCAGTGAAAGAAAAAAAATTAGAGATTTCCCTAAAGAGGATGAAGTATTATGTAAACTCAAGCAAGACAATACAAGTGCATAATAATGGGTTCCTATCATGATTGTTAGATTCGATACTAAAACAAGAAGACTCTCATTTAGACAATAAAAAACATTCCTATGCTTAAAATAAATAGGCTTTTGATAAAATTTCAGTGAAACTATAAGCTCATTAGGGCATCTGTCAGCAGAGTCTCGAAATGTTTTTTAGACATTTCCATAAAAAAAGAAGTCATGGTATGCTCAAGTCAAATTGTTAACATGTATGATGAGTAATGTCACAAAAAAATGTCAATAAGCCACAAGAATTCTAGTGCGTGCTATCAACCTATCTACCGATAGAAATATCCTTTTGGTGAACTCTGAATTGGTCCTATATGTATATAGTCTTTGGCACTGCTTACAACAAACACCATGTCAGTGTGATGTTTGGCTACATAATGAACAAACTAAGTAGTACAAAGGGTCCTGACGAGGCTAACATAAGTAGAGAGGTTGGCTAGAAGGCGAGTACCGCTCGCTCACAAGATTCTAGCAAACACTTACAAGTCATTTGCAAAAAAGGTCAAATGCATTACCTGGAAACCTTTGTACTTAATCAGCTCTTTAAGTCTATCAACAACAAAAAGCTGGCCTCCTTCGTTGAAGTATCCAAGATCACCAGTATGCAACCACCCTTGCTTAATTGTAATTTCAGTAGCTTGCACATTGTTGAAATACCCTATAAATAATTCACTTGAATAAGGAAAAGTTTTGGCCGTATTATCCCTCCAGGACAGAATACATTGAAAAAGTTTTGAGTCTACTATCAGTTAAATTCAGTAGCTTGCACATCTTTGAAGTACCCTATAGGGCCTATACAAAATCCACTTGAATAAATAAGGAAAAGTTTGGACCTTGTCGATGTTTTAATATCAATTTTACGTATGATTTGTTTGGATTCGAGAAAACTCTAGAAGACTCGATATATGGACATATATGGACATACAGAGTAGAGATACGGGAATTTTTATACAGGTTCGGGCATTCTCTTGAGAGAATAATAACCTACATCCTGTGTAGCTATTGCTTATAAAGATGCTTACAACTGAGAATAATGCGAAAATGCCTAGCACTATCTCCCGATCCAATATGATTCACCTTCCTTCCTCCTCTCCGACGTTAACCTTTATATAATCGACAAATTGGTGGCCGTAGTCCCGTGCCAAAAGATGCCTCAATGCTTCGGGTGATAACTGTCTGACGGAAGTTACTGTCAGAGAGACGTAGTGCCCATTCGCCGTGCGACAGTTGTTGTCAGAGAAAGATCATACGCGGTTATTAAGAATAAGCGTACATTCTAACCGCCTTGTTAGACGACTCCACGATGAAATAGGTCGTCGTAAACAAGCTAGTCGAGAATATATTGTTTGCAGAAAGATCCACGACTACGAGGTGATCGTAGGATATCTTACGAATATGTGGTTGTAAAAAAACTTACGATCAAAAAGTAGTCGTAGTAAAACTTAAGACTTACAATTATGTGGTCGTAAAAAGACTTACGATCAAGAAGTAATCGTAGTAAGACCTATGACTATGTAGTTATAGAAAGACTTACAATTAGGGAGTAGTCATAGTAAGACTTACAACTACCCTATGAAATCTTTTCTTTATCGTTAAGGGGTATACTTTGAGAATATAATGACATAATAATTAGAGGATTATTATGTTCTAGTCATCTAGTCCAACAACTTACGACCAAGAAGTAGTCATAGTAAGACTTACAACTATGTGATCATAGAAAGACTTACAACTACGGAGTAGTCATAGTAAGACTTACGACTACCCTGTGAAATCTCTCCCTTATCGCTAAGGGGTATATTTCGGAAATATAATGACATAATAATTAAAGGATTATTATATCCTCGTACGACCTATTATCCCTCCAGGACAGAATACGTTGAAAAAGTTTTGGGTCTATTGTCAGTGAAAAAGAGTGAATATATACAAAGCTGATAGCTCCATGACATGAAGCTCTTGTAGGTGGAACATCTTCATATAAATAGTTTCTTCTTGATAATCACTAGGTCTTGATAAGTTGTGCATTGTCAACAAACAACAAAACAAGTGAAAACAAAAACAATAATATCAACTGCTACAGTCCCATTGTAATATCATTAGATTGAGTTTGGTATTGTTTAATCATTGATAAAGCAATTGATGTCCGATCTCTCTAGAATAAACTCCTGTTTGACCTGAAAAGACGGAGGAAGAAAAACAACAAAATGCCCACGATTCAAATTTTACCTTGCATTATGTTTGGTCCCCGAACACAAATTTCTCCTAGTTGATTCGGTGGCAGATGTTTTAGAGTCTCTACATCGACAATCTTTGCTTCAACTCCAGTGACAAGTGTTCCAGTTGACCCAAATTGACGAGCCTGTCCCTTCTCTGGGTATTCGAGTGATATGATCCCACAAGTCTCAGTCATACCATATCCCTGCCAGAGGAGCACAACACGCCATACAACTTGAGATATGAGCTACTTAAGCTTACTTGTTGAGTTTACAGGTAGCACCATGAGAGAAAAGAATGGCAAGGAGTGCTGTGCAGCAAACCTCTGAACAGCTTTAGTATAATTCTGACTACAGAGCTTGCTTAGCGAATTAGCATATTGGTTAATACAGAGCTTTAGTATAATTCTGAGTACAGAGCTTGCTTAGCAAATTAGCATATTGGTTAATACAGCTATGTCAAGAAAATGGCCTTAGCTGTTAAACTGTCATTGCAGTTCGAAGATAAACTAGTCTTGACTGCAGACCAGACATCTTATCTTTAAGGAGAGCGCAATTTTCTATTTCTGGATGTCATATTCTTGTTGGGATGAGGACCACATCAGATAGACAATAGCATATATAAGTTGACTTACACACTAAACCATGTGCTTCCATGGTATCTGGCAATTGGAACAGCACAGAATTATTGCAAGCTGACGTCCACTAACCTCAACAACTAAGCAAACAAACGTAAACCTAATGCTTGCCCACTTCGATTCGGACATAATGCAAAAACATCCAAGAAAAATTTGACCATCCTGTGCCTTAATCAAATTGTATTTGCAGGACATCTAAACTCCCACATCCAAATGTCACTTTCCATTTTCCACCAGAAAAATCAAGACAAAAGGCCATTATCATGTTTGGTATATTCCTCATCATGATAATGTCCTGCTAGGAGCAATATCAACAAAGATTCGAATTTTGTCTCCCATTTTCTTTTTGAGAAAACTTTGTCTCTGTTGTGGTTACACGCTAAACAGTAGATAGCAGAGCTTCGGATGACTTGAGTAGGGTGCCCGAAGCCTACGACTCAATATAGGGAGAGGAGTAGAATAGTTGTGACAATGTTCGATGGTCTTACCTTGCTCCCCCCTCCATGGTACCACGGCGAAGGATGTTTACACAAACACCCTCTTAAGAGGTTTACTAGTAGTGGTATACATGATTTTTTTCTTAATATGCCTTAACTGGGCATATCCTTTACTTAACACATGCGTTTAGTAAGCTAACTCCAACAACTCATCGCAAGCTAACTCCAACAATCATCAGTATAGTGTGAAAAAAAAACTGCACAATTTGCAAATGCTCAATTACCTGAACAATCTCGGAGTTCGGGAAGTTCTTGGCCACCACCTCCATCACGTCCTTGCCGAGCGGAGCGGCACCAGAGCCGATGAACTTTAGAGAGCTGAGGTCGTACTTCCCGGCCCTCCCGTGCTTGGCGAGTGCGATCATGACCGGCGGCACGCAGAAGAGGTGCGTGACGCAATGGCGCTGCACAGCGTCCATCACGGAGTCCATGTCGAACCGCGACATGACGACGATGGCGTTGCCGCGCTGCAGTTGCCCGAAAGTGATGACGGACAGGCCGAAGATGTGGAACATGGGCAGGAAGCAGAGGAACACGTTGGGCTCCTCCCGGCGCTCGTCCTGGTCCGTCGTCACCATGGTCGCCGCCGCAATGAAGTTGCGGTGCGTCAGGATGACGCCCTTGCTCGTCCCCGTCGTGCCCGACGAGTACAGCAGCCCGGCCGTGTCGCTCTGCTTGGTCGGCGGGCGGCGGTACTCTGTCTCTTGCGCGCCGGCGATGAGGTCGGAGTAGAGTGTCACGTTGGCGCCTGCAGCTGCGGAGGCGGCGGCGGCGGTGGCGTCGTCGTCCAGGAGGATGACGGGGAGGCGGCGCTCGGCGATCTTGAGAAGGAGATCTGGGACGGTGATGACGAGCTTGGCGCGGGCGTCGGAGACCTGCTTGGCGATCTCCCGCGGAGTGTAGAGCGGATTGGCGGTGGTGGCGACGGCGCCGAGGGCGGTGAGGGCGAAGAAACAGACGGGGTAGAGGACGCAGTTGGGCGCGAGGAGGAGGACCGCGTCGCCGGGGCGGACGCCCGCGCGGGAGGAGAGCGCGACGGCGGTGGTGAGGACGGCGGAGCGGAGGCCGGCGAAGGTGAGGGCGCGGCCGGATGCCGCGTCAACCAGCGCGAGCGCGGAGGGGCAGGCGTCCGCGCGTCGAAAGAGGAGGTCGGTGAGGGAGAGGTCCGGGTCGGACCCGATGGGCGCGGCCGGGCGCAAGGAGCGGTACACGCCGTCCGCTCCGTAGCCAGCGGCCGGCACCGCCGCGTTCGCCATTGCCTCTCGCTCTCCTCGTTTGTTCCTGCCGCTGCTGCCGCCGGCTTGGCTGATGCGTCCAAATCGCTGGGAGAGGAGTTGTGACTTGTGACGGCTTCTTTTTGGCCTCTAGTGTGAAAACGAAGCATTTGTCGTACTGTACAGCTGTACCCGTGCCTCTATTTTTTTAATAAAAAAATACAAAGTCCGACGCGATCTGATTCGTACGCAGAACGCACGACGGACAAAAATCAGACGGACCAAAGCATACGGGTACATTTGTCTCGAAAAGTATTTTAATAATATTATAATTATGTTATATTTTATAAATTTAATATAACATAAATTATTAGTCAAAGTTACATTTCGAGAACCATATCAATGTCCAAAATGACATATTTTTATTGTTAAAAAGAGTACCTAATAACAGGGGCGGGCCCAGCGGGTAGTCCATATAGGCTCAGGACTACCCTACAACAGTGTAATTTGGCCCAAAAAAATCCCGCCTCCGCCCAAAAAAATCCCATGCCCTACGTGTCCCCGACCCCGACGGCCCGACCCCTCCGCCCAAAAAAATTCACCGCCTCCGCCTCCGCCTGCTCCCTCCGCCTCGGCTCCCTCCGCCTCCGCCTCACTTTGCTCCCCTCCGCTTCCTTCCTCGCCTCGCTTTGCTCCCTCCACCTCGCCTCGCCTCGCCTCGCGCCTCGGCCTCGCCTCGCCTCTGCCTCGGCGGCGCCTCCGCCTCGGCTTTAATTCAGTCAATTACTGATTTAATTGACTTCTGTTTCTATTACAATGCTTTAATTCAGTCAATTACTGATTTAATTGTCTCGAAGCATATTCTAGACGCCCTGAGTTAAGCATTTTCATCAGATTTTGTTGAGCCCTGTCAGCATGCTATAATCTGCTTTGAATCAAAGCACATTTTATAGTGTGATCGTCTCATATACTTGTTTTGGCTTTGGACTTGTATTTGTACATGAAATGGAAGCAAGCTGAAGAGGAGGTATATGATAGAAGGGAAGAATCAGGAGGGGAAGAAGAAGATTTTGGGAAGACTGTAAGATATTCTCTTCCTCAAAACTTACACATTCAACTCTACATCCTTCAATCATTCATTGTTTACATTGTTTATTTATTTATGTGATATATTGGTTCCTTTTTTATTTTATCAGAAACACAAAGGCACTGAAGGTCTTATTGAGATTGAGAATCCAAACCTGGTGAAACCAAAGAATATAAAAGCCAAGGACGTTAATGTAAGTCCTATTTCTAATGCTTGTTTCCTGCTTATGGTCATATATAATGTATTGCTGTCCATGATGGTGGTAGACTGGTAGCAGTACAATTTGTGTTCTCTAGGCAGACCATTTACTTGTCGCAAGTTATATATAAACTGACTAAAGCTGGGTGATTCCGGTGCTCAAAAAGAAAGTTATATATAAACTGAATGTATGATGGTATGCAAACTATTTTGAATTCGTATTCATGAGAATTCAAATCAGGAAGATGGCACAGTATTTATGTAGTGAAGTTATGCTAGAATCCAAACTTATTTGTTGAATTTAAGGTATTATGAGATCTTTTAGATATATTATATTTTTTACCGAACCGTTTACCGAATTTTTGTATTAGATTATATCAACATTGGATAATAATTTTTAGTTAGGCATACCCTGGATTCAAATCCTGGGTCCGCCACTGCCTAATAATTAGACAATAATAATTATGCAATTAGCGGTATACATACCTTATGCAATACAATAAACCATTGTTAATATATTGGGAAAAGTTCATGTAACATCTCGAATTTTGCTCGAAAATCCGCTCAGTACGTCAAAAATATGAAATTGGATATTTGGCCTCCAAACTTTGCAATCTAATTCAAATAATAACCTGATCTGGTTTAGAATTGTGGTATTGTGTCAAAACTCGAATATGTAAATCTTGATCCTCTATGTATACTTACACTAGTTTAATTAGGATCAAGTTAGTATATATAGTATCAATATAGATAGAACATCATTTCATACACACGAATGACTAAGAAAAATAATCAAAAAAATTTATTATCAGAATAGCAACCTTAGGTTTAAAGTTTGTAATTAATAGCGTCAATGGCTAAACAACTCAATTAAACTGCAGTGAAAGGGATAAACTAATCTTCAAGTGTAACCTATCCATATACCCACAGGTGGTCGATTGGGACAGTGCAACTAAGTTTTTCTCGATCCTTGATGTAGCAGTCTTCCTTGAACAACGAAGTATAACTGATGTCTTCAGCAACTGAGCAGTATTTTGTATATAGTAAGGGTGAGCATATAGAGTACTCAACAAGTTGTGCATACAGAATACAATATATTAATGCAAGGCTAATTACAAAGGAATGGGCTAACCTAGCTGGTTTTGTAGGAAGCTAATTTGACCTGTAAATACAATAAATAGATTAAAAGCGTAACTTTGAAAATAGTAATAAATAGATAACAGGTAAGAAGATCCTATATAGCCCATCCATCAATTTCACATAACTTTTTCTTCTTAGTTTTGTTTACGAAAATCTAACCCTCGTGTGAAATCCCCGAGCACATTCATGATTGTGGACACGATTATTTGAATAGTTTGATTAACACACTACAGAGGTTGTATAATTTTTCCCAAACAATACGATAAACTCGTCCCGTTGGCCAATTATATGCTTCTTTAGGCTTTCGACTAAGATGATAATAACAAAACTTTTTAGAAATTTTGCCCTAGTACTAACGTCTCCCAATGATCCTTACTGTCTTGTTAGGATCGGATTTTCAAATTCGAACCATCTATGTATTACCGCACTAGTCTTAGATCAAAACTAGTGCACACAATCAAACAGTGATGATTACATAACCAATACCACTTTACTACAATAATAAAGAGTATATGCCTTATAGCTACTTTATTATAACTGAGGTTTCAATACCTCTCAAACTTACAAAACACAGCGGAAGCAAAATAAAACTATGATGATGGCCCATTAATACGCCATAGGCAATTGACTGGGGAAGCGCAACCTAGTACTCTAGGAAACCTTTATTGAATCCATATGTGAAGTTATCGTAGACTCCTCCTTCCACGTCTTCATATTCTTCTGAGATTTGTTTGAGTGTAACATGTAAGTACATAAAGTACTTCGCAATTCTTGGGGAAAATGCATTATATATAGGCTTAACAAAGGAATGATAATATAATTTTTTTTGCACAAAGCAACATTTATTTCAAATACCCTTATATATTTTCGTAAGCATCAATTTAACAAAGTAATTACAATAACATAAACTAACATAAATTTTCTAGTGAAGGTTCCAATCATCAATACTAATAGATAGGCTCTAATCGCCAAGGTTCAAGACTACGGATTCCATCCACCCGCACTGTCTCTATCCGCCAGGACACACTCCCGAGGGTTCTATCCACTCTTGAGTTCCCAAAATTTTTTACTTTGTAACCAAAACCAAAGATTTACCATGTGAAAGTGCACATCGTCCGCGCTTGACCGTAGGCACGGCTATTCGAATAGTTTTACACCCTACAGTGGTTGCATAACTTTACTTACAAGAGATACGTTATCTTAATAGCCAACATGCTTTCTTAGACATGAGACCCAGAATATTTGTCATAAATCCTTTACCTTACTCCAATCTAGGTAGATACCACCCGCTGAGGTTTCACTGTTGAAGGGTTAAATCCACCATAGTTAGAAGCCCCCGCTTGTGTTGTATGAGTACAGTAAATTCATGTGCCTCACTATGAGTAACTGCAGTAACCCTAGTACCTACTTACCATTGGTGATATCTAAACTAAACCTTTGTGAGTTATTCGGTTAGGTCATACCTATTTAGACTTCTAGTTGTACGATAATGCTCAGTTTGAACAATCACAAGTGTTGATCCTTAATTGACTAGGACAGAACATTTACAATACAAATTCTCATGCTAAAATCAGCACCAGCCCAATCTTACCATCCGCCCAAGTATAAAATCAATTTTCATCATTTTATTTTATTTTAAAAATAGCAAAAAAAAAACCAATTGCTACTAAGTTATGAATAAAATGATTAAAGCATATGACAATAATTTTTCCACCCGTAGGGTTAGGCTGATTGACTAGCTTGTCTAAGTAATTACTACCATTCTAAAATTATCAAATAATATTATAATATCAATACTGAGACAATGAAAACCTAGGGTGACAAAGGTACATGGTTGTCAACATCAAATAAGGCCATAATAATTATTGGATTAACTAATATCCCTAAGACATAAGTTCTCACTTTATGTAACATAGAAATGCATTTTAATATGAAATAATAAAATAATTTTGAAAACATAGGTACAAAATGATCAAAGGAGACTTGTCTTCTTACATGTTGACTGGATCTTCTTATTGCAGGTCGAAAAATTCTTCGACGACATCGGGTTGGGTTCTACATGCAAAATGAGAAACATAAATAAATAAAATATAAATAAAATCATAACAATATAAAATATATACTAGAATAAAGATTAGTATTTTAGATGATTTTAGAAACTTGAATAACTAGATTCAGAGTTCGAACAAAGGAGAATGGGTTTTTCAAAGATTGCTGGACGAGAAAATGCTGAAAAAGTGGAATATTCCCTTCCGTTGGAAAAACATACAGAGCACAAAGCTATGGAGATGGCTTGGCACCGGCGATAGGAGGCATGGGAGGTGATGGCAACCGGCAAAATGGGTGCGAGTTGCGTGGAGCGGGCGCTCGGCTTGACGTCGGCCAGCTGATGCGGTGACATGACAGGCGTGTGGGTGCAGGCATGGGTGTGAGCAACGGGACGACATGATGGGAGTGGTGCGGCATGGGCATGCGCGACGAGGTGGCACAAGTCGAGGCGCTCGAGCGCGGTGGGGTCGGGTTGGCCAGAAAACAGATAGGGGTGAAAGAGAAAGAGAGAGGAGGAAAGGAGACTGGGCAATGGGCCGAGGGAAGGAAAGGAGAAATGGGTCGAGAGTGAAAAAAGGGAAATGGACCGAGCCCGATTGTATTTCTGAATTTTTATTTGAATTTGATTTCGGTTTTGTATTTGAGTTTGAATTTGAATCCAAATTTCATTTCTCTTGTTGCTTTCAAATTTTCATGGAATTTTCTCTATATGCAAAATTGGCTATTATTTTATTATTGTTATTTATTGTATATCTTTTCCTTTTATTCTTTTTAGATTTTAAATCCAATCAAAGCTCTCAAAAGAAAATCCAAAAAATTACCCACGAAAGGAAGCCCCCCCATATTCGATCATTCGACCCATGATCACACCAAGATTTGCCAATTAAAATCCACATCCCCAATCTAACCAAGCTCCGCACAAGAGAAACTCACACCTTGTAAAATACAAGCAACAGAATTATCGTGCACCGGAGAGGAACGAAGCTACGAACTTACAAGAGCAACTTTTTTGCAAGGGCCCAAACCAAGGGTAAAATTGGTGGATACCGGCCCACCCAAGCACTTTTTTGCAAGGGCCCAAACCAAGGGTAAAATTGTGGAACTGGCCCACCCAAGCACTTTTTTGAGCCCAGCGTGGAAAATTTTGGGGCAAGTATTTTACACTGGTTGTAGGCGCAAAACCGAAGGAAGCCATTAGACTCGAAGATAAATAAAATCAAGGAAAAA
Source organism: Dendrocalamus sinicus (assembly GCA_036346575.1). Lineage (NCBI taxonomy): Eukaryota > Viridiplantae > Streptophyta > Magnoliopsida > Poales > Poaceae > Dendrocalamus > Dendrocalamus sinicus. The sequence continues at coordinate 50,190,888 of CM070648.1, read as the reverse complement.
CATTTGTTAAGCTACCAAAGGAAAGGAAAAAGAACTCTTTTATTTTTTCTTGAAAAAATCTGTTTACCTACCGATAAACCCAAAACGCAGTAGACCTTTCCTGCAAATCACTTCGTTTACACTGCTTGGCACGAAGATTTTCAAGCGGGCACACGATAAAGATGCCACTCGGTTGAACTGAAATAAACTAGCTTATATTTGAAATTGTACTGTAATTAGTTAAAATTATATTGTATCTGATGATAACTTATTTGGTATAATTAAATTTAAAAAAAATTGAAAATAAAAACATGTTAGCTCATCACAAACAATATAAATAAATACGTAAAAACGGGGAAAAATAAAAAACCAAAATACTAAAAAACAAAAATTTAAAAATAATAAAAAATAAGTTAAAAGCGGCCAAAACGCGTGGTCCTCCCGTCGCCTCGCCCCCGAGCGCGAGCGCGGGGATATCCGATAACCCCCCCAACCCCACTCTCTCAAGCACCCGCCTGCCCCTCCGCCGCCGCCACTCATGGCCCTCGCCACCGTCGCGGCGGCCATCTCCTTCCACCCCCTCCTCTCCCGTCCCACCTGCGTCCTCCGCTGCGGCCGTCGCCTCCCTCCGCTCCTCCTCCGCGCCTCCTCCACCTCCAGCGCCCCATCAGACTTCAACATCACCTTCGCGGAGCCCTCCCCGTCGAAAACCTCATCCCCCAGCCCGTTCGCGCAGCCGTTGGTCCCGTGGATCGTCCGCGGGGAGGACGGAAAGCCCCTCCTCCGCACCTTGCCGCCGCCCGACGTCCTCCAGGCCATTGCGCTGGCGGAGGCGGAGGCCAAGAAGGCCAAGAGGGACCCGCACAAGAGCCAGAAGGCTGCCCTTGCCGCCCCCGTCGCCAATGTCAAGGCAAAGGAGAAGAAGGCCGCCCCGGCCGCGCCGCCCAAGTTCTCCAAGGCGGCCAGGAGATTCTACAATGAGAATATCAGGGAGCGCGAACCGCAGCGTCTTGCCAAGGTCCTTGCAGCCGCAGGAGGTATTCTTTCTGTTATGCAGGAATTTATAGAAGAGCTTAATTGAATCGAATCAAAAAATAACTTAAGAAGTCGCATAGATAAGAGGTAACAAAGCTAGAACAGCATATTATTTGTCTTGATGCTGACTCCATGGCTCTTCCTAGTGGCCTCAAGAAGGACAAGCGAGGAGCTCATCTTCCAAGGGAAGGTGACCGTCAATGGTTCTGTCTGCACTTCTCCCCAGGTATGAGTTTTCAGAGTCCTAAGAATGATGAGAACCGAGTTCTGTTGGCTTGGTACACGTGCAGTGGCGGAGCCAAAATTTTGACGACGGAGATGTGAACTTAAGACATCCGTTCTAACACAAGTTCAAATGACATAGTACAGAAGTTTAAATATGACAAATTACATGTTCGCACTACAACCAACATCACAAAATATTTTTAGAAAATTACAACTTGATACAACGTCCCATCATGCTTTGAAAATGATTGATAACATCATCATCACTAACTTGTAGAAAAAACTCACGCTTAATATATGTAACTAAGCAATCATTCAAGTATTGTTCATCCATACTATTTCTTAGCTTATTCTTCACATGATAGTTGTCGAAAATACCCTCTCTACACTTGCAGTAGCCACACTGAGCAGAATGAGCATTCTATAAAGAGACTAGGTCTTTGTTCTTCTTCATATTTTAGTGCTCTACAAATCTACTTTACAAATAGAAATTCTCAGTGAAACTAACTAGATCGAACAATAAGTAGAACAAGTGCTGCTATGATGACTAACTAGATTGAACAATAAATAGAAATTCTCATTTCTCAGTGATGAGTACTGACTAACTAGATCAGAACTTACAAAGTAAAACAATAAGTAGAACATATAAAGTAGTCAAGTAGAACAACTAAACAACAAGTATAACAATAAGTAGAACAAATCAGAACTCACTCACTCACTGGACACTACTGCACGGAGGGCCAGGGGTGTGGCCAGTGGCCACGGTGGCACGGCATGAGGTTGCCGAGCTGGCCAGCTGGGGTTGCTGGGTTCGCCGGTTCAGCAGTGACACAAGTCACGCAGTGTGGCGCGGGCGGTTGGGAGGGAGTGAGCCAGCGGGGGCAACTGGGCGAGGCGGCCGCGGCCGGGGAGAAGATGAGGGTGGTCCATGGTAGGCAGGTGGCTGGTGGTAGGTTGGGCAGCTGACGACGGGCACACGCCTAAAGAGTGAAGCTAGAAGATGGGGATTTGTCCGATTGGGAAATTTGGGTCATTGAGTGGCCGGTTGGGGGGGTGAGGGGATCGATTGATTCTCTGGCGCTAGGAGCTATTGAGATGTGCATTGGCTGTTGTGTTGTTGGCCTGTTGGGCCTGACTTGTTGGGCCTAATGGACTGCGGGTTGCAATTGAAGCCTTGAAGGGGTATGTTAGTATGTAGTGTATACCTTGTGTATTAAGAGAGTATATACCGGATTTTTGGGCAAAAATATTGGGGGTGTAGCTGTACTCCCATGCATCTACTGTGGCTCTGCCACTATACACATGTAAACAATATTTTAGCTCTCATCCAAAATTATTTGGTGCCAATCTCACGACAACTGGCTTGGTGTGGCAAAAAAGTAAACTGTTTAAATTACCATTTTACCTATATTCTGTCATTGTATGAAATTTGACCAGTCTGCTTCAAATATATTTATGACATGTTTTCTTTTTGGTCACATTTTATGCATAAACAGTTTTTATTATGTAGACCAGAGTTGACATCTCGAAGGATTCTATCTACGTTAATGGGAACCGCATTTCCAAGAAGCTGCCTCCAAAGCTGTATTTTGCTGTTAACAAGCCAAAAGGGTTGGTATTTTTTATTCCATACTATTCCAAATCAATAAAATACCCCGACTATGTTGTATTCCCAAAATATTGTTTGCATCATAGAAAAGGAGCCATCAGTCCAGCTGGGTGATATCTCTAAATGTTATTTCCGATGTACTACAGGTATATTTGCTCGTGTGGTGAAGAATCAAAATCTGTTATCTCCTTGTTTGATGACTACTTGAAAGGCTGGGTATGTTCTAGAATAGGGCTTTGCATAACATAGACATTATAGTGATAGTAATGGAACTCGAAACATTCATGGATTGCTGCGCCTCTTCTGTTTATTAGTAATACATTCTCTTGTTTTCCAATATATATGTAATTACATTTGCAGAACAAGATTCAGCCAGGACTACCAAAACCACGCTTGTTTACTGTGGGTCGTCTTGATGTTGCCACAACTGGTTTGATAATAATTACAAATGATGGTAATTTGATCATACTAGATAGAAAATACTTGGGAATCAACAGTTTAACTGTCCAAGACCTAAATTTAGTTGCTGTCCTTTTCAGGTGAGTTTGCCCAGAAACTTGCGCACCCTTCTTCAAATATAACAAAGGAGTAAGTTCAACCTGTTCCGTATCATTTGAAGTACTGCAATGCAAAAGTAATCTGTACTTGAAATACTATGGATGCTATTCAAATTTTTGTAGCAGAAAATTTAGCAATGCCTTTTTGGCACTACCCTCAGGTAGCCATTATCAATATGCGCTAGTTATTGGAAAAAGTAGCATTGAAATAGCATTGGTATTAAACTTAAGAGTAAATTTCCCAAAACCCTAGGTTTTGTGGTCCAAACTGCACAAAACCATAGGGTTTTTGGCATTTGATACATAACCCTAGGTATTATGGTTTTACAGTTTCACATAACCCCACCCGCTGGATCTTGCTGACGCGTGCCACTAGATCTTGCCGCTGCCGCTGCGTGGACTGCGTCGGGACCGAGGGCGCCGCGGAGGAGTTGCGCCGGCAGCGGGACCGCTTGTTGTGCCCCCACTGCAGTAGCACGTCGCCGTTGCCAGTGCCTGTGCCAGTAGAGCTCGAGGAGGTTGTGTCGGAGGAGTCCGAGCGGTGGTGGTGACTGTGGTCGCGCGCTGGACTCCGGGAGGCCGACAATGAAGGAGGTTGTGGCGCGCGGGTGCGTAGTGGCTTGGAGTCGAGTGGGGAGGCGGCGAGGTAGGAGGCCTAGCGGTAGCTGTCAGTGGTGACACCCGAGCCGTCATCGTCCTTGCAGGATCTTGAAGCCGACTTCCGAGCCATGGCGCCGACGCCGTAGCTGCCGCCATCGTTGGTGAGTGGGAGGCAGTTCGGGCTAAGCTTTTGGTACCTACAACAAACCAAGAGGCGTAGAGCCACAGATTAGCGATTTGCTTGGATAAAGAGATCTTCTGCGAAATGCAAGTAACAAATCAGCCGCCTTTGGAGTGGCTGATGATCACCTCATTGTTACAATGTTGAAAACGATGCACTCCCATGTGTCCCTCGATTCCACGTCGGCAGCCAGATTGGTCTTTCTTTTAAGTGCCACATCAACGTATAAAGTGGGCCTTAGATGTAAGAGTAGATCATATTTTTTAGGGGTGGTGTTTTGTGAAACTACAAGACCATAATACGGTTATGTGTCACATGCTAAAAACCTTGTGGTTTTGTGCAACTTGGACTGCAAAACCTGAGCTTTTGTGAAATTTACTCTAAACTTAAATTCTTCTGTAGAGAGCTGCCCATAATAGATGATCTAAAAGATAGTGACTGGACAATGAACAATTGAAAAATTCAACATAGATTTGGACCTGATAATTTTTCATTTGTTCAATATTGCAGATATGTGGTAACTATAGATGGAGCAGTGCACAAGAAACACCTGATAGCTATCAGTGAAGGCACAAAAATCGATGGAGTCAAGTGCATACCTGATTTAGTAGAACCATTGGTTGCACAACCAGATACAAAAAAGATCCGACTTAGAATAGTGGTAATTGTCCTTTCTAGCATGCCTCATTCTATTATATTCCCTATTGCTTTTGCTGTCTATTTATGAGATGTTGAGATAATGTCCTAGCAATGAACCTGCCCTCTTTATGAGATGTTGAGTATGCACATGAAAGGTTTTTTAATAGTATCTTGTGACTTGTGGTAATGTTTAAGATTTATTTGGTACTTTTTAGGCAAGCTAAAGAGCTTAGCAATAATATAAAGTTCATTATAAATGTCTGACAAGCAAGTGATTCCATGGATAATTCTACCATCAGATTACTTTTTGCAGTGCTTGAAACTATCCTAGCCTTAGGAACAGACCATGCTGCAAGCCTTAAAGCAACATTTTGTTTCTGCAAGCCTTAAAGCAACATTTTGTTTTAAGTTGTTTAAAACTGGAGAAAATAGTTTAGCCTGTGATCAATTAAGTTGGAACCATTTCTTGCTTACTGATCCAGAGTTTGTTTGGAACGAGAATAATTACACTATTTGTGGTTTACTATTTTCGAGTGGTGTTACTATGTTATTGTTCAGTTCTTGAACATATGATTGACCAAAGCAGGTGTATATAAGTGCAAAGGCATTGCATTTAGTTATCTACTCACTGGTATTGATATTGTTGAGTTCTGGCAGGTTCGTGAAGGAAGAAACCATGAAGTTCGTGAACTTGTGCAGAATGCAGGACTAAAGGTTGTTTTCTATTATCAATATATCTTTTTCAAGTTTTTTTTGTATTTTATTGGTTCTATATCTTATTATGTTTTGTTGCATAATAAATGAGCACCTATATTTGTTTGGTCTAGATTTGAATTGACAATGGCTGGGATTCTTTTTAGCTTTGGCTTATTATTTCCTGCTACAATAACTAGTTTTTAAACGGTGGGTCTTTTCAAGGCTGGTCTACAGATGGATTGTAGTAGATACTGTACCGAGTTCAGCTATACTGTCTCTTGCGAACAGTCAGAATTAAAAAACCATAAGCTAAAAGCTAAAACCACAGCTCAAAGAAGCCACCCAATATGATCTTTGTTTTTTGCCTTTTTTATTGTCGTTGTATTGTTGGAAGCATGGTCCAAAAAACCGGCCGGTATGAATTTTTGATTTTTCGAATTTTGGCCGGTTTTTTTTCCCGGTTTTCCGGTTACCGGCCGGTTTTTCCGGTTACCGGTTTCAAAATATCTCAAAATTTAAAATTTGATTTTCAAATTGTGACCGGTTTTTACGGTTTTTCCAGAATACTTGATTATCGTTCTGCACGCCGATCAGGATTTCTTCCGTTCGATTTTGGAACCTTGGTTGGAAGCGAGGATGCTTCATGGTCATTAGACACTAAAGACAACTAATAACATCTTTTTTGAAAGAAAACCTAAATACACATAACTAACGCATTGCAGAGTTTTCTCAACTCATATATACTTATGATGATAATATACATTCTATTTTGGCTTTACTAATTGTTTAAAAATATTTTGGATACTTGATTAGCTATTAAGCACTTTTAAGTTCTGATGTGGGTAATGTCCATCACTTCATCATTGGATCATATTGTAATTATTGTGTATATACATGTTATTCTTTTGGATTAGTGCATATACAAGTGTTGGCGAGCACTAGATAGCTTGCCTTGTTCAATATTGAATCAGTAATTGGTATTATAATCCTAAGAAGTACACTCAAGGACTTGTCATGTGCTTGAAATATTCATTGTTACTGTTGTCACTATAGCTTATCCTCATGTCGGCAAACTCGTAATTAGTTTATAAACAAATATCTCTTATTCGAAATATTTTTGTGACTACAGTATGGTATCCATTTATCTGTGGCATGATATGTGGCACAGGCAAAGGCTCTATCAACAACATCAATATCAGAGTCTTAGTTTTCCCCCAAAAGAGTAAATACGAAGAACTATGCCTATTTTATGGGCCAGGGAGGTGTATAGCTATTTATGTGTCTAGAAAGAGCAATTTGGGTGGAATTGTATGCTTGTGGTTAGAATTTCAAATGCTGTGAACCAAATAACATTTGTGCTATTGTTTTTCATTTGGGAAGCAGTCAAGCAGCTGATATTTTATCCTTGTTCTTGATAGGTTTACGCATTGAAACGTGTTCGAATAGGCAGGTTCAGGCTTCCATCAGATCTGGGGTAATGCACTTTAAGCACATCAATATATTTTTGACAGATAACATTACACTATTTTTTTGGCAGCTTTTTGAAAGGTTCTTTCTGGTTATTTTTTTGCACCTTCTAAATTATGAGAAGCAACATGACTATTTTGGTGCAAATGATATGGTTGCAAAGTGATACACTCACACGAATAATATTTGTCAGAAAGATAAATATGAATAGACTTTTGCATATCGCAAAGGATCATGTGTGCAAATTTGACATGCCAAGAGCAAGATGCTCTGTTCCTGGAGCAGCTGGTATGCCAAAATCAGTTCAGTGGAGTTGATTGACTCAAAGACAACTGGTATATCACCATTTAGAGGCATGAGTGTGCCCAAAAAGTAAAATTAATTTGACAAGCAATAGCTATTTACTATCCTAGACTTTTTTTTATTTGACAACTCTTTGTTGGGTGTTTCCTGTTCAGCATTGGGAAGTTCGTTGAACTTAAGCAAGCTGACATCAAGTCACTAGAAGGCAACAACTAAACACCTGAGTTCATGGGTGCTGATTTTGACACTAATGCGCATAAGTACATCGCCGTCAAATGATGACAACGTTCCTTCTGACGTCAAGGTGAGAACTACTCCGCCCCAAAGGCCTGCGATTCTGCTAGCCTAGATGTTAAATAGGGGCTCATGGTCGAAGTTTGACAAACCTACTTTTGCCTTGAAGGACACATGAGCTGCTGCGCTGAAGAATTCCCAGGATCCTACAAGGCAGCAACCTTTGGTGGAGATGGAAAATATTGTCAGTCAGCAGAGTTGGTGATAGCGGCTACTATATATATATATTCTATTGAGCAGGGAATTCGTGATGTAATGGTGCTACTAGAGCACAGCTATCTTCTGATCATTCTCAATTTCTCACGAGTCACGAGAAAGCTCGCTATTGCCTAGTCGCCGCTGGGATATTCTATAACTGCGAGTGACTAAAGCGTACTCTGCCAGTACGCCTTCTATTTTCTATCGTCATTTCTCCTTTTATGAGCTGTATAGATAGATCAACATATCCTTCTCTTTTCCTCGTATTCTTCTTTTTTAGATCTGTTTGAAATGTTGGAATTTTTTTCATTACCGTTGCAACTGAATTGTTTCCTACGAGTTCCAACTTCCATCTGCATTTTAGGGGAAAATAAACTTATGTGAAGTTTCTTAACAAGCATAGCTGAAGTGAAGAGTGAGATTTTTCTCTTTTCAGATTCTAAAAAGCTGCTTTTCGATTTTTTTTTATATCAACTAGTTTTTAAACATAGTGTTTTTAAAATAAGATTTATAAATTTATTATAATACACACTATAGCGATTTTATTTATAGTGACTAAAATTGCACATATATTTCTATTACTTTATACTCTCTTATAAATAGCCTAAAAATCATAAGTAACAGCAATAAATCGAAGCAAAATAGAACATGCCTTTTCTTAGATCAAACCGAAGTAGGAGTTGTGTAACTCTGGAGCTGTGGTAAAGCCAAATGGGACCGCTTCAGAAAGCGGGAGAGAGAAATGAACAAGATCGGTCAGTTTCTTTTCAACTTATTATGATTTATGATTTCTCTTAAGCAAATAAAAGGAATATTTTTTGTCACTGTTTCAAGATAGTTTATTAGAACCGTTTTTTTAAAGTGGTTTATAGATATTTGGTTTATTCACATAAGTATTGTGTTAATGCAAAAAATCATAAAGGGTGTGTTTGGTTGCCTGTATCTCCTTCGTTCTGGATGGGTGGATCCATATAATCTGAGAAAGAGCCTGTTTGGTTGCATGTATGAGCGGATACAGCCTGTATGAGCGGATACAAAAATACGTCCTCATCCTAGATGGGTGGATACGCTCAAAATGAGCTTCACTAGCCATCCTGGATGAGTGGATGCAGTGTATCTTATGCGGTCCCACGTGTCAGCCTCTCAGGTTTGGTAGACTGCATCCGCTCATACAGGCAACCAAATATCATCTCAGTTTTTTTTGTATCCGCTCATGTAGCCTCACCAAACATCTTTTTTTTTCTTCTGAAATACGATTCCACTCAGCCTGCATCCACTCAGCCAGGATATACGATGCAATCTCCATCCACGAACCAAACACACCCAAAATGTAGCCTTAAAGGAGCCGCTGAACACGCCTCCCGAGATGGGCTCGTTTGGGCCACGAGTTGGGCCCTGGGTTAGTTGGCAACGAATGAGATGACTAGCCGCCCCATCGCCATGACCATCGTCTCCGGCTCAGATCCGTCTCGCGGAGGGAGCACGAGCAACGAGCAGCGGCCGGTCCTTCTCACACGCCGGAGGAGGCAGCAGCTCTTCCCCTCCACCCCCCTCACGCGATCGCTCCCCAATCCCCGCCCCGCGCCGCCTCACGCGCTCCTCGCCGAGCCCAACTGCGATTGATGCCAAAGGAAGACACCCCCCTGTAAGTTGTGTGATTAGTCTAGTGTTTCTTCTCCTCCTCCTTTGTCAGTCGAGCCGTCAGTGGTTGGTTGCTGGATCGCAAGGGCTCGAATCGGCAAGGCCAGTCCAGGAATGTAGCGCTCCGTGCCGTGCCGCTGCTAGATCATGCGCCAGCTTCGCGAATTTGCTGCCTCAAATGGCTCCTCGGATACGGGTGGTTGCCTGATCTGACGCCCCGTTGGTTTGTTCCCCCTGAGCTGCCGGATCACGAATCTTTGCTGCCTGCGTAGGTTTGATATTGAATGTGCAACTGCAAATTTAACTGACCAATTGCATATCTCCGTCTTTTCATCCTCAGCTCTTGCTTGCTTGGAAGGAACTCGACGACTAGCAATGAATTTCCTCTACCGAACTGCGCAGCCTGTGGTGCCCGAGCTGCCACGGATTCCAGAGCAAGATCACCACAAGGATGCCTTACAAAAGCCAGCTACAACTCTGGAGGGTCTTATCGCTGACGATCTGTATCAGCCCTCCGTGCCCATTGAAGATGGAGCTACTAATAATGGAGTTGGAGAGATTGGCGGGGATGCTTCGTCTTTAGATTCAAAAAGCCCAGTTCCGCAGGGAAAGCATACCGATGTCTTGGATGTTGAAGGATGTATTACAATTCCAAAAGGTTAATTCCCTTTTGACTTGCTTTTCTTTATTTTCATTGCATTAGAAATACATTAGTGTCACAGTTCTCTTTGCATTGTCATCACATCACCTTACTAGTTCACACAAGAAATGATTGCTGCGCTGCCTCATTTTATCATCGATCTGCATAAGTAAGATTAGTTGAAGCATTCATTGTGATACAATTTTTTTTTCCTACCAAACTTGTCAACAAGAACTCTTAATGTTAACAGTATCTGTGCAATAGTTGTCTGCTAAATGTTTTGAACCCCAAGATTTGATTTCCTTTTGAAGTGCTATGGATGGCTCTTCACGCTTTTAAAAGCAGTATGATATGTTAATCCTCTTACATCTCCGGTCAGTAACATCTACAATTTGCTTACACAGAGGAGCTTCCTGAAAATTGGAATGATATTTCAGACATGGTGCAGTTGCGGCCTTTGGATCGCTCCTTCCTTTTTCCTGGTAAATGCATTTTCCCTCTGATGTTACTTGTGGCATCTGACGCTATTGCATCTTGCTTGTACCTGTTCTCTGGAATTTGAATTAGTTCAGTTATCAGGCGAGCAGGTTCATATACTGGCGTGCTTGTCAGCCTCTAAGCAAGATGTGCAGGTCATATCTCCATTTAGAATTGCTGCTGTGATGTCTAAGAATGGAAGTTCTTCGCAACACTCCACAAATAAATCTGGTCCTGTTGGTGAAAATGGTGATGCTAATGGAACAGACAAAGAAAATGGTTCTCAGGATGTTGAGGATAACATGCAGCGTGTTGGACTCAACGGCGAAGTATCTCCTTCAAAGCAAGACATTTCGGAGACTGAATCTCTCCTTCGAATGGAAGATCACAAACAACAAATAGAAAACATGTTGCAAAGATTCAAAAAATCTAATTTTTTTGTCCGAATTGCGGAGTCAGATGAGCCTCTCTGGTCCAACAAAAGAGGAGCTGCAATTAAGATAGCAGAGGAACAATCGTATTCAGATAGCCAGGGAAACAATAAGGTTTCAAGGAGTAATGTTTACAATACAATTTCTGATAAAGGGGTTTTCAATGGTAGCACATCTGGAGGAGTAGCTCGAGATACTGCAAGGTGCTATGCTCTGCAGAATGGAGACATCGTGGTATATTTTGAGTGATCCTTCTGTTTAGTTGATGGGTGACATTATACGCTATAATTTCTTGTAATGAATAACTACTAGAAGTTTATGAGCCTTGCATAAATAATTGCAAGTTTGATACTATAATCGTACCTTTACCGGGCATCAACTTAAAACCTGCAGACTAATCTCAAATCTGCTACGTCATTGCATCAGTTTTAGCGGATAGACAACACCTACTGCTTTTAATACAAAATTCCTCTTCATTATGTGCTTCTGTAGCAGTCACAATGGTAAGCAATGTCCTGATAATTTAGAGTTACATCTCAATACCTTCGGTGAAATCAGTTAATGCATTTTAAGAAAATATATGTAAATCCTTTGCACAACTACTGCGTTTGGCTGAATACATTAATCATGTTTATTAGCTTCTTAAACAAGCATGATTTTTTTATGGGAAAAAACTTCTCTAGGAAGTTAGTGGTGCTAATACTCAGCCAGGTTGCCATCATGTATTTTTGTTGTGTAATTCTGGGTGGCTTATATGTATGCTGATTAATCACTCATGTTCTGTGTTGGAAGGATGCAGGTTGTTTTGCAAGTGAATGTTGGTGTTAACAATATGGAAGATCCAATGCTTGAAGTTCTTCAATTTGAGAAGTGTACATCTAGCAATTATGTGCTTGAGAATCTTGTCGATGGACTTTCTGGCAGTAATGAGGATCCATGTCGGGAGCTGCTTAGCTGGTTGCTCCCTTTAGATCGCACACTTCCTCCTCATTCCTTATCACCTCCAACTCTCAATCCTAATGTGTCACACAAGCAATCTTATTCTGCTCCTGGGTCTCAGATATTTTCATTAAGTCATTTCAGAAGCTATTCCATGCCTTCACCCTCCGTTCAGCCTCCCAACATAAGACCACCATCAATATCTGAAAGTCAAGAATTTGTGCCTGAAAAACCTGCAAAAACACCTGATATTATAAATGACGGGCAGCTTTCATTTAGAGGAGTTCCTTTGGAGCCTGAACGGTATTCCGTACGTTGTGGTCTAGAAGGTGTTTATCTACCTGGGAAAAGATGGCGGAGAAAAGTTGAAATCATTCAACCAATTGAGGTTCATTCTTTTGCTGCAAAATGTACAACGGAAAATCTTCTGTGTGTTTTAATAAAGGTTCTATGAATATCCCAAACCATTCTTTTATTTCTCATACTTTTTAAAGAAACTTTCAAACCTAGTGCTTACATATTCAATTTTCAGAACATTGCTCCACAGCATGTGAAAGATATAGTTGTGTTCGTAGATGCAATTACTATTATCATTGAGGAGGCATCCAAAGGAGATTCTCCTATGTCACTACCGATTGCCAGTATTGAGGTCGGGCATGGTCACAGCTTACCAAACCTAGCACTCAGGTATTTGCAAAGTTTCTCATTGATGCCGCCGAAGCTCTACCCAGTACCCACCATAGCAGCTTTATGTAAAATTTAAGACTTTAAGTACAACATGGTTTCTGCCATAAGAAATTGATTCCCCTTTGGATTTACCAAATATAGCAGCTTGCATTTTTCTTCTTTTTAGCAAAAAAAAAGAGAAAGAAATACATTCTTGCAGCATATGCTGTGGTACCACCGCTGTCCATTTTCCTCAAAATTTTCAGCTTTGGCTTGAGCAAGTTGGCTCGTATGGCCTGGAGTACTGGTTTCTTGATTCTTCAATACTGGACTGGACCGAATTCCACATTTACCTATTACTTTCACCAGATTCAATTTAGTTGTTTATGCTAGTAATAAACATGGGAAGATGTTGAGCATTACTTACTCTAAACATTGAACCTTCTGCCGAAGCAGGAAAGCTTGCATCTGTCTTAAATATTGTTTCTTTCCAGGAGGGGTGAGGAGCACTCCTTTATTCTCAAGCCAGCAACTATGTCCTCCAGGGATCGAAGGACCAACAGTGATGCACCTCTAGCATTGTCACTCTCAAAGATGACTGGAACTGCCACAAATGCTTCTGTACCAAGGGTTGGCGAGCCCATTGTTGCTCTTACTGATCAGTATGCTGTACTTGTATCATATCGCTGCAATTACACTGGTATAACTATTGGGAAAACAGAACAAGTACTTCTGAACAAGTATTGAGTTGACATTTCTGACTTCCAACCTTTTTACCCTCTGTAGAATCAAAACTTTTCTTCAAGCAGGCCACGAGCTGGCGGCCCAGTGTAGTTAGTGATCTTATGATCTCTGTGTCATCTGAGCTGTCTTTACGAAATCCTACCCCGAGCGCTCGAGTTCCTCAACTCCCTGTGCAGGTTATTTTGGTGCTACTTATTATTTTTATGCAAATTCCCCATGTCTCACTTTAATGATAATAATAATCTGTTATTGCCTTCCAGGTCTTAACCCTTGAAGCTACTAATATGACGTCAGAAAACCTTACATTAACTGTTCTTGCTCCAGAAGCATCTGGTTCTTCAGCTGTATCCTTGAACTCAGCTCCAACAACACCAAATAGTTCTTATGATAGTCTTAATGAGTCTGTGAGAAGATCTGGCTTGGGTAAATATGGAACTGGTTTTCGAAGATTGAATTCAGTCATTGCTGGCTCTCCAAAAGAAAGTGACAATGGAGGAAATAGAATAAGTACTGCGGCAAGCTGTACTCATCTGTGGTTGCAGAGTGCAGTTCCTCTAGGGTATTGATCCGCATCTGTTTTTCTTCCTCGAGTTGCACCTCACAAGTCACAACTCAGCTACATGTATTTAAATATACTGAATAATAACATTTGCTGTGGTTAACAGATGTGTTCCTGCACGTTCAAGCACCACCGTCAAACTTGAGCTACTTCCATTAACAGATGGGATCATTACACTGGATACACTGCAAATAACCATAAGGGAGAAAGGTAATTTCTTCATGAGAGGCAAAAGTATGAAAAGTTGCTAACTTAGCAGCCAGATTTAGAGTGCCAATTCGAAGAAGGAAATTTGTTATTCTGTTTACTACCTGTCACAGTGTGAATATATTAGGTTCAGTGTGAATCGGCAGTGAATGTGAAAAAAATAAAGTGTTTAAGACTATAGTTGAATAAGACCACCAAACCTCTTAAACTTCTTCCGTCTTTCCTGCTGATTCATGCGTCTTACATAATTTCCTTCTACTACAGGTCTTACATACATACCGGAACACTCCTTGGAGATACATGCCTCTTCTGGCATTTCAGCGGGAAGGTCATAAAAGGGTATGAAGCAATCCATTACTTTTATGTCTTGGGGTCCGGGGCTCAACCTCAGCGTGGAGTTGGGCATAGGAGTTCTTACGGCAACTGGGCCAAGTGTGTTGTTGCTCATTTGTATCGGATGTTGGGCATAGGAGTTCTTACGGCAGGATCTCGGAGCCAAACAATGCTATCTGTACGCGGAAGGTTGGTCGCTGCCGTAAGCAGAGAAACGAGCACAATGCTGTGTATCTATGGTCGGGTTCTGAAATCCATTCATACACGGATTGCTGAGCTATTGGGGTTGTCTATACAGGTTCATCGAAAAATCTTATCTTGTGTTGCATAGTTTTGATTACTTTTTGTGGTGCTCATTTTTGTTACATGTAAACCTGGTCATTGCCCATCTTTTTAGTTGGCAGGCAGATGTATCATGTGATGTATCGGAAAAGGAGAAATTTGCGGATCTCTGGTTTCATTTTCTTGGTAACTCTAGCTGATCTTAGCAGCCGATCTTTGCTTGTGTTTTCTGTTCAATTGCTAGCTCTTAGCAGGTTTGAGTGATAGATTTCGGCGCCTGAAACTGAGGCAGCACGGTAGCTTTATTTGCTCTATGCTAGCTTGTACTCCGTGTGATTAGTAAAGTCCACGACATTCAATAAAATTACTCCGTCTCACTATATTTGTTCACAGCCTATCATACTTAAAAATTAAGAAAGCGCTAAATCTAAGAAAACATTAATAGAAAGCACTAAATCGAAGAAAACATTAATAACAAATGACTATGCATACCCTAATTAAATAACATACCACAAATAGTTAGTCTCTTTCAAAGCACTTAAGAACATACTACAACTAGTTCAAAAGTATTTAAGTAGGGGTAGAGTGTAAATATAGCAATAATTGCACTCTCAATAGATAAGTATTTTTAAAGCGGATACTTCCGATGCCATGAACAAATATGGTAAAACGGAGCTAGTAGTTAACATAAATATGAAACTATATTGATGTTAACTTCACAATTTTCATGCAAGCTTGTTTGGAATAAGGAATTTTATAGGATTTTCACAGTCGAATTGATTCCGGCAGGTGTTTGAAAAATTATTTCGCATCTTCTAAACGTGCCTTGCAAGGTTAGAAACATATGCATAAATCAAGTAAAATTCTGTAGTTAATACTACTGTTAGAAACCTATAAATTACATCCCCTGTTGATTTTTGCAAGGCCTATGCGTGTTAACGATGTTGCCGATGTTCTAGTTACACCAACGGGGGAATGATTATAAGAATGGATAAATGAGGTTGAATAATGGTGGAAAATATGGTGGTGATAGTGTTCTGGACGCGGTGGCTCTCACATGGATGACGTGGTGCAGTGGCGGAGGACGGGAAAAAAAATAAGGTGGGGCGGATCGAAAGCAATACCATTCAAGCTCCTCCAACTCTGTCAACGCCGGAGTTTGCGCGCCGTGGCCGCCGCCGCCGCCGCTACGCCGACGCCGCCGGTTACGCCATTGCCAGCGCAGCAGCGCCAGCGCGCCATCGCCAGTGGCTGCCGCCGCCCACGCCGCCCTGCCGCTACGCCCGAGCGCGCCGGTTACGCCATTGCCAGCGCGCGCGCCGCCGCCACTGCCACCGGTGGCCGCCGCCGCCGCGCCCGCCGCCGCCCGCCGCCGCTACGCCCGAGCCGCCCAGCTCGCCATCGCCAGCGCAGCGGCGCCAGCCAGCCATCGCCCACGGTGGCGCCCGCCGCCGCCGCCGCTACGCCAGTCGGCCGTCGAGGCGCGAGGAGCGAGGAGCGATCTAGGGTTTACATTTACATTGACTAGCTAGTAGCTATTGGGCTATTGGATCTTTGGATAGGGGTATATGGGGCTCTTGCAAAAAATCAAAGTATGGCCCAAGCCTTACCTTACCCTATCGGGCCCACCGCCACTGACGTGGTGGTTGCCTCTTCATGTGTAGATGCAATCAACCTCCTTTAAATAGTCGGTTTTATGGTTTCGCCAAGAAGTTGAATACCGCATCGGAGCCACACGATCCGTGATACATTTGATGTGGCGATCACGTAGGAGGGTGATACAATCACTGGAGTGTTGGTTTGCGCTTACCCAAGTTGGGCTTACTTCCTTTTGACATCTTCTTTCCATATTTATTCCTAAAAGTATGTGATTCCCTTTGTATAATATTAATTGACATATGTCTTGTACATTTGGAAATTAATTAACGATAATTCGAGCAACTAATGATAAAATTAGTAAAACATGTAATAAACAGTAGAGAAATGATGTGCCATTTCAAGTGTATCAAAGTGCACTCACAAAAAGTTTGGTGCCCAGTTCCTTTCCGTGCTTGGTTTCTCCTGCACGAGCTTCTAGTGCCTGTCATGGATCAAAATTGGTACCCATCGTGACCATTTGTGGACTAAAAATTGGTTCAAGGGCAAGAAATGGCTATAAATTCCTCCCATAATGTCATAGACCAAAAAGAAAGTGCAATAGCTAAAGTTTGATACCTAGTTCTTATCCGTGCTCCGGTTTCATCCGTCGTGACCTGCTGTAGACCAAAATTCTGCTCACTCACTAGGAATAGTTTGAAGTGCCTCCCATGATGTTATAGGGTACGTAGGAAGTGTACTCGCTAAAGTTTGGTACCCAAATCCTTTTTGTTGTGGTTACATACCAAACAGTAAGTAGCAGAGCTTCGGAGGCCCGAAGCCTAAGACTCGAGTGTGGGGGAGAGTAGAAAGAGTAGAATAGATGTGGTGAAATTTGGTAGCCTTGCAATTTCTCTTCTCAATTATCTTTTTGCCCTTCATGGTGCTATAAAGGCCATATTTATAGTTATGGAGAGAATCTTTACACAAATACCCACTTGAGGGGTTTACTGCCACAAATACCCCCTTGAGGGGTTTACTGCCACCCATGATGTTTATAGGGTTTGCAAGAAGTGTGCTTGAAAAAAGCTTGGTACTTGTTTACATACCGAACCCACTTTCACCCTCATGAACTTTTGTTATGCATCGTGGACCAAAATTAATACCCATTTGTGGTCTAAATGCCTCCCACAATGTCATAGTGCATAAAGAAGTCCATCCACTAAAGTTTGGTACTCGGTTCATTTCGGTGCCCCAGTTTCATCCACACGAGCTTCTGGTACCCGTCGTAACCTTCCGTGGACCAAAATTTGGCTCACTAATTAGGAATGGTTAAAAATGCCACCCATAGAGTTATAAAGCATATAGGAGTGCACTCACTAAAGTTTGGTTCTCGACTCCTTTTCGTACCTTGGTTTTACTCGTACAAGCTTTTAGTACTTGTCGTGACCCGCCATGGACCAAAATTAGTCATATTAATTAGTAATGGTTTGAAATGCCACCCATGATGTTATAGGGTATGCAGGAAGTGTGCTTGTCAAAGCTTGGTACCAGGTTCCATACTATGCCTTGGTTTAGTTCACACGAGCTTCTAGTATATGTCATGGTACAAAATTGATATGCATCATAATCTGCCGTGGACTAAAATTGGCTCATTGACCAAAAATGATTCTTAATGCCTCCCATGATATCATAGCACATGCAGGAAGTGAACTCACCAAAGTTTGGATCTTGGTTCCTTTTCATGACTCAGTTTTCACCCGCATGAGCTTTGATACCCGTCATGGACTTAAAATTCGGCCCATTGATTAGGAATGATTCGAAATGTCTCCAACGATGTAATAGTGTATGCCAACGTTTGGTACCTGGCTCCTTTTTGTGCCCTAGATTTGCATGCACGAGCTTTTGGTACACGTCATGGACCAAAAATTGATACCCACTGTGACCTACCATGGACTAAAATTCGGCTCACTAACTAGGAATGTTTCAAAATGACTCAATTATGTCATAGGGTATGCAGGAAGTGCACTCAACAGAGTTTGCTATGTGGTTCCTTTTTGTGCCCCAAATTCACCCATACGAGGTTTTGATACCCGTTGAGACCCGTTGTGGATCAAAATTCGGTTCACTAACTAGGAATGGTTCTAAATAGATCCCAGGATGCCATATGTCACACAGGAAGTGCATGAGTGAAATTTTGGTACCTGGATCCTTTTCATTCGTTGGCTTCGCCAATACCAGCTCATGGTACCACTTGTGGACCACAATTGGCACCTGTCATAACGTGTCATAGACCAAAATTAGGTTCACTGACTGGGATGGTTCCAAATGCCTCTCATGATGTTGTAGGGTATGTAGGAAGTGCACATGCCAAAGTTTCTTGCTCGATTCCTTTCTGTGGTAAGGTTTCACCCACACGAGCTTCTGGTACCTTTCATGACCCGTTTGGACTAAAATTTGGCTTATTGACTAAAAATGGCTCAAAATGTCACCCATGATGCCTCACCAATGTTTTAACCAATTTCTTTCCATGCCCAAGTTTCACTTGCATGAGCTCTTAAAACATGTTGTGGACCAAAATTCGTACCCATCATGCCCATTGTTGACCAAATTTTAGCTCAACTAGGAATGGTTCCAATTACCTCCCATGATACATAGGGGCGCAGGAAGTGCACTCGTCGAAGTTTGGTACTGAGTTCCTTTCTATACCCCGGTTTCGCCCACACAAGTGTCAAGTACCCGTCATGGACCAAAATTTTGCTCATTGACTAGAAATGGGTCCAATGCCCCCTGTTATGTCATAGGGCATGCAGAAAGTGCACTTATCATAGTTTGGCACCTTGTTCCTTTCCTGCCCTGGTTTCACTCGCATGAGTATTTAGTATCCATCGTGATTTGTCATGGACCAAAATTTGGCTCACTAACTAGGAATAGTTCAAAATGCCCCCATTATGTCATAAGGCTTGCAGGAAGTGCTCTCGCACAAAGTTTGGTACATTGTTCTTTTATGTGCCTTGGTTTCGCCCACATGAGCTTCTGGTTCTATTAGAGGCCTATTGTAGACTAAAATTTAGCTCACTGATTAGGAATGATTTGAAATACCACCAACTATGTTATAGAGCATGCAGAAAGTGCACTCGCCAAAGCGCTAAAGATTGATACCCAGTTCCATTTGATGCACTGGTTTCATTCATATGAGCTTCCATTACCCATTGTAGACTAAAATTGATACCCGCCGTGACCTACCCTAAAAATATCAGCTCACAGTAACAGTGCATAATTACTCCCACACATCACTCTGGAAAGAGGAGAAGTGCAACAAAAATAATTACCACCTGCCCCCCGTGTAGTAGAGTCACGGGTGTTAGTCAAAGCAGGCAACTAAGCCCCACTCCAAATGACTTCTGCTTTTGAATTTTGGAACGCGTCGGTTTCTTAATTTTGTTTTTTGGCTTTTTTTTTGCCTTTTCTTTCCCTTATTCCTTTTGCATTGTCTGTGATGATATAGCTTTTTATCTTTTTTTACATTTAATTACTTAGAAAAAAGCTAATAGCCGCTACAGTGCATTATAAGCTATGAGGCAGAAGTTGAGAGTCACTTTTAGCACTACCTAAACCCATCATAATCAACCATCCGCTTTGAGCACTATGTAAACCCATTATGTGTTGATGGAGGGCAAGTGAAGAATGTATCATGAATTGATGCATATCAAGACAAGGACCCGGATTTAAAGTGAAGATGTGTGCCATCAAGCTTCAAGAGGATGCTCGACGCAAAGATATAAATAGCTAGGGCTAATGATATGTTCATACTTTCTAGTCTTTTGCAGATCTCGGTGTTTGGTTAGAAGAGGGGTTATGTCTGTAGCTTGAGTCTCATTATGTGTTAATAACTCAATCTCACTTGCTCTAACTCTCTTTGGCATAATGCTACTATTTGCAAATATGTTTTGCAAATAGTTATAGATCACGCATAATGTTTGTGACATGCGACTAGAGTTTGCAAATGTGTTTTGAAAATGGTTAAAGTCTATGTTTTCCTATTCTTTGCAGCATGATGCTTAGATGTGTGAATGCATTTTGCAAATGGTTGAATCTCATGCACAATCCATGTGACATCTGACTTGAATTTGCAAATATGTATTGCGAATGGTTGAAGTCAATGTTTTCTACTCCTTGTGGTATGATGCTTAAATTTGCAAATATATTTTACAAATGATTGAAGCTCATACATAATTCTTATAACATGTGACTTAGGTTTGCGAATGTGTTTTGCAAATAAGTTGAGTCCATGTACTCAAACCCTATGTCATGATTATAAAAGTGTGAAAATGTGTTTTGCAACTCATTGTAATCATGGTTCGATCATCGTATGTATGGTACTATAATTTGTGAATGTGTTTTGTAAATTTATTGAAGTATATGTACTCTTGTCTCTGCTAGAAAATGCAAGGCGATACGACCGCACTGTGTGTGGTGGTATGACCAGGGTGGTCAAACCGGCTCTGTACGAGTGATCGTACTGGCCTCCGGTAGTAGCGGTCTATGTGGTGAGTTACGACTAGCCTTGCGGTACTACCAGGTATTTGTTGCCGGTAGGTATTTTCCAAAGAGCTCTATTGTCTTTGTCATGATCGAGTGGTACGACCAGCCTTTGTGGTGGTCCAATCGGACCCGACGATAGCATCGGGCCTTGCGAGGGCAGTACTTGTGTTAGTGCTTATAACGTCTAGATTTCTAGCCGTTGCAAGGTCACGGTAATACCGGTCCTTACATGATGTTACTATCGGATTTCGACTGATTTTATCCCAACGGTTAGTTTCTTGGTGTGGGGATATAAATACCCCTTTATGGCAAATTGGGAAGGCTAATACTGTATTTAATTATTCACTATTGAGCTAGTGTAACTCTCCGTTCAATTGTGCATGTGTTGCACCTTGTGTTAAAAAGAGTGGTCTCTAATTGTATGCGTTGCATCTAGAGGTGGATTCTGTATCCACTTGAGCTTGTGCATGTGTTACACTTGGTAAGAGTCAAGCAAGGGGTTTAACTTGTTATTCTTAGAGGTTGGCGACTCCTAGATGGCATTGGAGATGTTACATCCAATGATCTCTTCAAAGAAGTTTGTGAAGAGGTCTGACATGTTGTGAAGGTTAAAACTCTCCTGGAGGGGGAAAGAGTTACCACTAATTATAGTGCTTAACTTAATTTGTGGAGCCGGTCCAATTCGTTTGGACTTATCTCAACATGGATTATGGAAGATTGACAAGTCTCTAAACACCATGGTAAAACATCGTGTGTCAATTATGGTTTACTTCCTTGAGCTCTTTTACATTCTTGCAATTTACATTTCTAGAATTAAATTGCTTTCTTGTTACGTAGTATTGCAAATCTCGACCTAGTTTTAAGGTGTTAGTGCACTTAGTTGAAACTAGTTAATTTAGACCTTAATTATAAAAATTCGAATTGGTTTACGTCGCATATAAAATCGGTTTTAGCCTAAATGAATTTTTAAAACCGTCTATTCATGCCCTCTAGTCGGCCATTTCGACCTTACACATAGTCAAATTTTGAACTTTCAAGATTCAAAATTTAGATTTAAAAGCATTTTTCTTCAAAATATGAATTTTGAAACCTAAATAGCAAAATTTGGATCCTAAATTTAAGAATCTTAAATTCAAACAATCTAAATTTCAAATTTCAAAATTTTCAGTTTGGATTTTGAAATTCCATTTCGAGAATTTTGAATCTTAAAATTTGGAATTTTGTATGGATTTCAAAAAATCAAGTTTAAAAAATTTAAATGTTATCAATTCAAAATTTTTAATTTTTGAATTTTAGACTTTCGAATTCCGAGAATTTAAATTCCAGAACTCAAAATTTATGATTTACTATTTCAAAATCCAAAATTTGTACTTTTGTATCAACAGAATTGATTTTTTTGGTTGTTGCAATTTTAAATTGTAAAATTTAAATTTTAGTATTTAATTTAAAATATGTAAATGCTAGCCTTCAAAGTTTGAAACTTCAAATCATGTAATTTAAATTTGTAGACTTAAATCCATTTGAGTTCTAAAATGTTTTAAATATCGTAAAGACCATTTTGTAGTTTCCTTCAAAAGAACCGAACATTGAAACCTTAGATTACTGATAATACATTAACGTGTAATTAGATTGGAAGGAATATTAGATTGTAGGGGAGTATAAAACTATGCATAGAAAAACGCACCTTTAAGTGAAACCAAAATGACTTAAAGAGGAATAAATGATAAACACCTGGTTGACTTCCTCGATGACTTAAGTGATAAATACGTCGTTTAGACCATAATCCAACGGTGATGAGAGCCGGAAGTGTAGACCCTCTCCCACAAAAATTGTTTCCCATATTAGGGAAGATAAATCGCACAAGACCAAAAACGGCAATTTCGAAGCCGTGCTCTCACACCGGGATCTGACGTGACAGCGCTTGGTGTCATACAATCACAGCACGCAAGTTTGACCAGAGAAAGAAACAGACTGGAAAATTTAACAGGCGTTACTACTACAAATTTAGAACACCAAACACTAGCACTAAATCCAGCTCGCAGTACACGATAGAACTGTTGCTACTTACAGCTGGTAAATACCATGATGCACTAAGCTTATGAGACTGCCAGTAATGGAAGCACGACATTTAATCTTGATTTTTGAATAATCCACGCTACAGACCGCTTGATGGCATAATGCTACAGGAGACCACAAAGTTTTTTCTCCGCTAATAATTGATACAACTATGCTCGCATGCCGAAATGTAGAAGATCTAGTACACGGCACGAAGCAACTCTCTCCAGCTACTAACCGAGAGTAGGCTGTCCAACTAGCTCGGAAACTTCATTTCGTACTGCTGAGGAGGCTGGCACAACAAACACCAGCGGTTTCAGAAACTCGTGAATGAGCAATCAAAACGCAAAAGAAAGAAAAACCTCATTCCATACCATAAAGGTTGCAGTAATCATCTTTCCCGCAAACCATCTCCCATGGAGTGCTTTCTGTGCACTCATCGCGGCTGTTATACTATCAAATCGCAGGTACACAAAGCCCATAGTATTTCTGCAAAACAATTGCAAGGTTAGACAATGAGAATGCATTGTTATTATTGTATAGATGGTAGCTTTTTCAAGTGTTCGAACATAGAAAATTTTGTGCCATGTTACACATGACAACAATTGTGCTACAGTGCTAGAAGCAAAAGAACAGTGTAATTTTCTGTAAGGAGTAGTACGACAGGGAGATTTTGTCAAAAGCAGAAAAGTTCAAGCTTGAAAGCACCTTATCATTAGCAAACATTGCTTTGGAATTTGGAGCACATCAGCCTAGTATGACTTTGATTCATAGAACTCTACCCCTACAAATAGCCACATCAGTTCGGGAGCTAACACACTGATGGCAATATCTGAAGTTCTGTGACCACTAAGTTTTATCACGTGTGTGGTTCTCCATAACACAATGTGGTGCATCAATCTTGAGATAACCACCATGAAAACCAGACCAAAGGCGGCTCAGATTTTTGCACGGTTTCCAGGCAAAAAACCAGCCTGGTTTTTTGGGTTGCGTTTTACATTTATGCTTTTTCAAGTTTCGGAGTCTGGAACAGATCCATGGAAGAATGGGATTTCAGGCGGATCCTAATGGCTCTGTCACAGTTACTATGGTCCAACAACTGTGAAAACATGACATCTCATGGATTCTGAATTATGCCCTAAATCCAAGCCTTTGACTGTGTCAACCCTATATAGAGAATTCTTACTACAACATGTTGATAGTTATTGA
This sequence comes from Dendrocalamus sinicus, assembly GCA_036346575.1. Taxonomy (NCBI): domain Eukaryota; kingdom Viridiplantae; phylum Streptophyta; class Magnoliopsida; order Poales; family Poaceae; genus Dendrocalamus; species Dendrocalamus sinicus. The sequence continues at coordinate 50,166,802 of CM070648.1, read as the reverse complement.
ATAATAGTTAGTCTTTAATGATACATGTTAGACCATCATTGTAAATTCATAGTAACCTCCCAAATGTAATATTGAGCACATAGGAGGGGGGGGGGGGGGGATTGCACTATTTTGTCTGAAACAAAAAAAGGACAGAAGTGCACATGTAGTGCTTCAGATTTATGTATGATAATATAGGAAAAGTAGAGATAGTTATAGCAATGCAATAAGACAATAGTGAACCAATCAAAAAGAATTCTGAACGCAGGGTGTGAAGATTTGTTTAATAAAGTAATATGAACCAGCTTTAATAAAATAATATGAACCAGCTAACTTACTTGTCCACAAAAATGTGCCTTACTTGGCCAAACTTGGAGCATTCTTCTTGAACATCATCTCTAATATCCAAATCAAAATCAGGATCCGTCTGCAATAAAAATAGTAATTTTTTACAAGTTAGTTACGGTCAACCAAAGGGAGACACAAGCTCATCCAGGCTAATATAGAAGAACAAAAAATTAGTAGCAAAACACAACCTCAACAGCTGGATCAAACATATTCTTAAGCAAAAGGCATTCACTGGGTGGAGCCGTCTCAATGGGTTGGGTAGCAACTGGAAGAGATGTCCCAGCAATTGAACCAAGACCAGGGACTGTCGGCAGTAGCACGGGAGCAGCAGCTGGAGGAGCACCAAGAACTGATACAGGTGGTAATGCCACGGAAGTGTTCACACCAGTAGCACCCATCCCAGCAGTCAAACTGTAGATAGAAAAATAAAATTACAAAATTAAGATGCATCAAATAGAGATACCGAGAGAGCTAAGGAAGAATGATATGTTTAATTATCATAAATTTATGCCATGCACAGTTTTTTTTAACTTATAAAAGAAAGAGCATATTTAATGCATTAAGGCTTAGGTTTCTTGTCAAGTTAACTTGTTGATATTTGCAAGAAACTGATACCATAAGAATATTAAGGTTGTAACAAGTTTCCCTCATGTCTCAAGCAACCATCATTCACCCTCTTGAAACTCACAGTCAATGCAATTGACATTAGATGTTAGAACTGCAGTAAACAGAATATTTCAACCAAACAACACTGTACACCAAATAATTGGAGGAGGTCCATGAAGAATGACCTTGACAAGCTAGCTATATATGGAAACCATGGTTCAAAACCCCGGCGGTTACCGGCCGGTAACCGCCGGTTACCGGTTTTACCGGTGGAGACCGGTAATCGAAAAACCGGCCGGTATGATTTTTTTGATTTTTCGAATTTTGGCCGGTTTTTTTCCGGTTTTCCGGTTACCGGCTGGTTTTTCCGGTTACCGGTTTCAAAATATCTCAAAATTCAAATTTTGATTTTTCGAATTGTGACCGGTTTTTTACCGGTTTTTCCGGTAACCGCCCGGTTACCGTTACCGGCTGCCGACCGGGATTTCTTCCGGTTCCGGTTTTTGGAACCTTGATGGAAACAGTGTTGCTGTAGTGGCGGATGAATCCTGACGATAATATAGTAGAGGTCAATACCAAAAGATTTGGATACAAATGATGGCACTCTTGCAACCAACATAATGCACATTCTAGAAATGTTGACATTCTATACTAATCAACCATGAACTGAAGGCTCTGCATCCCCGATCCACAAATTAAGCAAATTAAGGAGAACCAGTATCCATCTACACATATCAGTAAGCCTCTACAGCTGTCTGCTCCACTTCCAATATCAGAAGTTCAGAACTATCCTGAGCACTTATAACAGAATTCTAAGATAAGCTGTGTTAAAAGCGCCAACTCAAATGAGCGAATACTTGAGTTTGCATCATTATTTAGTTTGCCAGATATGACTTCACATGCTGTCTGCCCACAACCATTTATAACTTGTTTTTCATGACAACCTACAAAATGCATATTATCTAGGTAGAGGCATGCCTCCATTACCACAAAAACAATATACATGATTTTACAGCTGATAGGTTTGGTCAAGAATAGAGGCAAACAATCCAGAATATTCAGAGTTTTTTGTTTACGACATGGTTGTCACAGCCAAGGTTCCAAATACCGGAACCGGAAGAAATCCCGGTCGGCGGGCGGTAACGATAACCGGGCGGTTACCGGAAAAACCGATCAAAATTTGAATTTTGAGATGTTTTGAAACCGGTAACCGGAAAACCGGCCAGTAACCGGAAAACCCGGAAAAAACCGACCAAAATTCGAAAATCAAAAATTAATACCGGCCGGTTTTTTCGGTTACCGGTCTCCACCGGTAAAAACGGTAAACGCCGGGATTTTGAACCCTGGTCACAGCGTCGCCTAGGTGACGCCAAGTCGTCCTGGCAGCCAGAGGGGGACGCTGAGGCTATTCACCTAGCCTGCTCCCGCCGTTGACGCCGATCTTCGCCTGCTCCCGCCGCCGGCGTGGATCTCCAGCCTCCTTCCGCCGCCGGCGTCGATCTCCAGCCTACTCTCGCCGCCAACACCCCTCTCCACTGTGACTACCATGCCGAGAGCTGGAGGTGGGTGGGAGGTGGAGGCGGGAGGGAGAGGCGTCAGGCGTGAGGAGGGGAGGCGGTGTGGGGAGGAGGCGGAGGGGAGGCAGTGGGGAGAGGAGGGCTAGACGCTGCGGATCGGGCACGAGGAGGGGAGGCGGCGGCAAGAGAGAGATGGGGGGAGAGAGCGGGAGCCGAAGAGCAATCGGGCGAACCGGCTGGTGGCGGCTTGGGTTAGGACGTAGGAGTTATATTTTCTTGGTTTTTTGCAATTAAGTCCTCAAAGTTGCTAAAAATTACGAACAGACCCTTTTCTCAATAGATTTCTTCTAATTTAGACCTTCAGAGTTTCTGAAAATTACAAATAGACCATTTTCTCAATAGATTTCTTCTAATTTAGACCTCATGAGATATGTTTATTTAGATAATTTATGCTATTATGCTGCATGGTTATTTATTTTTCAGTCATATAAGGTATTATTTGTCGTCTAATTACTATCGTCTAATTGTCGCCATGGCGATGCCTAGTCGACTAGGCGTCCAGACGCCCCAGCCTCGCCGCGACTTGTCGGAGCGCCGTGACAACCTTGGTTTACGAAACAATGACACAAGAATGAATGATAAAACAACGGAAGGCTGACGGAAAAATTATAAAATAGTATAAAAATAGCAAAATGGGTGTTTTTGAATGTGATTAACTTTTCGCAATTTCCTAGTACTTTATCTGGATCACTAAATAACCTACAGAAAAGGAGTTATATGAAAGATAGGAAGATAAGAATGTAATGTAGTTAGATCGACAAAGTAACATCAAGAATATTCTTGAAAGGACAACATATCAAGGACATCAAAAAGATAATTTTATCCCATCAACCTCACAGAAATATACCTGGTTGTAGTGCTGCTACGGTCCAACTTCTGCATCAGAAGAGCTCTCGAGCTAGCATTCAGTGCCTACATACATCAATGGACACGTCATACACATGAAAAGTGGTATTCTTAAAGCTATATAAGTAACATTTGACAACAGCCTCAAAACATTCCTCTGCTTTACCACTGGTGTCATAGTAACTGATTCCTAATAATCCACAAATGATCATGTCATCATGGAAAGATGTATTGGCGTGTTAAATAGCAAACATGAATGTGTGCATAACTAATGTTTATCAACTTCTTATATCTAGATAACAAATATGGAAACACAGGACATACAAAGAGACCAGTCACCTCATCCTTCTGAGGATCTCTGTGTGATGTAATCATGTAACATAGACACAGGTCATCTACACTGGACACTAGCAATCTGAGAACCCACAAAGTATTGTAGAATAACAGCACTTTGCTACAGTAGAGCATGCTGATGTGAACAGAGTGCTCAGTGGATACTAAAACTACCCTTTGGTACAGTACTTGAGTACCAATGTATAATAACCTTTTTCAAAATTTTGATGGGGATACGGATATACATCATGCCCCAAATAATAGTACTTAAATCAAAAGAGGAAACATATACGTATGAAAATTCCCAGGAATAAAAATGTCTCCCAGAAAAGACACCCACCAAGCCTCCACCTTCATCATCATCCAAATCTCCAGTAGTTGCTCCACTGACTTGCGCTCCCGCTTGGTCCGTCACAGCTGAAACCTGGTTACAAGATATTACCATGCCAGGAAGCGGAACCCTTATATTTGAGCTGTTCAAACAATGAGAGGAAGGCTAGTAACTCCCAAGAAATTGCTTACCTTAATTACTCTTCCAGCAATATCAAGTTGCCCATTTAAACTCTGAGCGGCTTTTGCATCTTCAAGGCGTGCAAACTAAGTGATGAAATGGAACAAGTGAGAAACTGGGAATTATTCGCAAGTGGAGACAGGAATTGCTTCATAAGGAAATACTTGCCTGAACGAAACCAAAACCTTTACATAACCCAGTAAGTGGATCTTGCGGCAGCTGGACAAGCTCCACCTGTCCAAATGGTTCGAAAACCTGGGAAAGAGAATTCATTAAATCATTATAACATGCACACCAAGCAACAAGGATATATAAGCAATACTGCAAGAGTAACATTTCTGGTCTTTTAAACAGATATCAACAGCACCATTAACTAAGATGTTTCCAGTTATGTGAACTTCAGAAATATTTTAATTTCAAAACACAGATAATTATAATATATCTACAAAATATTTGGTTTGATTCTTTACCTGTCTCAATTGTTCCTCGGTAATATTTGAGTGAAGATTTCCAACATACAACTTCCTTGCACCACCTGAAGCTGCTGCACTTGAAGAAGTATTTGACTGAACTAAATTCTTTTCAGCTTCTGACGGCTTAACCATCACCTGTTGACCAAGAAGCAGCTGACCAGAAAGAGCTATCGCCATTGGAACGGACATGACATCATAGAATTCGATGTACCTACAAATGCAAATAATATCATGAATATCAGAATATCCAGCAGTCAACAATGCCACCATTATTTCGGGGGCCACATATGTTCAATATTTTTGAAAACTTCTAAGAAATATCTTGCATTTAAAGTTTTTCTAACAGGATTGTCCCGATTTTGCGTAACACAATCTAATTGAACCTTCCTTTGACCAAAATCATTTGAAAATGCTCATAAATGGCATCAAATAATGTGGAACTGTCATGTTTGATGTTCCACACTGCTTACTGTCACCAAAATGATCTTGTATTCCATCTTACTCATAAGTAGCTGATTATCCCAGTAGGTACACCAAATTACAAATATTCCTGCCGAATATGAAAAACCGATGAATATATTCCCCCATGAAAGTAGCTGCAGCTATAAATGTTATCTAATCATAAAACCAACAACTAGAGCAAACATGGTGCAAATATGGTCAGTCCATTTGAAATCCCATAAATCTACAAGCTGTTTCCAGGAGATCAAAAAATGAAATTTGAGCATACAATGCAACTTTAATAAGCAAACAAATTCACAAAACTGACACCCAGAGTTCTAAAAATCAGCATTAGGCAGCGCCTAGGCGCTCAACGCCGGTCAGCCGCCACGATTTCGTCGAAGTCGGGTGTCTAGGTGGGGAGGCCACCTAGGCGGCCAAAGCTGCCCGTAGGCGGACTCCACGGCCTTAGGTGTGATGGTTTTAGGCAGGCGCCGAGGGGCTTGGGCGGGCGCGGAGACAGCGGCAATGGCGGTGGCAGCGACTGCTCACATCAGAGGCGGTGGCTGCTGCTGTTGAGACAGAGGACGTGCTGCCCTAACTTGTTACTTATTAGTTGTTGTTACTGATGGAGTATGGGCTTGGCTGTTGGGCTGCACTTGCTGGCCCAGCTGGCCCAAATAGTGCTGTTCTATTAGGTTTTCCCTATCCTCCACCCACAGAGCCGTCACCCATGGAGGAGCTTCTTCGATGGCGTCACCACGCACTACTGACCTCGCCGTCACCGCGCCGAGGAGTCCCCGCAGCTGTCTTGTATCGACGACGCCATGGAGTGGCAGCAGCGCGCAGGCTGCATGGCAAGGGGACTACGAGGCGACTAGGCTGATTCAGCTCCTGGGTAGCCTCCCCCTCCTTCCTTGGCTCTCCTTTTCCTTCCTCTCTGTTGCTGTGTTCAAGATCGAATCAAGTGGTCTTCTCTGCCATGTTCTACTTGCTCTGTTTTTGCTCTGATCTGGTCTACTTGCCCTTCCTCTTGCTGTGTTCCTTCATCTCTATTTGCTCTGTTTTAGTAGTAGACTAGAGGCTAGGAGCTGCAGCAGAACTGCTTACAAGTCGGCCGCCTAGGTGACACCTAGACAGGATAGGCATTAGGCGCGGGCCTGCCGTCCGACTAGCGCCTAGTGCCTTGGTAAACACTGCTGACACCATAAACCTACTAACTGCGTACACCGTCCTCTCAGTAAGCCTGCCTTGGCTCTTCCACAAGGAAGGTCAATTAAATTTAACAAACATCTATTTCATGAAGGATTGGTGTAAAATGAATAGGAAGAACCAAGAATGAGATAATGCCATACCAAAAAAATAATATACAAGGCAATACACATAAGATATATGGAAAGAATTTACTATAAGTACTCACCCAACTCCTTTAGAACGTCGTGAGTTTCGATCCATTATGAGGCGAACATCCCGGACCTAGGAAAAATTAACAGTTCAAGCACAAAGAGTTATTTGATCCAACTTGACAAGGAACCAGGAAGCAAGAAATGAACAACAATAGAAAATCTTTTATCACAAGTTAATGTGAAATGAGAGAATAATTCATAAACATTCAGCTGTTAAGTTTGGGTTGATCTAATCAGGGATAAACAAAACGGTGGTAACCGGCCGGTCACCGCCAGTAACCGGTCATACTGGCTAGGACCGGTGGATACCATACTGGCCGGTAAGAGGTAGATTTAATACTAATTTTGATGAGAACTTGATGCTAATGATTATAGAAGACCAAACAAACACAATACTTTAGGAAAAATATGTAAAAACAAATTAAATAGAACTGTCAAACCAGACTAGACCAGAAAAATACCAGTAATCGCCTGGTTAATTGCTACCGGCCTTGCTCCAATAAAATTTCAAAATCCGGTTTTTTATCCTTGGATCTAATTAGAAAATTTTGTACTCTTCAATGGAACCAACTTGTTATCTGTTTAATTTAAGAGAAAGCCTAGCAAAGTAACAGCTTGTATACAGCACATATCATAAATGTTTTAAATTTTAATGAGCAAAACAAGAGCACCAGACTAATTACTAGAACAAAAAGAAAGAATAAACAGAGTGAGCCTTACTTTCCCAGCTCTTGAGAAAAACTCGTACACGTCTCTTTCATCCGCCTTCAAAGATAGCTGTCATTATGCTCACAAGCATTAGTTTCAAACACAAAAGGTTTCAACAATTCGTAGAACAAAAAGTGAAATATGTAATGTGAAAATGCAACCTGGTAAGCAAACACAGTCCTTTGATCTCTTTCTGGATCAGCTTCCGGTTCTGCATGCTCTTCTTTCCTATGTCTGCACAAAGAAATTTCTTCATAAGTGTGGATATAGACAAATGGAAGCATAAAACAGAAAATCAGAACACAGATTACAGAAAAATGGACTTCCAATTACACATCAAGAATATTTTAGAAAAATATTCCCTCCGTTTCTCAGTAGAAGTCCAACATGCAGGTCAAGAAGCTATAAGACCATGGGAAAAGTAACAGGTGTTGGAAGTTGTCAACCCTTGCTAAATGAAATGATCTCAGTATCTCACTACACAATTTTATCTCCCAACTCAATAACAAGGAAAGGAGGGAAAATTGCAATAACAACTTACAACCATGCTTGAAACACATGAAACAGAGACCTGTAATGCATGATTTTATGGTGACAAGGATGAGACTCTTAACATATTCTAGCAGTTTCCAAAGGCATTGATTAGTTAAGACTTACGACCCTTAAGAACACAACAAAATCTCGATTACCCTATAGTAGTTATTGACGAGATCATAGATGGATGAGACTGGGTCCACCAAGAGCTTAAAATTCAGAATTTCATAGGGCACGGTTAAGTTGTCCTCATAAACCCTATATGTGCCTAGCACGTAGATACTATGCCAGACTGAGGAGGGAAACAGAGAAAAAAAGCTATAGATCAAAAGACTAAACAGCTTCTATGAACAATAGAAAAGCAGAGGATGTTTAGTATGATCCACTGATACCTAAGCATCAGGAAAATAAAAGAACAGACCCCCAGTAAATTGACATTCTACCAAGTCACAAGACGTGACCTAAAAAAGGGGTAAAAGGCCCTGTCTTGTAAGACAGGCATCATTTAGGTAACTCAACTTTAACAACTCCTGCAAGTGGGGAAAAAAGCAATAAAATAGCATGTTTGTGCAACATGCAATGCTTCAATGAAGAAGCCCAATACATGGTCATCCCTAAGAGCCAAATGAACACTGAGCCCTCTTTAACAATAACATGCAATGCTTCAATGAAGAAGCCCAAGACACCCCCTTCACCAGCATTTCTGCAACAGAAGAAATACAGTTCAGCTCCATGTTCTGGATGCAGGAAAACTGTAATCACAGATGGCATCATTGCTCTCAGACAGAACCACTCAAAAGCACAACATGATATCATCATCCATCTTCAATTTGCAGATCCTAGCGACCTAGCCTCCAATGATAACTTCTATCTCATAAGAAAGGTATTCAAAATAGATCACCTGATATCCAAGGTCAGGCTCAATATCAAGACCAACTGGAGATTGCTCTAGCAAATCGGATCTGCAGGTTCCCATACTAATGTTATTGTATTGATTTTCAAGAAGCCTAGGTCTATAACATAAGAAATTTTTAGTAGCAGTAGGAGATAGTTTGATAGAAGCAAGTGTAAACCGAAGCACTCCAAAATATGGAGCGGAGAACAATTGACAAAATTGTATGAGAAAAACGCAATTGCAACAATAGATGCTATAAATGTGCAAATAAGAACGAAAAACACAATTGTCACATATAGTAACATCATCCTCTTTCCTATTCTAAGGTCGACACGCCCATCCCAAACACTTTTATGTAGTGATACAACCCAATGCCCCCATCAAAATACAAAACCATTGGACAATGATGGCGGAACATAACTGTTAACGAAGACAACTTTGACTACACGCGTGAGCCAAAACTAACAATACCGAACCACAAGGAGGTCTATAGACTCAGTCATATTACGGCGGTATCAATAAATTTCACAGGTGGGGAGGTCATGAATTGGCACCTGACATCGCGGTCACGGTAGTCGCGATCGCGGTGGCGATCGCGCTCACGGTCGTCGTCATCACGGCGCCGCTCCGACCGGCTCCGGCTCCTCCGCTCCCTATCCTTCTCTCTCTCCCTCTCCTTCTCCCGCTCGCGGTCACGTTCGCGGCTCTTCCTATCCTTGTCCCTCTCCCTCTCCTTCTCCTTCTCGTCGCGGCCGCGGCGCTCCCGGCTGCTGCGGTGGCGGTCGCGGTCCTTGTCGCGGTCTCGGTTTTCTTCCGAGCGAGAGCGTTTGGATCTGCGCTCGCCGTCGTCGCGTTCGTCGCCGCCGCTCCGGCGGCGGGAGCTGCGCTCCTTCTCCTCGGATCCGGGTACCGCGGCCCCGTTGGCCCGCGCCCCGGAGGTCTCCACCGTCTTCTCCAAGTACTCGTACTCGTCGAAGTCCATGGCGACTCGCGGCTGAGGCGACGGGGCGGAGAGCCGGAAACCCTAGACCCTAGATGAGCAGAGGGGGGGGGGGGGGGGGAAGGCGTCGCGGCTAAACCCCAGTGCTCGTCTTTTCTACCGAGAACCCACACGAATGAGCGCAGAACTGGCAGGCAGGTGGACCCGCGGTTTCGTCTACTTGGGCCCTTTACTCCTTGCGCTTGCGGCTGGTAAAGGCAAGCTCGCCTTGGGACTGAGACACTTCGGGCCTGGCTTTGACTGGGCCTGCATGGCCCGTACGTGCTAGTACCAATAACAACTGTGGGCCACGGAATAGCCAGCCCAGTGGCTCGGGGTGGCCCACGGACCAGTGAATAGGCATAACGCCACGGAAAAAAAAAATCCTCTGCTGTAATGAATCTCGGCTGTCAAATCGAAATCGGACGCACGAGATTGGTCGGTCCACTTCCCAACGCTACAGTGACAGGGACGTTGGATTTTCGGTCAGAGCAGCCATTTCTGTCCGTTTCTGCGATTTGCCCATGTCTGTCTAAAGCTGCCAATCCAATTTCGTCACTTGACAGAGCCAGCCCAGTGGCTCGGGGGTGGCGCACGGACCAGTGACTGCGAGCTGCCCATGCCTGTCTACATCTGCCAAATCCAATTTCACGTGACAGAGCAGCCATCGGCCATACACGGGCATCATCAGCAGTGACGTCAATCGTCAAGCTCCTCCTCTCTTACCACTCCCAACACTTGCTATATAGCCTACATGTTCGATCATCGGATCATGAAGGGCTCTAGATTTTTCTGTTAAGAAATTAGGTGCTCTTGATTTGTTAAACACTTGGGTCTCACTAGTCCAGCTATAGCACAGACCGCTACGTCCTCTGGTTATTTTCTCCTTCACTTGGAAGTAAACTAGGCAATGGCAATCATGCAACAGGAGGAGGTCGGCGAGGACATCGTCATCGTGGGCGCCGGGCTCGCCGGCCTTGCGGTGGCTCTCGGGCTACACAGGTATATATGCCTGCAGTTGCATGTTGCTCCAGATGTGTTATCCGCAAAGCAAGCAAATTTCAGCAGTTTCACCTAGTTTGAAAAAATCTGTATACCGTAGGAAAGGGGTGAGGAGCTTGGTGCTGGAGTCGTCGCCGGCCCTCCGGGCGTCGGGGTTCGCCTTCACGACGTGGAAGAACGCCTTCCGTGCGCTAGACGCCCTTGGCGTGGGCGACAAGATCAGGAAGCTCCACCTGCAGCCTCAGGGGTATGTGTAGCACACAATATTGTTATCATCCCCATTCTCTAATTCCTTCGTTTCAGATGTTTTCTGCATAGCATCGACGATGTGTCTATCTCAAGGGTATGTGTAGCACTTCCCATGAGTGCATTCTGATCGACAATTTGGTCCTAAGTATCGATGCTTTCAATGCCGAGTTTGAGCGTCTTTTCCTGAATATATATGTGTGTGTGTTCGTAGGTTACGTGTCTTCTCTTCGTCTACTGGAGAAATAGCACAAGAATTGGATTTCACGGTGCAGGGGGAACGGTGAGGTGAATTACATGGCTTTCACGGCGACGTTCTTCCCAGTGCTGACATGAAACATCACACTTTGATGCAGAGGGCCCCATGATATCTGCTGCGTCAGGCGGGACGTGCTGCTGCAATCCTTGGAGGAAGAGCTGCCGAGAGGCGCCATCCGCTACTCCTCCAAGATTGTTTCCATCGAGGAGGACGGCGATGTCAAGATCCTACATCTAGCCGACGGGTCAGTTCATAGAGCGAAGGTAAAAAAATGTTCTTAGTACTAAAACGATGAATCACTCTCGAAGCAACAGCTGAGATTGCTAACGACGACACGATGTTTGCAGGTGCTGATCGGATGCGATGGAATCAACTCCGTGGTGGCAAAATGGCTGGGGCTCGCAACGCCGTCCTACTCTGGCCGCGCGGCCACACGTGGCCTCGCGCATTACCCCGACGGCGGCCACGGCTTCGAGCCCAAGTTCCTGCAGTTCATCGGCCAGGGCTTCCGTGCCGGTTTGATACCCTGCAACGAGACTGATATCTACTGGTTCTACACGTGGTCTCCTTCCCAAAACGGTTAGTGCTCGTCGTCATGCTCAGTGTTTGATTACTGTCGACGCCCAAATGTCCAACCACATGTATACAACGTAGCTTACAACTGAACAATGCTCAGTGTTTGATTACTATCCCACGCACGCCTACGTGCAGATGAGGGTGTCGACGAGAGTGCCGCCAAGATGAAGCAGTACGTACTGACCAAGCTGAGGAGCTCGAAGGTACCCGCGGAGGTGCTGGAAATGGTCGAGAAGAGTGAGATGAAGGACGTGCTCGCCGCGCCGCTGCGGTTCCGCTCGCCGCTCTCACTCCTACTCGCCAACATCAGCAAGGGGAACGTGTGTGTCGCAGGCGACGCGCTGCACCCGATGACACCGGACTGGGCGGGCGGCGCGCGCGTACCGGAGGAGACGGCGTCGTCTTTGGCGAGATGCCTCGGCGAAGCCGTTCTCGGCGAGGCGGGCGCGAGAGGCGGCACGGAGAAGGAGAGGATTGAGTCGGGTCTGCACAAGTATGCCGGAATCCGACGGTGGAGGAGCGTCGAGCTCATCGGAACTGCCTATATTGTCGGTTTCATACAACAGAGTAACAATGCGATCATAAGCTTTCTGCGGGACAAGTTCCTGGTTGGAGTACTCGCGAGAAGGTTCCTGAAAATGGCGGACTACGACTGCGGCACGCTCTAAGCTCATTGTGAATTTTCTGCTCTGTACTTCTAAGAAAAATCCATAAAAGGCTGCTATATTTGTATTTTACCTGATTTAAGTAGTCGATTTTTCTGGTCACTGGATTACCTGTAGTGAGGTCTCGTTCTTGTCGGCGAGGCGGACGCTCTCGTGACCAAGTCTACCCTTTCATCCTGCAACTAGCAGAGAGATGTTAGACATATGCATGCGCAGTCGTATCACACATATCCTCTCGGGCCTCTCCTTTCCTTATCTTTCAGATATTATTTCTATAAACTGGTTATTCAAATATGAAAAAAGTCTATATATGTGATTCATGATTCATTAATCAATTCATCGTGTGATTTCTCTAAAACACTGCACGCTTTTATGGTATCAAACATGATGCTCATGCGACCGCACGTTTTCACAAATACTACCTTTAGCCATCGGCCTCTATCTTCTGGATGATCTATCCCTCTCTCTCCTATGGCCGGCTCCACCGACCTCTCTGCCGCACAGGTAACTTAGGACGAGCAAACTGCTTTGGTCGTTCACGCGGCACAGACCGAAGCCGCTGCCCGCGCCCCGGAGGTCTCCACCGTCTTCTCCAAGTACTCGTACTTGTCGAAGTCCATGGCGACTCACGGCTGAGGCGACGGGGCGTCGGGGCGGAAACCTTAGACGAGGAGAGAGGGGGGAGAAAGGCGCCGCGGCTAAACCCCAGTGCTCTGTGCTCGTCTTTTCTACCAAGAACCCACACGAATTAGTGCAGAACTGGTAGGTGGGCCCCGTGGATTCGTCTACTTGGGCCCTTTTCTCCTTGGGCTTGCGGCTAGTAAAGGCAAGCTCGTCTTGGGCCTGAGAAACTGGCCCGTACGTGTTAGTACCAATAACGACTGTTGGCAACCGAACAGCCAGCCCAGTGGCTCGGGGGTGGCCCACGGACACTGTGACTAGGCATAACGCCGCGGAAAAAAAAAATCCTCTGCCATAATGAATCTCGGCTGTCAAATCGAAATCGGAAGCGCGAGATTGGTCGGTCCACTTCCCAACGCTACGGTGACAGGGATGTTGGATTTTTGGCCAGAGCAGCCATTTCTGTCCATTTCTGCGAGTTGCCTATGCCTGCCTACAGCTGCCAAATCCAATTTCACTTGACTGAGCAGCCATCGGCTGTACACGGGCACCATCAGCAGTGACGTCAATCGTCAAGATCCTCCTCTCTTACCACTCCCAACACTTGCTATATAGCCTACATGTTCGACCATCGGATCATGAAGGGCTCTAGATTTTTGTGTTAAGAAATTAGGTGCTCTTGATTTGTTCTTAAACACTTGGGTCTCTCTACTCCAGCTATAGCACAGACCGTTACGTCCTCTGGTTTTTTCCCCCTTCACTTGGAAGTAAACTAGGCAATGGCAAGCATGCAACAGGAGGAGGCCGGCGAGGACATCGTCATCGTGGGCGCCGGGCTCGCCGGCCTTGCGGTGGCTCTCGGGCTACACAGGTATATATGCCTGCAGTTGCATGTCGCTCCAGATGCGTTATCCGCAAAGCAAGCAAACTTCAGCTTGGTGCTCCAGATACGTAGGAAAAAAAACTAGTGTGTTTAGGGATTATCTGGATATTTTTTCTTTACAATTATCTAAATTTGAGATTGTTAGATTAGAGATCCTACAGCCTCTCTGAGGAGAGATTTTTTTTGGAGGAGAGGAGAGAATTCATGGCCGTTGAATCTCTAATCTAACGATCACAAATCTGGATGATAGTCAGAAAGAAAATATCCGGGTGATGTTTATCAACACCTAAAAAATTTCAGTTTCACCTAGTTTGGAAAATCTGTATACCGTAGGAAAGGGGTGAGGAGCTTGGTGCTGGAGTCGTCGTCGGCGCTCCGGGCGTCGGGGTTCGCCTTCGCGACGTGGAAGAACGCCTTTTGTGCACTTGACGCCCTTGGTGTGGGCGACAAGATCAGGAAGCTTCACCTGCAGGTTCAGGGGTATGTGTAGCACACAATATTGTTATCATCCCCATTCTCCAATTCCTTCGTTTCATATGCTTTCTGCATAGCATCGACGATGTGACTATCTCAGGGGTATGTGTAGCACTTCCCATGGCCATGAGTGCATTCTGCGTAGCATCGACAATTTGGTCCTAAGTATCGATGCTTTCAATGCCGAGTTTGAGCGTCTTTCCCTGAATATGTGTGTGTGTGTGTTCGTAGGTTACGCGTCTTCTCTTCGTCTACTGGAGAAATAGCTCAAGAATTGGATTTCATGGTGCAGGGGGAACGGTGAGGTGAATTACATGGCTTTCATGGCGACGTTCTTCCCAGTGTTGACATGAAACATCACACTTTGATGCAGAGGGCCCCATGATTTCTGCTGCGTCAGGCGGGACGTGCTGCTGCAATCCTTGGAGGAAGAGCTGCCGAGAGGCGCCATCCGCTACTCCTCCAAGATTGTTTCCATCGAGGAGGACGGCGACGTCAAGATCCTACATCTAGCCGACGGGTTAGTTCATAGAGCGAAGGTAAAAAATGTTCTTGGTACTAAAACGACGACGGAGTGAATAACTCTCGAAGCAGCAGCTCAGATTGCTAACGACGACACGACGTTTGCAGGTGCTGATTGGATGCGATGGAATCAACTCCGTGGTGGCAAAATGGCTGGGGCTCGCAAAGCCGTCCCACTCTGGCCGCATGGCCACGCGTGGCCTCGCGCATTACCCCGACGGCGGCCACGGCTTCGAGCCCAAGTTCCTGCAGTTCATCGGCCAGGGCTTCCGTGCCGGTTTGATACCCTGCAACGATATTGATATCTACTGGTTCTACACGTGGTCTCCTTCCCGAAACGGTTAGTGCTCGTCGTCATGCTCAGTGTTTGATTGCTGTCGATGCCCAAATGTCCAACCACATGTATACAACGTAGTTTACAACTGAACAATGCTCAGTGTTTGATTACTGTCTCACGTGCGTTTATGTGCAGATGAGGGTGTTGACGAGAGTGCCACCAAGATGAAGCAGCACGTACTGACCAAGCTGAGGAGCTCGAAGGTGCCCATGGAGGCAGTGGAAATGGTCGAGAGAAGCGAGATGAACGATGTGCTCGCCACGCCGTTGCGGTACCGCTTGCCGCTCTCCCTCCTACTCGCCAACATCAACAAGGGGAACGTGTGCGTCGCCGGCGACGCGCTGCACCCGATGACGCCGGACCTGGGCCAGGGCGGCTGCGCAGCACTGGAGGACGGCGTCGTGTTGGCGAGATGCCTCGGCGATGCCGTTCTTGGCGAGGCGGGCGTGAGAGGCGGCACAGAGAAGGAGAGGATTGAGTCGGGTCTGCACAAGTATGCTGGAATCCGGCGGTGGAGGAGCATCAAGCTCATCGGAACTGCCTATATGGTCGGTTTCATACAACAGAGTAACAATGCGATCATAAGCTTTCTACGGGACAAATTCCTGGTTGGAGTGCTCGCGAGAAGGCTCCTGAAAATGGCGGACTACGACTGTGGCTCGCTCTAAGCTCTTGAAAATTGTGAATTTTCTGCTTTGTACTTCAGAGAAAAATCCATAAAAGACTGCTATATTTGTATTTTACCTGATTTAAGTAGTCGATTTTTCTGGTCACTGGATTACCTGTAGTGAGGTCTCGTTCTTGTCGGTGAGGCGGACGCTCTCGTGACCAAGTCCAACCTTTCATCCTGCGACTAGCAGAGATATGTTAGACATATGCATGCGCAGCCGTATCACACATATCCTCTCGGACCTCTCCTTTCCTAATCTTTTAGATATTATTTCTATAAACTGGTTATTCAAATATGAACAAATTGTCTATATATGCGATTCATGATTCATTAATCAATTCATCGCGTGATTTCTCTAAAACACTGCACACTTTCATGGTATAAGACACGATGCTCATGCGACCGCACGTTTCCACAAATACTACCTTTAGCCATCGGCCTCCATCTTCCGGGCGATCTATCCCTCTCTCTCTCCTATGGCCGGCTCCACCGACATCTCTGCCGCACAGGCAACTTAGGACGATCAAACTACTTTGGTCGTCCACGCGGCACAGACCGAAGCCACTGCCGTTGAGGACCGTCGGGTTCAAGGCATCGTCATGGCTGCCGTTGATCGTGCGTGCCGGGAGGCACTCGCCACAATCACTGCCGAACACCAGCAGGCCCTGGTTGCTGACCTCACCCACGATGTCACCGACCAACTAGACTACGCCATCACCACTCTTCACACCCAAGCTGTTGGCATCCTCAACACCAAGGCCCTCATCCCGGTCACTCTCGACTTCACCTCCGCCAACTACGGCAAGTGGCGTGGCCTCTTCCTCGTCACGCTCGTGAGTATACCTTGAGGGACCATCTCCTCTCCGATAATGCCCCTCTTGATCGGGCGGATTGGGTGTGCATGGACTGTGTGGTCTTGTCTTGCCTTTACGATACCATTGTTGCGGACCTCATAGAGATTGTCATGTCCCCTACCACTACTGCCCGCATCGTGTGGACGAACCTCGAGCATCAATTTCTTGGCAACAAGGAGACCCGTGCTCCGTACATGGAGGCGAAATTTTGCAACTTTGTTTAAGGTGATTTATCAATTTCTGATTTTTGCTGCAAACTCAAGAGTATGGCAGACCTATCTTTGACCAGACACCTGTGTTGTGCGTTCTCCGTGGCCTCAACGAGAAGTTTGCTCATATGGTGCCAATCCTCAAGATGCAACGGCCATTTCCTATAGAGACTCGCTCGCATCTTCTCCTCGAGGAGATCACCAAGAACTCTAGACCGGTCGCTCCACCCTCTGTTTTCCTCGCTGCTAGATAGTAGGGCTCCCGTCACTCGAGCCCATGTAGGGGTGGCAACTCCGGGAAGAACAACAATCGCAACCACCGCCGTAACAAGGGCAACGGCGGGAACAGCGGCTCGAACAAGACCAGCGGAGACGGCCATGCGGCCAACCAAATCAGGCAGATGGGGTGGCCTTCTTTTTTTTAACCCATGGACCGGGACTATTCAGGTCTGGCCACACCGTGCCGCTGGCGTCCTTGGTCCCTGGCCCAATGCACCAACTCCACCATTGAGCATGGCGCCCCATGCTCTCGTCGTCGCACCCCCTTTTGGCCATATCGGCATCCAGTTCGGTGCGCCAGCCTCTCCTAGAAACATCAGTGGTTTTGGTGGCCCTCCATAGCCGCCCCAGTCAGCATCGTGGACCCCATGTTCTGTGTCGGCTCCTGGGACCAACATCACCTCGCCAACGCCTATAATGACGCTTACACTACCTCCCTCCACCATTGAGTGGTATATGGATTCGAGCACATCTTCACACATGACTTTAGACGCTGGTACTCTCTTTGTTTTTCACCCCCTCCATGTCCACTCCTAGCATCATTGTCGGTAATGGGTCAATGCTACCCGTTACCTCCACCGGCTCACTGTCATTCCCTACCACCCATAGCCTTCTCTCTTTGCGTCGTGTTCTTGGCACTCCATAGATAATTAAAAATCTTATTTCCATTTGTCAATTTCACAATTGATAATAATTGTTCTATCGAATTTGATCCCTATGGTTTTTCTGTAAAGGATTTTCGTGCCAAGAGCATGATCACCAGGTGCAATAGTTCCAGGGACATATATCCGTTTCACCAGTCCTCCACCAGCCCCCAAGCTCTTACTACCACCTCCTCTTCCACATTGCGGCACCATCATCTTGGGCATCTAGGTCATGAAGCTTTATCTAAGCTCGCCAGTTCCAGTGTCTTTCCATATAATAAAACTACGTCCAAACCCCTCTGTCTATGTGTCAGCTTGAACGTCACATGTGTTTGCTGTTTAGCACTTCCTCCTCTTGGGCTAGTCATAATTTTGATTTAATCCATTGTGATTTTTGGACCTCTCCTATTGCCAGTGTGTCCAGTTACAAATATTATCTTGTTATTCTTCGTGATTGCTCACACTTTCTTTGGACTTTTCCTTTGTGTCTTAAGTCTGACACCTTCACTCACATTTCTAATTTTTTTCTCTTATGTTCACACATAGTTTGGCACCACCATAAAGAGTATTTGGTGTGACAACGGTCGTGAATTTGACAATTCCACCGCTCGCACTTTCTTCCTCACCAACGTCAGTGCACTCTGCATGTCATGTTCCTATACTTCTAAGCAAAATGAAAAGGCCGAACACATCATTCGCACCACTAACGATATCATGCGATCGCTCATGTTCCAGGCTAGTCTCCCTTGGGTGGAATCCCTCCACGCTACCACCTATCTTCATAATCGCCACCCCACGAAAACTTTTAATTTTTCTACTCCCTTCTTTGCCCTCTACAGTGTTGCCCCGTTCTACTCGCATCTTCGAATGCAAGTGCCACCCCAACCTATCCTCCACGGCCCCAAACAAGCTTTCATCATGTTCCACCTTGTGTGTCTTTCTTGGCTATACATCCAACCACAAAGGTTACTGGTGTCTTGATCTTTCGTCCAACAGAATCATCATCTCCCGCCATGTCTCTTTTGATGAGTCCTCCTTTCCCTTTGCCGAAGTCTCTCCTGCGCCTCTCTCTAACCTTGATTTTTTATCCAAGTTGGCACTTCACCTTTGCCAATCAGATCACAAGTTGTTGCAGGTCTAGGTACTGGCGGATTCTCACCAAATGTCGGTCGGCCCTCACTGGCCACCGCCGGCTGACCCTCGCCCAGTGGCCCTGATGCCCCAACATCTGTCCCAGCGGTGCTGGCCCCATCAGCTCTCCCTCCCCGGCCCATGGCCTACAACACCACACTGGGTCATGGTCACGCTCGTCTGACTCGATGGCTCCACCCGACACCCTCCTGACTACACCTTCCACGACTAGGTTGTCGGCCCAACTGGCACGGATGACCGCTAGCCCTCCTGGCACCGATTGTGCGTCACCCATGGCGCCCCTGTCACCCTTGGCACCAATGCTCTCATCTCTCGCTACGGTTGACTCCGCCAGCCCTGCTGCCCCTGATGGCTCCATGCCTCAGGTTGTTGCCAGCAGAGCCGGCGCCATCTCCTGCCCACCGACAGTCATCTCTGTTATACTGATAGACAATGATCATCACATGGTTATGCACAAAAAGTCAAGATTTCGTCTTCCAGTTCAACGGCTCAATCTTTAGGCCATAGTGCTCTCCCCTGTGCCCAAAACATGCCGGAACGCTTTGGCAGATTCTAATTGGTGCCACACTATAACTGAGGAATAAAATGCTCTTCAAGCCAACAACACTTGGGACCTCATTCCGCATCCACCTGGAGTTAATGTTGGTGATAGGAAAATGGATCTTTCGGCACAAATTTCTCTCGGATGGTTCTCTTGATCTGTACAAGGCTCATTGGGTTCTTTGTGGTTCATACAGCACCCTAGCATTCATTTTGATGAGACCTTCAGTCCTGTGGTTAAGCCTGCTACAATACGCATTGTACTCATATTAGCACTATCTTGAGACTGGCCGATTCATTAGCTTGACGTAAAGAACGCGTTTCTGCATGGCACTCCATCTGAGACAGTCTACTGTGTGCATCGCTCTAGATTTGTTGACCTTGCTTGGCCCGACCATGTTTGTCGGCTCAACAAATCTCTCTACGGATTGAAGCAGGCCCTTCATGCATGGTACAATCACTCTGTCTCACATCTCCTAACCCTTGGTTTTTGTGGAGGCTAAGTCGGACATGTCACTCTTTGTGTTCCATCAGGGTGCCAACACAATGTACTTACTGCTCTATGTGGATGACATAGTCTTGACTGCCTCCTTTGATGGTCTTCTTCGCCGGACGATCTCAACTCTCCAGCAAGAATTCTCCATGAAGGATCTCAGTCAACTTCACCATTTTTTTGGGATGCCAATCCGCCGTCAGAAAAGTGCTTTCTTTCTTTCCCAGTGCCAGTATATTTTAGACATCTTAGAGTGTGCCGGGATGTCCGCCTGCAAGCCTTACAACATGCTTGTTGACACACACTCCAAGCTTTCTGGCGAAGGTGCTCCAGTTGATGATTTGACAAACTATCGTAGCCTTGCCGGTGCTTTGTAGTACTTGACTTTCACTCGCCCTAATATTGCCTACGCCATGTAGTAGGTGTGCCTTTACATGCATGATCCACGTGAACCACATCATGCTTTGGTGAAGCGCATCCTGCGGTACCTTTGGAGGACTCTTGAGCATGGTCTGTTCATTCACCGCACTTCACCTGCCGAACTAGTTGTATACTCCGATGCTGATTGGCGGGCTATCTTGACATACGCAAGTCCACCTCGGGCTACGACGTCTTTCTTAGTGACAACCTCGTCTCTTGGTCGTCAAAGTGCCATCGCACTGTCTCCCGGTCAAGTGTGGAGGCCGAGTACCGCGCCGTGGCAAACATCATCGCTAAAGCCTCCTGGTTGCACCAATTGCTCTTGGAGCTACACAGTCCACTTCATCGCACCATCCTAGTCTACCACGATAATGTCAGCACGGTCTACCTCTCCACCAATCGGTTCAGCATCAGCGTACCAAGCATGTGGAGATTGACTTGCATTTCATTCAGGAGCGTGTTGCTCTCGATGATGTGCATCTTCTTCATGTCCCAATGTCATTGCAGTACACGAATATCTTCACCAAAGGTTTGCCCATGTCCGTCTTCACTGAGTTTTGATCCAGTCTTAACATTCGTTCTTCTGCCATTCCGACTGCGGGGGAGTGTTAGACACATGCATGCGCAGCTATATGCAATACGCACACGCATAGCCGACCTTCGTGCCGCACATCACGTGTATCCACTCAAGCCTCTCCCTTCCTTATTTCCCAGGTATTGTATCTATAAATTGGTTGTTCAGATATGGAAGGAATATGCCTATATATATAACCCATGATTTATTAATCAATTCATTGTATGATTTCTCCAAAACACTATACGCTTTCAAGAAAAAGCTGAAATAGCACCAACTTCCCTTTCCTTTTCCCATCACTCGCTTGTGTCCTTTGGCTCGTCGCTGCTAGGGAACAACTCCGCCCTGCTGCTGTCGCCAGTAGGAGCTCCGGCTGACCAACATCTACTCGTTGGTCGCCAGATCAACAAGGTGCTGTGAAGGTGTGAACAATGAACCTTAAATCTCACTATAGTTTCTCCTCGCATCACCACTGGTGTTGCCATCGATACCGATCGAGGACGGCAACTGTGGATGAGAGCGCGCGATCTCAGTCTTGGGCTGACGTATATTTATAAGAAGAAATAGATAAAAGGTGATGCGCCAAGTGGTGAAAAAGAAAATTTTAACAAAGTGCACTCGGTGGTCGTAATATCGTTGAGAGAACCCTCGGTGTATGGAAGATGAAATGGAAAATCTTTCTTATGATAATGAGTTTTCATTTGTCCAAGCAAAAGATAATTGTTGTAGCTACTATGCGAATTCACAATTTTATACATGATCATAATTCGCAGACAAGCATTTCCATAGGTTTAAGTATAATCCTAATTATGTGCCTGCCGAGATATGCAAAGTATGTCTGTTGTAGTTACTGACCAAACAGTATATCAGGAGAGTAGTATAGTAGAGATGATGACGATGCTTGCCCCTTCCCTACGTCTAGGGCATGTATATATTTCCATAGAGTGTATTTTACAATCCTATCTTTACATTCATGTGCCCTCCATAGGGGTATCTATGTCATTACACATTTCATTTTGGGCTTTACAACTCACTAGCAGGCCGGATAGGTTTAGGTAGGGGCCACCCCTGCAACAGGAGCCTTTCCCAGGATGCATCGGATGTGTCAACATTATAATCGAGTGATATAGCTATGGATAGGTTTCATGATGATGTTGCAAAGGCAATTGATGAAAGTTGATGAAATCCACCACGTTAGTTGCTATTGAAATCCATCAACGTCACAATCTGTTGCTATTGAAGGTGCTCATCATCACTGCATCTGATCTGAAACCTGAATATTACTAACTATATTGTAGAAAACTTGTAATATGGGTGTGTTGCTTCAGTTTCGACGGCGAGCTGTAAAAGTTGTGTTCTTCTTTTCTATCCTGTCTTTTTGAACGAAAGAGCTGGTACTAGTGCTACAACAAAGTTGATGCAGATCTTCTATCCAAGGCATAGGCTCGTAGGGTTATTGTTTCTTTTTGTTTGCTTATGTAAAGGGAGGTATTTTTCTTCTCTTTCTGGTTTGGAGAGTTGGATAGCTCAATCCTGGTATGTATTGCAAAAATATTCAAGCTTTTGTCTGGTATGCATAGCTGAATCCTGGTATGTACTGCGAAATATTACTCGTGATTTGTATGGCAAAATATTAAAGCTTTTGTCTGCTATTGTATAACTAAAAAAAGTAGTGTTATAACTAGAGATAGCATGGCCTATTTCCCTCAAATACCTCTCTTATGAATTTGGAGTCAATTTATTAGCCAAACGTTTGTTAGGAGCAGCTCTATATTTTGAAAAAAGTGGATTCTCAGATAATACGAAGCAAAAGCTAAAAGTTAAGAATCTGAGCCTATACTAAACAAACCTTAAATAAGATATTTAAGGTGAAAAGAAAAGACAACTAGAAAAGAAACCCAAAATGATTAGGTAAGCCAGGATCTGTTCGAGGCTTTTCGCCCCTGCCATTTTCCAGCATTTTTCCTCTTCCGTAATTGACTGTGATTCTAGGCACAGGAAGGAACTCGTTTTGCAAAGTACGGCGATTGCTTTCAAGGCTGACGTATATTTGTAAGAAGAAACAGAAATACAAAGTTACACGGCGCCCTGGCTCCCAGGGAGTCTTAAAATAAGAGACTTAGGCCCTGTTTGGTTCATGATCAGAAGTTGTCTAGCTATAAATTAGGTGTGACATAGTTTTTAAGTAGCTGTTTGGTTCACTGACGTAACAGTTTCTTGCCAAATTTTGCCACAAGTGTGGCTTCGATTTTGTTAGTCACACTTTCTGTGGTGGCCACATATTGCCTAAATTTAGGCATGACAAACTTAGACACCAACCAAATATGCCCTTACACTGAAAAGAAAGACAACTAGAAAAGAAACCAAAAAGGATTAGCTAAGGCAGGATCTGTTCGAGGCCTTTCGCCCCTGCCATTTTCCAGCATTTTTCCTCTTAATTGACTAGGCACAGGAAGGAACTCGTTTTTCAAAGTACAGCATTTTTCCTCTTCCTTAATCACGAGTGTTTGCACTGTTTGAAGTCCACCAAGAGGTTGGTTCAGTGACCGTCCTGCTAGAGTGTCGGAGATGATCACAGTGTGCCCATGCTGCGACTCACTCGCGTGTCATTATCCTCGGAGTATGACATCGACAACGGATTACTGCTGTATAAGATCAATATTTTAAGGAATAGTAAGTTATACGAGAGTTATACAACAAACAATAACTAGAGATTTTACATTTTTATAACAATTAGCCACACAAAACTAAGATCTTAAGTACATATAAGAGATACAAAAGGAGAAACATATTATTTATATGCCTTATCTCCTGATGAAGACGAGGCTTTATGGGTCATCTACTCGTCCCAACTGCCGAATAGGGCGTCTACCTCGCCCTGGTCTTCGATATGATAACCATTGTCCCATGCGACATCCTCTGGGCCTGTAAATCCCACATCCCACTCGAGATATTCCCTGGATGGACTGGGATCTAACAAAGAAATTTAATAACAAAGATGAGTACAAAGTAGCCAGCAAGCGTTAATAGCAAATGTATAATGATATGGCTCATCTCTTCCTAATCAATTATCTTCTACTATTTCTTCTTTATCCATAAAATACGTTATTAAGTTAAAGAAAACTTGGCATATTTTTATATCCCAAATATTATTAATCACTCCGGTGAAGAGAAAGAATCCCTGGTTGTTCTCCATAGCCGCCAATTCAAGAAACAGGCATGAATTCATGATTTAATTAACACCACACAGATTTGTGTCACTTTACCCATAGCTACTATCAGCTGTTTGCAACGGGGTCATCCGCATTTCCTTAAAGGCGGTGCCAAGTTAGAGTGCAAAGTATTTGTCTAGTTCCGTTATTATATCTTCACCCAATTATTCCTAATCGGTGGCCTGAGGCGGTCTCTTACCCTCACCTGACACCAACCGATCATAAGCTAGTTGTTGGCCGGGGCGGTCTAACCCTCACCCGATACTCCACTGCACTAATATATGCGCCCAGGCTCACAACTTTTAGACTCTATACCAGTTTTGGCCTCGCTTGCTTTGGATCCACCACTTCTAGGCTTTATACAAATTATGTTTTCCTCCACCTGGTTATACTACTTACCCATGTGTAATATCCTAAATTTCAAGTGTTCAAAAATATAGAATTTTTAAAACTTTTCTTGCAATTTGCTGGCATTCAATTTTTTTGAATATTTAATTGAAATATTTTGGGTTTTGTTACATGCAAATAAATATAATGAGAAAGAATATCCAAAGTGAAAATAATAATGGTGTTAATAAAAGATATGGGAATAATATAAAACAATGAATTATGAATTCTAAACCAATTTTAAATTACACTCAAATCCAAACTAAAATTGAAAATTTAAACTCAAACCGAGAATCAAACTACCGCATCTAAATAATTGAACTGAAAATTCAATTTTTGAATCTTAACATCCTGCAAAACTGAAAATCAGTAATCTTAAATATGAAAAGAAATTCAAATTCAAAATTCAAAATCCAAAAATTGCTAAAGCTTCTCATTCTTTCCCATTTTCGCTCTCTCTTGCATGTGGGCCCCACTTTTTTTCTCTTTCCTCCTCCCTCTCTCCCGATTTCTCTTCTGCCGCTGGGCCCGGGTTTTCCCCTCCTTTTCTCTTTCTTCTCCTCCTCTCCCCGTTCTATCTTCTTTCTCCTCCTTCTCCGTGGCAGCCATGCACCTGCGTCGCCTCCTTCCACTGTTCTCTTCGCCACAGTTCTTGTGTCACCGCACGCCTGCTCCAATCGACATCACGTCCCCTCCACCATGCCTAGCCGTGCTGTTGTATGCCCACACGTCGCCCGCCTAATTCCGCCACCTATAAAGACCGGCTGGCCCTGCTTCCTCTGTTCCTCCGTCATCGCCGTGTCTTCCTCTTTTTCCCTCCGTTCTTTCTTCCTCTCCCGTCTCTTCACGCACGTCGCTGTGCCCTGTGCACACGTCACCATGGCCCGCTCCCACGCCGCCTCCATCAGCTATAACACTTCCCACGTCACAAGCACATCTGTGCCCGCGCCTGCGCCCTGCTCTCATCACGTCGCCATCGTGTTGCATCAGCCATCACCTCCTCTATCCTCACCCATACCCTACCATGGCCACCTTGTCACCCGAGCTTTGATCAAAGACCACACCGTCACCCATTTCGCGCGGTCGTCGTTGTAAATTATGTGCACGAGCTCCTGCTCTTTCTCACCCTGTCGCCATTGCCTTACCCTGCGATGCCCAAGCCCGAGCGCCCATGCCCTGCTTCCATCAAAACCGACCCACGCCGCTAGAACCTCCCACGACCTATAAATAGGAGAGCAAGCCACCAATGTGACCGCCATGTTCCACTAGCACTCCCCCTCTAGTGAATCGCTCTGCCATTTGCCATAGCCCACCGGAGAGAGCTTTCATCTTCAACTTCGGCCAGAGCTCGATCCGTCGCCTTGGTGAGCTACAACTCGATCCCTCAAGCATATAGCATCACTAGCCCTCACTAATGCTTCCTCTGTCATTTGACTGAAGAAAGAGGCACCGTGGATCATCGCCAACGTGCTCTATCCCTCGCCGCCGCCGATCTTTGTCGCCAGAGCTCTTTGTTGCTTCCCAGCCTACATGGCCCGTGTGGTAAGCGTCCAAGCACCTCTCATATGCTCATGTATCCCTCCCGTTCTTCTCCCAATGCTCTGGCCACCGTCACCCCGTGGTCGCCCCACTCTTGGCCACCTACCGCTGTCGTCTGCCCACCTCGCCGCCACATTGGCCGCAGTGTCACCCCCTGTGACCTTGCCAGCTTCCCCACAACCCATTTCACCGGTCGCTGCTGCCTTGCACTGGCTTACATGGTGTAGCCATGGCCGAAGCCACAGATGTCGTGGTCGAAGTGGCGACTACTGTAGCAATCGTAAGTCCTAGCAGAGGTCGTAGAGCTACTATAGCAACCATAGTCGATAAAGTTGTAGTTGATAAAGCCACAGTCGATAGAGTTGGCGTGGTCGTAGGGTAGCCATAGTCGTAAGGCTAACATGGTTGTAAGTCATAGCGGCTGCATGGTCGTCAACCACAGGGCCTCCACAGCACCTTCCCCATATCTATAAATGTGTACCCGAGCTCACCTCTAGTCCTTGCACCACCCCTTCTTCTCTTTGGCCCAGTTGACGTTTACGACCACTCACAGTCGTTTATGACCACTCAAGATCGTTTACAACCACTTAGTATCTTTTACGACCACTCAAGATCGTTTACGACCACTCAGTGTCTTTTACGACCACTCAAAATCGTTTACGACCACTCACAGTTGTTTACGACCACACATAGTCATTATGACCACACATAGTCATTTACGACCACTCATAGTTGTTTATGACCACTTAGCGCCTTCCGAGTTTGACTGCTCTGTGCTTGAAAGTCTTCGAACACTCCCCCGTCCAAGCTTTCGACTAATAGCACTCGGAGGTTATGACCACCTAGCGCCTCCGACCACACTCAACTCCAACTTACGACCATGACCAATCTGCTGTTGGTCCTCCCTCAGCACTGACCAGGCCTAAGCTAACACCTCCCCTGGCCTCCTTATCTCCTCGGCCATCTATTTTACCATGTGCCGCTGCTTCCCCGGTCACCAGTCGCCGCCGGCGAAGCCACCTATCGAACACCGCTGCTCCTCTGCTCTCCCTCTGTTTCTGCCGAACGTCACAACCTTCCTCTACTCCGGCTGTAGCTCCCGTAAAGCACCGCCCCACTCTACTCCACCCATTCCCTCTCTCAATTGCAAATGCTCGAGCCATAGTGATTCCCTCACCATGCGCCCTTCGCCTCCGAGCTTGCAAAAATGGAATGCTCTGGCCTGCGTGCATGCCTAGGCTCAGTCCCACCGGCCAATTTGGCGGTGGCGGCGATCGGCGGCGACCGAGGGCGACGGCGAAACAAGGTAGGAACGGGCGCAACGACACACCGTATTAGAGTTTAATTGTGGGCTAGGGAAGCATCTCTTTGAGGTTAGAAGACTACCTCGGGGGTCAAAGGAGCTCGGGGATGGCTGTGGCGGTCTCGCGGTGCGCGATGGCGAAGAGCGGAGGAGGTGCACAGCGCCGGTGAAGAGGAGCTGGAGAGAAGCTTGGCCAAGGGTGGGGGTGGCTTCGCGGTGTCCTAACGGTGCTCTGGTAAGAAGGAATTGGTCTGTGGTGGTGTGAGGCGGTGGATTTCACTTCGACCGAAATTGGGGACGAAAGTGACGCCGGCGAGCTATAGGACACGGGAACTCGATTACTCGGGGTGGGAGGCAGAGGGTGGGTGTGGCGATGAGAATGGAGGACCGTACAAGCTTTATAGGCGGTGGGAATGGGCTGGCAATGGGCGAGCGGCCGTGCGGTCGCGTCGGTGGTAGGCGGCGCACTGTTGCTCCCATGACCCGCGTGATTGTTTACTGCAGAGGTGGTAGAGCTTTTGCGCCGTTCGGTCGAGACGATGCGACGAGGCGGGGGAAAATGGTGGGCGGTGGCGCTGTACTGTGGGTGGTGGCGGTGAAGCTGGGAACGGCGGTGGTTTTCGCTGATGCACTGGCCGAGGCAACATAACAACTCAGGCAAACCGTGGGCGAGGCAGTGAAGTCCGTGGGCGATGGTGGTGCGGCGAGGTTCGGTAGTGAGCCTTGGTGAATTGACGATGGCGATGCTTCGGCCTTGCCGAAGCAAAAGGAGAAAGAAAGAAATGGGCCAGGCCGTTTCGGCCGGCCGAAGGCACACTTCATTTTTTATTTTATTTTGCATGTGTATATGTATATTTTTATATTTTGTTCATTTTGCTTGCTCACTTATTTTTCATACTTTTATTTCCTCATTGCTAAGCTCATCATTGTATATGCATATATTTGTTTATATATATATATATATATATATATATATATATATATATATATATATATATATATATATATATATATATATATATATATATATATATATATATATATATATATATATATATATATATATATATATATATATATATATATATATATATATATATATATGTGTGTGTGTGTGTGTGTGTGTGTGTGTGTATGTGTATATATATATTTGTATTTTATTCCTTTACCTTTATGTTTGTTTTTACTACTATGCCTAAAGTGAGACCTTAAAATTTTTAATTCAGGTTACATCCCTCCTTTTGATGAATCATCTTTTCAGATTCGGTTTTAAAATTATAGATTTCTATTATTTTCATATGTCCTTTATGGCTTATTGATATTTGTTCTATTTGTCATATTTTCTTCAATTTTTGGAACCTCAACCAAAATTGAAAGAAACACCATAAAAATCCAAATATCGAGAAATTATATTCCAATTAGTTCAAGGGCTACACGTGTCCAAATTCAAATTTTTGGGATGTTACAATGGTGCATGAGTAGAGGGAGCTCTTATCTCTCCCTACTGGGGTGTGGGGAAGGTAGTGTAGGGGTCCTGTGGTGGTGGAGCATAGTCTATTGGAGGTAGATGGACAAAAGTAGGATCCTGGAATGGGTCATAAGTAGGTGGAGTTGGTGCATAGGTCCATGCGAGTGGTGGAACTAAAGGGGGTACTCTGGGAGCACTACCCCTGAGGGGTGGCAGTCGTGTGGGTGGTGTGGTGAGATGCAATACCAGGTGATAGAAATTGGATGGTCTCCTGAAGAACCTCTCTCTGACTATCGGCCTCCCTGTATGGACGCTGCCAAAAGACAACACTCTCCTCTACTCTACCTAAGGCCCCCATGCATGTTGTTGTGCAACAGGGTGTTGGCCAACAACATCGTTCCTGTGGTGTCCCTCTGGAAGGATGAGATGGCTAAAGAAGATGGCTCAAGGTGAAAATTGGGGATGCTACTACTAGGACCAAACTGTAACCCTTGATTTCCTACAGCTATGGGGGTACCTCTCTGAACCACGAACCCCTTAGCTAGTGACTAAAGTGGGCTCTAAGAGTGTGGATGGCCTTCCTGGCCACCTCCTATAGAGGTAGATAGTCGTTCGAGGTACACCACTCCTTGATGCACTCTAAGGTGTATGCCATGTTCAAGGGAATGCTCGTCACGATCACCCCTATCATCGGTGGTGCCCCTCCCACCGAAGTCTCCTCGAAGTACTCTAGGAAGGGTGCCCCCAGGTACTGCAGCAACCTCCCTAACAGTAGCACATGATCCACTCGCACCTCAGTAAGAGGAAGCTCACTCGAGTCATCCTTCAAAAGGGGATGGTCCTAAATTAGTCATGGTTGGCACTTAAGGTATGAAGAAGTTTAACATGCTAAATTCTAAATTTAGATCAAAGTAGAAAATAACATGTAGAGCAACAGTTATTGAAGTACTTAGTGCCATATAGCAAGTGAGAAGAGCCTACTTACGTCCTACAACAATATCTAGTTATAAGTGTGCCCCCTAACTTTTGCTCTAATACCACTAGTGGCGCCCCATGTTAGAGAAGGAATGGAATCGTGAAGGTGGAGGCGCATTTTGATAAAGTGCCTGATACCAGAAAAGAGGTGGAGTGTAAAACCGCAGGGGTGGCCTAAATGATTTAGGTCGAGCAAATGGAGGACATGAGCGTGAATCAGGTTAATGGAGCGTCATGGTGAAGATCGTTTTGAAAAGCATGCTCAAGTGTTAAGTGTAAAACATGTTATGTTGTTAGGTTTACCAGGTTAGCCCATGTGTAAGTGGATGGTATCCACATGTGTGCTTCAGATCTAGGGTTTCGAGGTGAAGTGGTTGGCTAGGCAACCACTATAAAAGTAGAGGAAGAGATGGCTTAGGGATTAAATCTTGTAAGCCAATGATCGTGCAAAAATAGCACACCCGCAAGTGCACGGGCTGCCACTGAAATAGCGGCGAGTGTCGTGTTCTCCACAGGGACTAGGCTGAGGCTACTAATGCTCAGCTAAAGCTAGGTCAAACGAAACATGGAGAAAACTAAACTAAAACGACTAAAACAACCAAACGATCTATCAAACAACAATGAAACGAACGTAATAAACGACAGACGACAAAACAATCGACTGTACGAAAGGACGTCGTACGACCGACCAAACTACAACGACGACTAACGAACGACACACTACTGAACAATGACACTACTACCATCCGACGACCTAATTAACTACCGATCGCTAGACAGAAAGAGGAAAGTCGAGAAGCACGGAGGGAGGGCTAGAAGCACGGAGGGAGAGAACGATCGACGGCTAACTAGACAACGACGACACACGACAAACACAAGACTATGACAAACGAACGCACATCTTAACTATCGACCGACCGCTGAGAGAAGCAAGGAGGGAGGTCTAGAAGCACAAGGGAGGATTAGAAGCAAAGAGAGAGTCGAGAAAGCACGGGGAAGGGAGACGATCGCCGAATCGCTAAATTGCGCTAGACAACACAAACACAAAACTACGACGAACGCCGCACAACTTAACTATCAACGACCGCAGAAGGGAGAAAAGAGAGAGGACGATAAGCACAAGGGGGGTTGAGACAGCAAGAGAGAGGGAACGGTCGCTAACTAGCTAATTTGCGCACACTCTCAAACATTCACAGGTACCAACATTGACAACTACACAACCACAAGACATGAACACTGACCATGGACACAAACACTAACCCACATGGACCAACAGCTGAATAGCATAGCAAAAATCACATGAGCATATATCACAATAACAGAAAGGGGACAATATCATCTCAGTGCACCAGCATTCATCACAGTGCAAAAGTCCATAATTCACCATCATCACAGGAATATCATCCAAATTCACAATACCAGATTAACATTCACAATTCACAAAATCTGTAATGAACAGGGTAATTAACATCAACAGTAATGAGAGTGGAAGATTTGGGAAGGATTCAACCTAAAAGGAAAGTAGCAGAGGAGAGATTGGTGGCGGCGCCGTAGAGGTAGCAGATGGCGTCGATGTGGACGCCGTTGGTGTTGGTGAAGATGCCGCCGCCGGTGTAGATGTTGCTGTCGGAGGAGAGGCGAGGCAAGCAAGGGGATCGGAGTGGAGATGGAGGGCACACCGCGGGCGGAGAGCCGAGAAGGGGAGCGAAGGAGGAGGTGTGGCGGCGGGGAAGGTGAGGTTGGCCGGAGGTGGCCGGAGAAGAGGAGGGGGCGCGGTGGGGAAGGATGCACAGAGGCGGCGGTGGCTGTGGAGAAGGGAGGCGCTAGGTGGGAGAAGAAGGGGATGCGGCGGCGCGCTGGAGGGAGGTGAGAAGATGGTGGCGCGGTAGAGGAAGACGTGGAGAGGAGGCTGCGGTGAGGAGCGGCGGCCGGATGTGGAGGAGGTGTGGCGGCGGTGAGATGAGAGACGCGGTAGAGGATGAGATGCGGCGGAGTAGGGGCGTACCGGAGGGAGAGGAGGCAGGGACAGAGGCGGCCGGAGGGAGTTGAGGTGGAAGGCGGCGCCAAGTGATGAAGAAGGCGGAGAAGGTGGGGTGCGGTGGCGCACGGGAGAAGCGGCGGCGCTGAGATGCGCCGATCTGGTGGAGGGGCAGAGGGAGGATGAGAGGCGCTGGGGAATGATTTGGGGAGAGGAGAAACAGTGGGTGGAGAAGGCGGCGAGTGGGGCTGCAAGGAGCGGCGGCGCCGAGATGGGGCAAAGAGGAGGCGCGGTGGAGGAAAGGAGAAGCGGCACCGAGGTGGGGCAAAAGGGAGAAGCGGCGGGCGCGTCGACGAGCTACGGCCCGGCGCTCGCCGGCGGCCGGAGTGGAGGAGGAGAATTGGGGGAGGAAGCAAACGGGGGCAGAGGTAGAAGGAAACCGGGCTCGGTTTCTCCCAGGCGGCGGCTGGGGTTTTTGGGGAGATTAGGGTTTTCGGCAATTTGTGATTTAGTCCTCGTGGTTTCTGGAATTTGCAATCAAGTCCTTCCCCATTTGATTTCTTCTGAATTAGACCTTCGGAGCTCCGTTTTCATCGCGAAAAGATCCTACGCACTCGTGTCGACGCGTACAACTATACAGAGTAGTCCCGGAAAGCCCATTTTGTCGTTTATGCACCTCGTTCGCGCCGGCCTGCGGAAAAAGCACAAAAAATGTAAAATGATCCAAATTGAGCAATTAATTATAGAAAAGCGTGTAAATGATGATAAATGATCCCAAAATGTGAAAAAATAATGGGATACAATGATGGCAAAATATATGCAAATATGACGCATGTCAGCCAAGTAGAGGAAAGTTAGGGTTATTGGAGAGAACTTTTGAGAGATGGAGTGTGGTTCTTGTGTGTGAGTTTTTTTTTCTTATTCTTAGGCTTGTGTGTGACTATGGAGTATATGTAAACATTCATCTCCAAACATCAATATATATCTAAAATTCATCCAAGTCTTTCTCCTCTTTGCTCAATTATAGATATCTTGATTTGGCTTTGTTTTTTGTGTTTCCTCTTCTCTTCTTGACCAGTTGGTGCCAAGGACATGTAAGTGATGGAGATATCTCTCTCCTTGACCCTGATTGGTGCCAAGGGCATGTAAGTGATGAAGATATCTCTCTCCTTGACCCTGCTTAGTGCCAAGGATATATAATTGATAGAGATAGCTCTTAGAGACCAAATCATACCCATCTAGGCACCTTACTTTGCAAGTTCTTGGATTTGCACGATATTGGCTCATGAAAGGGTGATTTTGGGGGTTTTGATGTTGAGAACTTTTGGACTGGTTCTTGTTCTGATTTTAAATTGCCAAGATGTGTGAGAGTTGATCTAATGTCATCTTGACCATCCTTGGCCCACGAGTAAGCTTTTGGCTCCAGTTTCGTTTTTGGTTCGGTTTCAATGCAATCTTTCTTGGAATAGATAAATGCTGAAACTTTGCCAATGATTCATGAGATTATTGATTGGAATATATTATTAAGGTCCTAGAGAAGCTATGTTTCAAGTTTTATGAGATTTGGTGTTGTCATATGAAAGTTAACGACTTTCGAGTCTTTGAAATTGTGGTGAATTTCAACATCGTTATTTTGGTTCCCTCTGCTAGATTCATCTTCTTTGTTCTTGATACCGTGCACGTCTGTACTGCATCTCACAAACTAATCCGGTCTAGGGACTGCTGCACATAAGAAGGGGTGTCAGAGTGTAACAAGTAGTGGTAAAGCGTCAGGGGGCACAAAATCAAGATTTTGTCGATAATGTAGAATCAAGTAAAGAAATTTGATAGTGAAGGAAATTTTAGTGTGTGCCAATGCAGGTGAAGGATGTCCTTGTCTAGCAGGAGCTCATCGATGCTCTCAAAGGGGGACAAACTGGAAAAGACATCCTATATAGACTAGAACATGATGGAGCGGAAGACTATCAATATAATCCATCTATATATGTCCGATGAGGTAAAATACTCTATGAACAAGGAGAATTCATTGAAGAAATTATGGAAAGACTTAGAAGAATTATATATGGCAAAGTCGCTGGTAAACCGGTGGATGCTGAAGCAAAAACTATATAGATTGCGCATGGAGGAAGGTATATGGTTCGTTGACCATCTTAATGCCTTCAACAAACTTATCACATAGCAGACTAATGGATGAAAAAAAATTGAGGAGATTGACAAGGTCGTCATATTTGTATCATCTCTACCACCATCATGGAGCAATTGATGATGAATATTCTCATCAGAAAAAGCACTCTCAACTTCAATGCAGCAGTTACATATCTATTTGAGGTGAAGTCCTTCAAAGAGCTATCAAAATCTTCACCCTCAGGTGATCAAGCAATGGCTACAGTAGGAGTTGCAAGTAGAAGTAAAAGTCATAGGAAGAAGAAAGGCAAGAACAAGGGCATTAGTGTATGCTATCCATGTGACAAGGAAGGTCACATGATAAAAGACTACTCGAGTTTGAAGCAAATAAAGAGTGCATGCTCAGTGGAGGTAACAAACGATGAATTTGGATGTACAAGTTGTCACTCAATCAGGTACTTGTCATGGATGGATATTAGATTTAGGTTGTTGCTTCCACACATGTTCGGTAAGCGAGATGTTTAATGAAAGATCTCTATGTATGGTGCATAGAACTGTTCACTTAGCGGATTTCAAGAAGTATGCAATTGTTGAGGTGGGAACAGTTACATTGGAGATGTATGATGGAGCGTATCGTACATTGTCAGGAGTTCAGTATGTTCCTAGTTTAAAGAAGAATCTAGTATCTGTGAGGTTGCTTGAACTCGAAGGTTGTGAGGTATCACTTTAAGGTGGAGTCATACGAGCTACATGCAAAGGGCAAGTGATCATGAAAAGTATCTGGAGCAATTGATGATACTGATTGATGGGTACACAAGGAAGGGCAACCAATAGGAAGTCTGATAAAAATCCTGGCTAAGAGAAGGAAACCATGTCATCAACGGTAGGTAATCAAATCTCATATGCATTTATGTGCGAAACTACAAAGATGGTTGCAAAATCTAGCAGACACAAAGGCAAAAGTGCGAGCTATTGGAAGAAGAAAGATGTGCTGGGACCAAGCACGAGGTACTGACGAGCAGGTGGAGATCAAAGGCAATGTAAATCTATGGCATGAAAGGTTGTAGGAACGGGATATGTGGTTAATCAAACTACAAAACAAAGAAGAATTAGGGCACTTCTAAAGGTAGGAGGAAAAACAAAAAATAAAATAAATATGGAGCTGACTTGAAATGAGTTCTTGAAGGAGAATAGTTACTTCAATGGATAAGGGTCCAGGTGAAGATTGTTGAGCACGGTAACTCACATTCTAGCCTTTTAAGATTTATAAAGGTGTACTATAAAGAGTCCTAGATGAATCCTAATAGGATTAGGATTCCTACTTTCTTTTGGAGTAGGGTTCCCACTCCACTTCAGAGGAGGGCTAGGGATGACTATATAAAGCCATGTGGAGTAGTCATGGAGAACCCAAGCAACCAAGCAACCAAGCAAAGAAGCTACTCATTTAAAGATAGAGGTGTATCAGAGGATTAGAGGTTAGGTCAGTAGCATAATGATCTCTTGGATTGGAGGCTGCGGAGATCGACTGGGTTCTTTCTCTTCATGAGGGTGATTAGTAGTATTTGGAGTACTAAAACTTGTAAATCTTCTCTTTAACTTAATAACCTATTTTATTATTGAGGAAGAGATAGAATAAGAGATTTTATTATGAAGAGATGAGACAAACCATTGTATCTATTGCTAATAATGCATGCTGAGTACATTATATTTACCATTGCTATTAAATTCCTTTGTTAGATGTCGGTCTTGCTGAGGATCACCTCGGGTTGGATGTGGAATTCTCAGGCTTAGAGGATGCCTTGTGGGATGAGGGAGATCGTATAGAGGGACGTGGGATTCTTCGTTCTTGAAACCATACACACCTGTGCCATACTCACAACTCTGATCCAATCTGAACTCTAATGCGCATAATAAGGGGTATCATACGGTACTATTGGTGTAGAGGTTATAGGAGAAGGCAGAGCCACTGAGGTGGAGGGTGAATTAACGAAGACATTGTTTTCGAGGGGAATGGTTAGTCTATTAAGAGTTTGTTAGACTACACAATTTCATTCACGCCCTTACTAGTACCTGGTGGTACGGTGGAATTGTTCACACATATGACTCTGTAGCAACAGTTTTTTCAATTTTGGACCCTAGCATATTGTTTTTACAAAAATGGCCTCCTCCCTGAGCTCGGAAGGTGCAATAGGTGACACCTTTTGTGCCACCGTAACTCAGCAGGAGAGGAGCGACACAGTTGGGCGAGCTGGCGTGGGAGGAGCTGATGCGGTGCGATATGCAGGCCATCCCGATCAGCTACCGAGCCATGGCGGTTGTTGTTAGAGAGAGATCGTATGCAGTTAGTAAATAAACGCATGTTCTAACCACCTTGTCAGATGAACTGACAATGTAGTTCATCTTCGTAGACAGGTTGGTTGTAGACTTGTCATAGGAATTTCCTATGACCAAAGAGTGGTCACAGTAAGACTTACAACTGCGTAGTCTTAGAAGGACTTACGACTATTTGGTCATAGAAGGAATTACAACCAAGGGGGTAGTAGCAGTAAGACTTATGACTACGTAGTTGTAGAAGGACTTATGACCAAGGGATAGTCGTAGTAAGTCTTACGACTATGTGGTCGTAGAAGAGTTTATGACTATATGATCGTAGAAGAGTTTACGACCATCCTGCCATATTTACCTCTTATCGATAAAGGACATATTCAAGGAATATAATAACATAATAATTTGAGGATTATTCTATCCTCGTCAACACCAAACTCCTTATAATAAGATGGGAGTCAATAATTTTCCACCAGTGAATTTGTCTTATGAAAATTTATAATTTAAAGCGACCAAACTGAAGAGCTAGCACCGAATGCAGTAGCGGGTCAAGGGTTGCCCACTGTCCGCTTTCTTTGGCGATGAAGCTAGTCCTGAGGGAAGGTCAGCCTGTTAGGAGAGCATCCTATGTCGCACAAGTCGTATTGCGATAGTGGTCGAGTGGGAGAGGGTGCATCATACAATTAACTGGCCCTAATCTCTTGCGCATTGAACATCTGGTGCACCCAGTCCTTCGCATAATTGCTAATGTCCTGTGGGGAGAAATATGTTTTGCTAAGCTGACATAAGGTAGAATTGAAATAAGACCTGTAATTGTAAGTATCGGTGTTACATGATACGCGAATGATGAACCTCCTGAGACTTCGGTCCACGGTAGTCAGCTGCAGTGAGCCCGAAGTCGCATAGTCCACACGCGTATTAGTGGACTATGTAGCTGTTTTAGGTCTGATCGCAACACTCATCATGCTGCCAGAGATGCGGGTGGTCCGCGAGTGCATACGTGTCGTACGTAGTCTCGGACAGGAGAGTTGATGTCGGTGCCTGTGGTGTCCTGGGTCCCAAGCTACCCCCGTGACGAGGATGGAAGTAGACTGCTCCCTTGTCCCCATCCCCCCAATGAGGATGGTCTAGGATCAGGCTACCTCTGCAACGAAGACGGGAATAGAGTAGTGTCAGCACAAACGTCCTGCACAAAGATAACATGTATGAAAAGCAACAAAAATAAGGTATCAATTGATTGCAGTAGATTATGAAATCAACAAACCCGAGTAGTTTGTTGCATGGACTAGGAACGACTGAGTCGTTCGATCATGCTCGGCCGTCCACGACACAATGTGGCTCCACTCTCGGACACAACACAATGTGGCTCCACTCTCGGACACAACGCAATGCAGGCAATCAAATTGCAACTACGGATGAAATATGTTAGGCATGTATGCTAGAATAGTAGGATGGAAATACAAACTTTAAGTCTTGTACTGCTTCGTCTTGCCATGTCGAACGGTGTTAGTCCAGGCCAAGTGGCAACCTCTCGATATGTGTGGCCTGTGAGGAGGGCTGCACAGGGAGACGTGTAAGTCTGCAATGGGTTCATGGCACGTACCACTCTAAGTATAAGTGTCTGGGTCATGCGGCCATCGCTCCTACTCCACCTCTGTCCTCATCAACTGCTCCCAGGCGTGCATCCACTAAGCCTGTGTTGGCCGCCACTCATCGCTCTTATGTCCCTTCCTCAATTGCTTGTGGAAAAAATAGGGGCACACAACTATTACTTTAGTGCGAAAATAAAGCGACATGAATAAATGGAGGTAACAAATAAATTTATTTACAAGTGCACGTAGCCGAGCAGTGATCGACATGGTGTTGGTGGCACACACTAGTGAAGCTCGAACTATCTCATGACTCATTGCAGGACGTATGGCTCCACCATATGGAAGAAGATGAGGTGGCAGGTCATGAGCTAGTACTCTCTGTCCTACTCACACTGCTCTGACAGTTGAAAGGAGCTACCTCGGAGATAAACTATGTGGTCCACATTGTCCACATGATGCTACCCTAGCCCAAAGTCTCGAACATGTTGTGGAAATCTAGGTATGCTCATCATGGCCTCTCCTAGGACCATCCTAGTTTGCTGGCAGACGGCGAGTATCCATGGTGGGTCCATCCACCGGGTCACTGTCGTCCCTGTAACTGTAGAAGCACGCCTCTAGCTAGTACGGGTGCACCTGCACTTGAAAGTAGGCCGACCAACAGGGAAGTGCTCCCACGACCACAACCCCAACAAGATGCAGCAGCCAACGAGGTTTGACACATTGCAAGTCATCTCACCAAGCCCTGTAGGTCACAAACAGGACAGCCGAGCCCCAACTGTACATCAGGACCTCCTAAGGCTCGGCGTCAACTAGGGGTAGCAATGTGGAAGTAGTTAGGGTACACCGAGTCTCCCTGAGTCATAGAAACTATGACCCACCTGAATATGAAGAGCAAGTAAGCCACTAGGTGAGACCTCATGACACGTGCAGGCGCATCTGCTAGGCATTGCCTGTGCAACCGCAGCCACCCATGTGGCACTCCAGAGGACTTATCCAGAATGAAATTACCAAACCAGTGTAGCATACGTGTCTTCCAGTCAGGTTATCTAGTGAGTGGAACTATGGGATGACCTCGTATTGGCAGATCGATAAGGTACGCAACATCTTGCAGGGTGATGGTCATCTTCCCCACCGGAAGTGAAATGTATGGGTCTTCGACGTCCACCGATCAATGAGTGCCGATAGAAGTGATGAGTCCAACTTGAAGGACCGCTCAATGTCCATCATTCTCGCCATAGGCAGTTACTCGGCTTGCCGCAGAACTGGAGCTACTGATCATCGAGAGGTCAGTCCTCCCGAGGTCCCCGAGAACAAGGGGGCCGATCTTTCACCGCTCAACTACACCTGAAAATGATGCTGGCCGTCCCAAGATGGGTCTAGCGACATGTCACCTCTGAGACCACCACCAGCAACCATTCCCTACGGTACATAAAATAATATATCAGTGTCAAACGATGCTAAATACAACATACCACAACCGAGAATAATCACGCCGCATACGTGCATACATATTGCCTAAATTATAATTTTCTTCTTGCGCTAGCTTGCTACTTTAGCACTAATTACATGCACAATCATACTAATTAATTGTGATTAGTACTAATTCCATATGATTAGCGCTAATTACAATGTTAATTAGGCATGCACAGTGCATATAAACCCATCATTTTGTATAGATTATTGTAATCGCACGAGATCAATAAATATATACGTACGGACATACACAAAATTATTTTAGCTCATTTTCTTACCCGTATTTCTGCAGCTCTTTACAATAAGTAAACATAGCAACTTACAAAAATACATCCATCAACTAAACATGATCACCTAGCATATTCCATATTGCAAAATCACAGTTACGCCAACAAAACGCTGATGATATATTAAGTGTGTTACTCACATGCAAACGGAGCATACCTTTTTTTCAAGGTATTCGCCAGCTCCACAATGCTTTCAACTACAAAGGATTACAGCTGCACTCTCGCTCGGCTGCAATGCAACTCTTTTCTTTCCTTCCCCTCCCTGCCTGCACTCTCTCTTGCTCAGCAGCAATACGGCCGCGGGTCACGTTTTATACATGTGAGCAAATGCAGAGTAATTAACGCGCTAATTACATAAGAATATAATATCACGTCGCGTCGTGTAATTACCTGCAGGATTCCTGAAGGCAAACTGCGCACAACACTCCCCCGTGAGGTTGCCTGGCCCTGTGCCTCAAGCCCACATGCGCCCACTGTCAAATGCGCCCTTGCGTTGTTGCCTACGTGCCCGAGCAAATCTCGACCAGCTGCCGAGCAGCCCTAACTCGACAATGCCTGCTGCCACGCCTGCAAGACAACCCGCCGCGTGCCCTCGCACAGCTGCGCACCACGCCTCCTATCAAGCTACGACGGCGTGACAGGTAACATATCGCATGCCACGCCTTTCGAGCTCATGGAGAAGACTATTTTTGTAAAAATATATGCTAAAAGGCTATTGAGAATAAAGATTGTAACAGTGCCATATGTGTGAATAATTGGATATGGTGCATCCAAATGCAGAGGTTCCCATCAATCTTTTTTGTTTGCTACTTTTTTACCTCGCCTATTAGAGCTTCTACCTTTTGGTTTGTTGACTTTTTTAAAGTTTTTTTTTGTATTTTTTCTTTACTTCTTTGCATTATCTATGATGATATAAATTTTTATTTTTTAAATTTAATTATACTAAAAAAATTAACAACAATTATAGCAAAAAAAACCGCTACAATAAAAAAAACTTGAAACCCGAGCTTAAAACCCAAACGAGCACTTGACGTTTGTTCCGGGCCCCACCGGATAGCAGCCGTGCAGCAGCATCAGCGGTGACGTCAAAGCCCCTTCATTCCTCTGCTGCTCACTTGTCACTGTGCAAGCATACAAACACTCATCAGGCCTTCTTGATTTGCTCAACGCCTTCGCATTCCCAATTCCCTCAGCTCAAGTTGCGAGCACACCATAGTCAGCCCCGCCATAAGCCATTGCAAACATGCAACAGCACGACGCTGCCGAGGACGTCGTCATCGCCGGCGCCGGCCTGGCCGGCCTCGCGGTGGCTTTCGGACTCCACAGGTACGCCTGCAGCCACATGTCCATGGAGCTTCATACGCGTGCATGTCTGCACGGTGTGATCAGTTGAATCATCTGTGTTTCTTATGCTCTCGGATTGCTTGGTGGACGCGCGACCACGTCAAACTACGGGGAACTGCAGTTAGGCATGGTTTACCAATAGATATGATGCATTGGTAGTGCCTTTAGGCAGCTGCAATCATTGATCAAAAGTATACATCAACCTCTTGATTTACAATTTTATTCACAGACATGGTTTACCAATAGACATGATGCATTGGTAGTGCCTTTAGGCAGCTGCAATCATTGATCAAAAGTATACTTCAACCTCTTGATTTACAATTTTATTCACAAGCACTTAGAGCAACTCCAGCAGGTCCCCTACTTGAGCCCTCAAAACTCAAATTTGAGGGCTTAGGCCAAAAAACGAGCTCCAGCAGAGCCCCTACTGGAGCCCTCAAATTTGAGGAGGCCCTCAAATCACCCTCCCACCCCTCATTCCTAGGGCTCCTCCCGCCTCTCATTTTTCTGCTTTTTCCCGCACCGTGAAACTTCTCCCATTGCTGGCCAAAATTCCCGCCGCCTTCACATCTCCACAAGCCGAACCGCCGCCCCACCGCGCGACTGTCTCCTCCGCCCCCGCCTCGCCGCCTCCTCCGCCTCCCCGCCTCGCGCGCCCTCCTCCGCCCCCCTCGCGCCGCCGTCTCCTCCGCCTCCGCCCCTTCCCGCCGTCCCGACTCCCGCTTCCCACCGCCTTTTCCTTCCCCGCGGCTCCTCTTGGCGGCACCTCTCGGAGTGCAAGCGCCGAGGCCGAGGCGCGGTGTGCTCGGGCGGTGCGGCGAGACACCGGCTACGGCGGCGCTGCTGCGGCGGCGGCGGCCTAGGCGCATGCGGCGCGTGGCGAGCCGAACGGCACGGCTTTAGCCGCGGCGGCGGCGTGGCGTGCGGATGAGGAGGCGCGGCGTGGCGGTGCGCCGCCGGACGTTCTGCGCGCGGTGGGAGGTGCCGCCGGCGCGGCAGCGGTGGCGCAGCGCGGCGCGGCGGGCGGCGGTCTGCGTCTCCGAGAAGACGGCGACGGCTGCGGGCCAGGAAATTTGAGAATGACGAGTGGGCCCTACATGTCATTCTCAGTTAGAATGAATTTGAGGGCCCTGATTTGAGGGCTTCTGCTGGAGTTTAACTCAAAAAATAGGGCCCTCAAAAGTAGGGGGAGCCCTCAAATCAAAAGTAGGGGCTCTAATTTGAGGGCTCCTGCTGGAGTTGCTCTTAGCCACCCTCGTGCCTTTCTAACAATTATATTAATCAGATTAGGCAGAGGAAAATCACCTTGGTGGTCCTTTTCAGATTCATTCATTCAGTGAGTTGGGAAAATGTGGATCCTCCGTGCCCCTACATCTTGTGCACCATTTCACATCCAAGGGACTACCAGTAGGAGCAGCTATCAGGGACATAAATTTAATGGAAGTAATCGTCGTAGTGGTGGAGCCAGAACAAAACAAAGAACCTAATCAACCAAACAAAAAAGCTACCTATATAAAGGTAGAAATACACAAGAGGATTAGAGGTTAGATTATTATTATTTAGTACTAAATTTGTGTATAGATTTAGCATCCAAAAGTCCTAAAAGATTGAGAGAACGGTAAGAGAGCGACAATCTCTTGTACTATTTTGAGATTGTGCTTAAAAAATTTGCGATCGGTTTCGTCAAATTTTTTTCTCTTGTCGTAGTTACTTCAACGTCATTATTTTGATTCTCTCTACGAGATTTATCTTCTTCATTCTTAATACTGTATATGTCTATGCCGTATCTCATAAATTTTGATCTAATCTAAAGGTTGCTATGTATAAGGAGTATCAGAAGGTAACATTAGTGTACCGATTATAGGAGAAGGCAGAGCAACCGAGGTGGAGGGCGAACCGGCAAAGACATTTTTTCGAGGGTTAGACTACACGATTTCGCTCACGGCCTTACTAGTACCTGGTGGTATGTGTTAGATCGTAAGGGTCTTGTCACTCTAAAAGCTAGTTAATAAGATGAGAGACTCTCCCACTTTTAAGTTAGATCCCTTACCCTTCCACAACCAATGTGAGATTATTTCAACAATCTCCCCCTTCACACATTGGTGTCCCTCAGTCCTTCACCGTACACCGACGGTCCATCAAGGTCTCTTCACCGTACATCAACGGTCCCTTAGGGTCACAGTCCATCAGGCGTTCACACACTAGTGTTCCTTGGGCCAGAGATGTTAGAACCGGGCTCTGATACCACTTGTAGGATCGTCGATAGCAATCAGAGAGGGGATGAATGATTACAACGCACAACAGAAACTTTTTCTTTAAAATCTATTGTCTCCTAATTTTTCAACCTGCTAACTCCGCAAAAACATAAAAGCAAAATATAGCAAAAATAAATAAAAATAATAATTCACCAAGTCTAATCATGGTCGTAGCACCAAATCACGCCAACAAAGACAACTCAGCCACCGCTCAAAATCTTTTATATTCCAGCATGCAACGCGCCGCACGCATGTATAAATCTTTTATATTCCTGCATGCAACGCGCCGCGCACATGTCTAATTAGCACACTTAATCACCTCTCTAATCCCATCTTCTTCTCTCCTCAAGCACAGAAGTGACGGCTGCCGACAACCATCAGACTTAATGCATGCATCAATCAGCACTCAATTATCCATCAGCCCTCCTTTTCGTTTTCTTTTTCTCAATCGATCCGATACAGCTACTGTTTCACGTGATCAGCTACTGTGGCGTCTGTTTCACGATGGGACGTCTTCCTGCTCTCTGCACGCGAAAGATGAAGGAGCAGCAGCTATACTCTCCTGGACGCGACGCGCCTCCTTTTTC
Source organism: Dendrocalamus sinicus (assembly GCA_036346575.1). Taxonomy (NCBI): domain Eukaryota; kingdom Viridiplantae; phylum Streptophyta; class Magnoliopsida; order Poales; family Poaceae; genus Dendrocalamus; species Dendrocalamus sinicus. The sequence continues at coordinate 50,122,897 of CM070648.1, read as the reverse complement.
TCCGTGATGCGTCCGCTTGACGTCCCTATTCCGAGAGTCACGGCGATTGGATTCGTCCACGCACGCGTTCACGCAAGCACACGGAATCAAGACGCCGGCAATCGATCTGAAGAAAAGAGCGCCGTCCAAATATTTTCTCTAATAGCTTTGATTTTATTCCTCAGGCTACAAAGCGTTCTCTTCTAGCATTCCTAAACTCTAACATGAAATTAATCTCTCTAAAAACCACAAATCTCAAATCTCTTTGAAAACTCTCTCCCTCAATACAAGAGAGGCAAATTTAGCAAATTTTCCAATATCTCTCCATTCTACGTTCTCCAATATCTCTTCATTCTCTCTAAGTTCTCACAAAGCACACCAAGTCTCTCCCCATTTAGCAATGTAATCATCAAGAAAATTTAAAAAATGAATAATTCTAAAAAGGAGCAATAAGAGAAAAAAAATCAAGAAACTTTGTAGATTATTCAAGTCACTGTATATTGATTTAATCAAGAAACCAAGCCATATTTTTTAGTAGAACTATCTACATCATATAAAACCATATATTATATGACAATATCCAAACAGTCCTGAGCATGATTAAACAATTTATATTAATAAAATGCATCTCAATTATGACCAAACCAATTATAAAGAGGACAATAAGATATCACGACGAAAAGTCAGAACCTAAAAGTGAAGCAATGTTTAAATCTAGACGAATTAGCAGTCTCATATAACAACCTGTTGCTCCACACTCAATTCATAGGCATATGACATGCTTGAAGCATATTTCTTTTCATAATAGAATGCTTGTAGCATACTTGTTTTAGATGGTGGCATGCTTGAAGCATACTCTTTTTATTCATGCACTTTTTGTGCCTTTTTCTTTTTGTGTACCATGACATGCTTGAAGCATACATCTTTTCAATTTTCTCCTTCTCATCATTTTTTTATAACATGCCAAATTGAGTTATCATAAAAAGATCGTAATATGAAACATGCGAGCCTTATAGCCAAAATTTAAAATAAGACTCACAATCAAGCTAATCATTTTCGATGAACATCGTAGAGTACTATTTATAATCAATCTAGTTAAAGTATTCCACCATTTTATATTTTAAATCAAGTATAGGAAATTAACTATAACTAGCCATGATTAAAGCCACACAGTATATATGAGTAAATATGATAAAGAAAGCTCTACAGCTCATTTAATTTTAATGATTTGGACTTGAGAATCTAACAAGATGTAAGACAACATCACCTTTTCCACATGTTCTCTCAGAAAGTGAAATCTCTTGGAAGCTATCAAAGAGAATAAAGAACCATCAAGTGTTCCAATTAAGCAATGGTGTAAAAGACTGGAACCCAATCTAGCTCATGTTCTCTATCCTTATCAGTTGTTCTTATATCACAAGAAACATCGGTCTCACAGTACAGTAAATTTTAGATTGAACATTCGAAATACTTGACTCTAAATATGTAGAAGAATTAAACTTGAGCTTTTCAATTTCATCATTTGCAAGTTTAACTTTTCACCACAAAAGTTATATGCCAATCTCAACTCATCAAGTTTAGCAATTACATCACTATATTGAACCAAGTTTGATGCATTAATTGTTCTAGAAGACTCCAACTCAGTATGTAAAACTTGACAAGACTCACAAAATTCATCATCAGGAATAGAAGCTATAAGTCTATTGATTTCAGAATTTAAGCTCTCAACAATAAAATCATGATTTTTAATTTTCTTTTTATACTTTTTGAGCTCCTCTGTCAACCTAAGCACAGCACGAGATAAATCAGTATAAGAAGATTTTACTTCATTAGAATCACTGTAAATATCATCATCGTTGATCTCCTCACTGTTGGCCATAAAACACATCCTTGTGAAGTCCACCTCTTTTGCCTTCTTACCATTGCCCTCATCGCCGTTTTCAGAATCATCATCACTCAAAACAATCTCATCAAGTGCTGAAATTATCTTGTTGACTGCCCTGCGATAATTGCTCTTCTTGTTTGGATCAATCTTGAATTGTCAGGGTCACAGTCCATTAGGCATTCACACACTAGTGTCCATTGGGCCAGAGATGTTAAAACCGGGCTCTGATACCACTTGTAGGATCGTCGATGATAATCAGAGAGAGGATGAATGATTACAACGCACAACGAAAACTTTTTCTTTAAAATCTGCTGTCTCCTAATTTTTCAACCTGCTAACTCCGCAAAAACATAAAAGCAAAAGGTAGCAAAAATAAATAAGAATAATAATTCACCAAGTCTAATCACGGCCGCAGCACCAAATCACGCCAACAAAGACAACTCAGCCACCGCTCAAAATCTTTTATATTCCTGCATGCAACGCGCCGCACACATGTATAAATCTTTTATATTCCTGCATGCAACGCGCGGCACACATGTCTAATTAGCACACCCAATCACCTCTCTAATCCCGTTTTCTTCTCTACTCAACCACAGAAGACTATCAGCACTCAATGCATCAGCACTCAATTATCCATCAACCCTCCTTTTCGTTTTTCTTCTCAATCGATCCGATACAGCCGCCGCTCGCAACTATCTCCGAGCTCACGGCCGTCCTTTGCTGTTTTTCTCCGGTGGGTCCTGCTGATCCTTGCTTCTGACGAGACCAACAACAGGACTCGGACGGCTTAAAGCATGCCAGGATAACGGAGGACACATCCAAAACCAATTCGATTAAGAACCCATCCTATTTAATCTATTTGAATCCAACCATTCGCACCCCTATATTTGTCGGTGGAATAGTACATTTCTTGGCAATTAAATAAAAAGTTGCTTATGCATTGAAAATCATGCCAGCATGTTGACAACAATGTCACTTTAGGAGAAAAAAAAAAGTTAAGGATGCCACTGGCTGTTAGCAATAATACAAATACGGAGATCATTATTGTCCGACAGGGGCTCCCTAGGATACTCTCATGCCCTGTTTGGATCCCTTGGGCTAACAACTAGTCGCTAAATTTTAGCCCTGGAGGATCCAAACAGGAGGGCTAATGGGTGGGCTAAAATTTAGCCAAAGCCCCAACTAGTTGTTAGCCAACTAGTCCATCAAACCCAGCTAACGTGTGCTAAAGTTCCACCCGATTGTGAAAAAGTCACCGATACCCCCAACCCTATCCACGCGCACGGGCGTTTCCCCTCCCTCCCGCAGTCGCCACTTCGGTCCTCTTCCAGACGCGCGCGCCTTCGCGCTTCATCTCCCCCGCCGCCGCCGCCCATTGCTCGTGCCTGCCGCGCCGGTACATCCCCCACGGCGTCGCCCTTCCTTGGAGTCGTGACGCGCCGCCGCGTGACCTGCAGTCCACCGAGGACGACCTGCCGACGGCCGCGCCCGCCGCCGGAGTTCCTCCTGACGGCCGCGCCCTCCGAGGAGGCGAGGACGACCTGCCTCCGGTCGCCGGCACCGACGAGCTTCCCCGAGCGATGGATCCAAGGGCGGGCTTCGACTTCTTTTCTTAGTCCGATTCAGTGGTCCCTCCTGCCAATGGAGGCGGCATGGAGTTCTTCGCCTCATCGCAAGTGGGCAGCTCACTGATTGGGCACGGCGAGGCTCGTCGGCACGAGAGCCACGACGTGGCCAACCTCGACCTCAACATTGACGCGGAAGATTTCCCAAGTATGGCCACCTTCTAAGACATCATGCAGGCTGAGCAACTGAATCCAGTCACTATGGATATTGGCGGCGGGAATCAAGGTACTGGCAGTCATCCATCGAGCAACTCACGTCGCGTCTCGTCTACACGCACTGGTTCAAGCAGAGGTGCCAACGCCGCGGCTCCGTTCCGTGCTCCTCGCACATCTGGAGGTGGCGGGGGAGGTGGCCGTGGAGGTGGTCGTGGAGGCTCACGTGGAGCTTCAACTGCACAAGCTTCTCAATCCGCCTCTGCAACTCATGCTCCTCGAGTCACGAATTCTACTGTCGCCGGTAATTGGCCTCCACGGACCACCGCCTCTGCTGGTCCTAGTACTCGGGCTCCTCCAAACACCGATCTTTGGTGGGAATAGCAGCATGCCTCGGTTCCCATTGCTGATTTTGGGATCAAGGCAATGCGGTCTTGGATGATGCAAATGATGGTCTTGAAGACGAAGATGAAACTTTTCAGGATGACCCTACTGTAAGGAATTTTCCATACCTGCTCGGTTTTCATTTTTTTTTTCATTTCATAGTTGATGCTGAGTGGGTGCTATTACATAGTTTGTATAGTACTTGTTTCATATGCTGAGTGGCTGCTATTACATAGTTGATATCTGAACTTTTTTATTTGTAATAGATGGATGGCCAATTTGATAAGGCTAACTGGTATTCAGAAAACACCTCAGTTTTTTGTGACATTTGACGGCTGGAAATACCTCAAATGGATTCATGACCAATAGAGGGTACAATAACATAGTTGAGGAATACTATCTAAGAGTTGGTTTGCGTCACAGTAGAAAACAACTTAGAAACAAGTGGGATCAGCTCAAGAGGTTGTACTAGTTTTGGCTTTGGCTAAACAAACAGACCGGAAACGGTTCTGTGTGGCATGACGACCAATTTTGGAAAGATACATGCAAGGTAAATTAGGGTCTGCTATCATTATTTTATTTCCAATTTCTTCAATTGTAGCTCATACATGTCTAATTACTTTTCTCAGAATAAATCTGAATGGAAGAAGTTAAGAAAGGGGCCCCCAAAATGTCTGGATCAGCTTGAGCAAATGTTCTGTAACGTGGCTGTGGATGGCTCATCCTCTTGTATTCCTGGTGAAGAAGATTATGGGATGGAAGAGGACGATGAAGATGATGGTCAGGATGGGAGCCCTATGAGCATTAGTACCAAAAAGAGGGCTAGTAGCACTGCGACAACAGCAACTAGTCCAATGAAGAAGACAAAGAGTCCTATGGTTAAAGTTATGAAAGAGCTTACAGAAAGTATGAAGGCTGACAGTGCTTCTACTCAAAAGGTGCTGAATGGTGATCTAATGGTCGAGTCTATGAAGAAATGTCAACAGTTGGCTGTTGAATGTGGGGCTTCTGAAGAAAGTATCGAATATTTCATGGCTTGTCAGTTGTTTGTGAAAGCTGAGCAACGCCATATTTTTTTTAAACATCAGCACCAATGAAGCACGATTTTTGCACTTGAAGAGGTGGTGTCAGATGAAGAATATGTACTCAAACTGAGTACTGAAGTGGAGAAATCATAGAACTTTAGGTTCCTTGCATTAGTACCTCATTTTGAAGTGTCAGCTTGCATTATTAACTCGTTTTGAACCTGTCAGTTTGCATTATTATTATTATCTTGTTTTGGACTATCAGCTTGCATGTGTGTGAATTTCTGGATTATAAATTGTGAACTTGTCTTTATTGTGCTCTGTCACTTATTTTGTATGTGGCCATGATGCAAATGTGTGGATGCAAAACTAGCTGTTATCATGTACATATCTGACATGTGTTTTAATTTAAAATTTGGATGTAGATCAACGTTTCATCCAGTGATGAGGAGGATGAAATACAACAGCTTGCACTGGCTCATCGGAGGAAGATGCAGCGATATGGTATGATTGCTTGCATGATTGGTACGTACTACTATGAAACTTTCATGAACAAGGCTAAGATGAGGCAACCTGAGGTTTCCGGTTACGATTGGGTTAGGCAAACATTGCAAAATCCCAAATCTTGCTTCGATATGTTTAGGATGAGCAGGCCTTTATTTGAGAGCCTACATAACTTGCTTGAGTCATCGTATGGCTTGAAGTCATCGAATAAGATGTCTTCTGTGGAGGCTTTAGCGATGTTTTTGTGGATGGTTGGTGCCCCACAATCAATTAGACAAGCCGAGAATCGTTTTGAGAGGTCAAAAGAAACAATTAGTCGAACATTCGAAGAAGTATTGCATAGTCTGTACAAGCTCTCAGCTGATATTATCAAGCCTAAAGATCCACAATTTAGGACGGTTCATCCAAGATTACAAGCTCCTCGGTTTGCACCATATTTTGATAATTGCATTGGAGCAATTGATGGAACACATGTTCTGTTGTGGTGCTCGCTCAAGGTCCTTCAACACGTGAGTCGAAAGGGCTATACCCCTCAAAATGTGTTAGCCATTTGCGACTTCAATATGAGGTTCACCTTTGTTGTCGCGGGATGGCCAGGATCGGTACATGATATGAGAGTGTTTAATGATGCCATACGCAAATATGGTGACAAGTTTCCACATCCACCACCAGGTAAAGACCTTTGTTGCCATCATATCGTACTTGTCTCCATATTTTTAGATGCCTATTGTACATTTTGTACTAAATGCATTTGTACCATTGTATAGGGAAATTCTATCTGGTTGACTCGGGATATCCTAATCGACCGGGTTATCTTGCACCGTACAAAGGCACCAAATATCATTTACCTGAATATCGACAAGGGCCAAGACCAACTGGGAAAAAGGAGGTATTCAATTTTACTCATTCATCACTTCGAAATGTCATCGAGCGTTCTTTTGGAGTTTTAAAGATGAAGTGGAGGATTTTATTGGACTTACCAAGCTATCCAATGGTAAAGCAAAGCAAAATAATACTTGCTTGTATGGCTCTTCACAACTTTATTCGAGAGAGCAAAATAGTAGATCCAGACTTCAACATGTGTGATATTGATGAAAACTATGTGCCATTTCCGGAGTCATCATCACCTCAACAGAGGCAAGCGAACACTCATTTGGCAGCGCGGGAACCACCAGCGTCGGAAACAGACAACAAGTCAGGGGTATAACAGTCTTTGTATTGAGATAGTACTACTTATTAGCCGGTGGATGCAAACAGGGTTGGGCTAATCACTAGTCAGCTAATCACTAGTCCTATCTAATCACTAGTCCTAGTCCATCCAAACAGGGCCTCAATACTTCACCATATACAATATTCATAAAATTAATTAGCTATTCACATAAAATAAGATATGATATGATAAAGTATTAAAGAAGAGAGAGAAAGATAGTGTCTTACATAAGCATAAAAACCAACAAAAAGACATAACTAAAATATGCATTAAGAAATAGAGTAGTGTCCACGGTATTAAACCCACCTAATAGATGTAAGGGAGAGAGAAGATTGAGAGAGAAAAGGAATATCTATTGTCCGAGCTTACCAATAAATATTATGCATTGAATAAGCTATGTCAATGCATAAGCTATGTCTAATGCTATTTTAAGTGATGTGGAATTTTATAGGCATGGTTTACCAATAGATATGATGCATTGATAGTGACTTTAGGCAACTTCAACCTCTTGATTTACAATTTTATTCACAAGTGCTTAGCCGCCCTTGCGACTTTCTAACAATTATATTAATCACCTCGGTGGCTCCTTTCAGATTCATTCATTCAGTGAGTTGGGAAAATGTGGATCCTCCGTGCCCCTACCTCTTGTGCGCCATTTCACATCCAAGGGACCACCAGTAGGATCAGCTGTCAGGGACATAAATTTAATGGAGGTAATCGTCATAGCGATGGAGCCAGAACAAAACGAAGAACCCAATCAACCAAGCAATACTGGTGGAGCCAGAATAAAACAAAGAACCCAATCAACCAAACAAAGAAGCTATTTATACAAAGGTAGATACAAGAGAGGATTAAAGATTAGATTATTATTTAGTACTAAATTCATGTATAGATTAAGCATCCAAAAGTCAAAGATTGAGAGAACTGTAAGAGAGCGATAATCTCTTGTACTACTTTGAGGTTATGCTTAACAAATTTGCGATCGGTTTCGCTAAATCTTTTCTCTCTTGTCGTGGTTACTTCAACGTCATTATTTTGATTCTCTCAACGAGATTTAACTTCTTTGTTTTTAGTACCGTATATGTCTATGCTATAGTTTATAAATTTTAATCTAACATGAAGGTTACTGTGTACAAGGAGTATCAGAGGGGGCAAACCAGCAAAGACATTTTTTCGAGGATTAGACTACACGATTTCGTCCACGCCCTTACTTAGTACCTGGTGGTATGGCGCATCCAGGTGCAGAGGTTCCCATCAAACTTTTTTGTCTGCTACTTTCTCCCAAACCACAGGATAACATACTCAGAGTAGGGGTGGAAACGAATCGGATATGATCGAATAGTCTCAAATACGAATATGAATCCATATTTTTAAAATGAATACAAATACGAATATTAATGTTCTCAAATACGGATATGAATATTCTCGAATACGAATACAGATATTTTTGAATACGGATTTTCTCGGATACGAATATCGGATAAAACGGATTCCTAGCGGTTTTGCTGATTTTTCACCGGTTTTAAACCACCTAAATTCAAATTTTGAATCACACAATTCGTACAGATTTTTCATGGGTTCTAGAAACGGATCGAATACGAATTGAATAGTCTCGAATACGAATACGGATACGAATATTCTTGAATACGAATGTGAATACGAATATTCTCAAATACGGATACGAATATTCTCGAATATGAATACGAACATTTTCGAATACGGATTTTACTTACCACATTCGCGTTTTCTCATATACGAATATCGGATAAAACGAATTATCCGTTACCGTTTTTCACCGCTAACTCAGAGGACGCATCCAATTTGAGGCCTTCATTCCTCTGTTGTGGCCTTTTAGGCTTTGATCTTCGTTGCTTCGATGACCTTATTAGCTCATATCTTATTAAGGGAAGAGTTTTGAATTTCATGTGAGGAAGCTTTGAAGTGGCCCCTATTCAACCCTCTCTACTCGCTAGTCGCAGTCCTACATTGTTAAAAACACAATAATATAGAAGTACTTTTGATCTAAATTTTGATTATAAACGCCGTTGGATCTACATGTTTTAAATGCCTCAAATAGGTTCTAGGGACTGTAAAAAAAATTTTGTTGTTGAGTTTCTTCATTTTTATCTATGTCGTATCTCATAGATTCTGATCTAATCTAAAAGTTGATGTGCATAAAGAGTATCAGAGAGTAACATTAGTGTATCGAATATAGGAGAAGACAGAGCAAGCGCGATGGCTGGTGAATCGTCATATATCTAATCTAAAAGTTACTGTCCATAAAGAGTATCAGATAGTAATATTAGTATACCGATTATAGGAGAAGACAGAGCAACCGCGGTGGCTGGTGAACCGGCAGAGACATTTTTTTCGAGGGTTAGACTACACTAAGCCTGGATATCGAGCTGGCTCGGCTCGGCTCGGTCTGGCTCGGTAGGATAACGAGTTGGCTCGAGCTGGCTCGTTATAACTAACGAGCTAAAAAGCTAGCTCGGCTCGGCTCGACAACAAGCTCGAGCTAGCTCGTTTGGCTCGTGAGCCAGGGCCAAAAAATGTCTCCATCATATATTCATCCATGGAAGCATGGCTCGTTTGGGTACAATAGAGTACAAATTAACACATGCATGGCTCGTTTGGGTACAATAGAGTACAAATTTACACATTAACACATGCAATAGAGTACAAATTAGGTCCATAGAAGCAGCATATGCATATCTAAATTCCTGGAAGCATGGCTCGTTTGGCTCGTGAGCGGCTCGCGAGCTAGTTCGAGTTGGCTCGTTATAGCTAACGAGCTAAAATCTCGGCTCGGCTCGGCTCGTTATCCTAATGAGCTGAGCCGAGCCGAGCCGAGCCAGCCACGAGCCGAGCGAGCTAACGAGCTTCGAGTTTTTCGTCCAGGCCTAGACTACACGATTTCGTTCACGCCCTTAGGGCCTGTTTGGATGCTGCCTGCCAGGCAGCTCAAGAGCCAGGCAAGGCCACCAGGCGTCCAATTTGCTATGCCTATGGCCAGGATACCTTGTCTGGCAGGCAGCTACCAACCAGGTCATTATCCAAACAGCCCCTTAGTACCTGGTGGTATGGCGCATCAAGGTGCAGAGGTTCCCGTCAAACTTTTTTGTCTGCTACTCTCCCAATTTGACGTTTATTCCGGGCCCCAACTGACGGCAGCCGCACCGCATCAGCGGTGACGTCAAAGCTCCTTCATTCTTTTGCTGCTCACTTGTACGCAAGCATATATACACTCATCAGGCCCTCTTGATTTGCTCAACGTCTTCCCATTCCCAAATTCCTTCAGCTCTAAGTTGCGAGCACACCATAGTCAGCCCCGCCATAAGCCATTGCAAACATGCAACAGCACGACGCTGCCGAGGACGTCGTCGTCGCCGGCGCCGGCCTGGCCGGCCTCGCGGTGGCTCTCGGACTCCACAGGTACGCCTGCAGCCACGTCCATGGAGCTTCATACGCGTGCATGTCTGCATGGTGTGATCAGTTGAATCATCTGTGTTTCTTATGCTCTCGGATTGCTTGGTGGACGCGACCACGTCTAACTACGGGGAACTGCAGGAAAGGCGTGAGGAGCGTGGTGCTGGAGTCGTCGCCGACGCTGCGGACGTCCGGGTTCGCGTTCACGACGTGGGCGAATGCCTTCCGCGCGCTTGATGCCCTTGGAATAGGCGATAAGATGAGGAGACAACATCTGAAGATTCAGGGGTACAGCGCTAGTCACACAACCTTTTATTGGGGGCATTTTTTCTTGGTTTATGATTTTTAGTTATTTATTAGTCTAAGTAATCGCTACAAAAAGTAAAATCAAAAACCGGCTGAAAGGCAAAAGGAACGGGTTGGTTATCTTTCTCTTTGACATTCATTTCGCATATTGCCATGTGCTCTAAAACACTGTTTTGATCATTGATTTCTATTATAATATATTTAATAAAATTATAATATTATTTAAAAAATTTTAGATAAATCTACACATATTATTTTTATATATCAAATATAAATATTAAAAAAATAGATAGCCAAAGTTTTGATGATTTGATGGCACCTGTACCAAAACAACGCGTATCTGTGACTACAATAGGGTTTTGTTAAACCTACGTGTAGTTACACCACCGTTCATCACCCTTGGATTGACTTTGCTAACTTTAAGATCCGTGCACTATCAACAAGAGTATACACAATTTGATTACCATCTGTGAACAGGGAATTGCCCTATAGACCTTTTGGCAAGAGCATCACTTTTTATTCACCTAGGCTTTGTGCAAATCGAAAAGGTGCACGTGCCTCTTCACTCTGGTTCCCAGGCAATAACCCAACAAACATTACTTCCTGGCCATGATAAGGGGGCTTGGACGAGATGGCGCTGCAGGAGTGTCAGGGTATGGCGGTGGTCATGGAGCAGGCCAGCCGGTGGCTCGCTGGTACCACCGATTTGATTTTGTCGTCCCAATGACGATCGAAAATGTGTGCAATTGGGCATAGTTGTGTTGTGCTGAGTTGTGTTGTGGTGAGCGATTTTTGAAAAGATGTGTTGATGTAGTTTGTTTATGATTGATATAATTTTCCGCAATTAAATACTCTTCAGATTTTGTATTATTAGTATGGACAGCTTAGCAATATCGCTTGTGAGTTGACCTATGAGATGCTTTCTGCGTCAATTGCCAGAGGCTGTTATCTCTATTTGGTCCAATTCAATCAAGTAAATAATCTTTATAAACATGTAATATAATTTTTTTGTTAATTCGTAGCAATGCACATGCATTCAGCTAGTAGCCTTACAAAAATGAGTAATTTCAAGTTGACAAGTAGAATTCCATTTAAGTCTCAAAAAATGTAGAAATATGAATATATATATATATATATATATATATATGTATGTATGTATGTATATATATATATATATATATATATATATATATATATATATATATATATATATATATATATATATATATATATATATATATATATATATATATATATATATATATATATATATATATATATATATAGGACGAGTGTTTCATGCACCATGGTGCCTAGGCACCAATATCAATACCCGTTGATTTGCTTGAGATTCATAACGTTTGATGTGGGTATCTTCATATACCCATAAAAAGTATATTTGAGATGTCAAACTCGAAAAATTTAAATTCAACTTCAGTTTAATTAGTTTGAACTATTGTTATGGTATATACTCATTGTAGTTGCATTGAACTCAAAAGTAGTTCAAACTAATTTGAACTGAGTTCAAAACTTACTTACCATAAATATATCAAGGGTATAAAACATTTTCATACCCAAACTCAAAAAATTATCAATCATACACGTGTATCGAATGTTGGTGCCTAGGCACCATGGTGCCTATGTAATTTTCCTATATATATATATATATATATATATATATATATATATATATATATATATATATATATATATATATATATATATATATATATATATATATATATCATCAAAGAAAGTACAAAATATATTTATTGTAGTCACTCCGGATAAACTATTCTAGCTTTTTTATGAAAGAGCTAGTGGATAAGAAAATACCAATGCTAATTTATTGAACCATAAGTTTGAGTGGTATCATACCGACGATTACTTTTGGAGTGCTTTAGATGAAAAATTCGAAAAGTTCCATGCTACTTTTTTTCACCCCCAGCCCACAACCCAAAAAAAGATTTTTTTTTTAGCTGTGAACCAGTAATCTATTGGAGTAAAGTAGTTTTGCTTTTTTTTTCGTTCCGTCTGGAAGTGTGATGTTTCTTCAAGCCATTTAACATTTTTGCTGTTGTGTATGTACTGAGTCGACATTTACTAAATAACTTTGGTTTATCAAAAATGATTTGGTTTTTATAAACCTAGCTTGGAGAATTTTGTGTGTGTATATTTTGGCTTAAAAAATAATCAGTTACTGTAGACTTAGCATGTGTGGTCGATAATTTAGCATCCGGTGAGATGATGTGTCTGGTTTTCCTCCTTGATGGTAGGTTGCGTGTCATGTCTTCGTCTACGGGGGAAGTAGCGGAAGAAATGGATCTCAGGGTGCAAGGAAAACGGTGAGATCTCTACCATCTCAATTCTGGACTTGATTACACGCCCCGAAGGCCTGAACAACTCTGCTCTTCTCTCTCTCTCTCTCTGAGATGAACAGATCTGTTCTTTGGTGAAATTCATTCTTGCACAATTTGCAGCGATCTGAATTTGTGCGTATCCTACAATGCTTTACTCCTTGATGCAGGGGACCGCACGAAACCCGCTGCGTGATGCGTAACGTGCTGCTTCAGGCCCTGGAGGAAGAGTTGCCAAGCGGCACCATTCGTTACTCCTCCAAGATCGTCTTAATCGAGGAAGACGGCCATGCAAAAATCCTCCATCTTGCTGATGGCTCAACTCTTAGAGCTAAGGTAACGCACATAATCTGCTGACGTGTAAGATATGCATACATGTTTTCATCCCCGGTCGCTGAACACGTTGAAGGTACTGATCGGGTGTGATGGGGTGAACTCCGTGGTGGCGAAATGGCTGGGGCTCGCGGAGCTTTCCGACTCGGGGCGCACCGCCACGCGGGGCCTCGCCAAGTACCCGGACGGCCACGGCTTCGAGCCTAGGTTCCTGCAGTTCTTTGGCCAAGGATTCCGCGCCGGTCTGCTACCCTGCAACGACACCGTCGTCTACTGGTTCTTCACGTGGTCTCCTTCTCAGGATGGTTAAGCCCCCTACACGCCCTCGATCAAGATGAAGTGACGAGGCTAATCCGATTGTACGGTCAGTTAATCACGACTAATTCTGGGTTTTGTTCTTGTGTCCAGGCAAGGATGTCGACCAGAGTGCGGCCGCGATGAAACAGTTCGTGCTGACCAAGCTGAGGAGCGCCAAGGTCCCTCCCGAGGTGCTGGAAGCGGTCGAGAGGAGCGAGATGGGCGATGTCCTCGCCGCGCCGCTGCGGTTCCGGCCGCCGCTGTCGCTTCTGTTCGCGAGCATCAGCAAGGGGAGCGTGTGCGTCGCCGGCGACGCGCTCCACCCGACGATGCCCGACCTGGCTCAGGGCGCATGCACGGCCCTGGAGGACGGCGTCGTCCTGGCGAGGTGCCTTGGCGACGCGATGGTCGGCGACGGCGGGAGAGGCGGCGCCCGGGAGGAGTGGGAGAGGATCGAGGCGGGTCTCCGCAAGTACGCCGATATCCGACGGTGGAGGAGCGCCCAGCTGATCACGACGTCCTACGTGGTGGGGTTCGTGCAGCAGGGTGATCACGCCGTCGTGAGCTTTGTGCGGGACAAGCTGCTGTCCGGGGTGCTCGCCAAGACGCTGCTGATGATGCCGGACTACGATTGCGGCACGCTCTGAACTCTGAAGCTGGCTTTGTTTCTTCTACTACGTCGTTGTCAGGGTTGGACGGGTTGGTGACTCGGTGTCAGTTGGTGTACTTTAGCTCCTGTAATCTTACTGTTGGCCGTGCTCGATGCTGTTTATGCTGATGGGTTGTAACATGATCCGAACTCAACCCAAACTTGTAAAGAAAAATTGGTAGCCCTCATCCAGCTCAACACAAAGATCTAATTGGTAGCCCATTAGATGGTACAGATTTGTAGAAAGCCAGCCTCTTCCTCAACATCAACAATTGTTGGAACTAATCCTATCGAATCCGTTTCAGAGTCTGTATCGAGTTGAGTTCGAATCACTTTAGAAATAGAAACTCATGTTTCAGAGTCGATTTCTGTATCTGAGTCATATTCGGATACGTAGAAGTATTGTCGATGTTTAACATGTAAAGATGTGTATAAATAGTGGAGAAAACCAAAGAAAAGGTGCGACGATTTAAGCACCACCAAAAAATTTCGTTTGTTCTACCTCTCGGTTGTTTATGTTGTCGCTGCCGTGAAACAGAGGAAATATGTCAAAGATTACGAGTACTCAGGGTACTCGAAGGACTATGGTACTGTAGCAGTGGAGGTCACCGTAGCAGCCAAGGTTACTGTAGCAGACAAAGGTTATGACTACCGCTCGTTGTCATATGCAGAACGGTCGAAATCTACATCTGGTATCAGAGCGTGGTGCAAATCTACTCGTAGAAGGAGCAGCACATGGCAAAGAGTAGATCTTCCTCGACAATGAAGAAAGGACCTAATTCCCTTTCGTATCTAGTTCTCAATTCAGAGAACTACCCGGCTTAGTCTATGAAGATACGAGTGAATATGTGTGCTTAAAGGGTCTAGGATGCTATAGCAAATCTGGTCGACGCTAACGGAAAGGTCGATCCAAAAGGAAAAGCTCCGGTAGTCGACATGAAGATCGATCAAACTGCCTTGGCGCTCATCTACGCTGCCATACCCGACTCGATGCTCAATCAACTTGTTGGAAAAGATACAACATGAGAAGCTTGGATTGATCTTCAGACTATGCATGAAGGAGTGGATCGAGTAAAGAATGTTCGACTACAAACTCTTCGAGGAGAATATGAGGTGCTGCAGATGGGTAAAACTTAGTTAGTGGATGAGTTTGCAGGTAAATTAACTTCTATGGTCAATGAGATTCGATCTCTTGGAGGTACATTGGAGGAAACTACGGTGGTCGAGAAGTACCTATGTATCCTACCCGAGAGGTTGTGCCGGTGGTCACAACTCTTCCATATTTAAGTGATCTTCAGAACATGAAAATAGAAGAGGTAACGGGATCTCTCAAGGCTCATGAGGGATTGCTTAAATGGTGTAAGGTTAGGACTGATCAAGCATTGCTAATGAAAAGTGAAGCAAAGTTTGAAAATAAATCTTGGCGGAAACCAAACTCAAGCCAAGGAGGAGGCTAAGGATCTGGCAATTGGCATGGACACAATCGTGGTAGCCGCAGCTTTGGTTGAGGAGGTTATGGTTTCACTATAGGCCCTGAGAAGAAAGCAATACAAGGTGAGTTCTCTTATAATTAAGACAAGTAAAAAATCAAATGCTTTACCTATGGCAAAGAAGGCCACTATGCTGCAGACTGTAGGAATCATATTAAATGCTTTGAATGTCAAACGTTTGGGCACTATTCTACTGACTGCCAATACAAGAAGGAGGAGGAGGCAAATTTGATTCAAGCGAAGGCTAAGTAGGAGTCAGCACTTCAACTGTCCATCTATGAAAAAAGAGCACACAACTTATGGTGCTAAATGAAGAGCACATTCAGCCGCAGTTACTGAAAGTTGGAGAAGAGGTGGTAGAGTCCAATCTTTGGTATCTTGATAATGGTGCTTCAAATCACACAACTAGACAAAGGGGGAAATTCAGTGAATTGAATGAGGGTTTTCGAGGCAAAGTGAAATTTGGAGACGGGTGAGTTATTCATATAGAAGGAAAATGCACTATTTTGTTACAAGGCAAGAATGAAGAGCAAAGATCATTGACGGATGTCTATTATATACCACAATTATGCAACAACAACATCATAAGTTTGGGTCAGTTGACTGAGGAAGGCTACGATATGTCACTAAGTGGACCATGCTTATTGTTGCATGATCACAACAGACAACTGCTAATGAAGGTGATGCGAACACCAAATCGATTGTATAAAATTGAACTAGAGTCAGCCAAACAAGCTTGCTTCAGTGCCCAAGTAGACAATACAGCATGGTTGTGGCATGGTCGTCTTGGTCATGTGAATTTTCGTTCTTTGAAGTTGATGACAGAGAAAGGGATGGTTCATGGACTGCAGCCCATTAATCATCCATCTCAAGTGTGCGAAGGTTGCATTATTGCAACACAAACAAGACTCCCATTCCCTCAACAAGCATAATATAAAAGCATCAAAGCCTCTGGAATTGCCTCATGTTGATCTCTATGGCCCAATTACCCCTAACTCAAATGCCGGAAATAAGTACGTTTTCCTTCCTGTGGATTATTTCTCTAGAGTTTATGATGCTAGTTGAAAACTCATATTTCAGAATCCAAAGACATATTTCAGAAGTTTATGATGCTAGTTGAAAAGAAGACTGATCACAAACTCAAGGCGGTGAGATCCGACCGTAGGGGTGAATTCTTAGCACAAGGACTCGAATCAATCTATGAGACAACAGGAATCAGAAGGTATATCATAGCTCCTTATAGCCCGCAGCAGAACAGAGTAGTCAAGCGGAGAAATCAGATGGTAATGAATATGGCAAGAAGTTTACTCAAAAGCAAACTACTATCGAGAAGATTTCGAGCTGAGGCCATAGAACATGTTGTTTATATTCTCAATCGAGTACTCACAAAAGCTCTTGAAAGGAAGACTTTGTATGAAGCATTAAGTGGAAGAAAACCAAATCTACAACACTTGAGAGTGTTCGGTTGCTTAGCATATGCAAAGGTGCTCACTCATCTGAAGAAATTAGATGACAAATCAAAGGAATTGATATATTTGGGAGTTGAACCAAGGTCTAAAGCAAGCCGGCTATACAATCCACATGAAGATAAAATTGTGGTAAGTCAAGACGTGATCTATTGTGAAGATAAAGTGTGGGAGTGGGAGGCAAAGCCAACAGAAGAAGACAACTTAAGGAGATGGATCTCCTTCTCAGTCGAAGGAGAGAATAATGACGAAATAGATCATCTTCGAGAACCAGTTACACCAATGACAAGTGCATCCACCAGTCTACAGGTGGATCCAGAGGATTACTTAACTTACCTACCCTTGAAGTCAAACAAGGAGTGAAGACCCCGCCGAGCAAAACACCTATTTATCGAAGTCTTGCTAAAATTTATGAGCAGACCAAATTCATTAAGATGTCTGAAAAATTGCAAATGGTCAATGCTGATGAACCAATGGGATTTCAGTAGGCTTTAAAAGAAAATCATTGGAAGACTACTATGCAAACAAAGCTTGATTCCATAAAAAAAGAACAAAACATGGATATTGGTAGATTTACCTCACAATCAGAAGGCAATAGGACTAAAGTGGATATTCAAGGTGAAAAGAGACACAGATGGAAACATTGTTCATCACAAGGCGAGACTTGTGGCAAAAGTCTATGTTTAGAACAAAGGCGTAGACTATAAAGTGGTGTTTGCACCGGTTACTAGATTAGAAACAGTTAGATTGATATTTGCTTTTGTAGCTCATTTTGGATGGGAAGTACACCATACAAATATCAAATCTGTATTTCTAAATGGAGATCTTACTGAGGATGTATATGTATCACAACTGGAGGATTTTCAAATGAAGGGACAAGAAGGCAAGGTATATCGACTCTTAAAGACCTTGTATGGTTTGAAAAAGGCGTCTAGGGTCTGGAACAAGAAACTGGACAGTTCCTTAATTAACTTTGGTTTTGAAGGATGCAAACAAGATCCAACTTTGTATACAAGAAAATCAGATGATCACATACTGATACTCGGCATTTACATTGATGATCTTATTATTACTGGAACTTGTATTCAAAAAATTGAAGAATTCAAGAAGGAGATGATGTGATAGTTTGAGATGAGCGATCTCGGACTTTTGACTTACTACCTCGGGTTGGAGGTGAAACAAAGTAAGTATAATATTTCAATAAGTAGTCAAACTACATAAAGAAGATTCTTGAGAAGGCAAGCATGCTGAGTTGCAATCCTTGTCAATACCCCATGGAGTCAAAGTTGAAACTCAACAAAGATGAGACAGGTAATTCTATTGATGCGACTGAATTTCGGAGTATAGTAGGTTGCCTACGATATTTGATACGTACGCGATCAGACCTTGTATACTTAGTTGGAGTGCTTAGCAGATTTATGGAAAGACCAACAGTACAACACAAGCAGGCATCAAAACATGTGCTAAGGTATCTAGCAGGAACTATGGATTATGAGCTAGTATATGTCAGGCATGACAACACACCAATGCTTGGAGAATTTTGTGGCAGTAATCTGGCCAGTGATCCGGTTGACCATAGAAGCACGAGTGATATGATGTTATATCTTTATGTAAATGTGATTACATGGTGCTCACAGAAGCAAAGAAGTGTAGTCTTGTCACCATGCGAAGCGGAGTTTATGGCAGCAACTTCAGCCACATGTCAAAGTATTTGGTTGATGAGATTACTTCATAAATTGACTAAACAAACCATCAAACCTTTCACATTATTTGTGGACAATAAGTCAGCAATAGCGCTTATGAAATATTCGATGTTTCATGAAAGAAGCAAACACATTGATACTCGATATCACTTTATTTGAGAATGCGTTGAAGAAGGACTGGTGACTATTTCACATATTTCAACAGAAGAACAAAGGGCTGATGCACTCACAAAGGTATTGGATCGAGTCATTTTTGATCGGATGATTATTTTACTTGGTGTTAAGGAAGTTGGTTAAGTCGGCAAGGATTAGGGGGTGTTTGTTGGAACTAATCCTGCCGAGTCCGTTTGAGAGTCTGTATCGAGTTGAGTCCGAATCAGTCTAGAAATAGAAACTCATGTTTCAGAATCTATTTTTGTATCTGAGTCATGTTCGGATACGTAGAAGTATTTTCAATGTTTAATATGTAAAGATGTATATAAATAGTGGAGAAAACCAAGAAAAAGATGCGGCAATTTGAGCACCACTAAAAGATTTCGTTTGTTCTACCTCCCGGTTGTTTGTGTTGTTGCTGCTGTGAAACAGAGGAAATACGTCGAAGATTACGAGTACTCAGGGTACTCGAAGGACTATGGTTACTATATCTGTCGAGGTTACTGTATCAGCCAAGGTTACTATAGTAGACGAAAGTTCCGACTGCCGCTCGTTGTCGTATGTAGAGATCGAAATCTACAACTACGATGCCATCCGCATCTACTCCACTGGCACCAACGATGTCTACCACTCGGGCTCCATGCTCGCATTCTTCATCGCCTCCTACGCGCTTGGCGTGGTCAGCTACGGCGTCATCGCGCCATCCGGGCTCTTCGACCCCATCATCCTCACAGGCGCCACCTACGGCCTCCTCGTCACCATGCTGCTCGGTGGCCACTCCGGCCTCGTCGCCATCCTCGGTGGCACGCTCCGGATAACGGTGTCGGTCTGCGTCATCATCCTTGAGCTCACCAACAACCTGCTCCTGCTGAAGCTGGTCATGCTGGTGCTGCTCATCTACAAGACCGGTGCCGATTCCTTCAACTCATCCTGCAGACTAGGCTAAGTGCTGGACATAAGTAGTGCGTGCGACGAAGTACTTGGAAAGGAACTGAAGCAAGTTTTTATGTGCCTCTTTGCAGTGTTCGGCAGATCGTTTGCGGTATGTTACGAGTATATAACGAAGTACTTGGAAAGGAACTGAAGCAAGCACTTGCTCTCTCAAAATGTAAAAAAAAATAAAGATGCTTTTGATTGATCTTTTGTGTTTCCTTGAGACGTGATGATAAATTTCTGGACATCACTATATATATTCGTGTAGTCAAGTATTCTATGCTGCCAGTATATGGTAATGAACATTCGAATGGCCATTAAAAAGTTCTCTTAATAGTCTAGTCTTTGCTATCTTGTGGAACCAATTGTGTTCTATTCTCAGTCAGGTGAACACAGGTTGCTAGTCTTAACTGTCCAAGAGCTATTATTCTGTCAGAAGCCACTCTGCCTGTTACAGCTGCCTGAATCAGGCGATTCTGTGCCTGTGCATGAAATCAGATGTACCGGGACATTCATTTTTTTGCAAGTGTATCAACCAAAGCAAGACAAACGAAAGGGGAAAGGTTCAAAATTCCGAATATTCCCGGTCATACTACATTTGCCAACATGACTGAATTCTGTGTTTGCTTCTTAGGTTCTTCCGAAAGTCTGATGGTATGCTCTTGTTCCAAACCGCTTTGCAGGCAGTATATCTGTGTCACCTGCCTTCAGAAGTTCATATCATGAACCAAATGAAGTAACAAATAGTGGCAAGTCATGGTACTGAAAACTCGAGTGCTTCCACCCATGTATAATGCTATCACTCCACTGGTCTTTTACCTGAGAATGAAAAGAGCAATCGTGAGATTTGGAAATCTCAGCAAGTACCCAATAACGACTGCAACACGGTGATTAAATGACAAGTAATGTAAACAAATAATTGATATAGGTTAATTGCAAGAAAACTAGGTTATTGAAAACACTGAAACCGATCAAAAATAAAGGGAACAAGAACCGTGGAAATAAGGATATTTGTTATATAGTAAGTTATGTCAATGACACTTGCAATCACTTACTACATACCCGATTATACGATAGTCAGGCACAGCACTGTCATTGATTATATAACCATAGACGGGATGTAATATCTTGAGTAACGAGACAATAGGAATGGTGGAATTAAAGATAATTGTTATTTAGCAAGTTATGTCAACAGCACTGGCAATTACTCCCACATACCCGGTTATACGAGAATAGTCAGGCACAACGCTGTCCTCGACTGCATAACCGCAGACGGGATGTAATATCCTGAGTAACGAGAGTGTATAACCCCCCGTACGTTACCAAATAGGTGGAAATCTTCCCTATATGTGAATAACCCCAAACCACGTAACTGTTATATTGTTAACCGTTTATATGATGTGAAATTAAAGGAAACTAAGAGAAGGCTAAGATAAAGTTATGATGAGTGAAAGAATTCGCTAAAGGTTTGGGATAAAGAAGTTTTAGATCCCGATAGATAGTGATGTAAAATGATAACATAGCAATAATGGTCTAGGAACTACTCTATAAGAGGTATTATAATATAACTCACACAAGGGTTGGCAACCATCCAAGTTTTATTACGTGATGAGTGATTATTATCAGATTAGCGGATATTATATACAAATCTGTCATGGCTTACATATACAACATACAAGCAATGGATCATGATATCAGTAAAAATAAAGTATAACAACCCTAATACTAAAAGAGTGCTAGTGGCTTAAATGTAAATTAAAACATGTTCATATGCTACCCCCATTAATGATTTAAGTATTAATTCTAACACACTAATTAAAACATGAACTCTAGAATATTATTAACTAAGTATTCTAATAAATCTAAAAGTATGTGAAACAAGATAACCTAAAACATCATTGTATGAATACAATACTAGAAGTCTATAACCAGGCAAGCATTTGTAATATGATAATAACCAGGCAAACATGAGTGATATGATAATAACCAGGTAACTTTAGTGATTTGATATTAGCCAAGTAATTTTAGTGATTTGATAATTGTACTCAATGGCAAGATGACAAGTAATATAGAAACACATGGTTTGCGAAACGGAAAGGTCACAGCCGTGAGATACTTGCCTTGAGCACGCTCAGCGGACTCGCTATTCGAAGGGTCAAAGGTGCGCAATTGCCCAAACGCTCCCTTGGAGGATGTGTGCGAACCTACAGGGTGGAATAGAGACGGATCAGATCAACGCTAAGATCAACTTGTGCAAGGACATGCGGAAATTTAATCAGGCGAAAGAATTTGCATTCGCTAAGCTCTCATCGTGTGAATCACCATTCAGATGTGCGATTTACCATTCAGCCGTGCAAACCACGCCACCTACACGATCCCACAAAAACATCGTGCAAAACGTGATTCGGCCGTGGCTCCCGGCCAACCAAATCCCACGGTCGTGGAATTCGTTCTGGCCACTCCAGCCACCGCTGCCGCTGGCCATGGCGCCTCAACACGCCGCCATCTGGCTGCACCTGCCCCGATCAGCCGTGTCGTTAGGCCCATGCCACCTCGGCCTGCTCTCTGCCAACCCGCCATTGCCTGGCCTACCGCCGCCACACCGCCTTGGCCTGCGTTCTGCTGGCCTGCCACTGCCCGGCCTACCGCCATCACAGCTGCCGCGCCGCCTCCAACCATGCATGTTGCACCACGCCGCCTATAGACGCCCCTGGCCACACGATGTTCACCGGCCTGCGCCACCACTCGGCCACACGATGCCCTTCGGCCTACGCCACCACTCGGCCACACGACACCCTCGGGCCTGCGCCGCCACTCGGCTGCCGCCGCACCCGAACTGCAGGCCGCTACGCCCACACGCCTCCCAGCCACGCCCAACCTGCCCCACCAGGTCACCGAGCCGCGCCCGCGCACCGCCGGCCTCCAGTGCCACCACCGCTATCGCGGCCACTATCCCCGGGGGAGAGAGAAATAGATGGAAGAGAGAGGTGGATGGGAGAGACTCCGGCCTGCACACGAAGGAAACCACCAGCCCCACCTTAATAAGGCTCTCAAGCCCAAATTAGGGGGTCATTAATTGATTTAGTTACTAATTAAGAGATTGTCGATTTTGGATAGTTGAGATACCCCCTATTTTCTGAGTGCTACAGGTCAACAAGCTGTCGTTCTCGTCGGCCCCGGTGTTGTACGGGCTGATGTTGCAGGCGCACTTACTGGTGCTGCTCAAGAAGAGGGAGGAAGCTGGCGAGGTCATTGTAGTGGCCAGCGGCGACGAATATCCAGGGGAGGGACTGTTAGTAATCTTGTTTCCTCTCTTGCTAGTCCGTATCCGAGTCATGTTAGTATCCGAGTAGTACAAACGTATAAGGGTTGAATATGTATACGAATTTGAGTCACTAGGACCAACAGAGGAAGTTGAACCGGTTTCTAGTTGTTATGGCCGTAGTCGTTGTAAGAGCAACTCCAGCAGTACTACTCAAAACAGGGCCCCTACTTTTTATTTGAGGGCTCCCCCTACTTTTGAGGGCCCAATTTTTTTGCTTCTACTCCAACAGCACCCCTCAAATCTAAGCCCTCAAATCTATTCACCACACACTGACACATGGGACCCACTCCTGACAAATTTCTTCGTCCCCTCTCTCTTGTCACCGTTCCCCTCCCTCACTCCATCGGCGGCGGCGGGATCCGGCGGCGGCTGGACGCACGTGGAAGCCGAAGAGGGCGTCGACGGCCTTGGCGAAGGCGGCGGCGCGATGCGGCGGAGGAGCCGAGGCCGGAGCCGAGGGGGAGGCCCTTGGTGAGGTGGATGGAGACGGCGTGCGGCGCCGGATGGCGTCGGTTCCGGTCAGATCCGGGCGGGGAGCGGCGGCCTCGGGCGAAGATGGCCGGATCCGGCAGCGATGGCGCAGCGCGCGACGGATCCGGCAGGGAGGCGGCCGGATCCAGCCGGCCGAGGCCGGATCTGGTGCGGAGGCCGGCGGTGGAGGAGCTTCGGTCGGTGGCGCCGGATTCGAGGACGACGAGGCGCGAGACGAGGAGGCGCGGGTGCGCGGCGGCGGAGGAGGCGAGGCGCCGGGAGGAGGCGGAGGCGCCGGGAAAGGAAGGGGGCGCGGGAGGGCAGGGGGAGGGGGAGTCGGGGCGGCGGGAAGGGGCGGGCGGCGGTGGAGGGGTGGAGGCGCCGGGAAGGGAAGGGGGCGGGGGAGGCGGGACGGCAGGGCGGCGGCGGGGAAGGAGCAATGAGGAGGCGGGATTTTGGCGAGGAGGCGGGCGGGCGAGGGAGGCGGCGGGGAAAGATGCAGGCGGGGGGGGAGCGGGAGAAGTTTCACGGTGCGGGAAAAAAACAGAAAAATGAGGGGTGGAGGGGGAGCCCCTAGGAATGAGGGGTGGGAGGGGGATTTGAGGGGCTCCTCAAATTTGAGGGCTCTAGTAGAGACCCTGCTGGAGTTGTATTTTTGTCTCAAGCCCTCAAATATGAGGTTTGAGGGCTCAAGTAGGGGCCCTGCTGGAGTTGCTCTAAGGCACAATCTAGTCATGTAATCTGAACAAGGCAAATAAGAGGAAGCGATAGGAGCAAGCATGTAGGAGATAAGAAATAAAGAGAAGGGAGGGCAGGTGTTCCAGAGAACAATTCGTGTGAGTCATTTTGGCTGTTCCGTTTTGTCTCAGCGATTGCGTGTCTCCACACGACACTGCAGTTCGCGTATAGAAGCAAGGCGATACGCTGTTGTGCAGCTGTCCTACGTGACCAGGCGCGCGTCTCTGATCGGTGCAGCGTCAAGGATCCGGGAATAAATTCCAAGGAGGAGAGAGTCGGCGACGGTGATTCACGCTGGTGCAGCGGTGCTAGAACCCTCCCCATGACTCCAACTCCAGTCATAGGCTCATCGCTCATGGCTCCCTCTCCCACCTTGGTGGTCTGATCCACGCCACGAGCTGTTCATAACCCGATCTTAATCCGAATTTTTAAACCTACTTTATCCCAATCCAACATTTTTTACAAGGCAACTCAGCCTGATCTAATTCCAGTTTGCTCTTTTAACTCGTTTTCACTCATCCGAAACCAATTCGATTAAGAACCCACCCTATTTAGCTTATTTGAATTCAACCATTCGCACCCCTATATTTATCGGTGGAACAGTACATTTCTTGGCAATTAAATAAAGAAAGTTGCTTACGTATTGAAAATCATGCCATCATGTTAACTTTTGCAACGATATCACTTTAGAAGAAAAAAAAATTAAGGATGCCAATGGCTGTTAGCAATAATACAGGTACGGAGATCATTATTGTCCGACAGGGGCTCCCTAGGATACTCTCAATACTTCACCATATGCAATATTCATAAAATTAATTAGCTATTCGCATAAGATAAGATATAATATAGTAAAGAGTTAAAGAAGAGAGAGATAGTGTCTTGCATAAACATAAAAACCAACAAAAAGATATGGCTAAAACATGCATTGAGAAGTAGAGTAGCGTCCACAACATTAGGGCGTCTCCAACAGCTGGCTATTTAGTTAGCTAGATCTGATGTGGCAAGGAAAAAGTAGGAGAGAGAGTAGTCACTAGCGACGAGCAAATAGCTGATCTATTTCACGTAGTCCAAGAACATGAGAGAGGAGCATGTGGGTCCAACAGTATAAAATAGTCTTTGCTTTTGTCTCTCACCTCCACGTCAGCTGACTATATAGCTAGTACTAGCTATTACCATTGCGGACGCCCCACCTAATAGATGTGTGAGGGAGAGAGAAGATCGAGAGAGAAAAGGAATATCTATTGGCTGAGCTTACCAATCATACCCTTCATATTAGCGGGGGGATTCCCGGCCAGGCGAGGCGGCCACGTCGCCCCTGCGCGCGCTGCTCCCGGCGCGTGGCCGCCGAATTCCCGTACGGTCGGGGGAGCCGTTTTGCAAAAAAGCCCCTGCGTTTTTCGGAAATTACGTAAAGGCCCTCGGTTCTCGCGAAAAGGTCCCTACAGTTTTTTTAGCCCCTCCACTTTGCAGGATAGCCCCTCGCGGTTTTTTAAATTACGTACAGGTCCTCGCTTTTTTACAAAAAAGATCTTTGACTTTTCCGAAAATACACATGTGCCCTCGGTTTTTTACGAAAAAGACCTTTGACTTTTCCGAAATACACATGTACCCTCGTTTTTTTTAAAAAAACATCACGAATTATCGCCTCTTTTACTTCGGTACACACGGTGGCTGGCGCGGCGTGACGCCGCGCCTATGAGGCTAGTAGATATTATACATTGAATAGGCTATGTCTAACGCTATTTTAGGTGATGTGGAGCTCTATAGACAAGGTTTACCAATAGATATAAGGCACTGATAGTGCCTTTAGGCAGCTGCAATTATTGATCAAAAGTATACTTTTCAACCTCTTGATTTACAATTTTATTCACAAGCACTTAGCCGCCTTTCTAACAATCATATTAATCAGATTAGGCAGAGGAAGTCACCTCGGTGGTTACTTTCAGATTCCTTCATTCAGTGTGTTGGGAAAATGTGGGGCCTGTTTGGCAACGGCTGCGGCTTATGACTTTTGGCTGAAATTTTTGAATTTTAGCTGTTTACGGTAGAGATTACAGAGAGATAGATACTCATTTGCGATTTTGGATAGTACAGATGTTAGGCTTTTAACGTGTACATCGTTTAACTTGTAGACCCCGTCTTGAGAAAATACTCCGTTTGAAAGTTAGGTACTGTAGCAAAAGCTAAAAGCCGCCAGCTTCGGAGAAAAAGAACATGCCCATGGATCCTCCGTGCCCCTACCTCCTGTGCACCATTTCACTACCAGTAGGATCAGCTATCAGGGAAATAAATTTAATGGAAGTGGAGCCAGGACAAAACAAAAAAAAACCCAATCAATCAAGCAAAGTTACCTATATAAAGATAGAGATACACGAAAGGATTAGATATTAGATTATTATCTTGTACTAAATTCGTGTATAGATTAAGCATTCAAAAGTTTTGAAAGATTGAGAGAACTGTAAGAGAGCGACAATCTCTTGTATTATTTTGAGATTGTGCTTAAGAAATTTGCGATCAGTTTCGTCAAATCTTTTTTTTCTTATCATGATTACTTCAACGTTGTTATTTTGATTTTCTCTACAAGATTTATCTTCTTCGTTCTTAATACCATATATGTCTATGCCGTATCTTATAAATTTTGATCTAATTTGAAGGTTGCTATGTATAAGGAGTATCAGAAGGTAACATTAGTGTATCAATTATAGGAGAAGGCAAAGCAACCGAGGTGGAGGGCGAACCGGCGAAGGCATTTGTTGGAGGGTTAGACTCACGATTTCGTTCACGCCCTTAGTTAGTACCTGGTGGTATGGCGCATCCAGGTGCAGAGGTTCCCATCAATCT
The DNA here is from genome assembly GCA_036346575.1 of Dendrocalamus sinicus. Classification (NCBI taxonomy): domain Eukaryota; kingdom Viridiplantae; phylum Streptophyta; class Magnoliopsida; order Poales; family Poaceae; genus Dendrocalamus; species Dendrocalamus sinicus. The sequence goes on along the minus strand of CM070648.1, from coordinate 50,095,641 downwards.
TTTGTCTGCTGCTTTCTCCCAAACCACGGGATAACATAATCAAGAGGACACATCCAATTTGACGTTTGTTCCGGGCCCCACCGGACGGCAGCCGTGCAGCAGCATCAGCGGTGACGTCAAAGCTCCTTCATTCATCTGCTGCTCACTTGTCACTATGCAAGCATATATACACTCATCAGGCCCTCTTGATTTGCTCAGCGCCTTCCCATTCCCAAATTCCTTCAGCTCTAACTTGCGAGCACACCACAGTCAGCCCCGCCATAAGCCATTGCAAACATGCAACAGCACGACGCTGCCGAGGACGTCGTCATCGCCGGCGCCGGCCTGGCCGGCCTCGCGGTGGCTCTCGGACTCCACAGGTACGCCTGCAGCCACGTCCATGGAGCTTCATACGCGTGCATGTCTGCATGGTGTGATCAGTTGAATCATCTGTGTTTCTTATGCTCTCGGATTGCTTGGTGGACGCGACCACGTCCAACTACGGGGAACTGCAGGAAAGGCGTGAGGAGCGTGGTGCTCGAGTCGTCGCCGACGCTGCGGACGTCCGGGTTCGCGTTCGTAACGTGGACGAATGCCTTCCGCGCGCTTGATGCCCTTGGAATAGGCGACAGGATGAGGAGTCAACATCTGAAGATTCAGGGGTACAGCTATAGTCACACGACATTTTATGATCTTCCTGTTCGACGTACTTCGTAGTACTTCCGGATAAAAACCATGCTTTGCACGTCGAAGTTTCCTAAAAAAATAACTTTAATCCTTAATTTCTATTACAATGTATTTATAAAATCTAATAATATTATAATATTATTAAAATATTTTTAAATATAATCTACACACTACACATATAATTTTTATGCATCAAATATAAATATTAAAAAAATTGTTAGCCAAAATTTCAAAGGCTTTGATGTAACTATACCAAAACGACGCGTATTTGTGACTGTAGTAGAGATTTGTTAAACCTACGTGTAGTTACACCACCGATCATCACCTTTGGATGGACTTTGCTAACTTTGAGATCCGTGCACTATCAACAAGAGTATACAATTTGATCACCATCTGTGGACTGGGAATTGCCCCATAGACACTTTTTTATTCAGCTAGGCTTCGTGCAAATCGGAAAGGTGCACGTGCTCTCTTCACTCTTGCTCCGAGGCAATAACCCAACAAACATTTCTATTTTGAAAAGTTTATCCTAATAAACTGTTTTGAGAAGATAGTAAAAAAACCGTCTTACTTATTTATTTAAAAAAACATAAGATATAAACTGAAAAAACCGGCCCTCAACTCCAGAGTCCTCGGCAAGTCATGTCCGTTTGTGCTTCCTGATCTATACCAGAAAAGTTAGTGTAGACTTAGCATGTGTGGTCGATAATTTAGCATCCGATGAGATGATGTGCCTGGTTTTCCTCCTTGATGGTAGGTTGCGTGTCATGTCTTCGTCTACTGGGGAAGTAGCGCAAGAAATGGATCTCAGGGTGCAAGGAAAACGGTGAGATCTCCACCATCTCAATTCAGGACTTGCTTACACGCCCCGAAGGCCTGAACAACTCTGCTCTTCTCTCTCTCTCTCTGAGATGAAATTCATTCTTGCACAATTTGCAGCGATCTGAATTTGAGCGTATCCTACAATGCTTTACTCCTTGATGCAGGGGACCCCATGAAACCCGCTGCGTGATGCGTAACGTGCTGCTTCAGGCCCTGGAGGAAGAGTTGCCAAGAGGCACCATTCGTTACTCCTCCAAGATCGTCTCAATCGAGGAAGACGGCCATGCAAAAATCCTCCATCTTGCTGATGGCTCAACTCTTAGAGCAAAGGTAACGCACATAATCTGCTGACGTGTAAGATATGCATTTTCATCCCCGGTCGCTGAACACGTTGTAGGTACTGATCGGGTGTGACGGGATCAACTCAGTGGTGGCGAAATGGCTGGGGCTCGCGAAGCCGTCCGACTCGGGGCGCACCGCCACGCGGGGCCTCGCCAAGTACCCGGACGGCCACGGTTTGGAGCCCAGGTTCCTGCAGTTCGTCGGCCAAGGATTCCGCGCCGGTTTGCTACCCAGCAACGACACCGACGTCTACTGGTTCTTCACGTGGTCTCCTTCCCAGGATGGTTAGGCCCCCCACACACCCTCGATCAAGACGAAGTGACGAGGCTAATCCGATTGTACGGTCAGTTAATCACGACTAATTCTGGGTTTTGTTCCTGTGTCCAGGCAAGGATGTCGACCGGAGTGCGGCCGCGATGAAACAGTTCGTGCTGACCAAGCTGAGGAGCGCCAAGGTCCCTCCCGTGGTGCTGGAAGCGGTCGAGAGGAGCGAGATGAGCGACGTCCTCGCCGCGCCGCTGCGGTTCCGGCCGCCGCTGTCGCTTCTGTTCGCGAGCATCAGCAAGGGGAGCGTGTGCGTCGCCGGCGACGCGCTCCACCCGACGACGCCGGACGTGGCGCAGGGCGCGTGCACGGCCCTGGAGGACGGCGTCGTCCTAGCAAGGTGCCTTGGCGACGCGATGGTCGGCGACGGCGGGAGAGGCGGCGCCCGGGAGGAGTGGGAGAGGATCGAGGCGGGTCTCCGCAAGTACGCCGATATCCGACGGTGGAGGAGCGCCCAGCTGATCGCGACGTCCTACGTGGTGGGCTTCGTGCAGCAGAGTGATAACGCCGTCGTGAGCTTTGTGCGGGACAAGCTGCTGTCCGCGGTGCTCGCCAAGACGCTGCTGATGATGCCGGACTACGACTGCGGCACGCTCTGAAGTCTTAACTCTGAAGCTGGGTTTTTTCCCTACGTCGTTGTCAGGTTTGGACGGGTTGGTGACTCGGTGTCAGTAGGTGTATTTTAGCTCCTGTAATCTTGCTGTTGGCCGTGCTCGATGCTGTTTTTCAGTGGAACAGCACATCTCTTGGCAAATAAATCAAAAGAGTCGCTTACGTATTGAAAATCATGCCAACTTGTTAACTTTTGCGAGAAGTTCTCCTTACAAGAAAAAAAATTAAGGATGCAACTGGCTGTTAGCAATAATACAAGTACGGAGATCATTATTGCTGTTAGTGTAGAAACCAGACACGAGTGATGGGGTGGACGTGTTTAACAGCCCTATTAGTGGAGGAATAATTTTATTCCTCCAACCCTAACCTCCCTGTCTCTTTGCGTTTAGCAGGAACATCCGAAGGATAGTCTTGAGTAGTCATACTTTCTATGCCTCGCGAGGTTGATATTTAGCAAAAATTCAACATGTCCTCATTGTAGTTGTATCCCAAACCGGGTGCCAAATCCATCGTAAGGTCTCAGGCTTAGCCAAAAGTTTGGTATCTGAGTCGCGCCAAGAAAATACTGAGTTGCACTCAGGCAAGCGTAACGAAGTCACGAAAGAAATTCATCTGATTTCCTGGTCATTGGGCCAATTAGTGCACTATGCGGACCCGCCGTGGCAATATGGTGGAGCATGGGAAAAAACTCGGCCTATTAGGTTTGGTGTCTTCATGGGCCATTCGGCCGGCCTGTTTGCTCAGCAGGGGAGGAAAAAAAAGTAGAGCGTCCAACTGCTCCCATTTCCTTCTTGCAGTCGGCAAGCTCATTACTTGCTTCCTCCTAAGAGCCGTCACATCCTCATCTGATTACACAAGTGGTTTAATCGATCCAAGTGAAACGTTATCTAATAGGAACTGGAGTGAGAAAGACTTGTACATATATGATAAGCTAATGATACACTTATATGTGGCAAGCATGGCGATTACTTGCAAGAAAAAGAGAAAACCGGGTCAATGAGAGAGTATTTTTGGTAGTTGACCAAATGTCAAAAACTTCATTAGATCAAAACCACAGTGCTTGAGCAGCACTTGGGAAAACAGCTTAGGTTAAGGAGATGCAGAGAAGATCAGGTGGATCAAAGTCTAAAGATTTAGCGGGTTTGGACTCATGTACTTTGAAAAGTATGCATAAGTTAAATGTGGGTGTAAAACCTATGTTGTATAGGGTTAATGAATTTTCTCAATTATTCTAGTGGATAGTATTTATTTGGGTTAAATGTGAGCTGATTACTCAATTTATTTAATGGGTTGGGGATAGAGACTTGCAAGCTAACCATCATAACTATTTCATTCTTGAGCTCTAGAGTTGGGTTTAAGAGAGAAGAGTGAGTAGTATGATGTGCTCTCTTATTCTTTTTATGGAGTGGCAGTGAAATTTTCATCTTCAAGCAGCAATATAATTATCATTGTTCATCTGTTATGAAGTATTCTTGTATTTGTTGATTTGTTGTTGTTCTTGTTAGTTCTTTGCCTGTTCTCTCCCCTTCTTAATCTTATTGTGTGTCAAGAATGTATAAGTGATGGAGATGACTCATGTAGATCAGATCTCATCCATCTAGATATTGTGGTTTGCAAGATTTTAAAGTTATCTGATTCTTACTTGATTTAGATCCCTTCTTGAGGAATCTTGATATGAGGGTTTTGGTTTCGATTGTTTGGATGGTCTTACTTGCTGTGATATATGAAACCTCATCTAGATCCATCTTGTCTATTCTTAACTCATGAGTAAGTTGTTTCTCAAGTTTTTGATATTTGTCTAGTTTTGATGTAACCTTACATATTTTAAGGAAAATATTGGAACTTTGAATAAAATCCATACAATCCTTGGATAGAATAGATTTTTTGAGACCCTCATAAAGGTGTGTGCATAGTTTGACATCATTTGATTATGGATTTTGAAGTTTGTACCAAAAAGGCTTGAGCTGATTTTCTATTTTAGAAATAGGGGAGAGGTCAGACCGGCCGCTGGTTAGACCGATAGTTTATGGCCGGTTAGACCACACCTCCACTGGTGGTCAAACTAGTTAGGTGCTGAATATATAGATCTTTGCTGTTTTGGGGGTTGCCGGAAGAAATATTACTTGCAGAAAGAATTTGAGAAGTCATAATTCACTCCCTCTGTTATCATTATCAGTCCTATATAATCTAAATTTGATGACTCTAATAGTCATTTGAGTAAAGATTTTAAATAACGTTAGGGAAAAAAGTTTGAACAATTATTTACCCCTCAAGCATCCGGCATGTTGTGTTGCCTATCAATCCAAATTGGCTTTCTCTTTGAGCATCTTTTCCGGACTGTTTTTTTCCTTTAGGCGTGCACCGCTCAAAAATTCCTTTGATGCTTCAGGAATCACTTGAGCATTCACATCCCTCATCAGGTTTACTTTGACATGCATTCATTCGGCCTTCAACTTGCTTACTAAGGCTATCGAGCGCATTCTCAGTTAAAATACAACATTCTTCAGAGCTGGCTGCTTGAGTGGCCAAATTGACAATTTTGTGCGAGAGAAATTTGTAGCGGATAACGGCATCCAACACCGGATTTTCAATAACATTCCTTCCCCGACTGTCCTAAATAGTTCCACACCGCGCTTCTCTAGTCCATCGCTTCACAATGTAGTGTGCCGGTTTGATCCTCATTGGAAGCTGCATTGGTCTGGTTTTCTTCCTGGTTTGATCCTGCATTGATCTGGTTTTCCATTGAAACTTGTCCCCGGCAAATGAAACTGAAGATAATTGATGAGGAGTTGCTGCTGCCGGTCTTTGGCTTTCCGCGCGGCACGCTCGTCTCGTGCGACTAGCGATGATCAATGGATGGGTTGTTCTTGCTGCCGGGCGTCCGCGCGGCACGCTCGTCTCCTACGACAGAAGACGATCGATGGGTTGTTCTTGCTGCCGGGCTTGCGCACAACAAGCTCGTCTGCCTCCTCGCAGAATTCCTTTTTCTGGAATTACTAGCATATATTTCGTTCGGAATAGATAACAGAAGGGCAAGCGATCCCTTATTTTGGCGCCAAAGCTGATTCACCTGGTGGTTTTCCCTCCAAATCATTCATTAATCTCTACTACTTAAAAAAGTGACTTAGTGGTAGTCGGTGCGTTCTTCTTTCAGCTCTCCACAACCGTCCATTCTTCCTCAACTCTCCACAGCCATCCAATTTTACGATGCTCCCTCCCACGCACGTAGGCTCCTCCCTAACCGCTTCCCACGACTAGAAAAATGTCCCTCTCCATCTCTACTCCCCTCTCCGCCCTCTCTCTCATCATTCTTAGATCTCTCGCCCTTTTTGTCTCTTAATCGCTCCTCCTCCTCCTACCTCTCTCCCTCGTCATCGCATTCTGCCTCTTGCCCCTCCCAGATCTCACCAACTCCCTCCACGCCAGCGTTCTTGCCTCTCTTAGTATATGTGGTTCTTGAAGCGGTTGCTATCGTCTCTGGTCGGGAGGAGCCGAATCCACCGGCTCCGTGGGGCGGGCTGCTGTGATGGGTGGTATCGTTTCTTGATCTGTCTGGACCTCGGATCCACCGCAAAGGTGGTGCCTTTGTGGGGTTCTCAGCACCATGGAGGAGGGTTTGACGCGTTGGCTATGGGGTTCTTGGGTTGGATTGCTCGGAGGAGACTTCAAGGAAGGGCGCGGGGCGGTGACATGCGGAGGCAGGCACCGAAGTTTCAACGCCAGTCGCGGTGGCAGCTGCCGGGATGGATCTGGTGGCTCGTCGAGATCTTTCTCGTGGTCAGGCACCTGAATGCCTGTGCGTTGATCCTCCTACAGGTGCAGACCATACCCACTCGATCTATAGATCGAAGATTTCTAGCAATCCTCCGCTAATCGCGTGCTATGTTCCTGTGTAGCATCTCCTCTTTTTCTCCGCAGCCTTGATGCGACTACGAGGCGAAGCCCCAAGCAACAATGCTCCGAGGCCATTGTCCCCGCCCCTTCAAGTCTGGAACCGATGTCCGATGTATGCCTTCTTCTCTCATTCCTGCTGGTGTACCCTCGATTTCCATTGGTATATTGCCTCTACTCCTCTGATCCACCTCATATGGCCAGCATTGTCGTAGCCACAGTGGTCGATTGTCGTAGCTATAGTGGAAGGGAGGCAAGGGATCAAACCTTGGTCTAATCCTTGCTTGCTTTATTCATATACTATCTTCTCCTTTAAATAGAGAAGGCATTATGATGCGGATACGCTTATGTTTTACGCTTTTCAGTTAAATTTATTATTTAACTGGAAAGAATTATCGAGCCGCATTAAATATTATCAGGTGAACTTGTCCTGAGGCGAATTTAATTTTAATTTATATGAGACATGTTTACTATCTTACAAGAGTGTTTTGTGTAATTTCAGGATGCCACTCAGAATAAAATTATTGTGCTGTCTAGCAGAAGAAACACGAACTATCCGTGCATAAGGAAATAAGAAAAAAAAAAGGCCGGCCCAAGTCCTAATGCGTGTGTGGAAGGAGACTCTAAGGGCCTGTTCTTTTCCTCCGAAGCTGATGGCTTTTGGCTTTTGCTACAGTACCTAACTTTCAAACGGAGTATTTTCTTAAGATGGGGTCTACAAGTTAAATAATGTACACGGTAAAAGCCCAACATCTGTACCATCCAAAATCGCAAGTGAGTATCTATCTCTCCATAATCTGTACCGTAAACAGTCAAATTCAAAAATTTCAGCCAAAAGTCATAAGCCGCAGCTGTTGCCAAACAGGCCCTAAGACAGCCGCCATATATATATGCATGCGTGGACGAGATATCGGGGAGGAGGGATGACTAGAAAACAATGGAGACATCCATGCGTGACGAGAAGTTAGAAACAGAGTGCCATGACTAGATAATTGAAATGGAGTTTTGTGCATGAATTTGTTCTTTTGGATAGCCAATCAAATCCAATAGAAAATTTAAGAGTTCTTGTAAATTGATATCGTTCAACCTTTCCGCTAAAAATTGGGAGCGCGATAGAGCTTTCGCTTAGTGGTCGTAAAGTCCGACACGTGTGATCTTACGAATTAAAGAGCGTTCGTTCTTGCATTGACAACGGAGGATCGCTACGATTCGAGAGGCTGCACGTGAGTATCCAATTCTACGTCGAGAAGATCGGACGACCCCGTAAATCAAACCAAATTGCAAAGGAAAGGGGTCCGAAGGATCCAACTAATCTGATCTTATGGATCTTACCTAAGAAAGGAAATATCTAAACCTTCCTAATTTGCAAATCTTGCTAATTAAATCCTAACCTTCCACCTCTAGGGCCAACTACTTCTTGGTATTGGTCTTGTGGCGTCGGCTATAAACCTGGCCCCACATGACATCTTCATACCTGAATATTCAAATCACCCTAGTAAGAAAATATTACCATGGTGTTTGCAAGAGGAAAAAAAATCATGTGATAAACCAATGAAATAACCACAGTCATTCAGTTATGACTTTATCTACCACTTTATTTACAAGAACACTGCCTATGGAGCTTGTAGCGACCCTTGTAAGTTTATGAGAAACAATCATGCCCACTTCTGAGGAAACCTCAACATGGTATTTAAAAACAAACAAAAGGCAGCAATACGTAACTAACAGAAAGCAAGGCCAGCAGCTAATCCGGCTGCATTGACATCAATATTCCACACCAAGATTTACCATCTCAATTGAAGACTGCGAGGATTTTCATCAATCTTGGAACTCACTGGACACTGGGTTACCCTACCTAGGGCAACACGCATCTCGATTCCGTGCAATATCTCTGGGTTTGATTCATAAAGAAAGCCACAAAAGAAAGTTTGTCCAAAACATCTCAAATTCTATTTCGAGTTAACTGAGAGCTGCATATTACCATATGGTCTCTTAGTTTCCAAATGAAATACTGATATATGAGTTCTCTGCAAACTAGAAAAAAAAATCCTGAGTCATTTTCAGACGCTTCCGTTCATTGTAGTTATATTCTTCATCATTTTAAGAGCTTCATAAGCTTCAGTGGGCCTAATCATAATAAGGTGATGTGTTGAATTAGAAGCTTAGTCTTTGCAACAGCAACACTAAGTTTGATCGAATTGCTGCAACACTCTCCAAATTTATGACTATATGCTAATTCAATATAGAATCCATTGGAACGTTGCAATTCATACGTCATTGTTGAGCAAATTTTCCTCTCTTACAGTGCCATACACAGGTCTCACAAAGATCACCTTCAGTTATTCTTTCCTAGTGGCGCCTTTAACATAATTCACGTTTGGACAGCACAAAGCAAGAATCAAGAACAAAGCTTGCATAGCATTCCCTCTGAACTACCCAAAAAAATTCATGTGCGCTGGCTTTGCCTTCCGCCATGCCAAGCGAAGCGCCTGCCGATACCTCCTCTTAGCAAATTACAGCGGCAGAACAGCAGAAAAAGGAAATTTTCACCTTGTTACAAAGCTCACTATTTCATCCATCCTCCATCTATGGTATCTTAACAAGAAAGAAGCTTGCGTTGAAACCAGGCAAGGCACAGCATGCTACTCAATCTAAAATAGAAGATTGCAGAGAATGAATTATTAACGAGGCGCAATTAATTGCGGCAAGCACCAGCCGCGACCCTATCTTAGCAATCTTATATTTCTGAACCAAACATTGCAATCTTTAGATGAAGAAGCAAAAATGTAACGCCCCTGTTTTTAGGAACAAGAACATCGTTATCTTCTGTAACAGTCTAGGAATTCAATTATAAACAATAGTAGCATTATGCCTGCTTATGAATATTACAAAGTTAGCTTGATTAAAATAAAGACCTAACGGTTAACTTTAGAAATTTTTAATGGGCGTCCAAGTCTAAAACTTAACTTACATACAGAAAAACCGAAGAAAACTCTCACAGGAACGCTTGAATGCGATCGTAACACTAACACGAAAACTTGAAGTATTCTTTCTTCTTCTAGCATTTGTTGTGGTGGAAATATAGCAAGATTGAGTACAACCAACAGTGCTCAGCAAGTCCTTATAGTAGAATGTATTTATAGGGCTATCTTCTATACGCAAGGTTAAATCCAAGACAATTTTAGACCAAAGATCCATCAATCTTATGATCATCTAGTTGGTACCTCCTATTCCAAGATAACAACAATGATCTAGTAGTATATTATGTTTGACAAATGACAACAAGGCCTCTCTGGTCTTTGCTTATATGTTTGCTATCTATGGCATTCTGTGCTTAACCTTATGATCATCTAGTTAGTACCTCCTAATCCAAGATAACAAATGACAACAAGACTGGAAGCATCAAGAACTTACATTACCTCCTCCAGTAACAATAATCCTTTCACCCTATAATATAAATTCTTATTCTTGAAAAACGTCGTCACACAATATAAATCTATTATGGAGATAAAATATATGGTTATTGCAATATTTTCACCATATACCCTTAGTTTAATGCTAAAAAAGTGGATGAGTAGTTTGTAGTTTTAGCATGTCATTTAATAGAGGCATACATGGTTCAATAGCATTAAATTTTTCTTAGATTTAGTATTTCCTTGTTTGTACGTGGTGGCAGGGGCAGGCCCAGCAGGTAGTCCATATAGGCCCAGGACTACCCTGCAACAGTGCAGCCCATGAGCCCAAAAACTCCCGTGCCCTAACCCCACGGCTCCACCAGGCGCCAGGCGCCAGGCGCCCATCGCCCCATCCGCCTCCGCTCCGCCGGCGCCCATCCGCCTCCGCCTCGGCACCTCCGCCTCTCCACCTCGGCCTCGCCTCGGCCTCGCCTCGCCGGCGCGAGGGCGGCGCGCACCGGCCCGCTGACGCCTCCGCCTCGGCGCCTCGGCCTCGCCTCTCGCTGACCGCCTCGCTCGCCTCGGTCTCGCCTGCTGCCGGCGCGAGGCGGCGCGCACGGCTTGCTCCCGTCGGCTTGCTGTGCCTTCACCTCCCTGGCCTTGCTCCCGTCGGCGGTCGGCTTGCTGTGCCTTCACCTCCCTGGCCTTCGGCTCCACGCGGTGGCTCAGTGGCTGGTTTCTCTGTGGACTGTGGTGTTGGGGCTGACTAAGTGACTGGAGAGTGTTGGGGGATTGGCTGACTGTGCTCTGATTTTGGCCGTGAGAGTTTGCTGGCTGGCGGTGCTATCTGGGAAGAGAGGCTCTGGCCGTGTGCTGAACTGCTGATTGTGAATTTGTGGTATATAAGATGTTTCTACTTATTTGTACTGTTAGACTAAATATTTTACATGCTCGGCATTCAACCCCTCCGATTCATTTGCCTCTTTTGATGCACAAAAAATACTTAGACTTGCAAGTTTTTATCCCAAAGACATTGCAAGCTCTGATCTCATGAAACTTGAACTCCAACTTGATACATATATTGATGATATGAGATAGGATGATAGATTCAAAGGCCTGAACAATCTTGGTGAGCTCTCTATTAAGCTTGTTGAAACAAAGAAGTATGATCTTTATGATTTGGTGTATTTGCTCCTCAAATTGGTATTGATCTTACCGGTGGCAACAGCAACTGTTGAAAGAGTATTCTCTGCAATGTGTCTAGTGAAGAATAAGATGAGAAATAGAATGGGTGATCAGTTATTGAATGATTGTTTGATCACTTTTATTGAGCGTGATATCTTCTCCAATGTCGGCGAGGATGACATAGTTCACACTTTCATGGCCATGAAGAAGCGGAAAGCAAAAGCCTTAAACTAGTGTTGCAATATTCTATTTATGTAAGACCTTTTATTACATTTGAACAATTTATATTATCAGTTATGCAAATTTCGAATTTATTTGTTGAACTTAAGGTATTATGAGATCTTTTAGATATATTATGTTTTTTACCGAATCGTTTACCGATTTTTTGTATTAGATTATATCAATATTGGATAATAATTTTTTAGTTAGGCATACCCTGGATTCAAATCCTGGATCCGCCACTGCGTGGTGGGCTATAGATTTATATTACGGGACGATGGATTATTAATCTAGTAACAATTCCATATTAGTAACAAGCTATTAGGATTGCCCCGATGCTCTACAGTCGTAACAGTGGTAGATTTATAGTTACGTACAGAACAAAAACTCGTACTAGCGACCGCAGTGAACGCCAGCGGTAACACGAGAGGGGCTGTTCCGTCGTTTGACGCGGTTGGCTGGGTGCACCGAGCGGCGCCGTTTTTCCGGCCGAGGTTGAGCGCGACGGGCATCGGTCGGTGTCGCTGTGTATCGCCTGCCGTGCAAATTACCGTGTATCATGATCATTATGCCTGTCTTCTGTAACGCCCCCATTTCTGGGGGACGGTACGGAACGTCGTAACAGTACAAGATGAACAGTTACGACGTTCGTAGTTACGAACGATTATCACACCAGTACAAACTTACAGCGAAAGATCCAACTATTACAATATAAAGTAGCATTATAGTACACAGCGGCGCATAAGCCCATACTACAACACATTACACAGAATCAACGGCCTGAGCGTAAGCTAAAACTTAAGACCAATCCTCATCAGAGTAGATTGGTTCTTCGGGTGCTTCCTCCTCAGCAGGCTCTTCTTGATAGTATTGATCTTCTGGAAAAATTTGTTTAGCAAGTAATGAGTACCACCGTACCCAGCAAGTTACAGGGGTAAACCCTATTTTATTATATGCAAGGATATTCAAGGGACGGGAATATATTTGTTTTATTATATTTGGTGGATGCAGTTTTATTTGCAAACAAATAAAATTTTAAAACATTTGCTCCTAAAATCAGGGGTTTATTATGTAAAGTTCATCATTAAACACCTTAAAATCATCATAACTTCTACTTATGCCTCATTGTTGGAATCACCCAATTAACATAGCTTCATTAACCGAAGCACGGCGTATTCGAATACCATTTATTTTACTCGCAGAGTTGCCCAACTTTTCCCACACGATCCCTTAGCTCCCGCGACAGAGTTAAGAAAGCCAGGTCGTTTCACTGCTCAATCCTTTATATAGACTCTACCCGGTAGCAACACTCAGTCACGGCCACACATAATATCACAACTTCTTCCTGCCGTTTTAAGTGTCTACTACCGTTGTTAGGTACCCAAAGATACCTAACTCCCAAAGATCCTATCATCTCATCCTATAGAGTTTTCAATTGAATGGAGCAGCTACTAAACCCGTGTTGACAAGTCAACCCCGTGGTTTGAGCGATCACTATGTAATTTATTTGGCACAAGGTTCTTGTCCTTATATTTTCACCGAGGCACTCAACCACGCTTCCCCGTGCTCAACAAAGACCAACCACCACCAACCAAGCCAGCCTCCATCCCGGTGTAAGCGGTGGCGAAGTCCGCCGCACTGATTCCCACAACTCCTTTACCGGGTCCAACCTTAAGATCAAGCGGTGGCGAAGTCCGCACGGATTCCCACAACACCTTCATCCTAAGTCCAATCCTAGGGTCAAGCGGTGGGCGAAGTCCGTCGCACGGATTCCCACAACACCTTCACCCTAGGTGATGTTCATTTTTAAATTCTAATGGCCTGCAGCCAAAGTCACTTAGTAGTGTAAAATGTTGATTGAGGTGACATTATATACATTGGTACAATATTGAGCTTATTACTAAGGTTGTCAAGGTGAATATGGCCATCAATCAAGACAGGGCATTTTTCAGTGGTGGGATTAACTAGATATCATGTCATTCTAACCATTTGTTTTAAACAAGTAGCAGTTAACAAATAATACTAATGAAAGTATTGTATGTAAATACTTTAAATGTTATAGGATTCAAAATGCTCAAAACATGTAACTTGCCTTGTCGATCGTGTATCTCTACTAAGTCATAAATCTGAAATGTTGGTTCTGGCTCTTGAACTGCAACTTGGGCGTCTTCGGGAACTAACGCAAACATAAAAATAACACAGCATAAGCCACATGAAATAACAATACAATTAACTAACCTGACTCTAAAATATTCTAATTAAAGAGAAACAACTACACAAAATATTCAACAACCATGTGGATAATACTAGAATGCGATTTTTGACATAATTATAAATTTATTATTATTATGATTATGGGAGTTAAATAATTTTGACCTAGAATAGAAAAGAGGAAATAAACATTTATAAAATTTGAATTTACTGGAATGGATAGCATATTGGAACTTAGGAGATAAAATGGGTCAAAATAATGTATTTTTGTTATTCTTGGGATTTCTGGATTTTTTTAGAACTTTTGAGGCTTTTTCTAGACTTTTCGGAAATTCCTACAATAACTAAAATAGCTAAACACAGTGTTGGGCTCGACCGATCAACAGTGTGGCCCGGCCTTCTTTCTCGCGCGGGGGAAAAAGTCGGCGGCCGCCTCCTACTCGCGCGACCGAACGGTCCACGGCCACGCGCGCATGCGCAGCGAAGCCCAGCCACGACGCGCGCTCCGGCCGATGGTCGACACGCCGCCACGACGACGGCGCGAGGACGCGCGAGGCGCTCGGATGAGGCGGTTACGCCATCTACGCCGGGTTTAAAAGTAGATGAAGCGTTCGGATGGCTCGGGGCGGACGACGGCGATGGCGCCACGTTGCCGGGTCGTCTTCAACCTCCCGACGACGCCCGGCGGTGAAACAGCGCGCCACCGCTACCGAGCGCGCGCTCGAGAGACTTCGGAAAAAACTTATACAGGAGGGTGCGGCTACAGTCGGGATTCCACCGGTGGATTAATGGAGAGAGGAGGATGAATGGCTACGGTCACGGGCATTGGGAAGACAACGGCCCCACCGTGGTGATCATGAGTTCCAGAGGGATACAATCAAATCGGCCGCGTTTTACCATCTACGGGACCTAAGGATCATGCTAGAGGTGGTGCTTTAGCTCGGGATGGCTCATTTAGCTCGCCACGGTGAGGTCCTTAGGATCAAGGTGAGCTCCGACGACAGAGCAATCGGCTAATGCTATTGAACAATTGAAGACGCCACTATGATTAGCATCTAACAAGGATCATAACACAGCAAGGAATCGAAAAATAATAGACGAAATCATAAGATGGCATCTAGGTTACCCGGCTCGTGGCTTCCAATTGCCGGCAGTCGGGCGATGAGGAAGCAATCGGTTGCTCGGGAGACGCACGGGGTTGCTAGAAGAGGTTCCATGGTGTTCACACGGTTATATAGCCAGCGAATGACGACGCCACGGTGAGGTGTCCTCGCTGCGTTCTTCTCACGCGAATGGAGGAATGAACCGAGCTTCTTCGGGATATGGGAGAGGAGGTGTTGCTCCTCCTCCGCAACACTTGGTGGTGATTTGACTCGTGAGAGGCGGGAACAGGAAGTAGGGGATGGCGTGGCTACGGGAAGGAGTAGGCACGCTGCGGCGCCTCGGCGAAGGGAAGAACGGACGGCGTTACCGATCGGTAGGGCCGCGGTGCAGAGGTGACGCAAGACGAGCTAATCATGGCGCCGCAATCCTTCGCGGGAGGCGACGACGCGTCTTCTGCCGCAGCCGGAAGACGCCGAGGAGGCGCTGCGCACGGCGACGCCGAGGAAAGAAGATGGCGCCAGGGAAGGGAAACGCCAAGGAGGGGAGAAGGCGCATTGCCAAATAAGGAAAACGGTTTTCCATTAAAAATTGCCAAATTGGGTAAAAGTTTGAATTCAAATACTATTTACAAAATTTCAAAAATTGGCTTGAATTTCAGGGTTGTTTCATCTTCTTTGTGCCTAGTGTGCCGGGTGTGCGTGCATCTCTCTCGTCTTTCCCAGCTTCGGTAGCTAAAACGACGTGAAAGTCGAAACTGGTGTCGCACCGAAGTGACCGAAATATTTTGTACGGCCCAGGATTGTGCGTGGATCGGCAATTGGCACCACCCGAGACACCGGAGGAGGCAGGCAGGCAGGGGGTCCACGGCGACGGCGGCGACGCCCGTCCACCACCATTGGCGCACGCAAATGCGCACTCGTGCTGGTGCCGGCGCACGCACACGTCCACTGCATAAAGCGAATATGCATTCGCGGACAAAAGTGCCACCAAGGGGGGGCCCAAGGGGCTATTCCCGTAAATTAAACAAAATAAAGAGTTTATTTTTTTTTGTGCTACCTCTGGTAGCTTTTGACAATCGGCGGCTGATAGTTTTTGTCTATATTTTTTGAGATGATGAAATATCAACATAAATAATGTATAAAACTTTAGACTCAAGAGACTATTTACAGAATCAACTTTGAAAAAGCACTTGAAGAAACTGCCCAAACGGCTGATGTCAGAAGCCAAAAAAATGATCCAACGTGCTAGTCTTGCTGCTCCTCCTACCACCTAACAATGGGTCTGTTTGGCAAAACGGTTTATGTGGCTTTAGCTTCGCTATAGCATTAGCAACTAACTTTCAAACGGAATATCTTTTAAGACATGATCTAATAGTTTATTATAATATGTATTATACTAACTTTATTTATATCGACCAAAATCGTACATAACTATCTCTCTGTATTCTCTCATATTAATAGGTAAAATTTAAAAATTTTAATTATAAATTATAAACCTCAACTATAAATAATAAGTCTGAGCCACGTAAAAAGGCTCAACAATTATTCCAACCGCCAACTCACGGGAGCTTTGGCCCCTGGCAATGGCAGCCTTAATCCATTTCTAACGCCAAAACTACCCACGCTACACACAACCGAACAACCAGTGGGTACTGGGCAGCCCATTTGTCAGTGACACATGAAGGATACCTTTGAGTAGATAATCATACCACACAAGCCCCAAGAAACTAAACTAATCCTTTGTCGATGATGATTACCCTGAAGTAGGAGTAGAGTACTGCTGCTGCCCCGACCTGACTGAGAACGTGCGCCCAAACGCTGAACTGGTGGCCGATGCACCGGCAGCACAACACACTGACCCAAAACTGCTCGAGTAAATACAAGGAGGGCATTTCCAAACAGGGATGGCTTTCAGAAGCTAGAAAACTGTTTAAGCCCTGATCGGCAGGGCATAAGTTGGTCGGTTTTTAGCAACCATTATAGTACCTAACTTTTAAACAGAGTATTTTCTCAAAACGGAGTCTACAAATTAAACGTAGTACACGTTAAAGGTCCAACATCTATACCAGCAAAAATCGCAAGTAAGTATCGATCTCTCCGTAATCTGTATCGTAAACAGCCAAAAATTTAAAAATTTCAGCTAAAAGCCATAAGTCGCAGCAAAAAAGAACAGGCCCTAAGCCTACCTGTTATCTTTTTAACATAGTTTTTTCTTTTCTTTCTTTTATACTATTTACAAGATACAATAATTTTTTATTTTTATTTTTAATTAAATATTGAAAAAACAAATAACAGTTACGTGCCATTCCAAGGAAACCAACTGCCAAAAATGGTAGCATTTTGGAACACGGCCTCGACATGCGGGAAAGCGGAGAGCGGTGTCAGTGGAGAAGTGAACCAGTTTAAGGGGTGTTTAGTTTGATAATGATTTATAAATTTTTCACTGTAGCTGCTTATATTTTGTAACTTATTTAATGTATTAAATTTTTTAAAAAATTGAAAATAAAAAACAGATTAGTTATAATACGAAGAAATACGAGAAAAAAAAGATAAAAAACCTTCAGAAAAACTAAAAAACTAGAAAAAACAAAATTAAAAATAGTAAATTAAAAGGCAAAAGCTGACAAAAGAGTCTCTCGTAAAGTCGTAATAGCGAAGCAACCGACGAGAGAACTGCGCTGCGCATCCCCCGTCCGTCGCCTCAGCCTCTCCACGCCCCACTCTCCCTTCCACTTGCAGGCATTGCCTACTCTCTCACTCCAGTTCTCTTCTCGTTCGGCGGCGCAGCTCGAGAGAGATAGGCCGGAGAGGCTCAGCCGCTCGCCCCACAGCTCTGCATATCTCGAATTCCGCCACTCCGAGCACCTGTTGCTTGCTGAGGCGGCGGAGCCCGCAGGAGGTAAAAGAGGAAACATGCTTTCCAGAATTTTTAGCAGCATTTTGCCATGTCCGGCGGAAATTGTTTGGCAGTAGCAAAAAAAAACCCATCTTGATTTTCTTCCTCGCAGGCAAGAAAAGGGAAGAAATAAAAGGGGAACGGAAATAGTAAGGCGAGGAAGGGGTGACAAGGAGTGCTGCTGCTGTACTGTGCTTTCTTAGAGTCTCGAGTCGAAAGCGAGATTCTTGCAAGGCGCAGAAGCCGAATCGTATGGCTCGGGGGGCGAGGCATCATGATGCGTAGAATTGGCTGGGTCTCTATGATCTTTGTTCTACACGCCAATTAATCCAGGCGCATTTCGTTCTTTGCACGGTCTAGCCAAGAAATCTAGTGATTTGTGAGAAGAAATCAAAGATAGCAATGGCGTCGTGGGAGAACCTGGGGGAGATATCCAGCATCGCGCAGCTGACGGGGCTGGACGCGGTGCGGCTCATCTCCATGATCGTCAAGGCGGCGTCCATGGCGCGGATGCACAAGCGCAACTGCCGCCGATTCGCAAAGCACCTCAAGCTCATCGGCGGCCTGCTTGAGCAGCTCCGGGTGTCGGAGCTCAAGAAGTACCCGGAGACGCGCGAGCCGCTGGAGCAGCTCGAGGACGCGCTCCGCCGCGCCTACGTGCTCGTCAACTCGTGCCAGGACCGCTCCTACCTCTACCTCCTCGCCATGGGCTGGAACATCGTCTACCAGTTCCGCAAGGCGCAGAACGAGATCGACAACTACCTCCGCCTCGTCCCGCTCATCA
This sequence comes from Dendrocalamus sinicus, assembly GCA_036346575.1. NCBI lineage: Eukaryota > Viridiplantae > Streptophyta > Magnoliopsida > Poales > Poaceae > Dendrocalamus > Dendrocalamus sinicus. Next base: position 50,077,191 of record CM070648.1, on the reverse strand, counting down.
CGCTCGTCGACAATGCCCGCATTCGGGTCGGTAATCACTAATCAGCTCCATCTCATTGCTACGCTTAGACCAACTTCTCTCTATATTATTGATTTGTTTAACTCTGTAGTATGGTGTTAGACCCCTAGATTGGATATAACCATGTAGGCTTTTAAGAAATGGTGATTTGTTATACTGATTCCATTCTGCTGGGATATGCTGGTCTAGAGAGTAAGTTATGCTGGTCTAGAGAATAAGTGATGTGTATCATTCTTTGCTTCTAAACTCTAAACTATGGTATAAGGTATCTCTGCTTTTGATATTTGATGGAAGACAATCGACTTGGTGGTTTTCCTGCATGGTCTGATGGGTTTCTTGTTTTCTGTTGGTTGATTAGGAAGTTGGTGTGACCCAAAGGACTCTATTGTGGGATCTCTCTCTCTCTCATTTGGATAGGAACATCCGAGCGTAGTGACTTTTTGGTGCTCCATCGTTTTCATTGTTTGTATACACCTGTGAACTTATAGATAGCTACTAGGAAGCCAGCTGTTTTAGCTCCAATTCCATGAGCTCAATCACTAAACATGTCACTTTGAATTAGTCCACTGTTATCATCTTTTGTTGCTCCTCACCATATCCTCTTTGGCTTTATTGCCTATTCTTCATCATTTGTTTTCTTTATCTCAGGAGCGAATTGAGTACATTGAAAGGGATCAATGTGAATATTCTTTTGATGAGGAAGACAAGGAGGTCCAAGATGCTCTGTTAAACCCTGACCCTAGTACAAATCCTACAATAGTGCTTAAGAAGACTCTGTCATGTTCTTATCCAAACTTGCCATTTAATGAAGCTCTTCGAAAGGAAAGTGAGAAGCTCCAGGAGGAACTTCAAAGATCGCAAAGCAACATGGATATGGGCCAATGCGAGGTTATTCAACACCTGCTTGGAGTAACTAAAACTGTGGCAAGTTCTATTCCAGAGAAAAGTATAGATGCTAAGGTCTCCGAGAAAACTGATTCAAATTACACAAAATTCAATGAAGACAGTGCAAAACCGTATGATGATGACTATCCAAAGAAGCAAAAAGATGCCTGCAATGCACCGCGGTTAGTAAATTTAGCTATATTGTTTTGGTTCCTGTTTCTTTATGACATGGATTTCAGAGAAAATAAAAGTAACAAACTTTTTTTCCCCTTAGGTAGTGGTTGCATCTATTTGGTCCCTTGATTTAGAAATTTAAATCTGGTATATGGTATACTAAATTGTGTGATCCAACAAAAGAAAATTGGAGTCTTGTATCTACCCTTGCTGTGTTTTGGACTTGGAATGGAAATTAGATTATGCTCCACAAATGATCATGCATGCCATAAGACCTTTAATAGCACTGATGGTGTATATCCTATGCAGGAGTTCTTCACCAGTTTCATACGGCCATGATCTGGTCTCAAGTAGAGGATCACTAAGGGATGAGTGGCATGCAGATTTACTTGGTTGCTGTTCAGAGCCATCTTTGTGTATGTCTATTTATATTACCTTCTTTTGTACAATCCAAATTGAATCGTATACTTTTATTTTCGCTGGGTGGTTTAATAATTTTTCTGTAGTTTTGTACATGCTATTTTTAGCACAGTTGCTCAGTCCCATATCTGCTTATCTCTCATTATACTTTTCTATAACCACATGGTTTATGCTTGAGGGTGTAGTTCAGCAATCTATGTCCAGTTAGTACAATCTGAACGCATTATTAAAAGCCATGCAATGGAATGCATCTTAAACTGGAAGACTAACATAAATGGCTATAGGACATTGTCACTCTTAGAGAACATTTCCATGCTCCCAACCTATTATTGCTACCCGTGCTCCCATTATTTGAAGAAGAGTTTAAATAGTTATGAGAAATTCCGAAAAAAAATTATATAGATAGGGTATGATATAACCTATTATCCCACAAAATTTTGAATCCAAATTCGATATACACATTGAGAAACAAAAAAGACAGAATCTGCTGAAAAGAAGATCCGAAATAAAAAGGAAAAAGATAAAGCTACTGTTCACTGAAATTGTCTTTTTTGTTTCTCAATGTGTAGATCTAATTTGAATTTGAAATTTTGTGGAATGATAGATTATATCATGCCCTATCTATGTATATCCTTTTGGAAATTTTCATAACTATTTGAACCCTTTTTCAAGTAATGGGAGCACGGGTAGCACCAATAGCTTGGGAGCACTAGAAATGTTCTCGCCACTCTTAACACCCATCTGTTGGGGTATGGCCCGAATTTAAGGAAAACAATAGGGGTGGGGGTATGCTTCAATGCTTATCAATGATAGGGAATTTTTTTCTTACACATTTTGCTTGTCGTTACGCAGGTCTGAGAACCTTCTTTTTCCCCTGTGGAACATTCTCAAGGATTGCTTCAATCGCCAAGAACAGGCCCATGTGTAAGAATATTCTCTGAAAATAGTCACCATGTCAACCATGCAGAGTTAATAATGTCTTTTCCCTCTCTAACAATTCCTTCATATCAACAATGCATTATTTGCCTCTTCTTGATTTACCATGTTACTGCCAATTCTGCACATGACTAGCAAATTCCAAGGATGTGCAGCATTTTTTATCAGCTAGCCTTTGGCCAAACCTTCCGATGTACAGTGTGTCTTAGAATTCAAAATTTTCTTTGCAGCCAAGGTCTTACACATCATATATACTTTCAAATAGAATACACCTTTTGTGAATCTAATTACTTCTGTAAAACTAAAAGCCTGATTTACACTGTAATTATGTGATGTTGTCAGCTTCGTCAGAAGCCTGTAATGATATTATGGCGTATTCCCTGATATTGTCCTGCTGCTGTTACACTTGCTGTGTAAGGAGAAAGCTTCGTCAAAAGCTAAACATTGCGGTAAATATTCATTGCATTTTATATGTGTTGTTACCAATCGATTTCTTGCTTCGTCAAAAGCTAAACAATTCGGTAATATTCAATGCCTTTTATATGTGTTGTTACCAATCGATTTCTTCTTTTCTTCCTGAAGTAATAACGCTCATTCTTCATTCATACACTATAATATGTTGCTGAACTTTGTCAGGGATTGTCCATGTTACACACACTCAACTGATTGATTACCAAAGCGAGAATATGTAAGGGAAAACATTTGTTGAAGGATTATTAATGAAATTAACTTAGGTTATCTGTTAGTCAAATGCTAGTTCAGTGGTTTGGCTAAAGATTCCCTACAGTCTTATTTGAGAGAGAGGTTCATATATACTAGTGAACTTGCAGAGAGCATTCTATTGTACCTAAAGTTCTGATTTTACCATGCTGCTGTAGGGAGGATGCTGTGACGATTTCCTTTCACATGTGATGTGCTGTTGCTGTGCGCTTGTTCAAGAATGGCGGGAAGTGGAGATTCGTGGCGCTTATGGTGAGTTTCCTGTTTTCATACCCTCCAGTTAACCATGGAATATGAATCAGTTCTTACTCGAGCATGTGATAGGAATTAGGCATGGGACAGAGTAGTGCAAATTGCCTCCTTGATAAAGAAATGGGAGGGAAATTTGTGTTAAAATGATACAATATTGAAGCCCTGTCATTAATCTTATATCTTTTTTCACACTGTAGTCATGTGAGGCTGTGAACCCTATATGACATAAAGACGGTGTTATGTTTCTTTGCTAATTATCCTTATTTTCTCTTAACTGTCAAAATCTATTGTCCAAATGTAACATATAAAGTATAATTACAAAGTAATTGTATTTTGATCATGTAGCATTTTTAAAAATGCAAATATAATTTCGTGAAGTTGGACACTACTCGAGCCACCGTTGCTTTACCTTTAACATGTTCCATAACGCAATTTTAGTCGTGGATTCCACATGCCAGTGTACTAGTAACCTTGTAGCACTGCTGCACAAGTGATATTTTGGTGGTTTGATGCCAACATAATCCTGCCGATCTCATAAAATATTGATTTATGTGTTCCTCATTTCCTGCAGGAGAGAAGACAAAGATAAGCCCACCGCCATGTCAATATATGGAACACTGAGCAGCCACACGAGACTTGGACTTCTGTAAAGATATGGACCTAAAATAATCAGATCTGGTACTGCCATGTTAGTGATACAGATGCAACATTATTGTGTGTGTTGTATTTATGCTTACCGTCCATTGTTCGTGTTGGTACCTCCATTATTGTATCTGTTGGGCATAGTATGTATTTTGTAAACAGTAACTAAACACATCAGTTACAGGCCGGTAGAGCCATAGAGTTAACATCGTCAGTTTGAAAGGCCAGACATTTTTCCCCCTTCTGTTTCACTTTTTACCCGAATAACCGTAAAAAAGGGGCTCCCTAATCACAAATTTGAAAGCGCAATGGAATCCAGAAACTCGGTTAGAAACTATAGAACAACAGAGATTACATTCCATGCCGGGACTATCCAATGTGTTAGATCTATGGATGAATAGATGGATCGTTTTAAGTATTGCACAGTCTAAAAGGGTATTATATAGTACAAGACTTAAAAGACATAAGACTAAATCTTAAAAACTAGCAAATACCACAAATATCATTAAATCCTTAACATCTCCCTCAAATATAAGGCGTAAGTAATAGTATTACATTTAAAAGGGTTAACACTAAAATAGAGAAAAATCTGAAATCCGAGCCTTTAAGATGTCACTGTAGCGTGCAGCTCTCGAAAAATTATATCGAGACCAGAAGATCTCCATCCGAGGTCATGCGGTAATCCATAAAGTATGGTGGCGTAAATTGAAGTTCGAAGCGACGGGGGGGGGCCAAAAGGAAAGCATGATGGCCTTAAAAACTCGGAGCGGTGGTTTAGAGAGAAGCACCGCCTTAAAACTCTTATGATCTGTAGTGACTCAGAGAGAAGAGCGGCGACTGTGGCCATGCAAAAAGGAGAATATTGCACTTGATCCAAGAGGATGGACTGTTGCTAGCAAAACAATTGGCTGACTGACATAAACTTATGGACTTACATGGTTTTGACGAATTGAAAAAGATCTGAATTTGGATGGATGTAACAAAAGACTTAAAGAGAGAGAGAGCAGCGGACTTGGAGGTGGAGGGACCACATGGCAGCCCCACTCACTAAGCAGCTAGCAACACACACACCAGTGAATGAAATAGCTGGTAGCACAGTGCAGACACACCAAAAGATGACACTAAAAGATCTCCACACATGCAGATGCAGATAGCAGCAACCCAACACAAAAGATCTCCACTCATATCGTGTGCGTTAGTGAGCCAGCATGGAAGAGTAGGACAAGCAACAACTCGCCGTTGCAGGTCAATGACACGCACCGCACACGCGAGATAAAGGCGATAAAATCCTCCTTGCATCGCATAAGCCACCACCTCACAAAAAACTCCACCAGCACGAGACGACCCCTGAGGAGGCGATCGACGGCCAACGGCCAAAAGAGGGGAACGGCGGCGGCAGTCAGTTCGGCAACTGTGATGATGAAGCTCAAGCTTCCCGGGCACAAGAGATCTGACAAGACGGCGAGTGGATCGTGGAGAGTCCGCCACGCCGCCATGGAAGCCGATCGCTTCTAACTCGGTGGAAGCCGGCAAGGAGCCAGCTGGAGGAGATCAACATCGAGAGGCCGAGGGTCGGCGCAGCTTGAGGCGGGAGCCATGACAACTGGAGAGACCCGAGGTGCCGGCCTCCATAACAACATAGAGCGTCGTCTCCCCGGCGTCCGTCTACACGACGGCGAGCGCCGTGGAGGCGAAGAGCGCCTGGTAGGAGAGCGGCGGGAGATCCATCTGTTTGATGAGTTTTTGTACAGACGTTTTAAGTTAAAGTAAGTACCGAGATACATATTTGGGAAGGAAGTTTAAATACGTGTACGTGCGGTCCAAGACTTAAATTCCTTAAGTTGAATCATGATACAACCACGTTTTGATGACCACATAGTGTTCTACATGTTCTTTATTCAACTATGGCTCATCTACCGCTCAACCATGACTCATCGATCACATGGTACAATATGGCACATCTTACGACCATGTTTGTGTGGCCACATCATCGACCACACGGGTGTCGAACTCATTCTTAGGCTACGACCACACTGTGCCAACTGGCTGCTACGACCACTTTGTGGCACACTGTGTCGACCAGCTGTTACGACCATGCCTGCTCAAGCACCTGCTAGGCTGCTACGACCACGTCCTCGATCGCCTGGGTGTTGAGCACGTTCTTCAGTCATGATTACGATGTGTCGATCAGACTGATATTGTAACGCCCCCGTTTCTAGGGGCGCGTACGGACACGGCATTCCGCAACTAGTCACGCATGAACAGTTATGGAACGTCGCGCAAGAGTATACCATTGCATGCTTACAACAAAAGTCCAGCATATATTTTACATAAGGATTAACATCCATTTTTCAACAATGGGCGTGCAAGCCCAAAGTATACTTACATCACAAAAACTCCGAATCCGCTGAGCGCGCCAAGACCTAAGCCACGGGTCCTCGTCAAGAAGCGATCCTCGGGCGCCCTTGACGTGGGAACCTTCACCTTTGTCTTGATCCTCTAAAGAGTGGATTAAGCAAGCCGTGAGCCAAACAACGGCTCAAGAAGTCCCAAAGGGACTCTAAATTACTACATGCACGGATTAACAAAGGAAGGGAGTATACTTGGTTTATTAACTTTGAGTGGATGCAATTTTATTTGTAAACATTTTCATAAAACGGACCCAAAACTACTCCTTAAGATCTCAGGGGTTTTCATGAAACTTCAATTAACCAACTAATCAAGTTAAAGCAGGTACAAAACTACTTAGCTTCGCTGCTGGAATCACCCAAGTGACACAGCTCCATTAACCGGGAGCACGGCGTATTCGAATACCATTTATTTTGACTCTGCAGAGTTTGCTCAGCTTTACCCACACGATTTCTTAACTTCCGCGTCCGGGTCAAGAAAGCCAGGTCGTTTCACTGCTCAACCCTTTATATAGGCTCTACCCGGTAGAATCCACTCGGGTCTGGCACAAGAAAGCACACGTCCGCTTCGAGTGAACTCTACCGTTGTTAGGCACCGCAAAGACGCCCGCCTAACCTAAATTACGCGATCACCTACTTCTCAACACCGTAGAGTTTCAAACGAGTTGAGCGGCTACTAAACCGGTGTTGACAAGTCAACTCCGTGGTTGAGCGGTTACCATGTCATTTGCTCGTAAGGGTCCGGTCCTTATATTTCCTCGAGTCCGCAACTCCGGCCAGTCCGCGACCTTACAACCTAGGGTAAGAGGTGGGCGAAGACCGTCTCGCGGCTCCTTCCCCAACCCTTACCCTATCCTGCACGTCGACAGTCTCCGCCCTAGGGCACGGTGTCCCATACCACCCTGCCCTAGAGTCGGGTTTTCCAAATTCTATTGGCCCGCAGCCACAACCTTATTAGTGTACAACTTTGAGTGATAATAATAACCTACAATTATCTAAATTAACAGATAATTAATTCTATGGTTAACAAAGGCATGGCTACAAGTTGAACATGGCATTTCGTCGGTGGTAGGATTAACTATATCAACAAGTCATTCTAAACATTTTATTTTACTTTGAACTAACATTTCAGAACTAGCTCAATGCAAATAGCATAATAACATAATTAAATATCATGGGTTGCAACATGGTCAAAGGATTTGGGACTTGCCGATAACTGACGATCTCGCTAGCTCGAACGTAGAATCACCGGATCCCGAGCCTGCACTTGAATCTTTGGGATCTTCGGAACTAACGTAAACACATAAAATAATCAAATCCAGCTTGAGACTAATCAAGCGAGGAAAAATAAACTATTTAAAAAGGAGTAAAATGCATAAATCCTCAAATTGGAATTTTAGGAATTTATCTGGGATGAATTTGGAGGAAAAGGAGGTCAAAATGGGTTCAGACATCAAATGGAGCAAAGTGGTGAAATTTGGGAATTTTGGGATTTTCATTATTTTCTAGGATTTGCTTTGAATTTCGGATTTTGGAAATTGGAAAAAGATGGAAAATGGTTATGAATAGTGACAGGCCGACCCAAATAAACAGTGCGGCCCAAGGAGGCTTCCGGCTTGGCTCGGCCGAGCCGCCCGATCCGATCTTGCGCAGAATCACATGCGCCATCGCATGCAGTCTCTGATGCGCCGATGGCGACACGCGCCGCACGCGCGCGGCGATGCAATGGAGCGGGCGGACGGATGTGCTGACGGGGGAGATCGAACGCCAGAAGAATTAACTCCAAAACTCAATGTAATAGCTGCGGCGGAGGGGAGTCGAACCCAGGGACTTGGGCTTCCTTGCGTGCGGCTCGGCGGGGCTGACCAACCGGGCTGCGGCCGTTTTGTGATTGGGGAAGGGGCGAAAATAGAAAATGTGAAGGCAGGGGCTGGCCCAGAGCAGAGAAAACAGGGGAGATCGGGGCGGCGCACGGCCAACGGCGCCGTCGGCGAGTGGCGGCCGGAGTGGCGCGGTTTACCACTGGAATGGCTTGCCCCCGGGGTAGGGGAGCTAGAGGTGGTGGTGAAGTGGCCGGAGCCGCGCCGGCGAGGGGGGGGTGGCGGCATCCCGAAGTGGCCGGCAGCGAGGGAGGAAATGGGATGGCGGCGCCGGAGGGAGGAGGGAGCAAGATAAGGGGCGCACAAGTGAGAGCAAGCCATGGGGGACTCCTCGGTAGCGATAGCTCGTCCGGAGAGATAGCGAGGCGCGCCGGTGACGAGCACCGTGGGCGGCGCGAAGGGGCTCACGTGGAGGGGGCTCACCGGCGGGGGAGGATGTCGGCCGACCGTCGGGGGAGCTTCGGGGCGTCGAGTAGCCACTCCCACAGCGAGGAATTGGAGGGAGGTCAACCGGGGAGGTGATGGCGGCGGTCATGGCGGCGGCGGTCTTGAGGGAATCGAGCATTGCGCCGATTCCGGTAAGGGGCTCCAATTAAACGGAAGGGAAGGGAGAGGGAGGGTAGGAGCACGACGAGACGCAGGTGTTCCACGGCAAGGGACGTCGGGGAGCTGGGACCGGCGAGGAGTGGTGGCGGCAGCTCACGGGCGGAGGAAGAAGGAGGGGTAGGGGGAAAGAAGAGGAGTGGCGCTGGGGCAAGGCACTCCTGGGGGGTTGCTTGTAGGCGGTGGGAGGCCGTGGACTCGCTGCAACCTTTGACCAGGGCACAGGGCGCAGTATGGGCGACGTGGAGGTGACAGAGGCAGGGTATGGCGCCGACGTGCAATGCGCAGGGCGGGGAGTGACGCCCGACGTGCGTCGACGGGGCAGGTGCTGCGGCGATGGGTGAAAAGGAGAGAAGTAGGGTCGGCTGACGAGAGCGGGAGCAGTGCGCTGTCGAGAGTGACGTGGAGCGAGCATAGCCAAGCAAAGAAGGAAGAGAGGAGGGAAGAAGACAGCCGAAGGGAGAAGGCGGGGAACGCCTGGGAAAAGGAAGAGGCGGAGAAGAAGAAATGCGCCGATGAAACGGAGAAGGCGCATAGCCAAAAAGGGAAAACGGGAAACGGAGCAACTTTCCGAAAAAGGAAAATTGCCAGAAATCACTCAAAAAAAATCAGAAAGAGCCCAAAATTTTGAAATTTTTAGGGGTTTTTCAACCTACCCCCCTTAAAAGAATCTCGACCCCGAGATTAGCTTGGTCCAGGGAGTAAGTTGGGAAAATCACGCTGCAAATCTGACTCTCTTTCCCAAGTGGGCTCATCCGCTGTGTGATTCTTCCACTGTACTCTGCAACACCAGACATTCTTGTTTCTGAGCTGCCTTTCTGAAATTTCAAGTATTTGTAGTGGTTCTTCAGCATATGTGCAGTCACCTTGCAATTCAACATCTAACAATGGCACTTCATCTGTCGGTTGACGTAGACACTTTCGAAGCTGGGATACGTGGAACACGTTGTGGATTCTTGATAAGTTGGGCGGTAGCTGCACTTGATAGGCTACCTCTCCAACTCTTCCAATTATTTGAAACGGTCCCACATATCTTGGGGCTAATTTGCCTTTGATTTGAAATCTTTTGACTATTTGGAACGGGGTGACTTTGATGTAGACGAAGTCTCCAACTTCGAAGCTCAAATCCTTTCTGCGGTTATCTGCATAGTCCTTGTATCGGTCTTGTGTAATCTTGAGCCTGTCTCTAACAATTCTTATATGTGCTTCTATATCTTTGAGCAATCTGGGGCCAGTAAATTGTCGTTCTCCTGTTTCTGTCCAATTCAGATGGGTCCTGCATCTTTTGCCATACAGTGCTTCAAACGGTGCCATTTGGATGCTGGCTTGATAACTATTGTTATATGAGAATTGAGCAAACGGGAGACAAGTATTCCACGCTGCTCCATACACAATAGCACAAGCTCTTAGCATATCTTCCAAGATCTGGTTGGTTCTCTCTGTTTGTCCATCCGTTTGAGGGTGATATGCTGAACTGAAGTTCAAATCAGTGCTCATAGCTTCATGTAATTTCTTCCAGAACTTGGATGTAAACTGTGCTCCTCTATCTGACACAATCTCCCTTGGAACTCCGTGTAGTGTCACAATTCTTGTCAAGTATAACTCAGCAAGCTTGTCTTTCCCATAGGTTTGTTTAATCGGGAGGAAATAAGCCATCTTGGTCAATCTGTCGACAATGACCCAGATAGCGTCATGACCCCCACGAGTCTTAGAAGGTTCAGTGATGAAATCCATTCCGATACTATCCCATTTTCATTCGGGTATTGGCAAAGACTGCAACAATCCTGATGGTTTCTGGTGGTCTATCTTGATCTGCTGCAAACACCACATTTAGCTACATACTCTGCCACTTGTGTCTTCATCTGGTTCCACCAATACTTCTTCTTCAAGTCTTGGTACATTTTGGTACATCCTGGATGGATTGAGAATTGAGGCTAATGGGCTCCTGATAGAATCAATTCTCTTAATTCTTTCTTGTCGGGTATACAATAGCGACCACAGAAGGTAAGGATTCCATGTTCGTCTATCGCATAATCCGGTGAATCTTCCTCTTGAATCTTCTTTTTCAGTTTTTGAATCTCTTCATCTTGGGCTGCTTTAATCTGATTTATCAATAGCGGTTGAATCTCTAATGCCGTTTCTTCACCCTGTTCTGTGATCACCAAATTCAGCTGTGATATATCCTTTTGCAGTTCTGGTAGATACTCCAACATGTTGACTTTGCTTGGGCGAGCCTTGCGGCTAAGGCCATCAGCAACTACATTTACTTTGCCTGGGTAATATTGGAGATCATCATCATAATCTTTGGTTAATTCCAGCCATCTTCATTGTCTCATGTTCAACTCTGGCTGTGTAAACAAATACTTCAAACTCTTATGGCCTGAGAATACCTCGCAACGATTCCCTAGCAGGTAGTGCCGCCAAATTTTTGAGTGTATGCACCACGGCTGCTAGTTTCAAACCGTATGTGGGGTAGTTCTCTTCAGGCGGCTTCAACTGTCTTGAGGCATAGGCAACAACTTTTCTATCTTGCATAAGCACACATCTCAAATCTTGCTTTGAAGCATCACAATAGATTTGGAACTCTTTCTCGGGATTGGGCAAAGTCAATACTGGCGTTGTTGTCAATTTGGTCTTCAATAGCTGGAAACTCTCTTCACAAGCATCTGTCTAAGTGAATGGTCTGCCCTTCTTCAATAGTCGTGTGAGCGGACGAGAAATTTTTGAGAATCCTTCTATGAATTGGCGATAATAACCCGCCAATCCAAGAAAGCTTCTCACTTCCGTTACGGTCTTGGGCTGCTTCTATTTCATGACTGCGGCTTTTTTTTTTGGATTAATCTTGACTCCATCTTCTAATACAATATGACCCAAGGAAGTAACTTCCTTCAGCCAAAAACTGCATTTGTCAAACTTGGCATACAACTGATGCTCTCTTTTAATTCGGTCAATGCCATGTGCAAATGCTCCTCGTGTTCTTCTTCATTATTGGAGTAAACCAAAATATCATCAATGAAGACTATCACGAATCGGTCCAATTGGTCCATATGCATCAGTTTCATAAGATTCATGAAATAAACTGGCGCATTGTTCAAACCAAAGGGAACGACCGTGAACTCCAATATTCCATATCGGGTAACGAAAACTGTCTTCTCTCGATCTTGCTCTCGGATCTTGAGCTGATGATAACCCGAGCGTAGATCGATCTTGGAAAATACTTTGGTACCCTTGAGCTGATCAGACAGGTCATCAGTTCTGGGCAATGAGTACTTGTTTTGGATTGTGACAGCATTCAATCCTCTGTAATGAACACACACTCTTAGCTCTTCATTCTTCTTCTTCTTCACAAATAAAACGGGTGCCGACTAAGGCGAAGCACTTGGTCAAATAAACTCTTTCTCTTGCAGTTCACCTAACTGTCTCTTGAGCTCTTTCAATTCACTAGCTGACATTCTGTACTGGTGTTTGGCGATTGGTTTGGTGCCTGGAATCAACTCTATGGCAAGTTCTACTTGTCTGTCAGGGGGATCTGTCTGGCAGTTCTTCCGGAAATTCATCAGAATATTCTTGTACCACTGGCACTTGATCAATTGTAACTGCTAGCATGTTGATCATGTGCTTTCTCGCATCCTTCGATACTCCTCGGTTTGTTTTTTTGTTTTGTTTTTTTTTTTACTTTCTGACCTTCAGAGTTTACCAATGATACTGTTTTGATCTCATAATCTAACTTGCCTTTGATCTTGGCTAGCCAGTCCATGCCCAAAATGGCATCTAACCCTTACTTATCTGGCTGCAGCAAATCTGCTTTAACCTCCGCTGGATTGACTTTGACTCTTTTTACTTGTACCTGTATATCATCCTTGCATGTGTGGTGCGGATTCCTACTTAGATGAATTATGTTGCATCAATGTTATATATTTACATCTGGTTCCATTAGGGTAAACTTTTGCTGCAACATAAACTTCTCATTCCTCATGTTTTACACAGACAGTCTTCATACATTTTCTTAATCTTGCCACAAGTCTTAATTAGAATAATTTACATACAAGCTATTCAGTTCTTCCAACTAGCTTACAAAAGGATAACCAAAAGGACATTACTCCAGTCCTTGTTCTTCATAGATCACTTTCTCCTGATTGTCTGTCGTGCTTTTCTTCTTCATGGCATTCCTCTGAATAGATCTGTTTCTTCCTCTATTCTGGTCTTCTTAGGGTGAGATTCTTCTTCTTCCATCGGTGGCTGGCGTGATGTTGTGGCCTGTCTCTTCGCTTGCTGTCTAGCTTCTTCTTTAGGCAAAGACTTCAGTGGGCATTGGTCACGATAATGCCCATCCTGCTCGCAGTGAAAACAAGCCGTTTGTGTTGAAGGCGAAAGCTTCTTTCGTTTCATAACTTTCACGTAACCTGATACCTTTTCTTCTAATTGGAGAGCTCGATCAACTAGCCTTAATAGGCTTGAAAACTTCATTGTCTGAAGACGTTGTCTCATATTGGGTCGTAGGCCTTTCATAAAGTACCCCATCCTTTCGGCTTCAGTATCAATCTCTCCTTGAGCATACTGGGATAACTGATGAAATTGTTGTAGATATGCTGTGATGGAGTTCTCTCCTTGTTGAAGATCAAGAAATTCCTGATATTTTTCAGTGATAACTCTAGGAGGAATGAAGGCTTTACGGAATCTCTTCACAAAGTCTTCCCAGGTAATGTCTTCCTTATTTGGATGTATCCACTGGATAGCATTCCACCAAGTAATTACAGGTTCTGACAGCTGATAGGTGGCAAAAAGGACCTTTTCCTTATTTGTACATTGTATAGTATTCATTCTTCTCTCAACATCTTGTAACCAGTTATCTGCATTCAGTGGTTCTGTTGCTGAGGGGAATTTAGGTGGTTGAGTTTGCAGGAAGGCTATAAACTTCAATGCAGTTGCGCTTGACGCTGTCACTGACTCTTCGGGTGTCACTTTGACAATGAACTGTGGCAGTGATTCTCCTTGCTGTACTGACTTCTGGGCTTGATCTGTGGCAGGTGCACCCTGCCTGTTGGTCTGACCACTCTGCTGTGTTGGATCCATCTGCCAATTGGGAACTTGAAATCAGCTTTGCAGCGGCTTTGGAGAATAAGAGTAGATAAGTAAGACTTTGAATTTTTCAAGGCAAGTATAGGACGAAAAAGATAAGAACGAGAGCGAAAGGGGACAGGAGAAAGCTTTGAACACAGGGGGTTTATTGATAATTAAGTAAAACAACATACAGGAATAAAGATCATAAATTTACAATATGCAAGTGGTACATAAACCACTTAGGGTTCATGAATACACTTGCTTTACATTACAAAAGTACCACAACTACTCAGGGTTAGTCTAGTCTAGCGGACACTAACTACTCCAACTACGGAGGAACGAAATTTTGAAGCTAGACAAGAGGAGCAGCAAACATTTTGCGAAAGTAAAACTTAAGCGGAAGTAAACTAAGATAGATAAGTTAGCAACAAGAGAGGAAAAGACAGCAATATTACTTATATTTTTTTGTAAATCCTTTTTATGGCTTTAAATTAAGCTTTGCGATAAAATCGGTTCCTAGTTTGCCTTAGGTCTCAACCTACGGTCAAGAGCCTGCTCTGATACCACTTCTTGTAACGCCCCCGTTTCCAGGGGCGCGTACGGACACGGCGTTCCGCAACTAGTCACGCATGAACAGTTATGGAACGTCGCGCAAGAGTATACCATTGCATGCTTACAACAAAAGTCCAGCATATATTTTACATAAGGATTAACATCCATTTTTCAACAGCGGGGCGTGCAAGCCCAAAGTATACTTACATCACAAAAACTCCAGAATCCGCTTGAGCGCGGCCAAGACCTAAGCCACGGGTCCTCGTCGAAGAAGCGATCCTCAGGGGCGTCCTTGACGTGGGAACCTTCACCTTTGTCTTGATCCTCTAAAGAGTGGATTAAGCAAGCCGTGAGCCAAACAACCGGCTCAGCAAGTCCCAAAGGGACTCTAAATTACTACATGCACGGATTAACAAAGGAAGAGAGTATACTTGGTTTATTAACTTTGAGTGGATGCAATTTTATTTGTAAACATTTTCATAAAACGGACCCAAAACTACTCCTTAAGATCTCAGGGGTTTTCATGAAACTTCAATTAACCAACTAATCAAGTTAAAGCAGGTACAAAACTACTTAGCTTCGCTGCTGGAATCACCCAAGTGACACAGCTCCATTAACCGGGAGCACGGCGTATTCGAATACCATTTATTTTGACTCTGCAGAGTTTGCTCAGCTTTACCCACACGATTTCTTAACTTCCGCGTCCGGGTCAAGAAAGCCAGGTCGTTTCACTGCTCAACCCTTTATATAGGCTCTACCCGGTAGAATCCACTCGGGTCTGGCACAAGAAAGCACACGTCCGCTTCGAGTGAACTCTACCGTTGTTAGGCACCAAAGACGCCCGCCTAACCTAAATTACGCGATCACCTACTTCTCAACACCTGTAGAGTTTCAAACGAGTTGAGCAGCTACTAAACCAGTGTTGACAAGTCAACTCCTGTGGTTGAGCGGTTACCATGTCATTTGCTCAGCGTAAGGGTCTGGTCCTTATATTTCCTCCGGAGTCCGCAACTCCGGCCAGGTCCGCGACCTTACAACCTAGGGTAAGAGGTGGGCGAAGACCGTCTCGCGGCTCCTTCCCCAACCCTTACCCTATCCTGCACGTCGACAGTCTCCGCCCTAGGGCACGGTGTCCCATACCACCCTGCCCTAGAGTCGGGTTTTCCAAATTCTATTGGCCCGCAGCCACAACCTTATTAGTGTACAACTTTGAGTGATAATAATAACCTACAATTATCTAAATTAACAGATAATTAATTCTATGGTTAACAAAGGCATGGCTACAAGTTGAACATGGCATTTCGTCGGTGGTAGGATTAACTATATCAACAAGTCATTCTAAACATTTTATTTTACTTTGAACTAACATTTCAGAACTAGCTCAATGCAAATAGCATAATAACATAATTAAATATCATGGGTTGCAACATGGTCAAAGGATTTGGGACTTGCCGATAATCTGGACGATCTCGGCTAGCTCGAACGTAGAATCACCTGGATCCTGAGCCTGCACTTGAATCTTTGGGATCTTCGGAACTAACGTAAACACATAAAATAATCAAATCCAGCTTGAGACTAATCAAGCGAGGAAAAATAAACTATTTAAAAAGGAGTAAAATGCATAAATCCTCAAATTGGAATTTTAGGAATTTATCTGGGATGAATTTGGAGGAAAAGGAGGTCAAAATGGGTTCAGGACATCAAATGGAGCAAAGTGGTGAAATTTGGGAATTTTTGGGATTTTCTGTTATTTTCTAGGATTTGCTTTGAATTTCTGGATTTTTGGAAATTGGAAAAAAGATGGAAAATGGTTATGAATAGTGACAGGCCGACCCAAATAAACAGTGCGGCCCAAGGAGGCTTCACGGCTGGCTCGCCGAGCCGCCCAGATCTTGCGCAGAATCGCGCCCATCGCAGCAGCAGCGTCAGATGCGCCGATGGCCGACACGCGGCTGCACGGGCGGTGGCGATGCAATGGAGCGGGCGGACGGATGTGCTGACGGGGGAGATCGAACGGCAGAAGAATTAACTCCAAAACTCAATGTAATAGCTGCGGCGGAGGGGAGTCGAACCCTGGGACTTGGGCTTCCTTGCGCGCGGCTCGGCGGGGCTGACCAACCGGGCTGCGGCCGTTTTGTGATTGGGGAAGGGGCGAAAATAGAAAATGTGAAGGCAGGGGCTAGCCCAGAGCAGAGAAAACAGGGGAGATCGGGGCGGCGCACGGCCAACGGCGCCGTCGGCGAGTGGCGGCCGGAGTGGCGCGGTTTACCACTGGAATGGCTTGCCCCCGGGGTAGGGGAGCTAGAGGTGGTGGTGAAGTGGCCGGAGCCGCGCCGGCGAGGGGGGGGTGGCGGCATCCCGAAGTGGCCGGCAGCGAGGGAGGAAATGGGATGGCGGCGCCGGAGGGAGGAGGGAGCAAGATAAGGGGCGCACAAGTGAGAGCAAGCCATGGGGGACTCCTCGGTAGCGATAGCTCGTCCGGAGAGATAGCGAGGCGCGCCGGTGACGAGCACCGTGGGCGGCGCGGAGGGGCTCACGTGGAGGGGGCTCACCGGCGGGGGAGGATGTCGGCCGACCGTCGGGGGAGCTTCGGGGCGTCGAGTAGCCACTCCCACAGCGAGGAATTGGAGGGAGGTCAACCGGGGAGGTGATGGCGGCGGTCATGGCGGCGGCGGCCGGTCTTGAGGGAATCGAGCATTGCGGCCGATTCCGGTAAGGGGGCTCCAATTAAACGGAAGGGAAGGGAGAGGGAGGGTAGGAGCACGACGAGACGCAGGTGTTCCACGGCAAGGGACGTCGGGGAGCTGGGACCGGCGAGGAGTGGTGGCGGCAGCTCACGGGCGGAGGAAGAAGGAGGGGTAGGGGGAAAGAAGAGGAGTGGCGCTGGGGCAAGGCACTCCTGGGGGGTTGCTTGTAGGCGGTGGGAGGCCGTGGACTCGCTGCAACCTTTGACCAGGGCACAGGGCGCAGTATGGGCGACGTGGAGGTGACAGAGGCAGGGTATGGCGCCGACGTGCAATGCGCAGGGCGGGGAGTGACGCCCGACGTGCGTCGACGGGGCAGGTGCTGCGGCGATGGGTGAAAAGGAGAGAAGTAGGGTCGGCTGACGAGAGCGGGAGCAGTGCGCTGTCGAGAGTGACGTGGAGCGAGCATAGCCAAGCAAAGAAGGAAGAGAGGAGGGAAGAAGACAGCCGAAGGGAGAAGGCGGGGAACGCCTGGGAAAAGGAAGAGGCGGAGAAGAAGAAATGCGCCGATGAAACGGAGAAGGCGCATAGCCAAAAAGGGAAAACGGGAAACGGAGCAACTTTCCGAAAAAGGAAAATTGCCAGAAATCACTCAAAAAAAATCAGAAAGAGCCCAAAATTTTGAAATTTTTAGGGGTTTTTCAGATATGACCACGTTGTGCAGTTTGATCGTGGTTGCAAATCATCAACATCAAGGCATGGTCGCACCGTATCCTTATCTAGTTGGAGATAGCGCTCAACAAACCTCCGAGATTAAAGCAGAGCCCCGGAAGGTAACGAATCCGTAGCCAATCAAAACATTATACTTTCATCCTGAGCTTCCGTCGATCACGCCGAACATAAATTTCTACCATCGGAGGTATTGTTGGGAGACTGGGTAGGCTCTTGCAGGTTTTCCCAGTGCTGGCTAGGCTACAGGCGAATTTTACAACCAGCCTCCTCAACCTTTCCGTCGAATTCAGCAGTGTTTCACGAAATCCATTTCATAACCAACACCCAAGAAATAATAAATTTCAACCTCCTGCAGACAGCAGAGATCAACGCCAGTTCCCCCATTGCTAAGTGCGACGATAGATGCAGTCTTGCTTGCAACGAATTGTCTCCTGCAATGGAGATCATGTTAGCCAGAAGTACCTGATCGAGCGGCTGAGCTGGTAGGAAGGGACTACGTTTCTTGTGATGTAGGAGATCTTATCATGAAGTTGAGTGAAATATCGCATATAAATTGTTATGCTCTGATACACTTTCTTATACGCAACAGCTCCTAGATAGGATCAGATTTTATGATATATGGCACGAGCGTGCACAATGTCAAGAACGAGGAAGATAAATCTCGTAGAGAGAATCAAAATAACAACGTTAAAGGAACTACGATGAGAAAGAAAAGATTTGACGAAGCTAACCATAAATTTCTTAAGCACAATCTTAAAATAGTACAAGAGATTGTCGCTCACTCACGACCCTTTTAAATCTTTTAGGATTATTGGATTCTTACCCTATACAGGAATCTAGTAATAAAGAATATCATAGTCTCTAACCCTCTCGTACGCCTTCTGCTTTGAATGAATAAGTTTGGTTGCTTTGTTTCCTTGTTTTGGGTTCTCCATGGTCACCCCCATGGTTTATATAGTCCCTCTACTTTTTCTTTTCTTTTATGGAATAATCTTAGAAATATTTGGTCTTCTATTCATAACATTTACTACTACATTATGTCATGTAACTCAAGAAATTTAAAATTACAACTAAAAAAATAAAAGTTATCATCTAGATTTTTAATAAATTATCACACAAAAGTCACATCAATCACCATCCGTTAGACCCTAAGTTACCACCGATAGCTTAACAAATCACCAACATAATTTTAAAATTGTCGTCAATTTACGAATTGGAGAAAAGTTTTGGAATCACCATCATTCGAACCCTAAGTTATAATTATAGTTTTAATAAATTATCATCCTAAGTTCAAAATTACCACCATTTTGATAAGTTTGAAATATTTTTAAACTTAATATCAGTTGCACTAAAGTTACGATCAGCTACACTCTAAGTTATCATATGCATTATTAATAAATTACTACCCTTTTTTTGAATTTACCATCATTTTATGGCATAATCACATTTAATCCAAAAATAAACTCGAACCTTCAAAACATACCATCACAAGTTACCAGCTACAGTTTTAACAAGCTACCACCGTAAGTTTAGAAATTATTATTATTATTAATTTAAAAGGAATTTCAAAATTTACCATTCGTTGCACCCTAAATTACCATATACATTTTTAATAAATTATCAGCCTAAAAATCATTTCTCCACTATTGAGTCATGATGGATTGTTTTCTAACAAGCAAAAAATACAATTCACTTCTCTATATTCATACCTTTTATCATCAGTTGCATCCTGAATTATCATTTGTAGTTAAAAAATTATTAGCCTAAGTTCAATTTATGGGCTTTTTTATCTTAAAAAAAGACCATCATTTGCACCTAAAGTTAGCATTTGCTTTGAAAAAAATTACCACCCAATATTCTCTAAGTTTTCATCTACTATCATTGGTGACTAATGCATATATTATATGGTTGATAAAGAGAATTGTACCTAATTACGTGGAGGGTGAGGCTACAAATTTGGACCCACCTGATAGATACTACAAATATTGTACAAAAATATGGTAGAACTTTGAACTCGAAGGTCTGATACCACTTGTTATAAAATGCATGATAGAAATAGACGATCATAAGAACGGGATATATGGATTTAACGTGGAAAATCCTTGTGAGAAAAATCATGAATGTATGAAGGTGAAATTCACTATATGAGGAGAGATTGCAAGAATGAAAAACTTCGGCGTGCCTCAACCATATGACTATAGTAGTACATATATATAGGCTAAGGAACAAGAATCCTAGGAGATTGCGAAACTAAGATGCGGTCGACGTATGTGTCCACTTGAACACGTATACAAATTCATATCATACTTATGGGTTCGTTCATTCTGGCTTTTTAGCGGCTTCTGACTATTGGCTTTTGGCTAAAATTGCATTATAGCAGCTATTATTTTTCTGGATCATTCAATTAACGAAAAATAAAGAAAAATAAAAAAAACTATTATATCTGAACAGACAATGCAAAGGAAAAAACAAAAGAAAAGGCAAAAAAATAGAGTCAAAATTAAAAAGCCAACGTGTTTATTCTAACTTCTAGCTCAAAAGCCACAATGAACAGGCCTGTAACACACTCTTTTGATATTCTATCCAGAAGCTAGAAGCTGAAACCAGAATGAGCGAGACTGTTAATACTATCTTTTGAAATTCTAACAAAAGCTAGTTGCTATTTCAAAATAATCAGAGAATGATCTACGGAAGCAAAGTAGTAACATCAGTTTCTAATCTAGCTAGAATCAAGTACGCAGGGGGTGCGAGCAGAGTGGCTGCTATCAATCAGCATGAGCTGTAGCTTTTTGATAGCAGGTCCCATCACGTGCGCATGCCGTACAAACATGAAATTGTCTCCTGGTCATACAATAGCCTCTCTTGCTCCGTCAGTCCAGCGATCGGATGGCAGCTAAACTCATCGAACGGCTGCTAGCTTGGTGCGCGATAAGACAGGAGCACGTATGGTTGCGCGATAACTTTTCCGATGTAGAATTGTGATCCGTTTGATTGAGGCTGTTCTCTCCCGTTTCTGGACCTGCTACAGCAGAGATGACAATCGCTGCTCAATAAATATCGCTGCCGCGGCACAGTTTTTTAGTGGGCGTCTTTGCATTCCCCATACTTCTTTCCTACTTAAAAGGGCTTATTTTAAGTAGTTTATAACTGAAAAATACTGTAATTGACTAAAAAAAATACTGTAACTGACGGTGACTTATTTGGTGTAATTAAATTTTAAAAAATTTAAAATAGAAAAAAAAACAGATTAGCCCGTCATAAACAGTATAAGCGAATACGAGAAAAAAAGAACCGACAAAAAAGCTAAAAAAACAAAGAATGACGAAATTGTTGAATAGTAAAAATAAGTTAGAAGCCAGATGTTTAAGCCGAAATAAGCGGGGAATTAACTCTTCCTATTTTCTTACTATATGTAGTACTTGAGAATAGGGGAATAGTACATTCCGTAATCTGTTTCTGTAAGTGTGAAGGTGTTTTGGATCGCCAGATTGAGGAGATGGGTGTTTTCTATTATGATGTTTTTTCAGACCTCGCCAGCATTCTAATCTCGCATCCTCACTAGACAAGATTGTAGTATAGTAATGCACATTCAGCATTTAAATATTTAATTTTATTAGAATTATTACTTTGTTAGAACCACGAACTTAGCTACTCCGGATCCTACCAACCAATCCTAGATGTACACAAGCAATCTAAACAGCTATCTATTGCGTGTTCCAGAAAAAAAATTCACATTAATTTGTCAACCATTTAAAATATGTATCACTGTAAGAAAAATCATAAGACGGTTTGTGGCTAGAAGACTAGCAGTTGCTACTATTTCTTGCTCAGTTTTCACATTTGGCCATTTGAGGCAACTAGCCAAAGGTGTGTATTTGTCGCGCTCTGAACGTAGCAGAAAGACAGAACAGTAAAAAAAGATCCATCTTTTCATGGCGCAATATATAATACAAACTTCCCTACATCCGATCGAACTGCCAGTTAGAAGTACCCCTGCAGCCTCCGGGCTCCGGTTAGTGCACTCGACGATCGATTCGCTAGCTGTTCGAAGCCTTCACTCTTCTAAGCGACAGATAAGCCAGCACTCGGTACCCAATGATCATCGCAACTAGGGCTCCAGCTTCTGTCACGCCATTATCAAGAGGTATAGCATTGATCAGGATGTCAGGCACATGACCATATTGCACCTTCAGCAGTAGCCTGTAGGTGTGGTAGTTGAAGGACAGGTAGCGGAGCCAGGAAATGAATGGAGGGACTCTCTGCAGAGCGAAGTAGAAAGGAGGGCAATGCATAACACAGGGAGTGAGTCCATGTAATCCAAGCCATTTTTTTTGTTCTTACAAGATTATGTTTCGATATATGTTTGTGCGCAAGGTAGTAGTTCAGCATTGCATCAGTCAGTCAGTGTGGACAGTGCTTGCGCTCACCTTCACAAAGAACCCTCCTGCTAGCATGAATGTCATGACGGTAACTGAAGCTAGAGTGGTTGCCTTCTTGATATCCAACAGGGTAGCTCCAATTGCCAGTCCTAGTCCCTGCATACAACTTTTTCCTTGAGTCATAGACTTCGAATCACTGTTAATGTTATTTTACAGTGTGCTTCAATATTAACATGAAGAATTATGATAGCGTAAACAAAATATTCCCTTACTAATAGGTAGTACAGGTGATGACTAGAGAACGTCACGATTGACACTGTGCCAAAATTCCTCAGATTCAATACCCTTCTACCTATCTATTTAGCGTGAGTTTGAGGTTCGTCCTGCATTCTTCATTCAAAACCAATTAAGTTTCATTTAACTAGTGCATGCATGACTAGCAAAAGTTTAGCCAATTTTAGAAAATTAAAGATGTAACCATTCCATTGCACATCTAGGTTTCCTCCTTTCAGAAAGGGTAAAATAAGAGATGGCAATGGGTATTGCATCCCTAAACTAGCTCTGACTTTCATACCTGAGCAGCAATTATGCTGAGAAAGACGGTCAACATGCTAAGAAAGAAATGTGTGACACTTGCTTTGAGGCCTGCCATGAAGTAGACAATCACCATAAATATGACTGGAAGGAAAAGGTCTAGCGGCAGATCACTTGTCGTTCTGGCCAAGAAGTATGCACTGAGTTTGTACATGTCAGCTGCACGCTCCTTGTTCAACATTGCCCTCTCTTGAGGAAATGTGAAAATGGCAGTAAACACAGGAAAGAAACCCCAAAACACAGCTATGAAAAACAGCAAGCCTGCCTGCATAGACGAGATGACATTGTCTTATGATGCTACATATCATTAATTAGTTGTATGAGTATTATCTTAACCAATTTAGTTATTAATTGCATTGATCAAATCATTAGTTGTGAGTATATACCTGATCTTGTAGATCTTTTGGCGTGGTTGGATCAGAGTGCCACCAGAGTAAACCTAAGATAATCGATGTAGCTATAACCTGGGTGATTCTCATCCAGCTCAAATAATCATGTCGTCTTTCCTTTATCCCTCTACAGAAGAGGATGGAATATTGCTGCCACCAGCTTGTGCCCCACTCTCGCTTTGAAGATGTTATAGTTGCCTTCATATCATCACTGATTGGAAGTGGTGCTAGAAGATTCTTCTTCTCCTTATATGCCACTCGACTCTCATAGGCTTCTACAAGATACTGCATGAAATCACATACAAATTATTCATACAATCTTAAACCAATCCTCAACTCATAACACCAGCACATTCATTTCATGTCTTCACCTCATGAACATCTTGTGCTGATGGCGTGCAATCGTTCTTGGAATTAGTAGTCTGCATATTTGGATTTTCCATATGCACCTTGTCATCTAATTCAGAAGGAACGGAAACATCAGTAGTGTTGCCATTGGCGAGATCTAGTAGAAACTCTGCTGGGTTCATTGCGATGAGTGGGCGGCATCCAATGGACTGAAAGTAGGGCATGGCTTCAGATGCCTTCCCAAAGTAGAGCAAACTTCCTTTGCCCAGGAGGATAAGCTTGTCAAACTTATGAAATAGCCTGCTAGATGGTTGATGGATTGTGGTGATAACCGTCTTCCCAGCCTGCAGCAAGTCAACAAAATTAAAGTTGAACTGAACTGGTGGCCAGCTAATGTATACTATTACCTCAGCTATGTCATGTAGAAGTTGAACAGTCCTAAGAGCTGTAGTTGAATCCAACCCAGAAGTCGGCTCATCGAGGAAAAGCAAAGACGGATTTATTATAATCTCATTTCCAATGCAAACTCTTTTCCTTTCACCCCCTGAAATCCCACGCACAAAAGATCCTCCAATCATCGTGTCCTGGCACCTTCAAACACGCTTGCATGATTAATTAAGCAATCTTGTAAGGATAGGGCCCATGCAACTACGCATGAAATGGAAGAGTATGTAGTCTAATACCTTTCAAGGCCAAGTTCATAAATGACGTCCATGGCCCGCTCTTCCTTTTCCAGCCTCGTCATTGTTCTTGGGAGACGAAGTAGTGCTGCGTAAGTCAATGTCTCCTTTACAGTAAGATGAGTGAAGAGAACATCATCTTGAGTCACAAATCCTATCCTGCAAGCCAAGTAAAATTCCAATTACATGTAAAAACTGCAATGGCATCACGAGGCATCGCAACTCGATAGACATTCTTCTTGGCCTTATTTACCCCCCTACAAAGAATGCCCGCACTGACAGCAAGGTAGGTTTAGCTGGTTTCACCAACGAGGACTATGCAGAACAGCAGAAGCATAGCTGGAGGCAGAGACAGTCGTTGTGACAAAGGCAAGCACGAAGTACAGCATTTGAAGGAATGCCGTATTTCTCTTAACTTTATATTTTTAACTGCTTTTGGCTTTTTATTTCCCTTAATAATCACTATTTATTAAATTGATATGCCGCATCTCAAAACTATAAACCATAGCTAAAAAAAGAGATTCAGCTATAGGAAAGAAAAAAAAAACAGGGTCGGAGCTCAGCATGGCAGGTAATTCTCACTCACTCCTTGGATTAGTGAAGCACCAGGCCCGAAACACGCCCCCGGACCGTGCCGTCTGCCTGGCGAGGCCGTAAGTGATAAGGGCCCGCACTAGGACCCACCCTTGCAACTTTTAGCTCGTCACTTTCCTCGCACCAGTACCACTAGTGATAAGTCTTAGGGTCTGTTTGGATCCACCCAGATTTTAAGAATTCGACTTTTAAAAACTGGGTGGAATCCAAATAGACCAGTTTTTAAGGCAGTTTTTAAAATCTACCTACCCAGATTCTTAAAAACCAAGAAGCTGTTGATACCCAGCTTTTGCCAGTTTTTTTGCACAAATACCCATTTACCCTCATTAAAGACCACGCATGGCTGTTTAATGTGCTGTTCAAGAGCAATAAATGTAAGGGTATAATAGTCTATTAGCACTAATCATAAATGAAATCAGCTTTTAAAAACTAGGGGATCCAAACACCCCATCAGTTTTTGCTTAGAAACCAATTTTTAAAAACTAGAAGTAATAGCTGGTTTTTAAGAATCAGAAACTGATCCAAACAGGACCTTACTCTCCAAAAAAAACCCTAGTGATAAGTGACAAGTCTGCAGGTAAGATCAGCAGCAGGTTGCCATTGTCCTAGGGCCAAACTTAGGCATGAACGGCTAACCGACTAGCAAGATAACCGTGAGACATGGTTGGCTAAGCCCTGCTTTATTAGCTAGACAGGCACGGCTGTGCATGCACTACACCTGTGGCTGCAAGATACAGTTCATCGCGTCCGCATGCGTCTCCCCGAGCAGTGACCGATCGACCGACCGACATAACTTATCGACAGCTACAGTTGAGCCACACAATTAAATAGATAATTCTAACTCAGATAAATTAATTGCTACCTCTGGCCACAAATACATATCGGACATAAGGACATCGACGTGGTCTCAAAAATATAATTTAGATCACTAATTTGTATTGTAATGTTTTTTTATAAAATTTAATAAAATTATAATATCATGAAAGTATTTTTTGAGTTAAATTTAATTTACATTGTAATATATTTATAAAAATTAATAAAAATATAATATCGTGAAAGTATTTTTCAAGATAAATTTATGCATATAATTTTTATGTATCTAATTTAAATATTTAGAAAAATATTAATAATCGAAGTTTTAAAATTTTAAATCTATTATGAACAATGAAATATTAAAGAAAGCTAATCAAGTGTACAGTAGAGTACTCCAGGCTAATTGATTGATGGGAGTGTCTATACAACATTCGACTATTTTTTAAGACAAAAACTGTCAGATTTTGAGCCGTTAGATGGAGATCCAACGCCCTAAATCATTTTTTTGGAGGGGGGTCATTTTTTTAGAGGGCTTGTATGGGTGGATCCGTTGGATAGAGATCTAACGCCTCAGATCAATCTGACTGTTTTTATCCTAAAAAATAGTCAAATGTTGTATAGACATACACTTGATTGATTAATTAATTGGTGCAGTGCGTGCATCCACGCTAGCTAGCGTGCGTACATTACCTGCGGTTGAGGGACTTGCTGTACGGCTCGTCGTTGTAGGAGATGCAGCCCTCGACTGCGCCGGCGCCGGCGGCCCTCCCGCCGAGGATGCTTAGCAGCGTCGTCTTGCCGCTGCCGGACGGGCCCATCAGCGCCAGCACCTCGCCGGGGGACGCCGACCCGGATATCCCGCTCAGTAGCTCCCTCGGCGACCCCTTCACCGCCACCCTGTACTTCACCTCCGCAAACTGCATGCATGGATCGATGCATACTCAGCCTTGTTAGAACTACTTACTTATGCATGGATGTGCAGCGTGCATGCGGCTTGGCTTTGAGCCTTTACCTTGAGATATATCGGCAAGGTCGGCTCGGTCATGAGCTTCTTGCGCCGCGTGCCGGCCTCGACGTCCATCGCTGCATACATGGAGTAGTAGTTAGTTCAGTATACATGCAGATGCAGATAGTTAAGCTTGGAATGCATGGCTATGTATGTAAGACGTGAGTGCGTGCGCGTGTACCGTTCTCGTCGTCGCTGAGGGGCGTGTGGTCGACGGAGGAGATGTCCTGGGGAGGCGGTGTGAAGCCGGTGAAGGTGAAAGAGAAGCCGAGGCTGGCGCTGGAGGCGCGGCTGAGCGCGGCGCCGCTGCTGACGAGGTCCTCCATGTCCAGCTTCAGCTGCGCGCTCCGCGACTTGCGGATGTGGCTGTGCCCGTGGCTGTTCCCGCCGGCGCCGGCGCCACCCGACGCCGACCGCTTCCCGAAGCTGGACTTGCGCGACAGGCTCATCACTTCGGCCGTGCTCAGCACCGTCTCCGCCGACGCCGTCCGGCTCAGCGACTGCGACGGTGCCAGGTTCTCCGACTTGGTCCGCCCTATCCCCCCGCCCGTGTCCATCATGGACCGCTCCATCATCGACTCCATGAGCTAACTAGCTACCGTACGTCGCTCGCAACAAACACGTACGTACAGGTGTGCGCAACTACAACTGTAGCTTTACACGAGCCGAGCTGATATATACATAGGCAGCGCGAGCGACCAATAGAACGCGCGCGGGCGCGAGGCGAATTCTAGCGTGGCGAGGCGAGGCGAAGCGAGGTGCGGCGGGGGGCGACGGCGACCGCGAGGGGGCGGAGGCAACGGAGGGGCAGGGGCGCGCCAGCGAAGCGCGATGTGTGACGCGCGCGCGGCCGGGGCCAACCGCGCATTAATGACGCGGGAAAGTGGAGTGGCTGCGCGTGCCCCGGCTGCAGCCATCCACACATGCCCGCCTCAGACGACGTATCATTCAGGGCACCGCTGTTAGAGCGGCTCCAACAGCTGTCTATTTAGTTAGCTAGATCTGATGTGGCAAGGAAAAAGTAGAAGAGAGAGTAGTCACTAGCGACGAGCAAATAGCTGATCTATTTCACGTAGTCCAAGAATATGAGAGAGGAGCATGTGGGTCCAACAGTATAAAATAGTCTTTGCTTTTGTCTCTCACCTCCACGTCAGCTGACTATATAGCTAGTACTAGCTATTACCATTGGAGATGCCCTTAGGATGTATGAGAGCAAGTACAATAGAAGAGGTGGCTGTCACCTCTAGGACTAGCTAAATAAGTAAAAAGAGTATATATGGCTCATGTGGAGGTAGTTAATACAATAAGTTGAGTAGAGATTACCTCTACTAAAGCACTCAAACATTTAATATTTCGCTAGAGGCGACCCTAACCTTTATTGTACTTGCTCTAAGAACTAGCATCGCCTCCAAGTCCTCGTATGATGTGCTAGAGGTCACCTCTTGCATGAGGGGCAACTTGCCCCTCTCTCCTCTTGTCTCTCTCTTCCACATAGGATTGTGTTGACGTGGATTTCGCTAGAGGCGACCTAGTCAGCATCATTGTACTTGCTCTGATCAGGGTGCTGGCAGTGAGTTTAGTAGTTGGGTGTGGTCTCTGGTCATATGCGTTGGATGTTTGTTATGCGCTGCGTTCATACGGGAACTGTTGTTTTATTTTTGTTAGTTTTTAATTAGTAGTCATGCGTCATGGCTAGTTTGTGGTATAGCATGGATCGTATATATCGTGGCGTGCGTGTAGGGGGCCATGTTGGCAACGATTTGTACTCGTTTGATACTTAAATTCGTGAATAGAGTCCTCAGAAAAGGCCGTGGAAGTTGAGCAGCACAAAATCCTCGTGTTTCCCTGAGTGTCACGTGCGTATCCCCGAGTGTTTGAGTACTCGTGGTCGTAAGTCATAAACGAGTGTTCGTAGTCATAACGAGTACTCGTGGTCATAAGTCGTAGCCGACTATCGACTTGCTGCGACAAGGAGTGGTCGTAAACGATTTCGTGGTCGTGCGACTGCGGGCATGTCCGCTCTAACAAGTGGTATCAGAGCAGGTGTTCGGTAATCATCTGGTAGACATGTCTTCGTCGTCCAGTGCGTCATCAAAGAGGCCTCAGGCTCCGTTGTCTACCCCATGCTCATACGAATGAACTACAGTAACCGGGCGTTGGTCATGCGAGTTAACCTCCAGGCGCAAGGTCTTTGGGAGGCCATCGAAACCGGCGACGCGGACTACTGCGACGATTGGCTTGCGCTATTAGCAATTCTCCACGCTGTGCCAGCCGAGATGTTGTCAACTCTCGCCATCAAGCACACGACGAAGGATGTCTGGGAGGCCGTGAAGACCATGTGTATAGGCGTCCGCGTGCGTGAAGCCAATGCCCAGCAACTGCGCAAGGAGTTCGGCGGTATTTCCTTCAAAGACGGTGAGTCCATTGACAATTTCTCGATGAGAATCTCTGGGCAACGGGCGAGCACTCCACTAATCTGACCTCAGGCGCCAGTGCTCCGACGGGCAAACTTGCAACCCCACCATCGAACATTCCATCAGACATCGACCTCGACAATGAAGGAGCTCCTCGAAGGTTCCGCATGGTGCAAGACTACATCGACTACACCCCTCCACGCAAGCTCGATCCCGACGAATTGCACATGCTGACGATGGGGGAGCCAGCCTCTATCACCGAGGCTCAGGCTGACCAAGGATGGTGGATGGCGATGCAGGAAGAGATGAACTCCCTTGAGGAGAACCGGACATGAGACCTCATTGATCTTTCGGTCGAAAAATACCCAATTGGTCTTAAGTGGGTGTTCAAGCTAAAGAAGGGCGCCTGCATTGAGATCATGAAGCGCAAGGCGCGTCTAGTGACCAAGGGATATGTTCAACGTACCAGCGTAGACTTCAATGAGGTGTTCACGCCCGTGGTGTGCCTTGATTCTATATGAGCCCTTGTGGCAATGGCTGCCCATGAGGAATGGCTGGTACATCACCTCAACGTGAGTCTGACTTTCTCAACGACGACCTCATGAAGGAGGTATATGTGGCATAGACCCCCGGCTTCATCTGCGCAGGCCGTGAGCACCAAGCGTTGCGTCTGTGTAAGGCACTCTATGGGCTTCGTCAAGCTCCAAGGGCTTGGAACGCCAAGCTCAACAGCACGATGACCTCCCTCAGCTTCAAGAAAACATCATCAGAGCACGCCGTGTATACCCGGGGAACTAGCGACTCACATCTGCTCTTAGGTGTGTACATCGATGACTTGGTGGTGACCGACGCCCGTTTGGAGGAGATCGACCAATTCAAGGCCCAGATAGAAAGTCAAGTTCAAGATGAGTAACCTCGGCCCTCTCAGCTATTATCTCGGAATCAAGGTCACGTAGAGTGAGGGAGAGGTCACTTTGTCTTAAGCATGCTACACGGCTAAGCTACTGGAGAAGACCGGTATGAGCGGCTGCAACTCCGTCCATGTCCCAATGGAGCTGCGACTGAAATTGAGCAAGGAAAACTTAAATCCTCCAGTCGACGACACGTTCTACTGCGGCATTGTCGGAGGCCTACGCTATCTGGCACACATAAGGCCAGACATCGCATCGCAGTCGGCTACGTAAGCCGGTTTATGGAGTTGCCCATCACCGAGCACCTCAACGTCGTGAAGCACTTTTCTACGCTATGTGGTAGTGACAATCGACTACAGGTGTCGGTATGCTAAAGGAACAATGGCGGCTAAGCTCGTCGGGTACAGTGACGCCGACATGGTCGGGGATGCGACGACTAGAAAAGTACCTCCGACATGATTTTCTTCATTGGGGGAGCCAGTGAGCTGACAATCACAGTCGTGAAGCACTTTTCTGCGCTATGTGGTAGTGACAAGGGGATGCGACGACTAGAAAAGTACCTCCGGCATGATTTTCTTCATTGGGGGAGCCAGTGAGTTGACAATCACAGAAGCAGAGGGTCGTCGCTCTGTCATCTTGTGAAGTCGAGTATGTCTGCCTCAAGGGCGGCATGCCAAGGGATTTGGCTTGGGGAGTTGCTCGGCAACCTGTTCAATGTAGAAGCAAGTGTGGCAACTCTGCTCATGGACAACAAGTCTGCAATTCAACTATGCAAGAATCCGGTGTACCATGGCCGGAGCAAGCACATTGAGACACGTTGCCATTTCATCAGTGAATGCGTTGAAAATAGCAAGGTCCTCATCGATTACGCCAAGTTAGACAAGCAATTGGCGGACCTGCTAACGAAACCTCTCGGGCAGATGAAATTTCAGTTGTTGGGCGTGCCCTCTGGTCGTGCGCGTCGAATGTTCGATGTGTGCTGCGTTTACGTGGGAACAGATGCTTCACTTTCATCAATTTTCAGTTAGTAGTCATGCGTCATGACTGGTTCGTAGTATGGCACGGATCGTGTAGGTCGTGGCATGGGCATAGGAGAACATGTTGGCCATGATTTATACTCGTTTGATGATTAAATTCATGAATAGAGTCTTCAGAAAAGGCTGTGGAAGTCGAGCAACTCAAAATCCTCGTATTTCCCTGAGTGTTGCGTGCGTATCCCCGAGTATTTGAGTACTCGTGGTCGTAAACGAGTACTTGTGGTTGTAAGTCGTAAGTCGTAGACGAGTGCTCCTAGTCGTAACGAGTACTTATGGTCATAAGTCGTAATCATCTATCGATTTGCTATGACAAGAAGTGATCTAAACAACTTCGTGGTCATGCAACTGTGGACGTATCTGCTCTAACAACTGCGCTGGCTCAGGCTGGGGTTGGAGAGAGCGCCAGGCTCAGAACGGATAGGGATCTATCAATTCACTCCCTATCTCTATCTGCCTGCTTCCTAGCTAGCTTCGATCCGATCCGATCCGATCCCTCCCTCCCCCCCATTTATGCGTGAGCGCGACCCTTTCTCGCAGCCTTTGCACAGCCGAAACGCCCAGATCGATCTTGGATGCATGCATGGCTCGCGCAAGTGCCCTGTATAGTACGTTCTTGGTGACTTCTCAACTGCAGTCTGCAAGTAGTATCGAACAGCTTCATAGCTGACCGGACCCCATGCTGCCATGCTGCCATGCATATATCTGCGTACTGCACTATGAGACTATTGTGATCTGCTAAGTTCTAAGCTGTCCGTGTTACACGGATGGCCTAAGGCCTGTAACCTGTGAGCTCTTCTACCTATCAATGAAAAGATACGCAGCTCTCCTATGTATCCTCGAGACAGTATTATTACGTAAGATTCCACAAGACTTGCATGCTCCCACCGTGATATATGTTGTAGCCTACAACCACTTTCAGCAGCCTTTACGACTATTTTACTGTTGTTACGACCATATTCACCGTCGTTACACTGTACTTCCTTCAACCACGTAGTAGGCTCGATCACCGTGGTCGTAAAGCTTACGACCACGCACTGATTTTGTCGACCATATTGAAGGCTCTGTCAATTGTTGTGGTTGTAACACTTTACGACCATGTCTCCTCGCTGTGGTCACTTACGACCACGCCTTCTCGCTGTGGTCGTAACACTTACGACCACGTCTGCTGCTCCTGCGGGCACCTCCGCTCACTGTGGTCGTAAGTCATTTACGACCACGTCTGCAATGATGAACTTGATACTCGATGATTTTCCAGAGCAAAAGTACTCTTCTCTTCTTTATTTCTTTCTCTCGATCACACCAATTGCTATAATCACCCTAATCATTCTCTCAGTTTTCCTTGCTCTCTCGGTATAATACTCCGCCCTTTATACCCTGCTCTACGACTTCGTCTCGAAGGCAGTTACAACTCTGAGACAGACTCGAACACTACTACGACACGGACTCGAAATACAACTCGTACTTGTACATAACTTACGATCATGACAAACCGAATACGACCACGAGTTAAACCGACTTGCAAACTACAAACTCAAACATAACTTTAACTTTTAAACTAAAAACAAGATTACTAGCTCTACCAATATGTATCAGCTGCCGAGCGATCCGTGCCAGCTCTACGTACTGTCCGCGCTCCATATACAGGGAGAGGAATACAAATGAACACACTAGGAAGTTTTGGAGCAGGCAAGTCGCCTCTGATGGACATGCCTCTTTCTGCTTTCCATATTCACATGGCTGACAGCTCAGTTGAAGCGGCAAGCTGGGGATTGATCGACATTCACAGTGTCCATTATTGACGAGACTGGAGGAATGCAGCACTGTCACTGCAACAAAATGATCTCGCATACTCGTTTTTCTTTAGACTTTTTTTTTATAAGTATCTGTACGTTAATAATCACATAGCATATAAAGATACTTTTTGAGACGTTTTTTTGAGTGTCTTGAATGTTTTCACTATAAACACGTCTCTATAATCTTTGACACGTTCTATAAAGAGACATTGCTAGAACGCTTAACAAAATAACTCAACAGTGCCAAGTTGTTATTGTCGACAAAGCCAGGGGCTCTACTACGGTGTATGTCTGGTCGGTCCTTTCCTTGAATGTTACATGCTTATCTGCCATGTTTTTTTTTACTATGGTTGATAATTTTTGTCAATACTTTTTGAGACGGTAGCGGACGATGAAGACGTCAATGTGGTCTGCACACACGATTTTAAGCTCAAAAGGTTGCTTGAAAAATCCGCTTTAACAAATTACTCTATTTATTTAACTTTTAGAGAAGTCAAAAACAAAAAATCTAAAAGAACTTAGCCATCAACTGAAACGGAAATGTTTGTCTGAAGAGGAAAGTGGTCTCGCTTGTGTAAAGACTTTGAAGCGCCGACCAATTGGATCCTGGTAATGTGCTCTCCATTTATTGCGAAATGTGACCAGGCATACCCGGAAGGGAACATGCGGGCCGGGGTAGACAAAAATTCCTCGTCAGCGGTAAGCCAGCAAGTTAGGTGGTGTTTGGATTTCAGTTTAAACATCAAATAAACATGAAAAATCCCATCAACTCGAAAACCATTTCAGTTTAAGCATCAAATAAACATGAAAAATCCCATTAACTTGAAAAATCCCATCAGTTTAAGCGTTTTAACTTGTAGTACGATAGGATTTCTCTTTTCTCATTTCTCCCAATATAGATTGAATTTGAATGTGTTTTATATGAATATGTTTGCTAAATTAAGAACTACCTCCAGTTTTTAAACAAAAAGTCGTTTTAACTAAGTGTTTAAACTAAATCGCTTTTCAAGTTTTTCGGTTTTCGCTAAATATATCCTTGTATCCTTTAGCTGAAAATCCCAATGTATATGGAGCACCCATGGAACTATAACAAATATCCAAATTACTCCGTCTTATCAAATACCAATAAAAATTACTATAAATATTAATTTAGAAAAGGAAAATTGAAGGAAATATTGTATTAGCATTCAAGAAACAAATCTAAAGTAGTAAAAAACAATTGGTCATGTTCTTTAGGACTACGGTTTATATCTTTTAGCTATAGTTTATTAGTTTAATAAATAATGATTATTAAAATAAACTAAAATTAAAAATCAGTTAACAAGTCGAAAAGAACGGCCCAATAACAGTGGGCTAGGCCAGCCGGAGAGCGGAAACTGTCGAAACGGGCTCCCCAGCAGAATCCAGACGCCCCTCTTAGCGGTCGCAGGCCCTCACCTGCCTCGTCGCCGGGCAAAAACCCCAGCCGCGACCGGAACCGGTGAGCCGGGGAAGGCTGGCCGCGCCGCGGCGGCCATGCAGCCGCCGGAGCCCTCCTCCCCTCCTCCGGTCCTCCTCAACATCGGTCCGCCCCCTTCTCCGTTCTCGGATTCGCCGCTCCCCGTCTCATCCACCATGCCCGTACGGGCGCGAATTAGCGGCTCAATACTGTGATGGTGGTGATGGCTGTAACGCAGGGGGCAAGGAGTACGCGACCACTGTCGAGACGCTCACGCAGAGGGAGCCCGACTCCATGCTCGCCGCCATGTTCAGCGGGAGGCACACGCTGCCGCGCCACCCCACCACGGTACGATCCGTCAGTGGCTCTCGTCGCCGTTTCTTGGAGTTGTAGTAGCCTCAACGGATGAATGGTGTTTGGTCGGTGCAGGGGATGGTGTTCGTGGACAGGGACGGGAAGCATTTCAGGCATATCCTCAATTGGCTCAGGGACGGCGCCATCCCCGAGCTGTCGGAATCCGAGTACCAGCAGCTCCTACGAGAGGCGGAGTACTACCAGTTGCTCGTAACAGAAACTCTCGATTGCACTTTCTTCGATTCACTGGGTTCCAGCTTCGGATCAGTCGTCTTCACAAGATGATGGTTTGTTTTCTAGGGTTTGGCTGATTACATAAATCAGAAATTGGGTTGGAAAAAGGCTGAAAAGTCATCAGAGGCTGAATTGACGCGCAAGGATGTGATCAAGTGCATCCAATCCCAGAAAGTCAGATTTCGCGGTGTGAATCTATCTGGCCTTGATCTATCTAAGCTTGTAAGGTCTTGGAGATACTTGCTACTTGTTGTTATCTATTGGCATTGCATTACCGGCTATTATTTATTGCCATGCCATTCTAGCTGTCGTTAAGGCTGTGCGCATTGCAACTCATCAGCTTATCTTTTTGTATTTTGCATACATGAAAAAGATGAACAAGTATCTTACTCTTTTCTTTAGTTTCTTCTTGTGGATGACTTGCACTATTATAAATGCATTTTTTATGCTCTGCAGGACTTATCAGAGGTGGACTTCAGCTATGCATGCATTAAGAATACCAAGTTTTCCTGTGCTAATCTTCATAAAGCAAAGTTTAGGGTATATCACTTACACCAAGATTCTTCCTTGTTATTTATCTGCTTTTGATGCAGTAGGAGCCCTTAGCAACTATGACTCTGTCACCAGCTAAAATATTATCTAAGACATTATTGTGTGAAATATCAAATATTGTATCAATAATACCTTGCCCTCCATATTATTGGCAGCTGGTGGAAGCTGCCTGTTCTTCATTTCAACGTGCAAATTTACATGAGTAAGATACACCAATGAGCTTCTTGTAGTCTTGTAGATAGGCTCTAAGATTTTTTTAATGCTATTTGTAATTGCTCAATTTGGAATAACAGGTGTGAGCTTATTGGAGCAAATCTTCAAGAATCTGTCCTAGATAGAGCAAACCTTCAAAGTGCAAACCTACAAGGCATGCAATACTTTTTTTCCTCTATCATGTTTAACTTGATCACAGTTTATTTTGTTCATGTTTATACGCTCATGATCTAAAAAACATACTATGCTCAAGCTTATCCTTCTCCGTTTTCTTGGATTTTGAGAACTGTACCACTAAATTCTAGAGGAGATCTATGTTAAGCTATGCTTTGCTTTCTCCCACTCCCCCTTTGGGTCTGTGCATGTTGATGTTACGATTTTCTTGAAAATATCTCTTGAGTTGCTAGGTCTATTTTGCAGATGCATGCTTAGCGCAATGTAGCTTCATTGAAACAGATCTTCGTTCCGCCCATTTACAGGTTTGCAAATTGTTGTGCATAGTACATTTCATAAATGTTCCCTGTTTCCCGCGCTGCTGCTGAAACTCTGTGCTAACATACTGAGTTGTTGTTAGATGTTAGTTCTCCAGCTAGTGGCGCTTAGATATCTATTTTATTTCCCTGCAATATTTTGTAGCATCCAAAATATGGCAGCAGAATCGAGTCCTTGCCCAAAGTATTAACTGCATACAGGACACATGTCTGTCTAAGTATATATTTGTCGTAATAGGGCAATATCATCTTTTCCTAGATAGTTGCATGTATAATGATAAGCTTCATAGAAAGTTGTTTTTAGTAACCCAAAAACCATCAAAATTTGGGTGCTGATTATTCATTTCCTGTGTATCTTATTGACTTATTGTCAATTCAAATGGATTTTCAGAGTGCAAACCTTATGGGTGCCAACTTGAGTGGAGCTAACCTTGAAGGGGCCAATCTCAAGGTAAAACAACCTTGTGACAACAATAATATTTAAAAAAGAAAACCTCATATTAAAGGCTGCAGATTATCTGGCTCATATGTGCAACAAGATCCTGTTGTTCAAACTTTGCGTCCTTTTTCTCGTCTATTTCACACCTTATTGATAGCTATTTGAGGGAGTGTACTATAGACTTTTGATTTAGCAATTCGTTCATACTCTGTATACGGCACATACTCGTTCCTCACAAAACCTGAACTTTATTTTTAATGGATTTTAGTCTACCTTTACTCTCAATTTTGAAATAAGAGAGTTTGAAGCTTCCACTAGAAGAGAACTATTGAAGAGAATCACCAGGAAATGTTCCAAAGGCACATGAAGGCACATGATGTTCGAAAATCTTACTTTGTCCAGAATCATGACTTCTTGATGTGTCTTGTAAGCTATGTGGGTCACTTATTCTGTTTACTGAAGTGTACATAAACGAAAGATCAGCATTAACATCAGCACCTCTTGTCTGGTGCCTTACCGGACAATGGATTCACACGCTTCTCCTCACTGCTCCTCACTGCGTCATTCAGATCCCTATGCTAAGCTAGTCTGATTTGCAGGGTGCTAAGTTGGCCGGTACAAACTTGCAAGGTGCAAATCTTCAGCGAGCCTACTTGCGAGAAGTTGATTTGCGTGAAACTGTATGTTGTCCTGTTTGCTAGCTTTCTTTTTCTGTTTACCTGAATAGTGAATATTTTACTTCTACTAACATCATGTGGGATCAGATTATTTATCTACTTTACTTCAATTGTTTGCAAATATGAAGCAATAAATAACTTCCTAGATAGAATTACAAAGCCTGAAAGATCTCACGTACTTCTGTTTACCTCACTTTTTGTGCAAGTACTTATGCTGATCTCATGATATCAGACTAAAAAATAGAAGTCAAAGCGTGTATCTTAAACTATATTTTACTTTGTTGAACAGCATTTGACTGGTGCTAAGCTTGGAGGTGCAAATCTGCTTGGAGCTATCAGATAATACAACGGGAGAAGCTCGAATCCTGTACACTTTAAAATTTAATTGGAACTAGTACCTGCAATGTGATCACGTCTGCAATTCTGGTCTTAATGGTTTTGCAATGGAGAGGAACAGCGCATCAGAAAAAAAAAATCAACGGACTGAGGTTGTGCTCATTTGGGCTTTTTTTTTGTGGCTTATGGCTGAAAAGCAATATAGCTGGCTGAAAAAAACTGTAACTGACAGAGATTTATTTAGCATAATTAAATTTAAAAAATTAAAAAATATAAAAAAAATATGTTAGCACATTACGTATAATACAAACAAATACGGGAAAAAAGAACCGGCAAAAAAACTCAACAAAAAGTCAAAAGTTCAGAAAAAACGAAATTTATGAATAGTAAAAAATAAGCCGGAAGTCAGAAACTGAAGCCATTTTGAGCACAGCCTCGCCAACGGTTGATCAGTCGTGTACCAAAACATTTACATGCCAGGGTGTATAGCTTTTTGCTGTCTTTTACGGATATATATGCACTTCATAACTGCTTGTTGCATACTGGATTCCTGTGTCATATTCCTCTGATTCAAAATTCGATGAGCCTGTAGCTAGTTGTTAGATAATCAGAGCTAAACCATCATTGCGGAAGGAATTGCTGCTTTATAAAATCCAAAATAGGAACATTTCCTGCATATCGGGACGACGTTGTGGACAAATGCATCTGAATCTTTTCAGGGGAAATGCGTAGTATCTTTGTCGATATGCGTGCATTTTTTAGCTCATTTATTTTCGATTAGACCGTCGATGTCATGGTGAGTTTGTTCCTTAACTTTGCGTTGATCGCTGCCATTGTTGCTCCTTGTAGAAGCGGCAAGGGTCATAGAATTGATTTTGGTATCCAGGCTGGTGCATACATACGTGGATGGACCTAGGGTGTTGCTGGGTTGCCTGTGCTAGGTCGGGGTGGGGAACAGAGTATTGGAGTACCTCACTGAATTCATATTGTCAACAAGAACGATCACATTTCCACACGTATTTGAAAGCAATCTGAACTTTTTTTTTCTGTTGACAACAGGTAGCAGTGTAGGTAGAACCAAATTTGCAATCACCGATGTTGGGAATAATCCCACATTGATTGTGGAAGAGGAGAAAGCACAACTTATAAGTGTGGGGGAGCCCCCACCCATTGGACTAGTCTTTTGGGGGGAGAAGGCCCAGTACCACTTATAAGGTTGTTGCTCCGTTGCTCAGTGGGCTTGGTTGTGTTCCGCCCATGTGGACTGTGGCCGGGAGTAAAACCCGGCTGGACCTAGGTATGCGGCCAGTCCAGATCTCACATTTGGTATCAGAGCCTAGGTGCCTAACAACTCCTTGGACCTCATGGTTGTAGATGTGTCCAACCAATGTGTAAGGGGGAGATTGTTGGGAATAATCCCACATTGGTTGTGGAAGAGGAGAAATCACAACTTATAAGTGTGGGGGAGCCCCACCCATTGGACTAGTCTTTTGGGGAGAAGGCGTCAGACTCACTTATAAGGTTGTTGCTCCGTTGCTCCGTGAGCTTGGTTGTGTTCCGCCCATGTGGACCTGTGGCCCGGGGAGTAAAAACCCGGCTGGACCTAGGTATGCGGCCAGGTCCAGATCTCACAACCGAATGTGCAAGCCACTGTAAGATCACATTTACACACTGCTCAGCTGGCTCACGCATCATCACCATTGTTATTGCATGGCGATCAATGGTCAGAGAGGCCGACGATATGATTATCTGCCGGCGCCGGCTCAGCCGATGGATCCATCAACCTGTACTTAGCATACAAGGCAGCACCACGGCAACGAGTAGTGTCCACACCACCTTCCTCCGGTCCCTGACCGCGCCGTTCGCCGGTCGAGTGCTAGGCGCACCTTCGCTCGTGTGCTCTTCTTCTTGATCAGATGCTTCCTGGCGTCGTCGTCCTCCGGGAACTGCTTCTCTTGTTCAGCTTCTGCAGCAGCGGTTTGCTGTGCAGTATGGCCATGACCAGCTGCTCTCTGATCTTGGCTGGCGTCGTCGCCCGTCTTCGCGTCCGGTGCATTTGGCTCCACGGCCGGCGATAGCCTCGGCATTATGATGTGGAGGAAGCCGTCCTTCTCGAACTTTGCGCGGATGTCGCCGGCGTTGCAGGCCTCGGGGACATGGAAATCCTTGCGGAAGCGGCTCCGCCGGTTGCCCTCGAGCGGCCGCTCGCCGCTAATCCTCAGCCTCCCGTAGTTGTCGATGTGCACCCTGAGCTGCTCGACCCTGCATACAACGGCACGCATGGTTCAGTACATACTACGCACTCGCTAAGGAGAGTTCAAGAGTATCTTGCTAGCTAGAGAACTAAGAGAAGTAGAGAAGCATATGGCATGCCTGCTGCGGAGAGGTCGATGACGAGGGTCTGCTTGTCCGGCTGCTCGACAAGGTTGTGCTGCGGCACGAAGTCAACGTAAGAGCGCGCGGCGGCGGCCATGGCTGATGATCAGGTTCAGGTAGATGGATCGATCGAGCTGGCGGCGCTTTCAGAATCCAGAAACGGTGAACGCGACGAAGGTGGCGCTGGCTGCTGAGATTTGTGGATCACGAGGATATATCGACTCGACGGAAAAGGATGGTGTGGCAGAGATCGATGATCGAGAGTTGATTAGCAGGAGGATGCAGGATAGTAGTAGGATAGTTCAAAATGGCTTTTCACTTCTGGTTTTTAGTTTTTGTAAGTTGAAAGTTGTTTTGAACATATTAGCTTTTTAAACTGATTTTTTTCTCTTTTTTTATTTTTTGGATTTTCTATAGAGATATAACCGTTTTTCCTCTTTTTTCTTTAATTAAACATTTCAGTCAAAAACTAACGCCGTTACAGTGCCTATTTCAGTTAAAAGTTAACAGGCGCAGCTAAAACGTTTCACATTTACGCATTGTTTTTTTTAGAAAGCTGGACAAAAGAAACATTAACAAACCTTTTTCACAACTCAAAATGAAACCTCAAACTACAGCAGCAGCAACCACATCTCGCAGGTAGGGGCAACCACATAACAAAACAGCCTGCCAGGAAAACAATAAACAATTTTCTTAGCCCACTCCTTCACGCTCCCGGCTTGTCGATTGCATCTGAAGTTGCCGAATCCTTTGTAGCATAGACGCGACCGCAGTTTCCATGTCCTGCATTTACACATTATTCAGGCGGCTCGCCTCGCTTGTCATCACTGTTACATGGCGATCAGTAGTCAGAAAGGCCAATGATACCATCATCTGCCGGCGCCGGCTCAGCCGATGGATCCATCAACCCGTACTTAGCATACAAGGCAGCACCAACCAAGGCCAGCACCACGGCAACGAGTAGTGTCCACACCACCTTCCTCCGGTCCCTGAGCTCGCCGCACGCCGGTCGAGTGGTAGGCACAGCCACCGCCTCTCCTCTGCCGCCATCGCCTTCGCTCTTGTGCTCTTCTTCTTGATCAAGATGTTTCCTGGCGTCCTCCTCCTCCGGGCGCTGCTTCTCTTGTTCAGCTTCTGCAGCAGCGGCTTGCCGTGCAGAACCGTGACTGGCTGCTTTCTGATCTTGGCTGGCGTCGTTACCAGTCTTCGCGTCTGGTGCCTTTGGCTCCCCGGTTGGCGACAACCTCGCCACCGCCTCTCCTATGCCGCCGTCTACTTCGCTCGTGTGCTCTTCGTTTTGATCAGGACGCTTTCTAGCATCCTCCTGGCGCTTCTTCTCTTGCTCAGCTTCTGCA
The DNA here is from genome assembly GCA_036346575.1 of Dendrocalamus sinicus. Classification (NCBI taxonomy): domain Eukaryota; kingdom Viridiplantae; phylum Streptophyta; class Magnoliopsida; order Poales; family Poaceae; genus Dendrocalamus; species Dendrocalamus sinicus. Next base: position 50,035,801 of record CM070648.1, on the reverse strand, counting down.
GCAATGGTTTGTTGCGCAGAACCGTGACCAGCTGCTTTCTGATCTTGGCTGGTGGTCTTCGCGTCTGGTGACTTTGGCTCCCCGGCCGGCGACAACCTCGCCACCGCCTCTCCTCTGCCGCCGTCTGCTTCGCTCGTGTGCTCTTCGTTTTGATCAGGACGCTTCCTGGCGTCCTCCTCCTCCTGGCGCTTCTTCTCTTGCTCAGCTTCTGCAGCAATGGTTTGCTGCGCAGAACCGTGACCAGCTGCTTTCTGATCTTGGCTGGCGTCATTATCCGTCTTCGCGTCTGGTGCCTTTGGCTCCCCGGCCGGCGACAACATCGGCATGGTGATGTGGAGATAACCGTCCTCGAACCTTGCGCGACTGCCGTCGTCGTTGTAGCCCTCGGGGATGGGGAGCTCCAAGCGGAAACGGCTCCACTGGTTGCCCTTTAGCTGCCGCTCGCCGGTTATGCTCAGCCTCCGCTCTCTGTCGATCTGCACCCTGATCTGCTCCCTCTTGAACTCTGCATCCACACGTATATATCACACACAAAGCCATGGCATGCACACCAATTGATGGAATACTTGCCGACGTAGAGATGCATGCGTGCCTGTTGAGAGGTGGACGATGATGGTCGCCTTGACGGGCTCCTCGACCAGTCTGTGCGGCGGCACGAAGTCGACGTACGTGCGCGCGGCGGCGTCCCTTGCAGCGTCAGCCATGTTGCAGTGATGGCTGGTGATCTGGTGCGGGTAGATGATGATCGGGAATCGATTGAATGGAGGAGGATCGATGCAGGAATTGCGCCGAGTGTTCCTGTGCATATATACTGCGGTGTGGACTGTGGAGTGCAGCACGGCCACACGGGAGGAGGAATAGTTTGCTCTGTAAAGCCGTTTCCAAATCAATTAAGAAGCAGGTGAAAAGGCTAGCTTGGTGCGCTCCGACTGTGCTGCATGCCCTCAATTTCTCACCTTAATCTGGCCGAGCATGTTCCTCGAGCCGCTTAGGCCCCGTTTGGAGTTATTTTTTTTGACTTCACAAGTGGAGCTGGGTGAAGCTACTTTTTTCAGTTTTACCCAAGGAGCTACTTTTGTCTCAGCAGGTTTTAAGGGACTCCTTGGGTGGAGCTATTTTGTTGTACCCCGTTTGGCACAAAACAGCTCCAGGAGTCGGTGGTGGAGCTGTACCAAACGGGGCCTTAGTTTAGCACTCCTCGCGGTTTGGTGCCCGCGGCTTTATCTTAAGTTAATTGCAATTCTTCCACGCGGAAATAACTCCACTCCACCGACGCCCCCTCTCTTTCTAGGCTCCCATGCTCACCAGATCTGGCCACGACTCTTCGTCGCCGGAGAGCTCCCGTGTGTTACGTGACGCGAGGCAAAGTAGCCAATGCTCGGCAACACTTGACGTTCACCTTAGCCAGCTCGCCATGATGCGGCGAGTGCGGCCTGAGCAACCAAATAAAGCCTCAAAAGCAAGCACAATCTGGAGCAACCAAATAAACTATTTGTATTGATTTGCTTCATTTCTTAAATAAATAGATAAGTTTCCCCTCCCGATCTAGTGTTTCAGTTTCCAGGAGTTATGTGTTCGGGTGATTTTTGCCATTGCTTTGCTGATTTGAGGTTGAGATGTGGTACTAGACGCAGTAGTAATTTTAGACGAAATTGGAAGTAGAGTCATTACTAGAGGAACACCCTTGTACCAACTGATAGCACATTATGAACCTTAAGATGCTATCTGTGTGAAAATTGCAAACGGATAAACTTTAATGGTAAATGTTGGGCTTCAGTGGTGGTAATTTGTCAGGTACATGTGTTATTTGTAAATAACTGGCATTTTTTTAAGGGACTGTCTATATGGGATTTGACTGTTTTTAACGTCAAAAACAGTCAAAATCTACACCGCACGATCAGAATATTGTACGTACAAAGATTGTCCACAACCAGAAGCTGCATAACTGCTTAACGGGCCCTCTATTTTTATTGGGCCTCGTTTTGTACACTACCCATAATGGATCTATATCCACAACCCTGTTAGCTTCATTTAGGGGTTTGTTTTCGTTGCTTTGTCACACTCCCTAATGGGCTTTTGTGCCTGTGGCCGTTTTGATCTCACGGAAAACACAGAAAATTGATTATTTGTACAAAGGCCACAATTACAAAGCATCAAGTAAACTTGTACAGAGGTCTACAAACAGAACTTTTTACAAAAAACCGTCTACAAACATTGTACAACTTGTACAGAGCCCACGATTACGAACCAATTACAAAACCATCAACTTGACACCCAAGAAAAGATGTAAGTAACAACAAAAAACATGGTATAAGATAAAAAAGCACATGGTTCTGGGCATATATACACGGAGAAGTATGTAAAAATCTTCTCAAATTATGGTTACATATATCATATATCAATGCTTCATTTTACATGGATATATTCGGATAAGTTCCAAAACATACATATATATGTGCATACTTACAATTAAAAAAAATGATGTTCCATAATAATGATTAGTGGGCCATTAAGCATTAGGAGTAACAAAACAATGTAACTGCTAACAAAAATTAGGTTTAACATTAAGGTTTAACAGTGCTAACAAAACAATCAGTGCTAACAAATCAAAAAGTTTAACAGTGCTAACAAAACAATCAGTGCTAACAAATCAAAAAGTTTAACAGTGCTAACAAAACAATTAAAATGATAACAAATGCATGGATTAACATGTAAGTGAAGTTTAATCTAACAAAACATGTAGGGACATCTCACCTAACAAAACACAAACTAACCTTCTAATATAAAAAACGGAAATGCTATGTTGCAGTAAATCAGGAAGTTATTAGACAGAAAACACATGAGAATCTACATGCTAAATCTCATTGAAGCCTCACCATATATGATTAGATCCAGCATATGTACAACAAATAACATATGCAGATGTTTCAGTTTATTAAGCTATGTGCACTAGAATATATGTTTGTTTCTAAAAAAATGTGCATAAAAAAAGTGTGCATGATCTTTAGGGTAATATGCAGATTTAAGAGATTTCGATTCCCCCATGCAGATTAACCAGACAAAAAAAAGATTATACATAGTAATCCAGGACATTAAGCGATACTCACATGAACGATGGATCCAATGAAAAGTTCTTGTAATCCGAAATTCCTTCCACTTGCTTCCCAATGCTTATCGATAAAAAAGGAATATATTCAGATATCTCGCCTAGTTACAGGAACCAATGTTAGTAAGATGAGGATCCTACCCCTACAGCAAAAGTAGAGATCTATCGATAGACATAACATAAAGAGTGATAGAGAGCATAACTTACCTAAGAAGACGCCACTCCATGAGGTAGAACTCACCGGAGAAATACGCAGCCCGCAAGATCTCCGCTCAAAACTCTGAGACAGATCTATCGGAGAGCTTGGTGATGTTCGCGCTGCAATCCATCGAGGCCGGAGAGCTGGCGAAGGCCGCAATATCTCTCTCCAAGCGCGACGAGATATCCGCACCGGCGACGAGATCTCCTATCGGGTGCTCCGCTCGGTACTCCGCGGCTCACCTCTCTCCCTCCCTCGAATGCTCCGCACTGCTTCTCTCTCTCCCAGCGAGCGAGTGGATTAGGACAGGCGCGAGAATCGACGAAAAAACAATTCGAATAAACGGTGTCCGGACAAGAAGCTTCAAGATCCCGGGTTGTTGGACAAAACGGGTGTGAATTTGCCAACCCGCTTTCACTGCATCTCTGTAGAGACCCGAATATACAAATCCGGACTCTCCTGTGTATTCTGCACTAGTCCAGGATCACGCTAGTGCACACAGTATAAACAAAGATGAAATATCGAACATATCACGATTTACTAAGAAAAGACTCAAATATTAATAATAATCATCAGAGTGCGACCTTATGGCCAAACTTACAATAGACTAGCCCGAAGGGCTTAACAAAAACTAGCAGCGGAAATCCAAAAGAAAACGCAGCGTCCAATCGACACGCCCACAGGCTATCGAGTGGAGAACGAAGCCTAATCCGCGAAGACGTCGAAGTACTCTCCTTCTGGAACCTCCTGCTGGTGATACTCCTCCTCCTCAACTGAGCAACAGGGGCATAAAGCCGTGAGTACATAGAGTACTCAGCAAGTCGTTTGTAACAAAGAATGCAATATAGTATGCAGGGCTTACCAATGGATGGCTGAAAGGTTAATTTTGCATAAAGCAACAATTTAAGGTAAATACAATAAATAGATTGAAAAGCAAACTTTATAAATGATAATAAATAAGTAACCAAAGGAATTGAGACCAACCACAAGTGAACTAGCTATTCACCCAAGGAATCCACCATGAACCAAGATCCATGAAATGAACCACCAGTGAACTAACCATTCACTCTCCAACTTAACCCAACCAGGTTTTTATGAAAACTCTACCCCTCGTGTGAAATCACCGAGCATTGTCCATGACCGAGGACACGGCTATTCGAATAGTTTTACACTCTGCAGAGGTTGCACAATGTACCCACACGATGTGATTAGCCTCGCGCTAAGGAAATCACAACAAGGCTTTTACAATGATCCATCTCCACCTGATCCCACTCGCTAAGGTTTCGCCTCTCACCCCCTCTTGCGCCACAACAACATCAGTAGTAAAACCAAAGTGGAGACTTCACAAATTATTATGCCAGGTCTATCCCATACTAGACATGTGGTTTGCACGATTAAGCTCAGATCAATGGCGCACAAAGTTAAGTCCTTAAGAGTTACCCAGGCGAAGCATCCACATCCCATGTGCCTCTCGCACCTTTCTTCTGCACGATCAATCGCCCAAGTGAAAACCAATTTTGTATAACCAACACCAATGACACTACCCATGCCATGGCAACAAGTTTTATAACCGTGGTTAACCACTACATTCAAGTATATCATTAAGTCAAGATTAATTAACCACATGTGATGATAAACCCAACGTACTAGTGATAAGCATGGCTAAGCAATTAAACGCACACCCCATGTGACAACTAATATTGCATCACTAAGTAATTTCCCATTCTATGGTGACAATGGAATCAGGGCATTCAAATTATCAAGGAGGGAAATAACCAATTGGGACGATAACTACCAATACAAGGGTTTGAATAAAAGTACCGATGCATGATAATTTAAAACAAAATAATTAAATAATAGATTGCAAACTGGGTTCAACATGATCAAAGGACACGACTTGCCTTGGCCTTGCTCAGCTGAGGTCTCTTGGTCTTCAAATCCAACTTCCGTTCCCTCGAACACGCGATCTAACGAGAGAGAAAGCGAATCGAAAAGACAAAATAAAATCAAATAAAATTCAAATGAACTCCAAAAACTTTCAAACCTGAACCAAAAGGTAGATCTCAATTTTAGATGAATTTAGGAAAAAGAATCGGGTCAATCGGAGCTGGGACGAGGGAGAACGGGCTCTTGGAAAATTGGATCTAAAGAAAATCGGGGAAATTGGAAAATCGCACTGTGCTGTGGACCGGGCGCATGGAGAGCTGGGTCTACGGTAGGCTCGGCTCACGGAACAAGACGGCTGGCTGGCTGCTGCCGACGCTGCTGGCGAGGGCGACGTGGCGCTGCGGCGTGGCGGAGACACGTGGCCCACGTCGAATAGGGTGGCGTGGGCGGTTCACGTGCACGGCGGCGAGTGGGCCCGCGACGGCGACGACGGCTCACGGCGACGAGACGCGAGGAAGCGGCGGCGGGCGGTGGCGTCGTGCCGGACGCACGCGGTGCGGGACCGAGGAGGCGCGGCGCGGTCCGCGACGCGGCGGCGGCGCGGCTGCGCGGAGGTCCGGCGGCGGATCTGGCGAGGCTCGGGGCGGCGGCGCTTGGCGACGACGGGACGGCGGCGGAGGCGGCGAGGCTCACCGCGACGGCAGCGGCGAGACAGCGCGGGCTCACCGGCGGAGGAAGGCGGCGGCGACGGCCGAGCTCCGGCGGCGAGGCGCGAGGCGCTTCGAGGCTAGCGGCGGCGAGCGGCGGCGCCGCGGACGAGGAAGCCGAGGCGGGCTCAGATTTATACCCGGCGGCGGAGACGGCCGACACGGACGCCGAGATCGGTATGAAAGGCGGCGGCGGCGTTCAAGCCGGACTCGAGACGAGTCCCGGTCGGAGACGATGCGCTGACAGTGGGCCCCACCGCTCGATGCACTGCGCGAAGCGGCGAGCTGCGATAGCCAGCGCGGCGGCGGCGCGAGGATGGGCGACGCGTGGCGCGCATCGAGCGGAGGGCGCGCACGCGGATGCGTGCCGCGTGGCACGGCAGCGCGAGCGGCCAGTGAGCGGCGAGCGGCTGGGCGGTCGGTGGGCGATTTGGGATTTTCTTTTCTTTTTCTTTTCGAAAATTCAAATACATTCTTTTGAGCTCTAGAAAATAGCAAATAAATCCAGAAAAATCCAGAAAAAAACCAATAAATTCCCTGAGACACAAGGAACTCAAATAAAATAACATTGGCAAATGTTAATGTTTAACTTAATCATATTAAATCCTTTTGATTCATAAAAATTTCATTTAAGCTTTAATTAATTCCAGAAAAATTCAAATGGTGAATTTTATTTTAAAAGCTTCAAAAAGGCTCTGAAAATCAGGATGTTACAAACCTCCCCCCTTAAACGGAATCTCGACCCCGAGATTCAGGCTCACTAAAAGAATAGGTTACCAGGTGCGACTTCGGAGACGACGTGGTTGAGTTTCCCCCTTGCAACACTCTGAGGTATTTGGCTTCCTTGACTTGACGATGTTCCACGGCTTGCTCCTGGGGTCTTGGCAGGAGTACTTCCAAGATTGAACGGAATTGGCGTGATTCCTTGACGCTTCTGCGGGCACGTGCGAGCAAAATGACCTGGCTCATGGCACTTGTAGCAAGTGACTGATGCTGTGGGGTTGACATTCTCCGTTCTTGATTAATTGGTGAGGCCCGCACAAGAGCCGCGAGGGGTCGTGCGGGGTTTTGAATCACGATCGCCGAGGACATGGGTGGTGATATGTCTTTGAGCGAGCCCTCTGAGCCTGAGGCATCTGAGATCCTTGTTGCATCACCCTTCTTTTGCGGAACTCTTCTAGTTCGTGACGGCTTTCCTCAATGATCATTGCCTTATCCACCATGTTTTGGAAGCTGGCATAGTCGTTTCCCACTACTTGAACTTTCAATCCCGGGTTCAATCCCCTCTTGAACCTCTTCTGACGGGCATCATCCGTGGCGACGTCCTCCGGTGCGTAGCGAGCTAACTGAGTGAACTTGTTGAGATATTCACTTACTGACATACTCCCTTGATATAGCTCACGAAATTCCTTCTTCTTCATCTCGATCACTCCATCCAAGATATGAGCGTGTCGAAATGCTGCTGTGAACTCAGCCCAAGTGATGTTGTCTTGATCCTCATGAGCGGCGATGGTTCTCCCACCATTCTGCGGCGGCTCCCTCTAGCTGGTGGGTAGCGTACAACACTTTCTCGCGATTGGTGCATTGAGCAAGGTTTAGCTTCTTTTCCACTGAACGAATCCAATCATCTGCTTCCAAAGGCTCAGATGAATCAGAATAAGTTGGCGGTCTAGTCCTCATGAATTTCGCAAATCGGATGACGGACGATTTGGTGAGGTGCAAGCGTTGCATGATCTTTGTTGATTCATCATATTGGTTAAATTCTGCATCATCGTGTTCATGAGTTGAGTTTGAGCTGCCATGAACTGACTCAAGGTCGGGTCTATACCCATTGGAGTTGCTTGCGGTCCCTGAGTTGCCTGGTTTGCGTTGCTGTCCTCTGGGTCTTGATTCATCCGATCGCGCCTGCAGATGCTCGAGTGGCAACCATTTACGCTGCTTCGAAAGAAAGATCACTTGCTGAGAACTGACTCTTCAAGGCTCAATAGGTAAGAGGGAAAAGCAAAGGTAAGCGGTAAACTCGTCTAAGGGGAATAACTAATGGCAACCCTAAACTAAACAAACACTTAGCCGAAAAGGCTAACAAAAGAAGCAATAAACTCCAGATAAAGATTTTGACATGACTGCATCATAATGCTAGAAGCAAAACTGCAGCTCACATCACACCCAACGGCAAATAAGAAGTAAGACGATCTACACGATACTAAAACTATAACAAGGTTCAAATCTAATGGCTTCTAATCTTCACGGAAATCTTCAATCTTGTCTTGACATATTGGGTGCTTCCTTGATCCAAACTTCACAGCACAACTTGAAGAATTCCATGCCAACTTTCACTTTGATCGAGGGACACTCGAGACATCTATGGACATTGTAGGGATAAGAAGTCAAATTGAGTTTTGAAAACAATATCTCAGAGGAGGCGAGGAGTAAGAATCCTAAGAACGAGGTAAGAATCAAGAATTACTAGACAATCATTTGGTTGATTTGATTTAGAAAATAATTTTGAAAACTTTACTAATTCGACCATTCTAACTAGGGCTTCGTCCTACAATCGATATAGCTCGATACCATCTCGGAGAGACCGAATATACAAATCCGGACTCTCTGTGTATTCTCGCACTAGTCCAGATCACGCTAGTGCACATATAAATAAAGATGAAATATCGAACATATCACGATTTACTAAGAAAAGACTCAAATATTAATAATAATCATCAGAGTGCGACCTTATGGCCAAGCTTACAATAGACTAGCCCGAAGGGCTTAACAAAAACTAGCAGCGGAAATCCAAAAGAAAACGCAGCGTCCAATCGACACGCCCACAGGCTATCGAGTGGAGAACGAAGCCTAATCCGCGAAGACGTCGAAGTACTCTCCTTCTGGAACCTCCTGCTGGTGATACTCCTCCTCCTCAACTGAGCAACAGGGGCATAAAGCCGTGAGTACATAGAGTACTCAGCAAGTCGTTTGTAACAAAGAATGCAATATAGTATGCAGGGCTTACCAATGGATGGCTGAAAGGTTAATTTTGCATAAATCAACAATTTAAGGTAAATACAATAAATAGATTGAAAAGCAAACTTTATAAATGATAATAAATAAGTAACCAAAGGAATTGAGACCAACCACAAGTGAACTAGCCATTCACCCAAGGAATCCACCATGAACCAAGATCCATGAAATGAACCACCATGAACTAACCATTCACTCTCCAACTTAACCCAACCAGTTTTTATGAAAACTCTACCCTCGTGTGAAATCACCGAGCATTGTCCATGACCGAGGACACGGCTATTCGAATAGTTTTACACTGCAGAGGTTGCACAACTGTACCCACACGATGTGATTAGCCTCGCGCTAAGGAAATCACAACAAGGCTTTTACAATGATCCATCTCCACCGATCCCACTCGCTAAGGTTTCGCCTCTCACCCCTCTTGCGCCACAACAACATCGATGAGTAAAACCAAAGTGGAGACTTCACAAATTATTATGCCAGTCTATCCCATACTAGACATGTGGTTTGCACGATTAAGCTCGGATCAATGGCGCACAAAGTTAAGTCCTTAAGAGTTACCAGTGAAGCATCCACATCCCATGTGCCTCTCGCACTTCTTTATCGCACGATCAATCGCCCAAGTGAAAACCAATTTTGTATAACCAACACCAATGACACTACCCATGCCATGGCAACAAGTTTTATAACCGTGGTTAACCACCACATTCAAGTATATCATTAAGTCAAGATTAATTAACCACATGTGATGATAAACCCAACGTACTAGTGATAAGCATGCCTAAGCAATTAAACGCACACTCCATGTGACAACTAATATTGCATCACTAAGTAATTTCCCATTCTATGGTGACAATGGAATCAGGGCATTCAAATTATCAAGAAGGGAAATAACCAATTGGGACGATAACTACCAATACAAGGGTTTGAATAAAAGTAGCGATGCATGATAATTTAAAACAAAATAATTAAATAATAGATTGCAAACTGGGTTCAACATGATCAAAGGACACGACTTGCCTTGGCCTTGCTCAGCTGAGGTCTCTTGGTCTTCAAATCCAACTTCCGTTCCCTCGAACACGCGATCTAACGAGAGAGAAAGCGAATCGAAAAGACAAAATAAAATCAAATAAAATTCAAATGAACTCCAAAAACTTTCAAACCTGAACCAAAAGGTAGATCTCAATTTTAGATGAATTTAGGAAAAAGAATCGGGTCAATCGGAGCTGGGACGAGGGAGAACGGGCTCTTGGAAAATTGGATCTAAAGAAAATCGGGGAAATTAGAAAATCGCACTGTGCTGTGGACCGGGCGCATGGAGAGCTGGGTCTACGGTAGGCTCGGCTCACGAACAATCTGGTGGCCCAAGGCTGCTTGACGCGGCGGCGAGGCGGCGTGGCGGCGCCGACGCGGAGACACGTGGCTGCCACGTCAGATAGGGCTGACGTGGACGGTTCACGGGTGCACGGCGGCGAGTGGGCCCGACGCAGCGGCGACTTCGGCTCACGGCGGACGACGCAGGAAGGCGGCGCGGGCGGCGGCGTCGCCGGTGACGACGCGGTGCGGATCGAGGAGGCGCGCGCGGTCCGCGACGCGGCGCGCGCGCGCCGCGGCGGAGGTCCGGCGGCGGATCTGGCGGCGAGGTGGAAAGAATGTGATATTTGTTTTAGTTTTTTTTTTGCAACACACATGTTTCACTTGTATATACCTACCCCATTATAGCCGGGATTCCGGCCTCCACGCTTGCCCACGCCGGCCCCAGCTCGGCCGGCGTGGCGTGGCGCAGAATTTGCGTCTGGCGGCGAGTCACTTTCCCGACTTTTCAAAAATTACGTCTGTGTCCTTTTTCCTCGCGAATGTGTCCTTTTCCTCGCGAAAGATCCTCGCCGTTTTCTTGCGGTGCTTTTTTCTGAAAAAACCCCTCCACTTTGCAGGATAGCGCCCCGCGGTTTTGTAAATTACGTACAGGTCCTCGTTTCGTTACATACGGGTCCTTGATTTTTTACGAAAAAACCCTTTAACTTTTTCGAAAATACGCATGTGCCCTCGGTTTTTTTAAAAAAACTCCTCGTGGATCATCGCCTCTTTTACTTCGGTACACACGGTGGCTGGCGCGGCGTGGCGCCGCGCCTATGAGGCTAGTAAACTAGATATTCGGAAGGATAACTCACAAGTAGCCACACGGTAAGAATATATGTAGAGAGAGTTTTTACCTACATATTTTAGTTAGGCCCTTTTGTGTCCAAGTGATTTATTAGGATGTACTTTCATGCATGTATTTTTATGTAATTTTGTATACTGTTCATGGTAAGATAATTTTGTTTACTAAGTAAATTACTACAACACAAGAACATCAAATACTAAGGTGCATATATACTGCGGTGTGGACTGTGGACAGCAGCACGGCGCACGGGAGGAGGAATAATTTGATTTCCGTAAAGCCGTTTGCAAATTAATTAAAAAGCAGGTGAAAAGCCTCACTTGGTGCGCTCTGATTAGGGGGTGCAATCGAAGTGTATACGAACAGATATCGTTCATTCTGTATCCTATTCTATATTTATATTTTTTCAGAGTCGGAGTTGAACACGAATAATATCGGATACCTATTTCTTTTTTCTGTATTCGTTCTATAAGCCTTTGGACGGTCGGTCATACAGAAATTATTCGCTTCTTTTCCACCTCTACACAGGATATTGCACAGTTGAGTGCAATCAGACTGAACACGGAGAGACTAATCGCCGAGATATCAAAGAAAGAGCATTTAGTATTATCTGCCTATTTAGATGTACAATCCACATATATATTATCTTATCCTAAGTGAAATCACAACAGACTTTCTCGTATCATCGGTAGTCAGAAAGGCCAATGATACCATCATCTGCCGGCGCCGGCTCAGCCGATGGATCCATCAACCTGTACTTAGCATACAAGGCAGCACCAACCAACAAGGCCAGCACCACGGCAAGGAGTAGTGTCCACACCACCTTCCTCCAGTCCCTGAGCTCGCCGCACGCCGGTCGAGTGGTAGGCGCGACCACCGCCTCTCCTCTGCGCCCGTCTGCCGCCGCTCGTGTGCTCTTCTTCTTGATCGGGACGTTTCAAAAGCCCTAAAATTTCAAACCAAATTTTCGTGAAATTTTGCTTTTTTGGGAAATTTGGAAACTTTCCTTTTTGGGAAAGTTCCCCTCTTGGTCGCTTTCCTCTTCTGGCCGAGGCGCCTCTCCCCTCCTCCGGCGCCCCGCCGCTTTCCGCTTTCCCCGCTCCCCAGCGCCTGCCTCCTCCTTCTCCCGTTGGCGCCGTTTCCCCACCCCGTCTCCCTCCTCTCCCAGCGACTCCCTCGCTCTCCCCTTCGCTCGCGCCTCGCCTCTCCCCGTCTTCCTCCTCGCGCACACGCTGCACGTGCCCGCGACCGCGCCCGGTCTTCGCCCGCGGGATTCATCCCCCTCCACCGCGCTGACGCCACCGTCTCGGCGTCGCCGCCGCCGCCCGCCGCTCCCTCGCTCAGCCCCACTCGCCACCCCATCCTTCCCCCTTGGCGCCCGGTTCTTCCCCCTTGCCCGCCCGTGCCTCCTTCCCCGAAGCTTCTTCCCCTCCGCTCGGGTTTAAAACCCCCATTCCCCGGCTCCTCTCTTCCCCTTGCTCCCCGATCTCCTCCACCCCTTTCCCATTCCCAAATTGCTGCGCCCGCCTGCTCCTCCACCTCCTCAACACGCGCCGCCTTCACCTAGCCGGAGAAGCCACGAGGAGCTCCGGCGTCGAAGACCGCCGCCGGCCACCGCACCCTCCCCGTGGCCAGCACGCTCTGCAGCTCCTCAGCCTCCACCTCTGCCTCCAGCGTAAGCCCCTTGAGCCCCTGATCGTGTGGCCGCCGCCATTTGGGCTGCTTTGTCACCGGCGAGCTTCTCCACCACCTCAAACCCGATTCCTTCCCTTCTGCCTCCCTTCCTCTCCAGTGCCCTTCCTCACTTCCCTGAGCCCCAGTTGAGTTCCACGTGTGGAGCCGCATCCGGTGGTACCCTCCCCCGCCGCCGGGGTCCCTCGCCGACGCCAGAGAGCGAAGCCCCGCCGCCACTGCCGTCTGCCTTGCGCGCCCGGCGAGAGGTAGACGAAGGGAGATGTGGCCCCTCCTCCGCCGTCGGATCCTACCCTCACCTTCTAACCTCAGTAGTTGGATCTTCCGTCACGCCGGCCGCCTTCCTTGCTTCGCCGCCGTCCGATCCTCCGCTCGCATCTCGCCCGCTCGCTCGCTCGCATCCGAGCCGCACCGCCAGACACGCGCGTCGTCCATCCATCTCGTGCGAGCGCAGCAGCGGTGGCCACTTCCCGACCCACTCGTTCCAGCGTCGCGCGACGAAGCGTTGGCTGCTTTCGGCGAGCGAGCCGCCTCCTCGCCGAGCCGCACAAGATGTCGGGCCGCCCGTTCTTGTCCAACCGATTTTCCGATGATTTTCCAATTTCCAAAATCCAAAAAATCCAAATAAATCCTAGAAAATCACGAAAATCCCAAAATTCCCAAATTCCACCTTTTTGCTTCAAATATTATTCGGACCCATTTTTGGCCTCCATTTACATAAATTCATCCCGATAATTTTCTAAAATTCCCATTTATGGATTTATGCATTTTACTCCTTTTAATTAGTTTATTTCTCCTCGCTTGATTAGTATCGAGTGGACTTATTTATTTTACGTGTTTGCGCTAGTGTCGAGCTTCGGAAGTTCAAGTGCAAGCTCGGATTCAGTGCTTCTTCGTTCGAGCTAGCGAGATCATCCAAATCAACGGCAAGTCCCAAATCCTTTGACCATGTTGTATCCCATAATGTTTAAATTATATTATTATAATATTTGCATTGAGCTAGTTCTGAAAAGTTAGTTCAAAGTAAAATAAAATGGTTCAGAATGACATGTTATGTAGTTAAACCTACCACCGACAAAAGCCATGTTAAACTTGTAGCCATGCCTTGGTAACCCTAGAAATAATTATCTGTTAATCTAGATAACTGTAAGTTATTATTATCACTCAAAGTCCTTACACTAATAAGGTTGTGGCTGGGCCAATAGACTTTGGAAAACCCGACTCTAGGGCGGGTAGTATGGGATGCCGTGCCCTAGGCGGAGTATGTCGGCGATGTAAGAGAGGGTAAGGGGGTGTGGTGCGCGAGAGCGGTTTCGCCGCCTTTTACCCTGGGTTGCAGGTCGTGGACCTGGCCGGGGTTGCGGACTCCGGGGGAAAAATATAAGGACTAAACCCTTACGCTGAGCAATTGACATGGTGACCGCTCAACCACAGGAGTTGACTTGTCAACACTGGTTTAGTAGCTGCTCAACTCAATTGAAACTCTACAGGTGGTGAGAAGTAGGTGTTTGAGTAACGTGGTTAGGCAGGCCGTGCTTCGCGGTGCCTAACAACGGTAGAATTCACTCAAGTGGACGTTTGTGTGCGTGTGTAGGTGTGTGAGTGTGTGAGCTGACCAGTGGAATTCTACCGTAGAGCCTATATAAAGAATTGAGCGTTGAAACGACTCGGCTTTCTTAACTCTTTAGCGGGAGTTAAGGGATCGTGTGGGTAAGCCGAGCAAACTCGCAGAGTCAAATAAATGGTATTCGAATACGCGTGCTCCGGTTATTGGAGCTGTGTCACTTGGGTGATTCCACCGCAATGCTTAAGTAGTTTTGTACATGTTTTAACTTGTTTAGTGGCTAAATTAACTCTTGATTGAAAACCCCGAGTTCTTGAGAAGTAGTTTTGGGTCCGTTTTGAAAATGTTTGCAAATAAAACGCATCCACTCAAGTTAATAAACCAAGTATACTCCTTCCATTGTAAATCGGTGCATGTAGTAAAATAGAATCCCTTTGGGATTTCTTGAGCCGTTGTTTGGCTCACGGCTTGCTTAATCAACTTTTTAGAGGATCAAGACGAAGGTGAAGGTCTCCCCGTTGAGGAGGTCCCAGAAGGTCTCTTCTTCGACGAGGATCCGTGGCTTTAGGTCTTCGCCGCGCTCGAAGCGGATCTTGGAGTTTTGTGATGTAATTATACTTTGGGCTTGCACGCCCCGCTGTCAAAATGGATGTTATTCCTTATATGAAATATATGCTGGACTTTTGGTTGTAAGCATGCAATGGTATACTCTTGCGCGACACTCCATAACCGTTCATGCGTGAATAGTTACGGAATGCCGTGTCCGTACGCGCCCCTGGAAACGGGGGTGTTACAAGAAGTGGTATCAGAGCAGGCTCTTTGACCGTAGGATGAGACCTAAGGCAAACTAGGAAGCGATTTTATCGCAAAATTTAATTTAAGCCTTAAAAAGGGTTTATGAAAAATATAAGTATTGTTGCTGTCTTTTCCTCTCTTGTTGCTACCTTATCTATCTTAGTTTATACTGCTAAGTTTTGCTTTCGCAAAATGTTTCTTATTTTGCTTGTCTAACTTCAAAATTCCGTTCCTCAAGAGTTGGAGGAGTAGCGATTGTTCGCTAGATTAGACCGACCACGAGTGGTAGTGGTATTTCTTTGTAATGTAAAGGTGTGTATTCATGAACCCTAAGTGGTTTGTGTACCACTTGCATAATATAAATTTATGTTCATTATCCTTGTATATTGTTTGCTTAATTATCAGTAATTCCCAGTATTCAAAGCTTTCTCCTGTCCCTTTCGCTCTTGTTCTTGCCTTTTTCGCGCTATACTTGCCTTGAAATTCAAAGTCTTACTTATCTACTCTTGATTGCCAAAGCATTTGCAAAGCGATCTCTAGTTCCCAATTGGCGATGGACCCAGAGCAAGAGAGTGGTCGACCGGTAGGCGGGGTGCACCGCCACGATCAAGCGACATTGGCTAGTGTATTAGCAATGATGGAACAGAACCGGTATCAAGGAGAATGAATATTTTGCGAGTACTAGATCAGCATGCGGACTCCTTGAACAGATATCGGCGGATCCCGGGCATACGGTGGAAGCAATGTTAATCGGGATGGTGCACCAATTTCCACCGATGGGCGACTTTTGAAGACGCGTCCACGGTCTTTTCTACCTCAGCTGACCCCATAGTGGCTGAGGACTGGCTTGTGGACGTGGAAAGGAAGCTTGATATGCATTTATGCGATGATAGAGAAAAGTGTTGTACGCATCCCACCAGCTTGCGGTGGTGCGGCAACACAGTGGATCAACTATCAGCGCACCCTGCAGAACAGAGAACTTAGTTGGGAAGAATTCTCAAAGGCCTTCCGCAAGGCACACATACCCGATGGCGTAATGGAAGCCAAACGCCGTGAATTTTTGGCACTCAAACAAGGTGGGCGACGCTTATGGAATACCGCACCAATTCAACCATCTATCCAGATTTGCCCTGCACGATGTCGATAATGAAGAAAAGAAGATGAGCAAATTCGGCGAGCAGACTACAACAGCCTTTGAAGTTTCATATATCACTATGAAATTCAAGGACCTACATGATATGGTAGATAGCCCGATCAACTCGTAAGAAGCTAGAGGTGAGATGGAGGATTATAGAAAGCGTAAAGCAAGACACAAGACTCGGTCTTCCTCACACGATGCTCGTGAGTAAGACCACGGGATCGTCCTCCTTTCGGTCCCAACCCTCCCGCCGGGTTTGTGGTGCTACCCAAGACCCGGGCCAGACAACCCAAAGAAGATGCCACTCCTCTACCACTTGCTATCAAATGCCCTACTGCAGTGGCAATCATCTTGCCACTCCCGTCCACGGAGATCAAATGCTTGTTTCCACTGTGGTGAGATTGGGCACTACAGAGATCGTGTCCCTAAGAACTTGCCATCCGATGCAGCCAAGCTACAAGTCCAAAACCAGCAGCAAGAAGAAGCGAAGACACAAGTAGGCTTTAGCACTCCCAAGGAGGTCTCTTGCAGATCAAAGCACTGGACCCCAATCTCCAAAGCAGTACAAAGAAATTTCACATCCAGAGGCCGAGGTAGAGGCCGCACTGCACTCCACCTTCTATGCGAGGGTGAACCATGTGTCTGCAGAAGACGCACTGGAGCAAGTGACATCATTGCTGGTATGTTCCCAATCAACTCCATACCTGCATTGATTTTGTTTGACCCTGGTGCAACACATTCGTTTATTTCAAGAGTTTTGCTTCAAGAAATCGCTTGCCTTCTGTTTCATTGCCAAGACCTTATGTGGTCGAAACCCAGGGTTAGAATGGAGTCCCACCGTGGGTGTCTGGGCTTAATATAAAAATCAAGGGGTAGATTTCAGAGCGATTCTATCGCACTAGATATGTCAGGATTAGATGCCATTTTGGGCATGAACTGGCTAGCCAAGAATAAAGGCAAAGTGGATTGTGAGATCAAAACAGTGTCATTAGTCAATCCTGAAGATCAGAAAGTGGTAGTAAAAACAGACCGAGAAGTACTGAAGAATGCAAGGAAACGCATGATCAACATGCTAGCAGCCACACCTAACCAAGTGCCAGTAATACAAGAGTATCCAGATGTGTTTCCGGAAGAACTACCAGGCAGACCCCCTGACAGACAAGTAGAACTTGCCATAGAACTGGTCCCAGGCACAAAACCAATCGCCAAGCATCAGTACAGAATGTCAGCCAGTGAACTGAAAGAGCTCAAGAAACAATTGGATGAACTGCAAGAAAAAGAGTTTATTCGACCAAGTATTTCACCTTGGTCGGCACCAGTTTTGTTTGTGAAGAAGAAGAATGGAGAGTTAAGGATGTGTGTTGATTACAGAGGTTTGAATGCTGTCACAATCAAAAACAAGTACCCTTTGCCCGAATTGATGACCGTTTGACCAACTCAAGGGTGCCAAAGTGTTCTCCAAGATCGATTTGCGCTCGGGTTACCATCACCAAGATCCGAGAGCAAGATCGAGAGAAACAGCCTTCATAACCAGATATGGATTATTTGAGTTCACGGTCGTTCCTTTTGGTTTAACCAATGCGCCACCTATTTCATGAATCTTATGAATCGGTGCATATGGACCAATCTGGACCGATTTGTGATAGTCTTCATTGACGATATTCGATTTACTCCAAAGCGAAGAAGAGCACAAGAAGCATTTGCATATGGTTTTGACCAGATTGAGGAGCATCGCTTGTATGCCAAGTTCGACAAATGCAGCTTTTGGTTAAAAGAAGTTGCTTTCTTGGGTCACATTATATCTGAAGATGGAGTCAAGGTTGATCCAGAAAAGATCACCGCAGTCATGGAATGGGAACAACCCAAGACAATAACGGAAGTGAGAAGCTTTCTTGGATTGGCAGGCTATTATCGCCGATTCATAGAAGGATTCTCCAGGATTTCTCGCCCACTCACTCAACTCCTGAAGAAAGACAAGCCATTCACTTGGACAGATGCTTGTGAAGAGAGTTTTCAGTTATTGAAGACCAAGTTGACAACAACACCAGTACTAATTTTGCCCAACCTGAAAGGGGTTTCAAATCTCTTCGTGATGCTTCAAAACAAGGTTTGGGATGTGTGCTCATGCAAGACGGAAAAGTTGTTGCCTATGCTTCAAGACAGCTGAAGCCGCATGAGGAAAACTACCCAACACACGATTTAGAACTAGCGGCTGTGGTGCATGCCCTCAAAATTTGGCGGCACTACCTGCTAGGAAATCGTTGTGAGATATTCTCAGATCACAAGAGCCTGAAATACTTATTCACGCAGCCAGAGTTGAATATGAGGCAACGAAGATGGTTGGAGTTAATAAAAGACTATGATGTGGAACTTCAGTATCATCCAGGCAAAGCTAATGTGGTTGCCGATGCCCTCAGCCGAAAAGTTCGACAAGGCAAACCCAATACCACAGAGTACCCGTCAGAACTGCAAAGGGATATACTACGACTGAATTTGGTAATCACTGAACAAGGCAGTATGGCAGCATTAGAGCTTCAACCGTTGTTAACAGATCAGATTAAGGCAGCACAAGATGAAGATGAAGAGATTCAAAAACTGAAAAAGGACATCCAAGAAGGAGATTCATCAGAATATGCGATAGACGAACATGGAATACTTATATTCCGTGACCGTTATTGCATACCCAATAAGAAGGAATTAAGAGAATTGATCCTATCCGAAGCCCATTCATCCCAATTCTCAATCCATCCAGGAGGAACCAAGATGTATCAAGACCTGAAGAAGAAATATTGGTGGAACCAAATGAAGAAAGAAGTGGCAGAGTATGTGGCTAAATGTGATGTCTGCCAGCAGATCAAAATAGACCACCAAAAACCATCAGGATTGTTGCAGCCTTTGCCAATTCCCGAATGGAAATGGGATAGTATCGGCATGGATTTCATTACTGGACTCCCCAAGACTCGTGAAGGGTATGACGCTATCTGGGTCATTGTTGATAGATTGACTAAGGTGGCTCATTTCCTTCCAATCAAGCAAACCTATGGGAAAGACAAGCTTGCTGAGTTATATTTGACAAGAATTGTGACACTACATGGAGTTCCGAAGAAAATTGTGTCAGATAGAGGAGCACAATTCACCTCCAAGTTTTGGGAGAAACTACATGAAGCTATGGGCACCGATCTGAACTTCATTTCAAAGATATCATCCACGCATGATGGATGCAGAGAGAACCAACCGATTCTAGAAGACATGTTGAGAGCTTGTGCAATTGTATATGGAGCAGCATGGAACACTTGCTTACCATTTGCCCAGTTCTCATATAATAATAGTTATCAAGCCGTATCCAAATGGCCCCATTTGAAGCTTTGTATGGTAGAAAATGCAGACACCTCCGAATTGGTCGAAATCGAGAACGCCAATACATTGGACCTCGATTGCCCAAGATGCAGAGGCTCATGTCGAATTATCGTGATAGACTCAAGATGGCACAAGACCGATAGAAGTGCTACGCAGATAACCGCAGAAAAGATTTAAGCTTTGAAGTTGGAAATTTCGTCTACATCAAAGTCACCCCATTCAAGATAGTCAAGAGATTTCAAGTCAAAGGCAAACTAGCACCGAGATATGTGGGACCGTTCCAAATAATTGGAAGAGTTGGGGAAGTAGCTTATCAAGTGCAGCTTCCACCCAACTTGTCAAGAATACATAACGTATTCCACGTATCCCAGCTCCGAAAGTGTCTTCGACAACCCACAGATGAAGTGCCATTGTCAGATATTGAATTGCAAGATGACTGCACATATGCTGAAGAACCACTACAAATACTTGAGACATCAGAGAGGCAGCTCAGAAACAAGAATGTCAGGTTTTACAGAGTTCAGTGGAAGAATCACACCGCGGATGAGTCCACTTGGGAAAGAGAGTCAGACTTGCAGCGGG
The DNA here is from genome assembly GCA_036346575.1 of Dendrocalamus sinicus. Classification (NCBI taxonomy): domain Eukaryota; kingdom Viridiplantae; phylum Streptophyta; class Magnoliopsida; order Poales; family Poaceae; genus Dendrocalamus; species Dendrocalamus sinicus. The sequence goes on along the minus strand of CM070648.1, from coordinate 50,015,595 downwards.
ATTTTCCCAACTTACTCCCTGGACCAAGTTAATCTCGGGGTCGAGATTCTTTTAAGGGGGGTAGGTTGAAAAGCCCTAAAATTTCAAACCAAATTTTCTGTGAAATTTTTGCTTTTTTTTGGGGAAATTTTGGAAACTTTCCTTTTTGGGAAAGTTCCCCTCTTGGTCGCTTTCCTCTTCTGGCCGAGGCGCCTCTCCCCTCCTCCGGCGCCCCGCCGCTTTCCGATTTCCCCGCTCCCCAGCGCCTGCCTCCTCCTTCTCCCGTTGGCGCCGTTTCCCCACCCCGTCTCCCTCCTCTCCCAGCGACTCCTCGCTCTCCCTTCGCCGCGCGCCTCGCCTCTCCCTCTTCCTCCTCGCGCACACGCTGCGTGCCCGCGACCGCGCCCGGTCTTCGCCCGCGGATTCATCCCCTCCACCGCGCCAGCGCCACTGTCTCGACGCCGCGCGCCGCGCCGCCCGCTCCTCGCTCAGCCCCACTCGCCACCTCCTCCCCCCTCTCCCCTCGCCACCCCATCCTTCCCCTTGGCGCCTGTTCTTCCCCCTTGCCCGCCCGTGCCTCCTTCCCCGAAGCTTCTTCCCCTCCGCTCGGGTTTAAAACCCCCATTCCCCGGCTCCTCTCTTCCCCCTTGCTCCCCGATCTCCTCCACCCCTTTCCCATTCCCAAATTGCCTGCGCCCAGTGCTCCTCCACCCTCCCCTCAACACGCCGCCAGCTTCACCTAGCCAGGAGAAGCCCTGAGGAGCTCCGGCGTCGAAGACCGCCGCCGGCCACCGCACCCTCCCCGTGGCCAGCACGCTCTGCAGCTCCTCAGCCTCCACCTCTGCCTCCAGCGTAAGCCCCTTGAGCCCCTGATCGTGTGGCCGCCGCCATTTGGGCTGCTTTGTCACCGGCGAGCTTCTCCACCACCTCAAACCCGATTCCTTCCCTTCTGCCTCCCTTCCTCTCCAGTGCCCTTCCTCACTTCCTCGAGCCCCGCTTGAGTTCCACGTGTGAGCCGCATCCGGTGGTACCCTCCCCGCCGCCGGGTCCTCGCCGACGCCAGAGCGAAGCCCGCCGCCATCGCTGTCGCTTTGCGCGCCCGGCGAGAGGTAGACGAAGGAGATGTGGCCCTCCTCCGCCGTCCGGATCCTACCTCACCTTCTAACCTCGGCCGTTGGATCTTCCTGCACGCCGGGCCGCCTTCCTTGCTTCGCCGCCGTCCGATCCTCCCGCTCCGCATCTCGTCCGCTCGCTCCGCCCGCATCCGAGCCGCACCGCCAGGACACGCGTCGTCCATCCATCTCGTGCGGGCGCAGCGCAGCTGGGCCACTTCCCCGGCCCACTCGTTCAAGCGTCGCGCGCAAGACGTTAGCGTGGGCTCGGCGGCCAGCAGCGCCTCCTCGCCGGCGCCGCGATGTCGGGCCGCCCGTTCTCGTTCCAACCGATTTTCCAGTGATTTTCCAATTTCCAAAATCCAGAAAAATCCAAATAAATCCTAGAAAATCACAGAAAATCCCAAAATTCCCAAATTCCACCTTTTTGCTTCAAATATTATTCTGGACCCATTTTTGGCCTCCATTTACATAAATTCATCCCAGATAATTTTCTAAAATTCCCCATTTATGGATTTATGCATTTTACTCCTTTTTAATTAGTTTATTTCTCCTCGCTTGATTAGTATCGAGCTGGACTTATTTATTTTACGTGTTTGCGCTAGTGTCGGAGCTTTCGGAAGTTCAAGTGCAAGCTCAGGATTCAGGTGCTTCTTCGTTCGAGCTAGCCGAGATCATCCAAATCAACGGCAAGTCCCAAATTCTTTGACCATGTTGTATCCCATAATGTTTAAATTATATTATTATAATATTTGCATTGAGCTAGTTCTGAAAAGTTAGTTCAAAGTAAAATAAAATGGTTCAGAATGACATGTTATGTAGTTAAACCTACCACCGACAAAAGCCATGTTAAACTTGTAGCCATGCCTTGGTAACCCTAGAAATAATTATCTGTTAATCTAGATAACTGTAAGTTATTATTATCACTCAAAGTCCTTACACTAATAAGGTTGTGGCTGCGGGCCAATAGACTTTGGAAAACCCGACTCTAGGGCAGGGTAGTATGGGATGCCGTGCCCTAGGGCGGAGTATGTCGACGTGTAAGAGAGGGTAAGGGGGGCTGTGGTGCGCCGCGAGACGGTTTTCGCCCGCCTTTTACCCTGGGTTGCAGGTCGTGGACCTGGCCGGGGTTGCGGACTCCGGGGGAAAAATATAAGGACTAAACCCTTACGCTGAGCAATTGACATGGTGACCGCTCAACCACAGGAGTTGACTTGTCAACACTGGTTTAGTAGCTGCTCAACTCAATTGAAACTCTACAGGTGGTGAGAAGTAGGTGTTTGAGTAACGTGGTTAGGCAGGCCGTGCTGCGGGTGCCTAACAACGGTAGAATTCACTCGAAGTGGACGTTTGTGTGCGTGTGTAGGTGTGTGAGTGTGTGAGCCAGACCCGAGTGGAATTCTACCGGGTAGAGCCTATATAAAGAATTGAGCAGTGAAACGACCTGGCTTTCTTAACTCTTTAGCGGGAGTTAAGGGATCGTGTGGGTAAAGCTGAGCAAACTCTGCAGAGTCAAATAAATGGTATTCGAATACGCCGTGCTCCCGGTTATTGGAGCTGTGTCACTTGGGTGATTCCAGCCGCAATGCTTAAGTAGTTTTGTACATGTTTTAACTTGTTTAGCTGGCTAAATTAACTCTTGATTGAAAACCCCTGAGTTCTTGAGAAGTAGTTTTGGGTCCGTTTTCTGAAAATGTTTGCAAATAAAACTGCATCCACTCAAGTTAATAAACCAAGTATACTCCCTTCCATTGTAAATCGGTGCATGTAGTAAAATAGAATCCCTTTGGGATTTGCTGAGCCGGTTGTTTGGCTCACGGCTTGCTTAATCAACTTTTTAGAGGATCAAGACGAAGGTGAAGGTCTCCCCGTTGAGGAGGTCCCAGAAGGTCTCTTCTTCGACGAGGATCCGTGGCTTTAGGTCTTCGCCGCGCTCGAAGCGGATCTTGGAGTTTTGTGATGTAATTATACTTTGGGCTTGCACGCCCCGCTGTCAAAATGGATGTTATTCCTTATATGAAATATATGCTGGACTTTTGGTTGTAAGCATGCAATGGTATACTCTTGCGCGACACTCCATAACCGTTCATGCGTGAATAGTTACGGAATGCCGTGTCCGTACGCGCCCCTGGAAACGGGGGTGTTACAGTTTCCTGGCGTCCTCCTCCTCCAGGCGCTGTTTCTCTTGTTCAGCTTCTGCAGCAGCGGCTTGCCGTGAAGAACCGTGACCGGCTGCTTTTTGATCTTGGCTGGCGTCGTCACCCGCCTTCGCGTCTGGTGCCTTCAGCTCCCCGACCGGCGACAACATCGGCATGGTGATGTGGAGATCACCGTCCTCGAACTTTGCGCGAATGCCGTCGACGTTGCAGCCCTCGGGGATGGGGAGCATCAAGTGGAAGCGGCTCCACTGGTTGCCCTCGAGCGGCCGCTCGCCGGTTATCCTCAGCCTCCCCTGGCTGAAGAGCACCAACCTGATCTGCTCCCTCTTGAACTCTGCATCCACACGTATATATCACACACAAAGCCATGCATGGCATGCACACCAATTGATGGTATACTTGCCGACGTAGAGATGCATGCGTGCCTGCTGAGAGGTGGACGATAATGGTCGCCTTAACGGGCTCCTCGACCAGGCTGTGCGGCGGCACGAATTCGACGTACGTGCGCTCGGCGGCGTCCCTTGCAGCGTCAGCCATGTTGCAGTGATGGCTGGTGATCTGGTGCGGGTAGATGATGATCGGGAATCGATTGAATGGAGGAGGATCGATGCTGGAATTGCGCCGAGTGTTCCTGTGCATATATACTGCGGTGTGGACTGTGGAGTGCAGCACGGCCACACGGGAGGAGGAATAGTTTGCTCTGTAAAGCCGTTTGCAAATCAATTAAGAAGCAGGTGAAAAGGCTAGCTTGGTGCGCTCCGACTGTGCTGCATGCCCTCAATTTCTCACCTTAATCTGGCCGAGCATGTTCCTCGAGCCGCTTATTTTAGTACTCCTCGCGGTTTGGTGCCCGCGGCTCTATCTTAAGTTCATTGCAAATTCTATCGAGCACCCCGGCGCTCGCTTGCAGGTGGGATTCTTCCACGCGGAAATAACTCCACCGGCGCCACCACTACCTCCACTCGTACTCCTCTCCTTCTAGGCTTCCATGCTCACCAGATGATTTATTAGGATGTACTTTCATGCATGTATTTTTATGTAATTTTGTATACTGTTCATGATAAGATAATTTTGTTTACTAAGTAAATCACCACAACACAAGAACATCAAATACTAAGAGCAACTCCAGCAGTAGCCCTCAAAACAGGTCTCCCACTTTTTATTTGAGGGCTCTCCCTACTTTTGAGGGCTCTGTTTTCTGGGCTACACTCCAGCAGGAATCCTCAAAACAGGACCCTCAAATTCCTTCTTAGAGGGGATGACACATAGGACCCACTCTCATCCCCATCCTACTTTTGAGGGCCGAGGGGCAAAAAACTCACTCCAGTAGGGCCCCTACTTGAGCCCTCAAAAGTAGGGGCCCTGCTGGAGTGAGTTTTTTGCCCCTCGGCCCTCAAAAGTAGGATGAGGGCTCAAGTAGGGGCTCTGCTGGAGTTGCTCTAAGGTGCATATATATACTGCGGTGTGGACTGTGGACAGCAGCACGACACACGGGAGGAGGAATAATTTGATTTCCGTAAAGCCGTTTGCAAATTAATTAAAAAGCAGGTGAAAAGCCTCGCTTGGTGCGCTCTGACTAGGGATGCAATTGGAGCGTATACGGACAGATATCGCTTATTCTATATCATATTTCATATTTTTTTGGAGTTAGAGTCGGACATGAATAATACTGGATACCTATTTCTCTATTCCATATTCATTCCATAAGCCTTTGGACGGTCGGTAAGACGGAAATTATCCACTTTTTGTGCACCCCTACACAGGATATTGGACAGTTGGGTGCAATCAGAGTGAACACGGAGAGACTAATCACCGAGATGTCAAAAGAAGAGCATTCAATATTCTCCACCTATTTAGATGTACAATCCACATATATATTATCTTATCCTAAGCGAAGTCACAACAGACTTCCTCATATCATTTGACATATGGATATATATGGACGGATATCACTCATCACATATCCTATTTCATATTTTTCCCCCTCAGAATCAGAGTCGGATATGGATAGTGCTGGATACCCATTTATTCCTTCCATATTCATTCCGCAAATCTTCAGTCCGTTGGTCGGACGAGAATTATCCACTCCATTTGCGCCCCTAGCTCTGACTGTAATACCCTTAATTTCTTACCTTAATCTGGCCGAACATGTTCCTCGAGCCGTTTATTTTAGCATTCCTCGCGGTTTGATGCTTGTGGCTTGATTGTAAGTTAATGTATGCTAGCCGAATGTCCATGCTTTACAACGGATGTAAAATCGTATTATCTCAGTAAATTGAGTCGATATTATCAGGCCCGGCCTGTCCAGTCCACGCACTTGGCCGTGCCGTGCCGTGCCGTGCCTCTGCGCTCTCAGCTCTTCTGTATATCTAGTAGAGTTTTTTTTGTTAGAGAATTTTTATTACGGTAAAATTTATTTTTTAGTAAATTGTTTTCCTATTTTTATTAAAGATTGTTTTAGAAAGATACATGAAGGAGCCAGAGGAACGAAGGAACCACCACCACCAGAGTATGCATGCACGCAGAACAATCACGATTCACGAGCGCATGTGTTCCATTCTTCTTCGCTGTAGTGCGCCGCACTCTGTGTTCTTTCTCTTGATTAGTCCCAGTAAAAGGAGGCCCATCCAGAGGCGGTGCCCGGCCCACGGTACGTTCCAAACTTTCTTCGAGTGCTTCCAGCGGAGCCGGCTGAGAGAGTAGAGATGCCATTAGTGCGGATATAAACGGATATTGTTTATTTTATATTTTTTTAGAGTCAGAGTTGGATATGAATAATATCGGATATATATCTGTTTCATAATTTATCGAATGGTCGGTCGGACGGAAATTATCCGCTTCTTTACACAGGATATTGGCCATGTTTGGATACGCTTATCTGAGAATCGATTTTAATTTGATCAAGATTTTCTGATAAGTCGCGATCTGAAGAATCTGCGATCTGAATAATCTGAATAATCCTGATGGGGCTTGCGGTGCAGATTTTGGATTCTCGGTGCAAATGCTGATTTTTCCCACCGCGCCGGTTGAAAGAATCGAAAAATAATCAAAGCGTTTGGGTGGGATTCTCGCTTAATTCTACCCAGAATCGGATTTTAAGCGTATCCAAACAGGGCCATTGGACAGTATGATACAATCAGAGTGAATTTAGAGAGACTAATTACTGAGATATTAAAGGAAGAATACTCAGTACTCTCGCTTCTTTAGATGAGACAATCTACATATATATTATCTTGTTCCTAGGTGAAGTCACAATAGACTTCCTTATATCACTTGACATGCGGATATATACAGACGGATGTTACTTATCCTGTATTCTATTCTATAGTTTTTCCTCGGAGTTAGAGTCAGACATGATTAGTATCGGATATTTTTCAATATCTTCAGTATTCGTTTCGTAAAATGGAAATTATTTATTCCGTTTGCATTCTTAGCAAGGAGGAATGGGTAACCGAGCGAAGCAAAAGCGGGGAGGACGTGGGCGGCGGGGGCAGGGGACGCGTGGAATGGGAACGGGGCGAGGTGGCGAGCTGCATGCGCTCATGCACGCGCACCCACCGCCAACGAGTACTAGGCGCACGCACGCTCCCCCCGTCCGCTCCTACGTACGCACCTCCATTGCGCCAGAAAAACGGTGGATACGATGGATGTGATGGGTAGCCAGGAAACGGTGGCGCCGGAGAAGCGGGGAGAGGCCGCGCCGGCGGCGGGCGCCGGCACGAGCGACAAGCCGGGAGGGAGCAGCCGGAAGCACCTCTCCTCCATCGCCAACCACGTGCTCCGCCAGTGCTCCCTGTGCGTGTGCCTTCTCTCTCCATCGCCCGTTAATTAGTTACAACTATCGTCGATCTCTCCCGTATTGAACAATTCTGTTGATTGGTTTCTCCTTCGTTCATCGAAGCGAGTAACGCATGCGCATGCCGTCTCGGGTTATCGGTGCCAATCAGGGGCGAAGCCATACCTCAGATAGGGTATGTTTCAGTACAAGATGTGAAAAAATATCAAGTGTACAGTCTGGGTAAATTCAGTCCAGACTGGATAATTATATTTTTATAGTTCAGTTCAGATAGTCTAGATCATTCTATCAGTGAGCCTCAGACGTAATCAAATTCTGGTTCCGCTACTGGTGCCAATTCGTGCATGTGCTTGGGCATTCGACCACCAAAAATTCCAAACTTTCTGTCTGATGTGTCAGTGCTCTAGTAGCTGCACTGAATTTCTTACTAGTTTCCTGATTGATATGCAAAACTAAAACTGAGCAAACAGACATATTGTGAAAATAACTTGAATTTCAATTCCATGCACATGGAATTGGTCTTAGCTAGACGGATGCCGACATGAATCGTCGAATCATTAGGCCTGTCATTAAGAGATCTCTTCCTTCTTTGTCAAAATAGAAAGTAAAAAAAATTAAGTCTGCCATAAACTTCTAGTCCATACTCATTTTCATTAGTTTAATTAGCTGGTGATTAGCCAATGATGTACCACAAAATTGTTAGCTCACTTGTAGGTAAAAATCCACTCCTTTTTCACATGGGCTACATTAAAATGATGGTGTGAAGGGATAAGATCTATTCCCCCGCACTCTGTATCAGAAGGAAAATCAGGGGGACGTCATTCAGACACCATTTTGTTTCACTGCATGCTTCCATACGATGCTTATGACTCCTCTGGGTTAGAGATAAAAGGGGGAATACCTAAGAGGAACTAGGTATTTTTTAATTAAGAAAGAAAATAGGCACTCAAATTCATGTCGAAGAGGACTTAAACTTGGGTGGTGGGGTTGTACATCCACACCTCCCACCAACTAAGCTAGGTATGGAGCTATGGAGTAAGGGCCTGTTCTTTTTAGCTGCAGCTTATGGCTTTTGGCTGCGGTTTGTGACTTTTGGGCTGTTTGTACAAGAGATTACAGAGTAACAAAAACTCACGTGTGGTTTTTGCCGATATAAATGAAATCAGTAAAGTATACACTATAATTAACTAGTATACCCTATCTTCAAAAAATACTCCATTTAAAAGTTAGTTACTATAGAAAAACCGAAAAGCAGCTTTTAGAAGCTGAAAAGAACATGCCCTAACTAACATGTTCATGGCGTACAGGACATTGAGCAAAAGTGTTGATGAAATGGTGGCGGACTTTGAGTTGGGCTTGAAGACTGCTGCAGTGGACAGCTATTCAAGAAGACTTGTCGAGTTTTGTAGCCTTCAGGCCCTGCAAGTCGTCACATCTCCTGATCTAGGAGACAAGATTCATGAGGGATCGCTTAGTCGATTCACTTTTGACATGATGCTAGCTTGGGAGACCCCCACTACTTCGGACCAGCAAATTACCATGGTCGGCGGTTCTAGATATATATGTGACAAATGATAATGCTTGGATTCTGAACTAACTGACCGATGCGCTAAATGTTACAGGAAAGCATAGCGAAAGAAAGAGAAGATAAGAAGGAACCACTTGGGGCAAATGAAGCTGTGATGGGTGATGAGACTTCACTGTTCTATTCAGATATCATGCCTCTTCTTGTAAGTTAAGATATAACTGATTAATGGTATTATCGCAATTTTTTCTGTATGCTATTCATTCGTTGACAATGCCGTAGGTGAATGAAGAACCGACGGTTGGAGAAGATGCATATGTGTGGTTTGGATCTGTATTCCCTTTGGCTTCTGATATTGTCAATGCTCGGTTCACTTTTGAAGCCCTGACTGCTACCACAGCTAATAGGCTTCACCATCCTGCTTATGACAAATTCCTGAAAGAAATGGATAAGTGTGCCACCCCTTCCAGTCTGATCAAATATTCTCCCTTTTGCAAAGATAAACAGCATTGTATCAAACACTAATTTTCTACCTTTCTTTTTCTGTTGGATGTCACAACATTCAAATGAACTTCCCTTATAGGTCTTTCAAGTTTTTGCAAAAACTACCAACTCCAACAGGAATTGAACTTGCTGAAGATGAATTCGTCTTGCAAATGGAGGGAACAGCGGGAACACAAAGGGTGGTCCGGCACATCGGTACCACCAGTTGGCCAGGTCATCAATTTGATCGCCTGTTTATTCTTTCGGGTTTCTTCAGATCCTAGCATCCTACATGACTACATTATATTGGTAATGTACCATTTACATTTCAAGTATGGAATGTTTGGTTGTTGTGGACTACACAGGTAGGCTGACTCTGACAAACAAGGCGCTGTATTTTGAGGCTTCTGGCAAAATTTCATATGAACCTGCATTGAAAGTCGAACTTTCAGGCACCGAAATAGAACAGCAAGTTAAACCATCTTCAACAGGCCCTTTCGGCGCGCCTCTGTTTGACAAAGCCATCACATTTGAGTCACTGTGAGTTCCATCTTACATTTCTCCTTCTGGTGTTCTTATGGAGAACTTAGACTGATCATTTTTTAATTATTTTTTAGCGAAAACATTTTTTAATTAGTACCACTACATTCCTCTTACAAAAAATAGCCATTGTTTGTTGGGTTAGACAGTAACCATTCCTCTGTGCAGACCGGAACCTCTAGTTTTGGAGTTCCCCGAGATGACCAGCTCAACAAGGCGTGATATGTGGCTTACCCTGATAAGAGAAGTAATCTTTCTTCACCGTTTCATATCAATGCACAACATAGAATCCCCCACTCACAAATGGGAGGTACATTCAAGAATCATATTGGGAGTGATAAGGCTCCATGCTGCAAGAGAGATGCTAAGGATGTCGCCACCGCCTCCTTCTAGCTTCTTAGTATTCTCACTATATGATGACCTTCCCAAAGGTGATTTTGTGCTCGAACAACTAGCGAACAACCTGAAAGAGACTTCAACCATAACTCCACTCAGTGCATCCTATGTGTTCAAGGGTTTGAATAAGTCCCATCCCATTGCGTTAAGTGCGGAGATGGCAAAAGAGCACGACAGGGACTCAAGTAGCCATGAACAACCCTTGGCATCCCTCGAAAACACTATCGGCCAAGTAAGAGATGAAGCCAGGGAAGTTACAGTTGCTAATGCCGCTATTGAAGGGATGAAGGAGGAAGGTGTCACCGATAGCCTTCTTGTATTGGTGGTATGGTCATTTCTTTTATTTTGGCATCTTATTTTCTTTGTTTCGAATTTCAGTTCTTGTTGTTCTTATATTGACTGAACCAACCAGCACTGCATTCGATGTTTCTGCTCTTTTTATGTAGGGGTTGGTTAGCCCCATCAGCAAATTGCGTCCAGTGATCCAGCAGATAACCTCGTGGGAGAGACCACTTGTCACTGGTGGTGTCCTTGCTGTAACTTTGCTCACTATATACAAGTAAGCTTATACACATCACTTAATGGCGATCTCGATATCTTGGTCACGAATTTGAGTACATTTGAGCCGGAAATGGAACAGTAACATAACGTGCAAGTTTCTTTTTTCAAATGCAGCGAGTGGATCGGTTATGCGTTGGCGGCAGCCTTAATACTGGCAGTCGGCGTGATGGTTTGGGTTAGACAAAGAAAGATCGGCGAGATATGCTCAGAAGTGATCATCGATACTTCCTCGGACAAGACAACAATGGAAAGCTTAGTGGAAGCACAGCAGAGTCTGAAAAAGGTGCATGAACACATCAAGACAGCAAATGTTGTGATCCTCAGGCTATGGTCGATTTTCCTATCAAGGTCGCCAAAGGTACCATCATACTTCACACACAGTGATATTTGATCCTTCTGCCATTTGGTTGTTGTGCTAATGCGTTTTACATCTGGGTTGGCCTTTTTTTTTTTGGTCATGTACAGTTGGTTCCAGTAACAATTCACCTTTGCTTTCTGCAGCACACGGAGACGATGATATGGATGCTGACGGGCTCCGCGGTGGCGCTGGCCGTGATCCCGTTCAAGTACGTTCTGATCGGACTGACGGCCGGCAGCTTCGTAGCGAACACCAGGATTGCGAAGGCCATGTCGAACCCGCAGGGCAGCCGGCGCTGGAGGGAGTGGTGGGAATCCATTCCGGCCGTTCCAGTTCGGACGGTTGACAAGAGCGAGCTGTGAAGAGCTCGACGAAAGGCCGGCAGAAACTCCTCGGTGTGTAGCCATCCGCTCTAGCTTCTTCGAGTATACTTTGCACTGAAACGTCCGTGTTTTAGCTGTGAGTCTGTAATCAGTGCAAACTCGCAAAATACCAGGGTACCACGAACACTTTGCTAAATGCTGTTGTTTAGGAATAATTCTGTCGAGATGTGAGTCGAGAGAAGAGATGCCATATATGGTGGTGGTGTAAGTTGTTATGAATAGCGCTTGTATTCATATGAGGCCAATGGGCCGGTATATATACACAGAGTACAGGTGGTAAATATGCAAAAAACCCCTCATAACAATGGGGAATAACAAACTATACATATATCTCTAACACCCCCCTCAAACTCATGGTGGATCAACAACACTGAGTTTGGAGAGGTAGAAGCTGTGCTTTGTGCTCGAGTCCGGGCCTTCGTGAAGAAATCCGCTATCCAAGCTCAGAAGGCACATACGAAGAGTAATCACCGATCATGCACGCAAGTCCTCATGAAAGAAGCATCAACACCAATGTGCTTGGTGAGCTCATGCTTCACAGATCACGAGCAATACCGATAGCACTGTCTTTGTCGACAAAAGAGGGTCGGTGTAGTGACGAAACACCAAAATCCGCAAGTAACCACCGTAGCCAAGTAATCTCTGCCAAGAGAGCCATAGCTCGCAACTCACCTCTGCACTCGAACGGGACATGCGATCTGTTTCTTCGTCTTCCGTGCAATAAGAGAACCACCAAGAAAAACACGATGCGAGAGATAGACCGCGATCGGAGGATCGCTGGCCCAAGTAGCATCCGAATAGGCTCAAAGTCAGAATGGACTGGAATGTGGAAAGAAGAGACGGCGAGAGATAGTCCCACGAAGATATCGCAGAACTCGAAGAAGGTGGCTGTAGTGAACCTGAGTGGGAGCGGAAACAAACTGACTCAGAATATGAACTGGATAAGTGATATCCGGACGAGTAACAGCAAGGTAGACAAGACTCCCAACAAGATGACGATAGCGAGTCGGATCAGAAAGAGACTCGCCATCAGAGAGTCGGAGGTGAACATTGAGCTCCATGGGAGTCTCAACAGTACGCTGATCAGTGAGAGAGGCGCGATCAAGAAGATCCTGAATATATTTCGCTTGGGACATAAAGAAACCATCTGGGGTGGAAGTAACCTCAATCCCAAGGAAGTAACGAAGAGGACCAAGATCCGACATAAGGAACTGCTCACTAAGACGAGCCTTGACAAATGCAATGTACTCGAATCATCTCCGTAATGATCATATCATCAACATACAGAGAAGAAGAGTCCGACCACGAGACGAAGTGTGGACAAAGAGCGCAGGATCATGATCACTAGCTGAAAAGCCAGCAGCAGTGACCACGGAGGAGAAGCGCTCAAACCAAGCACGAGGGCTTGCTTAAGGCCATCGAGAGCGCGGCGAAGGCGGCAGACCATGCCCTCGAGAACAGAATACCCGGTGGCGGATGCATGTAGACCTCCTCACGCAACTCGCCATTAAGAAAGGCATTCTTGACATCAAGCCGAAAATGCAGACCGATGGCGAATGACGCCACCGAAAGAAGAGTGCGAACAGTGGTCATGTGGGCCACAGGAGCAAAAGTCTCGTCGTAGTCAACACCATGCTCCTGCTGGAAGCCACGAGCAACAAGACGCGCCTTATAGCGCTCAAGAGAGCCATCAGAGCGAGTCTTAATCTTATAGACCCACTTACATGTGATGGGACGAGAATGAGATGGAAAAGGAACAAGATCCCAAGTACCAGTACGCTCGAGGGCAGCAATTTCCTCGGCCATGGCAAGCTGCCACTCAGGGTGAGTAACAGCATCCCGGTAGGAGACAGGCTCACGAGTAGCTGCGCCAGCAAAGGCAAAACGGGCAGGAGGCCGAATCGACTGGCGATCGCGGAGAGCATAGCGAGGAGAAGATGACCCATCTGGGGAAGATGGAGCATCAGAAGAAGATGGAACATCAGAAGAAGATGGCTCATCTGGAAGATCCTCAATACGAGGTCGACGAGTGTAGAAGAGAAGGGGAGAAGGTATCAGAGTGGGAGGAGCTCATGAGTCGTAGAAGACGACACAGCGGCGACAACGCGGAGAGGCCACGGGGAATATGTGGAGACTCGGTGGGGCAGTGGACGAGGCAAAACAGATATAGGTGTATCTGGAAAGGTCAAGAAAGAGAGAGGCTCCACAGAGGAAGCCGAAGGAGAGGCAGGACGTGGGTAGAATGGACGAGACTCGTCGAAAGTCACATCCCGAGAAACCCGCATCCGACGACCAACAGGATCCCAGCACCGATAACCCTTGTGCTCGCATCAGATCCCGAAAGACACACTCAACAGATCGAGCGGTCAGTTTGGTGCGTTCTCGAGGGGCGAGGAGAACGTAGCAAACGCAGCCAAACATATGAAGGGTAGAGTAGTCAGGAAGAAGACCACAGAGACGCTCAATAGGGATCGCTCCCTGAAGAGCAGAAGAAGGCTGGATGTTGACGAGATAGGTGGCAGTGGAAACAGCCTCGGCCCAAAAGTGAGGAGGAATAGAGGCGGCGATCATCAGAGCACGAGCTGTCTCAAGGAGGTGACGATGCTTGCGCCAAGAACACCATTCGAGCATGAGCACCGGGACAAGAGAATCGGCGAGAGTGCCCGCTCGGCAAGGAAGCTGCGCAGTAACGAGAGAGGTACTCGCCACAGAGTCGCACGAAAGACACGAATAGGAGTGGAGAATCGTGTGTGAATCATAGTGGCAAATTGTTTGTAGATAGACAAGACCTCACTACGAGAAGACATGAAGTATATCCAAGTGTGGCGAGAGAAATCATCTATAAATATGATATAATAACGAAGACCCCTTTCAAACGAAGGAGCCGGACCCAAACATCCGAATGAACAAGGTCAAAGGACGCCGAGACACGCACTCACTATGAGGATAAGGAAGTCGGATCTGCTTACCTAACTTACACCGACAATCTAAAGACACGTCTCTCGAGATGCACCCGAAAGACCACGACGAACTAAGGACGGAGGCGGGATCCACAGATGGCCAAGACGGTGATGCCACTCGCTGGAAAGAGCCGGTAGACGAAGGCGGCGTGGCGGAGAGACGGCGGCGATGGTGGCAGCGGAAGGAAGGTGAAGCGCCAAGCTCCCGAGACGCCGTGAGTCACGCGCCGAGGCCGAACCAACCGAGCTCCGTGTGGCGATCCCCGATCGTGTAGGAGGTGGTCTCTCGATGCTCAAGAGTCGATGAGCGAACTGCGCAGAACTGCCGAGGAGAACCCGGCGGCAAGTAGGCGTCGAAGTCTGGCTATCTCCTGCTCGCTGAGAGAAGCTGCTGAAGAGGTCGAGGTAGACGTCGTCGTAGAGGCACTAGTGCCAGTAGAAGAGCGTCGTGAAAGATGCCGCTTCTTCTTGTAGCACTGGGACTCAGTGTGGCCATCCTTGTCGCAGTAGGAACAGTGAGGACGGCCACCTCCAGACGGAGTACGGCCACCACCACTGTGGTAGCTACCGGAGGAGGCGATGTAGCAAAGCGACGAGCGACGAGCACGAGGGGAGTGGCATCGCACCAGACCACTCAAACGAGTCTCCTCTGCGCGTATCTCGGTAAGAGCCTCCAGGAGAGTGACACGAGGGTGGCGTGCAAGGAGCTGGGCACGCCTTTGCTCGAACTCAGGACGAAGGCGAGTAAGGAACTCGTAAACCCGCTGAAACTCTGTGTCAAGACGCACATCCAGCAAAGACGGACAGTACGGCGGCCAGCGGCGGTGAGTCCAACCGACGCCGCATGCAGAACTCGAGCGTAAAGCGCCAACGAGAGCATCACCTGCTGAAGAGAGTGCTCTGGCGGACCACGGACAGTGCAGGGCATCACCGGAGGGCTCGTAGCGCCGACGAAGATGAGTCCACATCCGAAAGTCGAAGGAGTCCCACAACCTCGTAAGAAAATCGAGGCCGGACATCGCGATGAAGACAAAGAAGGCCGAGCGCCGTCATCGTACCACCGAGTGTAGACGGTCGACGATCCTTGTAGGAATCGAGCCTCTGGTAGGCGAGGCGGCTTCATCATTAGCTTCATCATCGCAGCCTTTATCGGTGTCGGAGGCAATGCAACAGCGAGGCTCGTCGGAGGAATAGGGCAAGCGGGCGGTGACATCGCCGAGAGAACGCCCAGAGACGAAGACCACGCATGTGAATGCGCATGTGAGACACGGTCGGTGTAATTAACACCATCAAAAATCACCGGCAGCGAGGAGGAAACGGTGCCCATTGGTAGGCGGCTGACGCGGCGCGGCGACCAAGGCAACGGTTCTAACAGCGGCGCCGACGGCGCGCGCGGTTAGAACGACGTTTTTGCCTTTTTTCCCGAGTCGGTTAGAAAACCGACCGATCGAGACCGAACCCCGACCGAGCGCGTTCTAGGCAAAACCCTAGAACAGAGGCGGCGGCGGCGGCGGCGGCGGCCGCGCGCGGCGGCGGCGTCGGCCACCAGCGGAGTCGGCGACGGCGACGGAGGGCGGCGAGCGCGGCGGCGGCGACGACGTCTCCTCGGGCGCAAGGTGGCCGGGAGCGGAAGCGCGCGGCTCGAGCGCGGCCGAGGAGAGGCGGCTCCAGACGGAGAGGCGGCCTCGGGTGGCGGCGGCCTCGGGCGAAGGAGCGCGCGGGAGGCGGGCGACAGCGCGGGAGGCGCAGGAGGCGGCGGCGGCGCGAGGCGGCGGCGGCGCGGGAGGCCGACGACGGCGCGCGGAACCAGGTAAGCCAAAACTAGGGTTTTGGCTCTGATACCATATTATGAATAGCGCTTGTATTCATATGAGGCCAATGGGCCGGTATATATACACAGAGTACAGGTGGTAAATATGTAAAGAACCCCTCATAACAATGGGGAATAACAAACTATACATATATCTCTAACATAAGTAACATGCATTTTGGCAGTGGAAATAGTACTACGTTTCACAGAATCTGTAGTTTGTTGACTAAATTAAAGTGATTTAAATATTTTTATTTAATATATAATATAAATGAAATGAGTCATGTAAATGCACTTAACATGCCTGCAACTCTAGATCCCGGATTTTCTAGAGCTACAGATGACCAGCTCTAGGAAATCTACAGATTTTCTAGAGCTAGAGCTCTGCCAAACGGGGCCGAGACATTTCAGCTGAATTCTTACATGTTTGAATCAGGCACTACACATTGGAGAAACAACGTTGCATCACAGGATGCTCACACTGTCACACATCATATGTAGGCACAGGCTGCTACATGCCCTGTTGCAAACAAATTAATATTCAAAGATCGAGGCAAGCGATATTAGCAAATCAGGCTGAGTGACTTACACCACAGTAGTCAGTCGATATTGCTGAGCTTCTACTCTGCAGTTCAAAGTTTATGGATCCCAAAGGAATGACCATGATGAAGCCTGTTTTTTGTTGATTAGAGGAGTCTCCATTTCTGATGACCGAAGGCATGGCAACTCTGCCACCTTTTTAGCATCAGAAACATCTTTATTTGTTCACTTGATTAGTATAGATATCTTCAGAAGATTCTAACAGAAGACCGAGGCTTTTTTCTGCACCTTCACGTGTTAACAATCCTTTGTGGGGAGCAGAGAACTGTAACAGCTGATCTTCTCGCCCATCCACACCAAACAAAAGCATAATAATGCGTATCTTCAGAAGGGGTTGCCGCGAGGACACAAGTAATCAATCCACTTTGACAGCTTGCCCAATCAGCTCTGACCAAATAGTTCTTGAGTGTCCACTTGCAGACGGGAGATGTTCCTGTGCATTCACAAGTTCAGAATTTGTTGCAGACACATCGTGTAATCACTCCTGAGAGAGAACGTCGAGGAGGATTGCAGAATCAACAATTATTTCCGAGATAACAGATACGCATGCATTTTCATATTACAGAATCAACATAGCACAATTACTCTGGTATCTCTTCACCTCTTGGCTTAGCTGCTGCTATACCAAAATACTTTGGTGTTTGTTCTGGACTAGCAGATTTGTCCGCATAATTACACAGCTAGATTTTATGATATAGTTGTCTTTAATATATAATTCTACTATCTATAATTAAAATACAATTGTATTTGTTATACAACTCTAATATACATATACGATTAATGTCATCTGAATTGGCTTGTATGTTAGAGCTGACGAACATGTGTTGTGCAATGGTGGATGCTGAAATTGCACAGGTGGTATACTGTAATACTTGGTATAGCATAGCACCCGAATACAAAGACAGAGGAGAAACAAACAGCAATGATTTATTTTCCTTCTTATATCATTTCTTTGCGTTTTTTGCTGTCATATCTTCCCGCTGATTTCGTTACTCATGCTTGCTCTCGTCATCTCGGAAACGTCGTCGTGGGAGTGTTGTTTTTGTCAGTGTATAATTCTATATTCGCCACCAAAGTTGAACATTGCGCCTGAAGGAGTGAAGTGTGTTTGTGTGTATGTGTTTTTGCCCTTCAGAATGAGCACGGAAGCAATGGAACAGATTAGGGGCGAATCCACAGTACTACCATTGGTGTCAAGTGACACCAATACACTCTGGCCTAGCCCTTATAGATGCCCATGTGTGTGAAGGAGTGACCCCAGTGGATTAGCCTAAGTGACACCAGCCCGTTTGAGCCTAGCCAAGCACGGCAGTTCCCAAGCATCGGCCCACCTTGCTCCTCAACAAACTTCCATCAATCTACACCAGTTCAGCCCACATGGCTAGGTCCACCTCAACTCTCACGCCATTATGTATGCAACGTGGTCATACACCTTCAGCTCACACCACACCACAATACCACACGAGATAAAAAAGAGGATCAGCAAAGCTCTGGAGTTGCCACTACAATTAAGATGTGGGTGAGTAATGAAAGCTTTTTTTGGGTTAAACTAAGTGGAGGTTGTCTAAGATTGGTCCCTTCAACTCAGATTCGTTAGTAATCTCGTTCCGCCGGATTTTAGGACCTTACTCTGTTCACAGTATTTGTCCAACCCACAATATGCACAAATCATAAAGACACTAATTCTAAAAAAAAGTTTATGAGAAATGACCATATGTGCCTCTACTGAATGACATGCTACAACTACTCAATCTCTTGTTCATCACTAAATTAGGGACAAGAAGTGAAAATATTGCAATAACTACACTCTCTATTTCCTCAATAGACAAACATTGTGAAATGACACTTCCCAATAAACACAGAGAAACATTGCTAAACGTTGTAATATTTTTGCAGTGTATGTATTCATTATATTGTTATGTAAATCTTGAGTGTAGGATTAATCTAGTTATATGGTACAATGTGAAATAACGTGTAAATGATTTTTTTTGTGGCACTGCGATGCATAATGACACCAACGACCATTTTTCCTGGATCCGCCCCTGGAACAGATCAGTTAAAGCAGCAGCTGAAGATACTAGTCGAGTTACGCCACTGCCCAATTGGCCAAGGCAGGAGAAGAAATCGTGTCGGTTTTGGCGTGCCGTCTGTTAACTACCTCCCTGTACTAGACTACTACTACTAGCACGAGCAGTGTACTGCGTGTTTTCCACATAGCAACGCCTGCTGGGTCTAAAATATTTGACAGAAGATTAGCAGCCACACTAAGCAAATGGCAAGAGCCCTGAAGCCCACAGTAAACCGCAAGCAGAGCCATGTTTATGTAAAAGAAAAGAAGAGGAAAAGAAGGCGCTAATACATAGCTTTACAACTAGATCATTCTCAGGTTTGTTCTGCATCCATTGTGGGCTGTGACATATGAAAAATATTAGTGTCCTGTAACCAATTTAACCTATCTAAACTGGTGTGTATATGTGCAAAATCTTGCCTGGAACCACTCAAACCAGACAATTTGCACTACGAATTGGTAGAAACAAGCAGAGAGCTGCTCCAGATTTGCAATCTGGGATTCTGCTTGGAATACGAGAATTTTTCTTCGATTTTTATGGGAACCAAACTGTTTTTTTTTAAATTCCTGCGTTTCGATCGGCTGTGAGTGCACAAGCATAACACAGCCAAGTTGGCTGCCATCTGCAGGTCCATTGTAATTTCCAAAGAACTTTTCTATTAGCATTTCCCCTTTCACTGAAATACATGGCTGAATTCTTTTAGACACATGATTTAGCTTTTTACAGTAACTAATTTTCAAACGTAGTATTTTTTCAAGACAAAATCTACTAATCAATTATAATAGATATTGTTCTAATTTTATCTATATCAATCAAAATCGTATATAAGTATCTCTCTTTGGGCCTGTTCTTTTCCTCCGAAACTAGCGGCTTTCGGCTTTTGCTATAGTATCTAACTTTTAAATGGAGTATTTTTTCAAGACGGGATCTACAAGTTAATTGTAGTACATGTTAAAAGCCTAACATCTGTATCAACAAAATCACAAGCGATTATCTCCCTCTCCGTAATCTCTATCGCAAACAGCTAAAATTCAAAAATTTTAGCCAAAAACTATAAGCCGCAGTCGAAAAAGACAGACCCTTTAGAGCAACTCCAAGAGAAGAGCTAAATCATTTTCTAAAGGTAAATTTGGCTATTATTAGAGAAAAAACGTCTCCAATAGACTCTGTAAATGACTCTCCAAATTTAGTAGCTCTCCATCCCTCCTCCTTCGCTCTCTATTTTTGGATAGCCTACCTCGCTCACCATCCAGCCTCTTGGCGCGGTCGGCGTTCCTTCCCGCACGCGCGCCCATTCCAGCAGCGTCGCGACCCACCGCGCGCCCTCTAGTTTAGATAGCCTGTTGGAGTAGTCTTGTTTTTTTTGGGTGAGATTTATTTTAGAGAATAGCTAAATCACTAAATTTATATATTTCTTTTGGCTAATCTCTTGGAGTTGCTCTTATAAGGCCTGTTCTTTTCAGCTTCTAAAAGCTACTTTTTGGCTTTTCTACAGTAACTAGCTTTTAAATGGAGTATTTTTTCAAGATAGAATCTACTAGTTAATTGTAGTACATACTTTACTGACTTCATTTATATTGGCAAAAATCACACGTAAGTTTCTGTTATTTTATAACCTTTTGTATAAATAATTCAAAAGTCATAAGCCGCAGCTAAAAACTTTTCTACCTAATCAGAAATTAAAATTTTAAACTAACCACGTGAATTCAACCATGTAGCAGCCACCCAAACCAACTCTGGGCATCATCACTCGACACCGCCAGGTCGCCACCAACCCTTGACTCTGACACCACCCCCTTCCCTTCGCTCTCGCCGTTTCGCACCAAACAGCCCAAGACCCTCTCCTTTCCACGATGGCCGCCGCCGCCGCCAACCCCCACTCCCTCCTCCTCCACTGCCCCAGCCCCGCCGCCGCCAAGGCCGGCGCCTCCTCCCTCCGCGTACCAGCCCGCGCCGCCAAGATCTCCTGCACCGCCGTCGCGGCCGAGCGTGGGGTTTACAACTTCGCGGCCGGCCCGGCCACGCTCCCGCTCTCCGTCCTCCATAAGGCGCAGGCGGAGCTCGTCGACTACCGCGGCTCCGGCATGAGCATCATGGAGATGAGCCACCGCGGAAAGGAGTTCGACGCCGCCATCAAGAAGGCCGAGGCCGACCTCCGCGCGCTCCTCGCCGTGCCCGACACCCACGCCGTCCTCTTTCTCCAGGGCGGCGCCACCACCCAGTTCTCCGCTGCCCCGCTCAACCTCTGCGCCGGCCCCTCCGACCCCGCCGACTTCGTCGCCTCGGGCTCCTGGAGCGACAAGGCCTTCAAGGAGGCCAAGAAGTTCTCCGCCGCCTCCGTCGCCTGGTCCGGCAAGGACGGCAAGTACACCTCCCTCCCGCCCTTCGACGCGATCGCGCAGAACCCGGAGGCCAGGTTCCTGCACATCTGCTCCAACGAGACCATCCACGGCGTCGAGTTCAAGGACTACCCGGAGCCCAAGAACAAATCCGGCATCCTGGTCGCCGACATGTCCTCCAACTTCTGCTCCAAGCCGGTCGACGTCTCCCGGTTCGGCGTCATCTACGCCGGCGCGCAGAAGAACGTCGGCCCGTCCGGCGTCACCATCGCCATCGTGCGCAAGGACCTCATCGGCAACGCGCAGCCCATCACGCCGGTGATGCTGGACTACAAGACGCACGCCGACAACGCCTCGCTGTACAACACCCCGCCCTGCTTCGCCATCTACATCTGCGGGCTCGTGTTCGAGGACCTGCTCGCGCAGGGCGGCCTCGCGGAGGTGGAGAAGAAGAACGCGCACAAGGCCGGCATTCTGTATGACACCATTGACGCCAGCGGCGGGTACTACATCTGCCCGGTGGAGAAGTCTGTGCGGTCACTGATGAATGTGCCGTTCACGCTGGCGAAGGGACCAGACTTTGAGAAGCAGTTCGTCGCCGAGGCGGCCAAGGAAGGCATGGTGCAGCTCAAGGGGCACCGGTCCGTCGGTGGCGTGCGCGCCTCCATCTACAATGCCATGCCGCTTGCGGGCGTGGAGAAACTCGTCGCGTTCATGAAGGATTTCCAAGCCAGGAACCCTTGATTGGCCTGTGGCCATGATCTTTTGGTGTTGCTTTGGTAGGATGGTTTGTTGCGTTGCGCATATGCGATTTGCGATCCATCTGTAGTACTAGTATGGTAACTAGTTTGCAATGCTGCTGCTCTTTTCGTGTTTATGGTTATATGGTATCTCCTTTGCATGGCTCACCATTGAGGTTGGAATATGTTCTTTTGGGAATAAAGGTAGATGGTCAATTGCCTTGAGAGTAGGTGATGCTGTTGTATGATTCAGAGTATATGTTACAGTGTCCAATTTCAAGTTTGGTTGCTTTTCTACTCTCAAAACAAGCAAGTTTGGTTGGCTTTCTTGTGTGATCATTTTCTAAATGGCGACAGATTTGCTCGTATTCTTTGGATTTCCATAAGGTTCTTCTAGTAGAAATAATGTGGATTGGGTGCAATGTTACACTCTTTTATGTCTCCATTGCTGTAATTTTCAGACATAGGTCCATGTTGAGGACTAAGACCACACTGCCGTTAGTATGTATAATTGGGAGGATGGTGAGCAGTGAGCACTTGAGATTTGGTGACGAAGCAGTATTTTTGCTGGTTCTTGTGTCTCTGTCTTGACTGATTCAGTGAGCAGACACGATGAATCAACAACAAAACAGATGTTGCGTCATGCGTGTGACAACGGTTGTTGCATGTCATGAGCCAAAAATCTGATAAAACTTTGAAGTTTCAAATCACACGTTTGGTAAAACATGACATCGGCCAGGGGTGGCGGACGGTGAGCAGTTCCAAATCGTCAGGTTGTGTCTTCTGCTATGTTTCCTGTGCGTTAGAGAAGTCGAGCAGCAAGATGCATTTTGAAGACTGTTGGATGCTAAATCTTGTATTAGTTCCTCAGTTGATATTACCTTTTGATTTGAGTTTGTGCAATCAAGCTGTTATTTTTTACTAGCCTTTAGGATGTTTTTCAATCCCATGTTGGTGTATCTTTATTCTGAGAGACGTGAAGAGCTCGAAGTGCAGTGTTTACTTTTCTGAATCCCTGGCATGTTCAATTGAAACGATTAATAAACCTTAAGAGTGCTTACATTAAGTTATTAACCACTTGGCCAGCATATGTCACCCATGATTCCATACAAAGCAAATTCTTCCTTTGAAATCAGAACCTTCGGGTTTTGTCTCTGCTGCTTGCAATCTTTTCAGAACGAATTAGCTAATCTAAGCAGAGGTGTTTTTAAAGCCATTTACCAATCTATCATCATTTGAATCATTTATACAAACGTTCATGTTAAAATAAAAAATTGCGTCGGGCCCAAGGTGACTGAGCAAGACGAGCCCAATACTCGTGCCGCTCTGGCCCATAAACGAAACGCGGATTGGATCGGCCGGTCGTGCCGTTTGCCGTGTGTGCGTACGTCGTAAGCAGCTAGCGGCTGGCTCCGCTTAATTGGTAAGCTAAATACTCGTCTAACGGACAACACGTCGATTACCTATAACTAGTATAGTGCCCGTGCTAACGCCACGGCGGCATTTCAGGGATGCACATGAAAACAACCAAATGACGATATTTTTTTTCATAGTTTAAGTTTCACGCAATTGTATATCACCATGTATATAATCTAGAAAACAAACCTATCATGACATCTCAATATTAGAACCACATGATTGATGAAGAATAAAGCTACCTTCTGTTTTTTGGCGACAAAAATAATCACGGGCAGAAGTTGCCTCTATCAAATCCAATGACAATATAAAATTTTGCCATTCTACAATCTAATGAACTGGTAATTGCAAGTAAAGAGAGGAAATTTTGTAATCAAAATCATCATTGTTTAATATCCAGCTAACCTTGTATATTTCCTAAATGCGAAACAGAAACACTGTCTTAAAAATAAGATTCGTACAGCTCCAATGTTTCACTACCGGTATCCCAATAATAAGCTGTATCACAAACTGGAAGCCGAGAGTCAAGAATATTCCATACCTTAAGTAGAATATCCGATTCCTTCTGGCAACTTCGTAGGTTGTTTGATTTGTAAGAGCAATGTAACTGCAAAAAAAAGATCAGACGAACATACATTATACACAAAAGTGTTGTTGATTTGGGGTATACAAAAGCTACAAACCAGGTCATCGGAAAGTAAATTAAGTACATAAGCCTCTGAGCTTTAACTTTCAAGATGTGCAATCTACTTTTGATTCTATGAAGGAAGATGAATCGAAAAGATTTAGCCTATTTATGAACATAGTAGAGTGCCCGTGCTAACGCTACGGCGGCATTTGAGGGATGCACATGAAAACAACCAAATGACAATATTTTTTCCTAGCCCGTGCTAACGCTACGGTAAAAAACAAAAAGACTATGTTTCTTAAAAATGAAGTAAATAGTGAGATAGATTAAGACTCATGCCAAAAGGGATTCATGATGAGTTATCATATTGTTGAGTCCATAGCAATTATGCTTAAAGAGCAACATTGCAAATAAATAACATCACAGCTATTACATCTTTTGAAGCCACCTAAATCCTCACATGCCTAATAAGTTCTTGTATATCTTCAGGAATGTTGTCTTTAGATTCGTTGTCCTTGTACTTCAACATCTCTACCAAGAATTTGGTCCTCAGTGCATTCCCATTCATGCACGAATTATTACACTTCACTATCATAAAATAACAATTAATTGTAGAATGTTATTACCAAGTACACAAAAGATTATTTACTCACAATTGAAAACAATGGTAACCTAATACCATTCCACAAGCGCATAAAGTTGATAACAAAAAAGCTTGTCAGCTTCCTGTAGAAGGCAAACATTATTACATATATGTAGAACTAATTAGTAGTGTGCAAGTTATAAGCAATCACCAGTCTGCAGTTCTTGGAACCCATGTTGGCAATATACGACGCCAGAAATAAATATTGTCATTCCATTTAGGATTGACTAATTCCATGGCCAAGTCCACATTGTTGGCAATATTTTTTATTTTATGAACATACCACAACCTTCGAGGTTTAAGCTTAAACTCTCTAGGTATAGGCATCGGGTCCATTATAGAAATCGGGTCCATTATAGGCATACATCTCATCAAGCATATCAGCATATAAGCTTAAACTCTCTAGGTATAGGCATCGGGTCCATTATAGAAATCGGGTCCATTATAGGCATAGAACATACCACTAAGCTCCCTAGTTTGACAGGATGCGAAGTTTTATCATATCAGCATAAGCATTTGAATTTTGAAGCAAAAACAAGTGCAGTTTAGTGGTCATGTATTTTCTCACGATTGCATTGTAGCAGACAAATCAGCGGTGACATTCAGCATTATAAAAACTTGTACATGGAACTCCGTTCATCACCAAATAGGCATACAACATCGCAAGCACTTTGTGGGGCCTAAATGAGTGTTAGCGCTTTCTTACAATGCAGGATCTGTTTCGCAAACCAAATGGGGCAATGACATTTGTAAGTTTTGAGATTTCATATTCGCAAAGTAAGGTAAAGTAAGGTGTTGATGCCAATACCAAATCCTACACCGATGAATGAAGTTATAACAATGAAATGCTAATACAGCAATAAAAACGCTACCATACTTGACATATCGTAACTCCTATGTTGGTGGCACTAAATATCTGCTAGCACCAAGAACTACTGAAGTGAATTGCACTTTTGAGGCTTCAAATGTATCTTAGAGCAAGTAGTATTGAAAACTAACCACATGTCTTCGAGAACAAGAGGTTCTTCTCTCAAGAAAGCATCCAAGCATGCATAGAGCGAGAGAGGTTCACCACGGGTTCTCTTGGCGGGAGGAGCATACTTACACACCTCCACAAGGTTCTCCAAATGATGAGTGTTCAACCTTTTCAGATCTGATTTGGACCAATTGACAAAACTATAGTTGCGAGTGAAGATTGCGGAACCACGATAGCATCATCGATTCTTTGAATAAGCGTGTTGCTATCATCGATTAATCAGAGAGAAATTTCTTCTTTGTCGGTATGATAACTTTGTGTTCTTGTGGAAACAGAACTTTGAATTGCCGAATCTTTGGGACTCTGGTTTTTAGCATGGGCACAAGCATTTTACGGACCATATCATGGATATCAAAACCCGTAATAGTTTCATTGCGAGATATTTGTGCAAGAAAAGGAACACCATAGGGTTTCCAAGGCGTTGAGTACTCTCGTTTCCATGGTCCCTATGAAAAGCAAAGCTAATATTATAAGAAGAATTTGATGCGCACAAGTAGTATTTTCCCACTATTCCATGTAAATAGCATATGGACATGGCATATGTTGCGTTTTTGGCATATAAAGCAAGCAAATTACTACAGCTATCATTCTAGCAAACTATCATTCTAGCATGAACACAATTATAACTAAAAGTTTTTCACTTTGCTTACAAGTCTTCACGACGATGGACAAATTGAATGTAATTAGCCCTTTTTTCCAACTTTGGGAGCACATGAAGCGCGGACAATCGTCATCTTTGACTTTAGATACCAAAACCTTTGGATCCTCAAGAAAACGATGGATCCTATGATTAAGTATCTGTAGATAAAATTCAAGGAAAATATTTATTTATTGACAGTCATGATACGCAACATATGCACTTTGTTCAAATAGGCAGTTGTGACAAACCTCGGCAATTATTAGTCTCTCCCCATTTCCAAGTGAGCATGCATTCTTTGAGGGCTTGGATAAGATCCTGCACCTACCTTGCTTTGGTACACTTACAGTGTATGGTGTTGGCGGAGCACTCCCACCACAAGTAAAGACCACAGTGGTCATGTTTCGGGTTGTAGCGAATTGTAGGGGTAAGGAAAGATACATGAATGGGTCAAAAGTCATCGAAACCTTTCCACAGACTGGGCAGACCAAAGTGGACTTGTACTGTCCCTAGAAAATCATTATAGAAGGCAACTGTTAGCAAATTATCTATGACCAACAATCACAGAGATACTACACCATAATTGATGAGACATTTGAACCTCATTTTTCTTTGTATTAATAGCGATTAGGGATATCGGGCTAGGATTTCAAAACAGCCAACAAGAGGACCATTGCATTTGTTGGCTTGCAGTATATCTGAGTTTCTAACACAAAGGCAAGGTCACATACAAGAGCTTCGAGCAAGAATTAGCATCAGTCGTTTTGTTTTCCCTTTTCTCTTTTTACTCTTTTCTTCTTCAGGAATGCTAAATACCTGAAAAGGCAATGGTGCTCGCATACACACACAAGGTCGTCCAAAATACCACTTTAAAGCAATAGAGGTAACAAATATTCATAACAATTGCTACAAAACTAAAACATGACCAGTAGCCTATGCATCACCACAATGAGTAACATAATTTATACATGTTTAGCCATCTGGAACTAACCTGGCATACATCAACAATGATCGAATCGTTTCTAGCAATATGATTTGCCCAATACTCATCCGCAACCTCTTCATCTGGTCGTCCATCAGCATCTTTGGACTTTATGTAAGGTCTATGTTTCACACGGTTCAAGTCTTCATGAAGTCCATCCAGGAGGAATGCCAACAACTCCTGGAAGAATTTACTGAGATATAGATTTGAAAAATCAAGACAAAATAAAGAGTTGTCTTGAGAGAGAATCAAACTGTGAATCATGTTGGTTGTATCCATCGAACCGAGGTGCAAACCGAGAAAGCTTTGTTTTAAAGGTCGAGGAGAAATCGGGTACGGCCAGAGCCGAGTTTTCTCGATAGATCACCAAAAGCTAAGGCAAGTTCACCCTACATGACTACCATCAGAACTCAGTACAATTAACATGAGGCAGGGATGCAAATGAACATGAAACCATAAAAATCACCACAGGGTAGCCAAGTTCTTTCTGCATACTTAATCTGCAACGTAGTTCTACAAAGACTGTTTCATAAAAATACTTATTTTATAATAATTGTATGCACAGTTGCAGTCGATTAGCTAACCCAAAACTCAATAGAAAAGATGATTTGGAGCCTTCATCCAGTCACAGTTGCAGTCGATTAGCTAACCCAAAACTCACTCACGGGAAATCTGGGTGGACTTAGATTAGGCATGACTGTGGGGGTGGTTGAGGGGGTGGATTTAGTAAAGAAAATTTTGGTGTATTATAGAGTAGGGTAGATTATAGATGAACGGGTACTACAACTATAAGTCTATAACATTTCCTAGCCACAATTAGCCAATCTGGTTCAAGCGTAGATTATTAGGATAATAATGAATAGAGCAAATACATTAAAAAGGAAAAAACTAAGACACACAGTACTCACTTGCATAGAGCTCACCCTCCAAGGTCATCAGAGATTGGGACAATTCTTATAGCTCTTTTCATTATCTGTTCAATGGAATCAACTCCAGCTTGCCTCCCAGCAGCCTTAGCATTTTTATTTTCCGCTAAATCACATGGTTACCATAAGTAAATAAAATACAAGATCATTTACCAGAATGTAGACCCCCTTATTCTTGAGAATTCTGCAGATAGAAGAAAGAAATAGAAGCTATAGTAAAATAAATAGAGATATCGCAAACAGATATCAGTGTACTCTTTACCTGTTCACCTCCTCTAGCATCTTAGTTGTATTCTCTTGTGAATTTTGGCTGCACTACAATACAAGAAACACGATTCTGAGTATCATGCAGGAAGAATATCAGAGTATCCTGGCAACAATTGACTCACCATAATAGAATCTAGTGTTCCTGCAAACAACAAAATGGGTTAGAACCCAGTGCCATGTTTCGTACGCATGTAGAGACGTTAGCAATTGGTAATAGTGGCAACTATTACATTGGTAATGGTACCTTTGTCAATAACAACATCAAATGAACCAGACTCAAAATCTGACATATCCCTTACATCCATCTTCGTATCTGTGTAAATAGTAGGAACATAATATCATATTAGGAGGTATATACTCCGAAGGGATTCAATAATAGTATATTGGGAACAAAGAGTATACATTTCAGCTGAGGCTTATCATGGTATTTCTTCTTCATTTGTTCGATCACCACGGACGATATACAACGTCCTGATAACCATCGTTGACCATGTGTTCACCAAAAACTGTGCAACATCCAAAGGTAGATTAAAAACATTAAGTAATGTCAACTAAACCAACAATGAACATACTGACAACAATGTAGCAATTTGGCATCTAAAGTCAGAAAGTGCTTAATGCTATAGTATGAAACCATATATAGAATTCTTGATTGAAAATTAGTGGCTGAAAACATCTCGGTTCGACTATCAACAATACCACCAGTAAGCATGGAAAAATTAGAGGCACAGATATTTATGCATTGCAACTTCAAAAAAGGTAAGGATAAAACTTCTTTATTTTCATTAGCCTACGCCCTACTGTCAACACAATAAGTACGCAGAAAAAAAAGAACTTGAACACCTTGCGCAACTCAAACCTTTACATGCCTAAGAAGATGAGGCCGAAAAAGTTTTGCGCAACTTAAACTCTGCATGTTTATCTTATTCTGCATGACTGTGTATATTTGATGTTGTTGTGGGCAGTGGACACTATCAGAGAGAGATAGCCCCCGCCTTCATTACTAATGACAAAATCAGACACTACACAGATGACTATTTACAGACACTGATTGATCAAATTTTCTACAGGTAGGGAAACGACCTATAAAGTACTTCATGATTCAACACAATGTAAGGCAATGCTATGCAAACATTAATCTTGATGCTCAACAGACATTTTCCATCACAGCCAGGTCAACCACCACAGAAATCCTCCTACAGTTGATTTCAGCATCAATTGTGTTCAAAAGGCTATCTCAATCTACATCCAATAACCGCGGACTTATCATGGCCATGGGTAGTTCAAGCAGCAAGAACTATGAACCATCTTCATAGTTTAGACTTCCAATCTTGGATGCATGATGTGAGTAAGAATATATTTATGCAAGACTTCATAATGTTATACTTTTATATCTTTTACAATATCTTTGTGCAATCATAATGTTATACTTTTACATCTTTTACAATATATCTTGTGCAATAAAAAATAGATGTCAAAGTTGCATCTTGAGACCGTGAAAAGTAAAAAAATGAAATGAATTTGTAACCGGATAGAGCATTATCTATTGGTTGGTATAAATACTCTGAAGCATCGTTAATATGTGTTTCCAGTCACAACAATGGAGTTTTATGCAATACAAGTATGACATTCAAAAGAGTATCCAACGGAAAATGAGCTCAGTTTGAAAAGTATGAAGGTGACAACTTGTAACCAACATTCCTCAATAAAAGGAGATACGACAATACAATGGCTGTAAGAATAAATGCGTTTAGCCAAGTCATAAGGCGTCGTAAATCCCCATCCGCATAAATCAAACCTAAACTAATAGGTTAATATCTATGTTGCGATCGACTCGAACTCGGGAAGGATGAATCAGTCGATTCTTTCCTTCAGATGAAAACTACCCAAAACGGTACAACACACTCATCCAAATTTACAATTTCTCGAAGTCTACATTTTAGTATTTGAACCCAAACCTTTTATGTAAAAATGATTAGGACGCTCAAACCTTGCATATATTGTCTAATGATCAAGTCTGCTCCAAAGAAAAGTGTAATGACATGTAAACGCTATTTGGCGGAAAGTTTTGCATCGATTCCAAGCGGAAAGCAGTGTAACTTGTTAAAACTGAAATTTTGCTTCTCGGATATGATGCGTTTATCAAATTGGCCAACAACTTTTCTAATCAACGAATGGTTATTTCTAACTCGAGCATTCAAGGAGCTTAAAAGTTCCATGGATCCAAACTGCAACATCTTGGGATGGAAGTTGGGCACGCCAACTGCGAGACGGCGCGCGCCAAAAGAAGTTCCCAAGAAGCGCGGCGTCCGTCCCCCGACAGCCCCAAAGAACCCGGCCGCGAAACACGCGAGGAAGCTGTCCCGGCGCGGTGGGGTCCACAGACGGCGGGAATGGCGCCACGCGCCTCCCCATCGTCCCAAGATAGCCGACACCCGTCCCTCCCATCCGTCACGATCACGCAGCACCGCTGCCTCGCCGTCTCCACCCCACATACGGCGCCTCCTCCGACGACGCCTTGAAGAACGCCACCGCGGAGAAGCGAGCGTCGGCGTCCCCTCCGGCGCCACGTGGCGGGCGTTCCCCTCGCCGTCGGCGGCCGGATCAGCGCTGCGCGTCCACGAGCACCTTGGGCGAGCCGGATCATCCGCTCGGCGTCTCGGCAGACCTCCCGGCGACGCCGGCGGCGAGGCCGTGGCGGCGGCCTTGGGAAGGTCGGCGGGGTAGATCGGGTCGCAGCGTGGGCGCGCTGGTATCGGT
This sequence comes from Dendrocalamus sinicus, assembly GCA_036346575.1. Taxonomy (NCBI): domain Eukaryota; kingdom Viridiplantae; phylum Streptophyta; class Magnoliopsida; order Poales; family Poaceae; genus Dendrocalamus; species Dendrocalamus sinicus. The sequence continues at coordinate 49,984,490 of CM070648.1, read as the reverse complement.
CGAACACGTGTGCGCCCGAGGGTTTCGTGGGGAAGCGGCGAGAGAGGACGCACGCACCTCGCAGCCGGCGACGTGCCGATGAGCCGCTGGCGTGGCCGATGGCGTCTGGCGCCGCTGCTCCGCCTCCTCGGTGGGGTGCACGCGCAGCACCACCTCGCGCGCCGCCTCCTCCGCCGCCCGCATCGCCTCGGGCCGGATCAACGCTGGCCTCGGGAGCGGAGATCGGGGAGGATGGGGGGAGCGGAGGTGCTGGGAGCGGTGGGAGCGGAGACGCGGGGAAGGCGAGGGAGCGGAGGCGCGGGGGAGCGGCGGGAGTGGAGGCGCGGGGGAGGCGGAGATGGGGAGGATGGGGGTGGCACGGTGGAGAATGGGGAGGCGCGGTGGAGGATGGGGAGGCGGAGGAGGAGTGAGGAGGCATGGCGGCGAGAGAGGGAAAGCGGCGGCGCCTAGGGCGAGCGCAGGGGAGAAGGGAACGCGGACGGGCGGGAGCGTGAGGCGATGCGCAAACACAAGCGGCGTTAGGGACGCGGGAGGGGTACAGCAGATCCATTGAAGTATGACCGTCGGATATGGTTGAGTAAGGAGAGAGAATAGAGAAGAGTTAATCTGGTGCGGACGTTTTAAGGATGGTGTAATTCTGGGTGCATATTGTGGTGTGGACGTAGTTAAGGTCATGACTGTGGAGCAGGTAATTGTTGGGTGGATGTAGGATAATTTTAACTGGTGGATTAATAGTGTAGACTAGTAGTGTGCCCGTGCTAACGCTACGGTAAAATACAAAACAAGATAAAATTTGTAAAAAAATAAAACGAACAATTAGATTCATTAAGATTCACGTCTCATATATGGTAACTAATAAAAGTGAAATAACGGTCCACTTTGCTACTTTGTGTATTCAACACAGATACAACAAAAAATTGCCAAAAAAAAAAAAGAGAAACACTCTCGGATGAGGCTACATATATGAGTAATTCATATTTTGGCCACCTATACATAGTTTCACAACAACTACATTTGAAGCAATCATCCAGAGATGTATACAAAAAAGCATCCTTGTTAACAAAAAAGAATTGTGTTCCTCCTAAGAGATATGTTGGTTCCTCCTAAGAGATATGTACCAACAATCAGTATTTAGAGCTGCCCCCCCCAACCCAAAAAACGCAATTGCTCAAACAAAACAAATATCCTAGAGAAAAAGGTGCATGCCAACATAAGCAGATTATCCAAGCTAATCCAAGGAAAAACTTCATCCTAAATTGACAATTGATATACATGCCATTACCTCACAATTAATTGCAACCTCCCAAGTTCTCAGGCAAAGTTCTCCTACCTATCAAAGAAATCCACCCAGAGACAAACACACATTCACACTACGCCATCAAATATTTGGTTTTACAAAATCATCATAACAAATCAAACTCAACTGCTCACAAGATTTAACGTGTTTAAGAAATCCAGGAACAGGAGAAAAGAAAGAAATTTCTAGGTTCATACAACCAGAATCGCATATATACTTCAGATTTTAAAATTCAAGGATGTAATAATTTCAACCCAAAAAGATCTATCCCCATCTTTGCATGTGGTGTTTATAGCTTCATATCAACCACGGGCACCATTTGGAATTTTACATAATTATATAAGGCACTGTTTTCATATCTAACCTGCAGGGGTTGCTTACGAATATTGCATTTGGGATGTGCTTCTGAAGTTCCTCAGTTAGATATTTCGGGAGTGCACACCTTGGGAGAGCTTTAGAAGGGCCTGCAAATTTGTTATTAAGTACGATGAAAACAACGTATCAAGTGTTGGAGAAACAAAGAAAAATCTCATTCCAGCTATCCGGAAATCTAGACTGACAGTATTTATGGCGATCTAGCTCATTCCTAATCCTATTACAGAAAATGCTCCTTGATTTAAAATAGCAAGGACAAGAAAAAATATTAGAACATAAAAAAGAATAGACCAAGTCAGAGTTAATTCATTAGTGGAACAAACAAAATCGGATATCGGAGCAAACCCTACATGTGGATATGAGCAGTTATCAGCTAAAAGCGTATCATTGAGTTTTACAGTACCTGCATCATCAGGGCCAGGAACAAATAAAAAATAATTATGTTCCTTTAACCTAGATCGAGCTGCAATCATCTCGCCAAGCTTTCCAAACTGCAATCTACATGATATTACATAGTTAAGACCTTGTCTTGGATTGGAATGGCGAAAACAACATACAACCTTTGATTATATTTTATGCAACACAAAAGTCAGACCTGAGTTCTTCATATGAATTGAATGCCAAATTGCAGGGTCGAGAGCAGAAGTTGCCCATTAAAACAAAGAGAGAAGGAACTACTTCCACGCTATCATAACCATCAAGAACAACTCCTAACTTCTCCATAGTAAAAGGAAAAATATCGCTGCTCGGCTCGCCCTGCACTGCAATAGCAGGTTAAGTGGTCTCTGACATGTTCCATATTTCAGCTGAAGGGAAGCCAAGTACATCTGCATGCAAATATAGCAATGCATTGTACTATAATTCATGTCTACAAAGCATACATAATCGAGCTCATTGTTGGTGCGAAAATATAAATTGGCTTAATTGAAGGGTCCAAAAAGCATGACTATACTGAATGCCTCTACAAACCGAACAATTCAGAATTGAGATAATGGTGCCGATAAAAGCAACAAATTGCTTATCCATCTTCCCACTACAACCATGAAGTAATGTTCAAAAGAGAAACCATTGAAGGACCCTAGACATCCATCAAAACACGGTTTGCGACTTCGCTCCGAAAGGCATGTGAACTAATTGTAGCTTCTTACTACACATCCGTAATCTGCTACCGATTCGAGTACTCATTCTCATGGGCCTTCTTCGCGGTACCTTCCCCAATATGCCTCTCTGCAGTCGTCTAGGAAATGGACGCGAATCCTCACATGGGTGGAAGGAAAACCAAAAGATTTGAAGAAATCATTGGTCATCCGCTCAGCTTCATCCGAAAGCTACCAAGGCTCCCATAGAAGCCTTTCTCAATAGCTTCTATGTCACTGCAAGTCCAGAAATGCAAAGGGCTCTTTTGTTGGAAAGCCAAGAGGATGCGAAGCACCTTTGATTTCATCTGTGACATCTTCTTGATGTTTTCAGTTTTTGATTCCACAAGTTCAGAGGGCCTAACGGAGGAATATTGTTGGTTAATTTGAATAAGCTATGTAAGAACAAATCATTCAAAGCTATACATAAAAAAGGGGTAAATAACAGGCAAAATTGCAAAATGATTGAAGCAGAATTCTAACCAAACTATTAACATAATCCAATATATAAACTTCAAAATAAAAATACAATCTTTTTTAAAAAATGAAATACAAGAAATTGGGATTAATTCACCCATTAATTTGATAGAAGCCATGTGCAAAAAGGTTCAAAAAAGCTAACAGAAAGACTAACTTAAGACATACGCGTTGACACATAAAATTGGATGACAATTCCATGCCCATCAAAAGCCCCAATTGTAAGCCGAAAGATGTATTTGTTCTATACAAGATGTGCCACCACTTTTCACTAATCAATCGAGGCACAACCGCATCGAGCGAAACAAATCAGTATGCGCATGCCGAAAATTCACCACTCATCACCGAAATAATCCCCATATCTACCCACACATGCGTCTCACGCAAATCCACTAAAAAGAGGCACGGTGATACGACAAACTAAGAATCTAAGATCAAAATCACCACTAAAATAGCTAATCGACTCCATACATGACAGAACAACATCATCACTAACACAAAGGGGCGATTCTTGCGGGAGAAGTTGGACGAATCGAGGAAAAGCGGAGGCGTGGGCTATACCGCCGACGCAATCGCGGAGGAGCCGCTCGGTCTTCTCGCACTTGCGACGGCGGCCGGGCTCCACCTCCTCCGTGTGGCACCGGATCGCACCACCCGCCGCGTGGCGCAGTGTGTGCCCTCGCCATCGCCTCGCCGCGCCGGCGAGGTCGGGACGTCGCCGAGGCCGCGCCACCATCGCCGCCGCCGTCGTGCCAACGCCAACCCATGGGTCCGAATCGATCTCGGGGATCGAGCTCGAGGTGGGTTTGGGCCGTCTCTCTCTCGGTGGTTTATTTCTTCCGGTCGTGGGTGTGGGCTGCCTTGGAGAGGTGTTTCGGAAGGATGTGGAAGGCGTACACAACACCGAGCAACCTCGAACGACGAACGCGTCCACCACCCGCAGCGCCGATCGGGCGCAGGTGGCGCCGGCGGCGCGCGTCGACCGCCTCCTCGCCTCGACGAGCAACGCCACCACTCGCCGGACCGCGTCCGGTCGGGATCGACGATCGCATCGCGCGCACCGATACACGCACAGGGTCACAAACATAAAAACAAAGCCACCAAAAGAAGAGGAAGCAACGGCGTGTAGGTAGGCCTAGGGCAGAGAGAGAGTAGTTACGCGGCTCCTTGTCGAGCTCGTCGAGGAGGGGGTCGAGGGCCTCGTCCTCGGCGTCGGGGAAGCGGGCGAGGAAGACGGCGGCCTCCGAGGGCGTCCACCTTGAGGGTGAAACCGCGCAGTCGGAACTTGCGGCGCGGAGAACCGGTACCGCTGAGTGGAGAACATGGGGACACGGGGAGAAGGTGGGAGGAACCGAGGAAGATTCGATGGGAGGAGCGCACGGTTTCGTGAGACGGGAGCGGGACGCGGGAGGGTACTGCAGATTCATTGAAGGATGACCGTCGGATATGGTTGAGTAAGGAGAGAGAATGGAAGAGAGTTAATCTGGTACGCATGTTTTTATGATGGTGTATTTCTGGGTGCATATTGTGGTGTGGACGTAGTTAAGGTCATGACTGTGGAGCAGGTAATTGTTGGGTGGATGTAGAATAATTTTAACTGGTGGATTATTAGTTTAGATACAATTCTATATCATTAAAATTAAAAATAACTTATATAATAGATTATATATAGTTATCTTTAATGATCTTTTACAATTAATAGGTTATAATAGATTATATATAGTTATCTTTAATGATCTTGTACAATTAATAGATTATCTATATAATTATTTATATAGTAATATAGACTATAAAAATTGCCTATAAAACCATTTGTTAAATCCTACTCCCTTTGTTCATGATATAAGTTGTTTACTATCACAATGAAAGACTTTGACTATAATTTATTGTCATAATGTATTAACAGAAAATAACTAAAAATATATATTATAAAATTAGTTTGTAAGACAAATTTAATAATATTATTTTTTATATAGTCAAGCTATACACTTTAAAATATATTAACGATTGAAGCTTAAAAAATTTGACCACGTAATAACAATCTATATTTAACAATAGAGAAAGTAGATAATATCTTTCTCTCCACTTAGTACCTAAAACGGTAACATTTTTCCATACTCTAGTTACCCAAAAATCCTATATAGCGTAGCCTCTGACGTGTACCATTGAAAGTTGCCCTGATATTAAAGAAAAAATTGATCATATATCCTCCATTAAGATGGAAATTAAGGATTTACCCTCCTAGTCCACGTGTCAGTAATTTATAATAACCTTATATGTCATTAAAATATGGAAAGTAAATTCTCAATTTCTCATCTCAACTAAAAAGGAGGTATATGATATCTCCCGATATTAAACCCTTCCGCAGCGCGAGAGGGGGGAAACGCGAACCGACTCGAGTTGCTTGCACCTGTTTCTCGATTGCTCTCGATCAGCTTTTGCTCCGGGGGGAGATGGCCGACGGCGGCACGACCGAGCCGGAGAAGAAGTCGTGGGCCGACGTCGAGGAGGAGGAGGAGGCCAAGGCCAAGGCCGCGGCAGCCTCCGCCTCCGAGCCGGCGGTGGACGCGCAGGCCAAGCAGATCGAGGCGCTTTCCCTCTCCGTGCCGGAGGATGATGGCGGCGGCGACGGCGAGCAGGGCCCGCCTCTCCTCGACGACTCCGACGACTCCCAAATCCAAGCCGTACGCTCTCTTCTGCTCTTCTCTCGCCGGCGCTAACTGGCGCTGTCCAATCTCGACAGCTTTCCTAGGGTAGTGAATTGATCGATTGATTTGGCGTGTGTGGTGCGGTTGCTCTTCAGGTGACGTCGGGCGGCACGGTCTACGAGTCGGCGACGACCTTCGAGGATCTGAAGCTGACGCCGGAGCTGCTCAAGGGGCTGCACGACGAGATGGGCTTCAGCCGGCCCAGCAAGATCCAGGCGGTCACGCTTCCCATGATCCTCACGCCGCCCTACAAGGACCTCGTCGCGCAGGCGCACAACGGCTCCGGCAAGACCACGTGCTTCGTCCTCGGCATGCTCAGCCGTGTCGACCCCAGCCGCAAGACCCCGCAGGCCATCTGCATCTGCCCCACTAGGGAGCTCGCGCAGCAGGTCGCTTTCGCCTCTATACCCCCCCCCCCCCCCCCAACACCACCCGATCGTCGCTCTGTGTTATGTGATCTTCTCTTGCTATTGGATATAACCCTATAGTGTACTGCACTTGCTTGATTGTGCGATAATGTACTTAATTTGCTTGGTTGTGCTGAGCAGAATAAGTCGGTGCTCATGAGGATGGGCAAGTTTACCGGCATTACCTGTGCCTGCGCCATCCCACCAGCTCAGAAAGATTATGTGCCGATCTCCAGAATGCCTGTGGTGACCGATCAGGTGGTCATCGGCACTTCTGGGACGCTCATCAAGTGGATTACCAATAAGAAGCTGGCGACAAGGGAAATCAAGATACTTGTGTTTGATGAGGCAGACCATATGCTTGCTGAGGTATGGTTGAGTTTTGTTGCCATTTCTCTCTTCAAGTCTTTGATATGCCCATTGTTGTTACTTGGTTAGTTATTATGGTGCCTTAATGTTAGTTGTTGGGACTTTAGGGGCATAGATCTTATGGAAAGGTAGCTGATTTATTGTAAGCTCTATGGTTGACTAACAGTTCATTTTAACATGGGACCAAAACAACCTACCAATTATGTTAGGCCACACGAACAATTAACTACCTGAAAAGTGGAAACAATGCAACACCGCAGCTGGTTAGTGGCAAACGTAGCAAATAAATGCCATTGCTTTGCACTCCGGGATGGTTACTACTTACTATATCATCACTTGGGCATGGCGCCACAGACACATGCCATTGCTAATCTTGGTAGGTCGTCTTGAACTAAGAGTCTGAACGTCAAGATGTCGTCGTCATCTGGTACTAAATAGACAACGTCAAGCTTACGATGCTTTGTGCTTCATTGTTAAATAGTCAACTAAACGAGTGACAAGGCTGTTAACCCTTGAGGTTTGTGCTTTTAAATTTTAATAACTTTTTCCACTGGGTATTTAGGGCCTGAGGGGCGTTGCAGTGTTGACCAGTTAGCTGCAGGTATCTGTTTGATCTGAGTGGAATGAAAATACACTATCTGCAGGTATCTGTTTGATCTGAGTGGAATGTATTTTGTTTGTCAATGGCTCAAAATCATAGTATGAAAAACCGGACCAGAGCGGTGGTTAACCGGGAAAAACTGGAACCGGTGCTTGGTCCGGTCCGGTTGTGCTATTGGATCAGGCGAGCAAGTGGACTGCTTTTGAACTGGTAAAACCGCGGTTGAACCAGTGGTTTTGACGTGAAGCCAGAGAAAAACCGGGCATGGGCCAACCAGTGGTCAGCACATGTGCTAGGTGTGGATGAAAATGGAAGGAAAATGGGGTGGGAGTGGGGTTTGAACATTGGAAATGGGGTTGTTGGGCCTTCAGGGTCATGTAGCTAGCCACCAGGCCATTGTTTGCTGTTGTGTTTGAGATGCATCTTAGGCGTCCTTTATACCTTAATGGACCGCCGATCCAACCAGTAAACCAAGGTTGAACCAGTGAACCGCTGAACTGGAAGCATGACCGGGTCAAGGGCTGGTCTGACTTTTTTGTACTATGCTTACAATGACACTGGCGTTTCCAAGAGTAGAAATATATTTTGTTGTTTGTATTTTTGTTCTCTAAATAAAAAATAGGTTCATGTCCTGTGTTTTAATTTTTTGACATGACATATTTCTTTGCATAACTGGACTTTTGTTCTCGAATTGGGTAATTGCTCATATGTTTCATGCCTCTAAGTTCTAACTGCAACAATTTGTAAATTTCACGAGTCCAGCTTCTTATTATGGTGAATGCCTCCTTGCAGGATGGCTTTAGGAGTGATTCTGAAAGGATCATGAGAGATGTACAAAGAAGCGCTGGTGGTTGCCAGGTAACCTTGTTCCAGTCACTAGACTTTCTTTGCTAGAGTAGGATCACATAGAACAGCTTGCATGTGCCTTATAGAAGGTGCTGTAGGCACAGTTCAAAATTAGATGTGGAGTGTTGATGTCCACCCTGTCTCAGAATATTTTGGATTCTCTTAAAGGGGAACAACCAATACTTCGCATGTGTATATGTTTGCTTGTTCAAGAACTCTTACTAATCGCTAATAATGGAAAGAGGTTTTATTATCAAGTGATGGAGTTGCCTTACTTCAATATTGTAAGCTCATTGCAATGATGATATTGATTTTCTTCTTTTGAACTAGTCATGTTCATGCATGGGATCATCTTTGAAGTTGCTAGTTAAGACTTAAGACTTCCAAATCTTTTTCTATATAATTGCTTATTGGAGAACTCTTATCTGCTGCAAATGTTGGAAAGAGGGTTCAATATTGAAATTTATGGCCAAAACTTGCAATCTCACCCAATGATGATATTGATTTACTACAGCTTTAAACTATCCCTGTCCATGGTGGGGAATCATCTTTGGAGTTGCCTGTAACTATTGCTTGCCTGTGCTATTCAACTAGCCTTGGCCATATGATTGCTAAGTTTTTTGTTTGCTAGATGTTTTTGTTTGTCCTTCTATCGATTTTGTGTTTTATTATTCGAATTTGTTTGATGTCAGGTGCTTCTCTTTTCTGCTACCTTCAATGAGAGAGTTAAGGATTTTGTTACAAAGGTCATCAAGGATGGAAATCAAATATTTGTGAAGAGGGAAGAGCTTACTTTGGAAAAAGTAAAACAATATAAAGTTCAAGTCCCTAACGAGATGGCAAAAATAAAGGTTATAAGGGACAAGATCTTTGAGTTTGGACAAAAAGTTGGACAGGTTATCATTTTTGTTAGAACAAAGATTAGCACTAAGAATGTTCACAATGCTTTGACATTGGAGGACTATGTGTGCTCCTCAATTCAAGGATCACTTGACCAATCAGAGAGGGAAAAGATAATACAGGAATTCAAAGATGGGTACACCAAGGTTCTTATATCAACTGATGTTCTCGCTCGAGGTTTTGACCAAGCACAGGTACTATGTGTGTCATACTGACTTAGCACTGCACTACGTACAAAAGTTTCTCCTAACATTGTTCCTTTGAAAGGTTAACCTGGTCATCAACTATGACATGCCAATCAAGTTCGGTACGGTAGATGAACCTGATTATGAGGTGTACTTGCACAGAATTGGTAGAGCTGGGCGCTTTGGCCGGAAAGGTAAAATTGTGTTATGGTTCTTTTTTATTAAAAAAAACTTAGCAGAATTGTATTTCTATGTTTAGCATGTGCAGGCATTGTATTGAATACACAATACCATAGTATCATAGTCAGCCACTGTAAGTACCTTGATCAACATCATGGCAGATGATTACGGTGTTAGTAGGAATCAATTCATTTGAGGCTAATGATACCAAACCAAACCTCTCTGTCGGTGCTGAGCAAGCATGCTACATTAAGCCTATTGTTTGTTTATCCTAGGTTGAGTGTGATCTTCTCAGTTCTCACGCAAATAAGTTTGTTATTGCCGTGTTCGTAATGTGGAGTTTAAGCAAGAATCTTCTGCTGCTTTATAAGGATTAGATAGAACTGACTGCGAGCAGTTTTTGTTGATTATTATTGAGGTATGAACTAAATTTCACTGAATTGTTGTCATGTTAGTATTTCTAGATCAGCCCTAGAAATTTGACTAATTAGAGTTACTCATGTTAAGCAAAACAAACCCAAATTCAAATTAACAGAACCCTTCTATACGACACAGTCCATATTTTGTAGCTTTTGTTCTTAACTGAATCGTTGCTGGTCACAGGGGCTGTATTCAACTTGCTTTGTGGTGAAACTGACAACGTTGTGATGAAAAAGATTGAGGACTACTTCCAGCACAAAGTACCTGAGGTATGTAATTTGTACGATGTGTGTGCTTGCATCTTGTGCTCTTAAGCTTATACTTATTGTATTGAATTAATATTTAGGTTCCCAATTGGGAAAGCGAGGAAGATTTTGAGGCCGCTCTTAAGGATGCGGGTTTACTTGAGTGACGTCCTTGGAAATACGGCAGCAGATGCGATCTTGACTCGGGACAATGTGGCGGTGATTATTAGGCTGATCCAGCTGCCACAGCAGGCTTGTTGAGCTCGTCCTTGTCTTGGTATCAGCAGTTCAGCACTGGTTGTTTTGTGCCAGATAGTTGTCAGGATTCTTGTGGATTTTGTTAAAGACTATCCAACAGTTTTGATGCTATGAGCTGTCGAATCAAGCCCTCTCTTCGTCGAGTAATTTGCTGTTGTCAGGCTACACTTGCATTACTACGCGAATCTATTTGTACTTGATTGGCAAACCAGTTGGTTTTTGTCTCTGTCGTCAAGATGCGTTTCGTTTACGGCCTTGTGCAAAATGGGAAATCTCTCTCTGCATCCCCTCCCAGTATGTCGCCTGAATATACCTGATATCAGTCTCTCGCAAGTAATGTATTCTCGGTGCACAGTTTGGATCATTGCTTAATAAAACCAAATTTGTGTTTTGTTTCATTGCTGCTTCTAATGAAAAGAGCGATTCGTGTATAAATTGATCGCAATGGGCAATTAATAGAGACCCAGCCACATGAATGAGAATGTACACACGAGTCCCAACTCTGTTCACCCAAAAAGGAAAAAAAAAAGAAGTTACAAATTGTCGTGTTCGATGACCTACGCAGCCCTCCACTCCTCGCCGGGGTTGACAACGACGGACACCAGCATGGACGCCGGCCCGGTGCACAGGAAGTAGTCCTTGCCGAACCTCTCGTACATGGCTCCCGGGCTGCACAGGTACATGCCTTACCCCATCCTCACCAGCCTGAACCCAAGCCCGCTACACCGCAGATCGCAAAGCAAAGATCAAGCTAAACAAATCGATGATCCATGTTGCAGATGAATGAGCAAGTGATCATTCGCTTAAATTTATCACCTGATCAATGGTGGTGAACTTGGAGGGCGCGGTGCTGTAGATGCACTTCTTCCTCTCGTCCGGCGGCGCAGTTCGTTAGAAGGCCGTGTTGGTTCCTGCGGTGTGCAGGTTAGTCGTGAGACTTGACACGATTGGACTGTAGGCACTAGGTATCATTCCGCTGCACTGCACTAGAGTAACCGACTAGCAGGAACCTGGAAGTGATAACTCGAAGCAACCAAATGAAATGATGCAACGCAAACGCAACCAAAGATTTAGCACCGCGAGAAAAGCAGGCAGAAGGGCAAAAAGCAGGCACTTTGCTTCGTCATCTTCGCCACAACCACCGATTTTTGGCGGTTATTTTCAGCTTATAGCTTTCCAAATAAACAAACAAGACTTATCGAAATGAGAATTTTCAAAATAATTTATCGGTTTATCATCATTCCGTTCATTCAATCAAACGCTCACGCTAAAACCAAACAATATCAGCCACAGACATAAAACCGCAACCAAAAAGAATACACCCAACACTGAAACAAGTCTTGCATTATCAGATAGACGGAAAGCAATATTCCTTATGTTATGATAATAAATAAGAAGGCTCCCAATCTTAACCCACTTCAAGAACCACCCAACACAAATGGGATTATAGTACTCCACTCCACTGATTAACGCAACACACGCGCGACGCAGGCGCACGCAGTTTTCAACTTCTTGTCTTCTCCACAAGTTTCTGGCATTCTGATGATGATACTATAAAATAAGTCTTAGGGCTAAGCAAACTGAAACGAGGGGTACAGCGAAGAAAAGAACTAGGGAAAACTAACTAGCCAACTGCTCTCCAGTAGCAATGAAGCAAGGCTCCTGGGGCCATGCTGCCAGTTCCACAGATACCCTTTCTATTCTAGATCATCAGTTCCTCGGGACCGCATCTGTGTGAGTTCTTCCGGATCATTCATTCATTCTTCAAGGCTAGCTAGGGAACATGGGGTATGTGACCAAGCTAACTGGTTTTGACGGCACCGTTGGCGAGAACGGGTTTCTCCGTTGCTGATTGGGCTACCTTTGCCGCATAAGTAGCAACTGGAGCAGCGCCGTTATCTGCAAGGACCTTCAGCTCTCCGTTGACACCATTTGGTACAGATAGCTTTGGCTTCCCATTGACAATATCCAGCAGTTTCTCTCCGGTGACAGAATTGGGAGCCCTACTGTCCCAGACCTAAATGATTAAAACAACCAACCCAGAGTTACTGATAAAACAGCGGAGGTAGTGATGAAGTTTAATGATTGACTAGGCCGGATTCAAATGTACCTGCTTTTGGATCTGCTGCTGTTTCACCCTTTTTTCCTGCATCAACTTCTGGCGGTTCTCATAGAAGGTAAAGTCATCCAGGATAGAGTTCTTACTGACATGCTCCTTGAATATCTTGAGCATCTGAATGCCTTGCTCAAGGTTTACCTGGATTGTTGACAAAAGGATGAAATAAAGCTACAGTAAGATACCTCCTTTTGCAAGTCGATAACCTAATAAAACACTGCAGGATGCTTACCTCTTGTGTGTCACGGCTATTTGTGACTGGCTTGTTTTCATTGTTCTCTAGGATGATGTGCTTGAGAATATTGTTGGGCACATCTTTGACAATGTGCCACTTGACAGAGAATGAACCATTCCACTTGTCTTGTTGCCAGTACTCAAGGGTTTTTTCGAAATCAACACCACCAGTCATTTCAGCAACACCAACAAACTGCCCACTTGTATTCACCTGAAAGTTCATAGCAAAGGAGATACAATTAGCCAAAGGAAACCAGACTTAATATTCGTAAAGGAATGCCAAGTGTGGAGAACATCTTTACCGAGAAGAACAAGAATATAGGGCAGCCAAAGCCCTTTGCCTGAGCTTCTTGATAAGCAGCATCAAGCTTCTTGTTTCCATTGGTGGTGCTTGCCCACACATTGTATTTTATACTCTTGTGGATATCATCCTCGCTGTATGATTTAATGACAAAGAACTTTGCATCATCATATTGAACAGGGAAGTCATCTCGGTTGAACTGTGCTCTATCAGGTACAGCACTAGCGTTCTTGTTTTCACTTGAAGGAAGGCTCTGCCCTTTCACAGCAATAGTAATGGAATGGCCAAATAATTTCTGGTTCTTGAAACGACCTGATCTAGGACCTCTGTTCAACTCAACTGTTCCATCCTGACTCTCATTGCCAAAACCATAATATCCATTACCATGGCCTCTAGGCCTGTACCTGTTATCCATAGTAAGACCCCACCGACCGTATACCCTGGAATCATAGCCATTACTTCCGTAACCATTACTTCCATAAGAAAGACCAGTTTTGATTGAATTCCCATACTGGCTGTAAGACCGGGTACTCGGGTACATCCTATTTGGGTACATAGGAGAAGCTGATCCTGTTGTAGTTGCTAGTCTACGGTTATGCATGCCCTGCATACAGACAATATAGAGAAACCACGCATTTCAGCATGCAAATAATATTCTGCACAATCAAGGTAAATCTTCGATCAACTCAACAGCACAAATATGCCTTCTAGTTAGGAAAAAACAAGTATGTTCCAGTCGTGTTAAAGCAGATGAAATTTTATTGAAGATGATGCATAGCATCAAATAGCTTAAGGCACAGCCATTACATGTGGAATCCTATGGTGACTATGAAGCAGTGTAGCAATTAATGTCAGGAGAAATGCATAAGCAGAAAAGGATACACTCACCATCTGCTGCGGTGTGGAGCTCTTGTTCTGATTCCTTGCTGAAGAGCCATTACTATTAAATGCTGAAGATGACATATGATTGGTTGTAGTTCTTTGCTGTCCATTTGTATAAGCAGAACCATCGTACCATGCAAAGTGCGCTCCTGTGCTGTCATACCCATATGTTGAGTCCAGGTAACCACCAGAAGGAACTCCACCTAGCAAGGGTGCCCTATAAGTTCCATCAGGGGTCGGTGATGAATTTTGGTGGCTTGACCCAAGGGGTAGAGTTCCGCTGTTACTGTGAGCAGTGCCATTAGGAACACCATTTGAGGTTGTTTTGGCAGGGTCTGCCTTAGCTGCTGGCTTATCAGGATTGACAGAAGGCTGCAGGTCGCCTTTAGTAGTAGAAGGAACCGGTGTAGGAGGCTGATAGTACGCAGTTGGATACTGGTAATGCTGTGGGCCAAACATTTGACCATCAACTGTTGGAACTGGGGAACTGGCAGGCGAGTATGCACCATAAGGAGCATACCCATATCCATAAATATCTCCATATACTGCCTGTGAAATTACAAAGGCCAATTACAAATATGAGCGCACAACACTTTGAAGACACAAGATGCAACATTCTTATGACAAGATATTAGTGGCAGACAAACACCACAAATGCTTTTCAATAAGAATTGAGAGGTTAAAGTGCACAGAATAATAGCAGCAGAAAAACCCATCCCAAATACAAACCATTCCCAAAAAAATGGGTGAATAGCTTTCCACTTATTACATATCCAACAATAGACTTGACAGGAGCTCCTAGTAGACAATAATAGCAAACATTTGGACCATTTCTACATTAAGAATATGCCGCATGATGCAAATCATCATGAGTGACTAGCTAACAAAATAAGATCCTCCAGGATAACTTACTGGGGCAATCTCCACTCCGTCTGGATTTACATATCTAGGATAATCATCCCACTCGCTCATGGAACTGTCGTAACCTGGTAGACGAGCACCAACACAATTCAGTCAGCGTAAAACGAAGTACATGAAAAGAAGCTATTTCTAAGGAACAAGCTCAGAGCTCATCAAACAAAGAAGTGATCCAGTTTCTATTAACAGGTAAACCGCCAACAAGGAGGAAGCAACAAGGAAGCTGCTGAGATAGCTAGTACATGATCACCATAGAAGAATTTTTTTGGTGGTCCCCCACCTCCATAGTAGTATGCCGGCAGATAGAACAGGTTGGGATCCATGAAATCTTGAAGCACTGGCGTGGTGGACCGCTCCGGCGGGATCGACACGCTAAGCGGCTGGCTGGCCGCAGCCCCCTGCTGAATCAACAACCAAACAACAGCACCACCGCACATATCAGAATCTCACATCACCTGGAGCAAGCCATGAACATACACAAGACCAAGAATCCATCTTTTCTACTGTTCAATCAATACCTTCTTGGCACCAGCAGGCTCGGTTGCATCCGCCTCCCTGGGCTGTGAATCCAGCGACATCTTCTGCAGCAGATCCGTGGCTTCTTTGCACAGCAAATCCATGAATTAAGGCGTCACAGGGTATTCAGATCCCAAACCTTGCAAACCAAATCCTAGCAAGCAACAGCAACAGTTCTATTCTAAAAATGACAAAAAGAATTTTTTTTTTAATTTCTGCAGTTCGCAACCAACGTATATAGCCTAACAACAGTAAAAGCACATCGATCTGGAAAGCGCGGCCGCAAGGATAGACAGGAGCACCGGGCATGGGGCCGGCCGGCGGCCGCCGCATATCCACCACGAACGGCACGGCAAAGCACACCCAACCCAACAGATAAACCAAACCCCCCAAAAGACGAAGAGACATTCAAAGAAAGAAAAACCAGCACCGAAAGGATACGATCCGCGGCAGGGGCGGCAGCGGGAGCGGGAGCAGCAGCCAGCGCCGGGGCGACGGGGGCGGAAGCCGGGGCAGGAGGCAGCGCGACGGCGGCCATGATACCAGATCCCAACGGAAAGCTTGGAGGCGAGATCCCACGAACCAGAGCGCCCGACCCTTCTCCCCTCTCCTCTCTCTTGCGAGCCTTGGTAGCTAGATGCGCGCTTGGGGCAGAGAGAGAGAGGCGGGTGGGGGAGGGAGGGAGGCGCGCCGCCACCAGAGGAGAGCGGCGAGACTAGCAGCAATGGCGTACTGCGAGGGGAAAAGAGGGGTTTTTACGGGAAGGGCCGAGGGCTCATATAGTGGGATGGGGTTAGGAATTGCGGCGGACCACGGCTCACTGGAGGAGTGGCACATTGGATTCCCCTCTCCATTTCCTCCCCTATTTTTACTGTATCTACTAGTAAGGCTGCGAGGCATTTTTGTTTAGACTTTTTCTTCAGTTTAAAAGGTCCAAAGCTAAAATCTAAATAAAGGGATAAGTTTTTAACTGAATTTTTGAAAAAGCCTAAGCTATCGTATAACTGTAAGCCAAAAACCGAGAGGTGCTTTTTGACTTTTGCTGGTTGAGATTTACTAAATGACACTCAACCTCGCTTAAATTACCCACCAAATGACATCACATATAAACTCCAAGTTCACTCACGCCCAATCTCCTCTACACTTGACGTGTCGCCGACACCATCCTTCTCCCTATGCCAACGCTGTCTTCCCTAGGCTGCCTGTGAGCTCCGTCTGGCTACCACCTACGAGATCTATATGGCCGCCGTCATCCTCCCTGCCCATGGCATCGTCTTCCCTAAGCCATCCGCGAGCTCTGTCCGGTGGCCGCCGCCGGATTCCCATCACCGCTTACGAGATCTATCTAGGCGTTGTGACGCACGACGCTGCCATCCTCTTCCTCCACCCCATCCTCATCATCCACCTGCACCAACCCCTGCTCATCGTCCTCCCCGGGCCTCCATCCTCCCCACATCGCCCCCATCGCTCGGTGCTGTTGTCCTCTCTAAGCCTCACGCCGGTGACCCATCCTTCCTACCCCTTCAACACTTTGTGACCCCATCCGTCTCGTTTGGATCTCCATCGTCTCCACCAGATCCCCTTCACGACGAACTTCGAAATTGTTAGATTGTAATAGAATTCATCTCTAACATTAGAAACAATGGTATTTTTAGACATTTCAACAATAACCCATCACTCAAAAACCAAAAAATAGTTAAAATGCATAATGGCCTAGTTTGGCTAAAAAGTGGATTGCTTTTAAAGCAAACTTCTTTTAAGCTCTTTTAAGCTAAAAAGCTGGTTTTAAGTTATAAGCCAAAAGGCGTCGTGTTCTTTTTTGTTTTTCAACGGCTTTTGACTTTCATCAATTACTATTCATTAAACTAATAAGCCACAGCTAAAACCATAAGCAACAGTTCAAAAGAATAAGCTGGTTTTATGTGAGTGCTGAGGTGTTGATTAGTTAATTGCTGTGGTTCGGTTTGAATCCTTTCTTAGCCCGGTGGGTTTAGAGAGGCGATTACTGATTTGGTTGTGGTCGACATCCATCTTCTTTGTTTGTGCTCACGGTAAGGAGTGAGTGAGTGAACAGAGCAGCTTGATTAGCCTATAATTTTGTAGAATTTGTGATTGTTCCAAAAGGGCATGATTTTTTCATGGTAGTTTTGTAATTGTAGAGTGATCTTACAAGTTGGTGTGATTGATGGTGCTTGCCAAGCAAATCTAGTGGTTCATGGGAGTAAAATAATGAGAAAATTGATCATTTGCCACTTTGAAGAGTGGGCTTCGCAAAATTGTCACTTTCAAAATTGGCTTCGCAAAAATGCCATGCAGTACATTTACCTCTTGATTACCATGCCATTTGAGCCATTTAACTCATTTAATATTTTGTTTTCTAATTTCAGGGGCTGGAAAAGACCTTTCTACCCTTGCGAAGTTTTGCACTGCGTGGGCTTTGGATTCGAAGGTGAAACGTCGCCCGTGTTCGTCTTCCGCTTCGAGCTCGGCATCAGTGGCGTCCTCCTTGTCGTGGGCGAGCGGCTCGACGGTCATGGATCGGGCGGCCAGGAGGCCGAGCTGCAGCGGCGATGGCTTCTCACTTCTTGTGTACGCTGGAAGAGCTAGTGATGGGCTAATGGCAGCCTTGACGGCGTCGGCGAGGCGGCTGGCGGCATTTGTTTCCATTGATGGTTGCTTCTTGATTCATTGGGATTTTTCTCTTCGGATTGTTGTAAGTTGCAATTGTTCTCCGAGCAATGTTCTTGTGCAGTTTTGAGTGCTCAATTGACCAAACCAAATTGTTCATTACATCGATAGCTAAAGAAATTAACAACTAGATAAATCATATTACGACCCATGGTTAAATTGTTCATTACAGTCATGCAGATCGTTGCTTCATCCGGGGATGCAGATCGTTGCTTCGGCGACAGTGCAGATCATTGCTTCGGCGGGTGACGTTTCACCTTTCAATCCAAAGCCCATGTAGTGGAAAACTTAGCAAGGGTAGAAACGTCTTTTCCAGCCCCTGAAATTAGAAAAAAAAATTAAATGAGTTAAATGGCTCAAATGGCATGGTAATCAAGAGGTAAATGTACTATATGGCATTTTTGCGAAGTCAATTTTGAAAATGGCAATTTTGCGAAGCCCACTCTTCAAAGTGGCAAATGATCAATTTTCTCGTAAAATAATGATGGCCTCTCTCATGTTTCGGTTAGATAGAAGGAAAATGTGACCTTGCATCCAGTTGTTGAGCACTGTCGCGTCAATCCAAACCTGCTGATCACAAGTTTTGCTTGGCTCCATTTTTGGCCACTGAAACGCGGACACTTTTTCCGAGCCATGAAACAGAAAAAAAGAAGGAAAAACAAGAAATGCGTACAAAATGGAAAGGAACAAGAGCAAACTGGACGACTCCAGTGAAGGCATGCTACAAGCAGTTAGGGCTGTAAAAAATTTGAGATTTGTGCTCTGTTTGAGCTTAGCTCGGTCTAGACTCTATTCGAGCTTACAACAAGTCGAGCTCGAGCCCCATCGTAAGCTCACGAGTCTGATCGAGCCGAGCTAGAATAGTTCGACCAAGCTCGGCTCATTTGGTCATGGGTTAATCCTCCTAAGTCCTGAGTCGTGACCTCTCACTCTCTGCCCTACTCCTCAGTCCTCACTCAACCTTATCCATTGCGGCATTGCACTGCCCAACCCACCGGTGACTCAGCGATCCCCAGTTCCCCACTCTCTGTCTCCCTCCCCAGATCCAAAATCCCATCGAGCAGGTCCCCTCCCTAGAGGCCAAATCTGATATCCCAAACCCTAATGCCCTCTGCCCCTCCTGAGACTAGAGTCTTGCCGTCGACGCCCGACAGAACGAGTTCCTGACGCCCTCCCCAAATCTTCCCCTGGTCCCGACGCCACTGGCAGCCATAGCCACTCCACCAATCCACCAAGACTCCCGAAATGGCCAGATCTGATATCCCTATCCCTTCGTAATGCCCAACCCTCTATCGGTCTACCCCTCTTGCTACTCGATTGCCCGAGTTCCCGACACCCTCCCTAAATCTTCCCCCGGCCATGACACCGCCAGTAGCCACAGCCACTTCAGTACTCCACCAATCCACCATGACTCCCCAAATGGCCAGATTTGAGATCCCTAACCCTCCCTAATGCCCTCTGCCCTTCTTACGCCCGAGTTCCCGACGCCTTCCCCAAATCTTCTCCTGGCCGGCCTCGATGCCGCCGGTAGACACAACCACTCCATCAATCCATCATGACTCCCCACAGTCCCAAGATCTGAGATCCCTTAGCCTCTCCTCCTTTGTTACCGAGCACCAAGCATGTGGCTGAATGTGGCAACGCACGGACCGTTAACCCGCTGACTGCCCGGCGCCTCTCCTCCTCTGCTGCCGAACCTGGACGTCGTGTTCCTCCTCCACCGCAAAGATCCTCCTCGGCTCCCTACCAGCCACCGCCACCCTGACATCAAGCCCCACCGCAGATAGAGTATGAACTATGCCCTTGACCTCTCTTCTTTTGTTGTTGCAATTTGCGAAGAACTATAAATTTGTGTGTCTTTTGGATCTTCTGAATACAATCTAAAGGTCGAGTCTTACTATAAATCTTGCTTTTGATTTCTGATTCAAAACTATATACATCAGTTACATGACTTACATTAGTTACTATAAATCTAGCTATAAATCTTGCTTGTGTTGATTTAGTATTACTAAAGTTTATTTTCATTCTTGCACTCGCGCATTTTGCTGATGATACTATATGATTCCATTGTAGACATCTCAAAATCCACAATCAACACAACAATCTAGTCCTTTACTGGCAAGACAGTCAGATGGCACAACAACCATAGTACCGCCAAAAGATCTGCAAGTAGAGGGTCGAAAGAAAGGACCAACGAAACCCACTAGGAAGAATAAGTCCCCAATATGAAATTTCTTTGAAAAATGTAAAGTTCCATCAAAGAAAAAAAGAAGAAAAATGGAAAGCAAGGTGAAGTGCAAGGCATGCGGAGCTTTGCTAACAAAGAACAGCAGTGTAACTACATCACATTTTAAGAGGCGTCTTGAGCAATATGATTATTACAAGCTTCAGCAGAAATCCAAGCAGCAAATGACCATCAATTTTCATAGCACTGAGGAAGGTGATGTTGATACTGAAACCCCTTATGTTGCTGCCCCTAGTTATTATGACTCTGCAAGAATTTGTGAACGTATTTGCAGGATGATCATTGTTCATGAGCTACCATTCAGTATTGTAGAGTATACGTGGTTTAATATTTTGCTGAAATCACTAAATCCTTCATACAAAAAGTTATGATCACTTCCGTTTTCTTATTGAACATTGTTGCATATAAAAGCTATTCCTGCATTGTTCAATTTGTTGTAATGTGTTTTGTGGCTACCCTATGCCCCTGTCCGGCTGTCCCTGACTCTCTGTGAGTTGTGACTACCCTGTCTGGCTTAACGTGCCTCGACGAGCTTTGTCGAGCCGAGCTTGTGTTTTGTCCGAGCCGAGCTCGAGCCTAACTCAAAGCTTGACTGCCATCTTAGACTCGCTCGAGCTCAACTCGAACTTCTATTGAGCTCGAGCCTGGTAGGCTGAGCTCGCTCGACCTCGGCCTGTTTACAACCCTACAAGCAGCCAAGCCCAGCCATGAACCCACCTAGCAGACACACGTCACTGCACTGCAACCACAACCTTCCTTTGGCAGCAACAATTCCTTTTTTTCGGCATAACAATAAGAGGAATTTTCATAAAAGAACATGTACCGAGGCATTAGTAATATAAAACTACTGGTTTTGCATATTTTTTACAAAACTACAAGCTTTGAGGCACGTAGTTATATTTAACCTAATTTCATCTATATTCCCTTATATCCCACTTGTTTGTCATGTTGGACCCACAAAGAAGCCTTGAGCTAGCAGTCGAAGAGAAGGGATGTGGAGGCCACGTGTTTGCCTGGTGCCATGATTGCACCCGATGACATGGTGAGGAGACATGAGAACAGGGCCTTAAGGTGCAAAGCGATGGTCTCCCTCGCACAATTCGTGTGCGTAGACGAGTCTTCAAGGTGCAACCAAGACTGGGTGACCACATTTGGGTGACGATCGACGCTGATTTCTTTGTGGACCTAACATGTCACACGGATGGAATATGAGAGGATATAAATGAAATTGGATCAAGTGTAACCAAATGGTCAACATATGATTTTGTGCTACCACGGCCAAATAACTAGGTTTTTCTGAAATTTACTAAATTGTACGAAGATCCTGTGCAACTTGCGAGCCAGCAAACGCGATCGTACGAAAATCCAACAGAGAAAAAGAAAAGGCAGAAAATAATTGAAAGGGAAACAGACTGCGTTCCTGAAATGGATCTGGCCGACCGGTCGCGATATTCTATTCTACGTGCGCTCGCCTATCATTGTGGTGATTTTCGCGTGAGATTCCGTCGCCGAAACATTTTGGCGAATCGTGCGCGGATACCCACGTCACATCACATCCGCCCGGAATCTACCTTTTTTTCATCCTTTGTATATGCACCAGTTTTATAGATCATACGAGAGTTAGGGCGTATCAGGTGAAACTCGGAACCGAGGGGTGCAAACATCTGGAACGAGCCATACGATCGCGTAAGAATGTGCTGACTAGCAGTAGATGTAGGAATAATTTTGAGCTTCTTCCGGGTGTGAATGGATGAGTTGTGCAGCACTTGAAATAATTTAGGTCCCGTTGGAAACAACTTTTAGCTTGTGCCTTCTAGCTTTTAAAAATCAAAAATAGTTTCAAACCGTGTTTATATATACTTTTAGCTTTGACTTTTGGCTTATAAATAGTAATAACTTGTAGAGAAGTTTGTAGAGAGAGATATTCACGTACGATTTTGATTGATATAAATTACCCAATTCCCAAAGGCAGCGCGTCGCATAAACCTGAGAATAAGCAATACTAGCTATCTTGAAAATATCATAATCTGACCCAAAGGTTACATATCACAAGGCTTATATAGCCCTGGGCACAGTCTGTAGGACCCTATAATCATATACAACTCTATCTTTTATTGTGTTAGACTTAAACTCCTATAAAAAAGGAAACTAAAATCTTTTATCCTGATGAATCTGAACATAAGTCCTCTTCTATTACATAGTCCTTGAAATAAACTTTTCAATAAGTCCAAGATCACCTCAATCGAACTCCGTATACGAAAGTTATTGCCCTTTAACCACAAGGAATCCCTTTGGGTCTGCGCTGAAACAGTCATGTAAGTCGTTATGACCACGTTGAGGTTGATTTCAACTACGACCATGCCCTCTTTAAGACCACACATCTTCTACCGATGTTGGTTTCATCTACTCGTATGACCACGAGTAATAGTCGTTACCTTTGTAACCATCCGAGCTTCAAAGAGGATCAGACGATCGTAAGTCTAAGTCGTAGTCGTAGCGGTGCAGTGGTCGTAAGTCGTAGGCGGTGTTGTGGTCGAAGATATGGTCATTGTAGTCGTGGTCGTAGATACCATGGTCGTAGACGCTGTGGTCGTAGACACCGTGGTCGTAGACGCTGTGGTCGAACGGTGTGGATAGCGAACAGCGCCGACTGCGCCTGTAGTCGTTGGCCTGATCCGAAAGTCGTTTTTGATGCCGATTGGACTTGATTGAACGGTCGGAGGGAATTTTGTGAACTCAAGCGGTCGTGGGGCCAAACCGACGTAGTAGAAAAAGGCTCAGGCATGTCTTTTGTTGCTTGCTTCTCATGTGTTTCTCCTCAATTAGCTTTTCCTCCATGATTTCAACTCCAAAAGCTTCACAACATTCGAACCTGAGAATACACAAAATATTTGTATGAGGTAGTAAGCAATTCTCACGTAAGTTAAAACCAAATACAATTAAGAGCAAATTCACCCTGTTGACTAATCTTTTTAACTCGTGCTTATGTAATCAACCTAATTAACAGCTCAGGAGAAGAAAGTATCTTTGGGATGTCCACATCAGGTACACAGATATTTTCTACATTATTTGCAATGGCACTAGAGAAATACATATGTATGTGCATACCTAATTTGCAAAGGCAGTGATACCTATACAAATAACAGTGTATATTTCTTTGGCTATTTACAAATAATTGTCATTATCACCACTAATACATTATTAACATAGCTAATTACAAAATATTGTCCGCACGAACTAAATATATACGTCAGCCAAACATAGCTACCAAGCGCATTCCATACAAACAAACCACCATTATGCTAATGAAACATTAAAAATATACTAAGTGCATTGCCCGCATGGGAATAAAACATACCTCTTGGTGAAGATCTTCACCGGATCAAGACTAATTCCAATTGCGAAATCCTCTAAATCATACCAAAACCACCTCGAAAAGCTAATTCAAACTCTTCTAGAATCATTGTCGAGCACATCACCCGCCAAGCTAGGGCAAGTCGGCAGCCCTATCGAGGGAGCTCGGTAGTGCCAACTGCCGTCTTGCCTGCCTCGCCTCGCCTTCTCCTGCTACGGACACGCTAGTTGCTGCAGCTAAGCCTTGTTGGCGTGGTAGGCGACACATGTCACTTGCCCCGTTTACTGAACTTTAGGATGGGACTATTTTTTCAAAAACAGATATTCAGAGGCTATTTTTTTAAGAAAAAAAACTACAGTGCTACATTTATGAATAGTTCCACAACATCTCAATCAATGTTCCCAGAGCTCAAGGTGAATCATCAAATTTTAAGTAATGGTACATAATAATTCGTGCATGATAGCTCTGACTGGACCCTGCAGAAGCAATCAACTGATAATAACATCCTGAAATTTGTTGCAAAGCTTTAAACCTGACCAATGACACTTACTGTCCCTAGAAATGAACTCAAAGATGTAAAGAAATCCACACTCAAAAAAAATCTGAACTATGCAGTCTGATGACCAAATCATCGAGTTCTGACACCATATGCACCGCCAAGAACCAGAGCTTGAGAGCTAGGCAGCCTGTAGATGATCAGCACTACGGTTATCCATGATGGCTTGGCCGCCGACGCCGTAGTCCGGCAGGTTGCTCACCTTGACGACCAGCGGCGTCCGGACGCGGTGGTAGCCGTCGGACCAGACGATCTCACCAAAGTCGTACCGGCCGCGGGACAGCTTCGCTGGCGTGACGGTGACGTAGTAGGAGGCCCTGTCGCGGTGCGGGGAGAAGGCCAGCGCCTGCGGCCACACCGCGACGCGCGCGCCCGGGGGGCTGACGACGCTGGCGTGGTACACGGCGTCCCCCCGGGCGCCCACGTTCGTCACCGTCCGCTTCACGGTCACAGTGGCGTTGAGCTCCGTGAGCGCGATGGCGGGGTAGTTAAGGTCGACGTCCGGGGCCGAAGCTGCGCCGCCGCAGCTCGTGTCGAGCCCCGGCGAGGGGAGCACCATGTGCCCCACCTGCTCCCCGGTGTAGCCGAGGCTGCAGAGGAACAGCACGTGGTCGCGCGCGTCCGCGTCGTAGACCAGCCCCGGGTCCAGCGCCCTCAAGGGGTCCACGTGCCCCGCGCCGACGTCGAATGCGTCGGCCGCCTTCAGCGTCCCGCCGGCCAGCATCACGTCGGACGTGTCGTCGTGCATGTACGCTGCATGGCGCGCGGCACAAGCTCAACGATTTTACTATAAAAAAAAGGACGAAAAATTCGATGCACCAAGACCAATCGATCGATTCACACATACACAAATTTCAACAAACCTGTGGTCATGAGAGCGGACTTGATGGCCGCCGGCGACCAGGTCGGGTGCACGGACTTGACGACGGCGACGATGCCGGAGACGTGAGGGCACGACATGGACGTTCCCGACTCGAAGTTCCACTTCACGGAGCGCGTGTCCAGGGGGAACGCCGTCGGCGAGGACTTGGGCGGCCATGCCGCCAGGATGTTCACTCCGGGGGCAGTGATATCAGGCTGCGAATAAAGCGGCGGAATGCATCACAAAACCAACACGTTTCGTGGCCCAACCCCGCCGCGCGGTTGCCGTACGGTACCTTGAGGATGTTTGGAGCAATGGAGCTCGGCCCTCTGGAAGAGAAGTACGCCACCACCGGCGCCGGCGTTCTGCCGATGACGGTTCTGCTCGGTGAGATGTGCACGGTTGCCTTCGTTTGACTGCACGCCACAGACATTGCACGCTTAGAGATCCAACGGTGTGCACGCGCGTGCAGCTGTGATCGGACGGACTACGCACGCATGGTTACCTTGGTAATAAGCCGCGGATGTAGTGGAGGATCTGGGTGCCCTGGTGCAGGTCGACGTGGACGGTGGGCAGGAAGCTGACCTGGTTCGATCTCCGGGTGATGGTGTCGGCGAAGATCAGGCCGGAGCCGTTGCCGGCGTACACCGCCAGCGCCGCGACCTCGCTGGACGCCATATCCGTCGTTGCGAAGCACAGCACGATCTTCCCCGACGCGGCCCGGCGGCTCCCGTTGATCAGCTGATCGAAGGCGCACGTCCTTCGTGCACAAACCAGTTAAACCAGTGAGTCGTCTTGGATCATCGATCATACAAATGGCAAATTATCAGGTGTTGATAAAATGTATACGTCTCATTTTTTCCCCTTCTCTAATTACGTATTATAAGTCATTTTTATACCACGCCACTCAATTACACGATGTAGTATAGCTTCTAATTTTTTTTCTTTGTGAAGTGCCTTCAAATTCCTACTCCGTAAAAATTCATTTCTGATATTTGATTTTATATTTAATTAGCACAGTTTTATTTTGTAATCTCTCCCCTATGTGAAAGAAAGGATTAGGAGGTGGATCCGTCTAGCAAATTACACCCTCTCAACCTTTGAATTATTGTCTTATTTATCTTCTTTTTTCAAATAAATATATATCTCTAAACCAACAATGGAATCTAAGTATTTAAAAATGATAATCGTTAAACAGCAGTCAGGTACCTTTCTGTTTCGTAGCACTAAGAATTTTGTGGCTGTGGGATGTAGCATAGAGGTACATTCTTTTTACACATTTCGCCCTAGCAAACGGATGCATATGTTTTTACCCATTAAGAAATTAGAAGTGTGGTCGGCTAGGCCATGGTCCAAACAGTTTTTGGATTTGAGATGTCGGTTTTTGAACGAAATAACTTTTCAAGATGGTTTCTATAATTTATTTGTAAAAATCATTATAGGAGTCATTTTAAACGAAGTAATTTCTCAACGCGAGTGTTTTTATCCCTCAATCTCTCTAGCAATTAGCCAAAAGCTACAATACTTTTGAACAGGGGCTTTTAAACCACATATTTGCTTCAGTTTCCGTGTTGCTTTGTCTCAGTCTTTAAGAGAGTTCAAAAAGTAGAGAGAGCTCGGCTCTCATCTCAGGTGTTGTTTATTAGTGAAATATTTTCTGAATTATTCTCTATCCTTTATTCTATGTTTATGGAACTTAAATATATAATAACATAATATAATTTACAGTTTTTAAAAAAGTAAAATATGTTCATTATCTTTGTAAATTTCAAAACACGTATATTGCTAAATGGTACCGATTGTTTTTTTGTTTTTATGAGTACTTATTTTTTCGTTGGATATTGTTTTTTGATTCACGCTATGCTTCGTGATTTTATTCTTTGGGTAAACAATATGATAATGAGTGATCAATTTGTTTAGGATCGTGGGGGCCACAACATAAATGAACATGTAGTGTTTTTACAGATTTTGTTGTGTTCCTTATAGTTTATTTTTTTCCTCTTTTTTACAAATTATTACATCATTTTTACATAATTTAATTTACGTAAAACTATTATATAATTGATGTAAAAAGGCCATGCATAAAAGAATAATCTGCATTAGAACACTTCTCAATGCATCACATCACATACTAATAACTATTGAGCAAACATGATCAGTGCAGGACATGTAACAAACTAGTGGACGTAGGCAGATATCCATCCAACGTCTAAAAAACTGAGTACTCCCTACTAAAATAGTACTCAAGTGGGAGGGGGAAAGCAAAGTGATTTCATCGATTTAATCAAGATCTGAGGGCTCAAAATTTAAGTACTATTTAGCAACAAAGCATTAAAGTACTCCCTAGACATCACCATTTAAAATTAAAGTCCACCAAATTAAGGGCTAGATTTTTTTTTCTTTATTGTGAGAAGTATTTCAAATTATTATATCTCTAAGACAAAGTATAAAACTAAGCCTTTAAAATTAGGGTTCACTAAATTAAGGATTGAATATTTTTATTTTTTTATAGAATTTCTAGCATATTTTATTTCTTTTTTCCTTGGCCCCTTTAAATTAAATCCGGTGGACCAAGATAATAATGGCACGTTTTTCTTTGGTACTCCAACTTTCAGAAAATAATATCAAGCCAACTTTCAGAAAATAATATCAAGACAGACCATGTTCATTAATAAAGTGGACCATAATGACAATGATGTAAAGTTGTAAACCATACTACCACTGGTCCAAAGTGACAACCACAGGTACTGCTTATATACTCTCTTGGTTGATAAATATAAGGCCTATAATTTAAATGAACTTGTTGAAAAATATAAGGTTTACGTGTAAATCTAATAAAATATTTTCTACTATGGTTCTATTTATTCTCTCTCAACCATAAACATCTATTCATATCATCCACATAAAGTATTCTCTCTCATCTTTTAAGACAATTACGAGGAGTAGTTAATTCATTTTTTATACCTTCCTCAATTTCACTGCATCTTAATTCTGGTGCAAAATCAAGAAATACCTTACATTTATCGACCGGAGGGAGTACCATTTGTTAATCCAAACCAAACTGGCTAGTAGTAGTATATCACTACGCCCAGAGTGTGTGTTGAGAGAGAGAGAGAGAGAGAGAGAGAGTTCAGAGAGAGAGAGAGAGAGATTACCCATCCACAAAGACCTGATTGCTTTCTACTAATTCCGTTTTCATGTCATTCACAATGAAGCTCTCTCCCTGTGCAAACAACCCACATTTCATCCGTTATTTCTGGATTATGCCCATAGTAAACACATTATATATAGCCGAACAATGCACCAAGATAAACGAAAATTAACAAGAAAAAAAAATCATAAGAGAACAGATTGCTAGTAGCCTACATGCTACTACCAACCTCACCACGACACAACCCGGCCTTTGATCCATGCATGCATACTATATATGTACACCACGTACACTAGCAACAAGAACTCACCACGAACGTGGCATTGTTACCGAGCGTGATCACCGTCGGGAACCTCCTGTCGATGGTGCTGGCGGCGACGGTGATCCCCCACGGCGACACGTTCTCCACCATCGCCGCGTCCGGCCCGTCGTTCCCGGCCGAGAACACCGTCGCCACCCCCAGCTGCATCGCGTGGAACGAGCCGATCTCGGTGCTCGTCATGAACAGCGGCATGAGCGGCGGCGCCGAGCCGAGGGACGCCGAGATGACGTGGACGCCGTCGCACAGCGCGTCGTCGAACGCGGCCAGTATGTCGGCGTCGCTGCACCGGCCCATCAGGTCCTTGAACCAGCACACCTTGTACACCGCGAGGCGCGCCCTGGGCGCGCCGCCACGCGCGGCCCCGCGGCCCAGGCCGAAGAAGCTGGCGTTGGGCGCCACGGCGCCCACGGCCGTGGACGCAGTGTGCGTGCCGTGGCCGGCGCGGTCCCGCGGCGACCGGTACTCCGCGCCGCCGCTGGTGTCCAGCGGGCCGACCTCGCTCTCGAAGCCGGCGAGGTAGTAGCGCGCGCCGATGAGCTTCCGGTTGCATGCGGTGGCCGGGTCGAACTGCTCGCCTCCCACGCACGTGCCGCGCCATGACGACGGGACGGGGCCTAGGTGGGGATCATCCCTGAAGCTTTCGGATTCAGGCCACACCCCTGAAGACACATGAAAAGATCAGATGTCTCAAGCATTCAAGTGGAATGCTAAGGACCACAGCACTGCAACAGCTAACATGCATGAGTGCTAAAACAAATGCCAACTTCAGATCTTTGCAAGGCATGCCGCGATCCAGGAAATGATTCTATCTTTCATTTGAAGTTTGTTCAATTCATTTCTCTGCAGAGAGGTCAGAGGTATCATCACTCAATTTGCTCCAGAAACTTTGTGGATGAAACTTCCTCTTGCAGTGCTGTTGGGCACCATACTGTGATGATATGGCAGCTACATTTTTTTTTCAGGCTAGAAGACCATATGCAGGGACTTCACTTTTCATGTGTGGAGATAGAGAAGAGAGTATAGGAGAGTGCAGCAAGATTTGCAGGGATAGGAAATCGTCAGAGGACAAGTACCTGTGTCGAGGACACCGACAATTACATGGTCTCCGTATTTCAAATGCATTTGGGATGATTGCTCCATATGCATATGCAGACCGAGGCCCATGAAATCCCAGCTCCTTGTTGTGTGGAGCTGCAGCATCCTACTCCTGAATACTGATATGACCTCTTCTGTTTCTGCTTAGAATGAACATGAGCTTTCTTGTAAGTTCATGGCAACAGCGAAGCATACAAAAATGGGTAGATACAGGTATGTTCTGACAAACCAAAGGGATACAGGGAACTGTGTACCAGACAAGGTGGCAGCTTGCGTTGAATTGAGCACTGCAGCAAAACCAGAGAATCCGCAGCTGTAGCTATACAGAATAGCTTGTCTTGCATCATCTGGCCTGCAATGTTGAGTGCAGAAGTATCTCTTTAGCTAATATTTTCTTGCCAAAGAAGAACAAGCAGGTCTGGATTCTCTGAGCTGAGATGTTTGAATTTTCTAAACCAATAACTGAATCCCTTTGAAGTTAAGCTTGTAATACAGCTTGAGTAAAAATGAGAAACAAGCTTAATAGTTTCTATTATGGTATACATAATCACAAAAACTTACCTGGATTTTAACTCTACTAATTCAACTTTTATCATTATTTGACATAGTATTACACAGCAATAACTCGGAGGAAATTCACATTACAATTGTGTAAAGAGCAGATAATAAAGCTTCTTCACTGCATTAAGAAAACTCAGCGTGTCTTTTGTTATTCCCATAATTTTTTTGTATCAAGGATTACAGTAAATAAAGAAAGATAACCAAATACTTTGTAAAGACTTTTGATAGAAGTTGGAGATGAAACCGTGCGGTTAGAGAAGGACTGAGGCCTTTGTTGTGGCCCAAGTACACAACGTGAACCTGCAAGACAACAGAGAGGACAAACGTAACGTGAATACATGATTTGATTAAAAGATAAAAAAGAGTGAATCTGCACGAAGAATACTACATGCGAATGAGATTCTGGAGTAGATTCAATGGGATAAATGGCGAATGAAAGAGTGGAAACAACAAGCAGAAGCAGAAAGGCAGCCATTGTCCTTAACACAATGACGTTAATGGAATGACAGAGATATATAGACAGAGACAGACAAAGGACAGAACATATGATTCCGTGGGGACAAGTGTTCATGCCATGCTGTAGGGTGCTTGCAAGACAAGCTTTCCAAAGCTACAATGGCTCTGACAGCCCTCCATGGCTGCATCATGCCCTCTACCTTGTTCATCTAGTGATCTAGTCTATAGATGGCTGATGCGATGATTAAGTCTATAGAGTTAAGTACAGAGTCTAGCTACTGTACAATGTGCAACATAAAAGACCTAAAGTTTGTTAATAACGGTATAACCTTCCCGCCCTCGTGTTTTAATCATCTGATCTAGTGTTTTGTTCCTTCCTAGACAGAAGAGGCAAAGATCCAGGTATAAGCTACAGGCATATTCAGCAGGCTGTAGCCTTTGAGATTCTCTAAAGGCTAACATCAAGGTTTCAACTTAAATATTACTACTAAAAGGCTAAACTCTAAGGTTTAGAGTTCAACGAAATAGGCAAGTGTCTTAGAGTTATGAAGAACACATGTGTGCTGAAATCATTATACCTTGAAAATCTAATTTAATGACAATGCACACCTTATGCCTACCATAGTACCATTAGTAGCCAGGTTATAGCAAACTACAGACTTGTAAAGTATTTGAATAAAAGTAAAGCCGAAAAGATTTCTTGTCTCCTGTCAACCATTTATAGCAAAAGCCAAAATGATAATGAAATTCAACATAGTTTAGCTATGCCTTGAAAGTTTACCGCACACGCTTCTAATGCTAACCATTACACTGTGCAAACAATATGCACATGCTGAACACTCAATGGCAATGCAAATCTCACAAATACCGAACACTCATTCTTTGCAGGAAAAACTAACTCTTGATCTGCATGGACCATGCTTAATTAAATATGGTTTCATTCTTCATGCCCTACTTTACAGGCATTCAACCACTTGCTCTTTATCAACTAATATATTTCAGATGCTTGCAACTAGTAAACAGCAGGTTGTGTAGATCTAGCATGCTTTAGAAGTGGCAATCCTATCATCTGGAGTATGTCTTGCAGACTTGCTTACAATCAACGAGCATGCTTATAGAGCCAACCTTGTTCCATTATATGCAGCTTTTTTAACTGATGATGATAGACTGTTTATGGGGCATTATTGAGAGAGAAATATCCTTGTACATGCTATTATGGTTACTCAAGAACGTGAAGGCTAGTATTACAAAAAAAGAGAGAAAAGGAAACCTGAGTAACCGTGTGGTACAATTTTAGCAGAACATGAAGTGTAACAGATATCTTGAATCACATTCCTGCAGATATAGGTATATTGTACTTCAGTAATATAAACATAATAAAATGTCCAGAAGGAAAATATTGAGCATCATTGCAGATCAGGAAACCTGAAGTATCCAGCATTACAAAGCTTACCAAACACACCCCTTGACATGAGTTCAATTCATCATATTTATTCACTTCACATAAAAATTACCAGCATGCTTCACCGACCGTCTATCTCCCATACTTTAGATGCATTAAAAATATGTAAATTTACATCATTGGTTGCAGCGAAGCAAAGAATGGGTTCCACATGGATTGGATTTGCATTCATGTTCAGTGGCCACCTTACATCCATGTAAGTCAAATTATAGTCCACCCAATTGAGAGGACTAGTTGGCATTGGCACCCTTTCAGAATTATGGTTTTAATCAAAGAGTACTCGTTTTGAGACTCACCTTAACAGTTTGCCGCGCAGCATACTATCAGTTTAAGCTTTGCGCATTTGGTGCAATTGTGCACCCTCCAAAATCCAAATCTTCATCTGGTTTATGTTAACCACTCAGGATGAGAGAGCTACTACTCGTCTGATGGATTGATAATGACAACTGCCCTTCCGAGAAGTTCTTGAAGATCAAATGCATCTCCTTATTTGCTGACCAAGGATTCGCATGGCCTGTTGCACGCTAGGCTTTCCCTGCACAAATTCCTGAACCTTCATCAGGCGTGGGAACTATGGAGTCTTTCTCAAACTATCTTCCCCAACCCCTGTCACAGAGCAGCTAACATGATTCGCATAGCGATCACCTGGAATATCTTGAAGAGTCCCGACAACTAGGTTTTCCGAGAAGAGGATGAGGAACTCAAAACAGTCCTAAAATACTGTTCAAGTGAACTAAGCCTTTGGATTTGTCAACGTGCCAGCTCAGCTACCAAAGCCCTCCAATTTTTGAGACCAGGCTTATCAAATAAATCATCATCTAGGATGATTTTGCAAGATGCATATTGTTTATTGCAAAAATGGATATGAACAGAGCTTCATTTTACGGGCATAGACGTTTTTCACTCATAGTAAGATGAGGATATCCTTGATAACATTTGGTTCCCTATAAAATGCTAGATTTTAAACTCCAAAAGCCTTTTGACAGGCTTATCAAAATCCAATACAAGCAATCAGAGAGGACAAATCAACATGAGAACATGATTTTGAGTTTTCCCCTTCTATATATTAAAAGCAAACCTCTTTTCATAAAAAAAACAGAAGTTTTTAATTCAAAAAGTACTTAAAAGTGTCAGGCAAAAAGTCCTTAAAAGTCAGTATGTACTAAAATGGGAAATATTTATTGGAGCAAATTGAGAAAGAATGCAGACTTTGGTTACTAATAAGTGAGGCAACCAGTAAGACCAAGTTGTATCTCATATAGAGGCGACCGTACAATTATATGGAAGGTTACGAAAGTGAAGATCAGCATGAAAACAACATTTGATTTGATTATTTTTTAAATTTCCATGAGTTTGTAAAAGTTCATTCTATGTTTCTGCAAAGTTCATTTTCTTGGAATGGATAACTCAGAAGATAGCTGAGGCCTATGTACCATTACCTTATCAGGAAATAGCAAACATACTAACTATGCTTATTTTGGCACTAGACCACCTGCACTTACTATTTTAGCCAGCCACCAGACTTCAACTATTTTGCACTTGAGTCTTGACAGTCTAATTTGAACTAAAATTTAACCAAATTCAGAAACTAATTGAGTATATGGGTGCTTCTTAAGTCTTAACAAGGTAAAACTCATTCACTCAATGAAACATGGGAACTACATGGTTAACTTTTGCCATAATAGAATAAGAACAATCATGCGCAAACATAAGGAAATCTCTTATTATATTATTAAAGCAGAGGGAAAAGGCCACCATGTTCGCTCTCAGAGGCTAGAAGTTACCACGTTAATTAGAGAAAAAGGAGAAAAATCTACACCGTCGATTGTGGTGGGTCCAAATTATTTTGGTGCAGATTAATCAGATTTATATGGGAGCCATTACAGTAGTATGAGAAATACAATTGTAATTTCAGTAATATATAAGTGTTGGAGCTGGGTAACAAATACAACACCATTTTAGAGGTATTGTAATAGCTAGCAGTGCAATTGTGCAGAGAATTTGGCTAGTTAGAAGCAGAAAGCAAAGAACAATGATCAAAGCATGCATCAGACTACTGTCACCGGTAGGTTGCAATCAGGACCACAAAAAGCATACAGTACCCTCAGAACTAACACTAGACAACTAAGAGCTAAATGAATAGGTTTTTTAATTCCCAAATGACAAGTTTGACAAGCACTGCTTTGCAAGATGAATTGTAGGATAATCTAGACAATGATCTTTTCTAGTGCGACCAGCTAATTAGGCTACCTTTAGGGCTTTCTAGGATCAGACAACTAAGGAAACCCAACTGGAGCCTGTTTCCTTGACGTGTTAGTTTGTTACTACGAAAAATGCAAGTCTAAAGGGAATGAAACTTTGTAAAGAATCACAGCACTTAAACTCAGGAAAATAAAATCCCTGTTATTCTGAAAGTTAAGTTGACGAGTCATAGGAGTCATCCCACAACCGAGTCCTCAGGTTTTGATGCTTTTCATTCCTTTAGGGGGTGTACTAAATTATTGAGAATATTTTGTAGTTGAAAGGCTTAAGGCTGTTCTCAAAAGTAATAGACTTTGAGATATTCAATGCTATGCAATCTGTTTAATTGGCATGATAATGACAGTATTCTGTTTTAATAACCTGTCAAGTATGAGCTGCTACAGTCAACATTCTAACCTAATAAAAATATCTCCGAGATGTCACGCCATAATATGACCACTCTAGTCAATTAACTTCCTTTGCACCAGCCACAGATAAATCCGTCGGCACCCTCAATTTGCAAGTAGTCATACAAAATCCAAAGACAAGCTGGATTCATACATCATAGCAACTGATGTCGACATAGTCAGGGCAAAAATAAAATGGACAGGTCAATAGAAGTGTAGCACCAGCTAGAGCTCACACGGTCTGATCACTTAGAATTTAAGCTCTAATTAAGTTTTCATGAAATCAAAATTGAGCAACCTAAAAGCGCACTACCCACAACGTGCAGAGCCTAGCACCACAATTCTCATAGGCAATTAACCGAACATGTGGTGGACATGCACGAAGATTATTCTCAGGCAGAGGGTCCACACCAATTCGATTAGTTCTAATGGTTCGATCACACCGACATGCTTGTTTTCTTCGCTAATGTTACGGTTTGACACTCAAGGAAATGAGAAACTGTTTCTATCCATGGAAACAAGCAATTCACATTGTGCTGCTGAACCCCAAGGGGGGATGAACACCGAACACCTCCCCTAGTCTGAGAACTCCAAAGACTAAGAATCTGCAGTGGTAGGATCACAATTCACAAAGCTAGCTAGTAGAAGAATCTTTATGCGACTGTATCACGCACATACAGGAACAGCATAACTGTAACTTCCTCTAGTGGGGGCCGGCCCCATTGTGCTGTAATTTGGAGCCCAGATGAAGCAAGCACCTTTGCAAGTAATCTAAAGCTATGCACCTTTCTTGATCTTAAACTAAGACGAGACTAGCCTAACCTGAGCATGACAATTGTGTCAGGACCCGAATTGATTAGGTCCGATTACGGTTCAGATTTGAGGAAAGAAATTGGAGTAATCTGAATTTTGCCAAATGGGAAAGAGTAAAGCAACGAACAAAACAAGAAACAAAATAAGTAGTAGGTAATAACTAGGGTTTCATTTTACACATCATCCAGGCAAAGCAAATCATGGGGTTGTAGCCCTACAGCTGCCAAATTTATAGCTCGTGAGTCAAGTCCATCCGTTTGCAATAGTGACTCAAAGTGTTGGTAAAGCAGTGCTGCCATGTCTTCATGCACTTGAAAGACTTCTCCGTTATGGGATAGGGAATTGATTCGATTCTTCTGGCCACAGTACTTCGCATGGGAGTGGAAGAACACCGAATTGACATCTCCTTCCTTTAACCAGAGGAGACGCGAGCACTGCCGAAGTATTGTTCGTTTGAGACAACACAGGGCGAGGAATCTTTGCTTTAGTTGTTTGAGAGCACATGAAGTTGTAGAGCACTGAATCTGCCGAAGCTGCCGAAGTACACATGAAGTTGTAGAGCACTACATGAACTCCCCCTCTAGTTTGTGAAGCTGGTAGGTAAGCGAACTGATCTGTTTGCTGACAACTAGGAGGGGCCTGCTTATCTTTAGGAGAGAGTGTTCTTAGTTCAGTTCCTAAGCATAAACATAGAGTTCTGGGAGTATATGTTGGTGGTTCTTTTTTCTGTGTGTAAACTAATTGCTAAATAAGCAATCCATCAAACCATTAGCTCATTGTGGACATCTCTATCTCTTGCCTCCTCCTCTTCTTCGTGTTCTTGGTGAGATTGTTCTTCAGGAATTCTGTATTATGGGTAATAGTTGGTTTAAAGGGAATCCAAACTTTAACAGGGTTTCTTCCAATGCAACAAAGTCAGGTACCAATGTTTTTTCTTGGTATGATTGATGAGATCACGCAGTTGCAGTTGTATTTGTTAATTAGTAGAAACTATAGCTAATTTTCTATACAAAAATATTCTCTTTATCTTTAACAGGTCGATGGCAACTTTTAATCTCTATCCAAAAAAGGGCATGCCTACCTCCATGCTTAATCAGATTATGGCTATTCCAATATTGTTTATTTTAGTCTAATCCACTCCATTGATTGTACATGTTTTCAATTTATTTATTTTTACAATCAAATCAATGATAAGAAGTTTACATTCTACCATGTGAAATTTGTTAGAGATATATATGTAGTTTGTTATTCCCCATTGTTATGAGGGGTTCTTTGCATATTTACCACCTGTACTTTGTGTATATATACTGGCCCATTGGCCTCATATGAATACAAGCGCTATTCATAACATGGTATCAGAGCCAAAACTAGGGTTTTAGCTTACCTAGGGTTTCGCGCGCCGTCGTCGACTCTGCACCACCGTCGCCGACTCCCACGAGCCGCCGCCGCCACGCGCGCCGCGTCGCCGCCTCGCGCGCCGCCGGATCCGCCTCGCTCCTCGGCGCATCCGCTGCCCGCGCGCGATCAGGCCGGATCCATTGGCTGCGCTGCCGCTCTTCATCGCCGCCGACGCCCGCTCCCACGCTGTCTCCATCCTCGGCCCGGCCTCGCCTCCCGCAGATTCGCCGCCCGGGTGGCCGAAGCTCTTGTGGTGGCCGCCGCCGGCCGCTCCTCCCGCCTAAGGCCGCTGTCGAGTCGCGGCCGCAGCTCGAGCTGCCGCGGCCGCCCGCCGCCGCCCCGCTGCCGCCGCGCGTTCTTTGGTCCCTCGCCGCCGCCGCCCCGCCGTGGTTTTCTCGCTCGCCGGTGTGGCTTGAAGGGTTGACTGAGAAGACTTTGGCGGTTTGTAAACCGACCAAGAAAAAAAGAAAAAGCAAAAAGCAAAAATGTTGTTCTAATCGCCGCGCCGCCCGCGCCGCTGTTAGACTTCGTTGTTTTGGTCGCCGCGCCGTCGGCCGCCTACCAATGGGCACCGCTTTCCTCGCGTTGCGGTGATCTTTGATGGTGTTAATTACACCGACTTCGTGTCTCACATGCGCATTCACATGCGTGGTCTTCGCCTCTCGGCGCCCTCTCGGCGATGTCACCGCCCGCCTTGCCCTATTCCTCCGACGAGCCTACGCTGTTGTATTGCCCCGACACCCGAAGGGCCGGCGATGATGATGACGCCGATGATAAAGCCGCATCCGCCTACCAGAGGCTCGATTCTTACAAGGATCGTCGACCGCTCTACACTCGGTGGTACGATAACGACGCCGGCCGCCGCTTTTCTTCATCGCGATGTCCACCTCGCCTCTCTTACGAGGTGGTGGGACTCCTTCGGCTTTTCGGATGTGGACTCATCTTCGCCGCCGCTACGAGCCCTCCGTGATGCCCTCGCACTGTCCGTGGTCCGCCAGAGCACTCTCTTCAGCAGGTGATGCTACCGTTGACGCCTTTACGCTCGAGCTCTGCTGTTTGGCGCCGCTTGACTCTCTCCGCGATCGGGCCGCCGCACTCGTCCCGTCTTTGCTCGAGGTACGTCTTGACCGAGTTTCAGCGGGTTTACGAGTTCCTTACTCGCCGCCCCGAGTTCGAGCAAAGGCGTGCCCGACTACTTGCACGCCACCTCGTGTCACTCTCCGGAGGCTCTTACCGAGATACGCGCAGGAGACTCGCTTGAGTGGTGCTGGTCCGATGCCACTCCCTCTCGTGCTCGCCGCCGTCCACTGCTACACCGCTTCCTCCAGCGGCTACCACAGTGGTGGTGGCCGCCCTCCGTCTCGAGGTGGCCGCCTCACTGCTCCTATGCGACAAGGATGGCCACACTGAGTCCTGCTACAAGAAGAAGCGGCATCTTTCACGCCGTTCTTCATCGCACTAGTGCTTCTACGACGACGTCGCCTCGACTTCTTTAGCGCCTTCTCTCACCGAGCAGAGATAGCCGATTTCGACGCCTACTTGCCGCCTGTGTTCTCCTCGATGTGTTCTCGCAGTTCGCTCGACTCCTC
Organism: Dendrocalamus sinicus; assembly: GCA_036346575.1. Lineage (NCBI taxonomy): Eukaryota > Viridiplantae > Streptophyta > Magnoliopsida > Poales > Poaceae > Dendrocalamus > Dendrocalamus sinicus. Next base: position 49,945,918 of record CM070648.1, on the reverse strand, counting down.
GCACCGAGAGACCACCTCCTACACAATCAGTACCTCCCGTGGATTCTTGATTCGGAGCATCTTTTCACATGACTCCGATCCTTCCACTCGCTCTTCTATTACACCTCTTGATTCTCCCGCGTGTTCTTACTGCGATGGTACATCTCTTCTCGTCTCAGTCGAGGATCTCTTAGCAACTCATCCTTTCATGTTCCTTCATTGCTCATGTTCCTCGCCTTACCTTGCAGCCTTCTTTCTCACGGGCGACATCGACCTTGGCTATCGGGTTATTCTCGACTCGACTCTTGTTGTGTTCAGATCGCCACACGGAGCTCGTTGGTTCTCGCCTCGCGCCGTGACTCACAAAGTCTTTGGGAGCTTGACTGCTTCACCTTCCTTCCGCCGCCACCATCGCCGCGCTCTCTCCGCTTCGCCACTTCGCTTCACCGGCTCTTTCCAGCGGTGGCATCACCGTCTTGGCCATCTGTGTGGATCACGCCTGCCGCCCTTAGTTCGCCGTGGTCTTCGGGTCCGCCTCAGAGACGTGTCTTTAGATTGTCGTGTAAGTTAGGTAAATGATTTAGCTTCCTTATCCTCATAGTGAGACTGTGTCTCGGCGTCCTTTGATCTTGTTCATTCGGATGTTTGGGGTCCAGCTCCTTCGCTTCGAAGGGGGTCATCGTTATTATATTATTTTTATAGATGATTTCTCTCGCCACACTTGGATATATTTCATGTCTTCTCGTAGTGAGGCCTTGCCTATCTATAAAAAATTTGCCACTATGATACACACACGCTTCTCCACTCCTATTCGTGTCTTTCGTGGCCGATTCTCGGTGAGTACCTCTCTCGCCACCTGCGCAGCTTCCCATCGAGCGTGGCACTCTCGCCGCTTTCTTGTCCCGGTGCTCATGCTCGAATGGTGTCGCTGAGCGCAAGCATCGCCACCTCCTTGAGACGGCTCGTGCTCGATGATCGCCGCCTATTCCACCTCATTTTTGGGCCGAGGTCGTTTCCATCGCCACCTATCTCGCCAACATCCACCTCTTCTCGCTCTTAAGGGTGCGATCCCCGTTGAGCGCCTCGTGGTCTTCTTCCGACTACTCGCCTTCATCTGCTTGGCTGCGCTTGCTACGTTCTCCTCGCCTCGAGAACGCACCAAACCGACCGCCACCTGTTGAGTGTGTCTTTCGGGGTGCGGTCGAGCACAAGGGCTATCGGTGATGGGATCCGTTGGTCGCCGGATACGGGTTTCTCGGGATGTGACTTTCGACGAGTCTCGCCCATTCTACCCACGCCCCGCCTCTCCTTTGGCTTCCTCTGTGGAGTCTCTCGTCTTTCTTGACCTTTCCGGATACTCCTATATCTGCTTTGCCCTCGCCCACTGCCCCATCGAGTCTCCACATATTCCCCGTGGCCTCTCCGCCGTTGTCGCCGCTGTGCCGCCTCCTACGACTCCCGTGCTCCTCCCACTATCGCCTACACTCGTCGACCTCGTATTGAGAATATTTCGATGAGCCATCTTCTCCGATGTTCCATCTTCTTCGATGCTCCATCTTCCCCGATGGGTCATCTTCTCCTCGCTACGCTCTCGCGATCGCCACGATTCGGCCTCCTGCCTGCTTTGCCTTTGCCGGGCGCAGCTACTCGTGAGCCCGTCTCCTCACGGATGTCATTACTCACCCCGAGTGGCGCTTGCCATGGCCGAGAGATTGCTGCCTCGAGCGCATCGGGTACTTGGGATCTTGTTCCTTTTCCATCTCATTCTCATCCCATCACGTGTAAGTGGGTCTATAAGATTAAGACTCGCCTCGATGGCTCTCTTGAGCGCTATAAGGCGCGTCTTGTTGCTCGTGGTTTCCAGCAGCGAAGATGGTGTTGACTACGACGAGACTTTTGCTCCGTGGCCCACATGACCATCGTCGCACTCTTCTTTCGGTGGCGCCTGCTCGCCATCGACCGCTTTCTCGCTTGATGTCAAGAATGCCTTTCTTAATGGCGAGTTGCGTGAGGAGGTCTACATGCATCCGCCACCGGGTATTCTGCTCCTCGAGGGCATGGTCTGCCGCCTTCGCCGCTCTCTCTATGGCCTTAAGCAAGCCCTCGTGCTTGGTTTGAGCGCTTCTCCTCTGTGGTTACCGCTGCTGGCTTTTCAGCTAGTGATCATGATCCTGCGCTCTTTGTCCACACTTCGCCTCGTGGTCGGACTCTTCTTCTTACGTATGTTGATGATATGATCATTACGGAGATGATTCGAGTACATTGCCTTTGTCAAGGCTCGCCTTAGTGAGCGCCCTTATGTCGGATCTTGGTCCTCTTCGTTACTTCCTTGGGATTGAGGTTACTTCCACTCCGGATGGTTTCTTCATGTCCCAAGAGAAATATATTCAGGATATTCTTGATCGTGCCTCTCTCATCGATCAACAGATCGTTGAGACTCCCATGGAGCTCAATGTTCGCCTCCGACTCTCGATGGCGAGCCTCTTTCGATCCGACTCGCTATCGTCATCTTGTTGGGAGTCTTGTCTACCTTGTCATTACTCGTCCGGATATCACTTATCCAGTTCATATTCGAGTCGGTTTGTTTCAGCTCCCACTCGAGTTCACTCATGACCACCTTCTACGAGTTCTGCGATACCTTCGTGGGACTATCTCTCGCCGTCTCTTCTTTCCACGCCCACTGCATTCGCCTTCAGCCTATTCGGATGCTACTTGGGCCGATCCTCCGATCGCGGTCTATCTCTCGCTTCGTGTTTTTCTTGGTGGTTCTCTTATTGCCCGGAAGACGAAGAAACAGATCGCAGTGTCCCGCTCGAGTGTAGAGGCCGAGTTGCGAGCTATGGCTCTCTTGACAGAGATTACTTGGCTACGGTGGTTACTTGAGGATTTTGGTGTTTCGTCACTACACCGACCCTCTCTTGTCGACAAGACAAAGCTATCGTATTGCTCGTGATCCCGTGAAGCATGTGCTCACCAAGCACATTGGTGTTGATGCTTCTTTCATGAGGACTTGCGTGCATGATCAGGTAATTACTCTTTAGTATGTGCCTTTAGAGCTTCAGATAGCGGATTTCTTCACGAAGGCCCGCACTGAGCACAAAGATGACTTCTACCTCTCCAAACTCAGTGTTGTTGATCCACCATGAGTTTGAGGGGGGGTGTTAGAGATATATATGTAGTTTGTTATTCCCCATTGTTATGAGGGGTTCTTTGCATATTTACCACCTGTACTTTGTGTATATATACTGGCCCATTGGCCTCATATGAATACAAGCGCTATTCATAACAAAATTCTTGTTTATCTTGAGAAACTCATTTTTAGTTGATATGTATAAATTATTCTGAATCATTTGCAACCTGTACTATATGTTCTATCAAGCTTGTGACATATATAACTTGACTTTTATTTGTTACAGAATCTCCAAAAACGCAGAGGCCATTGGAGAGAAACAAAAAGGAGGACAACTTGCTGCCATCAAACCCGAAAGAGGTGTAGGCGCTGAGAAGGGACTTGGCTCGGAACCCTCTCATAGAATTCACATTTGAGGAGCTTAAGAGAATCACCACGAACTTCAGACAGGATTCATTACTAGGGGAGGTGGATTTGGCAGAGTCTACAAAGGGTACATCACCAAGGACTTTCGTGAAGGATTAGCAATAGAAGAACCCCTGCGAGTTGCAGTCAAGGTTCATGATGGAGACAATAGCTACCAAGGTCATCAGGAATGGCTAGTGATTAGCCTTTTTGAATAATACTATGTTGATAAAATCATGCGTGTGTTCAGTTATTGTTTTGTTTTCTTTTGCATGATTTGTTCACTATTGTCAGATATGAAGTTGTTTTTTCCATGTCTGCAGGCTGAGGTCATATTTCTTGGACAACTCTCTCACCCAAATTTAGCGAAGTTGGTTGGATATTGTTGCCAAGATGATCACAGAGTTCTCGTATATGAGTTCATGCCCCTGGGAAGCATGGAGTCACATCTGTTTTCAAGTAATACTAAGCATGTTCTTAAGAAATTGTTGCTCGTTTTATCGAAGTTTATCTTTGTTTATGATGCTATTTATTATTATGACATTTAGTTTCATTGATAGAATGTACCATTTTATGGTTTGATAACATGAGTTACAAACCTACTTGGAACCAAATTTGACTCACCTAGAATTGTAGCCTGTTGTTGCATATTTTTTTACAAGAGATGTTGCCATATTTCATGAGGTAGGAGAATAAGAGGGGGTGTCCATCATGTATGCCATCTGTCACCTGGGAAGTGCAATGCTCAAGTGACACCATCTTATAGCATATCCTGTGATTAGTGCTATGATTAGTGCTATCATTAGTTAGCTCAAACTTCTATGTACTGAGTTTTTTTCATCACATTTCCAAAATCACATATTTGCAAAGTTGTCATACTGAGTAGTAGTACAATATACATTGCTTATGTATTGCATCAAGCGACATACTTGATAACTGTGCGACCATTGTGGTCAATTATGTTTATATTTGTTCATTTGAGATCAGCCACCATATTTTGTTGATTTGTTTAAGTAATGCTACTTACTTTTGTAGGGGTAATGGTGCCACTACCATGGTCTACCAGAATGAATATTGCACTTGGTGCTGCAAAAGGACTTGCCTTTTTGCATGAAGCTGAGAAATCAGTCATTTATCAGGATTTCAAGACATCAAACATATTGGTAGATGAGGTAGACCTTCTTTGATGTTGTTATTGCCACATGGCATTGCCTTGAATTAAAATTCCTTGCAGGAAACAAGAGGGAAAATTCACTCTTGTTTTGTTTGATTTTACTTATCCACTCTTATACACTACAATCCATGCCAATTGAAGTTAATGGTGATGGGCCAGAAACCAGAATAAATACTTTATCAAATATGATCTACAATTCAACAATAAAGTACTGTCATGTATTTCGTCATAGTGATATAAAACAATATTTTTATTTCCTTTTTCTTCTTTGATTCCCAATAATGTTTCATGCATAGGAGTACAATGCGAAGCTCTCTAACTTTGGGCTTGCAAAAGATGGACCAGTTGGTGATAAGTCACATGTTTCAACTCGTATTATGGGTACCTACGATTATGCAGCAACAGAGTACATCATGACAGGTAATGCGCTCTTCATCTTGTATCTCTAAATCAAGAAGAAGTCTAACTATCACGAGTTAAATTTTTAAATAATAGCTAGGCAATCTAGGTTGATGCACATGTTTGGTCCTGCTGCCCTTATGGCCATGACCTAGCACTACACTTTAGAGCAAAGCAAATGAGAAGTCTAGGTTGATGCAACTGTTTTGTCCCTAATACATAGTGAACCTACTTATCAAGAATTAAGTTTTAAAGCAACTAGCAAGGTGGCCCGCATACTTGCGCCGGCATCATCCTTAAAGTACACTTATATAATTTGGTAATACATATGTTGTTTTACTTTTTGGAAAATAGATCATTGTAGAACTCTATTGGTGATATTTTAATATTATACATTATAAAAGAGAAAACACCCACTCTATTTCCCAATGCTTGTCACCTATGACCAAAACATTATTTCCCAAATACTTGCATAGCAAAACAGTAAACATAGTATAACATAATATTTTTCATTTATATCATCATCTCTTCCTTTCGTTATTACAATACTTGTCTATGCCACATGCACATAATACACATTATGTAGTTTATATTGGTATAGCTAAGTGAATATCCGTCAATGTATCATCCTCTCAATCTCTCCATCCCGTGGAGGTCCACCAAAGAAAGGGCTAGAATATTTTTTTCTTTTCTATGAGAATTTTAGCATATTCTCCTTTTTTTTAGCTACTATAAACCACATGTCATCAATTTTTATTATATAATAGATTTCGATTCGTAATTTATACATATCAAATTCCTTACCTTTTTTCTTGAATTAGAATATTTTTGGAATTTTAATTTTGAATAAAACTAAAATTTCAATTTTCACTTAGTTTCGAATTAAAAAACAATAACTAATTTCTTTTGATTTTTATTCTAAATTTATATATCTTTGGATTATACTTCTTATAGACATTCTTTTTCGAGTTTTAGGTTGCAATTTGTACATAAATCTAGCTGCTAATTTTTATTTCAATCTTATATTATTTTTATTGTTCTTGACATGAAGTCTTTCTTTTAATCTAAGTTTTTTATCCCATTTTGAATTTTAGTTATAGGCTAGAATTTGTATACAAATCCAAGTACTATTTTCTCTGATTTTTATTTCAAATTTCAATTATGTAGGGGGGTTTTAATTTGGAGTTTGTATGAAAATTAAATTGCTAATTTTCTTTAATTTTTATTCCAAATTTCTATTATTTTTTGTAATGTTGAATTTCAATTTTATCTTAGAATTTGTATACAAATCTAATGCTAATTGTCATTTAATTTTTGTTCTAAATTTTAGCTATGTAGGTGTTTTAGTTTGGAGTCATATGAAAATCACATTGCTAATTTCCTTTTATTTTTAATTACGAATTTCTATTAATTTCTATTGCTATTTTTATTCGTTTTGAATATTATTTTTAGGTTAGAATTTGTATAGAAATCCAATTACTAATTTTTATCTAATTTTTTATTCTGAATTTCAGCTATATAGGGGTTTTAATTTGGAGTTCGTATGCAAACCACATTGCTAATTTCCTTTTAATTTTCATTCCAAATTTCTGTAATTTTTATTTTTATTTTCATTTGTATATAATTTTTAATCTCGGTTTTAGGTTAGAATTCATATACAAATTCAACTACTAATTTCATCTATTTTTATTTTGAATTTCATCTATGTATGGTTTTAATTTGGAGTTCGTATGAAAATCAAACGGTTAATTTCCTGTTATTTTTATTCCGAATTTATGTTATTTTTTTATTATACTTGGCATGAATTCTTTCTTTTAGTTTAAGTTGTTATAACTCGTGTCCGCTATATGGATGGCTAGAGTTTTTCTTTTAATAATAACATCTAATGATTGCTATAGTTCAACTTGGCTAGGATCAACTAGATTAATGGTCAGATATTTTACTTTTTATGAGAATTTCTAATCTATTTTTTCCTTAGTAGTTCTAAAAGACCTATCCTAAGCTTTGTATATATATATATATATATATATATATATATATATATATATATATATATATATATATATATATATATATATATATATATATATATATATATATATATATATATATATATATATATATATATATATATATATATATATATATATATATATATATATATATATATATATATATATATATATATATATATATATATATATATATATATATGAATATATGAATATATATGACATGAAATGGGGCACCATGAAGCCTTCCTGCTTTTGGATTGCTTTTAGATGCGTGCAAGTGCAATGATATATAATATATCAGGATGGAAAGTCTTAAACATGGATGAAAAGTCTCAATCATAGAGTCTAGGCACCATAGTGCCCCTTATATGTGTGTGTGTGTGTGTGTGTAACTAGGTAGTCTAGGTTGATGCAACTGTTTTGTCCTACGGCCTTGTAGCCATGACCTGACACCAAACTTTAGAGCAAAGCAAAGGGGATTAGTAGTTTGGTACTGAAGCTTATATAGATCACTAGACTTCAACACTAGACCAATATATTGTTCTTTTGCCACTCCTGGTCATTTGATGGTGATGAACGATGTCTACAGCTATGGAGTCGTACTCCTTGAGCTCCTGACGGGACGTAAATCATTGGACAAGTCCAGGCCGGTCAGGGAGCAGACGTTGGCAGAATGGGCATTCTCAATGCTGACACAGAAGAAGGTGATTGGCATAGTAGACCCCAGGGTCGCTGAGGACTACCTGGTGAAGGCGGTGCAGAAGACGGCGATGCTGACCTACCACTGCCTCAACTGCAACCCTAAGGCTAGGCCACTCATGCGCAACATTGTCGCCACCTCGGAGCCTCCCCAGCAGCTGGAGGAGAACCCCAGTGACAGTGTGGGTGGTGGCACCTGAAGTGTTTCACTTCACCTTGCTCAGGGAAACAAAGATGCCATGTACTTACATATTAACATATGTGTGGTTATAGTAGCTACCATTGTTCTTGGTCTCAGATGACTGCTTAATTATTTAATCCATGGAAACAATAGTTTTGCTAAGCATGTATCTCTGTAATTGTGGGTGTGTGTATTCAGTGTTGGCATGGCATGTTTCAACATTTTGGATGTGGAAAGGGTTGTATCGTTTACTGCTCATCATGTAGGAGTAGAAAAGAGGGAAGCTTGTGTGCCACTGCATTTCAGCGTTTGTAACCCAACATTATGTATTTTGAGTAATGTAAATACATCCTTGTTCAGAGAAATGTCAACGAATGCAGTGAAAAGCCCCAAAATTTCAAACCAAAAATTTTCATTGTTTTTGCTGCATTTTTGGTGAATTTCTGGAAACTTTCCCTTTTGGGAAAGTTCCCCGCCGCTTTCCCTTTTCGGCCGGCACCTTCTTTTCACGGCGCCCGCCCATTTCCGCTTCTCCTTCGCTCGGCGCTCGCCTGCTTTCCATGGCGCCTCCTTTCCGCTCGCTCTCGGCGCTTTTCCGCCCCAGCCCGTTGGCGCCGCCTCCTCTCTCCGCTTCGCCTCGCCTCGCCTCGCCTCCTTTCCCGCCGGGCGCCTCCGTGCTCCCGCTTTCTCTCGCGTGTGCGTGCTGCTGGCTGCGCCGCGGCCGCACCGCCTCGCGCCGCCTCCGCCGCGCTGCCGACCGTCGCAGAGTCTCCGCGCCACGCGCCGCCTTCTTCGCGCTTCGTCCCCACTGCGCCCCCGCTTCTCTCTCTCGCGCGCGCGACGCTTCCCGCCTGCGTGCGAAGCCACTGCTCTGTGCCGCCCCGTCGCCATAACTCCCGTGCAGAGCCGGCGTCACCCTCGCCGCCGCTCCATCCCGCGGAGGAGATGCCTCATCCACTCGTTGACTCGGCGCCCTCGCCGTGCCTTCCCGCTAAGACTCCTCCTCCCTCCGCCGGTATAAAAGCCGCTCCTCGGCCCCTCCTCCTCCTTTGCTCTCCGAGCCGCCACTGCTCCATTCGCCTCCCACCACTCCCGTGATCATCCTCGTAGCCGATTGAAGGCCCATTGCTCGAGCCCGCGCCGCCTCCCCTGCGCGGCGACCCGTGAGCCGATCTTCCTCCCTTCCCACTCCTCAATTACTTGGGCTCGAGCGTCTCTTCTACTCGCGACCCTCTCGGTGAACTGCTCGCCAGGTCATCGCTGAAAGCCCCTGCCGGTTCACCGCCCGATCCACCTCTCGTGGCGGACTTCCTCGGCTTCCCGGCTCCGCCGCCACCTCCCATGTAAGCCTCCAACTCCCGGATGGTGTAGCCGCCCGATTGACCTCTCTCGCCGCGGTGACCTCCTCGCCTCCAAGCACCCGAACTACCCCTTCTCTCCCTCCCGCTCCATCCTTTGATCCCGCAGATTTTAACTAGCCAAAATGGACTCCACGTGTTCTACTCTACCCGGTGGTACCCCATTGCCGCGGAACGCTGCGTACGCCGGAGAGTGGAGGCGCCGCTGCCTCTGCCTCTCTTTGCTCGCGCACGGAGGAGGAAGACGAAGACGTGGCCGCCTCTCGCCGTCCATTCCTCCTCGTGCCATCTAAACACACCGCGGATGGAGTCCTCCCCACCGTCCGATGCCACTTAAGTCATCCTCTCCGCGCCCGATCCTCCTGCACTGCTTCGATCGTCCCGTTGCCGCCTCCGCCGATCTCCGCCACCCCAATCCAGCCCGCCTGTTCCTCGCCATCTCGCCCGCTTCGCCGAGCCACGCGGCGCCATCTGAGCCGCACGGCGCGCCACTGGGCCGCTTCCCCTCGCCCACTCGTCTCTCGCAGCGCTACAAGATGGCGCGCCGCCTCCCCGGCCGCGGGCCATTCCTCGCCAGCCGCATCAGAGCATCAGGGCCGGGCGGCTATCGTTCAATTGATTTTCCTGAATTTAATCAATTTCCAAAATCGAAAAACCCAAATAAATCCTAGAAAATCACAGAAAATCCCAAAATTCCCAAATTTCACCACTTTGCTCCAAATAATATTCTAGACCCAGCTGTGACCTCCTTTCCACCAAATTCATCCCAAATAAATTCCTAAAATTCCCATTTGGAGATTTATGCATTTTATTCCTTTTAAAATAGTTTATTTTTCCTCGCTTGATTAGGCTCAAGCCGGATTTATGTTATTTTCAGTGTTTGCGCTAGTGTCGGAGTTTCCGAAGCTCAAGTGCGATCGCAGGATCCGGAGCTTCTACGTTCGAGCCACCGAGATCATCCAGTTGTCGGCAAGTCTCAAATCCTTGATCATGTTGCAACCCATGTTGTCTATTTATGTTATTATGCTATTTGCATTATGCTAATTGTGAAATGTTAGTTTGAAATAAAATAAAATGTTTAGAATGACTTATTATGTAGTTAATCCTACCACCGTTAAATGCCATGTTTAATTTGTAGCCATGCCTTTGTAACCCTAGAATTAATTACTTGATAATCTAGACAATTGTAGGATATTATTATCATCATGCAAAATGTTACACTGATAAGGTTGTGGTGTGGGCCAATAGAATTTTAGAAAACCCGACTCTAAGGTAGGGTGGTATGGGACACCGTATCTTAGAGCGGAGAGTGCCGGCGTGCACAAGGTAAGGTAAGGTGCGTGGGAAACCGCAAGACGGTCCTTGCCCAATCTCTTACCTTAGGTTTGGAGTAGGGTAAGGGAGTTGTGGGAGTCGCAAGACGGCCTTCGCCCACCGCTACCCTAGGTTGGGTCGCGTGCTCGCGAGGTTGCGGACCATGTGAAAATATAAGGATCAAACCCTTACGCCGAGCAAATGTCACAGTTGATCGCTCAACCACGGGAGTTGACTTGTCAACACCGGTCTAGTAGCCGCTCAACTCAATTGAAACTCTAAAGGAGGTTTAGCGGTGAGGTTAGGCCAAGGGGTTACGGTTGCCTAACAACGGTAGAGTTCACTCAAGCGCCACCGCTTTCTCTTGTGTGTGTGTGTGTGTGGGCTGGACTGAGTGAATTCTACCTGTAGAGCCTATATAAAGAGTTGAGCGTTGAAACGACCGGCTTCCTTAACTCACCATGAGGGTTAAGGGATCATGTGGGTAAAGTCGAGCAAACTCTGCAGAGTCTAATAAATGGTATTCGAATACGCCGTGCTCTTGCTAATGGAGCCGTGTCACTTGGGTGATTCCAACAGTAAAGCTTAAGTAGTTTTGTAAATGTTTAACTTGTTTAGGTTGGTTAATGAACTCTTGTTGAAAACCCCGAGTGCTTGAGGAGTAGTTTTGGGTCCCTTTTTTAAAAATGATTGCAAATAAAACGCATCCACTCAAATTAATAAACCAAGTGTACTCCTTCCTTTGATGTTCCGTGCATATAATAAGTTAGGGTCCCTTTGGGACTTGCTTGCCGGTTGATTGGCTCACGGCTTGCTTTTGCCCTTCTTTAGAGGATCAAGACGAAGGTGTTTGCCTCCCCGTTGAGGAAGTCCCGGAAGGTCGCTTCTTCGACGAGGATCCGTGGCTTTAGGTCTTCGCCACACTCAAGCGGATTCTGGAGCTTCTGTAATGTAATTATACTTTGGGCTTGCACGCCCCGCTGTCAAAGCTGGATGTTAATCCTTATGTCAAATATATGCTGGTCTTTTGTGGTAAGCATGTAATGGTATACTCTTGCGCGACATTCTATAACTGTTCATGCGTGAATAGTTGCGGAGTGCTGTGTCCGTACGCGCCCCTGGAAACGGGGGCGTTACATGCAGGCTCCCGATCTGGTGCTTGCTTGGCAACTATGGTGACCCATTTGCATTTGTTGCATTGGACTGTGTGTTGTTTTTGTGTTTCGGACGCCTCTCTACTGGACAGGAAATGATGTTAATCTGATCATGGCGTCATGGCCGCCATTTTCCCCCCGAAGACGATGGTTCTCAAATCAAAATTAGGCGTGTCTCCAAATCTTGGTTGCACGTACAAAAGATTTCTCAGCCCTTTTCATGTATCCAATCTATATATGATGTTAACGGTGCAAATTGGCTGTATACATCGTAAAACGATATGTATTTATGACTAGATAGAGCATATTATATTATTAAGATAGGAAAAAGAAGTATCGCTCTTGAGAGTTAAAAATTACCATGTTAATTGAAAGAAAAAAAAGAGAAAAATCTACTATAATGTTGTAGGTTAATCAGATATATATAGGAACTGTTAAAGTAGTATGAAAAATACAATTATATCTTCGGTCATATATAAGTATTAGAATTAGTCAATTAGATAACACATACAATACTATTTTTAGAGGTATTGTAATAACTAATTCGTGAGAAATTCAGCTAGTTTTCTAATTTTATGAAAAATTGTTCATCTACGTAGCAACCTTATCAATCTATCATTATATAGGGTGGGTTCTTTTGAACTGATGGTTTATGGCTTAAATATTTGAATTCTACCTGTTCGCGAGAGATAGTACGCACAGGAAATAGTTGTATGTGATTTTGGCCGATACAGCTGAACTTAGTACATTTTTTTACTATAATCTTCCTGTTAACCTCACTTTTAAAAAACACACCGTTTAAAAGCTAGTTACTGTAAACAATATAAGCATAAACTGGATAAAAGTCAAAAAGAACTCAGCCATAGAAAAAAAGACATCCTTGAAGCTAGGTTCATCACACTTTTAGCCAACTTATGTTTATACGGACTACAGGAACTAGATTTTAAACTGTGTGTTTTAAGGTGGTGTTAACAGAAAGATTATAGTGAAAATATACTGAGTTCAGTTATACCGGTCAAAATATCATATGACTATTTTTCTTTACGTATCTCACGAAGACGCAAAATTTAAAAATTTAAATCATAAATTATAAAACACAGTAAAAAAACCCGCCCATACTAGGGGATGGCAACGGGTACGTACCCGACGGGTAGTGCCATCCTATACCCATACCCGTTAGGTGTAAATTTACCCGATGGGTTACCCGTATCCGCACACGGGTAGGAAAATTTACCCATACCCGTACCCGCGCGGGTATTACTACCCGACGGGTAACCTGTACCCGCAAGCATACCCGGTTCAACACATAAGAATATCATCAATTTAGACATTCATTAATCATACATGCCAAGCACAAAAGCGTCTAATGGTCAAAATTAGTACATCACATAAACATACTTGACATGACCATATCAACATATGACAAACAAATAAACAATCAACAACAAGTAGATAATAAAATTAACATTTGAGTGGGATGGCTTGTTGTCTAATGCGGGTATTTATTACCCGCAGGTAGGCGGGTATGGGTAGTATATACCCACACTCGTACCCGTCTACCCGGCGGGTAGAGGATTTCACCCAATAACGTACTTATGGGTACATAAAATTGTCCATACCCACCTCTTTATCAGGTATAACCTATCGAGTATTCGGGTATCGGGTACCCATTGCTATCTCTAGCCCATACACACCTATAGCTGGCTGATGAATGCAGAAAAACCGCCTTGGATCCAACAAGTGTGTCCAGTGAATCGGCGCCCTCACATCAACAAAAAGCTTCGTGCTCTCGGCTCCGACGCTCCAAATCTAGAAATCCGAATCCAATCCCATTCCCCAAATTCCCAATTCGTCGAGATCCCCAGCTAAGCGATGAAGAACCCTAAGCCTCCTCCCTCCAAGCCTTCCTCCTCCGCCAAGCCCCCCGCCGCCATGGCACCCCGCAAGTCTCGCTGGGGCCCGCCACCCGCCGCCGGAGACAAGGCCGCGTCCACCTCCGCCCCCACCCCGAACCGCACCCCCTCCTCCGACTCCAGGCGCCATCCCGGTCCTACTGCTCCTGCCCCTGCCCCCCTCGCCCGCAACCCCGCATCACCAGCGGCCGCCCTCCGCCCGCCGCAGCAGCAGCCGCCGGTGGAGACCCCTCCACCTCCGCCGTACGGCTTCCACAATCTCGACCGCCGCACCATGATCCTCGCCGACGGCACCGTGCGCACCTACTTCGCCCTGCCGCCTGATTACCCCTTCGAGCCAACCCCCTTGCCTCCGCTCCCGCACCTCCCCCGCGCCGGCCCCGACGTCTGGCCGCCGCATCAGCCGCCGCTCCCGCCGCTGGCACCGCACGACGCCAAGCGCAAGCACCCCGCCGACCCCGACGAGGGCTTCCCCAGGCACCCCAAGCAGCCCCGGTTCGAGTCGCCGCATCACCCGTCGCAGGTACCGCCCCATGCGGCGGTCGACACGCACGCGCTCAGGAGGGCGTTCCTCAAGTACGCCAAGATGCTCAACGATAGCGCCGCGCAGAGGCAGCGCTACCTCGAATGTGGACGCGTCCCGTGCCTCGCCTGTGGCAGGTTTGGTGATCCCACATTGCTTGTCACTTCCTTCCTGGCAAGCTTTCTTATACTGTTTGTAGTCAGGTTCCTGTGCTGGTTTCTTGCCATTGTTGAGCTCGTTCTTACTCTTTGACTCGATATGTCTTTGATGTGTGGTTCTTATCATCGTAAGCTGATACTGACACTATCATGTTTGTGTCTTGCTGGAGAGATCCACATTGGAACGTTTCATTGTGTGAAAAATGCTAGCTAATAGGTCTGTAGTTTGTCATGCTGCTCAAATTTTATGAATTCTATCCGGGATGTACTTGGACCACCGGTTACACTGTTCATTTTATGATATCAGTTAGCAGTACTAGGAATGCTGAGGTGAATCGTAGCTTTAGTATTGCTTCATTTCATCTGGTACAGACATGGAATTGAACTGCAGTTGATGGCTCACCTTAATTATATTTTCTGCTCTCCGCCACTAGGTTTATGCCGTTATGGTTACTAAAATTAATTCATGTTATTCAAGGTTTTTCTTTTCTGTGGTTAGAGTAAAGACATCATCATATTCTACTGGATTAACGCTGCTTATTGTGTTCTTTGCCATTTCCGAGTGTGTGTGTCTGCGAGCTTGCCTCTGCATCTATGTGGTTTATGCTGTCAACGTTCTACCCACTGAAGATCAAAGCAAAGTTATATTTTACTTTTCTTATCAGAAATCCAGAGAGAACTGCAAGGTTTTATTTTCTGCTTTTAGAATCTAGTATTTTAATTCCATGCTATTGGTTTTTGAAACTTCATATTAGTGTGGAACTTTGAGTTATAACTATCCTTACATTTTTTTAAGAGCTGCATTGTTGTGTGGGGTTTCTGCTTTGGTGAATTGCAAAGTACACTGTTCTGAAATAATATATATGTATGCCGCATATCCTGCTTCACTTCTTGCACATAGTAGTTTTACATATTGGCTGGTACTGATTGGACATATTTGCTACTGATATACTTGTTTGTTGGTTGTGAACAAGTACTTGTCAGTGCTAGTTTGTTTGAACTTTGATCTGTAACAGGATATTTTGCTTGTGTATTTTTAGGTTTACTTTGGACGGTTTGGTGATAAAGCATGGCATAGTGACTTTACAATAGGAGAGGTGATAGAGAAACATTTGAAAAAATTCTATTAAAACATTCATTTTTCTGAAAATAAGTACCTATAGTTTTTTTAACAAAAATATTATACGCCATTTGAATGGGCATTACCCTTGAAATCGCCCATCCAAATGGCAACATGGAGATATCACCTTCCCAAAGTCACTGTTATGAGACCAGGACAGGACCAGCGGTTCAACCGGGAAAAAGGGGACCCGCAGCTTGTCCCGACCAAGCCATGCTGTTGGATTGTTTGAGCATATGGCCTAGGATGAACAGGTGAAAACAAGATCAAACCACAAGGTTTTGGTATGAACAGGGTTGACCCCGGCTCCTCTCTTCCTTCGTGGCATAAATTAGACAAAAATTGTGCCCTCCATGGTTATCACGGCGTCGCCTAGGCGACGCCTAGGCGACGCCGAGTCGTCCTGGCGGTCGGAGGACGACGCCAAGGCGGCCGCCAGAGATTTCCGCGCGGCCGATCTGCGGCTTTCTCCGCTGCCGACGCCGACCGCGGTTTCTCGCGCGCCGGCGCCGACTGCGGTTTCTCGCCGCGCGCGATCGGGGCATTCTCCGCGCCGACTGGGCATTCTCCGCCGTCGAGCGAGGAAGGGCGGAGAGGCGGGCGCGCGCGGAAGCAGAGGAGGCGAGGACGCAGCGCGCGGCGCCGAAGCGTGGAGGCGAGGACGCAGCGCGCGGCGGCGGAAGCGGAGGCGAGGAGCGCGCGCGCGGCGCGAGGTGGAGGAGGGGAGGCGGTGGGAGAGGAGGCCGGACGCGGGGAGGTAGGCGGGAGGCGCGGATCGGGCGCAGGAGGAGGCGGCGAGAGAGATGGGGAGAGCGGCGTTGGTCGCGCGGTAGGGTTAGGGCGGGGAGGGTTATATTTTTCTTGCTTTTTGCGATTAAGTCCTCAGCGTTTCTAAAATTACGAATGCACCCTTTTTCAATAGATTTCTTATAATTTAGACCTTAACAGTTTCTAAAAATTACAAATAGACCCTTTTCTCAATAGATTTCTTCTAATTTAGACCTCCTAAGATATGATTATTTAGATATTTATGCTATTATGCTGCATGGTTATTTATTTTTTAGTCGTATAAGGTATTATTTGTCGTCTAACTACTATCGTCTAATTGTCGCCATGGCGGGCGCCTAGTCGACTAGGCGTCCAGGCGCTCCGGCCTCGCCGCGACTTGCCGGAGCGCCGTGACAACCTTGGTGCCCTCTGATTTGTGAACCTGCAACCTCCTGCATCAAACTTTAAGAGTAGGCAGCCTGACCAACTGAACTGACAGGCTGGTTGTGTATTTTAGTAAAAAAGAAGCATGCAAAAGGGATTAAATAACCAATTTGCAAACACTTATTACATACAGAATATATTTGATAGAAATAACAAATTTTGATTGCCTCGTTCCTTATTAAATGTAATTATAACTATACTAGTTGAATGCCCTTGCTTTGCTAGGGATATAAATGTCATATTACCCCAGCAAGTTGAGTTGACATTGTTGGGATCAGCTTGCTCCACGCCTTTGGCTTCGCCTCTGCACACGTCATGTCTCCTCCACCGTGCTTGGCCTATACCACGCCCAGTCGAGATTCATTGTGACCCACGTAGTAATAATTTTTTGTTGAAGTTAATTTATTTGCTGGGAGATGATTTTTCTATTTTTTCTTAGATATTTTTTAGGGAGATAGAGTTAGTTTGTTGGAGACTTTTTTTTCTGTTTTGTGGTAGACATTTTCTATGGGGGTGGGAGGAGGGCGACGTACCATCACTATCATCACACCACCACCAATTGATTCTTTGTAAGTAGTCAAGATGTTTCATATAGAACTACAACCTTATGTCTATATATGCAATTATTTTTATGTCATATATACCAAAGTGTTTTTTTAAATGTGCACTCTGACTGGCCAATGACCAAGTGACTTGAGGCCTTGGTAACAATACCGAAAAGGTAACAAGATCCCACTTAGTTGGCTGCAGGGCTCTATCACCCTTTTAAATGGCAATAGGAATTATGCCACCCTTTAACAGGGTGATGACGGTTTACCCTATGTGACTGAATGTTGAGTCTGCCGTAAATACTTACTCCATGGATGTCATCTTCTCTACTTGCGCATTAGTGCTCAACTACTGCTACGCTTGGCCACCCAAACTTCTTTTTACATATCTTCATCTATTTCCTTGTGCAACACTTCCTCTCTGTAACCGATTCAGACTCATCATCGTCTAGATTCCCTAGGCTATCTATTCTTTCCATTCTGTAGTTGACCGGACTCATCCTGCGTTGAGAACTTTCTTTTCTTGTTCCTCAAGTCAATCGACTGCATGGAAATCTTTCCTAATACGTTTGTGAAGATAGGCCTACCTGTCGTATTTCGAAATTCAGGTGCCAAAAAACCCTTTCACTGAACTTAATTTCATCCGTTTCTATGTTAACATTCGTTTCTTATCAAACATGAGGATCTTTTCGAATTTATGGGTTTGTGTATATATGCATGTGTGTGTCTAGATATGTGTATGTACGAGTTAGCTTGGGTGGTCCATACAAATGGTGAGCTTATTGATTGGGGTGTGTGTGTTTGGGGTGGGTTGGGGGGGGGGGGTTGTAAATGCATGCAATGCATTAGTTAGTTGCACACATGGGACCGTGGTTGGCTGAAGCATATGTAGGGTCACACGGACATTGTGGTGCTGACAGGTAGCTTGTCTCCGTTTCATTTCGCGATATCTCTTTGTCATCTGCTCAACGGGCGATTTCAAGAATATCTCCCATTCAGTATAATATTTTTTGAAAAAAGTGTATTTATTTTTCGGGAAATGAATATTTTAATGGAATTTCTTAAAAATTCCAGGCTATATCACATGTTTTCATAGGTTGTATTTCTGGCATGATTGTGATCCAATTATTGTCTTTCTCAACAAAATCATGTATGACGCACCATTTTTCTGAAGCATTCACTTGTTACTGGGCTTCAGATGATGCTATCATATCAATAATACATAAGTATATGCTTAGTGTGAAATGCATTGTGTATCATTGATTTCTGAAAGCATTTAGTTCTTATTTTCTGGATCCCTATTTATAGTATACTTCAGTATTAGCTTTTATCTAAGAAACATAGTTAAGGCCTACTGCTTGGTGTAGGAGTGCAGTGGGAACTATGCACATCAGTAGTGTGTATTATGTGCAATTATGGTCATTTCTTGCCACTTAATATATGTGTCCCTCTAATAGGCCTGTGGATTTCTTATTTGGTAAATGGTATGTAGTGTACTCAGTGGAATTTTCCTGCATATTATAGTATTTTAATGGTGGCACACACTTGGTACCTTGATTAGTACGAAGTACAAACCCTTGGATGAGGCTTTTTTTTTTATTATTATGTAGTTTATAGAATTGATTACATCACATGCATTTGGTTGCAGATGCATCATGCATGCAAGATATCTGTTACTTGCTAGAGCCCTGCTTAATATTAAATGATTCAATATTTAATCTTAAGATTGTAGTTAGGCTCATTTAGGGAATAAAACAAATCTTGTGCTAAGGAGTTGAATTAACTCTAGCTTGAATTGTTTATGTGGTCGTTCTTGCTATCATGTTGATGGTACATTGTAAAAGTGACAATTGGGACTAGAATATAAGTTAGTAAGGTTTAAGTATTGCAAATACTCCCAACTTTAGGTGCAAACATTTCTTCCTGCCCTGTCTTCATCATCAACTGGATAAGACGAAGAGGATAGTGCTTGTAGGATATGTTGTTGAGCAATGCAAATCAGTTAGGGGCTTAGTGCATGTTTGGTCAGTGACCACAACTTTCCAAAACAAGTTCGATGTGTCACTCTCACTTTGTTTATAAGCCTAACTGTGCTGTCTCATTCATTAAATGTTTTATGCTTAGCTAATGTTTCACCAAGTGCATCATCTATTCTAAAAGAAATATGTAGTTGTTTGGCATGTTATGAGCCTAAGGTATACATCCAGTAGTCATTTTCCTTTTCTACCCTGTCATCGTGGTGCTGTATTATTTTTGTTGTTTTTTATCGTAGCATATTCTTGATATCTTTTGCATGACATTCTATGCAATTGTAGAATACAATTCTTCCATGGTCTAATCAGAAATCGTTTAACATGCTAACTACCATATTCATTATTCCTAATGCTAGTTTTGTAATTCAGAGCATGAATTGATTTTTTTTCCGGGATTATGCTCTTGTTGAGGCCTGCTATGGCTGCTGGGAGAATTGACGCATAATATTTTAGTGGTGATACCATCGTTACCAGAATCGTGGTTCGTCCGAGTCACAGTACGGGATTCGGGTTCACGGTTCGACACTTTTTCTTCCAATTTCCACTGCGACATGAACTCCATACCCTAAACCGGTTTCAGTTCAATGAATCCGGTTCGCGATTCGCGGGGATTTATAGTGAATGCGATAACTATGGGTGATACTTGTTTGTAAAATTAGCTTGTGTAACATCGTAGAAGTCACTGTTTAGTACAATACTACTCAAATGCCCCCTTGGGAAAATATCATTGAAAAACAATGTCACTATGTTTTTACATATTTTTTTTTATGAAACAGGTTTCTACATAAGCTTTAATGGACCTTTTTTCATTTATTTTTGAATTTTCTATCTAAAGGTCATTATGCGATGCTAGAGGTGTGCAACTTAGTGGCTTGCTTTAGGTTCTATGGCTTGAGGTGTGTTTTCCTCAATACGCCTCACCTGAGCACTTTGGTGAATAGGCTACTGCTCAATTTTACTAGTCAATAGTCTGTAGGTCTGGCTAAACTATCTGGAATTGCAAATCACTGCCTCGGAATTATCTTGAAATCACTGCTAACAATACATTGTTACTATCTTTGCTACTAGCATTATCTCCACTTTTGAGGGGAGTGGCATCAGCTGCCGTTCCTTATCAATGTATGGTAGACGATCCCTGGTGTGACCTAGGCTGCTTCATGCCATAGAATCCTTGAGTCTTCCATAGCTTTGTACACACATTGTGTTTTTGCCATGGGTGTCTTCTTTGGCATTCGAATCCTATTTTCCTTCTTTCTTACGGTACATCCATGATATATATGTTTTAGGGCTTGCTACAGTGAAGTTGAGCTTCTCTCATTTGTATATCCTGTCATATAACGCATGTAATGAAGTCTGCATGTGATATGCTAGTTTCCAGCTCCTGTTCACCGCATCTTAATTTGTTTGTGATTATGTCTGGTCAATGTGCACAATTCCAGGTCTTCTAAGGACTTTGCTGATGTGCATGGACTTGTCATGCATGCTTACAACCCACCAAATGCAGATTCATTTGTTGATCATCTTGGTTTGCACAAAGCATTATGCGTCTTTATGGGATGGGATTATACAAAAGTCCCGGAAAACTCTAAGGCATACCAGTCATTACCTCCTGACCTTGTTCGTGCAAATAGGGAGGACCTTATCATATGGCCGCCAACTGTTATCATTCACAACACTGCTACAGGGAGGAAGAAAGATGGCCGCTTTGAGGGTTTGGGGAACAAAGAAATGGATAAGAAAATTACAGGTATATTTATATATAGCAGTCTCTAACTTCTTATGTGAACAGTATAGTGTTTGCATGCAAACACCTGTTGCATAATTGGTTGGATAAATGCATGTAGTAAGTTTCTGATTTGCACTCTGTATGCTTGGTATGCCTATTGTCACATCTATGCAGCAAAAATCCCCCTTCTATGCGGGGATGTAGGGAATTAGGGATCACATCGAAGGGACCTCAATAACTTGTGTACTGACACTTTCTATATCCTCTCACCCTAATCTTTCATTTTCCACTGAAATATTATTAAAGTAATCCATTTATGCTGTGTCTAGCATTCATCCTATTAATCTAGGAATGTCATAGGCTCATAGCAGTCAAACATATAGGACCATTGTATAGCTTGCTAAACTGATGGGTCTCAGAACACTGAATATTTCCCATTTTTATATGGCTTCAATCTGCTAAGTGCTCTTTTAGGCACATATACCAGGTGATAATGTTGAGTAAACTGGCTGCCTGTGTCTAGTAGCTGCCTTGATATAAACTTAGGGTTCGTCTGGATGCTCAGCTCACTATGCTTAGCCAGGCAACTAGGCAAGTGGATCCTAGCCAACTTGGGCTAGTCCAGAGGAGCGAGGCAAACTGTTTGGTTTATATCTTTCTATGTGGTCAAAGGCAACAGTTGCACTGGTGCAACGTGTTCGCTCAAAACCCCCGTCCATTCGAAGCTTGCCGACGGAGGAGAGCCAAGTCGGCTCTCCTCGGCGGGCAGGGATTTTCTAGCCGGTACAGGCTAGTTTGCCTAGCAAAGCTAGGATTTTTTTCCTTCCACCAAACACCCACCTTGCCAGGAAAGTCTAGAGTTAAGCTTGCTTGGGATCCAAACACATCCTTTTACTCCTATGTTTTTCTTAAGGAGGGTGAGAATTTTGCTGTTATTCTATTTCTTGTTGGCTCATAGAGCAGAACTGTCTTTGCTGATTAGGCATACTGCTGAGGCAGTACCTCTGGGGTGTTAGATTCTTGATAATGCATTCTTGCAAGCTTGATCTCTGCAGGAGCAATGGTGGGTATCTCTAGGTGCTTTGTTTGGCTACAATCAGTAATAATATCCAACGCTTGATTGGATGGTTTCTGTTGAATATGCATTCAGCTAAAAGTAACTAATGCCTAGAGTACTGTACAGACTGAAGGCATTGCATTCCCTATACAAAATTAGTTTGCCGTGTTTTGGGCTCTGTTACATGAAGTATATATCCTCGCCTAAAGGCGCTCCTTTACATTCTGACTTGTCAGTCTAGTTAGCAAAATGGGTGAACTACTTCCAGCAGGCTGTGTTGCTTTGTTGGTCAGATCTGGAAATAGCATCTCTGTCCAATGTTTTGCTTTGCCACCTTTTTCGTTAGGGAAGAACAATAGCATCTGTTGGGAGTTCATATTCATTGCTAAACTAAATAGCTAATATAGCAACGATGTTTTGAGTGTGCAATTTAGACTTGAACAATATTTGGACATCAAGAAATAAAATTGTTCCCAATTATGCAATTCTGGCTCTGCTGAGCACATGTTCATGGAGTAATGCCATATATACCACGGTAATATTTGCTGTGTCAATCTCGTATCTTTGTTTTCAGAACTAGGGTTTGCTGGTGGCAAGTCGAAGTCCTTGTATGGAAAGGAAGGGCACTTGAGTCTGACACTTGTCAAGTTCGCAGACAACCCAGCTGGCTTGAAGGAGGCTGAGCGCCTTGCTGAGTTTCTTGAGAGGCAAGATCACGGACGTATAGGTTGGTCACGTGCACAAGCCACTCACTCTGTAGATTCTGATAAGAATCCTTTGCTGGTCGAGACGGATAACAGGGGTGAGAAAAAGAGGATACTTTATGGGTACCTAGCAATTTCATCTGAACTGGATGAATTAGACTCGGATTCGAGAAAAAGGGCTTCCCTCAAGAGCAGAAGAGAATTTGACCCATCTGACTAGTCTCTTTTCACAAAGACCCGCCTTGTCAGTTTGTTTAATTTGCACCGAAGCTCCTGTACCTTATCTTCGATGCCGATTTCATAGATATATGCTGCTGCTGTGCACCAGAAATCTTACCTTGGATATAATACCTGCACTTAGGATGGTTATAATCATTATCATTATTGCCAGGCATTATATTTTACTGTGTCTTTTTCTGGCAAGCGTCCATTGCTCATTGATTGAATGATTATCTGGAAGAGTATATTTATTCTTCCAAATAGATAGTTATTGATTGACTGATCAATTGCCACCAATTTGAACTGTGATGTTAGTCTTGTCTAGAGTACGCCTGGTATATAATCTTTTGTAAGACACTGGTGCAACGTATATTAGCAAGAGGGCAGTCAGTTATTCCTGGGCACTGTTTGTTGATTGTTTGTTCTTTGAATATTGATAATAAAGATGTGATACATTTTTTTGGTTGATGGTAATACGTTATCCTATATTGTTACTATAGGTTGGTGCCATTATATCGCCTGTTTCTAGGGAATTGCCATACTGTTGGACAGTCCCTACCGTTTTTATTGATCTTTGTATTTTTGTGCACTCTTGCAATCTGTTTCGTGTGAATTGGATGACGTATTGACGTTAAAGCCACTTAAATGCCAAGTGCGGTGCTTTGTGGTACATTTTAGTTTTTTTTTTTTGCACGTTATGGGCAGCTGTGATTTGGTTCCACCACTGCCTTGTCAATTAGGTATGGAAGCAGATATGGTTCATAGTGGACAGTGGACCATATCTATGTTTATAGAATTTCATCCTTATAGTAGTAGAATACATATTCAAATTTTGATGGACATTGAAATGGATAGAGACTAGCTGAAGTGACGCAGACATCAGTTAGATCTTAAAAGAACATCTCAGTTAAATTAGTACTAATTTATAGGTCAATGGTTTGAATAAGTTCAAATTTTACATATCTGTTCTGCCACTGAATTGTATGTATCTGTTCTGCCATTGAATTGTTTTGGATGTATATACTCCATACCATATCCACTGCCTATTTGGCTTTTCGGCACCGGTTGCTTGTTGCTTCAGGTGCTCCATTTCCAGCCCTAGCTGTGGTTTCAGATGAGAAAAAGGTGTGGGGAAGCGGTACGGGTACAGTGTATGTTTCTAATTCTATGTAGTGTTTCATGAATGGTCATACCTACCCTGTGGAGTGTAGACTAGTGAAAATCTTCAGCATGGTGCCAAACCTGCATTTGGTAGCATTTCCTGTTGGTGGGAGTGCTGTATGTTTCTGTCTGCCGTAATGATCCTTCTGCTGCCTGTCGTCTGTACTGGGTTGCCCACACGGCTGCGTGCGTGGCCATCGAAGATTGTTCTGTCGGCGTCGCTGCCGGTCAGAAGGATCACTGGTGACAAGGCCTGGAGCAGCATAGTGCTGGCCGGTGGTGGACTTAGATCTTGGTTCTACTGTTCCATGATGCTGTGTTAGTTGCTGCTCCAATGCTGCGCCGGTGTTGCTGCAGAGATCGCAACACGGCTGAACAATGTCGTCCATCTCAAGGTGGCTTGGTTGTGTATGTCCCAAAGACATGTTCTGCGCAGAGGCAGGGAAGCCCTTCCGGTCTGATCGGCTGGGCGAACGACACGGTGGTCTTCCTGGACAAAGCAGATCTATCCAGATCTTGGCTCGCGGTTGCCATGTCAATGTCTCTCCTCACAGGCTTAATTGCTTTGCCATTTGCCATTTCGGCTCTTTTCCTGTGAGGTTCGTCGTTACGACACGGGAGCGAGTCCATGAATCTTTATCACGCACTCTTCTCTACTGTGAACTGAAACGAGCAGAAAATGTCAGATGGTTACTACTCTACAGATGCGATCCGTCCAACGTCACGGCAGCCATGTGTGAGCAGCCTGCAGAGTCCTGTGCTACGCCGGTTGGTTTTGCACGGCATCTGTTTATTATTGCCTCCTGTGGCTGGATCCCAGGCCTCACTCGTCTCAAGGGCATCGAAGGGGAGACCTCGTTTATGGGGTAGTTTAGAAGTTGCGGTGCTGTTGTTTGCAAGGACGGGGGTTCGATTTCTGTTCTGCTACTTGTTGCGAAAGCCAGTGATAGAAGAAAAACGAGGTGTGCATCCCCCCAAAACTCCCAAACACTAATGGTACCGTGATAGAAGAGATTGTATCCGCACTTTGAAATATTTAGCGGCACATCATAATGTAACTGAGGCCCGTTTAGAATATAAGAATTTTTCTCTATCATGTGAGAATCAAAATTATTTCATGTGAAGATTCTAGAAAACTCCCGTGAAACCCATGTGTTTCCAAATAGGCCCTTGGAGGTGTCTAGGGAACACTAATAAGTGTTTTTTTTAGGGCTGAGAGCACTCAGATTTTTTAGGTGATAGATCTCCATCTAACGTTCTAGATTTAAAGCACTCATTTTTTTTTTTGCAAGAGGCGAGGTATGGGGGATCCATTAGATGGAGATTCAACGTTCTATATTTGTTTTTTTGAGGGTGAGAGATATGGGGGATTCGTTGGATGGAGATCCAACGCTCTAAAATCTAAATGTTCACAACTCAAAATACACTCAAGTGCTCCTTAGCACTTCTCTACAGTGTTTATCACAACATAGCAAAGCTTGACATGGGCTAAGCCATAAAAGCAACGTTAGCCTTCGGCCAGATACCCCCAAAGAGAACAGAAAGGCAGAAAGCTAAAGAGCTAGACGGTAAAAAGAGTAGAGCGCTAGAGTTGGCCAAAAGGGCAAATGCAAAGCAAACAAAGTAACGACTTTGTTGAAGCTAAGATATTCTATCTTCACCAACACGCTCACACCTTAGAACAAAGGCTATGCATACAAACTGATTTTTGACACGAAATTTCGTAGAACATATTTACAGTAAGACGATCTGAACTGAAGCACAGCATGAGCTTATTAGTCGAATCATTTTGCAAAGAATTTTCGCACCAAAAATCTGTTCGTACGCATAGCAACGCTCTAAAAATGGAGAGAAAATGTTCAGCTGCGGCAAGCAGCTACGTCTCCTACAAGCCGTGCTGCTCCTCGTCGAGGTTGGTGGCGGTGAGGCGGAGGAGGAGGTCGGTGAAGGCGCTGACGACGTACTTGTGCGCGCGCTTGTCGTTGAGCGCGAGGTAGCAGAGCAGCAGCTCGTGGAGGCGCGCCCTGTCGCC
Organism: Dendrocalamus sinicus; assembly: GCA_036346575.1. Taxonomy (NCBI): domain Eukaryota; kingdom Viridiplantae; phylum Streptophyta; class Magnoliopsida; order Poales; family Poaceae; genus Dendrocalamus; species Dendrocalamus sinicus. The sequence goes on along the minus strand of CM070648.1, from coordinate 49,919,704 downwards.
GCGCCGCCGCGCGTCCAGCCGCAGCGCGGCCGCCATCTCCTCCATCGACCTCAGGAAGTCGGCGTGCGGGTCCGGCGAGTAGGTCGGCACGGCCACCCCGGCCGAGCCCACCCCCACGCCCACGGCGGCGTGCGCGGACGAGTCGACGATGGAGTTGGACCGACCGGGGGAGGAGAGGAAGAACCGGCGGGACGCGATGGCCGAGGACAGCCCGGAGTCGGAGAGCGCGGACGGGTTGTTGGCGACGACGCCGTCGCCGCCCCCACCCGCGGCGTTCTTGAAGCGGACGGAGGAGGAGGACGAGCACGGCGAGGTCCCCGCGGTGGAGCCCGCCGAGGTCGACGCCACCGACGTGGACGCGTCGTCGGACGGCGGCATGGGCGCGGGCGCCCCCACCGCCGACGGTCGCCGCAGCCGGGAGAAGCAGCCCAGCATCGTGCCGTGCTTGCTCTAACGTGAGTGCTAGCTTCTTGGTTTTGCTCAATACACTAGAGACGAAAGAGAAGCCGTGCCTCGTGAATGGAGTGAGCGAGGTGGCTATGTGATGCTGTGGCCTGTGAGGAGTTTTATACAAGAAGCTAGCTAGCGAGTGATATCTGTAGGTAGGGGCTCACCTGTTATTGGACAAATTGAGTTCAGTGCAAGCTGACAAGGGTGACATTTGTTTGGACAAGGTTACTCCTACCTACTTAACAACTGGAGTGGACAGATTCCTGCAGAGATATTCATGAGCTCTGCAAAGCTTTATTTCCCCTAAATGACAATTCTGAATAAACGATAAACAAATATAGCACTAGGCATATAGTATTTTTTTTTCTCAAAACCCCCCTACCTCATGATATAGGGTATGATCTTTATGGCTACGGCGTATGGTTTTTGGGCTGATTATAAGAGAGTATGGAGTATGAGAAACCCGTGTGTGGCTTTGGTTGATATAAATGAAGTCGCTACAATATATACTACAATCAACTTATAGGCACCATCTCAAAAAATAGTTTTTAGAAGCTGAAAAGAAGAGACCAATATGTTACTCCTATTTTTGTAACTTTGACTACTTACATATAAAAAACTATTTAGATTGGTCAAATGAAAATGGTATCATTAGATTAGTTATGAAAAATATTTCCATAATATAACAATTAAATATTTTTAATGAACATATTCATATAAAAAGTAGTGATCAAGGTTGCACGGTAGACACTATATCAATATCCAAAACGCCTTGTTTTGGGGGTGTCCAGTTTGACGATGATTTATAATTTTTTCACTGTAGCTAAGACGATTTATTTGGCGTAATTAAATTTTAAAAAAATAAAAATAGAAAAAAATGTTAGTCCATCATAGACAATGCAAAGGAATATAGAAAAAAGAAAAGCTAAAAGCCAAAAAAAAGACAAAATTAAAAAAAATTAGTGAGTTAAAAGTAGAAGCCAAAAGCTGTCGCTGAAACAAACGAGTCATTTAAATAGAGGGAGTAATGCGGACCACTAACATGCTAATACACGAGGCCTTGTTAAGCACGCATAAACATGGAACATCGAGGAAGTTAAGAATCGGACTCATGGTCACCTTTTGTCTGGGCACACACTGACGTTCGTTCGGGTGCACATGTAAGTGCCCATGGAGGTGTGTTAGATGGATCTAAAAGGTGCCCCTTTGGAGGTATTTGTGGATTGATCCACACGTGAACCGCCCATTTTTCACCATCGAACAGCTCGAAATTCCCATATATCTTAATTGGCCACTAATTAAATAGAAGATTATTATTTTTTTTCTTCAGAACGAATGGAGATTCTGTTAACCTTGCGTGTCTTCGTCCAAGTGATTGCTCGTTAGGCAACAAATAGGCATCATCCCAGCCCTGATGCAGTGTTTCAGAATTCATCTACTACCGAAACTAAAACCTGCCATTGCACCACGGCTCTATTCCTGTGGACTACGGGGAATAGCTTTTGTTTATATTTTTAGAGACGACAACGGATGATAGAGCCGTCAATATAGATGATGTATATGATTTTAGGTTAAAGAAATTGTTTGGAGAGAAGCCGTTTAGAGAAAACGACCTATTTATTTTTATTTATGGAGAAATACAAACTGAAAGTCAAAAAAAAGTTAAAACAACAGAACCTGCCTTGTTGTCATTTCAGAGTTTCAACCACCACATGTCCTTGGCAGCTGAGCACATTACCAGGTTGCTTCAACCGACTACCAGTTTCTACTTTTTGATTGAAATTACACTATAGCGATTGAAATTACACTATAACGATTGTTAGTTTTTTCCGAGTCATTCAATGAAAAAATAAAAAATAAAAATACTGTTACATTTTTACAAATAATATAAACAATAAAAAATCACATAAAAAGTCAAAATTAAAAAGCTAACACATTTCAATACATTTCAATTCCTTCTGGCCATAAGCAAGAAGCCAAGGGGGGGGGGAAAGGCCGGTCGGGGCAGGGCAGTACGGTCCTAGACAGTAAGGGCCTGTTTGGCAGAGCTCCACCAACTCCAGATCCATCAAAAACAGCTCCACTCCACGAATTTTTACCCAAACGCTCCAGCTCCACGAAATCTGGATCCACCAAAATACTGAATCTAGCTCCAGATTCATGAAATCCATGGAGCACCTCAAGGAGTGCTCCACGAAACCTTGTTTCGTACCTACTCGTGGAGTTGGGTGGTAATTACCCACCTTTTGCCACTGGTTACACACCCCCATCCCATACCACCATAAAACCCATGGGCAAAATAGGCTATTCCCACCAAAAACTCAGTTTTGTGGATCTGAAGCTGCTGTGCAAGCCAAACAGTTTTGTCCAGCTCCATGGTGGGATCCCAGATTCACGGTGGAGCTGTTTTTTGTGGATCTGCTGCTCCAGATTTATTTTTTCAGTGGTAGAGCTCTACCAAACAAGCTCTAAGAACTAGTTACTGTCTTGTCGAATTCACTCCGCTCGTACGCTCGCATTACGAGCACTGGTCCACCTCGTACGTCCGCACGTCTGCGTGAGCGTGTGCACTGTGCAGTGTACACATGCACATTTTTACCGAGGTGCAGCTGTGTCTGGACTAGTACGTGGTACACACGCTGTGACAGACACAAATGCTCGAGCAGCTTCCCATGTGTCGCCGTACTGCATGGTGATGCTGCTGCGTGCACTGCTGCCTGATGCTGTCACGTCGTGTTCTGGTGCGTACGTGCGTACTGGCGGTAAGCAAAGCGGAGGCTACATGGTGTTGTGTACGTGACCTGGTTCGTACGTATGTCTATGTGCGGTTGGGGGTGTGCATGCACGAGGGTTCACATGATCTTGCTACCCGGAGGCAACGTCTTAAAGATTTGGGTCTCACTTTAAATGATTCCTACTTCTGATTTTTTTTGGCTTCTAACTTTTTTTTAAGTCAAAAGTTACTCCGCAAATATAACAGTAATTTTTTTCTTATTTTTCTTTATCTTTCTTTAATTGAATGATTCAAAAAAGTTAACAGCCACTACAATGTAATTTCAGCAAATAGCCAGACATCGTAGCCGAAAACTACAACCAACAGCTGGTTGGAGCGACACCTTAAAGTGTGATGGCGTATATAAACCAAAATGTGTCCCAACTTGACTATATATATTTGGTTATATATCAGTGTTCCTGTGCGTGTGATGTAGCTGCCTTTCCTGGCCCCCAAACAACTAGATCACTACATTAATTTATATATACATTGTAGCCGATAAATTAAAAAAGTAATTAGGTACTATACGGCAACATTTCATTAATTTGTTGCTACGTTGTAAGCAATTTTTTCATAGCTATATATATATATATGTTGAAAGAAGCTGAAGGCATGTACAAAGACTGCAGATCATGTGCAACTTTGGCCTGCGTGAGGCTTCCAGTCTTTGTACATATATTTCTTTGCACGTACGCTGTGCACCACCACCAGCAAGCAACAATAACCGAAATCGACATGCAACTGCATTTTCTCAAAGAAGAGTCCCGTACGTTTTCTTTCCCAAACCCAAGGTCTCTGGAAATCATTTCACGGGACCATTCATCACCAATCAATAGAGAGAAGGTACGTACGTAGCTGTAGTTGTGTACGTTTGCGTATGAACAGTTCTGATCGACGCTCGTGATCGTCTTCCTTTCGCTCGCACATCTCCATCTGTGGCTATCATCGGTTGATCTCCAGGTTAGCGGATCCAGGATTTCATCAGCTAAGCTATAATAGGTTAATATTTTAGAACTAATGTTAATTTATATTTACACCACACCATAATAAAAGGAAGCCACAAATGATACATTGATATGAAACTTTAACTCAATAATTCAACACAAAACATAACAAGAAAAACACGAAAAAACACAAACAATGCAACACGGTAGAGATCCGACCATTTTTGAAAATTGGTTGGAGTTAGATTGTGTTAGTATTAGAAAATAAGATGGCAATGTCTTGCTCCTCTTTTATTTTGTATTCCTATTTTCTAAATAGAAAATGCAAAACATATGGCATTATTTCATTTTGTCATTCAAATTTTATATCTGTTAGAGTTTGTAATCTTGTTTTCAGTTTAGAAGTCGTAGTTGTGTACGAGTCGGAAGTTGAAGTCGTGTACGAGTCGTCGTGGTCGTGCTCGTGGTCGTGTACGAGTCAGGCTATCGTGTTCGTGTTGGAGTCGTAGTAGTCGTAGTCGAGTCCGCTTCGTAGTCGTATAGCCGTATATAAAAGGCAGGGCCATTGTACCAAGAGGAGAGCACCAAGTTGACACGATGTAGTTGAGAGGAGATCGTAGAGCAGAGGGCCGGCTGACGTGGTCACAGGCGGTCAGTGTGACCGCAGAGCAGAGGGCAACCGGCGTGGTCGCAGGCAGTCAGCGTGAGCGCAGAGGAGAGAGGCGACCGGTGTGGTCGGAAGCGGTTGGTGTGATCGCAGTGGAGGTGACCGTTGTGGTCGTAGGCAGTTGGTGAGATCGCAGAGATTCATAGATGTGGTTGTAAAGGAGTTACGACCACGACAAGTAGAGGATTGCAGACGTGGTCGTAAAGGAGTTACGACCACGACGATCGAGCGGAGGTGTCCATAGGAGTAGCAGACGTGGTTGTAAAGAAGTTACGACCATGGTCACATAACAGAGGACGTGGTCATAAACGGAGTTAAGACCATGGTGACGAGTGGTGTTCGCAGGTGCTGAAGACGTGGTTGTAAAGGAGTTACAACCACGATCGTGGTGCAGAAGCTGTGGTCATAAAGGTTACGACAACGACAGTCGATAGAGTCTTCATTGTGGTTGACAGAATCACTGCGTGGTCGTAATCGAGTAGTGACTCGGTGATCAAGTCTACTACGTGGTCAAAGGAAATGCAGCGCAAAGGCGGTAAACGTGGTTGTAACTTCAGCTGAAGTTTACGACTACGTGGTCGGAGCAGCGAGGAGTGATCAGAAAGATCACAACATGGTCATAACGATTGTCAGCGTGGTCAGTGAACCAGTAGAGCGATCGTAACGACACAGGAGGTGGTCATAGCCTCTTCAACATGGTCATATGGCTGCAGGAGGTGGTCGTAAGATCCTGAGAGCAGTCGTAAAGGCTGTAACAAATAGTATCAGAGCATGGGTGAAGCGTCAACTTGGAGGCGTGGGAGAAGTTGCAGACGATGTACGAGGGCGGTGATCATGTGGAGGAGGTGCACATGGTCCAAGGGAGGGGACCAGGAGGCTCAGATAATGGCGAAGCCAAGGTGGCTGTGGGAGCAGGTGCTCCAGCCCAAGCAGGCGTACAAGGAAGGACGGTTTAATCCAAGTACAAGGCGTGGCGAGCGTTGGATTTTGCAAGGCTCAGGATGGAGCAAGAGCAGGCAGTAGAGCGGTGACAGCTCAGGCGCACGAGAGTGCAGGAAGAAGCGGAAGCAAGAAAGAAAATCGGTGTGATCAAGAGGGAAAACAAGATTAAGGAGGTGATTATCAAAGTTTGTAATCTTGTTTTCAGTTTAGAAGTCGTATTCGTGTACGAGTCAGAAGTCGAAGTCGTGTACGAGTCGTCGTGGTCGTGTACAAGTACGAGTCAGGCTATCATGTTCGTGTTGGAGTCGTAGTAGTCGTAGTCGAGTCCACTTCATAGTCGTATAGCTAGGTATAAAAAGTAGAGCCATTGTACTGAGAGGAGAGCACCAATTTGACGCGATGTAGTCGAGAGGAGATCGCGGAGCAGAGGGGTGGCCGCGTTGTCACAGGCGGTCAGCATGACTGTAGAGCAGAGGGCGACAGGCATTGTCGCAGGCAGTCAGCATGATCGCAGAGGAGAGAGGCGACCAGTGTGGTCAGAAGCGATCGGTGTGATCGTAGTGGAGGCGACCATGGTCACAGAGCAGAAGACGTGGTCGTAAACGGAGTTACGACCACGATGACGAGCGGAGGTTGCCTTGTTAAAATTTCCAGACCTCGAACTACAGCCCAGCCAGTCTGAGGCCTGGATCCGCCCCTGCTCCAAGGATCTTCGTGATGCAACGCCGAGTTAATTAGGTATACCTTACACGCTGGGTGCAAGGGAAAATTACTAACTACTCCCTTCGTTCTTTTTTATTCGACACCTTAGAGTCTGTATCATTAAAAAAATTTAATATTTGATCATTAATAAGTTTAAAACTATATAAATTAACTATATGAAAACTATATAATTATATTTATCGTTAAAAATACTTTTTAATTTTGTGAGGGAAAAAACTTTCATAACATAATAATTTTATTAGTATATCTTAATATAAAGTTATATAAAATAATTATCAAAGACGCATCTCGGATAACATAAAAAATAAAAAGTCAAATAAAAAAGAACGAAGGGGTAGGACCTACCGAATTAAGCAGTGTACGTATAGCTAGTCGCTATCGGTTAGCATTGCCCTACAAGACAATTATATGCTTGTTCTTTTCGATTGCGGCTGATGATTTTTGTCCTTAGAGCGAGCGCTTGTGCAAACGAATCGAATATCGATAAACTGTTTTAAAGGGCTATTCCGATAAGTCGTTTCGAAAAGATGAATAATACATCTCGTTTATTTATTTGAAAGAAATCATAAACTACAAACTATAAGCTGAAAAAATAATACCAAGGACTCGTACAATTATTTGTAGACACCAGCACTTATTGCATCCTATGACCAAGCTAGCTAAATGGGTAACTAGTGTGTCGAGGTGTAGATCTGACTGATAGCAGTACGGGCAACCGGGCATGCAATGCAAGCGAGGCATGCTACATGCGCTGCTTCGATGAGGGGGGCCAAAGGTGCATGTGATCTGATCAGCACTAGAATACGTGCAATAAAGTGGCAAATTGATTCGATGATCGCACAATAAGATCCTGCTGCCTTCGATGCACAGAGGTGTATTTGGCAGGCCATGCTTGTTGGTTAGTTCCTATTTATTTCTTGCCCCGGCGCGACAGCTGACAGCACCCTGTGCTACGTACTGCTGAGTGTGCCTCACAAGTTCAGAATTTTCCCCAGCTACTCTTATAGCAAAGTTACGTGTATATATATACTCACCCAAGGGGTCATCAAGGAGCAGTAAACACAACAATCGGGCTACTAGCTAGCTCTCTAGATCTATCAGTTCAGGCTCTATTTGAGACGGTGAGAATTTCGCTGCAGCAGTGGCACAAAGCCGAAATTTATAAATAATGAAAAATAAATTAAAAGTTAAAAACTGAAGCTGAAACGAGCGGGACCAATCTCTCGTGAGTTCGTTCCCGATGGTCGGTATCACTAGCTGGATCAGCCGAAATCGGACGGCGGAGGAGCGCGCATGGGCGAGCCGAGCGGCCAGACAGGATCCGCGTTTCGTGCTTGTCCTGCGCGCCGCCATAAAACGTTTGGCGCATGCATGTCCGGTGGGCAGGGCAGGGCAGGCAGACGCGCGCGGCAGCGGCAGGACGTACGCGGTCGATCCCCGTGGGTTTGGCGTATGCGGGAGTGGAGTGGATTACGCGCCGTGGCCCGTGCGCAACCGGCCGCTCGGCCGCCGCCACATGCGCCGCGCGAGCAGTTTACCCGCTAGCTGTTCGTCGCGTACGCGGCTCAAAAAAAAAACACCCGTTTTGTCGTCCGCACGCTTCATGTCATGACCGCCGCGCACGCACGAGTAGCTATTGCGCCGTTCTTTTTTCGATGGTAGGAGATATCGTATCAATTTTAGCTATGCTGGCTAAAATTATATGTGACTGTTTCTCTGTTTGTAGTCTCTCACAAACAACTAAAATTCAAAAGTCACAATCTATAAATCATAAACCACAGTTAAAAAGAACGAGCCGTATGGAGCTGGGCACCGTTGGTTCACCTGTACATGTGACCCACTGACTAATTACTTGTTGATGCCGATTTGTTTTGACAATTGATAGACCATGTGGCGGTCGTAAATATAATAATGATGAATAATTGACTTTTGGGTTGCACCGAAATTTGCGTTTGGAAAAAGTTTTGATGGACCACTGTTGCAGATCGGCAGGTTTCGAGCACGGACGGTAGTCCAATCGGTAGGTCCGAACGGCAGGAATCGATCATGACCGAACGACCACAACATGTCGACTATGGTAGGATTCGACCACGGTATTTTGATCACGGCAGTAATCCGTAGGCTTTGACCTTGAACAGTGAATCGGTCGTAAGATACGGTGAACCGATCGGAGCTACAATGTACTGGTCATATGTAACAGTGAACTAGTTGTACGCAACAGCGAACCGGTCGTGAGCAACAGTGAACCGATCGTGAGCGAGAGTGAACTAGTCTATAGTCGTAGACTTGGCGATCGGTAGTTGTAGACTTTGCTAATCGGTAGTCAAAGACTTTGTGATTAGTAGCTGTAGACTTCGCGATCTGTTGTTGTAGTTGTAGGCTTCCCAATCTGTTGCTGTAGACCTCATGATCGATAGTTGTAGGCTTTTGCGATCGGTTGCCGTGGGCTTCACGATTGATACTCGTAGACTTTGAGTGTTTCAATTCTAATGATGTTTGAGTACTCATGGTTTTCGAGTATTTGTTGGGCCAGCAGTCTAACCAGCCTGTGCATGGCGGTCAAACTGGTCTTACTGGATAGTCCGAAGTTGATTCTTGTAGAGCATGGAATTGGTAGTCATGGATATCTGGTTTATAGTTACTAATGGTTAAGAGTGTGGTTTACGTGTGTGGACTAATATTGGTCAAGTTGAGGAGAACTTGTGCCGGGAGAAAGGTCTTTGGTCTTTGCATGTGCGGGTTGGGCATGGAGACGATCATTGCTCATGCTGGAGCACGTGAAGATAAAAGGTGGATGATACACGGAGAAACTAGGGGAGGTGTGGTCCTGAAGGCTTCGATATGAGGTGAATAATGCGTGGAGAAGCTACGCGAAGTGTGGTTCTAAAGTCTTTGACACGTGATGAGTTAGGAGTTGTGGAAGGAGTCCATAGCTGGAAAGATTTAGAGATTGTATAAAACCCGTGTTTAAAAGGGTTTCGGACCCCTTGATTTTCAGAACAGATAGAGTCCGTAACTTGAAAGGTTTAGAGATATTGGAAAACCCGTGTTTGGAAGGGCTTTGAGTCTATTGATTTTCAAAAGAGATAGGATTTTGTGTTCGTGTTTGATGAGGACCCAGTTTGTGACTCTAGCATATAAAAATAGGGAGAGGCTAAATGTTAACTTAAGGCCTTTTGGAGGGTTTTCGGGGAGAAAGCTTTTAAGTTTTTGTGCTAGGGTTTGAGGGGTGCCACAAGGGCACTTTGTAGCCACAGAATATGATTCAGCAATAAAAGATCAGATCTATCTTTAGAAAGATTTGTCAACTTCGGCAGCATATTCTTCTGAGCATCGTCTTTGACTTGTTCTTGTTCCGAGTAGTACATAGCGAGATAACGTGCTTCCGTCGACTTCATTTCTCTCAGCCGTGCACCATGTGTTTACTCGATCACACCAACAGCATCGGTGTCGAAGTGTTTGAGCAGAAGAAGATTTCGAGTATGTGAAAACCGAGCAGTCTAGCGAGCAGTCAAACACCAAGCTGTCGAAACCTTCATCGAGCACGTACAATGAGGTCAAACGAGCGATAAGTTAGATTATTTTTTTAATTTGATTTTTTAGATATCAAAAAACAGAAACAACCATTTACCTTATCTAATTACCGTATAAATCCTACAACGACCTAATCTACCACGAGAGGGGCAGTCTTTAATTACCCGCAAATGCTCAAGTCCCGCACATGCTCTGTATCTACCTATACGTGCAGGATATATATTGACATGGACGCAGAAAAAGTTCACGGAACTAAGTTCTGATGGATTCCAAATCCAAACACCACAACCAACTTAAATCCAATAGAATTGATTTATACAAATCCAATCAAATTCATTAAGGTGGTATCCATATCATCCAAATCCAAATACACAAGGTCTATGAATATCCACAAATCTAAATAGATATATACAAATGTTATGTTTAGGTAAGGATATGAGGGCCCACATGTATGTTGGGGCTGCTAATTTTTGTACAAAGTAGCTACTCTATGCGCATGGTCATGTCCAATAAATTTCGATCACTTTCATGAAATTTTTATAGTGTAAATGTGAATTAGAAATTCCAAAAAACTGGACTTTTTATAAAAATTTTCCTCTAAAAGACAGTGGTGTCCATTTATGTGTCTAGGCCTACCATTTGCATAAAGTAGCTCTCTTGCACGTTGAATCATCTAAAAATGATGATTTTGTGAACTTTTACGGTACAAAAGGTGAGTTAGAATTCCAAGTACCAAACCTTTTGAGCTTATCCAATGCCCGTAATACATCCAATTAATATCAAGTATTTAAAACCTATGTTGGGCCTAAGGATATATCTATACCCAATAAGGCCCATCGATGTTGGTGGAAGTAGCAACGGAAAGAAAATAAGAAAGAAAAGAGAAAAATATAAAAAGAAAAAGAAAAAGAAAAAAAACAATATAGTTCAGTATCCAACCTCATCCCACCAACCAATCCCGATCTCGTACTATCATGTATCATTTCATTCGGTCAACCAAGTAAATTTCAATCAGTCAACCAAATAAAATCACGAACCATCTCATTAAAACCAAACAAACAACTTTATTTTTCACTATTCATAAATTTCACTGTGATCGTTTTGGCTTTAGCTTTTAGCTTCCGGTTTATTTTTCACTATTCATAAATTTCGTCTTTTTCTAAACTTTTGGCTTTTTGTTAAGCTTTTTTACCGGTTCTTTTTTTCCCGTATTTGTTTGTATTATATATAATGGGCTAACATATTTTCTATATTTTTAAATTTTTTAAAATTTAATTATGCTAAATAAGGCTATGTCAGCTATAGTGCATTTCAGCCATAAGCTATAAAAAAAAACCGAGCACCCTACCATACCATTCAACCTATGCCATCCTATCCAAATACACCAATCCCACCTCTAAAGATCGTGCACGCACGCATTGAACAGGAACAACATATACGTACATGTACAGAAACGTGCTCGCATGTGCTTAGTTTTACATTGGACGACGCCTCCATCGGAGCGGAGCTTCTGACGGAGATACAGTACGTATACGTATATGCACAGCATGATACATCACAAGTGTACGGTACAGACGTACCGAGAGGACGTCGCCGATCTTAGTCTTGTCCCCGTCGCGCGCGGTGCAGGCGTTGGCCGCGGCGGCCGACTGCGCCTGCGCGGCCAAGCCGCCGGGAATATTGGCGTCCAGACTGGTGGCTCTTGCCTCGGCTGCCTGGATGGCGGCCGCGTCGCTGCGTTCCACCGGCCTGCGTCCTACCGCAAACGCCGTCGCCTCCAGCGCCACGCCGATCGTTATCTTCGTACGATCCGCGCTCACACCTGCAGCCCCGTCGCCGCCGCCGCCTCCTCGTGCTGCTCCTCCGGCTCCATCCCCTGCGGTGGCATCATCCGGCGCGAGGTACTGACCCACGGCCTATGCACGGAACAATTAATTGTAAGTACGTGTGTAAGCCGTCTCTGTCGTTTCATTGCGGTGCAGGCTCGAAATAGTACGGCGCGTGTGTTCCCAACTACTAGCATTACGAGCTCAAAAAAAAAAAAACTACTAGCATTACGTACCTGGCCGGCGATGAACTCGGTGACGATGAGGCCGCCAGGGACGCGGTTCTCGGAGACGGTGGCGTCCGTGGCCTTGAAACGAACCGAGTTTTCAAAAAGAATTGGAATTTCGTTTTGATTTGGTTTCCTCTTGATCCTTAGCCTAAACCAGCTTTAATCCTAGCCGTCCATGTCACCAATTGCTTTCAACATTGCTCCAACCATGAATTCTTTATCGGTACTGTTCACCGTTTGAAAACAGCCGCTGCCGCCCCTGGTTTTTTTTTCCGCCCGAGCCTTCTCGCGCCATCTCGTGCTCTTTCGTCGCCACTGCCACCTAGCCAGCTACCCTGCCTCTTCTCTGACAATCCCTGCTAGCCTCCTTTGACCCTCAGTGAGTTTTCGGGCCACAATTTGCCGCTGCCAGTACTCTTAATCGAGCCCTCGGCCAGAGCATCGCCGACGATCGCCGGAATTGGCCAAAGTAAGCCAAACTTCGATTCTCATTGTACAGCTTATTACTTTCCGATTGCTCGCATTTTTAGGTTCCCCTTGCCCCCAGGAATCTCCCCGAACTCTTGCTCTAGCTCGCCGAGCCCTCCTCTTCTCCGCCATTGAAGTGCACCATTCAGCCCTAGCACGCCGTCGTGGCTAAACAAATCCCGGCCTCCCCAGCCCGAACCAACGCCACCCAAGTCTTCCTGAGTGTCTCTAGATGGGCAAATGACCGCCAATTGCAAGCAAGAACATCCCGGTGGCTCTTATGCCGTCGAAAACCGTACTGAGTTCTTGAGCTCGCCGCCGGCAAATACCGCCGACCTCAAAAATAGACTCCTGGTGCTCCCAGGAACCCGTCCATGGTCTCTGATTGCGTCGCAAATCACAGCAGCGCCGTCGGTTGCTGTCGCCTCCCTCCTCTATTTCACTACCGCATGCCTCTTCGATCGAAGAAGAAGAACAGTGACGAGTTGGTCACTGTTCACTCAGCCCGTTAACGCCAGAACCCGAATCCGATGAACAGTAAACCGCCCAATGTGAACAGTAAATACCCGCGGTCAACAGTAAAATACTCGTTACTGTTCACAAAACCCAAAATTGCAAATTTATACCCATTTTGAATATTTCGAGCCCACCGACCCATTTCCTTGGCCCATTTCACCTTTTGGACCCTCCTAAAAGCCCAAAACCTATTTTATTTGGATTTTTGGATTTTCTTTCTTTATTCCTAGCTCATTTTCTTCGAGCGTGGAATTGAATTATATTTCTTTGTTTTACGCTAGCACAGAATGTCGAAGATCGACCAAGTCAAGAAGGAGAAACTCAGGATTAAGCGCAAGATCGAGAAACAGAAGAATATGAAATTGACGAAGTTATAAATCCGCAAGGTAAGTCACATATCATTGATCATATTGAACCTACTTTTCTTTAATTATTTATTTATCAGTATTTTCATTACGTTATTTGCGCACTGTTTTTTATGTACAAAAGATATTTAGAATGACATGATATTAACTAATGTCCTACCACCCGAAAAAGCTCTGTTTAATTTGATGGCCACATTCACCTTGACAAAACTTAGCAATAGTAAAAGTATTATTAAAGTAATCACAGTAGATTAGAAGCTCAACAAACTTTTTACTATTAAAAATCATGGTACTTTGTCAATAGAATTTCAGAAGTGATTCTGTGATAAGGTATCGCGAGATACCATGACTTGGAAGTTTGGTTGTGAATTGATAGCAGTGCCATGGGCGTTGAAATGTGAATTTGTGGATGAAAGTTGTTTTAGTGAGGAGCAAGGACTAAAACCTTATGCCAAATGAAGAACGTAGTGATTGCTCAACTACAAGAGTTGACTTGCCAAACCTGGTTTAGTAGCTGCTCAAATCGATTGAATCTCTACAGGAGTACAGCAGAGTTAGTTATTATGGAAGTGGTAAAACCATACTGAACAACAGTAAATTCCTCTCAAGACTGATAGTTTGGCTGTGTCGGTGGATACCTGGGTCTGAGTTGGAGTTCTATCGGGTAGAGCCTATATAAAGAGATGAGCGGTGAAACAACCTTATTATCTCAACTTAGTCACGAGGGTTGAGAAATCTTGTGGGTAAAGTTGGGCAGCTATGCAGAGTCATTTACAAATGATATTCGAATATGCCGTGCTTCCGGTATATGAAGCTGTGTTTGATGAGTGATTCTAATAGTAAGGTATAAGTAGATTTAGAATTGTTTTGGAAATGTGGAAATCTGATAATCGAGTTTTGAAACCCCTAAATTCCTTAAGAAATTTATGATTTGATATTTTATGTTTAAAAGCAAAGTGTTTACAAATAAAATTGCATCCATATAAAATAATAAACTGTTTTACTCCATTTCATGGCAATCTCTTGCATATAGTTAAATAGCATTTCCCATGTGACTTGTTGAGTATGGTTGGTTGTACTCATACTTGCTAAAATTATAAACAGAGAATGCTTGTCGAGAGAATAAAGGAGTTTATCAAGACGATGCCAAGCTCTACGATATAGACGATGTCTGGTGTTAGGGTTTATTCTACACTCAGACCTGCCTGTGGAGTTTCTTTTGATAATGTAACTTTGGGTTGTACGCCCTGATTATGTAAACTTAGCTGCTAAGTCTTACTTTTGTAATAAAGTTTGGTTTTTATGTCTAAGCTTGTCTTGACAATGGTATACACTTGTCTACAGTACTCGCAGCTGAATAATTCTGAACAGTTACGAGGTTAACTTAATGTCTCCAGAAATAGGAGTGTTATAGGCCTGGTCGTGGCCGATGACGCCGATGCGCTCGTTGCGCTTGGCGGCGGCCGGGCCGCCCTTGGGCACGCCCGAACACGAGGTTCTCGGCCGATTGCATCGTGGCCGCGTCCTGTGGCTCGATGTGCTTGTCCGCGAGGCTGCTGCTCACCGGAAAGACGTCGCCGTAGCGGATGCCCTGCTCGCTGCCGGCCTCCTCGGCTGCTCCTGGCTCATTCTTTACCAGTACAGTACTCCTGCCGAAAACGTAACAACGTCCTCTAGCGTAGCTAGCTAGCACTATTGTTGGATTTGGATTGTTACTTTGGGGGTGTGTTAAGGTGATATATATCGCGTGCGTGCAGCTCGTAGGGCGGTAGGTTGACAAGTGTGGGAGAGGAGGGAGACGTGGAGGCGAAGGGGAGGCGCGTCGCTACTGCATGGCCGGGTGGCCCGTGCGAAAGGGACGGAGGACGCTATCAGCGGTTAGGCGGCAGGCCGCGCGCGGC
The DNA here is from genome assembly GCA_036346575.1 of Dendrocalamus sinicus. Classification (NCBI taxonomy): domain Eukaryota; kingdom Viridiplantae; phylum Streptophyta; class Magnoliopsida; order Poales; family Poaceae; genus Dendrocalamus; species Dendrocalamus sinicus. The sequence continues at coordinate 49,904,365 of CM070648.1, read as the reverse complement.
GCGCGTGCTCGGGCATGCGGTGGCGTTTGTTCGTTTCTTCCTCACCGACGTGGTGTACGTGTGCACGTACGGAACGGATTCCAAACAGTACATTCTTTTTGAGTGTCTACACATCATTTAACTATTTTTTAAGACATTTGGGTGTCTACACAACATTCAACTATTTTTAAGACAAAATTAGTTGGATTTTAAAGTGTTAGATGGAGATTCAAAGTCCAGATTATTTTTTTTAGATGGGGGCTTGTACAGTTGGATCCGTTGGATAGAGATCCAACGCCCCAAATCATTTTTTGAAGGGGGCTTGTATGAGAGATTCGTTGGATTGAAATCCAACGTCCCAAATCTGATTAATTTTACTCTAAAAAACAGTTGAATATTCTATAACACTTCTTTCTTTTTTACTTTTGGAAAAAGAAGGAAGACAACTAGAGAACGCTACAACATTGCAATGGTATAGTAATAGGTTTTGTCAAGTTTGAGGGAGTTTCATCGAAACAGTTGAAAATGTTTTAGGTTTTAGTGAGTTTCGCATATTTCCAGAAGTTTTAAGAAGATTCTAAGAAAATTTCAAGACTAAGTTTTAAAATTTGGAACTCAAGCTTCAACAAATTTCAGCCAAAGAGTTTGAAGAAGTTTCAGCAAGTTTCAAAAAGTTTCATCTGAAAAGTTTTAAAAAGTACCACAAATTTCGATGAGTTTTGATAAACTCACCATGGCTACGACAGTGGCGGAAGCGGTGGTGCTTGTACCTGCGATGGCTACCTCGCGCAAAGGTGGGATATGGAGAGGAGGGTGATGGAGGCAGTCAAAGGTGTTGGAGGCGCGTGGTGACCATCTGCTGTGGTTGTTGTAGGTGGCCCGCGTTATGCTCCTCTCCGATCGAGCCCGTCTCCGGCCGCTGCACCACCCGCCCTCTCTGGCCGTTGCTCCACCCCGCCCCTCTTCAAGCGTACTGTCGTGCTCCTCCTAGCTGGTCGCCCTCTTTGGCCATGTCCCTCTCCGGTTGCCGCTCCACCCTACCCCTCTTCGATCGTGACGCTGAATCCTGCTGCACCACCATGTTCCCCCTCATCGCCCGCTCCTTGACAACCGCTGTCTGACCCCTACCGTGATGTCCTGGATGTTGTCACGTAGGACCATCCGGTGGCGCTTCGTGCCACCCTTGGCAAGCCCCTTCCCTCTCTCGCCACGTCCAGACATGGCTACCAACAGATCTCTTCCTCGAGGCTACATGGGAGGAACGAATGGAATTCGAGGAGAGGTATAAGGTGATGGTGTTGGTTCTTGGAGTGAAATTGGGGAAAAGGGAGAGGGAGAGTAATAAGGGGTGAGAGATGGGAGGAGATTGGTGTCTGTTGTTCGATGTGAAGAGAATGGATGGGTGAGATCGGGATTCTAAGGGAGATGCCACAGATCGGTGATGTGGCATTGTTACAGATGGTTCAGATTAAAAACCATATGTGATGTCTGTAATTATCACAGACGATTTTTAATCTGTGCCGCCTGTGATAATTATGTATCATAGACAGTTCTAGCCATCACTAATATAGACGATCACAATTGTAAAATTATCTGTGATAATTGCAACACTGATGGTTTTCTGGCTGTCTATGATGAGACGTCCAATGTAACTTTTTTTTTTTGTAGCAGTGAGGGTTTAGGGCCGATCTCACACGGAGATACATGAAAAGAATGAAGTTACCTGGGCATCATGCTTGGTACTGTACACGTATCTATTTAACCAAGATGCCACCAAGCTTCAGAAGCTGCTGATGTTTCTTTAGTGAAAACAGGATTTAACCCTGAGTTTCCAGAAGGCGTTACACTCAGAAGGAAGATCAGTGAGAGGTGGATTGGGCTGAATAGTTTTTAGCTGCCTGACATGTCATTTAGGTACGTATGTGTGATATCTAGCTTCGCCGAGGTGTTATCATATTTCACCTTTTTAGGCCTGTAGTTCTTACAGCAAGCCCTCCTGTATCTATGGTGTAATACTGTAATCTGAAATATATGATTGAGATAGCTTCTTGTCAAAAGTCATATGCTGAAATACTGAATAATTCCTACAAAGTCTCCACTTAACAGAATTAGCAATTTTACTAAAGCCGGTAAGATACACTACTCTTAGCTACTGTTGACATAGTCAACCAGCTAGGAAGATAAGATGACCTGATGTGAGCTGTATGATTCTGGATTCTCTCTACTAACTTTAATCAGAACAAACAGTCTGTTACAAGCTAAGTGAGCAAATCTACATTTCCCTCTCTCTCTCTCTCTCTCTCTCTCTCTCTCTCTCTCTCTGCACTTTAGAGATAGCAAACGTATCATGGGAGGACACTAATACTCATCTTTGTTCTTTAAGGGCACCTTATCATCTAGAAGTCGCTCCATTACTTCTGGAGTTTATTCTCTTTGTATAATTGTGCCATTTCCTAACTAGAGTTTCTTAGCTGCTAAGGTCAATAAACATGTATATTCTTTCCAACTTGTAGATAGTGGATTATACGACATAAAAAAGAGGCTTGATATAGCCAGGCCATGGTATATAAATTTTGTCTCCATGTTGTTGTGGCTTTGTTTTGTGTGGATTCATACCAAAGGAAGGGATACTAATATTCCTTCCATAGTTCCATTAGCTAACTTGTGTGGCAATTGTTTTGGTGGTTCTAGGACCCAATTTGTGGACATCTCACTATCTCTATAGATTGGGTTGGTGCTCACACCAATTAAACTACTCTTTTCTGGAATAATGCATTTGCCCTTAATACTTCTAGCTAGTTAAATATAAAGCATCCCTGATTCTATTTGAATTGCTAAGAGAGGCAGCCCATGTGAAGCTGCCTGCAGTGTTGATAATATGGGTACAATTAGTCACTATCCAATCGATTCCGTCCCTCCAGAGAAGGATCATCATCGCAAAGCTATTTTTTATACTACTAACTTAACACAGATTGATGCGTACAGCAAAAGCAACAACTTGGGTGGTCCATCTGATCTTGATAGGGTTCATCCACTCGTCTATGATAAACTGGGTTCCCTTTTTTTAGGCACGATTCTATGAACTTGTATAATTGCTGGTTTTCCTTTTTCCCTTTTGAATTGCTTGTGTCAGCTATTTGGTGTTCTTTATATACGTATATAGTACCAGAGCAATAAAGAACAGTATATCAGCTGCAACACCAGGTATATGGTATGTGTGTGTATATATTCTTAAGTTTTAATACTTTATGTGGAACTGTTAGTTTTGCAGCATGGTAGAGCTAATGAACAATCCAACATGCATCAACTAGCAATGGTGTGTAGAATTAGGTGAAAAATAAAGAGAGAATTTGCACTCCGGATTTAAGTGGAAAATAATGGAGCGTATTCTGTCCATAACTCCAGAGTTTAGCAAAGTAATCGCTGCTAGTGTCATTACTTTGTATTATATGTGGATGGTGGATACTAAAGAAATAAAATTGGACCAGCTTGGATGCAGAGGAGAAAAGATAGTTTTGACATTTGACGGAGTGATATTTTTGCACTGTTGGCAAGGAAAATGATAGCAAAGAGTTCAGATTTAAAGATGCTTATCTAGTAACTCTTGTCATGCAGACGAATAATTCTGGTATTCTTGAATTGTCATGATTTAACACTTCAAGTTCCAGGTGAGAGCGAGAGGCAGACGTATTTTTAGTCTTTGGAAGTTATAGAATACTAGGCTATCACTGACTTCAATTCAGCTTGTTACAGAAGAAAATGACAAGTAGAAATAGAATAACATACAAATAAACAAAGGATTTGTAGATAGAAGTTTCTTGAAGCACGGCAAAAAAAATGGATAGTCAAATGACAGTATCTTATGGTATATTGGTATAGCGAAAGTGCCAACATATTGCCTAAAACTACTGATATATTTTCAATTCTATATGGTCCTAAGATAATATCGGTGTTTTGTTAACTTTTCTATATACAGTTTGGTATTGCAATTAGCGAGGAACCAAGTTGTACCAGAATAATTGTTGTAGTTAGAACTAACACACTTGGCAGCAGACCGTGGGCCACTGAAATAGGGCAGATTTGATGAATCCATGTGAAACGCAGCACCAACCAAGTGGACCTATACTTACTACCAAAAAACTTATATTAGACGTCTCCTTACAGACGATTAACTAAAATTATCAGTATTAAATACAATCACATATGATTTAGGTTTAGAGACCGTCTGTATTGCTGCCAACACTAAAAACCATTTGTAAAAAGATAATATCACAGATGGTTCATAATGAGAACTATCTATGATATTACAAAATATCACATATCTATGATCCTTCACAGACGGTTTATATTACAAACCGTCTGTGATAATGAAGTTATCACAGACGGTTTGTATTAAAAACCATCTGTGATATGTTTCCCGCTTCGCAATCTCCTAAAATTTTATAATCTACTGTCTGAGTCCAAGTAGGATTTCGTTCTGAGACACATTTAGTAAAATGGGCATAACTTTTGCATACAGTATCCATTTTGATGTTCTTATACTTGTTGAAAAGCTAACGATGAGTTTGATCCAAAAAATGACCTGCTTGTGCTAGTCGGCCTTTAAGACCCTCAAAATCGGCCATCTTTAGTCTCAAATTTACGTCGCAAGTTTTTGGTTAGGATTCGCCTCAACAGCAAAGTTGTAGATCTCATCGAAACATTTCAAATGAGCATATATAAGTCATGTAGAACTTAAATATTTTATCATTTGAGACTAGCTGTTTAAATTGCACCGGTATATACATTTATTGTCTTCGGTAATTACGTATCACATGCGATTTGTGGTTCAAACCGTCTATGATAATTATATATATTCCTGATCGCAAGGCCCGTTGATCCTCTCCAATCCAATTCTAGCCAATAGAAACTCACCAATCCCCACCCCATAGATCGTAGCACCCATTTCCCTAAATATTTTTTACTCCCACCTCTCTCTCCCATATACATACTCACCTATGGCCTCGCTGCTCCCTCACCCTCATCCTCTTCATGGCTGCTAGTGCCACAACTACCGCCTTCCTAAAGTGCAGTGGATTGGTGAGCTCGTTGTCTCGCTCTCACTGCCATCGCCACTTTTTGTTGAGGATGAGATTGTGGTGGATCAGCTCTCAATTTTTTGATGAAATCTCTTCACACCGTTCTCCTCCTCGACCCTGACCCTGGTGGCCCTTACGAAGTAGACAGTACGTAAGTCTACGGGCAGCAAGGCACTGCGGAAGCAGCTATCTACCAAGACAGCGCTCAAGATGGCATCGACGATGACGGGCATCAAATACAGCTTGCGCACTATTTCTTCTATGTTCTTACATGCTATATTTAAGAGTTGAGTTCGTAGAATTAAGAGATATGTTCTTGTCATGTTCTTACTATGTTATATGGATAACCTGATCGTTATCTTGTTATGCTGTAATGGTGGATTTTAATCTTAATGAAAATAGAATATGATATTGTGTTTGCTACTGAATTTGCTTGTTTTCAAATGACATAGCTAGCATTTATTGAGGCTAACCAGAAAACAGAAAAAATTTAGGCATAGAATAAACTAGCACAGATGATTTTGTGGTATAAACCGTCTATAAAAGACTATCACAGATGGCTCGAACCAAAAACCGTTTGTGATACTCACATGTCACAGACGGTTCTATCTACCAACCGTCTGTAACGGGAAACTATCATAGACAGTTATATATACCAACCGTCTATGATACTCGCCCATCACAAACGGTTAGTACCTAGAACCGTTTGTGACGTGTATCACAGACAGTTTTTTGTTCGAGCCGTCTGTGATAGTGTTCTTCACATACAGTTCTAGTTACAAACTATCTATATTGTATTTATCATAAACGGCTTACAAACCGTCTGTGATAACCTTCGATTATCACCGAAGTGTGTGCCTCCCTGTAGTGCTTCTCAGAACACATGTATTAGTGTGTCTTCTTCCTACTGCTGCCCAATACATATCTCTTTTGTTTTCTTGCTTGTTCCCTATTAGCGAGTTCCAACATTCATAGGCTAAAAAAGTAGCTTGTGGAACAGTTCTTCCTTAAACCATGCAAGGAACACTATTACAAAAAGGCATATATTAGATGCCTCATCACAAACGGTTGACCTAAACCGTCTGTGTTAAATGTAATCACAGATGGTTTAGGCAGTGGCGGACCCAGAATTTTATCAAAGGGTATGCCGCACCAAAATTTTCATATGTAATTCGGTAAAACCATTTTCCAATTCGATAAATAATTGCTCGAGAACTCTTTAGGGTAGAACTCAGCTAGTCTGCGTACCTTCTGTGCATCGAAGACTGATCTCTGAGAGATTGCGAATGAAGCCATCGTTCTTGAGCTATATAACAGTGAATTGTAAATCAGAGGCAGGCATTGAGGGAAAGGCCAGCTTACCATCTCTAATGAAGGAACACGCACACTGTTAACATCCTTCTCCTTGTCAAAGCTCTGCAAGGCAATTAAGCAAGATGGGAAAGCATGATCATCCTAGTTAACATTGTAATCTGGCTGGAAAATCTATGTTAATTAATTAAGGAAAACTAAGCAACCTTGTGATACCATGAGTGCAATGGTATGATCCCCAAGTCACCTATCATTCTTGGGCTTGTATCCACACCCAGCTCACTACATGCATCAAGCAATGCAGTCAATTTCTCCAGCGAATCCATCTGGAAGAAATAACTTGAGTAACTGAGAGAGCCCCACCAATATACATAAAAGATTAATGCTGTACTCAAAAAGGAAAACATAAATGTACTGTTATTTTTAGCTAGGATCCAACAATACAACCCTCATTTAATCCGTTCAGTTGTGCCACATGCTTTTTAGCATGGGTAAGTGCTAAGAATTTGCACCAAGCTATTAAATAACTCTTCGAGAAACAACTATCCATTATGTATATGCAATTTCGGTCAGGAAACAACCACCAACATAATCAGTATGTGACTAGGTTCACAACTGAATGCAACTCAATTAGACAAGACTGCTAAAAACCAGTGATCAAAATCAAAACCCCATTGGTAACCTCTGCACTACATCTAAAATTAGAACTTTTAAGCAACTTACAAGGGCAAGCACTGAGCAGGGTAGACCTTTCAATACGCCATTCAACTGCGTTCAGCAGCATAACTACACATAGTTGAATCGGCTCAGAGAGGGCAGACCAAAGACTACAAATACACTGGGATCACTACGCCGACGCATTTCGCCAAACACCTCACCTGCAGGGCAAGGAACGCCCGAGACAAGGAACAGAGGGGGACGGAGGAGAAATCGACTCACGAAGCGGCTGCCCTCGCGGCGCAGCCAGAGGTCGTGGTTCCCGGGCACGTAGAAGATAGCCCCGAACCGCACCCTGAGCACCTCCATGGTGCACGCGAAGTTGTCCTGCGTCTCTGCCACCGTTGAGCCCCTCGTGCGGGTGCGGCAGCCGAACCATCGACTGATCTCTGCGAGGCGAACGAAGCCGTCATTCTTGAGCCCCTCGTGCGGCAGGCGAACCGTCGACTGGGCCCCAGGGTATGCCGTGGCCCACCCGGCATACCCTGTGGGTCCGCCCCTGGGTTTAGATTTAGAGGTCGTCTATGTTGCTGCTAGCGTTAAAAATCATCTATGAAGAAATAATATCACAGACGATTTTTTATTTAAACCGTCTATGATAATGAAGTTATCATAGACAGTTTGTATGAAAAATTATCTATGATATGTTTCCCACCTCATAATTCCCTAAAATTTCATAATCTCCTGCTTGAGTCCGAGTAGGATTTCATTTCGAGACACTTTTTAGTAAAACGAGCATATTTTTTGCATACGGTATCCATTTTCGATGTTCTTGCACTCGTTCAAAAGCTAATGACGAGCCTAATCCAAACAAATGACCAACTTATGCCAATCGCCCTCTAAGACCACCAAAATCTACCATCTTTAGCCTCAAATTTATGTCACAAGTTTTTGTTTCCATTTTTGCCAGAATTTTTTATCTTCCGTTCGGAATTTGGAGTTCACCTCAACTGTAAAGTTGTAGATCTCGTCGAAACCTTTCAAATCACTATATATAAGCCATATAGAACTTTGTTATTTTATCTTTTGAGACTAACTGTTTACATTGCACTGATATATATGTATATATGTTGTCTTTGTGCTCTAATTCACATACGGTTAGTATATAGAACCATCTGTGATACTCGCACATCAAATATGATTCTAACTACCAATTGTCTGTGTTGAGAGAGTATCACATACAGTTTGTATATAGAACTGTATGTGATAAACTGACCGCTGGGCCCGTCGATCCTCCCTAACCCATTCCCAGCCAATAGAAACTCATCAAACCCCACCCTACAGATCGTAGCTCCACCTCTCCCTCTATAAATACTCACCTAAACTCATCCCCTACCTACTGTTGCTCAAAAATCTCTCCAGACTTCATCACCATCCTCTTCCTCGACCCTGACCCGATGGCCCTTACGAAGTAGACACTGATGGCTACCAAGACGGCACTCAAGTTGGCGTCGACGATGCAGGCGTAAAGGACATCCAACTCGCGCGCTGCATCAAGGGCGAGTGGGCCTAGGCATCAGCTCGTCGGCGCGGTTTAGCTTCCATTGTCTGCTAGGATCTCTGCTTCTTCTATATTCTTGCCATGTTTAAAGTTGTGTTCGTAATATTAGGAGATGTATTCTTGCTATGTTCTTGTTGTGTTAGATGGGTAACCTACTTGTTATCTTATTATGTTGTAATGGTTGATTCTAATTATAATGGAAATGGAATGTGTTATTATGTTTGTTGCTTACTGTATTTACTTGTTTTCAAATGGTATAGCTAACATTTTTCAGGCTAGCTAGCCAAAAAATAAAACAAATTTAGGTATAGAATGAACTATCACAGACGGTTTGTGGTATAAACCGTATATGAAGGATTATCACAGAAGGTTCAAACAAAAAACCATCTATGATTCTCGCACATCACAGACGATTCTAGCTACCAACCGTCTGCGATGGACGGGTATCACAGACGGTTCAAACCATCTGTAATGTTTAAGTATCATAGATGATTTTTGATTCGAACCGGTTGTGATAGTATTCTTTACAGATGATTTTAGTACAAACTATCTGTGTTGTATTTATCACAGACATCTCATAAATCGTCTGTGATAATCTTTTATTATTACTAACCCATAAATTTAAACGGTTTAGAAAACCATCTGTGATGGCAGTTTGGAACCATCTATGTGATTCTTTTTGTAGTAGTGGAAGAGAACAGAAAGAACCCATCTTTACAAAAAAAAACAAAGATGGCAAGACATTACTAGATAGATTAGAAGAACAATTAACGCGCGCACACACTATTACTCCACTGATTCTACTGTACAACCACAAGGCTTCTACTAATCTTCCTTCGTTCATTGTAGCACCTCCAAAGCCCATCTTCGCCTTCGTTGTTGCCTTCCCCGCCTCCATGCCCCTTCGGCACCGTCACAACAAGCTGCCCGTTCACGTACCCAGCCACCGCCATCGCCGGATAGCTCGCCTCAGGCAGCCGGGACCTCCACTTGTCAAGCTCCATATCATCATCATCACCATCACCCTCCTCGCTGCCTCCTGCCCCAGCCTGCACCACTACCTTGACAACCCCAGGGTGGATCCTCACAGTGCGCACCCGCACCTCGCCGGCGCCCATGGCGCTCGCCGCAACGAAGTGGAAGGCGTCAGGGCCTTCAAACACCGCGACGTCGGTGTCCGCGGGGAGCGGCAGCTCGAGCACCTTGCTGTACACATGCGGCAGCCGCCGGAGGTCCTTCTTGCCGCTGCAGCCGCCGGTGGGCGACGGATGGATCCTCATCTGCTCGCAAACAAATCAAGAACTCGAAAAGGAAAACTTTTCTTTCTTTCTTGGTGGTATGGACAGGTGAACGCGCGGTGGAGAGGATGGGATTTATAGGGTGCCGAGAGGCTAAAGGCTAATTAAGGAGGTGTCACAACGCTCAGGTTCTTGACGTGTGGGGAAGATAAGCCCGCGAGGGAGATCAGGAGGTGGTGGTGGTGGTGAGAAGAGTCAGACGGAGACTGGAGACGGAGATGGGAGGAGGCGACCGGTGTGGTGCGCGCGTCTGTGGCTGTGGCTGTGCGTTTGTTACTTCTGGTGGGCTGCGCGCGGGACGACGGACCGGCACGTCACGGTGGTGGGCTCCGGTGGCCTTGAAGATAAGGGCGGTGTCGGCGTTTCTCCATCAATCCTAACAAGCAAACACGGGGCTGCTGCGACGGTTTCAGAGGTTTAATCCCCAGGAATTCTGGGCGTCGCGTCGCCATTTTAATTGCGGCTGCTATTAACCACAAACCAGTAAGTCAGGCAAAGATACGGGGATTACTGGGATGAATGGTGGTTGGATGGGAGCTGAGGCTTCCCGTGCTCGAAGAAATGCTCCGTCGTTGATGCAGCAAGCAACTTGTGGTACAGGTAACGTTCGTCCTGCATGGTATGAAAGGTATTCTTCGACCGTCAGATACTGCTCGGCGACTTTGCGGATTAGGCAAGTCACCTGGCCCGTACGTATGGAGGTAATCTAGGTTCTTTTTTACTTTGACGTTTGTTTTTCTTAAGATGTGATTTTGATCGTTGTTTTTTATAACTTTACACTATAATATATTAATAAAATTATAATATCATAAAAAATAATTTTAACATAAATCTAATGATATAGTTTTTGTATAGCCAATCTAGATAGTTTTAAACCTATTGATGATCAAACTTAAAAAATTTGATGGCATGAATTCTCTAAAGTCAAGCAAAAAAATGAACGGAGAGAATAGTATTTTGTGCCAGTTGTGTTGTGTTTTTGACAGCGATAGAATTGTGGATGGGTTTTTCTCGACTGCGATTGATAGTTTCTGGCTACAGCTTATGTCTTTTGGTTTTAGCGTGAGCATTCGTTCAAATAAATCAAATAACAATAAGTCGATAAGTAACTTTAATAAGGCTACTTTAATAATTCGCTTTGAAAAGATAGTAAAAAAATTACTTTGTTTATTCGTAGAAAGCCTTGTACCATGAGAAAAGACTTGTAAGGGTTGTTTTGTCGATTCTAGCTCGAAGGTAATGTTACAAATCGAGCCCTCAATTTCTAATCTTTATTTCTCGCTAATATTGCAATGTCTAAACTGGTTACAAGCATCTTAATTTATATGCCTATAACTCCTAATAACACATGACTAGGACTTCGAATTGGATACTACTTCAACTCGAATTACACCCGAAAACGAACTCAATTACGACTAGGAGTCTAGGACTCTGAGTCAAGATTAAATCTAACAATCTCCCCCTTAATCTTGACTTTCTAACTTCTTTCCATCTTGTTTGAGTTTGGACGGCGACACATCTCAAACGTCCCTGACTCAACTCATCTTCAGAGCACTTCATCTTCGCTGAGCGCTTCGGCAACGAACACTTTCTTCGTCTTCGGCTTTTGGCATTCTGAAGCAAAGTGTCCATAATCATTGCAGTTATAACACCTCACTTTTGTCTTATCAAACCTCCGACCTTTACGGCCTTGGCCATCACCAGTGTTCTTGCCTTCACGCTTCGATGATCAGGCCTCCCACTCGGCTTGAGTCAACAAGAGCTGTCCTTCACCTTGGTTGCTAGTGTCATGGATGCGTTCCTCATACGCCTTAAGGCGACCGATGACCTCCTCCATGGTCATTGTCTTTAGGTCTCCAAATTGCTCTATGACTGAAGCAATCGGGAGGAACTGTGAGGGAATAGCACGAAGGAATTTCTTCACCACATACAACTCTTCCACCTTCTCGCCAAGGGCCCGTATCTTGTTGACGATGACCGTCAACCGGACGGCGAAGTCATTGATCGACTCCGTTTCCTTCATACGCAGCACCTCGAACTCGGTTTTAAGAGTTTGCACCTTTGCTTTCTTCACACGATCTGCGCCAAGATGCATCGCTTTCAAAGCTTCCCACGCGGCTTTGGCCGTCTCCTTTTCGGCCAGTAGAAAGAGCGTCTCTTATGGGATGTCCTGGTAGATGGCCGCCAATGCCATCTAATCTTTGCGCATATCGACGTTGCTGTTCTCGATCGCATCCCAGACACCTTGAGCCTTCATGTACACCTTCATCTTAATTGCCCATGCTGCATAATTGCTCTCCGTGAGCATCGGATAATGCAGCGAGATAGCGGAACTCTCCTTCGCCATCGCACCGGATGATGCCTCGTTGCCGTCGAGACCGCTTCCCGAATCACGCGACATAATCTTGGGCACGGATCAAAAAATACTCCGGCTACTTTGAAGGATCTTGGACGGAGAGAAACGGAAGGAAAAAATTACTGTTTTCCTTTTTCTCTTTTCCTTGAATTTTGCTCTTGCTCTTGTTTGGACCTGCTTTTGCTGCTCTTGCTGCTCTATTGCCGTGGCTCTGAAGTCCTTTTATTTTGGGCTGCTGTCAGCTCCAACTCGGACTCGGTCTTCTTTACTCGGAGGTATCCATCTCGGGCTCGCTTCAGCACCGCTCGGTTTTCTTTCCGACGTGGCTCCCCCGTCTCCCCTGCGAGTCTTTTTATTCCCTCCGAGCCCATCGACCGCGGCGCCCAGCTTTCTGGCCCACTCGACCCTTCCGTGCGGTTCGCTCCCCGCTGAAGCCCACTGCCAGCGCGCGCCGTATGCCGCCTTCTCCTCCGAATCGCCCCTGCGCCTCTTGGTCTTCCGCGACTTGGCGGCGTCTCCGCGTGACTTCCACCCGCATGCGGTGTGTCGGCGGCCTCCACGGGTGTCGCGCCCGCAGCTTCCCTTCTCGCTCGTCCCCTCGCCCGCGCCTGTTTCTCTCCGTCGGCCTCCAGGCGCTAGTGCTCCTCCCCCACTGCCGCCGGCTCCGCGGACTTCGCCTCCTACCGCACCTCGCAGCAGCCGCCCTCCTCACCTCGGGAAATGGCGGAGGCCACCGGATCTGGCGGCCTTCAACTTCTCCGGTGTCGGCGAGCTTGGCAGATCCGGTTGGAGTACGTCCGCGTGGGGAAGGTCCTTGGCGCCGGCGACCCGCGCCTCCCTCGCGACTCCACGCCTCCCGCGCTCGGGCTTCTGGATCGCCGCGCTCGTCGGCTGGGCCTGGCGGCCTAGGTGGGCTGCAGCCGTCGTCGGCGACTCGGAGCAAGCGGCGACGGAGCCTCCTGCTTCGCCGCCTCCTCTGCACGCCACGGCCATCACCGAGGACTCCTCCGTCGCCTGGTCGAGGGAAAGGACGGCGAGCCGCCGTGGATCCATGTGATGGAGCGGACGTTGCCGACCATGAAGTGCCAAGCATGACGAGGGGCGGCCGGATCCGAGCGGGTCTACCCACGGAGGAGCTCTGTAGCGGCAGCGATGTCGGCGAGACTCATCTGCAACTGCAGCGGTGGCCGCCCTGTGCTACTCCCTGTGCTAGGCGTAGAGGATGCTCCTCCCGCGGGCGGCGTCGGCCGAGAGCAGCGGTGGCCGCCCCCAGGAGCGGAGATTGCTCCTCCCGGGGGCAACGGCAAGAAGAACTCAAGGTTTTCTCTCGATCTCTCAAGCTCTAATCTCCTAGCTCTGATACCAATTATTACAAATCTAGCCCTCAATTTCTAATCTTTATTTCTCGCTAATATTGCAATGCCTAAACTGGTTACAAGCATCTCAATTTATATGCCTATAACTCCTAATAACACACGACTAGGATCTCGAATTGGATACTACTTCAACTCGAATTACACCTGAAAATGAACTCAATTACGACTAGGACTCTGAGTCAAGATTAAATCTAACAGGTAATTTCTCTGGCATGGATTGTTCAACCGTGGCGTTCGGATCTGTACCAGTGAGAACCGATGAACATACAGCAGAGCTTATCTAAACTGCCGTACTGCAGGGTTTGGTTGCCGTGTCAGCTCACACTATTTTTCCGGTTATCTAGTCCGGATATGCCTTCGAACGAGTGCTGGCTGTGGTCTTTTCTGCAGTGACAACTGATGAGCTAGAGCAAGTTTTTTTTTTCTGGTGTTATAATAAGACGGCTGTGTGTGACTGCGTGCATCATGGGCTCATATTAGTGCCTCGCCATGTTCTCGCGCGCCGTTGCGGCTGTCATCTGGAAGGACTGTGCTGCTCATGTGCTTGTCGTCTTTTACTTGGTCGATACAGTGGGGCTACCATATTGTGTATCCAACGTCAAATTACATTACCAAATAACATGGTCCCCTTTCCGTTTGCTTTTCTGGTGTTTCGTTTTTGGTTGAGGGTCTGTTCTTTTTAACTGTGACTTTTGGCTTTTGATTATGACTTATGACTTTTGGGCTGTTTGTATGAGAGTTTACAGAGTAATAGAAACTCACGTGCGGCTTTTGTCAATATAAATGAAGTCAGTAAAGCATGTATTATAATTAACTATTAGACTCTATCTTAAAAAAATACTCCGTTTAAAAGTTAGTTACTGTAGAAAAATCAAAAAGTAGCTTTTAAAAGCTGAAAAGAACAGAGTCTAATACTCCAGATTTTACCATAATGTGAACCACTCTAGCATGCGAACCGCATCGCATCTTGTGCACGTAGTATCACCCAGTCAGAGCATCTCCAATGGTTGAGCCAACTAACTAGCTCATAGTTTGCCACCTCAGATAAGAGATAGCACATTAAAAGCCAGCTTCCCTGTACACTATCTCTTAAGTTGGCTTATGGTGATAAAGGCTGGCTCATCCGTTCTCGATTTTTGAGCGAGACTAGCTCAAGATCCGACGCTAGTTGGTTTGGTTTTCACGTTTCTCTTTCTTTCACGTAGGACTATTGCTGATGTGTACTGTTATGAGCTAGCTGACTTGTCACTGTTAGAGATGCTCTCAGGCACCTCAACGTGCCATGCATGTACACATGAGATTGCGTGCGTTCCTCTCCTTCGCCTGAGGAAAACCAAGGACGAATGTATGCTGTGTTGGCCCGGGACCCTTGCTTTGTTGACATGCAAGCACCGATCCCAAGTCGTTTTCTTGCGAGCCTTCCCTCCCCTGCTCGGAGCAGAAAAATCTGCCTGTCCGTCGACATGGACGCAGCCAACCGAGCCTGACATGTCACACGCAGGCTATTTCTCCAACAAGATCACATACCGACATACGCGTTGATGTGTCATCACTGATCAGAGAATTGCAGTGGCAATTCGCCTCTTCGATCGGATGTGTTTCCCACTACTGTTTCCGATAGC
Source organism: Dendrocalamus sinicus (assembly GCA_036346575.1). Classification (NCBI taxonomy): domain Eukaryota; kingdom Viridiplantae; phylum Streptophyta; class Magnoliopsida; order Poales; family Poaceae; genus Dendrocalamus; species Dendrocalamus sinicus. The sequence continues at coordinate 49,889,127 of CM070648.1, read as the reverse complement.
TCCGCCGTGATAGCTTCGCCTGAACTACCGCCCCGATCCCATTAGAACCTCAGATATCCACGGTTAATCAGAGCATCCAAATTGGCGAGTGGAAAGATCTCAGGAAGACGGGGGAATGGAAACTCACACCAAACTGTCTGTCTGTTCTTAAAAGAGTTACCACTCGCAAATCATGGCATACTGACATCTGCACTTGCCATGAGCCATCCGATCAAAATGACTGCTCTTCTTTCACGTGCCATCGATCCGACAATTTAGGTGGTACTCAGTTTGACGTTGTTTATGGCTTTTTTTTTATTGTAGGTGGTTTATTTTTCACTGTAATTGATGGTGACTTATTTAGTATAATTAAATTTAAAATTTAAAAAATAAAAAACAGATTAGCTCATTACGAAATAAAGAAATAGTGAATTAAAAGTCAGAAACTGAAACAAGCGAGACCTAAGACTGTGAGTTGGCGTTCTTTTGCTCTACTACTTTCCTCCCTTAATATGCCCCCTCTTCTTACAAGTACATATTGTTTTGAACATTGATACGATCATCAAAATACGACCTTGATCACTAATTTATATTATAATATATTTATAAAGCCCAATAAAATTACAATATTATGAAAGTAATTTTCGCGACAAATCTAGACATATGATTTTTTATATCCAATCCAGGCTCTGTATAAAACGGCTTTTGCCTGTGTCTTTTGGCTGCAACTATTGACTTTTGGCTAAAATAGGCACTGTAGTTGTTGTTAGCTTTTGGCTGAAGCATTTAATTAAAGGAAAATGAAGAAAAAAGAGGGGGAAATAAAAAAATATTATATCTCCACGAACAATACAAAGGAAAAGGGGAAAAAAGTCCCGTTAAGAAGCCAACACGTTTAAAACAGTTTTCGACTTCTAAATGTTAGAAACCAGAAGCTAAAAGAAATTTTGAACAAGGTCTAAATATTTAAAAAGATATCAATAATCAAAGTTTTGAAAGTTTGATTGCACATATTCCAAAACAACATATATTTGTGATTGGAGGGAGTAAGCCATTGTTATCAGGAAGTAACGTCTCACAATATAAGTCCATTATAGGAGTCAAAATGTAGTTATTGCAATATTTTTATACTATACCCCTGCTTTAAAACAGGAAAATGGTTGAGGGCCAGTCTGGAACGTAGGAATTTTATACCGATTTTGTAGAAATTTCACTAGAAAATAGTTTAATTCGAATCAGTAAAAATTCCCACGTTCCAAACATGGCTTGAGTAATTGTTGTATGATATTTAATAGAAGCATACATAGTCCAATGACATTAATTTTTTTTCTTAAATTTAGTGTTTCGTTGGTATGTATGTATGTATGTATGTATGTATGTATGTATGTATGTATGTATGTATGTACGTATGTATGTATGTATGTATGTGTGTGTGTGTGTATGTATGTATGTATGTATGTATGTATGTATGTATGTATGTATGTATGTATGTATGTATGTATGTATGTATGTATGTATGATGCGTTGGACTTATAACCAGTGAGCAACGAGCAACAATTAGGGCATTTCTAGTGACGACACTATGTAGCAATGTCTATGGATTACCACTCATAGACTAGACACCACTCTTCAATGCATTGTGTCTATCATCTGAACCCACCTAATCAATATTGCAATTTTATATTTACTAGTAAGGTGTTTGTGCGTCACAATGGAGTCTAAAGAGGGTGATACATATCACCAAAGGTGATCCTAAACCGTACAATGAATATCAATTTTATCTTACATATATAAAATTCTGCACACTTAAGTAGCAATGTCTGCAATCTAAGGGATAAAATTTTCAAAATATAAAATTATATGTTATGAATCTCTCCCAAATATAACTAAAGTTATTTTTTCTAGCACGTCTGAAGCAGTTGTAGTAGGCATCACACATGGCTATGATCTTCTAAAGAGCAAACTGCAAATGAGCGACATCTTTGTTAATTATATTCAGTTGAGCACACTTGGTTGCAATTTAATTGAGCCATTGCAGGAGAATTACCTTGAGATAATTTTAGTGCATTATGATGATGCTTTAGTACATGCTTTCTCATGTATGTATTTTTTTTGAGGTTGCATTGCAACAAGGATGCATGGGATAAAAATGATCTGTATTACTATTTAGCTTATATTTAACTTATTTAGCTTTTCTGGTGTTGTAGATATTAAAAACAATTTTACTTCTACAGGTAAATGTTAGTGATAGGACAAAAATAGTGCGCTTCTCTCACTGCTACAAAAGGGGAGTTGATCGTGTTTTTGTTGACCATCCTATTTTTCTCAAGAAAGGTATGTTATATTGTTAGTACATGTATGTTGATACTCTGCATTTAGCTATTTTTGTCATTAACCCTTCTTGCAGTCTATCTGTGGAGAACATAAATGTGCCAGTGCTACTGCTCCCCTACTATTGTATTGTTATGCTCAAGCTAATTATTGGTTGTCATTTCATTTTTCTTAAGAAAATTGCTTTGTTTATGCTCTTGTATGTTTGGTAACTATGGTAGTAGATCTGAAAAATTATGTCTTCATTAACCAAAATGTTGTTCAACAACTTTAACAATTTACTGGCAGCTCCAGAAAAGTATAACACTCTGATTGGAATATGTAAATTAAAAAATCCTTTCAATATTTTGCTATGACCAAAAGGCTATTCAACAACTGACCACTATTCACTTATACATACTGCTATTTTTTCCCCACATCAGTTTGTAACTACACATTCAACAATTTTCATATTTGACTGGCAGGTCTAGGAAAGTATATCACTCTGATTTGAATGTAAAGAAAAAACTCTTGTCATTACTTTCCTATCACAAAAGGGCTCTTCAACAGTTAAAATTTGATGCTACTACATCACTAACATACACATGTATGTCAGTGTCAGTAATTGGTTTATTTCTTATTGTCATATCTACCAAATACTAGTATTGTAATATTGCAATACCACTTCTCACTTATGTTTGTCTATCTACATTATTCAAATTCTTATTGAAATTTGTAAGCCTCATAGTATAGTATTGTTTGTATCATGATATACAAACAAGCTCAAACAAATATGCAACATGTTATGTGATGATGAGAAAACCAAAAAACATATGTAACATTTGCCAACACAACAAATAAGATTGTGCAAAAGCTAGAAATCAAGCATGGTAAGAAAACCAAAACACAGTGAGAAAATTAGAGTAGGAGCAAAATATTTACCTTGACCTCGATTGTTATGGCGTCAACCCCCACAATGGCTAAGATTAGAGCATTGTCATTCTCAAGTGCGTCGACGTTGTCCTCGAGTGTGTCAATGGTGATGTGGGGCATAGGGAAGGCCCCCCTCACCGTCGGCCTCGATTGCTGTGATGGCGGCAGCCCCCACAATGGCTCAGATCGGAGTGTCATCGTTTGTGAGTGTGTCGGTGTCTTGGTCGAAGAGGCGTCGTCCTCAAGTGCGTCGGCCACAATGTTGGGTGTGGGGAAGGGTCCCCTCACCATTGGTCTCGATTGTGGCAACAGTGGCGTGAGTTGAGGTGGCGGCTCCCAAAATCTGGATCTCAGCCCCGGTCGGAGCGGCAACATCCTTGAGTGTGGTGGCGGCCATTGCGACGCGAGGTGTAGGGAAGGAGGAAGGTGGGGAAGTGCGCCCTCAATGGCAGCCTCGATTTTGGCAGCGTCGGCGTGAGGCGAGGACGCGACGTGAGTCATGAGATGGGCAGCGGAGTGAGGGGATGCTGTACATGGGCTTGGGTTGCGTGTAGGCTGAGGCTGAGTTGATTGATTGAGTCAGGAGAACCAATTTTACGGTAAACTAGTTGATTGGTTTTTGGGGAGCAGTTTTTTTGAATGTGCTTCATGCTACGTGGAGGGAAGGACGACAGATAAACTCCCCTTTCATATTAGTAAATATTGCCCCTCCCCTCCCAAAGTTCTCTCTTTTGATCTATTCCCTACCTCCCCTCTCCCGTTCCAATGGTCATCGTCTCCCTCCCCGCCTCTACTCCCTTGCACATGGTGACGCCTCTAGACTCCGTGGCCTCCTTCGTAGCTCCGCGCGCTCCCGATCGACCCTCGGATCGCCGGAATCTATGTGGTGATGAGGTCACGAATTAGTAGCACTAGGATGTCCTGGGCGCGAAAGGGGAGCCCTTTTAGGTTCGGTTTGGCTCTTGGGGTCGAGTTATGTCAGGGTGATAAGGTCAATTTGGTCATGGATGTGGTTTGGTGCGCGGGTAGCTTTGATTTGGTTCATTGTTGAGGCTCTTGGGATTTGTTCAATTTGGTTATGGAATCCTCTTGGTATGAAGGTCGTCAATTTTAAGATTATTTTAGAGTAATTGATTACGGATTAGGGGTTCCTCTTCTTGGGTTTCTTGTAGAGGTGGCAATTCCCCCCGTGGGAGGGAGTGATCTTCCCTCGCAAGGGAACGGGGGTCGGGCCCTTGCTATGCTAGTGGGGCAGAGACAGGATTGCCCTCCTCCTACAGGGCCGACGGGGATCCAATAAAAATAAAAATATATTCTTTTGATAATTTACTATAGTTTTTAATATGGGAGATTGTATTCTTTTTTTGTATAGGTGAGACCATGTGGAGGTCACCCTTTGGCTGTGATGAGTAATTGATTTTTGGATTAGAGTTGTGTAGAGGTTGAGTTTGGTTTTTCAGCTTTATGTAGAAGTTGGCTCTCTGTCTGTGAGTACTAATGCTCTTGCCTTTTACGACTTGGTGGTCGGCAGTAGGTTTTATGACTTGGTGGTCGGCAGAGCCTTTTACGACTTGGTGGTCGGCAGAGCCTTTTACGACTTAGTGGTCGGTAAAGGATTTTACAACTTGGTGGTCAGCAACAGGTTTTACAACTTGGTAGTCGGCAGAGGCTTTTACGACGTAGTGGTCAGTAGAGGATTTTACGACTTGATGGTCGGCAGTGCTCTCACGACTAGGTGGTCGGCAGAAGTTCTTACGACTTGGTAGTCAACAAAAGTTCCTAGGACATTGTGGTTGACAGGTGCTATTATGAATTGATGGTCGTAGCTTCTGCTAGTCGATAGTCGTAGCTTTGCCTACATGTGATTAATAGTCGTAAGTCGTAGTGATAAAGTTTTAGCAAAGTCGTAGTTGTGATTGATAGTCACAGCTTCTTCTGGTCGTGATCGGTAGTCGTAAGCTGCGTGATCGATAGCCATAGCCTGTGGTCGATGGTCGTAGCTCTACCTGGTCGTGATCAATAGTCGTAGCAACCCCTGTAGTGGTCATAGCGCTCTACATGTGTGATCAATAGTCGTAGCGACCAGGTTTGGCAAAGTCGTAGCTGCTATGAGTGATGGTCGTAACGACTGCTACATGGTCGTAGCATCTGTTTCATGGTCGTAGCGACATATGTGATGGTCGTAACGCCTTGCTGAGTGGTCGTAAACTGCTAGTAGGACCTCATGGGTTATGAGTACCTCATGTCTTGTGCTTTAGAGTACTTGTAAGTTCTTTTAGACAAGTGGTTTGTTGAGATTGTTCACTTGGATACATTTTGATTATGCAAATTCATGATTCTTGTGTATTGTGCGGTGCTGTGTGATGTTTTGCTCGTTGGTGTTGGTCGTAAGACTTTGGAGTTAGGTCACGGTGAGGCATAGAAGGACCGGGACTAAGCATGGGGAGATGTTGAGGTCCAGAACGGTCAGGGAGACACTGAAGATGACTAAGGCTTGCAAGGTGGTTGCAAGCTAGGACGACAAGGAAGCGGGAAGTTTCAAGGAAGGCGGTAGAGGGGCAATTTGGTAAATTACCCAATACCAAAAAAAGTGGCGATATGTGAAACCGCAAAGTTGGGCTAAGTGGTTTAGATCTTGTATGTGGTGAAAATGTAAAGTGGATCAAGTGTTGATTCACTAACAAGTTGTTGGATGTAAGCTGCTTTGAGAAGCATGCGTGAGAAAATCCGGTGTTAGGTAGGGGTTAACAGGTTATCCCTGGTTAGGAGAGGCTATAAAAGGGAATGGAGGGCTACCCATCCCGATGGCTCTCTGGTCTCTTGTCTTTCTTGCGTGCGTTCTGGATTAGGGTTAGCGTTTTGTGTGGAGCACTTGTGCTCTTGGTCCTCCTGGATGGAGTGGCTGTAGACTCAATCCTCAGAGCATTACATCAATCATTGATCTACTTCTTGAGTATTGTTGTCTGGATGGCTTTGAGTTGATTTAGTTTTGTTCTTCAATTTTCTTGCTTCTTCTCTATTCGTTGATTGTTTCTTTTCTTTTCTGGATCTGAGAGATAGTTCTTGCCTGTTTTGTTGATGATCTTTCTTATCGTGGTTTGGGGAATCTTACTCAAAGCCATCTTGGCTGTTCTATTCCCATGAGTAAGGTCTGATTGTCTTTTTATTCTCTCAGCTTTGGTTTTGAGTGCTTTTGGTGAAATCTCAGAAAGATTTTTATTTCCTTACTAAGTTTTCAATCAAAAAATAGAGTATCATCGTGAAACCTTATTCTTGCTATATACAAAGTCTCATGACCAAATGATTTCTTAATCGAAATTTTTGTCGAGTTTGGATCTCATGGTCGTGCGCTACTCTATTCTGTCTTTACGCTTCCGATTCGGTTATGACCACGTTAAGTTTCAACTCGGACAGAAAAATATTGTAAATATAATAGAAAAATGTTATAAATATGATTAAAAAATATTACAGCTAAACGTTTAAAACTAACGTCCAAATCAGACATGCAAATATTAACATTTCTCATGAAAAACCATTTTGAGAAGTCGAGTTTTCAAACTGACCTAAGCTAGTACTAGTAGGCAGTCACTGGACCAGGTCCAGCCGCGCCTTTTTGCAGTCTCCCCCTCGGAAACTTTACCCGCTCCGTTCCCCCTTTCCCCACCTCCGTGTTCCTCCGCTCCCTCCTTCCTCCTCACGGCTTGTCTCCTCGCCGATCACATCACGCGGCGCCGCTAGAAAAATCTGGGGCGGAGATGAAGAGCCTGTTCAAGAGTAAGATCAAGTGGCAGCACCGATCCAACGAACCCGCGCCGTCGCCGGCGAGCTCCCCGTCGGGGGCCGCGCCGATGCTGTCGGTATCGACGGCCTCCACCCCGTCCCCTTCCGCCGCCGCGACGCCCACGGCGGCGGCTGCTGCCGGTGGGGGAGGCGGAGGGGGTGGCGGTGGAGAAGACTACATGTCCTCGGAGGAGGAGTTCCAGATGCAGCTGGCGATGGCGCTGTCGGCGTCCAACAGCGACTGCGTGGGGGACCTCGACGGGGAGCAGATCAGGAAGGCCAAGCTGATAAGCCTGGGCAGGGGCGACGCCGGTCGGGATGAGGGTCACACCGCGGAGTCCCTCTCCCGGCGCTACTGGGTGAGGCTCGAGACCAACGGATTCGATTCGAGCTGGATATATGCTAAGCCGCACAGTTCCGTGTCGCTTGTGAGATTTTAGGTTGCAATCGCTTCCCGCTACTGTATAGAACAGTCAAGACTTAAATGTAGAGCAAGGGTTGCGTTAGTAGTTCACGTTTACCAGCTACCACTTCAATGATGCATGCTACCATTAAGTTTTTCTAGTCATATCACATTTAAATTCACTCGATAGTTTGGGATAGTAGCTTGTGTGGCTCTGTCTAGATTGATGTCAAGCTTCACCTCAATCCACAGAGAGGAAAATCACATATAGAGAAGTGCTACCATTAAGCAGCTGCATGCATGCTAGTGGATGCGAAAGTAGAAAAAATATTTAGAAGGCAATAGAAACGGTCCAGGTTGGAGGTGCTCGTGAAGCACCTATAGGCTTGCTTGATCACACCAAGCTGTTTTTTCCTTACATGGTAATGTTGATGCTGTTAAAATACCTACTGAGCTAACAACTATTCATTGCTAATTCCTATTTATAGAGGGTCTGCCTGGGCAGGCAAATACTGTTTTCCCCCCTTCCCTGAATCCCTGGTGTATCAATTAAGCTCAAATACTAAGCATTCTTATATCTATTCATAAAAGATTATTTGCTGCTGGATGATCTGAATTCGGTCACTGGTTTGAGATAGTAGCTTATGTGTTGTTTGTTGTTAAGCTTCACCTCAGTCAGTGGAGTGGAAAATCATGTATGGAGAAGAGAAAATGCTACTATTTAGCAGCTGCATGCAATTTAGTGGACTGTAAAAGCAGGAGATATTTAGCAGGATGTAGGAATTGGTCAGGTTGAGATGCTTTTCGAACCAACTATATACTTGCTTGGTCACATCAAGCTTTTTTTTTTCTACATGTTGTGTTGATGCTATTCATATACTTAGTGAGCTAGATGCTATTTGTTCTATTTTCTATTTGTAGATATTCGCCTTGGCCGGGCAAGTATCAGTTTTTCTGTCCCCCCTCCCTGATGTGTCAATTAAGCTCAAATAGTTAGTGAACATATTTCTATTTGTAAAGTGTATTTGCTACTGGATTGTCTGACTTCTTATGATTGTGCTCCATTCTGACTTTCAGGATTACAACTTTCTTGATTATCATGAGAAAGTTATTGATGGCTTCTACGACATATTTGGCCCCTCTATGGAATCCTCTAGTCAAGGGAAGATGCCATCACTAGCAGATCTTCAAACAGGCATAGGGGACCTGGGCTTTGAAGTCATTGTAATCAACCGCACCATTGATGCTGCCTTGCAGGAGATGGAGCAAGTGGCACAGTGCATCCTGTTGGACTTCCCTGTTGCAAATATTACAGTTTTAGTGCAAAGAATAGCTGAGCTTGTTACAGATAACATGGGTGGACCTGTGAAAGATGCAAATGACATGCTCGCAAGGTGGTTGGAGAAGAGTACTGAGCTGAGAAACTCACTACATACTAGTTTGTTGCCTATTGGTTGCATAAAGACAGGGCTGTCTCGTCACCGTGCCCTACTTTTCAAGGTCAGCTCTCTCTCTCTCTCTCTCTCTCTCTCTCTCGGTGTGTATGTGCGTGTGCGTGCCGTGCACCTGTTGTCCCCTCAGAAACGTATTGTCCCCTCAGAAACGTAGAACATCTTGCACCTAGTCTGGTAATACCTGGTAGACCTTTGAAAGGGTTGTTTTGTCAATGTTTGACACAGAGACAGGACCCCTATTACTAGTTCATAGTTTGGATGGATATATTAAGCCCACACCAATACCCATCCTGATCTGAACAGCAGAATTTGATGCCAGAATGATGCACTACCATCAAGGAGAACTTGAACCTATGGTACATTTGCTCGTTAACTGAAATTAAGTTTAACTACTATCCTCACTCCATCTCCATCTGTATATCATTGTGAACTTGGAAGTGGGTACACAACAAGTGGTGTACACCCTAGCTGGTGTTTGCGTCCAGCAGTCCAGCTTGACATCACCACTGGCCTCGCATGGACAGAGGTTCCTCGACCCCACATGTGGCTGTGACGGAATAGAGGGGGTAAGAGAAGCAACATCAAAGAGAGAATGAAAATGGTTTTGCTTTTGTTTGGGTTTGAAAAGTTTTGTATTTGAACTCTTTTGGTTATTATGGTGTATGGAATCTAGATTACATCAGTGAAAATTTCTTCCCCATCAAATTTAGGATGTCTTGCTTTGAAAGTTATTGACCTTTTCCCCCTGGTAGAGCACCGAAGGATCACTGTAAAGCATTAATTTTACTTTACCTAAACCACTTCCTTTTTGTTAGACATGTTTACTAATCACTACATGCCAGATGCTTGTCTACATTGGATCTTGTGAAAAATTGACCATCTCACCTTGTCATGGAACTGACAGATGTAATTCTATGGAAGCATATTAACTTCTTAATTTATTCCGTCATTTGAGTGGTTTAGAGTGTGTTTGTACCTCTTCATTGATATAATGGTGTTTTTACATGATTTCCCTATCAGACAGTAGCGAAAAACATATTGATAGTATTCCTTTGTAATTGATGAATCATGGTCCAAGTTACATCTGTATAAAAATGAATTGAAATGAAATCAAATAATGTTCGAGAGTCAAGAGTAAATGCAGAAAACCCCAATATATTGAACATTGCACAACATCTCTTCATTTGCCTAAACATACCTAGAAGCATTCTCAATTTCTCATAGCTCTTGTACCTCTTCGTCAGATTCTTGCTGATAGTGTTGGCATTCCATGCAAACTTGTCAAAGGGAGTAATTATACTGGTGATGATGATGATGCTATTAATATAATAAAGATGGACAAAGAAAGGTATTGATGTATTTGAGCATTGCAGGTTGTTTACAGCATAGTTATTTCTCAGGGAAACATAATCCAAGTACACTATTCATCTGCTACCACTGTTTCCAATATATTTTAATTCATTTGCTGCTCCATGTTTGTTAAGTAGATTTATGTATGAGCAGTGTTTCAATGCTTTTCTCTCTAATAAGAGTATGTATTGCTATATTTTTCTGCAGGGAGTTTTTGGTCGATCTGATGGCAGCTCCTGGTACTCTTATTCCGGCAGATGTCTTAAGTTGGAAGGGCAATTCGTTAAATTCTAACCGAAAACTCGGCCAGAATCAGATGGCTGGGTCATCAAGTACCATTGGTCCTAACCTGGGCACTAATGCATTGCCACTTGAACATAAAGGTGACCAACTGCCTTTGTTTAGCAATGGTACTTGGATATCAGCCAGTCAATCTGGATATGAGAAAGAAGCAGCCACAGCATCTTCACAAACCTCTTCGGGTGGCACATCATCTGTTACTGCTGGAAGTGTTTTTGATGGTTCTTGGACGTTAGTTTCTCATGAGCAATCAGATGAGCCATCAACTTCTGCTGGTACGTCACAGCAGAAAGTTGAACTTCCAGGTGGTGAACATCCACGGAATGGGAATATAAAACTGACTGCAGATCTACAGGAAAATTCGGAGTCCAGAAACCTGTTTGCTGAGCTTAATCCTTTTGGGGGTATTGAGTCGAAGAAAATGTCAGTACCATTCAATGGGCCAGATAATAGAAACAATGAGTTGCAAAGACGTAGAGAGAACGTAGTCCCTAGCACCGGAAGACCACAGCAGCGATTGGTTATGAAAAACTGGTCTCCTTACAATGATGTTTCCAACAACAAGCAGTACAACTATGTGCAGGATTCATTTGCACGTAGAAACGCTGGTGATAATGTTGCATCATCATCTCAGGTGCCATGGTCAGCTGCAAAGAATACTAATCTTAATGTTGGAGTGCGTAATGATACATTATATGTGGCATCAGCTCATAATTATGACAATATGGATGGTTTCTCTGCCATGAAAGTGACTTCTACAGCTGGGATTGGGAAGGTTCCTGACAAAGTTATGCGTGCTGATTCGGACAAAGGTCCTACAAATTCTAGACTGGAGAATCAACCACAATTAGAAAGACATAAATGGGGTAATTCTGCAGAAGGACGAGTTCCAACAAACGCACTTCAGAATCTAGCAAAAGAACGCAAGGAAAACTTCGATGGAAAGCAAGACAATAAGAAGTTACCTCCTGATCCAAAGAAGTCTCCATTTGACAGATTTATGGACGCGTCAATGCCGTCAAGAAATCTGGAATCTATTTCACCATCCTCTGCGAGGTCACACAGGCTTGATACCATGTTCGATGATGTGTCTGAATGTGAAATTCTTTGGGAAGATATTTTGATTGGTGAAAGGATTGGCTTAGGTATTTCTTTGTATACAAGTTTTGATGTATTCTTTACTGCCCTTTGCACTAACAAGTTGACACTCATTTGTTTAGGTAGACATATTTTAAACTTGTCATGCAATATGTCAATTATGTGCTTTTATACAAAGAAATTTGTTGCACTATTATGTGTTTTAATTCATTGCACTATTAGGAGCCAATTTGTTGCATGACTTGCATCTTTGTGTTCTCTGCAAGAAAACAATTGAATGAATCACTACTTCCTTCCAATAGGTTCATATGGAGAGGTGTACCGTGCTGATTGGAATGCAACAGTAAGCAGTTCTTTCCCTTCGTTTGTATCTTGAGTTTTACCATTCTTCCAAGATGTTATATGCACAAAACGGTCTACATAATTCAGACGAGAAACCAAATTATGGAGCATCTTCACTTTTTCCTTCTTATTGGATAACTTGGTTCTATCAAGGCAGTGAAGTTTTTGTTTATTTGCAGGAAGTTGCTGTCAAGAAATTCTTGGATCAAGATTTCTATGGTGATGCTTTGGATGAATTCCGAAGTGAAGTAGGTGAAAGTATATGTTTTTCTATCTTAGAGCTGTTTGTCATTTCGGCTTCAGCTTCTGGCTTCTGGCTTATTTTGCACTATTCATAAATTTCGTCTTTTTCTGAACTTTTGGCTTTTTTTTTTGAGCTTTTTTGTCGGTTCTTTTTTTTCTCGTATTTGTTTGCATTAAACGTGATGGGCTAATATATTTTTTCAATTTTTTAAATTTAATTATGCTAAATAAGCCTCTGTCAGCTACAATGTTTTTTCAGCCAGCTACAGTGCATTTCAGCTATAAGCCACTCAAAAAAAGCCATATTGAGCAAAGCCTTAGTACCATTTATTTTTCATATTTAGTTCATTGCTGCTGCAATGTTTGATGATTGCATGTGTTTTCTTTTACAAGGTGCAGATAATGCGTCGATTGCATCACCCAAATATTGTTCTCTTTATGGGTGCTGTTACACGCCCTCCAAACTTATCTATTGTATCTGAGTATCTTCCAAGGTATAACAATTTTGTATATTTTTTTTACTGCATAGCTAGGTGATAATCTTGTGGTGTTTGTGAATGAAGTTACAAGTATTCTTGTCCAGAGTCCAAACAACACGGAAGAAATTCAAGCTGGCAGACCTACATAGAAAGTTCATTTAACAACTTAGCTTAAAATGGAACGTAATACTGAAGGTTTTACATGCTACTTAATAGGAAAAATACTCCTGTTCATCAGTTTCACATAAAATTTAAGGATTTATCTACGTATTATTTGGAGATGGCGTGTATCTATCGTAGCTCCAATATAATTTCATATAACTCATGTTCCAGTCTTAAGCAAGTCTATAATGGATGTTGTTCATGTTTGATGGTTCACACTTCACTGCTATGTCCTTGCTCAGGGGAAGCTTATATAAGATCCTTCACCGTCCTAAATGCCAACTTGATGAGAAGCGGAGGATTAAGATGGCCCTTGATGTGGTAATGATGGATCTTGTATATTTTCTTGTCATTTTTGTTTATTTGCCCCTGCTTATGCAGATGACTGCTTTCTCTTAAGGCCAAAGGCATGAATTGCCTACACACTAGTGTACCAACAATTGTTCACCGGGATCTTAAATCACCAAACTTGCTGGTTGACGATAATTGGAATGTAAAGGTGTGTGCTCCTTTTGCCCTTTTAACAATTAAAATCTGACAGCTAGTAATCATATTAATGTGTGTGTTGAGTCTATTGGCTCACCAATGATATAAAACAGGTTTGTGATTTTGGACTTTCACGCTTGAAGCACAGTACATTTTTATCATCCAAATCCACTGCTGGAACTGTAAGTAACTAGCACCTGGACTATAACAGGATGATTTTTACTTTCTATAATTATCATTGAAGCATTTACTGGTTCTATTTTTGAATTGAAATATACCTTTTTGGCATCCCACTAGCCCGAGTGGATGGCACCTGAGGTCTTGCGGAATGAACAATCAAATGAAAAGTGAGTTATTTTCTTGATGTTTCTCATTTTAACTGTTAGTTCCATTTACTTGTTCATTCTGGGTATTCTATGTTAAGTTGCTCAGCAATTACCCTGGATTGGATGTTTATCTTCCCATTGGAGTGCTTGTGTTTCAATTTTCATGCTTGAACTTTTGACTCCTTGGAAGCTGGGATGGGATATAATGCTTTTAATTTTCATGTCATGAGATCCTGCATCTTTTTAGTTGACAATTGGACATGTAATGCTGATTTAATAATTGATGATCAGTTTATAAAAAAATTGATGATCTATCAACTGTGATAAAATATGTTGAGATATGCCTAGGCTTGCAAATCACTCCTTAGATTGGTTTGACAATTCACCGCACTGGAAATGTGGAAATACCTGAAGTTATCGTGTAGAAATTAGAAATGTAAGGAACTACAGATCAATTAACTTATCTTCCCCAAGAAATAGGAAAAGTTTGACAAATTCTTTTTAAAGGACCTGTGTATAACTCTTTATTGGGACGGAAATATGATCTCCCTCCCGAACCCTTCAGCTTTTTTGTTCTTTTCCCCTTTTTTTATTGGTGTGACATCTGAATTAGCCTCACTCAACCATTACCTGAAATTTGTGCAGGTGCGATGTTTACAGCTTTGGCGTCATCTTGTGGGAACTAGCAACACTTAGAATGCCATGGAGTGGGATGAATCCGATGCAAGTCGTGGGAGCAGTTGGCTTCCAGGACCGACGGCTTGATATTCCCAAGGAAGTTGATCCTCTAGTTGCAAGGATTATATGGGAATGCTGGCAGAAGTGAGTTTCTAAGTGTTCGAAAATAAACTTGTCTTATGTTGCATCGAAAGAGTACTCCCAAGTCATCCTGTTTGGCCTTAGCAACAAAAAAATTTGATGTTAATGCTAAATACGAGCTAATATGTGGTTTATTAATCTCCAGGGATCCAAATTTGCGCCCTTCATTTGCACAGTTAACAAGCGCTTTGAAGACGGTCCAGAGGCTAGTAACCCCTTCTCATCAGGAGACGCAGAGCCCCCCTGTGCCTCAAGAAATATCGGTGAACTCTTTTACCCCTCGGGTATCCCACTCTCAATTGTGAGAGGAATTGTTGATTGTTGCTGTTACGTTCGTCCAAAAGTCTGCAAATGTGGGCGCATTTGTGTACATTGAGCGCCCCAGATGGTAGGCATCCTGCTGCCGCGACAAAGCCCCCGTGGCATAGTATGTTGTATAGAGTCGTCCATCAAACAGCAACCGGAAGAAGAAATCCAGTTTGTGGCATCTCATTTTTTTCATGTCCGCGTCTATCTTTTCCGTTATGCATCTAACTGGGTGCGAGCCCTCTGGAAAGCAGTGAGAGCTCATGGTGTTAAATTAAGAAGTGAGAGCTCATGGTGCTAAATTAAGAAGCGTCTGTCTGTGTTTACAAGTGGATTAAATTCTGGTTGCCGCACTAAAAAGGTACAATGTGATAAAAAAAAAGCGTGTTGTAACATTGTACAGTTAGAACGCATCATGATAAAAACTCGTTATTTTTGGGGAAGCTGTATGAAACGTATGTGAACATGGCTATCTCAGCTGCTGAAATTGCTTGTGACATCTCTCTCCTGCAAAACTACGTGCATGAAGTTGACATGGAGCATTTTGCTTCCACCAAATGTCACAACCCACACAAAACGAACGTCAGCAATGTCAACTAGTAGCATAACTGCATAAAAGGGTGGGATTTTTTCGGTTGCGGGCTTGCGGTTTATAGTTTTTTTTTATCATAACGCTAATGTTTGTGTAAATAAATCGAATGTCGATAAGTTATTTTAAAAAGGTTGTTATGATAAGTCACTTTAAAACAGTGACAAATAAGTCTTACTGTTTATTTATTTGAGAGAAGTCATAACAAAAAGGATTCGGCCAAAGAACATTTTCCCGAAATGTTCCATTCAATTCTTCTCATCGATGGATCCAAATGTGTTTTTTCGAATACGGTTGATGGCTTTTAATTTTTATATAAATATTTATATAGACGAACTAAATATCGATAGATTATAAAAAAAATCTATCCTCATGAAACAATTCAAAATAACGGCGGTGAAGTCGTCTAGTTAATTTAGGCCCTGTTTGTTTCCATTTAAAATTATTATAATCTAGCTTATAGGTGGGGATTATATAAGCTAGCTTATAATAAGCTGGTGGGGATTATATAAGCTAGCTTATAATAAGCTGGTGGGAAATAAACTGCCAGGTGTTTGGCAGCTTGGATTATCAGAGTTATGGATTGTTATATTCGAATGTTTAAAGACTACAATGCCATGGGAGAGAGAGGCACGGGAGTTGGAGGTTGGATGAATGGCAAAGGTGGGTAATATTCCTAAAGTTTTATGGTCATTAAGATAAAAGGTGGATCTATAAGTTGAAATAATATCCTTTTTTGAGCTTATTAGATTACAATAATCTGGGCTATTAGATTATAATAAGTTACTTTATAATCTAGGCTGTTTATTTTCACTTATAATTTATAAGTTAAATTATAATAATTTTAAGTGAAAATAAACAGGGCCTTAATCGTACCAAGCTACAGGCAGGCTCAGTCGCATCCACTGTAAATACCCCTACTCCGCAGCCCACTCCGTTGCACACAATCCTATCCCAACCGCCGAACCCTGACACGTCACCTCCCACCACGCGTCCTCCGGATCACCGTCCACTCCCACCGACCGTGAGCATCCAACGGCCCAGACCCCATCCCCATAGGAAAAACCCGTGCGGGCCCGCGCAGATGTCCGGGCGCGGCGCACGCACAGAGGATTTTTATTAAGCCCAGTTTTGCGCAGCCCATTCGAGGCCGGCGTCATGTAGTTCTGATCGTTAGAGTGGTCGCCTCCCACAGTCCCACACCCCTAAGCTTCCACCGAATCAACCCTCGCGCTCCCTTCTTCGCGAGGCAGATCTCTCCTAGAGCAGCGATCGGATCCTCCCGGTCGCCTCGCAGATCGATCCGTCACCTCCCTCCGATCCCGCGGGTGTTTTTCTCGGGATTTTCCGCGCCCAGCTTGCCGTGGTCGCTTCGGCGCGACGGATCGGTGAGTGTGGGGTTGGAGTTCGTGAATCGCGAACCGTTTCGAGGTTGTTTTGTTGGGGGGTGGGGGGGGGGTTGTTTGGTCGGCGTTGGTGGTGGTGGGATTTGTCTGGTGTAGGACGGCGAGAAGCGTGGAGGCGGTCTGATTTGAAGGGGTGCCCTCTCTGTGTTCTGTTTGGGTTTAGATCTGTTCATCGGCTGTACATCTGGAAGGTATCTGTCGAGGAACCGTCGCTGACGATCAGTTCGATCGATTCCTTTGCTTAGAACAAATCGAATCAATCACAGAAGACAGAATAATAGATTGAACATGGTATTTTTTTTATCACTTTCAATTGTATGTGTGTATAAATATATCGGTATGGCTCCCTATTTATATGTCCATCCTTCGCTACTATCCATTTCAAAATATGGCCAATCAAGAAACACTGTAACGTGAAAGAAGGTCAGTTTCTTCGGCTGGAAATGACGTTAAAGGCTTAAAGCAACTTTTTTTTCTCGAAAACGCCAAGAGCGTTTCATTCAATTAAGGGAAAAGAACAAAATACAGAGTTTAGATTGTCCAAAAAAGGCAACGAAAACAGGAAGGGGAGATCTGGAAATCCGAAGCCGACTGAGACGAACTACTGGACAAAATAGAACCTAAATTAGTAGCCCTGTCTTTGCCCAATTGAGACATTCATACTTAATCAAGGCAATCAGATTAGCTATTTGGAAGGGCTTGCCTCTGAACCACATATCATTACTCTCTTTTCAAATCATCTAAGGAATAAGTAAAAACAAACTATCCAATTTTTTTCTGAATCCTTCGGTACTGATCTACGGGCATCATTACGGTCTTTCCAAACCATCTAAGGAATAAGCAAAAATAAACTATCCAATCCTTTTCTGAATCCCTTCGGTACTGATCTACGGGCTGTAATACAGCGATCACTCAGGCTGCAGGTGCTGCTGAAGAAGCCGGACGGGAAGCAAAGAAGCCAATGGAAAATTATAAACCAAACCAACTTAGTGGAGATACACTGCTGCAGCTGCAGATGGTCGACCTTTCTGCTTCCTGGTCGCAAGGTAAGCAAACCTCGAACTCTGCATTTTCGTTTACTACCGAGTTTGAAGGACTGGGGTTAGGTCGTTAGTGTGCTGAGATATGATAGTACTATATTTTAACCTTTCTTTTTTAACTCGTATGTTTTTCTTCTTCTCCCATTCTAGTGGACAATGATTTGCTTCAGGAAGCAATATCCGATCAATCACTAGTAAGTAATAACTCAACAAGTATTGGCGTGCGTAGAAGCTAACCTGTGGCCAGATGTCTAGGCGTGCCGATATGCATCTAACTCACTAGGGTTTAAGTCCTAGACCTGGTGCTGATGTTCACCAATTTTAATTTTAAGAGTACACATATATGTATGTTTAGGGGAAAAGTATGTGCCTGTGATCCGTGAGGCATATGGTACCTTCAACACACATGTGTGCCTGAGTGATGTAAATGTGATGTGTGTTAAAGTGTATACATCAGCTTAGTACTCTTTCCAAAAAAAAAAAGCTATTGGCGTGCGTGAAGTTTGTTTGATCTCTTCTGCAGCCCGACGATTTCTGTCAGGACTGAAGCCACTGAATCACACTAAACAGTTGCTTTAATGGAAACCGTCTGAACTCTGAACCACCTGTAGATTTTTCAGGTTGCACTCAATCTGGCCATCATGCAATGCAAAGGAAGTAGCAAATCATTCCATGCTAGATCTCATCAGCGCGTGCGCATGCACTCACAACACAAACAAAAACAAAGTAGTATTACAAATGTCTCTGCAGATTCCAGCAACACATTTCTTGGCCTTTATTCGAAGTCCCTGCCAAGAACAGTGAAAGGGGGGCAAAGGAAGGAGGGGTAGAACACATTTTCCTGCAGTGTGAAGGCTGGTGAAAATGTGACTGGTAGCCTTTTTGTCAGCTCAATTGATCAGACAATGCTCATAAAACAAAACATGACAATGATGGCCTATACATCCTTTTCCATCCATGGAAATGATATGAACAATGCAGGCATTCATGACCTTTTTTCCAGCTTAAAATACCCACAGAGCAGGAAACTGTGCAAAGGACTACTTGTCGTTACTGTCTGAAAACAGGGAAGAGAGAAGGAGAGGGGGGAAAATATTGCCCTACAATGTACAGATAAAAAAAATCTGGTGCACGCTTGCCGTTGTTGTCAGTAGTATCTTTGCTTTGGCCAAAGTCTCCTGGAGTTATGATTGAATGGTCGTACTATCTGCTTAAGAAACGAACCATTTGCTGTGTAAGTGGTCATCTGGGTTCCTTATTCTCTTTGAAGTCAGTAAAATAATTTGAGTCACCATCCCCACTAGTTGCAGTCTGTAACTTTGTTCAGGGTTCAGAGAACACGGTCCTCACCTGCAAGAGAGAGAGAGAGAGAGAAGAATAGGATCCAATGGCTAATTAGACCTCTCCGTCACCACAAATATGTAGATCTTGTAACATGAAATTTATCATACTTGTACCTTGTCTCAATTAGTTAAATCTTGTGAACTATCCAAGAACTTGATGTGTTTCTGATGATTCAAATGTGCAATTCTGGGATTTTACTAAATTCAGTCAGTTCGTAAGTGCATACCAAATCAACTGTATTGATCAATATATATATGAATGCCACTACCAAACTATCAGAGGCTGTAACTGATGTCCAATTAGTCTTTTGCTCTCCAACAATGCAGCCTGTCATTGGAAAATATTATATGACAGAAATACATTTCAACTGAGAAATAAAATCACTCTCCAAACCATACCTTTTCATCACTAGTTATAGCACCGAACATTCAGAGGATGCCGAAGTTCCTGAACCCTTTCAGTAGAAATTTAGGTCGGTGTATCCATATGGATTGATGTCAGTATATCCATATGAGTAGGGCAGCAGTTCTTCGATGTCCAGTTGCGAGCTTGAACAACTCATCTTTTGGATTCGGCTATGATTGATTGATTCTACTTCTGCATTGAAGACGCTGTACACCGGCCTATGATCTGAAAAGCGAGATTCGCCTCGAACATATGACAGTTGACCAAGGCCCCTTCCATACCACAAAATACGATCACACCTACGCAGCAAGATTACTAAATTTAATTTAACTGTACAAAATCCAGCAAAAATCTGGTACTATAGTGTAGACAAAATACCATGCAGGAGTTCTCTTCTTTTCCTTCTGGTTCATGTCATCCCCGGCATACTTGTCAGAATTGTTTGAGTACTTGTATGTTGGCGGGAAGTATATTTTCCCCTCATTCCACCCAACAAATACTCGCCCACCTCTTTGCTCAATCCTCAGCTGAAAGTGTCAAGTTTTCATGTTGATGAGCTCTTACAATGTTACAAATCACTATTAAGGAAAGTATAGAAATTTACAAATCACTATTAAAGAAAGTATAGAAGCACCTCCTAAAAACAATAGCCCTTCTGCCTGTCAAGCTATCAGAAAACTTGTAACGTGATAAAGTAAAAGAACGACAAGACAGAAAGCACTGATTGCCTGTGGCACAAGAATTTTACTGCTTTCTAGGGTTTCAACGCTACACACACATACACAATACGTTCAAGGTGGTTTACGAGCTCTCACCTGATCTTTCTCCAGCAATGCTTTCCAATTGCGCATCTCCACGAGGGCCTTCACCGACCGATAGGAAAGCGCGATTCGGTAATTTAGGTCCCCGAGCCAGATGATTCGACTGCAAGGAAAGGCACAAGAAGGGGCCCAATGTTACACCAAATTCATATGGAACAAGCTTTATGAGTTCATTCTAAGGTTCTTTGCTTACTCATGCTCTAAGATAGTTTCTGGTGAACGCTCATACTGTCCATAAACCATTGGGAACCTGGTCTTTCTGAGGATTTCCAGTACATCTGAATTCCTCCGCATCTCATCACCGTCCTTCTGTCCTGACGTCAGATGGCTGCAGACGAAGCAGAAGCTTGTTTGGTGCAATGACATGCTAATCGAAATTGAACCCTGGAAAACAAATCCTTTACCATTGAATACCTAAGCTAGCAAGACTTCTTGTTTGCGATCAAGTCATATAAGGTAAAGCATTTAAAATCACAATAGCTAGATAACAGCAGGACACTGTGACTTACCTTATTACCAAGGTAGCCCATCAATCCTCTCCCAACACAAGAAACCTTCAGATTTCTGATGTCGTCCCTTATGTCTCTCCGAACCCAAATCATCAGAAACAATCCCACCATTTGCTTGCTTGCAACCAGGCAATATCTGAACATCCAATTGCCACAAAAGATACTCACTAAATCTCATGAAAGAAAATGCTCCAAGAATCGAAACCTTCAGACTTACCTAGTATGACCAGCTGGTCTATGGCTGTCTTCCAGAGATGATGCATTGCCGTATCCGTACGACATTGGTGAATACACCGTACTGGGTGATTCTCCGGTGTTGTTCTCATCATCTGATGATCCACCCCACCGGTAGTTGGTCTCGTAGTCACTAGGCCTACGACCGTAGATTGCTCGGTCACAGACGCTGTAGCGCCTTTCCAGCCTAGGCTGGGGTGCAAGAATGTCACCCTCCATCCTCATACTCCGGCTGAGCCCGGCCTGGAAAGACAGTCGGTGGAAGAAGGATGCATTGTTCTGGCTCGATGACAACCCCTCAAAGTCATCATCAATCTCCACCACCGGGTCAGGTGCTGGAGACGGCGTTCGGAAGCTCCCATTACCACTAGTACCCGGCAAATTGTTCAGCGTCCTTCTAATCAGGGAAACCCACTTCCTTGCCGGGCCATTGTCCTCTGTCCCAAGAACATTCCCGGCATTCAACGGGACGATTTCTTGAAACCTGAACAACACGATATTATCAAAACTCAGTGCTATCAAACTTGCAGTGCTGCGCCATCTGACATGAATTCAGTGATATGATCACATAGAGGAGATGAAACCAGTACCCGAGGACATAGATGTCGGCAGGAGGTGCAGCATGGAGCCAGTCCTCGAGGCTCATGTTATTTGGTGGTGATCGGCCACCTACATTCCATGTAGCAACAAAGATCCTACTTCAAGAACAAGAGGAATTATGCACGGGCCGAATGTGGCAGTGGGAATCACCAGCATTGCAATGCAGCAGCGTACCTATAATCCAATGTCACGGTGGCCTCTGCAGCGTCGAGGTCTATCTTGCCCCGCCTCGAGCGCTCATGGCTTCTCCTTGAGGACCTCTCTGAGTAAACATTTCACGGTACAGCAATACATCGGGAATGCCACAGTCCAGATCAAAAAAACGAAGTGTGCGGTCTTTTGCAGTTTGCTCACCTGTCTTGGTCTTCTTGACTGTGCCCGCCTCCCTCCTGGTGAAGCTGCTGCCCCTCCACTCATCATCACCTCCTCCTGCAATCAAAACAGGGGCCGATCAATCCGGGCAATACGCCGAATAACAATGCATGAATAATTTGGTAAAAAAAACTTGGAAAACTAGAAAGATCAGTGCTTTCCACAACTGGCAAAAAAGAGAAACAAGACAATGAAAGACGAGCAGTAGAAGCAGCAACGAAAACTGATCCCCAAGAGACAGAGAGGGATATGGCGAGCTCACTGTTGGAGCAACAGGGAGCAATCAGGCCCACAAATACAAACACCACTCGCAGAGTCACACACATACTGACATACACACCTCTCCTCCCAATTGCAGCTACATCATCGGCATGGAAGTCATGGGCCTTGCTCCTAATGTTGAACCACTTCCTCACTAAGCTCTTGGACCATGACAGCTACAAGTTGCAAAAAGAACAAGAAAACAACGACATCTAAGCATGAGGAAACAGAACAATTACTTTTAGAATGAAGAGCTCAGGGAGAGACCAAGCATGAGAGAGATACCTTGCTCTTCTTGGTAGTGTTGCTACCATCTCTCATTATTCCTCAGGGGAACACTCATGCAGCACAAGAAACTGTTGATTGCTGCAAAATGGGCAGTTGATGACTTGATGGCAAGTAGGGGCCAAGGAGGAGTAGAGACAATGCGGCCACTGTTTGTTTCTCTATAAACAAAGATTGTGATTTGATGGAAAGGAGGAGGGTTAGAGAGAGAGAGAGAGAGGAGAGGATTGAGGATGCGAACAAATTCTGGATTCTCTTTGGAGGAAAGAGTCTGGAAGCACTAATGTTCTAACTGGCTTCTGAAGCAAAGGCAGAAGAACAAATGTGATGCTAGTATGCTACTACTAGCCCACAGCTTCCTGGAGGACAAGGAGCGTGTGTAGGTGTGTGGGTGCCAAGGGAGCAAGAGTGAGAGAGTAAAGTTGGAGGCAGGGGGACGGAGGGCTCTCTCTCCTTCAAAAACCTGAGTCTTTGGAGGTGAAATTGTGTGAATACCCTATATACCTGTGAGGATGGGAGAGAATAAAGTGCAGAGGAATCTTAGGATGGTCAGTCTCTGCTTTTTGTTGCTCTCGCAAAACCAAGGAGGGTAATAGAAGGGCATGCAATACAGGACCAGCAATACATACACACACAGTACCTCTTGGGGGGGAAAAGTACTGCTGAATTTAAGCATGTGAAGACTTCCCTCAGTTCCATGAGAGATAAAAGGTGTCATGCCGGCATGATTTTAAATACATGAATTTAATCTAAATTTAGATATATATATTTTTAAAAAAAATCAGTTTTAAGGCATATACCTATATATAACAATTCAAATGGAACGCGTATCTTTGAAAAAATATACTCGAATTCAAAGATTTTGAACGAATTTAGATCGCATGCTTTGCTGATTTTTATATAAAATTAGTACATACCTACAATCAAACTATCATAAAAAAGACAATTGCAATTCGAATTTCAATTCAAACTTATTTGAACTAATTAGTAAACTAGTTAAACTAGACATCTAAAAAATTCTAAATTTTTTTTCACACGATACATAAGAAAAATAACTAGTTTAGATCATGATGCCCTGACACCATCGTATTCTAGTTAATTATATATATATATATATATATATATATATGAAAATATCTTTTACTCCCGGGTGTAATTACACCCACCTCTAATATATCACATAAACAAACTTGAAATACTCCTTTATCACTTTAGGTATACTCATATACTAATTATAAGATACTCCAATGTGAACCACACAAAAAATTGCAAGGAAGTCCATAGTTTTTAGCGTATTTTATAAATACCTTTATATACGTACATAAAAAGGAGTATGTCAAAAAAATATGCATACCACCTCTAAAAAATTGTTCATACCACCTATGTGGTCTTAAATACTCGTATACTACACGTACATACTCTCCGTTAAGCGAGATACTACCTATGTTGTGAGATATGACGTAGGGTGTAATTACACCCGGGAGTAGAAAAGAGGCTTCATATATATATATATATATATATATATATATATATATATATATATATATATATATATAGTAAAAATAATGAGTGCTCCTTAGTGCCCGGACACCATAGTCTAAAAATAGGCATGTTCATGTGTGAAAAATTTTAAAATTTTTTGGATGTCAAGTTTAACTAGTTTACTAACTAGTTCAAACAAATTTAAACTAAATTTTGAATTGTAGTTGCCTTTTTCGATGATAGTTTGATTGTAGGTATATGTTGGTTATATATAAATCAGTAAAGTAAGTGATCTAAATTCGTTCAAAATTTTGAATTTGAGTATATTTTTTCAAATTTATACGTTTCATTTGAATTGTTATAGATGAATATATACCCTAAAACTGATATTTTCAAAAAATATACTCAAATTTAGATAGAATTGATGCATTTGAAATCATGGTGTCCGGGCACCATGGTAGCGTTATATATAATTCCCTTTAGACTCCATGAGAGAAAATCTTGGAATTTCAAAAGAGGATGTATTTTTATGAAATTTTGTATCAATGCTCTTTGATATAATAATGTCTTTTATTTTGTGCTTATTTTATTTAGAGTATTCCGGAGGCACACCTCTTTAAAAAGATATTATTTGCAAGTTGCAACATTGCACTACTACTGCACTGCTGGTGTTTCCTTTGATCCCTCCCGCCCATTGGTCACTCATGCAGCAGAGAAAGAAAGGGAGAGCAGTTGGGGCGGAATAATAAAAAGAGATAGTCAGGAGGAGAGGGCGTTCAGAGAGATCTCACTCTTCTCCCTTCCAAGACGTTTCTCTTGTGTTTGTTTTTGGGGGGTGGGGGTATGTTTGGGCAGCCGATACGATGCGGCCCCATTTTGTTTGTTTTTCTTTGTTCCTTTCATGGTCTATTCTGCCTTTTTCCTTTCTTTTGATATGCTTTGGTACTCTCCATGGGAGAGGAGAATGGAGATTGGAGGCTCTAGGAGAGTGTTTCCAATTTCCAAGTGGTGGACTGGTCTTTGCCTCTTTGGCTGCTAGATTTTGTGCTCCTGTACGGCAAGGAGAATGTGAGTTGGAATTCACACCCATTTTTGCCTGGCAAAATACAGTTTCATTCTAGTACTGTTCTTACCTAGCCTCGAAGATTAAAAGCAGCTGTATTACGATATTCTTGGTCACACAATTCTTGCCCTTCTAAGAGCAAGGAGAAGAAAGGCAGGTGCAACTGTTAGCTCAATGCACTAGGCGACATTTAGATGATTCGTCAGATATGACAAGCGCAGATATCAAGAGTTCAGGAGGCTACTTGCAGTGAAGCTGACAGTTTCAGAGATGTTGTTGGAGGGCTCCTTGTGTGTGTGGGTGCTTGGGGCACGCATGCCTTTGGAATGCGATGCTAGAATCTGGATGGAAGTGATTGCACATTGGTTCCTACTTCCTATATTTCGTTGGGGGTGTAGGATTTGTCTGCGCCTTTAGTGTGCATTCTTTTCAACTACATCTTATAACTACGACTGATAGTATTTGACACTAGTGCAAGCACTCATGTGAATGAGTTGAATGTCGATAAATTGATAAACTGCTTTGAACGGGCTAGCCCGATAAACTGCTTTGAAACAATGACGAAGAAGTCGTCCTATTTGTTTGTTCAAGGGACACTATAAGTCGAAAAGAACAGGATATAAGTAATTCTCTCGTCTTTCCTCATCTTCTTTTTTGTTTCTTGGATACTTTTGATGTGTTCGAGAATCACGAACATGGCTTCTTGGTAAAAGAAAAGAAAAGGAAATACAATTAATTTCTTTCTTATTCTTCCTTCCTTTCCTTAGAACCAGAGACTGACTGACTGAATCTGATCGAGGTCAAAAGAAAGGAGCTGAATAAAATACAACCTCTAGATGTAAACCACCACACCTAATGCTAAATGTTTGCCCTTTTCCCCTCTTTTTGTAAAAATGCTAACACTATAGACTATAGCGTTATGGCAACTTTTTATTTTTATTTGGTAGGACTGTCTATGCTCATGGTACTTGTCAAGAAGATAACACTGAAACCAACTTTCTGGGTAACAAGTCAGCTGCAGCCTACTTACCAAAGGACGCAAACGGACGCTGAGGAGATCTCAGCACAGACATGGAAATATGCTGATATCAGCAATAAAACAACCACAGTTTGATTCTTCTGCTGCCATTTTGACCGACCAAGTTTGGTTGCTGCCCCGGAGTTATAGACTGATTCGTCTGGGCCCTTTCTTCGCCCACTGCCAAAACAGTCGTCAGACAGTTCTCATGCAGTAAAAATGAATGTTTTTTCTTCTGTTGAGATGTAAAAGGAATGTAGTTACCATCGCACTGAATTCTCTTACAAAAATAAAAGCATTAAGGACAATGCAAGATCCACTTAGTCCCTATTCAAAAGTACTATGGCTTTTAGTTAATTTCGAGAGAGATTAAGAGAGTAAAAAATACTTATATTGAAAAACCACTCTGTTCAAAACGGCTCCTATAGATATTCCTAGTCTCCTACAAACGACCTATAGAAATCACCTTAAGAAATAACTTTATTCAAAATCCAGCTTCTAAAATCAAAAGGCAGAATTGTTTGGAACTGGATCTAAATTGGACGAAGCACCATATACGTACGAACAGACATTTTATGGCTTGGTGACTGACAAATGGGCCTGGCACCTGGTGTGGAACAGTCAGTTTGTAGGAATTCCATAATTTTCTTCATAACCATGGTATATCCATAATTAACACTCCAAGAATATGCTGGATTTTTTTATGTGCATAATCTGTACGAAGCCCAACATGAAAAATCAATCAGGAATAAGATTACAAAATGATGGCAAGAGCTAGGTTTAGGGAAGAGAATTCAAAATCCTCGTGCCAATCACGTGGCGTCGATTTCCAATGATCATTTGCTCAGATGCCAGGAGCGCATGTACCATTTTTGCCAGAACTGGCCAATCCGTCTGAACTCTGTGGCCAGCCAATAATTAACAATTGGCATCATAATCCCGGAACCAAGAGATTACGACCGGGGTTATCTCCGTCAAAAGTCGTGCAAAGCCCCATCCTTTTCTGCTTAGTTTATCCCAGAATTCCCACGGATGCATGGCAGCTAAGAGAAAGTAGCCCTGAATAGGAGCAGATTTGTTATTGATCTCTGTTCCAAGTTCATGCTGATCATGACTTAAAATATCATGCAACCAATACAGATTCTTACTGCCCCAGTCATGGCCAAGCTAGCTACTTTTGTCTTCAACAAAAGTACACACACTAGATTCATGCGTACAATGTATATATAGTATATATAGTGGAGTAGTGTATACCAATGCTGCATATATGATGATTCTACAAGCCGTGTATTGCATACTGAACTCATGGGACCCACTGTCATAGAAGAGATTGCACGAGCGGGTGAGAAAGATGGTTAGTTTCTAAATGACCACTAATGATAATAACACTGGCTCCGATCTTGGATTAGCTTGGTGCCTAGGTTGATTAATCAATCAAAAAGTACATCCTTGGCTAGTTGTTGTGCACATCTGCTCCCTTCCCCAAGACAAGGCCAATCTTCTTGAGTTGAGGGCAGACTTGCATTGACCAAGAATAACAACATGGGAAATTTTAATAACCTGCAGGCTGTTTCACTGATAGGTGGACCCACGCGGCAAAACTATAATGTTAAAAAACTTCATAGAGCCTTGTGTTCAGCCTTGAAGCAACACAAGAGGGCACTAATGTTAGTCTACTCAGGAGATTGAAGAGGAATTGAACTTGGAATGATTGGCTGCATAAAATACATCTGTCAAGCTAATGGCAGGGCGAAGCAGGTTTGAGGGTCTTGATTAGCTATAAAGGCCATCTTGGCCATGCATGCTCTTCCCAAATCTCCAAAAATGGGAATCTCTACATCCACGGTTCTTCATCGTTGAGACATCTACATTTGGTTTATGGCTTACTTCAGAAAAAGAGCAACACTTTGTCAAGATTTGTGCTCTCAGCACTCAGCAGCTCTCAGCATTACTACCAGAATAAGATTTTATAGTATTAGTCATATTTTCAAAATAATTCAAAAACCTACTAGGCTGCTACTCGCAGACAATAATCTTACAGTTTGTAACACATGACGATTTTTACCGACCTTCTCACAAATCAAATTAATCTAGTCTTGACTCTGATACTGATAAAGACATCTCTACTACTACTACTATGTCGTCTACCTCTTCAAGTGTTCATGAAGCATTAAAAGGTCCGATGACTAGAGCACGAGTCAAGCTTTTAAATAAATAAGTGAATTTACTTCTTAATGCGCAAGTTAATATTATTGATGAGAGCTTTATACTCAATTTGTGCTGCCCACTTGTTGGGTGTAATTAGATAAGTTTGATTAGAAATCGGGGCCAAACAGAATACATTGCGGCCTTAGGCCCATGTGTGACGCCATATATATGGCGCATGTTCAACTCCAGAGACAGACCACCTTTATACAAAATAATAGATTGAATTAAGATTACTTTGTTCTTGATGACCGATGTCGTCAATGGGAAAAATTGAGAGTTCTTGCTAATCAAGATCGTTCAACCTTTCTATTAGGAATTGAGAGCGCAACAGGGCTTCGCTTAGTTGCCGTGAAGTTCGGCACATGTGTTCTTGTGAATTATAGAGTGTTCGTTCTTGTATTAACAACGGAGGATTACTACGATTCAAGATAGTGCACGTGAATATCTTGATCATACATTGAGAAGATCGGGCGACCCTATATCAGATACCACTTGTTACATTTTGATACCCTTTCTTATACGCAGCAGCCTCCGAATCAGATCGGAGTTTATGAGATACGACATAAGCGTACACGATATCAAGAATGAAGAAGATGAATCTTATAGAGAGAACTAAAATAACAATATTGAAGTAACCACAATGAGAGAGAAGATTTGGCAAAGCTGGACATAAATTCCTTAAGTACAATCTCAAAAGAGTATAAGGATTGTCACTCACTCACTCACAACCTTCTCGAATCTTTTAGGACTCTCAGAACCTTACCCTATATGATAATCTAGTACTAAAGAATATCCTAGCATCTAATCCTCTCGTGCACCTCTACTTTGGATGGATAGACTTAATTGCTTGGTTGTTTGGTTCCTCTCTATGGTCACCCCTATGATTTATATAGTCACTCATTGTTTTTCTCCAATTTAGAGTAGGAATCATAATCCAAATGAAAATAAGAATCCTAATCTTAGTAGAATTCATCTAGAACTCTAGTACATCTTTTTACATTCTAAATAACTAGATATAAGTCACCGTAACCAGCACAGTTGATAGTCAGCTCTTAAATCCCAATTTGTGTGCACAAGTTCTAAAATGCAGTGTTACTAGTAGTAGTCTAGTAGATCACACGTGAGATCACACGTGTAAAGCACAAATGAGGGTACAAGAGAGTATAATAGTGTAGCACCCAAAAAATGACTAATCTACAACTGTTTTTCTCTCTCTTCCGTTATATCACTGCTTATCTAATCCCCCTCATGTCCCTTATCTTTTTCCTTCCGTTATCTCTCTCCATCCTCATCTAACCTCTCCCATATCTCTCTCTCCTCCTCTCACCCGTGTGCCCCGTGCGATTTGTGTAACATCCCAAAATTTTGAAATTTGAAAAGGTGAAGCTTTTGAATTATTTTGCAATATGTTTTATTTGAATTTGGATTTTATGGTGTTTTCCTGATTTTGGTGGAGGTTTCAAAGTTTAAGAACTCATAAAAGACAAAGGCGGATATTAGTAATGCCATAAAAGGAAATGTGCAAATAATGAAAACTCAAGGTTATAAATTCGAATCTGAAAGATGATCCAAATAAGGAGGAGAAATTTGAATTAAAATACAAAATCTCATTTGGAAATAATAATATAAATACCAATAAGGGCAAATGAATAAAATATATATATACACATATAAATTGTGCATGCACAAGGAAGAGCTTAGCAATAGAAAATAAAAATATACAAAATTAAATAAGCTGAAAAATAACAATACATGAAGTTGAAAATATAAAATATACATCCATGTACACAAATAAACAAAAATATAAAAATACATTTAAACAAAAAGGAGGTGCAAATGGCCACCCCCCCAGCCCATAATACCTCTCTCTCCCGCTACGGCCGATGGGCCCCCCTCACCCGCACTCCTCTTCTCCCTCCTCTCGCCTCCTCCCGACATCTCTCTGCTCCCCACCGCGCGTGCTGCCGCGCCAGCCTTCTTCCGCGCGTGGCATCCATGCGCCACCCTCCCCGCCGTCGCCCGGTTTCTTCTCCGCGCGCCACGGTCTCATGGCGGCCATAAGTAGCGCTTCCCCCACGCCATTCTTCCTTCCTTCCCTCCCCTGCCCTTTCTTCCGCTCGGGAACAATGCCGCCATTTCCGCCTCCACGCCGCCTCGGCTGCTCCGACAAGGCCTCGCCATCCCGACCCCGTCACGGTGGGCCGTTGCTCTCCCTATACCTCCCCGCCAAGTTAATTGGGCTCCAGTGCACCGAGCTCGCCGCACGGCCATTTTCCCCAACGCCGGCCGCCACCTCCTCCTTGGGCCGCCTCTTCTCAATTCCGCGCGGTGGGAGCAACTACGCGGTGCTCTGAGCCCCCTCCAAGCGACGGCGAAGCTCCTCGTCGCCGGAGCTCCTCCCTCCACGGTGACCTCCTCGATCCGCCGCCGCCTCACGCCGACGGCCAGCTCCGGAACCTCCCCGGCCCGAACAACCGCACGGTGAGCCCTCCCTTAACTCCCCGATGCTCATGCGCATGCCACCCTCTCCCTCTTTTTCCCGGCCGCGGCGCCCCATCCCACTCCACCGCCGCCGCCCGTGCAGCCGCTGCCGCTTGCCGCCGCTCCGACCGGCGCCACTTCCCGAGCCCTTGCCTCCCAGACCCATTTTGATGGTCCCCCGAATCCCTACGGCCGCCGCTCGCCGCCGGCGAGGCCCCTCCCCGATGGCGCCGTTCTGCTCTATTTTGCCCAAGTCCATGCATCCCCTTAAATTCTTTCTCCCCCTCCCTTAGCCGTGAAACACCCGCTGCCTAGTGGTCACCGGCGCCAGCCCATGCACTCTCTGTGACCGGAGGTCTCGAGTTCGATCCTACCGACATCACCTTTTTCCACTTTGTGTGATTTCAGTTTTTGTACCACATTTTAATTAGCGAAAATTGTGGAAAAATTAGGGACTAATTTAGAGAAGTTAATAAATTTAATTAGGATGTAAAATAAGATGTAATATCTGGTCATTTGTTTTATGAGCAATAACCATAGCTTGAATATTTAATGAGACTCAATTATCAAATAGAGGCATAGTGGGGAGTTTAGCCATAATCTTGTTTAGGTTATGCTTACATGAAATGATGACTTAACAAATGAGGATGGTCTAAAGAAATAAATCCTAAACCGTGGCATACTAGTAAATGTTATAGAATTAACCATGGCATGGTTTAAAACATAACCATCATCTCTATGTCCCAAGCAATTGGAAGAACCCTTTTTGACCATTAGATGATTTGGATATTAAGCCACTAATATTAAGACTAGTTCATATATGCATGATTAATATGGTTTGAGCAATAATCTAAAAGACTAAATACTAGTTAGGGCATTGATCAAGAGGAACAACTTTGGCTAAACATCCAAACTTAGTAAAGATGCTCTTAATCCTAATTAAAACATATGTTCGATATTTAACATGTCATCACCTAATAAATCTCAGTAATGTATCTTATTAAATAATGGAACACTACCGTGTACAAAGATCTCTGCCTAGATAAATGAATCAAATATAGAGCTAAGCCTAGGAATAGTTAAAGTATAAGCAAGCTACTAAATAGTGACATTAATTAAATCTTAACACTAGCTCTAGTACATAATAGTATTGAGCATAATTGTATATATAACAAGTTAGGACCCATATGAGCGGATCCTAATTCAACTTAAATTTAGCCTAGCTATGAATGACAATGCATAAAATATGATAATGGGATTATTAAAGATTTATAGAATAAGTACAGATCTCATCCATCAGTCCATCTTGCCTTTACCATAACCTAAGTATCATAACCTAAGTTGCAAGGAATATATATACCCAAATGGACTCGTGCTTGATACATAGATCTACCATAACTCATGGAACTTCCTTGATAAATATGAAAATAATAAAAGAGGTTATTAATAAAAAGATCGAACCTCGTCTTGTTCCAATCGGCTATGTTTGGCCACTTCTTTTCCAAAGTAAATAATCCTGTAGATACTTCCTCCTTATGATCCCTTATTATCCTAAAATTTTCCCTCACGGTAAATCTATTCAGATAACTCGTTCTCTCACTCAAACCCAGCTCTTCTGTGTTTGCAACACACTAAGCCAAATCATCCTCCTATTCTCAAACCGCAATAATCGCATAATTTAAAGTAAATCGGGCATTTAAAGTATTTGGATTTATTTGGATATTTTGAGTTATTTGCTTTTATTTGTATTCAGTCATTTAGCGTGTAGCTAGATAGTGGAGTCCCGAAGAATCAAAGGATCGGCGTGATCAAGAGCGGCGAGGATAAAGACCAAAAGCCCAAGAGAAAGCTATGAGCGAGCTCAAGATCGCGATAAACCGCGCAAAGTAGTCAATACTTTGATCATGTTGAACCTACGTTTTACGCAAATTACTTTTGTTTAAATTATCAAATTGCATGTCGTTATGTTATATGCAAATACATGTTAATTTAATATTCTAGTTATATCCCATTATGTACTTGGTTAATATTACCCTCCTTTGAAATATTTGAACATGTGAACATTGTCGCCTAGCACAAATTATAATAGTAACCTTTCAAAATAAGTCCGTAATTGTATGCCATGCGTAGTATTGTTTAGGTACTCATGGGCGCGAGAGCGCCAAGCATCACTTTTAATCATGAGAAAAGTTGGTTGGGCGATCATGGTGATAATGACGGTGTATGTTGGATATGGTTATTTTATATTTCCAAAACTCTCAATTTGCTTTAATATCTCGAGCGGATGGTTTGGGGTGGTATGTGGTGCGAAGGAATGCACAAAATTGTGGAGTGTGGTAGAACCGCTCGAGATAATACTAAGGACCGAATCTTGTCATGTCAACCCGTGTAAACAGTACAACCACAAGTCTCAAAATACAACTTGGCTAAGTAAACTTATCGAAATCCCGGACTCATCTCACTGGTAGTGGATTGATGGGGTTATGCTATGGCAAGGGGACCTGAAGGGACACCAGTGGAGGGTGAAGTTTTCCCGCTTTCCTAACGTTGCGGGAAGTAGAAGCCCGAGCTGCGTTAGAGTCTGGGGAAAACATTCCGCGCACAGATGGGACCCATCGCATAATGTGAGATGAAAGAAAGGACTAGATACTTTGAAAAGTCACTGAGATGGTCTGCTCGACCACACGTCTAAGGAATCGTGTGGGGCAACGAGTTGATTGTCTCTTGTGGTGAAAGTGTACAAACTCTGCAGAGTTAAAACTATTCGAATAGCCGTGCCCACGGTCAAGGGTAGACATGGGAACTTAACTAGATATCGTTCTATTTCAAAAACTTTATGGGTGGGAATGGAAAAGTAAAG
This sequence comes from Dendrocalamus sinicus, assembly GCA_036346575.1. NCBI lineage: Eukaryota > Viridiplantae > Streptophyta > Magnoliopsida > Poales > Poaceae > Dendrocalamus > Dendrocalamus sinicus. The sequence goes on along the minus strand of CM070648.1, from coordinate 49,855,379 downwards.
GGCGAAGGACTGTCCTGTTTTGGAATTGTCCTGGGTGTCGTCCCAGTGGTAAGTTAAGCGGCTATAACGCTGAAAGATGCTATATGGTGCGGATGCCATGTAACGGTGGATGGAATCTGGATCGCTATTATTATTGCATTCTCTTGAACATTATGTTTTGTTCAAAGCTGCTAGGTCTCAGGAAATTTTATGTATTGTATTTCAAATAGTGGCATTTCTATTCTTACAAAATTAAAAATGGAAAGGGTAAATAGAGTCGTGAGTAAAGGAAATAGATGTTTGTAGTGTACACATAAAGGTATTGGTGGATTCATGTCGATCTTAAATAGGAAATGATAGTGTGGGTTCTGGGAGGAGTAAATTGGTGAAGTCTAGCTGAATAGATAGGCTAGATAGATGATTTAAATGATTTTTAGAGACTTAGGGATTGCACAAATGAATATTGGATTACGACACTGATAAGTTAATTCTTGGAAGATGTTGACAGTATGGGAAATTAATAGGAGTTGATCAATTACTGGGTGGATGAATTGAATTTCTGAGAAGATTGGAGAATTCATAACAATTAGTGGATTACAATCTTAGTAAATTGAATTTTCGGTGGAAGTATATTTGAGGATTTGCTAGTGACAGATAATGGAAAATGAAACGGATTATGGGTTGGAATCAATGACAGAAAGGATTGAATACGAATGATATCGGTGGATTTGAAAGTAATTATGTTAGAGAATCATTAGAGTTCAGAGGTAAGGGGTTGATGAATAGTAATGACGAGATTGGATTATTAGTAATTTAAAATTTAAAGTATGATCGGTGGATTAAATAAATGATGATACTTGTTGTTTGGAGTTTTAGACAATGATCAATAAATAGAGTGCATGTTCGGTGGATTAAGTCGATTTTGGTAATTGTAGTGGGAGTTAGATAGCAACAATAACACTTTGATTAAATAAGAATAATAATGCTTGCTAAAAGCAATTTTTGGCAAATAAAATAACCCGAGCCTCTCCTTTGTTATGCCATGCATACTATTTATTTGCATTCGTGTATTGGCTCGCGAGCACGGGTCGGAGTGCTCACGCCGCTTTGCGACAAAATACGAATCAGAATCAAATCACCTCGCCTCGGCAACAAGATTGGACAAGTGGCGAGAAGATGAAGATGTCAAGGGCTAGGTCGCGCACCTCCGGTTGGTCGCTGTGGGCATGTCCCGAAGGTCCCATCTGTGCTTCGTTCTTCCGCCGCTGCAATTTATCGATTTCGCCTAATCGCCCATGTGTAAGTCTACTATTATATTTACGCTTCCGCATGATATGTATTTTGATATTCATTTCGTAATCGTGAGCACTATCTACGATCCAGGGAATAGTGCAATGAAATCACAGAGGATTCCGGATGTTAATATCTGGGGCCCTACAATTTGCATGCATGGCCGACGGCGGCACTCGGCCAGCGACGGTGGCGGTTCTTGGCGGCCACCGGCGGCGGCGGCGTGTCGCGGCGCATGCAGCCGCAAGCGTGCGTAGCCATGGCAGCGGCGTGCGGAGCAGCGCTCGGCGGCGGCGTGCGTTCGTGGCTGTGGCACAAATGGCGCCGCCGTGGTGAATCACCGATTGGTCGAACGGCGAATCGCTCGGCCAATCGGTGATTCGCTCGGTTCGCATGCAGCCTTTAAGGGAACGTTTGGGGTAGTTGCACACCTCGGATCATTCCTGCAATGGTTCTGCGGAGCGTGTCAAGGCAAGTACCTCGCGGCCGTAGCCTTCACGTTTCGCATGTCACGTGTTTCCAGAATACCTGTTACCTTGCCATTGATTACCATTATCATATCACTAAAGTTACCTAATAATTGCCATATCGCTAAGTCACCTTGCTAATTACTAAAGTTACCTGGCCATTATCATATCACCAAAATTTCTAGCTAGCATCATATCACTAAAGTTACCTGGTCATTAACATATCACTAATGCTTGTCTGGTTATCATCATATCGTTTATACTTGCCTAGTTTTAGACTCTTAATATTGTATTCTTGCAACGATGTTATAGGCTAACTTGTTCACATGCTTTTAGGTTTATTAGAATGCTCGATTAATAATGTTCTAGAATTCATACCTTAAATGAGTGTTTTAGAATCTATGCTTAAATCGTTAATGGGGGGTAGCATATGAATATGTTTAACTTAGGTTTAAATTATTGATGCTCTTTCGATGTTAAGGTTGCTATGTTTTAGTTTCTAATATTATGTTCCAATAATCGTATGATGTTGTATTTGAACCATGAAGGATGTATGTATTAAACCTGTTAATCTGATTAATAATCACTTATCACATAATAAAACTTGATTGGTTGATAACCTGGTGTGAGCTACAGTATAACACCTCTTAGGGTTTATCACTATATCACTATCATCTTATCATTATTTCACATTGTCTCATATCAGAAACTATATCTTTCCATTTTCAACTCTAGCGCATCTTTTCACTTCTCATAACTTTATTATAGTCTTATCCTTGTCATCTCTTAGTTTTCTTAAATTCATACTATTTTATTTGTCCATGATGCATCGGTTACCTTATTACCTGGTATCACCAATCTTGTCTCTCCGGTCTCATTGAATTAAATCGTTACTCTCGTAACTTTACCTTAATTCAATAACAACTCTCTAATTATATCATGGATAATTCGCTAAATAACGAATTAAGGGTTATCACGCTGGGGCTACCCACATATAGGGGTCATTTCCACCTAATCTGGTAACGTACGGGGGCCGTACATTCTCGTTACACAAGATATTACACCCCGTCTGCGGTTGTACAGTCGAGGATAAGGATGTGCATGGCTATTCTTGTATAACCGGGTATGTGGGATGAGGTCGCCAGCACCCTTGCTATAACTTGCTATAACTTGTCACATAACAACTATCTTTAATACACAGTACTCATAATATCCGTCTTCCATTTATGACAGTATTTTCGATATCAGTTGTTCATTGTTTGTCTTATGTCCATTGCTTACTTGTCATGCTTGCCCTTCATTTCATGTGGTTGCATTACTTGTCTTTACTCACTGTGTTGCGACCGTTGTTGGGTACTTACTGAGATTTCTAAATCTCACGCTTGCTCTTTTCAGTCTCAGGTAAAAGGCCAGTGGAGTGATAGCATCATGCATGGGTGGGAGCACTCGAGTTTTCAGCACCGTGGTTTGCCACTGTTTTGTTATTTCATTCATTCCTTATTTGGTTAGAAGTGGACTGGTCCTGTATTTTAAACATTTATTCCAGTTTCCATTGGTTCTCTATTAAAGTGATAATAAAGTTTTAAACTCTTGGTGATTTCTTTTGTTGTTTTATTTATTCTTCACTTTGGCTATGATATTCCATAGTAGTATTCCATATGGTTATGTGGGGTGTTACAAATAGAATCTACAAAAACAGATAAAGTACAAGCTAGTGGGTCCTTAGAAATTGTAAGCACGGAAACCTGTCTAAACTTGAAACTAAGTACTCCTACTACAAGCTAGTGGGTCCTTAGAAATTGTAAGCACGGAAATCTGTCGAAACTTGAAACTTAAGTACTCCTGCTATTACTCCTTATCTACACTCTACAGTGCACCAAATCGCTGAAACCGAAATGAAGAGATGGGATTATGGGAAGGCGTCCCAGTGTGTCTGTGTGAACTGTGGAGGCAGTCAAAACAGGATCTGCGTTCCATGCTTTGGCCAAAGTGTCTCTGTCTTTAGCTTTTCAGCTTTGCAGCCACCCGCCTCTCTCTCTCTCTCTCTCTCACACACACACACACACACTCTATCTATGTATCTAACGGTAACATTGCATTGCAAACTCAAGGTAGAGCAAGCAACAAGAAAATAAGAGAGCGACATGCTGGAAAAGATCGACGTACTCGTGCGATGATCTTGCACAAAAGTGGGTGGCAAACTGGCAATTCTTCCACAGCTAAGCTAGTTAGATTTCCATCTCTCTCTCTCTCTCTCTCTCTCTCAGGTCTCAACAGAGTCACGCACACACATTCCTCTTCCCCTCGTGTCATTGTCTGAAAGCCTCTAGTTGATAGGGATGTACACGGAGGACAACTCCAAAGCCTCTTTGATGTGAGAATGAGACTAGCTGCTGTTCTTGACGGATCTACCAAGTACTCTCACTCCATCGAAGCATCGAACCCGAGTGTGTGTTGTTAGATTGGAACAGTTGATCATGCGCCACTTTTGCTTCTCTCCCTCTCGCGTCGTCCTCTGTACACACACACTCTCTCTCTCTCTGCTGCCATTCCACCCTTTTGCCCCCACTCCCACGCCTCTCTTTCTCTCCATCGCTGCAGTCTCTGCATCCACCATTTTTGTTGCTGTAAAAAGCTCCCTCCTCCAGCTGGGCCCCAGCCTTGATAAACGCATCAAGTGATCGTCATTGACAAGCGTCGGAATCTGATCTGGCCCACAGTTCGTGGCGACATGAGCATGCCCATCAAGGCCAAAAGGCATAGTACGTATTACGTATCTCCCTTTACAGTACTCTCATCACCTCATTCTAACAAGTAAAAGGGAGTAGGAAATCCTTGCTTTTTCATGCAGTTTCTATGAGATCCGAGGAGATTGCATGCAATAAACAAATTCTCTAAATTTGGAGCTCTATGAAGCCGCCTATGATTGTAATTTGTAATTTTGGTTTCTCATGTGGAATGTTGCCAAATATTTCACAGTTAGTACATAGATCATTAACCATCTTCATTAAGCCCATTAGTCTATACTCCACATCAAAGACAGGAGAGGTCGCCCATCAAGGCAAGAAGAAAGTTGTACCACATAAAAGGCATGAACACAATCAATACAAATTTCCCTAGCGCATTATCAGAAATCAGGTTGCAGCAATGCAATCGTAAGAAGCACGTAAAACAAAAACACACAAGTTGCAAAGTCAGGGCAGAGCAATAAAGTCATATTCGTATTTTCTTCTACTTCTGGTTTTTACGTAGAAAAGCCAAAAACCAGTATAAACAAATGATTTCTCTACTCTTCTCACTACTGCCTCGCTCTGAAGATAAGACAGGAGGTCACATGTGCATCGTGCACTCCACTTCTCTCACTCCTGTCATGCGCACACATCTCTCCCTCACTTTTCTACCGCTCGTCCTCTCCTTCTAAAATGTACTTCTTTCGGTCATTACTATTTATTTTCAGTTAAAAGCCATAAATTTCCTGACCTACAGTGCTCCTGCGCACGTACAGCCGTGCTGAGGGTTGGATGCCTACCATCTTTGAAGCTTCCCAAAAAATGCCAGGCTCAGGCCTGTTCTTTTTGGCTGAAGCTTATGGCTTTTGGCTATGTCTTGTGATTTTTGGACTGTTTGTGCGAGAGATTAAAGAGTAACAGAAACTCACGTGCCGTTGATATTTTGTTTAAAAGATAGTTACTGTAGAAAAATTGAAAAGTAGCTTTTAGAAACTGAAAAGAAACAGGCCGTCTAGCTTCTGCTGCTGCAGCTGCCATGCTCCAGCTTAAAGGCGAAAACCAAACCTGCAACCAGCAATGTATACAAGGACTGGTTACATATGTCGCGCATGATGCAGATGCAGGCCCACATGTACAGTAGCATTGCAACAAACTTCACCGGTTATAGCATGGACAACTGACCAGAAGTCGTGCATCTGAGAAATGCAGCAGACAGCATGCAGACTTGAAGTGAAATGTGTTACAAGATTTGATTTCCAAATGTGCAACAAGGACAGCTAAAAATGGTTTCTCTCCATTCCCATTTTGCAGTAGGAAATGTCCTTCTAACTCTACCAATAAAGTACATGATTGTGAAGATGTTGGATAATCCAAGATTAACATTCAGCATGGCTTCCAGTCGCCGAACCATTGGGCGTCTGGAACCTATCGCCCAATGGATGCTCGATGCGGGACATAATTGCAGTCGTCGAACCGTCAGACGGCTTCTTCCAGTTGCCCAACAGTTAGGCGACTGCAATTCCAGTCGTCCAATCTTTCGGTCACTGGAGGTGCATATAAAATAGCCACGCGGCCGAGCCCCTGAAATGCTGACGCCGCGCGGTGAACAGAAAGCAGAGGGGGAAAGAAAGAAGAGAACATGAGAGGAAAGAAAAAAGAGAGGAGAGGAGAGTAGAGGGAGGAGGAGAGGAGAGGGACATGGTTGTCACGGCGAAGTCGGCGACCACGGCGAGTGAGAGGCTCCTGGACGCCTAGGCAACGCCGCGGCGAGCGCCGTATCCAGCAGTTACATGCATACGGTACGTATATGAAGCCAACGAGTCAGCCGATACTCCTCTCATACCCCCTCGGCCCCTCCGCCTCCTCTCATACGCCGATACCTCTATCGCTCTCTCCCGTCTCTCCCGACCTCTCCGCCTCCTCTCCCCGCCGCCGCTTCCCCCGTCCGCCATATCCTCTCCCCGTCGCCGCCTTTCCCGTCCGCCGCATCCTCTCCCCAGCGCCTTCTCCCCTCGCCTCCTCCCCCACCGCCTCCAGCTCCCCGCGCCCGATCTCCTAACCCTAGCCGCCGTCGCCTCCCGCTCTCTCCCCGACGCCTCCCCTCCCTGACGCCTCCCCCCTGCCGTCGCCTCCCCTCCCCTCGGCGGCGGGAGCAAGCTGGAGAGGGAAGCCGGCGGCGGGAGGGAGGGAGGCGGCGTGGGTGGAGGGAGGCGGCGCGGCCGGAGAGGGGCGGACGGCGTACCTGGGCTGACGGTGAAGCTAGCGTTCAAGCCAAGGCGAGGCGATCCTCCCTGGCGTCTCCTCCCCGGCGCCAGGACGACTTGGCGTCGCCTAGGCGATGCCGTGACAATCATGGAGAGGGAGAGGAAGAAAGAGAGGTTTCGTTAGTTAGGTAAATTTTTTCGTATGTTGTAGTTAATATTTTTTATATGAAGTAGATAGTTTAGTTAGTGTTAGTGTTTGTATAAAATTGTAGCTGTAGAAAAAATAGTACAACTTTGGTATAGAAAATTTAGTCAATGTAGTTATAAAAAATTAACAGCCGTAGAAATCTGCAGTTGTAGAAATTTAGTAAACATAGTTATAGAAAAATAGCATCTATAGCAAATTAGCATCCGTACGAAATTGTAGTTGTAGAAAATGTTGTCAATGTTACGTACAAATTAAGCCTATATAGAAATTTGTAGTTATTAAAAAATCAGTCAATATTTTGTAAAAATTAAATAGTTTGTTTCGTACAAAACAATAATACGTAAAATTTATGATTAATTACAAATGAATGTAATGTCGTTAGTATATTAAAAATTTATGTGTACCATTATAACTGGTATATTGACATTTAAATCAATATGTCATGTTAATTGTGAAAACCGATTAGTAATTATTTACAGTAGGAGAGAGCTTGAGCAGCGAGACGAGCTGCATCAGTGCGCTGTCCTTGATAAACATCATATTTGACATGGTCAAATCCACGAACAAGGCCTGGATAGTTTACCAATTACGACCCCTATCTGAGTGGCAATATCACTTGGTCGTTTGTCAGCAAGACTGTCCCGAAACCAAGTATAGCTCACAGACAGGCCTTTCAGGTATTCATAGATTAATGTGCATCATACCGAACTAGGGATCATGCAATGAACTTCCTATTTACTGAGAGGATACAAAGCTAGGAACTGACAAAACTTCAAGAGAACATTGTTATTTATGGTTTTGGACTACATTTTGCAGTTCATCAAATATGCTTCAATCAATATATGAACTAGATAGCATTTCAAACTACATTTTGCTGGATTTGTCACATTTATAGCTTTAGTTAGCTATAATCCAAACCAAGCCTATCCCATTTTCTTTAAACAAAAGAAAATCATAATGACTCATAAGGTGCTGCTACTTCTCTGAGAAGCAATTTTTATTATGCATTTTCATCCCATTACCCGCAAATATGAATATCAAAACCCTCTGCAGGGAAGCACATAAATTCTAGAATAAATGGCAAAAAGAATAAATATCATACAAGGCATCTCTTGACGCTGAGCATCTGCCCCTTGCACTGAAAGTACACCAGAAATCCTGCTGTTGCTACCAAGAGAGAACAATGAAGGATAGCATATGCTTGAAATAAAACAAAGCAAGAAAAATAAAAGTATCAGTAAAAAAAGGTAAGGAATAAGGGCATCTATTGTGCTGTGATAAAACAACTGTGTCGATCGTATGCCCGTATCACTCATTTCAAATTTGTTTTTGCAAGTGCTAAAAACTATTTTCTCCTGGTATCTTATATATGCAGACAAAAGAAGTGCATTTCCTTGTACCCTAAGGTGTCTAATTTTTTTTTACAAGTGTATATGGACTTCAACAAAAAAAAAATGCATTTTCAAAGTTGATATGTAAAGACGGAAAGAATCACTAAATGATGGCAAGCCCAAAGCCCAATGGTATACATAGCGAATTCAGCAGCACCTGTGGAGGAATCTACACTGTACAATACTATAATACTAACTATGGGCTCATCCCCATGCTACCATATACCGGGTTAAACATTGGGCCTTGCAATCCTTGAACCATGGTAAGTCTGCATGATCATATATTCATATGGGGTATCCTGCATCATCCACAGATTGGTAGGGGTGTAGGGCATGGCTGCTTCTCCTCCAAGGGTACACCTCGATGTGCAGTGGCTTCAGATTGTTATAGGGAATCTTTGCCATATCTAACACAATGTTTGTGTAATAATTCTAAAACATAAGTTATTAAATAACTAGCATATCAAAACTTAATACAAAAGTGCTATTTAAAAAGCCATCTCACAGCCAAACAGAACCTAGGCCTCTAATCATCGGATAGCCAAACCTTCTTTCCTAGCTTTTGCAAGAGCCTTAACTACAGTGCTTGGTGCTTTTGTCCATTCATCCTTTTCTTTATCACCAACAAGGCAACAGCAATTCTCATGACAGTGGGTTTTCCTAACCTCTGTCGCCAATTGAACGTGCCATCCCCAATTCAGTAGGGTTCTTGGATCAGAACCTCAATAGGAATCAATGTGTCACAGCTAGCTCATCAAGTGAGATTTAACACGCGCTTCGCACGCATTTCCTTCATACACAGAGCAGCTCTTATCATCATAATCCTAAGCTTAATCCCCCAAACTCCTCAAAAATAGAAACAAATTGCTTCTACAATAATGATCAGTACACAGCAGATGATTGCTTCAGATTAGCCAGTTACTTTGTTACACATCACTCGTAGCTCATGGAGTTCTATGAACCACTCGTGTGTTAATACCTAGCTCCACACCAACGGAGTAGCATATAAGCCATTGCCTCCATAAACGATTATCATAATAATAATCTCTGAAAACAAACGCACGAGCTGTCGAAATCGATCAATTCCATGAAACAAAATGAGGGGGGGGGGGGGGGAATCAGCAATTGCACCGTGAATGCATCCGCCATCCAGGAACCATCAACTGCCCTCGTTTCGCCTCAAATAACCAACCAGTAAGAAATCTTTTCTATGTATTGTTAAATAGAAACAACAACCTTTGCTGCTCTTGGTCGAGCCCCACGCCGCGTCCCGATCCGCGCTACGACCGCCGCAGCCTCCGCTCCTCGAACAGCGCCACTTGCCGCCGCCGCCGCCGCCGTAAACTCTCGCAACTCCGTTTTCGTTTTTCTTTTTTGTTTTCCTCCCGACGACGACGGCGCAGAGTTTCCGCGGCCAAATTTTGGGCCATGTACAGGTCGATCGGTCCAGGGCAGTGGGCCGTGGTCGATGTCATGGCGACCTTGGGAAAGCCTCGGGCTGTGATGGGCCACAAAATGCAGCCCAAGGCCTAATTGGCCCAACCGTCCAAGAGAGAAGGCCAATTAGGTACACTAGTTGATCTCAAAAAAAGGCTACGCCAGTGTAGGGTAGCCAACCCGAGCGAGACGTGCCGTACCGGCAGTTACACCGACACGCAATGATCTTAGTTTTTATTTATATTTTTTAAGATAGTAATAGATGATAGAGACGTCGACATGAATAATATATACAACTTTAAGCCTAAAAAGTTATATAAAAAATCATTTTTAAAAATTGTTTATTTGTTTTGAGTTACGAAGAAAGTAAGACCCCAAAAAAGAGACCAATGATGCAGCAACGAGTGGAGAAGGGGTGTGGGGATCAGATGCACCCAAGGGCGCACGCCATGTGAGGGAGCACGAGGTGCGCACGTGAGCGAGTACACAGGCTGTCCCTCCCTTTTGCTCTCTCTCCTCTCGATGGCCATGGAGGTTTTGGGCCGCGAATGGTGGTGCCTGTTTTTCTGCAGGTCACATGGAATCCTTCTGGCAGATGGCCATTGATGAATCGTACTTGGTGAATGGCGTGTGACAACATGGCTGTAGACTGTAGCTCAAGTACGTACTGCTGCTACTTGGGATGGCTGTTATATTGTCCTTTTTGTGAGGAGGTTGATGATGGTCTAGCCGGTCCGGTAATAATGTCTCCCAAGACTTCCTGCAAAAGCGACGGAGGTACTACTCACGCTCGTCCTGAAGAGTAAAAGATTACTTAGGTACTGCTCCTTTTTATCATTTTGTAGTTTTGGCCTAGGCTTATGAAACACAAACGTTCGTTGTAAACGCATGTAAGAGCAAGTATAATAAGAGGTTGTTAGTAGGTTGTATGCTGAGGTGAAGGAGATAGAGGAGGAGAGAGAAGAGAGGTGGTCTATAAGTTTACAGCCAGTTGAAGCACAAGAACCAAGAAACTTTGTGAGAGGAAGGGGTGAGTCATACAGCCTTCAGCTGGCTGTAAACTACTATATAAATAGGCTGATAAGTAGGCTATAAATATCCATACAACCAGTTGAAGGCTGTATTATTAGCCTTGCTCAACGACGAAGAGACCGTATGCTGAATAAAACATCTGCAATGTGCAGCGGAGGCAGGGAGGAACAGTACAGAATGGCATGTTTCTGAGCGCCACTCTTGCAAGGCAAGCGTGTCACATGACCACGCTGATCGTCTCATCATTTTTCTTTTCTCGGTTTCTGAGTTAATCACGTGAAGTCAAGTGTGCCATGCCAGAACAACTTGATCGATAAGATCGAAGTAACATGTCTGATGTTTCTGTAGTCTAGAAGCCCCAACCCAAGAAAGAACCCATGCGAGACACAGAGAGGTGAGCATTGGATTTGGAGAACACACAAGCAGAATTGCACAGGCCTAGCCAGAAAAGGAAGAGACATACAGAAACTTCTAAAAGTCACAGAAAACGGTAGACTTGTATGAAGTACGAACTACTACATTTGAGAATTGGGATTGGCAGCGATGGGAAAATAGAAAAAGGAAAACCGAAACAAACATTTAATCTGTGCATTAAACCTGACGACAGTTTTTGTCCTGATTAATATTTTAAGCTTTTGACCCCCCCCCCCCCCCCAATTTATTGCCAATAGAACATCACTGTTACTCAATTTATTTCTTGGTTTAAAAGACCATTTTATTGCCATTGTCAATCACACTGATCAAATAAAAAAACAGCTAATCTTATTTGCTTTGTTGGGTTCCCCGGCTTCCCCTCACCATCTTATGAAACCATCGTATTTCCCTTAACTATTCTCCAATTTGCCCCCAAATACGCCCGTTTTGTTGTCCCCGTCATATTAATTTTAGTCTATGGATGATCAAATCACTAAAGAAAAGATTTTTTTTCTCTCGGCACAATTACTTTGCTGTTTGTACTGTCTCCCTACTTTTCCTGTGTGTTTTTACAGAGAAAGGGGCAATGCGGTGAGATGGGATCTTTGCTTGCATTGCCAGTTTGCCACTCGTCACTGCCGCCTCTGATAGAGTCCACTATGGTACGCCACTGTGCTTCCCTCCCTCCTCCACTCCAAGATCCATGGATCTTTCTCTAACCCTTTTCCTTCTCCTGGTCACAACCAGCTGTTCCTCTTGATCTGTTCTCCGTTTCTTTGATTCGAAGATTCATCTTTTCCGGTACATTCTGATGTTTGTTGGTTGGCCTCTGCCTCCTGGTTGGTGTTCTATTGGTTCGTTGGTTGGTGGGATGAAGAAGAACAATGGGTGGTGACTGGTGAATCATGCGGTTTCTTGCTCTGGCTGGGAGATCATTACTTGGGTTTGTTTCAGTGTTGCTTGCAAAGGAGCCCATTCCTGTGTTCTGCTGTAGCAATGTTCTTTTAAGTTCTTGGTGCGTGTGAAAGTTTCCCCCTTTCTTCAGCATTTCGTGTTTCTACTCCGTTTCTTGCTTCGAATCTCGGTGGCGCGTTATTTTCTTTCCCTGATTTTCGTCCTGTTCCATAGCATTGGCCCTCTTTTTTTACAAAATTTTCCTGAATCTAAAGAAAGGAAAGGGCATAGCTATGTTATTTATTCCTGCGATTGCATTTCTTTCATCTTTTGCATCTTAATTTGCTTATCTCATTCACTGTGTTGACCACTGTTTTTTTTTTTGCCGTAATGCAGTGGAGTTATTAGCCTGTCTTTGTATGCTCTGAAACTGGTTCAGGGTTTCATCCACTCTGCTGCATTTGCTAGGAGATTCATGGATGGGAGGTGAGTATCTACTACTCGCCTTGGCGCATCATTTCGAACTTACCTTTCACTATTACCCCCTTCAATAGATTCATTGATGCCTTCCCTAAAAGAAGAAGATTTGATACATGACATTCGTCTTTTCAACTGCTGATCCATCTATCCTTCTGCACTGTAACATAGGTAAACTGTCTACAAATTGGAGGGTAAATTCCGTGTGCTTTTCGGGCTCCTAGCTCTTCGTTTTGCCCGGAAGCATGATATATTCCACAGCTGCTTGAATGTATACTCTGAAGCACTGGAGGCATCCTGTGCCATCAAGCATTGCTCCTCAATTCTGAGCACTGAAGACGTTGAGACACATCGTGCCATCTGTGGCGGCTTACCTTGCTACTCTGTGCCAATGGCGTCCTTGGTCCGTCACGATTCAAATCCCACACAGTACTCATGGTGGTGGGTTAGCCATATCAGCCCCAAAAACTCCAAATGGCTTCAGGAGAATCTTACTGGTATACATTTTTTTCATACAATTCATTGTTGTTTATGTTAATCTTGTGGATCCAGTGAGGAGAATATGCGTTGTTGAAATGAATATATACAAGCAATGCTATTTTTATTTAGCTTCGCATTAAGCTTTACAATGAGTCACTCAAGGTAGCATGTACATGCAGGCCAGTCCTGTGCATATACAAATTCCGTTCTCTCTTGGCTGGCATCATTGATAGTTCATTACCTGGTTTTGTTGTCATCTGCCTAGTTGGTCTGCCGGAATATTCAGTGATTTCAATAAATTATAGGATCGTACTTTATATGGTTTGGAAAATGTTGTTGTGGGGATAGCCCCCACCGATTTCCATTCGGTCCGCTGGGCCAATAGGCCCCAATAAGGCATAAAAATATATGTACCTTTAGAATAGTATCCCATGGTAGGGGTGTTGTTGTAATAAGACCTTATGACCATGTATATATATACTTCCTTGGATCAACAAGGGAGGGCATAGCTCATTTTCTCATACTCACTTTACTAGTCCCCTTTTTTACCGTTTGGGCCGTAGTTATAACAATTGACGCCATCCGTGGGGAACGATGAGCAAGCTGCGAGCTTGAGAAAAGCAATGGCGCTGAAGGAAGCAACATCAGCAACCAAGCGAAAAAGGAGTATGGCGGCAACGACTGCTGCAGCAAGTGTGCAAAGACGGGTGGTCAAGGCCCGCCGGCCCCATGGCAGTGACACGTCAACGCCGCAGCCGGCGAGCGGTTCGCATCGACGCGGGAGGCTGGCTCCGATGCTAGCGTTGGCGCGAGTGTTGACCCCGAGCCACGACCATCGACCACAGCGCCTGCGCCACGATCATCGACCACAGCGCCCGCGTCACGGCCGTTGACCATGATGCTAGCGCAGGCACGACCGTGGACCTTAACATTCGCGCCGGCATATCTGCCGACCTGGGTGCTCGTGCCGACCCCGCCGTCAACCGCCACGCCTACCGCATTAGCACGCCTACTGACTCAGGTGCCCAAGCCGTTTTCACCAACAACCTCGTGCCGAGCTTCTCTGCGCCGGCAAGCCCTGCCGCACGAACGGCGCAGGTGTCGCTAGCGGTGACTCTCGGAGTGCTGCAACGTTAGCTGGCAGACCTCCGGAGTGCCATGCGGGAGATGCAAGAGGCTCGGAGTCAGCAAACACTCATAGCAACAGCGGCGGAGGTCAGGGTCAATAGGGCCGACAGCCGCGAAGCCCCTACTCCCACTTGCAGTATGCTCTGGCGCGTGGATCCAGAGTCTCCTTTGTCCGCCCGTCCGCAGCAGGTTGCATGGCCGAAGGATTTCAAGATGCCCACGGTCGAACCATTCAAGGGTTATACGGACCTGCGGGAGTTTGTATGGGTTTATGAAATGGCCATCGAGGCGGTTGGAGGCGACGACTCCACAAAGGCGAAGGGACTGCCACTTGCCCTTCAAGGGATAGTGCTCCCCTGGTTCTTCACCCTCGCACTGAACTCTATATACGCATGGGAGCAGATCCGGGACTGTATGTACAACAATTTTCAAGGAAACTACGTCGAGCGGTTGAATGCCGACTAACTTCTCGCCATCAAGCGGAAATCTTTGGAGAAGCTTAGAGAATATTTCTAGCGCTTCGCTGAGATCCGCTGCCAGGTCAAAGATGTAAACGAGACCATCGTCAACACAGCAATACGAGGTCTTTGCCCAGGGCCATTGGCTGAATATAACGTGCGCAAGCCTATAAAGTCAGTTGACACATTCTTCGACAAGATAGAGCAATATGCAAGAGCAGAAGCAGACGCGCAACAGCGTTGAGGTGATGCCTCCGACTCAAAGCGCGCGTCCGACCCTGCGAAGGAGGGTTCTACTGTAAAGACCGAAAGAACCAGTGGCATAAGTACGTCTTCGACATTGAAGGCGGGGGCGACAACACCACCACCATCTCAGCTGGTCGGGGCCGTGGCCGAAGGGGCCAAGGTCATGGAAGAGGCTGGGGCCCTCGACGGCGGAACGCACTGGGTCATCAACGCCATCACAGGGGCTCGTTGTTAGAATTCCCGTCTAAGCTGCAGAGGAAGGCCTACGCCCGTCGACTACACCATGTCGCCACATATCCCGCCCAAATTCCCCTGACTGGGCGCAGTTTGACATCACATTCACGATGGCCGATGTGGCGGGCATCAACTTACCTCACCAGGATCCCTTGGTGGTCCAGGCCAGTATTGCAGGCTGCAACGTCAAGCACATCCTAGTCAACGGGGGCATCTCTGCGGACATCTTATTTGCCAGCGCCTTTGACCAGATGGGCATCCCCCGGAGCAGACTTTAGCCGTCGACTGTCCCACTCCAAGGTTTCGGGGGCCAACCACTGCGGGCCCTGGGCTAGGTGCAATTCCTGGTGTCTTTTGGCCAGCTCGACCAGGCGAGAAGCGAGGATATCACCTTCGATGTTGTGGATCTCACCTACCCGTACAATGTCATCCTAGGAAGGGCTACACTCAACACCTTTGGAGCAGTCCCGCACGGCAATTTCCTGTGCATGAAGCTACTAGGTCCGCACAGTGTAATCACCGCATGCGGAGACTAGGACCTCGCACGCCAAATAGAGCTAGCCTCACGAGGTCCCCTTCGCAAGGCGCACGCTGTTAGCGAGACCCTCGCCTCACCGACACCGTCGTCACCATCAGCTTCGGGGTGGACGCCCAAGCCCGAGCCCAACGGTGATGTCAAAAGGGCCCCCACTATGCCGCGGATGTTTCACGGCAAGTCTCCATTGGCGCCTTCCTCTGGAGACCGAGCAGGAACTCCTTCGAGTCCTTCGCGCCAACGTGGACGTCTTCGCATGGTTGTCGGCCGATATTACGGGGGTAGACCGCTCCATCGTTGAGCACCACCTGGCGGTGCACCTCGACGCCAAGCCGGTCAAGCAAAAATTATGATGCATGTCCCTCGAGTGTCAGCAGGCTGCCAAAACGGAGGTCGCCAAGTTGCTCGAGGCCGGTGTCATCCGCAAAGTGCACCATCTAGAATGGCTCGCCAACCAGGTACTGGTCAAGAAGGCAAGCGAGGCCTGGCGCATATGCGTCGATTTCACCAACCTCAATAAGGCATGCCCAAACGATAGCTATCCTCTTTCGCGGATCGACCAGTTGGTGGACGCCATGACTGGATGTGAGTTAATGAGCTTCCTAGACGCATACTCTGGCTACCACCAAATTCACATGGCAAGGGAGGATGAGACAAGGACAAGTTTTATCATTTCGGGTGGCACATACTGCTTCATCCACATGCCCTTCAGCCTTTGGTCTCAAAAATGCAGGAGCTACATTCACCCACCTGGTCGCCATTGCCCTCGCCAACCAGCTTGGGAGGAACGTTGAAGTCTACGTAGACGACGTGGTGGTTAAAAGCACCCGAGATGGGTCCCACGGCCAAGACCTCCAAGAAATCTTCGACAACCTCCAACAGGCCGGCATTAAGCTAAATCCGGACAAGTGCGTCTTCAGAGTGCAAGCAGGCAAACTGCTCGGATTTTTGGTGTCTGGACGAGGAATATAGGTGAACCTGGAAAAAGTTGACGTAACCCTCTCCATGGAGCCACCCAAGACCACAAGGGAGGTCTAGAGGCTCATAGGCCGGCTGACCGCCCTCAGCTGTTTCTTATCCAGATCAGCCGAGTGAGGTCTCCAATTCTTCAAAATGCTCCCAGACTGTGATGGATTCCACTGGACTGATGACTGCGAGGTGACGCGCCCTACGGGTTTCACGCTGTTCAAGCTCCTCTTCGGAGATGAGGCTATCACACTAGAGGAAATCAAAGCTGGGTCGAGCAGGGTCCTCACACCAGCTCCGACCGATGAGTGAGCTGTGTCTTTGGGCCTCCTCGATGGAATGCGAGTTAAGGCAACCGACCATGTCACAAAGTATATGCGCTTGACAGCGCAATCATACAACAAGAACGTGTAGTAGTGGGAGCTGAAGCTAGGGGACCTCGTCCTGAGAAAGGCCCCTACATCGTAATGGCAGCCCTCCACCCTCGAGGGGGTGGACCTCAAGCATACATGGAACACGGATCGTCTTCATCGATACTATTTGTAGTAGTAGCAGGGTGTGTAGCCCGGATGTACCTCGTGCTTGTATATCTGTAACAGCTCACCCGTGCAAACGAGAGGATATAAATGAAGCCCCGTTTTCAGGTTCAACTCGTTGTCCTGCTATCCACGACCCCCAAGCGTGTATAAGCGCGCAAACTCTTCGGAGTATAAATCACCGCGCGGAGTCTATAGTACTCTGCGCGAACTCTATGGAGTATAAATCACCGCGTGGAGCCTATAGCCTCCACGCGAACTCAACCAAGTATAAATAACCGTGTGGAGTCCTTAGCCTCCACACGAACTCTACGGAGTCTAAAATAACCGCACGGAGCCTTCGGCCTCCATGCGAACTCTTCGGAGTATAAATCACCGCGCGAAGTCCATAGCACTCCGTGCGAACTCTACAGAGTATAAATCACCGCGCGGAGCTTATAGCCTCCGCGCGAATTCTTTGGAGAAAATCACCGCATGGAGCCTATAGCATCCACGCGAACTCTACGGAGTATAAATCACCACGTGGAGTTCATAGCCTCCGCGCGAACTCTACGAAGTCTAAAATAACCATGTGGAGCCGGTGGCCTCCGCGTGAACTCTTCGAAGTATAAATCACGTCCATAGCATACGCGTGGACTCTTCGGAGTATAAATCATCACACGGAGCCTATATCCTCCGCGTGAACTCTTCAAAGTATAATCACCACGCGGAGTCCATACCCTCCGCGCAAACTCTATGGAGTCTAAAATAACCCGCGGAGCTAATGGCCTCCGCGCGAACTCTACAGAGTCTAAAATAACCGTGTGGAGCCGGTGGCCTCCGCTCGAACTTTTCGAAGTATAAATCACAACATGGAGCCTACGGCCTCCGCGCAAACTCTTCGGAGTATAAATCACGGCACGAACTCGATAGCCTCCGCACAAACTCTACAGAGTATAGAATCACCGCGTGGAGTCCATATCCTCCGCGCGAACTCTACGGAGCCAAATAACCGCGCGGAGCCGGTGGCCTCCGCGTGAACTCTTCGGAGTATAAATCACCGCACAGAGTCCATAGCCTCTGCACAAACTCTACGGAGTATAGAATCACGTGCGGAGCCGATAGCCCCCACGCGAACTCTGTGGAGTCTAAATCGCCCGACCACCTCGTCGTAGCTCCGTCCGAGCACCCTGTGGTCGTAGACGCCCGTCCGACCACCTTGTGGTTGTTGACTCGTGCAACCACCCTGTCGTGCTAGACACTCCTCTGACCATGTCGTGGTTGTGCCTTCGTATGGCCACATCGTGGTCATTAGTAATTGCCCGACCACCTCATCGTAGCTCTGTCCGAGCACCCTGTAGTCGTAGACGCCCGTCCAACCACCTCGTGGTCGTCGACTCGTACGACCATCCCGTCATGCTAGACGCTCCTTTGACTATGTCATGGTTGTGCCTTCATATGACCACATCGTGGTCGTAAGTAATCGCCCGACCACCTCGTCGTAGCTTCGTCCGAGCACATTGTGGTCGTAGACAACTGTCTAACCAATCCGCGCACGTCACTCAACTGCCAACGCACGGCCAAATGGGCCAGCGGACGTGTGGGACCTACACGCGACTTCGGCTTATGAATATGTGCGACCCAACCTACCCGTTGTTAATGGAAGTGAACTGCGATTGCTTGGGATTCCCCTACTTCGGTGTGTGTGATGACACAGCCTTCATGACCGCGTTATACTCGCTAACCTGAGGCATCCGGGCGTCATCATGGTACACAACACTTCAAACAATGGTTTTCATCAATTGTTACAATTGTACAGCACTAGACGCCACGATAACGGAGGTGGGCTGCCCTCATGCTACTCCTTGTCCGAGAGTTCTACCTTTATGTACGAAAGGAGAGGTCACTCCTGCAGGCCCTCTCAGCCCAGAACCACAGCGATTCCTCCACCCATCCCTAGTGTCATAGCCAACGCCGAACAACGTTATCCAACACGAGGGGACGGTCATCCTCGGGTACTTGCTCGTTAGGGAAACATCAATATAAGGCCACGGCATAGACACCCCACACTTTTCATTGCAAAATGACGGTTACATCATGCTCACACCCATCGCCGTATACACAGCCGCGGATGACCACACACGCAAACCACTACGTACAAAGGCGGAAGGCCCTAGCATCACACCTGCCGATCGACGGGGATGTTTGACGCAGGCTCGCCGTCTTCATCCCGTCGGGGCACGTCGCCCAGCCAGTTGCCAAGGTCCACTTTCACACCCAGTTGCCGATATACTCCCAGATCCGGTTGTGGAAAGCACAGACAGACTGGCGGACTACGTACAATACATCGCCCATTGTTGTGTTTCTCGTAGGCAAGTCCAAGCGAGGGTTAGCCAAGTCGCCGGCGAACTCCACCGTGCGCTGCTCGTCGTGGGCCGAAGCTGCCGGTGCCGAGCCTGAAGGAGTAGGCGCCGGTGTAGGAGAGCGAGACGTGGCGGCGGTCTTTGGCGGGCGGGACTCGCCGAGCTCGTGGCGAACGAGGTGATGGGTAGGCGAGCTCGGTGAAGACGAGCCGCTCCCCCGCCTCCTCGGGGCGTGGTCGACGACGAAATCGGTGGTCGCCGAGTCGAGCCGTCATCCACCATCTTGCCCCACGCCCGCCGCCGCCGTCGAACACGACATCATGCGTGATGCGCGCGCGCGCCGTGTCGCAGGTCGAGGACGCGGAGGCCTGGCGCCCGCGCGTGCCGGCGAAGACCGGCGTGCTCGGCCGTCGAGCTTGCCGACGTGGTTGATCTCCTTGACGGCGCCAGCACCAAGACACGGAGGTGGCTCACCGCGGCTTGCGCCGCGCGCGGCCTCGTATGGCGCCTTGCCGCCGAGGGCCTTGGTGAAGTGGTTGAGCAAGTGGACGGCGGTCATCACCGCCACCCCGATGAGAATGCCGCATCCTCTCTCGCTGAGGAGGCGCGGGCGGTGGCCACCACCGTCTGCGTTGCGGCGCCGACGACGCCGCTCGATGCGGGGTGTGCGGCGCGAGAAGTGACGATGGATCCTCGCCGACGCAGACGCCGCGAACTCGGCGCCGTGAACTCACCGCCGTTGTCCGTGCGTAGGACCCGGCTTGCGGCGCGCTCGCCTCCGCAGCAGCCTTGAAGGCGCTTGATGGCGCCCGCCGCGGCCGCTTTGACGCCGAGCGGGACAGCCCACATGTAGTGGGACACGCCGTCGACGAGGAGGAGGAAGTAGCGCCGCCTCCGTGTAGCCGGTGTCACGGCCACAGAGGTCACCGTGTCGAGCCCAGCCTTCTCCTTGGCGCGAAGCTCGCCGGCGAGGAAGGGAGCCGCCGGCTTGGTGAGACGCAGTGTCGCAGAATGCTCCACGTGGTCGACGCGCGCATGCCCCGCACCATCTCCTTGTTGCCGAGCCGCCTCGGGGCCTCAAAGTTGAGGTGCCCAAAGCGCTCGTGCCACCTCCAAGCGTCGTTGTCGCGGCGGGCGCAAGACACGAGGTTGTGCCACCGCGCGTGAAGGACGAGAGCGGTTGCTCTGCTGACCTTGACGAGGAGCCGGCGATGATCCCGCATGCGCAGCACCGTGCTCGATCTCCACGCGCGATCCGTTCTCATCCAGCTGTCCCAAGCTGATGATGGAGTTCCTCAACGCGGGGATAAAGTAGACACCGGTGAGCAGCCGGTGCTCGCCAGTCTTGGCGACGAAGATGATAGAGCCGACGCCTTGTTCTCCACGGCGGGCGTCGCCGAACTTGACGGTGCCTCGAACGCTCGAAGTCGAGCTCGAGAAGAACTCCGCCGCCCGGTCATGTGGTGGGTGGCGCGGTGTCGAGGCACCACCCGCCGGTCTTGTCGCTGCGGAATCGCCGCCGAGGAGGCGTGTGCTTTGGCTCGTCAAGGTGGAGGAGAGTCGCCGCGCCGGTGCGCGGAGGTAGTTCGATGCTCGCATGAGCAATGAACAGAGCCGGCCGCTCCTCCGCCGCGCGACGTGGGCCTCGGCGCCGTGGTCGCCGACAATCCTTGGCCCAATGACCGTGCTTGCCGCAGCTTGTGGCAAGTGTCGCCTCGCGGCTTTTTGCTTGCCGCCGCGCGCCTCGGGCGCCTCCACGGTCATCACCCTCGGCACGTCCTCGCGCCCCTGCCTGGGCGTCTTTGCGCGGCTTGCCGCGCTTGCCACGCTGCGCGCGCTTTGTCCGAAGAAGGCTCTTCTTCTTCTGCTACCTTGGCCGGCACCACCGCTCCCGAGTGAGGAGGAGCTTCCGCCAATGGTGACGGGTCCCGAGAGGCGTTGTGGCTCATCGCTGTCAACGACCTTGAGGCGACCCAACGCCTCCTCGATCGTCATCGTGGAGAGGTCCAGCAGAGACTCGATCGAGCGAGCCATCTGCTTGTACTTCTCGGGACGCAGCGGAAGAGCTTTTCCACGCTCTCTCTCGCCGTAGGTGTCGCCGCCGAATCGCACCATCTTCTCGCAATGCGAGTGTTGAGACGGAGAGCAAAGTCATCAACGTCCTCACCGCTTGAAGGCCGAGTTCTCCCACTCCTGCGTAGTGCCCGTAATGTAGACTTGCGCGCGGCCGCCGCCGTGCGTGTTGCGCCGATGGCGTCCCAAGCCTCTTTGGCGATCCGCTTGTTGGTAAGCGAATCGCATCTCGGCGGATCGCAACGATGAGAGCATCCAGCGCCGCCGATCCCGGTCGTAGTCGACGCCGCCGCATCGAATCGCATCCCACATATGCCGCACTGAGCTTTACCTCATCACCGCAGCCACTCGACGTAGTTGGTCTTGGTGAGGTAGGCCACCCGCCGCCGGCCGACGCCCTCGACGATACCGGTACTCGTGGTGACCACGGCATCAACCGGGAGAGAGCGCGTCGCTGTGAAGGCCGCGCTCTCCGCCGACCGTCGCGCCGCCGCCGTCGTGCCTCCTCCAAGAGCGCCGCCGCGCGTCCGCGCTATCTGGCCGCCGCGCGCGCGTGGGCGTGCGCCGCGCCGCTTCGCCCTCATGCCGCCTCCTCTCCGGCCAGCTCAAGGTCCGCGCGCGCCGCCATCGCGAGAGATGGAGCTGCTGTTGCCGCCGCGCGAAACCTCGACCTCGCTTTGCCGCCGCGACGCGCCGCATCTGCCGCCGCGCTTCCACTCTCGCTCGCCGCCGCCACCTTGACACCTTTCCGCCGCCGCGCCGCCTGCGCCGCCGCCGCTCGCGTTCTCGCCCGCGCCGAGTTCGGCTTCCTGCCGCCGCTGCGTGCTCGAGGCGACCGAGCGCTGAGACCGTCCTGCGGAAATGGCGCGCCACCGGGATCGCTGCGTGGAGAGAGCGCCTCGATGAGTTGCCGCCGCGTCAACAGCGAGGAGAGGAGCGAGGCAATGAGCCGCCGCCGCTAGTTGCTAGTTGGAAATTCGCGAGGCCGAAGCGACGCCGAGAAGGGATTGAGCAGGAGATGCTCAGGCTACAGGATAGAACTGCTCTGATACCACTTGGTAGTCGCTGGATTCTTGCTCTTGGTGATGGGGCAATTTTCTAGGTTTATTTCTCACACAATGCCATGCCAACCTGAGGGGTTGGGGATACAAATTTATAGGCTGTTAACCCCTCAGGTTGGCATGGCATTGTGTGAAAAATAAACCTAGAAAATTGCCCCATCTCCAAGTGTCATCCTCCCGATGAGAGTAAGGATCTTGCTATCACCAAGAGCAAGAATCCAGCGACTAACACATGCAGCCCTGGAGGTGAAGTAGACCGAGAAGCATTTGGTTGGTTGCAAGCGAACAGTGGTTCCCGTATGCACGCGCGGCACTCAGAGCAAGCGACGAAGCCTCCCTGATCCTCCGAAGGCTGCAGAGTAGGTCCGCGAGTCCATGCGATCAGGGAGGGACTACGACTGCGAGGTCGGCTAGGGTACTCTCCAATGATTCTTGCGACTCCCATGTCGCTAATGAGGCATCGCCCAGTAGGCGGTCCCTCGCCGCTAGCTCCGATGCCACGCGGCCCCTCTCCACCGTGGAGATTTGCCACAGCAGCTCCTCGCATTCCTCGACGATGGCCTTTGTGCCCTCCGTCTCTAGGAACCGAATGCACTCGTCTTTCATCGTTGCAGAAGCAACCGCATCCTTGGCGGAACGGCGAACAGAAACGGCCTCTACCTCCGCGGCATCTAATCGCTCCTGTAGAGCGTTTCGCTCTCAGTGCCTTGCAGCTTGGACAGCACGAGCAAGGGGCAGGGGCCTGCATGCCGATCCGCTCTCAGCAACTGAACTGCAAAAGTGGGCTACTGTACTGACTTGCGCGTACCTTCATCTCCGTGGCCTCGAGGGACTCTCCAGGAGCTCCGAGCCGCATGAAGAGAGCGCGCGGTAGTCCAAGGCCGTGTCCGCGCAGTCCACGACCCCCTAGAAAGCTTACCGCCTCAGGACAAGGCACAAAGTCCGCCACAACGAGCTGCCACGATTCCAAGTCGACGGCCTCGAGGATGGTCGGACCCGAAGACACGTCTGTGGCGGCAGTGCCGATCGGCAATGGCTGGCTCGCTCGCCCGCAACCGCCTTCGGGGCCGCGACGCTGAGGACAGTGTTAGGGAGCAAAGTGGGGAAAGCCTCGCGAAATCGCGAGACGAGAATGAGTTAGTCATACCTACAGCTTGACCGGGGACGCTGGTCAGGTGGTGTCGCCACCGGTGGACTCTATAATTGGGTTGTGGATGCGGCACCACCGCCAGCACCGCACCCTACTTCACAACCACCGCCAGCACCGTACCCTACTTCAGCACCACCAAAGTCCCATAACGGAGTTTGAGTTCCCCACCAACGCCGTTAGCGCCACATAGAACTCGAAACCCGCGGGTACGGGAGAAGACGTCTGGCCACACTTCGCTGCTCTGGTCTACGGGGACGCCCCCGAATGGGTGTGGATAGAATTACATCCACTCGGCCACGCTTCGTTGCATGAGTACCTGGAGACAACTAGCGGACCGGAGTCTCCAGAGGTGTCTGGCGGACAGCCAACGGCGAAGCTACGCCCTCGGGGGCATCCGGGACCTTGCCCCCCACAATAGGCTCGGGGCAGCCCGCGTCGCAGGCCCTGACAACTGGGCCCTCTGTGGGGTTCATGACGAAGATGCCGCCGACACCACTTATGCCGTGCTCCACCTCGGCCTCGAGGTTTGAGTTCGCGTAGTCGCGGGCTCACCGGACTCGCCCGAAGGAGGCACCATGCGCAGCGATGGGAGAGCGAGCTCTTCGACGCTAAAGGGGTGCCTCCCCACCATCGCCCTCATGGACGCGGGGCCGACCAATGTTGGGGATAGCATGCTCTGGCACGGGGATTCCGAGGGCTTCGCGTACCTGGTTAACCTGGCCACGGTTTGCCGTCACCAACTCTCGAAGGTTGTGCTCCTTTATTGTATATGGCCCCAGAAAGAAAGCCGCAGCACGCTCGGTGTCTTCGAGGGTGAGTCCTGCCATGAATACAAGATGGAATCACAAGCGAGCTATATAATCGAGGTAAGCGGTGGTTACGACCAAATGCCTACTTGGGTCGGTTGGCCTTGGGCAGAGGCCATCGTCGCGGGTGGGGCCGGATTTGACATGCCACGGACGCATCAACGGGGACACACCGAACATTCAGTACTCCGCAAGATCCCGCATGTTGAATTGTAGTCAGAAGCGCCTCAAGTAATCACGTCTGACTCCATTCGACGCAAATACCTTTAGACACCACGTTTGGTTCAAGTTGGTGAAGAGTCTATCACGAACAGAAGATGATTTCAATCATAACCTTCGACTAGTTCGTATTATCGATTAGTCATACTGGTTGGAATATATCTTTGTGCGAAACCTGATCAGATTCTTCAAGTGGTCGGAACCGATCAGATTCGGATCACAAAATACGACATTATATTTCATGTTTTATTTCTGAACTAAATTCGTCTCTGACTATTTTCTATTTACGTTCTTGATACATCATGTAGATGTTGGCTACAACACTGAAACTTAGAAATAACTAAATAACTGGTAAATATTGAGTGGCATATAGCTAAATGAATTTCTTCTTGTAAAACAGACATGGATGTGATGGTCAAAACAATGATCAAACTTATCAATGAAGATGCTGATTCCTTTGCAAGGAGAGCGGAAATGTACTATAAGAAACGCCCTGAGCTTATGAAACTTGTGGAGGAGTTTTACAGAGCATACCGTGCCTTAGCAGAAAGGTATGATCAAGCTACTGGTGCACTCCGGCAGGCCCACCGGACAATTTCAGAAGCATTTCCGAATCAGATGCCATCAATGTCTGAGGAATTGCCCTCCTCAGGCCAAGAGGTGGAGCCGCGTACACCAGAAATGCCAACACCCATTCGTGCACCATTTGATCCTGACGATCTGCACAAGGATGAACTTAGTGTGTCACCACAGCTTTTTACTGTCAAGAGGATTGGTACACACCCTGATGAAATAAGTTCTTTGTCAAGTCGTAAAGGTCTCAAACAGTTCAATGATTTATTTGCAAGCGGTGACAGTGCCCATCATGTTAGTTTTTCCGATGGAAAAGTAAGAAAAGGCCTCATTTTTGAAAGCCCGGATGTTAAAGGGAAAGAAGATGCGAGTAATGATATCATAAATTTGCAACATGAAATTTCCAAATTATTAGCAGAGAGCCAAAGTCTGAAAGAGCAAATTTCGTCAGAGTCTCAGCGGGCAAACAATGCTGAGAGTGAAATCCAAATCCTTAAGGACAGCATCTCATGTTTGATTTCTGAGAAAGACATGGCCATTCTGCAATACAGTGAATCCACCAAAAGATTGTCTGCTTTAGAGTCTGAGCACTCTAAGGCACGTAGCGAACTCAAGAAACTTTCTGATTATATGGCCATGGAAGTTGAGAAGCTAAACTGTGCCGAATCACGTAACAGTGCAATGCAATCTGAGCTTGAGACTCTGGTCCAGAAGGCTAAGACGCAGGAGCAACAACTTGCACAAAGTAGAAAGCAGATGGAAGACTTCCACTTTAGTCTACAGGATGAAAGTGCCAAGCGCAAACAGGCTGAAGATGCTCTATCCACCATAGAGAAGCAGTACACTCAATCTCAGGAAGAGGCAAATAGGTTGTCTCTAGAGTTGGAGGCAGCAAACGATAAGTTGAGTGAGTTCAAGCAGGTGAAACTCAATCTGGAGAACACAGTCTGCGAGCTGAAGAAAGAAGTTGTGAGACTTACTGAACAAAATCAATTTTCTGAACTTTTAATAGAAGAGCTTCGTGGTGACATAAACTCTCTGGTGGATTCGAAAAGCAAAGTTGAGAATGAGATCCAAGCCCTCAGGCACACTATCTCACAAATAAATATCGAAAAAGATGTGGCTCTACTTCAACACCGACAGTGTATTGAGGAGGTGTCTGATCTGGAGTCCAAGCTCTTGATGGCACAGTCAGAGCGGGAGAAGATTGAACAAAAGGTACAGATGCTGATGCAAGAACTTGAACAGAAGAGAGAAGAGGCTGATGCAATAAATGCTCAGCTGCGAGATGAACACTTCAATCACATGCAAAAGGAAGCAGCCCTTCTTGCAATGGAAAACCTACATTCCCAGTCTCAGGAAGAGGCTAAAAAGCTGGCGCAAGATCTTGAACACTCAAACAAGAGGTTGAGTGAGCTGGAAAATAAGAACTTGAAATTGCATGACGTGTCGCAAGGACTTGAGAAGATCGTTTCAGAGTTGAATTCTAAGAAAGATGCAGCACTTGTTCAACAGCAAAAGTCCTTGGAGAGAGTGTCGTGTTTGGAAGCCCACCTTTTGCTGGCACAGTCGGAAATGGAGAAGATTGTACAGAAAGCTCAGATGCTGGAGCAAGAACTTGAGCACAAGAACAAAGAGGTGGGTAAACTTCAAAGCAGTTTGCAAAAGGAAGGCCAGAAGTGCATGCTTGCCGAAACAGCTCTTCTAAGAGTGGAACACCTACATTCACGGTCGCAGGAAGAAGCCAAAACACTGGCACAAAACCTTGAAAGCTTAAGCAAGAGGCTTAGTGAGGTTGAAAATGATAGGCTGGACCTGCAGAATATTTCACGAGAACTCCAGAACACTATTTCAGAGATGAATTCTGAGAAAGATGCAGCGCTACTTCAACAGCAGCAGTCCTTGGAGAGAGTATCTTATTTAGAGGTTCAAGTTTTCGGCATACAGTCAGAACTCGAGAAAAATAAGCAGAAAGTCCAGTTCCTGGAGCAAGAACTCAAACACAAGAATGAGGAGGTGGATGGCTTCCAAAATAATTTGGAAGAGGAAGGCCATAAACGGATGCATGCGGAAGCAGCCCTTGTCATGGCGGAAAACCTGCACTCGAAATCTCAGGAAGAAGTGGCTAAGCTTGTTATGGACCTTGAAAAGTTAAACAATGAGTTAAGTGAAGTGCAGGACAGCAAGCTGAGCATGGAGAGATTATCATGTGAGCTTAGGAACACCATCTCCTTTCTGAATACTGAGAAAGATGCAGCACTTCTTCAACAGCAGCTGTCCTTGGAAAAAGTATCCGATCTGAAGTCACAAGTCTCAAAGACGCAATTGGAGCTGGAGAATACTGAGCAGAAGTTGCAGATGCTGGAGCAAGAACTTGCACAGAAGAATGGAATGGTGGATTTTCTGCAGTCGAGTTTGCAAGATGAGAGCAAGAAACATGTGCAAGCTGAGACAGCGCTCATTTCAGCTGAAAATTTGTACTCTCAATCGCAGGAAGAAGTGAATAGGTTGGCCTTGGAGATTGAGGTTCTGAACAGAAAGTTGAATGAGCTGGAGAACCTGTCTTCCGAGCTTAACAACACCATCTTGCTTCTGAATTCCAAGAAAGACACAATTATTCTTCAGCATAATTTGTCCTTGGTAAGAACATCTGATCTGGAATCTAAACTCTCTGAGGTGCGGGCTGAACTAGAGAATGCTGAACAGAAAGTGCAAATGCTGGATACAGAACTCAAACAGAAGAGAGAAGAGGTGGATTGCTTGCAGACTAGCCTGCAAGATGAAGCCCGGAAGCGTATTGAGGGTGAAGCAGCTCTTCTCATGATGACTAATCTTCATTCTCAATCTCAGGAAGAAGTGAATAGGTTGGTCCTAGAGATTGACACTTTTAACAGGAAGTTGAATGAAGTGGAAAACGTGTCTTCCGAGCTTAAGAACACCATCTTGCTGCTGAATTCCGAGAAGGAGACGACTCTTCTTCAGCACAAGCAGTCCTTGGTGATAGTATCTGATCTGGAATCTGAACTCTCCGAAGTGCGGGCTGAACTAGATAATGCTGAACAAACAGTGCAAATGCTGGATAAAGAACTCAAACAGAAGGGAGAAGAGGTGGATACCTTGCAGACTAGCCTGGAAGATGAAGCCCGGAAGCGCATTGAGGGTGAAGCAGCTCTTCTTGCAATGACAAATCTGCATTCCCAATCTCAGCAAGAAGTGAGTAGGTTGGTTTTGAAGATTGAGAAGTTGAATGACAACTTGAATGAGATGGAGAACAGTAATGCGGTCCTTGAGAACATGATATCCAAGCATGCAGAGGACATCCATCTCCTTGGTGAACAAAATCTTTCTGCTAAGTTAACTATCAGAGGTCTTCATGATGAATTGGATATGTTAAAGGAAATGAAAGTGAATCTTCAGAATGAACTGGGGCTCCACATTGATGAGAAGAAAGTGCTTCAACGAGACTTGGCCCGTCAGAAAGAAGATAAGGAAATTCTGGACAATCAGCGCTGTTCTCTGGAACATGAGATGAAGGCAGTAAACAGAAGAGCAGCAACACTCCAGCAGTTACTTGATGAATTGCAGGATAAAAACCTTGAATTGAAGGAGGCATGCACAGTGCATGACATTGAAAAGGCACTCCTCTTGGAAAAAGTTTGTGACATGGAGAAGCTGTCAAAAGAGTATTCAATCTTGAAGAAATCATTTTCAAATGCAATTGTTGAAATGGAAGCCCTGAAGGAGATCGTAAAAGAACTAGAAGCTTCAGAAAGCTCTCTGAAATATGATATTTCCTTGCACAGTTCTGAGAAGGGAGCTCTGGCATTAGAACTAGAGATCCTTGGTAAAAAATATGCCGATATTTCAAAGAAAAGGTCCATTTTGGAGACTTCACTCTCTAACATGAATTCTGAGCTTGAAGAGCTGAAAGTAAAGTTGAAAGATTCAGAAGAATCCTCTCGGTCTTATCTTGCCAATAACTCTGCTCTTCTTGCTGAAAAGGACAATATTCTCTCTCAGGTATTACTTAAGTATACCTTCCCTCTTAAGTTCCTTTTTAGTACAACTCATATTTTTCTTTATCCGTGAGCTGCTTGATCAGTCTTGTACCTATCTGGCTCACATCTTCTTGGCTGTCAGCTGGAGAGCACTACACTGGCTATGAAATCCCTGGAGGAGAAGCATGCTGATCTGGGAGACAAGCACTCATCTTTGATAGCAGAGAAGGATATTTTATTTAGTCAACTTAGGAATCTACAAGATCAGTTGGGAATTAAAAATGAACAGAATGAAGCTATGCTCAAGTTGCACCAAATACAGGTAAATGATTTTGAAGAGATAATTTCTTCTCTGCAAGAGAAAATCCGTCATATGGATCAGATGCTTGAACAAGAGCAGCAAAAATGTACAAATGCTTCTATCAGCACATTGATCTTGAAGAACAGTTTGGTTGATGCGGAAGACAAAAATTTTGTTCTCTTCAATGAATGCCAGAAGTTAATAGAGGTCACTCATTCTGCAGAGGTACTAATCGCACGGCTCAAGGAGGAAGCCAAAAATGAAGAAGAGGAGAAGAAAGCATTGTTGCAGTGTAATAAGAAACTAAGGGATGGAATCTCACAGCAAATTAAGGTCCTCAATATCTGTAAGGATTTAGGACCTCCTGATGTGGTTCATGATGAAATTATGCTGCAAACTATGGCTCATGAAACTTACAACCATGTAAAGCATAAAGAGGAAAGCGAAGATAGAAATGTCTTCATGGATGCTGAGCTATCGGTTCTTGGAACAATTATGACACAAATAGTAATTGACTTCAGAGATCTGCATTTGCAGAAGTGTGAACTTGCAAAAGCAGTGGAGACAGGAGCAGCAGAATTGCTTTTTTTGCAAAACAAAAATCACGAGCTTTTTGAGTTGAATGAACAGTTTAGGCAAAGTTTGCAGCAAGGTAGCAAAAGGGAGGAGACATTGAAGATTGAAAAGCTGGCTTTATATGATGAGATATCAGGCTTGAGGAAATCTTACAATACTTCACAAAACGAAATTTGCAACCTAACTGAGAAATATGAGTCCTTATTTCAGGAATACGAGCTTTTGGTTGAGAAGTACAATGCCTTGGATGATGATAATGCTGATGTTCTTGCAGAATGCATAATGCTTGACCACTTGTGTTTGTGCTTTAGTGATCGTAGCAATGAGTCAGCATCCGTATTGGCTTCTCTTAATAATGATATGGCTACACTGGGTTTGGCCAAGCATGAACTTGATCATGATGTTAAAGTGCTGAGCAGAAGAGCTAAGATTCTTGAAGTGGACTGTGAGCACCTCAAAAACACTATAGAGAACTTGGTGGATGTTCTGGGAACTCGCTTAGTCCTTTCAGAGTTTGATTCTAACACATGCAAAAGCATCTGCCAGGAATTGGCCATTGAACACAAAAGTGGCATGGCACAGTTAATGCAGAAGGATGATGAGCTACAAAAGGCGGATGAGAAGGTTCAATTTTTGCAAGAGACGAACCAGGAATTATGCAGAGTTCTCAGGGATCTTGAGGCTATTGTGGAAGATGCAAAAGAGGTAAACGGAGAACTTGAGAAGAAGATCACAACACTAACTGAACAGGGTGCTATAAGGGACAATAAAAATTTTCTTCTTTGCAAAACGAACATGGCGTTGCAAGGGGAGGTTGGCATTCATAAACAAAAGGAAGAGAGTTTGACATCGACACTTGAGATGGTAACAAAAGAGGCTGAGCAACATGAAAGGGAAATTGTTGCGCTGGTGAGTGACATGATCATCTGTTCAGTGAATGTCATGATCTATGAGGAACAAGTACTTGAGCTGATGATGGAATGCGAGGCTTTTGAGATTAGAATGATTACTGAAAGGGAAATGCTAATGAAAGAAATCTCTTCGAGGAATGCTTATGTTGTTGAGCTGCACAAAAGGATTGCCAGCATGGGAGGAGAAAATGCAGAACTAAAGGCTGAGTTGAGCACATATCTGCCACTTGTAGCATCTTTGTCTGATCAGATAAGCGTGCTGGAAGAAGGCACTCTTTTACTGTCAGAACTTAATAAAGATGGCAAATTGGTAAGCTGCCTCATCTGTCCTAGGTAACTAGGGAACATTTTCCATTCTTCATGTAAATGTAATCTTCTATTCTTACAATAATAAATTATCCATGGTGACACCAAAACAAGAAATTTTCATTCTCCTTGACAATTAGCATTATGTCATGTTGAAAACTAGATAGTTCTAACATATATAGTTGCATACTTGCATCCACAACAAAGATATTCTTCATTACTTGTCTAATCATTTGCTTCTTCAGGAATTTGTGCAAGAGAGCAGACGTAGTTCAGAATCCCAAGACAACCCATCAGGAGCTTTGGAGTTGCAAAGTTTAATTGCAAGAGTTGAAGCACTCCGAGTTGTAATATTAGATGCCAAGGACCGCCGAGATAAGGAGTTGATTGAATCTACTGCCAAATTGGAAGCGGCCAATGTAAAAATTCAAGAGTTTAAAACAAGTAAAGGCTCATGCACTGGATGCGTGGAACAGTACATGGAGGATGATAGGCAAAAATATGACGCCGATAACTCCAAAGGGAAGCAAGTACAGATCATGAAAGATATCGAACTTGATCAGGTATCTACTTGTTCACCATATGGCACTGGAGCCACCGTCTACCCTCTTGGTAGTGATGCAAATGTGGAGCTTGATGATGAGATGCTTCAACTGTGGGAGACTGCCGAGAAGGATTGCAAGAACCAAACAGCCAAATCTTCATCATCTGAGCATGACATACAAGCGGTGGAGGAGGTGAAGAGTGAGTACCCTTCCTTTGAACTAGCAAGGGGAAGAGACCTAGGAATTGACAGACTCGAGATATCAACAGTGTCCCTGGAACCTCATCAATTATGGCGCAAGAATGTCCTTGAGAAGCTCACTTCCGATGCTCAGAGGCTGTCAACTATTCAAGCAAGCATCGATGAAGTGAAGCAGAAAATGGAGGGCACCTCTAAGGGAAAATCTCCCATGAGCTCTGAATACAGCAGCATCAGAGCTCAACTGCAGGAGATCGAGGGTTTTGTCTTGGAACAGATAGATTTCAACAACAATTTGACAAAGAAGGCTGAGAATTATCCTGCATTGGAGGTAAATTCTGAGCTAGAAGGCTATTCCAGCAGAAGGAAAATATCAGAGCAGGTGCAGAAAGGATCGGAAAAGGTTGCGAGGTTGGAACTGGAACTTCAGAAGATACAATATGTCTTGCTGAAACTCGAGGAAGAGCATGAGTACAAAAGGGTTAAAGTCTCTGAGAAGAGATCACGAGTGCTTTTGAGGGATTATGTGTATGGAAGGAAGGACAAAAATGATGCCGGGCAGAAGAAAAAGAAGAGGGTACTTTTCTGTGGTTGTGTGCGTCTTAAAACAAGAACTGAACCATAACCATTTTGTTCTGTAGGTAGCAGGAGGAATAAGCTCTAGATATCAGCCCAAATAGGCTGACGTTCTTGCTGCTTTGGACAGAAAGTGATGTTTTAGGATATCTTCTGTAATGAATTAGCACGATAATATTAACAAGAAGCCCATGTATTCAAAGTTTTGTCTTTCTTATCCAGTAATGAGGCAATATTGGATAGTTTAATGAGTTAATCTTACTGATAACGTTATGAATCGAGGCTTTGTGTATTTGTAATTCCTCATGTATTTGTATCTGCCATGAAGATACCAAGATAATGCTACCTTTGGGCACGTAGTTCTCACCAAGGTTCCAAAACCTGGAACCAGGAGAAATCCAAGCTGGCTGGTTACTAGAAAAACTGGCAAAAAACCGGTCACAATTTGAAAATCAAAACTTGAATTTTGGAATGTTTTAAAACCGGTAATTGGAAAACCGGCCGGTAACTGGAAAAACTGAAAAACCGGCCAAATTTTGAAAATCAAAAATTGGTATTGGTCGATTTTTTCGGTTACCGGTCTCCACTGGTAGAAACGGTAACTGGCGGTTACTGGCCGGTAACCGCCGGGATTTTGAACCCTGGTGCTCACTCTCTTTTTACTGTATACTAGTTGAGTGCCCGTGCGTTGCTACAAAAACATTCAATAGACATAGATATATAGGAGAAACATATATCTGACAGTTCCTGAAATATTAACAAAGTAAAACATTTGATGGTGGACCAATTTTTAAGAAACGAAAAAAACATTGTTTTAGCCTCCCAATTTTTTTTATTAAAAGAAGATAGAGGTAAGTCATCACTTCAGTATGTTCATCCTAACTCTTTTAACATGTATGCCTTACTCTAAAAATATCAGTTCACAGCATACTCTAGAGGAAACAAAACAAATATAGCTACAACAGCAGCAGCAGCAAAAGAGTCAATAGAACTGGAAGTGCTCAGCATATTATGATACAAATAAACATCATATTACCATCATACGTAGCAATATTCGCTTAACAGGAAGCTGTCATTGCCAATACTGAGATTCGGAGTACTTGAGTGTATGTGTATATGCATGCATGTGTGAGAGCAGTATATCGCCTCCCACATAAACCAATGGAGAGAGAGAGGCAGTCATTGTAAAAGTACTCAGATTTGATAGAATCATCACAACAGCCTTCAGTTCCTGTGTGTGCACATATGAACATATAAATAAACGTACTGTTTCCTATCAGACCGGTGGGAATCACATCAAGAAACAAAAAAAACATTGTTGTAGCCTAGGCTACGACTACTGTCTTCGACCACTAGCTACGACCACTG
Organism: Dendrocalamus sinicus; assembly: GCA_036346575.1. NCBI lineage: Eukaryota > Viridiplantae > Streptophyta > Magnoliopsida > Poales > Poaceae > Dendrocalamus > Dendrocalamus sinicus. Next base: position 49,821,272 of record CM070648.1, on the reverse strand, counting down.
GTTACGACCACGAGCTACGATCACGCGCTACGACCACAGGCTACGACCACGCGCTACGACCACATGCTACGACCATGCACTACGACCATGAGTTACGACCACTGGCTATGACCACGCGCTACGACCACTGGCTATGACCACAGGCTATGGCCACACGCTACGGCCACGCGCTACGACCACGAGTTACGACCACAGGCTACAACCACTGGCTACGACCATGCGTTATGACCACTGGCTACGACCACGTGCTATGACCATGAGCTACGACCACGCGCTACGACCACAGTCTTTGACCACACGCTACGACCACCGGCTACGACCATCGTCTTCAATCACTGGCTATGACCATAGGCTACGACCACTCGCTACCACCACTGGCTACGACCACGGGCTACAACCGCTGGCTACGACCACGCATTACAACCATTGGCTACGACCACTAGCTATGACAACCGTCTTCAACCACATGCTACGACAACAGGCTATGACCACTCGCTACGACCACTGGCTACATCCACTGGCTACGACCACGGGGTACGACCACAGGCTACGACCATGAGCTACAACCACGCGCTACGACCACTTGCTACAACCACGGACTACGACCACAGGTTACGATCAGGAGCTACGACCACGTGCTACGACCACTGTCTTCGACCACAGGCTACGACCACGGGCTACGACCACGCACTACAACCATGGGCTACGATCGTAGTGTTCGACCATGGGCCACGACCAATCGCTATGATCACAGGCTACGACCACCATCTATGACCACAGTCTTCGACCACTGGCTACGACAACCGTCTTCGACCATGTGCTACGACCATAAGCTACGACCACTCGCTATGACCACTGGCTACGACCATGGGGTACGACCATAGGCTACGACCACACGCTATGACCACTTGCTACGATCACGGACTATGACCACAGGTTACGACTAGGAGCGACCATGCGCTACGACTACGTGCTACGACCACGGACTACGACCACCGTCTTCGACCACGCGCTACTACCATAGGCTACGACCAAGAGCTACGACCACATGCTATGACCACGGACTACGACCACCGTCTTCGACCACGCGCTACGACCATAGGCTACGACCACGAGCTACGACCACAGGCTACGACCACGGGCTACGCCCACTGGTGACGACCATGGGCTACGACCACTGTCTTCGACCACAGGCTACGACCACGCGCTACAACTACTGACTACAACCATTAGCCACAACCACAGGCTACGACCACGAGCTATGACCACAGACAACGACCACTCGCTATGACCACGTGCTACAACCATAGGTTACGACCATGAGCTACAACCACTTACTACGACCACCATCTTCGACCACGCGCTACGACCACTCGCTACGACCATCGTCTTCGACCATGCCCTACGACCACTGGCTACGACCACGGGCTATGACTACGGGCTACGACCGCAGTGTTCGACCACAGGCTACGACCATTAGCTATGACCACTGGCTACGACCACGAGCTACGACCACACACTACGACCACTGGCTACGACAACCGTCCTCGACCACAGGTTACGACCACGGGCTACAACCACTATGGCTACGACCACTGACTTCGATCACAGGCTACAACCACTGGTTATGACCACAGGCTACCACCATAAGCTACGACCACGCGCTACGACCACGAGCTACGACCACAAGCTATGACCACTGGCTACGACCACGCGCTACGACCACAGGTTACGACCACGAGCTACAACCACTGGCTAGGACCACGGTGTTCGACCACAGGCTATGACCACGGGCTACAACCGCAGTGTTCGACCACAGGCTACGACCGCAGGCTATGACCACAAGCTACGACCACGAGCTACGACCATTGGCTACGACCACGGTGTTCGACCACAGGCTACGACCACTGGCTACAACCGTAGTGTTAGACCACGGGCTACAACCACTAGGTACGACCACAGTCTACGACCACGGGCTACGACCACTAGCTACGACCGCAGTGTTCAACCACTGTCCACGACCATCATCTACGACCACAGGCTATGACCACTTGCTACGACCATAGGCTACAACCACTGGCCACAACCATAGGCTACGACCACTATCTTCGACAACTGGCTACGTCCACAGTTTTCGACCATTAGCTACGACAACTGCCTTCGACTACTGGCTACGACCATAGTCTTCGACCACTAGCTATGACCACAGCACACACACATCGTAACACATAATGATATGCTTGCTACATGGTGCACAAGCTAACAAGCATATTGACACACATACACTAAAGAACCAAAACAGGGGATAATGATGCTTGCAAAAATTGCACAACAGATGTTATTAGCCGTTATTTATGTTTCATCACTGAAAGCCGTTATTTATGTCAAATACTAAGTAATACTATTTTAGAATTGGTAATCATTTCACTGGTGGGTGATAGTAATCGAGAGTAGCTAATGTCTATACTGTATGCTATCAGTAGCATAAAACATCTGGTAATGACTAATGCGGTAGGTAAATTGTTTCAAGTAAGTTGTAGCAAGGCTTCCTTTTACCAAAAATTGTGATTTGATGGTGGCATGGGGCGAAGGCACACTTGACCTCCAAACCGAGTAATTGACTATGTTCCTACATACACTTTGCTTGAACAAATCATGGCTTTCTTCTAATTGGTAATCCAATAAGGTCATGCCAATAATGTACGTATTCAATCACCCCCTCTAGTGCTAGGAAAGTATGAAGCCTAACGATACACGAAAGGGATAAAGGGGAAGGTTGTGAGATCAGAGCGGAACTCCGCAAAGCGGGCGGGGGAACATGAAATCGAAGGCCTCACCTTCTTCGGCGGCGTCGCCATGCCATGGGTGGAGAAGTTGTGCCTGACTGTCCACCCGGTTGACGTGGACGAGGAGGAGGACAAGGCCCAGAGGAAGTCGGCGATGAGGATGATGCTGAGAAGGACAACGGCGGCGAGCACCAGCAGGCGCTTCGCTGATAGCACATTCGCAGCGGACGATGGCCCCAGCTTGTGGGTCATCCACAATGTAATGCAGGAAGGGTAGCGTTGCGGGGCATAGAGGCACCAGCGGCGGCGTCAAGGTGGACCAGGTATAATGGATTTCAAGAACCGACAGCGGAGAGACAGCATGGATAGGGGATGAGGATAGGGGAGACTATGCATCATGGGGAGGGGAGGCGGCTAGAGAAGGAGCTGGCGTCGAGGGGAAGGGAAGCCCAGCCCGGGGAAAACGATGGTGTAGGGCAGGGGGAGGCATCGGTGTGAAGGAGGAGGGGATGACTCGGGGGAAGGGGCAGAGCATCTGTGTGGAGGAGGAGGGGACGACACAGGGGAAGGGATCAGTGGCGGACCAGGAAAAAAATCTAGGTAGGGCGAAGTCCAGTGGCGGACCCAGGAAAAAAACTAGGTAGGCTGAAGTCGGAAGCGTGAAATAAACAGTAGTACCCAAAAGCAAAACAATCCATGATCAAACTATGTTGCAATCACACTAATAAAAGTATGTGATACGAAATAGAAACAACAACTACAATTCGCATGTTAACATATGTAGATAACTGAAGGACAATGAAAAATACCTTACTAATGAAGCTTAATCCACAATTGTAGATGAGTTGTAAAAAAAACAACCTGTCAATTGCGAAAGATAGATAAATCAGTAGTGTCACAATTCAATAATAGAATATAAAAGATGCAATATAAAAGAAGACAAAAAATATACCAGTAAATAACTAAGTACGTCTAGGAGAACGAGGCATTTTCATTCTTCGAGTTTGCATGTCTTAAAATCATTTCTTGATTTTTTTTTCACGATCAAGTCCTTTGAATATCTCTCGCTCGATATAACACACCATCATGTCATTAAGCCAATCATCAGACATCTTATTACGCAAATCGGTCTTGATAATATTCATATCCGAGAAGGCTCTTTCAACCAATGATGTCGCCACCGGTAGTAGCAATGCTAACTCGATGATGGCAAAGCTTTATATTTCGATAACCTCCGTGTAATCGACTACAACAACCTCAAGGCATGCAGATGAAATTAAGCAGTAAAAATCACATCTCTCTGAAGCTTCATCTTAATTTACCATTCTAAAGCATTAATGCACTAAACTATTTCCTTAACAGATCGATTAGCCCAATTGGATACATCATCACAAACTAAACAAACGCTTTAAAACTAAAAGTACCAATAAAACAATCATCAAATTGTTGCCACCATTGATGTCATCTGTCTCCAAAAGTGGATTGATCAAGAAAGGATGTCCAATTCATTAACCAGCTCATAATACTCGCATACCAAGATTGTGCTAAGCAACAAAGGATCTAGTTAGTCGTGCACTTCCTAATTTGTGTGTGTACTTATACCATCTGGAAAGAAAGCTGACTGTTGGACCTATGCTACATTGTCACCAAAAGATGGCATGTATATATTCACACACAAACCTTAGCCTTTGTTCTAATGAGCACACAAATATTTCTGAGAAAGACATGGCATTTTCTGTGCTTCTTTGGTTCTTCCTTCACTATAACAAGTAACCAAACAACATAATAGAAACAGGAAAAAGCAAAAGACATGCAATGTTTGCAGTACCCGGGGGGGGGGGGCGGCGAGGTTTAGCTCAGGCGGCTGCCTGGGCTCGCCCGAAGGGTAGGTCCGCCCCTGGAAGGGATCGTAACTGAAGCTAGAAATGGAGGGGAGGGGCAGTTACGCGAGAGAGATGGTGGTGGGGAGAATGGCGAGACAGATGGTCAAGATCTTATTATTTAGATCGGACGGCCGTAGAGAGAGGAAGAACGGACCGACGACTACCAACTCATATTTTTATAATAGTAAAGATAGATACAATTTTGTCTTTCATGTTGGTACTTGGTAGTTAATATCTACAGTTGATTCTCTGTTCAGTCCAGATCAGGTGTTGAGGAGTAGAGAAAAGAGATGCAGATGCCTGCACTTTTGTGTTCTGATAAAAAAAAGGGAGTGTCTATACAATATTCGACTATTTTTTAGGACAAAAACAGTCAGATTTTGAGCCGTTAGATGGAGATCCAACGCCCTAGATCATTTTTTTTTGGAGGGGGGTCATTTTTTTTTGGAGGGGGGCTTGTATGGGTGGATCCGTTGGATGCAGATCTAACGCCTCAGATCAATCTGACTATTTTTGTCCTCAAAAACAGTCGAATGTTGTATAAATATACACTAAAAAAACAGGAATATGAGTTTTCTTGCCCCTTGGGTGTGGTATCCCTTATTTTTCTGGGATTGGACACAGATTTGGTTATTACTAAGCTCAATGCCTTGTATGTTGAAAATGTATTTATGATATATGAATTCTGAATTTTTTAGCAATGAACGTTTTGTGAATGAACTGACACCTGATGATTTTCCATCTTGTCATGCAGGTACTTATTCAACATAAGTACATAACACGTCGTGGATGTTTGGGAAGGTTAGTCTCGTCTCGTGTTCAGATTAGTAGTAACTCTAGTGCATCTGCACAGGCTTAGCTTTTGCTTTACCCAACAAAAGGGATTTTTTCTGTGAATTTCCTTGACAATGTATTACAATACTCGAGATGTTTATATTTATCTCGGCTTTCCTGTTGACAACTCAGGTCATACCCAACCATATACTACACCAATTCTCCAATCAGACCATGTTCGCATGGGCTGCTGCACTGTCCATGACCATGCCTGGTTTGTGCGAGTGCAGCACGTAGTCGCACTCCGCCACCGCCTCGCCCACTGTCGGGAAGATCCACTCGTGGCCGATCAACTCGAGCACCTTCGAGCTGTCCAGTTTCTTCATGATCTCGCTCCCCGGGTTCGCCAATACAATCTGAAAATGAATAACACAACAGCAGCAAAGTGAATGAGCCAGGGTTCACGACGTAGAACACTTCAAACCAAAGCATTTGTCAGCAGAATGGCAATGATGTTGCTCTCTTCTTACCTGAAGGCTTCTTCTGTCCAGCGTCTTCTTGAGTTCATCCAGCATGCTTGTCCCGCTAGTGTCGATGCTACCGACGGCTGCAAGGAGAGCGAACAGACATCAGACTTAACGATACAGTTTCACATACGATGCTTCTGGTGTGTGAATCGTGTAATTGGATAGAGACCAATTGTTTCAGATGAAGCACGAATGCATGATAAAATTGATAATGTACAGCTCCGTCTCTGTCTCAGATAGATCAGGTGCAGTGTAATTCAGACACAAGTCAAGAACTCACCACCCATGTCAAGGACCACATACTGCACGCCCATCTCGCCCTTGGCCTTGGCCCGGTCCTCCTCGTCGTCGATCCACCGCGAGATCCTGAGCATCACAGCACAAGTTTGATCATCGTAAGATGTCTAAATCACACGCCGTTGATGGTCTAGTGTGCCGTGCGTGCTGAACTGCTTTTGCTCACCTTTCTCGCAGGTAGCTCGCGTTGGCGAAGTAGATAGGCGAGTCGACGCGCAGAACGAGCACGCCGGGCACCGCCTGTGCCATGGTGTACTGGTCCATCCTTCGGTAGATCATCGAGTTGGGTATGTTCCCGAGCACCGTCGTCCTCGGCCGCGCAATGAACAGCAGGACTCGCAGAATCGATATCGTAACCTGAAACCGCACAGCGCCAAGAAACAGATCAGATATGGCCGCTGTTCAGAACTAGTAGTATGCAAAAGAGAAGTACAACGATCAGGCAGCGTGCAACGTTGCAACGTACCGCGACGACCAGCCCGATCTCGACGCTGCCGAAGACGACGCCGAGGTAGGCGCCGAGGCACACGCAGAAGTCGACCTTGTCTACCTGCCAGAGGTGGATGGCGGCCGGGTAGTCGATCAGGCCGAGCATCGCCGACATGATGATCGCCGAGAGCACCACCAGCGGTGTGTAGTGGAAGAGCGGCGTCAGGAAGAGGAGCGTGATCATCACCGCCAGTGACATGATCACGTTCGACATGGCCGTCTTGCAACCGGCGTTGTAGTTGACGGCCGACCGCGAAAACGGGCCTGGCATATACAGAACGAAAATGGTTGTAGCGAGAGATCCTGAATTCGAGACCTGACCATCTCACTCATGTTCGTGTGTTGGAGATTGGAATGTATACCGGTGGTGAGGTAGCAGGATGTGAATGATCCAATGATGTTCATCGTTCCAAAGGCAATCATCTCCTTGTTGCCGTCGATGTGGTAGTTCTTGAACATGGCGAAGCTCCTTCCTACGGCAATACCTTCCTGCATGTGACAGAAGCATGAGCACCGCTGTAAGTATTTTACTGACAATCTTTTTGCCGGTAGCTACAATATATACAGTACCGAAATTTTTTCCCCCGAAAGAACAGGTACTGAAATGTATATAACTAGTGAGTGAGACAAGGATGTTAGGCTTACGGCGAGGGCAATGACGCCGGTGATGATTCCGGTCTTCAAGGCGAGCATCATGTACGGCGACGAGAAGTTCAGACTTGTAACAGATGGTGGATTCAGACCCTTCTTGAGGTAACCAATCTAGAATGTCCGGAAAAAATGGCGTCGATTAGTACTCCATGTTTTTACTGAATGCTTATGTGTATGTTGATGGAAACTTGTCAATTTTATCAGTTGTTGTGCTCACCACTTGAATGCCATGGTTTTCAGCGTGAGTGAGGTACACCAGAAGGCTTCCAAGGATGACCGACGTCAATGGCGCGGCGGCGGATATCCAGAACAACTTCGGCCGCCGCTTGCTCTGTCAAAAGAAGATATATTACATGATATATAATAACTTGACAGTCCTGTGTGGAACATGCAATAAATGGTTTGTAATTTTAGATGCCACTTGGATCAGAGCCTCAGAATTCAGACCAACGACTACCACTGGAACAATTTCAGACATAAATTAGGAATCTCTTATCACAGCTAAACTGCATACGAATTATATTCATTCTTGCACATGTAAAATAATTGTCGATTGCGCCAAGAAATAGGGCGAGAAACTTGGAATAATCGGCCGATAAACAATTTCTGATTGGGGAAAAAAAGGAAGCGGGCCCTATTTTCTCCATGGAGGCTTGCTCACGGATCTTATTTGGAAAAGTTGATTCTACCCCAGTGGTTGGTGGACCTTTTGCCTTTCGCAATTATTGGCCCATTCTTTTCAGTACCCACGATGTTGGATTCGATCCCTTTTCGTCAATATGAAAGTATGAAACTGATTCCCAGCAAGGCAGCAAGTAAAAACGTTCTACTGACAAAATACGACATGATGCAATTCACCTATCTGACGCAAATTAATAAACTTGCAAGCCTAAAATTCTGTTCCTCCATCATTAGCATCTCGAACAAGACAAGTGTTTTTCTTCTTCAGACACAAGGGAAACTAACAGAGGGATCAAATTGGATTGAGCAAAGTTGCATACTGAGAATATTCAGAGGCTAGGAAGATGACAATGGAAACCAAACGGGAGAGGCAGATTATGCATATGTAAGCTATCCAAAAAGGGACCAATGGGTCGATTCCTTTGTCCCACCAATGGCCTCACGAGCTTGTGTCCTTATATACATATGGCTCCAAAACATTACATGGCAAATTCTTTTTCTTGCATCTCGAGGGGACATGTGACCCGGCAGTAGTTGCAAGTAACCATTATTGGCTTTTGACTTTAGCTTATAAATAATAACAGTTTGTAGAGAAAGTTATAGAGAAAGAGATACTCGTATGTGATTTTTGTCGATATAAATGAAATCACTACAGTGTGTACTACAATCGATTAGTAGACCTCATCTTAAAAAAATACTCCGTTTGAAAATTATGTACTATAAAAAATCTATTTACCGTAGAAAATCAACTTTTAAAAGCCAATACAAACATGACACTATACCATGGAACGTTCTTGTTATTCACTTCAATCACAAATAGAAGATACTACTTGCTTCTCAACTATAACTTGTTAGTATTGCACATTTTAGCAACCATTTTAATTGGATTCGTCTAGCCCAACAAAACGGACATTCTAACAACATTTGTACTTTTTTGTTCGATTTTTCGTGTGAGTTCTAGTTCAAGTTGGATCGCGCAATCGTTCCCATCGGTTTTCCTGTCCCAAGTCTCTATCTATCTACACATATCTATCTATTTATCTTTTGGATGACTACACGTATGCATAATGGAATCTTGTCGCAATTATCCCATATATTGTGTCATCAAGCTAGCTTTCTGTAGTCACAATCCTAGTATTAGTGAAGTATTACGTCATGATCAATTATACACGAAGGTAGAAAAAAAAAGCCCAATGATTGGTCGATCGATTCTCTTGTGGTTCTCACATATACTCCTTTTAGTATGATTGGACCAGTCATTTACAGGAAATTCTTATACCTCATGCTACTTTTTCTACCACTAAGTATATATATATCCCTCACACACTTGAGAGGCAAAGTAAGAGGAGGCTACTAATTAATCCCTCTCCTCATCTTGATTCCAGAAGAAGATTTCTCAAGTAAAATTTTATATGGAATTAGATTTTAGAAAGCAGTAATAAGTAAAATGAAACGAAAGCAATAATAGTGTGCTGCTTACAATGAAGCGGGTGAGGAGGAGGAAGAAGAGGAAGCCGCCGCCGAGCAGGACGCTCTCCCATCGCCACTGCAATCCAATCACGGTGACACGGCACCCCATTGAAACCGTCAGGAACACGGAATTAATTTATTACGCAAAACATGCATCGGTAGGAACGAAATCAAATCAAACATTTAACTCAATCATCAATCAGTCTCGTCCATGCATGTGTCCAGCAATACGGTACCAAGCTGCAACTGCAGGTATGAATGACCGGCCGGCCAGAGAAGCAATAGGAGACCAGGGCCATGTCCCTGTCACAGTTGCAGGTCCTCGACCTCGACCCTCTCCTGTCCTTCCCGGCCATGGCCGTCACGTGCCAGCGGCAGTACACTGCAGTGCAGGTCTAGCTAGCTAGCTCGTTCCAGAGGCTTGGGCGGTTGTGCCCTCAAGAACGTGTCGCACATGCATGGTGTCATCATGCGTGTGATCCATACATCCATCGATGCATTATGCATTATTATGCAGGAAGCGATCGGCGAAATCTGGACATATTTGGACCTCTAAACACCCAAAATTCCACTTTTGGCCCCCAAATCAAAAAAATTCCGTTTCTGGACCCCTCCCACCGCTGCTCACGAGCTGGTGCCACGTGTCCCGTGACGCGCGGTCGGCGGCGGCGCGCGCGCGGCGGCGGCGGGCGCGCGTGGCGTCACGCGGCGTGGCGCGCGCGGCGGCGGGCGGCACGGCGCTCGGCGCTTGCGCGGCGCGCGGCAGGCGGCGCGACCTGGATCGCGCGCGCGGCGCGCGCGCGCGGTCGCATGGGCGGCGCGCGCGACGCGTGATCGGACGCGATGCATGCGTGCTCGGCGCGCGGCGCGGCGCGCGCGCGCGCGCGGCGCGCGGATGGAGCGGCGGTCGCGCGGCCGGCCGGGACACGTGGCGCCATCTCGCGAAACACGCGGTCGAAAGGGGTCCAGAAACGGAATTTTTTTGATTTAGGGTCCAAAAACGGAATTTTTGGGTGTTCAGGGGTCCAAATATGTCCAGATTTCGCGATCGGCATCAGTGTTAAGTAGGTCTTAATTAACCTGGTGCGTCTGCGAGAAGACGGAGCGCATGACGGAGACGAGGTCGGTGGAGGTGGTGAAGTGGTCGAGGCCGAGCATGCCCTTGAGCTGCTGCAGGCACACCACCGTCGCCGCGCCGCCCATGAACCCCACGATCGTCGCGTGCGACAAGAAGTCCACGATGAAACCCAGCCTACGGCACATCAGTAAAAGTTAAAACCACCCAAACAACGTAGCAGTTATACCTAAACGTCCAAATCAAAGCTTGAATTGCTCTCATGACTCGACTTGACACGATATACAAACATACATAGGAGTAGGTAGTATAGTTACTGGTATAGAAACTTTTGACAAGTTAGTACGTCAAGTCAACAAATATAAACTGTATTAGACATCGGCACAATCATGAGAACTTAATTTTAACCACTAATTTATATTATAATATATTTATAAAACCCAATAAAATTATAGTACTAGAGAAATACTTTTCAATATATATGTATATATATATGAATGTAATTTTCATGTTTTGATCTAAATATTTAAAAAGATATCACTAGTCATAGTTTCGAAAGTTTACCTGCACGTATTTCAAAATGGTGTATATTTGTGACTAGAGGGAGTAAAAAGTACCAATGCTTTAATTAAGGAATAAGTCTGTTTTACCACCATGAATTTTTGTGAAAATTTAAGTTTCAATCTCAAACCGCAAAATATGATGTTTCACCCTCCCCCTTAAATATCAACATTGTTTATTTTACTCCCTGAAACCTATTGAAGGCGATTTTGCTCTGAGGTGATGCCAACGTGGCAGATGTTTTTGACTAGTAAGTTGGTTTTCGGTTTATGGTTTTGACACATGGCAGTCCAGTCAATAAAATGAATGAATAAATAAAAATAGTAGGACCCACATGTCGTTCTAACATACCACCTTTTTCCTCCTCTCTATCTTCCTCCCCTCTCTCTAAGGAAACACTATGGGTGACTGCTCGACGACATAGGCGCTTCAACCACCACCGCCCAACTCGGCTGTTGGGCGTGTCTTGCCACCATCGCCCGCCTCTACATCTACCGCTGGTCGTGGCCCACTGCTATCGTCCGCCTCTGTTGCCATTTGTGGCCCGCATCAGCCTCGACAGCTCCATGGGGGTCGCGGCTGAGGATTGGAGCCCCATAGACACCGTCATCGACACACCTCTGTTCCGATCCTCTCGCTGGAAGACGAAGAGAAGAGGAAGATGGAGAGACCAGTCCAGATCCCTCTTCCTCTCGCCTTTGTCCAGACCCCCCTTCCTCTTGCCTAGATCAAGCTGCTACTCTTGACCTCCTCCTTGGCTCTGGTCGCCACCGCCATTTCTCCACCACGTTCCACTGCTTTGACCGCTTCGCCATCGGTCTATCGCCATGGAGCTGGCGACTATCGCTATCTTCCTGGTGCACGTCGTCACCGATGCCAACATTGCCATCGTCGCCTCGTGGATGGCAGTGTTGGCGGCCCATAGCATCATCCGCTCGACTCTGGTTGTCACTCTCAACCTCCTTTCTCAACTTCGTCTGCCGTTCTTAGCATCCTCCCACATGCTCTAGCCGCCTCCCTGATCTACTATGGTTGGTGGTCACTGGCGATAAGGGCCTAACAACAATTTGAATTGGTGCATAAAGGAGGAAGGGGAGAGAGAGATGAGGGAGGAGAAGAAGAGGGTGGAAGAAGGATCATTGGAGCCAGGCATGTGGTCCTTTTCTTTAATTTAATTTTATTCTACTGACTTGTACAATAAATGGGAGAAAGAATTTGTGACACCCTGGCCCATGATGACCCATATGTGTGTGTGCACATAAGGGTGTGGATTAGTCCCACCTTACTAGATTAGTTTGAGAAGAACTTACATATAAGCCTAGGAGTTTTCAATGATAGTATCCCTGGTTAACCGTTTTGCGCGAAGCGATGACGAAAATGTAAGCGGATTGCTACGTGTGCGTGGCCTATTCAGAATGGAATTAGGCCTAAGCCGGTTAAGATCTAGGGCGTTACATAATTTGACTTGTGTCAAAACCACCGTCATATGGGTGCCAGGTAGGATTAAAAATAGGGGTGAAATGTTTGAGGGGTATGTTGCTTGGTTTTGATAATTAGAAGTTGAAAAATATCTAGTTTTATATTTACAGATTAAAAGTTAAATAAACATAAGAGTTAAGGGTAGAGTATACTGATTCCTTTAATTAATTTTGTCTTTCCACCAACTACCCTACTCGTGGTGGCTTAACCCACGAGAGTTTTGTGTGATTATATTGATGGAGTAGGGAGCTAGCTAAGCTAGTACTACGTACCTCAGCAGGCCAAGCGAGGCCTGGAAGACGCCGGCGAAGAAGGTGGCGGTGAAGGCGAGGTGGAGGTAGAGCACCGGGTTCTCCGCCGCCGGCACCTCCGCCCCGAGCATGGACCCGATGAGCAGCGACGCCACCGCCACCGTCCCCACCGCCAGGTCCTTGGAGCTCCCCATCATCGCGTACACCAGCGGCGGCACAAAGCTCGAGTCTAAACAGCAAACGTGTACACACACAATATTTTACAATGCTACTTACGTACGTTGATAAACAGGACTGTACGTGCATGCAGATGCGTGCTTACAGAGGCCGAGGATTGGTGGCAGGTTGGCGAGCTTGGCGTAGCTGATGCCCTGCGGGATGGCGAGGCTGGCAATGGTGATGCCGGCAATGAGGTCGGACTTGAGCGTGCCGAGCGTGTACGCCGGCAGCCACTCCATGAACGGGAAAAAGTAGCGCAGCGCCGCCACCGCGCGCCGCCCCGCGCCCTGCTCCCGCACCACGCCGCGGAACGGGTCGTCCGGGAAGAGCGTCTCCTTGAGATTCCCCCGGAACGTGTCCAGGAACGGCCGCGCCGCCGGCACGGGCACCCGCGGCACCGCCCGCTCCACGCCGCCGCCGTTCCCCACCTCCGCGCTGCCGCCCATCTCTCTAGCTCGTGCTGTACGTGCTAGCGAACTCGAGGTGTGTACAAAATTTGAGGGAGAAGAAAGAGCCCAGGAATTAAGTAGCTAATTTATGCTGCCTTCACAGGCAGTGTCACGGTGGGGTATATATAGAGAGGAGTTGGATTAGGGAGGTATTTTTTCCGAGAGGTTACAAGAACGCACGCTCAACTTACACTGTTCATACTATTTATATGTATACACGATGTGTGTTCACTACATATGTTAACATTTCTTATAAAAATACGAGGCCGAGCGCGAACACACGAGTCGGCAGGGAGTCATTGCCATCCGAGCTACGGGCCGTTGTCGGATTTATAGTGTGCTCAGTTAGACTTATTTTTTATGATTTATGACTAAATTTTTATTGTAACAGGTTGAAATTACATTGTAGTTGATGGTGACTTATTTAGCATAATTAAATTTAAAAAAAATAAAAATAGAAAAACGGGTTAGCCTAACACGTATAATATAAACAAATATAGAAAAAACCGGCAAAAAGCTCAAAAATAATCCAAAAAATATGGAAAAAAATAAAATTTAAAAATAAAAAAAAATAAATCGGAAGCTAGAAATTCGGCCAAACGAGGGGAGCCTTTGGGTGGTGTCTGGTCTGATGCGGTGCGAGTGATTCGGGTGCGATTTGGGGTGGGCCCGGCCGGCAAGCTCGGTGTCTTTTCGGGTACGAGCATGTGAGCCTGAGAGACGGGCCCAGCGGGGTCGGGGTCCCACTTAGCAGGGGGCGGTGGTGCATACGTGGAGCATGCGGAAGCGGAAGCGGGCGGCTGTGCGACGGGACACGGCACCCCTCGCTTCATACGTGCAGCCAGGTTGCCGTCGGCGCAAGGCGATTCCCTCGATTCGGCTCCTGTCGCGAACGAGCGCGCCCGCGCGCGCCGCTCGGTACATCTCCGTGCGTCCGCCTGCCTGCCTGATTAGGTTACGCCCCAGGCCAGCGCGCACGGGCAAACGTAGTTTTCCATCGTGATATCGCCGTGGTATCGCGGTTAGTCCCGATCGACCCCGAGATATTGCTGTCTCTGCGTCCTGCGAGACGCGGACGTGTTCCCGTACGTGTTCGACTTCGACATGCGGGTACGATGCGTTATCGTCTCTATCTAAGTTTTCATAGACACACAACTATATATTCATGCGGGTACGATGCGTTATCGTCTCTATCTAAGTTTTCATAGACACGCAACTAATCTCCTGTGAATTGGTTATATATGTGTGGTGATTTTCATCCGAGCGTAGGCTCGGTGAAAGAGATCTTACGAATGGATCAGCATGCTCGGTCGCATGTGCGTGCATGCAGATGCTGCGACGAGAGTTCAGTTCTCGACTTCCTCGATTTGCACGCGTGTGCTTAGTAGGCCTCCCTTGTTGCCATGTGTGCGGATGGGGTTGCTTGGCAGCGTACTGCCCTCTCTAGAGATAGAATCGTAGAAATATAGAACGAATCAGTGGCGTGCGATGACGTCATCTCATGCATAGGCCTGCTGCATGCTTTAAAAATGCCAAATTAGTATCGTGGGAGTGATTCAGTCCTGAGCAAGAAAAAGATACGAGGACTACTTGTAGTGGATACCAGCTCAACACTATATAAGAAAACTAATCAAGTATATATAAAAAGCGAGCTGGCTTAGCTCTCTTTTTTGCCAAGGCTATATATAGTCATAAGGTCTCATCACAATGATATCCCACAGTGGCCTATTATACCAGAGATATATGTGTCTTTTTATATATCTTATTAAGTCTCTTGGCCCAACAGACCGAATAGATGTAGGTGGGGAGCACCCCTACAATAGTAATCTCTCATGGTAAATAATTTTGATAAGGATATAATAATTCTCAAATCATTACGTTATTACATTCTTTGAATGTACATTTATCGATAAGGGGGAGATTTCACAGTTGGTTGTAAGATTTTCTACGACCACATAATCATGAGTTGTCCCACGACCACTTCTTAGTCGTAAGTTTTTCTAGTACCTTATTGTCGTAAGTCTTTCTATGACCACTTATCAGTCGTAAGCCTTTTCACGACCACTTCTCAGTCGTAAGATTTTCTACTACTTTATAGCCATAAGTTCTTCTATGACTACCTCATTGTCGTAAGCCCTTCTACAAACATATGGTTGTAAGTTATTCTACGACCACATCGTGATCACGGATCTTCTTGCGACCAATCTACCTCTAACCAGCTTGTCTATGACGACCTACTACATCATGGGTCCGTCTGACAAGGCGGTTAGAACGTACATTTATTCTTAATAACTGCACATGATCTCTTTCTGATAATAACCGTCGCATGACGAACGGGCTATCACGTCTCTCTAACAATAACTCCTATCGAACGATTATTATTCGAAGAATTAAGGCGTCTTTTGGTGCAGAACAATGGCCGCCGCTTCGCCAACTATACAAAGGTTGACGTCGAAAAGAAGAAGAGGCAATAGGAGACAAACCGAGAGAGATCAAATCGGACATAGTCCAAGATAGACATAGTACAAGGCATTTCACATTACTCTCTCAGTTGTAATCAATTCGCTGAGCAATAGCCACATAGGACATAGGGTTGCCATTCTCCCAGGAGAAGGCCCGAACCTGTATAAAAATTTCTGTGTCTCTCCTCTACATGATCGTAGTCCAGGTCTTTAAGAGTTTCCCCCGAATCTAAGAAATCATACGTAAGATCGATATTAAAACACCAACAGGCTTCATCTTGTGCAGGCTAAAACCATGTCGCCAGGCCTTTTGGCCCCCTCCGTCCCTTCGACCTGTTGAGTGATTGGTCCATGGGTTGTACGATGATGACCAAGGTCAGGTAGTTGTGCTGTTGTGCAGGACACGCGGTAGAGGGTGGTTGGCGCGTCATGCGCTGTCGGCTCGGACGTTGGTTCTGGAGACATGCCCAAAAAAGGCGTATGCCTTCACCAATGTCCTTGTCGAGATAACCCACCAGTGCCCATTCCTCTTGCGCTTCCTGAGTGCCAGCCATTACTGTCGATCATGTCATTCTGTGTAGCCACTGCCTCACCCGCCTTTACAGTGTATCTTGCACCACCCTCACACCGCCGCCACATAGGCCCACCACCATCAGTCCGCGTTCGTGTCTGTTGTGAGAATGGTTTGCGGTGGCGACCAGCGCTCTTGACGCAGGGCTGCAAGCGCTTCGTCTAGTCGTGGAGGCTCACTGGCCATGGGAGTTTTTCCTCCATGGAGGTGGAGTACGAGCTGGTGGAACACAATGCGTCAACAGCCAACAAGCGGTGGAGTGCAGTGAAGAAAGTGAACGGCATCTGCATGAACACATTGGGGCTGACTACGGCAACAAAAGAGTTGATTTAGTTGCTGGTGTGCGATGGGAAGATCTCGGGACACGAAGCGATTCGCCTGTCCCCTGTCGGCGAGATAGAGGCCTAGCCAACGGAGTCAAAACCGTTGTCTTCGCTGTGTACTTTGAAACCGGGGTCCAAATCCCTATGGCAGCCTTCGTCAATGAAGTCCTTCGGCTGTACGACCTAGAACTTGCGCAACTGATGCCTAATTCTATCATCCGGTTGGCCATCTACAGTTTAGCCGCACAGGCAAAGGCAGTGTGGCCAAGCCTGGCGTTATTTGTCTTCCTCCATGATGCCCGATGCCAACCGAAGAAGGTCACCGAGGGCGAGTACTCCAACCTGGGGAGTGTCAACTTCACACTCTGGTCTGCATTTACAATGGTATTCTTTCGACCACTTCGGTTTGACCATGATATTTTTTACCATGATATTTTGATGATGATACATTCGACCACTTTATTTTGACCATATTGTTTTGACCACCATGTTCCAACCATATTGTGTCGACCACAATTTCGACCACGTTGGTCGACCAAGGTGTTTCCATCACCCTATTTCTACCACTTGGGTCGATCATACTGGTTTGACCATGCTATTTTCGATCATGATTTTTTGATCACTATGTTTCGATCACTTGGGTTGATCACGCTGGTTCGACTACGATATTTTTTACCATGAGGTTTCAACCATGATGTTTTGACTACGTTGGTTCGACCAAGTTGTAATGACCACGATAGTTCGACCAGGTTATTTTCACCACATTAGGTTGACCACATTATGCTGACCACAATGTTTTGACCATGTTTGCTCAACCACATTGTGCCGACCACGATGTTTCTACCATGGTGGTTTGACCATGATAGTTTTGAACAGAATGTTTCGACCACTTTGGTTTGACCATGAGGTTTTGAGCATGATGTTTCAAGCACGATATGTTTAACAATGTTGTTTTGACCACGGCGTGTTAACCATGATATTTTTGACCACAAGGTTTTGACCACCATGTTTTAAACTTTGGTCGACCACGTTATGTCGACTACGCTGGTTCAACCATGATTTTTTCGACCAGGATGTTTCGACCATATTGTTTCGACCATGGTTGTTCAACCATGATGGTTTCAACCACTTTGGTCGACCACGAGGTTTCGATCATGATGGTTTCGACCACTTCGGTTGACAACGGTTGTTTGACTGCAATGTTTTTGACCACTTCGGTCAACCACGAGGTTTCGACTAGATGTTTCAACCACATTTGTTCGACCACAGTGTTTCAACCATTGTGTTTTGATCATGTTGTGTCGAGCACGGTGTTTTGACCATGATTGTTTTAACAACGATGTTTTGACCACGATTGTTTCAACTACATTTGTCAACCATGGTGTTCCCACCACTTTGGTTCAACCACGCTGTTTCGATCACCTTGTTTCAACCACGTTGTGTCGACCATGCTGTTTTGACCACCATGTTTTGACTACGTTGTGTCGATCACGATGTTTCGACCACCATATTTTGACCACTTTGGTCGACTACGTTGTGGCAATCACGATGTTTCGACTAACATTCATTCAACCATGTTGTTTCGACCAGATATTTTTGGCCATGATGTTTCGACCACTTCGATTTAACTACAAGGTTTCAATTATGATGTTTCGACCACGTTAATTTGAGCACGTGGATCGACTACAACATTTTGGCCACATTCCTTCGACCGTGTTTTTCGACTATGATGTTTCGACCGCGTTGTGACAACATGTTAAACCGATCACGTGATTTTGAGTATGATGGTTCGACCATGATATTTCGTGTTGATCAACCACGGTGTTCCGACCACATTTATCAACCACCTAGATTCCAACACATTGGCCCATCACGGAATAAAACCCCACAGTTTTCTCAGAATTATGCATTGGTTCTTGATTTTTTTCGTAAAACGCCTCCGTTTATATAATTAAGCCTTAATTTTTACAAAAAATCCTCTTTATGAATTATCTACTTTTTTGTTCCATATAGTAACTAGCACGACGTAGCGCAGCGCCTCCGCATATAGTATGTCAGAAGGTAAGCGTCTACACGATAACAATTCAACTAATCAAAAGGTGATTTTCTTTGGATATATCCGGACACAGGTGGTTCTAATTTTCAGGCACCTTAATCTGAAATTCAGAACTTAGAACGGTGCCTAGCTAGACAAAGATGTATCATGATGTGATTGACTTGGTCGCGCAGAGCCTAATCACATAATAATCTACTGCATATATGGATTTGCTTTCCCTTGCCAACCTTGGCTACTTTCAGATATACTTTTACCTTCCAATATGCTAACTTTAGGCTTGCAGCTGGTAGATTCCTGAACTAATCATATAGTGACTTGATAACAAGTGCAACTTTAGGCTTGCAGCAACTTTATAACAAGCGCACAAGAAGAAAATTCCTGAAATAATCATATAGTGACCGGTTTCCTCCGTTCATACTTTTGAATACCAAACACGGAATCAACCCAAGAGAGGCTTCCAGAATCCAGATCAAGGGTGTTAAATCTGTTTGACACGACATGAGTACAAGTGTTGGCACAGCGGTAGGTGTGCCAGAAGCAACGGGCACTGCTGAACTACGTACCTTTGGTGGGTCGTTGAGTGTCGAACGGCACCGCACACGGCAGCGTCAAAATCTTGAGGACTCGTCCAATGGACACGACTGCAAATCCAAACTCTTCACTGATTGCAAATATATTAGAAATAATCTTGACATCAAATCCAAGACACAGCAGAATCTGCCTTTTATATGTAACTCAAATTAAAATTATGTCTAACTTAAAATCCGAATACGTATACGCTTAGAAGAGTATTAGCCTATATATTAAGAAGACTTGTAACTAGTTAAATTATGGGGAGCAAATAAGAGAATAGAGAAATTCAGAAATTCTCCTGTGTTCTCTCGGTTTATTTGTAATGTATATATTTTCTCTTGAAACAAAGTTAACAAATGGTATCAGAGTCTAGACAAGAACTGAGTCGTTGAAAAACGTCTTGGCTATTTCTATTTCGACGCATCTTCATTCGCACAGCGCTCCCCAAGCCTTTGCACGGCGCGTACTCAAGTTCCGACGCATCCTGAGGCGGCATTCGCTCCAGTCAATCGGAGGCCTGCATCGACAAGACACGGAGAGAGAAGACGATCCCTTCTCCAAGCACAGCCCGAGGAAAGAAGGAAAGTTTGGTTCCTTTATTCCTTCAGAAGGCAGGCTGCAGTCATCAGGATAGAGGATCCACACGCACGTCTCTGATTTGGCCACACGTTTTGGTCTTGTTCCACTCGGTCTTTTACATGCACGCAAGGCAACAGGAAAAAGAAAGCCATAGTCGCTTGTACTTCATCTCCAAGCTGGACGTAGCAAGACACGCAATAAAAGCCATGCCAAGGCCAAAGCGCAAGATGGCATCAACACCGAGCAGCTCTTCGGATCTTGTTCTGCACGAGGCGAAGCGCAGCAGCACGGAGTTGCGAAGCGTATTTTTCTCAGGTTCTCTCAGTCCAAGAGTCACATCAAAGTAGTCCAAGTTCTTAATCCGTACTTAAGATCATATCACGTTCTCCAGAAAGTGGTATCACCGATGATGAAACATCATCTAGTATGATAGCGAAGGAAAGTTCTGTTGTCTCGCTGCATTATCCGATGCTCACTACGAGCAATTATGTAGCTTGGGCAATCAAGATGAAGGTATACATGAGGGCTCAAGGGGTGTGGGACACGATCGAGAACGGCAACGTCGATGTGCGCAAGGATTAGATGGCATTGGCGGCCATCTATCAAGGCATCCCAGAGGAGACGCTCTTCGTACTGGCCAAAAAGAAGACGGACCAAAGCCGCGTGTAAGGCATTGAAGACGATGCATCTTGGCACCAACCGTGTAAAGGACGTAAAGGTACAGACTCTCAAGACCGAGTTAAAGGTGTTGTGTATGAAGGAAACAGAGTCGATCAATGACTTCACCGTCTGATTGACGATCATCACCAACAAGATTCAGGCCCTTGGCGAAAAGGTGGAAGAGTTGTACATAGTGAAGAAATTTTTTCGTGCTATTCCCTTACAATTTCTCCCGATTGCCTTTATCATAGAGCAATTTGGAGACCTAATAATAATGACAATGGAGGAAGTCATCGGTCATCTTAAAGCATATGAGGAATGCATCCACGACAATAATAACAACAGTGATGGACAGGTCTTGTGGACCCGCGTAAAGTAGGAGATTCGATCATCGAAGTGTGAAGGCGAGAACACTTCCAGTGGTGATGGCCAAGATCGTCAGAATCGGAAGTTTGATAAGGCAAAAGTGCGGTGTTATAATTGTAACGATTATGAGCACTTTACTTCAGAATGCCACAAGCTGAGGATGAAGAAAGTGTTTCTTGCTGAAGCTAAGCGATGATGAATCAACACTGCTCCGATGATAAGTTGAGTCAGGACGTTGAGAAGATGTGTTGCCGTCCAAACTCAAGTAGGGTGAAAAGAAATCGGAATGTTGAGGAGATGTGTCACTATTCTGTATCAAGTAGGAGCTTAGTAAGTCGTAGTTGAGGCCGACTGCCTCAATGTCTTAGAATCTTTGCATCTGGATGACCCGTACCGGTTGAGTTGAGTTCTTACACGTAGCTTACATGTAAAACACTTCATGTGGAGGCGTGACTGGTAGTTCATAATGCATTGAGACTAAAACTAGAGTATGTCAAGTCAAGATTAGAGGGAGATTGTTAGAAATAATCTTGACTTCCAATCCAAGATGTAGTAGAGTTCGTCTCTATGTGTAACTCAAATTGAAGTTGTGTCCAACTTGAAGTCTGAATACGTATACTAGTAGAAGAGTATTAGCCTATATATTGAGAAGACTTGCAACCAGTTAAATTAGGGAGAGCAAGTAAGAGAATAGAGAAATTCAGAAATTCTCTTGTGTTCTCTCAGTTTATTTGCAATGTGTGTGTTTTCTCCTGGAACAAATTAACAACCCTGTATATACCAATCAATTTATCTAAAAATTTAAACCGATAAAAGATAGACAATACACTTTAACATTCCTTCTCATATCTAAGCTTCATCTGATCTAAGTATTGAATTGCATGTAATAATCAATCCACCTAAAAATTAAGCTAATAAGGAAAAACAACAATTCATTTATAATTCAACACTAACACATGGACTGGAAATATGCCATAATTAATTATTTTAATATTTTATAAGCCAGGTCTTAAATTTATGATCTTTTAATTCTGATATCATATTGAATTACATACATTAACTAGTTTATTCAAAAGCTAAGCAAGTACTCCAACACATGGAATTAAAACCTTGGTCCAAACATGTAAATAGGGTTTCTTAATACAATAGGGTTTCTTAATACAATGACTGATAGGCACGGTGTCGTCTTCAGTTCCACGGTTCTCATTAGTACTAGTACGTGTTCAATTTGATAGGACATGTCAGAAAAAAAACAGTTCTTATTTGGATATTTGTTGGATGCTGAACTCAAATCGCTCAGCATTCGTTGTAGAACCAAAACTGTATTGTAGAGTCAAACTCTTGTGTTTTAGAAAAATTCAAAGTTGTCCCTGGCACGCGAAACTACGCCATCTTCGATCCAATCTTCCTGTCGAGCTTAAACAGAAATTTTGGTTTGCCCATCATTTTCGTATCCTATTTAGAAGGCCCACAAAATATTCTCCTCCATGCAACGTAGGACAAGAAGAAGCATTCTGAAATCAACACATCTCTTGGATAAACAGCATGGCGCAATTTAAAGTGGTGTAATATTCAAGCATATCTGAATCGCAATTTGCAGGCAGGTCTTAAAAGAAGGTGCAGGTTCACGTCTCCACGAGTGTGCGCTACTTTGCTTACTGTATTTTATGAGTGGGAGCATGTGGTATGTATGAACGAATTGAGTCATCGAGATAGCGATATAAGCGCAACACATTATGGGATCCTTGTGCGCTTTCTCTGTGTGGATCATCGACGAGTGTTCCCCTGCCATTGCGCTTCTCCACTTTGGTAGATTATTATGTTCTTCGTGTTGTGCCTGTCAGGTTCACTTCACTAGACACGGGTGCATAGATTCTTGCCTCGCCGTGTTGGGAGTAGATGTCACTTTGCGATACGAATTGTTGGAGATGTTTGTGGCTGAAAATACGCGAAGGCGCATCTGGTTGTTGCGTTATTTTTGGCTTTCTGAACCGAAAAGATGGGATACTTTAATTCAGATATTCAGTTCAGAGAATGTATTGTATGTACAGACTTGCTCCTCTGTCCACATGTTAACCTCCGTCCTCCGGAATAGAGAGCAGGAGCAGAGTGGGGTATTCTTTCAAATCCATGAAACAACAGGTGGCAGTGTGAACTAAAATCGTAGAAATGAAGAATACCAGGTGAAGTTTTTGCACTATGGCTACGTTTTTTGAGATAACAGGGACGGTGGAGACATCGATCTGGAGACACACGGTTTTAGATTCGAGAAGCTATTTGGAAAATCCATTTCAAAAAGTCACTCCGTTTGTTTCGACTTTCAGAGAAGCTAAAAACCAAAATCTATGTTCTTTTGGGCTACGACTGATGACTTTTATCTATTTTTTTCAGATGGCAGTGGACGGCAAAGATACTAACATAGACGGAGCACATGGTTTTGTGCTTAGGAAGTCATTTGGAGAATCTGTTTCAAAAAATTATCTTATTTATTTCGATTTTCGGATAAGTCAAAAGAGCCCAAAAAAACAGAGAAAATCTTTAAAACAAACAGGACCGTTTCTCGGCTATTCTGGAATGCTAAAGGTGCGAGATGTGCTGCATGTGTTGTCCTGTATCTGTCACACAACGTTTCTGGATTGCTTCTAATTCCATACTACAGGGCTCGTCAATTTACATGATGAAAATGAGCATAAAAATCTTCAGTGGAAGCATGCCATAAAGCCTTCACCTTTGCAGCCGAGTGATGAAACTGAAAGAAGTAGAAATTACACTATAAATTTTTTTATGTAGCGGACAGCAAGTCTTAAAAAAAGTAGTAGTAAACAATAGAACATTGTTTTTGGTCATAGTAAAAAAAAAAGGAAAAAACAAATTCTTTGAACATCCTGCTACATCAGTGGATTACCTTACACGACTGGTTTTCAGTGCATTTATCTCTGAAAAATATCAGCATACAACAGTAAGCAATATGGTTATCCATGTTCCTTTATCTTTACAAGTTACAACCCTCCTCAGATGGTCCTGTTCTTTTCAGCTTCTAAAAACTATTTTTTAGCTTTTCTACAGTAACTAGCTTTTAAACGAAGTTTCTTTTCAAGATATGATCTACTAGTTAATTGTAGTATATACTGTACCAACTTCATTTATGTTGGCAAAAACCACATGTGAGTTTCTGTTACTCTGTAATCTCTCACAAGAACAGCCAAAAAGCCAAAAGCCACAGCTAAAAACCACAAGTCACAGCTAAAAAGAACAGGCCTGCAGGCTTAGGACTTTTCAATTTCATATGGACGGGCCACCCGAAAGATCATGTCATAGTTAGCCGAATGGTGTCTTTAGGGTGCACCGTTTTTTCAGATGAGAAGAGCCATCAGCAAATGGAGCCGTTTTTCCTCCACTACACGTTCAGATTCTACATAGATTGGCATGACTTAACAGGTAAAAGGTTAGATGAGTGCAGTTCGAGCTAATTGGACTAATGACTCCTCAAATGGAACATCAGCATTGAGTGAATGTTCCACTGGATGGAAAAGTGAAAAGCTTGAGAAGGTAGTGTTCGAATACTGAGTATAGCCTTCCCCGGTTGCAGTTGGATCAATCAAGCTTTTGCCGCCTCAGGTCAAAAGGAAAGAAAGAAACGAGAACAATGACAAAGATAGGTCACATATAACAACAAACAACAGCAACAAAATTTTTTGTTCCAAATAAATTAAGGTGGGCTAGGAATCAAACTTTCTCAAGATCAAAGAGATAAGAGTTTTGAAATAAAACATACAATGCTAAAACCCTAAGCCGTACATCCTGCTATCTGAACCGAGAATCTAAAACACTGTCTCTAACTTTCTTATGGTTTCTGATACGTAGATCGCTAACTTCCATACGCTCCTATCTAAAGCTAATTCTTTAGATACATTCCAATCCCTTAAGTCTCTTTTAACTACTTCCTCCCATGTCAGTCTTGGTCAACTTCTACCTCTTCTTACGTTTTCAGTACGTTTTAAAATTTCACTACGTACCGGTGCCTCAGGAGGTCTTCGTTGGAGATGTCCAAACCATCTCAAGTGATATTGGACAAGCTTCTCTTCAATTGGTACTACCCCCACCCTATCACATATATCATCATTGCAGATGCGATCCCATCTTGTGTGATCACAGATCCACCACAGTATCCTCATCTCCGCTACACTCATTTTTTGTATATGTTATCTTTTAGTCGCTCAACATTCTGCTCCATATAGCATTGCGGGTCTGATCGCCGTTCTATAGAACTTTCTCTTTAACTTTTGATGGACTTCTTTGTCACACAGAACACTAGATACATGGCGCCATTTCACCCACTCCGCTCTTGTCCTGTGGCTCACATCTTCATCAATCTCACCGTTCCACTATAACATCGATCTCAAATAATGAAACGTGTCCTTTTTAGGCACTACTTGTCCGTCCAATCTAACATCTCCATTATCTACCCTAGCACCACTGAAATCACATCTCATATACTCAGTTTTAGTCTTACTAAGTCTAAAACCCTTCAATTTTAGTTTTCCTCCACAATTCGAGCTTCTTATCAACACATATCCTACTCTCATCAACCAGCACCACATCATCAGCAAAAAGCATACACCAAGGGATATCTCCTTGTATGCCCTGTGTGACCTCGTTCATCACTAAGATAAAAATGTATGAGCTCAACGCTGACCTTTGGTGTAGTCCTATCTTAATAGGAAAGTCATTAGTAACACTACCATATGTTCTGATATTAGTCACAACATTTTCGTATATGTCCGTAATTAGGATAATATATCTTGTTGGAACCTTTTCTTTTAGAGCGCCCACCACATGACTTTTCTTGGTACTTTGTCATAGGTTTTC
This sequence comes from Dendrocalamus sinicus, assembly GCA_036346575.1. NCBI lineage: Eukaryota > Viridiplantae > Streptophyta > Magnoliopsida > Poales > Poaceae > Dendrocalamus > Dendrocalamus sinicus. The sequence continues at coordinate 49,795,221 of CM070648.1, read as the reverse complement.
TCTAAGTCAATAAACATCATGTGAAGGTCATTTTTTGCTCCCTATACCTCTCCATCAACTGTCGTAACAAGAAAATCGCCACCGTGATCGACCTCCCAGGTATAAAACCAAATTGGTTTATCTTCACGCTAGTCATTTTTCTTAAATGACGCTCAATCACTCGTTTCCAAAGCTTCATTGTGTGGCTTATGAGCTTAATTTCTCTATAATTAGTACAACTTTCTTGTTAACTCCGCCTATATAGTTTTCTACATAGCCTGTCCTAAGTCAGAAAAAAGGAGGGATGGTTATATTAGACTTGGTAAGCCAACGTAAAAATCATGCCATATTTTTATGGAATAAAAGATAGGTCACATCCTTTACTACAAAAATTATAAAGCACAGATATTCGTAGAGTAGCTATTTTGGAGTTTTTATGCTATTTTTCTTGCTTTTCCTTTCCTCTTGGCGAAATTCTTTTCCCTTGTAAGGTGCGTTAAACTGTGCGAAACGAACACTTCTTGTGCATTCTTTCATTGGCCTTTCTGTTTTACACCATCACGCTGATGTGAGTTCTGCCGTGCTGCATAAATGATAAAGTGAAGTCACGACTCACAAGCATTGAGAAACATGTTAATATTATTAACTAGTAGGGTGGTCTGCGTGTTTGTGCATCTAGATTTATTTTAAAATTTATAGTATTAAATAATATAACTTAGATGTTTGAGAATATATTTACATATCTTATAAACTATTTAGATTTTTAAGACATCATAAACATTAGAAATGAGAATGGAAGCTAGAAGGAAAATACAACTTGAGGAACGTAAATGAAGTATGAGATTTGATGTGAGAAAATCATTGAACATAATAAGTTGGTTTTTAGAAACGTAATCACTCTCCATCATACATGATTCATGAAGTTGCATACCAATATTTTTCCTCCATTAACTTCTTTTTTTCAATGCTAATGTATCTCTATTTAATCTCAAGCAATACGTTGATTATGTGTATGGTAAATTATCTTATTAGCTAACATGGTATTATAGTATCTTACTCATGCATACACCGATGCACCATATGTGATCTAACTTGCATTTATCTTCCCTCACACATTGGTTGGCCCACTGAACCATGTATCTTTTATCTCTTCTCACTGCTACAACTTTTCTACTTCAACCTCCAATAGTAAGGCTAATTCTTGATCGATCTCTCTCAGCTGGTATATTTCCAATGTAATACTCTACCACATACTCATTTTCTACTTCTCTCCAATTATTGCTTAATGCTAATTATTCCGACACCAACACATGTATACGTACAATCATCATGACCTCTACCGGGGACACCAGTCATGCTCTCTTCAGGGGCCTTGATCCTACTCCCTATGACTATGCCATCTCTACTACGAGCACTTTGTTCTTCTACTTCTACACATCCATACCACTTCTATTTGTACGGATGCATGCATGTATATACGTATGCATAATAGGTGGGTTCTTTTGGTCTTTTAGCTTTTGCTATAGTAACTAGCTTTTAAACGGTATGTCTTTTCAAGTGGTGGAGGTGTGTTGGTGTGTGAATGACCGACTTTTGTAGACATTAAAGGGGTGGTTTTCTGTTCACTTTGAATCAGCCTACGTCATCTCTCTTCCAGAACCTCACAATCATCAGTGTCTGAAGTTTCATGATGAATATTGGTTTCACATTTTATTGCTTATGTGAGGAAGGGTCTACAAGTCGATTGTAATAGACATTATACAAAATTTATCTATATCGACTAAAATCACACGCGAGCATATCTCTATCCATATTCTCTCTTGCAAATAGTCAGAATTCAAAAATTTAAGGCAAAAGCCTTAAGTCACAACCCAAAAGAATCCACACTACTGCAGAAAAAGTCATCATAGATGGTTCAAAAATGTCATCACAGACAGTTTCATGAGCCGTCTGAGTTTATGGGTCAGTAATGACACGAGGTTATCACAGACGGCTTTCAAACTGTCTGTGATGCAGTTTATCACAGACGGTTATTAACTCATAACCGTCTATGATAGTCGTCTATGATGGTGGACTATCACAGACGGTTTTTAGTAGAAATCGTCTATGATATATGATGTATCATAAATGGTTTCAACTAAAAATTGCCTGTGATAGTCAACTATCACAAACAATTTTTACTAAAAAAACCATTTATGATAGTTCACTATCACAAATGGTTACAAGTTAATAACCGTATGTGATACTCTTTCCTATTCATAAATCTATTTATGTTTGTTGTCTAGCCTCGAAAAATGGTATACATCCAATTTAATTCATTCATTTCAGAAACAAGAACATCTATTTTACAAATCAAGTAACTGAAATGAAGTAAATTATCCATCCATGAACAAATATACACATGTGTAATTAAGCTTAATCTTATCGCAGTGAAATTTATTCTGCATTGTGGAACTCCCCATCTTTTTTTATGACTCTAGACAACAAGAAGTATGCACACTATTTTCAAATTTGTTTGAGGTCGGCCTGTTCCAGCGGTGTTGTATCGATGGGTGCAACCTATCGGTAGGAAAATCAATGTCATGTATACATGTATAAATTGATAAGTATAAAATAATTATTGCAAGATTGACAAATCTGAGGACCTTTGGTCTTCGCAGAATCAAGGAGTAGTTGCATGCTGTGACAAACATAAAATCCACAGGTATCTTTGTCGTTATTGTGGGCCAATGTCTTCTTGCACGACAGGTCGATGCCTTGGACTCTTTTGTGGTCTCTTCCTACACCATTCGTGCTATCCACGTTATAACTTTTAATTTTATTCAAAATTTTAGTTATTTTTAATTAGAGTTTGTATATAAATCAAAATGCTAATTTTATGTACTTTATTTTGAATTTTAGTTATTTAGGTATTTCACTTTGGAATTCATATGGAAATCAAATTGCAAATTTTCTTTGTTTTTATTCTGAAATTATATTATTTTTTGTTGGAATTCGTATACAAATCCAATTGTTATTTTTTATTCCAAATTACATTTATTTAGATATTTTACTTTGGAACTCATATTCAAATTAAATTGCTAATTTTATTTTATTTTTATTGAAGTTATATACAAATCAAGTAGCTAATTTTATTTAATTTATTCTAATTATTTTATTTGGGGAGTTTACTTTGGACTATGTATGGAAATCAAATTGTTTTTTATTCCGCACGTCAAGTATTTTTTTATTGGAACTTGTATACAAATCTAATTCTAACTTCTATTTAATTTTATTCTAAATCACAATTATTTAGATATTTTACTTTGGAATTCGTATTGAAATCAAATTACTATTTTTATTTTATTTGTATTCTGAATTTTAGTTATTTTTTGAATTATACTTGATATGGACTCTTTATTTTTAATATAGACCGTTATAATATGAACCCACTATGATTAATGGTGTGGATCTTTCTTTTTTCTAGCAATTAACATGTGAATTTCTAGCCTTTCAAAGTGAACATGGTGGCTCCTTTTCAATTGCTTTAATAATATAATAGATAAATCCACCATCTTTAGTATTTTATTATGAGGTATATAGAGCTTCTTCCTTCATGTGTTCATGGTAGGTTTCTGAAGTTCTCCGATGATTTTTTTTCCTGGAAAGCAGAGGAGAATCTTTTGCATAACCGAGTTCGCTTATTTTCAAATGCTATTGATGTTTTGAAATGAAACGTACATGCAGAAATGCTACAGATTTTTTTGTTCAGATATACTGAACAGCATATCAGCATATATAATCGCTGAAAGTCCATGTTAGAGTTTGTAATCTTGTTTTCAGTTTAGAAGTCATAGTCGTGTATGACTTGGTGGTCGTGTACGGGTTTGGTCATGGTCGTTAAAGAGTCCGCTTCATAGTCGTAGCTGAGTTGGAGTCATAGTCGTAGTCAAGTGCGACTATGTGCCCGAGTCGTAGTCGAGTCTACCCTGTGGTCGAAGAGTAGGGTATAAAAAGGCAGGCCATTATACCGAGAGGAGTAGCGAGCGGCACCAAGTCAATGAGATGTAGTCGCAGAGGGGTTGCCGAGAAGAGGGCGACCAGTGTGGTCGCAGGAGCACCGAGTGGAGGCGATGTAGTTGTAGAGGAGGTGCAGAGCTTGAAGCAACCGGCGTGGACATAGGCGGTCGGCGTGACCGCAGAGCATAGAGCAACCAGCGTGGTCATTGGTGATCAACGTGATTGCAGAGGAGAGAGGCGACCAGTGTGGTCGGAGGAGGTGACCGGCGTGATCGTAGGAGATCGGCTTGGGCGACCGGCGTGGTCGTAGGCGATCGGTGTGAGTGACTAGTGTGGTCAGAGGAGGCGACTGACGTGGTCATAGGCAATCAGCCTGGGTGACCAGCGTGGTTGTAAGCGATAGGTGTGGGCGGCCAGTGTGGTCGGAGGCGGTCGGTGAGATCGCAGGGGTTCGCAGATGTGGTCATAAAGGAGTTACGACCATGGCAAACAGAAGCTCGCAGACATGGTCGTAAAGGAGTTACGACCACGGCGAGAAGGGGATCACAGACGTGGTCGTAAAGGAGTTACGACCACAACGATCAGGCGGAGGGCGTTCGCAGGAGCAGTAGACCTAGTCGTGTAAAGGAGTTACGACCAAGGTGACAAGCAAAGGTGTTCGCTGGAGCAAAGGATGTGGTCGTAAGGAGTTATGACCACAGTCTCAGAGTTGAGGACGGTAACGAGAGCGGAGGTGTTCGCAGGTGCTGGAGATGTGGTCGTAAAAGAGTTACGACCACGGTCTCGCAGGAAGAGTAAGCGGTCGACAAAGTCACTGCGAGGTCGTAAGGCGTTACGACTACGGTGATCTACCGTTGTCGAAGGAAGCACAGCGAGAAGCGGGGAGTGTGGTTGTAACTTCAGCTGAAGTTTACGACCTTGTGGTCGGAGCAGAGAAGAGTAATTGGAGGAGTCACAGTGTAGTCGTACCGACTATCAGCGTGATTGGAGATCCAGCAGAGTGGTCGTAGCGACACAGGAGGTGGTCATAGCCTCTTGAACGTGGTCGTACGGCTATAGGAGGTGGTCGTAGCGGCTAGGTGATAATCGTAAAGATCCTAGGACAGTCGTAAAGGCTGTAACGGTCCACAATACTGCAGGTCTCGAGGAATGAATCACCCCTTTGGGATGCATTATGCAGTTGCCTGGGGTCAGGCCATTGAACGGTTTCTAGTGCAGATGACGTTGTCCACCGAAGGCGACAGGTTCACCGGTTTATTCGGAGGTCAGCTCTATAGATCATGCAATGCAGTCGTGCAACAGAATCTGGACACACATTAGCATGCCTGCATCTACTCAGTTGTGTTTGTCGGCTGCATAATTGAGCAAGAAAGGGTGAAATGTGTAGTGGCGACTCCTGTGCCTTGCGTTGACACACAGCAACAGCTTCCTGTTCATCTGAACAACCTATAGCAGTAGCCTCATGCAGAGATTTGCTTCTGCTTTCGTTTATTTGCTCTACCAACAGAATCAGATCACAGCGCATCACGATGGCCATCATTCTTCCTCCACGTCCATATGCTGAAAATTGGAACATTTATAACGAGCCGAAGAAGAATGCGTTGACAGGTCGCTTTCAAGAACTGAGCGACGAAGTGGAATTTCTCTTTGAAACGAAGTATATGACTACATGACACCATCGCATCACAAGAACGTCCATCCTCACTTCTCAAACTGATGTTGCTGCTAGGCCTAACAGGCTCTGAATTCATTCCGTTTTGTCAGAAGGAGCAAAGAAATAATGGCCATTGGCCTTACCAATCTAGTCAGTGTGACATCGTTTCTCTGCATTCCAGAAGCGGTTATAGATTCTCCTGCGCGCAAGAGGCTCCTGCAGTTGCTGTCACAAAAGGCCTGGGCCCTCCTCCTCCTCCTCCCCTGCCTCCGGTAGGTCCAGACGCGCGGCTGCTACTGATGTCCACTCCACGCACTCGCGGCGTGCGAAGATGGGTTTGGCATCCACAGCTCGCGCCACACCGCCGCTGCGTTCTCCACCACAACACCAATGCCAGGCCCTGATCAACCGCACCCCAAAAGGCGCGAAAAGCACGCTTGAACCAGCCCAGGCCACAGAGGTGGAGGGGAAGACGATGACACATTCTTGGACAGCTAAACTCCAAGGACGCAGGCACGCACGCGTGCGTACCAACTTTACAACTAGAGGCAGAGATGAACATCGTACGCCGAATGTACTGTGCGGTAGACAGGTGTCTGTAAGTTTAACTTGACAATGCATGGTACATGCATGCTTGGCGCTAGGCCATGTGCGTTGTTGACTCGTTCGGATGCCATAGTGCAACGAGACTAGACATACAATGCCCTCTCATGCCGTCAGAGAATGGCCAAACTATGTCGTCCTCTCGCGCGTCTCAGAAATCAGGAACTGGCCAAATTGGGCTCTGGGAATCTCTCGTCTTCGCAATGGCGGGCCCGTCTGTGACTGATCATTGATCCCACTAGGGCTTGAATTATTGGCGAAAAGGCGGTGTGATTGGTGATCAAAGGGATTTTCTCTTTCTCCGTCTGCTTCATCTGAAACTGAAGCATCGTGAGTTCGAGGAGCGGTAGCTCAAGCTGACATGAGTACCGTTTTCAGTGCACTGTGGTTCCGTGGTGGAAGAAAATGGAGGTGATGCAATGCGGTTGACTTGAAGCAAAGATATGCTGCACTGCACGGATTAAGGAGTGGCTGTGGTAATTAATGGGAACTGTATTGCCAATTCATTTCCGATGCAGTACTTAGAAGTTACATTAGGTATTTTCGCTTTAAAAAATAGCAAGTAATTATTTTTATACTTAACCATCTTTCTCGTATGGTGTTCACCCTATCTCTCATCTTTGCTTGCTTGTCGTCATCTTCGACATGCTAACCCGGCACTCCTCCAAAATAGCCGCACTTTCCTCCTTCCTCTTCTCCACTGACTCTCCCTCCATATCCCTCCTCTACCGATACAGGGTGACCCTATCTTGCAATGACAACGAACACACGAACAATAAGGATAACTCGAGGGTAACAAAACAATCTAAAATTGCTGCAGTCTTGTGTCAAGCACACGGTCGCAACAATAGCAATTGCACCATAACTCTTACAAATGATCTAATCCACACAACCAACACGAAGGCAAGCACACAGATAGATTAACCACGATCGATCAATCAAAATAATCCTAGAGAAATTGCAAGAACAATAAAAGACGAACACACAAGTTCCTGGATCGACGAACACAAAGTTATAGTAGATTATAAAGAATCATATGAAAGGGTCTTAAATTTTGTTATGGTAAATCATTGTAATTAAATATTAGTTATAGCAGAGCTATAGTATTGAACTGGATGTCATGCTTGTACTTTAGTCAAATGAAAGCCGGCCGTACAGTAACGGGTTAAAGAATGTATTTGACTACTGTTTAGTAAATGGACCTGACCATGCCATGCATGTTTTTGAGTCGTACTGATGAGGTCAGTGATTATCAGAATTAACTAATCAACAGAGATGATTGCTTGCACGTGTTGTTTCATAGCGGTTGAACCGATGGGATTTTCCTGTTTGACCGGTGCATGTCAGCGGTCTAACCAGTATGGCACCCGGTTAGACCGGCTGAGTAGTGCTCCCCGGGCTAGGTTTTGGTGTTATTGTGGTTTTGAGTCATGGAAATGAGTTTTGGTGATCAAAAATCAGTGGATGTATATTGCATGAGACATGTTACCGGTAACTTGGGTCAAGTTGTAAAGAACTTGTGTCTAAAAATAATTTCTTTATCTTTGAATATGCAGGGTCGTTTGGAGTTAACCATAGTCTACAGCGAGGATCAGGGGCTACGTTCATGGAGGAGCTGAGGCCTAGAATGATCAAGGATGTCAGGTAAGATGGCGAACTCAAGCATAGTATGAGAAAGGTGGGAAATATTAAAGGAAAGTTCAAACGGCAGGTTGCACGATGTCTATGTGGTTTGATCGGTTCAAGTGAGGTGTAGTCCGGTGAAACCAGAAAGGAAGATTTACTGACAAGTGGCAAGCCAGTAGTGCACCTATACATATCAAGCAAGGCGACTGCTTGCAATGGGAGGAGATGACCGGGTCAAGAAAGAATATTTTGGTAGTTTGACCAAAATACTAAAAACTATCTTGAAGCAAAACTACGGCATTTGGGAGAGCGGTTTAGATGAAGAAAAAGCTAAGAAGATCAAGTTGGATCAAGGCTAAGAACTTAACAGATTCAGGCTTATGCACTTTGAAACACGTGCATAAGTGTAGTGAATTAGTTAAATATGTGTATAGGGTCATCGGGTTTTCCCCCGTTGTGCTAAGTGGATAGTATCCACTATAGGTTAGATGTGGTTGGTTAACCTATCTATTTAATGGGTTGGGATGGAGGCTTATTGTTAACCATCCAACCATCCTCTCTTGAGACCAAGAGTTCACAAGTGTTAGGGTTTAAAAGATGTTGAGTGTTGTGGTGTGCTCTCTTATCTTTCAGGTGGAGTGGCTGTAAAATATTCATCTCCAAGTAACAATACATCAATCTTGTTTATCTCTAATCTCTCTTTTGTTGATTGATTTGCTTTTGTCATGATTGGTTTTCCTCCTCTCTTCCCTCTTCTTGATTTTGCTGTGACAAGGACGTATAAGAGATGAAAATATCCTCTGAAAATCAGTCTCCACCCATCTAGCTATTTTGATAGTAAGTTCATGAAGAAACCTAATTTTGCTTGATTTTGGTATCAACAAGTAATTTCATGATCCGAGGGGTTTTGGCTTGATTTCTTCGGTGTTCTTATTTGTTTTGATATGTGAGAATACATCTAAAACCATCTTGCTCATGCGGTCATCGACGACGAAGTCACAACGAGGAAGTGATTGTAGAATACCCAGCGGAGCCAAGCTGATAAAGTCAGAGGTGCGGAGCCTAGGACGATGGAGGCCGGAGGGCGCGAAGGCTGGTGAAAGCAACGCAACGTCCGACGGAGGCCAGCGGAGGCTATGCAAGGTTCGGCGGAGCTGAGGCTGACGAAGTCGGAGGTGCAAGTGAAGGCCGGCGAAGGCAACACAATGTCTGGCGAAGGCCACACAAAGTCCAGCGAAGCTGAGGATGATGAAGTCAGAGGCGCGGAGCCGAGACCAACGAAGGCCGGAGGGCGCGGAGGCCACACGAGGTCTGGCGGAGCCGAGGTCGATGAAGTCAAAGGCGAGGAGTCGAGACCGATAGAGGCCGAAGGGCGTGAAGACTAGCAGCAGAGAAAACCTGAGGTCCAGTGGAGGCCACGCAAGGCTTGGCAAAGGCCAACAGAGGCCACACGAGGTTCGACGGAGGTGATGTCCATGTGGAGTTTGGCGGAGATTATGCGGAGTCTGACGAAGACCATGCAGAGTCCGGCATCGAGCAAAGTCCGACGGAGGTTCGGTGAAGTCTACCAAAGACCGTGCGAAGTCCGGCAGAGGTGGGGTGTCGATGAGGACACGACCACAAGCTGTCGATCGAGGGCCGACGAAGTCACGACTCGGATGAGCATCGATGAAGTCAAGACCATGAGATAGTCAAACAAGTGTCAGCGAAGCATTGACCCCGCGGGGTCGGATGACATCACCGAAGGTATGACAGGTGTCAACAAAGTAGGCAGCGGGACGAAAGCTTCGAAGCGGGCGATCTGTCCCCACGCTTTCGACTGGCATCGACAAAGTCTTGACCGCGAGAAGTTCGCAGCTATCGATGAAGAGTTGACCACGATGTGGTTGTAGATGAACCCTTAAGCGTCTATGACTATGGAGTGGTCGGACGAAGTCTCTGACCATGAGGTGGTCAGACGGACGTCTACAACCACGAGACGGTCGGACAAAGTCACGGAGGCTCGATAAGCTATGGCTAACGACTGTACTCATGTATACGGAGATCTCACGCGGAGGATGTGCGGAGGCCAGAGCCTGTCTTTGCTGTGCGCAGAGGCCGATTCCCTAGTGTCGAGGTGACAGCACAATGGCTCGACGCGAAGATGGCCGATGATGAAGATATGCTGCATATACCACTAAGGTGCGAGCAGGTGCAGCAGAACACCATTGCTGAGTACAACGCTACTTCACTTCTGCAGGTCAGAGTCGGTTTACATCGCGCACAGAGGCCTATTCACTAATGTCTAGCGACGAGAAACGCCGCTCCATCTCTGGAAGGAATGTGAGTTATGTGGGAGGACTGGAAGCCATGTCTTACATTGAGCGAGATAAGTTGTCACTTCCAGAGATCAGAGGACATCTTGGTGACCATACCGAAGTGACAGAAGATATGTTGTTCCATTGGCTGTTACCTGGGAAGGAGCTGAGCAAAGGGCTGAGATTGTTGATGGATGACAAGTCTTGCACGATCATCAGATCATGTCATGACCACATCAGTGATGGTGGGGTGGTGGATATATATGTGGAGGAGCCTATCCAGGAGGGGTTAGAGGATAGCCAAGAGAGTGATTGGGAAGAAGAGAACAGAGATGAAATAGCACTTGGCAATGCGCTAGGAGGATAACTCAGATCCTGCTGAAGCTGTGGAGGAGGTTCAGACACCAAAGAAGATGGCAAACCAGGTGAACAATGATGCAGCAAGGGTGACTTCCCCAAAAGAGCAAACTGAGAAGGCTCCATGCGATTGCGCGGTGCATGAACATGCAGACCTTGCAAAGGAATCTTGTATGCTCTGTATGGCCCTACTAGCCCGAAGCTGGATGCTAAAGACTCGGCCAGCTCTAGAGGACGGGATTTGGGGTCCCCTGACCTAGCTCGCGAAGCCTACGGATCCAAGTACCACCCAGAATTTTTGTGTGCTTGAATATTTTCTATTCGCACCCACAGATCTGCGCTTCGTGAACGTATTTCAGTGTTGTCACTAGAGGAGGCCGAGAGGGCCGTAGCTATGTTCCTGGGCCCATACATCCCGAAGGGGCATAGCCTTCGGGCCGCCGTCACCTTGGATGGTCCTCGCATCAATCGCGTGTGCGAGGCCCTCGGTCTTTCGGTGCGCGAGCATCTTATCTCCTCTACCGATGGTGGTCACGGATCACAAGGAAGCGATGGTGAGGACGGCAGTGGTCGCGAAGATCTCGATGGCTGCAAAGACTTGCCCGCCCCCATCGCCGTGATTCCAGTTTTGTCAGCATGAAGAGGCCAGCGTGGAGAAAGTAAGCAGGGGTGAGGATGACGTGATGCGGCAAGGGAGGGTGAGAGCGAGGATAGCAATGACGGGACACGCAAGGTGGACGTCTCGAAGGCTGCCCTCAAAGGCGAGGCGAAAGGTCATGCTCTGGGGGTGGACCGCACACCCTGCGCTCTTCCGTGCCGGCAAGGGACCCGGCCTTAATGGCTTCACTGAGGTGTTCAGCAAAGCGTGCCTAGTTCAACTCTCCACCGACCGTCCCTGCCACGAGTTATGCGGTAGCTTTGGGCGTGGAGGAGGAATCTAGCTCGGAGGTGGCACCCCCTCGAAGCCCTCTTGTGAAGTGGCAGGCTCTGCTCCACCAAATCCCATAGAGCGAAGCCTGACACATCCGGATGACGACTAGAGTCCCATGCATGCTCCTGGTGGCTCCGTTGTAGGATTGAGCCCTTCCTTTGGTTCCTGGGGACTTCGTGTGACTATCCTCGCTATGTTCACTAATGTTGTTGCCGAAGCGAAGGTTATAGCACTGGAGCCAGCACCCAGGCGATAGAGGAGAGGCATAACTTCCTATAGCAAATCACTGCCCTCAAGCAGGAAAAGGCTCATCTGGTGGTGGATGTTGCGAAGGGACATTATCTTCACAACCAGGCGGTCTTGTCAACCTGGGAGTCCATGGAGGCGTTGGAGGGTACGCTCGACGAGCTAGTCTTGTTTGTCCCTACAAGGCCACACAGCCCGGAGGACCTCGGCAGTAGCATCCGACGCATACACGATGCCTCTGTGCAGGCTTACGGCAACCACTACTCACATTTTACTACATAGTTGCCAAGAATGCTTCATACCTGCGGCTGCGACCATGTGGGTGACCTGGTAGACCCCCAACCTAAAGCCGCAACGATGCTGAGCACTCTTCATGTGATGCAGAAGTCCGTCCGCTCCTTCCGCGAGAATATTTAGGCTTATCTCGGGGATGCTGAGGCGAATATCTCAACAAAGCAGAGTTGGCGCAGTGGCGTCCACCAGCCAGGCGGGGGATCAACATGAGTGAAGCCGTTGAACCCCTTGTAGGTACCTTTTTCACGTAGATTTGACTTTAAGCATCTGGAAGCAGCAAGCATGTAGGGTAACAGTTAATACTACATCATTACCTGTATGTATTTTTTTGTTGTTCTTTTGTTCGACAAGCAGGTCTGCTCCACCCTTACATTGTTACGCCTGCTTTGGCGAAGACTTATAGTGTTCGTGCACTTTGTGTGTATGTTGTCTACTTGCGTCGTTACTATCTTTATTCTTGATAGGTCCCCTTCATGGATCGCTTACTCCGGCGTCCGCTCCACCACTGGGATCAACATGAAGACTGCACGGCATTTTGGACAAGCTTTCGGTATTGGCCACAAGTTCATCTCATTGAGTATACAAAGAAAGAGAGGTCCAACGAGAGGGACTAACCCATATTCCCCGAACTTTATTTCTTGTGTTTCTCTCTTTTTTGTTCGGTTGAGCTGCTCGTGGCCTTCACATCGTGTCAGGTTTAGTGTAGGCTCGCGCGCACTCTGTAGACTTTGTTGGGTCATGCGCGCTCCACCTCCACCCTTCGAATGAGCATCATTGACGACAACGGTAGACTTTGTAGGGTCGCACCGCTCCATCCTCCACCCTTCGAATGTACATCATCGAAAACAGTGGTAGACTTCGTAGGCTCGCGTGCACTTTGGCCTCCACCCTTCGAACGATCGTCATTGAAGACAGCAATAGACTTCATAGGCTCGTGTGCGCTTCGCTCTCCACCCTTTTGAACAAGTGTTGTAGAAGACGACAGTAGACATTGTAGGCTAGCGCGCGCTCCACCCCCACCCTTCAAACGAACGTCGTTGAAGATGGCAGTAGACTTCATAAGCTCGTGTGCGCTTTTTTCCTCACCTTTAGAACAAGTGTTGTCAAAAATGATGGTAGACTTTGTAGGATTGCACATGCTTCGTCCCACGAGTGTCATCTACGAAGGTGGTAGACTTTGTAGGATCGCTCGCGGTACGTCCCCTACCCTTGCGTCATCGAAGACGGCGATAGACTTCGTAGGGTTGCATGTGCTCGTTTGGCATTTATTGTAGACCCCATAGAGCGGCATGGGGCTCAATGTTCTCCGCGGGTTCTTTTAGGCTCTGTAGAGTACGCTGTGGCGCGTCACCCTCAATGTTGATTTTATACTCCGTAGAGTGGCGCGGGGCACTATGGCCTTCATTCATTCTTTTAGACTCCATTTCGTACGCCATGGCAATTCACCCGCTCTGCATTTATTTTAGACTTCGTAGAGTAGCACAGGGTGCCTTCGTGCATTCTTTTAGACTCCATAAAGTACGCTGGGACATGTCACCTGCTCGGTGTTTACTTTAGACTCCATAGAGTAGCACAGTCAATGGCCTCCACGCATTATTTTAGACTTCATAGAGTACGCCGAGGTGAGTCGCCCGCTCTCTGCAGCCCGTGCCATCGCTAGGAGGTTGTATTCATTACCTGCCATGGCAATGACTGTGGCCACACCAGTGCGCTGCTGCCACGGGGGCGGGGGACCTCGATCATCGACTCTCTCCTCGTCACAGTCGTGGCACTCTTTCACTTCGAGGACAACATCATTGTCTTATTTGGCGCCATTTTTCTTAGATGTATTTGCTTCAGCTCATAGCTTCTATGTCACTCCCCACGGATGGCGCTAGCTATTATGGCTATAGGCCAAACAGCAGATGCCAGAGCTTCAGAAAGCCCAAGAGGAGTACCCGAAGCCTAAAAATCAAGAGAGGGGAGAGATGTAGAGTATACACATGGTACTTAATCTCAACTCAAGTCTTTTTTTCTTATGCAAATATTTCTCTCCCCATGGTACCCTAGGGGTTATATTTATAGATATTAGAGATGGTGTTTACACAAATGGCCTTCTTGGGGTCTTTACTAATAACGGCAAACATGTCATTTCTTTGGTATAGATTTACTGGGCCTGCTTTTAGTTACATGTATATTTGGACTTCACCCTGGTGGGCCGGTTGGGATAAAGTGAGAGCCACTCCCTCAACAGTGATGCCATGGGAGATGCATTGGTATGTTATCTTGGGATAGTGTGGTCTGGTGCATGTAAGAACTGTGATACTTTGCAGTGGAATAGGGAAGGTGCTGTTAACTACTAAATTGAACATGTTCGTTCTGTTCTGTGTGCCGACCTCATCCATAAATTGAACAGGTTCCATTCAACATTAAGTTCACAAAAGCTCATACATGCATCATAGTTCAATTACAGACATGAGTTCCACTTAACTGACACTCTAATTGGCCCCTGCAAATACAACAAACAAGAGTACAACAACTACTGCTACTGCATATCTCAACGTCTTCCATCCGTCTTGTCGCTTCATCTTTGCAGCCATAGCTTGCATTGCAGCGGCTTTCTCCAGCTTCTCCTTCCTATGGACTGCTTTCACTTCATCGATTCACGCACCTAGCTCTTCCTTCTCCCTCTGTAGCTGTTGGTTCAAATGCTTCACCTTTGCGTTCTCCTTCTTCAAGTTCCACACGGCATCACGGAGGTTCGAAAATCAAATCCTTAAGATAGGGTGGCGTTTCTGGATCATACCACTGCCAAAAAATGCAACCTAGTCCAGCCATCTTCACCGGATTGAAACAGAACAACATCCCCAAAAAGGTACAACCTCATGCGATCAAAATGATCTGCCCGCTCATTTTAGTTTTAACTTCTGATTTCTGACTTTTAATTTATTATTCTTTTATTTCGTCTTTATCTATCTTTTTTACCTTTTCGGGGTTTTTTGTATTTTTTCTGTATTCCTTCGCATTGCCTGCAATAGTTTAACCTTTTTATTTTTAATTTTTTTAAATTAAATTACACTATATAAACCACCAGCAACTACAGTGAAAAACCATAAGTCATCGTCAAACTGATCACCATCATACCTTTGCGACAAATAAAAAATTTCTTACCCGGGATGACGAGCAAGTGTAATACCTCCTCCCGGGATTCATCTCACTCCAGGAAATCCACCTCAGCGCCTTCTTGTTTTAATGGCAGAAGGTAGCCGGCTCATATGCCAGCGGCGTCTCCCTGTATGGCACCGGCGTGCCCATGCCCTCCATGCATTGACCACCGCATGCAGATTGCAGAAGATGATGACCTTGAGCTGGGAGCAGGGAAAACTCTTTCCTTTTGAAAACAAAATTCGCCTGGCAGCGTTGAACGAAATTTTTGAACGCGTTTGAATTCTTTACGGAAATTGGGCTAAGTTTGTAGCCGGGTCAAAATTCAAATGAAAATAATTTTTTTGACCGGATTGATTTTATTTCGAAGGGTATCGAAATGGACGGAAAAAAATTTTGAACCCTGGCTGGAAGACATTGAAGCCCCCTATGGCCTCACCTCCTCTCCTCACCCCTTTGCCATGGAATCCTTGCCGCCATTTATATAGAAAGAGGAGAGGAATAGAGGGAAGAATCCCGAGAGTATTTGCCCTTCGCAATATGAAGCATGTCCAAGGTGGCAAAAAAAAAAACGCCAGCTGTACCGCCCACATGCCAAAACTGGGCATGCAAAACAGCTAAGGGGTTAATACTTTACAAGGGCACAATACCTAGTAGGGATGTTTTTTTCTTAACTATTATTTAAATTTTTTATTATTAGATTAAAGATCAAGTAGAGAGATTTTTTTCAAGGAGAAGGGGGCAGAATTCAAGGGGGGAGAATTCATGGCCATTGGATCTTTAATCCAACAATCCTAAATCTAGATGATAGTTAGAAAAAAAAAACATCCGGATCATGTTTAACAAAACCCTACCTAGTATTGCAGGTCAAGGCCGTTCATTCAATTTTTTTACTTGCGAAATCTTAACTTGACTAGTGAAATGCCGGAATTTTAGGGTATTATACCGCTTTCTATAAAAGTATAAAACTCCTATGAAATTCATGTGAAATTACTGCATTCCAAATAAGTTTTTGAGAGAAAAGAGTATAGAGTGATACTAGTTAAAATTCAAAAAGTTATGAAGATATTGCTGGAGCAAAATTGTTCAACAAATTATGCGTTGGCGGCGAGGAACGGATCAACAAATTGTTCAGAAAGTTATGCGTTGGCGGCGTGGAACGGATCAACAAATTGTTCAGACAATGGCACTATAGCCAACTTTTTTTTCTCAAATATTGCTCCGAACAACCTATTTTGCAAATCTAGCTTTCTCCTTTGACTTGTCAAGTTCCCCTAGCTTGATAGGTCGCCGATCGGATTAGTGTGCATGATTAATTAGTACTAATTGTGTCTAATTAGTGCTAATCATAGGCATTAAATTGTTCTGCCGCTGTGGGGGTGCTCAGCAACTCCTGCTGCTGAGCTACCAAAGCTTGAGAGGTGTTTGCCGAGCAACTGTGGCTCGGTAGGTATCTGTCGAGCTTAGTAAGTCCAAGAAGAGAGCTAAATTTAGAAAAATAAATATGCAAAATTAAATTTGAAAAAAAAATTATAGTATTATTTATACTAGCTGAATGCTCGTGCGTTGCTACGGATTTTTAAAATTTATCATACTACATGTTTTAAAACTTAGGGGTAGTAAAAATTTTTAGAATATGCATACAAACATGTTCTAAAAGTTTTTAAATCCGTCAAGTAAGTTGAAAGCCGTCGATCACACCTCGTGGTTATAAGTCAGAAGATATCAACTACACCTCGTGGTCGTAGGTTGAGAGCCCTCAAGCACACCTCGTGGTCGTAGGTTGAGAGCCCTCAAGCACACCTCGTCATCGTAAGTCGGAAGCCGTCAACCATTGCGCGTGATCATAAGTCGGGAGCGATCGCACTGGTGGTTGTAAGTTGGCAGCGGTCGACGATAAATCGTGGTCCTAAATCGAGCACCTTCGACAATAGCTCATGGTCATACATCGGAAGCCGACGACCATCGTTTGTGGTCATAACTCGGAAGCCATCGAGGATACCTCATGGTCGTAAGTCGGAACATATCGACCAATGCTCGTAGTCGTAAGTCAAAAGACATCGATCACACCTCGTGGTCGTAAGTCGAAATCATCAACCAGTGCTCATGGTCGTAAATTAGAAGCCATCGATCACACCTCGTGGTCGTAAGTTAGAAGCCGTCGACCATCGTGTGTAATCGTAGGTTGAGAGCAGTCAACCATCGCTGGTAGTTGTATGTTTGTAGGCCTCCGGTGCGCTTGTGCCCTGTCGCCCGACTGCCGGCACCATCTTGCTCGGCCCCGATTTCGACCACGGCTTGGACTTCGACCATGACCCTTCGACTTCAATTACGGTCCTGTGACTTCGACCATGGACCAACTTCATTCATGACCTTTCGACTTCGACCACAGACTGACTTCAACCACAGCCCTTCGACTTCAATCGCGGACCGACTTCGTCCACAGCCCTTCGACTTCGACCACTACCCCTTTCGACCACGGTCCTTCGACTTCAACCACGAATCTTTGACTTCGGCCACAGCCCCTTCAACCACGGCCCTCGACTTCGGCCATGTCCCCTCGACCACGGCCCCATTCGACCATGGTACCGACTTCGATGACCAACTTGAGAGACCAAAGTCGCCAGACAGCATGACAGGCTCCAAGCGAAGAGCAGGAGGAGGTAGAGAGGCTCACCGGGCGAGCAACCGCTGGGCGGCAGCGATGGGGGAGAGCCCCGTGGGCGGGCGTAGTAAGAGGAAGCCACCGCCATCGCCGAGTGCCCTTCTCTTTGATCCACTGGCCGCTGTCGCTGAGCGCCATTCTCTCCGATCTACTGGCCACTGTCGCCGAGTGTCGTGCCGCTGGTTGGAGGGGCGATGGGAGATGGATTTGGTGGCGGTGCCCTGGGGAAAGTTGGGGGACTGCAACCAGATGCTGCCACGCGGGGGAGGAATTGGTGGTGGTGCCGAGGAGGAGGAGATGTGACATGAGGGTTCGGGGGAGAAGAAGGCAGCAGTTGCAGGAGGTGGAGGTGGGGAGGCGGCGGCGGGCAAATGGGGAGAGGAGGCGGAAGGCAAATGCGTTGGGGAAGCGGTGACAAGGGGATGCGACACTGCTGGGAAAGTTGGGGGGATTGCGCCAGATGCTGCCATACAGAGAAGGAATTGGTGGCGGCACTTAGGAGGGTTCGGGGGAGAGAAGGAGGCGGCGGTTGCGGGAGGTGGAGTGGTTGCAAGAGAGAGAGAGGATGCCGGGAAAGAGAAGAGAAGGAGCGTGGCCCATGTGTCGGCCCGACCTTTTCTACGAGGAATAGAAGAACTATCTATATGCGAATCTAAACGGCTGATCTTTGATCGGACGGCTGAGAAGAGAGAAAGGAGAATGGACCAACGACCACCAACTCATATTTTAATAAAGATAAAGATAAACAGTTCGACAACAATACTGGCTCATCTCAGCTGTACCGACCAAACAATTGTTGAGCACGTACCGACCCTGTTCGTGGCTGTATTGGCTGGCGGCTGGCCCAATGAAGCTAAGACAATACGGCACATCATGTAATTCTCAAGTTCGATCACACAGTTTGAGCTAACTGTGTTGTACACTCGTGCTTCCTTACAAGCAAGCAGTATATCTTCCACACGACCTTACAATTTGAGCTTATTGCATTCTGCAACTAGTATTGAGGAATTAACCGATAAACCCAAACCCAAACGCACGTACGTATGTGCAACTCTGAACCAGACACAATATTGCTCTCTCAACAGTACATGACGAGACTAGCAAACAGACGAGCATCTCACCAAACTGCCGATTCGGAGCATTTGAAGCCTTACGTTGCATCGCTCTCGCACACGCCGCGAGTTGTGACCTCTCGAATCCGGCGGGAACAAGAAACTCAGTATAGACCCCGGCGCACCTGGAGCAAGAGCGGAGGAAAGATTTCGTCACGATTGAACGGCACAAATATCTTGTTGTGCAGTAAAAACATCTTGTGATCGACTGATCGCTCACCTCGAATCCGACGAGCGACCGCGTCCGGCTGTAGACGGTGGCCGCGGTGAGCACGGAGCTGGTCGACCCGCACTCGCTGTCGTTGAGCGACGCGTCGAGCTTCACCGCTGACCACGGGAACTGGCCCCCACGCGGCGCGGCGCTGGCTTGCGACGACGACCGCTGCATCTTGGCGCTCCTCGGCTCGGGCCCCTTCCTCCTCCTCGGCTGCCGCTCGAGCGTGTCGGTGCGCTGCCTCGGCGCGCTCTGGGACCGGGCCTTGGCACGGGACGACTCGGTGTTCGCCATGTAGCTCGGGAACAGCTCGGAGGCCGCCGACACGTGCTGAGGGCTGCTGTGCGCCGTCGCGAACGACAGGTCCTCGAAGTGCCCGCTGTACGCCCTCGGGCTCAGCTCCGTCATGGCCGACGGCGCCGGCGAGCACCTGCCGTAGTACTCGACGAAGAACTGCCTGTCCACCTTTGCCGCGGCGCGCCGCGCAGGCTCACCGCTGTCCATCTCGACGATCTTGGCGTTCTCCTCGCACGACCTGTCCATCTCCTGATTCAAGCCATATTTAACCGTTGTGTCACTTCCGTTCTGTGAGCCACCGCTTACTGCTGTAACAACTGAACCTACGTAGGATCTGTGGTGCCTCGGGTGCTGTGGAGACGGCCGTGGTCTGGGCGGTGGCTGGTGGGGATGTTCCTGGAGGAAGCGCATGTGCTGCGCGCGCAGCTGGGACTGCGCCGTGAGGAGAGCCTGCATGCAGCGGAGGGTGGCATTCGCCTGCTTCCTCACCAGTTGGCCTCGCACCAGAGCTTGCAGCTTCACTATGCCTCTCAGCGCGCATAGTGCTGTTCTTGCCTGCAGATAAGATGAACTCGATCTTGGGTTATATTCTCCAATTTCGCGTTTCATTTGCGGAGCGTAATCTCGGCTTGTTAGGCACTTAGGCACGTACGACGTGTTGGTCTCAAGAACACGAGCAGAAAATTTTGTATGGGAGTAAACAGCAAGGGGTTTATACCAGGTAGCCTCTGAAGGTTGCCTGAATCCTGACAGCCGCCGCCTCCTCGACGAGACTCGCCGGCAGGTGCGCCTTGCGTGAGGACAAACGTACCACCGCGGCCGCCGCCTGCGCTGCGGCCACCGCCGCGTCGGCGGCGGCCGCGGTCGCCACTGCAACCGCCACGGCGTGCTTCTTCTGATCAAACTCCGCCTCTGACGCCGACAAACCAAAGCCGGCTTCAACAAACACGCCCTGCCCCGGTGTCTCGGCGGCCCGTGCCTTCTCGGCCATCACGGGCCGCCGGAAGCTCCACCGCTTCTCCTTCGGTATTGCTCCGGGCAACGCCGTCGCCGGCATTGCCTCGGACTGCGGCCTGTCCTTCTTGCCCTCCTTCTTCCCTGCCAAGAAGCTCCTCAGCCACCTACCTGCCTTCCCCATTGCTCCCTAGCCGATGTCTGCAAACGCAATGCAATGTATATTCATGACATACTTACATAGTTACATGTCTCATAAGACAAGATATTTTATATGCCATATTTTAATGCGTGATCTGTCGTTAGTACTTAGACAAACGCAAGGATGCAGCGGCCAACCACCGCGTCTACTCCAATGTAGCAGTCAACTGCGGCGAGCTGAACGGGAACGGTCACGTGAAGTGGCTTGCTGAGAACATGGCATGGATCCTAACAGCACTGCCCTTTTGGCTGTCAGAATCTTTTTAATATCGATCCGGAGGAGAAGACAATTATGAGAACTGTACACGGCCGGGTCCATGTCAATCATGGATTGGTTGGGTTTGGTTAGCCTTGTGAACTGTGAGGTGTGTGACTCTCATCTATGGCCCAGCCATTTTCTAGCTGGTCTCTTTCTTCAGGTCCCTGAATTTACCTTACCCTTTAATTTGTTCTTTATTGTTGTTTGCTGCAAGCCTGCAAGGTTTGACATGCCTAAGACTGTCAAAAGACTGAATCCAAGAGCTGAAAGAGAATATCTTGCGTGAATTATTGCAGATGCTTGTTTGTGTATATATATTCCATATGGATGTCAGATTTGGACGTGGTGCGGTTACTGGCCGTCGGCAAGCAGCCAAAAAAACTCACACGTGTTGGTCTCTGAATGATCATCTCCTTTCTCCTGTGACCCTTGTGTGGGTTTTGATGGAGGCAGGGCACCTGTGGCTGTACCCCATCCCTCCCTGTGTCACTCCCCTGCCCTGCCTATCATCGCCATTGATCCATTGAATCTGATGCATGCAGTGCAGATGCAGTGCCTAAACCTAAATACACGCATGCATAATGCATTGCAGGCCCTAACCATCTGGAGCTAGCAGTACGTACTTAGCTGCTGTTGGAATTACAGATATTTGTTGCGTGTAATGCAAAGTTGGTTGGAGCAATGCCTGCGACTGCGACATCGCAGCATCGGAATGCCCTGTGCGGCAGCCTTAGCTGGATGCTCGGAGCGTGAGACACCATGATAGGCGGTGAGGCCCGGGTGTGCCTTGGTTGCTTCTTCGCCTTTAATAAGCGCACGGCGTGGAAGGCCATGCGCAGCAGGCGGCTGGTCCAGGCGTCGGTGCTCGGAGTCGGAGTTAAGCTGCCTCCGCGACAGCATCATTCGGTGTACTGCTACCATCTGTGTGGTCAGCCAGGGGGGTGAAGGCATCAGGAGCAATGCCCATCTCGAATGGTGGTAAGTTCGTTGAGAAAATGAGTCAAGGCTCTGTTTGGGCTAGATTTAGGGCCTATTTGGCGCGGCTGTGGCGTATGACTTTTGACTGAAATTTTTGAATTTTAGTTGTTTGTGACAGAGATTACGGAGAGGGAGATACTCACTTGCTATTTTTGTCGATACAGATGTTAGGCTTTTAATATGTACTACAATTAATTTGTAGATCCGTCTTGAGAAAATTCTCTATTTAAAAGTTAGGTACTGTAACAAACGCTAAAAGCCGCTAGCTTTGGAGAAAAAGAACAGGCCCTCAGATGGCCGCAAGACTCGGCCTTCCTCACAACTTCGCCCATATTACGCTAACACGCCATATGCACGGTGAAATAGCCCAATACTGCGCTGAATTCTTCTTTCAGATGAACTCGCTGAAAGCCTGAAACACATCCATTCTGCATCATCACGTACTGTAGGAAGGAACGCGTGCGCCGCCCGGAGGTATTTGGGCCCAACGACATCGTGGCTCCAAGTTTGGGACGTAACCACGGTGAACGTCCACCCTGCATCGCGAAGAGTTGCCTCCACCGAACCGGTCCGCGCGAGCTCTTCCCCTCAAACCTACGCGTCGCCAACTCGGGCCCACGGCTCAGCGACATTGCCCTCTTTGATTCATGGGATTTTCAAAGGAAAATCGTAGGAATCAAGTTCCTATGGATTTTGTTCCTACAGCACCATTTGCTTAGTAGAAGACATATCTTCAAATTTTGAAGGAATATTGTTGCTGGCCTACGATTTCACGGGAAAACGAGAATCCACGTTGACCTCTTAGAAATTTCCTATAATCGGAGGAGTGAAGCTAACCATTGTGGCATGGCCTCACCGAATCGATGAAGCTCTGAGGCGCGCATTCTACTTTACACCCTTTAGTCTAGTGGTCGACAAAGGCGATGGCGAGATGAACCTCTGATGCATAGCCCGTTCCCTACCCTTCGGACTCGGCCTCAACGAAGGCGGCCGCGAGATGGTCAGACAGGGTCTCGACCGTGAGGCGGTCGGATGAAATATCTATGACCAAAAGGTGGTTGGATGAAGTCATGACTGTGAGACGATCGGTCTAAGCATCAACAATCACGAATCACGGGTGGTCGGACGAGGGCACGACCGTAGGGCGGTCAAACAAAACGTCAATGATCACGAGGTGGTTGGACGAAATCTCGACTACGAGACGAAGCTCTGACACGCGCATTCCGTCCCGCACCCTTCATACTAGGGGTTGACGAAGGCGACAGCGAGACGAAACTCCGACGCACGCTGCCCATCCCCTACCCTTCAGACTCGGGGTCGATGAAGGTGGTGGCGCAACGAAGCTCTGATGCGCACGTTTCATCTCGCACCCTTCAGACTCGGGGTTGATGAAGGCGGCGGCGAGACGAACCTTTGACGCGTGGCTTGTCCCCTACCTATCAGACTCGGGGTTGATGAAGGCGGCAACGAGACAAAACTCTGATGCGCGCGGCCGGTTCCCCCACCTTTTAGACACGGTGTTGACGAAGGCGACAGCGAGATGAATTTCTGACGCATGGCTCGTCCCTCACCCATCAGACTCGGGGTCATGAAGGCGGCGGCGAGACGAAACTCTGACACGCATGACCCATTCCCCCACCCTTCGGACTCAAGGTTGATGAAGGCGGTGGCGAGATAAACCTCTGACGCATGGCTCGTCCCCCACCCATCGGACTCGGAGTCGACGAAAGCGGCAACGAGATGAAATTATGATGTGCGCGGCCCGTTCCCTCTACCCTTCGGATTTGGGGTCGACGAATGCAGTGTACGGAATTGTGACCGCGAGGCGGTCGGACGAAGCGTCTATGACTACAAGGTGGTCGGACAAAGTTGCGACCGCGGGATGGTCGGATGGGGTCTCGACCGCGAGGCAGTCGAATGAAGCATCTACGACCATGAGGTGGTCAAACGAAGTCATGATCACGAGATGGTCGAACGAAATGTCTATGACCACAAGGCGATCGGACAAAGAGTCTATGACCGTGAGACAGTCAAACGAAGCGTATATGACCGTGAGCTGGTCGAACGTTCGATGCGATTAGCGTGGCGCACTCCCTGGTGAGGCGTGTGAAGCGTGCGGGGCTCACCGAGATCGTCACTAGTGCAGGGGACTCGGCAGTGCCCGCACCTAGCAACTCATTTATACTCCATGGAGTTGCTTAGAACGGCTAAGTTCCCAGCTCTTTATACTCCGTAGAATATGCTGGGGAGTGAGCCACCGTGCAACTTTTTTATACTCTGTAGAGTTGCCTGGGACGACTAAGTTCCTAACGCTTTATACTCCACAGAGTACACTAGGGCACAGCGCCAGAGTGCGATTTTTTATACTCCGTAGAGTTGCCCGGGACGATTAAGTTCCCAGCGCTTTATACTCCGCAAAGTACACCAGGGCATAGGGCCACTGTGCGATTTTTTTATACTCCGTAGAGTTACCCAGAACAGCTAAGTTCCCAACGCTTTATACACCATAGAGTATGCCAGGGCATGGGCCACCAAGTACACCAGGGCACGGGGCCACCGTGCAATTTTTTATACTCTGTAGAGTTGCTTAGGATGGCTAAGTTTTTGGTGCTTTATACTTCGCAGAGTACGCTATGGCGCGGGGCCACCGTGTGATTTTTTTATACTCCGTTGAGTTGCCCAGGACTGCTAAGTTCCTAGCGCTTTATACTCTGTAGAGCACACCAGGGCGCGAGGCCACTATGCAGTTTTTTATACTCTGTAGTGTTGTCCGGGACAGCTAAGTTCCCGATGCTTTATGCTTCACAGAGTACACCGAAGCACGGGGCCACCGTGTGGTTTTTTATACTCTGTAGAGTTTCCCAAGATAGCTAAGTTTCCAGCGCTTTGTACTCCGCAGAGTACGCCGGGGCGCAGGGTCACCATGCGTTTTTTATACTCCGTAGAGTTGCCCAGGATGGTTAAATTCCCGGTGCTTTGTACTCCGTAGAGTACGTCGAGGCGCGGGGCCACCGTGAGATTTTTTATACTCTGCAGAGTTGCCCGAGTCATGAGAGGATCTCGACACTAGACTCAAACGAGCCAAAAATGGTGGAGAGATGTGCTACGGTCATGAAGTAGTCATGGCGAAGCCTAGGACCAAATTATGGCCGAAGAAAGGGTCTACGATCACGAAGTGGTGAGGGCAAAGCTCACAACTCTATCATGTTCGTACAAAGGCGTACGATCATGCAATTGTCATGACAAGGAACATGACCATAGCATATTTGTACAAGGGCCCTATGACATCGCGGAGGTCGTGGCAAGGATCACAACTATATCATGGTCGAAGGAAAGGTCTACGATGCCGTGACCACAAGGTGGTCAGGCGGTTATCGATGACAAAGCTATGACGAGGAAGTTGTCGTAGAATACCCAATGGAGCCAAGGCTGATGAGGTCAAAGGTGTGGAGCCTAGGCCGATGGAGACCAGAGGGCGCGGAGGCCGCGAAAGCAACACAATGTCTGGCGGAGGCTAGCGAAGGCCACGCGAGGTCCGACGGAGGCTAGCGGATGCCACGCAAAGTCCAGTGGAGCCGAGGCTGATGAGGACACGACCACGAGGAGTCGATCAAGGGCCAACGAAGTCACGACTCAGACGAGCATCGACAAAGTCATGACCACGAGGTGGTCAGACGAGCATTGATGAAGCTTCACCCCGAGGGGTCGGATGACATCGCCAACGGTGCGATAGGTATCGACGAAGGCTTCGAAGCGAGCACTCCGCCCCCATGCTTCGGACTGGCATTGACAAAGTCTCGACCGTGAGAAGGTCATAGTTGTCGGCGAAGAGTTGACCACGACGTGGTTGTAGATGAAGCCTTAAGCGTCTACGACTACGGAGTGGTTATACAATGTCTCCGACCACAAGGTGATCGGACGGAGTCACGGAGGCTCGACAAGCTATGGCTAATGGCCAGAGCTTGTCTTTGCCGTGCACAGAGGCCAACTCCCTTGTGTACGGCGACAAGAAACAGCACTCCACCTCTGCAGCTCAGAGCTAGTCTACGTCACGCACGGAGGCCGACTTCCTGGTGTCCAGCGACAAGAAACGCCGCTCCACCTCTGCAGGTGCGATGCAATAGCCGCCGAAAGTAGCCTGGATATGGCAGCATCTGGAGTGCTCACGGCTAGTGATAGCCTTCTTTAACGCCTTTCCTTGCGCAGCTTATTGCGCGGTCCCCACGGACGGCTGGAGGCACATGCAAGAACGGCACAGGTCTCAGCTACCATTGCCAGGGCAAGGAGGGTTTCAGCAACCTTCTGAACATCACAACAATGCCTTGTTTTCAGAACTGCGAGACCAAAATGCACAACCAATTTCCCTTCTGCTTAGAAAGCTCGTGCGTCACATTCCCTAACTCTTGGCATCATTCCAGGTTCAGTTGGTGCGGATTGCACAAGCATAGGGATCCTTCCATTCTCAAACTCATCGAGGTCTCCTGCTCCACCTGGAAAAGCACCCGCACCAGTTACAAGTTTCTTTCATATATCATTGGATATGTGGTCTGTTTGTACATATGCAAAGTTTCAGACAATTAATCTACTTTGCAGGATCAATTTCACAACAAGTTCTACTTCACTGGTGATATTGGCCTCATTGTCCATGATGGGTCAGGCGATATAAATGGAGAATGGAGCATAGCACAGTAGCACTAGAGGATTTTTGTTCACAGACAGGATAGAGTCGTTAGCCTGTTAGAGATGTATACGTTCTGCGATGTGTCACACTGCTGCGCTAGTGCACTTGATGGTTCTTTCGTTGTTGTGTGAGATTTGATCATGTGATGTAAACATGGAATAATAATGGAATAAAGTGATTGTTTCTTGGACATGTATTGGAGCAGTGGGATGGATCTCACCCTGGGCACGAAAAATCGAAAACCGAGTACCGAACCGAATTTACCGAGAACCGAACCGAAAGTACCGAAACCGAAAATTTCGGTTCCAGGTTCGGTTCCAGGTTCTCAGGAACCGAATTTACCGAGAAATTCGGTTCGGTACTCTCCATACGAAATACCGAACTACAAGGAATAACATGTTGTATTTGAGTAGTGAGTACTAAGTAATATGTAATATTATTGATGGGTCTATTGTGGACAGCTATATTATGTATTTGTGGCTTTTTCTCTGTATGATTTGGCACTTATTCTATATGAAATCATGTTACATTTCTGTCAAAATTGGCTATTGAACTTGATGTTACATGCTGTTGTACCCTGTTCGGTAATTTCGGTAAATACCGGAACCGAACCGAAAGAACCGATATCGAATTTCTTCGGTACCGAGTCTTTTCAGGAACCGAACGGTACCGAGATTCTCAGGAACCGAATTTGTATGGGTACCGAGGAACCGAACCGATCAGTTCGGTAGTACCGAACGCCCAGGGTTAGATGGATCATGTGGTTCTTGTTATCACATATTCACAGGGGAAGATTTTTTTGCCTCTTAGCATACTTTTACTCTTAGAACAAACGAGTATACTGAAGTACTCATTCGATGAACAAGCTTTTGAAGATTTTATTCCTCCTATCGATTTCTTCCCAGAGGTGTTTGATTTGATCATCCAAGCCAGTATAAGTATTGATACTGGTCCGAGAAGTGTAAATGGGCCAAGAAGTGCTCGTCTGGCCAGGGCCTTATCAGTTATCACTCACTTGTTGTGGGCCTCTATAGCTTCGTTGTCTTCGGCCCACGGCTAATGAGATCGACGAGTTCACCATTGCAATGATGTTCTTTCAGTTTGTTGATCAGAAAAAGTTTTCAAGAAATATTATTGATGAATGCTATGCTAGTATATACTATATACGTACTACAAAACATGAAACATGGGCTGACTGACTGAAACTTCACTAGGAAAGCGAAGGTCCTGTGACAAGTGGATGATTGAAGTGGACTACAAAAGTATCCAACAATAAATCAATAACATGTCAGGTCCTGAAGGTGATGCTATTGTATGGTATTGTGCTGAAGAACAGTAGTAATAAAATGGAGTGCGCAGCAGAGGTGAGAAGAAAGCCTGCTGCACACGCAGAGGCTGCAAGTAATATTCAGAACGGGAACGGCAAGCTACGGAGGTTTTCACAACCTTTTATTTTCAACTTATACCTTCTGACTATAACCTCTATCCAACAAACAAATAGAATAATTCTTTTATAGTTGTTTTGAAGCAGTTATCAGAATAGCTTCTTAGAAACGGTTTACTAGCTTTTAGTTCGTTCGTACGAACGCTCGCATTAGGACCAAAACTCATAAACCGCAGTTATAAATTATAAAATGCAACTGAAAAGAACGCACACGTAAACCTATAACATTTGCAGTCATATAGCAAGCAGCCATCATTGAAGTGAAGTAGCAGTGAACACAGTAGGAAACAATATAAACCCAAACATCTCGTTGTAAATTATATCTCCAGTGATTACTTGCATCCACAATGCTTAGTAAATTCCTTTGGATTTAGTACAACTGACAAGGCAAACAAAAGATGAGTTGGGAGCTGTCCGCAATGCCATCATGAGCGGAGTCACGCACATTGCACTGTGAGACACCCAAATCGCTCGTCCTTGTCTGATTGTCTCCCAGCTACAGAAGTTCGCTTGTATCACACACATGTACACGCCCGACGAAGTTTTGCAGGCAAATTTTTGCTAATGCTGGACCGAAGATTGTAAATAAATAGTGTTTTAAATTTTTTTCTCAAGATTTACTTATCATTTTCTTCGTTAGCTACAAATCTATGAAAATTCGGACAGAAACCCTACTTAAAATATAGAGAAACTCAGAACTGTACCACTGTGAAAAAGCAACAGGTGTTGTACTACCGCAATAGATTCTTCGGTACCACCGCAACTGGTTGAAAGACAAAGTGATTGGATATGACTTGAATGATTGTCGACCAATGAGTGATCAAAACCAACATGGTCGTGGTCGTAAACCAACGTGGTCGAAACCAACATGGTTGAAAGTCAGCGTGGTCTGAATTCAACTTGAGTGGTCAATGACCAGAGAGTGGTCGAAAACCAATACAGTCGATAACAAGAGAGCAGTCGAAAGACCAATGTAGTCGAGGACCTTTGAGTGGTTGAAATCTACATGGTCGATCACTAGTGAGTGAGCGGCCGAAAAACCAGCATGATCAATGACCAATAAGTGGTCGAAAACCTACGCGGACGAACACCAGTGAGCGGTCCAAAGACTAGCGTGGTCGGGGAGCAACGAGTGGTTGAAAACCTATGCGATCAAACACCAGTGAGTGGTCGAAAGACCAGCGTGATTAAGGACCAATGAGTGGTCGAAAAGCTACACAGTCCAAGATCTGAGTATAAACCCGAGTATTTTAGGCAGGTTGAAATCCGACCGGTGAAAATAACTACCAGTGAGTTGTTGACCTGTAGACAGTTGAAACCAAAGTAATTGAACCAAGTCAAAATACGATCAGAAGTCGACAACCAGTGAATGGTCGAAAATCAAAGTAGTCAAAGATTAGGGATTGAGGTACTATTGCTACAAGGTTTGCGGAACTACCGTTTCCAACAAATAATAGGGTTTTCAGCCAACCACGAGAACCAAAATCAATAGAACTTTCGATCGACTAGACCAAAAACCGTGAAACTTTGTACACATGTTTCTTAAGGTCACAAAACGCTATTCAATTCCTACATCAAAAAATTCATGACAAATTTGAGATCTTTTTGTAATTTAAAACAGAGCATACCAACTAAGAACAAAAACCAAATCGATGATCAGATCTTGCTCGTGGGTAGAAGATAGCCAAAATAGCTTTGAGCATGTTCCCACATGTCACAGCAAATAAGATCACAAAAGGAATTAATCCAAAAACTCTCGGATCAAGAAATCACCCGATTAGGCCAAGAACGAGCAAAAACAGGGTTTCATGAAAATCTTGCTATTGAAATGTCTAGATGATTGGAGGTCGATCTCAAGAGATTATCTCCATCTCGTTCATGTCCTTGGTACAACAAGTTCAAGAGAAGGGTAGAAAAAGATTAAACCAACCGAAATAAGAGCGACTCAATCAGTCAGATGAATTCAAGAAGGGGTTGAAAGAAGAGAGGGATACCAACTCAAAACCAGAGCAAAATCAATCAGACAAGAACATACACAAAAGGTGCATCAAAGATTGATGTATTGCTCACTTGACATAATTGATTTTACAGCCACTCCAGTCAGGAGAATAGAGCTCTAAGCCTAGAGCACACACACTCTCTCTAACCTATCTCCCATTGGAGGGAGAAGGAGCTAGCCACCAAAAGGCTTAGCCAACCTTCTCAAATTCTAACTCTTGCCTCCCCTCTCCTTATATAGGCTTACAAACTAAACCAAAACCTAATGGATCTACCCATTAAGTCAAACCGGGGATAACCTGTTAACCCCACCTAACACCAGGTTTTACTCTCTCTCTCTCTCACGCTTCTTAAAGCGGATTACAATTATTAACCCATTAGTGAATCAACACCCGATTCACTTCATATTTTTAGCACATACAAGATCTAAACCACTTAGGACAATACGGCGGTTTCACACGCCGCCACTTTTCCGGTATTGGGCAATTTACCAAAAAAATCTCCTCTACCGTCTTCCACGAAGTTTCTCGCTTCCTTTTCCATGAAGTATCGTTCATGCTTCACCATCTTTCATGTAGCCCCAATGACTTGCTGCCAAGCCTCTCACGTGTCCAAATCCCACCAAACCGTCCTTTGCTTGCAAACGGCCAAAATCACTTGGCGCACCACATGCCTCTTCTCGCACATGACGACAACCGACTTTCTTAACCACATAGGACCTCGACTCCTCCCTAAGTCTAGTTCCGGTCCACCTTGTCATTGCCCATCATGATCACCACCGATGGCTCCTGCTTTAGTTCCTCATCGTTCTGGCTTGCAACTACTCGCAAGCCTCAGCCATCTTCAGTGTCTCCCCGACCGTTCTGGACCTTAGCACCACCCTGTGCCTAGTCCTAATCCACCTACGCCTTACCATGAACTAGCTCCGAAGTTCTGCAACCAACACAAATAAGCAAATTATCACGTAGCACCGCACGATACACAAAGACATCAATTTGCACAATT
Source organism: Dendrocalamus sinicus (assembly GCA_036346575.1). Taxonomy (NCBI): domain Eukaryota; kingdom Viridiplantae; phylum Streptophyta; class Magnoliopsida; order Poales; family Poaceae; genus Dendrocalamus; species Dendrocalamus sinicus. Next base: position 49,764,283 of record CM070648.1, on the reverse strand, counting down.
CATGCATACAATGCACAATGTAAAATGTATGTACCCAAAATACTAATCCTACATCTAGGACCAAATAATAAACTCATGTGCACACAAGCAACAACACCCAGGTCAAACCATGACCAAAACCCCAAGAATTCCAAAGAACAATCTCAGACCACCGAGACAAGCCAGTCTGACTGCTAAGCACAGGTCAGTCAGACCGCTCGCTGGTCTAACATGAGTATTCAGGTGCTCAAGAAATGAGGCACTCGAAGCCCACAAGTACCTACCCTGAAGCCTACGACCATCACAATAGATCGCTATGACCACCGATCACAAAGGCTTACGATTATCGATCGCAAAGGCTTATGACTACCGAACACCAACCAGGCAGTAGCTATGACCATTGAGTACCGAGACCTCTCGACTACTGAGTACTGAGTCCTCTCGACTACAGAGTACCTTCGGACTAGCTCTTCAGACTACTCGGCAAAATGATGTTTGGACCGCCCAACTTTGTACCTTTGAATACTCCAATGCATGTAGTCTAGACAAACTCGTAAGCCATAAAGTTGTCAGATAAAATACAATAATTTGCAAAATTATCAAAAATCAAACTCAAACTCTACAAAAACTCCAATCTATAAATCAATTACTCATCATAACTATGGATGACGTGGCCTGTTTGATATGGCTGCGGCTTATGGTTTTTGGCTGAAATTTTTGAATTTTAGCTGTTTACGACAGAGATTACGGAGAGAGATACTCGCTTGCGATTTTAGTTGATACAGATGTTGGGCTTTTAACGTGTACTACAATTAACTTGTAGATCTCGTCTTGAGAAAATACCCTGTTTAAAAGTTAGATACTGTAGTAAAAGTCAAAAACCGTTTTCAGAAGCCGAAAAGAATAGGGCCCTAGGTCTCACAGCTAATCCCTGTGTCGTTTTGTTTTCTTGCTACACAGTTATGCTGCTCTGTTTCTTGTTCGTTTGTCCTGCGTCGAGGCAAGTAAAAAGCAAACATTGCTGTAGGAACAAGAAACCGCACTCCCAAGAATACTGTTAAAACACCAATTGCCGAAGCTTTCGCTGGGAAGCAGGTGCGTGGTGCAAAGACTTACGCACCCTTTTGTTTTGAGAAAAATATGGGGAGAGAAAGAAGCCCGCCCAAAAACCCAATTTTTAGGGAAACATTGCAAAAACACACAGATAACAAAATTGGCAAAAGAAGGAACTTCTCAACAATAATTAAGTTATTTCAGACAAGAAGCAACATTAATTCCCAGTTCATAATCTGGTGTAGTTTGTCCAGCACGATTCATATATGGGACAGCTGAGGGGCGTTTAATAATTGTACCCTCTCAGATTGGAGTCGTCACATTATGAAAGCTTTTTGGTGTCGTAAGTTGTAACCCTTTTTAGGACTTGTACCATCTCTGGCCCTGCTTCTTTGGCTTTTAAAAATGCTCAGTGTCAATCACTGACAAGAGTTAGTATGCCCAGAAAAATTTTCGAATCACAACTCCAAGAAACTGTAAGAAAAACGAGGCCACATATGTAGGGCTGCAGGTTCACTTCTAATTTGAAGTCCCATATCTGTAGTGTATATAACCCAAAGGGTCTTAAGGTGGTTCTATCTAAACCTTAAGATCAACTCCATAGTGTATATAACCTAAGGGGCTTTAAGATGGTCCCACTTAGCAGATAAAGAAAAATTGTATTTTAATGCTTATAGCCAGGTCTTTAGCTTGAGGACCAGCCTTAAGCTTTTTTTACTTAGGGTCTACTTAAGGTCACCTCTGTAATGTATAATGTTGACTTTAAGATGGCTTAAGATCTCCTCTTTTCATACATTACAGATGCCCTGAGAAACATGAGGGATGACGTGAAGTTCAGAGATAGGAAAGCCACAATTTTTGCTGGGAAAGGTCCTCACCTCATCGTGTGTGCGCGCGTGCGTGAATGACACAAATGCTGCCTTGTTCTGCGAAAGATTACATAATGGAACGATGATTGAACTACCCATGGGCCTGCAGAGATAAGCCTAGCTAATGCAACCAGATGATTGTACTGAGCGTACATAAAAGAAGAACATGAAGTGGCATGTCGTCTAAAATATTCAGGCCTCTCTAGGGAACTTACAAAAATTTGACGTGACTAAAGCAGCAGCAGTAACATAAACCAGTGCCACTGCCCGACGAAAACTCAGAACTAGTACTCCAACCATAGGTCACTGTTCCTTGACATTTGTACATGGTTGCTCACACACACTGTTTTTTTTCTTTTCTTGTTTCTTGCTCCTGTAAAAAGCTGTGCTGCAACCCTGTAGCTCTACAGCCTCCCCTCTCAACCCAGCTGCTACTGTTCCCCTCTGATCCTTTGGGGGTGAGCTCTAGCTCCTTTCTATGGTTTTCAGCGCAGTCTCATACTATATACAACTGATCTCTGCAAGACACATGCTCTGTCGTGTAGTATGTGTGTGTACGCTCAAAAGTTTATCTATTTGACAAGGAAATTGTTCTGAACATTTTATGGGAAAATTATTTCTTTGAGTACGGCACGCACGGATGCACCGGCCACAAGAACACTGACAGGAATCAGACGGACATAAAGGAAGAAGTAGCCTGTTATCATAATTTCATCTTCTCCACAGCTCCACTGCAAGAAGATGGTATAATGGCAACAACTGAGCAGCACAAATGATTAACGCTATATCCATCCAGTTGAAAAGATCACATACAGAATTACTCCCCAAAACCGAAATGGACGAACCAACATCAGAAAAACAAAAGAGGGAGAGGAGGTAAAAGAAACAAAATGGCAGCAGCATCAACATCTCGATCGATCGACCTCTCGCTCTCTCTTGGTACACAACACAACCGGCTACATAATTACAACATTACACTCGTTTAAATCTCCAAGAACTCAACAAATTCTTCTTACGTACATGCTACATACATCAACCCATCGATGCCTTCGTGATTAATTTTCTTCCATCAATCTCCTGCGTTCCCTGCTCTCTAGCTAGCTTCTTGGTTGCCGTACGTACGTGTGCTCCATGTTTCTCTAGCTAGGTATCTCTGTGCGTGCAGCCGTAGCGACCCAGCTGGGAAGAGCTAGCTAGCTTCCGCGAGTGAACCGGCACCGGAGTGAATGAAGCGTATGTGCGGATGAACTTCTTTTTGTCGATCAGGGCATGAAGAGCTTGTCGCCGCACTTGCAGCGCCAGGCCTCCGGGTAGTACTCGAGCGGGAAGCTCCGGCCGGGCTGGATGGCCACGTGCACCGGCCGGCAGGGGTGGCACCCGCCGCACCGGCTCCGGCACGTCGGCGGCGCCGACCCCGGGCCCACCAGCCTCCGCCGCGCCTCCGCCGACGACGGGTCCCAGAAGTACTCCTCCTCCACTGCTCCGCCGCCGCTCCTCCCGCTCGCCGCCAACGCGCGCGCACCTGCAGGGTACAGACGAAACACATCACGCGCACGGACACGTGCGAGAGCTAGCTAAGCTTGCCTAGAATAATGTAAAAAGAAACGGACAGTGGAGATGTCGCGCGTCCTTACCGAGGGCAGCGGCGAAGAGGAGGAGGAGGAGGTGAAGCGCGGGGGCGGAGAGGCCGCGGCCGCTGCTCGCCCAGCCCATGGACGCGCGCGAGCTCAGCTAGCTAACTAGATCTCCTACGTACCGACGGCCGCGCCGCGCCTGGCTCGGAGCTGGGAGGAGAGGAGAAGAGAGCAGGCTAGCTAGCTAGTAAGCTAGGCGCCGAGTGACGCGGAAGAGAGTGAGCGCGTTCGTGCGCGAGTCAATTCGCACGAATGGACTCGTCATGGACCGCGCGCGCGGAGAGGGGGAGAGAGAGAGACGCAGCAGAGATCTAGAGGGAGAGCGAGTGGGCTGTGCCGCCGCGCTGGTGACTTGGTGGTGGTGTGTATTTGGGGGCCGGCGCGCGTGATGCCTCCGTTTGCTGATTTCGGCTTCGGTTTTGGGGTTTGCTCGCGTACGCCGCGGGCAATTCGGCTCGCAGCCTGCTCGGTGGGGTCGCTGCCTCGCGATTCGTGCGGGGCCGGGGCCTGGCACACGGCGCTGCTGTCCCGTGCACCGTCTGATCGCTGCGTACGTACGCTGACTCCGTGGCCGGCCGGCCTCCTAGCTAGTTTGCAAGGAAAGATCAGCCATGCAAGGTAGCAAGGAGCAGCAGCATTCTTCCCTAGCTAATTCCTAGCAGTGTAGCAAAGCGTGAGGAGTGCAGTTCAAGCTGGGCGTGTTTGGATTGCGTCTTGGAGCCAGCCTGCATGACGGGGAGCTTCCTGAAGAACGCCGGGGTGTGTTTGGTTGCCGTCCTAGGAGCTTCCCTGGTCCAGGCTGGGTCGCCATGCCCAGGGGCTTGAAAATGAATGCTTTGAAGCAAGGCAAGTGTTTCATCCGTCGTCTTCCTTCTCTAATTGTCGTGCTCTCGCCACCTCATCGTCTTCCTTCACTAATCGTGTGATCTATAGGGCCTGTTCTTTTCCTCCGAAACTGACGGCCTTTGACTTTTGCTACAGTACCTAACTTTCAAACGGAGTATTTTTCCAAATGGGGTCTACAAGTTAAACGATGTGCACGTTAAAACCCCAACATCTGTACCAGCCAAAATCGCAAGTGAGTATCTCTCTCTTCACAATATGTACCGTAAACAGCCAAAATTCAAAAATTTCAGTCAAAAGTCATAAGCCGCAACCGCACCCAAACAGGCCCATAGTATTCCTCAACCGCTCCCGCCACCTCGTAGTTGGTGTTAGGGGTGGATCCATATAGGACCACAGGGTGCATAGGACACCAGATCTAAATCAGTTTTTTCCATAGCTTGAGCCCATGTTTATAGTAGTGTGCACCAGACAGCCCACGAGCAACGACACCGGCCCTCCACACTCAATTGTGCCGAGCCAACAACAAAGTCTTGTGTGGCCTAATCTCCTAGGGCAGCAGCAACTCATGTGTCATGCGGACAAGCAGGAGGTGGAACATAAATCCCAAACCCCTTTTGAACTTAATTCGAATTTGGAAATTGAGCTAGAATATCAGAGTGGATAGTTTATTAACTTGTCAGCTCACACTTGTAGACTTGTAATTGCTCATTTGCTCTATCAGATCATCACTTTGATGAGAATTGAATAAACCTCTAAATACAGCTTTACTATTTAATTAAGACCAAAGTACCCCGTGGTTATAAACCTCCTAGAGTTGCTCTCTGATTACCTTGGTCGGAGATACACCATACGTGTTGCTCGTCTGTATGACCGCTTGGAGAGTTTATGAACTGATACTTGGACCCGATTCTAGTATATTCATTTCGTGCATTGGATAAAACACGTGCTTTATCCACTCCAAACAGCACGACGTTTCTGCCCTGAGTCTTTAACAACAATTGCCAAGTGGGTGCAGGCTAGTTCTATAAGGTGTCTTCCCCAACGGATAATTGGCGTATCTTCATTAGTATTTAAGGCTAGACAATTAAAGACAATTCTAAGATGATTTATTCTCATACAATTTAGTATAATTAGGGCTAGTCTCACGGTCTGTTAAAGGCACCCCATAACTAGTTAACAATAATAAAGAGCATCCATGTTCTCTCCCAAGAATTTTAGCAATCTTTCTTATTTTATTTCATAAGATTGGTGACTCAATCATCAACAATTGGCGCAGCCCATGGGGAAGAAGGCGCTAAATCCTTGAAATTCTTCTTCATTCAGCAATCCTCATCCTTCTCTGTTTCCTATTGTCATCGCTAATGCAATCATGGCAGAGACTTGGGACAAGGAGAACTAGTTTGATTTGGCAGACTATACCAACCTCGATATGGACTCATGCATCTACGCCATGGACCATGATGCTTCGTCATCATTCTCTTCCATTCCAAGCTCGTCGCTCGCTGAGAATGATGGCTCCTGCATATTACAAGAGCTGACCAACACTTGGTCGCAGTGTCAATGAAGTTACTCCCAACAGAAAGTTGGGTGAAGATAATGTTCAACATTCGATTGGCAATCCGTCAGATTAGGATGAGGCCACCACAAAACCCACCGGAGATGGTAATTTTCAATTGTTCCCCATTGTGGAGGCTTCTTACTAATATGGTGTAAGACTCTCCCTTAGTTTCGATGGGAGTCCATCAAAAGATTCATGCTAGTGGCACAAAGTTAACGCAATCGGTAATGTTGATCTGGATGCCATGCATGATTCTTCACGATAGGACCTGCCAAGACCCAATGGTTGTGCAAACGCTCCTGGATTACCCTGAGAGGACGGAGGTAATAGAGCTGCTGGACATCGATCGATTAATCCCCCTACTTCTACCCCACCGAGCTTGATGAGTCGAATGAGACATGCTGGGGGCACGGAGAGGAACTCGAGTCATCCTAACCCCTCCACAAACAGGAATCCTTCGAGGCCCTCGGTAACTATTTAGAACCTATAATGATTCTATGATATTTTTAAACAACTTAGATCCAGCTTTGGTAGAAACTCTGGGATATGCTTAGGTTGCAGGTCAAGTGTCAAAAATCCTCCAAAAGACCATGCAGCGTACAAAGATGTACAGGGAGCATAGGAATGCATAAAGTCATACTCTAATTTCATCCGAGCATTCCTCTCTTAGCAGAAGCCAGTGTGGTTAGACTGGAAACAATCCAACTTCCGGCACAAGACACCCTCAAAGGTTCTAATAGGGGAATTATGAAGCCACTCCACTCGTTACGAAGGATGAACATTTGGCATATATGATATGCAACCTCACCTAAACCAAACAACTGGTCGAAGACACCATGTAAGTGTCCACGGCTGGGTCGGAGTAGTTTCCTAGTATAATTATCAAAGGAATTGGTCTCCCACCGACTACATTCTGACCTCTTTCCAAAGAAGGTAAAATGACTTGCTTACAGACTGTCAGGCTTCCTCGGTAGGCCTTCAAGTAGTACGCTAGCCGAACAGGTTCTGACCAGTAAATCTAGAGAAATTTGATCAAACTTAGAACACATTAGAATTCTCCAAATATACACCACTACCATCAGAGCAACAGGTAGTGATGATAATGTGATGGCAAGCTACTTGCCCACAGTCCTCAAAGGATCTACCTAATCTTGATTGCTTAACCAACTAGTTAGATCAATCTACACCTGGGAGCGGCTTTGTAATATGTTGATCACAAACTTTCAATGGGCGTATGGCCGGCCCCAGAAAAAAGACACCACCACCGAATCTGCTAACAACCAAATTAGATTCTTTGATAGTATATCAAGAGGTGCAGATTCCTCTGTTAATCAGGCTTTCAAAACTGGGTTGAGGGACCGATGGTTCACGAAGGACATTGCAATGAACCCTTCAAGAATGATCGTCGAGCTGTTCAATATGGCTGACAGATATGCAGCCACTGGCGAGGCAGTTGAAGGGAACAAGTCCATCGACTGTATAAAGAAAATTCGTCAACTTGGCCTAGATAAAAGCCCAAGAAGTCTCTCAAAGGTAAGAAGAATCTCACGTTAAGGAGGTCCTCACGATTCTAGAGAAGTTCATTAAGAGCAAAAGGATTATTCCCATTGGAACAAGGCAAAAGCTCCGACCGATGAATCCAAGAAGAATAAGAAGTGATGTCCACTCCACTATCTCCTTCAACTGGGAAGACTACCTCATTCCTTTAACTCGAACAGGTAGGTTCCCTATTGTCATAGAACATACCATAAATAATTACAAAGTTAATCGAGTTTAGTTGATGGTGGTAGCTCTCCTAATATTTTATCCTTGGTCAGAAGCAGCTTCTTCGACCACCTGCTCAGAGGATGGAATTCCCTCGACTGCTGGAGCGGTCATTTCCTTTAGTGCTTGAGGGATGACCACCAGAGGTTCAGTCTAGTCGATCATGACCACTTTGGAGCCCATGACCGGTAAACTTGGTCCTACGATCATAATGGCTCCGATCAGTAGCTCTTCTCTCTCTTCCGACTCATCACTAACCGAAGTGAGTTTGGCAATGAAGTCCTTCATCTAAGAAATATATTCTCGGCGGTGCTTTTTCTCTGTCCTCCTTATAAGAGAAGGGATAGACTTATAAGAAAAACTATCGAAGTCATGGTAGAAGCCTACCTCCGAAAGGACTCTGCTCTTAGAGGCCTGCACAGTCATCAGAGCGGTCATAGGAGCGGTCGGAGCAGTGCTCAAAGGGACGATCAAACTAGGGACGAGCAATCGAAACCCACACTCGATGCACATCTAGATGATCGGAATCTCGCATTCATTCCCGCTTAGAAATTTCTCTCCAGTCGCTGACCTTCACAGAACCAAAACTTTATCGGAAAGCATCTATTCTTTTTCCATGACCTTAAACTTCTTCGACCTAAGCCACCGCCTTCTCGCTCAAACCCCGCTGCCGCCGCCTCACCTGGGTCGGATCACGAATCCACGCCGCCATGTCCAGACCGGAGGAGATTAGTTGTGTGCCTGTTTGATTTGTTGTTTGCTTGCCATACACCGACTTAGGTGGAGACTAGTATATGCATAATGAAGTTGTAATTTCATTCATTATGCAATTGCACTTTTATGTTTTCTTGTTGTCACAGCATTGTCTTGAGTTTCATGTTTTTTTCCGCCCTGATCTTCAACTAAACACCATATCCGTTAACCTATCTAGCATGGTAAAAATCATGTAAGTTTCAAGCTACCCGTGGACACCACTTTTTACTGGACTTGTAGCCCTGGACGGCAACCAGACGAGCCCTAATACTAGCTAGCTAGTACCTGTCAGTAGCTAGAAGACGATGAGTGGATTACTGTAATTGGTACGCTTAGATTGGATATCTCTCTAGCCTCTAAGCCGCGATCGACGCTCGAAACTTTTGTCAATTTTCGCCGCGCTCTAGAGTGGCTAGCTTAGTACTTCCCTGCTGCTCGCATTACTTGTAGGGGTATAAACAGATCGGATACGGACGGATATTGTTCATTCCGTATCTTTTTCCATATTTTTTTGTCGGAGTCAGAGTCGAACACGGATAGTGCCGAATACGAATACGAATGCGGATTTTCTTGGTCACGAATACGGAGCGAATACATGCCGCTCCGAATACGGTTAGTTTCGGTCATGAACATTTAATCGAATAATGCGCGAAAGCAAATTTCACATGGTGACAGAGACAAATTAAGCAAACTGAGATCTAATACGAGTGTACCGACGTTGCAACAGCCACTGAAACAAGAAATCTTATATAAATAAATGATGCTACATTTCAAGAAGAGTCGGAGATTCCACCTAGCCGGTGGAGAAGCTAGGTATCCGACTCTGTTTTCGTATCTGGTAACTATCCGGTATCTATCCGGTAATTATCCAAAAAATATCTGGATAGTTCCGTATCCGTCGAATAATGCTTGTTTCGAATCCGTTTCTGTATCCGACAAAAAAATATCCGAATCCGTTTTTGTATCCAACAAAATCTTCAGATATTCAAAAATTGTATCCGAATTAAGGGGCTGTTTGGTTGCTAGCCACACTTTGCCAACAAAAAATACCACATTTGCCTAAGTTGAGGTGCTCAAATTCTTTGCCACACATTAGCAAGTCTAAGGGAATCTTACCACACTTTTTTGAGTCATTGACGCGTGTGACCTAGTTTGCTGGAAGGGAATCTTGCCACAACTGTGGCTGCAACCGAATAGCTCTTTGAGTTGGTCAAATTTGCCTAATCTTAGGCGTGGTAAACTGTAGCGGGCAACCAAATACCCCTAAAACAGACGAACGGTCGGCCGGGAAATGTTCGCTTGCATAGATTGGTCATTGATAAGACATTGATAGGCTACCTAGATTCCTCCTAGCTGCAAAAGCCATCACATCTAGTGCGTCAATCCTTCAAGTCCTGCTACCTCTGCTCCTAGTAGCTTTATCTTCCATCATAAATCCGAGCAAATCGAGGACAAGTACACTAGGTGGCACATGTCTCTGGCACTATTGTTCTTAACACCTGTCGGTCAACCCGTAAAGTTGAAAAGAATGTGCTCTACGACCACTACGGTAGCACTCTTCCAAGTAAATCGCAGAATTCTTACTTTCTAAACAGGCATCTATTGAAAATAAAGAATGGATGGAAATTCTAATTTCTGTGGGAAGTGCTATGTTCATAACGGCGGCTACTCACTTGACAGAAACCGAAATTGTTAAGAATGCTTTTTTTTAAAAAAAAACATGAAACACCACTTGAGCTAGTAACTCCCTTCAAAAACATCACAAATTAAGTGGGCCTCGATCGATCTTGTGCGTGTCTTCACACCATGAAGCCAAGCAAGCTGGGATGCATCGATGGGTGGGCACATTTCAGTCCTTATTCTTTACGCTTTATACATTTTTTGAATAAATAAATAGAACGATTTCTCTGTCGTCTTTTCAAAATAGTTTACCGAGAAAGACTTTTAAAGTGACTTATCAGCTCATCGATATCTATTATATTACTAAAGTAAAGACAAAATAAGCCACCATGTCCACTCTTAAGGAGTAGAAATTTTCACGTTTATAGGAGCAAAAGAGAAGGATTTACACCGTTGATCATGGTGGGTTCATATTATAACGGTTTAGATTAAAAGAAAAAATTCATATCAAGTACAACCCAAATAATAACTGAAATTCAGAATAATAAATAAATAAAATTAGCAATTTGATTTTTCATATGAATTCCAAAGTAAAATATATAAATAAAATAATTCAAAATAAAAATAAACAAAACAAAGCAATTAAATTTGTATATGAATTCTAACACAAATAACTAAAATTAAGAATAAAAAATAAAATAAAATTAGTAATTTGATTTCGATATGAATTCCAAAGTCAAATCTCTAAATAACTATAAATCAGATAAAATTAGCAATTGAATTTTCAAATGAATTACAACTAAAAAATTGAAATAGATAAAAAAATAAAATTTACAACTTAATTTCATACAACTTTGAAGTAAAATCCTTAAATTAGAAAAATTCAGAATAAATTAAATAAAACCAGCAATTTGATTTCCATACAAATTACTAAGTAAAATCTTTAAATAAACATAATTCAGAATGAAAACAAACAAATATTTTAAATTTAAAAAAATATAATAAAATTAGCAATTTAATTTTAATACAAAATCCAAAGTAAAATCCCTCAGGAATTATAATTCCAAATAAAAAATAACAATTGGATTTGTATGAAAATTTCAACAAAAAATAATTGAAATTCAAAGTAAAAAATAAAATAAAATTTTAATTTGATTTATATACAATTGCAAAGTAAAATCCATAAATAACTAAAATTCAAAATAATTTAAATAAAATTAGCAATTTTATTTGTATACAACCTCCAATAAAAAATAAATAAAATTTTTAATAAAAATAAAAGTTATAATAAAGATAGCATGAATAGTATCGGAGGAGACTACGAAAGAGTGCAATAGTGTCAATTTATCTATGAAGGCATTGACCCATCAGGAAGCGAAAAGCAAAGGCGATGGCGGGGGAGATGATGACAATATCGTGCTGCCCACTTAGTCGTTCGACAAGAAAGGTATTGTACTACTAGCCAAAGTTGTTGAAGAAAAATACTAGAGTCAAAAGAGCCAAGGGCCACGACAACGATTGGTTAGCATCAGCATTATTAAAGAAATCAGTATCTAAATAAGCTTAATAATGAGAAAACTTTGATATAGAGAAGATGAAATTTTGCATTAAGGATGAGATATAACGATATGAGGCCATCAGGTAGCTAGAAATGTGCCATTATTGGTGAGGAGGACGATGTCATCGATGTTGGCAAGAAGATTCTTCATATTGTTAGACAACGATTAAAACAAACTTGCCAGCATTAGCGAAGATACGAAGTCACTATTGTTAGTGAGGAAGCCATAAAGTTGAAGTGGCCAATGTCAAAGAAGAGAAGCGATCGACACAAGAGAAGAGAGACATTAAACACGTATAACATCACGCATGTGTGTATCCATATATGCATCTGTATAAACAGAAGCACAGACATACAAAATCAGAGATGATGCAACCATAGGGAATAGGCTTAGGACCACCCATGAGAGCGTGACCAATGTCCTTGGCAGGGATCAACAACAGTTGTACATATATGCATGTTTGATGTTGTAACAGTCAGCATTAAGAAGTAATTAGAGAAAATAGAAGATAATTATGTGGTATAGTATTATGTTGGAATAGATAGCAGCGAAGAGATTGATTGGAATGGATAATAGCTAAGAGGGACTGATTAGAAATTGTATGCGCTGTTGGAGGTTGAGGCAGAAAAATTATAGTAACAAGAAGTGATAGAAGACATACATGGTTCGGTAAAGTAGCTAACGTGTGAGGGATTATAAATTTAAGATAGGTCATCTATGATGCATCGGTGTATGTATGAGCCATATAATAGTACTAGTAAAGAAAATTCTTTAGGTGAGTCAATCAATTCGCGAGCCTGAATGGGCCAGGCCAGCTTGCACACGAGAAGGAAAGGCGAGACGAGAGCAACGCATGCTGCATGCATGACGTGCATGTCCTGCTAATTGTTCAAGAAAGCAACCCTGCGAACGATCAGCTAGCTAGCTAGCTAGCTAGGGGGTGGTCAAACTAATGTAGGTGGCTCCTAATTGAGCTCAATCAGATGCGCTTTGCTCCCGGGTTTGAACAAAAGAGGGGTCAGAGGAAGGTGAGATCTGAAGATCGCTGTGTCCCCTTTGGCCGGTCAGAAAGGAAATAAAGCTATAGCTATCAGATCAATCTCACTAGCAAAAGGCAGCAATGTGTGCATCGTTAATTAGCTAGCTAGTGAGCCTTCATATCTCAACTTTGCAAACGAATTTTTTTTTAAAAAAGTATACGCAAAATACCAGTGGGATGGGAAATAGCTTCAGTATCAATTTAAGGCCACCTGAAACTTAAGCTCCCTCATGGATGCGATTTCTCGAACTTTTTAGAGAAGTTTAAGTACCAAATTTAAGCTCGCCTTTATACCGAGATGGAAGCAGCTAGCGATGAACAGGCCAGGAAACAATGAAATATTTATTTCTGCACGGCTTGATCCCGGCCGGCAATTGGATTCCCATCCGGCCAAGGGGTCACATCGAAATGATCAAAGGGCAGGAGCTGGATCGAACAGTGGGCGTGTTGGAGCAGGCTAGAAAATGGTCAAGCGACCATGCCAGGCATGGCCATCTGCACGTACCTCACCATCGACTCACCTCACCTCACCTCACCTCCTCCTCCGGTGCACGGGGCTGGACGTGGAACGGGATCTGTCTCCTTTTGCACAGGTCAGCTAGCCTCAGTAGCTAGCTAGCTAGCTAGATCCTAGGCTTGATTGGAAATAGTACTCCTACGACGTCGGTTTGGACTGCACCACCCAAGCATGGACGCACTGGTGCACCAGCTCCTGCGTCTGCATGGACCGGCCCTACCATGGGCGCTCTCTGGCAGTTAGCTCGATCGCACGGTGTACATGTACGTGTGTGGCAGATGTATTTACGATTATCGCCCAAGCTAGCGGTCCGTCTCCGATAGCGATTGTGTCTGTACTCGATCGATAGTATATGGCTTGGTCGTCGCATGCCTTCGCTTTCGTGAGTTACGAGCATCCTATGTACCAGGAGAGTACCTCCTTAATTGCAGGATCTTGGTCTCCAGTAATCCTTCCAAGACCATAGACAACGTGCACTCACATAATTAGTACCACTATTAACAATACCATGCATGGTTATCTTAGGGGTACTGTCATATATACTTGCGAGTATACGTGTACGTAGCATAAAGTAAAGGTTAGGTAACAGCTCATTCGACGCGACCTCTCCTTACCGACGTCGAGCGGAAGGGGGTCCACCCTGGTTACCGACTTGTATATATATTCAGCTAAGATATTAACCGGATTCTCCGACTCTGTGAGGCAAAATCACGGTGCTGTAGCACCAATGACTTTATTTCTTAGCCATCTGATTAAAAACAAATGTTGATATCGATCTGAACACTGTAGCAACGACTATGTGGCAGATACGGTAGCGAAAATGTGTCATGGGATAGATCACATGTTCGGAGCACTGAACACCACAAGGTCATCATTTCTGTAGTACTCCTTCAAGAAATTGTTCACCGACTGACGCCGAAAACTAATCTAGATTCAGGATTCCCTGGTAATTTTGGACAGTGCCGAGATCTACCAGAAATCAACGTGACGTATATCTGTGTTTGCGCGCGTGCAGAACTGCATGGCTGCATCTCCGTTGGTGTGCTCTTTCTACGATAACTGGTATTTTTGTGACTGATGGCTTATAGTATTAACATAAATCTTTGTGCAAATAAATCAAATGCCGATAAACTGCTTAGAAAAGGTTACCCTAATAAACCGTTTTAAAAAGTAACGAAGAAGCTGTCCCGTTTGTTTGTTTAGAGGTGGGTATATACCCTGTTATTTTGGGCTATAACTGATGTCTTTTGGCTACGTTTTTCGAGATAATGGCAAACGACAGAGACGTTGACACGGATGGCGCACGTGCCGACAGGCTCGAGAAGCAATTTGGAGGAACGACTTTAAGAAACCGTTTGGATAAGGCGCCGCTCGGTTGAGCTGAAAAGCTGTGGCTTATGGCTAAAATTGTATTGTAGCGGCTGAAATTTTACTGTAGCTGAAGGTGATTTATTTAAAGTAATTAAATTTTAAAAAATTTAAAAATAGAAAAAATATGTTAGCTCATTACGGACAACGCGAACGAATACGGGAAAAAAAATAACCGGCAAAAAAGCTAAAAAAAGTCAAAAGTTCAGAAAAAGACGAAATTTATGAAAAATGAAAAATAAGCCAGAAGCCAGAAGATGAAACTGAAATGAGCGGAGCCGTAAACGAAATTTATAAATAATAAAAAATAAGCCAAAAACTGAAACTAAAAGTCATCTCAAAAGCTAAAATGAATGGTACCGTAAACTAAAAAGAAGAGGACCAATTACTACTAGCTCGATCTTGGGAAAAGAAGTAGAAGCACTGCTCTTTCAATGCAGTGTTTTTTCTTGCTTTTTTTTTTCCTTTCACACTTGTCACCACCCACTTGAGTTATTGTGCATGTGCAGTAGTGGCGGACCTAGGAATAAGTCTTAGCTAGGCCGGCTCGTCACCGTCTCGCCCGGTGCCACTTCCTTATTAGAATGCCACTACCTCTCCGGGTGCTACTAGAGTTTGGTCACTCAGCCCTCGCTCGATGGCTCAATGCTGTGCGTCGCTCAATGAACTAATAATAAGTTCAAGTTCTCAATTTTAATTGCTTTATTAAAGGAACATATAGCATCTCAACTAATGTTACAACTTTAGAAGCTAAAACTAGAGATGCTGAATTACAAGAATTCACTACATTTGAAATGCTTCTAAATTAAAACATCTTATTGCATGGAGAGGAACATAAACAGAAAGGTCTAGTTGCAGAACTACTAGCATTAGAATAGATCACGAAGTAGGTAGGCAATCAAATGGGTCATGAGATGGATCCAACGTTGCCTCGTCGTTCCACTCACTACGGTACCTGGAGAGATACCCCCACTTAGTTGCATCACTGGCCTATTTGGCTACAGGCAAATTGTTCATTATATTGAAAACAAAGTTGGTTCTCAGGTCTTTTGTTTAGGTTCACGTCATTATATTGAAAGAGAAAGTCCTTGAAATTCGACACTAATGACAACATTTTGCATCTTGCCTGAAGATATTTGTTATGTATGCATTTTGCAGTACCATTGAATTATATTGCAAGGAAACATTCAGTCCTAGAACTTGCCTCCAAGAACCCCTTCCTTGCTTCCTTTACCCCATACAGTTGAGCTTCACACAGAGAGCACCATATCGACTCGTCAGTGTCGTTTGGGTTGGCAGCAACGTCCAGCCTGGTCTGCTCTGCACCTTCTTCTGTACCATCGGACAGGCAACAAAGAAGATAAATAGTACCTTTAAATTTTTTTCTTCAAATATTCACTTATTCTTTTTCTCCGATAGCTGCAAAACTATTAAGATTAGGGTTAAAATCCCACTTGAAAACTGAAAAAAATAGAGTCGAATACAACTAGACAGCAGAAAAAAAAACAACGTGATCGAAATCTAACCAATGTAGTCGAAATTTGACTACCAGTCGGAATTTCAACGTGGTCAAAAATGGACCGCCGAATGGAAATCACAATAATTCGAGAACTGACAGTACGTCGGAAATCCGTGTAGTCGGAAGTCGCCTCTCGCAGTCGACAACCAGGGAGCGGTCGAAAACCAACGTAGTTGATAACCATAGAGATTAAAACAAACGTGATCAAAAATAGGTATAGTCGAAACCAACGTGGTCAAATGCCAACGAGTGGTTGAACAACCAACGTGGTTATAACCAGTCGGTAACCAAAGTGACTGAGAATCAACGTGGTCGTAAGCCAACGAGTGATCAAACAACCAACATGGTCGGAACCAGTCGATAACCAAAGTGATCAACATGGTCACAACCAACGTAGTCATAAGCCAACGAGTGGTCGAACAACCAACATGGTCAGAACTAGTCGGCAACCAAAGTAATTAACATGGCCGTAACCAACGTGGTCATAAGCCAACGAGTAGTCGAAATCCAATGAGTAATTTGCGATCAACATGGTCGATTCAGTTCAAAAGCCAGGGAAAACGCAAAGCGGTTGGAAGATTGGGCAAGGTCGAAAACGAAGCGATGTGATCTGGAACTTGACCGTGGACGAAACTAACATGGTCGTAAATTTAGTCGACATTCTAGACAGAGAACTGCACTGACAATTTCAGCTCAAATTCAAAATGAAAATAGATGGAACTTTTGATCCATAGATCTAAATAATGTGAACTTTGTAAATATCATCTCTAGGGTATTGTAAATCTGTTCTAACAAATGATCATAAAAATCATGGCCAAAGATGAGACCTTTTTCAGTTTGTTGGAAGGTTATATCAAAACCGAGTCAAAATCAAAATCGGCGAATATAACTAACTCGTGGTAGGATGATGACCAAGATGAGTCTAGATGTATTCCCACATGTCATAGCAAGTTAAAACACCAAAGAAATTAACTAAAAAACTCTTGAATCAAGAAATCACACTTCGAGGCCAAATCAAGAACAAAACAACCAAATCAAAATGAATCCATGGAAATATGCAAATATTGATGTATTGCTCACTTGAGAAGGTTGAGTTTACAGCCACTCCACCTTAGAGAAAAAAGAGCACACCATGTGCTCCACTCTCTCAAACCCTAACCCTAAACAAGAAAGCATATGAGAGAGAGGTTGAATGGTTAACCCTACTTATCTCCATCCTAACCTCTTTTATAAGTAGGCAACTAGCCACCTACACCTCAAAATGGATCCTATCCGCTATTACAATGGGAAAATCCGTTAACCCCACACACACGGGTTTTACTCATTCAAGTTCACTTATACACGCTTTTCAAAGCGCATAAGTGTGCATCCACTAAATCCTTAGCATTGATCAAACCAGCTCCATCTCGACCTAAACCACTCTTTAACGCATCGCCCATACGCCGCGATTTTGATCTAAAATAGTTTTGTTGACCCGGTCATCATCATCCTTTGCAAACAATCGCCATACTTACCACGTGTAGGTACACCACTAGCTTGCCACGTGCCGCCAAGTCTCTCTAATCTCGGTTCCACCAAACCACGGCTCGCTTGCCCCGTGCAAGCCACCTGGTGTTATCCCACCATTCAAACTTGCCTTCAACACTCCCGCCTTTCTCGTGCCATGCTTGAGCTCACTGTCTTACCCGACATTCTTGATCGTTCGTGGTCTCGACTCTGAGCCTAACTCTGATCACTGTCGTTGACCACAATCGACTCTAAGCGACCCTGCACATCTAAAGACAAAGAATTCATTTTCAGGCGCAAGTTCTTCACAATTTGACCTACATTAGCCAATACATACATCATGCAATCTTAATCCAACGATTCAAGTCAACCTAACTAAATCCATAAATCCCAAATTCTTAATTTCTGCCCAAACCAATCCTAACAGAGTGCAATCTTTGTAAAGCCAATTGACCACTCTATAAATATTATAATGATTCATCACAATATTAACTTAGACCATCTCGTATGGTCCTTCACCTTCAAACCTATTTCCAGTATACAATAAATAAAACGACGAACAAAATTGCAAAGATAGAGACAATGGCATCTACGAGCCTCATTACTGATTAGGTCATGTTTATGCACCTGTCCAGGTAGAACAAAGAAAGCCCCCGTTGCCATAGATCTGGGGGGAAAATGCACATATAGCTGAAGCTAGTGATCTGCCTCACCCACAAATGTAGGAAAGCACGCAGCGCATGGTTGAATTGGCACAATGCCAGACAGTCACTCGCACTTATAACAAGCGTAGGTGGGCAAGCATAGGTTAGGAGCACGTACATGCTTCTTGCCGTGGATCCAATTCAATCGGCTGGTCGAACTCCACCAATGACCCAGCCACATCTCCCTGCAATGCGAGATACAAAGTCGAAAATAATACTCTTGTTTACAAAAACCCACTCTCAGTTTCTGAAATTAGTTTATAAAACGATACTCGCGGACCGCACAAGAAGCTGTCTTGTTCTTGTGTTGCGAGAGGGGCTCCTCTGTAATTACAGAAAGATGTAGGAAAAGATCGTGAAAGGAAGTTTCCTTATCCTCTAACCTGCCTGAAGAGCTGCATACCCTGCTGGACGACAAGGGACGCGCCAACGATGGCGCCTACTCCGCCGGAGTGGAAGTCCCACATTCCGGCAACCATCGATAGGAGCTGGCGCGGCACCGTGAGCATGGCCACGAGCGGAAGGGGAGAGCAGTAAGGTGTGGGGGTCACCGATTAGGCCCAGCGGACGCGGTTGCACTGTCCGACGATCGTGGGGAAGGGGAAGAAGGTGGTCATAGAGAATCCTATCAGTAAGGAGCTCAAACGACCACCATGGCTTGCCCGAAGGGTAGGTCTACCCCTATGTGCAAGCGTGCCAAGTCCCGTGATGCCTATCTCTATGCGTACTACACCATGGCGACATGGCCAATGCCTCCGCCTCACGCGATCACTAAGATCCTCCTATACTATTACTATGACATTCGGACAGGACCAACACATACGGCATGTACATACATGCATGAATGCACGCACGCCGTCCAATCGGCAATGGATGGTACAGATCACGTGAAGATTACCGTGGGTGAGGTTCCAACTTCCACTTTCACGCTCGCACATATCTTTACTTGCTTGTTGCTTAGTTCTTTTCAGCTTTTGGCTTAGAATTTCCTTTAAATAAATAAATGGAGTGATTTCTCTATTGCCTTTTTAAAGTGGCTTATTGAGATAACATTTTTAAAGTAATTTATTAGCATTTGATTTATTCATTCAAACGTTTATTTTAAAGGTAAAGATCATTAGCTACAGTTACAAGACATTAGTTGCAGCCGAAAGAACCATGCACTGTGTGTGGATCTCGTAATAACATCCTGTTTGCACTGGACAGGCAGGCAGGAGTTGTAGTAGACCAGTGGCAGGAGCCATCGTACCACCAAAAGGGCAATGGATATCCGTGCGGCAAGAGAAAGGCAAAGGGGTTAATACATTCTCGTGAAAAAGCAAGCTACGCCGGCCTCACTGCCACACGTGCAAGCCCACACGGGACCTCTGTCCCATAGCCATGTCTGACATTTCTTGGACCATTCCACGCATCGTTTTCTGATGACCAATATATGTTAACATCGTCAGGCTTGTGCTGCGTGTATAAATTTTGTTAGTTTTTTTATGGTGTGATTCTGTCCGCTTTAATCCACTCTAGACTTTGAAGCTAAGATGCTCAACTTTATTATGCATTTTTGAGTGGGTTTGGGCCTCTTTTTAGGCTATGATTTTTATTACAATTTATTAATTTAATAAATAATAATTATGAAAAGAAAATAAAAATAAAAGTCACTAAAAATAAAAAAAAACACTACCTTTACCTTCATAAATAGCCATATGAGACAAGTATGGAAGTATCTGCGTCCGAGCGCTTGCTCAGTTGGCCGAGCGCGGCAGTGGCCTCCTCGCCCACCCGGCTTTGAGCCTGAGGCGACGTATTTTTAGGGGCACTGTTTGTGTGAACATCTAGTCTCAAACGTGTGCATCGAACGTACCTATGTGGGTGTGTGAGTGTGATTATAGTGTAAAGTACATGTGTACATGATGGAAGTAACTGGGTGCCACTGTTTGCAGTGAATCCATCCATCACCCGGGTGGGCTGTGCCAAATGAATGACCCGCAAACCCACAAACACGTTCAACTTCGCCATGTGTAGATACACTACTAGCTTGCCACGTCCCTTCGAATGACATGTGCATATCTCTTCTTGTGCACGGCCGCCTCAACCTTAAGGGTTTAGCAAGACACGCAGTGGGTAGTTCTAATCTTAGCCATCTGGTCCTCGTAACTCTTGCTAAAAGTCTTTAACATTTCTTTAGATTTCTCTCCTACTTCAACATAGAAACAACAAGCAGATTGTGGCTTCTCTGGTAGATTCTTAGTTCGCTTCACACATTTTTCATCTAATGCAATCAATTCAGATTTTAGTTTTTCATAATTATCACATGGTGAGCTAACAGGTGCCCTAGAAGTATATTGAGTTTTTTTTTGTTGTGATCACACATGTCTTGAAATTACTTAGAAATTAATTCAAGTTCAACAGTTAATTTTAGACAGTTGGCATAAGAAATAATAAGCTTAAGCAAAGAAGCTTGTTTTTCAGCAATTCTATGATCCACCTTCTTTAAATTAATTTTCAAGTTGTTACAACTTTCACATGTTTCAGGCAGATCAAGAAGCATGGTATATAAACCTCTAAACGGTGACAATCTCTCTACCTCCTTCTCTAACTCACCACACCTAGTCCTAGACCTAGTATAAAACTTTTCTAACTTGAGAAAAGCATCATTAAGCTGATCGTAAGAGGGGCATAACTAATTAGAATCACTGTAGAGATCGTCGTCGCTGATGCCATTCTCGTCAGTCATGAAGCACATACTGGTAAAGTCGTCGTCATCCTTGGTGTCATTGTGCAGATCATCCTCGCCGTCGTCGTCGCTCCAGCCCTCTATGTCACTGAAGTCAAAGTTGTTGAAGTCAGTGAAGACGCAGTGGAAGGCTTCTTGGCTTTGCCAAGGTTGCGGTATTTCTTCTCTTTGCCTTGATCACAAGCTGGGGGCTTCTTATTGTGGTTCTTGCTGATGTAGTCGTTCTTACTCACACCGCTATAGTCATTCTTGCCCTTCTCCAGCTTGGGACAGTTCATTCGAAATCATTGGACAACTTCTCTTTCTCTCCCCCAACCTGCTTGTATTCGTGTGAGAATTTTTTGGCTAAGAGGGCTAACTTGCTCTGTGGGAACTGCTCAAATTAGTCATCGCCTATGTCATACAAAGTAGCCAAAGAGAAACCAGAAGCATTATCAGAAGATACTCCAGAAGCAGAACTGAGATTGGTGACCAAGACCATCGACCGTGACTTTGACTTGCGAGAGATGATGGCAATCTCATGAGTCTTGAGGCATGAGTACAACGCATCAAGAGTTAAGGTCGACAAGTCAATCGTGTCCTCGATGGCGGCCACTTTTATCTCCCAAATCCTGAGGTCCAAGGCAGAAAACATCTGGTGAGCATTGTCCGATTCTGAGTATGTAAGACCAACAGCTCGGAGGTTGCTTAGAATCTTGTGAAATCTGCCAAATCACTCATTTAAGGACTTACCAGTAAGCATCTCAAACTTGTTATACTCTCGCTTGTATTGGTCCTGTTGGACAGTTTTGATTTGGGTGGTGCCTTCATGCTATGCATCGAAGGACACCCAAATATTATAAGCCGACGAGAGATGAGAGATGCGATCAAACTCATTTCTACTAAGACACTGGATGATGATGTTCCTTATCTTAACATTTGCCTCCACATCTGGCGTATTTATCGCTGTGATGTGCTCATCGGTAGGAACAATGAACCGAGTCTTAACCTTTCTCCAAATCGTATAGCCTTGAGTCTGAATATAAGACTCTATACTACTTTTCCAAAAGGGATAGTCGACCACATCGAAGATAGGAGGCTTGGTGGAATACTTGTCTACTGTCATGGCTTCTAAGACCGGTTGAGATCTATTGAAAAGAGCTAACCGGGCTCTGATACCACTTGTAGGACCGAACAGACAACAGAGGGGAGGTGAATGGTGCCTTTAAATTTCCCCCCAAGTATTCACTTATCTCGTGATGCCTATCTCTATGTGTACTACACCATGGTGGTATGGCCAATGCCTTTGCCTCACGCGATCACCAAGATCCTCCTATACTATTACTGTGACATTCCGACAGGATTGACACATGTGGCGCATGCACGCACATAGTCCGATCAGCAATGGATGGTACAGATCACGTGAAGATTATCGTGGGAGAGGTTCCAACTTCCACTTTCATGCTCGCACGCATTTTTGCTAGCTTGTTGCTTAGTTCTTTTTAGCTTTTGGCTTAGAATTTCTTTTAAACAAATAAACGGAGTGGTTTCTCTGTTGTCTTTCTAAAGTGACTAATTGAGATAATTTTTTCAAAATAGTTTATCGGTATTCGATTTATTCGTACAAATATTTATTTTAGAGATAAAAAATATCAGCAACAGTCATGAGGCATCAGTTACAGCTGAAAGATCATGCACTGTGTGTGCATCTTGTAATAACATCCTGTCTGCGCTGGACAGGCAGTCAGGAGTTGTAGTAGACCAGTAGCAGTGCCATCGTGCCACCAAAAGGGCAATGGATATCTCATATCTGCGCGGCAAGAGAGAGGCAAAGGGGTTAACACACTCTCGTGAAAAAGCAAGCTACGCCGGCCTCACTGCCACACGTGCAAGCCCACACGGGACCTCTGTCCCATAGCCATGTCTGACGTTTCTTGGACCATTCCACGCATCGTTTTCTGATGACCAATATATGTTAACATCGTCAGGCTTGTGTCGCGTGTATAAATTTTGTTAGTTTTTTTATGGTGTGATTCTGTCCGCTTAGGTGGTGATTATTTAGGTTTTTTTGGTTTATAGCTGAAAAGTACTGTAGCTAACTGAAAATACACTGTAGCTGGCAGAGACTTATTTAGCATAATTAAAATTAAAAATATATATAATATGTTAGCCCATTACGTATTACACAAACAAATACGGGAAAAAAGAATCGGCAAAAAAGCTCAACAAAAAGCCAAAAGTTCAGAAAAAAACGAAATTTATGAATAGTAAAAAATAAGCCGGAAGCTGAAGCCGAAACGAGCGGAGCCTAATCCACTCTATACTTTGAAGCTAAAATGCTCAACTTTATTATGCATTTTTGAGTGGGTTTGGACCTCTTTTTAGGCTATGATTTTTTACTACAATTTATTAATTTAATAAATAATAATTACCTAAAGAAACTAAAAATAAAAGTCGCTAAAAAAAATAAAAAACGCTGCCTTTACCTTCTTAAATAGCCATGTGAGATAAGTATGGAAGTATCTGCGTCCCAGCGCTTGCTCGGTTGGCCAAGCGCGGCTGTGGCCTCCTCGCCCGCCTGGCTTTGAGATGAGGCGCGTATTTCAGAAGGCACTGTTTATATGAACGTCTAGTTTTAAACGTATGTATTAAACGTATCTATATGTGGATATGTGAGTGTGATTATAGTGTAAAATGCATATGTATATAAGTGTGTCTTTATATTACTTAAAAAAGATGGAAGTAACTGGATGCTAGTGTTTGCAGTGAATCCATCCATCACCCGACTGGGCTGGCGTACTGACCCGCAAACCCACAAACACGTTCAGCTTCGCCGCTTTGCGTACACCGCCCGGCCCCTTGCAGCCCCACGCACGTACGCACACCCCCAGTGGCCCCACCGCTCAGACCCTGCCCTTAGTTTCTACGTACGTAAATAGTACTCCATTTCATTTTATAAGCCGTATGTTCGCTAAACACAGGAATGAAAAGAGGTTGCAGGCCAAGAGAAAACAAGGAATGATCATACTACCATGCTATAAGGGCATATTTGGTTGATATCTAACTGAGCCACAACTAACATCAGACAAGTATGGCATGCCACTTTTTTGGCAACCAAAATGGGCTCCAGACTTTTTCTGGAGCTTGGGCATACCACCCACGCCCATGCACCCTCGGCCGGTGGGCACCTTAGGGACGCAGGAGACGCTGGCGACGAGCACTGCCAAAACCGCAATGACGAGCACGGAGGAAGTTTAGGAGGCCATCTTTGTTACCACTTAATTTATTGGGCTTTGCTGTGATGCTTGGGGCTATTCGGTGTACGTAGGTGGTACTTATGGACAACGACGAACGACCGATGGAGGGCTCGTCGTCAATGATGCATGCTGCATGGCCACAGGTAGGCTGAGTAATTTTAGGTTTGTTCATAGATGCGTGACATATGTGGCTGGCCAAGGACGGAGCCACTCATCGCCGGCAAGCTTGGGTAGCCGTTCAGGCTCGTCGGGCGGTGGATCCGCCCCTGATGGGCACAATAATTATGGTAAAGTTAGGTAAAAATCTAATACTATGACATGTGGATTATAAGGCTAAAAAAGTATAGAAGACACAAGTGCAATAAGCAACTAAACACTAGCTAAACATACGTTGCATGTTTTATGTTAGTTGTGATAATGTTAGGCGACGAACCAAATTAAACTTACCCTAAATACTTAAGAAATACGAGAAAGAATAGTTTGCGAGAATGTTACTCGTAAATGCACGGAGAGGGAAGATGTAATGAATATAAGGACAGGCAAGAAAAAACATCAACGAATTCGCACGCACCTCTTATATTTAAAAACAAATCCGTAAAAACTATATATGGGGCCTATATTTTGAAATGGGGGTACATTTCTCTTCCACTTGGAGGACACGGTGGATCGAGTACGTGGCAGATCGAGTGTTTTGAGGATGAACATATATATGCGTCCTGATATTTGGCATGACATGACAAGTTCATCCATGGCCTGAATTGGCTTAGTCGCCTAGCATCTGTTCATGTAAGCGATGGAACTATCTAAAGTGTACAATAAGATGCAAGCCAATAGGATGCGAAAATTAACGAGCTGATGTTATTTAGAGCGTGGGCACATGTATAGCTGGGTCGGTGTCGCCGCATGCGTCAACTCAGGCACAGTGCAGAATCGAAGGACCAGGGCCTGCTGGTACAATTAGCTAGCCTTGGCTTAGTTGGCTTTGGCCCTGATCAACTCGGCTTCGGTTTCTGAATTTTGGCTTATTTTTTACTATTTATAAGTTTCGTTTTTTTTTGAACTTTTGGCTTTTTGTTGAGCTTTTTTGCCGGTTCTTTTTTCCCGTATTTGTTTGTATTATACGTAATAGGCTAACATATTTTTATATTTTTAATTTTTTTAAATTTAATTATGCTAAATAAGCCTCTGCCAGTTACAGTGCTTTTTTCAGCCAACTACAGTGTTTTTAGCCATAAGGCATGAGCCGAACCGATCACCACTTGTCACACGGTGTGAAACCTATTTGAAAGCACCGATCGGTCATGGACGGCTCACACGGACCGCCTGTTTGGTGAGTTGCTTGGTGCATGGCGGCAAAAACATCAACACTGCGTACGTGCTACACCTATACGGTAAAAGGTCAAAATAAAACAGTGCGCGTACAAGGAACGATTGAGATGACACAACGTGTTGCCCGCCCGGCGTATAGTGTGCTACTGTATAATGTACTAGTACCCCGTATTCGATGCTAGACCTGTTCAACCCGATATAATGTCACTGCTAAAAAAAACATAATACTAGACATCACATTCCATACGATTACCTAAAATCGTCAGTATTAAATATAATCATAGATGATTTTAGTTTAAAAAATATATATGTTGCTGTCAGCGCTAAAAACCGTATGTGAAAGTGAAATATCATGGTCTATGTTTATATAATACCCACACACACACATATCTCATTGCTGTTGTTTGTGCGTATACACACACACATAGTGACTGAAGCCATATTAAAAAAGTCATTAGTTGGTTTTTTTCGACCCACGCTTGGTCTCTATGGGTACCATCAAGGAGGATGCATCCTTCATCTAGAATTACATGAAGATGGTATTGGTGGCTCACCGCAACCAGGAATTCATACTTATGCCATACAACCAGGAGTAAGTACTTGTTGATTTGTACATTATAAGCAACACAAACTTAAGTTTAATGATCATGACGACATAACTGTGTAGGTTTCACTGGATTCTAATTGTAATTATACCAAAATAGAACAAGATAATATACCTTGATTCCCTAAGAGGGAATAAAACCGACTACACAGTTGTTTAACGATTAATCGACAGCTAAACACATTTTCTCCATTGATAACTCCATTATAGTCTTTCAGTCCTTCTCAATGACTAAGGCTAACATTTTAGAATCATGTAGGTCGTTCGTCACGTACGTTGCAGAGGTATGGAAATCCAAGGGAGGGGTCGACGCGATTTCCCGGTATTCGCTAGTACACATTAATCATATATAATACTTCGTAGTAATGCCTCTCGAACTAACAAATTCTATTTTTGTAGTGCCACCAGCAGTGGCCGGGCAACACCTGTGGATTCTATGTTTGCCACAACATGCAACTACTCGTTGATTCTAGGACGAACTATGATACTTTGGTTTGTCAATTTTGTGATAATTATTTTATACTTATCAATTTATATACGTATGCATAACATTGATCTTCCTACCGACAGGTTGCATCCATCCCTATAACTCCGTTGAAACAGGCGACCTCAAATATATTCGAGGACAGTGTGCATATTTCTTGATATCAAAAGTAATAAAAGAAGATGGAGAGTTCCACAATATAGAATGAATTTCATTGGGATAAGATTGTACTTAATTATTTATGTGTGTATTTGTTCAAAACTGGATAATTCATTTTAGTTAATTGATTTATGAAATAGATGTTCTTGTTTCTGAAATGAATGAATGTGAATTGGATGCATACATATTGTGTTAATCTGTTTGTTTCCGAGGGTATGGCTAACATTTTCTGAAGTTGAGGAGTAGAAAGGAATATCACATATGGTTATTAACTTATAGCTGTCTGTGATGGTTTAATACCCGTCTGTGATAGTCTGTGTTACAGACAGTTCGAAAGCCGTCTGTGATGACCTTTTGTTATTACTGACCCATAAACTCAGATAGTTTATAAAACCATGTATTTATGATGATGTTTTTAAATCGTCTGTAATAATATTTTTTGTAGTAGTATGTGCACTCATGCATGCATGCATGCATATACGTAGCAGATTAAATTAGGCACGGCACTCCATATACATGCATGGATGGATCTATCTCTTCATCGATCTCCCCAAGTCCATCCACAGCACTGTTCGAGTATTCTCCTCATTTGCATCTACGTACGTAAGAACAACCATACACGGATGCGTGCACGCTGTGGCCTAGCTAGCTGCTTGCTTGGTTCTGTTGGTTCAATTCTTGTCTGGCTCGAGTAATAATTACTCAGCAACCACCACACCGACCACAATCTAGACAGTTCTAGTTTTTTTTTCAAGTTATAATTTATAGCTTTTTTAAATAAATAAATACGACATTTTCTTTATCGCAGTTTTAAAATAATTTATCGAGGCAGATTTTTCAAGATGATTTATTGGTTTATTAACATTTGATTTTCTCACACAATCATTCCCTCTGGGACAAAAACTTAGGGCCTGTTTGGTTGGCAGCCAAAATTTTCATGCCTAACCTTAGCCGCGCCACAATTTCTTAGGTGTGTCTTTGGTTCATTGCCACAGTTGTGGCTTGCCACACTTTGTTAGCCATATGGCCCACGCGTCATAGACTCAGTCTTTTGCCTAACTTTGCCTAAGGTGTGGCGTGGAATTTGGACGCCACAAAAAGTGTGGCACGCCACACTCGACTAAGATTAGGCGTGGCAAGGTTAGGCATGAACCAAACAGGCCCTTATTGCTTCGATTCTTCCCTTTCCTTCTTCATCTTCTTTTCCTTTTGGTCCACACCAAGACGAGTGGCATGCACGAACAAGTACTGACGAATGCACAGGCAGGGCGCTCGATAATAATGAATATACTAGCTCGGAATTATAGCTCATATGGTTGTCGATATATCGATCTATATGAACATGCCAGTAGTTAATGGCTTCGATCTACAGTTTTGTGAATCAATGTGTGCTGTTGCTGCCGTTGGTACTTGTGTGTATGTCTATGTTATCCCATGCTTGGTTACTTGCATATTTATGATCTATCCGGAGTGTCCATGAAACCAGAGGCAGGTCGTGAGAAAACAATCTTACGTACGTAGCTCGGTCCTCCAAATGCACTATCATCCAATTTATTGCGTGCCCGTCGCAGCTAGCGGCGCGTCATAGCGCGCGGAAACAAATTAACACATACAAAGGGAAGAGACAAATAATTAACCTATCTAGCCAGCCCCTAATCCATAGAATTACATTGATATTTTTTGTGACGTGAATGAAGAACCTCGATCACCGTATATAGGGCCTGTTTGGTTCGTGGTCATAGTTTGCCATAATTAAGATTAGGCACATGCCAGAGTAGTGGCGTGCCAACTTTGCAGCAAGAATAAAGTGTTTGGTTAGCTGCCATGCCTAACTTTAGATTTGGCAAATTTGAATGTGGCAACTGTTTGGTTTGCTACCACACAAGTTGCCACAAGTTCGTTAAATATATGTGGCAGTTGTTTGGTTCATAGCCAAACTTCAGTATAGCCAGCACGTTTTAAGAAGTGGTGAGGTTACCACCTAGAGTCATGATGTCAAAGCATTTGGACAATTTTCACTCCAAAACAAAGGAAACAGCGGCATTTTCTCCATGTCGCAGAAGCATGACAAAGGTAAAGTGCTG
This sequence comes from Dendrocalamus sinicus, assembly GCA_036346575.1. Taxonomy (NCBI): domain Eukaryota; kingdom Viridiplantae; phylum Streptophyta; class Magnoliopsida; order Poales; family Poaceae; genus Dendrocalamus; species Dendrocalamus sinicus. Next base: position 49,735,371 of record CM070648.1, on the reverse strand, counting down.
AACACTAATGAATATACAGGATGATAACTTGATATTACATATCACAAGTCACTGCATACATTAGAGTGCATGGCTATATTAGTATATACAAAAGATCAACTACTACTGGACCACTTCAGTCTATCCTATACAAAAGCATCAACAACTACCAGTCATCAGTTGCACAGGATCAATTCAGTCTATCCTACCCAAAAGCATATACAAAAGCATGGACAGAAGCCTCAATGATCTGTATACTTAGCTGGTGAGCACTTCCATGTGAAATAGCAAAAGAAGCAAAAGAAGGTCACTACTTAGCTGCTAAGAATATTTTGAGTAGGAATGGACTTTCTACCTCTAAACCTGTCTTGCATGTGTGCAGGGACAAATGCTGGTACATGAGTACCATCCAAAGCTCCTATGCAACCCTAAGAAAGACAGATGATGTTTTATTAGACTAATTAATATGCCACTCATCTATGTATCAAAATCCTATCTGAGGGGGTTCATGACTGTACCTCAAAGTAAGGGTGGAACCTGCCTGGGTTACTTATGATCTTTGGATGTGTTTCAGTGGTTCTGATGTATATGAGTTCTCTAGCAAGTAACACAAGTGCATCTAGAATAGCATTGAAGTACCTGCTGATAGTCTCACCCGATCGGATAAACTCAAAACCAACAGCTCTATTAGACCAGTTTTGACCCACTACATGCATAAAACATTACAACTTGTTCTTCCACCGTGACATTCAACGTGTCCACCAAAAGACCACGTGATCGGAGATTTTCACACACCTATGAAAAACAGCTTTTCGCATGCGCAATTCAGAAATACAATGGGCCTCAGTACCATTATATAGACGATCTAAACATGTTTCTTGTGACATATCTCTGTTCAACATGGGTCCATATGTCACACCTTCTCGGTCTCGCTTGCGCATATTAAGCAATTAAGAGTAGCTGGCTAGACACAAAGCAATAACAACCAGTAACCTTCTCCTCCAAATGTAGTACTGGTAGTAGTAACTGAAGTAATAATCTATGAATCGATTCATCCTTCTGTCCATCTAGGAACTATCAAGAAATATCCACACCTGACCTGATGAACGAATTATTGCCGCAGCTCACATGATAGCTGACTTGTTGTGCACGGATTCATGGAGGGGAAAAAGAGAAAGTAGAAATCGATCAGCACAAACACAGCTCGATCCAACCTAAAAGACATCAATGAAATGCAAAGAATAAACAAAAATGATGGTTCTAACCTTTGTCCCTTCAAGAAGCCAATGGATGTGTGGAACGAGCAAGGGGATTAGATTGGAAAGTAGAGAAGAATAAGCAGAAGAAGGGGATCCTGGATGCGTACAAACCTGATCTGGATTTGGAGGTAAGTGAGATGAGGATTGGAGCCTTGGAGGGGATGGAGGTGACTGAGAAGGGGACGGGAGAAAAGAGGAAGGGGAAAGATGAACGGTGGCCAGTGGAAAAAATATAAGCAATATTAGAAGACAATTGCTCGCCAGCACATGATTGCGCGCCATCCCAAACGACTGCGAGCCATAAAAAGTGCGCGCCCTTTTTTCCCTCGGCGGTGACGAGCGTGGTGCATGCGCCCTTTTTCCCTGCTTGCGGTGACAGCAGCGCTGCAGACAGCGTCTCGCCAATTGTCTGGCGGACGAATCGTTCGCCGCACTTTTGGCGTTTTTTCTTTGGCAAGCAGTATAAGAGGCGCCTAAGATTCTTTGGCGAGCCATGTTTCTGGACAAGAACCAAACGGTGGCTAGACAGGTGCAGCACACCTAACATTCGGCTAGGCAACCCGGGGCTACGCACCAAACAGGCCCATAGCAATGTATACGTAAACTAGGGCCCCGCTCGTTGGGCTGAAAAGCATTGGCTTATGGCTGAAATTGTACTATAGTGGCTGAAATTGCACTGTAGCTGAAGGTTGCTTATTTAGCATAATTAAATTTAAAAAATTTTAAAAATAGAAAAAATATGTTAGCTCATTACGGACAACGCGAACGAATACGGGAAAAAAGAACCGGCAAAAAAGCTAAAAAAAAATCAAAAGTTCAGAAAAAGACGGAATTTATGAATAGTGAAAAATAAGCCAAAAATCAGAAGTTAAAGCTGAAATAAGCGGAGTTTAAGACGATCGATATGGTGTCCTTTCTAGATAGCCCTAGCTTTGTACTTGTCGTTTAGGAAGCAGGCAGAGACCAGCAAGCATGGGGAAGTCACTAGTGACGATCGATTCATGAGAGGTCGATTAATTGGAGAAAGACCGGACACGCATGCTCGATGGAGATTGTGTCTGACGACCAATGCCCGTTGGTGGTCGAGCATCTTTCGTGCATTGCCTTAACGGGGGCTGCCCGCTTGGGGGGGTACGTCGCTTGCCGTCCTCATGTATGGTTTTTTCAGCGGTGAATGCGAAAAAAATGGCGCCCGGTGCATGCACTGCTACTGCAGCCGCCCGGCCTGCGTCCTCCGTGTGACCGTGATGAAGGCGAGAGCGATAAGACTTTTACCGCATTCAGTCAGTGCGCACTAGTTTTTTTTACTCTATGTTTCATCGTTCACGAACCTAACCTCGAACGATCTGAAGAATTCTCAAGTTAACAAGTAGTAAAAGATCCAAGAGCTAGCTAAAGGTGGAGGTGATCATTCCCCTCAAAAGAAAAAAAAAGAGATAGAGGGAAGTGGAGGGGATCTAGCTTGGCCAAATTTTCGAGCGGCATAACTTGATCGCAAGAGTTTCAGTAGGAGATTAAATAGTTATTCGCTGGGTAATTTTGAAAGAAAATCATCTCTCCAAAAATCCCTATTTTCTCGACGAAAAGGTCTAGGCGTTGTGTTTTTACCGTAATCGAAAAAAAAGAAAGAGAAAAATATGAAGTACAAGGTGCGAAACTTGCATCGCTAGATTTTTAGAGGGATCTTGCATGGCCATTAATTGAAAGCAACACTGGGGGCCCAAACTGGTACAGTCCACGAAGAGAATGGATCTGCAGAGTTTAATTACGACAAGGCCTGCTGCAAAAAGGCCCGTTCGGGCCTGCGTTTATGCTCCGTCCGTTTCCCTCGCCTGCTGGGCTGAATTTTTCATGACCCATAGGAAGTGTTTTTTCGTCTAGATAGTTTTTAGCTATAATGAATAATTTTTATTTATGTTTTTTAAGACATTAGTGAACAATGGAGATGGTATCGTGGATGATGGAAACAGTTCTAGGCTTCAGGAGCCGTTTAAAGAATTCACTATAAAAAATTAATTTATTTATTTAGACTTTCGGAAAAACCAAAATACCAAAATAGCATGGCTATTCTCTAATCCTTTTGCGGCTAAAGGTGGGTGTATGCAGCAACAGTAGAACACAAACTGCAAACTGTTTATTTGAACTACCCGTCGCATATTGAAGGTCTCTCTACAGAACGAACTGCAAAAAGAACGAACGAACGAACTGCAAAAGGGCGAGGAAAAAAGAGGAACTCGTGAGCCATGACCAGAGGGAGGCAGCATGGACTTTCGTGTAGCCAGCTGACGTGCACACCCGTTCGTCCCTATCATGGTCTGAGTATGGTTAGAGCAAGTATAATAAGAGGCTGTTAGTAGGTTGTATGCTGAGGTGGAGGAGAGAGAAGAGAAGTGGGCTGTAAGTTTACAGCCAGCTGAAGCACAAGAACCAAGAAACTTTGTGAGAAAAAAGGTTGAGTCATACAACCTTCAGCTGGCTGTAAACTACTATATGAATAGACTGATAAGTGGGCTGTAAGTATTTATACAGCCAGCTGAAAGTTGTATTATTAGCCTTGCTCTTATAGAGAAAGGTTTGTCCGTATTTTGCCATCACGCTTCATGCAGCGAGCAAAATATCATGGGAAGACAGCTAAATTCCACGCCTCGTCCCTCCTTACACAAGAATTACAATCTTACCCTTCCGAGATCTCACGTTTCACTTGATAAATTTGATCAAACCTATGTTTGTAGAATCACATAAACATCCTAAAGATAAGTATACGAAAAATTCGTAAAAAACAAGAAATTCTGACAAAATTCGTGTACACAACAAAAAAAATTGTGACATATATGCACCCAAAAATTCGTGTACGCAACAAGAGCTTGTAGTCCTGTAGGTCTTAGAGAAGGCAAAGGTATAGTAATGTCCATAAAATCTGAATGCCAAAAAAAGACGGAAAAGGCAAGGGGTTTATATCTAAATCGAAGAAACTTGGGGACCATATCCGCAAAACCCCCCGTTCACGTTAAGCCGAAGCGGTTCATAAAAAAACAATATCCCTGTGTGTTTCCAGCTTCCAGGCCTTCAGGAGGATTCCAAGGAGAAGGGGAAGGCAAGACCGCAAGAGCAGCGTGCGAGACTGCAGGTGGCTGCAGATATGGAGAACGAATTCCAGGTGCGAGAAACTCTTTCCTGATACTTTTCTCCTTTTTCCTGTTCTTGTTTCTGTCTTAAGACGTATAGGAACTGCTGCATCAAGAAAGACGTCTTCTTTTCTGGGCATGTTTCGTCAAGGTGTTTTCTTTTTTACCTTGATTGCCCCTGTTCAAGAATTGGGTAGGAATATAGGCGAAAGACGTCCATGTGAATTGGAGCGCAGAATGATGGGAGTGGGGATTGCTCCCCCCAAAATTGAGATGTACAGATAAGGTTTTTACGATGGAGACCATACATGTGAATCTTCGATTTAGATTGGATGTATCCTCTTCAATTAATCGATTTGATGATTCAGGCTTCAGAGCACGCCAAAGCTCGGAGCTTGGAATATGTAGTTGTTGTTGTTGTTGTAGGGGGCGGCCTAATCCACCGTGACGGGGGTTGTAACTGGCTCAGTAGTATAAATGAATGTACCAATGTATCTTTATCTTTTTATAATTATTAAGGGGTAGGAGAGAAATTTCCATTTTACACCACTTAGGAGACGGCAAATCCATTCATTTCATACAAAACACCCTTTCTCCTATCGTTGGCTCTTTTTAGCTAGTCTCCTCATATGCTATTTGATCAGTAGCCATAACAGTTGACGTCGTCCGTGGGGAACGCTCAAGAAGCTACGCAAGAGAAGGCGCTAGAAAGCGATGGCAACTAAGCGAAAGAGAGGTACGACGGCAGTGACCGTCGAGTCCAGCACGCAGCGGCCGGTGGTACCTTGTGGCAACGATTGCGACGCCTGCGCCAGTACGACCATCGACCATGATGCACGCGTTGGTACGGCCGTCGACTGTGATGCCCGCGCCAGTACGACCGTCGATCGCGATGCCTGCGCCGTCATCTCGACACCATGGAGTCGGCCTCTGAACAACACCGGTGAATGTCGAGCCTCTCTGGCGGGGATTCTGCACGGTGCACGCGCTTAAAAGCCTTCGCCCCGCTACTGGCTGCATCGACACAACCACACCGCAGTTGTGACTTCAGCGGCATCTCCGTCCGTGCCGCGGTCAAGTCTTCGCCAACAGACACGACCACTCCATGGTCAACACTTGGGAATGGAGCACTCGCCTCCAACTTCTCCGTGGGACATCGTGCGGTCCCTGTCGAAGACTTTGCATGGTCTCCGCCGAGGTCTTTGCACAATCTCCGCATGGAGACTTCGCACGACCTCCGCAGGGCCTTGTAAGGTCTTCATCAAGCTCCGTGAGGATGTCGTCTCCGATGAACTGTGCACGACCTCCACGGACTTCGCACGGTCTCCACCGAGGACTTCACCCGGTCTTCGCGGGACTTCGCATGGTATCCGCCGAGCTCCACGCAGATGTCGTCTCCGACCACCTCGTGGTCGTACACGCTTCATCTGACCACCACGCGGTTGAGACTGCGTTTGACCACCTTGTGGTCGTAAATGCTTCGTCCGACCACCTCACGGTTGTAGACGCTTCGTTCGACCGCCTCGTGGTCGTAGACACTTCGTCCGACCGCCTCGCAGTCAAGAATTCGTCCGACCGCCTCGTGGTTGAGATTTCGCCCAACCACCTTGGGGTCGTAAATCTATGAAAATCGCACGGTGGCCTCGCGCCCCGGTGTACTCTGCAAAGTATAAAGTGCTGGGAACTTTGCCGTCCTGGGAAACTCTATGGAGTACAAAAAAAAAAAATTTGCACGGTGGCCTCGCGGCCCAACATACTCTGCGGAGTACAAAGCACCGGGAACTTAGCCGTCCCGGCTAACTCTACAAAGTATAAAAAATCGCACGGTGGCCTTGCACCCTGACGTACTCCGCGGAGTATAAAACGCTGGGAACTCAGCCGTCTCGGGCAACTCTATGGAGTATAAATGACTGCGCGCAGTCCATGTCCTCCGTGCGAACTCTATGGAGTATAGATGGTAGTGCGGGACAGCTTGCGCAGTCGTGCGTGCATCACGTGCTTCGCTCATCCCACCAGGGAGTCCCTACCATGGACCGTAACCCAGTGAGTCGCACATTTCATGCGTCTCACAAGGGAGTTCGCCATGCTACTTCGTCCGACCGCCTCGTGGTCGAGACTTCGTCTAACCGCCTAGCGGTCGTGGAAACTTCATCGGATGACCGCCTCACGGTCATAGATGCCTTGTCTGACCATCTCACAGTCGCGGACTTCGTCCTCTGAACGCCTCGCGGTCGTAGATGCCTCGTCCGACTGTCGCGTGGTCATTAACGTTTTGTCCGACCGCCCCATGGTCGTGACTTCGTCCGACCACATTGTGGTCGTAGATGTTTCTCTGACTTCCTCATGGTTGTAACTCCGTCTGCCACCTTCGTTGACGTCGTTGCCAATTTCGAAGGGTGTGGGACAGAACGCGGCATGAGCGCTTCGTCTCGCCGCCACCTTCATCGACCCGAGGCCAAAGGTGGGGGACGGGTCGTGCGCGTCAAAGTTTCATCTTGCTGCCGACTTAGTCGGCCTCGAGTTTGAAAGGTGTAGGATGGAATGCGTGCCTCAAAGCTTCGTCTCGCCGTCGCCTTTGTTGACCGCGAGTCCGAAGGTGGGGGACGGGCCGCGTGCGTCAGTTTCGTCTCACCGTCGACTTTGTAGATGCCAAGTCTGAAGGGTGGGGGACGGTCCGCGCGCGTTAGAGCTCTATCTCGTCGCTGACTTTGTCAACCGTGAGTTTGAAGGGTGGGGGACGGACTGTGTGTGTCAGCTTCGTCTCGCCGTTACCTTTGTTGACCCCGAGTCCGAAGGGTGCGGGACGGAATGCGCGTCTGAGAGCTTCGTCTCGCCGCCGACTTCATCGACCCCGAGTCCGAAGGGTGCGGGATGGAACGTGCGCCTGAGAGTTTCGTCTCGCCGCTGTGGGACGGGCTGCGCACGTCAGAGTTTCGTCTCGCCGCCGATTTCGTTGACGCCAAGTCCGAAGGGTGGGGACGGCCCGCATGTGTCACAGCTCCGTCTCGGCGCTGACTTCGTCGAACGCGAGTCCGAAGGGTGGGGGACAGGCAGCGCACATTAGCTCTGTCTCGCCGTTGACTTTGTCGACGCCAAGCCCAAAGGATGGGGCATGACCGCACGCGTCAACGCTTCGTTGACTTCCTTGACTCCGCCAGACCACTACGTGGTCGTACCTTCGTCCGACCACGTTGTGGTCGTAGATTGTGTCCGACCAGGTCATCTTCGTACTCCGTACAACCGCCTCGTGATCATGACTTCGTCTGACCACATCGTGGTCGTAGACGCTTTGTCCGACTGCCTCGCGGTCGGGACTTTGTCCGGCGTGCGCGTCAGTTTCGTCAAGCCACCGAGTTCGTCGACGCCAAGTCCGAAGGGTGGGGGACAGCCCGCGTGCGTCATAGCTCTGTCTTGCCGCCCACTTTGTCGACGCCAAGTCCAAAGGGTAGGGGACGGATTTCGCGCGCGTCAGGGCTTCGTCTTGCTGTCGACTTTGTCGACCTCAGGTCTGATGGGTAGGCGACGGATCATGCCCGTCAGCTTCGTCTTGCCGCCGACTTCGTCAACGCCAAGTCCGAAGGGTGGGGGACAAACTACGCGCGTCAGCTTTGTCTCGCCGCCGCCTTCGTCGACCCTGAGTTTGAAGGGTTGGGGACGGCTCACGCGTGTCACAGTTCCGTCTCGCCGCCGACTTCGTCGACCTTGAGTCCAAAGGGTGTGGGACGAAACGCGCGCCACAGAGCTTTGTCTTGCCGTCGCCTTCGTCGATCGCGAGTTCGAAGGTGGGGGACGGGCCATGCGCGTCAGATTCGTCTTGCCGTCGACTTCATCGACGCCAAGTCTAAAGGGTGGGGGACGACCCACGCGTGTTACAGCTTTGTCTCGCCGTCGACTTCGTCAACCCCGAGTCCGAAGGTGGGGGAGGGCCGCGCGCTTCAGTTTCATCTCGCCGCCGACATTGTTGACGCTAAGTCCGATGGGTGGGGGATGGCCCGTGTGCATCATAGCTCCATCTCGCCGCCGACTTCATCGACCGCGAGTCCGAATCGTGTGGGACGGAACGCGCCCCTCAGAGCTTTGTCGCGCTTAGAGCTTTATCTCGCCGCCGCCTTCGTCAACCGCGAGTCCGAAGGGGGGATGGCCCGTGCGCATCACAGTTCCGTCTCGCCGTTGACTTCGTCGAACCTGAGTCCGAAGGGTGGGGGACAGGCCGCGTGTGTCAACTTTGTCTCACCACCGACTTCGTCGACGCCAAGTCCGAAGGGTGGGGGACGACCGCATGCGTCCATGCTTCGTCGACTTCCTCGACTATGCCAGACCACTATGTGGTCGTACCTTCGTCCAACCACGTCGTGGTCATAGACTCTGTTTGACCTCGTGGTCACGGCTGTAGACTTCGTCGGACCTACTCATGGCCGTAGACTTCGTCCGACCTACTCATGGCCGTAAACTCTATTTGACCACATCGTGGTTGGACACTTACTCTAATCGCTTCGTGGTTGTGACTTCGTCTGACCACATCGTGGTCGTAGACGCTTTGTTTGACCGCCTCACAGTCAGGACATCGTTCGGCGCACGCGTCAGCCGCTTCTCATCGCCAACTTTGTCGACCCTGAGTCCGAAGGGTGGGGGACGGACCGCGCGTGTTAGCTTCGTTTCGCCGCCGACTTCGTTGATCCTGAGTTCGAAGAGTAGGGGATGAACTGCGTGCGTCAGCTTCGTCTCGCCGCCGACTTCATCAACGCCAAGTCCGAAGGGTGGGGGACGACTGCGCACGTCCACAATTTGTCGATTTCCTCGACTCCGCCAGACCACTATGTGGTCGTACCTTCGTCCGACCACGTCGTCGGCGTAGGCTCCGTCCGACCACCTCGCGGCCGTAGGCTCCGTTCGACCGCCTCGCGGTCTTAGACTCATTCCAACCTACTCATGATCGTAAACTTTGTCCGACCACGTTGTGGTCGGACACTTACTCCGACCGTCTCATGGTCGTGATTTCGTCCGACCACATCGTGGTCGTAGATGCTTTGCCCGACAACCTCGCGGTCGGGACTTCGTTCGGCGCATGCGTCGGGATGGGCCGTGCGCATTAGTTTCGTCTCGCCGCTGACTTCGTCGACGCCAAGGACAGCCTGCGCGCGTCATAGCTCCGTCTCGCCACCAACTTCGTCGACGCCAAGTCTGAAGGGTAGGGGACAGATCGTGCGCGTCAGGGCTTCGTCTCGCCGTCGACTTTGTCGACCCTAGGTCCGAAGGATGGGGGACGAACTGCGTGCGTCAGCTTCGTCTTGCCGCCGTCTTCTTCGACGGCAAGTCCAAAGGGTAGGGGGCAGGCCACATGCGTAAGCTTCATCTCACTGCCGACTTCGTCAATGCCGAGTCCGAAGGGTGGGGACGACCGCGCGCGTCAAGGCTTCGTCTCGCCGTCGCCTTTGTCGACCCCGAGTCCGAAGGGAAGCACCGCTGACTTCGTTGATGTCAAGTCTTTCGTGCTCGTTAGAGCTTCGTCTCCCCCCTCGTGGTCGAGACTTTGTCTAACCATATCGTGGTCGCACATGCTTCGTTCGACTGCCCTGTTGTCATAGACACTTTGTCCGACAATCCAGTGGTCGTGACTTCGTTTGTCCACCTCGTGGTCGTAGACACTTCAACTGACCGCTTCGTGGACGGGACCCCGATGTCTCCACCTCAAAAGCTTGACCTCGACGGGGCGTCTTCGGCTGCGTCGTGGGACTTCGTCGCCCTCCTCATAGGCATTGCCTTGGAGGGGCAGCCCGACCCATGACCCTGCCTTTATGTGCCGCCCACGCCAGAATAGGACCCCGACGACACGGCTGTAGCCTCAGCGTCCGCCCACGTCGGAATAGGACCTCGATGACGCAGCCGCAGCCTCGACGTCGGAAGGGCTGGAGCTACCAATTGCATCAACTCACTCATCGGGACCTTCGTGCTTGCTAGAGGGAGACGGGGGGCTAGGATAGTTGGTCACGTCAGCTCGCCCATCGGGATCTCCGCGCTTGCTATCGAGGGAGTACTGTTGTAGGGGTGGCCCAACCCCCCGTGATGGGGTCTTGCAACTGGCTCATTATGTAATAGGCCCAGTAGTATAAATGAATGTACCAATGTATCTTTACCTTTTTTTGTAATTATTAAGAGGTAGGATGGGAATTTCCTATCCTACACCACTTATGTATATAAACCCCAAGAGCGGCGTGGAGACGATAGATCCACTCATTTCATATACGAGCACTTTTTCTCCTATCGTTGGTTCTTTCTAGCTAGTCCTCTCATATTCTGTTTGGTCAGTAGCCACAATAGTAACATGAGAGGAGTTGCTCTTCAGTCTTCAACTCGGTGCGCTCGTCTTGTTGGGAGTTTAGTAACCCTAAAGATTAACATACTGAAATGGCAAAACCTTTGTAGATTTAAAGGTTGCAGTAAAACAGTCGTAGATAATTATAATTTTAATGGTATGAGTATCAATTCTAGTAGTCTTTGTTTATCGGAAGAAATGTGTGCACTATCACCATCATATCCTGATCAGTGCCCCTTTATTTCCTTTAGTAGTGTTCTTCTGTTGATACTAGAAGTAGGAGCCCCCTGCAAGCTTGTTGTCACTTGGCTTACTTGATGTAGTCTTATATAACTAAAAACTATATGGATAGTGGTTTTGCCATTTTTTACATCCACTTGTTGTAGAACATGTTTTGTTTGGGTCCAAGCGTAGGACAGAGCTGGTCAGTCTGTCCGGTGCATGCTTCATATAGGATCCTTCATATAGATCATCGAGACAAAATTCTAACTCCTAGGAGCCTGGTGTCCTGTGGACCTGGGGCACCACCAGAAGAATAGTTCAATATGGATTTTGTAATGTTTGTTGTTTTGGCATTTCATAACCTAACGAGAATATGGTTTCATGAGATGACCAGTTGGGTCTGGATACAATGTAAATTATGTTAGATGTTTACATTTAAGCTGCGCAGAATTTCATATTTCCTTCTGTATATGGGGTGTACCTGTTTCTGCACTGGTTATGAATTATGTGCTTTGCTTTTTCTATGCATGTTTGTTACTTGTCATATTTCATTTTTGCATAATAACGATACAGTATCTTTTGAATGGCTATTACTAAGGATGGCAAGGAGGAGATCATCCAGGCATGGTACATGGATGACAGTGAAGAGGACCAGAGGCTTCCTCATCATCGTGAGCCGAAAGAGTTCATTCCTCTCGACAAACTTTCTGGTTTGTGCATTTGCTGCTCAAATCATTTATTGTAGTTTGTGCATGAACTCTAGCAGAACTGTTATTGATAAACCTGCCAGATGCTAAAGTGGTGCACATTTCAAATACCCAGAGTTAGGAATATTAAGCTGGCGCCTAAATGCTGATGACTGGGAGAATGATGAGAACCTCAAGAAAATTCGTGAGACCAGGGGATACTCTTACATGGTTTGTCATTGAATTTTTTTGGCTACTTACTGTTAAGTTTTTCCATTTTGATTTGCAAGATTAAAATGCTAAGCAAGTAGTAGAAGCAAACAAGTGTGAAACATGTCCTGCTTTTCTGCAGGACATCTGCGATGTGTGCCCAGAGAAGTTGCCAAACTACGAGGCTAAGCTGAAGAATTTCTTTGAAGAACACTTGCATACTGACGAAGAGATACGCTATTGTATCGAGGGTAGTGGTAGGTACCTTATACTTGTTTTGGGCATTTAAGACAAGAAAACTAATATCTGGTTTCTTTCCGGTAATAATAATGGTGGCATTCTATCTATCTACTTTACCCATCATTTTTTCTTATGTTCTCAAGGATACTTTGATGTGAGGGACCGAAATGATCAGTGGATCCGTATAGCAGTGAACAAAGGGGGCATGATTGTTTTGCCTGCAGGAATGTATCACCGCTTCACGTTGGACAGCAACAACTACATCAAGGTATCTTTTACTTTCTTCCTTTGTTCCCATCATGAGTTTTGGTTTCCTTGACACTTGTACATACTAAATGAATTAAAATGACTGAACTCCGTATCCTTTTGTCAAACCGTGTGTGTAATTCACTTGTGAATTAATTAATGATAGCTGCTATTCTTTGAAGTGGACAGATAGTGCCTACTTATTTTTAGTCCCATGACACATAATTCTAAACAGCTAATTGTCTTTATATGACACGTACTTCTCAGTCTTACTGTCTTACTATCTTTGTGAATTTCAACTGCCAGTCGTGTCCTTTCCTTTATCATATATTCCTAAAGCTCTCTTTCATTTCTGTGCTCATCAAATAAGGAATATCACAGTCTAATATTGTGCTGTGATATTGCGCTTTGTTCTTACTATGTTTCTGCAGGCAATGCGGCTCTTTGTGGGAGAACCTGTCTGGACGCCATACAATCGTCCCCATGACCATCTCCCAGCTAGGTACTTATATTCTTTATTTTCCCTTGTACCTCCCACTAATTTTTCTCTCTTGTTGACTTATGGAACCGTTGCATGATTTCAGAAAGGAGTATGTTGACAGAATTATCAACAGAGGTGGAAATCAAGCTGTTGAAGCTCGTTGATGCCATCTATACATGGCCGAGTGGGTCCTGTATTGCACTCTACACATACTGAATAAGATGTGCTATTGGCTATTGCAATGTACTCATACCAACATCCTGTATTAGCTAGCAGTTTGCACAAAACCTGCTTAAAAATCTTTCCTGAATTTTTGTATGTCAGAGTTTGTAGCGAATAATGACGTCCCACAGTCCAGAGGCGCAACAAGGGACTAATGGGCTAATGGCAACGAATGTACATGTGGTGTGTGATGATGAACTGATGATATGATGATTCAAGCCGCCCGTCTTGATCTCTGAAAATGTTTGTGCACAATGATTACTGAAAAGGATCCTTTATTTATTTTCCTCCTACCGACCCTCGTGATAGTGTGGTGTGGTTCACCTGCTGACCTTGCAGACTTGTACTTACGGAGTACTTATGTCGTTTTCAGAATATCTCACAGTGAGGACCAAATCTTTGTAATAACTGTGCTAATGCTATTGATTACCGAAAAGTTCGTGCACATTGCTGAATACATACATGTCAGCCTAGTAGGTTACTCCCAGCTCTATGGATCTACAGACCAGGAAACTGCTACAACATGTGTGCTAATAAGACTCAAAACACGTTTGTGTCTATCGTCTAGTCACTTGCCAGCACTGGTTTCCAGTCAAGAAGAATTTCGGTCAGAAGAGCCAAATGTCTCTTGTGAATCCGATGAATTGCTAGCGTGTACAAATGCAATGCCTCACACCATCAATTAGCAAGTGATCACTTCAGTCATTCTACGCAGACACAAAATTGTTCAGATACATTTCTTAGTTACAACGACCAAACATTTTTTTGAGATCGTTGTACAATTGTACTAACAAACAACTGACATGTGACTTGGATCACTTGAGAGGCAAAAAAAAAAAAAAAAAAACAGAGAAGCTAAGAAAAAGCCCGAGATAAAGAACGACCCCGGAGGATCGGCTTTGCAAGTTGCAGCCAACCACGAACTCGGCAACAAATTTCTCATCTGACCCTCGCAAAACGTTGATGAGGAGACGGGATTCAGATCAGAAAAAATGGCACGAGCTGTCGCCCTCGGCGTCCCCTGTCGGCTGTCGATTCGCCGCCCACTTGCGCCGGGCGCGCCAACCTCGGCCACACCCGGCCTCCCACTTGCGCGCCCACCCGCTCCGGCCTCCAGAAGCTTCCGAGCCACGAACGCGCCGCGCGGCCGTGAACCTTCCATTCCTATCCTGAGCAGTCTCGCCTTCCCGCTCCCGCGGAGGAGCAGAGACTTCTGACTTGGCTCTTGCCGGCTACCACTGTACTGTATCCTTGCGGTCTTGTGGTCGACGTGCATTTTTGGGTACAATACAGACGTACATAATTCATACACATCTATTCACACTACACACGCTAAAAATTAAGGGAGTGTATAAGCATCACCCGGATATTTTCTTCTTAATTATTATCTAAATTTGTGACCTTTGGATTAGAGATCAAGAGATTCTTTGTTTTTAAAGGAGAGATATTTTTTTCAAGGGGAGGAGATAGAATTCATAGGGAAGGAGATAGAATTCATAGGGAGAGAGAAGAATTTATGGTCATTGAATCTCTAATCCAATGGTCTTAAATCTAGATGATTCATAGGGAGGAAGGAGAATTTATGACCATTGGATTTCTAATTTAATGGTCCTAAATCTAGATGATAATTAGAAAGAAAATATTCGGACGACGTTTAACAAAACCCAAAAAGTAATTGGAAGCTCAACAACTTTCAAAGTACGGTACCCGCTATCTTACGAAGCACGTACTTGTATGTATCTCTAGATGATAATGTTCACTGAGTAGTACCCTGAAAATGAAAAGCACTGGATTCAATCTAGGATCGAACTCGCATTGTAGACTGCTGATGAGCACGAGTGGGAAGGAAATTCTACTGGGCAGGTCCCACGTGCAGAGCTAGAGAGGCCCCTCCTGTTATTTTGACACGTGGCACTCACAAATCTCACAGCATCTCGTCTTTCTTCCCCACGAGGCCACAAGCATAGGCAGCCTCCTCTTCCAATTCCCCTTTTCGTTCTTTGTTCTCTGCTTCTACTGGATTGGCAGGGCCGTCAAGGGATCGGCGGCAACACAGAGAGCAAGGCGGCGGTGGCTGTGAGGAGCACGCTGGGGAGGAGGGGCACATGGCTCCTGCCTCCTGGTGGAGGAGATGGCCAGGGCCACGACGAGCTGTTTGATGCCGGCCGCGAGCTACACCAAGGCGGCTCGCGCAGCCTCCTGCTCCACAACGATTTCTGCTCACAACCTTTGAGCCATTTCTTCCGCTCTTCCATCCCACTGCGTTGCACAGCTCCGCCACCACCATCAGAGACCTCTCCAAGCTCACATGCCGCGGGGAAGGCGTGGGTGCCTTGGAAAGCGACGGGGTGGCAGGGGAGTAGGCGCGGGGCGACAGGGGCCTCTCTAGCTCTGCACGCTACGACTCGTGCCTTTGCCGCTCCCTAGGTCTGCCGCTTACGTCTGCTACAAGGACCAGCTATCTGCCCATGCCATTTCACTCAGCTGCTCGGCCGCCCCACGACTACTATAACGACCAGCCGTCTATCCATGCCGCTTCGCTCAGCTGCCCCATGACTGCTACAGTGACCACTTGTCCGTCTATATCTAGCAATTCACCGACCACGATATGGTCTGCATCATCCACGACGACCCGTTCTGACGACCGCACAACCATAGTCACTAGCTTCAACCTCGGTTGTTCCTTGATGTGATCTGAGCTTAGCTTTGCCCGCGGTACTGCAGCTATGACCACTGCCAAGACCACAGACAGTCAGACACGCAGGAGCTACAATCGCGACGCTTATAACCACAACACCGGTAGTTACGACCACACACCCACCCGGTTGACAACGTGACCGTAACCGACCACGACTATCGACTATAGTAGCTACTACTACAAACCATCGACCACGGCAGCTTTGACTACTGACCATCGACTATGGTAGCTTTGACTACTGACCATCGCCAATGGCAACTACGACTACCGACTATCGACCACAGTAGCTTCGACATCGACCATCAACCACGGCAGCTCCGAATACCAACCATCGACTATGGTAGCTATGACTACCAACTATCGACCATAGCAGCTTCGATTACCGACTATCGATCATGTCAGCTTTGTAAGATCAAGGAGGCCGACTAGAGGGGGATGAATATGCGGTTTTTAAAAATTCTTTTAGGCTACTACCGAATTTATAATGCGGAAGCGTGAACTATTTGGTTTTCATAAGCAGGCCTAAAACATCTAAGTTTGAATAAGTGCACCAACGATATAATTCTCAACCAATATAAGCAATCTTAAGAAGATAAGTATTCTAATCAATTCAACAAATATAAAAGCTTGAATATGAATTGCTAGAAGGTAAATTAAACGCAAGATGGCAAACCACAAAGACACTTGATGTTTTTACCGTGGTGTTCAGAAACTTGCCGGTTTCCCTAATCCACGTTAAGGTTATCCCAAACGAATTGGATTGGCTCCACGAATTAAGCCGAAACACCTCAATCCACTAGTAATAGCCCTTTCCCACTCTGGGAGACACATATCAAATATTAGCATCATACCTTGTTTTTAAAGGAGGGAGATTTTTTTCAAGGGGGGAGATAGAATTCATGGGGAGGGAGAAGAATTTATGGTCATTGGATCTTTAATCCAATGGTCTTAAATCTAGATGATTCATAGGGAGGGAGGAGAATTTATAGCCATTGGATCTCTAATCCAATGATCCTAAATCTGGATAATAATTAGGAAGAGAATATCCGGACGACGTTTAACAAAACCCAAAAAGTAATTAGAAGCTCAACAACTTTCAAAGTACGATACCCGCTATCTTACGTAGCACGTACTTGTATGTATCTCTAGATGATAATGTTCACTGAATGGTACCCTGAAAATGAAAAGCAAAATCACTGGATTTAATCTAGTATCGAACCCAGAGGGGCGAACACCCTCGCGGCCTCGCCTCCTTCCACTGAGCTATGGCTCAGGCCTCGCATTGTGGACTGTTGATGAGCACGAGTGGGAAGGAAATTCTGCTGGGCAGGTCCCATGTGCAGAGCTAGAGAGGCCCCTCCTGTTATTCTGACACGTGGCACTCACAAATCTCACAGCATCTCGTCTTTCTTCCCCACGAGGCCGCAAGCATAGGCAGCCTCCTCTTCCAATTCCCCTTTTCGTTCGTTGTTCTCTGCTTCTACTGGATTGGCATGGCAATCAAGGGATCGGCGGCAACACAGAGAGCAAGGCGGCGGTGGCTGTGAGGAGCACGCTGGGGAGGAGGGGCACATGGCTCCTGGTGGAGGAGATGGCCAAGGCCACGACGAGCTGTTTGATGCCGGCCGCGAGCTACACCAAGGCGGCGCGCGCAGCCTCCTGCTCCACAACGATTTCTGCTCACAACCTTTGAGCCATTTCTACTGCTCTTCCATCCCACTGCGTTGCACAGCTCCGCCACCATCAGAGACCTCTCCAAGCTCACATGCCGCGGGGAAGGCGTGGGCGCCTTGGACAGCGACGGGGTGGCAGGGGAGGAGGCGTGGGGCGACAGGGGCCCGGTGGTGGGCGCGGGAGGCGGCTGTTGGTCCAGGCCTCAAGTGATAATGTAGCATCCCACATATAGCCAAGGTGGAATACCACTATGGAACGTCATCGTCAAGAAATAAAAGTAATAATAAAAGACAATAATAGAATACATAGACCAATTAAAAGCTTTAAAGTACTTTATTAAATAATCAACGGAAGCTGAAATAGTGTTTGAAATATGGGACCGATCCACTTCTAATCAAATAACAAATGACAAAACTTGTGGCAAGCAACAGTGCTGAAATTCGAGTGCTCCCACCCATGCATGCTGTTATCAATCCACTGGCCTTTTACCTGAGAGGGAAAGAGTAAGCGTAAGATTTGAAAATTTCAGCAAGTACCCAACAACGGCCGCAACACGAGAGTAAACAGGTAATGCAACCATATGAAATAAGGAGTAAGCATGACAAGTAAGCGATGGACATACGACAAGCAATAGATAACTGATATCGGAAATACTGTCATAAGTGGAAACATATATTATGAGAACTGTGTATTAAAGATATTTGTTATGTGACAAGTTATAGCAAGGGTGCCGGCGACCTCCTCCCACATACCCGGTTATATGAGAATAGCCAGGCACAATCTTGTCCTCGACTGTATAACCGCAGACGGGGTATAATATCCTGTGTAACGAGAATGTACGGCCCCCATACATTACCAGGTTGGGTGGAAATGACCCCTATATGTGGGTAGCCCCGGCGTGATAACCCTTAGTTTGTTATTTAGTGAATTATCCATGATATAATTAGAGAGTTGTGATTGAATTAAGGCAAAGCTATAAGAGTAAAGGTTTGATACGATGTGGCTGAAGATAGGATTGATGATACATGATGATGGAAACAAGGTCTGTCGATAAGGAGGTTCCTAATCGGAGTCATACAAGGGTTGTCAAAAAACCATTTTATTAGGTGATAATTGGTCATTAGTCAAGTTAATGTGTAATAACTAAATCAACAATAGTTCACGAATAATAATCAACAATTTAAAATCACAGATGCAAGATATACCCATAACCGACCAATGTTAAAGATTACTAGTGGTTAACCTTAAATTTGAGCATGATTCGATGCAACACTAATTACTATTTAATGTTTGTTACAATCCTAACCACATAAGAATTCTACGGTTAACAGCATACTAATTACAAGCATTTATTACTATCTACCTCAACATATGAACATCTACTAAACTACAACGACTTACGATAGGCAACGATATAATGTAACGATCAGTAATCGCGCTAAGGCAACAGGTAAATATGAGATATAGAGTGCGAAAAAAATAGTTTACGGCCGCGAGGTACTTGCCTTGAGCACGCTCGACGGACACGCTACACGACGGATATGAGAACCGCAACTGCCCAGATGCTCCCTCAACAGCTGCGTGAGAACCTACAGGGTGATTTGGAGATAATCGATCAGGTAAGATGAATTTTGATTAGAAAACGACAAGGAATAATCAACTGGAAGGAAAACAGCAGTTCGGTCGCGCGAACGACCGCGCCTCTACACCTTGCCGCTGGCCATCGGCCGCCGTCAGTCGCTGCCGTGCCGCCACCAGCCAATGCCGCGCTGCCGCCAGCTACCGCCGCGCCACCACCGGCCACCGCCGGCGCTCTGGCTTGCCGCCGACCAGCCACGCCGCGCACGCGCTTAAGGCCATCGTGTCACCGCCGCCACCGGGCCGCCACCGCCACTGCGCCGGTCCACCGCCGCCGTCGCTCCTCGCCGGCGGCCACGCCTTTGCCGCCGCCACCGCTGCCAAGGTCGCGTGGCTGCGTGCGAGCGAACAGCGCAGGCGTGAGCACGGGCGTGGCGTCCGTGCTTGCCGCCGCCTTCCGGCCAGGCTGGCCGCTGCTGCCGCCGAGCCGCCATGGCCATACACGCTCACAGCCGAGCGCATGCACGATCGCCGCCGCTCCCGTAGCCGCATCCGCCGACGCCCAAGCCACCATGCAGCCCCCATGCACCCATGCGGAAGAGAGAGGGAGATAGAGGAGAGAAGTATAGAGGAGAGAGAGGATGGAGATTGCACTTGAGGAGGAAGAACGGCGTGATCGGGAAAAAAGTAGCGATCCACTATTTAAGGAGAAGGATTAGGGTTTCAGATTTATGATTATTTGTTATATATATATATATATATATATATATATATATATATATATATATATATATATATATATATATATATATATATATATATATATATATATATATATATATATATATATATATATATATATATATATATATATATATATATATATATATATATATATATATATATATATGAGTGTTACTGATTAGCGCAGGGAAGTGGAGAAAGGATGTGACACCCCGGCCCATGTTGGTCCATATGTATGTGCACATGAATTTCTGGGTTAGTCCCACCTTGCTAGCTTACCTTGAGAAGTGCTTACATATAAGCCTAGGAGTTCCAATGGTAGCACCCCCGGTTAACCGTTTTGCGCGAAGCGAGGATGAAAGTGCATTTGGCTATGACCACTGTACAGAATACGACACACAAAAACATGATTTCGACCACTGTACTCGAACACACTGAGTACTTCGACTACGACCACACTTAACAGTAGCAACAACTACCATGTACAGCTACGACTACACTATCAACAACAAGATTATTTCCAACAGCGGCATGGCTGGGGCATAGGGACGGGGTGGCAGGAGCGACCGAAGGTTGCGTCGGGGGTGGCATGGTGGGAGAAGGCAGAGGCGTGGGCACAGGAGGCAATTTTTTGGCCAGACGCATGGTGGAGCCCGACGACGAGTTGGACGGGGGCGCTTTGGGCGTCGGCGACGACAAAGAATGCAAGGACCGGAGGGAGGAGATGAGGGGAAGAGAAGGGTTTGCTATGTTGTGGGGCAGTGGGGTACCCTACCCCTTAGGCCTTCGAATTGGCTAGTGGATCTTCGAGCAAGTCTAATAGCATAGTGTTATATGTACAAAGGAATATATTAATTTACCTGCACCCTTTTATAATTGTGAAGGGATAGGATGAGAATTTTTTTATCCCACCCTATTCATATATATAAAATGATGGCTAGTTCCACTCATTTTTCCTACTTACCGACTCCCTACCTCCCTCACTTATGTAGTGATCTCTAGCTTTTTCATGTCCTCCTTGGAGAAAGGTATCAAGTATCCATTGTTGTGGCTCATGCTACAACAGGGTCTTAGATGGTTAGGGTACTTCCTAGAGAATTTTCTTTTGCCCACAATGGTCACCACAAAAATAAGACTGTGTGCTAAATTATGCATAACACTTGTTCTTTTTTGGCTTTTTAGTCTGCTTTTGATTTTGGCTTCTTTCATCAATCATTATTTATTAGACTAATAAGCTGTAGCCAAAAACCAAAAGCCACATCCGAAAAAAATAGGGCATCTACAGCTCTAACACGAGCACCAAAATGTTGCTTTAAGATTAGATTCCATCGTTTGGAGGTCATTCTGAAAACTCAAATTGCAAAAACAATTTGACAGCGCCATGGAATGTGATATCTTGCCCAAGCAATTCAGCTAGACCAAGAATTGCCACACTGAAAGTTTGAATTGACACAAGGTGCACTCTTTCAGAGATTTCTTGATTGATCACTCGTGCGGCGCATCATTGCCATGGGTATTGATAGGCATCTGGCATTAAATATCGTAACGACAACATTAAGATGGAATGTAGTACAATTTCGTAATCAGGTGCAAACTGCGAAAGAACCATTTCTGTTGCTGCTGTTGAAGGGAGAGCTTATTGATAGTTGTTCTTTGCATTAGCAGTAAGCGGTTCTGTATGATATTGTGATTTTTTTTTTCACTTGGCATGAAAGTTGTATATGTATAATTAAGTAGCAAAGAAGCTAAAAATTGGAATTCTTTGCTCTTGGTCCTGGCTATAGGACTAGGAATTAGGATAGCTAGACGCCTAGACCTCTTCAACAGACTGCGATTACCATGGTAATATAAAGGAATGCAAATGTAGACTACAGCTTTGCCACTGTCTGCCTATGCTAAGTTGAGGCCAATCCTTGGTTTAATAATAAAAATAAAACTTGTGGCCAATCCTTTGCCAGACGCATGCGTATAAAGCCTAAATCCCTGAAGTGTTTCTAATAATTCAGAGACAGGAGTATGCCGGGAGACTGCATAGCCCTCCCTGACAAACTATTTAATTTCTGACATGCTCTTTGTTGAAAATAGCAATACATATTTTGATGAAGCTTCAAGAAAATCGTATAGCAATGCAGGAGATGTGTAGAGTTGTAGGTTGTTTTGGAGTCTTCTAGCCTTTGTTGCCGTATAAAACAAGACTGGGTATTTTGGATTTTTTTAACTTTTTTGTCGGTTCTTTTTTCTTGTATTCGTTTGTATTAT
Source organism: Dendrocalamus sinicus (assembly GCA_036346575.1). NCBI lineage: Eukaryota > Viridiplantae > Streptophyta > Magnoliopsida > Poales > Poaceae > Dendrocalamus > Dendrocalamus sinicus. The sequence goes on along the minus strand of CM070648.1, from coordinate 49,713,435 downwards.
CCATGATGAACTAACATGTTTTTTTGCTATTTTTAAAATTTTTAAATTTAGTTACACCAAATAAATCACTATCAGCTACAATATAATTGTAATAAACTACAATATAATTTTAATCATAAAATAGCTTATTTCCGCCACCGAGTGGCACTATAAAGCAATCAGGTGCATGCATGTAGTCTTACTAGCACATGAACATGCATGAAATCTCTAGAAGTAAAGGCTAGCTACATATGTAATGTCAAAGTAGTATACTAGCTATGTTAATACGTGTCCAGCTAGTGAGTGGTAGCCGTAAAAAGATAAGCATCATGCTGGTTTGAGTCGGTTCCTTAAGTCGGTTGATTTGATGCCTATAAAAGGCTTATAACACCCCTTGTAATTAGTTGTAGTAGAAGAGTTGCAATACATATGCAAGTTATGAACTTTGATGGGAGAAGCTAGTTAGCTTCATATACATATGTGTGTGTATGCCGCTTAAAATTGAGTATCTTGTTACCTTTTGATTTTCAACAATTGGTATTAGAGCAGGTGGTTTGGGACCATCATGATCGAGAGGAGTCTTTGAGACGTTAAGGGAGACTCTACTGGTGCATAGTCTGAGATTGTGAAGCTCTTTGATCTAGGATCAAAGGTTGATGCCGATCGTTAGTCAGTATGGCAGACCTTGCTGGCGCAAAGAAGCTCAATAACCACAACTATAGCTATTGGCAGACCTGTATGGAGTCCTATCTACAAGATCAGGATCTATGGGAGGTCGTTGTAGGAACTGAGAAAACTTCTCCACCAAAAGAGAATGTAGAAGCCTCGCAGAAGTGGCACATCAAGATTGGAAAGGTTTTGTTTGTGCTGAAGACAACAATTGAGGAGGATGTATTGTAGCATATTCATGATGAAAAGACACCATATTCGGCTTGGGAGACTTTGGCAAAATTGTTCTTGAAGAAGAATGAGGTGTATCTCCAGCTCTTTGAGAATGGTCTTGCAGGCATGTCACAAGACAGGGCCGTGCAAGCGGTGCAAGGGAATAGGGCCCCCAATTTCCAGGGGCCCCAAATTCTGATGGATCCACCAGCTGTAGGCCATCACTCCATCATTAGTTCGTCACCAGGTGCATGCGAACTGCTACCAGCTAGGCCTAGCTAGGGGATCAATTCAAGCCCACGCTGTTAACTTTTGTGATGGATTATTAGCACTGAACGGAACGCAGACAGACATCAGTTAGAAGTGTAGGAGCAGGACCAGTACGCCTGGAGTCAGCAACAACTCCTAGGTAATTTAATCTTTTCCTTCAATTTGAAACCTTTTTTTTCTAATTTGAATTATTTTTTCGAGGACATTGAAGAATTCTACTGTCCATATCATTATATGAACTATAATTATCCTTCATATGATCCTTATAAAAAACTATCTTTCGTATGATAGAGGATTTAACTTAGCTTCAGAAGTGCTATGGATTGATAATTATAAAAGAATATGTACGATTCTTAATATTTCTCATTACTATGTACGCAAGATATGTATGTAGAATTGATAATTACTATAATCCTATTTATCAAGGGAAAAGGCCTCATTTTATAGTTTGGTACAGGGCCCTAAATTTTGCCGGCACGGCCTGTCACAAGACACCCTAAGTATTAATTAGTATTTTACGAATGTGAAAAATATTTGACGTGAGATATCTCAGTTTGATCCTGAATAGAAAATTAGTGAGTCAAGGATGAAGAGGATCATCATACATGGCCTCAGAACCAAGTACAACGAATTTATGGCTGTAGTAAGAGGATGGTCGTCGCAGTCATTATTGGTGGAGTTGAAGAATTTATTGGCTAATCAAGAAGAATTAACCAAGTAGATGGTGAATATTACTATAAAAGAAGAGGAAGTACTCTTCACTAACAAGAAGAACGGTCCACCTCGGAGACTGTAGAGGCCCAAAATAAGGTGGACAGAAAGTGTAAGCAGCATTTAAGAGAGAGAAGCAACTCTTCAGGGGTAGCTTAACGAGTAAGACAAGATCAATAACAAGAGAAGAATGAGAGAAAATAATATGGTGGATGCTTCAATTATGGTAAGAAGGGTCACTTTGCTCGAGATTGCCGGTACCCGAGAAGGTGATTCGAAGGAAACTTGGCCACCACAAAAGAGGAGGAGGAGATCACTTTAGAAGCATTTGTAAGTGGAGAAGAGTGGAACGTTAAAGTTGGATTTTCTTAAGAAATTGAAGAAGAGGAATTTGAGAAGGACGTAGAAGCACCAATTTATTTGTTCTAGAAGTCTGCTTTGATCACCATCAAGCGATATAGCATACTGCTACTTGTTCTTTCACTGCGTATAACTTTCATCGCAAAGTATGTGAAACCTACACTTTCGCAGATTTTGTGCAATTTGCCATCCTGGTTGAGCTTTACCATTTGTGGCTTCTGAACTTGAGCTAACAATAGTTGTTATGTTACTTGTCTTGCAATTTTCAGGGTTTTAGAAAGATTGATCCAGGCAGATGGGAATTTGCGAATGAGTGTTTCCTTAGGGACCAGGGACAGCTTCTAAAGATGATAAAGAGAAGGAGACCATTGTCATATCTCCTTGCATCACAGCAGCAGGCCCTTGGCTCCTGCCTTGAGGTCGGTCAGTTTGGATTGGACGAAGAAATCGACAGGCTAAAGCGCGATAAGAACATCTTAGTCATAAGAGGTTGTAATACTAAGGCAGGAGCAGCAAAGCACAAGAGCTGACATGCGAAGGTCCAGATGATGGGGTTCTTGGCAAGAGCAATGCAGAACCCAGACTTCTTCCACCAGTAGATTCAGCAGCAAGATAAGGAGGAAGGAGCTCGAGGACGCTTTCTCAGAGAAAAGGAGGTCAGAGCGAGCAACTCGAGTCGACATTCCTGTTTGAGCCAAGGGCATTTGCAGGGTTGAATGAACCTGGAAACTCTGAGTTGGAGAATTTAGCACTGAACATTCAGGGGCTCGGGAAGGGCAAGCAGGATGATAAGGGTAGTCGGAATCAGGTGAGCAGTGAAACTCAGTTGACTCACGACTTCTGGGTGGAGCTGCTAAATGAAGGAATGAGAGATGAAGATGGGATGTCAGAGCTGGAGAGAAGTGTTGGACTTTTGAGGGCATTGGAGTAATTTTTTAATTTGAAAAAAAGGAAAAGAGGAGGTGGGTCCCACCTATCAGTGGGACAACGGAGGAGATTAGGCTGGAGACTTAGGGGGTGTTTGGGACTGCTCCACAAACTCTGCTCCACGAATTCTACCGTGGAACAGCTCTACAAAAAACCTAGAGTTTGTGTAGCACCCCTTTAGGTGCTCTCACAACTCCACCTTTTTTTTCCTCGAACAGAGTGCGTGGAGCTGAACCTGTTTGGCTAAAAAACATAGAGCGGAACTGAAAAACGTGGAGTGGAGCAGTCCCAAACACCCCCTTAGTCTCCAGCCCCATCTGGTGCTCACTCTAGTGGCCTTTGGCCTTGACTGGCTCTTTGGGGCGGTCGGGTCTCGGGTGATGACGGCGGTGATGCTGGAGGCGCCAACGGCCTGTGCGCCTCGGTGCAGGTTGTTGGCTGCAGCCCGCCAGTCGCCTCCTTGCTCTCCTACTTAAGCCGGCCTCCCTCTCCTCTTTTTGGCACCGTAGAAGTTAGTGAGTTCCCCTAATCTTCGATCTCTCCTTTGGCATTTCTCATGAGGTTCTTTGTGCCCTATCTCTTTGAGGTTTGGTAGTGAGGGATTTTGAGATTTTGCCCTAGAAGGCTGAATCTGGTTGGCTCTGGATCAAGTTGAGGAAGGGGCATTTGCAACTTATTGCTTCGTGTTCTTCGGTGCTCTTGGTTGGTGCACTTCATTTGGTCTTGTGTGGCATCTTCCTTGTATCTCAGCTTCATTCTTCGGTGTGTCCTGAAGTGCGAAGATCGGCATTGTATCTTTGTCAACCTCGCTTATTTGCGTGACACAGCAAGGCCCTTGGTTTTCTGGGACAACGCTGAGTGCGTGCCTTGCCTTGTTCACATCTTGGTGGCTTTGAGTGCCATTGCATTCGTATCACAGTGGTTTATTTCTGCATTACCTTTGCATATGTGGTGTGCTAGTTGTAATTTCAATTGATTTGATTAATTCTACACTGGGAGATATTGCAAAGTGACGCTGTGGGTTCAGGTTAATTGATCGGTGATGAACTGATATTGAAACTGAAATTGTATATGATATTGAGTATAGATTGATCTTGAGTTGTCAGCTAACTTGCTATTTATCATACTCTGCTTATTGAATTTATCTTGTGATACTTGTTGCTTACAGTATTGTTTCATTTATGTGCTCTGTGATCTCTTTTGGTCACTGTAGTCCATACCCAAATCTGCTATACTGTTGTAATCAATTTTATTCATGTCTGTTGAATGGTAGATTGATTATTATGATCATTTCTTGGTGTTCAACAAGTCATACTTGATGATCTATTTCAATTAGTTTCTTATGATAGCAATATTTGTTTTAAGCTTAAGATCTAATCTATAAGCTGTCATATATAATTAAGATTTCATATTAATGAGTGCTGTGATGGCTAAGATTACATCTTACACAACTAGCCTTCTAAGAGCAATAAACATTATTCTAAATTTTAGCTTTATGCTAATTTTGCTTATACATATGGTGTATATGTTTTGCATAGTATTCTGTTGGAATGACTTAAAGTATTTGTGCATATATTAATTAAGTCATTAGAATGCTGTTGGAATCATGCTTTTCTTTATGTTAATTATACTGAAATTATTCAAAATTATACTGAAATTAATTTTGAATATTTACTAAAACCATATTATTTACAACGAGAAGAACTAGATGTGTGGACGCATTAGCGCAGAAGCTGGATTATCTAAGAAATAGTTGTCCAAAGTAGAGCTGTGCATATAATGACCCGTCGATTCTTACGTACAACCGTTGCAGTAACTAGCGATAGTTCTATGTGTTTGTAGTGCTAGTTTATAGCGATAGCGATAGGTCCATTATATTGCGAATCCGGCCGGATTGTGTGGTATATAGCAGTGATGTAAAATCGGGCCTTCATTCTTAATGGAATTGGCAATTTTTTGCATTCTTGGTTCTTGGCTCCTACTGTCGCCTATCTGCGTGAATAATGATTCTTGGTTCGAATTTGAAAACGAAGATTTTTGCAGGGTTTACACTGTTATCTATCTATCCTGTTTACATGCTTTGTGAGTTTATCAGTCATGATTCATGATCCTGTTCAACGTTCTCCGAAATCTGCTATATATTTATCCTGTCATATACTCTGTTATTCATTTATCCTGTTAACATGCTTTGTGTGCGATGCAGCTGTTGTGCAAAGGACCAAGTAGCAGAAGCAGCAGACCAAGCGAAAAGAAGCTACTTTGCGACAGGTAGGACCGTAGGAGCCACACGACAGTTCATGGATGTGGATCGTGCCAGTGCCAGTACGACGCACCGCTCGCCGTTCCAATCCATGCGTGCCCTTGGGCGCTACACACCTACGCCGGCGGCAGCCCACCATGCAAAACGAGTACCGCGACGCATGCGATTATTGATCTATCCGATCGAGGTCAAGTAAGGACCGGCCGGTCAGTGGCTCCTGAATCCTTACTTGACCTCCTTTGTCTTTCTTAGACTTCGCTTTGAAATCAAGGGATTAGGCGTGATTGGCCCTTGGCATTACAGTAGATCTCTGCTTATCAAAAGCGAGAGACAGCGCACTGGGGGAGAAAATACTGGTAACAGATGTCCTGTCTGAGATGGGGGCGAGCCACATGATCTGTCTTTGGTGATCAGCACTCGCATGCGCCCAACAACAGTGTCCATGAAAGGACTGAGCCGTCGTTCAGTTGGCTAGCGTTGCCGTCGCGCACCTGCCCAACCGCGTTCAAATCTCCGGTTTGATGCTCGTCTTATAAAAAGAGTACGAACGTGTGCGTGTGCGTTTAGTATAAAAGTACGTGTCTATACTCCATGAGACCGTGAAGCATCCGCAAAATTTCCAGCATGTGTTGTATATATGCATACATATATACGTATAGATGACATGAGCGGGTGTGTATTGAGTGCATGTATCCACCTTATACTTAAAAAAACAGCAATGTCCATAAGATGCCTTGTACTTAAAAAAGAAAAAAAACTAAAGAACGTTGTACCGTCAAAGCCAAAAATGACGGGATATGTTCAAGCATCAAATGGACGGCATTAGGCGCAACGCACCCACCTCTCCTCCTTATCCCATCTCTTCCTCTTTCCTTGGGACGCATGTGTCTTCTTCATGCATTCCCGGAACCCTCCCCCACTCTCCACTTGTGCAGGGCGAGCGGTGGGGCGGCCCTTGAGTGATGCACACTGAGCGACGATGGGCAGGTCCTCCACGTGGCGAGTGGGTCACACGCACTCTGGAGGCACGGTCTGGCGCAATGGGCTACAGAGTCGTGGGTATGGCCGGAGATGGCCAGGGTGCCATGCGCGATGGATCGAACGGCTCGAGCAACTGGACCTTGAAGTAGAGCATATTGCTAAGCACAACGTCAATGTCCTTGTCGGTGGCTTTGGGTGAGACAATAGATGTTTCTCAAACATGAAACTCACATTTGTAGCTTGATGTTTCAATTTTGAAACTATCTGAAATTTGAAGTTTATTTTGTGAAACATTGTAATTGCAATTGTATTAGTCGATGAAACTCTTTGTAGTTTTTTGGTAGCGGATCTATTAAATTGAACTCAAGTTTCATGAGATTTCATGACTAGTTTCATGGTATTTTATAGAGTTTTAGGAGATTTTTATGCCTAAATTGACTAAGTTGCATGGGGTTTTATAACTAGTTCCATGGTGTTTCATGAGATTTCATAAAGTTTCATGAGATTTTATTATTAAGTTTCATGTTATTTCAAGAGGTTTAATGCTTTAGTTGACTAAGTTTCATGACTAATTTCATGAGGTTTTATAAAGTTTTAGGAGGTTTCATGCCTAAATTGACTAGGTTTCATGATTAAGTTTTATGGTGTTTTATAAAGTTTCAGGAGGTTTTATACCTAAATTGATTTAAGTTTAATGGTGTTTCATGAGTTTTTATGAAGTTTCAGGAGGTTTCATGCCTAAGTTGACTAGGTTTCATCATATTTTATGATGTTTCATGTCTAAATTAACTAGTGTTCATGTTTAAGTGTTATGGTGTTTATGATGTGTTATAAAGTTTCAAGAGGTTTTATACTTAATTTGACTAAGTTTTATTATTATGTTTTATGGTGTTTCATGAGGTTTCACAAAGTTTTGGGAGGTTTCATGTCTAAGTTACATTGATTAAGTTTCATATATAAGTTTTATGGTGTTTTATAAAGTTTCAAAATGTTTCATGCCTCAACTGACTAGGTTTTCATGGCTAAATTTTATGAAGTTTCATGAGATTCTATGTCCAAGTCTTATGGTTAAGGTTCACAAATTTTTATGAAATTTCATGAAGTTTGATGACCAAGTTTCATAAGGTTTCATGACCAAGTGTATCAAAGTTTCATAAGGTTTCATGATTGAAACTCTATGAAACTTGGGTGAACTTTAGGTGAAACTTGAAACCAAACTCAAATTTGCTAAGATGCTACACTATTGGAAACTTCTTTGTAATATGAAGCTTTGATATGTTTCAGTTCATATATGTTTCAACTTCTTTCTAAAATCTGAAACTTTTGACATGTTTCAGATTCTAGAACTTTTAATATGACAGAAGGCAATAGGACGATCGGCTCCTTGACATGCAAAGGAGGACATTGATAGGTATTGTGCTCATAGATGGAGATGGGTTTCTATGCATAAAGGAGGATGACAATGGGGCATCGCACTTGCGGATGATGATGGGGCCTCATGCTCATGGATGGCAATGGGCTCTCGCATGTTCGTGCATAAGAGCACATGCGAGATCATCCGATTAGAATGGATCGGATGACCGAGACCTATCCCATCAAGATGCCTATCACGGTATATCATGCGCTAGTCGCACTCTAAAACTTCTTTAAAATCTAGAACTTGAATATGCTGAAACTTCCAAATCTAAAAATTGAAACATGCCAAAACTTCCATGAAATCTAAAACTTGAAACATGAAGAAATTTTTCTATACCATGAAACATGCCAAAACTTCTTTTCTCAACCTTGGTATGTTTCATTTTCTAAAACATGAAACTATAGCATAGAAGAGGACTACAACCGATGCATGTGCTTGTGGAGGTGGACTTCGACGGGTCTTACACTTGCGGACGGCTCAGAGGAAGATGACAATAGGCTTGCGCTTGTGGAGGAGGACACCGATGGGCTCCCACACATGCTCATGCAAAGGAAAATGGCAACACGAAGGTCTCGTGCTGGCGGACGGGTACTTGTACTAGTGAAGGTTGGCAGTGACGAGCTCAATACGGAAGGCACATGAGATCGTCCGATTAAATTAATATTGATCCCATAGTCAAAATCTATCCCATTGAGATGTGCTTTGATGCTATACCGTGCGCTAGTCACATTCTTTATTCAACTCTATGGAACTGCTTGAAATTGTATCAAAACCTGCTGAAACTTGGTGAAACATCTGAGCTGAAACTTTGCAGAAAGCCCAAAACCTGAAACTTCATTGAAACTTGCAACTTCATTTCAGTTACAAATCAATCACATGTAAGATAAAGAAGTGCCACATAGTTCTGGTTACTCCAAACTCAAACCTTCCCTCCGAAGCTTGTTGCCTTCACATGACCTTGTTGGAAGCATCGATGGTTAAAAAGTGTAGATGAAGACAGTGAGGTCTCAGAGGCGTGCATGCAAACGATGAGATGTCACGGAGCACACGGAGGAGGACACGGAGGTTTTCAAAGCTGTGTGAGGAGGAGGACACCAAGGTCTCATGGGTCTCAAGGGTGTGCGTGAAGGAGGATGTTGAGGTCTCATGGGTGTGCACTGGGAGGACAATTGCAAGGCCTTACTCGATGCATGCAGAGGAAGACAATGAGGTCGTGTGTGACATTGGGAGGCAGAAATGGGTCATTTGATAGCATCTGATTAAACAACCATTTCCTATCCTATCAAATAGAGCATCAATGGTATACCGTGTGGTAGTTGTGTCCTAAAAAATAGCAGTGTCCATGAGATGTTGCCAATTGAGACCATGCTCGCCCGAACTCTAATTTGTTTCACAACATAGTCACTGATATTGCTATGCTCACCCCAATTCACATAGCATGCTTCTAGATGGAGCTGCACCACTAGGGGTGGAAAACGGTAACGGATAATTCATTTTATTCGATATTCGTATCCAAGAAAACACAAATATGGTAAGTAAAATCAGTATTCAAAAATATTCGTATTCGTATTCGAGAATATTCATATCCGTATTTGAGAATATTCATATCCGCATTCGTATTCGAGAATATTCGTATCCGTATTCATATTCGAGACTATTCGATTCGTATTCGATTCATTTCTAAAACCCATGTAAGATCCGTACAAATTTTTTGATTCAAAATTTGAATTTAGGCGGTTTAAAACCAGTAACAGGTCAAAAACAGTGAAAAATGGGCAAAACCACTAGGAATCCGTTTTATCCGATATTCGTATTCGAGAAAATCCGTATTTGAAAATATCCGTATTCGTATTCAAAAATATTTGTATCCGTATTTGTGAATATTGAAATTCGTATTCATATTCGTTTTATAAATATGGATTCGTATTCGTATTTGAGACTATTCGATCGTATCTGATCCGTTTCCACCCCTATTGTCGGAACCCGGAGCAACGACTCCTGGATCCTCTGTGTAAATCGCACTAGTCCAGGATCAGCTAGTGCACACAGTGAACAACAAAGATAAATACCAAGCATAATGACTTTTATTTAATTTAAAGAGTACGGCCTTATGGCCAGCGTTTACATCAGTGCGCATTGGCAAAAATAACTGCAAAAGAAATCGCGAAGCGGTGAAAAGGCGAAGCCCAAGCTCGCCAGTGCAAACAAGCGCAAGACGTGGCCTACTCGTTCGGTCTTCTCCATAGTCGGGCGTCTTCCTCTCGTGGAAAAAGCAAGGTGAGTACAAACTTGTACTCCGCAAGTCACCCGGGAAAATGCAACATAATGATAAAGGCTTCAATGGAAGGCTTATAGGGTTAGTTTGCACAAAACAGCATTTAAGAAATACAATAAGTAGATTGAAATTGCTGAATTTAATACAGTAAGTAAAAGCATAACTTGTAGTAGAAAGTAATACCGTTAGTGCCGGCTCCGACCAAACACCAACCTATGCACGGGCATCCCACCCGGACCATCTTTTCCAAAAGATCACGTATGGATTCCATCCATCCACACGCTTTCACTGCGCAACTCTGATGAATTCCATCCATTCACCAGATTTCAATCTCTCACGGATTCCATCCATCCGCAAGGTTTTCTAAAACATTTTGAAAAACAAAGTCTAATCCATGAAAAACTTTACTCAGCATGCCCGTGACCATGGGCACGGCTATCCAGGATAGATTATACACTCTGCAGAGGTTGTACAGCTTTACCCACAAGACACGATCATCCCGTTTTACCACTAGATTACACACTTCCTTAGGTGTGCGGTTAGGAGTCGTGACAAAGCCTTTACAATGCAAAGCCTTCAACCTGGCCAAGCCAACTCTAAGGTTTCATCCCAGTAAGGAATCCACCAGACCGGGACCCCCTCTTGAGCCGAGTGAGACTTCTCATGGCCTACGCCACGCTCACTTCCAACCTACGGAATGGCTCAGGTTGGGACCCGCAAATTATTCAGCCAGGGCTGTCCCATACCAGCCTTGTGGTAGTACGATAGGGCTTTGCAATAGTAGCTCACAGACCGGTCCTTAATTGACTCAGGCTCAACCACATACCCCCGTGCACGACAATCAACCACTGCGGCTCCAACCAACAGGGCATGCCTGCACCCACCACTCTAACCAATTGCCTAAGTCTAAACCAGTTTTATTTTTGTTTTCAAAATATTCATAAACCTCCTTGACTCACCAAAGTCAAGAGTACATATCATTTTATGTAAACAGGGTTATCATTTTATGCGAAAGACATCCCAAAACAAAATTATATGATTAAGCAGGGCTAAGCATTTGATTAAACTCTCTAGCCAACACTATTGTATTAACTAGAGTTTGAATCTAGGGTGACAAAGTATTGAGGAATTCAACTTCAATGGAGGAATCAACAAGTAGGCAATAACTAAATTTAAAACTGAGTTGAAATACGTTGAATAGAAATATGCATGCAATATAATTTAAATCAACATAATTTTATTTGCAATTCTGGGATCAACATGATCAAGGAGGGTGACTTGCCTTGCTCTTCAAATTTGTGCAAATCTTCGTCGAAGAAATCTCCCGAATCGTCGAAGTCTACACGTCAAAATAACCCACCAAATTCAAATAAATTCAAATTAAATTCAAATTGACTTCAAATATTTGAATTGAGGCTAGAAATGGATAGAGGGGAATTTTTGATGAATTTAGAAATTTGAATGGGTCAAATCGGAGTTAGAACGAAGGAGAACGGGCTCCCGGAAGTTTGAAAAGAGAGAGAATGGAAAATCAGGATTTTTGGAATTATTTTCCTAAAGGAAAGTCTGAATTATTGCGTCAGCAGTGAATTTAATTTCGGCCGAATTATTTTCCAACAGAAAATCCGCCATCTGCGTCGAGATGACATCACCTGAAGGGGTTTGATCGACAGTGGGCCTCGGTCCATGGACCGAGCCCACGAGTAGGGAAGTGGAGAGGTGGCATGGGGTGACGGGTGGCAGCCGCGCGCTGCGTGGTACCGCGTGGCGGCCACGCCACCGCCACCTCGCCCTCGGTGGTGAGGTGGCGAGCGCCGGCAGGTGGCGCGGCTTTGGCGGCGGCGGCGCCCACCGGCGGGCGAGGCGCGGCGACAAAGCGAGGAGGGAGAGGAGGCGCGGTGGAACTCAGGGTGGGGCGCGGCTTCATCAAGGCGAACGGCGGCGAGCTGGCGGCGAGCTGAGGCGGCGGCGAGCTCGGGTCTCACGGTGCGGCGGCGATGGAGCGCACGGGAGGGGAAGGAAGAGGCGAGGATGGGGCGGGTTTTGGCGAGCGAGGCGCCTTTATAGGGCGGAGGAGCGGGCGAGCGAATTGCTCGCGGAGATGGCGCGGCGGCGGCGAAATGGCGGGATTAGGGGACACGCGCGAGACGGTGGGATTCGGTGCGGGGATGGCGGGTCGGGTCGGGGAGAAGAGGAGGGGAAGGAAGGAGATCCGAGGCGCGCGCAAAGGGCGGCGAATGAGCGCGCATGGAGGAGGAAGAAGGGCGGGGAGGAAGAAGAGAGGGGCTGACAGGCGGGCCCGAGGTGGCAGAGAGAGAGAGCGGAGGCGCTGACGGTGGGTCGGGCGACGAGAGAGAGAAGAGTGGGGCGCGGCGACGGTGGAGATCGGGTGGAGGAGGCGTGCGCGCAGCTTCGCTGACACGTGGCGCCCAAAGGGAAGGAAGGGATCGGGTGGCGGCGTGGCGGTAATCTGGCCGCCCACGTGGCGGCTGGGAAAAGGAGGGCAATTTTATTTTTGATTTTTGATTTAGGATTTTCAGAAATGCTTGGAAATTTCATTAAGCCTCAGAAAAATACCAAATTAACTCCAAAAATTCCAGAAAAATTCAGAGAACCTCCTGGACACTTTTTGGACTTAATAAAAATACTTCCAACTAATGTTGGTATTTACTTTTCATACTTTAAAATACTTTTTAATTTCAAAATTACATTTTTAAACTCCAGAAAATCCAGGAAACCAAATAAAAGCCAAATAACTCCCAAAGATTAATTTGACATAGAATTTTTATATAAAATCAAAATATCATTTTATTTAATAATAATTTTAGGTTTTTCTGAAAATGCTTTTTAAATCCAGCTTTTCAAAAGCAGAAATTCAGAGCAAATCCAAATTTAAACTTTAGGCAACAAAACACTTATTTTAGATTAAATTTTAATTTTAGTTGATTTTCATTTATTTCTTTATTTATTTTATTTTAATAAAAACCTGGGCTGTTACACCTATGCACCACAAAAGAAATACTACATGAGAACACATGCAATTTATTGGATATGAATCGGGAACTTATTCTAGATATGGTCGAATATGTCTTCCGTTAGAGCACATAATTAGCAGATCAGGATGATACCATTCTTTTTTTTTCCCTTTGGATCTAACTATATTCTAGATTTTCTATAAACCGACTGTCGAAAGATGCTACAACAATTAAAAAAGTATCTAATTAAACCAGGTTACGTTTTGCATCTCGACCTTCGATGAGTCTTATTTGTCCTTGGTACTCAAATCATAGCCAAAAGATCGACACGTATCTGAGGTATACACTAGTTTCAAACTAAAAAAAATTAACTGGAATCATCTCCAAATTTAGATACGGAGATGCATGAAAGGACCCTCCAGCGCAGCTTTCAGAAAGCCCCACCGTATGTTAACGAAAAACCTTGTCCTGCATGATAAGGGTGGGTGAGCATGCCATATTCTACTTTCCTTCTTCCTTGGGACCACTCTCCTTTGAATTATTCCTGCGCATCAGCTTTTGTAGATAGTACAAACAAACATTAGCGTGGAAAAGTGCTCCATAAAAAGGCCTAATCACCCGCCCCACACCAACAACGCACGCCCCAATGCCCCTAGCCTCCCCCCTCTCGCTCTCGCTCTCCCCCCTATCAAGGATGACAAGTATGAGGGTAGATGTGCTCTTCACTTCGTTTGTGCACCACAAGTAGATGAAGCTGCCAGCATGATCTGAAAGCATATGTTCTTGATGATCATTTTGTAAGTTGGTTGCGCAGTAAATACGCAATCAGATCATCTGGCAGTTTCATTTTCTCATGGCAGCACACCAGCTCGATGAAACCCTAGAGAGGCAAGTTGCTTCGGATCCCATCGAGATCTTCGAGGGCGAAAAAGGCCAAAGGAAGATTCCAGTCTATACATGTAAGTTCAGCATCTTTCGCTCCGTAAGCAAAGAAGGAGTAGGGTTTTGAGGCTCAGACGAAGAAGCCATGCACATACAGATGATGAACTGGATGTGTGTTACTGTAATATTCTTAGTTGATTTTCGTTTCTGTAGGGTGCAATTATGTCCTCTACGATTCTACTAATATTATTTTTACCAAATCTAGTAATTCTGATGGCGTAATTTGATCTATTGAATCTTATATGTTTCATCATTTTAGCAGTAATGGACACCAGAAGAAACTGTAGGATCTGTTGAGATCAAGCTACCATCAGGTAAGAAATCACTATCTTCCCATAGTGTCCCCAGTCCGTGCCCAAACATAATTAAATAACCTATTCTCTGATCAATATATGCATATGCCATACATATAATACATTTAGATGTGCTTCAAATACATAGGCAACTCTGATTTTGAAAGTTTTTGTGATCTATTATACTAGAATTCATGAAGATGTGATAATTCATTTGATTTTTTCTAAACTCTGATCCAGTTCAAAGTAATTCAAAGCTTTCTAATCACTTTATAATACAATCTAAACTTTCCCAGAGTAATAAGTCCTTTGCTAAAGATTTGTCTACAGTTACATAAAAAAAGGACGCGTCTTACAATATTCATTTAGTGCTCTACTACCTCAATCGATGAATGATCATTGTGATATCTCCAAAAATATTGAGGGGTTAGAACGCACGTAGAATGATGCAGTAACCAGTAAAATTTCCACTATGAGTTCTTCATTTTACCGAATCCAGTATACAAAACCTTTGACAAATAAACAAATGGGTACATTTATAAAGAAAAATTATCCTTCCAATGTTTTCCGTATATATATTGATGGCAAATATGTGGTTGCCCGGGGTAGCTACCCACCCGTAACTTGTTAGTTGAAATTCGTCAATTTTCTGTTGAAGGTTGGGCTACCGAGTCAAGGTTTCATATTTCAATATGCTAGATCTAGTGTACTGAGTCGTATGTAGAGCTTGGTAGGTGCTTGATGTTCCTCCTGAAAAGCACATATATATGCACGGAACAATAGTATGCATCAACGTAGTAATTAATGTCAAGGATATATGTTGTGTTTTCAATAAAAAAGATATATGCTGTGCTTCCTTAGTTATTTTGATAACAGTGCAATATATATTGATTACAGATACTGCATGATCCGAAGCTTTTTCATCTAATCGAATGCCCCTGAATGATTTATGTCCCCATGACGGAAAATCTTCCAGAAAATGTGAATTCCCATACAGTATCATTGTATCAATCTCTTCTATATATTTTCAGTCAGTTAGCGTTACTCTGATTTTCTTAGATAGTAGCCTCTCTTTTTCCTGCTCAATGCATTGATTACTTGGAAATTAATTGGTGTAACTCTTCATGGTGGTAGTAATCTTCTGATCAATGATCTTCTCCTATGTTGCCTTGTATGTGCTGGTGTGTATATACATTTAACTTCGAACTCAAGCTAATTCAGGACCAATCCTTACCTCTTGTTTCGCCTTTACACTCACCCAACTTACTGCCTGCTGCATTACTGTCGACTCGTCGTCATCCAAGTAAGCTATCTCTTTTCTGAGGACTGACGCAACTCAGTTGACCTCATGAGCCGCGACGCCGTGGATCCCTTGCACTTCTACGCCAGTGCCACTGAAAAAACCTTTTGATGCCTGCTTTCCCTTACAAGAAGCCTACAGGGTCGTAAGACCTGCAAGCATAACCATGAAGGGGACTGCCCGTAACATGTCGCCGGCGACCACAGATTATATAGGCGCACATCCTGTGGCTGGCAACTAATTGCCCGTCAATTCACACACGAAGCAGCAGGGGAAAAAAGCAAGCAAAGAAATGAAAGAATCAGAAGCCCAGAATGGTAAAATGTTCGTCTACATATGCGGTCACCTGTTCATCAGCTTTCTTTTGATGTTTTTTCCTACGAAATTTATGTGAAATCTCTACGATCGAGCTGGATGCTAAACAGCTGGCCACATCTCACTTCGCATCACATCTAAATACAGCGGTGACAAATGATTAGCACCGTACTGTGAACTTTCTTACGCCATGGCCTCGTGGATGGAATGGATAGAACGCACACTATATTATTCAAGGAGGCCCACATGCATGAAGAACATATTGATAATCGCCAATAACTATGCATGAGACTACGGTACAGTTGCACTCGTAGAGTCATGCGATGCGGCCTTCAGAATTGCGAAAGGTGTGCATCGTGAGAAGCGCGTACATCTATCTATCTATCTATCTATCTATCTTGTTCGATCCTAGAATTAGTAGCAGCCAAAAGACATAAATAAAGTATAAATTTTCTATCCAACGGATTAGGATAGATAAAAGTATTTTCATATAGCACTGGATGAGATTCTCACTCGCCTAGCAACCTTATATGTATTACGGGGATTTGATTCCTTGGTTTCTATTTACATACACTACTGCAAAATAAGCTATATTAAACGTCTCATCACAGACGATTCATGTAAAGCTATCTGTGCTTTAATTATTACAGATGGTTCATAACTAAAACCGTCTTTGAAACTATCACATGCGGTTGGGTTTAAAAGCCGTTTGTAATATACGCATTATCACAGACGGTTTTTAAATAGAACCTGTAGGACCGAAATAGCGACAGAGGGGGGGGTTGAATGTCGATCTCTAAAAATCGCCCCCAACAAATATCTTCTTCTCCAATAGCTATGTGAGCTATTAGGGTAGAAGACAAGTACTTACAGGAAGAACAACAGCAGAGAAAACCAGATCCAGAAAGAATCAAACAAGAAAAACAAATTCAGCGCAAGTCTGGCTGCAAGCGGTAGTACCGTTGAGACGAGCGGTAGTACCTCTGAGCGGTAGTACCTCTCGAGGAGTGGTAGTACCTCTGAGCGGTAGTACCTCTCGAGGAGCGGTAGTACCGCACGAAGATCGGACTTGTCCGAATGTTTCTTCGCTGCCGATCAGACTGGTCCGAACAAAACCGGTAGTACCGCTAGGACGAGCGGTAGTACCTCTCGAGGAGCGGTAGTACCTCTCGAGAAAATCAGCAAACAGGATTTTCAGGCTGGAACTTTGAGACTTCGGATTTTTGGCTAAAAAGAAGGTTTGCTCTCAAACTTTTCGATCCAAGACCTTACTACAACATACTAAATAGTAAGGGGACCTTGGGAAACAAGAGAATCAAACCAAGAAGCAAGAATTTCAGATTATGGGTAAAAATCTGAATTTTTGCACAACCCGAGCCAAAAATCAAATTGCTTCCAAACCTTTGATTATATGGCTAAGAGACTTTGCAGATATGTTAGCAATAGCCATAGGACTCTCCATGCCAAATCTCAGCCCATCTTGCAAAGGGAAACAAGAAATGCTCAAAAACCCTAGAAGGGCAAAAGAAGAACAGAGAAACCCAAAATGCCAAAACTGAGATTAAAAGAGGTTTGCTCTAGGGAAACTTGATCAAATGATCTTGAGGCATTATCCCATCAAAGAGCAACCCATTTTGGGCCTTCCCAGCAAGCAAGAACTCGAAAATCAAAGAGTCAAGAAATCAACCAAATGAACATCGAAGAACAGAGAGCACAGAGCAGAATAAAAACTTCAGATTTCATTCCTTGGATCAAATGAAACACAAAGGAGTCCCGATACGCATGTACATTCGGAGGAATGATTGATTACAAGACTCTCCACTCAATCCCTCATCTCCCTCTCAATCCTCAAGAACACCAAGAATCTCACCACTTCTTGGGAGGAAGAACACACAGAGAGAGGAGACTCACATAGAAGCCATCGTAGAGACACAGAGGGAGTACACTCTGCCTCTACCACCAACTCACACCAACTAAAGAGCTAAAGGAAACAACCTTCCTAAAGCCTCTTTTGACTCTAAAATCCTAATTCTATCACAAGTGCTCAAGGAGGGCATGCAGCCCCTCCTCTCCTTTTATAGCGTCTGGCTAACGGGTCTCCGCCCCGTTACGCCCGCTACATCCAACGGAGCCCGCTCCCGCTTGTGCAGCCTTGCGAATTTCCGATCGCCTTCTCGCACCTTCCGAAAGCTTCGCGC
Organism: Dendrocalamus sinicus; assembly: GCA_036346575.1. Classification (NCBI taxonomy): domain Eukaryota; kingdom Viridiplantae; phylum Streptophyta; class Magnoliopsida; order Poales; family Poaceae; genus Dendrocalamus; species Dendrocalamus sinicus. Next base: position 49,695,350 of record CM070648.1, on the reverse strand, counting down.
TCCTTGCCTCGCACGCCTCGCAACCACCTCGAGTCCACGTCGTCTTCGACACATCCCGACCGTTCGACCTCGCGCCACTGCGCCTAGTCCGGTCCACCGTGTCTCGCCACGACTCCAACTCGGCGTCCCCGATCCACACGCACAAGAATTACGTCAAATAGCACCGCTCGACACATGAAAGCGTAAATACCATTACACTTACCACAGATGAAGTCAAAACCTGTCAAAACATTAGAATATGCATCCTAAACCCAAAAGACCAGATTTGACCAAAGTCCGACCTAGCCCATTGCACCCTGCAACGACATGGTCCGACCACACAATCCAAACTCGACTATCCTAAACCTTTGTCAATTACTCATCATTCACATGGAGTCACGACCACATGGTCTCTCAGAACCGTCTATGAAACTATCACAGACAGTTCATACAACAAACCGTCTCTGATATGTACATTATCACAGACGGTTCGTGTAACAAACCATCTCTGATAATGATATGTCACCGATTTGTGGCGTATCCCCAGGATTTTGATCTCGCCTGTCCACTCTCTCCACATTGGATGGCAGGCACCGATTTCTCCCACCGCTCAGCCCTTATTAATTACTCCCCATCTACCTTTTTACCGGCAGTCACGCGTGAGTTTATCCACTATATAGCTTCCTCCCTTCGATGATGCCGATCAAATACCACCGTGAGCTAGCGCCTCTGTTGTCACACCTCGGTCGAATGCAGAACACACTCTTGTCGTAAGTGTCGTAAGAGTGTCTTCTTCATTCTCACCATCGTGCCACAAAGGTGGCGCTACCGTCGCCTCTCCATTGCCGGTGATATCCGGCTACCATCCAATGCATCCAGCTTGTTTCTCAACGACGACGACTACCGCCGTGAGCTAGCGCCTCTATTGTGACACCACGGTCGACTGCAGAACACACTCTTGTCGTAAGTGTCATAAGAGTGTCTTCCGTAGTCTCATCGTCGTGCCACAAAGGTGGCGCTACCGCCACCTCTCCATTGCCGGTGATATCCGGGTGCCATCCGATGCATCCAGCTTGTTCCTCGATGATGTCGACTACCGCCGTGAGCTAGCGCCTCCATTGTGACACCACGATCGACTGTATAGCACACTCTTATCGTAAGTGTCATAAGAGTGTCTTATCTAGTCTCACCGTCATGCCACAAGGTGGCGCTACCGCCGCCTCTCCATTGCCGGTGATATCTGGTAGTCATCCAATGCATCCAGCTTCTACTGTCTGCTAGGATCCCTGCTTCTTATATATTCTTGCCGTGTTAAAGAGTTGGGATTCGTTATTTTGTTATGATGTAATTGAATGTGTTGTTGTGTTTGCCACTGTATTTGCTTATTTTCAAATGGCATAGGTAACATCATTTCTTGAGGCTAGCCAAAAAATAGAAAAAAAATAGATATACAATGAACTATCACAGACGATTTTGTCGTATAAACCGTCTATGAAGGACTATCACAGACGGTTCTATATACCAACCGTCTGTGATACTCGCCAATCACAGACAGTTGGTAACTAGAACCGTCTGTGATGTGTGAGTATCACAGACGGTTTTTATTTCGAGCCGTCTGTAATAGTTTTCTTTACGGACGGTTCTAATTACAAACTGTCTGTGTTGTCTTTATCGCAGACGGGTCACAAACCGTCTGTGATGACCCTTTTTGTAGTAGTGATAAAAAGGGTGTATTAACTTTCTATCTAATGGTGTGAGAAATGTTGTGCTCATCTTTTCATTCTGTTCATCTTCAGAGTTGGGTAGCATACGAAGATTAAGTGTCTTCAGCTTCCTTGTCGCTCGTGGCTTTTGACTTATACTATAGTAACTAGTAGTGTGACCGTGCTAACGCTACGGTAAAATACAAAACAAGATAAAATTTGTAAAAAATAAAATGAACAATCAGATTCATTAAGATTCACGTCACATATATTGTATAACCAAATATTTTTTGTCACATAATGAATGTCACATAACGACTGATCCTTTGAGGAGGCGACAACATCATTAAGAATTAATCACTGCATTAATTGACAGGGAATTAACAGCACAAGGGGAATCAAGCTATTATATCTAAAGAAAACATAAAAAGTCACAATGGAACTGGGCCAAAAAATTCTTTGGTTGCCTTTCACTACTTCATGAACATCGGCATAAGTTAACAAAAGCTTATATTCTCGGGCATTTGGAAATGTTAACCAAAATGCGATGATTATTATCGAGTGCAATAGCTTCGTGTTTTCCTCTTTTTCAAATACTTGACTAAAGACCTATACGAGGCAACATAGTATACACAAAATTTGGTGTGTTTTCAGGCACTTGAAGAATAAAACTTCATAGCAACAAGGCCTCCTAAATCTCTCTATTCATCTGTGACTACCTTTGAATTATAAGCAATGAGAAATTAAATAATGATATTGATACATTCAGATATCTTGTGTATTAATTAAGCAAACAATAATGCAATTAGCCAGCTGGGACAGTAAGGGACTTGGAACATTCGAACGGCTAAGCAATTCCTTTGATAGAGCATCAACTTGCTCCTTGTTTGGAACCTGGAACAAATAAAAAACAATCAGCACACACTAACAGCTAAAGACTTATAGATGACAAAAATAGGTTGAGAACAGCGCAAAATCAAAAAAGATAACAGGAATAACAGAAAAGTCCACAAGAAAATTTTGTTCCCTACTGAATCAATAACAAAGTATTCTTTGTATTTTTGGAAGGAATGTTTTGGAAGACCACTAAACTCTAAACTATGCATCTGGTGTTTCCACCGAATGAATAGGGGAAAAATGACATTAGTGTGTCACTGCTTCCTCCAAGAACAAACAGGAAATGGTTTAGGGTAGTTCTACACACTTTTAAGCAGCACACTGAGGCAAAAGATGCCGAGTGTAGGCAAGAATGACAAGATTGTGATACAGTTTCATGGAGAGCCAATATCAAACCTGAAAACACTCTGCACCAAGGTAGTTTTGTAGCATGCAAAGAGCAGAAGCACCCTTATCATAGCTAATGGCATCAAATATCGCATCAATTTCATTTGCATGGTGTATTTCAACCTGACCGTACAGGAAAACAAATAGTGAAACGAATTACAGGGCTTCATTTAGACAAGTGAAAATGTTAACACCACCAGCTGAAGCTGTGTTGATGCATCTACTGAAGTTGATCTCTAAAGTAAGATTTCAACCTAAAATGATTTAGTCATCACTCTCAATATTCCATAGACAAGAGTCATTCATGAATCAGCCAATGAATGTGTTATGAATGTAACTAAGATATTATGCATCATCATTACTTACCAATGTCAAAATTTGCACTCCACAATAGATTATCGTATTTATACGACACTATAGTGTATAGCACCTATGGTTTTAGACAAAGTAATGCACAACATATGAAATGTGACATTTTTTCCAACCACTGAACCAGGCAATGGCACATTAGCAAACAAAGAGGTTACCTCAATAGGATGAGACTCACTAGTGAATCCAATTTGAGAGCAAAGATTGTGGCAACAGAAATCAAGCGTCGGATATTCCATTGTGGAAAAAAAGAGTCCACTGCTAAACTGCTCATCTGTCAAAATAGAAAGTCTATTCATTTAGTATACAATGATAGCCTGATATTGAAAATTTGAAATTCTGGTTCATCAAATTGATTACCCATGTAGCAAAACCCTCATTTAGCCACAAGTGAGTCCACCATTCCATGGTTACAAGATTGCCAAACCATTGATGGGCCAATTCATGCGCCACAGTAATTGCAATCTAAACAGAATAGATGTTGAGATCAATAAAGAAACGAGATTCAAGCTGATGGAATTCGATTATCCCAACAGAAAGGTCTAACTACGAACTAAACTCATTATTAATTGAATGAATTATAGAATAATTACTCATTATTAACTGAATGAATTATAGAATAATTATGTATGATAATCACACATCATTATTTAAGGAGTAAACTGTAAATGGTGAAAAGAAATGTAACTAAACAACATTCTGAGTATGATACGTACACTCTCTTTGCTGGATGCCGATGAAGACTGCTCATCAAAAAGCAAAGCTATTTCCCGGAAAGTGACCAATCCAAAGTTCTCCATGGCTCCAGCAGCAAAATCGGGGATAGCAACCATATCCAAGTTGGGGAGTGGATAAGGAGTGTCAAAGTAACTAAACCATTGAGAAAATGAACTTTTTGTTAGTGATTCTATCTAGTAACAACCACAGCTGGACAGACTATTCATTAACATCAATAATGCTTCTTCTTTAGAAACCTGTTTAGAAGCAAGGTTAAGTTGTGATCTTACTCTTTATAGAGATCCAACGACTTCACTCCAACATCTAGTGCAAACTTCCCTTGATTACTCTTACCAACTTGAGTGTACACACGAACTTTGGTGCCTAAATAGAATTAAACAAATTAATGAATGTATAGGGGGAAAATGACTCTACAACACTTTGAATGGATCATGTCAAAGTAATGCGAAAAATGGAGCTGATACCTTGTGATGTAACACCTTCTATATACTCAAACAACCCAACAACTATGGCCACTAAATAGGTTGACATAAGAGGTGATTCCTCATAATGGACAGTCTTGATAGGACCAGCAACTGTCTCGTTAGCTACTGGCATGTTGGACAACGCTACCAGCTCAGACGGAACTTCAAGTATTAGCTTGAACTTGGCCTGAAAAATTGAAATAGCAAGAGGAAAAATGTTGGGAAATAGATATGACCTCTTTGATATTCTAGGTGCATGTATACGAGAGGAACATTAAGTCATGTCTTTGAAGAAGTAGAATTTGGTTCCACATGTATATTTTCATCTTATGAGTACAAGAAAATGTTGCTAAGAAAACTAAAACGCATGACATCAAAGAATCAAAGTAAATCGACATCGAGCACTCAGATCGCTATCATAATCACCTTGAATGCTGGCTCATCCCAGCTGGGGAAGCATCGTCGAGCATACACAGGCTCAAACTGCGTCACCGCCATATATTTTGTCTCCCCCTTGTACTCATACTTGCTGCGATCGAATGGCATAAAAGAACTTGAAGATCAGGAAGAAACTCACATGAATTAATCCTACGCACAAAACAACTCCTCATAGCGCAGTTTCATAGCAAATTCTTAGCCAACCACATGCTTGCACAAAAAAGGTTCCCAATATCTATAGCAAGTGCATTCTTGGCACTGGTCGGTGAATCGCAAATCTCTTCGGCACAAGCACGCATGGGCAATCCACCTTTTCAAATTTTTATCTCTTTTCCCTACAAAGCCATGATTTGCTATGGGTGATCACGAACCTTTGAGGTTATACAAAGGATCACAGCATAAGGTAGAAAACCCAAAAAAGGTCAATCGAACACTTATCCTTTTCCAATTCAACTGCGAGTCAGTGACTTCCATGAGATACTTCCACACCGCACAACGCAAATGCCAGAGAGAAGAACCCATATATACCTCCTGTAGAAGCCCCTCAGCTGATCGTTGAGCGTGCCGTTGAAGTCCATCCTGAGCACGCCCTCGTCGAGCGGCAGCTCCTGGTCGAACCTGAGCACCAGGATCTCGTCGTCTGCGAACAGCGACACCTCCGCGGGCGCCAAACCCTGCATGCAAGAACCGGCACCGACCACCGAGACACCAAACCAGGATGAGATTGTGGCGCCAGGAGGAGCAAGGCAAAGGTGAGACCTTTTCCTTTTGTTTTTCGATTGGTGCGTACCTGGAAGCGGATGGAGGCCCGGTCGATGGCGAGGTCGGCGGCGTTGAGGACGAGGAAGCGAGTGGGCGCGGAGACGTCGACTGCGACGGCCGCCGCGCCGGAGAAGGTGAAGGCGACGAGGTCGGGCCGGAGGCGGAGCTCGTAGCGGCGCGGCATGGCGAATCGCGGGAGCCGCGCCTGACCGCGGAACTGGTCCGCCGAGTCCGCCATTGCCGGCGCCGGCGTCGGTGCCAGCGCGCAATGGACTCCTAGGAGACTCGCGTCCTGCGTATGTGCGTGCGTGATTATAAGGGTTACCGTAGCGTTAGCACGGGAGCGGCGAGCGGGGGCAGGTCGGGGGAGGAGACGGCCTCGGGATCGGGCGGCGGGGAGGACGAGGAGGACATGGCCGGTGGGTCGTCGCGGCGACGGCTAGGGTTTGGTGGAGGAGGAGATGGGGAGCGGAGGAGGAGGTGGGGAATCGGTCATATAAGGAGGACGGGAGCGGCGCATGGGAGGACGGGGAGCGGAGGAGTGGAGGCGCGGGGGAGAGGTGGAGATGGGGGAGCGGCGGCGCGGTGGAGGACGGGGGGAGCGGAGGGAGTGGCGGAGGAGAAGGCAGCAGCGGCGCGGGATGGGGAGGAGGAGGCGAGGGCGGCGCGGCAGCGGAGGAGGGAGGGGAGGAGGCGAGGCGGCGGCGGAGGAGAAAGGGGAGGAGGCGAGGGTGGCACGGTGGCGGAGGCGGCGGCGGATCCGTGCGAGGGAGGCGGAAGAATTGAGGTGGGGGAGGCAGCCGCACGGATTGCAGCGCACGAATTCAGCGCGGGGGGCGGGCGAGCGTCAGGGACGCGGGAGGGGTACTGCAGATCCATTGAAGGATGATCGTCGATATGGTTGAGTAAGGAGAGAGAATAGAGGAGAGTTAATCTGGTGCGGACGTTTTTAGGATGGTGTAATTCTGGGTGCATATTGTGGTGTGGACGTAGTTAAGGTCATGACTGTGGAGCAGGTAATTGTTGGGTGGATGTAGGATAATTTTAACTGGTGGTTTATAGGGGTAGAGATTAGTTTTTAAACGATGTGTTTTTTTCAAGATTGAGTCTACAAATTAATTGTAGTAGACATTATACCGAATTTATCTATATCAGTTAAAATTACATGCGAGTATCTCTCTCCATACTCTCTCTTACTAATAGTCAGAATTCAAAAGTCATAAGTCACAGCTCAAAAGAACTTACCATCATCCAAGTCTTCGCGTAGGTATCACTTAGGTATTACATGAGTGACGGGAATAGAAAAATTTTAATGGGGATATACACTTCACATACATAATTGTATAGTCTTGTAAAACAGTTTCAAAATATCACGAATCTAACACATAAGTTCAGAACAACAGAAATCCAACACGTAAGTTCGCATTTTACCAAAAATACAGTATAAATAGCTCAAATTTGACGACTGAAGAACATATCCCCATGTTTCTCCGACTAGCAGAATGCCTGTGCGTTACTACGGATTTTTAAAATTTATCATTCTATATGTTTTAAAATTCACGGGTGGTAACAATTTTTAGAATATGTATATAAACATGTTCTAAAAGTTTTTAAATCCGTCAAGTAAGTCGGAAGCCGTCGATCACACCTTATGGTCATAAGTTGGAAGACATCCACCACACCTTGTGGCACAGGTCGGAAGCCCTCGAGCACACCTCGTCGTCACTCATCGTAAGTTGGAAGCCATCGATCATCGCGCGTGATCATAGGTGGGAGCGGTCGACCATCGCTGGTGGTCGTAAGTTGGCAACGGTCAACGATCGATCGTGGTCCTAAATCGGGAGCCTTCAACAATGGCTTGTGGTCGTACATCGAAAGCCGACGACCACTATTCGTGGTCGTAAGTCGAAAGCCACCGAGGACACCTCGTGGTCATAAATCGGAACACATGAATCAGTGCTCGTGGTCATAAGTCAGAAGACATCGATCACACCTCGTGGTCGTAAGTTGGAACACATTGACTAGTGCTCGTGGTTATAAATCGGAAGTCATTGATCACACCTCGTGGTTGTAAGTTAAAAGCCATCGATTATCGCGCGTGATCATAGGTTGGGAGCAGTCGACCATTGCTGGTGGTCGTACGTTGGCAGGCCTCCGGTGCGCTTATGCCCTATCGCCCGATTGCCGGTGCCAGCCTACTCGGCCTGCCCGACCTGCTTGGCTCCGACTTCGACCACGACCCTTCGACGTCGACCATAGCCTCCTTCGACCATGGCCCCAACTTCGACCACGGTGTCGACTTTGACTACGGCCCCAACTTCGACCATGGCCCCGACTTCGACCACGGCCATTCGACGTCGACCATGGCCTTCTTCGACCACGGCCCCGGCTTTGACCACGATGTCGACTTCGACCACTGCCCCCTTCGACTTCGACCACTGCCCCCTTTAGCCACTGTCCCCTTCGACCACAGCCCTTCGACATCGACCACTTCCCCCTTCGACCACAGCCTTCTTTGACCACGGTTTTGACATTGACCACAGATCTTCGACTTTGACCAGCGCTCAGAAGACATCGACCACACCTCGTGGTCGTAAGTCGGAACACATCGACCAGTGCTCGTGGTCATAAATTGGAAGCCATCGATCACACCTCATGGCCAAAAGCATAATACAATCCATAGGGAGTACGAGACCTTGTTGACATGCGTCATATTTGCATTCGTTTACCCATCATTTTGCCCCATTATTTTTCGCATTTTAGGACCATTTATCATCATTTACACGTTTTCCCATATTTAATTGCTCAAAATGGACCATTTTACATTTTTAAATACTTTTCCGTAGGCGGTGCGATCTAGGCGCATAAACGACAGTCTGGACTTTCGGATCGCTCCGCATCACGTGCGTGTCGTCATGGATGCGTGGGATCAAACCGCGATGAAATCGGACTCTGGAGGCCGCAATGAAGAGAAGAAGTGGGAGAAGGACCAATGTGTAAACCCTAGAAAGTGGGAGGACTAAATCGAAAATGGCAAAACCCCAACCGACCACAACCCTAGCCGCCGCGCATTTTTTTCCTTGAGCCCGGTTCTTCTCTACTCCCAGCGCCTTCTTCTCCTCCCGATCCTTCTCCACGCCCGGCCACGCCGAGCACCGGCCGACTCACGGCGTGCCACCTCTCCCCGTCTACCTCTACCGCGCCATCTCCTCACCTTCTCCACTCCTCCGGCCGCCTACCTTTTCACGGCCGCCATCTCCGCGCTCCAGCTCTCGCGCCACCTTCCCACCGCGCCACCACATCTCCACCTTCCTCCACCGCCGCTTCTCCTCCCTCGCCGCAGCTCCTCCATCGCCTCTTCCCGGCTCTCCTCTTCTCGCGCCACCTTCCCATCAAGGCCGCCACACCTCCGTGCGCCCTCCTCTTCCTTCACCATCACCCCGCCCGTGCGCTTCTTCCGCCGCCGCATCCTCTCGCGCCACCACACCAGCGCCGCGCGCCGCCTAGCTCTCCTCTCCCATCGTGCCCCTTCTCCGCATCTACCGCCGCCTTCCTCTCCTCCGCGCAGCTCTCCCCCTTTACTCTCCTCTCGCCACCTTGCTCTACCGCGTCGCCTCCATCCTCGAGATCCACCGCCGCCTCCTTTCACCACCGAGCGCTGCACTTCTCCGCCTTCACCATCGGCCGACTCACCACCTTCTCCTCTCGCGCCATCTTCTTTCTTCCTCCACCCGAGCGCCACCGAGACCGCCGCCCGACTCCTCTTCTCGACGTGTACTCCTCGCCTCGGCTTCATCGACACCGACGGCCGCTACTTCTTCCACATCACCGCAGCGCCGCCTCCGACTTCTCCTCTCGCTTCCTCTACGCGCCGCCGCATCTACTTCACCTCGGCCTCCTCTGCTACATCTTGCTCTTTGGTTATCTCTAATTCTCTCTCATTGTCCGATTGCTATTCTCAAGTATTCGTGGATGTGTATTGTTCTTTCTCGTGACTCGTTATTGCACCGTGGAATATTTTAAGAACCGTGATGTATGCATGTGCTTACTAAGATGATGAATTGTGTTTGGTTAATTTGTTCCGCACTGCACTAAGTACCGATCGTGCGCGTCGTCGTAGTTATTCGCTTGTCTAGCCGCCGCCGTCTAGTTAGCCGTCGATCGCCTTCTCCTCGCCTTCTCTCGACTCCTCCGTGCTTCTAACCATCCCCTATTGCTTCTCGCTCTACCTCTTTCTTTCTTGCGATCGTTAGCTAGGTAGATCGTCGATCGGTAGTCGTGTTCGCTCGCTTAGTCTTGCCGTGTCGCTTGTTCCCGTGCGCCGTTGTCGCTTCTTTTAGTTAGTCGTCGTTTAGTTCGTTCGGTCGCACGGCGCCCATTCGCATCTGATCGTTCGCTTCGTTGTTGTTGGATAGATCGCTTGGTCCTTTTAGTCATTTTAGTTTAGTTTTCTCCCCTGTTTCGTTTGACCTAGCTTTAGCCGAGCACCGGTAGCCTCAGTCTAGTCCCTGTGGAGAACACGACACTCGCCGCTATTTCAGTGGCAACCCGTGCACTTGCGGGTGTGCTATTTTTGCACGATCAAGCACTTGTGGGTCTTGTTATCGAGGGTAGGGAGCTCGATCTTGGGGTGACTTGGGGGTAGGCGACGGGGATGTTCAACTAGAGGGAGAACTCGAAGCGGCGGAGGTTGTGGATGAACCAGTAGGTGCCCTCCGGGTTGGCGCTACGACTATGACCATGACTACTACGACCACGTCCACGGGCGCTACGACTACGACCATGGCAGTGACTTCCCTCTTCGACCATGGATCTTCGATTTCGACCACTGCCCCCTCGACCACTATGTCCTTTGACCACGGCCCTTCGACGACCATGGCCCATCGACGCCGACCACTTCCCCCTTTGACCACGGCTTCGATTTCGACCACGGATCTTTGACTTTGACTACGAATCTTTGACTTTGACCAGTACCCCCTTCAACCACAACCCTTCGACGTCGACCACTTTCCCCTTCGACCATGGCCCCCTTCGACTACAGCTTCAACTTCGACCATGTATCTTCGACTTCAACCACAAATCTACGACTTCGACCAGTGCCCCCTTCAAGCACTATCCCCTTGGACCATGGCTCTTCGACGTTGACCAGTTCCCTGTTCGACCATGGCCCCCTTTGACTACGGATCTTCAACCTCGACCACGGATCTTCGACTATGACCATTGCCCCCTTCGACCACTGTCCTCTTCGACCATGGCCCTTTGACGACCATGTCCCTTTGATGTCAACCACTTTCCCCTTCGACCACCGCCTGCTTCGACCACGGATCTTTGACTTCAGCCATAGCTCCTCAACCATGGCCCTTCGACTTCGATCGCGGACCGACTTTGTCCATGGCCCTTCGACTTCGACCACTTCCTCCTTTGACCACTGTCCTCTTCGCCCATGGCTTGGACTTTGACCAAGACCCTTCGACTTCGACTACGGCTTGACTTCGACCGTAGACTGACTTCATCCACGACCCTTCGACTTCGACCACTATCCCCATCAACCATGGTTTGAACTTCGACCACGACCCTTCGACTTTAACTGCGGACTGACTTCATCCACAGCCCTTCGACTTCGACCATGGCTTGGACTTCGACCACGACCCTTCGACTTCAACAACGGCCCTTCGACTTCGACTACCGCCCCTTCGACCATGGCTTCGACTTCGACTACAGATCTTCAACTTTGGCCATGGCCCTCTTCGACCACGACTTCGACTTTGACTATGGCCCTTTGACTTCGGCCACGACCCCTCGACCATGGCCCCCTTGACCACGGTACCAACTTCGATGACCAGCTTAGGAGACCAAAATCACCAGACAGCGCGACGGGCTCTGAGCGAAGAGTAGGAGGAGGTAGAGAGACTCACCGGGTGAGTGACCGCTGGGCTGCAGCAGCGGGGAGAGCCACGTGGGCGGGTGTAGGAAGAGGAAGCCGCCACTGCCATCGTTGAGCGCCCCTCTCTCTGATTCACCGGCAGCTGTCGCCAAGCACCCTTCTCTCCGATCCACTGGCTGCTGTCGCCGAGCGTCGTGCCGCTAGTTGGAGGGGCAATGGGAGATGGAATTGGTGGCAGCGCCGAGGCGGAGGAGACGCAGCACAAGGGTTCAGGGGAGAGAAGGAGGTGGCGATTACGAGAGGTGGAGGTGGGGAGGCGGCAGTGAGTAGATGGGGAGAGGAGGCGGTGGGCGAATGCATTGGGGAGACGACGACGGGGGGATGCGACGCTGCTGGGGAAGTTGGTGGATTGCGACTAGACGTTGCCGCGAGGGGAAGGAATTGGTGGCAGTGCCGAGGAGAAGGCGCGGCACGAGGGTTCGGGGGAGAGAAGGAGGCGACAGTTTGCGGGAGGTGGAGGTGGGGAGGCGGCGGCGGGCAGCTAGGGAGAGGAGGTGGCGGGTAAATGCGTTGGAGAGACGTCGATAGGGGGATGCGTCGCTACTGGAGAAGTTGGGGGGACTGCGACCAGACGTTGTCATGCAGCGAAGGAATTGGTGGCGGCACTAAAGAGGAGGAGGAGGCGCAGCATGAGGGTTCAAGGGAGAGAAGGAGGCGGCGATTGCGAGAGGTAGAGTGGTTGCGGGAGGCGGAGGATGTGGGGGAAGAGAAGAGGAGCGTGGTCCACGCACCGGCTCAATCTTTTCTACAAGGAGTGGAAGAACTACCTACATACGGATCTGAATAGCTGATCTTTGATCGGACGGCTGAGAAGAGAGGAGGGAAAATGGACCGACGAGCACAACTCATATTTTTAAGGAGTAGAGATTTTCGGGGTGCCGCTAATTCCGCCCATGATTACGATGTCTGTTGGAAAGCTCCTTTCGTTGGCACCGCCAGCGAGCCACGCATGGCGTGCAATTCTTTCAGTTGCGCAGACGAGCGCTTCGTGTCGCACAAAGGAGCGCTTCGTGTCGCACAACGTTCACGGCGAAACGGAAAGGAAGATTCTTGAGGGGTGAATCGGTAACCGCTAATGGGTTGTTCTGATCAGATCTAGTTGCCAGTACAGCAACGCCCATCGCCAATCGATGCTTGATTTCGCAGGTGAGGAGGAGGCCCCGAACTGGAACGGTGCTCTGCTTGCGCGCAACGTGTTTGGCGAAATGCCTCAGACACGCAGAGGTGTCCTTCTCGAGGAGGCTGTGTTCTTGTGAAATTTTAAAGTTGCATTCTTGCTGTTGACATATTTGCTCTGTGTTTTTTAGCAAGAAATTCTCTCCAGTTTGTTTGCTCTGTGACTCGTTCTAACTTGCAGGGAGCACATTGCGTGTGGTGGTACAGAAGAACTGCTTGAGCAGGAGCTTTGCCATGGTTGTAATTGTTTCCGCGGATGTGGGCTATCAACTGAAGCCATATGCGCTCTATGCTGTGAAAGGTAAATTCAGTAATGCTACGCATTGTTTTCATCAATTTGGCCGGAATCGATCGCATTGTATTTGCTTATAGCTGCCATTGATGCTCAGTTGCTCACACTGCGTTTAGAGGCTAAGGTTAAGTTTAGACAGAGTTTTCAGTGTGTTTGTTGGGGGAGTGGCCCCCACCTTGGCCCAAATGGTCCACTATGTCAAAAGGCCCATTACGGATATGACTGTGGCATGCTTAAAATAGTTATGCCAGAGAAAAGTCATGTTTGCCCTCACTAGCATAACGCCAAGGGGATATTTGTGTAAACAATCTCCACATAGCTATCAATACATGTATTAGGGCACCATGGAGGAGAGATTATTCATTTTTTTTAGAGAAAGCGTTAAGCAGTAGTACAAGTATAATAAACATCTTCTACATCCACTAACCATTACTAGTCTCAGGCTCTGAGTAGCCCCTTTGTGGCCTCCCCGTAGTCCCTATTATTCATTGTTTGGTCTGTAATCATAATAGTTGATGCCGTTTGTGCGGAACAACGTAGAAGCTACAAACCAAAGCAAGGGTACTCGGATGCAATGGCACCAAGGAAGGCGACGGCGTTGGCCTCTAAGCGGAAGAGAAGTACTGCGGCCAAGATTGCCGCGGAGAGAGCAAGGGAGCTGGTGGTTGAAGGCCTCGCGCCCTCGTGACAGTGGCGCACCGAAGCGGCCGCGTCTGGGATCATGACAAGTAACGAAGGTGGCTTTCCGGCACTTATGCCAATGACAGAGCGAGAGGCCTCACGGACGGAGAACCCAACTGCGGCCCCTCCTGGCAACACCGGTAACACCCAAGTGGCGACCTCCGCCGGCCCTGACACCCTCACCATCACCGCATAGAGAACGAAGGCGTCCCGGTCCCTATGTCAAGCACGGGCTGGGGTGCCTTGGAGACGATCTGCAGAACACTGCAGAGGGAGCTGGAGGACCTGTGAAGGGCCATGCATGAGATGCAAGAGACCAAGAGTCAGCAGACTCCCATCGTGGTGGTGATGGAGGTGGCAGCAGAAGGGACGAAAAGTCGTGAGGCCAACACGGGTGCCCGCAGCGCCCCCGATGAGTGGACTCCGAATCCCCACTCAGTGCTGGTTTGCAGCGGGGTGCTTGGCCAGAGGACTTCAACCGAATGATAGTCTGTCAGTCAGTCGACCAAAAGATGAGTCGGTTGGTGACCTCACCGAAGCAAAGGTCTCAGGCGATCTCCGACCTCACTGACAGCAGTGATCCCAGGCGGAGTTGGTGGCGGCCGACCGAAGGGGACCGACCTCACCAAAGTAGAGGTGGTCTCCAACCTCACCAATAGCAGCAGTTTTGGGTAGAGTCCGCGGTGGACGACCTCAACGATGGTGATCTCAAGCGGCGGCTAACTTCAAGGAAGCCCAGATCGGCTGACCTCAATGGCGGCGGTCTCAGGCAGAGTCGGCATTGGTGAAGAAAGCCCCGATCCAACGAGAAGATGTCAGTCGCAATATGAAAGATCTAGAGACAACATCGGCGGCATGGACAGTCGGTGATGGTAGGTGGTCAATGGAGATCAGCCACAGCTCAACTGATGGAGAAGACGAGCGGAGGCAGCAAGCAATAGATGACGGTGGCTAAAAGAAGAACAGCGGTGGTCACGCAAAATCAGACATGGTGGGTGGACGAAAACCCTAGGTAATGCTCTGATACCATGTTATGAATAGTGCTTGTACTCATTATAAGGCCAATGGACAGTATATATACTCGTACAAGTATAACATATATGCAGATAACCTCTTATACAACAGGGAAAATGCACAGATATAATACACATCTAACAAGATTAAACCCTCAAAATACTATTCCACTATAAGCGCAAAGGACATCCGCCACGATCTTTCCAAAAGACAAAACAAAAGTACAAACAAAGGGCAAGCAAAAAGGAAGTAAGGCGATAGCATGCCGCACCCTATAGCCTATGCAAGGCAAGTGCGAAGGAAGGGTTTGACAGCTTCACACCTATCATTCCTCGGCATGGACCTTCGCATTAGCTACACCCGGAGTCGTTTGTCGCTGCAATCCTCCGAGCCATGTTGCTAGGTCCATCGCCACCCCAAGTGTGCATTGCAATGATACCTTTGTTGCGGCCTCGCTTAGGTATTCCTAAACACATTCACGGAAGGCGCAAACGGACTTTCACATCACATGAAGAGCATGCAACATCATCGTGTTGCTAGGGGGAAGTTCAAGTAGGGTCCGCCAGCTCGCCCACGTGCCCGCACCCACAGACATGTAGCAGCCCGAAGAGTATCTGAGGAAAAGTGCATCTAGGCCACATTGAAGAAAAGTGCCAAAGTGTTGTGGATGTGCCGAATGCTGCTCACTAGGTCCTCTGACCTATGTGACCTAGGTGGAACTTTGACCGCTAGGTCCGTCAGTGTGGCCTCTAAAGCCTCCGTGGATTCCCAGGCGGAAATGACAGACCGGTCGCAGAGGCGGTGGTCCTCTACCACGTCTAGGGATGAAAACGGTCGGAAACGGTCGGAAAACTCCTCAACCGTTTTCTACTTCTACATTTGAATACGAAAACGAAAGCGAAAGCGGTAAAGCCGGACACAAAAACGAACGCGAACTTACGGAATATCGAGAATTTCGAAAACGAACCAATTCGAGCGGAATTATGTCGAACACGGTCGGTATACGAAAATTCAATACGGAATCGACTGTAGGACCAAGTGCATAACAATTAACAAGTGACCAAGTACATAACAATTACCAAGTGCATGATCAAGTTCAAGTGCATATAATAATTAACAAGTGCATGACCCTTGGTCTTAAGTATTAACACAATAGCCGACACAAATACAAATACAATACAAGTCTAGAACAAGCAATTAACAAATAGCGTAACATCTACAGTTCATCAAAGATCATCCATGAGGTCGATCGCTTTCCATATCTTTTGCTTCCTCATTGTCCTCCTCAAAGTCCTCATCCCCCTCCTTGTCCTTTTCCTACAAGTTTGCAAAGTGAATTAAAATTAGATGTAGCAATAGCATATTTCAGAGCAAGCAGTCAATAAACATACACATACCTCAATTTTCAGTTTAGCCACAACATTAGCCAAAGCCTCAACCTCAAGATCACTCACAATTGATCCAACCATTTTGAAATCTGAACAAAAAATTTGGTATTCCGTATTTTGAACCGAATTTACAATACGGTATTCCGAATAAAATGTAGAAAAGTAGAAAACGGTCAGAAAACGCCTAAACCGTTTCCGCTCTGTTTTCGAATTTGGTATTCCGTATTTCGAACCGAATTCGAATTTGTCCGAAAATACGAATTCGATCGGGTCAAATGTAGAAAACGATGCGGTTCGGTACAGGATATTTTCGTTCCGTTTTCATCCCTAACCACGTCCAACTGCAGGTGGCCCTTATCCCGTTCAAGAGCCACGATTTGCTATAGGAAGTTGCCCCGCTCCTCTGTCGCTAGGGCACTGGCCTACAGTGCGATGGCCTTAGAATCAGTAATAGCCTCTATGTCCTCCATTTTGAGGAAACAAATGCACTCCACAACAAGAGCCGAGGCATCCTCCTTGGCCTTGTGGCAGCATCGAACTCCGCTTGTGCATCCTTGGCCTTGCAAGCCGTGACGACCTCCGCTTTGGCAACACTTCGCTGCTCCTACAGGTTAGCAAACTCCCAATTTGCGGCCGCTTGCAACTAGTGATCTAAAAGGCGGCATTAGGCGACCGCCTAGGTGGGCCTAGGCACTGGGCGGAGCCCCGCCGCCGCGCCTTGGGCCAAAATCGGTGAGCTAGGCGGCGAGCCCGCCTAAGCGGCCGTCGGCGGTCAAAGGCGGCCATCGGCGGGGTCAAAGGCGGGTCTAGGAAGATAGTCCAGGGCAGACTGAAGGTGTTCTAGGGAGAGAGAGAGGGGCACCTGGAGATCCCTTGTCAGCTCGCGCTTTGTCGGCCATCGTCGTCGCCGGATCCATTGCCTCCGCCGCCGCGCACCGGATCCGCGCCGTCGTGGCGGATCGCTACCGCCGTCGCCGCCATCGGATCCGCTGCCTCCACCATCGATGCCGCTGGATCCATTGGAGCAACGCCATCGGCAGGAGCAAAGAGGCCGTCGGATCCACTGGAGCAACGCCATCGGTAGGAGCAAAGAAGCCGCCGGATCCACGATCGCCATCGCCGGATTCGTCGGATCCACTGGATATGGGGGAAGGAGAGAGGGAGAGCGGCTGGGGGCGGAGCCATGCGAAGTCGCGAAAGAATGCGGGCGTCTTGCGGGGCGCGCCGATAGGGAGAGCGGAGGCGCACGCACCGCCGCGCGAATAAGCGGGAGGCGCGAGGATTTAGGTTAGGGTTAGAGTCGGGAGGCGGGCGCAAATATGCGGGCGCGCCGGCGGATGGATTTAGGGTTATGCCGTTTGGGTTAGAAGATGTGGACCGTTGGATCTTTATCAGATGGTCTAAAATCTGATTAATTATTTTAAACATCAGTTATAAGATATGATGACCCGATCTGAGACGTTAGATCTCAGATATATAGCAAATATATACTTATCATCTGCATGTTATCCTTATTTTTAATTTGGCCGCCTAGGCCCCGCCTAGGCTCCCTAGGCGCTAGGCCCCACCTGGCCGCCCGCTTAGCGCCTAGCGCCTACTTGAACACTGCTTGCAACGCCCATGCTAGGACCATTGTCTAGACAACCAAGTTTGGTAGGGGCACAGGCGCATTAAAAACAGAAAGGGGGCTAAGCAGCTCAACCGCGGAAGGCAAAATGCTAGGGGCCAACATACCTTTGCCTCGCTAGCCTCGAGAGCTCCGTACCGCATGATTGTAGTACTCTCTGATCCAGTGCGGCGTCAACGTAGTCCACTGCAGCACACATCGCACGAAGTGCTTCTGGTCGGGGGATGAAGTCCCCAATGGATAGTCGACGTGCTTCCCTACCCGTCACCTCTATCGTACCGGTCCGCGAAGTATCCTCTGCGCCAAGGGTACCTTTGAGTCCCTGACCGACCCCATCGCCGAACTCCCGCGCTCCCGCCACTAGCGGTGGGGTCACTAACAAGGGCGACAGCGTGAGGAAGCATATTGGAGGTAGCCTCGCGAAGTCTTGGGAACATAAGGAAGGGCTCAAACCTGCGATGGGCTTGCAAGAGGTGCGCATGGGGGGTGTCGTCCTCGTCGTGCGTTGGGGGTTCTCATAGGATATGATGTCAACGCAGAGTCCACAATGACGCCCAGAGAGTCTTCGACTGCTGTCGTGTTGAAACCTTCGACCGCTACCGGAGTCGAGAGCTTCAACCACTGTCGTGTCGAAGTCTTTGATCGCTGACATGTCGAAACCTTCGATCGCTGTGGTGTCACAGTCTTCGACCGCAGTTGGACTCATAATCCTCGATACCAGTAGATCGGTCGTAAGTGCAGCAGATCAATCATGAGAAACAGTAGATCGGTCGTAAGTGCAGTAGATCAGTCGTGAGGTATAGTAGATTGGTCATGAGATGCAAAACCCGGTCGATAGATGAAAACTACAGAATGTAGTCGGTGGTCGGTAGTCGTAGGCTCCAAAACATAATCGGTGGTCGGTAGTCATAGGCTACAGAATGTAGTCGGTGGTCAGTAGTTGTAGGCTACAGGATGTAGTCGATAGTCGTAAGCTACAATACCCGTTCAATGCTCGAAAGATCTGTGTAGTCGAAGCACCATGGTTGGTGGACAATATTCGAAGCGATCGAGCACTGTAGCGGTCGAAGAACGTTAGTAGTCATAAAGAGTACTGTACTCACCGAGAAGAAATAATTCAAACTAAGCCGAAACTCAAACGCTTATAACTTTTGAATACAAACTCTAAATTTAGTGATCTTTGTTTCTAAATTCTTCTAAAATCAAGATCTTCTTGATTGTACAAAACATTTTAGTTTGTACCTATTTATTTGGCTCTTATTTGCATTTATCTAGATTTTATCGGATAGACGACTCCAAGCCAGACAACATTGATAACGTATTGGAAACATTCTCTGAGCAACAGGAGTAAGGCAAGCACCCCCTATGACTATGTTGATCCTGGTATTTCAATTATTGTATATTATTTGCAAAATCTATTATGCATGTATGTGTGTTCCATTAAAACTGCTATACTGTGGGTAATGGTAGTTACAACCGCTCGTATACATTGAACCTCCTTGAAAAATTTGATACCCTCAACGTTGTAACCTCTAGGACATGATTTAGACAATATATACTGTCAAATTGGGAATACTATAACAATATATGGTCTAGATGCTTACCCAAGCACTAGTTTCTGCTAAGTTTGAACTTTTGAACAAGTTTATACATGGGCATGTTGGTTTCAAAATGTTAGACCAGATGAGGAACCTCTGTTAGTTTGATATAAAACAAAATGAAAATCTAGTTTTGGACGCGGGCGAGTTACATGATAATCTGTCAAATGTGAGGAGGAACCTCGCATGTAGATAGGGGGAGATTCTCGCCCGGGTCAGTTAAGGACCGAACGCTATTGCCGCACATTTAAGTCACATCGGACGGCCACATATGCTATATGGGCTTTAGCATTTAGCTGATTAAGTTGTCTAGGTCTAGCCTTACACTGTGATAGGCGCAGATGTAGTGAGTGCATTCTAAGTAAAGGTGTGCTCGTAGGAGCTCCCTTCATCAAGGTGTTGGGGGCCAAAACTTCCTAATACAACGATGAATGCCCACTTAGAGGACGGACTTAAGTGAGGGTCTTCACTTAGGGGATGGACATAAGAGGTTCAATGTTCATTAGGCTGGTGCAAGGTTGAGATTAGATGACCTAAACGCGTTGTGATAATCACTATTGTCGCATGCCCAAGGAAACGTATAGTGGCCCACAGTGTATTTGATTGTCTCATATGGGCAAGGCTATACAACCTCTGCAGTGTTAAAAACTATTTAAATAGCTATGCTCGTGGTCATAAGCAAGCTTGGATGTAGCCACAAAGGGTATAATTTTCCTTTTTAAAACTGTTTCACTAAACATATGGGATGGCATGAACGTCTAATCATGTACTATGCCCATAGGTGGGATTTGTGCGATATTCACAGCCAAGGAGGGCTGTGAATAGATGTGTTCACAGTCGAGGAACGCTGCGAATGGTTTGATCTACTGTTATAGAAGTTATATAAATGTTAATTCATTAGATGTCAAATACTCTTTACAATTCTGTTGCAAATTACTACTTATCGATATTGCAAATAAAATTTGCTTCATGCTAAAAATAACTTAGTATAGAGGCTTATCCTTTGATAGTCTTGCATATATGTACAATCTTGCGATACACTACAAGTCTTGCTGGATACACAATGCACTCAATCTTGCTTAAATTATTATTGATCAGAGGATGAAGAGGGCTCTGTGCCCGACGATGCGTATTTCGCCCCCGGCACCGGGATTTCAGCAATGGATCTTCTTAGGATTTGACTCCAGTCAGTTGCTTACAGGTTATGAGGGCAAATCACTGGATACTTTTGTTATTAATCTTCCGCTGCTTTTTGTTCAAAACTCTGATGTTAATTGGCGGGGTCAGCCTTATGTGTACAGACTCTTTTTTGCCTCGCTTACATGCGCGCGCACGCGCGCGCGCACACACACACACACATATCACCTATTTTGTTGTAAACTATTTATGTGCAATGTGTATGGATGTGAGCTCAATGATGTGAATGTGTGTACTACCTACTGATCATGGGACTAGTAAGGAACACATATGGCGACTACGGCCATCTCCCATGCCCGGGGTCCCCACACTCGGCAACATGAAATGTACATAAATGAAATGCACATAAATGCCCCTCAGTACACGGCTCGTGCCGTGTGCCGTTACAGGGCCACATGCACACGTGGCCCATGCAGCGAGAGTTGATGCTCTGATACCATTTATAACACCCTACGACCCAAAATTCGCTAAACGCCTAGTTTTGCTGGACTGCTACATTGCCCTAGCATCATAAGAAAAAATTGTTTCGTTCTGCCAACACTATCTTATCCAACTGTGCACAATCTCCGAACAAAACAGCTAATATTTCACTGAAATGAAGCAGCAACCTCTTTCTGCCATTTGAATTCATACACATCATAGAATGTGTTTAATGTGAACATCCATGTGGCAAAGGGATCTTTGCATAGCTGGTATGTCCTCAACCTATCTATCAACATTGTACAGTTCACCATATCAACTTCAGGATTACGGAATTTTGTTAATTGGACTATGTCACACTTAGTGGAGACAAGGGGCCTAGAACAGCCAGGGAATCTGTATCTTCTACTCGCATCAAAATTTGAGTGGCATCTTTTACAGCTTGCTTCTCTGATGAGATTAGCAGTCAATTACGAGGTAAACCATTGCATCTGCTCAGTTTAATATGCAATAATGATGCTGGCTTTCTGTCCCTGCGTCCTTCCTCCCTGCTTCCTATTGCACTACCGTGGTTCATAAGTCTAAATGTAAAATTAAGTAGCAATTAGTTCCTAGTTAACTAGGCGAGTAGACTAATAAAGTAATCCCTGAAAATCTTCTGGATCTTATTTTGAAGCGAAGGGTTGACCAGGGCTGCTCTGTCAAATAGCAGAATGTCCGTATCAGCATTGCCTACTTGCTAGTTGCTAACAAGATGTATAGTATAGAGCTTGGTATGGGACTCCCTTCCCTTCATTACAAAGCAATGCTTATTGAAGTGTGCCTCCATGCTATCCAAAAGAGAGAGAAAATATTTTATTTATATATTTTGTAGCATGGATATGTAAGCATCAGCCATATCTACAAACTCGTTCAGCCATCCTTTCAGAAGACAAAGAAATGATTGGTTGAATCTACGCAAACCGTACCACTATGAACGATTCACCTTAAGATACGCAGATCCAACACTAGAAACAATGTTCACATTGTTAGTTTGTCAAAGTGCATTGCATGACAAGTTCTCGTATGATTTGATCTCTGGGTTCTAGGAATGCTAAGTTCTTTCTTTAAAAAATTAAATAATCAGAGAAAAGCTAATATTTCCCTTTTCTTTTTTGTCCTGGAAAGATTGGTGGCAATCATTCCAACAGTAGTGACAGGACTCATAGAAATAGCCCTGTACAATGTAAGGTGTTCCTTTACATTCACCTCTCCTTGTATATATACGAGACCGCGAGAGGGACCCTAACCCTGAACGCATTGAAGTGGCCAAATAGGTTCTGATCTCCTCCTCCGTGCTTACACTGGCACTGTAGCGCATGCAAGAGGAGAGGCAAAAAGATTTTAACTAGCTTCCTTCGGAGGGAGGCAGAGGAGATAAATGCCTCTATAGGGTTTATAGGAGGTGTTCATTCCATCATCGCATGAGCTTACCGGTGTGAGTTTCCAATAGAGTTGTGTGTCTGTGTGCCTAGCTTGTTGGTTCTTGGGCCATCATGCAAGAGCAAGCTAATAACACGAGCCCCACGCAAAGTCCCTGCGTTGCGAATGGTCCCATCATCGTCGGCGCAGGGCCGTCGGGCCTTGCGGTCGCAGCCACCCTTCGCCAGCATTCAATCCCCTTCACCATCCTCGAACGCTCCAACGGCGTTGCCGATCTCTGGACCAACCGCACGTACGACCGCCTTCGTCTACACCTCCCAAAGGTCTTCTGTGAGCTTCCCCACATCCATTTCCCTCCTGACTTCCCTACTTATCCGACCAAGCATGACTTCCTTCGTTACCTCCATTCATACACCTCCCACTTCTCCATTTCACCGCTGTTCGGTCGCACTGTGACACGCGCATGGTTCGACACGGTTACTTCGCTCTGGCGAGTAACGGCGGTCTCAGTGGACTCCGAGGTGACCGAGTATGTGTCTCCATGGCTGGTGGTAGCCAGCGGGGAGAATGCTGAGGTGGTCGTACCGAAGGTGAAGGGGAGGGAGAGGTTCATGGGGGAGGTGTTTCACTCTAGCGAGTACAAGAGCGGAGAAAGGTTCAAGGGCATGAAGGTGTTGGTTGTGGGATGTGGCAACTCAGGGATGGAGATGTGTTTGGACTTGTGTGAGCATGGTGCAATGCCTTTCATGTCAGTTAGGAGTGGGGTAAGTCCTGCTGCTGCTTGCTCTCATGGGACTTTCGTGATCTCATTGGTTTCCTTAATATTCTAGGTGCTTGCACTTTTCTCTGAAAAATGTGGCGAACGTAGTAGTGTCTTGTGTTTTCGTCGTCATTCCGGCAGCAAGTCCTGTGCAGTAATCTATTTATACTTGCCTCTAGATATATATAGTTGTTTACTGAGATTTGTGATGTTTTGCCTGTATTAAGATCACTTTGTCATGTATTTAGTTTTATTCATTGTTTTAGTTGTGCTTGATGTCTTATGTCAAGTTTCATTCGTTGTTCTTTTTGCCTGTCTATAAATAGAACATGCTTGTGATCAGTCTTAAGTTCCTGCTCTGTTCTGCTATATAATACATTAGCTTTCATGTAGAAACTCTGTTTCTCTTTCTGTAAATGAAATGATGGTGTTTTTCAGTTTTATGTTGAAACGCTCTAGATGGATGCATCCTAGGTCCTGTTCATCCTTCATGTTATCTGAACATCTCCTGCGTGAATTCATATTTGTCTACGCTAATGAAACAGGTGCATGTTCTACCAAGACAGATGTTTGGGGCCTCGACATTTGGTATAGCCATGAAATTATTGAGATGGCTTCCCATTAAGCTGGTCGATAGGTTTCTACTCCTTGTTGCAAAGATGGTTCTGGGAGACACTGAAAAATATGGGCTGAAGAGGCCCAAATTGGGCCCGCTGGAGATCAAGAACGTCACCGGGAAGAGCCCTGTTCTCGACGTGGGAGCATGGTCCTTGATCAAATCTGGAAACATCAAGGTATGATTGATCAACCCCCCCCCCCCCCCCTCCCACTCTATCTCTCCAAAGCTGGAGAAGTGTCAAAATAGTTGTTTCTTTTCCATGACATGCCAATTTTAACTCACTTTTGAGGTTTCCACACGATATTTTAACTCACTTTTGAGGTTTCCACACCATTCTCCCTTGTCGGCGAGTAGAGTGAAATTTACAGCTTTATCCACCTCTCTTTTGCCTGGCTTCTTGGCTTTTACCACCCCTCTGCCTGATGCAGGCGTTTGTACTTTAGGTAGATACGTAGCTGTCATGTTGCTCAGGATGGTGAGAGATTAGGCATGAAAACAAAATAGCTGCTGAACAAAAATAGTACTGCCTCCATGGCATTCTCCAGTCCATTGTGTTGCTTGTCCTCGTCTAGGACCTGCTTTCCATGATTTTCTCACAAATAAAACCTTTACAGTGAGCGCTAGCGAGTAGCAACAAGGTCCAGTACAGTGTGTACATTCCTTTTGACTTCAAACCATGGTTATGAAAATCGGCCGAAAATCGGTTCTACTGGCCATCTTCAGTTTGACTACAAATTGGTCTAAAATATTTTGTTTTACACCGAGTTAGTCCAATTTACTCTGATTTATGACCGATTTAGACCTATCTCAGCTGATTTTATTTGAAAATTGAATTTTCATTTGAAATTTTAAGGCCAAAAACTACCAAAATTTCCAAAAATCAGTCAAACCGGTCCTACTGGACCCAGGTAAAAATTTAAAACTGGTTTTGTATTCCCTGCTTCAAACCTCTCTGTCTGCATATATCTGCATGTGCACTTCTGATGCCTTGTGCCGTAACAAACGCAGATAGTACCAGAAGTTGAGTCATTCGGCAGCAACGGGGCAAGGTTCGTGGACGGCAATGAGATGGCCTTTGATGCCGTCATCTTCGCCACCGGCTACAGAAGCAACGTCCCTTCCTGGCTCCAGGTTACAGCCTATCCAAATACCAACGCAACACCTAGCTAGCCGGCCGGTCGGCCGCTATGCTAACACATGGATCTGTAGTGGCGATCAAGTTACTGATACTGTGATTCGTATGTGTTTCGCGACAGGACGGTGAGTTCTTCACAGAGGACGGCAAGCCAAGGGCTCGGTGCCCTAGCAACTGGAGAGGTCCAGATGGTCTGTACTGCGTGGGATTCTCCGGCCGGGGCTTGCTCGGCGCTGGCGCAGACGCACTGAGGGCTGTCGCCGACATCGCCGGGAGGTGGCAGGAGCTGGCAGGAGCCAAGATCACCTCAGTGTAATCCACAGGGTGGGGGTGGTGGTGGTGGTGCCGTGGTGGTGTTGCACCCCCTGTGAGCTATGCATGTAGCTAGAGGGAGACTGGTGAGCAATGCTAGCTAGCAGCATGCGCGCAGCTGATGGTGCTGTTCACTGCTGACAGCAGCAGCTGATGCACACATGTGTATATGGGAGGGAGAGGGAGAGGTGTGTACGTATGTGCAGGGGAGCGGGGGGTTGTGACAAAATTTTGCATAGGATGTTGCTTGTCTCATGTACCCATGCATGCACATGCGGCTGAAAGAGTGCAGGCGTTTTTTTGTCCAAGGATGCAAGCCGTGATGTCTGCATTACGTCCCCCCATTCCAACACCCTTTTGATTTGCCCCTCGATCTCCCTCCTCTTCTCTTCCCTCCAGTGCAATGTCATTTCCACAAACACATGATGACATGAACACAGAGAAGATCGAGCAAACAGCACCTTCCAGCTAGCTCAGCTAGCAATAGAATATGATAATCTTTTGGCTGGGCAAATATGAATCTTTAATTTGGTCCATGTTGTTTTAGACGCCTGTCAATCTGATCAATCTATATATTTGACTGCTTTCCAGAACACAATCTATTTGACTTTCAACTCTGTCGTACTAAACCACCAAATTACTTGTCTGGATCCTTAAAAAAACTACTTGTGCATATGTTGTTTTTCCAGGTATATATGTAGACAAAGTTTTGAACTACCACATGTAGCACCCCACATACTGATGTGAGTTACTACTATGGAAAGTGAAGAATAACAATAAAAGTAATAATAGAAATCACAAGAAAAATTAAAACTTTAAAAGTACTTTAATAAAAGAACCAACAGAAGTTGAAATAAATATTTGAAACATGGGACCGGTCCACTTCTAACCAAATAAAGGACAAATAAAACAACAAATAGTGGCAAGCCACGGTGTTGAAAACTCAAGTGCTCCCACCCATACATGATGTTATCACTCCACTGGCCTTTTACCTGAAAATGAAAAGAGCAAGCGTGAGATTTGAAAATCTTAGCAAGTACCCAACAACGGTCACAACATGATGAGTAAAGGGCAGGTAATGCAAGCAAAATATGTAAAGGACAAGTAAAACAAGCCTGCGATTGACACATGTTAAGTGCAATGAAACTCGGTTATCGAAAACACCAATATGGATCAGAGATAGAGATCACAGGAATAGTGGCATTAAAGACAAATGTTAATTAGCTAGTTATGGCAATAGCGCTGGCAATTACTCCTCACATACCCGGTTATACGAGAATAGTCAGGCATAATGCTGTCCTCGACTGTATAACCGTATACGGGGTGTAATATCCTGAGTAACGAGAGTATACGGCCCCCTGTACGTTACCAGGTGGGTGAAAATCTCCTCTATATGTGGGTAATCCCAGGCTAGGTAACCATTATATTATTAACATGTTATCTGGTGTGAATTTGAGAGAACTAAGAGAAAGCTAAGATAATATTAGGAGACGTGGAAGGATTTGTTAAGGTTGGAAATGAGAGAGCCTAATACCCGATAGGGCGATGTAAAATGATAACGTGGTGATAAGGTAACTGTTACATTATAGGCAGGTTATGAAATATGAATTTAAGACAACTAAAAGATGGCGGAGATAAAGCTATGATAAGTGGAAGCATTCGCTAAATGTTTGAAATGGAGAAGAACTAGATCCTGATAGACAGTGATGTGGAATGATAATATGATGATAGTGATATAAGAATTATTCTAAAGAGGTATTATAACATAGCTCACATAAGGGTTTACAACCATCCAAGTTTTATTATGTGGTGAGTGATTATTAGTCAAATTAATAGGTATTGTAGAAATGTCATTCATGATGCATATGAAATCATACAAATAAAGAATCATGATATCAGGAAAATAAACTTATTAGCCATAATGTTAAAAGATTGCTAGTGGTTTAAACCTAAATTTGAAACATGTTCATATGCTACCCCCCCCCCCATTAAGGATTTAAGCATGAATTCTAAGACTAATTACAAACATGAATTATAGAACATTTTAACTGAGCATCCTAATAAACCTAAAGGCATATGGATTAAGATAACCTAAAATGTCATGGCATGAATACACCATTAGAAGTCTTAGTGATCTAATAATAATCAGGTGACTTAGTGATATGATAAAAGCCAGGTAACTTTGATGATATGATAGTAGCAATGTAATATTTAGTGATAAGATAATAGCCAGGTAATCTTTAGTGATATGATATTAGCTAGGTAATCTTTGGTGATATGATAGTAATCAGGTAACTTTAGAGATATGATAATTATGATTCAATGATAAGGTGACATGTAGTATGAAAATACGTGATATGCAAAACGGACAGGTCACGACCGTGAAGTACTTGCCTTGAGCACGTTCGGTGGACACGCTGCACAAGGGATCCGAGGTGTGCAACTGCCCGAACGCTTCTTCAAAGGCCACGTGCGAACCAGCAAGGAGGAGATGGAGTCAAATCAGGCGAGGGTTAAGATAACCTACGGAAGGACAAGGACAGAAAGATATCGTTCGGCCGGAAGGAATCGCGATTGCTGGATTTCGCCGTGCGAATTGTTGTTTGGCCGTGCGAATTGCCGTTCAGCCAGAAGGAATCATGATCGCTGGATTTCGCCATGTGAATCATCATTCGGCCATGCGATTTGCCATTCGGCCGTGCAATCCCATGCCCTGTTGCACAACCCATCAAAACCACCATGCGAACGTGTGATTCGGCCACACATTAGATCGGCTGATGTGACTGTGAAAATAAACAGCCACGGCCACCACCATCACCGTCAACTAGTCGACCGCCACCCATGCCGCGTAGTTGCCAACCATGGCCACCCGCTCCAAGAGCCGAGCCGCCCTGGCCGTAGCGCCATGCGCCGGCCGGCTGCCACGCCGAGCCACCACAACTGCCGCTTCCGCCGACATCCTGTGCTCCTGGCCACCGCCTCAGACTGCGCCGCTCCTAGGCTGGT
This sequence comes from Dendrocalamus sinicus, assembly GCA_036346575.1. Taxonomy (NCBI): domain Eukaryota; kingdom Viridiplantae; phylum Streptophyta; class Magnoliopsida; order Poales; family Poaceae; genus Dendrocalamus; species Dendrocalamus sinicus. The sequence goes on along the minus strand of CM070648.1, from coordinate 49,667,022 downwards.
CGCGCTGCCCTTTGGACGTGGTCGCCGCTGCTCAACCACACACTGCCGCCATGCCTGGCCTTCGAGCCGCCCAACGTCGCCACCCTCGGCGCTACTCGACGCGACGCCACTCGGCCACACGCCACCGCCGTGCCTGGCCTCCGAGCCGCCCGACATCGCCGCACTCGGAGCGCGTTGACTCGGCCTGCCGCGCTGCCTCCATCTTGTGCCGCCACAGCCACCGCCTCTCTGGCTTATGTGCCACCCCGACCAGCCGCCTCCGGCCGACCGTCGGCTTTGTGCCGCCCGAGAGAGTGAGAGGAAGAGAGATTGATGGAGGTGAGAGGATTGAGAGGTAGATGGAGGGGTTAGCAACGTGAGAGAGATTCTGACGGGAGAAGTAGATGGGAAGAGGGAGATAAAAGATAAGGTTGGGAGAGCTAGAGGAAAAGATGTATTTTGAAATGTTGATTTGTTTTTTTAAGGTGCTACACCACATCTGTGTCTTGACTCTTGATACGTGACAGACATGCACAGGTAGGATAGACTGGACTGTTAATCTTGATACGTCGCTTGTCTTGCATCAGTATCGATCACTCCACTCCCGAGTTTTCTCGGTTCTTCTTCTTCTGCTTCGTTCCTATGCATGCGTATACACGGCACTTTTCAACAGGGCTGGGCATACATACACCTGCAGGTACGGCACTTTGAATCCGTCTCTGCATCTGAGCTGTCCTCTTTTTGGTTCCATATGCGACATAGACGTATGACACTTTTTACTAGGTCTTCTTCGTCTAAACTCAAAGAGAGAGAGAGAGAGATGCGTACGACCGATAGAGTTGAAAGAGAGAAGGAGAGGTACCAGCTAGCAAACAACGCTCCAATTCCGATCGGCCTGTGCGTTGCGTATGCGGTGCGTTGTTGATCTCGTTGAGTGGGGCGTTGGCGCCTTGTGCTCCTCGGAGGTTATTTGGCTGCCACACCTGACGGCTTTGCTAAGCCTGAGTCCCGTTTGTCTTCTTCTTCTCTCTCCTCAGGTGCCGTACCTACCTGGGACACCACGTACACACGCACAGGTACCAGCTAGTGACCGACGACCCAGATTGTGCATGCGTGACAAGCAGAGATCTCGATCTCGATTGCATGCACACCATCGAGGTTAACCTTGTACATGCAAAACACTGGCTAGACCAAAAGCGAGTACATTGTACGTAACCTAGTCCTACTATACACACACATGGTAACGTTATTATGCACACACGTATATTATACGTGCAGTTTTGTGCCCTGGTAAATTATCATCGATTATGCAAAAAGTCATCATCGGCTATATTGTTAGCATTCGGCGGTAATTTCACTCGCTACCGATAGTAACTTTGTATAGAATCGATAATAACTTTCCAGTACTGTGAAGGTTTGGCAATAACTTCATTCAGAATCGATGATAACTTTATTCGTAAATGACAAGAACTTTCTCACGTATTTTACACCTACGTGTCGGTTAGTGATTATATATATATATATATATATATATATATATATATATATATATATATATATATATATATATATATATATATATATATATATATATATATATATATATATATATATATATATATATATATATATATATATATATATATATATATATATATATATATATATATATATATATATATATGATTTCGTGCTACAATCCTATTCGTATTGATTTCTACTTCTAACTTATGTTTGGAGAAATCAGAAGCTAACACCTAGCTTCTCGAAGCGGTTTCTCTACTCTTCTCGCTCCTGTCTTACTCCGATGATAAGTCAGGAGGTCGTGGGCTCATCACGTATCACATTCCTCTTGCTTCCGTCTCACGCACGTATATCTTCCTCACTTTTTACACCACTCGCCCTCTTCTTCTAAAAGTCAATTCTTTCAACCGTTACTATTTATTTTGAGTCAAAAGCCATTAGCAGAAGCCAATATGAATGCTTCATACGTACTCTCACTTCTTATATACCGCTTAAATAATATTGTTATACCTCTTTATAAGAAGTGGGAGATACTGTCAGCAAAGCATGTGATAAATAATGTTGAAAATCTTTGAATTCGAGTATATTTTTTCAAAGGTATGTGTTTTATTTGAATTGTTATAGATAGGTATATACTAAAAACTAAAATTTTCAAAACCAATATATCCGAATTTAGGTTGTATCCACGTATTTCTAATCAGAACTACGTATGCTGTTAGTAATCTCGTTCCTGTGTATATGTGTGTATATGTGTGTCGGATGGTTAAGAACCCAAAAGCATCCGAAAGAGATAAAAATGTGTATGTTCTACTGTGCAGCATCAGTGTAGCAGGATAGCAAAAAACAAAAAGAGGTCGGTTTAACGATTGCGGGAGCCGGGCCCAGCGTCGCAGGAAGCACAGGACGCTACATGACGAAGCTTTCGGCATTACCACTATTCATAGCTAATACTGGCCCTCCTCCAGGCTACATTATTCTGTGTAGCTGTCAAGAGTAGCCCCACCTTTACTGTTTCAGTTTATCAATTATTTTGTGTGGCTGTTTAGGACTAATCCTAGCCGGAGGCAAATTATAGGACTCAACTGATTCATTTTTTTAAAAAAAAAACCAGTCAAAATTTTCAATCCTGGTCCTGGCACTGCACATGTGCTGCGATAGATCTCGAATAAATATACCATAAGTTTTAGTCATGCGAGTTTCCCATTATAATTAAGTAGGTCGCACTACATCAACATAATACGTCAATTATATGTGTTGTGGTTACAGACCAAACAGAGATATGGTAGTGGAGAGGTGGGAGTGAGTATGATGGCCTCCTCCCTCCCCATGGCCGGTATTATATATATATATATATACATATATATATATATACACATGAGGAGTGCTTTTACAATTATGCCCTTACACCCATATCTCCTCATTGTGGGCACTTATGTCATTGCACATGTTACTCTGGTTCTTATAACCTCCTGACGGGCCTGCTGGGCTTAGGTGGGGGCCACCCCTACGATAGGAGCCTCTCATGGTGAAGGGCTTCACAGGCCGGGCCATGTCGCCGAGTCCTTGGCCCTCCGTCCCTCGCGCTCGTGAACTTCTCCAGGCTCGTGGTTGGGGAGCCCGAGGTTTGGGATGGAAGGTGGCTTGCTGAAGCAGACACGCGCGCGCTCCGTCCCCTACCCTTCGAACGGGTGGCAGCGGAGGCTGGCGCCTAATCGAAGTAGACGCGCGCGCACTCCGTCCCCTACCCTTCGAACGGGTGGCAGCGGAGGCTGGCGCCTAGTCGAAGTAGGCGCGCGCGCACTCCGTCCCCTACCCTTCGAACGGTGGCGCGAGGTCGGCGCTTGGTCGGCGTAGGCGCGCGCTCTCCGCCCCTACCCTTCGAACGGTGGCGCGAGGCCGGGCGCCAGTCGGCGAAGGGCGCGCGCTCCGCCCCTACCCTTCGAATGGGTGGCGCGAGGTCGGCGCCTGGTCGGCAGACGCGCGCCCTCCGTCCCCTACCCTTCGGACGGGTGGCGCGAGGCCGGCGCCAGTCGGCGAGGGCGCGCGCGCTCCGTCCCCTACCTTCGGACGGGTGGCGCGAGGCCGGCGCCTGGTCGGCGTAGACGCGCGCTCCGTCCCCCCTTCGAACGGTGGCGCGAGGCCGGCGCCAGTCGGCGCAGACGCGCGCTCCGTCCCCGCCATTCGAACGGGTGGCGCGAGGCCGGCGCCTAGTCGGCAGGCGCGCGCGCTCCGCCCCTACCCTTCGAACGGGTGGCGCGAGGCCGGCGCCTACTGGCGTAGCGCGCGCTCCGCCTCCCGCCCTTCGAACGGGTGGTAGCGAGGCCGGCGCTAATCAAAGTAGACGCGCGCGCACTCCGCCCCTACCCTTCCAACGGTGGCGCGAGGTCGGGCGCCGTCGAGGTAGACGCGCGCTCTCCGTCCCCTACCCTTCGAACGGGTGGCGCGAGGTCGGCGCCTGTCGACGACGCGCGCGCACTCCGCCCCCTACCCTTCGGACGGGTGGCGCGGAGGCCGGCGCCTAGTCGGCGTACGCGCGCGCACTCCGCCCCTACCCTTCGGACGGGTGGCGCGAGGTCGGCGCCTAGTCGGCAGACGCGCGCACGCGCCCGTGCCCTACCCTTCGAACGGGTGGCGCGAGGCCGGGCGCCAAGTCGGGCGAGGCGCCGCGCTCTCCGCCCCTACCCTTCGAACGAGTGGCGCGAGGCCGGCGCCTGGTCGGCGAGACGCGCGCGCGCCCCCCGCTAAGATTGAAGCTTGGCGCCGATATTGTGGCGCTCGTAGCCGTTGTGACTTTGCACCGGTAGTGCGCTTTAATGGCGGCTGGAATCGCGTCGACGCCGCCCGGCGTAAGTCGTTGTCGCGTCGTGCGATGCGCTATTCTCGAGGTGGGACACATGGCGCCTCATGACCGGTGCGCCGTGGGATGTGAGCGTTGCGTGACCGCGCCGTTCGCTTTTTCCTAGGGAAGTTGGACGCGTGTTGAAGGCGTGCGGCGTTGTGTGCCGCTGATCACCTACCCGCACGCCCTCTAGTCCCGGCGTTCCTCTTTCCAAATCTTGGGCAGCCAATCGCAGCGAGTTTGATCTGCTCGCGCTCAACCATATGAGAGGCGGCAGACTTTATAAGGTGCTAATTGTCACGCCGCTGCTCCTTTCCTTGCTTCTTCCTCCCTGGTCACGAAGAGCGATGGCTAGCCATGACGACGCCACCTACCATCCTCGCAGTGGTTCCTTGCCTAGCCAGGGCGAGGTGTCCCATCCTTCCAAGGAGTACAAGCTGGTGCCGCGGGGGAGCTCGCGCGCCAACAAGTGGTGGGACGCCATGGAGCACTCAGGAGGCTGTTGTTCCCGTGTGTTGGGGAAGAGCCACATGACCGAAGGGATGCTGCAGCGTCTCATGGATGAGAGGAAGATCGTCCATGGAGCCGAAGCCGAAGCCCCGGGCAATGGAGGCAATTGTTTTTGCCGCATTCTTCGACGCCGGCCTTCGAATGCCCTCCACGTTGTTCGTGGGCGAAGTCCTGCGGGCCTACAAGTTGGAGCTAGCCCAATTGACGCCCCACGCAATACTCCGCCTAGCTGTCTTCACGTGGGCGATGCGGACAGAGGGGTGGAGTCCTAGCGTGAGCTTATTCGCCACACTACACGACGCGCACTGTCGACCCCGAAAGGTTGGCGGGGCGGTGTCCAACTTCGGCGGTGTGGACTTTGTGCTCCGGGCGTCGTGCGCAACGTTGTTCCCCGCGCCAGCCTCATCGGGGCAATGGGAGTCCGGTTGGACTCGGAAGTGGTTCTACTACACCGTGACCGACAAGAGCAGAATGCAATGCCGAGGTGGGCCGATCGCGTTTAACAGTACGCCGAGTCTGAAGGCGGAGATTGACGACACGCGAAAGCTACAGAGTCTTGTCGGTGTCGCCCGTCGAATGAGCCTGCGCGACCTAGCCGAGGAGTTCACAATGTATGGGGCGACGCCACTCTCCTCCCGGGGGAAGTATGTTGGACAGAACGGCCCCCGCGAGGACGGGTTCAGCCCATCCGTATCTCGCCTGCTTCCGCCCTCCGCTCCTTGTAAGTCACTCAGTAGCGTTTCACACATGCTATTGTATCTGCTTGGTCTCCGCCGATCGACGTGATCTCTGCGCAGCGGCTTGGCTAGAAGATGTGGAGGCGCGGTTGCGCGCGCCTCGCCCGACACGCTAAGGAGCACCAGCTCGTGAGGTCGCAGTCAAGGCGGCTAAGTAAGGGCGGGTAAATCGCACATGCGAGGTTGTGGGCATTACTGTGCCCGAGCGCGCGGTGCCGGGGGAGCTTCCCACCGGGACTCCGAGCGCGCAGGAGGAGGGTGATAGCCCTGCGGGGGTGTTATCCTCACGACGCCGGGCCCGTTCCCCGGCTGCCGTATGCGACCCGGCGGCCCCTTCGGCAGCTAACACACCGAGACAGGCGTGCGGGCCGCGGTGGGCTCGCCATATCGCCGAGGAGTGTGCGCCTCGATCCTCGGCACCTTCTGCCAACGCCCACGAGCCCGCGCTTGCGGCCCTCGTTGAGCTGGAACTCGCCAACCCGGGGGGTGGCGTCGTTCCTGGCGAGGAAACCACCGCAGCGGCCGACGAGGGTGCGCCCCCTACAGAGGAAACCATGGGGGCGACGGTAACCGTAGCTGGTGTCACCACGGAAGAATCGCCGTGCCCGCCGCAGCGAAACGCCCTCGACTCGGTCCCGCCGCCGCGAGGGGTCGATACGCCGCTGCGGGCCTTGCCTCGGATTACGCTGTCGGCGCAGCCGAGAAGACCTCCTACCGATCGCGAGGCGCCGCCTCGCTGGCGATCAAACCGGCGCCACTTCCTACCGCGACGAGGCGCAGGAGGTAGGCGTGAGTCCCTTTCTTCACTTGACTTCGCGAGACTCTCTCGACCGCCGCTCATTCTCGCGACATCGCGAGACGGTCTCCGGACGTGGCGAAGGATCGAGCAGCGGAGGTATGCGTGAAGTCCGAAGCCTTGCGCAAGGTGCCCCGCAGGTGTCCGCTGCTGTTGACGTGGACGTGGCCTCGGTGCATCCTGGCACGTTGGGACCGAGGCTCGCTCGCCGGACTTCCTCCCTCGCCCGGAGATATTTTGCGATCTTACCGCAGCCGCAGAGCGTGCCGACCACGGCCTCAACCGAGAGATGTTGTCGTCATGCGAGGGGGAACTCCTAGCGCTCGCGCTGCAGGCCTCCGAGATGAGGGTAAATATGTGCGCATCGCCTTGTAAGGTACCGCCGACGCCGCTGATTTGTTGTTTTTGCCGACGCTTGCCCTCGGCCGATCCTTTGACGAGGCCCGCTCGAGAGCGAGGGCTCGAAGCCGCCGTGAAGCAAACAATGCTCGCCGCGAAGGATGAAGAACTTTGTGCGCTGGAGGGCGCCATGGCGCCGCAGAACTCGAGGCCACGGAAGCCAAGCGCGCGCGGCCGAGGAGCGCGCTCGCCGTGCGTGCAGACGCCGTCCTAGAAGGGGAGAACGCCACTGGCGGAGTTCGCTGCCGAGAACAGCCGCGTCTTGGAAAATGCGTCCGTGTCGGCGTGGCGGGCCATGGAGTCTCTCGAACCGTGCCCTCCGAGATCTGTGCGTCGAGTGTCGGACCCTACGCACGGCCGAGGCCCTATCGAGACGCCGTTGATCGAGGAGGGGCGACGTTGCTCTTCGTGGCGCCGTAACATTTGGCGAGCACTGCGCTATCATGGTGCGTGCTTCGCCTGCCGCTTCACGCCGTGGTGTAGACATACCCATGAGCCGCGAATCCTCAATCGATCCACCCGCCACTGAGGTCATGTCGACGCCATTCGCTCCATCGGGCCTAGCTCGCGTAACTTCCATCAACGGATCCGGGGTCGCCGGGAAGATGCGGCGAGGGTCGCCGCTCAGCAGACGCCGCATGGGGAGGGGACCTCCTCCGCGGGCTCGAGGAGTCTTTCAAATCACGGCGACGACGCGCGGTTCGCCCGCACCGCCAAGGTTGAGCGCTTGGTCGAGTAGGTCGGGGTGATGTATCGTTCTTATGCTTGTAAGCATGTAACCCTTTGGTTTTATAATGAAACCAAGTAATACCTCATACTTGGTGTTACCCGCCGCCAACGCGAAGGGAAGATCGAGCCTCTTGTTTATACTCGCGGAGTGGCGCGTGCGAGGCGAACTCGACGCTATGTCTTATTTAAAGTCCATGGATCGGCGCGCGCGAGGCGGACTCGGTGCTGCGACTTCCTTTATAGTCCGAGACTCGCGCGTGCGAGGCGACCTCGACGCCACGCCTTGTTTAAAGTCCGTGGATCGGCGCGCGCGAGGCGGACCTCGACGCCACGACTTCCTTTATAGTCCGGAGATTCGCGCGCGCGGGCGGACTCGACGCTACGCCTTATTTAAAGTCCGTGGACTGGTGCGCGCGAGGCGGACCTCGACGCTTCGACTTTCTTTATAGTCCGAGACTCGCGCGGCGGAGGCGACCTCGACGCCACGCCTTGTTTAAAGTCCGTGGATCGGTGCGCGCGAGGCGACTCGACGCTACGACTTCCTTTATAGTCCGAGACTCGCGCGCGCGAGGCGGACCTCGACGCCACGCCTTGTTTAAAGTCCGTGGATCGTGCGCGCGAGGCGACTCGACGCTTCGATTTTCTTTATAGTCCGAGACTCGCGCGCGCGAGGCGGACTCGACGCTACGCCTTGTTTAAAGTCCGTGGATCGGTGCGCGAGGCGGACCTCGACGCTTCGACTTTCTTTATAGTCCGAGACTCGCGCGTGCGGGGCGCACTCGACGCCACGCCTTGTTTAAAGTCCGTGGACTGCGTGCGCGAGGCGACCTCGACGCCACGACTTTCTTTATAGTCCGAGACTCGCGCGCGCGAGGCGACCTCGACACTACGCCTTGTTTAAAGTCCGTGGATCGCGCGCGCGGGCGTCCCCGCTGCGCCTTATTTAAAGTCCGTGATCGTGCGTGCGAGGCGACCTCGACGCCACGCCTTATTTAAAGTCCGTGAGATCGGGTGCGCGCGAGGCGACCTCGACGCTACGCCTTATTTAAAGTCCGTGGATCGTGCGCGTGCGGAGCTAGGCTCAACGCTACGCCTTATTTATAGTCCGTGGATCGTGCGTGCGAGCTAGGCTCAACGCTATGTCTTATTTATAGTCCGTGGATCGTGCGCGCGAGCCGTGCTCAACGCTACGCCTTATTTATAGTCCATAGACTCGCGCGGCGGCCGAGCTCAACGCTACGCCTTATTTGTAGTCCGTGGATCGGTGCGTGCGGAGCTAGGCTCAACGCTACGCCTTATTTATAGTCCGTAGACTCGCGCGCGGAAGCCGAGCTCAACGCTACGCCTTATTTATAGTCCGTAGATCGGTGCGCGCGGAGCTAGACTCAACGCTACGCCTTATTTATAGTCCGTAGATCGTGCGTGCGGAGCTAGACTCAACGCTACGCCTTATTTATAGTCCGTAGACTCGCGCGCGGAAGCGAGCTCAACGCCACGCCTTATTTATAGTCCGTGGATCGTGCGCGCGAGCTAGGCTCAACACTACGCCTTATTTATAGTCCGTAGACTCGCGCGCGGAAGCCGAGCTCAACGCTACGCCTTATTTATAGTCCGTAGATCGTGCGTGCGAGCTAGGCTCAACACTACGCCTTATTTATAGTCCGTAGACTCGCGCGGAAGCCGAGCTCAACGCCACGCCTTATTTATAGTCCGTAGATCGTGTGTGCGGAGCTAGGCTCAACGCCACGCCTTATTTATAGTCCGTAGACTCGCGCGCGAAGCCGACCTCGACGCCACGCCTTATTTAAAGTCCGTAGACTAGTGCGCGCGAGGCGACCTCGACGCCACGCCTTATTTAAAGTCCGTAGACTAGTGCGTGCGAGGCGACCTCGACGTTACGCCTTATTTAAAGTCCGTAGATCGCGCGCGCGGGGCGCCCCGCTGCGCCTTTTGTTTATACTCGTGCCCGCTACCTTTGGCTACGGCGAGTGCACACGCGAACGCGCGACTTCAATTTATACTCACCCGCACTGCTACGGCGAGTGCACACGCGAACGCGCGCTTTTGTTTATACTCGTGCCCGCCACCTTTGGCTACGGCGAGTGCACACGCGAACGCGCGACTTCGATGATACTCACCCGCACTCGCTACGGCGAGTGCACACGCGAACGCGGCGTCTTTGTTTATATCGCGGAACGCGCGTTGTTGGCTAAGCTGCGCTACGCCGCGCATTTCTGCGCGTGATGAAGAAAGATTAGCGACAAACGGCAATCTTCATTACATCCCCGCTTGCGCGGTAAGCAACTACAAGGGGTGGATATACTAACCGCTTGCCCTTGGTGCGCCGGCCTCTAGTCGCTAGACGCTCGCAGGCCCGCCAAGGCGCCCGAATAGCCCCGCGGACCTCCGCGCTGTGATGCCAGCTCTAGAGCGCCGTTGGGCTTCGCGACGCGACACTGTACTGCTCAATGCGCCGGGCCATATCTTGGTCACCTCGGACGGTGATGATAGTCCGGGGACCTGGGATCTTCATGCATAGATAGCCGTGATGTGGTACCGCGCCGAAGGAGTTGAGGATTGGGCGCCCTAAGATGGCATTGTAGGGGTACGGAAGGTCGACCACGTCGAAGGTGGCATCTTCGGCCCGCACATTGTCACCTTGGCCGAAAGAGACTTGAAGACCTATTTGGCCCAACGCCCGCAGAGGCTGTCCCCCGAAGCCCTGCAGTGGGGTTCCCGAGGGCCCTAGGCGGCTTCGAGGGATCCCCATTTGGTCGAAGGCCCCCGCAAACAATACGTTCGCGGAGCTGCCGCCGTCCACCAAGGCGCGCCCCACGTCGCATCCCGCGATAGTGACCCGGATGACCAGGGGGTCCTGATGAGGGAAGTCCACGCCTTGGGCGCCGTCGGTGTGAATGTAACCGTGCCGCGCCACCGGGTGCTCGCGCTGGATATGCCGCCACGTGATGTAGTCTTCGCGCATAGGCCTTCGCCGCCGTCCGAGGCGAATTCAGCCGCAGAACCTCCGGATATGACGCATGATCTCGCGGTGGGTTGCCTCGGGCTCGCAGCGGCTGGAGGCCCTCCCGAGGCCGTTGTACGTGAGCTTGATCCGCAAGGTGCCTTCACGGGTTGCATCCCTTGCGCTGCACTGCATGGGGCCTCGTGACGGAATTGACGGGCCACCGCGCGACGCGTCTCCGGTTCCTCGCCCCTAGCGACACTATCGCGAGCACCGCGATGGAGGTGCAGTGTGGGTATCATGATCGCCGCGCCGTGGACCACACACCACGCCCCGTGCTGGTCGTCGAATCTCCACGACCTTTATCGTCGCGCCCGCCATGGCCGCGCCCGCCACGGCGCCCCGACCGCCTCGGCCGCAGAGCGCCCTCGCCGGAACCGCCTTCAATGTCGAGGACGCACGGTTTCGCCGACCTCTGCTGGCGCGCTGGGCTAATCGGATGACTCCTTATGCGAGGCGCCCTCGCGGTCGGCGCGTCCTCGACGACTCGCACGCTTTCCCTTCAAGAGCCGTTCTTGGGATCTTCGCTTTGCCGAGGCTCCGCCCGTTGGTGTCTGAGTCGCCCCTTGCCTTCGCCGCGCGCCTTCTTCTCGCCCGCATATTCCTCCATTTTGTCGAAGAGCCGCCACCGCCTTGATTGGCTTTCGCGTTGTACTCGCCATCGGGCCCGACGAAGGCCCCGTATGGCTGCATTAACGATGGTGGTTTCGTTAACGCCTTTCACTTGGCATCGAATCTTGGCGGCGCTTGAAGTAGTCCCGCAGCTTTTCCGAGGGTTTTGCTTGACAAAGAAAGAGTTGGTCCGCGCCGACTCGGCCGACGTAGTTTCCTGGAAGTTGTTGTGGAGGCGACGCGGTCGCTCCCACGCGTAGATGGAGCCCGCTCTATGGTAAAGAACCAAGAGAGCGCCACGCCTTGCGCCGCGAGGAGAGTCCTTCGCTTTGTGGTGTCGTCTCCGCCGCGCCGATCGCGAGCTCGTACACGCACACGAACTCGCGCGGTCCGTGTCGCTTTGTACGAGTCGATGGCGTTAGGAAACTTGAAGTCTTCGCCATGCCGCTTGCTCGCAGCCCCGCCAAAGCGGGATTCCGGATCTACGCGCCGCAGCCGCACGCGGCTAGACGTGGGGCCGCGACTATCCGCCTCTCCGCGTGGGCTCGAGTGCGACATCGGGCGCGCTGCGGCTCGAGCCTCTTGCATATCTCGGATGGCTCGCGAAGGTCCCCAGCTCCCGCCGAACGCGTTGAGGGCCGCCAGCGGCGCCGCCGCCTCAGGCAGCGGGTCGCTCGCATTCTAACGGGCGGATCGGCGCGGCACGACCGCCGCGAGGTCCCGAGCTGCCGGCCGCTCCGTCGTGGCTACCTCGAACCGCCCGGCCCGCGCCGGGGCGAGGGTTGCGGCGGGGACGGCGAGGTCGGCCGCCGTTGCGCGGGCGGGCGGCTATCGCCGCACCAGCGCCGACGTCTTCGATCATGGGTCCGCCCCGCGACGCCGGTGACGGGTGGGTCGACGCTGTGCCGGTGACGGGTTGGTCGTCGCGGTGCCGGTGACGGGGTTGGTCGCCGCGGTGCGATGACGAGATTGGTTGTCGCGTGCCGGTGACGAGGTTGGTCGTCACCGCGGGGCGCCGACGCCTTCGCCACCGCGCCGCCATCGCCGATGCCGGCCTCGTACTCATACGACGCTCCGGCCCGACCGCCTTCTTTCCCTTCGCCGCCGCTGACGAAGCTTTTTCGGTGCCATCCTTCTTCTTCGGTCTTCAGGCTTGTCCTTGTCCTCCCCACGGACGGCGCCAACTGTTGTGGTTACAGATCAAACAGAGAGAGATGGTAGTGGAGAGGTGGGAGTGAGTATGATGGCCTCCTCCCTCCCCATGGCCGGTATTCTATATATATATACACATGGGGAGTGCTTTTACAATTATGCCCTTACACCCATATCTCCTCATTGGGGGCACTTATGTCATTGCACATGTTACTCTGGTTCTTATAACCTCCTGACAGGCCTGCTGGGTTAGGTGGGGGCCACCCCTACGACAGTATGAAATTCATCATTTACAAATAATTATCAATTAGCAACTATGATACGAATCAACTAGTAGGCTAGTTGATGCGTAAGGATGGTCCAATCTTCATGATACAAATAACTCCAAAGTCCCTTCTTCTCCTTGCGGCCAACGATAAAGTCTGTTAGACTCACAATAATATTTTGTGATCGTCGTAGGTTGTTGTAGTGCGATAAATTTCTGAAGAATTTTATAGGACAACTGAGCTAGCAATGATTTGTGAGTTGGAACGTAAGTGACATTGCGATGCAATAGGGAATTCATACACGGAGGAGAACTTTGAAAAAAATGGTGTAAGGAAAACAACGCGATAGTTGAACTGACAGGGGGGTTACATAGCACGCAAGCTAATAGACCAAGGATGGTACATATATGCCTTTAGGGAATTAGAAATACATGGGACATATGGACGAAGAGGGTCAAACTACAGTGAGGAACATGGCCATTTGCCCTTCCTCTTGAGGTCGGCGTTGTAGTTCTTGCTAGTGGCCTTGGCCTTTGCCACCAGTTCATGCTTTCTCTCGCACTCCTCCTCATGAGCCTCCCGCTCCCTGCACCTGCACGCCTCCAGGTGAGTTTGCGTCTTCCGCCAGATAATGGCATCCTGTAGTGATCCCTTGTCAACAAACATTGCATGAAGTCGAACCACTGTAGCATGGTACTCCCATGGTGATTCATGCTCATCGTGGCATGGTGTAGGATCAATGAGGCCGGCTGGAGGGGGATGAATAGGCGGTTTTAAAATTTCCTTAGCTAAAACCAAGTTTATAATGCAAAAGCATAAATCAAAATGGTTTTTCTTAATTAAGGCCTAAATTAACTAATCTCACTAGTGCACCAACAACATACGTCTACATCAAAGGTTTGCAATCCTAGGGTGACAAGCAATCAATTTAACTCTATGATGATTGAATGTAGATTGAGCACAAGAGAACAAACCACAATAACACGGTTTCTTTTTTACCATGGTGTTCGAAGATCTGCCGGTCTCCCGTAGTCCATGTTGAGGTAAGCCCAAACGAATTGAACCAACTCCACAAATTAAGCTAATCACCTCAATTCCACTAGTGGTAGCTCTTTTTTTCTAGGTAGGTGAGCTCTATTCTTTACAACACTTTAGGCCTTCTCACAACTTTCTTTGAGAAGATCACCAGACATGACAACTTCAACGCCGTCTAGGAGTTGGCAACCTCCAAGAGTAACAAGTCAAGCCTCTTGCTTGACTCTCACCATGTGCAATGAATACACAAGCTTAAGTAGATACAAAATTCACCTCTACATGCAACACATACAACTAGAGATGTCTTTCCTTGCTCACAAGGTGCAACACATGCACAATTAAAAGAAGAAGTCCACACTAGTTCAAGAGAATAAAATGAAGTGGCAAAGATTGTCTCCCAACCGGCTAAGGGGGTATTTATAGCCCACACCATAAAAAATAGCCACTAAAAACAAAAACCCTGAAAAATCAGTATTTACGGTACTACCGCCATTGTAGGAGCGGTACTACTGCTCCTATAGTTCAACAGCTATTCTAGATGCAAAAAAACTAGTCGTTGGAGGTTGGTGCGGTACTACCGCACTCATAGGGTCCGATACCACCGCACTACGGTATTACCACTCAAAAAATGCGGTATTACCATTTTCTAGGTTTCAGTACAGACGACACTTGGGAAAACGGTCATATCGTTTGACTCCGATATCGAAATGGAGTGATCTTAGACTCTATGGAAAGATTATTCAGAGGATTACACAACCCATCTATTTGTATGATCTCAAAAACATTAGGTCAATGCATAAATTATAAGAGATCCAAGAAGTCACTACAACAATCTAAGTCCAAAGAAATAGCAACAAACAATCTTAGATCATGCTAAGGGATAATGCATGACCTCTAATAATTTGCAAAACATATTTACAAACTTAGATCATGCCACAAGGAATAGGTATATGGACTTCAACCATTTGCAAAAAATATTTGCAAAGTATAGTCACATGTTGTAAGGATTAGGTGCATGAGTCTTAACTATTTGCAAAACACATTCACAAATAATAGCATTGTACCATGGACAGCTAGAGTAAGTGAGATTGAGCTATCAACACATGATGAGACTCAAGCTACTATACAAGACTCCTCTTAATAGTACGGTAAATCTAGATTAGCAATTTGGTCTTCCAACCAAACACCAAAACCAGTAAAAGACTAGGAACATATCCTTAGCCCTGGCTAGTTATACCTTTGCCTTGAGCATCCTTTTAAAGTTTGATGATGCACATCTTCACTTCAAGTTCATATCATTGTTTTCTCTTGACTTAATGATCAACTCATGATCATCTCCTTTTCGAGATCTTGATATGCAAGACATGATGCATCTCCTCTTTGACATACATTAACACATGATACATCATCTTCTTGCTAGCCTTCAACTCATGAGGCCATCTTCCATTCCAAACCTTGACTTGATAATTTTCAACACATGAAGCCATCAAAAGTTTTCATCATTAGGGAACATAACCTATTCATTCAACTCATAGAAATGTTAGTCCCATAATGTGATTATCATTAATTTCAAAACTCACCATTAACTCATAATGGAGAGACTAGATTCTCAATCTTTCCCTTTTTGGTAATTGATGACAATCTCAACAAATAATGAGATAATAAATTGAATATAAAATCATTTGAACTTAAAGTGTGGTACTACCGCCATCTAAGGTTCGGTACTACTGGGCTACGATAGTTCCACTTCATATTTATGACTATACCATAATGCGATAGTACCACTAATGGTACTCCGATACTACCGCTTTCCCGAGGATGGTTTTGTGTCAAGAAGGGGAGGATGATGTGACTATGCCACAAACGCATACGGCCATAGATCCCAAGATAAACAAAAGGTGAATTCATTTCTTCAGCTTTATTTTAAATGAGAATATGATGCTATCTGATGATGAAAATGTATATTTGTACAGATATACAAGGTGGATTGCATCAACACTACGTGCTCGTGGTTAAAGTCCACCCAAAGGGAAGCTGACCTGCACATCAAGACTAAGTCAAAGCTTTTCCCAACTCTTTCTCAAGGTCATCACATCACTTTTGTCCAAGTCAAAGCTAGAGTTCAAGTTAGACACGTTATGGAATCCTATTCGGCCTCCAGAGATAACACTGACTTCAAACATGCATAGAATTTGCATACAGACTCCGTTTGAGGTGTATGAGTACAGCGTGAAAAGCTTATCTCATCCTCTTTCCAATGGATCTATCCCTACCTCAAAATTGATTCTGAATGTGCTATAATTGCCAAAACAAGTTAGGGCTGATTCTGAATCCAAGTCAAAATGTGTTGTACCACCTTCACTTGGGCCCATGGGCCTTGTATCTCCTAGGATTGCATGCCCACCTCCCTTGTTGCCACCTACCAATCAAATTATCATCCACCAAAAGATTAGAACCAATCCTGCATCAGGCTCAATCTATGTCGACATGGCTACTAGGGCACCGCTGAGCTGTGACTTGGAAAGAACATCGATGGTTGCGGGCTGAGGTGCTCCCTTAACCTCCCCCGGGTCATTCGTGAAGAAGTCGAACACGTCCTCCGGGTGTCCTCGTGAGGGGATAGCTCAACTCCCCACTAGGGCGCACAACTTGCAAGATAAATATTGTTTATTCGTGTAATATATTGACACGAACAAACCTCAATAGATTAAACATACCTTCGATGTGGGCCATGGCGTGCGTCCAAGTGTCATACCCACCGTGCTCGCTTTACCCGAACAGGTCGAGGAACAATGAATACAGCCCTGACGTTGCCGGGTAGGGGTCCAGGAATGGTGGCGGTCGTGGGTGGTAGGCATATGCCCACCCTAACCCTCCAGGTTAGGCACTGGAGCGACATGTGCCTACCCTGACTCTCTAGGTGTAAGTTCAAACTCTATTAAATTGGTTTTGGTGATAATGACAAATACAATTGTAAGACTAAATTTATTTATTAACTATGATATTGCCTAGTCTTATTTGGCTATGATAATGACAAATGGTTTTAGATAAAATGATAAATACAATTGTGAGACTAACATGTTTAGTGATTATGATATTACTTAGTCTCATTTAAAAGAAGTGAAAACTATGGAGGTATGCATTCTACATCATATTTTTATATCTTAACACATTTCTTGGATCCAAAATACAGATTGAACTCGATTAGTAGTCTAATTGAATATGTGCATATGTCTTTAATATACATTCTTGTATGCATACATTTAGGGAAAGTTCACTCTATGTTTTGAAGTTTCATTAATATTGATCCATGTTCATCTTTCCACATATTAAAGATCTTTACTTGAAACATATCCCTTGAGTATATATGTAGCTTGTGTAGTTCATATACCCAAATTAAGGTTGTGATTTAGTTCCTCCATTATATGTTAATGGTTGAATGATCAATGACAATCAGATATGTAAGCTTTGCTTTGAAAGCTTAGTCTAGAGTATACACTTGTTGTGTACATGTTGTATACTCGCAATTTAATCTTTATTTCATTATGGGTTGAGATTGTCATGAATTATCAAAAAGGAAAGATTGTTGAATCTAATCCCTCCATTATGAGTTAATTGTAAAGTTTGGTAATTGGTAACAATTATTTTGTGGACTAACATTTTCCATGAGTTAGATGAATAGGCTTGGTACTACAGTCTACAAATAAGGATGACTTAGGATGACTTTGAAGATCATCAAGTCAAGATGCAGGATAGAAGATGGCTTCACGCATTGAAGGCCATTAAGAAGAGGATGCATCATGAGTTGATGCATATCCAAGAGAAGATGATCATATGTTGGTCATCAAGTTAAAAGAAGACACATCATGTCTTGATTGAGTTCAAATGACAATGACTCGGACTTGAAGTGAAGATGTGTATCATCAAGCTTCAAGAAGATGCTAAGGTAAAGGTATGACTAGTTAGGGCTAAGGATGTGTTTGTAGTCTTTTACCGGTCTTAGAGTTTGGTTGGAAGACCGGATTACTAATATAGATTACCACACTACTAAGAAGGGTCATGCCTAATAGCTTGAGTCTCATCATGTGTTGATTGCTTAACCTCACCTCTTCTAGCTCTCTTTGGTATGAGGCTTGTATTTACGAATGTGTTTTACAAATAATTAAAACTCATGTGTTGAATCCTTATAACATGGGACTATATATTGCAATGTGTTTTGCAAGTATTTGAAGTCCATGTTTCCATTCCTTGTAGTATGATGCTTATGTTTGCAAATGTGTTTTGCAAATGACTGAAACCCATATTTAATCATTATGTCATGATTCCAAAAGTGTGCAAATGTGTTTTGCAACTAGATAGGAATTACATTTGATCATTATGTGCATGACACTAAAGTTTACAAATGCATTTTCCAAAGTCTATTGAAGTATCTGCAATTCTCAGGAAAATCAGAGCTACCACAGTGTTGTCTGTGGTAGTACCGCTAGTCGGAACTACTGGTGTTGAAATCACAAAACTACCGTGTGCGTTGGTGGTCGAAAGTCCTGTGTGGTCGAAGACCAGAGTGGTTGAGCCAAGGTGGTCAAAGACCTACATGGTCGAGGACCAGAGTGGTAGAATCGACTTGGTCGAACCAACGTGGTCGGAACCGACGTGGTCGAAGATATGTGTGATCAAAACCAGTGTGGTCTGAACCAATGTGGTCGAGATCTGTGTGATTGAAACCAGCGTGATCTGAACCAATGCGGTCGAGATCTGTGTGATTGAAACCAACGTGGTCGAGACCAATGTGGTCAGAACCGACGTGGTTGAGACCTACGTGATCAAAACCTACATGGTCGAAGTGACGTGATTAAAAAAATATGGTTGAAGATTGATGTTGTGGTCGGAGATTTGTGTGATCAAAGATTGATGTGGTCGATGATCGACATAGTTGACATGGTCGAGACCTAAGTAATTGAAACCAACATGGTCGGAGACTAGCGTAGTCGGAGACCTGTGTGGTCGAACGAGACAACGTGTTTGGAGATCAACGTGGTCAGAAACCAACTTAGTCAGAGACCTGTGTGGTTGAACCCGACAACATGGTCGAAGACCAACGTGGTCAGAGATCAGTGTGGTTGGAGACCTGTGTGGTCGAACCGGACAACGTAGTCGGAGACATGAGTGGTCGAATCATCCGACGTGGTCATGGACTAGTGGATTGAGGTATTTTAACTTAATTTGTGGAGCCGGTCCAATTCATTTGGGCTAACCTCAACGTGGACTAGGGGAGACCAGCAAGTCTCTGAACACCACGGTAAAAAGGAACCGTGTCATTGTAGTTTGTTTTCTTGTGCTTAGTTTACATTCAAGTAATTTACATTCATAGAATTAAATTGATTGCTTGTTCTCTTAGAATTGCTAACCTTAACATAGACTTAGATTATTTGTGCACCTAGGTGAACTTAGGTGATTTAGGTCTTATTTGTGCTAAGTCAATTTGAGTTAAGCTTTCATATTCTATAATCTTGGTCTTAGCCAAATAATTAGAAGATAATTTTAAACCACCTATTCACCCCCCCTTAAGTTGGCCTCCTCGATCTTACAAATGGTATTAGAGGTTGGTATATTAGGCTTCACCTCCTAGGGAGTAAAGGATAGCGACCAGGGATATAGTGCACCTAGATGAAACACCTCAATTTGATGGCACCAATTATGAAAATTGGAAAATCTGCATGATATGCATTTATAAGGCCATGGGCCTGAAAATATGCTGGATTATAGATGTGGGCTTTTCTCCTCCATTGGATCTTTTTGCTCCAATAATTGAGGAAGAGAAATGCTCACATCTCGATAATCAAGTAACTAACGATTTATTTAGTGCTTTGAGTGTAGAGGTGTTCAACAAAATATGCAATTTTGAGACCGCTCATGACATGTGGATGAAAATTTAAGATAAATATGAAGTGTCCACCTCAACCGATAAGGATTGCATACAAGAATGGATGTCGAGAGAAGAATGCTCAACCTCTAGCTCCGACAATGAAAAATTCACCATTCCCTCTACATCAACTCTATGCTTCATGGTAAAAGGTAATAAGAAAGTAAATAATGATAATGACAATGATACACCTTGTTATGATGAGTTGATGAATGTGTTAAAAGAGCTCAATGAATTCATTGGAAAAGATAAGGCTAAATTTAATATTTTGAAGGGAGAATATATCACTCTTCAAAACAATTATAATATGGTAAAATAAGAATATGAGTCTCTTATTTTTAAGAAATATTGTAAAACTAATGTGGATATAGGCATTGCTTTCAGTCTACTAGATGATATGTCATGTGTAGCTTCTAATCCTTGCATAACATTTAAAGTTAGTGTATCCACATCTTATGATGATTTAATTGATATACATTGTTACTCACAAAATAGATGCTTTTCCTTCCTCTATGCATTTTGAGACTACCCTTGTAAAGGAGAATAATGAGCTCAAGGCCTAAGTCACAACATTGAAAAATAACTTGGAAAAGAGCTAAAAGAGAAGGCATCTTTTGACAAGATATTGGGAAGTCAAAGAAAATCAAATGACAAGAGATGTATGGCTTTATCTCTAAGAAGAAGGAGAATAGCAAGACAAGGCACAATGCAAGACACATGAAGAAATATGTCAAGTGACATAGTTGCAATGAGAAGTGTCACTGTGTCTCTAAGTGTCCCCAACAAGTTGGATAACAAGACGAAGTCATCAAAAAAGAGGCAAACCGGCAATAAGCAACACAAGAAGACAACAAGGGGTAGCGATTACCAAACTTGCTACAATTGCCAGGAAAAGGGAGACTTTAGTAAGGATTATCCCAAAGGTTCCATTCGTAAGCCATGTCTTTACAATGAATATTATTTATTTAGGAAAGACAAATATGACAATGTGTTTGCTAGAAATGTTAGTTCACATAACATTAATGTTAGGGACATTTAGATGCCCAAATCTATTATGACTAACCTTAATAGACCCCACCAAGTTTTGGATACCAACATGTGCTTAAAAGCTTAATAGGTACCTAAAGAGGTATTGGAGGCTTGGCTCATTCTTGAAGAAGTGAATTCACCATGAGCATAATTGGAGCAAAGCATGAGGATAATCTTCTCACATCTTGAACCAATGCTATCTTTGTGTAAGTTGCATTACATAAAATCATTTAAAAGAGTTGCTCTTGCTCTTGTTCTAAAAGTTCATTATTGTAATCATGAGCAAGATGTAAGTGGCACATTAAGGGGAGTGCTAAATCATAATCCTGTAGATCACATCCCTAAGTGTGCCCATATTAATTAAGTGCTAGTATTGATTTTTTTAAATTAAGCCATTTAGCCACAAGTTGCAATTTTGAAATTAATATTATATCTTTGAAAAACTAGTTGAAAAATGTATACAAATGCATTTCAAAGGTTTTGCTTTAGAAAACATATTTCAACTAAAACTGAGTCTCTAACACAAAAGTAATAATATAGTATCTTGTTTTGACTTTAAACTCAAAAATTGGCCAAAATCAATTCTGAAAGGTTTTTTGCAAAAGTGTTCAATACCAAAAAAAATAGAGTTGGCTATTTCAAACACATTGGTATTCAAAAGTTTTTCAAAAGGCCAACTAATCAAATGTTATTTGGTTTTGAAATTCATCCAAAATCTTAAATTGATCTAAGTGGTTATAATCTTGCACTTAAGTGAGTTTTGCCTTTGAAGCCAAAATTATTGACATATATTAGCTCGCAAGGGTATTTACAACTCATACATAAAATTTGTTACCTAAAATACCCTCTAATGTTCATTCTTGCAATCTTAAAGATTTCATTGGAAATGAGTTTTTTAAAAAAAAAAGCTTAATTTGCTAAAAACAATATCCAAAAGAATTTGAATCTTAGCATATAGTTGGAAATGCTCCACAGGTAGTTTATGGTTCTTTGTGAAAAACATTGGAGCAAGGTACAATATTATAACCTCTCTCTCCTCTGAAATCCAATTCTTGGCATGCTTTCAGAAAAATCGAAACTAGCGGCAATCAATCTACGGTACTTTCACTTTCCAGAACTACCGGTAGTCAAACTGCGGTACTTCCGACGTTTTCTGAAAATTGCTAATTTGATTCAAAATTTGTTGGTATCAATTCTCTTAGCCACTCACTCCTCTCCTCAAAATCAAGTTGGTCCTCTTCATTCTTGATAGCTACAATCAAGAAATCGCTTGACTCCATATGCCATTTTGATTCTTTTGTGATACTTTTATCATAAAATGGTATTCTCTCCAAGAGTGGTAGACTTTTGTTCATCTTGACCTCGGCTTGAGTTTTACCCTTGTCATTATAAATGATACTATCTTTTTACTTCAAGTGGTATCTCTTACAAGTGAAAATGAGTGGTATCCTCAAATCTTTCAAGTGGTACCTTTCTAGTGATATCCTTTTTTTCCTTGCCGAACAAAATCTTCTCTTAACTAAGCTCTTTCACATAATGTCTCTTTTATGATATCCACCCTCACAAGTGGTATCTCTCCTAGTTATCTCTCCAAAATGGTATCTTTTCTAATGATATCACCCTCTTCTCACAAGTAATCTTTCAAGTGGTATCTTCCCACAAGCGGTATCCCCTTCAAATAAAATCAAGTGGAAATCATTGCAGATCTCTCAAGATTATTTTAAGAGGTTTACAAGTGATCTACAAGTGATACCTCATTTATTCAAGATGAATTTAAAATTGGTATTGACAAGTGGATTTCAATCCTTCAAAAGAAGATTAAATGGACCTTATGGGATACTAGTTAATCATACAAGTGGCATCAAGTTTTACTAACGGAATCAATCACACTTGATAATATGTATGCTCTCAAGTGGGGGAAATTTAACTATTTGCTACTCTTAAGAATGCCACCTATCCAAATGCCACCCTCTTTGTTGCAATTAATATTTTGCCACTCTCGAGCCTACGTGGCGCCTAGTCACCGCCATGTCGGTGCCCGCGCCTCCGCGCCGCGCCACGCCGCCGCCCAGCCTCCCGCGCGCGCGCCGCCGCCTCCGCCGCCATCGCCACGCGCGCTGCGCGCCGCGCCGCCTCGCACTCGCGCTGCGCCGCCGCCGGCCCCCCGCCGCCTACCGCAAGATTTCCGCCGATGCGCGGCGAGCGGGAGTCGCGGCGGCGCGCGCGCGCGGGAGGCACGGGCAGCGCGCGGCGAAGGGGCGCGGCGCGGCGAAGGGACGGAGGCGCAGCGCGGCGCGGGAGGCCGGGCGGCGCGGCGCGCGGCGGTGGCGCAAGGAGGCCGGGACGGCGCGGCGCGGCGGTGGCGCGGGGAGGCCGGGCGGCGCGGTGCGGGCACGGGAGGCCGGGCGTCGCGGGCGGTGGCGCGGGAGGCGGGCGCGCGGCGCGGGAGGCGGCGGCGGCGCGCGCGCGGAGGCGCGGCGCGACATGGCGGTGACTAGGCGCCACGTAGGCTCGAGAGTGGCAAAATATTAATTGCAATGAAGAGGGTGACATTTGGATAGGTGGCATTCTTAAGAGTGGCAAATAGTTAAATTTCCCCTCAAGTGGTATCAAGTCTTTACAAATGGATTTAATCGTACTTGATATCATATAAGCTCATAAGTGGTATCAAGTTTCTACAATTAGAATTAATTACACTTGGTATCATTTATTTTTACAATTGGTGTCATTTATGATTACAAGTGGTATTTCACACAAGTAGTATCTAATGTCATCATAAGTGTAAAAGTCAAAGTAGTATATGCTTTTCATAGAAAAAAATCATAAAAGATTAATATGCACCTATTATGGACAAAAGGTTTACAAGTGGCATCTTTGATATTTGGTGCTAGATGACATAAGGAGAGAAAAGTTAAACAAAAGGAAAGAGAAGTGAAAAGAGAAAAACAAGAAGGAGAGAATCCTTTGCGTGTCAAAGGACAGGATAAATGCCAAATAGAACCTTTTTGTAAGAGGAAAATCTATCTAGTATTTTAGACTTACTTAAACGAGAAGGGTAAAATATTAATATTGCAAAACTTATTTTACCTATTTGCTCAAAATATTTTATGAATCTTGTGAATGAATGTGTTTCATTCTCTTTTGTTTCTTTTGGTGTTCATGCTGAAAAATTCAGAGTTTTTACAAGTGGTTATGAGTAGATTTATGATTTTCATATCTTTAAATGTGCTCATAGTCTAAGGAAGACATAATAATAAATCTTAATCCCCTATTGTTAATCTATACTGATAAATTTTCTCGGATTTATTGGACTTTTATAAGTCATTATTTCATCTAGCCTTTGAAGCCCAACTGGAATGTCAAAATCTGAAACTTCAATTGGAATATGCTTCAAATACCAAAAGGGGAGACCTCCAAGCCTTCAAAGAGCCTTCAAGAGTAAGATTATTTAAATGTGTTTTAAATATCTATTCCTTAATTTCCTCAGATTCCCTCTTGGTCATATATATTTATATTACACCTAAGACAGCAAACAAGCTTAGCACACAGCATAATGAGGAGGAAAAGACTCTGGCCATAACCAACTTCATAGAATCTGAGACACTAGTGTGTGTCATTAGTTTCACACTAGAGTGTTGCAAAGAGACCTTATAGCAATAATACACATCACCGAATGTTCTTATTTCTTAACAGCTATCCTCTGTGATTCACTTTGTTATTGCTACAAGATCTATTTAGAATGAAAAATCATATACTCCAGTGTGTCAGGTTCTACAAAATATGTTATAGCTATTGTCTCTTCCTTCTTATCATGTTGTGTGTTGGACTTGGTTGCTGTCGTAGGTGTAAAGGAACCTTTGGGCTGTTGTGCCATTCATTTGTAAATAAAAGATGCAACGGCACAAATGATTTTTTTTGCGTCTAAGACAACAACCAAGCCCAACACATAGCATGATGAGGAGGAAGAGACAACAGCTATAACTTACTTTGTAGAACCTTAGACACTAGACTGTGTGATTTGGCATGTTAGTGTTGCAAACAGATGTTGTAGCAATAATATATATCGCCAAATGTTCTTATTTCTTAACAAATACATTAAAAACATTAAAGTATGTAAAATCATCCATGTGTCAATGTTTACACTCACAGCTCACTGTAATTAGTTTTTCTCTTGAAAGAGAGATGATGTCCGCACAGTCATCGTTTACGGACATATGCAGCAAATCATGGGCACTAAAATGAAAGATCTAGAGGTTTGTGTTCCTGCCAATATTTATTTCGTGTTTATGAATACACACACACACACACACACATACATACATACATACATACATACATACATACATACATACATACATACATACATACATACATACATACATACATATGTGTGCTAATGACTCTAACACTCCTAGCGACTTGGCGTGCAATTCAACTCAAGTGCATTTGATCATGACAAACTCACTGAAATTCGAGAAAAGCTCTCCGAATTATTGATGGCAGAGGCCATTCACCCAAACGGAGAGTTCAACCCCGGCGATGATAATTAGATGTTCAAACATTTGATTCAATTGTAATTTACTCAATTGTGCTTAATCAAACAAATAATTCAATTGTAATTCATTCAGTTATTTAATTCATTTGTGAGATCTGTGTAATGATTGTCATGTGTTGTATATGTGATCTGCTTGCTTGTTTTGATAGGGCATGGCTAGCATTTCCTGAGGCTAGCCGAAAAATAGAAAATAATTTAGCTATTCAAATAGCTATTACAAATGGTTTGTAACACCAAACCATCTATGATATGTAAGATATCACAGACGGTTATTAGTATTAGCCTTCTGTGATATGTAAGATATCACAAACGGCTATGTTTAAGAAATGTATGTGATATCTGACATATCACAAACGATTTTTGGTATTAGCCGTTTGTGATATGTCAAATATCACAGACGACTATTTTTAAGAATTGTCTATGATAACCGACATATCACACTCGATTGTTTTAAAAAATCGTATGTGCTGTAACCACCTGTTATTACAAACACATATATTCAAACGGTTCAGAAATTGTCTGTAATAATGATTTTGAGCTATCTGTGATGACCCTTTTTGTGGTAGTGGTAGCTCCAAAAAAATTGAAAATTTAATTGGATTCTTGCATAAACCGCATAACCATAGCCGCATTTCAGTATTAGGGTTTTCGGGTTTAGGGGTTAGGGTTAATGGTTGGGGTTATGGTGTGGGGTTAAGATGTTAGGGTTAGGGTATAGCCATAGCGGCATTACAATTATTAACAACTAAATTGGCGTTAGTTCTACGACTATACTATTTACAACTATTAACAATATGCGATGTATCCGACACTACACGTATAATGCTTTTAGATGCTAACCTACCATGGTTTCGAAAATATAACTATTAACAACTAAAAAGATGTTAGTTCAACAACTATACTATTTATAACTATTAACAATATGTGACGTATCATACACAACTACACATTTAATAATTTTATTTGCTAATCTATCTTGGTCCCAACATAACTATATATCTAATGATTAGTTGCTAGCCTACCATGGTTTCAAAAGTAAATCTACAAAAAAAGTGCAAGAGAGTCACCGTCGTCAATGCGCGGATCTCTCCTCCTCTCTTCCCCTCCTCTCTTCTCCTCTCTCCCTCTCCTCTCGTCTCCTCCCTTATCCTCATGGGCGCTCAGGCCTCCTCCCATCTCCTCACAACCAGATGGCGAACGGGCACACGGGATATAGCCCCCCTAGTCGCTCCACCGTTGAGCAACTAGTGGATAAGTCACCCAACAGTTAAGCGACTAGTAACCGAAGAGACCAGTCGCTCAACCAGTGGGTGACTTGGACACTTGGCGTGCAACCATTGGACGACAAACCTAAATCGCTTAACGGTGAAGTAATAGAGGGTTCTTAGTGTAAAATAAAAAATACATGTATATTACTATAATTTAGAATAAAAAATGTTTTAAAAAATCATGAAAATCCTACTGCCCAATATTCTTACTTGGAACTCAAAACAAAGCCCAGCGCTACGAGCTTTTTGTTGGGCCCACCGAATGGTTCGGTCTTCGGGCGCCTCTCTCACATACGATTGCACGAATCGAATCTATAGCAGACACACACACACACAGGAGAGTTCACGTGATGGATCGGGGAGATAGATCGATGCATACCATTGACAAGATCTTTAAGGAAACGGGCGCAGGACGGTGACGAGTGATGATCTCAGAAGGGAATGCAAGCGTGTCCACGTCGATCTTTCTTGGAATACATGAACAATCTCTTTTGCATGGCTCTGAAACGACGCAGCAGCTCACAGCTTGTGGCCTCTCAGCTCAGCTCCTGAGAGCATCGCAGTGCTCCAGTTGGACGGTGGCCTCAGGCAACATGTGTCAGCATGGAGAGAAGAGAGAGTAAAGGCAGTGGCTTGTAGTAGCGTGCAGAAGGAGCGATAGAGAAGAGAGGTAGTGACCTAAGGGTGAGAGGAAAGACAGAGTAAACTTTTACTGTGATATTTTATTAAATGTAAATAGTTGAAGCTATTATTTAAGATTATATGTATTGTGATATTGTGAAATGACAGAATTTTATATGATACCTTTAGCTGACGTACCATTATTATCTCTTTGAAGACCATGATGTAAGGGCATCTCCAACGGTTTGAGTCAGTTAACTATATGTATGTACACATTAGCATATATCCTATATGGAGGAAAGAGAGTATGCAAAAAAAACCGAGCCAGCTCTTCCTTAAGCACTAGTCTATAACACCAAACGAGGCAGTCTCTATAAATTCTGTGTGTGCATATAAGTATCAAATAGCTATCCTTATATATAGATAGTTCTTTAGAATGCTAACTTTAGTATGTACTATATAAATAATGTGGAAGTCTTATAGTTAGTTGTTAGTTATAACCATTGGAGATGCCCTAAAGGTAACCTTAACTGTCGATGCACTGAGTAACTCGGTCGTATCAATGGTATGCTACTACCGCTACATGATAGATGAGAGAGAAACAGTGCAGCAGCAGCTCAGCTGACAGCTTCTGGCGCCCATTGAGGCGTCTGCGTCGGCCGTGCGCTTGCTGCGTAGCCCAGCGGAAATCGATCCATGCATGCATCTTTATGTGCATGGCGCCAAGCCCGATTCGATTCGATCGATGCAGCTGATCGATGACCAAGCCATTCTCATGCATGCATACCTAGCTAGATGGCACAAAATTTGGCCGAGAGATGCATGGCTACATATATCCAAGTCGTCAAGCCATCCGTCCTTTCTATCTAGCCTCGCGCCCCACGCCACCGTCCGCGCCCTGCCCATCTCTGTCTCTGCGCAACCATACGTATGCATGCCAACATAGCCGGTGTGTGGAATTTTTAGAAAGGAATTTATAAAACTAGCTATATGTATAGGATAATTATAGAAATAGTGTTTTTATTGTCTGGTGGACGGGCAGTAGCAGCATCAAGAAGACAACGTGTGGGCACCTGCCGCCCCATGAGCAAATGGCAGATGGCTGCCACCCGCTCACTAGATGGCAGGTAATTAGCACTGCCTAAATTTGTAATTTTACATTATATTTGTTCAAATTTTTAAATATAGTAAATGAGGTCAAAAATTACAAAATTTTACGCAGACTCCTGACATAACATACTTTATTGTGTAATTTTTTACAATTTTATCCGCTCTAAATATTGTTCAAAAATTCATAAAATTTGAATATTTGTATGAATTGTTACATATAGCAAACAAGCTCCAACAATTATAAAACTTTATGTGGAGCCTTCCAACATAGTCGACCTAATTGTATGTTTTTGGGGAATTTTATGTACTCTGAATTTGCCATGTTAATTCGTGATAATTTAATCGTAATTAATGATATGCGATGCTCAGTCATCTTTTGAAGTGTGTGACCTTTGTCCTTCGCACATATGTCGGTCTGTTGCTGCTATCTTTTCTTTTCCACTGCGTCCTTCGCACAATTGTCACTCTGCCCGTGTCGTCCCCCTCACGCGCTCCCTTGTCCGCACTAATGTCGTTATGTATGTACCGTCCACCCTCACCCACTCCCTCATCTCCACATTTGTTAGTGTTACTATGCCGTCCCCCCTCGCCCAAAGTGTTGCGCATCAACAAGAGGTCCTTAATTTACGGGGTGAGTGCACCGGGTTCCCTTTGCGCTCAGTCATAAATACAAACCTCTCGTAGTTGGTCATTGGTCATCTCAGTCGCTTTTTGCAGAGGCTCATTCTCATGGTCGTCACTCAAAATTAAGAGTGCATAGCTAAATATTTTTAGAAGCAAGTGCTTAGCTCATTAAGGACACGGTAGTGCTGATTGCTTCTCCCAAAAGATAGATAATTTTTTCAGATGGGTAATCAAATTATCAGTAATTAATGAACTATTTGTATGTAGTTACACGCATATAATCATTTTTGTCGTAACGCTTACTGCGGATCTGGTTGTTGTGGCTTCATGTAGTCACAGACATGGAACACTTGACAATGTTCTACGGCGATGGTCTTGTACGGGTTGGACCCAATGGGTTGGACCTATCAACATGCTAATACAAGATGCTCCAGGCCGAGAGACTCGGCGTCATGAATATTCATGAGCTACGAAGGTGCATCCAAAGAGAGTTTGCCACGGAGGCAATGGTGATGAAACTTGCCATCGAGGGGATCATCTGCACCAATGGTGTGTGGGAGCTCGTGAAGGTGAATGGCACTACAGCACAGAGGCAGTACATGCAAATTGCCTTCTAATCCGAGACAGCCATTTACGGGAGGCCGGTGGTGTACCTAAGTTTCGCGCGCCGGGAGTCAGAAAACGTTGATGAGCCCAGCCCCTCAACACCCGGGGAACCACAAGCGGAGCTTCAAGTTGATACAACTGAATTTGTTGTATCAGAGGGAAGACTCACCCCTGATTTCATGCAAAATGACGGGCGGGCATGTGGTGGTCAGCTCGAATTGACTGCTACAAGTATCTACTGAACCAGCCACTCGAGTTGGAGTCCGACGAGGACACTGACCCAGGCTCCGATAATACCAAGGACGACACACAATAGATGGCTGGTCCACCCAGGGGAATTATGTCAACGGAGGTGCCCTATATGTCCTCCAGACTCGATGATGTTGCGATTCATTCCCTCGTACTGCCGCAAGAAGAAGGGTCCTAATGCAGGTCTCAAGCTGACACCCTCCTAGTTGGGCAGCACTTCCCTAGCAAGGCAGCTATGCAACAAGCTATTACACGGTATACCTTATCTATCAACCGTGTGTACCAGTCCAACCCAGCCAACTACGCTGTGAAGTGCATAGTGGAAGGCTGCTCTGCAAAGGTCAGCGCTCAACGAGCCAAAATTTTTGGCTCGGCCTTCTCGATCAAGGAGATGACCGACCATACTTGCGTGCTCAGCGAGCCCCTGTGCCATCATCGGAACGTGACTTACACATATGTGGCAAGTATCATCAGCCACCTAGTTGTGGCGAACGTTTCCATCTCCCCAAAGATGCTCATTTCAGAAGTCACCAATGTGGTTGGCTATCAAGTCAACTATAGTAAGGTCCAACGAGGCAAGCAGAAAGTCATCGATTTCATGTATGGGATGTAAGAAGAGGCATACAACCTTGCACTAAGATTGCTTCACCAGATAGCTAGACAAATCAAACACTGGCACGTATGTAAACAAGCTTGAACGTCCAGATACTGACGGAGGACCCAACTACTTCATACTAGACTGGATATTCTAGGCTTTCACCCAGACCATTGAGGGCTTCAAGTTTTGTCATCCTGTGCTCATGATGAATGGAACTTTCCTCACAGGGAGTTACAAGGGAACCATTCTCACTACGGTAGCGGCCGACACGAATGGCCTGCTTCTCCCAGTGGCATGTGCCATTATGGAAAGCGAGAACACGTCCAGTTGGCTCTAGTTCCTAGCAAACATGAAGTAAGCGATGGTTGAAAACCAACCCAACATTTGTGTCATCACCGATCGCAATGCTGAGTTGATGGCCACGCTAAACACCATGCAGCATGGGACCGAACCACCTTAGCAGTGGAACGACGGGCAAACCCAGTGGTGCATAAGGCAACTTGCATTTAACTTGTTCACACAGTTTTGCAGCCATGAAGTTCTGAAGATGTTCAAGGCATTGTATCTGCATAACCAGAGGCGGAAGTTTGAATCCATCTGGACAGAGGTAGAAAGGCGAACTACGGAGGGAGAGCAATCCCGCGGCACCATTAGTTTCTCGAAGTGAATTCGTCGGCACGCTCCTGAATTAGTAAAATGGTCCCTTCTCTATGACACGAATGGTGCGAGGTATGAGATTATGATGACCAACATGTCCGAGGTGTACAACAGCGTCCTAAAATGCGTGTGGTGCCTCCCTACCACTGCGATCGTGGAGGAAACATGGACTCGCACTGTCGGTTATTTCATCAACAGTGCCACCGTAGTCAGGCGTTAAATAGACGGAGGCAAGAAATGGTCCGAGAACATGCAGAGGCACATGGAATTGAAGATGGAGAAAGCCCGAATACACGATGTCTGGGTAATCGATGGCCTCCGGAGGAAGTACGAGATCAGACTTTAGCAAAAATATGTGAACAATCATGCTAGGGGTGAAATGAAATAGGCATGCATCCTGGGTGATGTGGCAACATGCACCTGCAACAAGCCGAAGCTCCTACACAAGCCATGCTCGCATGTGTACAAGGCACGTGTGCAAATGAGACAGATGTCTGAGACATACATCTCAGAGTACTATGACATGCAACACCTTTTTAGTACATGGAGTGCATAGTTTCACTTCTACGGATTGGACATGAACTTCAGGATCTTTGGCTGGACATGCTGCAATGGGCCCCCAACAAAGAGTTGAAGATAACTACGAAGGGATGTCAGCAGACATGGCGCTTCTAGAACGACATGGATGTGAGCCAACGTACTAGCATTACCCGCATAGTGAAATGCGAAATATGTAAGACCTTCGGGCATTCATTGAAGGATTGCCCCAACAGACCAAGCTCGTCTGGTCACCACTCAGTGTCATAATCTCATGTATCTTTTAGTGTATCGTATTAATTCATATTTGTACCCATTTGAGATATAATTGGCAAATAATCAATTGATTACCTGAATAATTTACTCCATAATATATTATCGCACGTGATGTCTGTAATATTATTGTGTTTTTATTTGTATTCCTTTATATGATGTATGTTTGTTCAATGCATGTTGACACCTCTAACTTAATGCACACGACACAGCATTTGAACAGTCCACTCAAAAAATAGCAACCGCAACAACGTGTACATCATTCAATTACATGCTTTACAAGATTGAACATAACCATATACTACATGCTACAAGCATCTCTGTACGTGCCTACTGGTAGAAGGTGCCTTGTGGTACCCACATAGAGTGTTGCAGTAGGGGCGCTTTGGACGTGGCTGGCCGTCGTTGTAGTGGCATGAACATATGCAGCTAGGGTTCGCGGAACAACATGTGGAACCATACGAACTTTCTATATTGATGACCTCCTCATTGCCCCCTTCGTGCTATATCTATTGCTGGAGGTCACCATTCTCCTCATTGAGACTGTCAATTCATGCCTCCATCTCTAAGATTCACTCCCATAGTGTATCAGCGTACCTCACAACATAGTATTCATGGGGAGGATCGATCCAGCGGACGAAGTCGCATTTCGCCATCTGCTGGAAAAGAGGGTTAACATGAAAGCTCTATTAGCAGTAAGAGAAAATAAACTATTAGCTAATTATACCCTAGAGTGTGGGTACCGGAAAAACATTGCCCACCATCGAAATGGCCTTTGACGACCTATACGACCATGTCCTCCCTGTGTCTGCATTTCAGCCATAATGGTTGAGCCTGCCTATTTGGCATCAAGCGGTAGTTAGGGCTGAAGTCCTCCCTCCTTTCTAGGGGAAGGCTTTTCTTTGGCGACCCCACTCCGACTGGCCCATCGGTGTCTACCATGCTATGTTACTGTATGACGCAAAAGGTTCTTCTTCCTATAAGAAGCGAAACGCAGTTTAGCTGAGCGATTGCGAAAGCTCTATATTTGAAGCAAGCGAAAAGAGAATCCGGTGCGTTGCCACTGGAAATTACGGACGCGTTATCGACATGCACGACTATGGGCATAGGAGACAGCATGATAAAAGTGACATATGTGTATACAAAGGAGCGGGCAAGGCGAGC
The DNA here is from genome assembly GCA_036346575.1 of Dendrocalamus sinicus. NCBI lineage: Eukaryota > Viridiplantae > Streptophyta > Magnoliopsida > Poales > Poaceae > Dendrocalamus > Dendrocalamus sinicus. The sequence continues at coordinate 49,634,208 of CM070648.1, read as the reverse complement.
GACATGGCCAGACTAACATTTGTACGAGCGAGGGAGCGGGCGAGGGGGGGCCGGTATATCAAGCCAACACATGTCCGAAGGAGGGAGCACGCAAGCGGGTACAGTATGAACAGTCTGACGTTTCTATGGGCAAGGGGGGCAGTACCAAGGGGGGCAACCCTTCCTCACATATCACTAATTACAATTAAATTATCACGAATTAACATGGAAAATTTGAAGCACATAAAATTCCCAAAAAATACACAATTAGGCTGACTGTGTTGGGAGATTTCACATAAAATTTTGTAATTTTTAGAACTCGTTTGCTATATGTAACAATTCTTACACATATCGAAATCGTACGAATTTTTAAGCAATATTCAAATGGGATAAAATTGTAAAAAAATTACACAATAAAGTACATTATGTCAGAAGTCTATGCATAAAATTTTGTAATTTTTCAACCTCATTTGCTATATTTAAAAATTCAAACAAATATGATATAAAATTACGAATTTAGGCAGTGATTTAGCTGGCTTAATCACCTGTCGTCCAGTGGGCGGGTGGCAGGTGCCCACACGTCATCTCCCCGTGCTGCCGTCCGCCCACCAAACAGTGAAAACATCATTTCTATAAATACGTTGCATATACAGTTAATTTTATAAATATCATCGCAAAAAACGTTAAATCCACTAAAAATTCGTATGCATGCGTGTCATGCATGGGGTGTATACATGCTGGCCGGCCGGTCGGTTGATCGGGCGGTGACATCGATCGATTAGGTGCGCCATTGGCTAGTACGAGTACGATCGATCACGCCGCGCGCGATATGATACGACAGGCCGGCCAGACCAGTAAGATCACAAGCCAAGCCAAGCCCCCTCGTGTCCGTGTCCACCGGCGCCTGCGCGCGTACGTTACGTCTTACGCACGCACGCACGCACAAGCATCGGCTCCCCAGCGCCGTGCGCGCTGCGGTTCAGCTGGCACGTGTACGTACCACGCGAGTGATTCGAGACCGCATGGCGTTGCGTGCATGTATATATGCAACGTCGTCGCTTCCCATGTCCCCGGCCGGCCCGGTCGTCCTCGAACGCATCATGGCTTCATCATGGCACGCATGCGAGCACATGATGCGCGTATGTATTAATGTATGTGATCAGTGCTATGTTAAATCCGATGGCTCTCGTGCAGTGCAGGTTACTGCCCGGCCTGCATGCTAGCAGGCTGCGCTGCTAGCCTGCTACTTAAGGTAGTGCTCCGATGAAACGCACATACACACAGGAGAACGAGATGTAGCTGCGAAAATACATATATATATATATATATATATATATATATATATATATATATATATGGTATGTTGTGTCACAAATCAATCGACCAGACGACGGCCAGACCCATGCATATCGATTGCATGCATGCATTCACGTGACGGCCTCCAGTACTCGCTTGTACGATTGGTGATATCTTACTGTGTTTATGTGTGTCTGCTCCCTGTGACACTCCCATTATGCACGTGCACGTCGGTTTCTACGTAGGTCGATCTGGTACGTGCTACCGGCTGGGAATCTGCACAGAAGCTAAGGGCATATTTGTTTCAGCTGTAGATTCTGAGAAGTAGCTGGTGAGTATCCAGCTAGTCAGAATCTGGAGAAGCTGGATAACCTCACTTCGCTACTAGTTCATTTTCTGAATTCGTAGCTTCCGCTACTTAGAATCTGGATGAAAATCTGACTGCTTTGGGCGAGCCGCAGATTCGGGAGTAGTGCATTGCTGTGAGTCAAACAAACAGGCCCTAAGTTGGGAGTTCATTTGAGCTTAAAACTTAAGTTTTTGTCTTATTTAGCACTGTTTAAGGTTTTTTTGCACTATAGATTTTGTTAGCTCTTTTAGCGTAATTAAATTTTTTAAAAAAAAGATTACATCATCATAAACAATACAAATGAACAAGGGAAAAAGAAAAACAAAAAAGATGAAATTAAGAAGCTAAAAACTAATACTCTAATACGTTCAGTACGTTATTGACATCTTGTACCCACTACTACAGACAGTGTTATCACAGACGGTTCAAAACCGTCATCACAGCCGGTTTTTGAACCGTCTGTGTTTATGTATCAGTGATAATAGTTGGTTATCACAGACGGCTCCCACACCTTCTGTGATAACTTACAACACAAATGATTTTTCAGAAAAATCATCTGTGATACTTGACTATCACAGACGGTTTTTTGTATTAACCATCTGTGATATAAACGATATCACGGACGGTTTTTGTTATTAACCGTCTGTGATATGATTCATATCACAGACTATTCGGAACACCAAACCGTCTGTGATATGAACCATATCACAGACAGTTAATAACAAAAACCGTCTGTGATATGTGCATATTACATTGGATTGGTGTTTGAAACCGTCTAGGATATATATATCACAGACGGTTTGGAACACCAAACCGTCTGTGATAGCTATTTCAACAACGATTTTATTCGCTCTTTTTCGGCTAGCCTCAGGATATGCTATTCATACCCTCTGAAAACAAGCAAAATCACGTATATATAGCACAGGACAATCATAATCATTACATAAATCACACAGACGAATGAAACAATACTAGCATATCACATATATAGAATGACAATCGTTACACAGATCTCACAAATGAGTTAAATTGAATGAATTGTTTGATTAAGCACATTTGAGTGATTAAAATTGAATCCAATGTTTTAACATCTAATCACCATTTCTGAGGTGGAACTCTTCAGTCTTGTTTATGACATCTGCTAGCAAGAATTGGGAGAGGTTTCTACGAATTTCGCCGAGTTTGTCAAGATCAAATGCACTTTCATCGAAGTACACATGCTGTCACTAGGAGCAATGTTAAGTAATTAGTTAGCATGTATGTGTATATATATATACATATATATAATAAAAAATAAGAATAATTATTGGAAGGTTGACAAACCTCTGGATCATTCGTCTTAGTGTCCATGATTTCCTTCATATGGCGGCAAACACAGAATCCACATACGTTGCCTTATAGCTGCTGCTGGCACTGTAAAAATATAATTACATATATAGGTATTATCAATTTTAGAGGCATTATAACAAAGTGTGATATAGGATTGTTGTGTTGTAGCGGTGCAACATCCCAAAATTATATTTACCTTTTATTTGATTTTTTGGGATTTATTTGGATTTATCTGAATTTTATTTCAAAGCCTGAAGCAAGACAATGTACTTTAAATATTTTATTAAAGCCCAAAAGAGTTTTATTTTGTCTTTCCCGGCCTTCCTAAATTTTATAGAATTTTTGAGAATTTTTTGGAATTAAAAATCAATTTTGAAAGTCAAAAAGGAATTTTTGTAAAAATTTAAAGGCCAATTTAAATTAAAAATATTTTTCCTAAGTCTAAAATAACTCCAGGAATTTTTATTAATTTTTTGGAATTTGTAGACATTATTTACTATTTTCTAAGTATTTATAAAAGTTTCTGGTATTTATGAAAAGTTAAAACGAAAATTAAATCCGGATTTATCTCAGGGCGACATGTGTCCGGTCTAGATTCAATCCACCCCGCCCCTGATCTAATCTAAGGCGTCCTCCCCTTCTTACCCCTTCACTTCGGTTCAACGGCCATGATGTCATCTTTGCTACTGGACACGTGTCCGGCCTAGTATCAACCATGCATCTAAAAAGGTTATGGCACTTATTAAAAAACAACTGCCGCAATTTAATGCCTATCCTCCAATATTAATGTCTTGATTATGCATTTCCATGCAAATAAATTGCACATTCCAAAATTGTTTTTGAAAGAGCCTCAAAAATTCAAACCAAAAATTTGAATTCATTTTTCCCTGAATTTTGAGTGTTTTTGTCAACTTTCCCTTTTTGGAAAGTTTCTCCGGAATCCGCCTTCCTCTTCCGGCTTTCCCGTTTTCTCTACCTCATTGGCGCCTTTCCCCTCTCCCTGTTTTTCCCTTCGGCTGGTGCCCCACTCCTTGCCACTTTCTCCTCGCTGCAAGGCGCTGCGTGCTGCCGCACCGCCGCCGCGCGCCGGCGCCGCCTGCTTGCCGTCGTCGGCTATCCCCAACTGCCTTGACCCGGTCTCCGCCTCCCGCCACCTGGGTCCCCACCTGCCAGCCCCTTTCTCCCTTCCCCCGCAAGCCGCGCCGTCGCCCATGCCACCGCACACTTGCTCCCGTCGCTTGCATTAACGCCTGGTAGCGCCCCGTCACGCCCCATCTCGCGGAGGCAACACAGCGCCAACTCCCGCAGTCCCCCATGCGCCTGCAGCTCCGTAGCCGCCCACACCGCGCCATTAACCCCTCCCCCAAGCTGCCCCGAACCACCTTCTCGTTACCAGCTTCTTCCACCCCTTTAAAAGCCACGCCAAGCGCTCCTTTGTGCTCCCCTTGCTCCCTAGTAGCTCCCCAAGCTTCGAATTGAAGCCCCGCCGCCCGTAGCTCCGCCATTGCCGCCCTGTGAGCCGGCAACCCCCAGGAGCCGATCTCCCTCCTCAATACTTCATTCTTCAATTCCTTCTCCCCAGGGCTTTCACTCTGGTGGCTAACCCTGTTGGTAAACTCTTTTGGCCAGGTGGTTACCCGTGGAGCGTCGGCGCTGCCTCTCACCGCCGGCCGAAAGGTCTCTCTGTCGCCAGCCCACCTGACCGACTCCAAGCCTCAGCCACCTCTGCCAAAGTGAGCCCCGGCCCCCACTGACCTTGAAAACGCAACCGATTCAGCTTGTCCGGCTCCGGTGACCCCGCTTACCGCCGGAGAGCCAAAATCTCCCCTTTTAACCCCTGCCTTCCCCGTTGATCTTCTTACCTCCCAAGCCCCAAAAATGAGTTCCCCAAGCTAAACCCTACCCGGTGGTGCCCTCCTTTGCCGTTGGAGGCCCTTGCAGTCGCCGGAGAGCAGACGCGCCGCCCCTCTGCCTCTCCGTTGCGCGCGCACGGCGAGAGGAGGAAGACGACCGACGTGGCTTCATCGTCGTCGCTCCCTCCAACCGTTGCGGTTTAAAGGGAGTCGTCGGATGGCAACTCCTCCCCGCCGTCCGATCTTCGTAAACGCACCTCTCCCCAGCCACCCGATCAAGTCCCTCCGCCACCGTTCAATGCCACTTATCCCCACCCCTCGCAGCCGTCTGATCCAGCCCCTCCACTCCGCCCGCTTTCCCCACTCCGCTGCCGTCCGATCTCCGCACCTCATAGCATCCCATCTGCCCATCCCCGCAACATCTCCGCCGTAATCTCCAACTGCGCGTCGGTCATCTAGGCCGCGTGGGCGCGCGCGTGCGTGGGCTGAGTTCCCGGCCTGCTCTGCCGGGCCGCGTGGACCGCACGGGCCATCGGCCGCGCGGGCTGATTTCCCGCCCGGGCCACGCTGTAGCGCCGGGCCGGCCCAAACACTGTGCAAAATTTTTTTCCTGAGATTTATTCTTTTCTAAAATCCAGAAAAATTCAAATAAATCCTAGAAAATCACAGAAAATCCCAAAAATTCCCAAATTTCACCACTATGCTCCATTTAATGCCCTGAATCCATTTTTGACCTCCATTTCTCCAATTCATCCCAGAAAAATTCTAAAAATTCCAATTTGAATCTTTTTGCATTTTACTCCTTTTTAATAGATTAATTTTTTCCTCGCTTGATTAGGCTCAAGGCGGACTTATGTTATTTTATGTGTTTACGCTAGTTTCGGAGATTCCGAAAGCTTCGGTGCAGACCCAGGATCAGGGAGGTTCTACGTTCGAGATCGCCGAGATCGTCCAGATTCACGGCAAGTCGCAAAACCTTGATCATATTGTATCCCATGTTGTTTAATTATGCTATTATGTTATTTGCATTATGCTAGTTGTGAAATGTTTGTTTAACGTAAAATAAATTGTTTAGAATGACTGGCTATTGTAGATAAACCCTACCACCAATAAATGCCTTGTTAATCTTGTAGCCCTTCCCTTGTTAACCCTAGCGTCATTTTATGTATATGATGACTACCTGTAGGCTATTTATTATCACATGAAAAATCTCCACACTACTAAGGTTGTGGCCGTGGGCCGGTAGATTTCAAAACCTGGAGCTAGGTTAGGGTGGTATGGGACACCATACCCTAGGATGGTAGTGCCGGCGTGCACATGATAGGGTAGGGGTGTTGTGGGAAACTGCGAGTCGGTCTACGCCCACCGCTTACCCTAAAGTGGAGGTTGCGGACCTCGTGAAAATTTAAGGACTAGACCCTTGTGCCGAGCAAAGGACATAGAAACCGCTCAACCACAGGTGTTGACTTGTCAACCCTGGTTTAGTATCTGCTCAACCTAAGTGAAGCCCTGCATTGGGAGTCGGTGCGAGTTATGAATCCGGACTAAGACAACGATAGGTCCCCTCAACTTGGGCCTGGCGTTCCGTGGTGGCCAACGGATACCCGAGGTTGTGTGGATTCCGCACCTATCAGGTGGAGTGTATATTAAGGGTTGAGCAGCGAAAAGACCTGGTTCCTTAACTCAGTCATGAGGGTTAAGGGTGCATGTGGGTAAAGTTGAGCAACTCTGCAGAGTCAAATAAATGGTATTCGAATACGCCGTGCTCCCGGTTAATGGAGCTGTGTCACTTGGGTGATTCCAGCCGCGAAGCTTAAGTAATTTTGTAAATGTTTTAACTGGACTAGTTGGTTAACTCACTTTTTATGAAAACTCCTTAATCTTAAGGAGTAGTTGTACTCTTTTGAGTTTTTGAAGACATTTGCAAGTAAAACTGCATCCACTCAAAGTTAATAAAACAAGTATACTCCCTTCCTTGTTGATCCGTGCAAGTAGCTAAGTTAGGGTTTCCCATTGTGACTTGCTGAGCTGGTTAGCTCACGGCTTGCTAAACCCCTCCTCCAGAAGATCAAGACGTTGGTGAAGGTCTCCCCGTTGAGGAAGTCCCAGAGGAGCTGTTCTTCAACGAGGACCCGTGGCTCTAGGTCTCTGCCGCGCTCGAGCTTTCCTTGGAGCTTTTGTGATGTAAATATACTTTGGGTTTGCATGCCCCGCTGCAGAAAACTGGATTGTTAAACCTTATGTGAAATATATGCTGGACTTTTGTTGTAAGCATGTGATGGTACACTCTTGCGCGACGTTCCATAACTGTTCACGTATGAATAGTTACGAAATGCCGTGTCCGCAAGCGCTCCTGGAAACGGGAGCGTTACAGTTATTTCCTTTTATACTAAATGCCCTTAAGGAAAGACATTTAGTGGTCATTTAATAGGCTTGGGCGAGCATGCTCGATCTAATTTCTTGGATCCAACAAGATGGATGATCTAGAATAGTTTGGATGTACCTTAAAAAAATCCTCTTCTCCGTATAGTGATAGACCTATCGTGCGTTACTCAACGGCAACCACTGGGCTTCTTTTACCTTCCAACTTATTTACATCGGTTTTTAATTTTAGTCTATTTTGATTTTTTTATTCTTTTATATTATTTATAACGATATAACAGTTTGTTTCTCAATTTTTTTATTTTTCTCCTAAAATACTAACAGTACAATATAATTTCAACCGAAAATCATAAGCTAAAGCCCACGGTCGAAACCCGAAGCCCATGGGAGCGCCACCCCAAGCAATTCAGTCGGTGGTACGTACTTTTCTGGTAGAATTGAAGTCCTAAACCAGACAGGAAAAACTGTCTGCGAAGAGAGAGCCAAGCTTCTTTGAAGATATTCCTAAGCGTTGAGGGGCGGCGGCTCATTTATCAGTTCAGTGAACTTCAGTGCATAATCTTTTCTTTTCTTTTTTTTTCTTTCTTTTTTGAGCTGAAACTTCAGTGTGTGATCTTGACCTACCAAGTGCTTGTTTGCGCGCGCATTATTTGAGTTGGAGCTACTGGCCGGGCTTCGTTGCTGTGCCCTGTTACGCGATTGAAATGGGCCAGCGAAGGCTGGAACAAGAACAGGGAGGTTCTCTCTTGGTATGAACTCGTCTATTGGGCCGTCCTTATTCGTTCGCCCTTGCACGGCAACCATGCCTTGGCCCGGTCGACGAGTGCAACCATGCATTGGATTCGATTAAGGCTTCGAGCTTAGCTGCCGAGCTGAAGTGCCTGGGCCTGCCGGGCTGCGCCGTCCGTAGTGCCTGCCAGGCTGATTAGTGATTAGGCTGGTGCGGTGACGTTCGAAGGTCGGAAAATTCCTTAAAGGGTATATATTGGCATGTTCTTTTGGGCTTTTGAAATAAGCTTTTGGCTTCTGCTATAGTATCTAACTTTCAAACGGAGTATTTTCTCAAGATGGTGTCTATAACTTAAACGATTTACACGTTAAAAGCCCAACATCTGTACCAGACAAAATCGCAAGTGAGTATCTGTCTCTCCGTAATCTGTACCGTAAACAGCCAAAATTCAAAAAATTCAGCCATAAGCCGCAGCCAAAAAGAACAGGCCCTATAAAATGTACCAACCGATTTTTTAGTAAATCAACAGAGTTAATGATAGGTAAATCTAAATAAAAGCTGATCCTAGACAAAAATATTGAACAGGAACGAGTATCGAAATAGGGGATAGATGTAACTTACATATTAATCAATACGTCAATACAAAGCAATATTGATTAAAATCAAATTACGAATGTAAAATTCTATTAGCTACACCATACTCCTAAGGTATAAAAAAAGATGCAAAAAGATAGCAAAGGTTGATGTGTGCACATTTTTTGGTCAACTGGTACAGGGTATTTATAACCTAAAACAACTGACTCAATCTTAGATTGTGTTTCAAGTCTTCCTCTTTGTGTCGGCTCAATATTTCTTTAGATAGAATCCCTATCCGGCTTCAAATATTCTTGCTTTCAATTTTTTTTGTTGAAGATTTACTTCTTTGTGTCTATCTTTACTTAGTTGGTATCTTCAGAGACTTTTAGCTTGGCCAATTTTTTATTCTGATTTCTGGTAAATCCTAATTTTTCTTTATAATTATGTCAAATATTAAAAATACTTTTGCTGACTATTTTATCTGCAAAATCTGGCATCAACAGAAGACATCCAAAGAATTGCAGTAAAAAGGGAAAATTTGCCAACACCCACCACAACACACATACACAACATCCACGCTCCTCAACTAGGATTGCTTTACAACTATAAGCAGCAATGGTAGATCCTGTTGGTTGCATCAGACATCAGCCGTGTCCATTATCACCTCGCTGCCGTCATCGCGGAATCAAATAAACCGACTCATTATTATATAGAGCTAGTTTGAATCAAATAAGTTTGGGCTAGTGTAAAATAAAATTTTATTTAATTCATCCTGATGCAAAGTGAAAGTATAAATTAACTGTGGTAAAAAGTAAAACAAGTAACTAGTTACTCGGTGCAAAATACAATTACTCATCTACAAAATATCCTCTAATTATTTTCTTCACTGAATTTAGGCCATTTTCAGACCCCCAAAAAAAATGCTCTGAAACAGTTTCAGAAAGCTTCTTGGCTGCTAGCTTGCCATAGCTGATGTTTTCAGACATCAGATTATACAAGTCCCTTGTTGGTTCCGTAAACCACATGAAACGTGTACCAGATTAACTAAGACTGCCGAGTTTTAGCATTTCTGAAGCCACCCGAGGCAAAAATACGTGGAGAAACAAAACCATCCTTTTTCACCCACAAATCAGGTGATCTTTCATGCTTATCTAAGCGCTAATAGCGAACGAATGGGAGGTTACACCTAACCGCTCATGATTCACGAACCCAGGGGACCATGTGATGTGATATTAAGGGCTTTATGGTAATTTCTCATTTTGAAGGAAAAAAGAGGTTGGTCCCACCTGTCGGTGGGACAAGGGAAGAGATAATGCTAAAGACTAAAAGTCTCTAGCTTTATCCCGTGCACATGCGCGTGGTGGCTCTTAGGCTTGCCCGTCTCTTACGTTGACAGGTGCTTGCGCCTCGGCGACGATGGCGGCGTAGGAGGCACCAACGGCCCGTGTGCCTTGGCATTGGCCATTGGCTGTAGCCGCGCTAGCTGTCTCGCCGCTCATCCTTTTAAGCTGGTCATCATCTCTTTCTTTCTTAGCCGAAAATCGATGAGTCTCCGCTTGTTCTCCATCCGCTTCTCTGATTATATTTTGATTTGAGTAGTAGACCTGCTGTTGCACCGTGCTCTTCACTGATGTGGATGGCAGTAAAATCCGGGCTCTCCTCCTTTTGAGCATCTCCCATGCAGTTTCCTGTGCCATCTCTCTTTGAGGGTGGCAGTGAGGAAGATTGAGGATTTTGCCCTTAGTTTTGAATTCGATCAACTTAGATCAATTTGGGAGAGAAAAGCTTGGCTCTTTTGGTATTCTAAGGTGCTCTTGGCCAGATCATCTCGGATGGTCTTGTTTGGCATACCCCTGCACCTCAGCTTCATTCTTCGGTGTGTCCTAATTTGCGAAGATTGGTATTGTATCTTCGTCAACCTTATCTGGTATTCACGGCACAGCGAGACAACTGGTTTTCTGGGACAATAACATTTAGGTGTGCCTTGCCTGTTCTTCTTAGTGGCTTCGACTGCCATCTGTTCTGTGAGGATCATGGCTTTCAATTTTTTGCATTACTAGCTGTGTGTGTAGTACTAGTCAATTACCTTCTGTAATTGTTCGAGTACTGAGAGACATTGCTTGTAATGCTTATGGGCTCGGTTTTATTGCTTGATGAGGAAGATTGTTATATTATAAAATTAAAGTGATAACCATGTTAGGCTTGAGCTATTCGAATTGATTCTTATTGCCAATTGTTAGTGACAGCCAGTTCTTAATACTCCATGTTTCAGTTGATCTTGAATGGTATTAGTGGTACATATTTCTCTGGAGATTCATCATTAGCCGATTGTGTCTACTAGGAATTGACAAGATTGTTAGACAAGTCTATTATTTGTTTGCAATAGGCTATTCTGCCGAAATAGCGAATCCCTTGCACTATTAATTTCTTGATTTTTTTTTATCAAAAGGAGGTATTATGTTATTGTCAGCAGTATAATTCTTGACTTCTGGGAGAGAATTTTCATATAAGCTCAAAGTCTGGTCCATCATGCTAGCGCTAGCTTCGTCTCCATGAATGATTCGGCTTTGATCAATGATCACCGTCACAAGCAGGCCCAGCTAGCGTCTCACCCCACTCGAGTCCTCGCACGGGGACGGGACCGGCCGGGCCCCTTGCCGCGCCATGATGCGCTTCGCACCACCTCGCCGTCCGACTGCAGTTAGCTTCCGTCGCCGAACCGGCAGCGATCGACGACGACACAATTCAGGCGTCGTCGTGAGAGGCGACGGGGAAAGAGAGCGTAACTGCGTGCGAGTGCATGGGAATCATGGCATCATGGAGGGAGATCACTTGGATTGGGTCGAGGAAAAAGGGGTTTCTTCGCTTGCCTCCCTTTTGGCCGGTAGATGGTACGTGAGCCCTGGCATGCACGACATGTGAGCAGCGTTGCAAAAGCTCTCGTGCCTTTTTGTTTTTGTGCTTCCTGCTGCAATGATCTTTTTTTTACACGAAAATTCGGATTCCATTACCAGAGAATAACGGAATTACAGATGTTCTTAAAGCAGAAAACCAAAAAAAAAGCGATCTGTTGCATTAGAAAATTGGAGTGGAATTAAGAGTAGTATTAGCTAAAGGCCAATCAATTGGACGGTTTCCGACTTTCAGTGAGCTAGAGAAATTGAGAAAACAGCATTAGAAAGGAAGATAACAATTCGTTATGTGTGCATTCCAATTATCCGGAAATAAGAGAAATATAATTTTGTACTTCTTGGAACAACACAGATAATAATAGGGGAAGTTTTGAAGATGACATTGAATGAATGATGTGCCACATAACCTGATCGTGCTTTGATTGGTTGGTGTATAGAAAGGTCGATATGACCTGATACAGTACCTTTCTTTCTCAAACGAAAAGGAGGGTCCGGTCCTTCTCGGACAGGATCTGTATCGTCTGTATAGTTGTATTCAACTGGCACGAATGGCGCCGATACACTGAGTATCGGATCAGAGATCAACACAACGACCAAAAAAAATTATATGAATAATTGTATGGTTGACATTTTCTCACCCACCTTAGTTATGATCGGGCAACTAAAATTCTTTGAAAGTTGGCGGGTAGCTACGGATCTGTTTGGTTTGCTACTGCATTTTAGCATATGCTACTATGCTAGTGGGGAAGAGATATCACGGAACCCATCGTAGAGTGGAATCATAGAAACATTTTCAGTTTACGCACCAAATCAATACAGAACGTTCCGGGAAAAAAACTCTAGATCCAAAAGGGAAAAAGTTGCGAGTCCACAGGCATATTTCGCATGGGGCAAATTTTCTGATCAGGAAAGACACAACATCTTCCCTACAAATCGTCACGCAAGACATCGGCACCAAGACTCTGCAAGTTGGCGGAGTACTTATTTTAACGAGATGCAAACTTAAGACATATCTATTCTAACACAACTCAAATAATATAGTATAAAAGTTTAATATATGTAACTAAGTAATTATTTAAATATTGTTCACCGGTACTATTTTTTAACTTGTTTGGATTTATCATAACTCCTGTAACTTTTTTTGGGTTTTAGTTTCTGAGATCATCCTTTCAACCCAAAGGCAAAAAAGGAGCAATTTACTTTCTAATGCCCCAGACCAATTTATATATTATAATCTATAACTATCTTGAAAACCATCCCATCGCAGTCTTTTGCATCCCCATCCGATCACTAAACCCTGTAACAAAAAACCTCAATACACCACTCCGTGCCACACAAGCTCACAAATTGGTATACCGATACTCAAATTAACACTATAAGACTCTCCAAAGACATATCCTATAGGCCCACAATGTTCTAATCATATCTTAATTTGGATAATTCATAAGAATTTAGCGGCATTATTAGCACTACCATATTGGCAGCTAGTTGACACATGAACATTAGAAAATGATCTACCAACATTCAAGATTCAAAAAGCTAATTGACATCAAGGACTCAGGTGCATAGAAGAACTAAACGGTAAAAAACAAGACACAATAAGTCAGGAGCGTGGGGGACCTAACAAGGATAGTGTAGAAGAGCTGCTTGGAGAGCTCCTGACACTTCTCGATGATGGACGGATCGATGACATACTACTTGTTCTTTTCTATGAGCGTCTTGTGGTACGCACACCCGTGCTTGGCCTCCAACCTCGTTGCCTCGCACGCCTTGAACTGCAGCTGCGCCAGCTTCGATGCCAACGCCACTATGGATCTACCATCATTTCACAGTTAAACCGTAGCAATGCGGATAAGAAAAATCAGAACATAATATCTACGGATTAGGAAGTATAGGATCAAGACTTGACGCGATGACTCATTTGGTTTACCTTTTCCTCTCTGGTGCCTGGTGGTTGCCAGCAGCGACGGGGGCTCTGGCCTCCGAGGAGTGCACCGGTGGCGATGAGCTGTGTGTGAGTAGAGTCGCGTGTCCGAGCTCGAGCTCGGCTGCTACACTAGGGCAGAAGCCTGAAGGATTTGGCCTATTAGGGAATCTCCAGTGGGAGTGGCCAATGGATTGAGAAAGTGAGGATAGCATGAACACTTCAGCTAATAGGCTTGGCTTGATGCCTATTGGGCTTAATGAGTTATCAGGAGTATGTTAGTATGTGTACTGTATACTTTTGTATATTAAGGGATATATATCAGATTATTGCGCAAAAAATTTTAAAGATGTAACAGTACCCCCATATTACTGTGGCTCCCACTGCTTACGATGTCTATCATGCTCTTAGCCGCGGATGCATAGCAACAGAAAATCTACGAGTTTGGCAATCTGCCACGCACGGCCGGGATGTGTTGTTCATGTTCCAATGCGCAATGGACAAGAAGAGAAGGCGCTGTTGCATCCTCACCAATCGGCAATTGCCTTCTCAATATATTTCACCGTTTGATGGTGAGAATATTAGAGGATCAGTGTACTGACCGACATGCTTGCGTCTGGATCCAGCTGATACCGAAAGCTACTCTTGGACCAGCCGCTGCACCCGAACAGTATACGAGGGAGCAGCGCTAGTTGATGATGCTGTCTGAATGCATGGAACCGAATAGGCTCTGCGAGGAAGAAAACTGGAGGAATTTTCAGGCGTTGGCAGGGCTTTCACGCACATCACATTCATTTCGTTTCCTGGAAATATTAAGCTAGCTCGGCAAGTTCGTAGTAAGTATTATTCATTTATATATAGTCGATACAGACAGTTAAAACTGCAAGCTCGTTCTGTAAGATCAAACTTGCGATGCTTCGTAACAGCAAGCAGTCTCAGCCAGGGATATTGCCTTCGATTTTACCGTGAAGACAGCTAGGCTGGGGCTAACCGGCGAGAACGGATCCAAACAGGTGTTTGGGGTCCCCAAGCTAGCCGAGTTTGAGCGAGAATCCGAAGAAGCAACGCTTGGATGTAAAACCAATCCTCAACGAGTCATGTGTAACTCATGCTCGCCGACCATGTCCTATTCGCAATGGATCAGAACAGGACAGGGCCTAGCCGGTGTCACCAGGTGACTTGGTTCTTGGATGGCTTCCGCGTGCAGTGAGATCATTTCTCTGCACAATCTGTTGCAAGCAAGTGCTCGGGCGTAAGCTTTCATCATTGATTAGGGGATGCGTGAGTGCATGATACCCCCGGGGAGTTTGTGTAACGCCTCTATTTCTAGAGGCGATAAGTAATCCCCACAACTATCTAGAATTGTTCAGTTACAGAGTACTATATATGAGTGTATACTAGTTCAACAAAAGAACCAAACTTTATTACAGACGTACGGCTTGTCAACCGAGTTTGGACACAACGGACGTACAAGACCAAAGTTATCTTACAACACAGAAGAAATTCCTCACAGGCGTTCTTAAGTAAGGCTAAAACCTAAAACCACTAGTCGTTGATGAAGTATGACTCTTCTGGATCTTCATCAACATCTTGTTCATCGTCACCACAATGTTCTTTCGTTTATTGTTTAGCAAGTAATGAGTACAATCATACCCAACAAGTCACAAGAGTAAATCCTAGTTTATATATTTGCCAGGATTGTCAATGGATGAGAATATACTAGTTTATTAATGAGAGTGTGGATATAATTTTATTTATAAATATTTGTAAACAAGAAATAACAAAATGATAACTTTTTAAGAATAAGAGAGTTTTCAACAGTTGATTACTCAGCTTACTCAGATTAAAACATAAAGAAATCTACTTATGCCAAGCTGTTGGAATCACCAACTAAACACAGCTCCATTAACCGGGAGCACAACATATTCAAATACCATTTGATTCACTTTGTAGAGTTGTCCAGCATTACCCATAATATTTCTCAAACTCTTAATATCAAGCTATAAACACGATTCTGCTAGCATACGGCTGAGTTGAGAAAACAAGATTTTCACTGTTCAATTCTTTATATAGCCTCTACCTGGTAGGTACCCACTCAGACCCGGGTACCCACTGGCCAGGTCTAAACACTTCTGCCCGTCCTGAGTGAAATCTACCGTTGTTAAGTATTGTCGGTGTTTTAATACCAATATTATGTATAATTTGTTCGGATTTCAGGAAACTCTAGAAGACTCAGACTATGAACATGTAGAGTAGAGACATGTAAATTTTTATATAAGTTCGGAGTGGGCCAGTTGACTCGGCCCAGCTGCGCGTGTGGCCGTTCTGGCCCAGCCGCAACGCGCATGCAATCTCGGTCGTCAGCCAGCGGCACGTGGACAACTGCGAAGTGGCCACGTCGCCACCCCGGGGGTCTTCTGCAACCTTTGGGCAACTTCTCTCTAGTGGAAAACAGGGGTACGACCCCCTTCACAATTCGACACCGGCGAGGTTCTTCGGCGAATGTGAATGGCACAGGCGGGTTCCTCTCAATGAGGCGAGGCGACCCCATTTTAGGGTTTTTGGAGAAGCTAAGGTGGGTGTTAGTGGCCGGTGGCAGGAGAGATGGTCTTGGGTTCTTAAGCACGAATAACAATCATAACAATAAATGATACAAAATAATTTAAATGTGAGTTTAACATTTGAAAACCTAAATTCAAATTTAATTTATTAAATTAAAACACGGTTTATAAAATAGAGAGAGATAATTAGCCGAGTAAATAAATACAGTTTGAAAGGAATTCGAAGTTCTAGAATCTAGCTATCTTCAAAATTCAAAAATGGAAATTCAAATATGAAATCAATTTCTAAGGAAAAACTCAAATTCCAAATTTTGCTAGCCAATTCCTTCTTTTTCTTTCTCCTTCTTCCATGTGGGCCCTACCTCTTCTCCACCTTTTTGCCTCTCTTTCCTCCTCCCTTTGGCTCCTTCTGGCGCAGCCGGCCTCTCCCCGTTCTTCCTTCTCTCTCCTTCCTCTTTCTTTCTTTTTGTCCCTCCTACTCTGTTTCCTTTCCCTGTTCATCCATCAGCCGCGTCGCCCTCTGTGCTCCTGCGCCGCACGTCACCACGCCACCTACTCTCGTCAATTGGCCTTCACGTCACCATCCTCTCTACCATGCCCTGCCACTAGCTGAATAATGGTAACACAAGCGCACACGCGCACGCAATTTTCTTCCCCCTGTCTCCTCCCTCCATTCTTCCTTCGTCTCCTCCCTCCTCTTTGTTCTTCACTCCCGACCGGCCGGCCCCGCCTCCCCTGTGCGCGCGTCACCCCGCCTGCTTCCATCGTGTCTCCACCTCAGCACATGCGCTCGCGACCTCTCCTCCTCCCTCTCCCCTATTCTGGCATCAGTGCACGTCCGCACCCACGCCCTGCGTCGGCCATCCCGTCGCCCATGCCCTGCTCTTGTTGCATCACACGTTCCCTCACCATGCCCTGGCAAGGCCAACCCTCTGCTACTGGTAACTGCAGAAGGGACCATCCCACCGTGCCCTACTTCCATCAAAGCCAGTCCACACTGCCAGAACCTCTCACAACATATAAATAAGGGAGCAAGCCACCAATGTGATCACCACATTCCACTAGCACTCCCTCTCCAATGAATTGCTCTACCGTTGGCCATAGCTCGTCGAAGAGAGCTTTCGTCTCCAACTCCGACCATGGCCCGATCTGTCACCTCAGTGAGCCACAATTCGATTCCTCTAGCCTAGAGCATCACTAGCCCTCACTAAAGCTTCCTCCACCATTTGAATTAAGCAAGAGGCACCGTGGGTCATCGCCAATGTATTATATCCTTCGCCGCCCCCGGTCTCCATCGCCGGAGCTCCTCGCCGCTTCCCAGCCTCCATGGCCCATGTGGTAAGCGTCATGGCACCTCTCATATTCTCATGTCTCCCTCTCATTCTTCTCCCATTGCACCGGCCAACGTCACCCTGCACTAGCTTACACTATGTAGCCGTGGTTGAAGCCACAGATGCCGTAGCCGAAATAGCGATTATGGTAGCAGTCGTAAGGCTTAACAGTGGTTGTAGAGTTTCTATAGCAACCATGGTCGATAAAGCCATGGTCGTAAAGTAGACATGGTCATGAAATAGCTGTGGTCGTAAGTTGTAGCGACTGCAGGGTCATCGGCCATAGGGCCTCCGCAGCACCGCCCCTTCTCTTTGGCCTAGTTGATGTTTACGACTACTCATAGTCGTTTACGACCACTGCATAGTCATTTACAACCACTGCATTGTCATTTACGACCACTCATAGTCGTTTACAACCACTCATAGTCATTTATGACCATTGCATGGTCGTTTACGACCACGTTGAAGCTTACGACCACTCAGCGCCTTCCGAGTTTGACTACTCTACGCTCGAAAGTCTTCGACCACTTCACCGCCCAAGCTCCTGATTGATATTACTTGGGGATTATGACCACATAGCGCCTCTGACCACGACCAATCTGTCGTCAGTCGTCCTTCAGCACCAATCGGGCCTGAGCTAATGCCTCTCCTAGCCTCCTCATCTCCTCGGCCATCTATTTTACCACGTGCCGCCCCTTCCCAGTCACCGGCCGCCGCCAATGAACCCACCTACCGACCACCACTGCTCCTCTGCTTTCCCTCTGTTTTTGCTGAACGGCACTGCCCTCCTTTGCTTTGTTGTACCTCCCCTAGAGCACTGCCCCACTCCACCCATTCCCTCTCTCAATTGCAAATGCTCGAGCCTCAGTTATCCCCTCGCCATGCGCCTCAGTTATAATTCAAATTAATTCTAAAAATTTATATTAAATCCTAAAAACATGGTTTCTAGGTATATGAGCTTCTGTAAATATGTGAAACCTTAGACTTAGTATACCTTGGAAGCATCATGTTTCTTTTATAGTTTATTTTCTGACATTGTGTGTTTGGAGACTTATTTAATGAGTTGGTAATTATGAAAATTGCTTAAATGCCTTAATAATTATCAAAAAAATCCCAAAGATTGCTAAAAAATTTGGGAAATGATAAATTATATATCTACTAAATAGATAAAAGTAAATCTTTACTGTTTGCACTCATTTCATGCATTTGAAATTATTTAACAACAGTAAGCATGTAGGAAATTGCATGAATATTGTAGGACTTTGGGCATCACCAAGTGGATATTCGCTCACCCTGAATGGCTACAATCGTATCACCTAGGCTTATTTCATTGTCATACAGTCATACCATTATCAAGCCTGACGCTAATGTAGTTGTACCCTTTACCGCTGAAAAGTAAAAACTTTGTAGTTTATTAGGTATTGCCTCCACTCTACCCTGAAGAATGACTATATGATTTAGATTGATCCATTGGGCCTAATGGCATTCTTTGAAAGGATGGCCAAATCTATAAAATGTTACTGGTGTTCCTGTAGGCACTTTGCCAGGATCTACTTTTGTTTTTAGGACTAGAAGTCTGCACATGAGTATTACTCCGCCTTGCACCATATTGTCTCTAGACTAAGTTTAGGTAACATGTATGTTACTAATGAACAGGTGCATTCATAAGCAAGAGTATGCCCATGGTGAACAATACAGAAACTAGTAGCATTCTCCTAGTTATCCCTTAGCTTTATTTAAATGTCATTTTCCTACATGAGTAGCATCAATAGTATAGATACAACTCCTGTCGAGATTGATCTTGCTCATGAAGAACACCTCTTATCTTTTGCTCTAGGCTGGAATTGTATATTAGATAATTATTTTTCCAAATGCTATAAATATATTTGGTTCAAGTTGTTCTGTTAAAGCCTTACTCTTGCTAAACAGTTGCTTAATAGAACACATTGCTAGTAACATATCTTACCTATAGTAAAATAATTAATCATACATAGAATAAAATTTGTAAATATTATGCTTGACATTTGAACGAAATGATATGCCTCGGTGCATTAATGCCCAGATCGAAATAGGAAAATTGTCTTTCTTAAAGACGCAAGAAATCTAAATGTTAACTCTTAGAAGAATCACCTTGACTAGAAAACACTATGAACCTTAAATAAGTACAGAATAACTTACATCCAAAGACGTCCATACATAACCCCCATCTTCCATATTATAAAGTACATGTCGGTTTCACACCAATAAAATTTCACTCTTGAAGTAGTATAATAGCAATTTATTGCTAAAACTATGGGTTAAATCAAAGCAAATGTGAGAAGTAGGCACTCTCACATGGAATTTTATGGTTGGCGTGAAAAGGGGGAGGAATTTGGGCATATGAGGAATATTGAAACCTTCCAGATATAAGAAAATATTGCAAATAAGAGTCATGCAAAACATAGTGGCATATACTAGGTCAAATCCAAAAGCAAATAAGCTTGAAGCTATAAATAATCTAGTTTATCTGAGAGATAATTGAAATTGCTATCCACACTGTTGGCAAACAAAAATCATTACAACTTTTGAAGGGTAATTGATCCCCAGTATTATGTTAGTCGCCGATATGCGACCACATACATGGGAATTACACGGTAGCATGAAGCTGCCGCACATATGCCAGATTGGTACACATTGAAGCATACCATACCCAACTGATATTACCATGCATATTGAAAAATGCAGTCTGCAACTGTAATATCACCGGAAGCTATAGTCATTTGCCTAAAGAAAATATAGCTCTCAAAATACTAAATGACCTATTGGATTTTAATGATCCCGAATGATCTAAATCTGTCATACTTATTTGGCATTATAAATTATAATAGGCATATAAATTAATCACATATATTCTTGGCAATTAATTGTCCCATCTGGGTGGTTAAACTAGAAGTATATTCTAGCAGAATATATTATATTCCATGCAGATTAATCAATGGTCATGTTTTATGTGGCAGTGTTATATTTATGCTCTTAAGAACAACCTATAGATGTATATTATGCTGTCAAAGCATAATACTCTTGACTAGATCAAAACATGTTGCATTACATAAAACTTGAAGTTTGAGTGATCCAAATTTTAAAACATAATATGAGTAATTGGATCACAATATTGGATAATATATAAGAAGTTAGAATATTTCTACTATCGCGGATTAATAACCTATCAGTTGTTTGGGATAATCTACTAGTAGTAGTGATGTGCGATTTTCATGCCACTACAGTAATAAATGTCTAGCTCACTGCATTAAAAAACCCAATCAAGAATTAGTGCGTATTAGAATAATCAATCATTTCCCATATAATATCACCACCATAACATACACCTTTTGGGCCACCACTAGTAGCTGGGGTCATATTGAATCTGAAATTCCATCTATCATGTGTCCATAATAAGGGGATTTAAGTATGCTATCAAGTAAGATCAAATCTCGGCATTAGGGGGAGAGAAATGCCCAAAATCTTTGAATGCCTTGGTATTTTCGTGGAGAAAGATCTTTAGAATAAGATTCACGCACTAACCAAGCTAAATTTAAGTTTAATTGATACTCTTGTACGCTAGAAGCGGGGAGACTACCATATTTCTTTTTCCATTGCATGGAGGAGTTATATAGTATTACTTGAATTAAATGTGTCGCTAAGTTTGGAATACCCCGGTTGAATAGTATATCCATCTTTGCGAAGTTGACTTATTGATCAATGATCTAAAGTCTACGGGGATGCCTTGGATCTAAGGTCTAGTGACACTAGTCAAAATAATCATTAAACACTCATTAAATACTCTAGAAGAGAACTCACCTTGAAGGTGAAATACCTCATGAAGAGGCTCATCACGAAGATGAAAATCTCAGTAATTAGGCACGCGCATATTATAATACTGGGGAACACGGAACGAACAATAAGCTTTTGTTTGGAAAATGACGAAGATTTCGTTAAAACTAAAAGACACTAAATTATGAGGATGTTTGAAGAAAAGTTGTCGATAACCAGTTTGCCTCTAAAACTGCTAAAGTTACTCATATGAGAACATAAATCCGGAACCAAAGTACATGGCCGAGCACTTGAAGTGTTCATATCGAGTAAAAATAAAAGGAAGCAATTGAGGCCGAACCATAATCGCAGATGAAAGTCCTGGAACCTGTTAGTTTAGACCTGATGAGTCATTATGAAATAATGAGGTGGTGAAAGCGATGGTTCAAAGATCCCTACAGAGATCAGTATTCTCCTGTTATGAATGAAATAATGTTCCATTACATAATAACTCTGGCAGATGACATGAGTAAGGATATAAAGTTATTGGATTTTAAAAGTTCTTGATGGGATCTCTGAAAGGACTCAAAGCTTGATCCTTGAAGAACTCAGTGTTTTAATTGCAACATGTATATATGTATATAAAACTCGTATATGATAAACTCTTACTCGAAGAAAGAGTATCTCCTAGAAGAGAAAATATATCCTAGAAGAGAGAATATCTCCATGAAGAGAAATTAACTAACGAGTTGATCAAAAATACACCAATGATTATGTGATCCCTAGAAGTGGATAAAAACCCATCCAAGACCCGAGGGAATGGAATGAGGAAACTAAAAAACAGAAGTGCGCCACATAAGCACATATGAAGTGCATCTCCTACCAGAAGCTGATGGAGTGGTAATGACCTTTATTACCATGAAAGTATCATATACATTGGTGTTAATGGAAAATTGATTAATCTCTTAAGTGCCAAAATTAAGAATAGTTATGTTGACTCTGTGGTGGTATGTCCATACTTTTTAGTTCTGCAAAACAAATTTTGGTTGTAATAGTACTACTCAGAGATGGTTGTTAAATATTAAGACCCTAAAAGGTTTTGATAAGTCATTAAAAAATATAGCATTGCAATTAATTACTCCCATATCGTGATTAGGATAAATTTTGCGTAGGCTTGTAGCTGAATCACCTCCCTAGAGGGATTTTAGTACACCAATCCTCTTATACAAGAAGGTGGTAGAAAAAAATTTAATATGGATAAGTCATATTCATTACGACCCCAATGGTAGTTCGATCCCTAGAAGCAGATAAAGATCTTTTAGACCAAGGATAGAAAATAAGGGAGTTCTTGGACTAGAGGTTCCATATTTGAGTGCCATTGGAGTATTAATGTATCTTGCTAATTGTATGAGACTAAATATTGCTTTCGCAGTAAACTTGCTAGCCAAATACAGCACATCCCCAACCCAAAGTCATTGGGCTGGCGTTAAAACTCTCCTCAGGTATTTTAGGGTACACAAGATCTTAGATTGTTTTCCCAAAGAATCAAGACTTGACTATGATTGGATATACAGATGCAGGGTATCTATTTGATCCCCATAATGTAAAATCTCATACAGGATTTGTATTTCTTTATGGTGGTATAGCCATTTCTTGGCGGTCATTTAGGCAAATCCTGGTAGCTACGTCTACTAACCACTTAGAAATAATAGTGCTATATGAAGCCACCCGAGAATGTGTTTGGCTTATGCAAATGATTAGCCACATCAAGAAGTCATGTGGCATAAACACCATTAATGACCTCGCTATTATCTATGAAAATAATGCAGCTTGTGTGGCACAGATATAAATGGGCTATGTTAAAAGTAATATCACAAAGCATATTACTCCTAAAATTCTTTTATCCTCCCGAGCTCCAAAAGGACGGAGAGATAAAGATATTGAAGGCTAGATCTTATGATAATCTGGCAGATATATTCATAAAATCCCTATCAGCCTCTAGCTTTCAGAAGTGTGTACAAGGCATAGGGATGATGTGACTTAGATAGTTATAAAGTTCAGGGGGAGTAAATCCTTGAATCATAGCTCTTATTCAAAACTGAAAGACTTATATCATCCTAAAGATCTAATGATATACTTTTTTCCCTTTATGAATTTTCCTGATGTTTTCTTACGTGAAGGTTTTTAATAAGACAACAAGCGCAACATGAGAAACGTATGCGACATACTTTTTTCTCCGTCTCTTTTTTTCACTGGGTCTTTTAGAGGAGTTTTTAATGAGGCATGTGCATATCATAGTATTCGTCTAAGTAGGAGTGTTACAAAACTTAGAACGTTATGTTGGTGGGCAAATATCGAAACTTCCTATGAAAGATTTTGATTATAAATAGATAAACCTATGTATAAAGAGAGATATATTTAAGATTGATAAAGACTTCGATTACCTCATTTTCTCTATTCATTATTCTTTATCAATTTTTTATTAATTGATTATGTGAAAAGTATTAGAGGTTATTGCCATTGTTTCTCAACAGAGGCCACGCGGGAAGCCATGCCTCACTTCCGTCCGTCACGTCACCGCTCCCGAACCCTTTAAAACCCAGTCCCTTCCTGCTGTCCTCTTCGCCTTCTTCCAAGAGATTAACGCCTACAAAAACAATCCGTAAAAATGGAGAGAGAAAAGAAAACCCTAGCCGCACCGATCGAAGCCAGTGAGACACCGGCGACGGCTATGCGTCCGGCGATCCCCGGAGACCGAGATCGCCGCCTGTTTCGTTCGTTTGCTTCTGCAGACATGAGGGCCGCACATATCGATCCGTCCCCGTCCCCTGCGGTGCCGGCCAAGTCGCGGCTGAAGCGGCTCTTTGAGCGGCAGCTGCTGCGGGTCTTGCCAGCGGAGCGGCTCCCGTCGGTTGCCGGCGGTGGGGAGAAGGATGAGTCGGAGCCGAGCTCGGTGTGCCTGGACGGCATGGTGCAGAGCTTCTTGGAGGACGGCGGCGGCGGCGAACGGGCGGCGGCCGCGCGCTGCTGCAACTGCTTCCACGGCGGCGAGAACTCTGACGACGACGATGGCCCCGCCACGGCCGAGGCGGCTGCTACCTCCGACGCCGCAGAGACTATCAAGGTAGTGTAGTTAGTGCTTCTTGTCCTCTTGTTTCGCCGCGTGTCGGCAACAACGAAGCCAGGAACGCAGGGACTGACCATTTCTTGCATTTCGCCTCTGCGCGCGTGCAGGGCCTGGTCCACTGCGCCAGCCTCCGGGAACGCAACCTCCTCGCCGACATCTCGACGCTCGTCCAGCGCCACCGGGCGGCAGGAGCGCGCAAGCGCGACCTCCTCCGCCTCGTCGCCACCTCCCTCCGCGCCGCGGGCCACGACGCCGCGGTATGTCTCTCCCGCTGGGACAAGACTTCCTCCTACCTCGCCGGCGAGCACGCCTACCTCGACGTCCTCCTTCCCTCCGGCTCAGAGCGCGGGGAGCGCGAGCGCGTCCTGATGGACGTCGACTTCCGTTCCGAGTTCGAGGTCGCGAGGCCCACCAAGGCCTACCACGCCGTGCTGCAGCGGCTGCCGTCGGTGTTCGTCGGGAGGGAGGACCGCCTGAGCCTCCTCGTGGCCGCGGCCGCCGACGCCGCGCGCGGCAGCCTCAAGAAGCGCGGCCTCCACCTCCCGCCCTGGCGCAAGCCCGAGTACATGCGCGCCAAGTGGCTTTCCCCCTACGAGCGCGAGGTTCCTCCGCCGCTGCCGGACACCTCCGCTGGTGAGTTCGCCGACGACGGCCAGGGAGGTGGAGGTGGACTCAATGCTTAATTAAGGAGTTGTCTTTAGTTGATTTTTTTTTTCAATTTTTGCTTCGGGAATTTGCAGCGTGGTCCTTGCGCAGGGTCTGGATGCAAATGTTTTTTTTTTGCTTTATTTCCCTCCTTTTCTTTTCATTTTTATCCTTCATGGGTTTCGTTTCGGCCACGGAGTAGTAACTAGTGTGTACGGAGGAGGAGAAAGAGGACAAAAAATGTAGTGTTAGTTATAAGAAAAGAGAGAGTGGATCACCGCACATACGTGATCATGTTCTTTCAAGATATGCAGGATGATTTTTGGTTATGTTTTTTGAAACAGTATTAGATAGCGAAAATACTGATGTGGACAATATATGTATCAGTGGACTTAAAAAGCTGTTTGAAAAAACCGTTCTATTTTTTAACTTTTGCTAAAGGTAAAAGTTAAAATCAAAATCTAAAAAAAGGTAGGCCGAATTATGATGATGCAAGCAGGCACACGCAAGGAGATAGATGGATGACCCAGTTTGGTGCCCTGTAGGCTTTCAGCCAGAGGGTGGTAAATAAGTGTCAGTGACCTAACGTGATTTCTCAGTGAAGTGGTCGATGATCTTGAAGCATTTGCAAGATAAGATCAAGAAGGCAGTTAGAGGAGGAGGTCCCCGATCGGCGAAGTCTGGCAACCCGTACCACACAGAGAGAAAAATGCCTCTGTGGCTGTCTCTTTTTTCCCATCAGAAACAAAAATGAAGTGAGAGAGAGAGGGGGGCAGGTAGAGGAGAAAAGGGTGGGGAGGTTTGTTCCTTCCTTTCGACCTTTCCTGGCTACTTTTGCATGCAGGGGAGGCAAAAGGACAGGGACGGCAATCATTGTGTGATGGGCAGCAGGGGCACAGCCAGATGGCAATAAAGCTACCACTTACCGGGTCAGTGTAGTAGTATCGAACTTGTTCACAGTATCATACTGCTAAGAAAAGGCAAAAATACCCATGCTGCCAATCAACTAAGCTGCGTTTCTCATCTCTTAACAAGAATCGAAGAGTTCGTGAGAAACCGTACTACGACGTAGAACGTTTCGAATAAACGGCCGCTATGTGGTTTCAAAAATCAGAGCAAGACCCCTCTGAGGAGAGACGAGGTTAATTCGTCCGTAAATGCGTGCGGGCGGCACCAGTAATTCACTCGCTCTTGCAGCGAGATGCAGGTGTGTGGTCACGCTCGCACTCGCGTACTCCCCTATACTTACACGCATAGTATAGTGCCCGTGCTAACGCTACGGTAAAATACAAAACAAGATAAAATTTGTAAAAAATAAAATGAACAATCAGATTCATTAAGATTCACGTCTCATATATTGTATAACCAAATATTTTTGTCACATAATGAATATCACATAACGACTGATCCTTTGAGGAGGCGACAACATCATTGGGCTCACCCACCGACAACATCAAAGGAAGTGAGAAAAACACAATGGTTGAAAAGTACAAAACAGATCAAATAATGATTAGCAGAACATGCAAGTCAGCTTGAAAATTAGAAGCATAGCGAACATTCTCTTGTGCCTGTTGACCACACTCCTATGATTTTTTACTTCTAATAAGGTACAGACAAGAACGGCCTTGTCCTCCCCCGTGAGTATCTTCTCCGCCTCGTCGACGGCAGTGATGTTGTGCACCCCGGGCCCCAGCTTCTTGTTGATCCACGCAACTATGGCCTCCCTGGAGAAAAAAAGAAAGGAATTCAGATAGCACCCTCAAACTAAAAAAAAGCACCCTCAAGTTTTTTTTTAAAAAAAGAACCCTCAATCTTAGTGTAACAGGTTTAGTATGCATGCTCACCATGTTGATGCTACAGTCAGCAAGTTAAATATCCACAGAGAAGCTAAAGTATGCAAGTTAAAGCAGATCAGGGAGAATGAAATAATGAGTTTGCACAGACATCTATCCTCAGCATTACCTGATCATCAAGCATCTTCGAGAAATCCTTGAGAACCCGGCGACGATCTTTCTCACCATGTTGGAGCTGTTGCCCATATTGTTTTACTTTCTTCTTCATCAGCTTGTAATTTATATAGTACCTGAAAACATTGACATAAGGAAGGCAAAGCTAAAAGTTTGGTAAGTAAGGACATAAATGTGCAATCTTAACACCAAGGAGATAGGCACAGCTCAACACTGCACTATATTACATCAAAGAACAAATTTCTAAGAAAATTTAGATATGTTTCCTCAGAAGCAGTTAATGTAAACTACTAATAGCAGAGGTATGGAAGACTGATGATGTTTAGAGAATAGATTGGTATATAACTAACATAAGTACACAAAAGTGTGGGGAAAAGGCCTCAAGCATACCCTTTCCATTCGAATTTGATCGCCATCAATTTTTTCCCAAAGTTAACCATTTTGACTTGGAAATGTTAATCTGCCGAGAAATGTAGGGACGTGTCAGTGGCACAACTGGAAATACTGAATATTTAGTATAATTGCTGAGATGCACTGCCATAAAATGCAAGAAGGTTGTTGATGTACAAGGTTCAGAAAGAATCTCATTCTGAACAAATGAGCTGCGCTTAGTTTATCTCAAGCCTTGTGCAGCAAATTGTGCAAAGTCTGAACACACCAACTATGAGAAATTCTTGGAAAACTCGAGAGGGTGTTGCCGTTTTAAATGGAACAAAGGACGAACTTAGTAAGGTGATCAAAGGGATGGGAAATCCCCAACAGAGATATTATTCATAATCTCAGGATAGTTCCTCAAAATATGCCTAATTTAGTTCCATAAAAATATGTTTGATTGACAATTCAGTTAATCTGCTGTGATGATCATTTCGGTGAATGGTCTCGCACACCGAATATATCCAAAAGCACCTTTTATTATGTATATTCAATTTTTTTGTGATGATATTATGTATATTCATATAGTACTGTTCTCACTATGAGCGATACATGCATGCGATTACATCCACAACCCGATTCTCGGTCCTTTCCATAGACCTAACATGTTTGACCAATCATAAAACCCACATATGAACTTGGACGGTCATAAAAATGATTTCATGTTGCATTCTGACAAGGCACAGAAGTCCCTCTGCACGTACTGAATTACAACTATCTCAACCAATCGCGGTAATAGATCTACTTATTGTTTATATCAACTCAAACGCACCATGCGATTAACGATAAGCCCACTTAGCATCGTAATCCTGCAAATATATTAAAACCTATAATTTGAAAATCTATCCGACAAACTGCCTGCAATTTTTCAAGAACTGAGGGGAGAAAGTTATTAAAATGACAACTCGAAGTTCAGGCTGGATATAAACTGGGTCCAACCTACAAAAGGGCATGCAGCCGTAGCCCCCCAACCGTGCCACCAATTACCTCAATTTCAACCCAATTGGTAGTAATAATTAGGAGCGCCTTACAAAATCCAAGCAGAAAACAACAAATTTCACCAAGGCCAAACAAATCTGACATAGAAGCTATTGTAAACCTGGATGCTTGTAAATCTCCATGAATTCAACTCTTCAACACGCTTCAAAAAGAAAACCTTAACTTTGCTACAGATAAACAGATCACGAATCAACTTTATTCTGTTCAATCAAGAAAATGGATATCCATAGTTTTATCAAAGATAGGCACACGAAATCATTAGGTTATGTATTCTCAGACGCAGATTTTAGAAACAGAGAAACAAGAAATGACGTAAGCAAAGCATTGCCGATTTGTTGTGTACTATTTCTGCAGAAGTCTAGTCATGAGGTCAATGCTACTTCAAAATATTCGTTTCACTAAAGCTCTAGGCGAATCTACACAAAAATGTCGTCCGAATTGTAAGATCGCCACCACAATGAAGTTATCCATCAAAAACCCAACTCAAAGTATGTTAACACAATCCATGGAAATAAAAACAACACCTTTCACAAAACTATGTAGTACTTCAGACCATTGAAATTATGCAGTAGCAAAATAGACTTTACCTTTCCATCATATATTATATTCTGGAGAGGACCTGCAGGGCAATGTATGCCTGCCCGCCATCGCTTGATTTCGGTTGAGAGTGCAAGACAGAAGACTGAAAATGCAAAAGAGCCAAAGGGTTTACTGGTTTAGGTAATGAAAATGTGGTCATTGGAGGTTATAATCTGCACGGGTGTACCTTGGAGTAACCGAAGTCACAAATCTTAAGCCGAGGTGGCCAATGCTTGAAATTGGTATCTAAAACAATATCCACCATGGAGAGGGAGAGAGAGAGGGTGAAGGAGTTGGTTTTCAGTAACATGTCAGAAGCGTATACAGCATATGTATAATCCATGAGTCATGAGACATACCTGGAAGGGTCTAACAACGGATTGAAGTACTGTGAGGGCATTAATGGTATTTCACTCAGGATGTTGGCCTGGACTAAGCATATTGCTGCTCTGGATTGCTAGCTTCAACTTGAGGGATAAGTTCAGGCCACAAATTTTCGTTGACAAAATCTTTTTCTATGACTTGGCGGAACTGTCAGTTACAAACCATACGAACGGTACAAGCTGAACTTCCAAATTATGGCCAAAAACCTACTAACATGCTAAGGTCTGATTATCCCTTTTAAGAAAAAGAAAGTTTCTTGCACATGTAGCTTATTAAGTTGTGCTTATCATTTTTTTAAAAAAAGCCAATTGTTTGTTAGGTTGGTATTGTGAAGCCAATTACCACGATATGTATATTAGAGAAGGGCAACCCTCACTCCAAACAGAAAAAATAGGACAAGATGTTACATGCGAGTTCGAGACAATAGCAATACATACAAATGCCAATTACCTACAAAAAATAAGCACACTCTAGAATAGAGGGAGAACCCAAAGTGCAATGGATCATGACAACGCACTGATCGGATTTCGTCCATGAGAGCTCGATCGTAGTCGGTTCTGGTGGGATGAAAATTGCAAGTACACATTTCTTCCTCTAAGATGGCATAAAAGCATGGTAAAGTTACATGATGATATGAATATCACATCTCTCTGGTGATCTTATCTTTGGACAATGAAAGCGTAACAAAGTCAAGTGAAATTATGATATTTGACACATCCCAACCCACAAACGGCATAATTCTCGTGTATTATGGATAATCACAACACATCAAAAATAAGGCTATAGCAACTCTACAAATCATGCAGTGCAATGCCATGGAACCACCATAAGGAAATTCTTACTTAGGATGCACGAAACATGAGGTCCAAGAACAACGATTACCTTACGCTAGGTTGAATCGTAGTGTAGTATTGCAGCACGCTCACTGCAGAAGCCAAATCCTCCATCTGGATAAGGGCCTGCAGCAAATGCAATCCGCCACATTATCACATAGCAAACACACATCCACTTAACAACTGAAACACACGAACAAACAGAAGGCAAGAGGGGACCTATTGTACAAATATCAAGTCCTACACATGGACAAGTCAAATCCCACTTGTTAGCATTATTGCATTTATAAAAGGAAAGCACAATATAACTTGTCATTGCTTATCATCCATACCACATTAGATAGTCTTGGAGCTTTCGCTTGACGATCAAATGAATCATGTCCATATCTGCCATAAGAATTATCTGGCCTGTCTCTTGATACATTTGATCCTCTAGTTTTCACTTCTTCACGAATTCTCTTCTTATCATTCTCATCGCAGTCGAGCAACCGAGACCTATTGCAATAAACAACATCGCAAAGATAAATTTGTTAAATCCAACAAGAAAATCAAATAAATTGCAAGAAGCTAGAAGTGGCCCCAAAGAAATAGCATTTTTATTCATGCTCGGATCCCGAAAGTGGGTCCTCTGTCAGTCCTCTCACTATTTTACCATCCATTTCTTTGGTAGGGATCAAATGCTTGTTCCTCCACATGAGCTCATGAGCGCCAAGAACTGGAACACCGAGTACAAGAATCCGATCACGTTCACCGCCTCCGAGTACCTACATCGCAATGAACACAAGCGCAGAACGAAATCACCAATCAAATAACCCTAACCAAACACAAGCAGATTTTTCAAGGGATTGCTTTAGAAAAGGGGATTTTTTTGGTTTACCGTGAATCGGTCAGAAGCGGTTGTAGGAGTCGAGGCCCACCCTTGCGTTGGTCGAGCGAGAACCGCGAGATGTACAAGCTGAAAATTAGAGTAACCATGGTGAAAAACTGAAAATTGTCAAATTTGACATAGCCAGTTAGGCCTATATGTACAAGCTGAAAAGAGTTATCATAGTTGTACAAGGATGCCCATGTGCATGCATGAAAGTGTTTGTGTGTGTACCAAAGCAAGTCTAGAACAAGCAATCGAATACTCCAAAGAGTTAGAATTAATATAACTAAGGCATTCCAACGGTTTAATTGTAAGATATAAACAGACCTCATAAGATGTGATTGGTCTCATAAGAAAGATGCAAAAGATACCTGGCCTAGCAAGAGCTAGTTTCTTTTTTTAACTACAAAACGTGAGATGTGCTGTAGAGTGGAGAATGTTCTAAGAAAGAGCAAAGGATGGTTGAAACAGTAAAGCTGCACCCCTGTGTTTCCCACATGATTTCATCATTATGTTTCAACAATCAACATAATGAAACAGTAACAGGTATAAAAGGTCCAAGGCATGCATTGTTATACCACAACTGTACTCTTGTGTAAATTGGTTGCTGAAGAGATCCTTTTGATTGCCCCAAAGCAAGTTCAACTCCTCCAAGCATGTCTTCCTTCGCTTTTTCTGCAGTGACCTTTGGAATATTTTCCTGTAATTAATGATTAAATGCATTAGAGAACTCAACTAAAAAAGGTGAAAAAGCTTGGAAATTCCATCTTGACCTGTGGTCTTTCAGTTAATCATAATATTGTGTGTTACAACCAAACGATACAACAACAAAAAAATCTACCTGTGGTACTTTGTTTCTTCTTCCATAAGGAGCAAGTCTTGAAAAATGTCCAAGACTCAGTGTCCACTGTCCGCAAAGGGAAAAGTTTCCGAGTATTGTTGGCCATCCAAGAGAGAGAATCAACATCTCTCACAAATGCTCCTTCAAATGTTCCATAAGAAGCATTATGTGGGATTGGAAGAGAATCTTGGAATGCCGCAAGTAGTGCCCAGACAGAACTCAGCTCTAGTCTCTGAAAATAGAGGGCATGAAATTCAGTAAGAACTTGGAAGAAAATGATATGTCTCATGAGTTCAAAATTTGTTCCGATAGTAAACTTTCATTTGTTTTGTCAGTTGTGGTAAACCCGATGTTGAGAGCAGACGATTGGCACATTTCCCTGATCAATGAGTTAAAGAAGGATCAACCTGAGCCTAAAAATATGTTGTCCCAAAGAGAGCCACCACTCCTGAAAAGTCCGGCACTCTCCAGGGCCATGAGAGCGTTCTCCTATAGTTATGGATTACCCAAAGTCATATTTCAGAACTAATATTGTACCATATAAATACAAAAACTTTTCCATGAAAAAACTGAAAGAAATGTAAGGACGCGCTATGAAATTCATACCTCGCTCTTATCATCAAGTATAGTTTCAATAAGATAGAAATCACAATATTTGGATATTTCCAGATAAGTTCCACCACCGAGGGTCTAACAGGTGGCATGCTTCGCATCAGGACAGATAGCGATAGTTTAGCCGCAATTATAGGAGGGCACATAAATACCGTAAGAATATTGCTAATCAAACTCAAGCTCCTGGAGTTTTCTCCTCAAAAACAACACCAAGCGGTTGGCAAGTAACTGCATAAACAATATTTGTGAACTTGTGCAAATTAATAAGAGACCACATACGATTTTAAGTATTGCAAGATAAAGGAAGATTCAATTGAGTGTGTTAAGCAAGGTTCTAAAAATTGGAAACCGGTACTCGACCGGTCACCCAACCTAGTAGTGATTATACGGCATAATTGGCCTATTATGCGGCATAACCAACCTGATTATGTAGATAACCGACTAATAGGTAGAGGTACCAGTTACTTGTATACAACTGAGTATGGGGCCTAGTAGGCCTGTTTTTAGAACACTGGTGTCAAGTTAGATCGCTATAGCATTGTCCTTATTTTTGTTCTTTGGTTTCTTACGGAACTTCAAGTGAATCATGGAAACCGAAAATAATCATACCGTTGGAAAATAATTTGGTAAAATTGCTGCATTACTTAAAACAGTTTTTCCAGTTGCTAATACATGGAACTGACATGCCAGCTAAACGGTGTTAGAACTTTTATCATTTTTATGGAATAGCTAGGGCAGCTTCGGTGACCCAAAATTACAATAATGCCTACAAGTATCTTCTTATTTCAACGAAGTACAAATTTGAGAAGATATTACAGTATCAAGGTCAAGCCCTCAAATTTTCTGGGCTTTTTTAACACCAACAAGTTGCAAGCACATAATCTTTTCTAAGCACAACTATAAGCTTAACTTCTGTGTGCATATGCCAACCCTAAGCTAAACAGCCTTAACTTCTCCGCACAAAAGAAATATAGGCAATATCACGAGTTGATGAAGTTTTCTATACCCCGATTTACAATTGGTGATTGCTAGGTAGGGCCTGCGCATTTGACAGCGGTGTCTTTTCATAGATCCTATATGTTCTACTTCTACATTTATGGATGCTGAATTCCAATAGAAATATAATTGGCCAAAAATACTATATCACTGATCTCGTACTATCACACATGCATGATTATAGCGTGAGATTAGAAGTTGAAGCCATGCACTGTCCTATAGGCTCAAATCCACCATTTGTTTCTTTTCGCAGATCATAATGATTGCAGCATGAAAGTTACATCAATATGCAATTTCCATCATACACACCACCGAGGTAGACGAGTGGGAGAGGAGAGTGCACCTTCCTACACCCGCCGCCGCCGCCACAATTTGCGCGTCATCGGTTGCCAAACACAAAATATCATCAATAATCGAAACCCACACATACAACAAAGAATGCCACCGAACCATTACACGGCGGACCTACCTTGCCGGCGTCACCGACGGCTCGACCGCATCGGGAGCGCCGACCGGGCGCAGCGGGGCGGCCGGGGTCGCTTGGGAGCAGACCGGCGGGGCCTCGCCGGCGAGGAGCGCAGGAACTTCCACGCAAATACGACGGCGATGGCAAATCCTGCAACCGCACCGAGGGATCCGGCGCTCTGCGAGACAAGAAGGGGCCGCAAGGTTGGCTAGGGTTAGGGTTTGCGCGTGAAATTGGGGTTTGCCGTGGGGATCGGTTACCTTGTGGTGGAAGAGCAGGGCAACGAGGTCGGAGAGCCGGCGGTTGAGGGCGCGGGCAACGCGGCGCACCAGCGAGAAGGCATCCTGCTCGGCGGCGAGACCCGGCATCGCAAGGAGGGTGAGATGGCTGGAGTGTGACTTGACTTCGATTACGTGGTTTAGGTTCGAGCGTTGGTCAGGTCTCAGGTGGATGGGTGATTGCCGGATTGGGAGGAGGAGGAGGAGACCGCAAAATCACGGATTCGGTGGGGGGAGAAAAGCTAGCGCATGGGATTCGGTGGGGGAGGAGCGGCGGAGGACTCTGTGGGGAGGAGGCGACGACGGAGGTCTCGGCGGAGGATCTGTGGGGACGAGGAGGCGGCGGAGGAGCGGGGAGGAGGCGGCGGCGCAGGGTGGAGAGGAGGAGGCGGCGGCGGATCGGCGGAGAACGGCCGAGCGGGGGGAGGAGGAGGCGGGGAGACGCAGAGAATGGGGGAGACGGAGGCGAGGGCGGAGCGACGGAGGAGGGAGGAGGAGGAGGCGGCGCAGCGGAGTGGTAGGGGGAGGAGGAGGCGGCGGCGGTGCGGGGGGGGAGAGCGGCGCGCGGCGGTGGGGGTGGGGAGGACGCGAGGAGGAGGAGTGGTGGAGAACGTGGGGACTGGGGAGACGCGCGCGAGGTGGGGTGGGGAGGAGGAGGAGGCGGTGGCGGCGGCGGGGGGAGGAGGAGGCGGCGGCTGAGCGGGGGAGGAGGAGGAGCGCGGGAGACGGAGGCGGAGGAGGCCCACGCGCGAGCAGGGGGAGATCAGAGGAGGCCCACGCGTGCGGATCGCGGAGGATCGCAGAGGAGAGCGGACGCGAGGGGTACCGCACATCCATTGAAGGATGATCGTCGGATATGGTTGAGTAAGGAGAGAGAATGAAGGAGAATTAATCTGGTGCGGACGTTTTTAGAATGGTGTAATTAAGGGTGCATATTGTGGTGTGGACGTAGTTAAGGTCATGACTGTGGAGCAGGTAATTGTTGGGTGGATGTAGCATAATTTTAACTGGTGGATTAATAGTGTAGATGCACACGTACGGGGGGCGCGCGCGAGCCCGGCTGGCACGTAGGCTCCTCCGTGCATGTTGTTGTGTTACGGGAGTTCGACGCACGCGCGCGCGCGGTGCGGTGCAGCCTAACGTGCGTTCAGTGCCGGTCCTGAGTTTTATTGGACCTGGAGTCGAACCAAAACTTTGGGCCCTTTATAAACATGATAAAAAAAATACTCAACGTGTATATATAAAATTTTTGCACACACATGTATCGAAAAGCAATATTCTTACAATAACTCTTCACACAATCTGTTAAAAGAAAAATCATCGTAGATGATTACATTACCTAACAGATGAATTTGATTCTAAATTGAGAGACTAAAAAGAAGCATAGAGAACATACACTAATTCAGCAGGCTGTAGAAGCAACAAGTGGGAGCGGCGAGCCAGCGACGGCGTCCTCCGGCCTAGCCAACGGCGAAACTGACGGCGTCGGCACAGTCGGCGGCGACTCAGCGTTTGCAGACGAAGCGTCGTCTCGTCCGCACTCGAAAAGAATGCAAATCACGGCCAAAACGCCGATGTGCTCGATCGTCAGATCGCTGGGCATGCGGTCTCTGACGCATTCTTGGCCGGGCTCTAAGCCTATTAGCTCAAGACTAACGTGTACTAATTTGTTGATGCTATTGCCTTGTTGATCATGGGCCATATACGAAGAATACTAGTACTGCATACATATATTGGGAGGGGCCCAGCAGCGTAGGGGGCCTGGAGCGGCCGCACCATTTGCCCCCCCCCCCCTCAGGGCCGGCACTGCGTGCGTTGAACTGTTGGGTAGTCTCGTCCATTGGGTGCGTGCATGTGGAATCATAACTGAGTACACATCATTCGGGATTCGCCGGGGGGGGTAATGTCGTAGGTGGTGCTTGACGGGAAGCGCACGCTGTAAGGAAGAAATCGCAGAGAATCCAGAAAGCACAGGAATCGTAGGAATAGCCTGTGATGGTTTTGGTTTCAGTTTCTAACTTCTGATTTATTTTTTATTATTCATAAATTTTGTCTTTTCTGAACTTTTGGCTTTTTGTTGAGTTTTTTTTGCCGGTTCTTTTTTTCCCGTA
Organism: Dendrocalamus sinicus; assembly: GCA_036346575.1. Lineage (NCBI taxonomy): Eukaryota > Viridiplantae > Streptophyta > Magnoliopsida > Poales > Poaceae > Dendrocalamus > Dendrocalamus sinicus. The sequence continues at coordinate 49,598,059 of CM070648.1, read as the reverse complement.
TTTGTTTGTATTATACGTAATAGACTAACATATTCTTTCTTTTTTTAAATTTAATTATGCTAAATAAGTCTCTGTCAGGTACAATACTTTTTTCAACCAGCTACAGTGCTTTTCAGCTATAAGCCACCAAAAATAAGCCCAAATGATCACCACCTAGTCGTGTGACGCCATTTATACCAGGGGCAGAGCTCTCAGTATGGCAAGGTATGGCGCTCGCCATACCTTGAATTCCCAGCGATTTTTACCCCCAAATCACTCTGTACCATGGACACATCAAGAAAGATGAAGTTTCACTGTAATAAACTAGAATTGCGCAACAAGATGTCAGATGCTTGGCTTAATAACTTAATGGTGTGCTACATTAAGCGAGAGATATTTAAAGGAATTGATCTTGAGAAGATTAAGAAATCATTTCAGAAAAAAGAAAGATAGGCAGGTGCAATTGCCTACCTCGCGCTAGACGCAATTGAAGTTCATTGTCACTCGGTTAGTCTATTGACTTCACTTGTATCTTTCTATTTATTCTAAATGTTTTTACTTATATAGTAGGTGACGATCATGATATGTTATATATGTATAAGCCAATTTAGTGAGAAATCTTTGATATCTATGTTATCGATTTCGTCATACCTTATTTTTTTTCCGTCCTCCGCCACTGATTTATACTGTGCTACCTCGTTTGTGCACATTCCATCTACAGGCCGTATGCCTGTCCCTGGTTATCTTAGTATTATTATGATACAGATTTGGATTACGGCATTTATTTACTCGCTGGAAATAAACAACGGATCGGAGAAAGAAAAGCGTATTCCGATGCAGATATATGCATACCTCTGGTCCGATCCATTCTTTTGGGTTTTAACTGATGATTTTTATTTGTGACTAATGATTTATGATTATGATAGATGAATAGTGCCGACTAAAGTAGAAGATGTAGTATTTTTTAGGTTGGGTCTTTTGGCTTTTTGCCGATTATAATGTAGTGACAACAATACAATAAAGGACTCACGCATTGCAGGTAAAAATAATGACACCGGTCAACCATGGTGTTGTAACGAAAATTGCCAAATGCAACTCCAAGTGGATCATGAAATTGGTTGCTGTATATTGAAATTGAGCATGGACGGGAAGCAGAGAATGTACCGTAGAGACTCATTCCCGGAGGGGAGGCGTTACGCAGGACGGCCTTGGTGATAGTAGGGGAGATGGTGCACACAACGGCCTCACCAACGGCGGGGAGACCGCCTCAGCAACGTTGGGGGAGGCGGTGCACATTAGAGCCTCACACATGGCGAGAGAGGTGGTGCACATTGGGGCTCATACATGGAGGGGGAGGCAGCGTTTGATAGCCGATGCGGGGACAGAGGCAGCGACTGAGGTCGACACAGAGTTGGAAGGGTGGCTAATGTGGATCCTACAGAGGAGGAGGAGGAGGCACACTCGGACAGGGATCCGGAGATGGCCAAAGGCACCAGCTCGAAGTACACACCAGACGATGCACAAAGCTTGCCGGACATGGAGGAGGGGGACTAGCAAGAGTGCTCGACTGGCAGCTGAGAAGGAGCTGGATCAAGGTGGATTTGGCTAGGGGAGGGCCTAGAGGAGAGGTGGTGGTCACATCCGCTGGGGCGCCAACTCTCCAAGGTGCAACAACGACGTGGTAGGAAACCCTAAAACTAGCTAGTACGGGCGAGCGAATGGGAGCGAGACTGGCGTGATGTTGGAGAGGGGATAGCGATAAAAGCCAGGCAAAAAAGCCGCTTCCAAAAGTTGGTACATAAATCAATCCGTTCGATCAGGCAGAAGCCTAAGCCACCTAAAAAGTTGAATCGAATGGGTCCATATGCTCATAGAGTACAACAGATGATAGATGACCTATTTTTTTAGATATGACTTTTGTCTACGACTTATTAATCTAATAAATAATGATTATTGAAAGAAGTTAAAACTAAAAAGTGATTAAAAACAAAAAAAAATGTGTGGCGCTTGCGACCCTTGCAAGGGGCGCGAGGCAACCACACAGGAAACGCGTGCTTCGCCTTTCGCAGCGCACCATCTACTGCATTAGATATAAATACACGCTGTGGTTTGTAATTTTCGTAGGTGCATGTTAGTCACCTCTAGGTCGTCGTGACATGAACGTTCACTGCTCAAAACTGTAGTGTACATCTACGAATTCCGGGAGGAATACGACTATACGAGTAGCAGTACTCCACTAAAGCCATACGGGACACGGAAATCCTCGATAAGAACCGGGGAAAAATAAAAGGGCGTCTCAATGATATGAAAAGTTGTGGCAACTTAATTACTACCACTAGCTGCTACCTTCGCTTTCTAATGTTCTGGGCATCTAGCACGACGACGATGTAACGAGCATGGTTCACTTTCACGACTTTCTTCGCTAACTGAATACTCCAGTTGAGGAAGAATTATACGGTGATTGGTGACTACTGATGAATTGCGAATTATTGCTGTGGGCTGGAGTACCTGTAGGAGTCGAGCAGTACATGCAACCACTGAACCAAAGCGCTCGGAGATGGAGTTCAGTACAGGAGAAAGCCTGTTTCAAATGCCCCGGAGATGAGTAAAAGTGTACGGCGTACCTGATGCTCGTACCCCGGCCGGCCGTTTGTACTAGGTCCCGCTCGGTGCTGCGCATGAACGGAAACTTTGTAGTGCTAGGGAAGAAGGCAATGGCCCGCAAGATATGGACAGAAAAGCGCTTACCATCATCAAATGTTTCGTGCTACAAGCCCATGATGCCTTCCAACCATCGTGATAAAACTAACGTATGTCGTCGAGGGATACCTCAAAGGCTCAAACGGTTGTAGCTCACTTTGCAATCTGCATTGAGCAGTTTTCCTATCCTTGAGGAGGTACCCAGAGGTACAAGGTACCAAGAGGTACCAAATTAGATCCAGCCGTTCAATCAGTGTGATCAACGGCTCAAAATTTGGTACCTCTTGGTACCTTGTACCTCTTGGTACCTCGCGTCCGGTACCACTAGGTACTGCCAAATCTCAACCGTTCGATCAGTGTGATCAACGGCTCAAATTTGGTACCTCTTCCCCCTCAAGGATGGTAAAATTTCCCGCATTAACCGATCTGCCTTGGTGTAGAATATGTGATAGTGACTCTATGTTTGTGATGAGTTATCTGTTTCCGCCGACTCGTCATAGTTCATCCTACACTTGGAATATATATAGATAAGCATGCACTTCATCATCATCTCCATCTCCATGTATGCATCGCACTATATTAAAAAGACGGTAAGGCCTGTTTAGATGGCAGAAGTTTTTTCAGTTAGATCATTTGCAATCCTAAATGATTAACGACCTACGTATTTTGTTTTCTCTTGAAGAAATTACACACTCTCACACACACACAAATAAATATTGCCCCTTCCATGGCAACCGTAGCTCTGGCCTCTGGGCTATCTAGTAGGAGTAACTAGCGTTGCTGCAATAGAGGGTCAGATGCTTTATTTCCATTACTCCTGACAGCTGAAGAGAAAATGGACGGATTCTTTTAGGACGTGGTATATTTAGAATTCAATAGAGGGTCAGATGCTTTATTTCCATTACTCCTGACAGCTGAAGAGAAAATGGACGGATTCTTTTAGGACGTGGTATATTTAAAATTTTGAATTCTGATTGTTCACGAAAGTCAGTACATAGAGAAAAATAGTGGTATATGATTTTGGTTAGTATAACTAAACTTAGTATACTTTTTACTACAATATTTCTGTTGACCTTATTTTAAAAAAATGTACCGTTTAAAAACTAGTTACTATAACATAAGTCATAAGTCATAAACCATAGGTGACAAAGAACTCAGTCATGAGAGCCTCTATCTGAACCCGGTGATTATTAAACTCTACAATTCCTGAAAATTTTAAAACGGACCACTCCTACTTCTACTTTGTTCACGAATAAAATAGCTTTTGATTGAGTGATGCATGGCAGTATTCTGTGCGTGAAATGGAGACAATCAGTGATGGTACGCTTATCCCCGTTATTTATTCGGAAGTGTCTAGACATCATCTGAATATTTTCTTCTTAATTATCATCTAAATTTGTGATCTTTAAATTAGAGATCAAAGATTCCTTTGTTTTGAAGGGAGGAGATTTTTTTCGAGGGGGAGGAGGTAGAATTCAAAAGGGAGGGGGGAGAATTTATGACCATTGGATTTCTAATCCAATGATTCTAAATCTGAATGATAGGTAGGAAGAAAATATCCGGATGATGTTTAACAAAACCCTATTTATTCTCCTCAAGACAGAACTTTTGTATTTCAAAGGTATACAAAAGGGTAATTGTATTCATGTACTTGCAAAAATTGCACACCGTTTATTGCCCCGCGATGGGTTCATCACTGGAGTACATTGGTTGTGTAGCAATGGATGTTGCGCAGAGAACCCACTTTTACTGTGCAGTAAAATTACAACCGGCTGGTAATATTTCTGTAAACTTGCATTCTTGTAGGAACCCCTTAATTTGAAGGTGCATTCTTGTACAAACTTGGCAAGGATTTCAAAGGTAGCTACTCCACACCGTCGATCAGGACCACTGTATATATACACGTAAAGACAGTGTATAAACTAGCCCAACCATCAACATGACATGAGATGGTTGGTGCATATATACTATACGGAGGACCACTTTTGTTTTGTGTAATGCGAGTACTATTACCATCCACATCGTCGGTTGACAGTGCCTTTTGCATGGGATCCTCTGCACTTTGAGCACGAAATGTAGTGCGGATTTTGTCTCTTCACGAGCAGCTTGGTTTGAAGACTGATGATCAAAGCTGTTTTTGGTTATCACAATCAAGAAACCAACATCTCGAATTTCCAGGAAATACTGATCGATGGCCTCGCTGCTCGCATTTTGTACCGCAATGTGCATGAGTGCGTGTGATTTATCCTATGTAGGAGTTTGAGAGGATTCTGGAGTAGAACCATCCAAATGGGAAGGGGATTAGGGATGGGAACGAAGAATAACTTCTTGGATCCAGCGATACATTCTCATGGACGCGCCGGGGAACAGAGAGCCGCCCACCTCAAAAGACCAATTAATAAACAATGCATGATTCCCAGTTCAGTAAACTAGTAGTACTAGCTGTCAACAAATTAAGCAAACCGGAGTACTAGTAAGGAAAGAGAACTTGTTGTGTGTATATAGTGTGTAGTAGTAACCTACACTTACAAGTTCCATGCGCTTGGATTAGTGGATAAGCAGGAATCGCTCGTAAATTAAACTCCTAGTTTAGGACTAGTTGTGTACATTAATTGTTCTCCAATCAACCAACTTGTCCATAAAAAACGGGCACTAGGTTGCAGCTCGCGTAAGACACACACAAGAATGCTCGATCAATTGCCTCGAGACTTGAAGCTATTACATCATCATCACACATGCATGTCTACCCCTCCTTTTGTCTTAATATCCTAGCTACTCACTAATGTAATCAACTGCTTAATCCTAGTTCTACTCATCTCTCCTAATCACTCTAGCGTAGCAGAGGCCCGCCTAAACGTTGTGCTTGGTGTGTGAGATACTGAGCAGATGGCATGGCAGGAAGCGCAAAATCATCGAGGGGTTAAGTAAGTCGAAAGTAACCATTTGATAGAGCGAATCTCATCTCAGGAGGTCCTGCATGGGATCGATCGATGATGTCCATGTGTTTTGCTGCCTAACAAACAAGTTTTTCCCTTGGGTCTGAATCCTGCTCGATTCAACGTTTCAAGGCATTGGGTGTCTCTGCTGTATGCCTGCCCCGTGTTTATGTCTTCAGTGTCGTCTCAAGATTAGCACTACGCTCCTGCAAACTTGAGAGCATGCATGCAGGGATGGTTGGTAGTTTCACGCGGCTCGTCGAGATGGGACCACGGCCGTGTCGTCATGGGCTCGTGGGATGGCCCTTGTCCCACAGCCTCGACGCCTGGCTTCCCACATCTCGACGCGCGCGGGCGCGAGCCTACGGCCGGCCCTGATGGCAACAGATGGGCCGCGCATCATTGCGAACGCCAACGTATGCCCAGCGTGAAACACCTCTAAAAATTCAAAATGAATTTGAATTTCCGTTTGTTTGCTTGGATTTGAAATTTTGCCAAATCGGGAACTTCTCTCAAATTTGCACTTTCTTCTTTTGGCTCTCTGTTTTCTCCCTTGGCTGACGCCTTCTCCTTTCCGCCTCCCCTCTTTACTGCCCGGTCGAGCTGGCCGCTTCCCCACCGCAACCCACCTCCTCCGTTTACACCAAACTCTCCCCTTTGTGTTGCCAGCTCATCTTGTGCATTCAATTCCTGCCATACCTCTGCTGGCGTCATCCGCCTCATCCCTCGTGCTTGCCGCTGATCCGGTGGCACTTGCTGCAATCCCTCACGTCTCCTGGCCGACACGTGCGCCCGCTGTACCTGCTCCTTTCAGCCTGTGCAAGCATAGCCAGAAGCCATGGTACTTCACACCAAAGCGCTGCACCATCTCGCCTGCAGTTTACCCTCGCCGAGCGCGCCCCTCCCATCTCTTCCCTCCACAAGCCAGTGATGCCCGAACCTCCCTACTGCTCCCACCGCCTGTCCTCACTCTTATAGCTCAATCACCTTCACAGAGAGCTCCGTGCCACTCCCCACCATTCACCAGAACCACCCAATCAAGCTTCCTCTTACCATAGCTCCGTCGCTGACCTCCACTGAGCCCCATGAGCCCTAAATGCAATCTTTCTCCTTCCTTGATTAAACTTCAATTGTATTCGCTCATAGCATCACCTTTACACCCTGATCACGCTGGTGAAGTGACCTTAGCATGAGCATAACTCTAGAGATCTAGCACTGTGAGCCTCCATCGGCCGTAAGGCCTCTCTTGTGGATAGCCCTCCTGGAAACTCCTCAGCTCAAACCGCCACCACCTCTATGATCCGTGTGATCCCTAGATGGTTAGATCATCTTTAACCTCGCTGAAAGTTCACTGGAGAAACTCTAAGCCAGTCATCGCCATTCGTTTCCACGCCTCCCAAAGCTCAAAAATGGAATTGCCTCATCAAGAAGAACCCATCCAAACCATCCTCAGCAGCTGAAGTTCTTCGTCAATGCCAAATCACAGAGGTGCATGTGCCTCTATTTTGCGCCGATGAGAGAAATGGCCAAAGGTTGAAGAAGTCTCAGGACGGCATCGTGGCTCGATTCTAGTCGTCCTCATGTCGTCCATCAAAAGGCTGTGTGAGCGCGTGACTGGGTCGTTCGGTCGCGTGTTGTTGGGCCGAGTTGGCCGGCCCACCTGGCCGTTTGATTTTAAAAACCACGCGCTTGCACTGTTCCTCATGGGGTCGGCCCAAGCACTATTCAACACACTATTCACTGAAACCCTAAATTAAAAAATACCACCATTTTGATTGTTTCGACACCGTGAATTCATGTCCAGCATTTGTTCCATCAATCCCAGCTCCAATAAAATCCAACCAACCCTATTTAGTTTTTATTGCATTTTATTCCTTTTTATTTTATTTTATTTTATTTTTTCCTAGCTTGATTAATTTCAAGCACGGACCAGATCTGAGCATCGAAGTGTACGAGACAGTTGAGTTCATAGAGCAGCAAGGCAAGTTACAAGTTTTTGATCATATTGAATCCCATGGAATCTAAATCATTTAATTACGGTATTTGCATTATTGTTATTTACACAATGTTATTTAATTAAAATAAATGTTGAGAATGACTTATAAATTTAGTTTTGTCCTACGACTAAAGAATGCCTGTTCAATTTGAGGCCATATTCACCTTGACAATCTTAATAATATTTAATTATTGTATAAATAATTGTAGAATGATTTATCAAAAAATGTTTGTACTACTAAGTGACTTGGCATTTTGGCCAGTAGATTGATTTAAACAACTCTAGGGTAATGGTATATCGTGGAAAGTCACTAGATGGTTGGAGTCCATGACTTACCCTAGAGAGTAGACATGAGTATATGGGCGACAGTGCCGTAGAGCATTGAGGCTCTAGGTGTGGATGGATGCCTCATGATGAAAAGTACAGACTGGAACCTTATGATGAGTAAAGCACACAATAATCGCTCGACCATAAGTATTGACTTATCAATCCTAGTCTAGTAATTTCTCAACTCGATTGAATATCTACAGGAGATTGGAGTGTAGATGAAGGGGCATTGGTATAGGAGCAGTGTAACCATACCTAACAACGGTAGGTTCCACACAGGACAGGCAGAAGCGTTGTGACCTGGTGAGTAGATACCCGGTCTAAGTGGTAATCTACCGGGTAGATGCTATATAAAGAATTGAGTAGTGAAAAGTCTCGTTTTCTCAACTCAGTCGCATACTAGCTGAAGCGTGTCTATTGTATGACATTATGAGCTTAAGAAATCTTGTGGGTAAAACTGAGCAACTCTGTAAAGTGAAATAAATGGTATTCGAATACGCCGTGCTTCCGGTAAATAAAGCTGTGTTTAATGGGTGATTCTAACAGCAAGGCATAAGTAGATTTCTTTATGTTTTAATCTGAGTAAGCATAAGTAGATTTCTTCATGTTTTAATATGAGTAAGTTGAGTAATCAAGTGTTGAACGCCCGAATTATGAGAAGTTTTTATTTTATGTTTTCTTTTTTACAAATGTTTACACACAATAGTATATCCACACTCTCATTAATAAAATCAGTATATTCCATCCATTGAAAATCCTTACAAGTAATTAAATTAGAATTTACCCTTGTGACTTGCTAGGTACGATTGTACTCATTACTTGCTAAAAAATAATTAGAAGATTAGTGAGACGACGATGAACAAACTGTTGACGAAGATCTGGAAGAGCCTTGCTTCGTCAGTGGTTTTAGGTCTTAACTTTGCTCAAATATGCCTGTGAGGACTTTCTTTTGTGTTGTAAGATAACTTTGGGCTTATACGCCTGCTGCGTCCAAAGTTGGTTGTTAAGCCATACTTCTACGAGCTTGTTCTTTTCCTCCGAAGCCTGCGGCTTTTGGCTTTTGCTACAGTACCTAACTTTCAAATAGAGTATTTTCTCAAGACGGGGTCTACAAGTTAAATGATCTACACGTTAAAAGTCCAACATCTGTACCAGCCAAAATCGCAAGTGAGTATCTGTCTCTCCGTAATCTGTACTGTAAACAGTCAAAATTCAAAAATTTCTACCAAAAGCCATAAACCGCAGCCGAAAAGAACATGGCATATATTAAAGTTTGATTTTTTTGTTGTAAACATATGTTAAACTGATATTTATTCATATACAGTACTCTATAACTAAACTATTCTAAATAGTTAGAAAGATTAACAGCGTCACCAGAAAATGGGGGCGTTACGAGTCGCCCGCGTACGCGCGGCGGGTGGACACCGGGCGTCCGCCGCACGAGCTCCGGCCACCCACATCACGCGACGGCGCCATCCAACTGGCGAGTGGCGGCCCAAATACTTGTTTGCTTCCCGCAAAGTTTTGTTCGCCCGTATGATGGATGCAGCTCGTGCTGGGCCGATCGATGGGTATGCTTGGTTGGGGATAACTGGAGTACTACTGGTACTCCAAAACGTGAAACTATTTTACATAAATAGCATTGCATTGTAATAATTTTTTTTCCAAATTTAATCTTTAAACATTTGTTTTTTTAAATCTACCTCTCTTTTTAGATTTGTCAAGCTCGATAGATACCTGTCAAGCTAAGGAAGCTCGGTAAACACCTGCCAAGGTATGGTAGCTCAGCAGACACTTGCCAAGCTACAATTGCTTCGCATTAGAACAGCGGCAGCAATATTATGGATTATGATTACCATTACTTAAAACAACATGATTAGTACTAATTAAATATGATTAACACTAATTAAACATACACACTAAACATAATGCGACCGGTTGGTGACCTACTAAGCTCGACAAGTCTAAGAAGAGAGATAGATTTATAAAAATGAATGTCCGGAATCAAATTTAAAAAATATAACTATGGTGCTATTTGTATAAACAGTTCCATAAACATGAGCAGTACGTAAAACGTGTTTTCCTGCCTTTTTTGGGTTTCCTCATTTGAGCTTAAATTTGTGTCTTTTAGTTTTTTCACTGTTTGAGCTTTTTTTCACTGTAGCTGCTAGTAGTTTTTTAGTGTAATTAAATTAAAAAAAAAATCAAAAATGATAAAAACAAATTGTCTCGCTATGGACAATGCAAAGAAATATAGAGAAAAAAAGAAAAGATAAAAAACTAAAAATAAAAAACAAAATTTAAAAATTAGAAGCTAAGAACTGAAAATCAAAATCTGAAGCGCAAGCAAGGCTAGCAAGCAGGTTCAACTGCTTGTAGCGCTGCTGCACGTTTTCTTGGCAGTGACACCATGTTAAGCGAAATGGAGTACGTACTACTGTAGTACACCGTCAATGTTCAGCACAAGAGAGAGGGCTGTGCAAAAAAAAACCGTACCAAAAATACCGAACCGAACTGGTCAACTCGGTTTGACCGGTTTTTAGTATTCGGTTCGGTAGCTAGAAAATAGGTATTTGTATGATTTGGTTTTTTGGTAAAAACCGAAGAAAAATCCAAAAAACCGAAAAGCCCAACAGAAGACAGTGCACTCTCCGGTCTCGTTGGCCCACCAGCAGTCCACCGAGGCACCGACAGGCGACGGCCCGGCCCGACGCACGCGCGGCAGACCGCAGACGGCATCCATCTAACCCTACCCTAGCGCTGCGCAGACCGACGCCAGACGCCCAGACCCTCGGCACAGTCGCCACTCGCCAGATCCGAGCTCCTCGAAGGCTCGAACCCTAGCCAGATCCGAGCTCCTCGAAGGCTCGAACCCTAGCCAGATCCGAGCTCGTCGTCGCCTCGTCGGTCGATCCTCTGCCGGTGCTCCCGGGGCTCCGCGCCTCCGCCTCCTTCGGGCTCCGGTGCTCCGCCTCCGCGCGACCGCGCCTCCGCATCCTTCGCCCTTCGGTGCTCGGCTAGTCGGCTGACGGCTGCTCCGCGCCTCCGCTTCCTTCGCCCTTCGGTGCTCGGCTGACGCCTGACGGCTGCTCCGCGCCTCCGCCTCTTTCAGTGCTCCAGTGCTCCGCCTCCCTCTCGGCCTCTCCCAAGACGCCGGAATCAACTGGATCTTGCGAAGCAAGTTCTTTCTGGCTTTCTCTCTTTTTCATTAATTGGTAGATTGCTAGTCTGTTACTCTGTTGTGACTTGTGTCTTGTGAGTTGTGAAGTAGATCTTGCGAAGTTGTAAGAACTTGTAAGTTGAAATTGAAATGTTGTTGCATTTGCAATTTTGCATACTTGCCAGTTGCCACTGCCATTGCTAGACTGCTAGTTGCTAGATAGATGCGTTTTAAAACTTGTTTGCCGCTTTGCCGTGCACACGGATGGCACCTGAGACCTCAAATTCTCTAGTTCTATCCTCCTCCCCTCCTCCTCCCCAAATCCGCAATCCTCACAGCCCAATCCCAAACCTCGCTCGTCTCTAGTTCCAGCCCATCCTCTTCCTTGAACTCTTCTCCTTTTCTCATCGCGACGGCGGCGGCGGCGGCTATTGCTTCGCCATTTGTCTCAAATTCTCACGCCAACGTCATTTAACCCTCGAAGCGAAGGAATTCTTCTCTCCTAGGCGGCGTCGTCGTCCTCCGCTCTGCTGGATTGATCTCTTCTTTCGCTGGTAAGGAAGCCCTAGCTTGCTTGGATTGTTCTAAGAGTGAGCTTTGTCCTGAGGATCTTTTCTTTTCCGTGAGCAATCTCATCCAAATCTTCCTTTCTGGGATGAATAGTCCAGTCCATGGAGTTTATGGTGGATTTGCTTGCTGCGTTGTGGATTACCAGTAGCAGTTGATTTTTCCATATTTTTGGGGGTTCAACTGAACCCCCATGTCCCACGTTAGGTCCGCCCCTGTTCATAGAGGTCTGTGTTGATGCACATTTGCGGGGTTTTTTTTGGGTTAAATTCCAAACCTCAATGATGAACAACACTTACATTAGACTAATTTTCAGGACGGATAAAGACAGGGCGAGATGCTGAGCCCGTGTGATTGCTTCCTCCATGCTTCCGCGCCGCCGCTGAATCCATCATCGAATCTCATGGCTTCGGGACCCAGAGCTCGCGGGAGAGATAAGAGCCTCACATTCCAAAGTAGCGCAGTCTCTGCGCCGGTAAGAACTGCCGAAACTTCCCCCAGTTTGGTGGTTCCATGCACGGTTTCCAGACAGACCACCAAAGGGAAGGAGAAAAACAAGTGGGTCCATTACGGTGGGTCGATTCCGGCAATGTTGGATGCACTGGAGCGTGTCCAGGTAATCGAGGAGGCACTCTGGCCATGGAAGGACACGCTGAGCAACCGTGAGAGGACCATCATCCTCAAGGAGCAGAAGGATTGGAGGCGGGCAATCGAGATCCTTGACTGGTTTCGCAGGGAGAGGGGTCATGAGGTCAATGTGATCCACTATAATGTTGTGCTCTGCACGGTTGGGCGGGCAAGGAGATGGGACCTTGTTGTCGGCCTATGGCACGAGATGCATTCCTGTGGCATGGTGCCGGATAATGCGACATATGGTACACTGATCGATGTGTATTGCAAAGGGGGTAGAGAGAGGGCGGCATTGCTTTGGTTTGGGGACATGTGCAAGCGGGGTTTGGTGCCTGATGAGGTCACTATGAGTATTGTCCTTCAGGCACATAAGAAGGCCGGAGAGTATGAAAAAGCCGAGCTTTTCTTCAAAAGATGGTCCTCGGAGTCAGATAGAAGGATGGAAGGACGCCCTTACTATAGCTTGTATACATACAACACCTTGATTGATACTTATGGAAAGGCCGGGCAGCTTGAGAAAGTATCAGATACGTTCAACCAAATGTTGAAGGAAGGTGTTGAGCCAAATGTTGTTACTTTCAACACAATGATTCATGTTTGGGGTAAAAACCATAGAATGGAGCAAGTAGCTTCATTCGTGAGGATGATGGAGGATTTCCAGTGCCTTCCTGACACTAGGACTTACAATATACTGATCTCACTGTACAGAGAAAGCAATGATATTGAAGTTGCAGAGTACTACTTTTTGAAGATGAAAGCGGAAAAATTGGTGCCAGACATTGTGAGCTGCCGCACACTCTTGTATGGATACTCTATCAGGGGGATGGTCACTAAAGCGGAAGCTCTTCTTGAAGAAATGGATGAGAGGGACCTGGTGATCGATGAATACACGCAGTCAGCTGTGACAAGGATGTATGTAAATGCTGGGATGCTTGAGAAAGCGTGGTGTTGGTTTGAGAAGTTCCATCACCTGATGAACTCTGAGTGCTTTTCTGCAAATATTGATGCATTTGGGGAGAGAGGACACATAGTCCTTGCAGAGAAGGCTTTTATGTGCTGCCTAAAGAGGAAGATGCTAAGTACTTGTGTTTGTAATGTTATGATTAAAGCATATGGGTTAGTAGAAAAACTTGATGAGGCCTGTGAGATAGCTGATGGCATGGAGAGGTATGGCATTTTGCCTGATTACTTGACTTATAGTTCTCTCATTCAACTTCTGTCGACTGCTAAACTGCCAGCGAAAGCTTTCTACTATTTGAGAAAGATGGAAGCGGCAAAATTGCTAATTGATTGTGTTTCATATTCTGTGGTGATTAGTAGCTTTGCTAAGGATGACAATTTACACATGGTTGAATGCTTATTTAGAGAAATTGTCACTTCAGGGATCCAAGTTGATGCTTATGTTTACTCTATTGTAATTGATGCATATGCTGAAGTTGGAAATGTCCAGCAAGCTGCAGCATATTTCGGTTTAATGAAAAAAGCTGGTTTATGTGAGAGTGTTATGATCTACAATTCTTTGATCAAGCTCTACACAAAGGCAGGGTATCTTGCAGATGCCCGAGAAACGTACAAGCTTCTGAAATCATTAGATACTGACACCAACATTTATGCATCGAACTGCATGATTCGCCTCTACAGTGACCATTTTATGGTGAAGGAAGCATGCGAGATTTTTGAAAATTTGAAGGTTAGGGGAAGTGCAAATGAATTTTCACATGCAATGATGGTGTGCTTGTACAAGAAAGTTGCTCGCTTTCATGAAGCCCACAGGATCTCTAAGGAAATGCAAGCTTTAGGACTTCTAACTCAAGCATTAAGCTACAATTCTGTGATTCAAATGTACATATCTGGTGGAAGAATGGGGGAGGCTGTTAAAATATTTCAGAAGATGTTGGCATCAAAGACACCACCAAATGATGCAACATTCAAGGCACTAAAGGTGATTTTAGTGAAAAGAGGAGTTTCAAAGAATGAGACTAGAAAGTTAGAATTGCTCAGAAGAAATAACACTCATGATTGCTTGCGTCAATGGTACAAGGTGCTATCTTCGGTTGTAAGATCAGGTGGGAGTTCTTTTCCACATATTATTGATCATTCTGACAGTGACAATTTCAAGACTAGCGAAAGGAATACAAGAAAGCAAGTAACTTCAGAAAGGATTTCAACTGGCTGACAACTCTTAGATGTTGATACACCACAGTGATGATCCATCTACAAAACTGTACACGGAGTGCACTCATGTTATCCTCAGAACAAAAACCCTGATCATCGATTTACGGACGCATTGAGAATTTGCAGAAATACATATCACATATCCTTTTAGATTACTGCAGGTCAGTGTTGTTATGTCAGAATATATTGCACACACTTTACCAACATCGAGTTTTTTTGCTATTAAATGGAACCTCTGCAGACTATCTGACTACTGCAAAGATTCAGTATTCTTGACAATCTCCAACACAGTAGTGACTTGTTTAAGCCATGAATCAACTCCTTTTTGTGAATATATTTCATTTCTAATTATTATATTACAGATTACTTGGAGTTAGAAATTTTTTCATGACGGTATGTTGCTTCTTGAGGTGTCTTATACATAATTCCTTCCTGAAGATTTTCTGATATGGTGGAAATAGTTGTTTTCCTAATTGTATTACAGATTCATTCTAAAGTTTCTCTATGATGTTGTGTTTCTTCTTGAGGTGTCTTTTACATAACTTCTTCCTGATAAATATGCACCATATTTTTATTTTGTTGTGCTTTTACTGATGACTGTACTCAATACATGTTAAATATACAATTGAAGGAACATGAAAAAAGACCAATTCGATGGTAAAGTGCATCTGCATTCTAGCTTTCAGACAAGTATGCGTTTCAGTGATAATATTGGAGAAGACACGAATTCTATACATCTGATCAGCGAGAAGCTTGAGTCTCAGGTATGCAATTCACCAACCAAGCAAGCGTGATGGATTTTAAACTGTTGATTTGCATAGGTTGTTTCCAGTAATATTGGTTTACTCAAGGTTATTGCCTCAATATTTGCTTTCAGCAACATCTGTATATGGGGGTGTTACAGTCAAGGTTACAGGAAGTATTTGACACCATATCATTTGGCCGTGAGAGGATACTGGTCAATTTTGCAGAAGCAAACAAAATATCCGCTCACCTGCTGATGAACTACCCATAGTAGCAGTCTGTATGGTATGAAATCCTGTCTTGGATCAGAATGAATTAATAATCCCATCCTCGAAGAAACCTCATTATAGTCATTACAGGCCTGGTGGATGGGTAATAGAGAATAGAATTTATACTGGTACTGGCTTCCTGATTATAGGAACAATACAGAGTACATGGCTAGTGTGTAATTTCAGAATTTTTCAAAACAAACAGAGAAGTCCTTTGGAGATCATATATAGATAGATAGAGAGAGAGAGAGAGAGAGAGAGAGAGAGAGAGAGAGAGCAATTGATGGCTGACACTTTAGACTGAAATTTTGGATCGCAAAAGGGTGTCAATGGATTGAGGGTTTTAGTTAGGCCTGCAGCCTACATTGTTGCCGCCTGTTGTTATTATGAGTTGTGAATCTTCTTTTTGTGGGATGGGAGATGTAAACCTTTTTGTACATGCTCCTCTTCTGATGAGAAGGATACATGCAACTCTTCTGCAAGCTATTCATCAAAAAATAAAAGCGCAAGCTTTGCCTCTGTTGTCTTTTAACAAATACTTGTTCCATATCATTTCTGCATGTTCTTGCTTATCCTGTCCTTGTGTCTTGTTTCTTTTGAATTGCCAACCATGGAATACCCTGCAAACATTGACGATTGCTACGTGTCGATCGAGCATTACCACATTATTTAGCTCTTGGTTTCGTGGAAGACATGGTTGTCACGGCAGAGTCGGCGACCACAGCGAGTGAGGGGCGCCTGGACGCCTAGGCGAGGGGCACGGCGTCGGACGTATATAATATATACGTCCGTATTCATCTCCGCCTCTCTCGCGCGTCTCTCTTCCGCCTCTCTCTCGTGTCTCCTGACTCACTCTCTCTCGCGACTCCCACTCCCGTCTCCCGACTCTCTCTCGACGGCCGACTCTCTCTCTCTCCCGACTCCCACTAGTCTCCCTCCCCGGCGCCGATCTCCTGCTCTCTCCCCAATGCCTCCCTCCTCTCCCCAGCGCTTCCTCCCCGGCGCGCCACCTCCTCCCCCTGTCGCCTCCCCTCCCCTCGGCGGCAGGAGCACGCTGGAGGGAGGTGGCCGGAGCACGGGAGGGAGACGGCGGCGGGAGGAAGGCGGCGCGGCGGGAGGGAGGGAGGCGGCGTGGGTGGAGGGAGGCGGCGCGGCCGGAGAGGAGAGGTGCGGACGGCGTACCTGGCGTTGAAGCTAGGGTTTGGGCCAAAGGCAAGGCGATCCTCCTCGGCGTCTCCTCCTCGGCGCCAGGATGACTTGGCGTCGCGTAGGCGACACCGTGACAGCCGTGGTGGAAGATGCTAGTCTTTGTATTGGTTTCCCTGATGGAGTTGCCGCATCTAGTGGTAGAAGAAAATTGTAGATGGACCCTGTTAATCTTGTAAAGGCCTAGCATGAAAAATGCGTATACAAAATGCTTGTATTTTTTAGTGCTTAAAATTTTCATATAGAGAACATCTGTACTAAAAGTCATTCATCAGATGAGTTTCAGGGTTAGGAGAGATGAGTTATTTGTTAGTTAGGTGATTTAGGTTCCTAGTAAGATTGGACCTAATTAAATAGTCTGAACCTAGGGTAAGCAGGGCCCACATTCTCTTGTGGTGACATTTCTCTGCTTTTTTGGAATTTCGCAACATGTACATCAGATGTTTATGTTCGACTGCTAATATTTTACTCTCGGTCTGTTTCAAGTAGTCTCTATTTTAACTTCGCACTTTTGTGGGGCTTAAGTTTTTTATCGGTCAATATGTTTGAAATTAAGCTGTAATACAGGGTGGGTTCTTTTGGGCTGTAGCTTATGGCTGTGGTTTTTGAATTTTGGCCTGTTCGTGAGAGAACATGCAGAGAAAAATAGCCGTATGTGATTTTGGTCGATACACTTGAATTCAATACAGTTTGTATTACAATTTATCTATAGACTCCGTCTTGAAAAAACGCACCGTTACCATAGCAAATAACATAAGCCATAAGCCACAAGTGCTGCCGAACCCGCCCTTGTGTTAGGACTGTGGCATTCGAGCGGCATGAATTTATTTTTGACCTTTGCCGGCCTTATGTTTGTCGGAAATCTGAATATTTGACATGAAGCCATGATGGATAATGTTATAGTATTGTGGTATTCTAATGGCAACAATCTAAATAACTCTAACCTACTGACAGTTCAATATACATGTGTTATATGGAACTTCTGGCATTTCTATTTTAATAGACTGCTCCCTAGGTTTAAGACTGATGCATAACTCTATTGCTGGTTACGTGTTTGCCTACTCTGAATTTTGGTGTTTTATGAATATAAAGAATCTTGAACACTTTACAGCATCATCTCACCCTAGGCTTGCATCAAATATGGCTGTGTAGTTAACTAGATATGCAAGGTTGGTTACATTATTGTTACGTGGTATGATGGTAGTGGGGTTGGCAGGTTGCTCAAGCTACCATGAAAGGCCACGTCCTCTATACTGTCTTATATTAGATGACAGCATATGATCTTTGGTATGCTTGCCTTTTATAATTTGATGCAGTCCAACAAGGTAAGTGAGGTAATAACTTAGGATTGGTTTGCAGATGCATCTCTTGTATCAGTCATGGATGTGAGGACTGAGGACCACACATTCCTGTTGGTACTTCTGAATTGCATTTGGCTATGTTGATTATCATTGCGTCCAGTTTAAGTTAGAACTTCTGCGTCTGGTGCATTTAATTCCTTATTTTACTGGGGGTGTTTGTGACGGTGTTTTCCCCTGTAGGTGGGTAGTTCTGCATTTTGTTGTGGATTTGATCTCCTGATTTACACCTTGTAGGTACTTACTATGAGAATCACGCAGTTTTCAAATGCTGCATTGTGGAATCTTTCTGGTGTCCCTTTTGAATTTGTGAAGGTATCCCAAAATATCCTTAGCAGCTGATATTTTGTTAAGTATGTACTAACTTCTCTTAGCTTTAATATCTATATTTCTGCCATTTGTTGTGTCTGATTTGTTTTCTGTTCTTGATTGTTTTGGTTTCCCACTTCATCGTAAGGTAGTGTTGAGCCAATTGTGGTGTTGCAGAACATAAGGTAGTGTTGAGCCAATTGCGGTGTTGCAGAGGTCTTTGGTAATCGTAAACATTACAAAACTAGATGAATCATACTTGAGTATTTTTTACGTTCAAGAAAAAAAGAACTGGTGTAAAATGTTGGTAAATAATGTTGGGGAAATTACCTTAGCACTTCCTGTGATTTCCTGTTGTGAGACAGTTAGCTGATGCTCATGCTCTAAGTCAAGTGAGCATATGTTACTTGATTGATCTAGCTGGCAAATGGAAATATCATTAAACATTAATAGTTAAACCTAAGGTGGCACACATGTCAAGGTTTGTTTCTGTTTATTTCTAGCTCTGTACATTTTATATTTTGAAGGGCCTGTTAAAGCTTTCATATTTCTCTGGTATTTATTATTAGCAGCAATAATCTGATTCAATGTATGCACTGGGTGCACTTCTAATTTAAAGTACCGTACAGTTGGCTAGGATTGAATGCTGAAGGATACTTGCATTAAGCTTGAGCCTGAAAATACTTGCAGGCATTCAGGCTGGGACCAATTACCATATTCTGTACTTGTCTTGTTGTCTCGGTTGTTCCCTTTTGGTTAGGATTTTTTTTGAGGAAATTATTTGGTTAGGATTATCTCTTAACTTTGATATGATTGCGAGAGTAAAAGTAACTATTAGTACATCAATCTTGCACCCAAGTGATTCATGTTACTTGTACCCATCCAATTACAAACCGGAGTAATAAAAGAGGTAATGCCATGAACTCCATGAAGAATTGTGATGATGGCGGTGATGGCAGGTGCACATGATTGCCCTTACTTTATTGACGATGTTGAACTTCTGAAGTATGGCATGGGATCATTACAAGTTTCATGACGGAATGACCAGGGTGAACTGAAACAGTGAAGTTATCAGGCCATGCTTTTCTCCTGGACCTTGGCTGAGTTTGATGTCGTTAGTTTATACCTTGATCTTTGTAGGATTTTGCAACAGTAGCAGAATCTCATTGCTGCAGTATGCTGGCTGGCATTTGCACATGCGGTTATTTAAGCTTCTTAGGTCGTTTGTGTTTTTATACAAGAAATCTTCTTACGGACCTTGTCTGCAATTGCTGCAGTCTTTTACCAACACTACTGCGTCAAAGACTTGAGACATATTGACTCGCTTTTGCAGGGTGAGGCAATGGAGAATGGAGCCAAGGCTGGTGATGTTCGGGAAAGGCAACTCAAGCTCATGGAAGAATGTCTGCACGTGCCCATCAACAACCCCGCAACTGTTCTCTCTAACACTGATGAACTCATCTAGGTGCTGTTAGATGTGTAGTATATAACTGTGTATTTACCCCATTGTATAAGGGGTTTCTTGCATATATGCCACCTGTACATGTATATATATTAGCCCTTGGCCACATGATGAATACATGCGCTATTCATAACATGGTATCAAAGCTATGGCTTCGTCATACCTAGGGTTTCGTTATACCTAGGGTTTGCCTGGCTTGCCGCTTCTTCCACCGCTGCTCGTCGCCGTCGGTTGTCACGGACCTTCGTCATACCGGACCTGACGCAGCCGCCTTTCGTTTGGTTGCTGCCGCCGCCGCCGGGTTTCCTCGCCGTGGTCGCCGAGTTTTCCTCGCAGTGGTTGCCGACTGAGGGAGCGGACGCAGATCGCACCAGATCGGGCTCGCCTGGCCAGGTTGCACCTCTTTCCGCGCGTCGGCCGGCCGTCGCCCGCTCGAGATCGCCGTCAGTCCGTCGATTGCTGTCGCCGCTTGAGATCCGCCGTCGGTTCGCCGGTCACTGCTCTTGCCGTCGGTCCACCGAGGCTCTCCGCCGGAGGCTGCGGCCCTTCCGCTCAGGTCTGTCGTCGGCGCCGAACCGGCCGTCGCTCGTCGTCGCTGATTCCGCCGAGGTTGCCACCGCTCCGCCGGAGGCTGCCGTCATGCCGCCAAAGCCTGAGGGCCGCCGCCGTTGGCCCCGCCCGAGTGTTTGTAAACCGACTCGGTCGGTCGGTTTTGTAGTTGGTTTGTAAACCGATTGTGTATAAAAAAAGCCAAAAAAAAGGTAAAAAAATGTCTTCTTTTACATGTACCGTTTTTGTTCCTCGTTGCCCAGTGATTTTCGATGGTCTCAATTATCGGGACTGGTTTCAGCACATGCGCATCCACATGCGTGGTCAGCGCCTTTGGGAGTTTCTTACGGGCGAGTTATCTTGTCCGTCTGTTAAGCCTGTACTCCCGAAGGATGCTTCCGAAGACGCTCGTACAAAAGCTTCTGAGGCTTTTGAGGATGCCATGGAGACTTTTTAGACTCAGTATGCTGCTTACAAGACATGGATTGATGAAGATGCTCGTGCCTCTGCTATTTTGGTTGCTAGCATGGAGGTGCATCTCACTGGTGATATTGTTGGACTGATTTCTGCACATGCGATGTGGACGCATCTACGCAGCCGCTACGAGCCATCTGGTGATTCCTTGTACCTTGCTGTTGTGCGACAGGAGCAGTCGCTGCAGCAGGGAGATGCCACTATGGACGAGTTCTATGCTCAGTTATCTGCGATATGGCGTCAGATCGACTCTTTGGGGCCAGATGTTTGCCGCACCTGTCAGTGTTGTCAACGTCAGCAGTCTCATATGGAGCTCCGCCACATCTACGACTTTTTGACACGTCTCCGGTCTGAGTTTGAGCAGACTTGTGCTCAGTTGCTAGCTCATCATCCACGTGTGACTTTGTTGGAGGCCCTTGCAGCTGTTCGTACTGAGGAGATTCGTCTTCGTGGAGCGGGTGCTGCGGGTCTGCTATCATCATCATCATCACTTTCTTCAGTTTTGGTGGCTTCTTCGGCTTTTACACCCGCTGCGCCTTTGCCTCCACCAGCTGTGTCTCCACCAGTGACAGCTGCTGTTGGTAAGGGCCTTCACTGCACCTATTGCAACAAGGATGGACATGTGGAACAGTTTTGCTACAAGAAGAAGGATCTTCGTTGTGGTGCTCGTCCTCCGCGGGGCACTGGAGGTTCCTCCTCTCAGCCGAGTTCTGGTACCCCTGACACTCAGCAGCTTCTTACATTGCTAGGCCGCATGGTTGCTTCTGCATCGTCTGGTTCTGCTGGTTCTGTTGCTCAGTCTTCCGGCGAGAGATCACCTTCTACTTCTCCTTCCTCAGGTACATCACCTTGGATTCTTGATTCTGGTGCTTATTTTCATATGACATCTGATTCCACCTGTCTTACTTCCATTAGTCCTTTAGCTGCTCCTATCACTGTCCACACAGCAGATGGTACCTCTCTTTCTGTCACAGGACGAGACACTCTTTCAAATTCCTCTTTTCATGTTTCTGTTGTTTCTCATGTTCCAAAACTAACCATGCACTCATATCTGGCGCCACCACCGATCATGGTTGTCGTGTTATTTTCGATTCTGACTCTTGTTGTGTTCAGGATCGTCGCACGGGGACTCTGGTTGGTACTGGCCCTCGCCGCCGTGGCTCCCAACGGCTTTGGGAGCTTGACTGGCTTCGCCTTCCTTCCGCTGCCCAAGTCAGTCTTCTCGCCTCCGCCTCTGTAGCTGCTGCAGCCTCCACCGCTTCGTTTGCTCAGTGACATCATCGCTTAGGACATCTTTGTGGTTCCCGCATGTCTTCTTTACTTCGTCAAGGTTTTTTAGGGTCTGTGTCTGGTGATGCTTCTCTAAATTGTCAGGGTTGTAAGCTTGGCAAACAGCTTCAACTCCCTTATCCTTCTAGTGAGTCAGTGTCTCAGCGTCCTTTTGATCTTGTTCATTTTGATGTATGGGGACCAGCTCCCTTTGTTTCGAAAGGAGGTCATCGATATTATATCATTTTTATTGATGATTTTTCTCGCCATACATAGATATACTTTATGTCATCTCGTAGTGAGGTTTTACCTATCTACAAGACCTTTGCCACCGTGATTCACACTCAGTTTGACTCTCCTATTCGTGTTTTACGTGCTGATTCCGTTGGAGAGTACTTGTCAGGAGTCCTTCGTGGTTTTCTTGCTGAGCAGGGCACTCTCTCTCAGTTTTCTTGTCTAGGTGCCCATGCTCAGAATGGTGTGGCTGAGCGCAAGCATCGTCATCTTCTTGAGACAGCTCGTGCTCTCATGATTGCTTCTGCTGTTCCACCACATTTTTGGGCTGAGGTTGTTTCTACTGCCACTTTCTTGATCAACATTCAGCCCTCCTCTGCTCTGCAGGGTGGGATTCCAGTTGAGCGTCTCTGTGGCTAGACTCCTGATTATTCCAGACTTCGCCTCTTTGGGTGTGTGTGTGTGCTATGTTCTTCTTGCAGCTCGTGAGTGCACCAAACTGACCGCTCAGTCAGTTGAGTGCGTTTTTCTGGGTTACAGTGCTGAGCACAAGGGATATCGTTGTTGGGATCCTGTTGGCCGACGGATGCGGATTTCTCGGGATGTTACTTTTGATGAGTCTCATCCTTTCTATCCTCGTCCGTCTCCTTCCTCCACTTCAGCATCTGTCATTGAGCCGCTTTCTTTTCTGACTTTTCCTTCCAATCCTATAGTCACCACTCCACCACAGCCTTTGGTCTCTCTGGTACCTCCTTCTCAGTCCGCACCTTCTTCACCACCGGCATCCTCTCCCGAGGTTGTTCCTGATCTTGTTCCTTCTTATCCTCTCTACCATACTCGTCGCTCGCGAGTTGAGGTTCCTTCTGATATGCCCTCTCCTTCTGACGGGTCATCTCCTTCGGCCACTCCTCGTTATAGTCTTTGCGATCGCCAGTCTATTCGGCCTCCTGAGCATTTTGGTTTTGCTGCCGTAGCTCTTGCCGAACCGACTTCTTATCGTGATGTTGTTGTTCATCAGGAGTGGCAGCATGCGATGGCGGAGGAGATCGCTGCCCTTGAGCGTACTGGCACATGGGATCTTGTTCCTCTTCCCGCGCGTGTTACTCCTATCACGTGCAAGTGGGTCTATAAGGTTAAGACTCGCTCTGATGGTTCTCTTGAGTGTTACTAGGCTCGTCTTGTAGCACGTGGTTTCCAGCAGGAGCATGGCCGTGACTATGATGAGACTTTTGCTCCTGTTGCTCACATGACCACTATTCGCACTCTTCTTGCTGTGCCCTCTGTTCGACAATGGTCTCTCTCAGTTGGACGTCAAGAATGCCTTTCTCAATAGCGAGTTGCGTGAGGAGGTCTACATGCAGTCACCCCCTGTGTATTCTGTTCCTGAGGGTATGGTTTGTCGTCTTCGCCGATCTCTCTATGGTCTCAAGCAAGCTCCTCGTGCCTGGTTTGATTGTTTCTCCTCTGTTGTCACTGCAGCTGGTTTTTCGGCGAGTGCTCATGATCATGCTCTTTTTATCCACACTTCATCTCGTGGTCGGACGATTCTCCTTTTGTATGTTGATGATATAATTATTACTGGAGATGATCCTCAGTATATCACTTTTGTCAAGGAGCGGCTTCATGAGCAGTTTCTTATGTCTGATCTAGGTCCTCTTCGCTACTTTCTTGGGATTGAGGTTATTTCTACTCCTAAGGGTTTCTATCTGTCCCAAGAAAAGTATATCCAGGATCTTCTTGATCGTGCCTCTCTTACTGATCAGCGGACAGTTGAGACTCCCATGGAGCTTAATGTTCATCTTCGTTCCACGGATGGTGAGCCTCTTGCTGATCCTACTCGCTATCGTCATCTTGTTGGGAGCCTTGTTTATCTTGGTGTCACTCGCCTTGACATTTCGTACCCTGTGCATATCCTGAGTCAGTTTGTTTCCGCTCCCACTCAGCTCCATTATAGTCATCTTCTTCGTATTCTACGATATCTTCGTGGAACTATCTCTCGTCGTCTCTTTTTCCCTCGCTCCAGCTCTTTACAACTCCAGGCATATTCTGATGCCACCTGGGCTAGTGATCCCTCTGATCGCCGGTCTCTCTGCTTATTGTGTTTTTCTTGGTAGTTTTCTCATTGCTTGGAAGACTAAGAAGCAAACAACAGTTTCTCGTTCGAGTACTGAGGCTGAGTTGCGAGCTATGGCTTTGTTGACTGCGGAGGTTACTTGGCTACAGTGGTTACTTCAGGATTTTGATGTTTCTGTTTCTGCACCGACTCCTCTTTTGTCCGACAAGACAAAGTGCTATTAGCATTGCTAAAGATCCGGTGAAGCATGAGCTTACAAAGCATATTGGTGTTGGTGCTTCCTACATGCGGACACAGTGCAAGACCAGTTGTTGCTCTTCAAGATGTGTCTTCGAGCTTGGTTGGCGATTTCTTCACAAAGGCACAAATCGTGGCTCAAAGACAGTTTTCATCTCTCCAAACTTCATGTTGTTGATCCACCATAAGTTTGAGGGGGTGTTAGATGTGTATTATATAATCGTGTATTTACCCCATTGTATAAGGGGTTTCTTGCATATATGCCACACACACACACACACACACACACACACACACACACACACACACACACACACACACACACACACACACACACACACACACATATATATATATATATATATATATATATATATATATATATATATATATATATAGGAAAAATACCTTTTACACCCGGGTGTAATTACACCCACATCTAATATACCACCTAAATAAATTTGAAATACTCCTTTATCACTTTAGATATACTCATATACTAATTATAAGATATTGTAATGTGAACCACATGAAAAAATTGCAAAGGAGTTCATATTTTTTAGCGTATTTTGTAAATACCTTTATATACGTATATAAAAAGGAGTATGTTGAAAAAAATGTACATACCACCTCTGAAAAATTATTCATACCACCTATATAGTCTTAAATACTCGTATACTACATGTACATACTCCTCGTTACGCAAGATACTCCATACGTTGTGAGATACGACATAGGGTGTAATTACACCCGGGAGTAGAAAAGAGGCTTCCTATATATATATATATATTGGCTCTTTGGCCACATGATGAATACATGCGCTATTCATAACAGGTGCTACCCAGTCCTTAATGAGCTTTGGTGATACCTAAGTACTACTATTTAACCATCACTTATCCCCCCCTCTTTTGCTGGGTTTTATTTTTCTGTGCCCTTCACCCAAGTTGTACTACTGTTGCAAGTTCATGTCCAAATGTACTTGAGGGCTGTGCTGCCTGTTAACTTTTGGTGTGGTGCTGTGCCATCGGTGTGGCTAGGTCCCTTTGGTTGGTTGTGGACCAATTTATAACCTGGAAATTGGTGGATAGAAGAATGCTTGTTGCAACCACCCTCTACCATTTGGTGTTGTCAGATTGTAGAAGGCCGTTCTTATAAATGATTTGTGTCTGCACTTCGCAGTTGTATTTGTCAGGTAAAGTTGGGTGTTGCATCCGCAGATACGAGGTAACTAAAGGTGGTACACCACCTGGTGGTTGGTACTTAATCATCGGCAAATCATGTGCCTTTATCTGTCTCCTTTTTACCAGCATGAATTCAGTGCTGTGGACCTGTGGTCCTCATGAGGTGCCTCTACCGAACGGGAATACGATGATGTCGTATGGGCCTGGGCCTTTTCGACAAACGAAACAGAAAAATAAAATCCCTACCTTCCTCTAAAAAAATAAAAATAAAATAAAATAAACGCAACAGAAAGTCTTTCTTTCCTTTTTCTCTCTCTCTCTTTAGAATTATAAGACAGCGAGAAAGAAAATAGAAAGGAAAAGCATAATAATAAATACAGGTGATGAAAAATTGGAAGCCATCCGCTGATCCACCGCGCCGCCTCATCCCGCAAGTCAATAAGTCAATTCACTTTGCTCTCATTCGTATCGTATTCGCAGCTGTCGCTTCGATTCTTCCGCCCGCCGATCCCCGGGCGGCGCGCGCGCACAGCGCGAGCGGCAGGAGAGGGCGATGAGGTCACAGCTCGACGCCGCCGTCTCGTGGCCGCCGGCCTCCGTCCGGCGAGCGCTCCCCTCCACGGCGCCTCGGGTCCTCAGGTACACACGCTCTACACTGTTGTATTACCACATGTGGCCGGGAGGGGACTGAGTTAGACCTTCCTCTGCTCTGCTCTGCTCTGATCTGATCCACATTGTAATTTCTGCTCCCGAGAGCATGTATTCTAGGCTGTACGCACTCCCGGGGCGGTTTCGCGTTTGCCGCGGCGGCGGGATTGGAGTTCGCTCCGCCAACCATCTCCCCAGAAAGCGAGGTTCGTGGGTAGCAAATGCAGCAAGCGTTTCCTGTGTGCTAGTTAGAGCCGTAACACCTTGCAACGAATTGGCTGCTGTATCATGTTCGGATTTTGTCGATTTGTACCGTGTACTCTTTGTTTAAAGGTTTACCTTGACCAGGAGTGGGGGTGTTCAATTCGGCGAGGAGGCCGGATGATAATGGGACTACTGTTAATGCAGAAGTCTCGACCACTTCGACAGCACAAAATTCACTGTGCTTTCCTGCTCAGGTGATTCTCTGTGGATTGTTCATTGTTGTGATAACCAACCCATACATCAATGCATTTGATTAGTCCGATACCATACGATCATACACCACTGTTGCAATAGTAGGGTGCTGGTGGCTAGCAGCCTAGCATTAGGAAGCCAATACATAAATTTGAACGATAGATGAAGATAGCATCTCCTTTTTAAGATTTGGCCGGGAGCTCTGGCATTCACTAAAGAAGGAGGTGGGGACTTGGGTCAGTCCTAGGGCTTGAACCCGGGGGGTGAGATGCACCGGCACCTCTTTACCTATGAAGGTAGCATGCAATCTTTAGGATACATGCTTTTAACGACAAGGCTGGTGAACTCAGATTGTTTGTCAATGCGTCTAACTGGTGCTATACTGGCATGTGTCAGTAAGGTTAATTAATTTTATTGGACAAGCAAGCGCTAGCCCAATGCCCAAATCCTACTTTTATTATTGACGAATAACAGCAGTTTAACAGTATTTGACCTTTGAATGCATTCTCATGGGAGATATATGGAAGGTACTTTAGTATAGCTGTGTGACAGATAGTGCTACTGCAGAAATTTAGGAACCTGCAAGAACTTATTAGCAGGAAAAAGCCATAAGGTATACAAGCAGTCCGCCGTAGTGCATATATACCTCCCTTTGGCCACAGCGCTTTGCAATGAATAGTTTATTAACCTTCTATTTGCTTATTGTTTCATGTTCTTTCAATTTTGCAGGGAAACTGCAACATGGTTACTATTGTAAATATCACATTCTTCCTTCTACACAGAATTGTTATAGGACAGATGCAGTTGATGATGAAATTGCTCCCTTGTTTGTCACACAATATTACAAGTTTGCCATTTGCCTGCATATCTGATCCTATCAAAAAACCCGTACCTCTTAAGCTAGATGTGACTTTTCCACCATTGCCTCATGTCAGATGGAGTATTTCACGCTTGTACTATCTATTCAATACACAGCTTGAACGAAGCATTGCCTTGTAAGTGTAACACATCTAGCTTTCGCCACCTGGACATACCTGTTTTTTATGTAATGCTTATTTTGTCACAATACTACACTTACTGAGCTGCCACTTTTCTGCACATTCCAAGAGTTTGTCAATTCCTAAGTTACACATAATAACTGAAGTTTCTTTCTCATGGTAAATTAACTTCATACTTTGTCTTGACTATGTTCATAGGTCCATCATTACTTTGCTCATCACGTGCTTTTCTCTTGTCATTATTGGAGGATTCCTATTTCATAAGTTCAGGTCTGTTATTTTTCTTCAAAAACACATGTATTTTCTGATTTATTCTTCTCTGTTTCGCTAGGAGGATATCTCGTATCTGCAGTAATCGGTACTAAGTACTAACATAAAAAGATGATGAAAAATCTTGGTTTCTACAGGAAGAAACAACAACCTTTAGAGGACTGCCTTTGGGAAGCTTGGGCATGTCTATGTTCATCATCTACTCATCTAAGAGTAAGTAATGGGCAGTGGAGGTTATTGCCAATTTCTTTGAAGCTTAAGAACAATACGTTTTACTTAGTTTTGCACAACTGTTTTTCTTAGCTAATAGCTTTGATTAACCATATCTATAGATATTTCCCTTTTACAGATCCTTTTTAATATGTCCTTTTGCTTGTTTTCGCAGCAAAAGACACGTATTGAGCGTGTCATCGGGTTCTTTCTTGCTATCTGGGGTATATTGTTCTATTCTCGTTTGTTAAGCGCAATGACAGAACAATTTAGAGTGAGTTAAAATTCTACAAAACTGTGGTGAAAATCTTTTATGTCAATGTACGCCTTTAACAAATAGTCACCTGGTTGTGCACAGATCCAGATGCATAAAGTAAGGGAAGGGGCACAATTGCAAGTCATTGAAGATGATCATATCATCATATGTGGAGTCAATAGTCATCTGATGTCCATATTGAATCAATTAAATAAGTTCCATGAATCAGCAATTCGCTTAGGTACTGCCACAGCAAGGTAATTGAAGGATAACATAGTTATCATTTTGGCATTATCTATCTATATAATCTAATACAGCTCATTGCTTTTGTTAAACAATGTCTAGGAAGCAGAGAATTCTTATTCTCTCGGATCTTCCCAGAAAACACATTGAGAAGCTTGGGGATAGCATGACAAAAGATTTAAACCATATTGATGTATTCACCAAGAGGTAAAGGGGTTATTCACTTCTTCTTGTGTTGCTTTTCTGCATACATGACAACTTGCTTCAATCTGTTTGCCTTTACAACAGATATTTTCCTTGATATGTAAAAAATCACTGTAACTACTTTTTAAATTGCAGTTGTAGCCTTAGCTTGACAAAATCATTTGAGAGAGCAGCAGCAAACAAAGCAAAGTCTATAGTCATCTTACCAACAAAGAATGAACGGTATGTATGTACCATACACTTTTCAGTTTGCTCAAGTTAGCATAGAGTAAATTATGTTTGCGGTACTGGAAATCATTTCAGACAGGCCATCCAACCTGTCTATATTAGTGCATTGATATCATTGTATAGATCGTGATAAACAGCAGGCCATCCAACTCCAGTAAAATAGCTATGCTATGTTGAATCCATCATGCTAGCGTTGGATGGGACACTTGAAACCTTTCACTTAGAAGGTTTGGAATGAATGACTTGAAACAAGCAGCTCTATTATCTGAATTAAGAAATATAGTAAAACAAACTCTTTAAAGGAAACACGATGGATTTTCTGAACAATATCACATCTACCACTTGTTGAATATAAATGTTATATGCTATATTTTTGACATATTATTTTGTTGCACCAGCTGTTATTTGCAAACACGTTCTGTTGCTATTTGACTACTTGATATCACTTTATTTATCTAAAACTCATCTTGTTGAACCTGATCAGATATGAAGTGGATACAGATGCATTTCTTTCTCTATTGGCTCTGCAACCTCTTCCACAAATTGCATCAGTTCCTACCATTGTTGAGGTATATGCAAGCTCTACCACCATTTATACTACGATTTTTTAATCAACATTTAGGCCTTTATCTATTCATGTTGTGTCAATGTAGGCTTCTAACTCGACATCCTGCGAACTTCTGAAATCAATCACAGGCTTAAATGTGCAGCCGGTCGAGATGGTTGCTTCTAAGCTGTTTGTGCAGTGCTCTAGGCAAAAGGGCCTCCTTAAAATCTACAGGCACTTGCTTAATTATCGCAGTACTGTTCTAATCTCTCTGATATATGTTTGTTGATACATTTTCTTTAAGAAGGGTGCAGTTGGTTATCGCAATTATCTTCATGGCTTAACAATCGAGTGGTCATGGGATCAAATCCCGGGGAATCCACAAATTAACCCATCTAACATGTAGTTAGTGGTAGTCGAACCATGGCCTTTACCCACAAGACATGGGTGTCACACTGGTTGGAGCAGCCACCGGTGGGCTTGCCGATACAGTTTTACTCGAGATATTTTACGTACTTTTTGGTTTGTGTATAAAACTGTTTACAGCTATGCAATAAACTAAATAATGGTCTGTGTCATGTACTGATATCATACTTTCTGTCCAAATTTTTTTTTCCAAATCACTTTTGTGGCCATCGTTGGTGACAGCCACATGCCAAAGATGACTTTTTTCACTTTCTTCTAAACTTCTGAAATCAACATTCAACTTATGGTTTACCATAGCGCAATTATGCTTTTCTGATGTCAATGTTTGTGCAATACCCATCAACAAAACTGTTCTGATAATATATCACATTTCTGTGATTACACCATTAGTGGTTTCTGCTTTTTTACATGCTTTTGCCTTTCATTGAATTGGTTTAGCAATATCCTGCTTATCTTTGGAGTCTAGATGGTAGGTTTCATTATCATACTTGGTTTGTGACTTATGTTGTTTTATACTGCAGAAAATGTCTTCAACCTTTTCAGCTTTCCTGAAGTAGGAGGCATGAAATATATGGATGTGAGACGTATAATCCAAAATGTAATGTTGTTTCAAATAAGTAAATGCCTAAACTCTGCAGTCCGTACCACTTCTCTGTTGTGATTTATTCCCCTTTATGTTCATGGTCAGGCAGTTGTTTGCGGTATCTTCCGATCTGGAAGGATTTACTTTCACCCAAGTGAGGATGAAGTGCTGAAAGAAACAGACAAAGTATGCATTTTCTTGTTGTTATTTGTCATGACAGGGGCAACTAGTAGAAAATTATTTCTACATAGGATTCCAGGAGAGCTGAGAGCGCT
Source organism: Dendrocalamus sinicus (assembly GCA_036346575.1). Classification (NCBI taxonomy): domain Eukaryota; kingdom Viridiplantae; phylum Streptophyta; class Magnoliopsida; order Poales; family Poaceae; genus Dendrocalamus; species Dendrocalamus sinicus. The sequence goes on along the minus strand of CM070648.1, from coordinate 49,566,879 downwards.
TTGGTTGTTAAAGGCTTAAAGCTCTTGTAACTGGTTGTCCTAAGCTATTTATCATGTTAGATGTGGATTATTACCTGTGTATTTTCTATTGTATGAGGAGTTACCTGCATATATGCCATACATGTACTTGTATATATAGTACACAATTAATAATACACATCTAACAGTAATTTGCAATTGTATCATCAGTCATGAGAGGATGCTTGTGATCTAATTTTTTTAGTTGATAGCCTGATATTCTGCTGATTTCTTTGCTTCACAGTTGCTTCTTATTGCTCCTGTTTGCGGGAGGAGAAGACCACAGTATACAGTTTTAAATGTACCACAAGGAACACACAATTCAAGTCATTACTCGGAGTCAATAGAGGGTCAAAGGTCATCTAGTATGGCTACCAAGCTGAAGGAAGCACGGCTAAAGAACATTGTAAAGCGCCCCTCAAAATCTCTCTCTAAGGTAAAGTTCAGTCTAATGATGAATCGATGGGAATTCCTCCATCCTCAAATTGCTGGGTTCATCAGTGGTGAATTGTCTGCAGAGCAGTGATTGTATGCTGGGACCAAGGGAATGCATACTTCTTGTTGGTTGGAGGCCAAAAGTTACCGAGATGATTCGAGAATATGATAATTACCTTGGACCTGGTAGTGTATTGGTATGTATAGGCACAGCAGGAACAAGAAAAAAAATTGTGCTGCTCTCACATTTTAATTGTAGCAAAAAGATGACAAGTCTATGATGCTAGTGCTCCCATCCAAACATTAGGGTGGAACCCATCTAACAGATTCACTTTAATGTGCAGGAAATATTGTCAGAAACCCCTATTAAAGAGCGGAGCAGTATTGTGAACCCCCTAATGCAGAGCCAACTTAAAAATATTAAAGTTACTCATCAGGTCTCTCTTGGTCTCTCTCTCTGTGTAGCACCCCTTGACAAGCACAGATATAATGCTTGCAGCCATAGAGTAACCCTACTCTTGCTATTTGTTAATTTTTATGTGATAACATACTGATACAGGTGGGATGTCCTATGAACTATGATACTTTGAAGGAAGCGATAATTAACATTAGGAAATCTGTCAAGTGTGATGAAAAAGTTCCACTTTCAATTGTCGTGGTATCTGACAGAGACTGGCTCAGTGGAGGTATGACAAATTTGCCAACAACAGAACTATACTATTTCCCTGTTATATAAAAAGAGTCTCATCTATGCATGGTTTCTGCAGATGCTGCACAGGTTGACAAACAGTTGGCATATACCCTTCTCCTTGCTGAAAACATTTGCCAGAAACATGGCATTAAGGTCAGTTCTTCTCACTACAGATACTGTTCAAAATGCACTAAGTGAGCCTCCATGTTCTCATTGAAGTTTTTGAAATGCATGCTTTGCTTTTGTGGCCTATCGATGCACTTGAGCTGTCTAGATAGACTCAAACTTGACCCTTAAATCTATTGGAATGGACCTCACATATATTCCATGGGCCAAAATGGCCAATATAAGTCATGTACAAGGCATGAATGAGCAAACCCCCACCCCCTCAAACTCATGGTAGATCAACAATACAGAGTTTGGAGATATAGAAGCTATGTTAAGCCCTAGCCTACATTTTCGTGAAAAAATCAGCTAGCTGAAGCTCTGAAGGCACATAAACCTGCTGCTGCACCTGCAACCGCATATAGGAAGCATCAACCCCAATGAGCTTAGTGAGCTCATGCTTCACCGGATCTCGAGCAATACTGATAGCACCAGCGTTGTCTGATAGTAACATAGTCGGTGCAGAAAACAAAACACCAAAGTCATCAAGGAGCCACCGTAGCTAGGTGATCTTAGCTGTCACAGACACCAAAGCCCTCAGCTCAGACTTTAAGATTCGAACAGGAAACTGCAGTCTGCTCTTAGTCCTACAAGCAATCAAGGAAGAACCAAGACAGCTCAGACATGGGGACACAAAGGTCTTAGTCTGTAGCTGCCACCTAACAGCTTGAGGACGAGCTGTCTTGTCGCAAGGGATGAAGTGTTATGACGCGGAACTGCAGCATCGCGAGTACCGTAGCACGAACTATACCATGCAGAACTGTAGGACGGTCCTATAGCGGCTGTTTAGGATATAATCTTAGCATATCTTCATATTAGGAAAAGTTATATGCATATTTTTATATTAGAAATAATTATATGTATATTTTTATATTTAGATAGTATGGATATGATATTATTTTTACTTGATTGGTTGATTAGATTATGTTAGCTTCCATATTGTTAGGGGCTAACCTCATTTATACAAAGAGAGGAGCTGCACCATTTATAAGCAAGCAATAAAGCAATCAAGTTTTAAACTGGTTGGTCTTCAGATCAGAGCTTCCGTAAGGAGGGCAATTCTAAGCCATCCTGGCCTATCTCCTATCATAACAAAATGGTTTTCGAAGGCTATCTAGTTTCGTGTTCCCTTGACAATGGGACTTGAATTGAATTGGTGTGGTTCAACTAGTTATCCCATACAATGTTTTCTTAGATTTACTCCAATGCTAAAAGATATATCAATTTGCTTGAATCATCTAATTTTCTCTTGAACGTGTTCTATAGGTTGAGAATCTTGTATCAGAAATTGTAGACACAGGACTGGGAAAGCAAGTAAGAATTTGATTATATGTCAATGGCACAATTCATCAAAGTGATTTAAATTTGGAAGCAAGTTTTTTACCTCTGCATTTTATACAGATATCTAGAATAAGACCCTCCCTTTTATTTATTGGAGCAGAGGAAGTTATGAGCCTTGTGACTGCACAAGGTTGGTTATCTACTTATGTTGTCTATTTATTTTCTTTAAGTGCTCTATCTCATGATTAAAATGAAACTTAGTTGCGGAAAGTAGCGAGCTGAATGAGGTATGGAAGGATATTCTGGATGCTGAAGGAGATGAGATCTATATTAAGGTAATATGACCGTCATTAGTGTTTCTGACATATTCTTGACTAGTGGTCGTTAAAGCATCCACACTGTTGCATGTGTTCACTGTAGGAAATAGGACTGTATATGAAGGAAGGAGAGAAAATATCATTCTCAGAGCTTTCTGAAAGGGCTGTTTTGCGTCGTGAAGTTGCAATTGGTTATGTCAAGGACCAGAAGCAGGTTAAGATTCTCTTTGTTATTTGTTACTTTATGTGGGAATGATGTTCTCAAAGTACAGAAGGCCTTGTTAAGATTAGGTCCTTTCTTTGGCTTTGTGAATATCAGCAACCATGATTCGGCAGGTGTTAATAATCTATTAACTCATATATTGTATCACCATGGCAGCATATAAATCCTATGAACAAGTTGGAGCCACTCCCTCTTGAAATGACAGATTCACTCATCGTGATATCCGAGTTTGAAGGTGAACAACCGATTGTGGTGGACAGAGAAACTTCCACATAAAAATTTCAGCTCGCTGTTCTACAAATTTTTGGCGGCTCTTCCTACTACGAGGAGATTGACATATAGCTTGTTAATCATTCTGCTCATTCAGTTCAAAGGGAAAACAAAATATAGTCTAAAGGGCAATTTTGTTTATCTACAGCTCAATTGCAGAATCTTTTATGTTTATCTGTAAACATAGTTGAATTCACGTAGTCAACTTGTATGATGTAGCAATTTTAAATAAAAAAGAGGAAAGGAAAGTTAATTGGCTGTGTGCCTTGCTGTTGCGTTCTGACTATTGAATTACAATGTATATGTAACTTTTCTTCTTGAAGTTAGATTTAATCAACTGGAAAGCAACCTTGCTGTTGTCTGTGGGGGACAAATTCTTCTCCTCCAGCATCAACCATAGGAAAAGTTACTTCAGCTTTAGCTTCATCCACCATCAACCATAGGAAATCTTTCTTCAGCTTTAGCTATATGAGATGTCTTCTCCAGAGCAACCAAGAGGTGAGCAAAATATTTATGTCCTCTTGCTTTTCCAGATTTCTTACGTGTATCTGACTTGCACTTCTACATTTATATTTGCAGCGCACAATATGAGGATGAGAAAAACGATGGCCAATGCAAATGGGGAGACCGATGAAACTTCAGGTCTGATGACTCCCCGAAACCACAGAGTACCACTGGGTCCTTTTATGAAAACAACATCATCCGTATCCCTGAGGAAGTTCGGTCACGTGACTCGGAAGCTTATGAGCCCAAGGCTGTCTGGATCGGTCCCTACTTGAGGTACCCACCAAGCTTCGGGCGAATGGAACAACACAAGCGCTGGTGCGTCAACAGATTGCTGGAGCGCAGCAATCACAGCCTTGAACCTTTGGTTCAAGAATTCCTGCTTAGACTCATAGACTGACACAGGCGGTCAACAGAAAGCCATTCCAGCAGCTCTACGCAGAGCCAGTTGCTATGACACAGGAGGAAATCGGTCTGATGCTGCTGTTTGATGGATGCTTCATTGTCCACTTCTTGTTGAGGCATGATCCTTAGAGGGCGCAGAGTATGAATACTGGTCAAAGTTGGATGATGGATATCTGGCTGAAGAATATGATACGCTCCAGTGGGAAAGGCCCTGGGAGTGGGGCTTGGTCGCCATCCACATGCTCCTATTGGAGAACCAGATACCGCAGCTGGAGATCAGCTGCTGCAGAACCTCATTGCTTTCGAGAAATGCCACCAGGGCACGGCATCCCATGTGACAAACTATACCGCCTTCATGGACGTCCTGAATGCCAGTCACCGCGACACGGAGTGGCTGCGCAAGCGGGGCATTTTCGATGTCCAGTTCAGCACTGCATGGCCAGAACTCTCCTTCAGAAGGCGGTGCAAGCAGGATGTCGATCCATCGCCAAAGAATTACCTCAGCCGGCTGAGGGATGTGGTCTCGTACAAGGAGGCAAAGGGCCACCAGGAAGAAGGCACAGATGCCGATGTCAGACGCCGTGTTGGTTGTAACGGCGTGTGTTGCTCGTTTTGGGTAGGTACATTGCTTCCTGATGATGTCGAACTGATGGAAGATTTCTGACTTTTGCTGCTGTAAGTAGTGCTGTTGTAGCCAAACGAAGTTACGTCCTGTTTGCTGTTACATGGGGGCTTTGCTTGCGTTATTGCTGATTACCATTGCTGTGACTTGTGAACTTGTAATGCTTTAGAGTTGGCTTCTATTTAGAGAAGCTAAAAGCCAATGGACCACTTCTTTTCAGCTTTTAAAAATTATTTTTCGGTTTTTCTATAATAACTAGCTTTTAAACGGAATATCTCTTTAAGACGGAGTTTACAAGTTAATTGTAGTACACACTATAGTAACTTTATTTATATTGGCTAAAATCACATACGAGTTATTTATCTCTTTATACTCTCTCTTATGTACAACCAAAATCCGCAGCCATAAGCTTAAGCTAGAAACAACAGGTCTAATATGAACATTCGTTTTCTTGAAACGGCTTCCTCACTTATTTCGCTCTGTTCTCGCGCTGGAGGACATAAGATATGGGGTTATGGATGTATCACGTACCCTATTTTTCTTATTTCTAGGGGCGAAAATAAAACAAAAATGATTGAGATTCACCACTTCATCATACATATAACAACATATATATTTTTTAAACAATATTATGCTAAATAATAATGTGTTTGGTAATTTTTAGTATCAATATTTCAACATAACCGATGACAATGTATAATCATAAAAGAAGTAGTGCTCGAAATACTTACCAAAATGAAAATGTTCAATAATAATATTAGTTAATTGCGGCAAACTGAAGGAACTTAGAGCAAAACCACAGACAAAAGTTGATCAATATTGGTAAAATACATCAGCTTATCTTAATGGCCTGTTAAAACAGAGCAAAATTACTTAAAGTTTTCAAGTAAAAAAGCAGTAAAATAATCAAATATAAGTTAATGGATTACCTTTTAGTATTTACATTCTTTCAAGTTTATAAAGCGATAAACCATAATATCATTAGTAATTTTCATCAATTATTATTTCTCCATATAATAAATCATATATTATTCATGAAAAATCATCACCAATTACTTGAAAAGTAAATTAGATATTTATATATTCAACAGTTCAAGAATAATATAATGGAAAATCTGTCCAATGGCTTACTTACTAGACATTATGGTCAAATACTATAATTTTGCCTCCGATTTGCAATAAGCTAGACCGGTATTCCAAAATCAAAATTAAAACACTAAGTCTTAACCAATAATTCAACAAAAATTAATGAATAATCATCACATTGAAACTCTAACTTATAAATTTAATCCATATTCTTGAAATAAATTGAAAGAATTGAGATAAACTTAGAATAAATTATATACTGATCGAGTGGACCTAAGATTCCTTCAGCTGGCAGGAGTGCAAGGCAATAGGGACCAAGAGACACCACAACGAGATGGTAAATGAGGGCAATTGGTGGCACTGATTTCTCCCGTTCTCCGGTGACTGGTCACTGCTTAGCTGGGGGCGGCTGTGCGACGAACGTGGTGCACATCTACTGGCCCCCCTCTTAAGCTAGTTCAAGGGCTAGCTCAGCCTACTCTAGTTGCCTCATGAGTTAAGGGAAGCGGAGGCTCCTCATGAACTGCTGCTAGCTATTGGGAATTTAGGTCATTAGTGCTCATTTCATTGGGCTTCAAGGAAAGAATCGGGTGCACTGAGTTTAAGCTGAGGGTTCATATATGAGCTGGAAGTGCCGATCCCTATTAATTTTTTTAGACCTGGTGTCCTATGACACCAGGCCCAATTACTTGGATCCCCGCGTGCTTGTTTCCGTCTCATATACGCATCTCTCTCACTGTTTCAACTGCTCGTGTGCTCCTTGTAAAATCTACTTTTAATCACTACGATTTATTTTTAGCAAAAAACCATAAGACGCAATCAATATAAATATGGCCTTATTGCCTTTATCGAAAGGGTTTGTGCTTGGAGGGACAGGGAATCCACACTGTTTTGCAGTTTTTTAGTAGATTTTATAAGGTCTAATGAACCCAGTCATGAAAGGAGGTTAAGCTTCGTTTCAAAAATAAAAAAGGGGGTTAAGATGGCGTCCAGAATACGCTTTCAGCCATGTCGGGCGTAGCCTCACTATACACCTCGATTGATTCGTTTACGTAAGCTTTCATAAAACGCCTTTAAAATTGAGTTGCAGGGTACAATGGGTCTCAGAGTGCGCCTTCGAACAAGAGGAAGACGAATCAAACCAAACTCATCGTCTCCACACACCTCTCGCTTCTCGCCCTCCCCCCTTCCTCCTCCGGTCCTCCCCCACACTCTCGGAAGTCGGAAGCCAAGCGGCGGCACTGCGAGAGCTCAGAGAGAGGGAGGCATGGCGGCGACCGCGACCCTCCCCTTCTCCTGCTCCTCCACCCTCAAAACCCTAACCCGCACCCTTTCCCCGCGCCACGCCCTCCGCCCCCACCGCCTCCCCTCCTTCGCCGCCTTCCCTAGGCTCCCCCACTCTCCCCGCCTCCGCCGCCTCATCTCGGCGTCCGCAGCGCCCAACGGCGCCTCCTCTGAAGGAGAGTATGACTACGACCTCTTCACCATCGGAGCCGGGAGCGGCGGCGTCCGGGCCTCGCGCTTCGCTTCCACCCTCTACGGCGCCCGCGCCGCCATCTGCGAGATGCCCTTTGCCACCGTCTCCTCGGACAACCTCGGCGGCGTCGGGGGCACGTAAGTGGACGCTTCTCCTGTTCCTATTGTTCGTAGCTTTTTTTCCCATCCGTAGGAAGGTTTGGTTAAGTTATGTATTGCAGTATGGTGGCTTCACTTTTATTGTGCACCATTTGCACGGTTGCATGAAGTTTCTCGTGGAATAACTTTTATTGGAGCGACTAGCGAGGAATATGCTGCCCAATTACGTCGTTGCATTTGATCGTTAGTGATGTTTGTTTGAGGATAGGCCCTGTTGTTTTCGGCCCTATTTTTTTGGTTGCGGCTTATGACGTTTGGCTGAAATTTTTGAATTTTGGCTGTTTACGGTACAGATTACGGAGATATTAATACTCATTTGCGATTTTAGCTGGTACAGATGTTAGGATTTTAACATGTACTACATTTAAGTTGTAGATCCCGTCTTGAAAAAAATACTCCGTTTAAAAGTTAGGTAATCAGAGCGCTGCCAAAAGCGGCGGCTTGTGCCTCACGAACAGGGCCTTCACTTTTAAAAGTCATTTTTGCTTTTCTCTGATAGCTAGTTTTTAAATGGAGTATCTTTTCAAAATAGAGTCTACTAGTTAATTGTAGTACATGTTTTATTGACTTTATTTATATCGGCAAAAATCATACGTGAGTTTCTGTTACTCTGTAATCTCTCGCACAAACAGCCCAAAAGCCAAAAGCCGCAGCCAAAAACCACAAGCCGCAGCAAAAAAGAACAGACGCAAGAATGGCTTTGTTAGACGTATGTTTTGGATGGCTACATTACAGAGAACAAATTTTGGGATTTGCTAGTTTTTTTTACTATCATACTATGTACATTAGTTTGTTCTTTGTTGAACTGGGTACTTGGAGTAAGAATATTCCTAATAGGCAGTTAGCACTCATCACAATGACATGTCATTTTTGTCATTTAAGGAGACTTCAAGCTGGTGGGAATGGGATGTTTGTTTCTGGTGACGTTGTTGTTAGAGGAGTGGTTCTATTACATGATTTCCACATGAAAATTTTATTGGCTTTGTATTTTTTTTGTCCAGTAGCGAAGATATGTTAATATGTGGTTCTGGCAGCTGCTCAAAAGTTTTGTGGTCTCTAGTTTAGTGTTAGTGGAGGAATGTGATTGGATGTATACAACACAATTACTCCCCTGCACAAGTTGCACATTGTTTTATCTTTTATGCTGCGCCAGCATAATGTACCCTATTTCAGTATAGCCCTGGTATTTACAATTTAAATCATTATGAATATCAGAACTGAGCCGATGTTTTTTATGAACCCTCTACTACATTATAGGGTAATTGCTATGATTACAATGATATCAAAGATGGATGCACAGGAATCAATAAGTGCAGCTGGAGGATTTACCAGATAGCAGCAGAGATATGTCTTTCTGCATTTACTGTCTGTTTTTGGTTGAATGTGTCAACTGTGGTGACAGTATCGAAATTTTTGCTAAAAATGTCTTGTGGTTTTTCACGTTTGTGTTTTCCAATGATTTCTATGCCCCACAGTCCACACAAATATTTCATGAACAAGGACAGTTTAGCACTAGTTAGCACCATGTTTAACCTTAAAATATGCATTATTTGTTCTTTTTTTTATGTATATTGAATTCCTCCTGTAACGCCCTAGGGTCCAAACCGGCTTAGATCTAATCACATTCTGGATAGACCACGCACACGTAGCAACCCGCTTGCATTTTCGTCCTCGCTTCGCGCAAAACGGTTAACCGAGGGTGCTACCATTGGAACTCCTAAGCTTATATGTAAGTGCTTCTCAAGATAAGCTAGCAAAGTGGGGCTAACCCAGAAATTCATGTGCACACACACGGGCCAACATGGGCCGGGGTGTCACATACACCCCCTTCAAAAGACCCGACGTCCTCGTTGGACCAACATACCCACACCGGGGCAAATGATAAGGATCTCCCCTCTTGGCACATGTCCGTGCGTTCAGTGCCAGCACATATGCCATACCGTGTGTCCACTCCAGGCTCACACGCGCCATGCGCCATATGCTCGCTCCCCTGACCCGCACGCGCCCATATAACCGCGGGAGTCGGTTCTGATACTATTTGTAACGCCCTAGGGTCTAAATCGGCTTAGACCTAACCACATTCTGGATAGGCCATGCACACGTAGCAACCCGCTTGCACTTTCGTCCTTGCTTCGTGCAAAACGGTTAACCGGGGGTGCTACCATTGAAACTCCTAGGCTTATATGTAAGTGCTTCTCAAGGTAAGCTAGCAAGGTGAGACTAACCTAGAAATTTATGTGCACACACACACGGGTCAACATGGACCGGGGTATCACACCTCCCACTTTGCTCTACTGTTAGATGGGCATGTGTAAGAACCGCCATTTGTTTTTATCACAGATGTGTGCTTCGCGGGTGTGTTCCAAAGAAATTGCTGGTGTATGGATCCAAGTATTCTCATGAGTTTGAAGAGTCTCATGGCTTTGGATGGTCATATGAGACTGAACCAAAGCATGATTGGAGCACTTTGATAGCGAACAAAAATACAGAGCTGCAACGCCTGGTCGGTATCTACAAGAATATTTTAAACAACTCAGGAGTCACTCTAATTGAAGGCCGTGGAAAGGTTGGGTGATGTTTATAAATCAAGTTAAAGTTTGGATAGGCTATTTTCCGAAATGAATACTGTAGGAAGGTGCAGTTGCTGATGTATTTTTTGTTTACTTAGTACAGGTAGTTGATCCACATACCGTAAGTGTTGATGGAAAGCTCTACACTGCTAGGAATATACTGATAGCTGTTGGTGGTCGACCATCGATGCCAAATATCCCAGGAATAGAGCATGTTATAGATTCGATCTTTGCCTTTGGATCGCCTTGAAACACGAGAAAATTGCAATAGGGAGGTGGATATATCGCTTTGGAGTTTGCTGGCATTTTCAATGGCTTAAAAAGTGAGGTTCATGTGTTTATTCGGCAGAAGCAAGTTTTAAGAGGGTTTGATGAGGAGGTGAGCAAACATTAAGAATAACAAAAAAAAAAGGATTTACCAAATGAAGTGCCTTGTGCTTTCAGATTAATTTCGTCAGTTTTGGATTTTTAGGTCAGAGATTTCATTGCTGAACAGATGTCTTTAAGGGGCATCACATTTCATACTGAACAGAGTTCTCAAGCAGTATCGAAATCAAATGATGGTTTGCTATCTCTGAAGACGAACAAAGAAACTATTGGTGGGTTCTCACATGTAATGTTTGCAACAGGTCGTAGACCAAATACAAAGGTTAGTACCATATGGACCTTTGTTTTTGTTTAGTTACAATGTTACATATTGTGCATCTCTATTTGTCGATGCATGCATCCTAGATTCCTAATATAGTTGTTACCCTCGTAGAACCTTGGGCTAGAGGAGGTTGGGGTCAAAATGGACAAGAATGGGGCCATAATGGTAGGTGAAATAATACTTGGACTTTGAGTTTGTCTGGCTTTTGTTGTCACTTTGTAATATTTGTTTGTAATATTTGGACCTTTTGTTATAAATTTGTGCTTGCTAGGTTGATGAGTTTTCTCGAACCTCGGTTGATTCAATTTGGGCTGTGGGAGATGTTACTAATAGGGTCAACCTGACGCCAGTTGCACTGATGGAAGGTGGGGCCTTTGCAAAAACTGTATTCGGTGACGAACCTACCAAACCAGATTACAGGTATTTATCAAATCACCATCAGGAATCTTGAACACCACATGTTTTGAGGGAATGCCTGCTCTACGAAGGGTGCATATTTCATTGTTTGACCATGAATGGGCACCTCTGGGAATTTAGTGGAAGAGGGCTTATCATGAGCTAAGGGAAAACTTTGTTAGTTGTCACTTAGTCATCTTCATACCCTGATAATAGTTTCAAGGAGTAAGTTTGATGTAGCGTTGATTACAAACACAACTGCTATTTCCTTATTCCCCATGACCATGCTGACATACCTGTGGTGTTGTAGACTTATGGTAGCCTATATTTGAAAATGTTGAGTAAATACCCTATACTGCCATTTTTCATTTATGGTCCCTGATTTCAGTACAGATAAGTTTTTGAGATTTTTGGGTTATCCAGGGTTCTCTTGTTATTGGTCACTTTGTTTGTGCTGATGTTCTCGTTTTGCTGATGCGCCCAGCGTAACAAGCTCCTGAAACTTTGAACTGAAATTCATAATTTTTTTTCACTGTTTCTTAGATATCATTATTTTTGTATTTGAGACTGGATATCATTTTTCTACTGAATGCTCTTTAATTGCGAATTACATGTTTTTGACAGAGCTGTACCATCTGCTGTTTTCTCCCAACCACCCATTGGGCAAGTTGGTCTTTCCGAGGAGCAGGTGATAATACATGGCATGCTTCTAAATTTTGTAAAAAAACTCGACTGCTTGTGGGGAAGACAGCCCCGAGCTTATATTAAGAAGAAGATCTTCTCACGCAGATCGAGAAAATCCCCGAACCCTTGCCCCACCCTGACACAGCGGCATCAGCCTATGTGAGAACGACCAATCCAGGGTGATCCCTAGACCAACAACTGCGCGACCAACAACTCAGGCCACCTTAAGACTGTGCTTTGGCTTATGGGGCAAGCGAGGGGATTTTTTCCCCCCAGTCTGAAATTCGCTCCCAGCGGGAGTCGAACCCAGGACCTGAGGGGTGCTACTAGAGCGCTCCAACCGCTAGGCTAGAGGCCCGTTCGCGCTTCTAAATTTTGTAACACAAAGAAATTCGCTTAAATGCATATTTTTGTAGGCTATTGAAGAGTATGGAGATGTTGATGTCTTTGCAGCGAACTTCAGACCTCTCAGGGCCACTCTTTCTGGATTACCTGATCGTGTATTAATGAAGGTTATTGTGTGTGCTACTACGAACAAAGTTGTTGGAGTGCACATGTGTGGTGAAGATGCACCCGAGATAATTCAGGTTTGCATGATATTGTATTTCTTCCTCATTATTTCTGCTTCATTCCTGATTTATCTGTACAACTTTATGACAGGGAATTGCAATTGCTGTTAAAGCTGGGTTGACAAAGCAAGATTTTGATGCCACCGTTGGCATTCACCCAACATCTGCAGAGGAATTTGTTACAATGAGGAACGTAAATAGAAAAGTTCGGAGAAGTAATGCAGCTGAGGTCCACGTTGCTACCCTTTAAATTCATTCTTATTAAAAATATATGTTCCGGAAATCATCTGTTTTCAACTAGAATTTCCTGTTGTTATTTATATGTTTTGCTGTGTTTACCCGATTATTTCAGGTAGAAAGTCAGGATGAGTTTGTAACTCAGCAGTAGATCTTGTTGTTTTACATAGAAGGTAGGCATGTACGTTCTTCTGAACTGACATTGGAAGCTATGCTTTCTTAGCATGTGCATTTACTGTGAATCATTGGTACTAATAGTATTGTCTTGAGCTTGTTTAAATTAACAACAATAGTTGTCTCTCAGTACAGTTTAATGAACATTGTAGTGGTGATAACGATATCGAGCCTTTCTGGTTGACTAATTTGAGATTTTCGGCCTTTTCACATGCCACTATATGGAGTCTGCAGATACAACAAAACTCACTTAACCATCATATTGGACCAATTGACTTGTTATTTTGGAGGTGGTTATCATTTGATTCCATCCCCCTTTTTGAATACTAGATTTTATGGTTGTACGGTATGTGGATTTTTAATTTGCACCTGCTGTTTGTTGGTTAGCCTGGCAGAAATATAAAACAGCTGTTTCAGATATCATTCACTATCAGCCAGGAAATGTTTTTTTTTTGTCAGTGTTGTCATCATTTGTAGTGTTATTATTTAGTTTCTGTTGCAAAGCATTCTCAGACGAAGTGTTCCTGCTGCAGGACAAAACCTGAACTGCGTGGCAGGCCGAGTAGCGCACTGTTGCCTGCAGTATCCAAGAAATCCATCACAGGGAACCAGTGAAGATGTATCATAGCCATGACTGGCAATCTCTGTTTTTTCACCTCCCGTTTTTGAATTTCTTTCAGGCGTGAGGCTTGATCACACGAGTAGTTTTAGTTTGCTTTATCAGCTATTCCAGAAATAAATGTTGCAAATTTGGGTATTACGGCCTGGAAATTTTGGAAGAAAACCAGCGAAGAGTTAACTGACGTATCCGAATATATTTTGCATGTATGCCAGAAGCTGATCCAAAGCATGCTACTCCAGTTTTCATGCTTGGGTTAAGATACTGCCATTCTTCCCTACGTACGTCGGTTTCGTATTTCTTATGCTTTGCTGCTTTTGCACCTTGCTTTTTTTTTTGGTTGAGAGGAATAAACAACTATTCCATTAAGCATGTATTCCAGCCACGTCGCTGGATACAAACTGAGATACACAGCTCGGGAAACCCTCAAGCCAAACGCAGTGACTTTCTGGGTCCAAAGCAGCACCAAACTTAGCAAGTTCATGCGCAGCGAGATTACAATTTCTAGGACAATACATAATTTGGAAGACATCAAAGTTGATTACAGATAGAAATCTAGTTTCGCTAATTAGTAGAGTTGATGCCCCTATCAACTCTATATTTGCACCCTGCCTTGGAATCGAAAACACCTATATTTCGACACTTCCTTTTTTAGATGCCAACACGAAGGTTGAGCTGCCACGAGGCAAGTTCTTAGCACCACAAGTAAACCTCGCAAAAAAAAAAAAAAGTAACGATGTGTCAAGAATACCCTATTACATCGTTACTAGAGTCGCCTTGTACACTGACAAGTTTTCTGTGTTCATAGGATTTTGGATGGTGTATACAAGAGAGGATAGAGATATATTGCCTTGAATTTGACAGTCAGTCTTATTGAGGACTATCTATATCATAATTATATGGATAACTTATTAATTATATGGGATTATTACAAATAACTATATATATAATTTATTATGTTGATTATTTTTAGTCACCAGCCATAAAGCGGCCCAGCAGCAACCGCCAAATCCATTTATCTCGTCACTTCTGAGACCGCATCCATGCAGACGGCGGCAACCTCCTTCGGCTCATTTGGATCCACTTTCCTCTCGGCCCCGCCCCACCTGGCATTGTTGCCGGCGTCTTCATCCTCGCCCAATCGACCGGTTTCCCGTCCGCTCGCAGCACGCGCCTCCCAATCCGCCGGTACGTTCCGATGATCCGATCTGATCCCCCTTATTCCTCTAATACGCCGCTTGCCGTCAGCTTTAATTTCCTGTTGTCTAGCATGCATGCATCGGCAGTACATCCTCTGATCGTTTTTCTATTTGCTATCTGAATGAACGTTGAACCTTACTATTCTTCCCCTCAAGAACGAGAGAATGTTAGGCGGTGAAAGAAGGTGAGACGGGCGGTGGCAGCGGGAGGAGGGAGCCGGTGGGCCTTGTCGGTGTAGGAGACGACGCCGGCGAAGCGGCGTGGGGCGTCGTGTCGGGCGACAGCGAGGGCTAGGGGAGGCAGGAGATGGTGGCTCTGGGGAATAGGGAAGTGGGTCGGGATTCTGTTAGGGTTAGGGACGGTGCGATATGTGTACGAGGGGTGGGAAAATCTATCCAATGGTAAAAAATTTGATTGATTTTGAGAAAAAAACACTTGATTGATGTATAGACAAGACCATTCTTTTACTCCATCGGTCTGAAACGGAGTTATCTGTTGGAACTAATCTTGTTGTCTATGTGTTCATCATGTTGCATGGTTTTTTCGTTGCCGTATAGGGTAGTAGTGGGCTAAGTCCAAAAGAATTGTATGTGTGGAGTCATGACGGTAGTGGACAGATCGGCAGTGAAGTGAGCGGATCGGCAGTCATGTGAAGACGGTAGTTGTGCGCATATACATGTGTTATTGGATTTAGTCAGTGTGTGTTAGCCTTTAAGCCTGAGTGTGTTAGCATGTAGAGGGAAGCCCAAGTCCTATGGTAGACGAGGAGAAAGAAGCGATCACAGTTAGTCAAGACCTGCGGACGTGAGCGCTTTTCTGCATGGGTGAGTCGGTGGCTCTATGTGTGCATGTATATGCACTAGAATATCTCATGGAGTTGATGCATGCATGGCGTGAGTTGTGTAGCTCTCTTTCTCGCTCTTGCATGCAGAGTGTGGATGTTTATTTGTAGCTAGTGTGTGCGAGTCTACAGGACGTGCCACATTTAATGCTTCATGTAACCAACTTTCTTTAAATAAGAGTAAACCGGGAAGTGAAAAGATGTAAGCAGTTTGCATGTCGCATCCACTGTCCGCTCTCTCTCTCTCTTGGCATTCACGAATCGCGAGTGCAGTTCTATTTACCAACTCCTTTAAATCTATCACTTTGTTTCCTTGTTCTCATGAGTGTTTGAGTGTCTGTGAGCTTCTGGTTCTTTCATCGTCGTACTTCAGTTGAAATTTTAATAATGTCTTCATTCCATCGTCCATTTTTAGTTCTGTCAAAATGGAAAAAAAGTTGCGATACTTAAGTCTGCTACCTTACAAATTCATCCCTATTGCTTCTACAAATTTCCGCAGCAACGCGCAGGTTATCAATTATCATCTAGTTACTCTTCAACCAAAGAATCTCTCTCTCACCCCCCCCCCCCCGCGGCGGTCCCGGGCGCTCACATTTGTGATCCGCCATCTCCTCCGGTTCACAAGCCTGTCTCTCACACGCCGTGCATTCCCTATTGCCATTAGAATATTTGTGCAAGCAGTTCATTCCCCATTACCATTGTTTTTGTTCTAAATTCTTTCGTGCGTGTCTCCTGATTCGTACATAGAATGCTATAATTTTTGTTTGTGATCACAAAATCTCAAATTCTTAATTGTAAGTTTCCTCCATTCATTAATTTGTTATTTCTTCCTTACGTTAAATTTTCAGGGTTAAGCAAGGCATTTCACTAATTGCAGGTCCGTGTGATGGCACTCAGCTAAAAATCGTTTTAGGATTAGGGTTGTGGTGAGCTCCTTTTATTTAGTGCTACAATCTTATATCATGACCTTAGTTCCAGCCTTTTCGGAAGTGGATTTTACAATCCTTTGGAAATTACTCTATGCAATTTTCCATTTGTAACAATTTTAATTTCCAATGATAGTAGTGGTGCTGTCGTGGTGATTTTCCCGTGATCTTCTAAGTCAATATTAAGGTAGCAATATTGGGAAGAGCTATGAACACTTGTCTCAATTCATATCTGTCGCTGGAATGTGGACTGCTTTAATCATTGGTGGCTGAAGAAGCCACCCATTGGGCGTAAGCATTTTTATATATTAATATATATAGACTAGTTTGGTGATGGTTGTTTTAGTGAAGCCTGTAGTTATTGGGTTAAAATTAAAGTATGAACTCAACATTTGTGTGGAGCAGATTGAAATAATTATTGCATGTATCTTGTGTTTTTATGAATATGTAATAATGCTCGTTTTAGCAATTTGGTTGAGTCTTTCTTAGTTTACATGGGGTTGTTTTGATATGCAAGTCACGCAATGTTCATTGATGGATTTTTTGCTACTGCACGCATATCATGAAAGAATTATGATAAATAAACTCTTGCTGTTGTGCCAATCTGCTTTTGTTTGGTTGATATATGCACTGTCTTATGAATTGCCAATGCTATCTACTTCTTATGTGCTTTTCGTTTCCATGCTTCTCAAGATACGTCTTACGTATCTGCACTGAAATTGTATATATGTTTTTGTTACAGTTGAGTCATGACTGCTCAGCCAAAGAAGAAAAGTCTAGTGGAAAGTGGCGATGGAGGTCTTGGTCTGGGTCTTGCTGCATTTATTGCAAATGGAGAGGATTTGGGCCCCATCATTCGGCATGCGTTTGAGTCTGGCAAACCTGAATCTCTCATGCATAACCTCAGGAGCATTGTAAAGAAGAAAGAAGTTGAGATTGAAGAGCTATGTAGACTTCACTATGAGGAGTTCATCCTTGCTGTCGATGAACTCCGTGGTGTGTTGGTCGATGCTGATGAGCTAAAGAGCATGTTATCTGGTGAGAACCTGCACTTGCAAGACGTTGCTAGTGCCCTACTGTTGAAGCTTGACGAACTTCTGGAGTTATATTCAGTCAAGAAAAACGTAGGAGAGGCCATAACAACACTGAAGATATGTGTGAAAGTCTCTAGCCTGTGCATGGCATGCAACAGTTACATTGCACAAGCTAAGTTTCACCCTGCACTGAAGACTTTGGACTTGATTGAGAAGGGCTATCTGCAAAATATTCCTGTTAAGCCTCTTAGAAAGGTGGTTGAGAAACAAATACCATTGATAAAGCTGCACATTGAGAAGAAAGTTTGTAGCGAGTTCAACGATTGGCTTGTTCATATCAGAAGAATGGCTAAGCAGATCGGGCAGGTCTCAATAGGCCAGGCCTCTTTGGCTCGCCAAAAAGACGAGGAAATGCGTGCCCGGCAGAGAGAGGCTGAAGCGCACAGCCATGCTGGACCAGATGAGCATATGTATACCTTGGTTGTGGAGAATACAGATGAGGAAACAGCACTAGATTTTGATCTCACACCAGTGTATCGGGCGCATCACATTCACATATACCTTGGTATTGGGGAGAAGTTCCGAGATTATTACTACAAGAACAGGCTCATGCAACTCAACCTGGACATGCAAATTTCCACTTCGCAACCCTTCCTTGAGTCTCACCAGCCCTTTCTTGCTCAGGTAGCTGGATTTTTTATTGTTGAAGAACATGTCCTTCGAACTGCAAATGGATTGCTGTCTGAGAGCCAAGTCGAAACAACATGGGAAACAACCATTGCTAAGATCACATCTGTATTAGAGGATCAGTTCCCTCGCATGGTAATGCCCAGCCACCTCCTCCTCATAAAAGATTACGTCACTCTCCTTGGTGCAGTTGTAAAGAAGTATGGTTATCAAATCACACAATTGGTTGAAGTTCTTGAGAAAAGCAGGGACAAATACCACCAGCTTCTTCTTGCTGAGTGTCGGAAGCAGATAAATGACATCCTAGCTAATGACTCATACGAGCAGATGGTTATAAAGAAAGAATACGAGTATAATATGAATGTCACAGCGTTTCATCTGGAGCCCGATGATGTAATCCCGGATTTTCCATATGTGGCACCCTTTTCCTCTTCTGTTCCAGATGTTTGCCGTATCGTCCGGTCCTTCATTGAGGATTCTGTCAGCTACTTGTCATATGGTGGTGACATGAACTTCTATGAAGTGGTGAAAGGCTACCTAGACAGGCTATTGATCGAGGTACTAAACGACGGTCTTCTGAACATGATATATGCTCGCTCATTGGCCATGTCACAGATGATGCAACTTGCAGGAAATATTGCTGTTCTTGAGCAAGCTTGTGATCTGTACCTCTTGCACTCTGCCCAACTGTGTGGCATTCCCAAGCGCATCGCCGAGAGGTCTCGTTCTGGTTTGACTGCTCGAGCTGTCCTGAAGGCCTCCCAGAATGCAGCATATAATGCTTTAATAAACCTGGCCAATTCCAAGATCGATGAGTTTATGGTGCTCTTGGACGATGTCAACTGGATAGTGGAGGAAGCCCCAGACAATGCAAATGACTATATGAATGAGGTTCTTATTTATCTTGAAACGCTAGTATCGACAGCTCAGGAGATTTTACCATTAGAAGCTCTATACAAGGTGGTTTCTGGTGCAATGAGCCACATCTCAGACTCTATAATGACAACACTTCTTAATGACGGTGTGAAAAGGTTCACGGTCAATGCAGTTTTAGGCATGGACATTGACTTGAAGATGTTGGAAGCGTTTGCAGATGAGAAATTTCACAGCACCGGGTTGTCAGATTTGGGAAAGGAAACAACTTTCAGAGATTGTTTGGTTGAAATACGGCAGCTCATCAATCTTCTGCTCAGCAGCCAGCCTGAGAACTTCATGAATCCGGTGATAAGGGAGAGGAACTATGGAACATTGGACTACAAGAAGGTTGCCATCGTTTGCGACAAGTTCAAGGACTCAGCAGACGGGCTGTTTGGGAGCCTTTCAAACCGCAACACAAAGCAGAATGCTCGCAAGAAGTCCATGGATGTTTTGAAGAGAAGGCTTAAGGATTTTAGCTAAAGGTTAGTTACGTTGCATTTGCAAATAAATTGCTGATATGCTGCTCCAACATTCCTGTGCAGTGCCCAACTTTTATATATTTATTCAGAGCTCCTTTTCTAATTTCCTTCATCACTTTCCAATGGATATAAGATAGGTCTATTTGTCTGTTCAGGTCAAGTTTTGACTATTTGTGAGTTAATACCCTCAAATAATAATCTTTTCCCTCTGGTCAAAATCCTACAGCTCAAATGTTAATAATTCTTTTTGTATGGCCATTGCTCTCTTTGACAAATGAAGAGCCAGAGTTGAGAATATCTCTGTGTCTAGTGTCTTTAGGAGGGAATAATTTCAAGCCTGCTATAGACGCCGTATTGCTATTTGCATCAAAAACATGTTTATGTACAAAGTGATGTGCTCATGAGTCCCTGTTCTCCAAATGATGTCATGTCTGTTAAAACTGATCAAATCGGTAACAGACTGAAACATCTAGTAGTGGTCCAACTTGTGATTCGCAGTCTGCAATGACTTGAAGAAACCATGTCTGTGTACATAAAATTTGGATTTTGTGCAGTATGGTTTCCCCAAAAAGGAAAAAAAGACAAATTTGCAATTAGTTAATTAATATGCTCTCCTTGTAGAGGTAGTTTTTAGTGCATTGCTATTTATTAGTACTAGACATGCTATTCCCGACGTTAGCATGAGAAACATTTTTGACAAATAAAAAAGAATAAAATATTTTATTGGTAAATGAGAGATCAATATCGGTCTGAACATTTTGACTCGGCAGGAGAGTCAAAATTATGTTTCACTTCAGCCAAACATGCGTATGTACGTGTTTAAATAAACACGTTTTTGCAGTGCTTTGTGCTGGATAATACAATTGAACTGTAACTACTAAGTTACGTTGTTTGACTAATGCTGTGGCCGTACGTACAACTACCTTTCTATTTCTGTTGACCGGTCAGCATACTGCCATTTGCATGTTAGACCAGTTAGAATTAGCTCTTTTCAGTTCCAAAAAAAAGCTCTTTGCTGTTACAGTGACAGAGTCGAGTAGTTTCATGCATGCCTTGTTGCAGTAGCATGTGGTTATCATGATTAATATTAGATATTTGATTAAATTAGTTGTAATACTCGGGCCGGATGAGGCCCAGCCCGGCCCATCTTGGTGCCCATATAAGAGAAAGAGCAGCAGGGGAGGAGGCAAAAGCCGAGTTGTCTTCCCTCCTCCCGTGCTCACCTGCGTGTTCTGCTCCCTCGCGCTTGCTACTGCCGTGTCCCGCCGTCGCCTGCGCAACCGTAGGCACTGCCGCTCGCAAGCTCCGGTCGCCGCCGCTCGTCGCCCTCTGGTCGCCGCCGCCGCTTGGCGCGCGCGCCGTCCTGGATTAGCCGCCGGTGCCACCGCTCCTGCTGCCGCCCGTCGCCGCCTTTACTTCCCCGTAGCTCGCCGCCGCTCGCGCCTCGCCTCCCTCTGCCCGCCGTCGCTTGTCGCCGCTGCCGCTTCATCTTGCTACGCCGTCAGCGCCGCCCCTCGCTTGCGCCTCCCCTCACCGCACTCGCTGTCGTCACCGCCGCTCCATGGGGGTGGAGGAGGGCCGGCCAGCCGGGAGGTGAAGGGGAGATGGCCACCGATTTAGGAGGGGAAGCGACCGAAGAACGCCGGCCGTGAGGAAGGGGATGCGGGAGACGCCGACTGAGTGAGGCAAAGACGAGAAGGAAGCGCCGGCGGAGGAAAAAAGAAAAGAAAGAGGGAGCGCCGGCCGGTTGGAAAGGAAAGAAAAAAGGAAGGAAAAGGAGAGAGAGAGAGAGGAAGAGAGGAAAAGAAAGAAAAGAAAGGGAGAGAGCCGGCAAAAAAAAAACAGAGAGAAAGGAAAAGAAAAAAGGGGGGAGAGGCTGATTCGGCGCCTGATCTGTCAGATCTAGCCGAGACAAGGAAGGAGGAGCTTCGATCCAATTATTCAGAGCTAGGGTGGCGATTCGAGTTTGGTGCCATCCGCACATCGTCCGTCAGGTTAACAGGCAAGTACATAGTAAAGCGGTAAATTCGGGTAATATTTATTGATAGATGAATGATGATGCATTCCTTATCATGTGATGGTAAGTTAGCTATTTCTGGATATATGATGAGAAATGATGAATGACGATTGTTGAGACATGACGTGTTAATATGCGTAAATGAGGAATTGGCATTGCATTCGTGTCATGGAAATAGATGGCCTTCGTGGCATCTATGGTCTACTTGGTGTGGACGCTCCACGGGAGTGGAGAAAGATGGTCTACTTTGTGTGGACGCTCCACGAGAGTGGAGAAAGACCTACTTTGGTAGGCATCCCACGCAGTGGCGAAGCTAGAGCAAATGGGTGGGGGGTGCACAACTTCTGAAACGTGGTGGCGCAGTGGGCTTGTTGGGCTGCCGGCCTGGTGGGGGATGCCTCGTCTTGGGCCATGCGGGGTGCCTATAGGGCCAAAATTTTCCAATCCTTAAGAAATTCTGGAAGTGAGGGGGGTGCCTGGGCACCCACGGGCCTCTATTGGGCTTCGCCCCTGATCCCACGGGAGTGGGAAAAGACCTACTTCAGTAGGTACTCCACGGAGGTGGAGGTTACGGTCCCCGTATGAAAAAGGACGGGCTTAAGGTCCCTGCACGAAAGAGTGCGGACATGAGTGGGCATCGACGTGTGCTCACTCCACTATACCGGTATAGGCTAAAGCAGGCGTGGAGTTTGAGCATTTCATTCATGAAAAAGTTGAGCATGTTCATATGCGTAATGATTGGTTGATAAGAGTGTAAAGAGTTTAAATGGAAACAAATAGTGATTGAGCTTACGATGACTATGGACTGATTTGTGAGTCTGTTATTTACTGTTTTGCTTTGTACTTGCTGAGTCTTCGGACTCACCCTTGCTTTGTTATTTTTTTAGGAATCTGTTGAAGGCGACATGCATAGGCGGGAGTAGCACATCTGTTGACGTGCAATAGTAATTCACATATCATCTACAGTTGACGTATTTAGTTTTGGATAGCCTTAGTACCTTTTTGGTATTCAACAAATTTATACCGCTGCTGCGCTTAGCGACTAGTACATCGACTTTTGTCGTTTAGTTGACATTTAAATAAAATAAATGCTTCGCACAACCAACGGCAAACGTTGGAGTGGGTAACATTA
Source organism: Dendrocalamus sinicus (assembly GCA_036346575.1). NCBI lineage: Eukaryota > Viridiplantae > Streptophyta > Magnoliopsida > Poales > Poaceae > Dendrocalamus > Dendrocalamus sinicus. The sequence goes on along the minus strand of CM070648.1, from coordinate 49,544,095 downwards.
TAGAGTAGGTGTTAGCACTTAGGCTCAGGGAGGAACCGGGGTGTTACTTTAGTAATAGTGGAGATTTGATCCTGCAATTTTTCTAGTATCACACACGACATGCGCATGTTGTTCGAACTATTTAAATGTGTCAACGACCAAGACAATCAAAATGGTATAGAAAGATGGGGATATGCAACACAATGTGATGCAAATTCGAAGGATTTTTTACATGGATATTGGAAGTAAGAATGAGTAGAAAGATCTAAATCTCCTTGCATTCCTATTTAATTAAATCATTTGTACAACATGGTTATCAGAAACTGCATGCTTTATTGCAAATTAATGCACAAAAATTGACTAATTATGAACAGCTTCCAAGGCTCCATTTATTTTGCGTGGAAGCCCTTACAACTAAAGAATGAACAAATTAAACCAAATGAACAATCTCGTCTCTACTCTACGCATGCATGTGCAGAATTGATGTACGTGTCAACGCCGGCAAATAAACAAAACCGCGAACCGCCGGAACGCAGCAGCTGACCGATCGATGGATAATCCAAGCCAGCAAGTAGCCGGCCGGCTAGTTATGGCACTGTCCGCCGGAGCCGCCGTGGGGATCTGTCCTGCAGTTATTGGTTCCGCCCGGCGCCGCCGGACCCTTGCCTAGGACCTGCATGACCAGCGCCCCGGCGCCGCCCTGCCCTGCCTGCAACCACCCGCCGTCCCCCTCTAGCAGCCTCGCCGCGAGGATCACGTTGCAGCATTGCATCAGCACGACCGCCACCAGCAACACCGCCCTAGCCATCGTCGCCGTCGACGCCATATCGATCGGAGCTCAAAGTTCAGTATATAGCTAGTGTCGAACAAGCTAGGTATATACAGCTAGCTAGACCAATTGGTCGAGTGATTGCAGACAAGCTAGCGCGCACCTACGTACGTCGAATGCCTTCAACTGGTGGTTGTTGGAGGGGAGAGAGGATCACGGTTTCCTTTTATAGTTTGCTGCGTCTGTTTAACGGCCAGAAAAGGTATAACAAAAATTGAACGACCAGGTCTATTCTTCAGATAGATTGTGCTGATCCTTTGAAGCTTTTCTCCGGTCCAGCGTAAGTGCGTACACGGCCTACGCGGTTTTCAGCGCCCACGGTCCATTTCCTAGGGTTGAACAAACAGTGTTATAGATCGATTCATCGATTGAATTAAGCCGGGCACATACGTACTACGACACTAAGTACGCTAACTAATATATTAAGCTATGAATCGGACGTACCTAAATGGTTACAGTGTTATATATGCGTGCCCTGTTGCTGGGGTTTGTGAATAAAGTGAATCCTTGGCCGGTCTGCACGTACGCGCTCTAGTTGTTGGACCGATTGTGAATAAATATGAGTTTACTTCTTTAAGACTTTTACGGCTAAGATCAGGTAAAATAGGAATATCTTATTATTTTTAAGCTAGAAACTAAAATGAAAAATAATCTTTTTTTTAGTAAAAAATTGATTTCACTAATTTTTTCTAATAAGATGGTTTATAATTGTATTAGGTATGAACTCGGGGGAGTTTTGAAACACCATTACCATGCTCTTAATGATTACTTCTCATCTAATTGATTAGGGCAAGTACAATAGAAGAGGTGGCTGCCACCTTTAGGACTAGCCACATAAGTAAAAAGATTACATGTGGCTCATGTGGAGGTAGCTAATACAATGAGTAGAGTAGAGGTTACCTCTACTAAAGCACTCAAACATTTAATACTTACATAAATATATCAGGGATCACCTCTTGCATGAGGGGTAGTTTATCTCTCTCTCCTCGTATAATGTGCTAGAGGTCACCTCTTGCATGAGGGGCAGCTTGCTTCTCTCTCTTCTTTTCTCTCTCTTCCACTTAGGATTGTGCTGATGCGGATTTCACTAGAGGCAATCTAGTCAGCACCATTGTACTTGCTCTTAGCGCCCGTTTACATATAGCTAAATTCGTGAAAAGTGAGTATGCATTTACTAGCATGCATGAATGGAGTACATGCGCGTGGATTTGAACGTTGAAGCCTTGATTTCTTCTGCCTTTGCTACCAATCGAGTGTAAAATTGGAATCAGTCGCGGTCTTGCGTTTCGACAAGAACAAGGAATTATAATTAGTATGTCCATATATAATGGACTCGGGACTTAATTTGGTACTGTTGTGATTTCCAAACAGCGTACGTTTGGCGAAATTTGGACATATTTGGACCCCTAAACACCCGAAATTCCACTTTTGGCCCCCAAATCAAAAAATTCCGTTCTGGACCCCTCCCACCGCGCGTTCACGAGCTGGTGCCACGTGTCCCGAGCAGCGGTCGGTCGGCGCGCGGCGCGCGGCGCGCGGCGACGCGGTCGGCGGCGTGTCGTGGCGCGGCGGCGGGCGGGCGACGCGCGGCGGGCGGCGCGCGCGCGGCGGCGAAGCGCGCGACGCGCGCGCCGGCGCGCGTGGCGCGCTGGCGCGCGGCGGCGGCGGGCGCGCGCGCGGCGGCGCGCGGTCGCTGCGGCGGCGCGCGCGACGCCGCGGCCGCACGCGGATCGCTGGATCGGCGCGCGAGCGCGTGCTGCGCGCGCGCGGCGGGGCGCGCGGTCGCGCGGTGGAGCGGCGGTCGCGCGCCGGCCGGGACACGTGGCGCCATCTCGCGAAACACGCGGTCGGAAGGGGTCGAAACGGAATTTTTTTGGTTTAGGGTCCAAAAACGGAATTTTTGGGTGTTTAGGGGTCCAAATATGTCCAGATTTCACGTTTGGCTGGTTTGCTGGATCTTGTGTGCGCGCGCGTTTGTTTTGTGTTCTTGAGGCATGCATGCATTTGGATGCAAGTTCGATCGATGGAACCAACTGTTAAATGTGTGCAAATTAAGGCTACATATATATATTCCGGTATGTAAATTAACCTTCAGGTCAAATTCTACAGCATGTGTGAGGACTCTGCTTCCAATTAATTTGTACTATTCCAAGCACAAGAGGTAACTGAGATTTTCTAAAAATTCAGACAACTTGGCAACAGACAGGCCTAATCAAATTAACCTGCAAGTCAAATTCTACAACATGTGTTAGGATTCTACTTCCACTTAATTTGTACTACTATTTCCAAGCACAAGAGGTAACTTTGTCTAGGGTTTCTTATGACTAGGATGCATGATCGTCCATTTGTTACACCTCGAGAGTCCGCATCGCACGTAGGTACTCCTTGAATCTTGTTCACACATCTCATCGATGGTGATGCGTAGCTAGCTAGAGGGCAACTGAATATTATTAGTCATTTCTTCATGTCTGAATTAGATTCCTCGAACTGCGTGCTTGAGATCAAAGGAAGGCCATGAATTTTTCAATTCAAAATTTAGATTCTTTAATTCAAACATGACGTAGTCAAGTTCTTTAGCTTGAAATAGTAAATCCACGCTGGCTATAGTGACCTGAAGCATATTTTTTATAAATATATTTTTAGATATTACGTACAATTAAAAGGGTCAGATGTACTTACTACCTTCGTTCTTTTTTACTTATCGTTTTGGACATCAACTTGGTTTCCAATACATACATTTGATCATGACTTTTCTAATCATATATTAGTAAAAATTATTAAAATATAATGATATGAAAGTATTTTTTATAGCAAATCTAGCTATAGTATTTCCACATAACAAATCCAACGACTTTTATGTATATTAGCGGTCAAAGTTTTGAAAGGTTGAATGTATATATATATATATATATTCTAAAATAACATCTAAAAAGAACGAAGAGAGTACTACTTACATCTTTGTACCATGCCTTCTTTATCGAGTGATTCTTCCGTAAAATTTGAATTTTGTGCAGTATGGTTTCCTCAAAAAGGAAAAAAAGACAAATTTGTAATTAGTTAATGTAACACCCCGCCCACCCTCTGGGCCAGAATGCTACCACCATTGCATACTCATACCATTTTATCAACACTAATATAAACAGGTAGCAGCGAACACATACAACATAAGTGTTTAGTTTCGTTTAGTTCTCACTCTAGCATACTAGTAGGAGCTAAAATAAGTTGAAAAAAAGGGTAGTTCAGGGAGTGCTGCTGGTTCGTGCATATTGTTCATGTGCTACTCCCGCCCATACATGCCGTCTTCAGGGGTCACCTAAAAGCAACAAACAAAGCAAGGGTGAGTCCGAAGACTCAACAAGTACATAAGAGAACAATAGACACTACCAACATAAGTAAGCATTCAAACATAATCCACATATATCATCATGTTTGTATCATCATCCTCATAACCAAACATTGCTATGCCATCGATGCAATGCATCATTACTCTACATGCTCATTTGCTCATCACTTTGCAAGTACCGGTACTACCGAGTGAACACCCGTCGATGTTCACCCATCGTGGGCCCGCCCTCTTAGGCACGGGACCCCTCCACTCCCGTGGAGGCCTACCGAATCAGGTCTTACTCAAGAGCACTCCGGATTAGTCCGCTAGCTTTACTCATAGCTAGGGACTTTCTCACCGCCCTCACTCTTGAGTGCTCCTCATGCAAATGCATATGCCCATGATCATAATCATGCTCATTATTAACATTATTAGCAGATAAGCATCATTGCCTACCTCACTCCATCATCTTTGCCATCATTTACCGTGCAACCTTATGTCATGTAAACATCCCATTTCTACATAGATATCATGTAATCAACGCATTTCCACATAAATATCATCATATCAGGTAAACATCGCATATTCATAAACCTTGGTCTACCACTCTACTATGTACTTGCCTGTTAGCCAAACGGAGCGGAACGACGTGCGGACGACGTCGACTCAGGACCTCCACCTGTGCAAGCGATTAATTCGACGTAACATATTGAAACGAAACCAGAGATTAAATAGGCGACGACTGCCTACACGTAAATCCTGAGCTTGGCGTAAAAACGCACGGGTTTTCAGGGATCTGTCGCGCAGGCCCCAGAAACCCCCTTTTTTTCCTTTCCTATTTCTTCCCCCTCCTTTTTTTTTTCTTTTTTTCTCCTCTTTTCTTTCCTCTTCTCTATTCCTTTTCTTTTTTTCCTTTCCTTCTTTCCCTATTTTTTTTTCTTGCTGGTTGGCCCTTCCTTTTTTTTTCCTCCCTTCTTCTCCCCATTCGGCCGCACCCCACCTTTTCTTCTCTGGCTCCCCCTCTCCCTTCCTCCTACCTGGCCGAAGCCACTCACCTCCTCCTCTCTTCCTCCTCCCGGCCGAAGGCCTCCCCCTCTGGCGCCGCTCCTCCCTCGGGTCCGGCCAGCCACAGCCCAGCCCGGCCCCTCCCGCCACCATCCGCCTCCCATACTCCCTCTCCCCTCTCAAAACCGGTCGGCTGTGGGCAGATCCGACCTGGCAAGGGCCGATCCGCCGCCGGCCGCCGCCTACTCCCCTCCTCCCCACTCGGTTCCGGTCGGCCATGGACGGATTCGGCCGCCTCCGCCATCCCTTGGTCTCGCCGTCGCCCTGCTCACCTCCCCTGCTCCGCCTCGGATCCGATCGGCCGAGAACGGGTCCGCCTCCCCTGGCGTGCGCGTGGCGGTGGGGTGCTAGGCGCCGCCGCCCGGTTGGGCGGTGCGGCGATGCTTGACCGAGCTCGGGCCCGCTGGCCTCGGCTTGCAGCCGGTCGGGTGCCCAGCGCTCCCTCCATCTCCGGCCATTCTCCCTCCCCGACACAGCCCACTACGGTTTTTCTACGGTTCTCCCCCACTTCCCCCCTTTCTTCCCCTTTTTGCTAAACACCTTTTGCCATGAACCAGCTAGGGCTGTGGTGAGGGGACCTACTCAGGCTTGGTTGTTGAAGAAGGCCGAGTTCTCGGTGGTGATGGATGGTCTCCCCTGGGTGCAGACGACGGCATCACTTGAGCCCCCCGTGGGGATCTCCTTTCCACCTTGCCCTTCTCCTGCTTGCCTTCCTCCTCCTTGCCTTCCCTCTCTTTCTCTCGGCTGGGGGTGAAATGATGTTGACTAGCTTGGTTCTTGAGGCTGTGGCAGAAAAGTGGAGTGGTGCAGCGGCTGTGTGCTGTCTTGTCCACTTAAGAGGCATGGCTATCACACTCACTGCGAAATGTCGCTTCTACCCCTCCCTTTTTGCCTTGGCTGGCTATGGCCCTAAGGGCTTTTTGGTCCAACAGCTGCCCTACAATATTTGGTGCTCTTCTACTGCAGCAGTACGTCGGTAAAAGGGTAAGATAGAATTCGCCGGATGATGAACACCCGAAACGCGAGACGGTGCCGACTGTTCCTAGGCGGTCCGAGAACCTCTGAGAGCGCTAATTATACGGCTCTCTAGACGGTGCCGACCGTCCTGGGATGGTCTGGGAACCTCTGCGCGCGACACTAAATCGACACTCTAAAAGTCGATGGGTCTGACGGCAACTTCGCTCTTTAATCGCTATCGTTTTTTTTCCTTATGCAAAATTGGGGTATTACAGTTAATTAATATGCTCTCCTTGTAGAGGTAGTTTTTAGTGCATTGCTATTTATTAGTACTAGACATGCTATTCCCGACGTTAGCATGAGAAACTTTTTTAACAAATCAAAAAGAATAAAATATCTTGTTGCTATATGAGAGATCAATATCGGTCTGAACATTTTGACTCGGCAGGAGAGTCAAAATTATGTTTCAATTCAGTCAAACATGCGTATGTACGTGTTTAAATAAACACGTTTTTGCAGTGCTTTGTGCTGGATAATGTTGTGCTGCACAAATCGAACGGGATAAACTCCGGTCACAAAGTTCGTGAATAAACCGAATGATTTTAAATATGAACAACTTAATTAGTTGCGTTGTTTGCCTAGTGCTGTGGCCGTACGTACGGCTCTCATATGTTGACCTTTCTATTGCCGATCATGTCCAACTATATATAAAGGTCAAGCTGTTACGGTACTAGTAGACCGGCCAGCATACTGCCATGTTAGACCAGTTAGAATTAGCTCTTTTCAGTTCCAAAAAGAAAAAAAAAAAAGCTCTTTGCTGTTACAGTCTCACAGAAAAGTAGTTTCATGCCTTGTTGCAGCAGCATGTCGTTGTTATGATTAATATTAGATATTTGATTAAATTAGTAATAATGGAGATTTGATCCTGCAAGTTTTCTAGTGTCACACACGACATGCGCTTGTTATTCAAACTGTTTAAATGTGTCAACAACCAAGACACAATCAAAATGGTATAGAAAGATGGGGTATGTAACACAATGTGGTGCAAATTCGAAGGATTTTTTTACATGGATATTGGAGGTAAGAATGAGTAGAAAGATGTAAATCTTCTTGCATTCCTAGTTAATTAAATCATTTGTACAACATAGTTGTCAGAGACTGCATGCTTTATTGCAAGTTAATGCACAAAAATTGACTAATTATGAACAGCTTCCAAGGCTCCATTTATTTTGCGTGGAAGCCCTTACAACTAAAGAATGAACAAATTAAACCAAATGAACAATGTCGTCTCTACTCTACGCATGCATGTGCAGAATTGATGTACGTGTCAACGCCGGCAAATAAACAAAACCGCGAACCGCCGGAACGCAGCAGCTGACCGATCGATGGATAATCCAAGCCAGCAAGTAGCCGGCCGGCTAGTTATGGCACTGTCCGCCGGAGCCGCCGTTGGGATCTGTCCTGCAGTTATTGGTTCCGCCCGGCGCCGCCGGACCCTTGCCTAGGACCTGCATGACCAGCGCCCCGGCGCCGCCCTGCCCTGCCTGCAACCACCCGCCGTCCCCCTCTAGCAGCCTCGCCGCGAGGATCACGTTGCAGCATTGCATCAGCACGACCGCCACCAGCAACACCGCCCTAGCCATCGTCGCCGTCGACGCCATATCGATCGGAGCTCAAAGTTCAGTATATAGCTAGTGTCGAACAAGCTAGGTATATACAGCTAGCTAGACCAATTGGTCGAGTGATTGCAGACAAGCTAGCGCACCTCCTACGTCACGTCGAATGCCTTCAACTGGTGGTTGTTGGAGGGGAGAGAGGATCACGGTTTCCTTTTATAGTTTGCTGCGTCTGTTTAACGGCCAGAAAAGGTATAACAAAAATTGAACGACCGGGTCTATTCTTCAGATAGATTGTGCTACTAATTTTAAGCTTTTCTCCGGTCCAGCGTAAGTGCGTACACGGCCTACGCGGTTTTCAGCGCCCATGGTCCATTTCCTAGGGTTGAACAAACAGTGTTATAGATCGATTCATCGATCGAATTAAGCCGGGCACAATACGTACTACGACACTAAGTACGCTAACTAATTAATTAAGCTATGAATCGGACGTACCTAAATAGTTACAGTGTTATCAGCCTTAACACCTTTGCTTACTCGATCGAAAGCGGTCGGTGCCGGCTGAAATGGTATGTATGCGTGCCCTGCACATACGCGCATAGGGGTTATATCGATCGTTATATGCCAGCTTGGCCCATTTCAATTTGGTCGTATTCAATGAGTCGCCGTGGACCGATTGATCTGAACTCGCTAGCTAGCAACTAGCACTACACCATGACCCAATTTCAAGACAGTGTTTTTGGCGACAAACGCCACCTTCAGTGACGAACTATCTGTCAGTAAAAGTTTTCCCAACAGAAAGTCTGACGCTGTAAGTACTGCCGGCAAAAGTCTTTCCCGACAGATATATCTTTGCCGACAGAAAAGCTGACCCTGATATTACAGCTTTGCCTGTAGACATAATTTTCCCGACAGACTGATGTTTTTTCGACAGATGAACTTTTGCCGATAGATAGGGGAATTCCCGAAAGATAGTTTGACGCAAAACACCATATTTACCGACAGATTGTTTGCAAGGGCACATTATACTGATTTAAAAATATATCTATAGAATTTTACAATGCAAATTTAATTAATATTTAATTGATTATAGCTTAATATGACGTTCACATTCCATCATTTCTCACATACACTTTACCGCAAAACATTCTATTGCACCAAAAGCATCATACAAGACAACCCTATACTAGGCAGAACCAGCCGCAGTCAGTGTGAAGAGTCGAGATCGATACATAGATAACCCTATAATAGGCACAACCAGTGAGTATTGCTTTTGCTATTACTTAATTTTGATGTAATTCTAATTTGATATTGCTCATTGTCATGTTATGTCTACTTAGCTAGTTTTGTCATGCTTTTGTATGTATAATTAAATCTTTGTTATACTAGCTTAATTTATAAACTTAAACTAAAATTCACAAGTGGTATCAATCTTTACAATTGGTATCCTTTAAGTTTGCAATGATGGATTTTTTGACTAATTTATTATCTGGTGATCCTTTTATGATATATACCATGTCAAAATTGTTCTTTTGAATCTAGAATCTAAATTAAGCTTTAGATTGAGCTATGATAGTTCTTTGTTGAAGCATGAGTTTACTTCTCCTAACTTTTTGCGGCTAAGGTCGGGTGTACCTTATGGAATCAGAAGTAACTCATTGTTCTTGAACTAGAAACAAAAATGAAAAATAATCTTTTTATGAGCAAAAAAATTGATTTCACCATTTTTTTCTCATGGGACGACTTGACATTGTACTAGGCATGAAGTCAGGGGAAGTTTTGGAAGACCATGACCATGCTCTTAAGTTTATCGTTTGAGATGGTTGATAAAGGCTTAAGATCTAGCACATGGCTAAGTAAATATGAAGGAAAAATTATGAAAAGTAGTTGAAACTTAAGAGGCAGATGTTAATGACTCCTAGTCTAGGACTTGTTTTTATTAAGATAAGACCAAAATGTGTTTTCATGAGTGTTAAATGTGCTAATTTTGCTCAACTCCATGTGCTTGAATAAAATAATTCAATATTGAACTTGTAACACTCTAATTGTTTCAATTTGAGCTTCTTGGTTTCATTTAGCCGACCATCTTGACATGGTTTAGCTCATATTTAGATACCTTTAGATAAACCTATCAATTTTGAAACCTTGGTTATCTTGAAATTAATTTAAATACTTTACATTGTGCTATCTTGTCTAGATTGGTTATATGCTTTGTCATGATCTAGATAGCTTTATATCCATTCTATGGCTTCAAGTGATATCCCTTTAAATTGAACCTCACTTTGGATAATTTTCAATGTTCTTTAGGTTTTACATCTTAATGCATGTATACATGATCTCTCTTATGCTTCTTGTGCTCTAAATAGTGTCATGTACATTTTGAGAGGAAGCTTTAGGCCCTTGATGTCTATATTGCCAAAAAGGGAGAGAATGTTTGAGGAAAAGGCATTAAAGGGTGAAAATTGCATAAAGGGAGAGGACATGCATTTTATAGTATTAGTAGTATAAGTTACAAGTATAAGTGGTATAGTTGCAAAACTTACTCAATTGGAACCTAAAAATGCCAAAATAAGATATTTGGGTGAGGGGAGCTTCATTGCACATCATTTGCTCTCTTTTGCATTTATTGTTCCTTCTCTTGCTATGAAAATGGTCATAGTGAACAATTACTCTTTTCTTTGGTTCATGAGTAAGATTGAGTTTTTGTGAGGTTTTAAGTGTAGTTTGGAGCTTTTATGGAAAACTTGCTCTTTATTGGAGTTGCTCCACTCCACACTATGCTAACATGGTCATGATCTTTTATTTCTCTTTTAAATGGATCATGTATGGCTTTTGTAACTTCATATTTTTCTTTTCAAAAAAATAAACTCATTTTCTTGCCTTTTTGGTGTTTATCAATATACTTACTAGGTGGAGATTGTGAAATCATGTGGAAGTCACCCGTGTTTATGATGAGTAATTGACTTTTAGTTCAGGAGTTTGCAATGTTTGAGTTTGGTTTTTGAGAATTTGCAATTTTTTTAGTAGCATTCTATTGCTGGCGGTCTAATCGGTCTAGGGTTGGCGGTTAGACCGCTTGTGGGAGGCGACTGTTTGACAGGCTAGAGCTGGCAACCTGATCGGCCCTGGTGTTGGTCTCGGTTGAAAAGTAGTGATTTGGGAGTTCTAATCTTGGTTTGATTTGACCTAGTCATTGCATATGTGTTACATGGTGTATTTATGGACTAACGTTGGTCAAATTGTGAAGAACTTGTGTCCAAAATAGTTGCTTAGTCTATTGTTGTACATGTGGTTTGAAGGCAACTATGGTCAACGACAGGGAGAATGAGACTAGGTTAGGGACTAATCTTGTTGTCTATGTGTTCATCATGTTGCATGGTTTTTTCGTTGCCGTATAGGGTAGTAGTGGGCTAAGTCCAAAAGAATTGTATGTGTGGAGTCATGACGGTAGTGGACGAATCGGCAGTGAAGTGAGCGGATCAGCAGTCATGTGAAGCCGGTAGTTGTGCGCATATACATGTGTTATTGGATTTAGGCAGCGTGTGTTAGCCTTTAAGCCTGAGTGTGTTAGCATGCAAAGGGGAGCCCGAGTCCTGTGGTAGACGAGGAGAAAGAAGTGGGCGCAGTAAGTCGAGACCTACGGACGTGAGCGCTTCTGAAGTTCTGCATGGGCGAGTCGGTGGCTCTATGTGTGCATGCATATGCACTAGAATAGCTCATGGAGTTAATGCATGCATGGTGTGAGTTGTGTAGTTCCCTTTCTATCTCTTGCATGCAGAGTGTGGATGTTTATATATAGCTAGTGTGTGCGAGTCTACAGGGACGTGCCACATTTAATGCTTCATGTGAACAACAACTGCATGTAAGTTTCTTTAATAAGAGTAAACCGTGAAGTGAAAAGACGTAAGCAGTTTGTACGTCGCATCCACTGTATGCTCTCTCTCTCTCTTTTGGCATTGGCAAGTGTAGTTCTGTTTACCGACTCCTTTTAAATCTATCACTTTGTTTCCTTGTTCTCATGAGTGTTTGAGTGCCTGTGAGCTTCCGGTTCTTTCATTGTCGTACTTCAGTTGAAATTTTAATAATGTCTTCATTCTATCGTCCATTTTTAGTTCTGTCAAAATGGAAAAAAAGTTGTGATACTTAAGTCTGCTACCTTACAAATTCATCCCTATTGCTTCTACCAATTTCCGCAGCAACGCGCAGGTTATCAATTATCATCTAGTTACTCTTCAACCAAAGAATATTATATATATATATATATATATATATATATATATATATATATATATATATCCCCGGTCCCTGGCGCTCACATTGTGATCCGCGATCTCCTCTGGTTCACAAGCCTCTCTCTCACACGCCGTGCATTCCCTATTGTCATTAGAATGTGTGCAAGCAGTTCATTCTCCATTACCATTGTTTTTGTTCTAAATTCTTTCGTGCGTGTCTCCTGATTCGTACATAGAATGCTATAATTTTTGTTTGTGATCACAAAATCTCAAATTCTTAATTGTAAGTTTCCTCCATTCATTAATTTGTTATTTCTTCCTTACGTTAAATTTTCAGGGTTAAGCAAGGCATTTCACTAATTGCAAGTCCGTGTGATGGCACTCAGCTAAAAATCGTTTTAGGATTCGGGTTGTGGTGAGCTCCTTTTATTTAGTGCTACAATCTTACATCATGACCTTAGTTCCAGCCTTTTCGGAAGTGGATTTTACAATCCTTTGGAAATTACTCTATGCAATTTTCCATTTGTAACAATTTTAATTTCCAATGATAGTAGTGATGCTGTCGTGGTGATTTTCCCGTGATCTTCTAAGTCAATATTAAGGTAGCAATATTGGGAAGAGCTATGAACACTTGTCTCAATTCATATCTGTCGCTGGAATGTGGACTGTTTTAATCATGGGTGGCTGAAGAAGCCACCCATTGGGCGTAAGCATTTTTATATATTAATATATATAGACTAGTTTGGTGATGGTTGTTTTAGTGAAGCCTGTAGTTATTGGGTTAAAATTAAAGTATGAACTCAACATTTGTGTGGAGCAGATTGAAATAATTATTGCATGTATCTTGTGTTTTTATGAATATGTAATAATGCTCGTTTTAGCAATTTGGTTGAGTCTTTCTTAGTTTACATGGGGTTGTTTTGATATGCAAGTCACGCAATGTTCATTGATGGATTTTTTGCTACTGCACGTATATCATGAAAGAATTATGATAAATAAACTCTTGCTGTTGTGCCAATCTGCTTTAGTTTGGTTGATATATGCACTGTCTTATGAATTGCCAATGCTATCTACTTCTTATGTGCTTTTCGTTTCCATGCTTCTCAAGATACGTCTTACGTATCTGCACTGAAATTGTATATATGTTTTTGTTACAGTTGAGTCATGACTGCTCAGCCAAAGAAGAAAAGTGTAGTGGAAAGTGGCGATGGAGGTCTTGGTCTGGGTCTTGCTGCATTTATTGCAAATGGAGAGGATTTGGGCCCCATCATTCGGCATGCGTTTGAGTCTGGCAAACCTGAATCTCTCATGCATAACCTCAGGAGCATTGTAAAGAAGAAAGAAGTTGAGATTGAAGAGCTATGTAGACTTCACTATGAGGAGTTCATCCTTGCTGTCGATGAACTCCGTGGTGTGTTGGTCGATGCTGATGAGCTAAAGAGCATGTTATCTGGTGAGAACCTGCACTTGCAAGACGTTGCTAGTGCCCTACTGTTGAAGCTTGACGAACTTCTGGAGTTATATTCAGTCAAGAAAAACGTAGGAGAGGCCATAACAACACTGAAGATATGTGTGAAAGTCTCTAACCTGTGCATGGCATGCAACAGTTACATTGCACAAGCTAAGTTTCACCCTGCACTGAAGACTTTGGACTTGATTGAGAAGGGCTATCTGCAAAATATTCCTGTTAAGCTTCTTAGAAAGGTGGTTGAGAAACAAATACCATTGATAAAGCTGCACATTGAGAAGAAAGTTTGTAGCGAGTTCAACGATTGGCTTGTTCATATCAGAAGAATGGCTAAGCAGATCGGGCAGGTCTCAATAGGCCAGGCCTCTTTGGCTCGCCAAAAAGACGAGGAAATGCGTGCCCGGCAGAGAGAGGCTGAAGCGCACAGCCATGCTGGACCAGATGAGCATATGTATACCTTGGTTGTGGAGAATACAGATGAGGAAACAACACTAGATTTTGATGTCACACCAGTGTATCGGGCGCATCACATTCACATATACCTTGGTATTGGGGAGAAGTTCCGAGATTATTACTACAAGAACAGGCTCATGCAACTCAACCTGGACATGCAAATTTCCACTTCTCAACCCTTCCTTGAGTCTCACCAGCCCTTTCTTGCTCAGGTAGCTGGATTTTTTATTGTTGAAGAACGTGTCCTTCGAACTGCAAATGGATTGCTGTCTGAGAGCCAAGTCGAAACAACATGGGAAACAGCCATTGCTAAGATCACATCTGTATTAGAGGATCAGTTCCCTCGCATGGGAACGGCCAGCCACCTCCTCCTCATAAAAGATTACGTCACTCTCCTTGGTGCAGTTGTAAAGAAGTATGGTTATCAAATCACACAATTGGTTGAAGTTCTTGAGAAAAGCAGGGACAAATACCACCAACTTCTTCTTGCTGAGTGTCGGAAGCAGATAAATGACATCCTAGCTAATGACTCATACGAGCAGATGGTTATAAAGAAGGAATACGAGTATAATATGAATGTCACAGCGTTTCATTTGGAGCCCGATGATGTAATCCCGGATTTTCCATATGTGGCACCCTTTTCCTCTTCTGTTCCAGATGTTTGCCGTATCGTCCGGTCCTTCATTGAGGATTCTGTCAGCTACTTGTCATATGGTGGTGACATGAACTTCTATGAAGTGGTGAAAGGCTACCTAGACAGGCTATTGATCGAGGTACTAAACGACGGTCTTCTGAACATGATATATGCTCGCTCATTGGCCATGTCACAGATGATGCAACTTGCAGGAAATATTGCTGTTCTTGAGCAAGCTTGTGATCTGTACCTCTTGCACTCGCCCAACCGTGTGGCATTCCCAAGCGCATCGCCGAGAGGTCTCGTTCGTTTGATCGCCGAGCTGTCCCGAAGGCCTCCTGAATCGCAGCATATAATGCTTTAATAAACTCGCCAATTCCAAGATCGATGAGTTTATGGTGCTCTTGGACGATGTCAATCGGATAGTGGAGGAAGCCCTGCACAATGCAAATGACTATATGAATGAGGTTCTTATTTATCTTGAAACGCTAGTATCGATAAACTCGTGAGATTTTACCATTAGAAGCTCTATACAAGGTGGTTTCGTGCAATGAGCCACATCTCGACTCTATAATGACAACACTTCTTAATGACGGTGTGAAAGGTTCACGGTCAATGCGATTTTAGGCATGGACATTGACTTGAAGATGTTGGAAGCGTTTGCGGATGAGAAATTTCACAAGACCGGTTGTCGATTTGGGAAAGGAAACAACTTTCGAGAGATTGTTTGGTTGAAATACGGCGACTCATCAATCTTCGCTCAGCAGCCGACTGAGAACTTCATGAATCCGTGATAAGGAGAGGAACTATGGAACATTGGACTACAAGAAGGTTGCCATCGTTTGCGACAAGTTCAAGGACTCAGAGACGGGTTGTTTGGGAGCCTTTCAAACCGCAACACAAAGCGAATGCTCGCAAGAAGTCCATGGATGTTTTGAAGAGAAGGCTTAAGGATTTTAGCTAAAGGTTAGTTACGTTGCATTTGCAAATAAATTGCTGATATGCTGCTCCAACATTCCTGTGCAGTGCCCAACTTTTATATATTTATTTAGAGCTCCTTTTCTAATTTCCTTCCTCACTTTCCAATGGATATAAGATAGGTCTATTTGTCTGTTCAGTCAAGTTTTGACTATTTGTGAGTTAATACCCTCAAATAATAATCTTTTCCTCCGGTCAAAATCCTACACTCAAATGTTAATAATTCTTTTTGTATGGCCATTGCTCTCTTTGACAAATGAAGAGCCAGAGTTGAGAATATCTCTGTGTCTAGTGTCTTTCGGAGGGAATAATTTCAAGCCTGCTATAGACGCCGTATTGCTATTTGCATCAAAAACATGTTTATGTACAAAGTGATGTGCTCATGAGTCATGCCCTGTTCTCCAAATGATGTCATGTCTGTTAAAACTGATCAAATCGGTAACAGACTGAAACATCTAGTAGTGGTCCAACTTGTGGTTCGCAGTCTGAAATGACTTGAAGAAACCATGTCTGTGTACATAGAGCTCTTAATTCAGACCTCAATGGCAACCGGCAAGGTAACTCTTGTGCCTGTCCTATTTTTTCTCCTATTTGTTCTTTTTCTTCCAGCTAACTAGGTTAAATTTGTCCATGGTGCTGAGCTAAACCTGGAGCTCCCTTTTGGAATTTGCCACATATAGGATGTGTAAAACAACAAAAAAAAATTATATTTTCTTGTGTCGAAACAAAATTTTGCTTGATTGACATAATTATGAAATGAAGGGTCATAATTCGTGTGACTTGGTGAATCTGAAAAGTCTACCTCAGTTTTCCCCTTGCCATACTCCCCCCTCCACAAATACATATCATTGTATACAACACGGTCTTCAAAACACAATTTTAACAACTAATTTATATAATAATATATTCATATAACCCAATAAAATTATAATATTTTAAAATTACTTTTTGAGACAAATTTATACATATAATTTTTATGTATGCAATTTAAATATTTTAAAAGATACTTATAACCAAAGTTTTAAAATTTTAACTGCACATATATCTGAAACAGCATGTATTCCTTGCCGGAGGAAGTAATTCCAATTCTGCGACCCCAGAGGTCACGTTCCCAGCTTGACCATTCATTGCCATGCCATGGTAGGCCGTCAGTCTGAAGTTTGAACGATTTGAGAGGTCACGTAAAAATCTCGTGCATGTATAATAGTAAAACTCTGCTTAGGCTCGATAATACCAGATTACTTCTCTTCTAATTGATTAGCGCCCGTTTACATATAGCTAAATTTGTGAAAAGCAAGTATGCATGTACTAGCATGCATGAATGTAGTACGTGCGCGTACATGCATGGATTTGAACGTTGAAGCCTTGATTTCTTCTGTTTTTGCTGCCAATCGAGTGTAAAATTGGAATCAGTCGCGGTCTGATAGATGCATAGGCAGGGTCTTGCGTTTCGATAAGAACAAGGAATTAGAATTAGTATGGACATATATAATGGACTCGGGACTTAATTTGGTACTGTTGCGATTTCCAAACAGCGTACGTTTGGCTTGGTTTGCTGGATCTTGTGTATGTGTTTGTTTGTGTGTCCTTGAGGCATGCATACATAGTTTTGGATGCAAGTTCAATCGAGGGAACCAACTGTTAAATGCGTGCCAATTAAGGCTACGTATTTATTCCGGTATGTAAATTAGCCTCTAGGTCAAATTCTACGGCATGTGTATAGAACCGAAGATGGCAACAGAGTGAGTGAATAATGTCTTAAAATTTTATCCCAAATATTCATCAATCTTTCACTTCAATAGCTACAGAGTTATAAAAATTAGAATGAAAAGTCACTACAAAAACTAGCAATTTAAGATACTGAAAACTCATGAAAAATTAGTAAAAATAAAACTATCACCGTTGTAATTGCGGTACTACCGCTTGCTACAGTAACCGCGGTACTACCACTACAGCAATCACGGTACTAACATTGCTACCGTAAAATCAGGGTGAATAGTATTTTGACACGATTTCAAAACCAAAAAATCGATGAAACTTTTGATACATAGATCCAAATGACATAAAAATTTGCTAGAATCTTCTCTAGGATATCAAGAACTTATTCCAACAAACGATCGTGAAAATCATAGCCAAAATTGAGAACTTTTCCAGATTGAAGGAAATGTGTACCAAACCGAGCAAAAACATTAAATGGTGAATACAATTTGCTCGTAGATAAATGATGGACAAGATGGCACTAGATGTATTTTCACATGACACAGCAAGCTAAAACACCAAAGAACACGACCCAAAAACCATTGAAACAAGAAATCACTCGATGAGGCAAAAAAAATAAGCAAAACCAGGTTTCTTGATGAGCTTACTATCAAAGTGCCTAAATGATAGAAGATTGATTTTACGAAGTTATCTTCATCTCATTCACTTTCTTGGCACAATAAGATTAAGAAGAGAGAAGAGAAAAGATCAAAATCAACCAAATCAAGAACAAATCAATCAAGACATGAGCTGATAAATCCATGTAGTGCACAAAGATTGATGTATTGCTTACTTGAGGAGGTAAGTTTTACAGCCAATCCCTCAGGATAGCAGAGCTCTAAACTTCGAGCACACATACAAGGCTCCAACACAAGGAACCCTAATATCACATGGGAGAGAGGAAGAGCTAGCCACTAAAAAACTTAGCCAACCTTCTCAAACCCTAGCCCTTACCTTTCCTTCCCTTATATAGCCTCACAACATAAACCAAAGCCTAATGGATTCACTCATTAGACTAAACCGGGGATAACATGTTAACCCCAGCTAACACCGAGTTTTCCTCTTTTACGCATGCTTCTGAAAGCGGTTTACAATCATTAACCCATTAGTAAATCAACACTCGATCCAATTCACATTTTTAGCATATACAAGACCTAAACCACTTAGGGCAACGTCGCGGTTTCACATACCACCACCTTTTCATATTGGGTAATTTACCAAAATACCCCTCTCCTGTTTTCCATGAAGCTTCCCGCTTCTTTTACCACAAAACATCGCCCATGTTTTGTCATATTCCACAGCCCCAATGACAGCCGCCAAGCCTATCATGCGTTCAAATCCTACCGAAACATCCTCGCTTGCACACGATCCAAATAACTTGGCGCATCACATGTATCTCCTTGCACATGACGGCACGCAGCTTCCTTGACCGCACAGGACCTCTGCTCCTCCCCTGAGCCTAGACCCGGTTCAAATAACACAATTAATCCACACAATACACAATGCAAAATATATGCAACCAAATTACTTATCCTAAACATAGGACAAAATAATAAACTAATGTGTATACAAGCAACAATATCCATACCATGATCACACTCCAACAACTCGATTGAAACAAATGCACGACCCAATAGCTCCTCAACCGGTATGACCGCCAATCAAAAGCTAATCATACCGCTTTAATCTGGTAGTACCGCCCATACAACGCCAGTTGTACCATACACTAGTCTGACCACTGTTCAAGACCAGTACTACCGCACCTGGCCAGTATGACCGCGGCCCCAATGCCGGTCATACCACCAGCAACAAAATCAATTGAGAAGAACTTGCAAACTCTCAAAAAACCAAACTCAAATTCCGTAAATACTCTAATCCAAAAGTCAATTACTCATCACAACTATAGGGTAACTTTCACATGGTCTCACAATATGAGGACTATGCTTCCAATTAATTTGTACTATTCCAAGCACAAGAGGTAACTGAGATTTTCTAAAAATTCAGAAAACTGAGCAACAGACAGGCCTAATCAAATTAACCTGCAATTCAAATTCTACAACATGTGTTAGGATTCTACTTCCACTTAATTTGTACTACTATTTCCAAGCATAAGAGGTAACTTTGTCTAGGGTTTCTTATGACTAGGATGCAAGATCAGGTCCATGTGCTGAATAATGTAATTGTATAGAACTGTAACTACTAAGTTACGTTGTTTGCCTAATGCTGTGGCCGTACATACGGCTCGCATATGTTGGCCTTTCTATTTCTGTTGACCGGTCAGCATACTGCCATTTGCATGTTAGACCAGTTAGAATTAGCTCTTTTCAGTTCCAAAAAAGTTCTTTCTTTATTCTGATGTGAGACGTAGTTTCATGCATGCCTTGTTGCAATAGCATGTGGTTATCATGATTAATATTAGATATTTGATTAAATTAGTAATAGTGGAGATTTGATCCTGCAATTTTTCTAGCATCACACATGACATGCGCATGTTATTCGAACTATTTAAATGTGTCATCAACCAAGACAATCAAAACGGTATAGACAAATGGGGATATGTAACACAACGTGATGCAAATTCGAAGGAATTTTTACATGGATATTGGAGGTAAGAATGAGTAGAAAGATGTAAATCTTCTTGCATTCGTAGTTAATTAAATCATTTGTACAACATAGTTGTCAGAGACTGCATGCTTTATTGCAAGTTAATGCACAAAAATTGACTAATTATGAGAAGCTTCCAAGGCTCCATTTATTTTGCGTGGAAGCCCTTACAACTAAAGAATGAACAAATTAAACCAAATGAACAATCTCATCTCTACTCTACGCATGCATGTGCAGAATTGATGTACGTGTCAACGCCGGCAAATAAACAAAACCGCGAACCGCCGGAATGCAGCAGCTGACCGATCGATGGATAATCCAA
This sequence comes from Dendrocalamus sinicus, assembly GCA_036346575.1. Classification (NCBI taxonomy): domain Eukaryota; kingdom Viridiplantae; phylum Streptophyta; class Magnoliopsida; order Poales; family Poaceae; genus Dendrocalamus; species Dendrocalamus sinicus. Next base: position 49,523,875 of record CM070648.1, on the reverse strand, counting down.
GCCAGCAAGTAGCCGTCGGCTAGTTATGGCACCGTCGCCGGAGCGCCGTTGGGATCTGTCCTGCAGTTATTGGTTCCGCCGGCGCCGCCGACCCTTGCCTAGGACCTGCATGACCAGCGCCCGGCGCGCCGCCTCGCTCGCAACCACCCGCCGTCCCCTCTAGCAGCCTCGCGCGAGGATCACGTTGCAGCATTGCATCAGCACGACCGCCACCAGCAACACCGCCCTAGCCATCGTCGCCGTCGACGCCATATCGATCGGAGCTCAAAGTTCAATATATAGCTAGTGTCGAACAAGCTAGGTATATACAGCTAGCTAGACCAATTGGTCGAGTGATTGCAGACAAGCTAGCGCGCACCTACGTACGTCGAATGCCTTCGACTGGTTGTTGGAGGGGAGAGAGGATCAGCGGCGGATCCAGCGGTGGGGCGGGGGTTCGAGCCCCCCTATCGCTATCGGACCTTTAGAGCTCCCTTAAATTTTTAGCCATTGATGTATAATGTAGAAGGGGCTGAGGTCGAGCTGAAGGTACTTCAGCCCCTCCAAAATTTTTTCCTGGATCTGCCACTGGAGAGGATCACGGTTTCCTTTTATAGTTTGCTGCGTCTGTTTAACGGCCAGAAAAGGTATAACAAAAATTGAACGACCAGGTCTATTCTTCAGATAGATTGTGCTGATCCTTTGAAGCTTTTCTCCGGTCCAGCGTAAGTGCGTACACGGCCTACGCGGTTTTCAGCGCCCACGGTCCATTTCCTAGGGTTGAACAAACAGTGTTATAGATCGATTCATCGATTGAATTAAGCCGGGCACATACGTACTACGACACTAAGTACGCTGACTAATATATTAAGCTATGAATCGGACGTACCTAAATGGTTACAGTGTTATATATGCGTGCCCTGTTGCTGGGGTTTGTGAATAAAGTGAATCCTTGGCCGGTCTGCACGTACGCGCTCTAGTTGTTGGACCGATTGTGAATAAATATGAGTTTACTTCTTTAAGACTTTTACGGCTAAGATCAGGTAAAATAGGAATAGCTTATTATTTTTAAGCTAGAAACTAAAATGAAAAATAATCTTTTTTAGTAAAAAATTGATTTCACTAATTTTTTCTAATAAGATGGTTTATAATTGTACTAGGTATGAACTCGGGGAGTTTTGAAACACCATTACCATGCTCTTAATGATTACTTCTCATCTAATTGATTAGCGCCCGTTTACATATAGCTAAATTCGTGAAAAGTGAGTATGCATTTACTAGCATGCAAGAATGGAGTACATGCGCGTGGATTTGAACGTTGAAGCCTTGATTTCTTCTGTCTTTGCTACCAATCGAGTGTAAAATTGGAATCAGTCGCGGTCTTGCGTTTCGACAAGAACAAGGAATTATAATTAGTATGTCCATATATAATGGACTCGGGACTTAATTTGGTACTGTTGTGATTTCCAAACAGCGTACGTTTGGCTGGTTTGCTGGATCTTGTGTGCGCGTGCGTTCGTTTTGTGTTCTTGAGGCATGCATGCATTTGGATGCAAGTTCGATCAATGGAACCAACTGTTAAATGTGTGCAAATTAAGGCTACGTATATATTCCGGTATGTAAATTAACCTTTAGGTCAAATTCTACAGCATGTGTGAGGACTCTGCTTCCAATTAATTTGTACTATTCCAAGCACAAGAGGTAACTGAGATTTTCTAAAAATTCAGACAACTGAACAACAGACAGGCCTAATCAAATTAACCTGCAAGTCAAATTCTACAACATGTGTTAGGATTCTACTTCCACTTAATTTGTACTACTATTTCCAAGCACAAGAGGTAACTTTGTCTAGGGTTTCTTATGACTAGGATGCATGATCAGGTCCATTTGTTACACCTCAGTAGTCCGTACTGCACGAAGGTACTCCTTGAATCTTGTTCACACATCTCATCAGTGTGGTACGTAGCTAGCTAGAGGACAACTGAATATTATTAGTCATTTCTTCATGTCTGAATTAGATTCCTCGAACTGCGTGCTTGAGATCAAAGGAAGGCCATGAACTTTACAATTCAAAATTTAGATTCTTTAATTCAAACATGACGTAGTCAAGTTCTTTAGCTTGAAATAGTAAATCCACGCTGGCTATGGTGACCTGAAGCCTATTTTTTATAAATATATTTTTAGATATTACGTACGATTAAAAGGGTCATGTACTCATGTGTACTACTATCTCCATTCTTTTTTACTTGTTGTTTTGGACATCAACTTGGTTTCCAATACATACATTTGATCATTACTTTTCTAATCATATGTTAGTAAAAATTATTAAAATATAATGATATGAAAGTATTTTTTATAACAAATCTAGCGATAGTATTTCAACATAACAAATCCAGCGACTTTTATGTATATTAGCGGTCAAAGTTTTGAAAGGTTGAATGTATATATATTCTAAAATAACATCTAAAAGAACGAAGAGAGTACTACTTACATCTTTGTACCATGCCTTCTTTAGCGAGGGATTCTTCCATAAAATTTTAATTTTGTGCAGTATGGTTTCCTCAAAAAGAAAAAAAAAAGACAAATTTGCAATTAGTTGATTAATATGCTCTCCTTGTAGAGGTAGTTTTTAGTGCATTGCTATTTGTTAGTACTAGACATGCTATTCCCGACGTTAGCATGAGAAACATTTTTAACAAATAAAAAGGAATAAAAATATCTTGTTGCTATATGAGAGATCAATATCAGTCTGAACATTTTGACTCGGCAGGAGAGTCAAAATTATGTTTCAATTCAGTCAAACATGCGTATGTACGTGTTTAAATAAACACGTTTTTGCAGTGCTTTGTGCTGGATAATGTTGTGCTGCACAAATCGAACGGGATAAACTCCGGTCACAAAGTTCGTGAATAAACCGAATGATTTTAAATATGAACCACTGTTATGTGTAATTGTATAGGACTGTAACAACTTAATTAGTTACATTGTTTGCCTAATGCTGTGGCCGTACGTACGGCTCGTACATGTTGACCTTTCTATTGCTGATCATGTCCAACTATATATAAAGGCCAAGCTGTTACGGTACTTGTAGACCGGCCAGCATACGGCCATGTTAGACCAGTTAGAATTAGCTCTTTTCAGTTCCAAAAAAGAAAAAAAAAGCTCTTTGCTGTTACAGTCTCACAGAAAAGTAGTTTCATGCCTTGTTGCAGTAGCATGTCGTTGTTATGATTAATATTAGATATTTGATTAAATTAGTAATAATGCAGATTTGATCATGCGATTTTTCTAATGACACACACGACATGCGCTTGTTATTCAAACTATTTAAATGTGTCAACAACCAAGACAATCAAAATGGTATAGAAAGATGGGGTATGTAACACAATGTGGTGGAAATTCGAAGGATTTTTTTACACGGATATTGGAAGTAAGAATGAGTAGAAAGATCTAAATCTCCTTGCATTCCTAGTTAATTAAATCATTTGTACAACAAGAAGGGGCCTGAGGAGGGGGAAGGTTACCGCTGACTAACCCGGAGCAGGGGCGGAGGGCCCGATAGGGCTAGCTATGGCCCAAGCCATACCTCAAATTTTTTTGCAATGGACCCCCATATACCCCTCTATACAATAGCCCAATAACATAAACCCAAACCCTAGTCTCTCTCCTCAGTCCTCAAATTTTTTTCCCCTGAGACTCTGAGAGCGCGGCGGGCGGCGACGGAGGAACTGGGCTGGGAGCGGCGGCGCGCGGCGGGCGGCGGCGGGCGGGACTCGGCCAGCCACTCGGGTCTCGGAGGCGGGCGGCGGCGGCGGGAGGGGAGGCGGCGACCGGCGGCGCGGCGGGCGGGCATGGCGGGACTCGGCCGCCACTCAGCGGTCGGGAGGCGGCGACGGCGCCGGCGGCGGGACTCGGCCAGCCACTCGGGGCGGCGGCGGCGGCGGGAGGCGGAGGCGGGAGGCGGCTAGGCCACTCGGGAGGCGGGCTGCCCGCAGTCGGCAGAGCCGCAGAGGCGCAGGCGCAGAGGGCCTGAGGGCCAGAGGCAGATATTTGTGAAATGTGAATGGATTTGTGATTTGTGAATTTTGGTATTAGGCTAAAATAAATTTGTGATTTGTGAATTTTGATTTGAGGCTTGAGCAATGGATAGAAGGGAAAAAGGAAAATCACAGAGAGGTGAGGCATATATTAGGAGTGTCATTAATATTTGATAATTGATATGCAGTTTCCATTTGTCAATTTACATATTGCAAATTCATAGGTCAATTTATTTGTCTATTTGTTTTTACGTGTTTAGATTTGAAGAGCTATTTTAATCGGGGCTCAAGTGCCACAAACCCAAGTACTCGTGAAAGTGGAAATGTTGAAGTGGAGGTGGGAGAGTCTGTTGGTGCTGGGCAAGTGGAAGAGCTGCAAGAACAAATACAATTAGGCCCTGTACAAGTGGAAGAGGTTATTGAAGAAGAGACAGTGCAAGGTGATCTTATAACTGAATTCAACCCAGATTATATTGTTTCTGATCCGGGGCTTCGTATTCCAATTGATAGATTTGCTCCTAATATTAGAGATGAAGTTAGGAGGGCTTTCATAGCTAAGGGCCCAACTCAACCAACCGGTCATAATTTCCCCCCCCTCAAAGGATAAAAGGTCCTTTCAAAAAAATTGGTTTAAGCAATATAATTGGTTGGAGTATAGTTTGGAGAAGGATAGGGCCTTTTGCTTCTATTGTTATCTTTTTAAACATGATCGAATGGATGATAAATTTGGTTATGATGTCTTTACAAAAGTTGGGTTTCAAAAATGGAAGAATGCATACATGTCACTTCGAGTGCATGTTGGTGGGGCTAATAGCATACATAATCAAGCTAGAACAGCTTTTGATGATTTTGATAACCAAAGGTCAAGTGTAAAACATAAGGTTTCAAGCTATAGCAAAGAATCACTTATCAAGTATGAGACTCGTTTGGAAACATCCTTGGGTATTGTGAGTTTTCTGGCTTTGCAAGGTGAACCATTCCGTGGACATGATGAAACTGATAATTCCTTGAATAAAGGAAATTTTTTAGAATTGCTTGATTGGTACAAACAAAGGAATGAGGAAGTGAAGAGAGCTTTTGATGAGCTATGCCCTAAAAATGCAAAAATGACTTCCGGGACAATTCAAAAGGAGCTTGCAAACTGTTGCGCTGAGGCGGTCACCAAGGCAATAAAGGAAGAAATGAGGGATTGCCTATTCTCTGTTCTTATTGATGAATCTCGTTATGTATCCATCAAAGAACAAATGGCCATAGTTGTGAGGTAAATGTTTCATTAATATCTTACGATGAAACTATATTAGAGAAATGTTCTTACTCTATTCTTTGTCATTGGTTGTGTAGGTTTGTAAACAATAAAGGAGAAGTAATAGAAAGATTTTTGGGTATCAAGCATGTCAAAGATACAACATCTGAAGCATTGAAGAGAGCATTGGTTGAGGCACTTAGTGATTATGGTTTAGTTATTGCAAAACTACGAGGCCAGGGATATGATGGAGCTTCTAATATGAGAGGAGAATTTAATGGTCTTCAGAAACTAATTCGTGATGAGAATCCCTATGCTTTCTACATTCATTGTTTTGCTCATCAATTGCAGTTAGTGGTAGTTGCTGTCTCAAGGTGTTGTTCATCAATTGAGGATTTCTTTGAATATGTGGGGTTGATTGTGAGTAGCACCAGTGCATCATGCAAGAGGAAGGATTTGTTGCTTGATAAGCATCGTCGAAACCTTTTGGCTAAGTTAGAGAGTGGAGAGGTTTCAGCAGGGAGAGGAAAACTACAAGAAACATCATTGGCTAGACCTGGAGATACAAGATGTGGATCTCATTACAAGACATTGCTTCGAATTGAATCAATGTGGGATTCTGTGATACAAGTCCTAGAAATTGTGCAACAAGATGAGCGTAATCCATCAAGAGCAGGAGGTTTGGTCCAAATAATGGAATCTTTTAGCTTTGTGCTCATCATGAAAATGATGTTGCAAATCCTTCGCATTACAAATGACTTATCTCTAATCTTGCAAAGGAAGGATCAAAATGTTGTTCAAGCTATATCTTTGGTTGTTGATGTCAAAACACGTTTGATCAATTTGAGAAGTGAAGGTTGGGAGCCATTATTTCAAGAAGCTAAAGCATTTTGTGAGGCAAACAATATTCCCATACCAAATATGGAAGATGCAGTACCAAGATTTGGCCGTTCAAGAAAAGGAGGGAGAAACAATATCACTCAAGATCATTACTTCCGTGTTGATACCTTCTATGCTGCTATAGATGCTATTACCAACGAGTTGGATCATCGCTTAACGAGGTATCTTGAAATTGCTTGTTTGCTTTTCTTGTCTTGATCCAAGAGATTCTTTCTCTAAGTTTGATGTGGATAAGCTTGCTCGGCTTACAGAAATTTATTATGAGGATTTTTCCTTTGATGACCGCAAGGCTATAAAAGATCAACTAAAGACATTTATTATTCATGTAAGAAGGCTTGATGAGTTTAAAGTTTGTCACGATCTTGCAAGTCTAGCCAAAAAACTAGTTGAACTCGAGAGGCATATTGTATTTCCACTTGTCTATCGCCTCATTGAGTTGGCATTGCTACTACCGGTGGCGACGGCATCGGTTGAAAAGGCTTTCTCAGCAATGAAGATTATCAAGACTGAATTGCGCAACAAGATGTCCGATGGATGGCTTAATGATTTGATGGTGTGCTACATTGAAAGGGAGATATTTAAAGGACTTGATCTTGAAAAATTAAAAGATGTTTGAAAAAGAAAGATAGGCAGATGCAATTGCCTAAGTCTCCTAGACGCAATTAACAAGATTAATATTGGTATTTCTCATTTGATTCCACTTGTCTCTTTTGTGTTGTCTACACTATACATAACAATATTAACTATGTTTGCTCTTTCTTTGGCAGATTATTTTCATTACTATGCTCTACAAGTTTATATGTTAAATTGGTGATATATTATTGTGATTCTTCAATTTTTGGAGGTATTTTTCAATGTCTTGCAGTATTAAATATCTTTGCACTTGGATTATTGTTGATAGGTCTGATTAGTATTATAGCTTGAATGGTATTGCTTTCGATCCGCCCCATCTTATTTTTTTTTCCGTCCTCCGCCACTGACCCGGAGGAAGATGGGGACGACCTTGACCTTTTGCAGTCCTTCGCCAAATGGTTGAGGCCCTTACACTGGAAGCAATGCGGCGATTTGTGGCAGTCGGAATGACGATGAGTTGTGGACAAGCAGTTGAAGCACTTGTCCATGAGGAACCTTGGCGGACTTGACGCTGCGGCCGTGACTGGTAGTTTATGGCCGGCAACGCCTGTTGCTCACGACCACCGGCACGTCGCCCGGGTCTTCGCCGTGTTACTTCCTGCCAGCCCTTCTCGCCGCGAGTCGGAGGCTGTGGTGCACCCACGACCATGCGGGGGGGCATTGCGGGGATTGGTTCCACGACCGGTTGTTTATCCGCCCGGACCTCTAACGTATGCTCCTCTTGCCTCTGGTCATAGTCGGTTCTCCGAATAGGCGATTCACGGCGAACGACTTCGACGAAAGAGGGGCGTGTCGGAGACAGGGGGAGCTGGAGGACGAGCTAGACGACGGACTCCTGTCCCGCCGGCGGAGCTCGCGCGCAGGGTCAACGACGACTGATCGAAGGAAATGTCTCCTTGCAGGTGACGACGTTGAGGGAGGCGACTGGGGATGTGCGGCGGAAGGCGGGGAACGGTGGCCGTCAGCCCCGGAGTGGGCACCGACGGGGTGGGAGGAGAGTGGTTTTTCCGAGCCGTTCATTCAGATCCGCCATGAAGTTACCGTCACGGTGCTGTAACAATCAACGGCAGCGACCGAAAAAGCGATTGAGTCAGAATCTCTAGACTGTAAAACGTAATGTGTCAATAAACAACATGACGGTGTAGGTCTTTGGTCATTTCGTGGCCTTTGGTCAAATATAGCCTTATGTTCTCAGATAGTAACTAAAAACCCTACAGCAGACTTTTTTACGTTCCATTTGGATATGGCACATAGATTCACATTAAGATTAAAGGTGATTTTGGACGGATACCGCAAAGGAAGTGTGTAGGTTCAAATAATTGTGCTGATTCTATAATAGATGATGAGTGTTTTTACTGTAGGTTGGAAAGAAAAAGAGTCAGATAATGCTCAGCATCCAATAATACAGCAGTGACTGAGAGATGCACCTCTGATGATTTGGTAAGCTGTGACTGCTGTCGTCTGTGTGAGATCAATGATTCTGAAGCTAATTCGATAGAAAGTCAATCTAAGGTTACAGTTTCAGCAGATACTGGCAATACATTTGGAGGCCTGATGCAACGCATAAGAGCTCCTGAACATCAACCTATATTCAATATTGATAAGCATCTTGTAGGCTATACTACACATTTTCGTTTTCCACAACATGTACTAAAACGTTCAAAGTACTATACTCATAGCTAACAGATGAACTACAACTATGGTCTATTATTACCTTCACAGTGAATGCTGAATAGTTTTGAGCTCATAAAACTGTCATCTCTCTTTGTTCAGTGATGATTCTTCGCAGCTCTCGCAAATGGCTAGTTATCTCCTGAACACATTGTACTCCATCGTTGCTACATTTAAGAGAACTTAGTATCTGTCTGAGAAACTTCTGGTCTGCTTCAAGTGCCTTAAATCTACTATTCAGAAGTGAAAACTCATGCTCAACATTTTTCATACCACTGATTTTGTCATCATCTAAGTGGGAACATGGACCAAAATCTTTTTGGTTCTCAATGGATTGGTTTTCATCATTTCGCTCAAAAGAAACTGATTCACTATTCAAATGTTCACGAGGCAATAGTGAGCTCCCACATTCCATCTCTGGATTTACCATATACTGCCCACCGACCCATGAGTAATTTCTCAACGACGTGTTCTGTAGATCATCTTTTGCGCCAGCCATATCAAGTATGTTTGTCGGGGACATGCCGAGAGTTTCCTTCAATCTGCTTAAGGACTCCAAAATTTTTGCCTTTTCATCTTCAAAATCAAACATGGCGTTCCTCATGAAATCTGAACCATCCAAGACATCAAATGCCACATCTCCATCAGCAGCATTAAATTTTCTGACATCAAATGGTTCATTGCGAAGAATGCTCCGATAATTCTCTAGTTCAGCTTCAAGGTCAAGTATCTCTTTCTCCCTTTCTGTAAGCAAGTCATTTAGCTTTTCAATTGCTTCTTGGTCATGATCAGCCTGCTCTTCCATCATCCTGAGGTACTGCAGTGCTTCCATGTGCATTGCAGCCTTTTCTTCCTGCAACCTGTTGATCATAGCCATCGCTTCGCTTGCTGCCACCGCTGAAGCACTCCGTTCTGCCTCAAGCTCCTTATAAAGGATACTCATTTTTTTCTTGTCAAGCTCAACCTGCTGCTTCAGGCACTCAAGGGACCTTTCACCTTCATCTTCACTAGTGGCATGGACATCAAATGGTTCCAGATTTGAGCTGTTCCTCTCAAGGAACTGCCTGCTACCAGTGGCATCAGATTGTTTGTACTCATCAATCTGTATGTTGATTCTGGGGCTAGTAGCCACCTCACTCCAAGGACCATCAAATCCTCGCGCAGAAGACAGCTGTGACAGGAATAACTTAACTTCTTCCTGAGTTCTTGAATTGGTATCCTTAGCGGAGATTATTTCAGACCAACGAGGAGATTGAAGGTTGCCTCTACCACGAGATGCATTCTTCATGCTGTTGTTGCCGTTGATATGAGCGTCTGCAGTTGAACTGGTTCCCGCATATGAGGAAGCAGCAAAACCCTTTGTACCTTCCTCGTCAGGGCTTCCTGAAACACCCTTTAAATTGCCGACTTCCTCAATACCAACCAGAAAAGCTACAGTACAAATTTGACATACTCAGAAATAGTTCCAGTTAGATAAGGATTGCAGCATTTTGGATAGTGATACATACTTTTCTCTTTTGGAAGCTCTGCACAAACTTGTTCAGGCACGGTCTTCGACTGCACGTCATGATTGTTGTCACTCACATTGACCTGACTCCAGTTGATTTCTTCCAAACCATGCCCAATAGAAGGATCTGAAGATTTTGCAATATTACCAAGCTTGGTGACACTAGGCTGATTGTCAGTACCTGTTACAGTATTCAATGTCACTAGAGGAGTGGTATTCATCAGCTCTGCCAGAACAGCACTCTCAGAAGGATGCATGGACAAGGCATTGGCACTGGTGATCGTAGGTTGCACATTACGACATGAGATGTCTTTGCTTCGGTGTCTAGATTCATGAAGCATTGCATTGCCATCATCATCATCATCTGAGACATGGATGTCAGAATCACGGCGGACCTTTAGCTCTCTGTAACCTCCATAAGACAAGTGATCAAAGCCATCATCTGAAGAATGGCCAACACTTGCCATGGATACGCTTCTCTCCTTCACTTTGCTCATGTCATCAACTGCAACCCTGTCATTTACATGCTCATATAGCCTGTGTGCATTACGTGTCTTCTTGAACGGCTCTGAACAACAAGAACATAGCTGTGTCTGCTTAGACCTCGACCAAGAATTGGCCTTCTTCTGAGCTCTCACGTTTGTCAGGTTACCAGGCCTACCAACCAATCCAGCACATGAACGGATGCATCTTTCACATAGATCATCAGAGTGCGCGAGCTTGTTGTGACTCTGGCAATATGACAAATGCGAGATTTCTACCCTGTGTGCAGCACATACCAGTTCCTCAGAGAACCAGGCCTTGCCATGTAGGACCCGATCCAATCTTGAGCACAGCATGCATGGTGACCGGAGCCTACAGATGCGTGCGAACTTAGTTGCCGCATACGACACCACGGCAGTGACAAAGAGCATTATGATCAGGCAGCACTCGCTGAAGGCATGGCACAGCACGGACCAGAATTGCCGCGAAAAGTCCCGCGACCTTGCACGAGCTTTCGCAGCCATCAAAGATCAATGCACCTCCAATTTGCATGTAGGTTGCTTAGAAGCCCGATCTTTCCTATGAATTTCCCACTAGTGCGGCACAAAGATGCTCAAATCACACCACATTGTTGATGAGGAAACAACAATTGTAGAGTCTTGGTCACTCATGCCAACGGATGCTTCAAGAAGATGAATCTTTTTTCCCAGGAAAACTTCACCGATGCGGCAAGAGTCTGCAATTACCACGTCGCTCAGCCAAGAAGGCAAGATTTCTTTTTCACGTGCCAATGCTCGTACCGATAGATCGCAAGAACCCAATCTTTCTACTAATTGGAGCACACGATCCAATCTTTCCTGCAAAAGAATTGCACCGATGTACATTCAGGGTTTCATATGCACACAAGATTATTCAGATTCAAAGAAGAATGTATTTGGAACATACCAATGCTTCAAATCTTCAATCAAGAAGCTGCCATTCTCTAATCACCAAATTGGGAGAATCAACCAAAAGGCCCAGAACGTGAAAAAAAACCGTATAGGGGAATCAACCAAAAGGCCCAGAAACGTGGGGAAAAAATCCCCAAAAAATTGGAAAATTTGTTCTTGACTGCGAAGAGTAGGCAGAATGGCTTCCTCCCTCTAGGTTTGGAGAGGAGAGAGAGGGAACAGATGTCCGCCGTCTCTTCCCTAAACCCCGCATTTCTCTCTCTAACCTTTGCATGTGATGTGAAGTTGAGAGATTTAAGCATAGCCTCACGTTTCGAAACGATGGAGAAGAAAACCACCAAAAGCTGAAAAAGAGAGAAAAATGGCGTCTTCTCTTTCAATTTTTTTTTGTGCTGAAAAGTCGATGCTAGCAGTGAGGATCAAAACTTATGCACCCTACAAATCATTTTCCTAAAATTTCAGACGATGAGAGTCCATGTGGAGGTGACCACATGTTTGTGATGAGTAATTGACTCTTGTTTTAGAAAGTTTAGTTTGGGTTGGGCACTTCCTGCCAAGTCATAGCCTTAGAAGTGATCGGAATCGCCTTCTGTGCAAAGTCGTAGCTTCTGACTGTGGTCGTAGGCTCTTACGACCACATTGGTTGTGGTCGGAAGCCTGTCGGGTAGGTTATGAACTTATTGTCGTCAATCGGGAGCCAACCGGGTTGTTTACGACCACTCTATCGCGATCGGCCGGAAAACAATGTTTTACTCTTTCGGCCGTGGTCGGAAGGTCATCACGACCACATGGCGTTCGATCACTCGACCTTGGTCGTAGGTCACGAGGAAGTCTACGACCGGTTTTGCCGTGGTCGAAAATCTATTCGACCACGTTGGCGTGGTCGAAGCCTAAGTACGACCACGTTTGGTCGTGGTCGGCGATTACGACCACACCGACGAGAACGCGATCGTAAGGCGTAGTCGGTGGTCGGCGATCATATACGACCACGTTGTCGCAGATTTCTCTTCCTAAGAACGGCGGGTTTCGACCACGTTATGGCGAACATGGTCGTAGCTCGGTCGGATGCGGTCGACGAGCTTGGAGCGTGGTCGCAAGTGGCGCATCGCGGTCGGAAGTGTTCAAACGTTGTTGGAAGGGTTTCGACCACAGTGAACCAAGTCGTACGTGATCGAGAAGGGTTTCGACCACGGTGGAAAGCGATGAACGTGGTCGGAAAGTGGTTCGACCACGATGGAATCTCTGGTTTTGGTCGTAGTCTCTGGGAACCGGTCGTATGGACTTCTGAGATAGTCGTATCATCTTGAGATGTGGTCGTAGGACTTAAGAAAGTCTTGATCTATGGTTTCGACCAGTCATAAGTTGGTACAACTTGGTCGGGTAAGTTGGAACTGAAACTTGTGATGGTCGTAGCTAGCTTTAAGGCGGTCGTAAGGACCACTGGGGTGGTCGTATGGTCTATGGTAACGATCGTAGGTCTTGAGAATTAATGTTTAAGTATTTTTGACCGATCGTAGTGAATGTACGACCTTGTGAAGCATGTTTTGAGTTCCTTTTATGCAGATGTCTGTACACATTGTGTTGTGCGGTGCTATGTAATGGTTTGCTTATGCTGTAATGTTTGCGGGACCTTGGAGACAAGTCTTGATGAGGCTTGGAGTGGTCGGGACTAGACATGGGGATGTCGAGGTCCGAACGACCGAGGAAGCCGAAGGAGACCTAGTCTTGCGAGGTGGTTGCAAGCTTGGACGACAAGGCGGAGGAAGCTTCCGGAAGGCGGTGGAGTGGCATTTTGGAGAAATGCGGAAAGCTGCAAAGGGAAGTCGTGTCTCTGCCAATGCACAGAGTTGTTGGCGCTAACGGCAAAGCGGTGGAGCCGTTGGGTGTAACGGGTAAAGCACCGGAGCTCGTTCTCGCTAGTGGGTAAAGTGAGTTGAAAACCGGTGTTAGGTGAGGGTTTGCGGGTTCCCCTCTTTGGTGTGTGAGTGTGTGGCTATAAATAGAGAGGGTAGAGCTCGGGTACTAGTGAGATCCCGATCCCGAGTTGCTCTGTTCTTCCTTTGTTATTTGTGAGTATGTGGGTTCTCGGATGGAGCAAGTGTGCTCATGTATCTCCCGGTTGGAGTGGTCAGAGAAACCTCCATTATCAATCATTCATCTCTCTTCCTCTATTTGTTTTCATCGTCTTGAGATGTTGTGATTGACTTGTTTGCGATCTGTTTGAGAACTTGGACTTCTTGCTATCCTTTTCTCTCCTCTCTTCTTCGTGAGTCCTTTGCGTCTTTGTGTGCTTTGATTAGCTCAGGCGGGAATCGTCTCAAGGCCACTTGGCCGCTTCATTCCCGAGAGCGAGAGTCGAATTAGAGAAGTTCACTTTACGGATGATTGTGCGCCTCGAGTCCTTCTCGTTCTTGGTTCATCCTCTCGATTATCACCGCTTGATTTCTTTTGTCGGCTCAGCAAGTATTCGACCACGTGGTGTTCGACCATCAGTTGGCTTACGACCACGTGTGTTCGATCGAAGAAGCTAGTTCTTTCGCCCGATTTGTCGTGTGAGTACTTGGGGAGTTTTTAGAAGGCACCATTCACCCCCCCCCTCTGTTGCCATTTCGGTCCTACAGACGATGAACCAAAGGCGCTGCGATATGACATTCTGCAATTCTGCGGAGGTAGGAGCTACCGATGCTATTATCAAAGAAAAAGAACTAGTGTGCTGGCTTCTCGCTGCCATATGGAGCATTACAAAAAAATCCCATAGTTCATAATATTGGTCAAATATTAAGCTAGGCAGTTTCTAATGCTCCGTACCCAATATTCCCAAATTAATCGGTTGACGTAGGCCTTATTTATTTGTCTTTTTGCTTTCAACTTTTGATTTCTCTAAAAGGTAAAATAAAAGGTGTGGTTTTCTGAAGTGGTTTCTAATTGATATCTCTGTCGGTCGTTGCTATCTCAAAAACTGCTGGTTCTCTACTGCTGGTTCTTCTTCTGCTTTCAACTTTTGATTTCTCTACTGCTGGTTCTTCTTCTGCTGGTTTCTCTACTTTTGATTTCTCAAAAACTTTTGATTTCTCTACTGCTGGTTCTTCTTCTGCTCTCTTACCTTCTGCTGTTCCCTCTTCTCCCTGCTCCTCTTGCACCTCTCTCTTTCGGGAGTGTCAGTATCTTATGAACACTCTCGAGAGATTCGTAGGCGGCAAGAAGAAGCTGAATCTTATTCTAGACCAGTCCAAGATTTGCAAGTTCAATCAAGGTCTAGGATATGATTTCTATGAGGACATTAGAAAGCATCCACCTGCTATTCTCAGACCCATCGTAGGAGGTGCGATCGAGGTTGAGCCCAAATCGATGAAGTCAAATTCAAATCAGGGGCTTTGTCCAAGGGATATCGACACCAAGGTGATTCCACCTGCAGCTTCTGCCTCTCAGAAGGCGAAGTATCATTGCACCTTCTGTCAGAAGGATGGACACCTGATCGACCGATGCTTCAGCGCACGAGATCGCGCAGAGACCGTGTTGCAGCTCTTGGGCGTATTCGAGGTCAGCCCGCACCTTGAGTGCACCTAAGACCAACACGAGGTCTAGGGTTGTTTCAGGTGATGGGTTTGGGCAGCATCGAGGACTTGGTTTTTCCGAGTCTTACGGTTTTCGTCCTCATGTTGCTCTTGGTCGTGACTTCGCCGTCCGAGGTACTTCGTTTCCCCGTCGAGACAGCTACCAGCGGTGTGTTCACTTGCCGCGGTGCTCACTCGCTTGCTCAGCAGCCGGACCAAAGACGATTCGAGGTCTACTCGTAGACCATCCGCTTTCGGGTGACGAGAGCGTAGGGTAGATAGAGGTCGATCGTGCTTGACTACTTCATCCGCTCGGCGTGTTGTTCAAGATTGGGTGCCAAAATCACTCTTGATTTACCCCAAGATCGAGACTTTACTCTGTTTGACTCGGGCTCGCGGCCGGGAAGGAGAGGTTGGCTTGTAGACTCGGGTGTTCACGACACATGACCGGAGACTCCGTTGGTTCTCTTCCCTAGCCCGTGCTCCGGTGATGAGACGATCACCTTCGAGATGCTTCATCCGGCGCGTCATCGCCAAAGGTACAGTCTTGGCGTTAATGATTCGTTTCTTTTGAGAGATGTTGCCTTGGTTAGTAAGCTGCGTTATAATTTGCTTTCGGTTTCTCACTTACGATGACGGTTATGAGGTGAGCTTTAAGAAAAATGCTTGCAAAATTCTTGACTCTTTGGGTAGTCTGGTTTGCGGGATTTCACGTTATGGGAGGATCTTTCGTGCTGATTTTTCTGAGTCTTCTGGTGATCCTCTCCGGTGTTTGGTTGCTTCGGAGTCCCGCGATCTGCCTTTCTGGCATAGGAGACTTGGTCATATCGGATTTGACCATTTGACCCGAGTTAGCGGCCACGATCTCATTCGTGGTTTGCCGAAACTCAAATTGGTCAAAGATCTTGTTTGCGCTCCGTGCCGGCACGGCAAGATGGTTGCCGCTTCTCACCCTCCGGTCCACGATTACTATGACCGATGCACCGGACACATGCTCCACATGGATACAATGGGACCACTGAGTGCGATCAACGGGAGGGAAGTGGTATGTCCTTGTCGTGGTCGATGACTTCTCGAGGTACTCTTGGGTGTTTTTCTTAGCCTCGAAGGATGAGACATTTTCACATTTCTGAGGTCTTTTCGGTAGGCTTTCTGTTGAGCTCCCGGATGCCTTACGAGCGATCCGCAGTGACAATGGCACGGAGTTCAAGAATTCCTACTTCGAGAGTTTCTGTGGTGAGACAGGTGTAGAGCATCAGTTCTCCTCTCCGCACGTCCGCAAAGAAAATGGCGTCGTGGAGAGAAAGAACCGGACCTTGGTCGAGATGGCGGGACGATGCTTGATGAGTACTCTACACCGCGGAAGTTTTGGGCTGAGGCTATAGCCACCGCGTGCCATGTCTCAAATCGAGTTTTTCTTCGGGCACACCTGCACCGCACTTCTTATGAGTTGAGATACGGTCGAAAGCCCAGCGTCTCTCATTTTCGTGTGTTTGGTTGCAAGTGCTTTATTCTGAAGTCCGGGAACCTAGATAAGTTCGAGTCACGTTCTTGTGATAGGATCTTTCTAGGTTACTCGCCTTCTTCGCGGGCTTATAGGGTGCAGAATGCGAGTCTAGCAAAATGGTATAGACTCGTGAAGTGACCTTTGACGAGGCCACCAGGGACTAGGCCCGATATCTCGAGTTCTTTAGAGCAGTCCGAGACCATCTTCGTGGACGACGAGGACGATGGAGATGAGGGTTGTCTACCCGATCCAGTCCCTTATCCACCCCTTGAGGTGCCGTCTTCCACCGCACCTCCAGGTGATCAGCCCATGCCTTCTGCTTCCTCTGGAGCTAGTGGCTCTGTTCCTACCTCGTCGACTCACGAGGTAGAGGCCACTTCTTCATCTCATCCAGACCTCCCGGACATATCCGAAAAGGCATCCTTCGAGCGGATGATTGGAGACTGCTCGGCGTGTTACCCGCTCAAAATCGCTTATCTCAATTCTGTCTCCATTCTGCTTTCATTGCCTCCTTTGAGCCCAAAGATGTTTCTCATGCTCTTTCCGATGAGTCTTGGGTTAATGCCATGCATGAGGAGCTAGAAAATTTTGAGAGAAACAAGGTTTGGTCGCTTGTCGAGCCCCCGCGAGGTCACAATATTATTGGGACTAAGTGGGTGTTCAAGAATAAGCAGAGCGAGGATGGAGTGGTTATTCGAAACAAGGCTAGACTGGTAGCTCAGGGGTTTTCCCAGGTTGAGGGTCTAGACTTCGAGGAGACCTTTGCCCTGTAGCTCGACTTGAGGCCATTAGAATCCTGCTTGCCTTTGCAGCTTCTAAGGGTTTCAAGCTCTACCAGATGGACGTCAAGAGTGCCTTCCTTAATGGAGTCATTGAGGAAGAAGTTTACGTCAGACAGCCTCCAGGTTTCGAGAACCCCAAATACCCACACCATGTCTTCAAGCTTTCCAAAGCGTTGTATGGACTTAGCAGCTCCCGAGCTTGGTATGAGAGGCTTAAGTCCTACTTATTGAGTCATGGGTTTGACATGGGTAAAGTAGACAAGACCTTGTTCATCCGCCGTCATGGCAATGACCTTCTGCTCGTCCAAATCTATGTCGATGACATCATCTTTGGCGCTCTTCCCATGCTTTGTTTCTCGGTTCTCGGATGTCATGAGCACCGAGTTTGAGATGAGCATGTGGGTGAGTTGACTTTCTTCCTTGGCTTCCAAATCAAGCGGTCTCGGAGGGTACTTTTCTACATCGGGCAAGTACACTCGTGACCTTCGAGACGCCGATATGAGTGATGGGAAGCGGTGTCAACTCCGATGGCTTCTACGGCCTATCTTGACCTGGATGAGGATGGCGAGCCGATTGATCGAAAGAATACGAAGTATGATCGGCTCCTTCTTTACCTCATCGCCTCGAGACCGGACATACACTTCTCGGTGTGTGCGTGCGCTCGTTTTGAGCTTCTCCTCGCGTTTCTCACCGCCAAAGCGGTGAAGCGCATCTTCGATACTGCGAGCTACCATTGACTATGGTATCGGTACTCTTCATCATCCTGTCTTTCCTTGAGAGCTTTCTGGATGCGAACTTCATTGGTCAGTAGGATAGATAGGAAGAGCACTTCGCACTGCCAATTCATTGGCACTTCTCTCGTTCTGGTCTTGAGGAAGCGATCCGGTGTTCGCGATCCGCAGAGGCGAGTATGTTGCTGCGACCAACCGCTGCGATCAGTACTCGGATGGCTTCGACCTGCGGGACTTTGGGTTAGTTATCGCGGTGTTCCACTCTTTTGTGATAACACTTCTGCGATTAACATTGCTAAGAACCCAGTGCAACACTCTCGGACCAAGCACATCGATATCCGTTTTCACTTCCTTAGAGACCATGTAGAGAAGGGCGATATAGTGCTCCAGTTTATGGAGAGTGACCACCAGTTGGCTGACATCTTCACCAAGCCTTTGGATAGCTCGAGGTTTTCAGCTCTGCGGGAAGAGCTTGGGGTGGTGTGTCCTTACGGATTGTAGTGAGGGGGAGCTTTGGGCTTTACTGCTTTACTATTGTTTATGCTTCTGTCTCATTTCTGTTGCATTGCACTCGGGTGCATTTGGTTTTAGTCCTTCCAAAGATAGGTTAGAGTGCTTCTCTTGCCGAGATGCTTAGACTTCTAACTCTTATCTTGTGCTTCGGGATTAGTCGCTTCTTATCTCACTAGGTCGAGCTCACTCACTTCTTGTAGGTTCTAGCGAGGTTGGGCCACCCTCGGGTAGACAGGGTACGTGTTTGCTCTCTAGTGTGTGATTTACTGTTAGCCGATTGTCCTGGAGTCATATGGGGTAGATGAGAGTCAGTTTAAGCCATAGTTGCTTCTATATCTTTTCTATGCTTTAAGGATTGCTGTTTGGTTTTCTTTGCCGACTTCTCGTTTTATTGCTTTGGTTCAGTGGGAGTTCATTTGGGAGCTTCTGAAGCTTAATTTTGACATAACTCAACTTGAACTAAAAATTGCATCTAATGTTGAGGGGGAGCTGGACTTTCTTGCATTTTCAGCATTCTAGCATTATAATCATTCTGCATTGAGCCTTGATTATTATCCTGTTATGACATGCTTCAATGCTTTACACCTTGCCATGTCTTGTGCTGTATATGCTAGATTGATCATGACTTCATATGTGCAGACTAGCTTTTACCATGATAAGTTAATTAAAATTGCCAAACTTGAAGTAAAACTTGTCATGCTAGCATTTGAGTTTAGTCTTTCTGGAGCTATCTCTTTATGATTCATGCCATGTCAACTAGGCTTAGCTGAGCGTTGAATCTTTTATTGAACCTTAGATTGAGCTATTTTAGTCTCTTGATGTAGCATGAGGTAGTACAACATGTTTACAAAGCAAAAAGATCTCTTTTGTGCGAAAAAACTGATTTCACCAATTCTTTCTCATGAGACGGCTTGCCATTGCACTAGGCATGAACTCAGGGGGAGTTTTGGATGACCCAGACTATCTTCTTAAGCTTATTGCTTGGAGTAGTCGCATAAGGCTTTAGATCTAGCACATAAACAAAAAATTGGGTTGAAAACAACCATATGCTTTCAAAAGACAATGTTTAATGTGCTCAATTTGCTTAATCTACAATCAGAACCACGTACTTTAACCAATGTTTCAATCTTGAGCTTATAGCACTCTATTTGGACTCAATGTTAGCTTCTTTGTTCCGCTTAGCTTATTGACATGGCATGCATCATCCTTGGATGTCTCTAGCTAGACTTTACTCATTGATGACGTGACTTGCTCACAAAATGCATTACATTTCAGATTGTCATCTATGTGCTCTAGCTGGCTTATACATATGCTGTCATGATCTAGATAGTGTTTTATTGAGTTATGGCTTGGTGTATTCCATTATGGTCAATATGGATAATTCTCATGGCTCTAAATGGTTAAATAAACAAGCTTCAGCCATATTCATTCTCTGACATGTCATATTCTCTCCTTGATGTGTTTATTGCCAAAAGGGGGAGAATAGTGGTAGAAAAAGCTAGTCGGGATCTTTTTAGAGCTTTGGAGAATAATTTGCTCTTTCAGTTGTTGCTCTAGTGTTCCTTCTGTCGACATGGTCATTAGCTCCATTCTCTTTCTTTGGACCATGTTGGTTTCTTAAAACTCAAACTCATCTTCATGTTTTTTCTGGGTTTGTCAATATACTCATCAAGGGAGATTGAGAGTCCATGTGGAGGTGACCACATGTTTGTGATGAGTAATTGACTCTTGTTTTAGAAAGTTTAGTTTGGGTTGGGCACTTCCTGCCAAGTCATAGCCTTAGAAGTGATCGGAATCGCCTTCTGTGCAAAGTCGTAGCTTCTGACTGTGGTCGTAGGCTCTTACGACCACATTGGTTGTGGTCGGAAGCCTGTCGGGCAGGTTATGAACTTATTGTCGTCAATCGGGAGCCAGTAGGTTGTTTACGACCACTCTATCGCAATCGAAGCGGAAAACAATGTTTTACTCTTTCTGGCCGTGGTCGGAAGGCTGTACGACCACATGGCGTTTACGACCACTCTGACCTTGGTCGTAGGTCACCAGGGAAGTCTACGACTGGTTTTGCCGTGGTCGAAAATCTATTCGACCACGTTGGCCGTGGTCGAAGCCTAGTACGACCACGTTTGGTCGTGGTCGGCGATTCGACCACACCGACGAGAACGCGATCGTAAGGCGTAGTCGGTGGTCGGCGATCATACGACCACGTTGTCGCAGATTTCTCTTCCTAAGAACGAAGCGGTTTCGACCACGTTATGGGCGAACATGGTCGTAGCTCGGTCGGATGCGGTCGACGAGCTTGGGCGTGGTCGCAAGTGGGCGATCGCGGTCGGAAGTGTTCAAACGTTGTTGGAAGGGTTTCACCACGATGAACCAAGTCGTGCGTGATCGAGAAGAGTTTCACCACGGTGGAAAGCGATGAGCGTGGTCGGAAAGTGGTTCGACCACGATGGAATCTCTGGTTTTGGTCGTAGTCTCGGGAACCGGTCGTATGGACTTACGAGATAGTCGTATCATCTTGAGATGTGGTCGTAGGACTTAAGAAAGTCTTGATCTATGGTTTCGACCGGTCATAAGTTGGTACAACTTGGTGGGTAAGTTGGAACTGAAACTTGTGATGGTCGTAGCTAGCTTTAAAGGCGGTCGTAAGGACCACCGGGGTGGTCGTATGGTCTATGGTAACGACCGTAGGTCTTGAGATTAATGTTTAAGTATTTTTGACCGATCGTAGTGAATGTACGACCTTGTGAAGCATGTTTTGAGTTCCTTTTATGCAGATGTCTCAGACACATTGTGTTGTGCGGTGCTATGTAATGGTTTGCTTGTCCGTAATGTTTGCAGGACCTTGGAGACAAGTCTTGATGAGGCTTGGAGTGGTCGGGACTAGACATGGGGATGTCGAGGTCCGAAACGACCGAGGAAGCCGAAGGAGACCTAGTCTTGCGAGGTGGTTGCAAGCTTGGAAGACAAGGCGGAGGAAGCTTCCGGAAGGCGGTGGAGTGGCATTTTGGAGAAATGCGGAAAGCTGCAAAGGAAGGCGTGTCTCTGCCAATGCACAGGAGTTGTTGGCGCTAACGGGCAAAGCAGTGGAGCCGTTGGGTGTAACGGGTAAAGCACTGGAGCTCGTTCTCGCTAGTGGGTAAAGTGAGTTGAAAACCCGGTGTTAGGTGAGGGTTTGCGGGTTCCCCCTCTTTGGTGTGTGAGTGTGTGGCTATAAATAGAGAGGGTAGAGCTCGGGTACTAGTGAGATCCTGATCCCCGAGTTGCTCTGTTCTTCCTTTGTTATTTGTGAGTATGTGGGTTCTCGGGATGGAGCAAGTGTGCTCATGTATCTCCCAGTTGGAGTGGTCAGAGAAACCTCCATTATCAATCATTCATCTCTCTTCCTCTATTTGTTTTCTGTCGTCTTGAGATGTTGTGATTGACTTGTTTGCGATCTGTTTTGAGAACTTGGACTTCTTGCTATCCTTTTCTCTCTCTCTTCTTCGTGAGTCCGCTTTCGTCTTTGTGTGCTTTGATTAGCTCGAATCGAATCTGTCTCAAGGCCACTTGGCGATTCATTCCAGAGCGAGTCGAATTAGAGAAGTTCACTTTACGGATGATTGTGCGCCTCGAGTCCTTCTCGTTCTTGGTTCATCCTCTCAGTTATCACTGCTTGATTTCTTTTGTCGGCTCAGGCAAGTATTCGACCACGTGGTGTTCGACCATCAGTTGGCTTACGACCACGTGTGTTCGATCGAAGAAGCTAGTTCTTTCGCCCGATTTGTCGTGTGAGTACTTGGGGAGTTTTTAGAAGGCACCATTCACCCCCCCTCTGTTGCCATTTCGGTCCTACAGACGATGAACCAAAGGCGCTGCGATATGACATTCTGCAATTCTGCGGAGGTAGGAGCTACCGATGCTATTATCAAAGAAAAAGAACTAGTGTGCTGGCTTCTCGCTGCCATATGGAGCATTACAAAAAATCCCATAGTTCATAATATTGGTCAAATATTAAGCTAGGCAGTTTCTAATGCTCCGTACCCAATATTCCCAAATTAATCGGTTGACGTAGGCCTTATTTATTTGTCTTTTTGCTTTCAACTTTTGATTTCTCTAAAAGGTAAAATAAAAGGTGTGGTTTTCTGAAGTGGTTTCTAATTGATATCTCTGTCGGTCGTTGCTATCTCAAAAATCACAGATAAAAACTATTAGTTAGAGTTAAAAGCTATCCACTGAAAAAAAAACAGAGCCGTGCACCAGAATGTGAGCCATGTACAACAAAAATATCATGCAAAGACGTTAACTGATTTTTAGGCCATATTCATATTTACTTCTAAAAGCCGTTTGCTACAGTAAATAATTTTTCTATAGTACCTAACATTTAAACGGAGTGACTTTTTAAGACGGAGTCTATTAATTGATTGTAGTAGATACTATAGTAAATTCATTTATATCAGTCAAAATCACACGCGAGTGTCTCTCTTACAAGCTGTTACTATTCATCAGTCAAAGCCAAAAGCCATCAGCAAAATGGTCTATTCTTTTTTGCTTCTACTTATGGTTATAGCTGTAGCTTATGCCTTTTGCCTATTCGTGAGAAAGTACGGAGTAATAGAAACTCCTATACAATTTTAGCTGATTTAAATAAAGCAAAAGGGTATATTCTTTTTTGTTTCGGCTTATGGTTATGGCTGTAGCTTATACCTTTTGCCTATTCATGAGAAGGAATATGAAGTAATAGAAACTCACACACGATTTTGGCTAATATAAATGAAGTTACTACAGTGTATACTACAATCAATTTGTAGACCTCGTCTTCAAAAGACACTCCGTTTTAAAGTTTTAGAAGATGAAAAAAAGATGTCCAAAGCCAATATAAATGCCCTTTTAAAGTCATATACAATGGTGTGATGTCAGCTGTATATAAATATTACTACACAAGAACGAGATGATATGAAGGAGAGAGAAGAAACATAGAAAATTGGGATGTCTCTCATGCAGTAGTCAACTGTAACACAATAAACAAGATACATTGTATCATGAAGAAATTGTCTATAGATATGTATAAAAGATAATCTATTATATGAGATACCTTTAATGCTATCTATATATGACAGAGAGAATATTATAGATAGCAGTTGTCTATACTATTATACATAACCTAAGCACAACTACACAAGTAACTGCATTGATTTTGAAGGTAAGTCACCAGAGCCAGCAACATTTTAAGGTAAATTAAGGTTGGAATTTAATGCATTTGACAGAATGAACGGGTACACTTACATCCGGGAAAGATGTACAGTATCGATTGTACATAGGGTCTGTTCGGCAAGTCAAAAGCCGATCAGCTTTTGGCTTTTGTTACAGTACTTAACTTTCAAACGAAGTATTTTCTCAAGACGGGGTCTACAAGTTAAATGATCTACACGTTAAAAGTCCAACATTTGTACCAGCCAAAATCGCAAGTGAGTATCTGTCTCTTCGTAATTTGTACCGTAAACAGCCAAAATTCAAAAACTTCAGCCAAAAGGCATAAGCCGCAGTAAAAAAGAACAGGCCCATAGATGATGGATGGGTTTTTTGACTGTGGGTAATGCGTTTCAAATTTTGGCTATTCATGAGAGACGATACATAGAAGAAAATCATTGTATACAATTTTGGTCGATATAATTAAACTTGATATAATATCTACTATAATCTATATACAGATTTTATCTTGAAAAAACGTAATATTTAAAAGCTACAGAAACCAAAATTAAAATATA
This sequence comes from Dendrocalamus sinicus, assembly GCA_036346575.1. NCBI lineage: Eukaryota > Viridiplantae > Streptophyta > Magnoliopsida > Poales > Poaceae > Dendrocalamus > Dendrocalamus sinicus. The sequence goes on along the minus strand of CM070648.1, from coordinate 49,499,641 downwards.
AGTACAAAAGAATCCATACCGCAATCCTGAATGGGACGGCATGATGCATCGAAGGGTGGGAATGGGACGGCATGACACATCGAAGGGTGGCAAGTGGACAGTAGCCAATGGTGCACGCGCCGAACGGAGAAAGGAGAGGACTCGCGTGGACCGCACGGACGCGCCGGGAGCGCACCAATTCCTCTAGCTGTAAAGATGTTAAGATGTCCGATCATAGACCCTATTCAATAATTAAGTGAAACATATTGCTCGATCGCTCTACAGCTCTCCAGACGTGCAGCATGGATCAGAGAAGGGCAATCACTGATTCTTAAAACCAACATTTTAACCTCAAAGAGTCGGCAGGAAAAAGGGAGAGCTAGCTTTTGCCATCCTAAATGATAAAATTCGCCAAACTATATAAATGTGCACTGCAACATGGTTCTGACTGTCAGCAAACAACCGAGACTACATAGGCTAATCACCGTAATATTTATATCACTGCACCCCAGTGCTATCTTTTTTTCCCCGAGAACGCTTCTCATATACTACTATCGGTGATTGTCCTACCAACCTTGATATGAACTACATATGTTTCACATCTTTAATTTATCGATTCTGTGACCACATGCGTACTGTTGTGGGGGTGCCAATTGAGAAGTCTAAACTGCATAGTAGGTCCTAGAGCTATCGTACTTATAAGTAAGTTTACCTGTATATAATTATCATGTATAATTATTAAAAGATGGGATCGGCATTTGCCATCCTATCCCCACTTATATATGAAGGGAAATATATGTTATGCATTTAAGTTTATAGTGCAATTATGGTGCACTTGAACTAAAAAACTCATAAAAAATTCTAAAAATTTTCTACATGTGATGTATAAAATTTCAATTTTAAATTCATTCAAATTTGTCAATTTTTTTCTCTTTTTTGCCACTCTTAACATAAAATAGATTTGAACTTAAAATTTTATACATATATGGAGTAAATCATAAAGTACATGTGGCAACTTTTTAGAATTTTTTATGATATGTTTTAGTTGGAGTGCACCGTAATTATACCGTAAACTTGAGTGTATAGCATACTTTTCCTATATAAAGAGCCCTAAGTTGACAAAGTAAGAAGGACTCGCTCATTCCTACTGATGACCTCTCTCTCTCTCTGGTGGTGTCACTCTTTAGCTTTCCCATTTTTATTGCTCTTAAGGAGGAAGGGTATCTCATACCCACTGCTGGATACTTGGATGACACTAGGGCCATGCAGATGAGTGCCAGCGGCTCTAGCCTGTCCGTAGGTGAGCTAGTGAACATCAGGCCGCATGCAAGTGAAGCAGGAGCTAGATCTACCTCGACCGAAGACCAAGCGTGGCACCAGACAAGCACGCACAGCCCAAGATCTAGCACTCCAGCATCGGTGGCCTAGGATGCGGCGCCCCAGCTGTGGTGGCTGTGCGCGGCCTCCCCAGCACGGATAAAGTCATGGAGCGGGGAGGAGCGAGTTGGGGACGTAGCTCCCGAGGGGAAGGCGCCAACGATAAGGACTATGGCTGGTGCACCAGCAAGATCTCTGTTCTCCTGCCACTGCCTCAACTTCACCATCGGTGTCAGCATTGCCACTGGCCTTTGGCACCGCCTTCTGTAGTTACCCACGTCTTGAAAGCCAGATTGTTCCGGAGCTCGACCGTCTGGTCCGGTCGCTTGCAAATCATGATTATCTTTATCCTTCCCAGACATAGATGTGCATTTGAGCACAGTGCCCATACAGAATATAGCATATGTAATATGTTGCTCTCTACATCCTTCCAATGGAAATCCCTGCCCTACATTAATAATCATGAACTCTCTTATGAGTCCCTGTCATAAAAAAGAGCTAGCTAAAGCCTGGCATTACTATTCCATCATTCACACGGCCATCTCTTGATCTTCTGCAAAAACAAAAGCAAGAAGAAGACTAACTACTAAGAGCAAGTACAATAGAAAAGGTGGTTGCCACCTCTAGGACTAGCCACATAAACAAAAAGAGTACATGTGGCTCATGTAGAGGTAGCTAATACAATGAGTTGAGTAGAGGTTACCTCTACTAAAGCACTCAAGCATTTAATATTTCGCTAGAGGCGACCATTGTACTTGCTCTAAGAACTAGCATCGCCTCCAAGTCCTTGTATGATGTGCTAGAGGTCACCTCTTGCATGAGGGGCAGCTTGCCTCTCTCTCCTCTTGTCTCTCTCTTTCACATAGGATTATATTGACGTGGATTTCGCTAGAGGTGACTTAGTCAGCATCATTGTACTTGCTCTAAGTAGCTGAAGCCTGAAAGGAAAAGATCAGTAGAGGTTACACCTCACAAAACCGACACTTGGATTCAGTCACTTGGTTTCTTTTTCACCGCCTCCCCGGCCACCACCCTGTCACCCTCTCTCACATACCCACAATAAAAGCTCTCTTTGTTGTTGCAGAGCTGCAGGTTGCCGCATGGCCAGTTTCTGAAGTGCTAAGATTGGGATCAAAATTAACAACTTGGCAACGCAACGCGGTACGCGCAAAGCAAAAGAAATCCTTTGCTTGGGAATAAAACCATGTAACCATGCATGCATGCAATGTCACAGTGCTAGCTGCTAGGCCTTCTGAAAGAAAATAAAGAACGCCTTTTATTTCAGCATCATAACCTGCATTGCATCCGCTTGGTTAATCATGGACAGGACTATGCCTAATGATCACTGAATTCTACACGTTTGTCTATTTAAGAGGCAGTAGCTAGCTGATTGACTCTTGTTTGCAACCATGTGCTCATTTAGCAGACTAATTCAGTCGCCGTCCTTAATGGCGGCTAAGAATATCAGTAAGCTAAGCTAGTAGTGATGGACTCATTATAGCTTCGACGTGTTCGTGTTGGGACTACATTTCCCCTCAAAAAAAGTTTGGAAATACATGGCTATGGCACATCGTGCGAGATGAGCTAGTTTGACTTGGATTAAGAAGAAGTACGGCTTAGGTTTGATCGTTCTTCATGCAAGATGTAGGGTGAAAGCAACAAGGGCGAAAGAAGCATGTGGACTTGTATGCCATAAGGCTGTGGAAAAGCAGTGCCATTTGCCGCGCGTAGCAAGCAAGCTGCCCTTCATGCATACAAGGAGGCCACATGATCTCTCTCTCTCTCTCTCTCTCTCTCTCTCTCATATGGCAGTTGAGGGGAAAGTTGTCTGGTCCGAGACCTAACATGGCGGCCGGATCGATCGATGCCGCGGCACGTACAGTGGGCGGTTTCGGACCAGGCTTCATTCCCCCCAACTCAACTCTTCTTCGCCATCGGAATCGGCCAGGAACGCCGCTCGCGATCTCAGATTCAACGCCATCGTCTCTTTTCAGTAAGAGTTTTTCCTGGCTTTGTTTGCATCATTTCAGTTCGCCAGCAGCTCTTGGCACCGTGTCTTCTCTCTTCTTCTGATCCGCTATACGGTGTTAGAAGGTCCGAGGAAGGTTAGAGGTGTTGGCCGAAGAGAGAGCTATTTGGATGAAGAAGGTGAAGATGAAAGCAAGGATGGAGAAGAAGTTCTGAAGCTTAGTCTTTTTAGCATTTTCTTAGTCCTTAAGCTAGCCTTCTTGCTGTTGTGTACTCCTCAGTGTTGAGGCTTTGGGCCTAAGAGCTCGTGTAACTTTTGGCTGTGTATATCCCTTGTGGATATAGAGGCCGGATTTTATATCCATTATCTAAAAAAAAGAGTTTTTCCTGCTCGATCTTGTGATAACCGCGGTTGCAAATGTAGCTAGACCAAGTGATCGAGTGTCAATGGCTATTGCAATGCTTTCATGCATGTTTTTCCGATAACTTCCTCAGCTTAATTGGATTCTCCGATTCTTTGGTAAGCTGCATGCCTCAGTTCTTAATTGGTGCCCTTCACATGTTCCAAGTTTGACAAAGTTTCAAAGACGACCCTCTTTCATTTACCATCTTTCGTTTAGCACATTGGTGGTCTTAAGTTGTGATGATTTCTTTTTCACACGTTGCGTGCACAGGAGACAGATATTAGTTCTAAGTTTAATGCACCTATCATTTCACTTAAAAGCTTTAGCTATTAGAGAAAAGTGGATAATAAGTATGTTCTTTTGAGCTGTGACTTATAGCTTATGGGTTAAATTTTTGAATTTTGATTGTTCGTGAGAGACAGTACACAAAGGAAAATAGTCGCATGCGATTTTGGTCAGCACAGCTGACTTCAACATAATTTTACTATAATTTTCCTGTCGACCCAATCTTAAAAACACACCGTTTGAAATCTAGTTACTGTAGCATAACCATAAGACACAAACCATAAGTGAAAAAGAACTGAACCAATATACTTTAACATTGTCCCTCATGTCTATGCTCCTCTAGCCCTAAAACGTGGATTAGAAGTAAACCACAAATATTTTTAAAAAATATTGGATCTTAAACTCAGGACCTATATATAGGCCTAAGTATAAGTGAATTGCTTGTATTTTCTCATAAACTTAGACTTTTAGATGAACTAGTTGATGCATACAACTCAATATAATATCAGAGCTAACCTGAGTTCAAAACCCGATTGGTGGAATTTTACAAAATATAATTGCAGCTTACTTTTATTCCACATCTTAGACCCGAGGAAACCTATACGTGAGAGGAAATGTTAAAATATAAGTGAATTGGGGAATGTTGAAGTATAAATAAATTATCCATGAGAAACTAAATAAATTGTCCATGAGAAATTTTTAGATGAATTAATTAGTGTATGTAACTTAACCATTAAGGCATAATAAGCAACCTAAAGCCTCTTTTAGCACACATAAACATAGCAGCTTATAGTAACATGCAGAGGAATGTACAATAGCAAAGGTATACAAGTAACAACGTCGTGCCAGAGGTGAAATGAAATAGGCATGGTCCTGGGTGATGTGGCAAAACGCACCTGCAACAAGCCGACGCGCCTGCACAAGCCATGCTCACATGTGTACAAGGTATGTGCGCAAATGAGACAGATGTCTGAGCCGTATACCTCAGAGTATTATGACATACAACACCTTTTCGGTACATGGAGTGCAGAGTTTCACTCGTACGGCTTGGACATGAACTACAGGGATCTTTGGCCGGACATGCTACAATGGGCCCCCAACAAGGAGTTGAAGATAACTAAGAAGGGACGTTGGTAGGCACGGTGCTTCCAGAATGACATGGATGTGAGCCAACGTACCAGCATTTTCCGCACAGTGAAATGCCGAATATATAAGACCTTCGGCCACTCATTGAAGAATTGCCCCAACAGACCGAGCTTGTCTGGTCGCCACTCAGTGTCATAATCTCATGTATCTTTTACTGTATCACATTAATTCATATTTGTACCCATTTAAGATATATTTCATAATGTTTGTTCAATGCATATCGACCCCTCTAGTTTAATGCACATAACACAACATTTTAACAGTTCACTCAAAAAACAACAACCACAACGACGCGTACGCCATTCACTTACATGCCTTACAACATTAAACATAACCACGGGCTATATGCTATAACCTTCTCTGGTGCGTGTCTACTGGTAGAAGGTGTCTCGTGGTACCCGCATGGAGTGTTGCTGTGGGGGGCGCCTCGGACGTGGCTAGCCGTCGTTGTAGTGGCACGCGCATATGCAGTTAGGGTTCGCACAATAGTATGTGGGATCATATGAACTTTCTATATTGATGACATCCTCGTTGCCCCTTTCGCGTTGCATCTGTTACCGGAGGTCATCGTTCTCCTCATTGAGACTGTCAATCTGCACCTCCATCTCTAAGATTCGCTTCCACAGTGTATCCACGTATCTCATAACATAGTGTTCATGGGAAGGATCGATCCAGCGGACGAAGTCGCATTTCGCCATCTGCACGAAATGAGGGTTAACATGAAAGCGTTATTACCAATAAGACAAAACAAACTATTGGTTAATTGTACCCCAAAGTGTGGGCATCAGAAGAAACATCGCCCGCCATCGAAATGGCCATCGAGGACATGCACAACCGCGTCCTCCTTGTGTCTGCATTTCGGCCATACCGGTTGAGCCACCCTATTTGGCCTCAAGCAGTAGTTACGGCTGAAGTCCTCCCTCCTTTTGAGGGGAAGGTCTTCCTTTGGAGACCTCACTCCGACTGGCCCCTTGATCTCTGCCATATGTTACTGTATGACGCAGAAGGTTTTTCTTCCTACAAAAAGCGAAACGAAGTTTACATGAGCAACGAGCGATTACGAGAGCTCTATATTTGAAGCGAGCAAAAAAAGAATTTGGTGTGTTCCCACCGGAAATTACAAACGCGTTGTCGATGTGCACCACCATGGGCGATAGCAGATACAACAGTAAAAGTGACATATGTACGCACGATGGCGTGGGCGAGACAAGGCGACATGGCTGCACTAACATTTGTGCCGATGAGAGAGCGGGCGAGGGGGCCGTTATGTCAAGCAACACATGTCCAAATGAAATTAGTAATGAGAGAGTGGGCAAGAGGGGCACATATAGAGAGCGCGACAATTGTGCAAACCAAATAGCAGCAAATGATATATACCACTATTGGCCGACACATGGTACTTCAAAACATGTGTGAGGATCGTTAAATTTATGATTAAGTTAATCCGAATAAATATGGCAAATTTGGAGCACATGAAATTCCCAAAAAAAAATTACACAATAACTATTACTATATCGGGAGGCTTTACATAAAATTTCATAATTTTTAGAGTTCGTTTGCTATATCTAAAAACTTGTAAAATTATCAAAATTTTATGAATTTTTGAGCAACATCCACAACGGATAAAATTACACTGCGAGATTAGTTGTGTCGGAAGGCTGTAAATAAATTTTTGTAATTTTTGAACTCATTTCATATATTTAAAAATTCAAACAAACACTAAACCGCCCGGCCCGCCGACAGCAAAAATGATATTTTTGTCAATACGTCTTGTATACTGCTATTTTTATAAATACGGTGCGAAATTATGCCAAAACTGGTTTTGATTCCAACGTAGCAGCACATATGCTACTAACCTACTAGTACTAAGGTGGGCGTGGGCAATGATGATCACAATTCACAAAGGCTTATCGGTTTGAGTCGTCCTCGTTACGAATCTTTCCGATCATGGAAAACCTTCCTGTGTGGCAACTGAAGCATCTCTGCAAAGCTGTGGACGCTGCCGACACCGCGTTGGGTGGAGCACCACCGCTGCATACATACATACATACATACATACATACATACATACATACACACACATATATATAGGTATATATATAGTATAAATAATAGGGGCACCATGGTATTCAGACTCTACGATTAAGACTTTCCATCTATGATTAATTCAGCATGCTAAACCAATAACTTCCTTTGTAAATTGACACCTTTTTGAATTAATGAATGTTAACAGGTTTGCCTAATATATTACACTTGTACGTATCTAAAAGCAATCTAAAGGTAGAGATGCTTGGTGTTCAGACACCATGATGCTCCATTTTAGCGTCCTACCCTAGGCGACGCCCTCCCGCCTTGCCGATTTGGCCCGCCTAGGCGGCCATGTAGTCTGCTTAGTATACATATATGTGTGTATTCCCCTCCTTATGTTCTAGTCTTACTCACCAGTTAAAGCAAAAGCTTAGTTTGGTTCAAGGGAGAACTCTCTTTTCTTTCTTTCTTTATTTTTAAAAAAGAGAGACGTTATTGACCATTGAAAGTGTTCAAGCCGGTGAGATCGACTACATCGGAATGATCACAAAGTGAAACAAACGGTAGTACCTAACAGCTTGGGTCATCATTTACCTTGCTCTCAACGCTCAAGCACCATTTGAGCAATCTGATCGACTGGAAGCCATTGCTTTTTGAGCGCTGGCTTAGTGATGACCCATCGCTTGTATGTGTCTTCTGAGCAAAAAAGGGTAGTGTCATGATAGTGCTGTGATGCACAGTAAACAAAGTGTAGATAAACATACTGGTATGTAGATGTAGTGAATGCTCTAGTCCTACATCAAGAAAGCGACCTGACGCAAATAGTGGCTTGATGGTCGTAGGGCGAGGAAAAGATGGTAGCATGATCCATTTTTTCCGCTAAACTTTTTGCTAAAGATTTTGGGCGGATGATAGAGGGCAGTTCTTTTCAGATTTTGAAAACTAATTTTTAATTTTTCTACAGTAAATAGCTTTTAAACAGAATATCTTTTGAAGATAGGGTCTACTAATTAATTATAGTACATACTGTACTGACTTCATTTATATCGACAAAAATTACACGTAAATTTCTGTTACTCTATAATCTCTCGCACAAATAGTCTAAAAACCATAAACCGCAGTCAAAAGCTATAAATTTTAACTAAAAAGAACAGACCCAGAATTCCTCGGGAGCAATGAGGGTTGCAACTGTTGGAAGAACTTTACAAAGATGCATACGTGCATCTCAGCCCACCGTGGGGGCATTTCGAAGTTACCATCATTTAATCATCTCATGGAAGCATTCGGTTTGCAGCATTTCTTTTTTTCAGCTTGAAGTTTGAGCAAATGCCTTTCCCTCTCGCATTATGATCACCAGGACGTGTTTGAAACTCTTGGTGCAGGTCCTGAATTGACATTGGCTTGCGCCTTTTATGGGTGTGCAGTCTATTTCACCTGACAGTTTCCGAGCAATACCGTCACATGCTCTGAATCGACATCAGTCCAATACCCATATTTTTGGGGAGTCATCTAGAACAACAATGACATGCTTTATCATGAACAAGCCATGATGCACCTAAAAATCTTTTTACCTCGTACATGCAATTAAGTACTAATGCACATATTAACAACGATGAAGCATACCTTGCCAACGATGCCAATCTGTACAATCGTCGCGAACAATTCGGTAATGACTATCTCCCGCGGTTCGGGCAGGCATTGGCGAAGTGGGAAGGGTCACCGCAGATGAAGCAGCAGCCGTGCACGGCTCGCCCGTCGCTGAAACGAACATCATGCCATCGGTGTTCGCGTTCCGGCCCCTGCCCCTCCTGCCTCGTCTTGCCCGCCGTCAGGATAAAACTAGAACAAAAATAATCAAAATTTACCATTTTATCATATATATATATATAACAATATATATAGTTTTCAAATAATATTATGCTAAATAATAATGTATTCAGTAATTTTTAGCATCAATACTTCAATGTAACTAACGACAGCGTATGATGATAAAGTAGTGATCGAAATATTTACCAAAATAAAAGGCATGATAATAATATTGATTGGTTGCAGTAAACTAAAGAAACTAAGCGTGAAATCGCGGACAAAAGTTGATCGACATTAGTAAAATACATCATTCGATTTCAATGACCTGTCAAAAGAGAATAAAATTACTTAAATTTTTTAAGCAAAAAAAATAGTAGAATGTTCAAATATAAGTTAATATATTATCTTTAGTATTTACATTCTTGCAAGTTCATAAAACGATGAACCATAATATCATTAGTAATTTTAGTCAATTCTTATTTCCCCACACAGCAATAAGTATATCATTCATAAAATTATCACCAATTAATTAAAAAGTCGGGTAGATATTTGTATGTTCAATAGTTCAAAAACAATTATAGAAAAATATGTCCATTGGTTTACTTACTTAACATTGCAGTCAAATACTACAATAAGAGAAGACCATAATCTGTAGTTCGTTCTATAAGAGGAGACCATAATCTGTAGTTCATTCCATGGAGCTTTGTTCCCGAGAATGGGATCGCAACAGATGGAATGGAAACCATCGATAGGTGACGCTGGACAGCGCAACGACCAAGGTAACGAAGTCTAACAGGCGACGCTAGGCAGCGCGGCGATTAGATCAACATTATATTTTTCTTTTTTTTCTTTTTCTTTTTTTTGCGCTAATACAAAACAAACGGACTCGGCCTCTCTAGGGTTTATCGGGGAGACAAGGCGGCGGCGAGATGGGTGGCCGGCAGAGCGAGCGGCCGGCAAAGTATCGACCGGTGGCTCAAGGGCGATGTCGACAATGAATCGGGCAGCAGCAGCGTCGGATCAGGTGGAGACGACGACGGTGGCATGGGCGACAGTGGCGACAATAGATCAGGCAGCAGCAATGCCAGATCTGGCGAGCGGCGCCAAATCGAGCGGGTAGCATCGGATCGGGTGGAGACAACGGCGGTGGCTCGGGCGGCGGTGGCCTGGGCAGCGGCGGTGGCTCGGGCAACGGCAACTACGCTCGATCTGGTGAAGACGACGGATCAGGTGATCGGTGGCCTAGGCGACAGCGGCGGCTCGGGCGGCAATGGCCTGGGCGGTGGCGACGACCTAGGTGACGGCGCAGTGGCCTAGGCGACGGCACGGCGGCCTAAGCGGCGGCGGCGGCGAAGGCAACAGAAGAACAAAGTCAGAGCCCTAGCTCTAATACCATATTAGGGATACTGTGTGTATATTCATAAGGCCCAAAGGGCAATATATATAGGGAGGACAATGGAATATTGCCAGTCAAGTCACTAAAAAACTGGTAAGGAAAAATAAGACACTAAAAAAATTGTTTTTTAATACCTTCATTGTGTGCTCCGAACTCATTCTGAAGTACCTAGAAGCACGTTTCTGAAGCTCTACAGTACTTAGTGGATATGGGGTTATTTTAGTTTATCCTGATTCCAGACGTTTTGTACCTGCAGGAAACAAAATGAAACAACTAAAAACTCTTTTGATCTGTCATTAAAGATGTCCATCATTATTTTGTAATTGCTGATGTTGAAATAAATGATGTGAAGGGCTCACTGTTGCCATTGGTTCTTCAACACACATTTCATAGATCACAACAGCAGATAAGTACTCAAACAAATGGCCATGTCCGCCAAACAAGAAAAATGTCACATGACTTTGGTAATGGAAGTATCAGGGCAACTTCTGAAGTGCATCTTACATCCAACCAAAAGATGTGCCTTCATCTGAAGTATGAGAACAATTTATTGTCCAGAACTCTTCAGGTTCGTGAGCTTGTATCTCCCAGAAACGCTCAACAATAAATCCTAGGGTTGGAAACTGGAATGAAAAGAAAATCTTAGACCAAAAATGAAAAATGGGCACACATTCAGTACCTTCTGTTCATACTCTATAGTGAAGTGCCTGACAAGGACCATAGCTCAGAATGACATTCCAGCCATCCCCAGTGACATCAAGGACAAATGCATCTCTTAGCAGCATTGTCTGAAACCTAGTGAAGGAGGCACCTATGTTAAGATCAATTTCCTGTACAAAATTTCTTATTATTTGTCTGAGCTTATCAAGGGAGTCAGAAGGTGCAAGCACATGTGTATTCATTTCAGAAGAATAATATAAGCAGGAACAGAATGTACTAGCGTCTCTGCTTCTTTTAGGTTTATTCGATTACAATAGCAGTACAAAGCAGCAGTGTTAGTCGAAACATGTGGCAGAATATTTTCATGGATCTCACTTGCTAGCGTTGTAGTAGTATTTTGTTTCAGTTGACAGTTGCAACACAAGAATATAAAACACCAGGGACAAATTCAAAGATCGGAGTGCTAACTGAAATAACCTGTCTTGCATCCACAGCATCAGCAAAGAGCTTGTTGGGTCTGCCAAGATGTTGCACAGCGTCATGTATTTCCCTGCGGTTTCATTTTTTTAAAGCCATCTTTGCAACAGAGCAAAACAGACAGTCCATAGCAACCAATGCCTGTCAATCAAAGCTGAGAAAAGAGCTCTCCAAATGTTGAGATGACTGTTGGCACCTGTGCAAATTTCAACCACTTCCTATGTGATATTTTCACCCTCTCTATCACAATCAAGCCATCGCAAAAGCCACTGACACTTCCTAGCTTCCTCTTCCAATGTTCTTTTATGTCCTGCTTATCCTGCACTTCAAGGAACAAAATTCATGAATAGATCTCAACTGCAAATAAACTGAGCAGTTATACTAACATCACGATTATGTATTTATGCCACCAATCATACCTATGCACAAAAACACAAAGTAATCTCACTATGCACCAACATGTTGGACAAATATAGACAACTGGACATTGCCAGTCAAGTCAGCCCATGCTTGCATGTTCCTCAACTAATTCATCCAGACAGGAAGAGAGAAGAAGATTCCAAGCAAGAACAAAAAAAAGTAAATAATCAATTGGATCAATGAAGGGCACCAAGTAAAGGATGATCTCAGCATCCAAGTTTCACTTAGGCATAACTCACTTTTGTTTTTTTGGACGCGAAGCAGCGTCCATATCAACAAGCAAGCTTAAGCATTGTTGCTGCCGTGCATGCCAACCAAGAGGCAGTATCCAACTCCTTGATGCCGAAATGGAAGAATGAAGAACAAGCTGGAGGAGAGGAATAGAGGATAACCAGATGACCGCTGTGAAACATTGAACTTCATGCTTCGCCTTTTTTTTTTACCTTTTGTAGCTTCTATATTTTGCTGGAAGCATTGCGGTTCTTTTTAGTTATGAATGTATTGCTCTAAGACCCTGTAAGGGCTGAGAGTTAAATGATGCTGTAAAATAAAGGTTTATCTCCTTGTAACCTGTTTCCCAGAGAGAAAAAAACCTGAACATTCTCTCTTCCAATGGGGTTGACCTGCAGTTTACAGTACAAGTGTGCGACTGTACAACTACCCTGTTATGCCTGCAATCACAAGTTCAGCCTTAAGTGTCAATACGATATTGACTTCAAATACCACAGATCCTATTAGAAACAGTTGGCTGATGAGCAAGTGACCAGCAGTGCTAATGAATCCCACTTGAATACCAAGTTGCAGCAATGTAATGGCACCACACAAGCTTCTTATGGGCACTGGAATAAATTTTCTTAAGAGCAGTCACCCGAACAAAACCAGCAGAGCCATCCATTGCCACTACAAATCAGGCACCCTCAGTTATGGCATGCCCATCAACTGCTTAAGGGAATCAAGGTATAAACAGTTCAGCACAACACCACGCACATCAGCTGTTCGACGAAATTTCCACGAGGCACATTTCACCAAGTGTCGAACGCAACCAACTCCATAGACCCGAACGCTAAGACACCACAAAACCACTACAGCACCGTGCGCCAACCAATCAAAATTGAAGCGCGAGGCCACCATTCACAGGCTACGGTGCCCCGCGCACAAACTGTTCGGCGAAATGGGAGCTCCATGAGGTGGCCCGTGACGGAGGTGGCGAGCATGTGGCAGGCGCGGCCACCGGTGGTGTAGTCGAACTTGAAGACGCGGTTGTATCGGGACCGGCCCTCCCGCGACCGCATCCCCCAAGGCGCGCGACAGGATCTACAGGATCTCCGCCACCGACAACTTCTCCGCCACGTTCAGCACGCGGATCACGCCCACGCCGCCGCCGCCGGCGGGATGCATCACGTGAGGAGGAGGGGCTCGGGAGGTGGGAGAGCGGAGGAAGGGCGGGAGGTTTCGGGATGGTTCTTGAAATTTTGGGTTCGGAGGGAGGTGGTGAGTTAGGTTCTATATAAGCGGGCTGTGCTTTAAGAGTGCGTTTGGTTTCGAGGCAAAGTGGGATGGGACGGGGTCATCCCTGTTTTCTGGGACGAGGTGGCCCCTGTTGCTGTTTGATTCCATGGATGGGGCGACCCCTTTTTTTGTTTGGTGCAAAGGATGAGTGAAGGACGAGGCCACCCCAGTTTTTGTTTGGATGGATGAATATGGACACATAGATTTGATCTTTACCCCATATATATATATATATATATATATATATATATATATATATATATATATATATATATATATATATATATATATATATATATATATATATGCAACAAAGATCAAAGAACGATTATGCAATATCCATTCACAACCTCTATCACCTGGAATGGTATCAACACAAACTAAATTAGTACAGGAGATATACATTATCCAGATTCTCAACTGTTCCTTCTTAGCCTGAAGATCGGCATTCTTCAATTTTAGAATAAAAAACTGGAGCAAAAGAACATGAGCTTACCAAGAAAAGGGCAGTCATCATTAGAATAAAAAACCTCCTATAGTTTCTTTTTCTCGCTGGCTTGCTGCTCAGAGGACCATTCACGTCATTGGCAGCAGGAAGAAACAAATGCCCTCGAGCCGCTCCTTGAGTTGGTCGCCGTCGGTCCTCGCCGCGCCGCGGCCGTCGGCCCTCGGCTCAGCGGGAGCGCGCGTGGGAAGCCTCGCGGGACCTCGGCTCAGCGGGAGCGCGTGCGTGAGGGAGCCCGGCGGACAGCGCGGGAGAGTCTTGCGGAGCGCGCGGGAAAAGCTACGCGGGACGGCGGGAGCGCGCGCGAGGGAGCTGAAGCGGGGGCGAGCGCGAGGTGGGGGCAGCGCCATCCGGTCGATTTCGGTGGATGGTGTTGCCCCCGAATATGAGGGAATATTCTGTTGTGGCTGCCTCTGCCTCCCTGTGACTCCGATTCAAACGGTGACTTCAACAGGGCCGCCCCGTTCCATCCATCCTAAGACAAGGAACCAAACACTTCCTAAGATGTCAGGGCCCAGCTGGATAACGGCTTTAAAAAACAACCTAAGAATTTATTTTTTCAGAGAGAGAGCCTGAATTTGGCAAAGCTTCTCACGCTCTATTCACGGAACGTTGGAGAGCACGGAACGACAGATAGACTTTTGAAATATGTCGGCTTCTTAAATTTTATCTTTTTTTACTTTTCAAATTTTTTAAATTTATTCTTTTATTTTTTTACATTGTCCATAATGATATAACTTTTTCTTTTTTATTTTATAATTTAATTAATAAAAAATCTAACAATCATTATAGTGCATTTTCAACCGCTATAATCCTTTTTAACCATAAGCCGGAAGCTACATTAAGCATACCAGGAAGTTTGTTGCTACTTTGGGGTTTGGTCTTGCAAAAAGTTGTGCTACAATTTTATGAAATATCACAAAATGCTAAGAAATGGACTCGTTTATTGAACTTGACAAGAATATAGCCATGTTCAATTTGACTGCAACGGAGGGCTTTTGACGTTTGGTTGAAAATGCACTATAGTAGCTAGAAGAAGCCGTGACTGAACCTAGGGTTGTTCAATTTGGCTACTGGCTTTTGGCTTTTTGCTGAGATGATTTGGAAAAGGAAAAAATGGGAAAAAATTTGTAGAAATTGAAAAGGGTTAAATGAACATGAAAGAAAAAAGGGAAACGAAAAAACGATAGGCGACGGCGGACAACACAAGTGGGGCCAAGGAGGAGGGGTGGCAGTGGAGGACGACACCGACTAGCGCCACCAGGCGGCAACCACCAGATCTGGTCGGATTGCATGGGCCCCACCAAATCCAACAGCGACAGCAGCGATAGAGTTGACGAAGACAAAGCAGGGCTACGGCGGACGGGGATGACAATTTAGGTGAGACGAGTGTGGAGGCGGCGAGAGGAGGTAGGGACAACGATGGGTGAGGCGGATGGTGGCGGTGGTATCGGCTCCAGTTGAGGGGCAGGAGGTTGGATTCAAGAAGCCGCTACAAACCCGTGAAGAAGCAACTTGTGGAAGCTGCTTCTAGAAGCCAACCCATTCGATTCAGTTTTTGGCTTCCAGAGCTATTTGGAATGGCGCCTGTATTTTTCCCCAAGGATGCAACTTGACAAATATATTGTGGAAGGGATCCTTATGTGAAATCTGTCACAATGACTCTTACACAACAGTCAAGCTTGCAAGTATTCCACTCCACATGACAACCGGTCTTGTAGCTAACCGCATCCAGTAAACGAGATTGAAGAAGCTTGAACCTCAAGGAAACTACACGCAGACACGCAGTGCATTAACGTCTATCTGTGAGGTGTTCAAATCAGCCTTGGCTTCCAGCTTCTGCTTGGAAAAGCTGGATTTGAACACTTTGACTTTTGGAAGCCGCTTCCAAAAGCTGTCGGTCGACTTCCCTCGCCTCCTCTTCATCTACATCTTTTAAAAGCTGTTTTCTAAATTTTATTCTAAAAGCTACTTCTTCCAAACATTACTATTCTATTTTAACCAAAAGCCATCAGCTCCAGTCATTACTATTCTATTTCAGGCAAAAGCTCCAGCCAAAAACCATCAGCTCGAGCCGAATAAAGCACCTAAGTTGACTTGAAAACAATCTTCTCGACTCAAGAAGGATGACCTTTAGCATGCCACTCTCTGATGCTCTCACAATCTTAGGAGAATGGTTCTTAGAGTGCTCATAGTGGTTGAACTTAAACCTTTATTTGTTTTGCTTGCTTTAGATTGATCCAAAATCATACTTAGGTTCTTTTTGCCTCTAGAGAACTTTTCAAGAGTTTTCTTCAAATAACCATTCTCCTTAGTTAGAATATCACAAGACTCACAGGTTTGGTCTTAACTACCCTAACATATCTCTCCTCATAAACAGTCACTTTTACCTTCAAAGCCTGACAAGGCACACAATAAGCATCCTTGATTCTATGTAACTGCTCATCAAACTTAACTCTAAAAGCCTCATACATATCATCTAAATATTGTCCAATTTCAACATAAAATGTACCAGCTATTGGAGTAATAGAATCAACATTCTTTGAAGCATTTGTAGAAGCAAGATTTTTTTTATCACATTTGTCTTGCAAAATTTTAGTGGGAGCATCAATTCCAGTTGTTAGCTTAGGGCAATTTTTACAATATTCCACTCTAGCACAAAGAAGCGTGTCAGTTAATTCTTTGAGTTTTTCCTCCCCAGTCTCACAATGTGCACATGAATATTCAGAACTAAATCAGAGCAAATTTTCAGTTTGATTGGCAAGTTTGTTTTTCAATTCAGCACAATTCAAACAAGGCAAACCACTAACTTTAAAAGGGTCACAAGCTTCTAAGCAAATAGAACATGGTCTAGACTTAACCTCAATCAATTTATCTCTAGTATCTAGTAGTTGAGCAACAAGTTTAGAGTGAGCATCTATAAGCTTATCAAGATCAAGTTGCACAGTAACACAAGTGCTACATTTATCATCATCAGAGATTAGAGGTCTAAGCCTATCAATTTCCATGTTCAAGATTTTATTTTCAGATTTTAGCTTGCCATTTCTTATCATGGCACATTTCATGCCCTCAACTTGCTTCAAGTGATCAGTCACTACTCTATCATATCGAATCATGAGTACATCATAAGAGTCTACCACATCATGCTCTATGTAGGAATCATTCGTGTTTTGTTTGCTGTTGTGATCATCCTCGCCCACAGCATCATGTCGGTGAAATCGATGGCCTTCTTCTTCTCCTTCTTCCTCCCCCTATTCTCCTCCTCATCGCTCTAGGATCAACATCACTAAGGTCTCGATTAGTGAGGAATGAGAACACCACCATAACAGCCTTCTTGAGCTCGGCATTGTGCTTTGTGGGTCGATGAGACTTCTTGTCATAGTCCTTGCCACGATCATCTCTTCCCCTGTTCACAAGCTTAGAACAACTTTCCTGGACATGACCCATCTCACCACACTTAAAGTAAATGATTGAACTAGCTTTCCTATGCTCTCTTACTTTCCTGTAGGCTCAGGTGAATCTACTAGTGAACCAAACCACTCGGTGGAGTAAGCACGACGAGGAGGAGCACCGGAGAAGGAACCACCATGACTACCACGACAACGGTATTCATAAACAAGCGGAAGATGTCATCGCTCAACAAAACTCAACTGAGTGCCATAGCCAATCATTTGTCTCTCAACAACATCAACTCTAGAATTTAGGCCCTGTTTGGCATGGCTCCAGATCTTGAATTTTAACTCCAACTCCCAAATTCTGAGGAGTGGATCCTCTGAGAATCTAGAGCTGTATGAGAAAGTGTTTGGCTGGGAGGCTAGCTCCGGATTCTGAAATGAGAGTATTATGTGGGAAATGTCAACATTACCCTTCACTATTTTCAATTTTTTTGTATATTGCTATTTCAGAGGATTGTATGCAAACATTGCTAACTTGTGTTAGGTAACATTCCACAAATGTAGCGCAACAAGCAATAATATGGATAACATTCCACAACTAAACAATATAAAATGACATCAGAAATTTAGCACAACAAGCAATAATACGAATAACATTCCACAACAATACAAAATGTAGGTTCCAAGTCTTACAAGCAATAAATAAGACCCATAACACAACACAACACAACATCTAGTGACCATACTTAGCATTGTACTTCCTCTTAAACCACTCATAACGAACTTCTGGAGTAGGCATGGTAGTAAACATCTCCCTTTGATCCCTTTTCACAAATAACTTAGTGGCAATGTAATTCTCATTGTCACCCCATGTTGCTCCACACTCAGCCACCAAGTCCATAACTTATTGGATAGAGCAACACCCATCATGCTTGGCAGCAAAAGACTCAAGAGCTAATTGTGTCCTCTCAGCAATTTTAGCTATCTTTTGGATTTGGCCTTGCAAAATATGTGCGGATCCTGTCTTAGGTTTTTGCTATTGACAACAACATTTGTAGTTGCTCTCTTGCCTTTCACACAACGGACTCCTCTCTAGTCTCTATTTCCTCATCCTCCTCTACTTTGTCTTATGTATCAACATTGATTGGAGGAGGTGGTGGAGAGACGGATGATGCAATTTGCGTTGCAAGTGACCAATTATCAGTACCATCATTGGTGACATCATCGAACATTTACCTAAGAAGGTTTGTATTCTAAAGACCACCTTTTTGATATTTGCCACAGCTAGGAACATCTTATTTAAAAGTAAAGGAGACCAGCCAATAGCAATAAAAAAATATCATGGTGCATTAGCTGAACAAAGTAGAAGACAATGCTCTCACCTTCTACGCCTTATTCCACCAATCATCATCCATCTTGATGGTACCTTTAGCATTGTCCCAATCAACACCAATCTCCCTAACAAGCAATTTATTCCAAACTGCATATTCATTCTTCAATTTATCCTATTTATTCTTAAATTGTATTGTTTTGTACTCTAAATTGGTCCTATATTGAAACCTCTTTGCCACCTTAGCATAGCCTAATATGTTTAAGCATGTGCTTGGCCAGTTCCCGTTCCTAACTTATTTGGCAAACACCATACACACTACACTAGTGTGCTCGTCATCCCACTCGGCAGTCGTCTGCATGTTCCCAAAGACATAAGAAATGATGATCGTGTACACATCAAAAGTTTCTTATGTGTGACAAACATTATGTCATAGGTTCAAAGGTGATCAAGATATACTACAATAACATGATACATGTATCACAAGGATTCGACTAAAAATGCCTTACATGATCTCTATTCAGCTTCCACACTATTGAGAAAATGTTATTCAGAGATATACCAAAGCCAATTAGGTTGCCATACTTTTGCACTGCACGTGATATGCTTAAGCAATATGGGGCATGTATCCATCCAAACAAACTAGTGATCTATCAACAAATAAAAGTATGCTGCCATTAGTGATCTATGAACACATATTAATTGTTCCTTGGGTCTACTTGTGCCAATGCCTAATCTCTCAATTTCATATATGTGTACTAGAATGGAATAGGGAGGGAGGGAGGGGGAGAGGGAGCCGAACCTAGAGACATGTCGGTATAGGTAGAGCACGAGTGGTCGGAGGAAAGGGAGATGTCAGGGGTTGTCATGGTGGTCCATGCAGGCATCGGGGAGGATGACGTCGGCTACATCGGCCAGTTCTAGAGGAGCCAAAGGAGGACTGGACATGGATGATGGTGCTAGTGAAGAGGATGACTTTAAAATCCCATTTCGGGAGCCTTGAAAATTGATTGATATAACTTGAATTTTATTTTCAAATAAAATTTTAATTCAAATTTCAAAATTTTTCAAAATTCCCAACCCTCTTATGCCTGGCCCAACCAATCTGCCCTTCTCTCTGGCCTACTAGGCCTCTACCTGGTCCAGCCAGCCTTTGGCCTAGCCCAAAATGGCCCACGCCGCCTTGGCCACGCCTAGCGCGCACCCCGGATGCACCTACGCCGCACCGTTCGCGCCCCTGACCCACACCCGTCGCACATGCAGTTAGCACCGCCCATTCCTATATGTCCCTGTTCGCTAGCAGTGTCACCAGTGCCTTGCTGACCTCTCCCATGCCTAGCCCTCCTCCCTCCCCTCTCCTCTCTACACGCCTATCGCTCCTGCACCATGTTCGCACTGCATCACGTGCCTATGTTCTTTGCCCAACCATTTCCTGTGCACATCCCCTCCACCTTAACCCCTTCCGTGTCGCACGCTGACTCTGCTAGCTCTGCCACTATGCTTGTGTCGTGCGTCAAACACCATCACCTTGGAACCCGTGTGGCATTTTTAGAAGGCCCCAACGGCCATCTCCTTCCTCCCCAGGGCTATAAAGCCCACGTGTTGTCCTCCTTGTGCCTCCAATTGTGCCCTCATGCACCCAATAACCCCTGAGTACCTTCTACCTCCCCTTCGGCCAGATCGCCGACGTCAAGCGCCATTCGCAAAGCACCACACCTACGTCCGATTGCCTGTGGCTAGGGCACCATGTGGACCTCCCGAAGCAATTCTGAGCCTCGCCACCCATGTTCATCCTCTCATGTGCACCGCCCTCAATGACTCCCTCACCGCCAATTGGGTTCATGTCGCCAGCATGCTCTGCACCACCCCCAAGCTCCTCCCTTGCTTCTAGTGAGCCCCTCATAGTCATAGCCTCTAGTTGCTCCCTTAGCTCACAATTAGGCTCTGGTGTCGTATGCCACCACAGTGCTATGCTCCGGTCACTGTCACCGCTAATTACTCCGCCTAGAGGTTCGTGCTGAGCCAAGGAGTCTATTTCTGGCCTCCCCTCCTACCGTCGTCCTCCTTCTCATCGGTAGTGTGCTCCGCCTCCTCTCGGTGAGAAAGGAAGACTATAGCATGTCATTAAGTTTAAACTGTGTTTAGCTTAAGTTAATGACCAATCATTAGTGCCTGTTAAAACTCGCTAACTTGTGGACCCTTCCCGCTTAATTAAATCTCAGTCTCTATGATATGTGGGCCCAACCTTTTAAAATCTTTTAAACCGGTTAAGTGAGTTGGAAGCCACTGACAAGTGGGCCCATTCCATTATACCTACAGTGCATGGGTCCCACCTGTTAGCCTATCGACCTTTTCTTTTAGAAAATAAATAAAAAATGATTTAAAAGTTGTGGGACCCATCTGTTAGCCTCAGTGTTCTTTTTTAACAAAAAATAATTAGAAAATTAAATTAAAATCTGTGGACCTACTGTTAGTGAGAGAGAATCTCTCTTCTGTTGATTTTTGGATTTAATCTAAATTCAAACTTTGGAGAGCTTATTCTTGCTCATTTTAACTCTAAATTTAATGAAATTTATTTCTAAATTTGCCTAAATTCAAGATCTATATAATGGTAGTGGAATTATTCAATTTGGAGTTCATTTGAGTTTCTTTTGTAGTTATTATTTTGTTCACATGTTTATTTGCTTTCCGATGCGATCGTCCGAGTAGAGTATGAGGACACAGAAGAGCCACAATATGAGATAACTCAAGAGTTTCAAAACCAACCCGCTTATGAGCTAGGCAAGTCAATGCTTTGATCATATTGAACCTATATTTTATGTGAATTTATATTTATTTAAATTATCAAATTACATGCTATTATTTCTTAGGCAAATATATGTTAAACTTAAGGTTAGGTATATGCCTACTTGACATTGTAATGCTATTATACCATCCTTTGGATACTTGAATTGTCACCCTAGAAACTTAATGGTAACTTTACTAACTATAAGTCGTACTTTAGCGTCGTGCTTAGTCTTGCTTCAATATCAAGGCATTAATTTTCCCTATCATCATTTTTTAATCATGAAACTTGTTTTAGACGGTCATTAGAGAGAAATAACTGGTATATTTGAGATAACTTAGTTGTATACTTGTCAAAACCCTAAAAACTACTACTACCATATCTAGACGGGTGGTATGATGGTTGGTGCAGATGTACCACGAGAATTTTTTGTTGTGATAGCACCGCCCAAATAATTTTAAGAACTGAATCATGTGATGATCTTTCAATGTAAAACTATACAATTACAAGTTTTAATGGGTACGACCTGGCTAACTAATTTGCATCCATCAATGCGAGTTGTACCATTGGAGTGATCCACGAGTCGTATCGCTAGTTTTAAGCCATCATGAACACGGGTCATGTCGCTGTTGTAAGCCGTGATGTGGTGCAAGAGAGGGTATGTTTGTGGTAGACGTAACCTCACTCAGATGAAACTTTAGCAGGTGTAATTTACACTAGGAGATGTATTGTAAAGGCCTTGTGGTGATTTTCTTGATTCACATGTCTAAGAAAATATGTGAAACATAAAAAGTTGATTACGTTTTATGGGTAAAATGTACAGTCTCTGCAAAGTATAAACTGTTCGAACAGTCGTGCCCACGGTCAAGAGCGGGCATGTGAATTTACTCAAGTTAGTTTCTATTTCAAAAACTTTGTGGGTGAGATAAAAACTCATCAGGTGAATGTAACCCTGAATTTGGCTTTTCCTATGTGGATGTAACCCAGTGATGATGATGATGGGTAAATGTAACCTTAGTATCAAAAGCTAGCATATGGTAGATGAAACCTACACTGTTATAAATATTGCACACTTTTACTCTCTTTAATAAAATATGGTTTAGTTAAAATGTTAAGTTATAGGAATTTTTTAATTATTGTAGTTTCAAATTGTCGCCTTTTGTAAATAAAAGAATCCGAGCCTATCTTTGTTGAACATTGCATGTATAAATATTGTATTCTGTCGGTTAGATCACAAGATAGGTCTTTGAGTTATTTACCATGTTGTTTAATCTAGAATACATCATATTAATGCTCTTATAAGGCAACATAGTAAATATCTCATATTTTATTCTTAACCTATGCAATTTAGCTTCATTGACGAAAATGTTCCCTCATGAATTTTTATAAAAAGTTGTCCAAACATCATAAGCATTTTTAAGATTGCTCACTGAACTCATCCACGTTGAAGGCACTAAAGAGGGCACTCAATGCTTGAGCATCGAGTTGCATATTTTACATTCATTTAAACCGCTTTGCAGGCAGTGCATCTGTGTCACCTATCTTCAGAAGTTTAGATCATGAACTTGTTGTACTACAAAACATGTGAACCATTACAGAAGCCATACAGCTTGTATCTGCATTGCTTAGAGCTGAACAACTGGTACAAAACATGGAATCATTTTGTGCCTACAGTTTCCAAGAAAGCCATGGACTTAGGTCTAATTGGACCAACACATAATCATTCATCAATCATCAGTAGAGAAATCTGCAAGCTAGCAAAAATACCAATCTATCTTTACAGCAAGCTACCCCCCCCCCCCCCGGGTCATATACTATACACCCCTCGCCCTACTTCACTTAACCACTCCAGTATATATACTTGCTTAAAACCGTGTACCGTGCACTGTATGCCCGCGGCGCCGCCGGCCTGGCCGGCCCGGGCTTCTGACGCCATCTGCGTTATTCCACGCTGCACCGCGCATCCAGCTCACGCGACATAATCATGCAGCAGCTGCGACGAGCCAAACCGCTGCCGGTCGTCGGAGCCGTTCATGAACTCGAAGTCGCCGGCGCTGCCATACAGCAAGCCCTGCTGCTCGGCTGGCACGGGGCCGGCGTTGTTGTAGTGCTGCAGGCCCAATGTCAGCGACACGCTGCCCCCGTCGTAGCCACTGAGGTTGGCCATGTCGCCGTATGACACGAACCCCGCGTCGCCGCCGTGGTGCGCGAGCGCGTCCTGCAGGAGGCTGCTGCTGCGGGCGCCCGGCCCGTGGTGGTTCAGGTTGAGACCTGTCGCGTACGTGCCCATGGTGCCGACGTCGAGTCTGGACAGGCCGACGCCGCCGGCGTCCATGCCGGCCACCGCCTCCGACTTGAACGGGCTGAGCTGGCTCGCGCCGACATGCTTCGCAGCGCTGGACGGGCTCTGGAACACGTCACGGTCCTCCGAGGATATCGCCTCGTCCTTGCCCTTGCCAGCGTTCTCTGACGACGAGTTGGAGTCCATCTCCGCGACGAATTCCTCCTTGTACATCTCCTCGATCATCGGCTTCCACAGACGAACCCGCGCGTTGATGAACCAGTTCGATACCTACGTACGTGAAGGCGCGCACCTTAATATACAAGGACATGGAATTCTTTTCTCGAAGTAGTATGGTTAATGGCAGTTCATGCATGACGAGAGAGCTCATCGGTCTCACCTGTCCCCTGGACAAGCCGGTCTGCCTCGCAAGCATCAGCTTCTCCGAATCTTTCGGATACCTGTGTATTGGATTCATGTGAGGAGTAGAGTGATGGAGTATATGGTTATACATGAAGAAACTGTTTGGTTCTTACGGGTGGAGGAAATGCTCGAAGAGCCAGGCGCGGAGGACGGAGACGGCGGACTCCGGGAGGCCGCGCTGGGGCCGCCAGGCGTGCTGCGGCTGCTGCATCATGCCGAACTGCTGCATGGCGCGCTGCTGCCGCAGCTGCTGGTCGATGTAGCGCAGCCGGGACAGCCCACCGCCCTGGGCGGAGGCGTCCTGCTCGCCGAGGCTCCGGCGCGCGGACTGGATCTGCGCGCCGATGGCGTCCCGCAGCGACCGGAAGTGGCGGGAGATCGTCTGCAGGGCGAGCGCTGTGTACGGCTTAGCCGCACCAGCGCCGGCCACAGCGTCGAAGGACGAAATGACCATCTGCATCTGGTGGTGGTAGTGCCTGTACCTCCGATCAACCTGGCGCCAAAACGCAACCTCCATTCATGTCAAGTCCATGCTCTTAATACCTGTCTTACTTCTAGGTTCACATGGCCATGATGAAAATGCACAGCATGCACCATGTAACCATCAAATTCAGTGACAAAATCGCAAGCGAGGTGAACACACATATATTACCTGATCGAGCATGGGCATCAGCGCCGTCACTTTGTTCTGAAGATCTTGCCTCTCCGACGGCGACAGCTCGGCGGAAGAGTTGCCCTCCTGCTCCTTCTGGTTCGAGCCGGCCTTGTCCTCGCTCTTATCGGCGTCGACCTTGCACTCGCCGGAGTCCTTGCCTTGGTTCTTGTCTCCCTTCTTTATCGCGTCGCGGACGTTGACCACCTCATCCAGCAGCTCCCGTACCGCCTTCAGATACCTGGAATTCTGAATGTACACATTGGTCTGCGCGTTTCTGCTCGCCATCGTCGACTGGCTCGGGCTCTGCAAGGAGGCAGCAGCCATGCCGGACGGACGGTACTGGTAAAGAACCGGCACTTGCGTGCCAAGGCTAAGTGACAGCCCGTGGTGATGCTGCGCCGCCGAGGCGTTTGCGTGGCCGTTTGCCATGAGCAGCTGCGTCTGCAGGCCCATTTCGCTGCTGTCAATTGGTCCTTCCCTCGCGCTCATGAACGCGGTCGGCTCGTCTCTGCCGTCGCCGTGCGCAATGTGGCTCTGCGACACTATGGTTGCCGGGAGGGGGATCAGACCGCCGGTTGATGAGTCCGGGTATGGATTAGACGGGGGAGGGTAGTGGTGGAACGACATGTCGCCGCCGGCGGTGAGGTCCCTGTCCCTCTGATTGGTGGAAACGGAGAAGAATGTGGCCATCCTCTTCAGAAGCAGAAGATGAGACCGGCTGATGGATCATTACAAGGATGCGGGGAGGTGGTTATTAACTTCATCATCAGATTAGTATTATCAAAGCTTGAATAATTCAGTCTCCGGCTTCAAAAACTCGAACTGGCTGCAAAAAGAAAACGAAGAATTCAACACTGTAACAAACTGCCTTTACCGCTTAGTATCATCAGAAGATGAGTTCAGGTTGCACAAGTACTGGAATCTAATTATAGGCAGGTATTATATTAACGTCATATAATTGGTGTTAAGGAAAAGATTGTTTCTTTGCAAATCCAACGAATTTCCATCTAGAACTTGGATACTTGAGTCATCCGTTTCAACGGGGGGAAAAGGAAATAGAATAGGGGTAAAACATGTCGTGCATCCACATAGTGTACTGAATTCTTCAGAAACGTGATAAGCCCAGTAGGCAAGAGTAACTGCAAATTCAACCAGGAAGTTACAAGAGAAGTGAAGAATTACTTCTGCAGGGTGAGTAAAGCTATTACAACTGAAGTAAATAGGGTTCTCAAAGGAAAAAAAAAGCTGAAGTAAAATAGGAAAAGGATAGAATGAATCAACAAAATTCAAGGCATCTCTATTTACCTGGGACAACAAACTTCAGATTACTGCATTTTCTGCAACACAGTTCCCAAGGATTTCACAATACCTGCATATAGAAAGAAATCGAAGCCTTTCAGTCATTTGATGAACTCAGCATCTAATTTGAGGAAAACAGCAGTCCAAATCAGTACCTATGAAAGGAAAAAATCCTAAATTTCTCTGGTAAAATACATGGGCAAACACATCCAGAAATATCAACTCCAGGCTTCACTCTGGAGAAATCAAACCCGATTTCGAAGAACACTCGCTAGTCACTACTACTTGAGCAATTCATAAACCAAATCAAACAAGAATCAACTCGAAAAAGAAGCAATCTTTTCAGTTGGTGCACCCACCAACCACAAGGAGCAACCTGGAAACAGAAAGCTCAACAAGCAAGAAGCTAATAGCAAGAATTTATACAGACACCAAGAAAGCTAAAAGAAACCTGTTGTTCACAGAATCAGAGACAAATTGATGGATGCAAAGAACAACGTAAGGTTATTAAGATAAGGCTATACCTCTGCAAGAACTGACTTTGAGACCAGCAAAGAAGAGCAAGAGTTCTTGGTGTTATATTCTGAACAGAAACCACCCAGAACGGGGACAGAGGCGATCCCAAGGATTCGAAGAACAATTAGGAAAAAGATAGAAGATTAGAATAATAAGAACTGAACTGTATCTAATCTTTTTGCTATTTTTCTCTTTTGGTTCCCCCTCTAGGCTAGAGTTGTTCTAACTCCTCACCCCTTCCTTGAGCAATAATATACTCCTGCCACCAATAAGGGCTGCCTAACACTATCTCCCTACAAATCCTAAAGAAACCCCACCACACCATTTTATTTGTTTCCTTTCGCTTATTCCTCTCTATCTCTTTCTCTTACTCATTTTCTCACATAGGTTTCAGCCCGTGGATCCATTGGAATTTTTCATCGACTGCAATACGCTCAGGCGGCAGGAAATTGGACGGCTGGAGTGAGTGCATAAGTTGCAATTTCTTGTGATCGGCCAACGTCAATCTCGGCCATCAACATTAACACTGGTACGCTGTCTAAACATGCAATAAGATATTGTAGTTGCAAAGTTCAAAAAGAAAAAAGATATTGTAGTAGCTGATATTTTACTACTTTTGCAGTATATGCTTTTACATGCAAAGGTTTCTACG
The DNA here is from genome assembly GCA_036346575.1 of Dendrocalamus sinicus. Taxonomy (NCBI): domain Eukaryota; kingdom Viridiplantae; phylum Streptophyta; class Magnoliopsida; order Poales; family Poaceae; genus Dendrocalamus; species Dendrocalamus sinicus. The sequence continues at coordinate 49,472,345 of CM070648.1, read as the reverse complement.
TTTGTTTTACTGAACAATCGAATAGTGTTAATTGGTCAATGGATTAGCGCAGTTAATCCATTGAGAACAGCATAAAACAAGAGCCATTCTACAAAAACTCTCATTTTTACGCTTCTTTAGAAATGTATAGATTCTTGCCATGTCGAGCGACATTGCACCATACTTGTTGAGCAGCTCAGTTAGCATACTCAGTGCACAGAAAAGTAGGTCCATTTCAGTTCTCGCTTGGTGTGTTTCTACCTGAAAAGCTCCCAACTTGCCATTTTTAGGTGATTCTCCCGGAGATCTTGATTGTTAGGAGGCCGATCACTCGGAGTAGGTGATGGCATCTGTTAAGATGTATTAGTCTCCTAACCACCAGTTGGTAGACCTAAACCCTCTTTCCCTTATGAACCTCCCATCTCTCAACTGATCATCAGATGCTCCTAAGCAAGTGCATAGGGAAGGATGCTGACATCTCACAAAACGAAGTGTGACGTACATGGACAACAGAAATGTACTCTATATATATATTTGCGTGCCCAAATCTCCTTTCTTTTCGTTTCCAGTTAAAAGTGCACAGGAGGCCCCAACACCACATAACTAATGCTCCCCTTTATTTCAGTTTGGTGGCAACACTTGCTTTTGAAATTGGGCATGTGGTAGTGATGTGCAAGGACAAGTGTCTTCATGGTCCCCTCCAATCATGAATTTGACCCCCCAACTCCTTGCCATTGCTTTGTGGGTCAGCTCACTGACATGCAGGCCAATTTCAAAGAGACCGAATTCGTCGAAAATTCGATGAATAGTTTAGTATTATTGATAATCAACGCATATACCCCTATCTCTGTTCCAAAGGGCAAATAGTTAAATATAATGTGTGCCTCAAGATTGTGATTCTTCATAGTTTTGAGTGAATGTGTCGCATCTATATTGGTAGGAAAATTCCAAATATTTTTAGTAATTTCAGTTGGTTCATGTGGTTTGATTTCTTTCAAGCTATTAGAAAATTATAATGAATGCCATTATCATGCCTTTATTATCAAGGAACATAGGTCACATCCCATTTATTTTTAATACAGTATCTGCTTGCATTACCCCGAACTCTAGTTACTATAGGCTGGAGTATCAAAATTAAAGAGTCTTCAATGGATTACAGCTTTATTAAATATGATGATAGTGATCTTCATAGGTTTTAGTGAGCTGTTGTTGCCAGTGATCTCAAAGTTCAAGTACTTTAATGTGATATTTTGCCCAATTTTAGGATTTTTGGTTTGCTATTTCTCCCATGAGCTTACAGCTTTACAGTTAGAAAAAGAAAAGATATATATGACAGCATTGTTTAGTAGAGATAAATCATGCCTAACTGTACTCATGCAGATGTAAGACACTGTATTGTAGTTTAGTGGCCAACCCATACGAGAGAAATGTGAAGTTCACAATCCTTATGTTTCAAGAAACATAGGTCATATCACAATTTGATTAATCATTCCTAACTGTATTCGTGGAGATGTAAGAAATGTGAAGTTCACATTCCTTATTTTTCAAGAAACATAGATCATATCACATTTAATTATCACATCAGATTGGATCACCTACAGCTAACAGATATGTCGGTTCTTGAAATGGGGAAGCTTCAGACAAGCTGCGGCGCATCTCGTTCAGATCGGCCAGTGCCACCCAACGCCATTGTAGGCTCCTTACGTGTCTGTCCTCTGAAACTAACCATTTTGTTAAGACTTTGGCTAGCTAGCTGTTTGTGATTGTCCTCAGCTTGTCCTCCTTGCTTTTCTTAATCAAAGTGACCTCAATTCTGTCAGATCGTCCTTGGAATTAGGTGATTGGGACTAGCTCGCCGTGTCGTCGCATGATTCACCAATGTATTTTCTAGGATGGTGTGGGGTAAGTAACCAACAGAAGTTTCTAATCTCAGGACCGATGCCGGAAATAGAGGAGTGAATTATTTCTAAAACTTTTTTAAGGTATTTAAGATCTTTACACGAGTGACTATGATAGCATCAAGTTCAGACCACATCAACACAGCTAAACAAAATAAAACTAGAAATAAGACACAACAAAATCAGCAATCTTCTACACAGGGTTAGTCAGACCACCATTGAAGGGTTGGCATGTGATCAATCATACTGGTAGGCCTGTCTGATAGCAAATCTAGGGCTGATCCCTTGTTCATAGACTTGAAAACCTCTCGGGATAAAAGTTCAAATCTCAATAATTTGCTTACTCATCACACAAACACATCTAGGTTTTGTATGACTTATTCAAGGCAATAGGAACCTAAACAAACTAAGAATCACAAAGTTCTTGCACTCGAGTTCACCAAATTGAAGAGAATCGAATATAAATAACAAGAATACCAAAAACTCTGAATCTCAAATTACTTTTTGCTCGTGAGGATCTAAGACATAAGGGCTTTCATATCTATTCTCTCATGTCCTAGGAAGGTAAATTAGGCAAGAGATTGGGTAAGAACCAAGGTTGTCCGAATTTCGATTCTGTCATACGATCCTAAGATTTTACGATCCTAAGATTGACTAGACTAATCTGATTCTATGGTAGAATCTTAATGTTTTACGATTCTACCCAGACTTTTGTAGGATCATGATCAAAATTTTCATACGATCCTACTCGATTCTATTGTTTTATATAAATAGTTATTTGTATACTTCCTTTTAATTGAAAATTTTATCTTTTATCTCTTAATGTTTACTATAATTATCATAAAATAACACATGATCTTATATTTACCCTATAATTTGTAAAGAGAAGTTCAAAAGACATAATTTTAAAAAAATATAGTAGTGTTGTAATACACTGTAGACTTTCAAAATGTTTCTTTAGTAAAATTAGGTAAGATCTTAGATTCTACATCGATCCTAGGATTTACGATCCTACCAAATAACCTTCGATCCAATTTAGAATCATGATTCTGACAACCTTGGCTAAAACTCTCAGGAATCTAAAATCACAAATCTAGCATAAGAACAAACAAAACCAAGTAAGAACACAAATAAGAACACAATTGAGATAAATCTTTGGTCTATGACTTCATGGTTGTAGAAGCGACGACCATTGTGCCATGCTAGAAGACGCCTTAATGCATCGGGTGATAACCGTCTGACAAAAATTATTGTCAGAGAGATGCAGTGGCCTGCTCACCATGGAGTAGTTGTTGTCAGAGAGAAAGCGTGTGCAGTTATTAGATAAACTCACATTCTAACCGCCTTATCAAAAGCCCCCACAATGTAGTAAGACGTCGTTTGATAAGTCAATTGGGGAAATAGAAACCGTAGAATAGTCTGTGATCGTAGGACTGCTTATGACTATGTGGTCGTAAGAGAGCTTACGACTTGATGGCCGTAGAAGAACTCACGACCACGGTATAGTTGTAGAGAGGCATACGACTTCATGGTTGTAGAAGAGCTTGCGACCATGGAGTAGTCATAGAAAGACTTACAACTTCATGATCATAGAAGAGCTTGCGACCATGGAGTATTCGTAGAAGGACCTACAACTTCACGGTTGTAGAAGAGCTTGTGACCATGAAGTAGTCGTAGAAGGACCTACGACTTCATGGTCGTAGAAGAGCTTACGACCATGGAGTAGTCGTAGAAGGACTTACGACTTCATAGCCGTAGAAGAGCTTGCAACCATGAAGTAGCTGATGGAGGACTTACGACTACTTCATGAATCTTCTCTCTTATCAATAAAGGGTATATCTGATGGATATAGTGACATAATAATTTGAGAATTATTCTATCCTTGTCATCTAGCCCCCCCTTCACTTCAAGTGAAAGTAACTTACTTGAGAAATAATAGTAGTCGTAGATGAAAAATGATCGAAAGCAAAGCCTTTTCGATTCTTATCGACCAGAAAAAATCTTGGGCAATAAGATAATTTTGCTTGAGTTGTAAAGATAGACGGACTTCAAAACAAGAGAAAACCTAATCGATTTTCACTGTTGTGCCCATCGAATCGATTCTCGAGATAACCTTTCAGTTCCTGAGGCGAGTAACTGACTCACACGATTATAAAAACTTACCATGAGGTAATTCTTTGTCTCCTCCTTTCCCCATCTGCTCCAACTCACTCGAGCTATCCACCGCTAGTGAAATCATATCCTTCCTGTGATCTCGCCTAAATCCCAGCCAACCAGCCTAAAGATATGGCAAAGTAATCACCTATTAGGGCAGTGTCAGAGATGAATGACGCTAAATCGAAGGCTTTGGAAGATGCTGAGAAGATTACTCTGTTGTGATTCGTCAAGTGGATTGAAGCCGCGGGACAAAACTGGCCGTTGGGCAAAACAGGATAGATTCCAGTATTTCAGGCCTACTGTGAGTGTGGCCTTCGCCTCCCTGCTCATCCCTTGCTCACAGCAGTGTTCGAATACTTTAGGGACGAATTGGTGAACTTAGCCCCCAATTCGATCACAATGCTTAGCATATCTGTATATCTTTGTGAGGCATATTTGGGAATTTCACTGGACCTCAAGCTCCTCCAGTTCTACTATGAGATGAGCCGGCAAACTGGAGTTGCGGTAAGCTGCGCTCTTAAACTCCATGATGGGAAGACAAATCTGTATATCCCAATGTATACTCAGTCCTCATGGCCGAACTAAAAGAAAAGATGGTTCTATTGGGAGACGACCAACGATGACAGCTTGTCTTTCGTGGGAAAGGGTGTAGAGAAGAATAATCTTTGGAACTGGACTCCCAAAGATCTTACCCGGATAACCCCCTACATCTGGGCCATCAAAGAGCTGAGGGACAAGGGTCTCACCAGTTGGCACGTGGTGAAGGATTTCATCATGCGCCACATCAGCCCTCTGAAGCGATGAGCACACCCCATGTGGATGTGCTCGGGTGCTTTAGATCCAACTAGGGACTACGAGAATAGTAGGTAACATTCGTACTCATAATCATAATTAGATTTACCTCTTTCGAGTTCTATGTATAGATCATTTTGTTTGAATAGATCTCAATTTGGGAGAAATTAACTCCCAGGTCAAGGCCGTCCACGAGAAGGCTCCATCACTAGATATGGATGTTTCTCGAATCCTGGTGGATGTATCCACCGGAGAAAGAGAAGAACGCCTAAAGGTAGTCTAAGAATTGACTTCATCTTTAAGACTGCATAGTCGTAAGGAACAACTAAATGGTGTTCTCTCTTTCCCGCAGAGTGTGGGCATGAAACACAGTCAGAATGACCAAGGGGTTGAATCGATGGTCATCAGAGGAGAAACGGAAAAATCAAAGCTCCTCTAGCAAAGAGACGTCGACTGGTTAAAATAATCGATAAAGACAAAGGGAGCACAAATGCAGTCGTTCCTCTTGCCTCTCTTCCTCCTGTTGCTTCGGGTGGCCCTATTGAGAAGTTCATTGCAGATATATCTGTTGCAAGTGGAATCGCAGCAACTATATTGGAGAAACCGACTCCTAAGATCAAGGTACACTTCTATTACGACCCCGAAACTAATTCAGTTGGCTCTTCTCAAGGCTTTATCAAGCAACTTGAAAAAGAAAATTGGAAGAGTTTTATGTCTTTTGTGAAGGACACTGCCACAACGGCAAAACCTATGATCGAAAAGGAGGTTTCTCTCGAGGTGGGCGAAACTGAGACTGATCACCAGAGAAAGGAGGAAGAAGGAGCAGCAATTATTGCTCCAAACCTTCGATCAAACGTGGTCGAAGGAGTTCGAGACTCTCGACCAGGCATGGTCAAAGAGGTTCTCATTTCCCCACGGCCAAACGTGGTTGCAGAAAAGAAGTCAAAGAAACCGCTCTCTCGAAGGGTTCCTTCTAAATTCACACTAAAGGCAATGACACCAAGGTATGAAAATACAAGTAGAAATACTACATTTTACCTTTATGTCTTCTCATATGCTAATTCTTTTTTTTGTGATTCTAGCTTGGCTTCTTCACTATCCAAGGATGATTTTATCGAGAAGATCCCTACGGATCTGCCCGTGGCCGAAAAGATAGTGGATGTGGTGGTCAAAAAGATGACCACAGCAATAATTGGGGTTGCTACTAAAGCTGATAAAGGGGTCGAAGATCCTTCTGACCATCATGTTGAAGAGGAGATCATCGAGGATGTCCCTCTTCGCTTTCAAGAAGGTAGTGTCGGAGAAGAAAAAGAGGAAGAACAATCTAACTTCTTCTCTTCATTTTTTTAACTCTCCCTTTATAACGGGATCTTCTTCTGATCGAGCTCAAGTTCCACACCCCAAAGATCTTCCGAATAAAGGGTAAATCTTCGATGACAAACGTCTTGAGAAGGTGTGGTAGAACAAGGTCGAAGAGCTCGACCAACTCAAAGATTCCGGGCGGTTGCTCGGAAGTTTTGCTCATAGGAATATGAATGTAGGTATCGAGAACTTGAACGTTCATACCTGGTCTTTTCTTGTTTCTCACTGCCCTTTTTTATCTAAAGAACATTAGAAGACATGGCAACTATGGTTGAGTACCACAGACAGCTCATGCTCCTATGATAAGAGAATGTTGAGCTCTCTAAGAAAGCAGTGGCATTGTAAGTTACTGATTCATATAGTCGAATTCTATCTTGACCACACATCCAGCGTTTCATGTCTGCTTTTAACCCTTATAGGTCTAAGCTTGACGCGGAATTATTGGCTGCTGCACTTGAGAACGAGAAGGCCGATTCACAAAGGCTAAAGATGGATAACTGTACATTATCAATAAACCTCTTGAAGGCCAACTCTGCATCCAAAGCTTTGTAGGAAAAAAATTGACAGTAAGTCTTGAACTTTAGACTACCTATTTGGATATATTTGTTGTATTTCTTTAACACTTTTCTTTTAACAGAAAAGAGGCTGAGTTGAGTAAGTCTCACACTAAGGTTGAAGAGAAAACCAAAGTGGTCGGAGAAATTACTCGTATTAATAAAGAGAAAATCAAGATAATAAAATTGCTCGATACTCAACTATCAGGTAAGAAAACTTTACCTCTGGATAAAAATTTCTATACCTAGAAGGCCCGAACTTGGATAAAAATTACTATATCCCTATTCCACAAGACCATAGCTTATTCTTCTGAGAAAATCCCCGAATCCAAATAAATTATATGTAAGATCAGTATTAAAACACCGACACAACCCATTAAGCTTACCGAAGAAACCCATCAACCCCACAAACAAGCTTACCGTCGACCGCTACATCCTCCAAGCTACCTGCAAATCCAAAGACCAAACAATCATATGCACAAGTTCCATGCACTTAACTCACGTTAGTCAAAAACTACCTGTATGTCCAAAGACCAAACAATCATATGCACAAGTTCCATGCACTTAACTCACGTTAGTCAAAAATATACATCATACAATGCAACACAAATCTTCGTAGCTCCCAAATCATGAACCAACCCCAAACTAACTCATCTCACTTAACATGTTTACTGGCCACAGCCTCCGATCTAACTACTGTCCTCATGTCGGTCGAATCGCCCCAGTCAAACTGCCAGCCAATGGTCGGTCTAACAGCCCAACTAGAGTGACCGTGTTTTCAATACTGTTCACACCGGCCAACTCACCCCGATCCGATGGCCAACCATGGCTAGTCCGACCACACAATCCCAACTCCAAAACACACTCTCTGAATAAAGGCAGCTGCCAATTAGAGATCGGTCATACCGCCCCAACGATCGGACCGCCACCAATATCCGGTCATATTGGACTACCAATCAGACCACCGTTCATAGGCCAGTCCAATCGCTCCCCCTAACGATCCAATTGATCACACTGACTGGTCCGATCGGGAAAACCGACAGCAAATCTAAAATTTATGAAATTATTGAAAAAAATCAAATTTACCTCATCTGAAATATTAATTATTCATTATAAATATATTCTAGACGTTTTATGTGGTCTCTCACTAATGATTTGGAGAAATGGTGTAGGATAATAGAGAAGAAACTCCCGGTACTTTCAGAAATTGTGCAAGACCAGTCCATAGAAGACAGACTATTCTGGACCATTGACAAGAGTGTGACCACTCATAGGCGCAAACACGAAACTGTCATATCGAACGAAAAGATAGGAAAGGAAGCAAGGAGATATCCGAAGAACAAGTGGCCACTTCACGCAAGACGGACATTGAGTCGGACAAAAGTTTAATTAATGTTCTTAGGCAAATGAGTGTAATTGCAATGCAACTAGCTCGATAGTACTAAGCCTAGTGGGGATAACAAGGAGCAGGTACCTCTTTTTAGCTAATAATTAGTGGCGGACGGAATCGATTAAAAATGAGAAAAAAATCATGATAGCGACGAGAATTGGACTTTATATTTTTATTATATTACAGTTATGAAAGCTATACGACGGTTTGAATATTGTAGCATCTTTTATTACACTATTTTTTTTACATAATACACTATTGTTCATTAATAAATGTTATTTATCTGTCGCTTGTATCAGTTAGTACTATTTATTAACCACTATTATTTATTAGCCGTAATCAAAAACCTTTAGCAAAAACTAATATGTGTCATGTGGTGCAGAGTGACGAGCAAGAAAATTTGTCCTCTATCGCGTTCGGAAATGGTTCTCTACCAAATGAGGATAAAGCAGAATTTTTCTTCTCAAGTCACGTGAAGCGCTCGCGGATAATGCCGTAAGCTGATGATCAAGCCCTACGTAACCTGTCAAGATTTGCCATAATGCCATCACCTCAGCTTCTAGTTGCATTGTTTTTCTTGTCATCTTTTTCTGACTTGTTTCGAAGCAGCTTGCAGTTGTAAGATGCTAATGGGGCCAACCGAGTTTCAGCCACTGTCGTATCTACGGATCATCGTTCGTCAGCTGCCAATGATTGTATTCATGGGCTGCAGAAATTCTGACTGTTTTTAGATGGTAAAATAAGCAGATAAACACTGACCATATATATGGCAGGAAGGTATAATCGATCCTGCCCCAAAGTAGCAACACAACTGGGGTATTTTGCTCACTTGAACTTTACTAGCCACCGTTTCAGTTCTGTAAGTACGGTTAGCTCCTGTGCAAGCGAACTGTTTCTCATGCAGGCTTGCACTTCCACAGTGCTCTCAGTACTCGAGTATAACTGTCCAAGCGATGAAGACATGAGCAGACGTGTAGCGGTATAGTGACTAGTGAGCAGAGAGAAGTGCGAAAATAAAGTAAGTTTTTTGACAACAAGATATTTTCGCTGCGTGATCTTTTTTACCTTAAGCTTTTGCTTTAGTTCACTATTTCTCAATTTTGTTTTTTTTTCTGTTTTAGGATTTTTTTAGGGTTTTGTTTTGCTTTTTTCATATTCATTTATATTATCCGTGATAGACTTATCTATTTTTATTTTTTTTAATTTAATTATACAAAATAAGTTACAATTAATTACAATATAAAATAAATTATAAGTTAGTTTATTTCAACTAACGGCTCATACATATGTTTGTCACATTCGATCATTTGGGTTTTTTGTGGCTTATGGCTGAAAAGCACTGTAGCTGGCTGAAAAACACTGTACCTGACAGAAGTGCTTATTTAGCATAATTAAATCTAAAAAATAAAAAATATGTTAGCCCATTACGTATAATACAAACACATACAAGAAAAAAAGAACCGGCAAAAAAGCTCAACAAAAAGCCAAAATTTCAGAAAAAGACGAATTTATAAATAGTAAAAAATAAGTTGGAACTCAAAAGCTGAAGCCATTTTAATCACAGTCTTGGATCTGGCCCTGCACTCCAGATCAACCACCACCTTCCTTTCTGTGCCTATGGACTACGGCTACGTGAGAGAACTACACACCACACGGCGTGCAAAAGCAGCGAAAGATTGTTGCCCCTGTTTTTCTCAGTTTCTAAAAACTGATTTTTGACTTTTCTACGAGAACTAATTTTTAAACAGAGTATTTTTAAAAATATACTAGTTAATTGTAGTACATATTGTACCGATTTCACTTATATTTGCAAAAATCGTACATAAATTTTTGTTACTCTGTAATCTCTCGTACGAACAACCTAAAAACCACAAACCGCAGTTAAAAGTTGTAAGCTGCAGCCAACCCGTTGTAGGGTTGTAGCTTTTTGCTGAGAAGCAAACGTAGACAGAGGAAAGGAGGCCGAGAGAGAGAGAGAGAGAAACGATAGTATCTATCCAGCCTCTCTTTTCCTTCCGGCATCCAGATCGTCCCCACCTTTCCCCCGTTTTCCTCCGCGCTTTCTATCAAGATTTCGTGCTTTCCACAAAGCGTCGGCACCGCGCTCGGCACGCATCGCGTTCTGCCTGCCGATGGAGCTCCGGAAGATCTCTCGCGCTCCCGGCAGCAAAACACGCGTCCGGCGTCGCCGCGCCGGATGAACAGTGCGCGCACGCCGAGGCATCCCCCTTCCTCTTCTTCCTTCGCCCTGACTGAATTCCTATTTCCTCACAGGGGAAATAAACAGCAGGCGCTTGCCGATCGACCGCTCTTTGAAAGGAACAGCGCATGAGCTTCAAAGCAACCAATCAGCAGGAGCAGCAAGTACGCGCACCACGCCTTAGAATCCGTGTACAGTTTCTGTAAAGCATGGCATGGATGGAAGCATGCACTGCACTGGTCACCAATAATTGCTTTGCTCCGTATCTATCTATCCTCGCTTCAGGCGCACTACGTGCAGCTGCCCGTGGGCGATGGATCCGGACACATGCGAGCGAGCGAGCGGGGACAGGTGCAAGGACAGTCCATGTGTGGGCGTTGAGACTGCGGAGGATCCGTCATTGACGATCGACCTAGGGTGTGTTTGGTTCGTGGGTAGAGGTTGCATCGTATATCTTGGCTGAGTGGATACAAGTTGAGTGGAATCGTATTTCAGAAAAAGAAGATGTTTGGTGAGGCTGCATGAGCGGATATAAAAAAAACTGAGATACTGTTTGGTTGCCTGTATGAGCGGATGCAGTCTACCAAACCTGAGAGGCTGACACGTGGGACCGCATAAGATACACTGCATCAACTCATCCAGGATGGCTTGTGAAGCTCATTTTGAGCGTATCCACCCATCCAGGATGAGGACGTATTTTTGCATCCGCTCGTACAGGCAACCAAACAGACTCTTTCTCAGATTATACGGATCCACCCATCCAGGACGAAGAAGATACAGGCAACCAAACACACCCCTAATCAATTCTTCTGTTATGTAAAAGACAAATTAATCATAGAAAATACAAATAGTAGATTGAAATATAGACATATAAAAAACTCCTTACCTTTCTTTTATTGCTTTCTCTTTCTCTTTTGTATACAAAATAGCCAATAGTATTCCCTATTTATATACTAGTGGTGAGGTGATCATTATGGACCAAGACTTTAAGCCCAGGTCCAGCTTTCCTAACAGAGACAACGCTGAAGGGGCATCCTTGCTGATTTTTCATCGATAATAAATAACAGTTGTTATAAAGAGTTATAAGTTTTTAGAAGAAGAAGAAATGAGCGGTGAAAAAAGTGAGAAGATGCGTATATAAAATAGGAGTGAGAGGATTGAAGTACGTGATGTGTCTATAATCTTATACTTTATTTCTAAAATGAGACGGAAGCGAGAGAAATAGTAAAATCATTTCGAAAACCAAATATTCGTTTTAACTTCTATTTTTCAACAGAAGTTAAAACTCGGGGCGGGACGGTGGCGTACGGCCGGCGTGGTGACACAAAAGGTGACCGCACGAGCTTCGGCAGGGCCCGACCTTTCTGGGTGCGTGCGGACACGGTGCGGTGCGGTGCGGTGCACGGGATAGGGCCCAGTGCCGGGCCGTGGAACCGGGGGCTACAACACATGCATGTACGGTTGCGGTGGTTTTGGCAACGTGCGGTTGGGATGGGCCGACGGCAAGAGCGCCGGCCCCCGTGAGCCTGGGCCCATTTTGGACCAGAGGAGGTCTTTTGCTCCCGTAAATTCGAGCCGGGCGGGCGTTCGTTTGCCAGGGCGGGTCCGAGAGGGAGTGGTGGATCGATGCCGAGCGGACGGAAGGGCCGAGCCCCGATGAGCGCCGGCTTCGTTCGCCGGCCTAGGTCGCCTCTCAGGCGCGGATCTTGGAAAAAAAGGGACATCGAGATTATTATGAAGTTATAATACTAACTTGGTAATTTATAATAAGAAGTTATATATATGCTTATAATATTATATAGACTGAGCTGAAAGACAACGGGGTCGCTTGATCCCGGCCAATACATGCAGGGCCTGTTTGATATAGCTGCGGTTTATGGCTTTTGACTGAATTTTTTTAATTTTAGATGTTTGCGACCGAGATTACGAAGAAAGATACCCGCTTGCGATTTTGGTTGATACAGATGTTGAACTTTTAACGTATACCATGATTAACTTGTAGACCTCGTCTTGAGAAAATACACCGTTTAAAAGTTAAATACTATAGCAAAAATCAAAAACCGTTTTTTGAAAACCGTTAAAGAAGAGACCTGAAGATCCGCCGCTGTCGCTCTCTTGTCTGGGTCGGCCGCGTTCCCGTCGTCATCACGTGAGCCAGCGCGCTACGGGTTTAAGGAGGGCGGAGGAGCGGCCGCGAGGGACGCGCACACACACAGGCCGCGCCGCGCGGCGGTGGCAGAAGCCGCGCGTGGCCGGGTGAGGAAACGGCAGCGCCGCAAGCTCGGTGCATGGTGCAGCGGGCGTCCCGTCCCGTGGTTGCCGCTGGCTCTTGTTGCTTCTCCCTGCAAACAGCTTGCACGCTAGCGTCACTTGTCTACACTTCTTCGCTGCGCATGCACGAATCGCAAGCTGCGTCATGGCGAGGTCACTGTCGAGCTCTCGCACGAAACGCGCGATTTTCTTTCTCCAAATTCCCCTGAGAATTGAACGGTTTTCAGTGAAATTCCTACCTTTTCCGCTGGATATGCATATGGGTACAAAAAATCCTCTTTTTTTTTCAAGGGAGGATACAAAAGATGCACACAATTTATAACGGAGCTCGACCTCTTATGGGCGGAGTCCATCAAAACCAAATCAAGTCCAAGTCCGGCCTAGCACGCGCTTCAAAAATTGGACCCAGCGACCAAACCTACCAAGAACGGCAAAATGGGCCACATCAGGCACGGGCCGGATTGTCCATGAAGGCATGAACAGCGACACTCCTCACTCTCTCTCTCTCTCTCTTAAAGAAAGAACACCAGCTCCCAAATTTGCAAATGCGCAGGAAGCAGAGTGCACAGTAGAGCCGCACAACTGTAGGAGTGACGAGGTAGACTATGGTGCCGTTCATTTCTGCTGAAAATAGTGGTTTATATTTGAGGTTGATTGTAGTTGACTGAAATTGTACTAAAGTTGATCGTAGCTTATTTAACATAATTAAATTTTTTAAAAATATATATAATAGATTAGCTCATCACGAACAATGCAAATGAATACAAAAAAGAATAGGCAAAAAACTTAAAATCAGAAAAACAAATCATAAATAATAAAAAAATAAATCAGAAACTAAAACTTTAAATCGAAATAAGTCAGACGTATATCTCCAAGTAAACAATGGCATCAGACAAAGGCCCACTCACGCTTCGAGAAGAAGACGAGCGTACGAAATGTGCGCCTGCGCGTGGCCGCTTCTCTGGGATAGGATTCCCGTCGGGAGAGCAGACGGCATGGGCGTTGGTAACTGTGATCGCCTGCATCCCGGTCTGGCCACGACGCCCAAGGAACCAACGAGAGCGGAGGGAGCACATCGTCAAAAAGACACTCGTTTCATTATTGCATCTGCACTGCAGATTTGCAGCGCAAAAAAGGACGCACCCAACGCCAGCCTTCTGTCAGGATGCTTGTCATCGCCAGCTTTGCGTTTATTAGGCTTCGGTGTAGAGCTTGGTGCGTCACTTGCTAGTCCCTGTACTGCAATCTTTCCCCTTGCATTTTTAGAGTAAGTACAATAGTATAGCCAACTAGTGGTTATAACACTTGTCCATTTCATCTATAGCCTTCAAAAAAATAGTTCATACCAATAAGGTAGCTATTACAATAACTATTTGGCCCCACGTGTAAGAGAGTGAAATGCATATTTTTACGTGCTATAGCTAGCTGTAATTTAGTAGCCAGCAGCTTCCTTCTCTCTCTTCCTTTCTCTCTCTGCCACGTAAGATTTGGTTAATATTATATTTGTTATATCCTGCTGACTAAGTTTTATTGTACCGCTCTTATACGTGTTCTTGTGTAGATGCCAAACCTGCACTTGGAACATTCAGCAGATGATGGTGTTTGGTCGCTTCGGTGAGCATATTTTGCTTGCCTCTGTCTAGTCCATGATGTTGGAGTTGACACTACCTCGCTGGATCTGGATGATTATGATAGCTGCGAGGTGAGGTGCACTTATATCGCATACAGCTCTTGACGCACCCCTGTTTCTTTGCCTCGTCGTTTTGATCTTTCTGCTAATTCCTCAGCATAATCATACGTGCTGTGCAACGGGGCGGGATTAATGTTCATACATGGGAATGCGTAATTATTGCTTTCTCTCTACTGTTGGAGCTATTGCTGCATGCCTACATGCCTGCCCTCCAGTGTCAACAATTCCCGTGATCATTAGGTCCGGTAGGAGCAGGTTCTATGTTATGCCATTCAGGCTAATGTTTCGTCAAACGTGAAGCTGTCTGGCACCGATTTCTGCGAGATTGGTGGCTGAATTTGTGGCGAAGTATCCAATGCTGTCTGTAACATCATTCACATTTCTTCAGACAAGAAACTAGTTTGAATAAAATAAAACAGTGACCATGTTCCTGCCTTTTTGTACGATCAGAGGCCCACTGCTTTTCACCGATGAAGCCATTTTACAGTGCTTTATCAGTACATGGCATAAATCTCCTTTAGGCTTCAGCAAACGAATCATATGGTTTATCAGAACTCAGAACATAAGATAAGTTGGGAACCTTTTTTTTTGCTTCACCCTGAGAATATAACTCAGTTGCAAGTGATCAGCGGCATATTCATGCTCATTGCACAATTAAATGGATCCTCAGATCACCAGTAGTCCAACAGAAGGTACATCCGTACATGCACAATTCACCTGCATCTTTCTTCCTTTCAAGAAAGATGAGACAACACGCACACTAACACAAGCAAAAGAATGCATGAGTCTTTTGCCTTTACTCTCCCTACACTCCATTCCAGGACCAACTTCAATTAGCAATTGGTCACTTTGAACAATTCATGGAGATGCCGTAGAATACGAATTCTAATCTGAAATCTGACGAACGAATGACAGAAATGACCTTCTAATCCTCCAGACACGTCTACTTGAAGTCTAAACTCTACAATTGAACTCTCCTCTGCATCACTTTCGCTGTGCTTGATCAAGCACAACACAAGGCCACTGTTTTGACGCCGTATTTAAATTAGTCTGGTCAAAGAAGCTGCCTATGCACCGGGAGAACATATCGCCTCAACTGCCACCCTTTTCATCACATTTGGGCAGGGATCTCCACCAAAGCTGTTTGGGGAGATGGCGACGACGCATCTTTGTTGCCCAATGCATTTCTGTTCAAATGAACACAATAAAAATCAGTGAGCAGGAATTATACTGTTTCCTGCAAAATCCCGTGAAATTCCCGTGTTCCAAACAGGGCACAGTGTACGGTTCATGTAGTCTGAAATGACCAAAACGATAAACTAACCTTCTCAAGAACAGTGTGTGAGTTAGCTGAATGGCAATCCCCTTGCTGGAAATTTCCGCAAGTCCCCAGAGGTGTCCCAAAGCTTGCAAATTTGATAGCAGAAATGGACTGCCCAGGTGCACATCTTAAATGCACCTTTGGCCTGTGGAACTCAGGCTCCCCGTAGCTCTCAATCTGCCAGTTCTTGATATTTGGATGATACTCGGATACATCAGCACAGACACTTGAGACTGACCTCTTCACAAGGGCAATCTTCGAAGAATCCCCACCAAGTTCCTCGAAAACTACTAAGAGATTTCTAGTTGGTTGCAGCCAGGATCTTGGCACATGATACCTGCATATAACAGTTTGAACCTTTTAGTTGCCAATGTTTCACTAACAAGAGCATAGAACCACAAAAAAGAATGAAATTGAACGCTCCAATTTTAATGGAGAAGAAAAAAGAAGACAGCAATCAGGCAGTACAGTATGATTTTGAATACTACAAAAGAGAAGGCAAGGGATGGTAGTCATGAAATTCAAATGTATTTGCAAATGCTTCTTACCAACGCTGTGTGGGCTGACCGCAACCTGCTTGACACTTGGGTGCCCGGAATGTCCCAGTGTAACTGCAAGCTTTACAGTCACCATTTGCATATGCTGTCCAGTATCGTCCAATGCTTTGTCCATTTATCCAGATTTGGCCCTTACCCATGCTACCCATATCCAGAGCCAGTGGCTCATCACCACTGGAAGTATCAAAGTAAGCCTATGAAAACGAACTATAGTAAGATTGGGCTTCGAAATATAGTAATCAACTAAATGGTTATGGCAAGATTAATTTTTCATACCCTATACCATGCCAATGGCTGTTGGTTTTGTGCTAACAATGAGCCCTGCATCCATTCAACCGAGCCCGAGCCTTCTAAGGAGTTCAGATTCATCTGTTCACCTTTCAGGCCAACCTAGCATAGAGAAAGGTACATTTGCGTTCTCTCTTACTTTAATATTAATTCATCAACATGGAAGTTACTGGATGCTGAATATACCTGATAGGACCAAGTCTGCCACGTCAGATCTCGCGAACCTTCGTCCAACCCATGAAGCACAACAGGACCGACAACACCAGTATTCCATGTCTCATAATGCACTCCGACATTCTATATGGTAGGAGAAGAGTAATCAGTCATGCACTAGATTATTAGCTGTAAGCCTATGTAAATTCAAGCAGCATTGAGAGGACGAACCGGCAGTCCACAAGCAACACTCAGCAGTGCAATTTTGTTAGTACCGGCATGAAGGTTAGCATTGCCATTATATGAGATTCTCCGATCTTCCCTGGTTCCATAAGCAGAACCTAAACAGAAGTAAACTTATTTTGTTCACTACTCAGTTTCCACAACACTAGTCTATATTAATAAAAATAACCGGTGATATTCAAAGCATCTCCTTCGTTTTGAGGACAAGAAAATCTCATAATAATTCTAAAAAATAAAAAAAAAACCCTAGAAATTCTCATATTAATCGAGAGAAAACGAGAAGGATCTCCACTACTTATTTTGGTGGGGCCAGATTGTATTGGTGCAGATTAATCATATACAGATATTAGAGTCATATAACAAATACAATTGTATTTCAATTATAGTAAGTAGAATTGTATATCAAAGACAATTATATCATAATATCTAGCCGCGCAACTACGCGGATAAATATGCTAGTTTTGTATAAACAGAAGAGCCTTTTCGAGTAGAAAACCTTGGAGCTGTCCGTTGATAAAGATATGCAAAGCATGGCCAGCAGACTGCACGGTGAGAGACAGAGGTTTGCCACCTTGCAGGAACTTTTCAGATGGGTTTACATCCACACTGTAAAAGGTAATAAAAGCTTTTCAGATATAATGATTACTTTTATGCATATTGAGATTCAGAGTGAAGGACAGCGTTGCTCGATCTTTCATAATCAGAAAATCGAAGCAAAGTTTTACAAAGAAAAGGGACCTCATATCCCAGATAATTAAACTTTGTGCACATTGAGATTTAGAGATCTGCAACTTATTGAGGCAGCATTACCTGGTGATGTACCAGAGATAATCACTGGTGTCTCTCGTGACATTAAGCTGCTCAAGTAGACCAGTTGTGGTGAGCAGCGGTGCGGCTGCCAGTGAATCAACCTCCTCATCATACCTCTCCCACATCATTGAAGAGGCCCCATCCGCCCACATTTGCATCTGAGATGTTTGAACGCCAACCTGTAAGAGATGGTAACAGTTTGAACCAGCTAAGCAAACTCATCATATAGTGGATAAAAAAGACCAGAGAGTGACATCATGCCATACTGAGATAAGCACAAGTCAAACTTACCGTTGCAGTGTTAAAAACAACATTTTTGCAATCAGGAAGGATGCTGATTGACCAAGGTGGAAGGCTGTAATGCTCATTGTTGAAGACAACTTTAGCGTAAGAGTTTGAATTGTAGTTCGCAAGGAAAGCTGCACAACCAGATGGAGATCGGAAGACATGGGCCTGAAGTATAGGTATTATATGTAAATGACACATCAAGCCATATATGATATATGCTTCATTGAGGAAAAGGGGCAATCAAGACAAACCTCTTGCATACTTCCAAGGGATGTCACAGCTGGATCAACAGAAACCAAAGGCTGCTCACATAACTTAACAGCTCTGTGGAGTTCTTTAAGATGTCCGTACTTTGGTTCCCTTACAAGTCCTGAATAGTAGCAGCATAGTTAATAATGATGCAACCCACTTGATAAAAAAAATCCAATCTTTATGTCTGAAAAGTCACTATAATGTTTAAAATATAGACAAATAGTGACAAGTGGATTATACTGATAAAAGCACTTATAGATCATGCTCTATACAAAAAGATGCTAATTTTTTCCTTCTAAAATTACCATATTCATCAAGTGGGGCATCATAGTCATAGCTCGTGGTGATGAAGGGACCTCCAGCGGTGCGCCCAAAATTTGTTCCTCCATGATACTTTGTTGAGAAAAACCAATAAACCACCAACCATGAATATCTCCCCTCAGGAACCATTTGAACAACTGATTGATATGCATATACGTATTTTTTCTCTCATACCATGTAGTAGTTGATAAAAGAACCACCCTTTTGAACGAAGCGAGCAACACCAAATGCAAGATCTTCAACTGGTCGTTGACGGATGGTCCCACCAAATTCAGTAAACCTGAATTATTGTGCATATTAATGAAAATGTACTGACAACCACTAAGAATCAACAGAATCCGAATGATAGATATGTGAACCACATCAATGAAAATTGTAGCTGCAGTATTTTGACAAGAACTTGGATCTTCTCTACCAAAAAAAACTTACCAACCACTCCAAGCTTCAGTCCACATCATAGGCTTGTAAGGCTTGTTAGGAGAAAATGCATCACAGTAGAAACCATTGCATGCATTTATCTGTTCAAAGAACAAAAGTTAAATGTATTCAGCAATTTGCTCTACAAAAGAGATGAGATATAGCATATGCCATGGTAGTCATTTAACACAATCAAAATTATATCACTGGCATCGATTGATGATTTTGGTTATAAAACAACTGTATTATAGTCCGCATACAAGCAGGAACGAAATATGCTAGAAGCCTAGAACATTAAACTTTCCCCTTATGCTTATAACCTGCACCGAACCCACAGAAATATGCACCAATGTAATTTGAAGCCTTGTTACAAGTTAATACAACTAACCAAACGAACATATTCAGCAGAAAATTTAATATTCTATAAGAATATAAGAGGCAAAATAACCATCAGTTTGCCACATGGCACCAGTTGACCATAAATAAGTCGATGTGGGACAAGATTATCATACCACTGGATCTGGTGCATCATCCTCCTTGCACATCACCCACGGCACACCGGTGTCCAATCCCACGGCCATCTTAGCAGCCCAGTTGATATATGACTGGCCAGCGGCCCCAAACTCTTTTCCTTCTGGCCCATACTCATTCTCAATCTGCACTCCAAATAAAAACAGACAACACCATGAGCAACCGGGAAAAATGTGCAGTCGTGCATATTATGATGAAATTGTATTGACAAATCTTTATCATTGTGCCTTAATCTAGCTAGATATTACTATCCAACTAATGCTAGTTTGCTAGTTTCAGATTTGTATCAGGAGTAAAAAACAAAAATTAGCAGAGCACTTGCCAGAAAGAAACGAATAGTCTAACATGTCATTAAAGAACAATTTCTTGAAGAATTTTACCATGTTGGGCATTATCTCATACGCAGTATACAACCATATCGTGTAAAACATTTGCATCCAACGTGAAGACAATGTTTATACTTGCCTGAGAGAGGATAATAGGGCCACCTTGGGAAGCAAAGAGCTCTTCACTCTTCATCATCTCCACAATTTTCTCGGTGAAACCCTGCATTGCCATCTGCAAAGCAAAAGGCAATGTCACAAACATTAATTAAAAAACTGCATCTCTAATAAGATCAAGCAATGTTGTAGACTTCCACAAACCTTGAAAGGTTCGTTGTCTGTCCTGAAGCTGATGCCTGGTACATACTTCAACCAAACTGGAAAGCCACTACAAAAATTGCATGGCAACACAAGTTAAGTGGTAAACGTAAAACATAGTAAAACACATACGGCCACTACAAAAATTGCATGGCAACACAAGTTAAGTGGTAAACGTAAAACATAGTAAAACACATACGTACACTAAACTGGAAATAGTAAAAGATGAGTAAATAATACTAGTCCATTTTTACTATGGTGATTTTAGGTAGTGAGGAATACCCAAAATTCCACTCCCCACAAATGTAGGGACCGACGCGGAGATGTACAAACAGCCCAGCCTTTTGGACGGTCTTAATGAACCTGACCAAATCGTACCTCTCTTCAAAATTGTACTGCACGAAGCGAGAAAATACTGTTGAAATTCCTATATGCCGGTAAACAAAGAAGAGCTGAGTGTAAATTTAATACATTTCCAGGAGTTGGTTCATGCCCATTCCAGAACACATATGTCTGGATCACATCCAAGCCTCCATCTTTGGCCTTCTGAATGAGCCCTTCCCACATCTGATGAAAAAGCACCCAAGAGACAATCAGTACAACACCAAAAGATTGGACGAGATATGACAGGAAACCTAAAAAACATTTTTTTTTTGCCAAAACATCTTTAGCTTAAAACACCAGCACATCCCCAGTGCAGTGCAACAAAAATCCAAAAAATGGTTAGAGGAAAAGAACAAACAAAATAACAGCATTTCAAGAAAATATCATGAACTCTTCTTTTTTCAGAAAAAAAAAAAGAAATGTCAAGAAAACTGACTCCGAAAGAAAAACGTACAATAAGAAGCATCTCCACCAAGAAACCGCCAACCACACCAATAAGCACCCAAAGAAACTCCCCAGGAAGGGGGGAAAAGAAGACATTTTTGAATAATGCAGTTACATCAGGGGTGCTCCTGGGGTAATGTATGGATCCGGAGAAGAGAATCCTCCTCTGCCCGTTGATCAGCACGGCTCTCTTGTCGTACGTCACCGCGCACTCCACGGCGGCCGCCAACACGGCCACCGCCACCGCCCAGCCCAGCAGGGCAGCCGGCCACCGCGGCCCCATCACCCCCCACTCCAAGAAGGTGGTAGAAGAAGAAGACCGCGCAGGCACACACACGCAGACAGGTGAGCTACGCCTTGAGCGAATGTGTGTGCGTGGTCTTCGCTGGCCTTCCCCTCCACCACCCCCTCCTCCTCCCCCTGTTTTTGTTGGTGCCTTTCTTGGATTCTAGGATTCTTTGGCTAGGTTCTTGGGGGGAGTGACAGTGGGGGTGTAGCAGCTCCAGTGGAGCTTTTGGCCTATGGCGTTATTATAATGGCGCTCTCCCCCTCTCTTAACACTGGAGGGGCTAGAGAGAGAAGATGGAGTATGGAAAGAGACTGTTGTGCGTGTGTGGGGGCAGTGGGGAGTGGGGAAGTAGGAACAGTGCAAAGGAGGCCGCTCATCATGGTGACCTCCCTCTCCAGTCTCCCTCCCCTCGCTGTGGAGAAATTTTTTATTGTGTGTGGTGATTTCTGACAGCGGGGTGGTTAATTTCTGACAGTGGATCGTCTTTCCGTCACAAGTCGTACCACCTACCCTGTTAAAAAGTTTACTTCCCGGTTGTCACGCCTCGACACATACTTTTACTACCTACTGTAAACATGATTTCTTGCAAGTAATTTCTACCGTTTTATTACACCCATTTTCGTAGAGATTTTACTCAAACACGTAGCGACACTATTCTTACCACCTGTGTGTTACCATGATACGAAGTCATTGACAATATCCGCTGGCACGTAATCATAGACCTCTATACTCGAATTCCATGCAATGTGTTTGTAGGATCGTATGACATAAATTAATTATAGTATGTAATAAAAATTTATCATCTGTATCAAACAAAATCATATGTAAATATCTCTCTATAATCTCTATCATGAACAGCTAAAATTAAAAAAAATCAGTCGAAAGCATAAGCCACGGTCATAAAGAACAGTCTTTTGATTTTAGTTTAAAAGATAAACTATGTTTAAAAGATGGATATTATAGAAAAATACCTTTCCAAAAGTCGATATAAACCGCACTACACAACTGTCCATTTTTTTACGCTGTCAGCGCAGTGACCGGCAGGTGGATGCCACTGCGAGCAGGGCACTGGGGCAGACAAAACACGGAAAGACGCAAAGTATCTTAGGAGCTAAGCTTGCTATAATGGTCTCATGCTCCGTCGGCAATCAAAACCGCTTTTATTTTACAAAAGCGAGTAATCGAGCCAAGGAAAGAAGCAAAATCGTACTAACACATCGATTTGAAGGTGTTTTGGCCTTTCACACAGCTAGCACATGCTCCCTCCGTTCCTGAATAGATATCATTCTAGTTTTTACATTTTATTTTTAAATATGTGTCATTCTATGCCCTTCCTTTTAGTTATTTGCAATATAATTTTACTGACGTAGAGTAGAGCAGCACAGTACAAAGAACAAATGAACTGTTAGGAATAGTCTCACATAAATTGTGGGAGAGGAGCAAGCACAACTTATAAGTGTGAGAGAACCCCCACCCATTAGACTAGTCTTTTGGGGGGAGAAAGTCTAATATCACTTATAAGATTGTTGCTCTGTTGGTTTAGTTGTATTCAGCTTATTTAGACCTATAGTCTAGAATGTAACATGAACAATAAGTTATTTAAAGAAAAGGGGTAATCTTTGGTAAATGCGGCTAGTTGGATATGCAAGATTCTAGAACGACATTCATTTAGAAACGGAGGGTGCACGTAATGTCAACTTGTCATTTACATCCAAGTGCCACGGTCTCCCTTGGGAAGGCTGACAAGTTAAGGTGGTGTCTGGTAAGACTGATTTTTTGTGGTTTATAGTGAAATGTTCACTATAGCTGGCTAAAATTACACTGAAGCTAATGGTGGCTTATTTGACATAATTAAATTTAAAAATTTTAAAAATGAAAAAAATGGGTTAGCCCAGCACGTATAATGCTAGCGAATACGGGAAAAAACAGGCAAAAATGCTCAAAAAATCCAAAAAGTCAGAAAAGGACGAAATTTAAAAATAGTGAAAAATAAGTCGAAAGTTAGGAGCCCAAATCAAAATGAGCGGGACCTAAGTTATTCTTTTACTAGGCCGATACAAGGCAGTAAAAACTAAAAAGAAAAGAGCATATTTTGGTACGGCCAGGACTCTGGGCGAGGGTTGGGGCAAGCGTAGTGCTACTGCTCGGTTAGATTTGTATGGAAGGATCACCGCAATCCTTGTAGTAACGGTGGCCTAGAGCAAGAGTCGGTAAGTCGACATGCCATTCAATTCAACCGGCGCGTAGCAACGCATCATGCCCGTGGCTACGAGGTTATCAAATCACAACGCCACAAAGATGCATTGGAGCACCACATACGTGTCCCACTCACTGAAAACGTGGATTTGGAGCAGTAGTTCCACCATGGAGCAGCTCCACCGTGGATCTGGGATCCCACCATAGAGTGTTTGGCTTGTACAGCAGCTCCAGATCCACGAAATTGAGGTTTTGGTGGGAATGACCACTTTTGGTGGGATGGGGTGTGTAACCAGTGGCATTGGTGGGTAATTACCACCCAACTCCACGGTGGAGCACCCCTTGAGGAGCTCCATGAAATCCATGGATCTAGCCCTTAGATCCAGAATTTTGGTGGATCCAGATTTCGCGGAGCTGGAGCGTTTGAGTAAAATTTTGTAGAGTAAAGCTGTTTTTCATGGATCTGAAACTGGTGAAGCTCTTCCAAATAAGCCCTTAAATACCAAGAAATGAAGCACAGGGGAGAGAGCCTTTTGCAAAAAAGCAACGCGGTTTACAATGGGAAAAAGAGGCGATTCCTCGTGGGAAATCGACGGTTTAGTGGCGGGACCAACCGAGCATTGCATTCGCAGTGCTCCATGCGCGTTCGCCTTTTTTTTTCTTTTTGCCAACCAAGCCAAGCCAAGCGCGCGCCTGAGCCCCGTGATGCAAGCGAAAGCCCAACCATCTCTCGTACGTACGTGTACGCCATTTGTATGCTTGCGTGCAGAGATCGTGCCCCACCTGCCAGACGCTGGATCGATCGGTGGCTTAATCCGCGCGTCACACAGACGCGCGCACTGGCGCACGCACAACGTCGAGAAAAAACTGATGCTTTGCGTTTGGAGGCTCGTGGAAATGGAGACGAAGCATGAGGGGTAGACAGGCGAGAGAGACAGAGAGAGAGAGAGAGAGTACGTGAGACTGCATGGGATATGTTGCCATGCAGCCTGATAATGGATCCTATCGCTGTGTAGGCTGGTCGATCATGGCCGGAGAGCTGATCACTCGTAAGCATCTGGACCATGCAACGCATGCATGTCACCTGCATTTTTGTACGTCATATTGTTGAAATTGTTCAAACTATAGGTCTGTTTTTTTTACTATAGCTTTTAGTTGTAGCTGGTAGCTTTTGGACTATTTGTACGAGAGATTATATAGTAACAGAAACTCATGTGCGATTTGTGCCAATATAAATGAAGCCAGTAAAGTATGTACTACAATAAATTAGTATACCCTATTTTGAAAAAATACTTCATTTAAAAATTAATTACTATAGAGACATTTTGCTTTTTTGAGCTTTTTGTCTATTCTTTTTTTTCGTATTTGTTTGTATTATATGTGATGGGCTAACTCGTTTTTTTCATTTTAAAGTTTTTTAAATTTAATTATGCTAAATAAGCCACTATCAAATATAGTGTAATTTTAATAAAATACAGTAAAAATTGAATCACAAGCCATCAAAATATAGTGTACCTTTTAGGGGCCTGTGTAGTTGAGCATTCCGTAAGTTGTATTGATACGGGCCCGTCACAGACTCAACAGTACCCATCCGTGTTCCGCGCATGCTGCGATCCGAGTCTGAGCGTTTTGATCGCCACATGGCTGTGCCTGTGCAGAGCAGAGGAGTCCCCAGAACAGAGGGATCGGACAGGTGGACCCAACCCATGCATGTGGCCATTCACAGAGCTAAGTGAGATGCTTGTATCCTACTCCTGCCGTCCTGCGTATACTGTTACACCAGCCTCGCTATATACTCACATGCATGCAAAACGCAGCAGCGGTTCTCTCTCTCTCTCTCTCTCTTTTGCGATCAAAACGCACCAGCAGACTGCATAACAAATGGTCAAAGCTCAAGTGTACGACTGGCCTCACGGAGTCATGCATCGCCCAGTGTTTCTGAAGGCGCGAGCGCATCACATGGTCACACACATTCATATATTAGAACATTGGGTGCATTTTGTGCACCTTGTCATGATTTTAATTGCAAAAATTAATTTACAATTCAATATAGACACTTCAAACAGATGATAGATAGAGGCTATCACAGAAATTAATCTCTACTTCAATATTAGACACTTCAAGCAGATGACAGATAGAGCCCATCCCATCTAAGTATTAGGATTTAAAAGAAGCACAACAAATTATGTAGATAGTGCCTATACATTTCATAGCACAAAATTGAAGCAGTTACATAGCTGGACAGTGTTTGCACAGCCCTCACAGCCCACTGGGTTCTGTCTAAGGTATACGTTACATGTTACGATCAGAATTCGTCACTACCAAACATAGAGCCGGTAGTTTAGAATACTGATCCAAATGACCATCGAATACACTAAAGTAGTTGCATGACGCTAAAGACTAAATTAGTAGCAAATAGCACAGCTTGCTGCCATGAAGTTCCAAGCAACGGCGGATTAGTGATCACACACACATTTTGTTGCAGCTGGTAGACGCAAAAGTAGTGAGCCCTCTTGTGCCTAAGCATCTTTTATTGACCTGTAAAGGAAAAAAAAGGGATTTAGAAGGCATACGTTACATTTTACGATCAAAATTCGTCACTACCAAACATAGAGCCGGTAGTTTAGAATACTGATCCAAATGACCATTGAAAATGCAAAAGTAGTTGCATGACACTAAAGACTAAATCGGTAGCAAATAGCACAGCTTGCAGCCATGAAGTTCCAAGCAACGACTGATCAGTGATTACACACACACATCTTGCTGCAGCTGGTAGACGCAAAAGTAGGGAGCCCTCTTGTGCCTAAGCATTTTTTGCTGACCTATAAAGGAAAAAAGGGCTTTAGAAAGTGGGCTAAGTGGTGTAAGCAAATACACATGATGTTATTCTATATCAAGCATGAGAGTTTAGGCATCAGATAAATTAGAGCAAGAAAGCACCCAGGCCTAGCAGTGTCATCTGCACAAGCATCACCATCATCATCTCTAGCGATATCATCTTTGAAGAGCTTCTTCGCAGTATTTTTCTTAGGCGATGAGCGAGACCTATAAGCGAGTCGTTATGTCATGTATGCATATATAAGGGTGGATCCTGATTTGTGTTAGAAAACAAAGCAAAGAAATGCATTGTCAGTGAGGCTAACCTCTTTCCTATCACGCTCCCTTGAGTCTTCGTTGAATCACCAAAACCAACATCAGAAGCAGCCTTTGGTGAAGCAGGGCATTAAAAAAAGGACCATCTTAATTCAGGCATTTAGGAAACTCGTAAACAAACAAAGAACTGTACCAAAAGAATAATAGCCCTGTCTACGTTTTTCGGATGTATTTCAAGCATCACAGTACAATCAATGTTCATATATCATCTCAAAACTCATTAACCCAAAGAAAAGCTTATATCATCATCTATCTTATGGTTCAATACCGCGTCCTGAACCTTACCTTGAGCACATTTGCACCACCACTGCAAAGAGGAATGGACTGTCAACTAATTCCTATGATACTTCTACCTCTTTTTGATTTATTAAACCATGACCACAGTTCACTGAGATCCAAGTAATGTATACACATTTGAGGTAAACAAAAAAACCATGTTAGAACCATATCACATTACTACACTAAACTACAACCGAAGCAAAATCAAAAGAACCATGTAATCGTATGAAAAAAGGAACATGAAGTCCAATTTCAGCGGAAGGATCATTGCAGAAAAGATAATCGTGCATGGAAAATGTTTACCTTCTGCAGAATTCAAAAGACAGCTACAAAAAGATGATTCCCACATCCATCCACATTGAACATGGTGACATCGGTTCACGTATTATTAGTTCTAGCCTAGCGATCATTAGTAACACAGGGAAACCATCTACATGCAACCAATTGACCAAATAAGCATGATTGGCACGAAAGTATGTCACACAGACAGGATAAAACCTTCATACAACTCAAACTACAATGAAGCGTGAGTGCAGCACGACATCGCTTTTGCTATAGCAAATAAACTATGAAGCCTAAAAATCTTTGGCATGCATGTCTACTATATAGAAAAGTAGCTTCTGTTATAAATTTACCACTAATTATAAGCAGCACCATTTATTTAAGAGCACCATTCATCTGAAAATGTAAAGGAAAAATACAGTCGCTTGCCTGTACTATAAAGCCTAGCATTGCCCAAAATTCAGCCACGATGGCCAATGATATGTTTCTACAAATGATTCTAGGCAAGCAAAAAGGAACAATGAATATCACACAATTAGTAAAGTATAGAATTGGTGGAAACTTAATTTTACTTCCGTGTTCCAAGCTTCATCTCATATTCTCATTCCCTATTCTTGAGGACATGCTCATCCAGCCCGAACAACCCCAACTAAACAAAGAAATAAAATAGGCATACCAAAGGAGGAAGGGAAGCAAAAGATAAATTCAGCTCAAAATAGTTTTCCTAACCTTTTCCACCCATCCTTGCCACCATAATCTCAGCAACACCTCTACAGACATGCACCAATCTTATCATACACATCATTTTTAACCTAAGGAAGCACATGCACTCGCAACGCTAAGAACTCCCGAAGCAACCTCTCCTCCTCGCACCAAAAAAAATTCCCCACCAAACTGCCCGATCCGAACACCGGCCGATCAGTCTCGACGAGAATCACCCGAAAATCTACGAAAGGTCTGACCTTTCCACGATCCGAGAGAAGGGCGACGCGATTTGAACTTTTCCTGGGACACAGTCACGAACACACACCCCCCTAATCCGAAGAGAAAGCCGAAACGGCGGAGATCTGGGGAGGGGGGAGGGGGCGACGGGCGGCGGGGGGAGGAGGGGTAGGAGAGGGGGCGGCGGCGGGGGATTTGGGGAGGAGGGAGACTGTGTACGCGCGAGGCCGCGAGAGGGAGGAAGGCGGGCGCCAGCGCGAGAGGGAGCAGGTCGCGCGCGGCAGCCTCGCCACGTGTCGCCGCCAGCGGGTATCCATGCCGCCCAAAACGCTGTGGTGCGAGGAAACTGCAGTAGCTTTTAATAACTCCGATTACACTTGCCTCCGCATGGATGGCAACCTATTAAGCTCGTATCTCAGCAGCTCGGCTGGCGTTTGTGGATTTGCGCAGTGGGATATGAGATTAGGGTTGTAAACGAGCAAAGCTTGAGTCTCATGGCCTCTCGAGCTAGCTCGTTCAAGCTTAATAGACATTGAGCCGAGCTTGTTACTAAACTTGAGTGGTTCTAAGTTGGAGTCCGAGTCTGGATTTAGACTTGAGTTTGTCTCGATTAAAGTTTGAGCACACTCAAACTCAATTTGAGTAAGCCTGGTAACAGTCAACAATTTAACTAAATTTAAATAATAAGAAAAGCTTAAGTTCGATCTCACCAGAGTTAACATACATCAATATTTAAGCTCGAATCTGTTAAAGTATAAGAGAATTGCTTGTTTTTTCTCATCAATTTAAGTTTTTTAGGTAAACTGATTAATGTATGTAATTCAATATGGTATCAGAGTCGCTCACTTCTATTCCGCATCTTAGGTCTGAGAGAACCGACACGAGAGGAAAGAGAGTTGAAGTATAAGTGAATTGTCCGTTTTTCCTTCTCATCTTAAGTTTTTTGGTCAACTAGTTGTTCTATGCAACTCAATACAACCAAGCCCCGACAAGCTATTCGAGCTTGGCTTAGGTCCTATTCAAAAGTGTTGTGGCTTTTGGCTTTTAGTTGTGTCTGTTGGTTAATTGCAAGAAAGATTGAGACAGTATGCCCAAATGTTTTTTGCCAAAATTTGGCTAGCCCCAACAATTTGGCACTTGTTTAAATGGTTGCCAAATTTTTAACAAGCCTATAGCTTTTTGATAATTCTCTATGTATCTTTGTCCAAATTACAGGGCAACCAAAACCCCACAGAATTTTGATAAGACTAGTTTAGACATCAACCAGCACATCCTAAAAACCAAAAACTGAAAACTGTCTATATAGGGTCTGGTGAGCTGAGCTCAAGCAACTAGCGGGCTTTGAGCTTACACAAACATGCGCTGCCGTGCACTTGTCGGCGCCAGCTTTTTTTAGGTCTTAACAGATTTGGTCGCCGCGCGCGGCTGGATCAGGGCTCAGGAAATTTTTTTAGCGTAAGATCAATCATCATCAGAACAGCGCGAGTTTCTCGAATGTCTCGTATGCAGTTTTTTAATACTCGAGTACATTGTTTTTTTGATCAAGTACGTGCGAGGCAGATAATCTAAATGCGTATAAAAATACAGTTATAATCGATGGTAACGGAGTTCCCTTCAATCCTACTGCAAAATCATTTCCAAAAGGAAAGGGAAGCGAATAAGGGGTGCTTAAAATGGTTTTTTTAGTGAATTATGACAGAAAAGAATTTTAGCTGGCTAAAATTGTATTGTAGCTGATGATAGCTTATTTAGCATGATTAAATTTAAAAAAAATTAAAAATAGAAAAAACAGATTAGTCCATCACGGATAATACAAACGAATACAGAAAAAACCGACAAAAAGCTAAAAAACAAAAAAAATCAGAAAAACAAAATTATTAAATAGTAAAAATAAATAAGAAGTCTGAAGTCTAAACGGTTTTGAGCGAAACGTAAAAAGATGCGTCCTACAGCGCGGCAAAACTGCAAAAGTCTTTGATTTGGAGAGGGTGTGGGGAAAGTACTTTTTGTTGAGGAACCGACGCTGGAGACCAGTCCAAGCGATTCCTCTGCTTAGAACAAGAACGAATCAATCACAGAATCATAGAATAATAGATTGAACACATAGAGGTAGAGAGAACTCCTGGTCTTTCTTTATTGCTTTAGATTGCATCAGGGTACATAATAAAGGAGATTTAGGTCCCTATTTATAGTCTACGATAAGGTGCCCAAATATACCAGAACTCTTGACCATGGACCCAATTTCCTAACACTTTTTACACATCAATCGAAAAAAAAGAATGGGTGGTTAGTTGCTTGTTATACATGTCTTCTCTCAGATGCCGTTTGGTAGACTGGTAGTGCTAGTACTAACAATAGTACAAGTACGCTTCCCCCGATGAGACATTAATCTCGAGTTTTTCATTAGTCTTCTTCTCAAGCATGCACCTGGTTGGAACATTCAACGTCCTGCTCGTTTTAGCTTAAATTTTTAGTTTCTGATTTATTTTTTACTATTTATAAATTTTGTGTTTTTGATATTTTGGTTTTTTAAGCTTTTTTTGTTGATTCTTTTTTTTTTGTATTTGTTTGCATTGTACATAATGGGCTAATCTATTTTTTCTCTTTTTTATTTTTTTAAGTTTAGTTAGGCAAAATAAGTCACTATCAGTTACAATGTAATTTCAATCAGCTATAGTGAAATTTCAGCCGTAAGCACTTTTTCAGTCCAACCGAGCGACACCTCAGATTGCCAGTAAGGCAAATATATCTGCTGAATTGCCTACGTTTATGCCAAGCTGCTTGGTTGGGTCGGAGATGATACCCAAAGGAGGAGTACTTGACTAAATTAAGGATACAGAGGAAGCAAAACAGCTAAAGGCTCACGAGTTGCTCGAGCTTGACATGTTCTAGGCTCGATTCGAACTCTAAACGAGTCGAGCTTGAGTTTGATCCCGAACTCACGAGCTTCAACGAGCTGAGCTCGAATAGCTCGCGGGTCTTGAGCTTTTTTTACGGTCCATATACATACTAACTCTTATCGAGCTTACTTGAGCTGAGTTCGAGTTTTTCTATTGTTGAAAATTAGTATATGTTGAATTATTTTTTACTATTATTGAGCTCCCTTGAGCTGAGCTCGAGCTTGAGTTTTTCATATTATAGAAAAATAGTGTATATTTATTATTTTAATTGTTACCGAACTTATTCGAGCTTGGGCCGAGTTGTTCTCGAGGCGAGTTCCAAGCTCGGATCCCAACTCAAGCTCGCTCGAGCTCAGCTCGAACTTGTACCGAGCTCGAGCTTGGGAGGCTAGGCTTGCTCGAGCTCGGCTCGTTTACAGTCCTACTCCCATGCAAATGTAGTACATCAGTACGTGCATTGCAACACATCTATTTATCAGCCAAGCAAGTAAAGAAACCTCCTCCCTACGGATATGTGCAGCAAATTACAAAGTTCCTGTTCTTTTAGGTTATGTCTGATGACTTCTGAATGTGGTTTATGATTTTTGTTTGTGTTTTTCAAAATAATGATAGACGGTAAAAATATCATTACGAACGAGGTATACAATTTTAGATTTAAAAAATAATGTAATAAATGATTTTGAAAATCACCTTATTTGTTTTAGCTTTGGAGAAACCGAAGTGAAAAAAAAAGAGACCCGGGCCAAGTCAGGCAGGCAGTAATCAGTGGGAACAAGAGAAAGTTGGGGACTTGCAGATGGAGCGCGCGCGCGAAATCTGGACACATTTGGACCCCTAAACACCCGAAATTCCACTTTTGGCCTTAAATCAAAATTCCGCTTCGACCCTCCCGACCGCTGCGTTCGCGAGCCGGTGCCACGTGTCCCGACGCGCGGCCGGCGGCGCGGCTGCACGGCGCGGCGGCGACGCTGGCGGGTCGGAGCGCGCGCGCATGGGCGGCGGCGGCGCGCGCGATGGAGCGGCGATCGCGCGCCGGCCGGGACACGTGGCGCCATCTCGCGAAACGCGCGGTCGGAAGGGGTCTAGAAACGGAATTTTTTTGGTTTAGAGGTTAAAAACGGAATTTTCGGGTGTTTAGAGGTCCACATGTGTCCAGATTTCCGCGCGCGCATAATTGACGGCAGGGAGCACGGCAGCTGGTATTGCGTGTTGTCCGACTACGCACGGTGGCAACGCCACATGTAAAGGCAAACGGCCCTCCGCACCCACCACCACTAGAGCTCGCCCAGTATCCGATCCTTTCAGCTATGCTCGTTGTTTATTCGGTGGAGTACTTGTATTTCTCATGGCGATTTCCTCAGTGGCGGGCAGGCAACGGCAACGGCAGAGGACGCAAGGGAGGAATTAACATTTGTTTTTTTTCTTGGATCTCTTGTTTGTTCTTAAAGGAAGAGGGGACGCGAGACATTGATAGCTAGCTTTGGTTGCAGTTTTAATGCGACCGAGGCGACGCCGCGTACGGAGGATCTGGATGTCGAGTGCGTTTGGTTTGATCTGGGCCATCGATGTTAATGGCTGGAGCTAGGATGATTTACAGTGGCGTCGTAGATACTACGCATAGATCTGGGCATTGAAGGCGTAATCATGTTTAGTTTTCTGAGCAGCACATCGGATGAAGAGCTAGCAGCTGGTTGGCACTGGCACCGGCACCACGCCATTTCGGCCAGTGCAAACGCCAAATACCCCAATGCAGAGTAGGTTGAGATTCAGTTCAGTTCAGTTCACGTGCCAAAGGCCCTGTTTGGATACGCTTAAAATCCGATTCTGGGTAGAATTAAGCGAGAATCTCACCCAAACGCTTTGATTATTTTTCGATTCTTTTAACCGCCGCGGTGGGAAAAATCAGCATTTGCACTGAGAATCCAAAATCCTGTACCGCAAGCCCCATCAAGATTATTCAGATTATTCAGATCGCAGATTCTTCAGATCGCGACTTATCAGAAAATCTTAATCAAATTAAAATCAATTCTCATATAAGCGTATCCAAACAGGGCCTTTGACTGACCGTCAGAATCCTTGCTAGCACTAGTTTTTAGCCACTTAAACAGAGTTCATTTATATGCAATAAACCCCTCGAAAAACTATTTTTAAAATGCAGGTTAAAAATGTGTTGGACTCGAAGAAACGCAGTGGCTCTGGCCTGCTATTTAACGGCTTCTAAAAGCGGCTTTTGGCTTTTGCTACAGTAAATAACTCTCAAACGGAGTATTTTTTTTAAAAAAACAGGGTCTACAAGTTAATTGTAGTACACGGTAAAAGCCCAATATATGTATCAAACAAAGTCGCAAGTAAATATCTCACTCCGTAATATCTGTTATAATAGTTAAAATTTAAAAATTTCAACTAAAAGTTATAAACCACATGTATATCAAACAAGCCCTCTGCCATTTTTTTTAAGGGAAAAGCCATGGCCCTGCTAATAGGCCCATTTCGGAAGAGGGGAAGGATACCCAACCCACCCGTAGACAGATCCCAGGCGCCATCACCAACCCGTTTGTTTTCATCCAAGGCCTTTCGCAGCCCGTTGGGTCTCGGCACGGGCATTAGCAAAGCCCGCGAGCGCGAGAAGCCTGCCACGGAATCACCATCGTAACGTACTAACGTGCCGCCGCCGCCGCCGCGCGCGCACCGGCACCGCGCCGCACCGCACGACCAGCCGCGCCGCGCCGCGCCGCGCGCCCTTGCACGCCCGCAGTTACTGCTGCTCCGCCCAGCTGGCCGCGCGCGGCTCGTCCCCGAGTCCGCACCGTGCGCCAAGCCTCGAGTGCGCACGCGCCGTGCCGTGTCCGCCCCCGCGCGCGATCAGCTTGCCCCCGCAGCTCGACCCGGCTGTTTCCGCCGACCGCAGCATGCATGCATGCATGCATTCGCGCGGCAAGCGGGCCGTTCCGACGTTGCTCGCTCCGGCTCGGAAAGAGTGAACAATCTCGTGGTCGTGTCGGCAAGGTGTGTCTGTCAGCTTGTGTGCCCTACCAATAGGGAACTGTTTCTCCTAGGCGCATGGGTTAAGGTGCCGGTACATGCGCGTACAATAGTCTGTCTTTTATAAATTACGTTTAAGGTTTTTATTTTATCTAAAGATAATATTAAAGATAATATCTTCAACAGTAAATCACTATTCTAACTATTTTGTACTATTTTTACCAAATTTTTTTTGTCTTACACCCTCTCACATTTGCGTTGGTTTACGGGTTTAAATCATCTCTTGTATAAGTATATTATCTTTTCTCACACACTTACATTATATTAAATTTCCCCACGTATTTTTTCTTTTATATAGGATTTTACTTATTTAACATAGTTAAAAAATAACTACGATGATACTATTAAAAATGTGCTAATATCATGTTGAAGAGTCACACACACAGCATAATGTTGCTGAATCCAGGTGAATCGCAGGCACAAAAGAACGTGCCGCCCCGCGCGGACGTCTGGTGTTCGTATTTCCGAGTCGAAGCATCAAGCGAACAGCAGGCGTACTGAATCGTATTTACACTAGTGATTACTGAAATCTAGTAAAACTATATCGGAACATATCTTCGGTGTTACCGATTCTACAGGGAAAAATCGATGATTTCTCGCTATAGAGTGGCCTTTGATAATTTGGCTGCAATTCATTTTTATTATTTGTCACTCCATGCAAGAGGCAATTCATGACAATTTTACGCCTGCTGATAACCGAGGAAAAATCTCATCACTTTGCGAGCAAGCTGTCTTACAGTACATACAAGATAATAAGCATGACATTAATGAGGAGATTAAGCGTGGTCTACCCAACCTATCCCCGGCGAGGAGGGGGAGGAGGAGGGGAGCGGCCCCGGAGCGATTCCCAAAAGACGGGCCAGTTGCGGCGAGCCTCGTTCCATCCGAGCAGGGAGCCCACCCTGCCGGGGTCCGAAATTTTTTTGCTTTTTAGTCTAAAATTTAAAAGTTTTTTACATATAGATCCCTGGAGAAAAGATTTATAAAAATGGACCCCTAGCACGGCGCCAACTCACATGGCGCCCAGGGTACACGACACGATGCCATATTCGTTGGCGCCGTAAATGGACACGTAGAATCCACGGTGGCATAACACGGCGCCAACTAAAATGGCGCCGTGACATTCATGAACGGCGCTAACGTTTGTGGCGCTGTTTACTGGGACTTAACACCGAGTGCAGCCCCCGGCCCCCACCACCCCTCAGTGCTCTGTTCGAATAGACCGAACAGAGAAGCCTCCGCCGCCGCCCCTCTCTCCCCTCCCCAAATACATCTCAATCCAACGAATTTTCTTGCGATTTTGCTTCCAAACCGAGAAAGCAAGGTGAGCTCCCTCTCCTCCTTTGATTTGTTGCAGTAGATATGGATTATTTGAGATACATTTCGTAGGGCAAAAGTTGAAACCCTAGATGAAATTAGTTGGATTTGGCTTGGTTTTAGGTTCGATTCGCAATAGATTTGCGTAATGTATTAGAAATAATGTGTATAGATCCGTTTTTAGGGTTGAAATTAGTTGGATTAGGGTTTGATTTGGGTAACTAGCTAACCTAGGGTTAGAAACGAGAAAAATTATAAATCTTATCATTTCGCATTTTAGGTTGTCATGGGCTTCACTCGTTTGCCACCTCCATCCGGTGTTCCTGTGCCGATGTGTTATTGCGGCGATCCTTGCAAAGTGGAAAGGTCGGATGATCCGGATACATATAGGCGAGGTACTCGATGTGCGCCAACCGGCGTTCGATCCGCCACGTGCGCCGTTGTCCTCGGCAAGATGGTATGTTGTATTGTCGATTCATTGAATTGGTATTAATTCGTTAGTTTAACGAATGCGCACATTTGCGGAGCCTCCACCGCTTTGTGATTTTGAGCAAGGATCGACATCGCGATCGCCGAGGATGACAAGGAATACCTTAACGCCACTAAGATGTGGGATGAAGAAAGAAAGGAGAGGTGGGAAAGGGAAAAGAAGCAGGAGGAGGCCGCGAGGAACACCGTGAGGAGGAGCGAGGAGGGCCGTGGCAAAGCGCAAGGGAGAAAGGCGTAAGAAGCTAAAGAGAGCGCGGCGTGCCAAGGCAGCCCTTGAGCAGACTCGATGCTCGAGAGAAAGGGAAGTGGCCTCGATGCACTCAAGAGTTTGATGTATGCGACGTATATATTTTCTGAAAATTTATAAACTATGTATGTGGACTATGTATGTATGTGGACGTATGCACTCGTGATGTTATTTTGGGTGTGCTTATTCATTTGGTGAATGTCAATTAGTCTTATTTGTGCGGATGCGGATGGAACGAAACAACTAGGCCGAGCTTGCATATTTAATGCAAGTGCGAGAATCACGCGCCAAACACCGGGCGCCAGATGTTCAGATCACGGCGCCAACACTGACGCCGAGATATTGAACTACGGCGCAAAACTTTGGCGCCATATCATGGCGCCAAAGTTTCGCGCCGCTTTCAATACTCGGCGCTGTGTGTTTGGCGCCGTGCACGCAAACATACGTAAAAATAAAGAAAGAGTCATGCTGCTTTTCTCTGCACATACAAAACACATACACACATATACATACATTCACATATAAAACACATACGCATAACTCTCAATAAAGTCTAGATGCATACATTCACATATAAATCTCAAATCATACATACATATATGCACACATACACATATAAAATACACATACACATATATGCACACATACATCGTCATGCACACATATAAAATACACATACACATACACACAACTCTCATCATCATGGGTTGGAGGACGCAGATGGGAATCATCGTGAGCTTGCCGCGGTGCTCTCTGTCGAGAACTCGCCCACCACCGGTACTCGCCATCCTGTGCATTCAAAATTACGTTAGTGGTAAAAATAACAAAATATCTAAAAATTATGCTCTTTAGACCTAACGCTGCTAACCTGAGAGGAACGATGTTGACACGTCCGTGAATTGTGACCTAATAGACCACACATACCGCAGTGTGTCTCCTGTGGGTCCTCAACGAAGGGATTTGCCCTACCCCTCTTGGTGCGACTAGGTATCCGATCCATGTCCATCTTGTACCTTGACCGCTTCCTGCTGCCCCTCTTGTGCCAACGTAACCCCACGTCCGCTATGTACCTGGGACCCGAGTAAAGTGGCCACTCGCTTTCATCACGATATGGCTCGAACCGATGGGCCCATGTCCTCACCAACGCATCCACGCTGAATAGTCTCGGGATTTTGGTCTCAACATCGACATTCCGGGCCCTACATGCGGTCACCATGTGGGAGCATGGAAAATGGAACTTGTCGGGAACACCGCATGTGCATGTGAAGGATGTAATCACGACCTTATGCTTTCGGGCCTCTCGAGCTCTCCATTCTCGGTTGTCCCTCCACCTCAACAACCTCATACGTGCGTCGCCACATGGTCAAAACAGTGGTACTCTGCTCATTGGCTTGCATATTCGCTTTGATAATGAAGCCGTGAGGACGAGGTGGCCAACGTGCATGTACCTTTAACATGTCTGAGGCTTCCCGGTGCCGGTTGACAAACCATGCAACACACTTGTAGAAAGTGAACGCCGCAATTGCGGTAACTGGCAATCCACGTGCCCCCTTAAGCAGCCCGTTGAAGCATTCTGCCATGTTGCTAGTCATGAACCCATACCTCCTTCCCAATGGGTCATGAGCCCTTGACCATTTGTACACATCCCTCATTAAACCCCTTATCCAATCACGACCCTCGGCATTAGTTTTCGTTTTCAACTCCTCTAACTTCTCATCGAACGCCTTTACCTCCCTCTGCGACATACCTCCTCGAAGAGTGCAA
Source organism: Dendrocalamus sinicus (assembly GCA_036346575.1). Taxonomy (NCBI): domain Eukaryota; kingdom Viridiplantae; phylum Streptophyta; class Magnoliopsida; order Poales; family Poaceae; genus Dendrocalamus; species Dendrocalamus sinicus. The sequence goes on along the minus strand of CM070648.1, from coordinate 49,434,502 downwards.
AGTTGGCCTTCACCCCATCTTTTTGAACAAGTTCTCTGCAAGGTGCCTTGTGCACCAACGATGATGTACAGTAAATGTCCCGGTATCACTTCCTTAACGGCGCCAAGATCCCAGCGTGCTCGCGGACAACACACATACCTCCCTCCCGGCCAACCACATGGATCCGCATGCCGTAGAAACCAAGCCCGGCTAGATTTGTCCTCCTTCTCCACCAAAGCAAAAGCCAACGGCACAAGCGAGTTGTCCGCATCACACCAATAGAAATCAACAACGCTCCTTATACTTGCCCAACAGAACGCCCCATCAATTGACGTAACATGCCTACAATGTTTGAAAGCCTCGACACACCGACCAAAGCACCGTAATGCTCAAAAAATCGCCTTCCATTAACCCATACATCGGGCTTAGGCACGCACTCATACCGCATTCCTGCATTGGCCGCTTTCATTGCGCTCAACATGGCCGACAAACGCCATACGCCTCCTCCCAATCACCATAAATCAACTTCAAAGCACGTTGTTGCGCCTCCATGCTTTCCCATACTTGATTGTGTAGTGCCACTTTAGTTTAACGGCCTCTATCACTCGCCGCCACGCGCATCGCTCGGCATGTGCTTTATCATGGGGTACAGCGGGTTGCAATGAACCGAGAAGTCAATCGACGATGTTTCGGTCGGGCTCGGAAGACCCACACCGTGCGGTCCATCCACGCTTGTAATCTTAAACCTCTTCGCACCCTTCACCTTCCTAGCACAGACTTTCCATGCACACCTGTGCTCTCACATTTGATGGTGTACCGACGCTTTGGCGTATGAGTTCTTAACCCGTATGGACGGTTGTGCACGATCGAGTACTCTTTCAACCACATCTTCAATGCCGACATATCCTCAAAGACATGACCCTTCCGAATTATGATACTAGCCCTGTGCCTAGGTACGTCCCTCTGCATTTGCCCTCCATCCGCGACAACCCTATGTGCGTTGCTCGAGTCATTATAATCGGACACTAGTGGATCACGGCCAGAAACATTCTTCTCAACATCTCAATTTTGCTAGACGTCAAACTCGTGGATCGGTCTGTCATCATCCGAGTCCACGACCCTTGCATCCTCATAATCGCCTCGTCTCCTCGCAAGTCGTACATCCACCTGTTAGATGCTACACAAACCATGGGTTCTCAAACACTGCTCCTCGTCGAATCCACCAACAAAGCGGTCATCGACATCCTCAGAGTCAACTTCTACCTGAGTCAATGGAACCTCACATACTTGAGCCGAGGATACAACTTGCACCTCGACCTCTTCATGATCTGGTGACCCAACCAACGGTGAGTCATTGGGATCCAATGCAGCCCTAGCACGCGACTGATCTCTCACCACCCTCTGCACAAACAAGTCAGGTGCTCGACCTCCGAGTCCAAAACAATGGCCACATAGTTATCCCATTCACCGTCGCGCCAATCGAAACCAATCTCTTTATACGCGCCCTTTGACGACCCAACATCAATCAATCCTTACATAACGACATCACCATGCTCATCTGTCCATCCCAACCTCTCTTTCAAGCGATAAATGACCTCACCATACGACGGACGTGAAGTAAATAGCAATGTGGTCTCTTCCATGCCCTCCAAATCAACACCCCATTGTCATTTCTCTTCACAGCACCACCATGGTGCAAAGTCACAACCTTATCCATCTATAGCACAACAAACAAACATATCTCACCATTACGCATAATAATCAAACCCTAGAAACGGATCTATACACATTATTGCTAATACATTACGCAAATCTATTGCGAATCGAACCTAAAACCGAGCCAAATCCAACTAATTTCATCTAGGATTTCAACTTTTGCCCTACGAAATGTACCTCCAATAATCCATATCTACTTCAACAAATCAAAGGAGGAGAGGGAGCTCACCTTGCTTGCTCGGTTTGGAAGCAAAATCGCGAAGAAAATCGATGGATTGGGGTGGATTTTGAGGGAGAGAGGCGGCGGCGAGGTCGCTCTTTGCTTGCTCGGCCTGCTCAAACAGAGGAGTGGAGTGAGGGGCCGGGGCTGCGTCGGTCTTAAGTCTCAGAAACGGCGCCACGACCGTTAGCGCCGTGCATAAATGACACGGCGCCATGTGCTTTGGCGCCGTGCTGTGCCACCGTGGATCCTACGTATCCACTCACGGCGCCAAAGCATATGGCGCCGTGCTAGGGGTCCATTTTTGCAAATCTTTTCTCCAGGGGTCCATATGTAAAAAACTTTTAAATTTTAGACTAAAAAGCGAAAATTTTACCCGGGGTCCCAGCTGGCGGAGACGATGCCGTAGCTGACGCCGGCCAGCGCTGCGCCGAAGAAGACGAAGGACACGCCGAAGGGAATCCAAGTCGGCACGTCCACCTTCGCCACCGCCTTTGTTGGGAATCAGGCCAGGAAATCACGCACACCTCACTGATTTTCTCTCGGGTCTGTGTTTTTAGATGGGCTACAGTAACATTCAGGCGAAACTGAAGAACAGGTGACAGCAGAGATGTGGGGCAATTTTCAGAGTATTTTCTCGATCAATCTCTAGAGCACTACAAAAGCAAATTACATAACAAAACTGGACTCTAACAAATGGATCCGCTTAAACCATGATCCACTCACAACGAAAAAAAGTGCAGACCGCACTCTACGGGGAACGAAACGACCGACGCTAACTGAACCGAAAAAACAGACGTTTGACTGACGCTAACTTAGACTGAAGTTCATGCCTTTTATTGGTTCCGGGTGACTCAATCCCAGCGTCTTCTCTCGCGATATGTCGTCGATTATCATCTCACATGCTCCCCTAATCGACATGGTTCCAAGTCTCGAACACTAAGCAAATGCGCGATAATCGCCATTTTCACGCCTAACAATCCCTTTGTCGCTGCGTCGCTTCGCTTCTCTGTGAATGAATTCAAGTTTGATCTGTCCCCTCTTGACACACTCCCTTATGTAATGGAACCTGGTGTCTATGTGCTTACTGCGCCTGTGAAACACAGGGTTTTTCATGAGAGCAATTGCTGAACGATTGTCGACAAACAAAGTTATCGTCTTGATTCTATTCTGTCGCTCTCAATCGACTCCTTAACCACGCGTTCGGCAAGCAACTGCTGTCTCTGCCATGAACTCAGCTTCACAAGACGATAAAGCCACTGTTTTTTGCTTCTGCGAGTTCCAGGACACCAAGTTTCCATTGAGGTAGAAAGTCATCCCACTTGTACTCCTTCTCCCCTCAGGATCTCCAGCCAAATCACTGTCTGAGTAACTACAGAGGCTGGCGTCGCAATTTCCCTTCTCATACTGTCAGACCCAGATTTTTCAATCCGGAATCTACTGTGTCTCATTGCACTAATCCCTGGATCAGTAGTTAGTGCACACAGGTACATTGCTGAATCATAACATACATCGCATATTAATATTACAGAGTCTGAAATACACCACACCGGGTGAATGTTTACAAAAGGGCCGCTTTGGCCAAATGTCTTTATTACATAAATGCAGCGGAATTTGTAGCAAAAGTAAACCCAAATCCACAGGCAAGCGGCCAGTAGGGTAACGTGCACAATATATGCCACCAGGGTCCCGGTAACATAAATGTACACAACGCCTAGAGTCTACTTGTCTATGCCTAACCACCGAGGCCTATGCCTTAATTATCGCCTTTGCTCCCGTCGACGTTGGCAGGGGCCTCCTCATAGGCGTAGTGTCCTTGAACTCCTGTTTCTGAATTTTGCCGCAAAAGCGAGAATGAGCACTCCGACCCCGTGCTCAGCAAGCCAACACGCAGAATGCAATACTTTAACATGTAAGGCTAATCAAAGGATGGCTTGGGTTCTTTTTATTTTGCGAAGAGTGCTTTTGAATACAATTATAGAAAAATCCCTGAGACCTAGCAATTTTAAACTCAAAACTTTTGTTTATAAAGTAAGTTGATCTTATAATTGACACAGATTCCATCCACCATTACATGACATCTGCGCCATATAGCATCTTTCAGCGTTATAGCCGCTTAATGTACCACTGGGACAACACCCAAGATAATTCCAAACCCAGGGCAGTCCTTCGCCCTACAAATTTCCCTTCTCCCATGTACCAATTATTTTGTAAACAGAACTATATCTAGTTAAGTTCCCATGTCTGCCCTTGACCGTGGGCACGGCTATTCGAATAGTTTTGACTCTGCAGAGTTTGTACACTTTCACCACAAGAGACAATCAACTCGTTGCCCCACACGATTCCTTAGTCATGTGGTTGAGCAGACCATCACAGTGACTTTTCAAAGTACCTCGCCCCTTCCATCATTTCACCCTATGGGTCACTCCCACTTGCAGTGGGTCCCATACGTTGTGCGGGATGTCCTCCTTCTGAACGTCTAGCAGCTGGCTCCCCACCCCTGCTAGCCCGCCACAGCAAAACTTCACCCTCCACGAGTGTCCCATTCAAGCCGCCACACAGACTGCCGCTTGCACTATCCCACACCTCCTCCTGGAAGGATGACTTTCAGGGTCTGGTAAATCTACTAAGCCAAGTTGCATTTTATAGACTTGTGGTTGTACTGTTTTACACGGGTTGACATGACAAGATTCAGTCCTTAGTGGTATCTGGGCGGTTCTACCACAAACCACACTCTCGTGCACCACTGCACCATACCCCCGAACCATCCGCCTAGATATTTAAGCATGTTGGGGTTTTTGGAAACATAAAATAATCATATCCAACATTTATCAGTCATTACCACCATGACTGCCCCAACCAAATTTTTCTCATGATTAAAGTGATGTTTGGGCGTTCTCGCGCCCATGATTACCTAAACAATACTAAGCATGGCATATAAATTACGGACTTATTTTCGAAAGGTTAATATCGTAATTTTTGATAGGGCGACAAGGTTCACACGTCAAGTATGGCAAGAAGGTTAATATAAACAATAGCAATAACAGGGCATAACTAGCTTGCTGAAATTGAACATAACATAGCTCATGAAATAATAGCATGCACTTTGTTAATTTAAAAGGAAATAACTTTGCAATATTGGGTTCAATATGATCAAAGTATTGACTCGCCTTGCTCGCGGGGGTCTTGGTCTGGGTCTTCGGAAGCTTCCAAGCTAGCGGCCTCAACCTCCTCTTCCTGAGCCTCGTATGCTATTTAATCGTGCGAAATACCCAAATAAAAGAAAAGCAACCAATCAACAAAATATCACCAGAAATTCAAATGAACTCCAAAAATTATGGTTCTGGTTCCATTAGATAGAATGAAAAAGTTATGATTGATCAAAGTTCTCTGTTTCGGTCAAATCCAGAAATTATCAAATCTTGACATGTGGGGTCCACTGGTATTTTCAGATTTATTTTAATTACCCTTTTTATTTACTTTACGTACTCATCGACATGTGGGTCCTTCATCGTTCATGGGGTCCACATGTCGCTGCGGCTTCGTGCGGATGTGCCACTGACAGGTGGGGTCCAGCGGTCAGCCTCGGCTCTGGCTACTGCGGCTGACATGTGGGGCCCACCTGTCAGCCCGAAGGAAAATAAAGAAAACTCAACCCGACGCTGCGGAGCCGGAGGCTCGAACGCGCGACCGGGGAGTTGGAGGGGGAAGAGAGCGAGCGGTGATAGCCAAGTGAGCGGGGAGGCATTGCCTACCCTATAAGGATGAAATATCCTTTTGAGGGATGCCGACGAGGTGACCGAGCTGAGGAGTCGGGGGCGACGGTGGCCGGCGGCGAGGGGCTGTCGGGGAGGTTCGGCGGAGAAGCGAAACGCGCTCCACGAGCTACGGTGAAGACGATGGTGCAGTCGCCCGGGGCCGAGGAAGTCCGGAGGTGGGTCGGCGTCGTGCGACGGCGGCGACTCGGGGATGTCCTCGGTGACGGCGAGGTACGGGCGTCGGGGAGCTCGGGCGAGACCGGGGGTGGCTTCGCGACGCACCGGAGATGATATGGGTGAGAGGAATCGGGTCTTGGTAGCTCGGGTTGATGGGTTGCGCGGGCGGCTGGAGTTGGGAACGAAAGTGGCTCGCCGGCGATTGAGTGGCTCCCGGTTCAATTACCTGCTAGAGGACGGCGAGTACGACGTGGGGAACTCAACGGGGGGTCCACGGCCTTATATACGCGCTCGGAGGGGCGGCAACGGCGCGCGCCGTCGCGGTCGCGGCGAGCAGTGGCGGAGGCGTGGTGAGCGGCGGCGCACGCCAGCGCGCGTGCGTGACGCAGCACGCCCACGCCCGCGCGGTCTCCCGCTTTGCGGTCTCTCACGCGAGGCGGCGGCGAAGACCGGCGCCACGTGGCCGGGCCGAAGCGACCGGGCGAGGAAATCTGTGGGCGACGGCGCTGAATCGGGGGCGGAGGCGGTGGAACCAGGGGCGGCGACGGGGCGGCAGGCTTTCCACCAGGGCGACAAGACGGCTCGGGCAGGGATGTCGCTGGTGCATGTGTGCCACGAGGTGCGCGGCCGCTGAGAGAGGCGGGAAAAGGGAGCGAGACGGGGGAGGAAGAAGAGAGCGGCGTTAGCGGGGCCACCGGCCAGAGGGAGCAGGCGGGACGAAGCCGGGCCCGTTGGCAGTGGCGGGAGGCGACGCGGGCGCGAGGCGGGGCCACCGACAGCGTGAGGACGACACGGGCCCGCCGGCAGGGCGGCGCGCACGCGCGCACACAGGCCGGGCCGTTCGGCCGAAGGAAGGATGGGGTTGGGCTGGGTTCAGCTGGCCCAACTCCATTTCATTTTTTTATTTCTTGCTATATTTTTGGTTAAACTTTGGCACAATTTTCTGTATAAACCCCCAGATATTATTTCAATTCCTCTCCCCTAATTTCTGGATCATCTTTTCAGATTCTTAATCTCAATTTGAATTTTCCTTTTAATTGTATATTTTCTTTTCATTTCAAATTTTGGGAACCTTAACCAAAACCTCGAGAAAACACCATAAAATCCAAATCCAATAATTAGAATATATTGCAAAATAATTCATAAACTTTATATCTTCAAATTTCAAATTTTTGGGATGTTACACATACACAAGTCCAAAGTGAATTGTACCCTTCAGATACCTGAGAATCTGCTTGATCGCCTTGAAATGCATGACGGTGGGTCTTTCCATATACCTGCTAGCGACTCCTACGGCAAATGGCAGATCTGGTCGAGTGTTCAACAAGTACCTGAGACAACCTATGACACGTCTGTATTCAGTGGCATCAACTGTTGTCCCCTCCAGGTCCTTGTTCAACTGCGTCTTGGGCTCCATCGGGTATTTTGTTGCATTGCAATTTGCCATACCAAATTGGGACAGTACTTTCTTAGCATATGCCGATTGCTTGAGTAGGAGTCGGTTCTCTTGCTGCTCCACTTCAATCCCCAAATAGTATGAGAGGAGCCCTAAATCGCTCATCTCAAACTCTGACATCATTTGCTCCTTAAACTTTTGCACTTCATTGAGGCTGCTTCCTGTCACAATAAGGTCATCTACATAAACTCCAACGATGACCTTTTCTCCTTTCTCTCTTCTTGTGTAGACAGCCTGCTCCTGGGAACATCTGCTGAAGCCGAGTTCTTTCAAACTCTGTCCAAGCGAATGTTCCAAGCCCGTGGAGCTTGACGCAAACCGTAGAGAGCTTGTGTCAGCTTGTACACTTTGTGCTTCTGTTTTTGAACCTCAAATCCCTCCGGTTGGGTTACGTAGACTTCCTCTTCTAACTCTCCATTCAAAAATGATGTCTTCACGTCTAGATGATGGACCTCCCAGCCTTGATTTGCAGCAAGGGCCAAGATAACTCGAATGGTATCAAGTCTTGCAACCGGTGCGAAAACTTCCTCAAAGTCAATGCCCTACCTCTGGACATATCCCTTCGCTACCAACCTTGCTTTGTGTTTAACAATTCTCCCTTCGGAGTCTTTTTTCAACTTGAATACCCACTTCAAACCGATGGGTTTTTGTACCGGGGGAAGCTCAGTCAAAATTCATGTGTTGTTTTTCTCAATGGACATGAGCTCCTGTTCCATTGCTTCATACCAGCAACTCTCTTTTGCTGACTCTCGGAAATCTGCTGGTTCTTCTGACAGCACCATCATTGCCACTCCTTCTTCATAATTCTTAGCTATCTCTTCAGTATGTGCATATATATCTGCAAGAGATCTAAGACGAACTGGCCCATCATGTGACTCGGGTGAATATGACACTAGAGGTGTTGTCGGTGTTGGACTGCTTAACGGTGAAATGTTTGGACTTGTCACTTCTGTCACGGGTGTCTCTGAATTTGTCGGACGTGGTGAGCTTTCAGATATCCCAGCTGCCGTGGGCGACAACACATCTTCTGCACCTTCTTCTGTGTCTGGGACTGCAGGCATCTCTTCTAAATAGAGTTTGTCAAGAACGACACAATCCGGTGACACCCCTGCACTGTCAGTTCCTGCATTCCAATTCCACTTCAGATTTTCCTGAAATATGACATCTCTGCTTACTTGAAGCTTGCCTCGGCTCGGATCAGACAAACAGTGTGCCTTGCACCCTTCTTCGACGCCCAAGTACACCATTGGGGTACTCCTATCCTCAAGTTTCTTGGTGTAATTGGTTTTCTTCACATATGCCGTGCAGCCAAATATTTTCAGGTGTGCAAGGTGTGGTTTCCTTCCCTCCATTGCTTCAAATGGTGTGCAATTTTCAAGAGCCTTAGTTGGAAGTCGGTTTAAAAAATACACTGCATGTATTGCTGCTTCTCCCCAGAATTTTGCCGGCACACTCCATTGCTTCCAGAAGTGTGGAGGAGAGAGCGGCCGGAGCTCCATGGCGAGAGCCCCGTTTCGAGCAAAGTCACTTGCAAGAGGACGACACCTTATCTCTAAACACGGACGGGGACAGACAACCTATACGCGGGCAGTACTACGACGCCTAGATTTTCTTTTCTTCCCTTGCCTGGTTAACATGATGACAACATGTGTACACCAAGGGGGAGCAAGTGACTTGTAAGATGAACTTGCGGAAATTATGAGATTTAGGCCAATTCAATGTAGCTTTTTTTAGCCGTTTCGCTTCTGATGTTAGCTTTTAACTAAATTTAGATTGTAACAGTTGTTAATTTTTTTTAAAATTATTTAATTAAAAAATAAAAAATCACCATTATATCTATATCTCCGTATATGATACAAAGAAGGAAAAAAAAAGGGCAAAAAACTGAAACTAAAAGGCCAACGTATAGCCCAAATCAGAATGAACAAAGCGTTGGCTCAAAAGAGAAATCTCATGTGAGTTATCAAAAAGGAGAGCGAAAACGTGTTCGGGTCAACGACAAAGGCCTCATTACTCATTCCTCCTTGAATTATCAAGTTCTCAATGCCCGCTTTTCCGAAGGCAGGATGCGGCTGAGGTGCTCGGTTTAGTGGTGACTTATGCTTTTTTATTATAACTAATTTATTTTTTATTGTATAAGTTAGTGATTTATTTAACGTAATTAAATTTAAAAAATAAAAATAAAAAACAGGTTAGCCATCATCACATGAAACGAGCGGGGAAATTAGCAGCAACGATAGTATTTTCTGATGCAATTGTTGCTCGGGTACTAAGAAGATGGCGGCATCGTTCGCATAGAGGGAGATTTGAAGGGCGACCAAATGACACCCTAGGGGCCATAAAGCACCAAGATCAATTGCAATGTCTAAATTTTTTTTGTAGTGGATCGATTGCTAAGATAAAGAGAAAAGGAGATAATAGGTCACCCTATCGGACGCCTATGTGGTGTTGTAGTTTATCCTTGGGACTCCATTTAGAAGAATTTTTAATGTAGCGATAGAAAAATGCATGAGATCCAATTTATCCAACACGTCGGGAAACCCCTATTTTCTAGGAGGTAAAGCAGGTATTCCCAACGGATTGAGCCGAATGCTTTCGCAATATCGAGTTTGAGGAGCAGGGATGGCGTTCTGTTCTAGTGGTATCTTCTTGCTAGCTTGCAGACATAGAGATAATTGTCTTGAATGTGTCTCCCTCTAATGAAGGCAGTTTGACTTGGGGAAATAAGCTCATTTATGTAGGGTGTCAGCCGCAGTGCTAGGATTTTTGTGATGATTTTAAATACACTGTGGATGAGACTAATGGGCCTGAAGTCTCCTGCAGAGGTGGATCCAACTTTTTTCGGTAGCAAGATCAAGTTTGCAGTATTCAGGCACAAGAAGTTGTTTGTTCTCAAATTAAAATAGGCTTGTAGAGTAGCCATAAATTCATCCTTATGATGTCCCAGCATGCGCGGTAGAAGGTTCCGTTGAACCTGTCGGGATCTGGAGCTTTGTCAGGTGGTAATTGAAGTATCGCGTGATGTGTCTCATGTTTGGTAATGGGAGCAGCTAAAGGTTGTAGATCTATTGGGGGCAACTGTAGAGTCTCCCAATTGAAGGATGTGGTTGCAGGCGATTTTTGTCCCATGAGTTGGTTGAAGTTGTTGAAAAGCAGATTTGCTTTGTGTTCGTGTGTCACCGCCCATTCCTGGCACGTGGATAGTTGTTGAATAAAGTTCTTCCTCTTGCAACAATTCATTTTAATGTGGAAGAATTTTATGTTTTCATCTTCCTCTTGTAGCCAATTGATTCGTGTTACCTGATTCTTCCTAGCCTTTTCAATTACGGCTAGGCCCAGTACCCTTTTCTTTAGACGCATTCGCAGGTCCCTCTCTTCTGGTGAAAGGGCCCTATTATCTTGTGCAATGTCCAACGCAGGATGATCTCTTGGGCCATATGCAGCTGAAGTTTGTTTTTCGGGAACATTTTTTTACTCAAATTTTTTAGCCTTCTCATCGTGTTTGTCAATTTATTGTTTAGCCTTAGAATAGGATCCAGCTCAAGGGTTGGTTCTTCCCAAGCTTGTTGCACTATGTGTGGGAATTGCGGTAGTTGAGTCTAGAAGTTTTCGAAGCGAAAACTCATTAGCTGCCGTGGGCCACTTGTGTTTGATAGGAGTAAGGGGCAGTGGTTTGAATGAGATGTGGATAAGGCATGCAATACGTGGTTGCTGAAGGTGGCATTCCAGGAGTTGTTTCAGGCTGATGTTGCTGCTGAAGAAATTAAAGAGGGAAACATGAAAGGAAACAAGAGGAAAAAGCATACTAGTGCAACATAGAAAGTATTGTTTCAAAGTAAACTACCACATAGAGAGTGCATTACCACCATCATGATGCCAGAACCAGTCACTTTGATGTTATTGTTGTCGCTGATCACATTCTTTTTAGTTATATCTGGACCAAGGCTCGAAATATATAACGGAGTTCCCTCTTGTGCATGTACACAGGATGTCCAAGTGTTCTTTCTACTTTGTAATACTAGTATTATTGTAATTCAGATGAGGTACTTTTGCTGCAATTTCGTACAGAGATTGTTCATGTCCTTGCTTCTGTGGTGATTGCTCTTGAATTGCCTTACAGTATATATGAATATATCTTTTTGAAAGAGCTGCCGTAGAATATCTGAATTCCATATATTGGATATATGTTTACTGCTTTCTTATGACCGAGAAGGAACGATGGTCCAAATTGCAGTAGCTACATGTACATTAATTGTACGCATCGACAAACCATGCACATATATATAAACTAGGTTATTTTACACATGCAACACATCTAACACACACTTAATTACATGTTTACCTTTCTGTCTAATACAATTGCACAAACTCCCTGTTGAGTCCCATGCACCAAACCAGTTCGCTTAAAAACTTAAGGCATCGGCGAATGGAGGAAAGATGCATGAAACCCAACACTGCCTAAAGATCTTGCTACTACTTTTACATAGCTTCTAGCAAGCCATCTGCTCCCTAGAGAGAGGGGTGATCTCCTCGAACACGGGCAGCCTCCTGTTGCTCCTCCTGTGCGGCGCGGACCACTGCCTCACCACGACATCCAGCAGCTCCACCATCTCGTCGTCGACGCCGTCCCCGTCCCCGCGGCCATCGACGCCGCCGCCGCCCATCGTCTCCGCCCTGACACTGGCCAGCAGCTCCTCCACCTTCCTGACGATCTTGCCGTCGTGCTTGCCGGCGTGGTACCTCCCCGCGAGAACGTCGGCGAGGACGAGCTCGGCGTCGGCGAGCCGGGACTGCTCGATGAGGCAGAGCGCGAGGTTGCAGGCCTTGTTGGCGTCCGGGTCGATCATCTGTGCCTTCCTGTACACCACCTCCGCCGCCATGTAGTTGCGCTGCTGCATGTACGCCCACCCAAGGTTCCCCTGTGTATATATGCACGTGCATGCATGGCGAGCAGGCGAAGCGTCAGGTCGATCGAGTGGCTTCGCTTCTCATATAGACTTACTAACGCATGCCATGTAGTACCAAGTACTACTAGCTAGTATGTAACGTGCACTTACGAGAACGCGCGAGGTCTCTTGCTTGACGGAGACGTGGATCTTGCGGCCGTGCGACCGGGCGCGCTTGGTGGTCTTGCCGTGGAACGTCTCGCCGAGGAAGATCTTCCGCAGCTTCTGCTTCAGCAGCTTGATCTCCTCCTTGGTCCTGCCACTCGCCTGCATATATGATCGATCAAGAGCATACCACCATATTGTTAGCAACTAACATATGCCAATATATCTGCACACTTGATTTTCTGATATATTGGTGCATGCCTTGTAGAGATCGAGGAGGATGTTGTCGAGGGATTCCTGGGACTGCTTGGGGCAGAGGTGCCTGAGCGACTTGATGGCGTCCACGGCCTCGTTGAGGTACCCTCGCTGCTTCATCACGACGGCCATGTCCTTGAGCGCGCTATCCACCTTGTCCCCGGTGTTTATCGCCTTCCAGAACCACGCGATCGACGCGTCAAGGTCCTTCTCCACCAGCTTAATTTATCCATGATATATAACTGTGTGAGTATTAGCTAGTTTCCGTTCACATTCACTTGCTACTCAACTATACTCATTGCATTCTAGCTTGCTTGATGCTCGAGACTCAGGAGTTAGAAAACTACAACTACGTATATCTAATGAACTCGAGAATCGAGATGTACACATGCGTAAAGTATGATGAAAAGCTCACCAGCTGCCAGGAGCTCTTTTACCGTTTGGGTTTCAAGCAGCAGAAGCAGGCGGCTGGTGCATACAAGTACAAAGTTACCAACGACCCAAAGAAAGGGCCGGAATTCTGGAGTCCATGTATATGATATAGATTTTAGAGTATTGCTATACAATATTCGACTGTTTTTTAGGACAAAAACAGTCAGATTGATCTGGGACGTTAGATCTCCATCCAACGGATCCACCCATACAAGCCACCCTCCAAAAAAATAACCCCCTCTAAAAAAAAGATCTAGCCAAAGCGCACGCTTTGGATCCATACTAACCAAAACGAGGCTGGCCAATTAATTAAGCCAATACATGCATCGAACAACCGTGAAGTGCGTTGACACAGTCACAGAGATTAATCTGACTAGATCTGCACACCTTCTAGGCCAATCCAAAATGAATTTCACTCGCAAATCAAATGCACTTCGCACACGAGGTAACACATAAATTCCTCTCGAAATTCAGAAACAAGGGTGGAGCTAGGCATCGTGCCGTGCATGCACTGGTACATCCAAAAATTTGGAAAATCAGTGAAGAGCAGGAGCACGGTGGGCCGGCGGCGGCACGAGGCGAGCGACGGAGCCGAAGCGCGCGCACAGGCCAAGCGGGCGAGTGGCGGCACCGCCGCAGCTTCCAAGAGGTGAGGAGGGGGCGAGAAGCCGAGGGGGCAGGGGTGGTGCCCGGTGACCGGAGTGGGCTGTGGGCAACGGCGTGGCGAGGGTGGCGGCACGACGGTGCCGGCCGGCGTGCACCTCCATTAAAGACTTTCTAGCTCCGCCACCGCTCTGCAACCACGCATTTCTGATCGGAAGCTGCATAGCATGCAGGCGAAGCAAGTCGAGCGCTCACCTGGTAGTGCTTGCCTCGTGCATACGGCCCGTCGCCGGACGGGATCTTGTGCGCGACGTGCTGCGCCGCCGAGGCCGAGCTCCCCGGCTGATGGGCCACGCCGACCCGATCCATTTCTCTGCAATAGCTAGTCCAGGTACGTGGCTGGCTAATGATTGGCGAGGCGGGAGAGCTGTCCCTGTAATATAACCAACCCAGCCGGGGGAGCTAGCCGATCAGATGAATCTGGCCGGGCTTTCGCACCTGACCGGGACCCCGTCCAGGTTCAGTGGCACGGGAACAGTGGCCTCGTTCGGGGACTGCGCAGTTGGGCATGTTCATCGGGCAGTGTCCAGTAGTATGCGTCTGGTAGAATTTGCCCTCCTCCTTCGCGTGACGCAATACGTGGGCACTGGAGCCTTCGATCCATGGTGTTGCGTACGGATGTCCCATGGGTTCGTTCTTATAATGCATCCTTTGTACGATACGTGTCAGCCAATGCGGCAAGCAGCGCATGTGAGGCAGCACTAACACTGTTAGACGTGTGAGAAAACAGTTTTGCTATTGCACAGGCGATTGAAATTTTTTTATCTCTCAGTCACCTGAAGTTGTACTCTTAATCAACTAAAGTTGCAACCCCTTAAAAAAACACCTGCAACTTCAGGTGATTCAGAGTGCAACTTCAATTGCACTCTCAATCACCTAAAGTTGCAGCTCCCCCTTCAAAAAAACCAGCTATAACTTCAAGTGATTGAAAGATAAAGAAATTTCAATCGCCTATGCAATAATCACTCTTGTGAGAAAAAAGAGCCCAGTCCAAGGCCCGGCCCGATAGGTTTTGGTCCTTTTGGATGGACAAATATGAAGTACGGCTCGATGTTGAACTCGACTTGAATATATTTTTTTACATAGATAACATTTCAAACGACCATGGCTTCTAATTTTTAGAAAATACTACTCTCCTATCCCTTTTTAAGCTCTTTTTTAAGTGACATCTTATAGTCGCAAAAACAACATAGAGAGTACGGTCTAATGTGCTCAATCGTAAAAAAAAAAAGTTGAAGTTAGTGTGCCATTTAATCCTCTAAAAAATAATGTGACATTTAATTAGCCAAAAAGGTTTTATATTGGTAAGGAAAACGACAACTTAACCACTTTTTTTAATGAATATGCTTAATCAGACCAATGGTGTGGACTCGATTGAGATGGGACTAGGGTGTGGTTTTTGCCCTGCGTTTGCGAAAAGATAAAATGAAAATTGAATCACCTTACTGCCACGATTTCCTCAGAGATAACTTCGTGTCAGATTGTTCTGTTACAATATTGAGCTGTGGAAATAAGCCTAGAGGTGTGAATGTACACCCCCCCCCCCCATCACCCATGTTTCAGTGCTCTTCTGCTCGGATTTAGGTGTCCATTCGTTTCTTCTTAATTAAATCGATATCTAGTTCCTCATAGCTATTCCACTCTATATTTGCTGGATGTGACTTTCAGTTGACGTTGCGCGAACTGGAGTGCACTTGTATAGGCCGACAATTCATGGGTATACTGGTCACCTAAATATGTTTATCTGTATGTGACCGTAAGCCCAGTGACGCGAAGATCCAACGGCTTCAGAGGAAAACCGGAAGTTTAGATTAGCCATGGCCCCGTACAGTGAACCGCGCATTTCTTTCCGGGGTCAAACAGCAGTATGCAACATCAGAGAACGCGTCAGGGATCGTAACACCACACGCGAACGCAAAAGTAGAAGCTGGGAACAGATAAAGTATCCAAAAATGCACTCTTAAATACAGGAGAGGTATCCCAGGAAAAACTTAGCATTCTTGTCAAAATCCCACAGAATCGAAGCAATGGTACAGACACCATTGGTCATTATAGCTAAAAGATGGAAAGGCTAGTCGATTGTTCACAAGGAAACAACACTACGGTTCGGTTCCACTCTATGGAGAACGCATCCCTTATCTTCTTTTCTTTTCTTTTCTTCCTTTTTTTTTGCCACACAGCAACCGGTGAGGGGGCTGCATATCCAAACACCAAACACATGATGGTCTAATAGTTTTGGTTGCCCCGCCCGCGGCCGCCACCCATCCATCCACGGCCCCGCGCATAGCCCCTGCCTCCTGGACCGCCTCCACCTCTGCCACCACGTTCATATCCTGGACCTGCAATGATAGATTCCATAATTGATTGTTTAAAGACTTCACTATGCTGCACCATGGCACCCGAACCCCGTTTTATCGAAATATAAGCACCCAATGACACTAGACAAACTACAAAAGTAAACCCAGGCCCTTTTGAATTAATGCATATTCTATTATTTTCAGCTGTCATACTTCTTTTGAAGCACCTTCTTGTAACATGACAGTCACCATTTCTATCTTAGGTTCGCGCTTGATAAATGATTGCAATACACATATACAGGAACTAAGAAGCAGGTGGGTTGGGACTTAGAATACAACAATAAGTATATTGCCAAGAATTTATTCTTTTTCTCGAAAACGCAGGAGAGCTGCATTTCATTGAAATAAGAAGAAAACGGGCTAGAATCCCAGAAACAACAGACACAAACCCAACACCAACAACAACCAGCAACACAGACCCAAGAACACTGGGCCAAAGACCAAACAAACAACCACAAGAACTAGGCGCTTAGGTTCATAGCTGCAGTCAAGAGAGAGATCCCCTTAGCTCCAGCTAATGCCCACAGGCGGCGCTCTTCCCCCGCTAAGATCAACAATTGGGTCATATTCGGGGATGCCTTATCGAACACACATCGATTTCTGTGCTTCCAAATGAGCCAAGCTCCTAGGATGATGAGAGAATTGAGGCCCCGCTGAACTAGACCGGACGTTGCTGCGCTGACTCTCTCCCACCAAGCCACAAAGGATCGGTCATCAGGTTGAGGAGCAAGAGAGTGGAGCCCAACTTGTCGCAAGAAGAGGAACCAGAACTGTCTTGCGAAAACACAAGATGTGAGGAGGTGATTGATATCCTCGTCCTCCTGATCACAAAGCGGACATTGCTCAGGCTTAGGCAGCCCTCGCTTCGCCAGGCGGTCTGCTGTCCAACAGCGGTTATGAGCAACCAACCACATAAAGAAATGACACTTAGCCGCGCCAAGTCTTCCAAATGATCTCTCTTGGTCCAAAGGTTTGAGCACCCAAAAAAAGACTCTCATATGCTGATTTGGCCGAGTACATTCCGTTGGATGAGAATCTCCACACATGCTTATCCTCGGCAGCAGGTTGCAAGGAAAATTCCGACAGAACATCCCAAAGCTGCAGAAACTCAACCAGAGCTACCACCGAGAGAGCTCCACGCAGATCCGTGACCCAAGTATTATTAGAAAGCCCTTCTGCAGGTGCCAATTTTGATTCTCCTCTTAGACACAGCAGCTAGCGGTTTGGGGCTAAGTCAGCAATACACCGCCCATGGATCCACCTATCTGCCCAAAACAGCGTTCTCGAGCCATTACCAACCTCGGTGATCAAAGCAATCGAGAAAAAGCACACTGAGATGGTACTTGAAGAGGTAGAGATGCCCATGGGCGGTGAGGTTCTGTTTTTGAGCCAAACCCACCTCATTCTAAGAGACCAAATCAACCGCTTAAGATCTCGAGATCCCTAGACCTCCAAGGTCAACGAGCCCGCACACCGTACTCCAAGCCACTAAACAATGTCCTCCTGTGCATCTCTACGACCTCTCCAAAGAAAGCCCTCCGAATTTTATCCACTTCCTTGATAACCCAATTTGGAAAATCCACACCATAGCGGATAGATAAGCATTCTGTTAGCACATATTTGACTGAACTAAACGTCCACCCTTGTCATGAGATCAGCTTTCCAAGTGGTAACCGATCTGCCAACCTATCAATAAATGGTGAAAGTGTTCTTTCTTAAGCTTGGCCAAAGAGAGAGGTAAACCAAGGTATTTACAAGGGAAATCGAGAGGCGCCACAGGCGTAATTGTTGAATGGTTTGAAGCTCGAAATCACCACACCTTATTGGCGTAACATTACTTTTTGGAGGTTCGTTTGAAGGCGGATGCATCGCCAAACAGCCATAGAATGTCCAAAGCAACAAAGAATGTCCGAGGCCTCCGGGTGGAGGAAAACCACAACATCGTCAGCATACAAGGAAATCCGATGATGAAGTGAACGGTGAGAAAGAGGTTTTAACAGTCCTTCACTAGCTGCCTTAGAGAAAAGAAAACCAAGAACATCCATAACTAGGATGAAGAGCATAGGTGATAAGGGGTCCCCTTGCCGCAGCCCACGTCTGTGATTAATGCTCTGACCTGGAACCCCATTTAAGAGGATTTGAGTAGAAGATGTTCCAAGCAGTCCACTAATAATATCCCTCCAAATCTGTCCAAAACCCAGTTGCTGCAATACCGAAAGCAGGAAGGGCCAAGAGACACTATCGAAGGCTTTGGAAATGTCAAGCTTCAAGAGAAGTCGTGGCAGCCGCTGTTGATGCAAAGATCTTGCCGTTTGCTGAACCAACATGAAATTGTCCTGAATAAAACGACCCTTAATGAAAGCAGTTTGAACAGGTGACACCATTTGCTGCAGCCGCACTGACAATCTATTAGCCAGCAATTTCGTCACCAATTTAGCAACACTATGCACCAAACTAATCGGCCTGAAGTCTTTAGGATGTTCAGCTCCCTCCTTTTTAGGGAGGAGGGTAATATAAGCCGTGTTCAAGGAAGTAAAACCTCGAAACTTTCTGCTCCAAACAGCCGCCAAAACTGCCATTATATCCTGCTTAATGATAGGCCAACAAACCTTGAAGAAACGACCTGTGAACCCATCCGGGCCAGGGGCCTTGTCTGATGGTAACTTTTTAACTGTGTTCCAAACCTCCTCCTCTGAAAAAGGCAGATCCAGATCAGACAAATCATGACTTTGAACTCCTAGTTCAGCCAGGTTGATAGAACGGGTACGGTTCACACTTGTACCAAGAAGACCATCAAAGAAATCAAACAAAACATTAGCTTTGTCGTCATGATCAATGAACACTTGATCTTCCGCAGCCAATTTACCAATAAAGTTTTTTCTTTTTCGATGGCGGGCATGAAGATGAAAGAGCTTGGTATTGGCATCCCCTTCCTTCAACCAAGAAACTCTAGATCTCAGTCTAGCAATCGTTCTTTTAAGAGATGAGAGAGCAAGACAGTGTTTCTTTAGGTTCCGCCATAACTGTGTTTCCCAGACGACCTCTTATCATTGGCAATTTCTAACTGGTGAAGGACCTCCCTTGCCAAGGCTAGCTGGGAGGAAACATGGCCCATAGATTTATCATTCCAGCTTTGCAAGGCACGTGCAACCGCTTTGCATTTGCTATCCAACCGAGAGAAAGGACAAGAAAGCAGAACCTCCTGTCTTTGCACCCCAAGCATTCATAACCACTTCTTGGAAACCATCCAACCGTGGCCAGAATGACTCAAAATGAAAACGCCTTCGGCCCTGTTTGATGCAATGCAGCCCGAACAGAAGGGGGCAGTGGTCGGAATCATCCGAGGATAAGCTTTGAAGAAAGCGGTTGGGATATAGAACTTCCATCCAATCGTGCCAAAAACTCTATCAAGCTTCACAAGTGTAGGGAAACTTGCCGATTCGACCAAGTGAAACTTCTCCCATGAAGAGGAAATTCTTTAAGAGCCGATCATCAATTAACCGCTTAAAACGACCCATCATGCTCTGTTGTAATTAGAATTATTCTTATCCGAATCTCTATAAATCAAGTTAAAGTCACCACCAAAGACCAAGGACCACCACAAGTCGATCGATGTCACGCAGCTCCCGCAAAAAGAATTTTGTCTTCATTGCTTTGAGGACCATACACACATGTAAACCACCAAGAAGCACCATTATCTGGGCAGAATTGAACAGTCACACTATGAGCATCTATTCGGCAAACACCAGTAGCCCCAATGTGTCTGCGCCAAGCAACGAAGATGCCTCCACTAGCTCCCATCGCAGCGCGTTCAACGAAATCAATGAATCGGACCCTAGAGCGCATGTAGCACTCCTCTAGAAAGACCAGCAATTTTCGTCTCTTGAATACACACTATATCAGACCGGGAGGACTCAACCATAGTGCGCAGGGAGTCCTGCCTAGCTGCTGAGTTAAGTCCACGCACATTCCAAACAAAAATATTTTTTGGATCCATTAGGAACAAAAGCAGATCGACCAACCAGATGGAGCTACATAGCTACATCACGCCCAACGCCAAGTGGTCCAGATTTGGGATGGACCACTTGAACAAAGACGCCAAAGCAAGCAAGTGAGAATCTGAGAGAGGCTGGCCGAAGAGAGCTTCAAACTGCTGCTTAGCTCTTTGATCAATACCATCCTGTTCACCGACAATGCCCAAAGTCCTCATAACAATCTTCTTCGATCTTCTATCAAGGTCCCCCAACTGAAATTCCACACCGCCTCACGCAGCGGCGATCGCGACGTGGCAAAGCGATGGATCTGATGAACACGACCCTCTCGATGGTTTGACTTTGATTGGGATTTCTAACAGTCGCCGAGGGTGTGATAATCGGTTAATGAAATCTCGTGGGCGGCAAGTCGCCGAGCGCCGCTTACACTAGTCCCATTAGATCGCTCCTTGGAACGCCGAGAGTAGACCATCAGCTCGCGAGAAGGCGCTGGAGGAAGCTGATCCAGGTCCGGCGCTAAGGCGGATGAGCGGTCAGCGACAATCGCAGCAGGTCCTCACACGGAGAGATGTCAAAGGAGATGCCACCTCGAGCACGGAGAAGGCCTTTGAACAAGATCGTGACAAGGCCGCAACATCGTGACACGGCGACACTGCTCGACCAACGGCCCATTGGAAGGATGGGCTGCTCATCAACAAAATATCAACGCGATGGGCCTCCGCGATTCTCAATGTCCACATCCGCACGAAAAAGGAGCGGTGTTATCCACCGTTGGTGCGGCGGAGGGACGGAGAATCCACCTCGACACCGCAACTGAAGGGAGCCCGAAGGTGATGGCGCTTGGGAAACAGGAAGCCGCCGCGCCATCAATGGGCGACAGAACCCCAGCGGCAAGACCGGCGGGAGGCCACCGGGTCAAAGAATCTGCAGCGAGACGGCGGTGGGCGCGCCCAAGGCGTGAATGCACCGGCAGGAGGAGGCGCGAGATCCGGCGTGGCTCGACGGTGCCCTCCGAGAGGAGAGCGGCGCCGGCGACGAGCACGACGCCTTCGCTGCCATCTCCAGCGGCCGGAGGTGGTGAGGGGGCTGCCTGTTGTCAATCGGGCGGAACCACCTCCAAATGGATGGGATAGACCAGCCCTCTCTTCACCGGTGGTGACTCCGCTTCTGGCTCAAAAGGCTCAGGGATGAAAAGGTCAATAGCGGCCGGAATGCGATCAACATTCCAACACCACGACGTGAGCCTACGTAAATCATTCTTACTAAGTGCTTTTTCCACAAGACCCATGTTCTGAGAAAATTGAAACAAGGGGCACAAAACAAAATCAGATTAGCTGTAAAAAAAAGCAAAATAAGATCATTGGAATCACTGATCAAAACACACAGTTTATTCAGTGCACACATAAAACAGACTAGCAAGTTTAGAAGAAGAGTAATACTGTATCCACAGAACTTCTGGCCTATTGGAGGCATCAATTAGTAGCAGAAATGTTGTTACTTTACATTTGTAATCAGTTGGTGTAAATGCACAAAATAGGGGGGGGGGGCAGAAATGAGGTCTAACTCATATACATACCACCGTATCCCCAGTTGCCTCTTCCCCTGCCACCGCCACGACCACCTCTGTTCTGGCTGTAATTCCAGCCACCATTTTCTGACAAGAAAAGTGTTAGCATATATAGTCGTATACAATCTTCAGAAAGCAAAAGTCACAAAAAAAAAACATATCAACTGAAAAAGATCTAAAGACACTAAATTCCCGCTGTGGCGATTACCTCATAATAACACTTCACCCCTGATATTGAAATCATGAATAATAGTAAACAAAAATAATTTTATCGCTGTACTTACCATATCCTCCATATCCACCTTGGTTGTAACCATACCCTCCATAGCCACCTTGGTTGTGGCCATACCCTCCCTGGTTGCCATATCCACCTTGATGTCCATATCCACCTTGGTGTCCATATCCACCATAACCTCCTTGGTTGTTATCATACCCACCATAGCCTCCCCTACCACCCCAGCCCCTTCCTCTCCCTCTGCCTCTACCACGGCCACGACCATAAGAATCTTCAATACAAGAGGAACGAGTTAGCAATTAGTCACATAAACAAACTACATCTACTAATTGTATGTTCACCTCTTTGACCTTGATTTAGTCTTGGCTGGTGCTGCTGTTGTTCATATTGCTGAGCTTGCTGGTACCTTTGTGGCTTAGGTGGTTCTGCATGCAATGGAGCTTGATACCTACAAAAGGACAACAAAATTGTATAAAAACTACATTAAAATTTTTGCTACACTTATAGAACAAAGCTAGTGCCTCAGTAGATGCTTCCAAATAAATCCTGAAAGAAAAAATCAAACAGAATACCCAAGTGAATTCTTGTTAAGCTCCTTGGGTGACAAGGAAATTGAGATCATTGAAACATGACGAGTCATCTCCAATCTGGCACAAGACAACATAAATAAATACAACAGAAGGGTGAACCAAGAATATATCAGCAAACAAAATAGTTTTGTGAAACTTAACGGTACAAGGCCTTCCTCAATGGGTTCCCATACATCAGTAATACTGACTGAACTGATTGATGTATCTTGATGCAACCCAGGTATCCTTTTCTGCAGTTAGATAGAGATGAGTCAATTTTCAAAAGTCCAAACAATGGTAACTAAAATGAGAGAGCTAATAACAGACCAACCTTTATGATCTCAGCAATAGCCACAGTCTTGCTGATAGCCTGTCCCATAGCCTTCAACACAATTTCCTTCACCTGTTTTTCCTGCTTCAAACAGCTTATAAGGTTCATAGCATTCACCGGTACACATGATTTGGGTGAGCAATAATAGTTAGCCAAGTAAAAACAGCACAGCATTTCATAGAATAATGAACGATACTATGATGGTTACATGACGCATCCTCGATAAAAAAAATGGATTACATGGATGTGTATTCTCTGCCATCATGTTTTATTGGCAAAGGTTCAGATTGCCATCCCCCAAATCTGAGACGCTGGTAAAAAAAGGACTTCGGGTTGCGGTATCACATCGCCCACAGTCCATTAACAAATGGTATAGTTTGTATGGGCTACAACAACTGTTTACTGTTTGGAGGGAACTTAGGATGATGCTCAGTGGTAGCTATGGGGTTAGATTGGGGAGGAGGTAGACATAATACAAAGGCAAAGAGGGCTGAGATATGAAGGTGACAAGGAGCAGCCACTTGGCTAGAGGCATGACGGCAACAAGATTGGCTAGAGGCATGTGAAGGACTAGCAGGGAGACCGGCTTGATGCGCCTGCGGACAGGACAGACAGAGAACTATTTCCTATTTTTTATTTGAATATCATCTTCTTTTATTGGCAATTGTTGGGTAGTGGGGGTGTGGGAGCTCAATCTGCGTATTGTTGGTTTTGTGGTGAATGGTTCACAATAAGAGAATGCCAGCCTTTGCCATTAAAACATGATGGCGGACGATATGCATCCGGATTGCATGATTTGTGTGACAACCCACTCAATTCAATAATCAGAACTATAAGAACAGACAGCTCATAAAAAGGTGTGCTAAAGGTTACACTGCATGGCGCACTAAATGACAACAGTTGCCAATTGGACTCAACACAGGCATGCACAATTTATCGTATTGTGGATCTCCAATCTGTAACCGGGGCGCTACACATCAATAACAAAAGTCTCTTACATAATTAAAGTGGGCAACAATAAGGGAAATCCCATGTGCCTGCAACAGATCAAAGCGCACATGCAAGTCCCTTAAATCTTCAGATTAGCTCAAACCTGGATGTCCCTACACAGTATTGCACATACCAAAATCACCTCCTGCTATCCTAGCTCATTACACACTGCTATACGACAGCATAATGGCATAATGCGCAGCCCTCACTAACTGCTATACGACAACATAATGCGCAGCCCTCACAACTCACTGCTATGTGATAACATAATGTGCAGCCCTCATCACTCCCTGCTATACGATAATGTATTGCACAGCATGCATATATCCTCCACCGAATGCCATTCCTTTCCAAATGAACAGGGTAAAAATCTCACCTTGCAGTATATTTGAGGTTTTGGAGCATCAAAGCTCACAGAAAACCTCAAATCGCGAGACTAAATGCATCCTCATATCAGCCACGTGCAAATCAGCAACCGCACAGCACATCACGCACCAAATCCACACCTCCTACTCTAAAACGCGCGTGCCTCTGAGCCAAAACGCTCGCTTCAATGTACGTCCCATACCGCAGCGTGTCCCAAACAAACGAGCATTTCCATTGGGACCCAAAGACGACGCTTATCACAAATACCGCCGTTTTCGACGTGCCGCGGCGAGATCTAGTCGAAGAAACCGCGCCTAAATGAGGCGCAGAAGCGAAGCGGACGGCCGACGGCTACGGAGAGTGGCGACTGATGCGGTACCTGGAGGAGGGAGGTGGCGTATGTGACGTAGTTGCGGATGAGGCCCTGGGCGGTGATGCGGATCTCGTTCTCGCTGATGGCGGCGGACTCGGGCCGCGGCTTCTCCACCCGCTGGTACCGATCCATAGCTCCTTCCTCCGGCGACGCTCCCCTCGAGGTGGCGGCGGTGGCGGCGGCTTTCTTGTTGTTGCAGGGATGGGGTGGGAGGGCAAGGGAAGGAGTGGCGCGTTGGTGGTGGGTTATAAAGCCCTAGAAATAGGGGAGAGGAGGGAGTTAGGGTTTAACGGCATCCGGAGGTGGCGGGCGCACGGATGGAGGGGGATCTCGCGCGCGCAGGTGCATCGAGATTCGCACTTTTCTTGTTTCCTTTTTTCATTTCCTTTTGTTTTGTTTTGGTATATTGTTATGATTCTAAGCACGTTCGGTTTTTGTCTTTAGTTCCTACCTTCCAGAAGTTAGAAACCGTTTTAAATATATTTATTTTTTGATATAGTTTTTTCTTTGTATTGTTCGTGGAGATATAATAGTTTTATTTTTTATCTTTTTTCTTTATTTGAATAGTTTAGCTAAAAGTTAACAAATAACTTCAGTGTTTATTTTAGTCAAAAGCTAACACAAGTAAAATCATCGGCAAAAGTCGTTTTGAACATAGGCTTATGGGATTAAAAAACCGGGTCCCATAATAGCACGATGGATAAGAATGGCTTTTCAGCCGGACACGTTTTGGCTTAGCAGTTGATGCTTTAACTGAAGGGGGCCAACCGGCCAAGCCAAGCCTTCGGTCCAAAAAAAAAAGTTGGGGTATATTATGGTCTTCCAAAAGTTAAATGCCACTTGAAAACGCTAAGTATCGAATATATTTTTAGAAAAGAATAGATGCAGATATGTTATGCTCGCTGGCTCTAATGGATTGTTTATCCGCCGTATCGAAAGTGGAAGTGAAAAATTGCGATAATGGAGGCAAATGTGTAACACAATTTGAGGCACTAGGCTCCGTCAAGCTAGTTAAAATCTATAAAGATGGAACTCCTTTGAAACTTTTGAATTTATAAGTGAACGAAACTTTTTTAGATTATTTTTGAGAGAGGCTTTTTAGATTAATAAGTGAACTGAAAAAACAAGCACTAATTCAAGATACTGTGGCAACTCAAGGCCATTAATGTTCCGTCCATTGGGTCTCTGCTGCAGGGCTTGAAAGGCCCATCCAACAAGGCCGAAGCCCATACGAGTCTGTTTCTGCCGCATGGCTCTCCTGCTTCAGCGCGTCCCCCTCGCCGGCCTGATGCTTCGCGTCGCCGCCGGCGAGGCCTCAGCGTCCGCTAGGTAATCACTCACCCTCTCTCCTCCCGCCTCGTAAACCGTGCAACGCAGAGCTCAAGCGCGTTAACGTGCGTCCGTTTGCCATGCGCTTGCAGGGCGTTCCTGTACAAGGGGTTCCTGTCCGAGGCGGAGTGCGATCACCTCGTCGCGCTGGTGAGTTGCTCGATCTTGCTCAGGCATATCTACCTCGGTGGTGGTGGTGGTGGTACGGACATTCGCATATCTAACTTGATGTGGCTTTCTGTGTGTGAACCGCGAAGACCAAGGAGGGCAGGCTGGAGAAGTCGACGGTGGTGGACTGTGAGTCGGGGGAGAGCGTGATGAGCGGGTGAGGACCAGCTCCGGCATGTTCCTCGCCAAGAAGCAGGCGAGGATCGGTTTAAATGCAGAAAGGTACCCTTTGTTTAAGGATTTTCCATGGTCGGTGTGGAGTTGGGAAGCTGTGCTCTCGCTTTGCTTCCATGGTTTCTTGCTGAATACTG
Source organism: Dendrocalamus sinicus (assembly GCA_036346575.1). NCBI lineage: Eukaryota > Viridiplantae > Streptophyta > Magnoliopsida > Poales > Poaceae > Dendrocalamus > Dendrocalamus sinicus. The sequence goes on along the minus strand of CM070648.1, from coordinate 49,408,207 downwards.
CTATCCTTACGAAGAGTCAGATCTTTGACAATCGTGTTGGCTATTGCTCAGAGTGATAGAAATTGTTTTTGAGAGGTACTTCTATGCTTTTTTAATAGTGATTTATATAATTTTTAAAGTATAATGAATGATGGATAGATGTTACTTGTCTTTTTATTTACTTTGACATTAGTGATATTTTTATTAGAGAGAAAATCGTTGAAACACTGCTCATTGTTTTTTGTTTCAGCCTGATGACTCAGCTGCTTCAAATGCTGTTTTCTTATGGGTAAAATTGAAAAAAAAAAGTTGGAGATTAATTTCCCCCTACAACTATCTTTTTTGGCACTTTTACATGACATCTCACTAATACACGGTTGTTTGAAACTCCTCTTGTCGCATGTTTTCATGCAACTTCTGATGATGTTGTGGGTTGGTCTTCTAGCATAGCGTAGCGAGGTGTTTTTTCAGCATGACACGAAGAATTCTGCCTTCTTATTGTCGTGATTTGGGGCACAAAGTCACTATGAACAATTCTCCAGTGCTTAAAAGGTAAGTGGGCAGCTTATTAGTTGCAGTTCAATGCTCCATAATTAAATGTACATAAGCAAAGGTGCCTAATATGTAGGCCAGGTATTAACTTAAACATTAGATGCAAGGTTAGATTAGTAAGGGCGGGTTCTTATAAGCTATGGCTTATAGCTTAATTTTTGAATTCTGGCTATCCGCGAGAGGCAGTACGCAGAAAAAAATAGTCGTATGTGTTTTTGACTGGTAGAGCTGAAATAAGTATATTTTTTACTATAATTTTTCAGTTGATCCAGCCTTGAAAAAATGCACCGTTTAAAAGTTAGTTACTGTAGCACGTACAAGCTAAAGCCGACTTTGAGTCCTGCCAAACCCGCCCTAGTTTCGTATCCTTGTCAAATCAGAAGGAGAAAGTCAAGTTCGTAAAAGTACATGTCCCTCTAATCGTGCAAACCGTGGTGCTTACCATTCACAACTTTTAACTTTGCATGGGCAATGCCAGACAAGGACAGGGAGATGTTGTGGACTATGTATTGAAAAACTATTATAACGCCTCATATACCAATATGAGATACTATTATGAAACATCATCACCAAAGTAAGGAATAAATAAGAGCAACAATAAAAATCTCAAGGAAATTAAAACTTTAATAATATTTTATTAGAGAACCAACTAAAGCTGAAACCAATGTTTGAAACATGGGACTGGTCCACTTCTAACCAAATAAAGAGTAAATAAGATAACATAAATAGTGGCAGGCCACAGTGCTAAAAACTCGAGTGCTCCCATCTATGCATATTGTTATCACTTCACTGGCCTTTTACCTGAGAATGGAAAGAGTAAATGTGAGATTTAGAAATCTCAACAGGTACCAACAACGGTCGCAAACAAGATGTAAAAGGACAAGTAATTCAAGCAGATAATTGACATAGGTCAATTGCAATGAAATTAGGTTACCAGGAATACTGATAAAAGTCAGAGATAGAGGCAACAGGAACAGTAAAATTAAAGATAATAGCTATTTAGCAAGCTATGGCAATGACACCGATGATTACTTCTTACATACCCAATTATACAATAGTAGCCAGGCACAACACTGTACTCGACTGTATAATCACAGGCGAGGTGTAATATCCTGAGTAACAAAAGTATATGGCCCTCCGTATGTTACTAGGTAAATAGAAATCTCCCCTATATACAGAACGGAGAGTTTACGATCGCAAGGTACTTGGTCTGAACACATTCAGCGGACTCGCTACACGAAAATATGGAATGTGCAACGCCTGAACGCTCCCTTAACATCCGCGTGCGAACCTACGCATGAAACGGAAGTGAATCAGATACGACCCAGCTGGAATTGACGAGAGACGACATGAGATTTGCTTGATTGAAAAGAAGCGGGTTCGCTAGCCCCCTTTGCCGTGCGAATCACTGTTCGGCTAAGTAAACCACGTTTCCACAGCATGCGCTAACGGGATCCTACACGAAATGCGATTCGACCATGCCCCTGGCCGGTTGAACCATGTGGCCAAGAGAGCTAGACGCTCTGCCGCGTCTAGCCGCCGGCCACCGCCACGTCAATGCACTTCACGCGCACCCACTGCCGCAGGTGCACGGTGCGCATGCGCACCCGCCTGCACGCTGGCCTTGTGCGCTTGCGCCGCCCGCCGTCCATCTACACCACCGCCTACACGAGTCGTCACCTGCCTTCGTGACGCTGCCACCGTGGCTGCCGCTATCTAGTCGACACCGCCTACCGTAGCTGCACCGTCGGCCTTGGGCCCTGCACTGGCCACACGGAGAAAGAGATAGATGGGAATCGGGGAGAACCTGCTTTTAGGAGATTGGAAGCCTGCACATGATGGGAATAGGGCATACCCTTTTAACTACCCAAAGTCCAGATTAAGGAGGTAATTAATTGATTTATTCGCTAATTAAGATATTATCGGTTTTGAATAGTTGCGATACTTTCTTATTTTCGGGTGCTACAACTATGTAAGTGAACATTAAATTACATAATTTAACACGAATCACATAATTTCTCTGCATACTTATGCCTTTTAGGACCTTCTTGTTGGCATATAAAGCAACCCACTAACTGAAGGGCTTGGCAATGGCGGAAAATAGCACCGTGAGCCATCATTTACATAGTATATGAAATGTTTACATAGTCATAGAGGAGAAGCATTGGGAATACTACAATTGTACATAGCAAGTTAGCACATAAGTAAGTTAATCATCTATTTCGCACAAATGCGCTAAACATTAAACTAAGTAATTGTATCATTGTTTCTTTGTTAATTCCACCAGACTATGTAACTGAGTATTAAAGTGAGCAATTGAATCGTTGGTTTTTTGTTATTTCTAGCAGACTATGTAGTTGAATATTAAACTAAGTAACTGAAGATGGAGTATATTTGGATGAGACCAAGAGTCTAATATACTTTTGTCCTAGATCTAACTCTTCGTGAGGGGAAGGGAGCCGGTAGAGGAGATGAATGGGAGGGGTTTGGTCCAGCGATGTGGAGGAACGAAAAGGGAGGAAAGTTGACTGGTTTGGAGGAGCGTCCATGGAGGCAATGAATGGGAGATGTGCCGGCACAACATATCAAAGACGGATTACTAAATTATCCACATTTACAAAATTTTTCCTTCATAAGTTGTCCCTCCACAAATTAATGGTTGATCTTTTTAGAGAGAAGGTACCAAGGTACCTTCCAAGCAACTGGAAAAAGTCTCGAACAATTCAGGGTGTTGTCCTTATGACTATTTTACCATTACATATCTGTGGCTGCACAGACCGTTCTCTTTCTGGATTGAAGTTACAACAAACAGTATTATGTCTTGTCATTCATATGTGCCAAGTGCTATAGGATTTATCTGACTGATGTTCTCTGTATGGTGTATGCCTGCTGCCTGCTAGGCACTACCAGTGATTTCCAAGCGTGTTGCAGATTGTGGCTTATTAAAATCACTTCTGACAGATTGTCTAATATTTTGTCTCTTTATTTGAAGGATTAAGTTGTTTCAAGAATAGAGCAGAGGGTCGCTGCTTGGGCTTTGTTTACACCAGGTGCGTTGCGCTAAACACTGTTCACAGCGACTACTATTTCGCTCCAACCTTCTGCAGAGTGCATTTTCTACTATTGTTTCAACTATAGTAGCTTCTTATTATCCTCAAATGCTTAGAGAACGGTGAATCCATTCAAATATTACGTTATGAGAAGGATGAGAAGTACGAGCCACATTTCAATTACATTCGTGGTAATCATTATCAACCCCGTTGGGGGCGTCGAATTGCCACCGTGCTCATGTACCTATCCAAGGTTGAGATGGGCGGAGAGACCGTCTTTCCCAACTCAGATGTAATTTACCAGTCTCTTGTAGCTTTATTTCCTAGAGACTTCTTTGCGTTGACTTCAAATTCTTTTTCCCACAGGGCAAGCTGCTACAGCCTAAAGACGACACATGGTCTGAGTGGTGCAGGTATAGCGGACACTTGCCAATACAGACAAAGTTATGTTGCGATGCATTCATTTTGAACTACTGGAGATCATTTGTTATGTTTTGTCGTGATGATCTTAGCAAAGCTGGGATTTGAACAAATTGATCGCTCTGCATATGTGTACAGTGGGCACTTGCTAGTTGCCAATGCAGACTAAATTATGTCGCAGTGCATTCATTCTGAACTACTGGAACATTTGTTATAGTTTGTTATTCATGATGTTCTCAACAACGCTTGGGTTTTGAATAAACTGATAGATCTGCATATGTAGAAAGTGGACACTTGCCTGTCAGACTAAATTATGTCGCAGTGCATTCATTCTGAACTACGGGAGCATATGTCATAGTTTGTCTGCCATGATAATCTCTGCAAACCTTGGGTTCTGAACAAGCTTATAGCTCTGCATATGTACACAGTATCCTCTATGGCAATTGTCGAGCTCATTATACATTTTTCTAATTTTCTTCTGTAATGTTGGTTTGTATCTGCCCAGGTGGGCTGCTAAAGGGGAGTGTGCAAAGAACCCTGGCTACATGGTGGGAAGCAGCGACTCGCCTGGTTTCTGTCGGAAGAGTTGCAATGTATGTATACATTGTAGCTGCAGATTCCTAACCGACAAATCGAAATAAAAACATCTGTTCTGACACCCAATGATTTGCCTTTTTACCTTTCTTGTTCTGATACATCCAGCTCTACTTTTCCACAAGAGCAGAGGACAAATCGTTGCCCAATTACCAGCAGCAAAGTTACAAATTAAGTGATTAACCATTACAAATTAAGTAATTAACCATCTCCCTCTATCAACCTATCATGCCCTTCTTTGTCGTCTTCACGGCGACGACGCCGTCGTTGCCGGCGAGTGCCCGGTATTTGTCCTTCCTGGTGAAGCTGGTGCACTCGTACGAGAGCGTGGAGGCTATAAGCTTCTGCACATAGTTGGCCACCTCGTGGCTGGACTTGCCGCCGCCGCCGCTGGTGAGCTCGCGCGGCATCTTGTTGAGGAACGTGACCGTGTACACCGGGCTCGGGTTCATGAAGAAGTAGAATGGGTCCATCCCCTTCCAACCCCTCGCCGTCGTGCCGTGGAACATGCTCATCCGGCAGTCCGTCGCGACCGGCACGATGTCGTCGGTGAGCTCGGCGAAGAGCGCGGAGAAGCGCAGCAGGAAGGGCTCCCGGCACGTGGTCCCCTCGGGGCAGATTGCGAGGTCGCCCTCGGCGAGCAGGTTGCTGATGGTGGCCGCATCGGTGGCGCGGTCGCGGGTGAGGCGGACGGTGCGGATGGGCGAGAGGAACTCGGAGAGGCGAGAGAGCGAGTAGGTGACGGCGGCGACGGGGCGGCCGAGCGCGACGGAGAGGAAGATGGCGTCGAGGAGGGTGCGGTGGCAGCAGGCGAAGAGCACGCCCGTGCGGCCATCGGCCCGGGCGGCGCGCGGCGGCGGCGCGCCCCGCACGACGACGCGCACGCCGAGCGCCCAGAAGGCGTGGTAGAGCCACGGCATGGGCAGGATCGCCCCCGCGGCGACGCGGACGCACGCGAGCAGGAAGCCGATGGGGAACCACACCACGGCGAGCAGCGCGGCGAGCGGGGTCGGCCGCTGGACGAGGCGGCCGTCGTGGAAGACGATCGGCTTCGGCAGCTTGTCCGCGCGCACGGCCTCCACCCGCGCCCGCGGCACGAGGTACGCCTCCTGCGGTCACAATTACGGTTCATAGCTACCGTGAGACATGCTGCATGCAAGGTACTATTACAGTATTACTCTACTACGTATAAACATACACGTATACGTATTCAAGCCGTACAAAACTGGTATTCTAGCTCGTAGTAAGGTCACACTTCGGAAAGGCGTGTCCTTTATTAGTTGGTGTAAACTAGATGCACCTAAAAGCTAGAACTTGTGAGTAGAAAGGCATGCAAAGGGGACAGAGTTAACGCAACCGAGACGCCGGCGTTCTCATGAGCCATACATGATCCAAACAACTACTACTCGTACGAGGAAACGATTTTTGTATTATTATTCTACCAACATTGGCATGCATTGATATTTGAATACTGCTACTAAGGTTGGTTGTTGTTTCATGCATGCTGGGGGAGTTAAATATGTTGGCTTCCAACCTACCAAAGCCAATTGCACTTCCTTGCCGGTGGCAATTTTTTTTGGGTATGATAAACATCATCTAGATATTTTCTTCATAACTATCATCCAGATTTATGACCATTAGATTAGAAATCCAACGATCATAAATTCTCCCCCCACCCCCTCAAAAAAAATCTCCCCCTCCTCAAAAAATAATCTCCCCCCTCCAAAAAAAGGGCCGTTGGATCTCTAATCCAACGGTCTCAAAACTAGATGATAGTTAGAAAGAAAACATCCAGGTAATGCCAGTGCATATGCGAAACATGTAAACAGAAAAACAAGTGATAAAAGAAACAGACGCGCATTTCGTGTGACCTAGCTACGCTATCGAGTAAATGGAAGTGAGTAATTGGATAACTTGATTAACACTAGGAAAGGGTATGACGTGGACTCTATGAACAGACTAGATTCTCCTCCTTTCACTGCACCTGCTGCTGATAACATTCGTACTGTGTAGTTGCAAGCCTTGGTAATTAGTCTAATAAATAGTAATTGTTAGAAGGAAGTTGGAGCCAACAATCAGCCAAAAAGTGGCTGGGCAGCTCGTTACGGGCTTGTTTTGTTTGGCTGAAGTTTATGGCCTTTGGCTACGGCTTGTGGCTTTTGGACTGTCCGTGCAAGAAATTACAGGGTAACAAAAATTCACATATGATTTTTGCCGATATAAATAAAGTCGGTACAGTATATACTACAATTCCCTAGTAGACTCTATGTTAAAAAATTCACTAGTAGCTCTATGTTAAAAATATACTCCACTTAAAAGCTAATTATTATAAAAAAAATTAAAATAATATTTTTTAAAAGCTGGAAAGAATATGCTCTTCGTGATCAGTCACTCGTCCACGTCCCTGACACCGCAAAAATTTTCGTGCCAGCGTACATAGCCCGTTGAGATTATCCAAGGCACGCACTGACGCACAACGATCACCCGGTAACATCGAAACTTTGGCAGTGCATGAAAACATTACTAACGTCGAGTACTAGCAAAGATAACCAGTAATGTTTAGTGAATTCAGTGACCTTGCAAAGGCCCATGAAGGCGTAGTCCGACCTCCGGTCGCCCAGCCCGACCTCCGGCGCGTCGCCGTCGCCGACCATCTCCCTCAGCGCTTCCGCCTTCCTCTTGCCGACGAGCACGCCCCGCCGCCCATCCACCCAGCCCGTGGCGCGCCCGCGCCACGTCGCGAGCTCCGTGCCGACGACAGCGTCCGCGCCGAGATGGTCCCGCAGGAACGGCTCAGCCATCACCCGCGGGGTCGCGGTCACCACCCACCGCCGGCCGCACGCCGCGAACACGCGCCACGCGCCCGAGTGCACGTCCGCCGCGTAGAACTTGGGCAGCACGGCGCGCGCCGCGGACTCGATGTCCGCCACGCGCGCGCCCGCGGTGGCCGCGAATACCAGCACCCGCACGCCGGCCGGCTCGGACACCGCGTGGTACAGCGCCGCGGCGAGCGGCGCGAGGAGCAGAAGGAGGGCGAGGCGCGGCACGCCGCCGGTCTCGAAGGCGACGAGAGCATAGTAGGGGAAGGCGCTCCGCGACCGGAGCAAGGTGCCGTCGAGGTCCGACACGACGGTGTGGTCCCCGCGGCACGACACGTCGCACTTGTCCACCACCGGGAACGGCTCGCCGCCGGCCACCGCCATTGCACTTGACCACAAAGGTACGTGAGCGCGCGCGTGTCTTGTGCGTGTCTGCGTGTTGTGTGGTGCGCACAAGTATGTGCATGGATTTATAGCGCGGCGACGTGAGGGGGCGGGCTGTGTGATGTGTGCCTGTGCGTGCAGGACAAAAGACACGGTTGGTTGGTCAGCGGTAAAGTATGGACGAATCCACATCCTAATCTGCACTTCGTGTGCTCCATGATGAAACTGTCAATTACTCACAGTGCTTATGTTCTCAAAACAAAGTAGTTGGCTCTTCAAAGCACACGTACGGTACAGGCCGTAATCACTTCTTTTTTGCGAGGAAGTATATACGATAATCACGTCGCGTATTCACTTAGGCCCTATTTGGCACGACTCTACTTCATAAGTGGAGTCTTTTTTTGCTTCGGCTCCACGAACAGCTTCACCGGTGGAGCTGGAGCTGTTTTGGTAGACTATTTGGCAAAACAGCTCCACCTGTTTTATCATACATGGTTGAGAGATGTCAATTGTTCAATATATCCCTGTTTATTTGGCTTGTAGTAACATCAAGAGCTGTATGTTTCTACATGATTTTTCATCCGAGTAAATTTGAATTCAAAAAAAAATTAAAATAACACAAAGTATTAGCAATCAATATTTAATGCGTTTTTTTGCATAGGAATGACCCGTTAAAACAAATATGCATGTGCAAAGTCATGATATAATACAAACAAGGGCAGTGGCATGCGGGAGAATAGAAGAGCCGGTGGCAGATCGCGTAAATTCACAAAAGTACAAGGGCAGTGGCATGCGGGCCTGCGGATAGAGCCGGGTAGAGCTACTTTTTTCAGCTCCATCTTGTACATATGTTTTGTCTCAGCAGGTTTTAAGGGACTCCTTAGGTGGAGCTATTTTGTTTTATCTCGTTTGGTACAAAACGGCTCTAGGAGCCGGTAGTGGTGTTGTGCCAAACAGGACCTTAATCGGGACGCAAGTAGTTGCAGAATAGTAATTTCATGCATGGAGCTGGCCGGAAGGATCAAAGGATGTAACGAGAGCTTTGGGCACCGGTGCGTTAGGAAATATTGGGCGAGCATGCACAGGAAAACCACGTGTGCATCACTAGCTAGTGGTAGTATGGGCTTAATCGCCCCTAGTTTTGCCGCCTTTTTAAGTCGCAACATCTCTAGAAAGATTAGTTGGTACTGCAGGACTGCTAATTTTTCCAATAGGTTCTACTAGCTAGTGCACTATCTAATTCATTTGCTTTTATCTTTCACCACCCATAAGCAACAACCATGTCGGTAGATTGCAGCCCCGCTTTTCCCCGATGGCTTTTAGTTTTTAGCTGAACTGATACTGTAATAGTTGTTAGTTTTTTTCTTAGACATTCTATTCGACGTGAGAAATCACTTGTAGATTTCTGACTTGGGGGTTATAAAATGCGAATGTACCATTGTACTAAAATACACAAAAAAAAATAAATAAACACAACAAAAGATAAGGAAAACATGTATTTTATTCATTTATTTGAGAAGAACAAAGTTACAGATCCCTTTATGTATGTGTGTATGCGTGCGCTCCGTAGCCTACTTTGCATAGCAGATCCGACATAGACGATATCGTGTCCTGATTCCCGAGGCCTCAAAAGGCTTCTCGGTTAATTACATCTGCAGAGTAACCCACGGAAAGCCTCCGATTAAGTTGTGCATTGGTCGTCATCTTCAGTCTTTGCCTTATGTTTCTCATACAAGGGATGAATGATTAATGAAGGTATGGCGTTGGTATTATCCATAGCCTCATCGATCTATGGGACTATTGACAGCGTGGTCATCACACTTGACTGTGCCCACCCGTGCCATTCGACCTCGTCGATATCGAACAGACACAATGGAAGTGATTTGAAGTATGAATGATTAACATCTAGCAGGACCAACTGACAACAATGGCGACTAGAATTGGTGTCATAGGCATAGCCTGAGCGGAAGAATTAGTAGAGTAGGCCACGGAGGTCAAGTATCAATGTGAATGACAACCGTAGAAAACCGTTCGTGGTTGAGATTCATCAGAGTCAAAACCCACCAAGAAACGTCTGTGGTCGAAATCCACTGTAGTTGAAATCCATCGGAAAACAGCTTTGGTCGAAATCCATGGTGGTTGAAACCCATCAGAAGCGCTTAATGGTTGAGCATCACTTTGATTGAATTCGTCGGGAACTCTCTGTAGTCGGAAGTCATATGGTCGAAACCCATAGGAAGACGCCAGAGGTTGGCAACACACCGTGGTTGAAGGCCATCGGAAAACAGCCATGCTCGACAATCACAGTAATCGACACCACTGGGAAATATCCCTGGTCGAAAGTCACATGGTCGACACCATCGGGCAACATCCGAGGTCGAACAGTCACAATAGTCGAAACCCATTGGAAGACTTCCATGGTCAAAACCCATCGGAAGACAGTCGTGGTCGAAACCTATCGAAAATGTCCGTGGTCGAAACCCATCATGGTCGGAACCCATCGAAACATAGTGTCGGTTGCGTCGTTTAAATTAGAGATAAGATTCCGAATTCGCTATGGATTCGTTACCTTTCGGGACTCTGCTTTCATCTCGGAGGTTTGTTGAGTGCTATCTCCAATTGGATGACGATACGGTGCGGCCATACCTTACTGTTGATGATCTACAACTGTGGTCAAACTGCACAACGTGGTTGTATCAGTCTGATTGACACATTGTAATCGTGATCGAAGAACGTGCTCGATACCCAGGCGGTTGAATACGTGGTCGCAAGGACATGGTCGTAGCGGGTGCTCGAGCAAGGGTGGTCGTAATAGCTGGTCGACACCGTATGACATAACATGGTCATATCAGCCAGTCGGCACAATGTAATCGTGACCGAGAACGTGCTCGACACCTAGGTGTCGAAAACGTGGTCGTAAGAACATGGTCATAGCAGGTGCTCGAGCAAGCGTGGTCAAAAAAAATTGGTCGACACCGTATGATATAATGTGGTCGTATTAGCCAGTCAGCACAACATGATCGAAAACAACCGCTCATCCCCAAGCGATTGGAACGTAGTCATACCGGTCAGCTAAACATGGTCGTATCAGCCTGATTGCCGCAGCGTGGTCGTAGTCGGCTGTTTTGCACAAAAACTCATCAAACACATTTGATTAAAGGAATATAAAGAAAAAAGAGGAGGAAAAATGAAAAATATAGCTATATCTCCACGAGTAATGTAAAAAAGGGGGAAAACCGTGTTAAGAAGATTATAGGATCAAGTACCACAATCAAAGGAGGTAAATGATTGCCTCTGCTTTCCTGAACCTCTTAGCGCTCGATAGTGGTTTTGACCGCTCAACGCTCGACCACTCAGTTGCCGTAAACTCTTACCAAGTGTAAACTTCAGCTACGACCGACAGTTGTAACCTTCGACCACTTCTATGCTCATAAACTATGACCGCTTAGCACTTTGATCTTCGACCGGTTAGAACTCGTAAACTTCGACCACTTTCCATATACTTGAACTTCGACCGATTTGTATGTATTCGAACTTTGACCGATTTGCACGTACTAGAACTTTGACTACTTTGCATTGAGTTGTAACTTCGACTGTTTTGTACATACTCGAGACTTCAACACCAAGGGCAGAAACTTGGAGTACTCATATTTCCTTTATTTTCCCAGCAGTGATTCGACACCTTTGTATGTGGTCGTGAGTTTCGACTTAATTGCAACCACCAGCACCTTCGAGCACTTTAAGAACAAAATTGATTTAAGATGATGTTTATTGCTGTGTTTTCATAGGGTTACAAATTGCCCTCAAAAGCACCCCTAAAAGTCTAGCCAAAACTAAAATCTTCTCAATCTTCTCCAAAAGTCGTACATCTGTTATATCCCTCTGACTCTATTTATATCCTCTGACTACTTAAGAGTCCTCTCCAAATAGGTCACGAATTCGAGTCCTAATTTGAAACGGATCACGAATTCGAGTCCTAAACCAACAGCTACAGCCAAGAGACCCGAAACCCTTCCAAACATAGGTTTCCCGAAATTCCAACTTTTTAACATCTCATGTGTCGAAGCCTTCAGGACCGCGCTTCTCGTAGCTCCTTCATGTATCATTCACCTTTATTCTCCACGTGCCCAAGCATGATCCCAGCCATCTTGTAACATCCTCAATCGTTCGAACCTCGGATCTCCTATCTTAGTCTTGGTACTCCTTGTTATCGACCATGATCGCCTCCAGGCTCAACCTATACGTGCAAAGACCAAAGAATATTTTTCTGACACAAGTTTTCTCCAACTTGGCCAGTATCAATCCACACACGCATAACACAACACGATTTACCCATAAACACGAACCAATTGAATCAGACCATATACTTATCAGACCGCCTTTACCATAGTGGTCATACCGCAATACCTGAATAGTTCAACACTTTTCATTTTTCGCACAAGTGTTTTCACAAACATAAATTTCAATTCAACCCATATCGGTTATTCATCATTACAATATTTGTGGCCTATGCACATGGTCTAACAAAGATAACACGTTCCAAACTGTTTTGATTTTTGAAAGCTAAAAACTAAAAATTGTTTAGAAGGTGGCCTACGTCCCTTCCCTTCCTAAAGAAACAAAGTCATAGTTCATGCTCTCTCTCCATACCATGTGTAGATGTAGGAGTATATACTATGACACTATTACTTGTTATGTACCATGTCTGTTTTATACGTGGAGCATCGGAGTAGTTAGGGGTTAGCTTTTAGTTTGCTCATATATATTCCTCAGCACGGATATTGTCATAACTTCTCTCCATCACTCTATGCCTCATTCAATCAACCTCTCTCCGAGATCGTTCGTGGCATGTGCTGTGCTACTCGATTGCTCGATCACTTATCCACATTACGTACCACTCTTCAGATCTTTCGTAAGAGAGTCCAGAAAGAAAGAGCACTGCAATTGCATCGCAGCGTCGGTGTGTTGAAGTTAATGATGCAGAAACACGGAAGGGATTGATGATGACATTCCGATTGATCCAATTACACGAGTACAAGTTAAAAAGATTAATTAATAGGTGAATTCACTCCTAATTAAATTTAATTTTAATTTACATAAGAATTGGCTGCTACCTAATGCTAGTATTTTAATTAATCTCAGGTTTGTACATGAGGAGACGTTGAATGTCAAAGTTAGAAGAAATCAGCTAAGTAAGAAAATCATGTATGTGCATGTGAATTGAGAGAAAAAACCAAAAGAAACACATGCATGCGCATATGACGGGACTATTCCAAACAACAAAGTTATGCACAACCCATAAAGACACTTTCTAGTCAAGTGTTTTATCTAGTCGGTCATGTGTTTATTATTTTTTTCTTTCGAGTCCGAATATGACTTGATCTGTTAACCGAGTACGACTTGTTTTCTCGTCCGCCTGGTGAAGTCGGCCGGGGTCCAATCGCCATGTATTTTTTGGTTGTTGCCGAACATTAAAGGTTAGACCACAAGAAATCAATCAATTATTTTCAGAAAGAGCTATGCGTTTGTTCTTTTTAAGATTTGGCATATGGCTGTAATCTAGAGGGGAATCGGGCGTTTTTTCCCATCGTTCTTGTGTTTCCTTGTGATTGGCTGGAGCGACGACACGTCTACTAAGTGGTCGGGTAGACGGGATCACAAATGTGCGGTTGGGTGAATTCTTTTGTCGCAGGTTGTTGTTCTAATAGTGGTTGGCGCCATCGATTCGTCAGGTTGCACGGATCTAAATTATCTTCATCGATCTTACACCGTGAAGATCAGGTAATCCCCGCATCAGGGATACAATAAATTTAAAATGAAATGCACGAGAGGTCAGCGTCGACTTCTGATCCCAGGTGAGAGCTATATGTGCGCAGATTCAGGACCGCTCAACAAACACAAAGGCTGCATTATTTTAGATTTTAGACTTACTTTTCTTCTAATATAGTAATTAATTTTTAAACAGATTATCTTTTTAAGATATAATTTGTAAATTGATTATAGTAGATACTTTACTGACTTCATCTATATAGACCAAAATCACACATGAGTATCTTTCTCCATACGCTCTCTCACGAACAGCCAGAATTCAAAATTTTAAACCAAAAACTATAAGCCACAATATAAAAAACACACCCAAAATCAATTCGGAAGCCATACTTTAGAAAATACGTACGCTACGATCGATCAAACTGAGCCGCCCAAATCCTTAGGCTGGGTTCATTTTAGCTTATTTGTGGCTTACCCTTGTACTGTCTACAGTAACTAGTTTTTAAATGATGCACTTTTTTTAATGTGGAGTCAATAGAATATAGTAAAAAGTGTACTGAGTTTAGCTATACCGACCAAAATTGCATACAACTATTTTTATCTGCGTAATGTTTGTCTTAAATAGATAGAATTCAAATATTTAAACTATAAACTAAAATCTATCAGCCCAAAAGAATCTACCCTTAATAAAACCGGCATACAATGTGATCGGTTCGGCTGAAAAGCTCATGGCTTATGGCTGAAAACACTGTAGCTGGCTGAAAAAAGCAATGTAGCTGACAGAGGCTTATTTAGCATAATTAAATTTAAAAAAAATTTAAAAATATAAAAAATTTGTTAGTCTATTACGTATAATACAAACAAATACGGAAAAAAAGAACCGGCAAAAAAGCTCAACAAAAAACCAAAAGTTTAGAAAAAGACGAAACTTATGAATAGTAAAAAATAAGCCAGAAGTCAGAAGCTGAAACCGAAGCCGAGTTGATCAGAGCCAAAATCGCGCGCATGGCTTAAAGGTAAGCACGTACAATTTGATCAGAAGCCAATACTTGAGGTTGACTACCACGGAAAATCACGTGTCTCCTTTAGTATCGGTTGAGTGGCGCAAAATATGGTACTAGAGATGAGTTTTGTCAATGGTTAATACATCTAATAAATAGTATTAATCGATAAAAAATAATCTAAAAATCAGTTGCAAAGCCGTGAAAAATAGTGCCTGTAGGTTGCCCATCCGTATGTGCGAGCCGTCCTTCTCTCGCACTGGATATATTCGCGGGGTACGCACCGTGCGTGGCATGCATGGGTCACCACGACCCCCGATGCATCCATGGACGTCGACGGCGCAATCGCCCCGGTTGGTCGCCAGTTGATTCCCCCATTAAATGGCCGGCAGCGAAAATTGAAAGCCCATGATAGGCCGGCACGGTCGAGGACGTACAGGGACCCGTCGGAATCTTCTGCTCGTAGAATCAACGACGACGTACGCGAGGAGATACAACGCTATCTAATACTAGTCAGCTGCTCGTACGTTACAACAAAATTTATTAATGATGTATTTGGTTGGAGTGATGAAAGTAGAATGGGATGGGATAGAATAGGATGAGATGGTTCCACAAAAAAGGTGGAACCACATGGTTAGGGCTGGAAACGAGCCGAACCGAACCGGCACGAGCCAGGCTCGGCCGAGCTGGGTCGAAGATGCGGCTTGGCTCGGCTCGTTTTGGAAACGAGCTACGCGGGAGGCTTGGCTCGGCTCGACGGTAGGCTCGAGCCAGCTCGCGAGCCCGATCGAGCCAAAAAGGTTCGCCGCTGCCGACCGAGCCAAAATGGCTCGCAGATACCCGAACGAGCCATTTTGGCTCGGCGATGCCCAAACGAGCCAATTTGGCTCGGCGACACAGCGGATACCCATAACAACACTATAACAGAGAGCATAACAGACAACAGTATTAACAGAGAGCATAACATTAACAGAGAGAGCATAAGCTGCATAATAGAGAGCATTTGGATATCGATTTACTAGTGCATTTCAGATTTAATACTAATAGCATACGGATTTAACATCATAAGACATAAGCCAATACTTTTGCAGCATAACACATAAGCCAATACACATAACACATAACACATAAGACTAAGAGCAGATACACATACACATAAGCCAAAAGTCCAGCCCTACACATAACAGAGAGCAGCACAGCAGATGAGCAGATAAGCCCTACACATAAGATGAGCACAGAGAGCCCTACACATAAGAGCAGATATCATATCATTTCCCAAGCATTTCACAACAGCAGAGAGCACAGAAATTCACGGCAGTTCAAGGCTTCAAGCAGATATCATTTCCCAAGCAATTCACAGCAGAGAGCACAGGGAGCAGGGAGCAGCCAGAAGGCGAGGAGCAACCAGAGAAAGGTGGCGACCAGCAGTAGCACTCGATGAGCGATTCAAAAGAATGAAAATAAAATTAGTAGAAACACTTGATAGTTCACTAGTTCAAGAGTGATTCAAAAGAATGAAAATAAAATTTGTAGAAGCATTACCAGAAACTAGCTGCTCTCTACGACGCTTTTAGGAAATAGAATGGTTTGAACATCATCCTCTTCGTCTTCTTCCTGAAAAGATATATAATATTGAAGTTAACATAAGCAACAATAAAATAGACAAATTTTGTATTACAAATGAACGTACCACAACTATAGGAGATCTCATACCATCATGTACACCTCTGATCCAGCTAGAGGCACATATCAAATGTTGAACCATAGCCGGACGTAAAGAACTCCTATAGTCATCTAGTACTCTACCACCAGCACTAAATGTTGATTCTGAAGATACACTAGTAGTTGGTACAGTCAAAAAATTCTTGGCCATATTCGACACAACTGGAAATCTATGTGCATTCAAATTCCACCACGCGAGCAATTTAAAATCCTTGTTATCTAAACTCTCATTTATTTCATCTAAGTAGATGAGTAACTCAGACTTTGAAGGCTTGGTAGAAGTGGAACGCAAGAATGATCAAATCGAGACGAGATCGATGATAATGAGTCGCTTGTACCAATAGTCAAGAGGAGGTATCTTCACCTCTGTTGCCCATTCTCTTGCCGATGATCCATCTCAAACTGGGAATACAAATCCTCCAATTCCTCTTTACATCATCAAGCTCCTTTGCACTTTTGAGGGTTCATACATTTGATTAAAGCACCAACTAATGAATCTCATTTTAAACACTGGATCAAGAATAGTAGCAAGGACCATAACATTGTTCTTTTCTTCCCAATACTTGTCAAATTTATCCAACATTGCAGAGCCATTTGCTTCAAATACTCATCTCCGAAGTAATTGCAGCTCTTAATGCAATCTTAACATTAACTATATGAGGATAAAAATATTTGCCGTTGGATAAGTTGATCCGAAAATGCGATAGTCACTTCACTAAGGACCGCAATATTGGTGCAATTTTTCATAAAATAACCATTCTTCGCCCGATGGTTGCCATTGATAATTTGCATCCGTATCGAGATAACACACTAAAGCATCCTTATAAGCAATACATACTGACAACATTTTGTATGTAGAACTCCATCGTGTAGACACATCCAGGCTCAATCCAGGGCCAATTTGCAATGCAAGTGATGAGCAGATTTGTAAAAATTTGTGCATACGAGATGGAGACTTCTTTATATACTTAACTGTTTCCCTGAGCTTGTTAATCAAAGGTTCTAATGGTTGTAGTCCATCATTAACAACCAAATTGACTATATGAGCACAACATCGAACATGAAAATACTTGGCAATGAACCGAGCTGATCCTCTAGCAGCAAACTTGGCCATTAAACTACGTACAGCAGCAGTATTCGAGGAAGCATTATCAAGAGTAAGTGTGATGATCTTATCCTCTATCTTCCATTCAACAACGCAATCAAAAATAGCCTGAGCTATGACAACCCCAGTGTGTGGAGGATCCAACTCAATAAAGTTTAGCACACGACATTGCATAACCCAATTTTTATCTATATAGTGTGCCACCAAGCTCATATAGCAAATGTTTTGGTTTGAGGTCCACAAATCACATGTCAAACTAATATGTGACACACTTCTGATACTTTTTCTAAGCACTTCTCTCTCTGATTCATAAATCTTGACGCATTCATTTCTTATTGTCTTTCGACCAATGAACTGATATAATGGATTTAAATATCTCATCAAAACATTAAACCAAGTATGCTCAACCATCCTAAAGGGATACTCATGGACAATGATCATCTTAGCAATAATTCGACGAGTTTCATCTTGATCATATTCCCTAGTAGAAACAAAAGGTAAACCAGTCTCACCTCCCGTGGCAGGACCGAAGTTCAAGTTCGCTTGAGCTTTCATCTTTGCCACCTTGTTCACATATGGCGTGCACTTGGGTATATGCCTCATGAGATGTGAAGTTGCACCCCCTTGTTTGTAAGACATGAGCTTGTAGCAGAACCTACATTTTGCCTTTATATCAACCTCTCCTTTCTTTGTCTTCGATGGAACATTCACCACCTTGAAGATCTTCCAAACTTCTGATCTCTGTTTCTGTTTACCAGTTGCCTTTGGAGATCTTTTCCTCCTTTTTGCCTCCCTCTTCTGAGACACTGTACCCTCTTCTTTGCTTCTTCAAAGACCATTTGAGCTTGAGGAGTTCACATCAATATCATCCATGTCTGCAGGACCATGAACATCACCACCCAAAGCCTCCCAATCCACATCCTCACTGATGATCGCAATAAAACATTGTAAAATGTTAGCCCCAAGAATCAGGAATCGCAAATAGTAGGCATAGCATTGCTATATTTCAAGATTCAACATGTAGGTTCTGACTGTTTTATTCAACAGTTCACAATATATTTCAAGATTCAACATCCTCACTGTTTTATTCAACAGTTCACAATATATTTTTATTCAACATTCAACATTTGACAATACATTTGCTAACAGTTTTATTCAACAGTTCAAATATATGTTCAAATGTTCTCACATTTTTATTTCGGTGAGCAAACAGTGAGCAAATATATGTTAACTGTTAGAACAAATATTCACTGTGAGTATTCGCTAGAACATTCAAAGAATAGTCCACATCAATATATGTAGAACTCAGATTTATTTCAGTGAGCAAACAGTGAGCAAATGTATGGTTTGACAATATATGTTGCACATTGCTAACAAATCAAAAGCTCATTTGACAATATTCATTTCAAAAGCTCATAGCATCATCAATTAACAGGATTACATACAATACATAGCAGGATTGTCAAAAGCTCATAGAATACATAGCGAGCACATCCGCATCGTGCACCCTAACCTAACCCTAATCCTAACCCTAACCCTAACCCTAATCCTCAGTAAAACTGGTACTCACCGATGCTGCTGGTTCGGCGAGGTCAGGAGGCGGTGCAGACCGTGCAGGTGCAGGCTCGCCCCCTCTTGTCGACGGGGAGGCCTCGACGGCGGCGGCCTTCTTCCCTCGAGCTCGAGATTCCAGGCTCCGTTCGCGGCCCATGCGCGTCGGTTGGAGTAGGCCGCGTTGTGGATCGGGAAGGAAGGGGGTCGGACTTGGGGAGGATGGGGACCGATTGGGGAAGGACACCGCCGCCCGCGCGCGTGGGGAAGGAAGGGGATTCGGGGTCCCGGGGATGGAGTAGATGGACGGCGGCCGACTGCGTGGGGAAGGAAGGGGAGGGGATCCGGCAAGGACGGCGGGCGGCGGCCGAGCGCGTGGCGTGGTGAAGGACGGCGATCGCCGATCGGGGACGGACGCCGGCTGCGCCTGCGCGAATGGGGATGGGGGGATCGCGGTGCCGCCCGACGGGTTAGGACTTGACCGCATCGCAACGCAACGATCGACTGGGCTGGGCCGAGCCCGAGTGGCCGAGGCCGACGCTGCGGGAGTGCCGAGTGCGGGGCGCCGCTGGGCCAGACGGATCGGACCGGGACCGAGGCACCGAGCTCGCACGAGCCAACGAGCGGCTCGCGAGCGGCTCGGGCTCGGCTCGTTTTTCTCACGAGCTGGGAGGCGGGCTCGGCTTGGCTTGAATCGATCGAGCCGAGCCGAGCCGGCTCGAGCTCGTTACGAGCCGAGCCGGCTCGCGAGCCTCAAGCCAAATTTCCAGCCCTACACATGGTCCAGCATCTAAGAAGAATATTCTCTAAATTTGCACAGGCTTGTCCCACTTTGGACTATTCCATCCCACCCTATCCCTCAAACCAAACACATGGATAGGCTTCATCAAAGGAATCATTCTATCCCATCCCACCCCATCCCTCAAATCAAACACATCCTAAATATATAAATAATCATACTATGAAAGAAGGCTACTTTGATCAGTTAAAAAGTGCAGAGTGATGGGAAGTTGAGAATGGAGCGGTTGAAGAAAAAGGGACGTACGATCACAAAAACAGTCAGATTATGTGCCGTTAGATGGAGATCCAACGCCCTATATCATTTTTTAAGAGGGGATCATTTTTTGGAGGGGGGCTTGTATGAGTGGATCAGTTGGATGGAGATCTAATGTCCCTGATCAATCTGACTGTTTTTGTCCTCAAAAATAGTCGAATGTTGTATATACACTCCTTTTTTTATAACATTAATGACATACTCTCTACGTACAGCCGAACATGCGAGAGCAAGCAAGTGAAGGATCAGCGGGAGACGGAGGGCGAGAAGGTGCAGCCTGCAGGATGAGCATATGGGCCGTTCGATCTTAAGAGGAGGTAGGTTGGGCTCTTCCCTTCAGTAGAGTTAGGCCTTATTGGATACATACATAGAGCCCGTTGGAGCATTTGGGCCGGGTTGGTCTGGGGAGTAGCTTTCGACCTTTGCCTAGGGTTACAAATAGGCCAAAGCGTACCACAAGTCTGATCTAAATCTAAAATTTGGTTCCTTCGTCCAATCTAGACCAAGCCAAAAACAAAGAAGCTTAGATCCAATCCAAACCCAAACAGAAGCATGGGCCTTGATCCGAATGTCCATGCATTGTAGTGGCAATTATGATCATAGTTCTGTCCCGAAGGTTGCAACCCATGTCACAATTACTACAAGACGTCAGCCCATTTTAGAGGTTAGTGTCCAAGAAAGATTTGAGACGTAGGGCATGGGGAAGCGCACGAAGCTGCTCACGTCGTCCTGGATGTCGTTAGTGAGGATCTGTAGGACACTGAGCTCCGCGGCGCCTGTAGATGCCATCGTGACAATGTCGCAGAGCACACTCACTATGACATGCTTGGCGGCGCCAGCGGTGTCGTTGAATGCCTCGCGAGCGACGTTGAGGCCCATGGCGTTGAAGGTGAGCTCGCACGAGGCAAGCTCCTGCAGGTGGGAGATGACGTGGTTGAGGAGCTCCTTGCGGACGCCCGGGAGGCCGCGAGCACAAGAAGACGGTGTTGGACGGGGAGCTGGGCCTCGCCGATGACGTGGAGGCGGTGCTGCAGGAGGAGGTCGTACTTGCGGTGGATCCTATCACGTTGGCCGAGGGAGTTCTCGATGAGGAGGATCAAGGATGTCACGGGGTTTCAAGTCGCGAACTTAGCATTTAGTACAAACCCGGGCCAATCCAGCGCAGATCCAACCCAAATAAACAAGACTAAAACTGAAATACGGAGCGTTCTTATTAGCCTTTTCTAATAGCCTTTAGCTATGATTTTATATCTTTTAGCTGAAAATAAATAGTAACAGTTAAAAAGAAATGACTTTTAGAAAAAAAGAGTGAGTAGTGGAAAAAATAAGAGAGAGATATACGCGTGATGGGAGAGAGATGAGTGGAATAAGGAGAAAATTGCTATAATGGGACTCCAAATAACGTGTTTCGCTATAATGGGACTTCTAACGTTGACATCGCTAAAATGACACCCGAAACATTGGCTTCTCGTAATACATGACATTTGGCTCTTTTAATTCCAATGTTTGGGTATTTCGAAACATTAGCCAAATATCATGTATTACGAGAAGCCAATGTTTCGGGTGTCATTTTAGCGATGTCAACGTTAGAAGTCCTATTATAACGAAACACGTTGTTTGGAGTCCCATTATATCAATTTTCTCTGGAATAAGTGATACACCCATGACCCCTGCTTTATCTCTGGAGCAAGTCAATAGCAAGAAAACCAAATGTTTATATCATCTTTTGACTTTTCAAAACAGAAGTTAATACAAATAAAACCATAGTCTATTTATAGTTTTGGATCAATCTAATCTAATAGCTTCTCGGAACCAAGCCTATTAGCAACCGTACTTTGACCTCCCATGATTATGTTCCCTAGAAAATATATATCATGTTTTCTTCGAAAAAACATACCATTTTACTATATAAAAACATATCATTTTACTATTGTTAGATGTAATATGTACATAAAAATAGTTGTATATGATTTTAGCCGATATAACTGAACTCAGTATAGTTTATACTGTAATTTATCTGTAGATCTTGCTTTAAAATATACGTCGTTGAATAGTGAGTTATTATAGAAATTGAATCAAAATTTAAGTATAAACCTAAAAGAACCGGGTCTAAGTTAATGCTCGAGAATGCACCATAGATAATGTCGAGAACACACCAAGGTCCAATTGTCGATGCTCGGAAGAAAATTCACTTAGTCATATAGATGTCAATAATAGCTATTGTACTACAAGATACCTCATGGCATTTTTCAAATTTCTTCTCACTGTTATACGAAAAATACTAACCAAATCTCCCAAACAAATACTTTCTCAGTCCAATATTTTTTAATAATCTTATTTATAAATATAAGATGTATTTTATATTCCAATACAAAATTAATATGATATTTTCTTTACACCCTTAATAAATACATAATATTATTTATTAGTCTCTACATGTATATATTAAATATAGTATCTAAAGCATAATTAGAGATAATATAACTATTTTACCATCTTTTTAGTTTTATAAATTTGGATGGGGGAGTATACCCAAATAAGAAATCGATAAAAGGAAAAAAATAAAATAAAAAAAACAAAAAACAGCCCAGCGAGCAAGCGAGAAGAAAGGGAAGAAGACAGCGCCCTCGAGCCCAAAACCCTAGCTATTTCTATTTCGCTCTCTCACTTCTCCGGAATCTTCCAGAATCTTCTAGACCCCTTCGGATCCTCCCACGCGGTAAGCTCACTCTACTGGATCTCCTAAAGCCTTAAGCTCTCGTGTCAAGATTTGACGCGATTGGGGCGCGGTTTCGCATTTGGTTCGGCTGGTGGAGCGCGACATTGGCGGCGGTGGGCAGGTGATGGCGGATCCGCCTCAGGGTGGGGGATCTAGGGTTTGTAGCTCAAAAGTGAAGGTGGAGTCGGGCGAGAAAGCTGTGTGGTCGAAGCTAGGGTTTCGCAGGGCGAGACGAGAGGGGAGGGAGGAAGGATGCTGACTGTGCTGCGGGTGCACCTCCCGTCGGAGATCCCGATCGTGGGCTGCGAGATCACGCCTTACGTGCTCCTGCGGCGCCCCGATGGTGGCGTCTCCACCGACGATGTGCCTGAGGCCGCTCCTGTGGATGGGTACTTCATGCGGTATAAATGGTAAGTAGTTCTCATGTGACACTTTAAATGGTTGCAGTTTCGTATCTGGCAAGCATGATTTACATCATCGAAGCTGTAAATCGATCATTAGCTACTTTTTGAGGGTTCCATCATTTCAATATCTGATTGTATTGTAGTGGAGAATGACAGAACTATGAAGGATTTGCAGTATATTTCGCAATCTAGTTAGAGGTGTGGAAAATTCATGTATTAGATTGATCAGGTGCTACTGTGGTTGGGGTGTGTAGTGAATTTTGTTGTATGCAAATAGGCTGCTATATGCTAAGATGCATCGTTAGCAATGTTCAAGAAGGCGCTAGGCGCTAGGCGGGCGGTGAGGTAGGGCCTAGCGCCCAGAGGGCCTAGGCGGTTAAATCAAAAATAAGGACAGCAGACAAAGATAAGCAATCATATGTATGTATTTGATGTTTAAATGAAGAAAATTAGTACCTTGAGCAACAATGATAGCTCTCTATCCATTGATGTAAATTTTTGATGTAAATGCTTGATGTATAATTGTAAAACCTGCACATTAAGCAATGTGTGAGTTTTTTGTATTGAATAACTATTGTGCATTTGTGCTTCAAACTTGTAAATTGAAAAGAATAAAGGAAATGATAGCAATATAATAAAACATACGTAATGAATTATGAAGTTCATAACAAAACACACATAAGCATTGTTCTCGAATCTCAAATACACGCAACTAAACACACATAAACATAGTTTTTCTCACAAGTTACAAACACACAACATAGTTAAGGTAGCAAGCATGATAATGTGAACATGTGATGATGAAATGAGTCAATCTTCGTCCTCTTGTCCATAATCCTTGGTTGGCACCACTTCATCTTGGTCAGATTCAAATTCAATATTTTCAAGATCCTCATTGACCTCCTCTTCTTCGGATTCGGAATCAAAATCATCTTCATGAAGCTCTCTCACTCTAGTGCTTCTACGAGGTTGCATGGCTTCATTAGCTCCCATCGCCTCATCAATTAGATTCCATGAAAGACCTGTTTGGGATCAACATCATCATCCCGCCTTCAATCACCCACCCTTGAGCATTACTAGCATGTGAAGCTAGAAGGACATCAATGTTCTTCTTGTTACTCTTTTCTTTTTTGTTCAATAATCTCGCATTGAATTGAACATAAACTAGATTATTGAGACGATGAGCATCTAGTTTATTTCTTTTCTTTGTATGTACCTACAAGTTACATAGTGAAGTTTAGTGCTAGACTTTCTTGACCACTTGAGTTGAAACATGTAAATAGCAAGAGTAGAAAGATACCATGTCAAAAGTGCTCCAATTTCTTTCACATCCCGATGAACTTGAGGTCAAAGAGAGGATTCTTATGGCAAATTTTTGCAAGTGAGGAACATGACATCCATATTTCGACCACCAATTAGCTACATAATAATAAGAATAAAAGATGAGTTATTATAACAGATGAAATGTCAATTTATTAAATATGTTTAATTAAGAACAAGTTTACTTTACCGGGAATAAGATCTCTTTTTTGACATCCAAGTCGGGCGGGGGTTTTCCCAAATGTCTCATTTTTACCCTTGAATATATCAAAATCAACATTGAGTACTTGATCCATTACTTCATCATTATCATGATAAAATATTTCAACACATTCAATAAACCCATCCATAATATCTTGTTCCAAAAAAATAGATCGATCACCATAGCTATAATATGGGTTTAATAGATATGCCGTCAAATGCAATGGAGAATCAAGCCTTCCCTTCATCTTTCCATCAATAGCATTAATGATTAAGTTGTAATTGCTCTCTGAATTATTCAAGGCCTCTTTGATTTTCTTCTTTGCCTCTAAAATTTCTCCATAAAGAAAGGCCATAGATGGACCATCCCCGTCAACCATGCGAAGAACCTTCACTAATGGCTCAAAAACCTTCAAGCAAGGTAACATAACATGTTAGCAAATGGAAAAAAATCAAATACATAACATAATGGACAGCACTATTATTTATACCTTTAAAGCATTGTTCACACCATTCCAAAATGATCTACTAATGAGTGTTGCGGTTGCCGTGACGCTTTGCCTTTTTAGTGTGGGCAGATTCTTCCCATTCCTTACTAAGTGCCATCGCCCTTAGTTCGACTTTCTTTTCAATCAAACTTTGCAATGTAAGAAAGGCTGAAGCAAATCTAGTCACCCCCGGCCTTATTATATCTCTTCTCTTTGTGTGTTTTCTCATCAATGCCAAGGTCTTGTGGTGTGAGTAGATAAAAACCGTCAATGCTTTTGCTTGTTCAAACGTCTTTTTGTACTTTGGCATATTGCCAATTCCTTGTAGCATAAGGTTGATAGTGTGAGTTGCACATGAGCTCCAAAAGATATTTGGCCTTTTAGCCTTCATTAATTCCTTTGCTCCCATATTATTTGAAGCATTGTCCGTTACTATTTGAACCACATTTTGATGACCAATAGTGTCAATGCATCCATCCACATACTCAAAGATATACTCACTTGTGTGCGCATCATCCGACGTCTCCTTTGATCCTATGAAACTTGTTCCTAAATTGCAATGAACACATAAGTTCATAATACTTCTCCTCTTTTGATCCGTCCATGCGTCGGTCATGAGGGAGCACCCAGTCATGGCTCTTTCTTCTTCATGTGCTTTCAACAACTCATTAGTTCTTAACACTTTCTCTTTCAACAACGGCTCACGAACATCGTATTGAGAAGGACCTCTAAAGCCCGGGCCAAAGCGACCTATAGCCTCCAACATTTGTTTGAATTCATCGTTGTTGATAGCATTGAAAGGAACACCTAAAGAGTGAAGAGCAAATGTACAAGCCACAATGTAAGATTAACAAAGAACGAATTAATAGCATACAAGATAATAAGAATAAAATGAATGATAATTGCAATCTTTACCGGAAACATAAAGCCATCTTGCCACATATTGCTTTACTTTGTGATGTCTCTCTTTCCAAATTGCTTCTGTGATTTTTTGTTGCCGCTTAAGCTCTTGAGTGCTTAAACTACTACCATGAGGATCAATTGGATTGGCAAATTTATCCATAGGGCCTAACTTTCGAGGGATTGGCTCTCCAATTTCTTCGAGTCCTTCATCATCCTCACCATCACCTCGAATGGTCACATCTTCCCTAACCTCATCTTCATGAGCTTTCTTACTCTTCTTCTTGTTCTTTGCCTCCGCAATAGAGTTTCGACACTTCACTTGATCTTCCTTTGTGGATTTAGGGCATTTCGCAACATTCCCACTAATATGTGCAATATGTTGCTTAATCCTATAAATCCCACCGGAAACAACCTTATCACACAAAATACATTTGACTTTGTCCAGGTTGTTCGGATTCACCAACACACCATAGTCCCACCCTACGTCACCCGATTTTCTTTTGAGACTATCTTCTGTGTTGGTGTTGCTCACCTCCGCGCAAACAACAGATGACATGCTAGTTGCTACACATATATGACAATATGGCATAAAGATTTAAAAATTACCAAAGTATTAATAAAGTGTATACGATGCATCATCAAATTAGTTAACTAATCAAATCAGTAAGCAGTATAATTAAAAAAAATGGGACAGTCTCCTCCTTCCCGTGCCGACAGCCGGCTCCAGCCGCTGCCGACACCTTGCCTTGCGCAGGCCGTGCGGGTGCGGCCGAGCCACGCCTACTCCCTCAAGTCGCTCGCCGCTCTCGCGTCTCCCTCTCGGTCGCTCACTCGCTCCCTCCGCTCTGCCTCTCCCTCTCCCTCTCGGCCTCTCGGGTCTCCACTCCGCTCCCCTCTCAATCTCCCCAGAGCTCAGCCGGATTCATCGCTGGAGCTCCCCAGCGGCCCAGCGGAGGCGGAGGGGGAGGGGAGGCCGGAGGCGGAGGGGAGGCCGGAGGGGAGGCGGAGCCGCGGAGGAGGAGGCGGAGGCCGGAGGCGGAGGGGAGGGGGAGGCGGAGGCCGGAGCCGCGGAGGAGGAGGCGGAGGCCGGAGGCGAAGGGGGAGGCGGAGGGGAGGAAGTGCAGTACCTGGGTCGGTGGGTCCTGACTCCTGAGATAATCCGGGCCGGATCCGGCGAAGGGGGAGGCCAGAGGCGGAGGAGAAGCTCGGGGCTGCTCCGGCGAGGACGCGAGGCGGAGGGACCCGGCGGTTCGACGGCGCGCGGAGGTGCGGCTCCCCCAACCCTAGCTTTTCCCCCAACCCTAGCTTTTCTTTTGCGCGCTCTGTCGAAATGTCACCGCCCGCACCGTTTATTTCGTGCTTCTTATGTCTCTTCCCACGCCTAGGCGTCCTCGGCGGCCGCCTAGCCGCGCGCCGCCGCCGCGCCCGCCTGGTTTGCCGCCGCCTGGCTCCCGCCTTTGACCGCCTAACCCCGCCTGCGACCGCCCAGCCGCCTAGCCGCCTGGCATCCCGCCGAGGAGCCAAGTCGCGGCGGCCGGCTGCCGCCCACCGCCTAGGCGCCGCCTCGGCGGCCGCCTAGGGCGCCTTTTAGAACACTGATCGTTAGTTAGAATACTCGATGGGAAGTGTTGTCATTCGTCTTTGAGAGATGAATGTCCTACGTATAACATCATCAGCTATTTAATGGGGTAGAAATTGTGCAGATTTTGTACTGGTAGTCACATAAATGTCCTACATATGACATCATCAGATCCATGGTAATGTTTAACATGTTGACTACTCCAAAGTAGTATAACTAGATGACTAATGGAGTAATAGATGAGTAAATAGGTGGAAAACCGGAAACTTAAGGCAATTGGCTGATTTGAGCTTGATCTATGTGATTATAGGACACAGTGACAATTTATATTGAATGGTGAGTGCTGAAATGCTATGGATGAAGATGAAGTACTAAAAGCTAAAGTATATATGTTTAGATTCTCACAAAAGGCATTACAATTTATTTTACTGGATAACTGGATGGATCCATGTTAAATGTAATCCGAAACTGGTGAAGCCTGTAAGTTTGCTTGGTTGTTACACCAGGCACTGTATGAGTGTACCAACTTTCTTGGTCAAGGTATCAGGATGAATAAGTACGCTTAAAGTTGGTAAGATAGTGTGAAACAGACACCCTGGTTAGATAGTTTGAAACAGACACCCTACACCCTGTTAATTACTGCTGGTCTATTGGTTTCCTGGATGTGTATTTTTGCTCCTTTCCCCCTTCTGTAATTCTCTTTCGCTTCGCAAACTAATTGAAAATTTTCTAACCCAACTTATTCCAATCTCTCTTTCAGAAGCCAGGTAGCTTGCTTATAGTAGTAAAATTTTCAATTTTTCCAATAGTTGTTAGTTCTTGTCTACATATTCGTTTTCAAATGTTCCAAGTATTGATACAATTTTAGTATGTTATGCTACACGGTTTATATATGGAGTTTTTTATGCTGATTTATTTGGTTTCATAGCGGCATTCTGCTGTTCTGGTTGAATAAAAAATGCTTGAATTTGAAATACTGCATTACCTCTCACATGTGCATGGTCAAGGTTTTACTTATGTGTCATTGCTCTGGGTATTTGATGATAAGCATCGAGCAAGTATTACTTTTGAAACCAAAAAAATACTGTGGTTGTTCTTGAGGACTTTGTTTGTGTTATTTCAGATTACTCATTATTAGCCAGAAATTATCTGTAAGTGGTCTGTTGTTGTGTCCTATCCTTTGCAATGTAAATTGTGCAAGCTGCCAAGCATATGAGGACGAGGCTTACCTAACCCTTCAATCTAAGTTTGGTGTAAATTAACTATAAAAGATTATTTTTAATATAGCTCGAATTGGCTAAGGATCTAGTTGCTGATATAAACATCAACAAAGGAATCATTTAAGTTTAAGAATACTTACAGTATGCACGTAGGCTCAGTATAGTACCATTGCAAGTATTGAGGGATGCTTTAGGACTGTCAACTGAAAAGGAACATTGGCATTTATTGGTTCTAAAACGATGTTGCCTAGAATGTTCGACTGACATAAAGCAATACTGATAGGAAAAGAAAGCACTACATTGGAAGTAGCAGTGTTCACCTTGGCACTAGGCGCTAGTCGGGTGCCAGACCGGCGCCTAGCGCCTAATCGCCGCCTAGGCGGGCTAGGCGGCCGCCTAGGCGGGAGCAATCGACTAGGCGGGCAAGGCACCACCCTGCTTCCTAGCGCCTTGGTGCCGCCTAGATGGGCTAGGTGGCCGCCTAGGTGATCAGTGGGAAAGCAGTAGGTTTTTTTTTGAGTGAGAATGCAGCCAAGCTGAGCAAAAAGAAGTATAGTAAGGAAAGATATGTTGGTATGCTCAGCAGCAGAAAGAGTTGCGTGGTCTGAAGCACTACTTTGTTGGCTGTAACAAAAAACAGGATGAAATTCCTGTTTTTCAATGTCTTGAATTGAAATTCTTCTTGTTTTGTTTCGTTGATATTAAATAGTCTACTATTATTGTCTTGTTGGCATCAAGCGAACTTTCTTTGTGTTGTGTCATTTATATGGTATTGGGGACTCTGCGGACAAAAAAGCCTGCACCGACTTAAGGCCTAAGTATCTATATGAATCAGCTGCTGTTGTATTGTAGAATCTGCATATTTAAGCCGCAGCATGCAATAACATATTTCTTCGTGGTGTCTATATTGTTATCTCTGCTGCTAACACATTTATGAACTTTTTACACAATAACATGTGAATATTGATTTAACTTCCTTGAAGGTACTGCATACAAAGTGATCGAAGAGTCGCTGTCTGCAGTGTACATCCAACAGAACAAGCAACACTTCAGTGCCTTGGGTGTCTGAAGTCAAAAATACCTGTTGCTAAGAGCTACCATTGCTCTGCTAAGTGCTTCTCTGATGCCTGGCAACACCATAGGGTTTTGCACGAACGTGCTATTAGTGCTTTAAATGAAAATGGAACTGAAGAGGAGGAGTTGTTTGGCCGATTTGGCAGTGGCGTTTCAGGGGTTATGAGTGCTGGGTTGTCGGGTTCAACATCAAATCTTACACAGAGCTCAAGTGTTAATAATGGACCTACGCCTGTGTATCCCATAGGCACCGAAAAGAGTTCTGGTGAAACTTGGTTCGAAGTGGGACGCTCGCGAACATATACACCATCTGCTGATGATATTGGGCATGTCCTAAGATTTGAATGCATAGTTGTGGATGCAGAAACAAGTGCGACTGTGGGAGCTCCAACTTCCATCATGACATCCCGTGTAATTCCAGCTCCAACCCCCACTCCACGTCGCCTGATCCCAGTGAATGGAGCTGATGTAATGGGGCACTTTGATTTAGACAGCCAAAATTCTTCTTTTGGGACATTCACTGTGCTGTCGTACAATATTCTTGCTGATACATATGCTACAAGTGATACATACAGCTATTGCCCAACTTGGGCACTTTCATGGGCTTACAGAAGACAAAATTTGTTGCGCGAAATTATTGGTTACCATGCTGATATCATCTGCCTTCAGGAGGTATGCTATGTCAAATATTGTCAATTGTTTTTCCATTTCCATTTCTTTTTAAGTAGAAGCCTCTGAATGCTACTTATTTTCTGCTCTAATTTTTTCCGCTCATGTTAGTAAAGTGCACCCAATATGTTCAATTCAATAAGCTTACCCCGCTCATTTCAGCTTCAACTTCTGGCTTATTTTTCACTATTCATAATTTTCGTTTTTTCTAAACTTTTGCCTTTCTTTTAGCTTTTTTGCCATTCTTTTTTCCTGTATTCGTTCGCGTTGTCCGTAATGAGCTAACATATTTTTTCTTTCTATTTTTAATTTTTTTAAATTTAATTACGCTAAATAAGCCACCTTCAGCTACAGTAAAATTTTAGCCGCTACAGTGCAATTTCAGTCATAAACCACAGCTTTTCAACCCAACCGAGCGGGGCAACTACATTCAGAGTTTATTTATTCTAATTCTAAGCATTGTTCTGTTGCCGACGTTCTGCATGATACTGTCATTAGGTCTTTATTATGTTATGCCTGCGCTATGAGGAATTAGATCAACTGCATGATACAGTCCCTAAGTCTTTCTTAAGTTATTTCTGCATTGTGAGTAATTAGATTGCAATAGTTAGATCAATAATGTTGAGCTGCTTTCTTCATTGGCACATGGCATGATATTCCTCCCCAACAATACCATGTGCCTTTTGAAATTGTTTCTTATTGTTTCATCTTTGCTGCTCGATTGTGCTGCATCGTCCTTTGAACTCTTAACTCATATAATCGAAGTGACAACTCACAGCTGTTACTTTTGTCATGTGAACTGTGTTTTGTTATAGGTAGCATGTGCTTATAACAGAATCGTATCCAGGATATGTCTATGTTTCTGAAAACGATCTAAATACTACTGTTTGCAGGTACAAAATAATCACTTCCAAGAATTTTTTGCACCAGAGCTTGATAAACATGGATACCAGGCACTTTTTAAGAAAAGGACAACAGAGGTTTGTCTTTTTTTGGTGTTTGGACAAAAAACTTCATGATGGCTTGTTTAATTATGTAACGATTTTGGTAACAGGTGTACACAGGGAATCCTCAAGCAATTGATGGATGCGCTACTTTTTTCCGGAGGGACAGATTTTCACATGTCAAAAAATATGAGGTACCTCTACTGCTGGTTCCTTGCAATATTCGAAGTCTTTTTACTAGTCATCTAATACTTTCTGGATTTTGTTCCGTGTAGGTTGAGTTCAATAAAGCTGCACAGTCTTTAACTGATGCAATTATTCCAGCTGCTCAAAGAAAAGTGGCTCTAGCTCGATTGATTAAGGTACAACCTATTTAAAAATAGGAAATATATCTTACGTGCTATGCCATTAGTTGTTACCTCTATTACTACCATTTTGCCAATTCATCATTACCTCTATTACTACCATTTTGCCAATTCATCATCTCTATTGTGCAGGATAACATTGCATTGATTGCAGTTTTAGAGGCTAAATTCGGTAACCATGGGACTGAAAACCCTGGGAAAAGGCAGCTCCTTTGTGTGGTAAGAAATTGCTTGTCTATTTCTGTGGGTAGCATTGTTAATACCATTGTTGAGCTGCTTTTAAAGACAGCCAAATCACTTTCATCGTGGCAATCAGCTATCTGAAGAAACCATATGCCTAGATGAAGAATGTTATTGTTTTGGATATTGTGTGTATATTCATGAGGAATTTTTTGTACGGATAATCCATTTTTTATTCGAAATTACAGAAATATACCTGTGAAATTTTTTTTTACAAAAATAGGCTCCAGTCGCCCAATGGTTGGGCGACTGGAGCCTTTCGCCCAACCCAGCAGCGACAACTGGAAAATCGCCCAACCGTTAGGCGATTAATTGCAGTCGCCCCACCGTTGGGCGACTTTCATCCAGTCGCCCAATGGTTGGGCGACTGCACTCAGGCCCCCGAGAGAAAAAAGAGAGGAAAGAGTCTATCTTTGCCGAAATTTGGAAAGTGCATCAAATCTTTGCCAAAAATAGTGAAAATTGGTGAAGCTGTTTTTCATACATCCAACAGCCTCTAGAAAAAAATTTGAGCAATTTCGGCCACGGGATCAAAAGTTATAGCAGTTTCAGTCTGTTTCCGACACACCTTCAGTAAAACGGGCATAACTTTTGCATACGGTGTCCGTTTTCGACGTTCTTGTACTCGTTGGAAAGCTAACGACGAACCCGATCCAATAAAAACGACCAGCTTGCGCTAGTCGCCCTCCAAGACCTCAAAAATCGGCCATCTTTGGATCTAAACCTGCGTCGCAAGTTTTTGATTTCTGTTTTTGTCCTTTTTCTTGGTCTTCCTTTCGGAATTTGGATTTTGCTTCAACTGAAAAGTTGTAGATCTCGTCGAAACCTTTCAAATGAGTATATATAAGCCATATAAAACTTTGCTATTTTTCAGACTAGTTGTTTATATTGCATCGGTATATAAAACGATCGGTACATACGGTTTTGTCGGCCCCTGAGTGCAGTCGCCCAACCATTGGGCGACTGCATGAAAGTCGCCCAATGGGAGGGCGACTGGATGCAGTCGCCCATTGGGAGAGCGACAGGAACTTTGTCGCCCCCTGGTTGGGCGATAGGCTCCAATCGCTCTCCCATTGGGCGACTTGAGCCTATTTTTGTAAAAAAATTTCCACAGATATATTTCTGTAATTTCGAATAAAAAATGGATTATTCGTACCAAAAATTCTATTCTATTCATGAGACCCAATGGGTAATATATATAGAGTACAAGAGACTATATGCAAAGACAATCCTACACATAGAAGTAAATACAAAAGGAGTATGCCTGCTCTAACCCTCCAAATTCATGGTGGATCACACACAATGAGTTTGGAGAGAAAATACAAATGCTACATCCTAGTCTGTGGCTTCATGAAAGTCAACAATCTGTAAGTCTGAGGGCACAAACTGTAGAGTAAGCACTTCCTCCCGCACCTGTGAGCTGAGTGTATGAAGTATCCACACCAATATGCTTCATGCTTCATTGGGTCGTGGGCAATACTGATAGCAACTATCATGGTTGTTAAGCCGTCGCTATATTGACGATGTGGCGACGCTGTATCGCTGTGGCGGCTCGCCGCGCTTCGCCACGCAGATGGCATGGAGTTGCGGCATGTGGCCGCAGTAGTGTTCGGCCAAGCAGAGGTGGCCGACGCTTGGGGACTCGACCAAGGGAGCCGACGGTGCTCTGAGATGGCCACAACTGAGGCCATGGAGGGCCGGCGCAGCCGAGAAAGGAGACCACGAGGTCGACGGTGAGGTCACTGGTGGCAAGCCGTAGTCCGATGGCATGTAGGGGAAACCGGCGGAGAAGCAGTTGGCGGTGGATCCCGAGCTGACGACGAGCTCCTGATCGGTGCACACAAGGCGCCGAGGCGGCGGCGTGTAGATCGGGAGAGCGAGAGGGGGTGTCGGCACCCAGGGGGGTTGAGAGGTGACCATGGCTTGGAGCCAAGGGGCGACGCCAGGTAGGGGAAGCGACGGAGGACCGAAGGCCAGTGGTTGGTGACGCGGGGAACGGCCGCCCCAGATCCAGATTGGGAAGGAGCATATCAAAGAAAGAGGGAGAGAGTGAAGGAGAGGAGGTGGCCGGGACCGGAGCCACTCGGCCAGATCTAACGGGGATGCTCAAGTGAGGAGCCAGAGGGGAGGAGGCAAATGGAAGGCTAAGGCCATTCGGTCGGATGAGGGAGAGAATAGAGGGAGGGAGACCGGGTGGGGAAAAAGAAAAGGAGGCAAGAGAAGAAAAGAAGGCTGGTCGATCGAGAGAAGAAAAAAAGAAAAAGGGGAAAGAGAAAAGATTATGGAAAAGAAGAAAAAAGAGAAAATGGGGGGTTTTGGGACGTGCACGTCAAATCCTCAACCCTGAGCGTTTTATGCCAGTGTTGGGTTTTGTGCGTGGAGTTGATGTCGTTTGTTTAAGCGCGTGTATCACTATAGTGTATTGAGTCAGGTTGATACTTGTACAGATGGAGGTCCTAGTTTGGAGCCGTCCACGCATCATCCCTGAGTATAAACAGGTAAGTGTATGGTAGTGCGGTAGATGGTAATTGTTGTGAAGTATGTGATGTTTATGTTATATGTTGCTGCTTAGTGAATGATGACAATGATGATGGAGCGGGGTGAGCAGTGATGCTTACTTGCTAATGATGACAATGATGAACTATGTTTATGACAATAGACATATGCATGTGCATCATGTGCACTCATGAGATGAGAAAGGGATCCACCATGGGTGGATCCGCAAGACCTACTTTGGTTTGCCGCCTCCACTCTACCGCCTTCTCTCTCCGGTCTCCTCTCCTCCGCCACCTCCTCTGGTCTGCCGCCTCCTCTTTGGTCTCCTCTGGTTGCTGAGGGGCCCGTCTCCTCTCTAGTGAGTGGCTACTGCTATATTGATATGCTTGGTGTTGGTGCTACTGCTATGGTTGTGTACATTTCTCTGACCTGATGTGCATGTTCTACTACATTGTCGATTTAAGTTGCTATCAAACTAGGTTAAGGTGTGTGTATGGCGTCGCCACGACGCACGCCATAAGCGGTATTGTGGTGTGAAGGTGGTGAGTCGCCGCGCCTTGCCGCATCGCTTTAATAACCTTGGCATCTGTACTGTTAGGCAAAAGAGTCGCAGGTCTCATAACAGGCGCTCCAAAATATGCAAGTAGACACCTCAACCAAGTAACCTCTACTGTCATAGCTGCCATGGCTCTCAATTCAGTCTCAGCACTCGAACGAGAAACTGTAGTCTGCTTCTTTGTCTTCCAGGTAATTAGGGATGAGCCAAGAAAAACATAGTAAGTAGAAGAAGAATGACGATCAGAAGGATCACTAGCTCAGGTTATATCGGAGTACGCCTGAAGCTGTAGTGAGTTGGAGCTCGGGAAAAAGAAATGACAGGAGATAGTGCCACGCAAGTAGCGAAGAATACAAAGAAGGTGACTGTAGTGAGGGTGGGTAGGACGAGCCATGAACTGACTCAAGATATGAACAACATGAATAATATTAGGACTAGTGCTTACAAGATAAGATGGCTTCCGTTCCATCAACTGTGATCCCATTCTCGGGAATAAAGCTCCATGAGACGAATTACAGCTCGATGGTCTCCACTTCTGGGGATATGTTACTGGTGCATGACCTTATCCGCCATCGCGGGTTCAGCCTCCTCCCAGGTAGTGGAAAAAGCGGAACAAGACGCGTGGGGGTGGACGATCCAGGGGGCAGGAAGGCCCTTCTGCTATAGGAGGACCGATCAACACATCATGTTCTCAGCGAGGTGACTATTTAGCAGCTTTGTCAGGCTCTTCTTCAGCAACCCTGTCACAGTTCAGCAGGTTCTGCTAGTCTATTTCAGGCGCCTCCTCCAGGTACCTCTTGGGTTCTAGATTCTGGTGCCTTTCTATATAATACGGACTTCACATCTCTCACTTCAGTAGGATCTCCTGTTTTTCCTATCTCTGTTCAGATAGTTGATGATACTCCTTTGTTTGTCAGCTGGTAGGACACTTTTGTCCAATGATTTTTCTGTTCCAGCTGTTTCTCATGTTCCTCATCTTACCATGCAGCTTCACTCGATGGGTCAGCTCATTGATCTTGGATATAGGGTTGGTTTTGATTTTCACTCCTGTTTTGTTCGGTATCGACAGACGGGCAGTACTTGGGACTGGCTGTCGCCGTAAGGATCGCCAGGGTCTCTACATCCTTGATAGTCTCCATCTTCAGTCCGCCTCAGTTGCTCCTATCACCTGTGTGTCCACCTCCACCGCATCTACGTCTACCTCCACCGCCATTGCTCCCACCACCTCTAATAGGTTGATACTATGTTATGAATACTGTGTGTGTATATTCATGGGGCCCAATAGACAATATATATAGAGAGTACAATGGACAACGCTACACATAGAAGTAAATACATAAGGAAAATGCCTACTCTAACAGTTATTTCATGCAAGGGTATTTTTAAGGTTTTGTGAACCTGTAGGTTGTCACGACGCTCCGGCAAGTCGCAGCGAACATGGGGCGCCTAGGCGCCCGCCATGGCGAGAGTTAGACAGTGGTAATAAAAAATAACAAATAATACCTTATATGGCTAAGAATTAAATAAATATACCTCATATAATACCTCATCTGGCAAGGAATTGATTAAGCATATCACAAATTCTCCAAATAATAACTAAGTTAACTAACATAGTAACATTAGTACACAACACACCCTGAAGGTTTTAATAATTCAATAATATCCTAAGTCAGTGATGCATTCTATCTTCACAAATTAATGCAAGTAACGTTGAATACCACTAAACTGCAACCACAGTAGCTAAATGTCGCTATGCATGCTATTTTACTGACCATCCAAGAATTCAGCAGCAGAATCAACATTTTTTTTTTTGCAAACTTTCGTAACTCGAATATTTAATAGCATGAACAAATAATGTTAGCAAAAGCTGCTATTTTGATTCTATGTGTAACATAGCCTAAATAATCTAGCTTCTGCCATGGGATTTCCTAGACATCAAATTTTAGCCAAGTAGATAAAAGCTATTCGCTTATTTCCCCACAACCATGCTTTTTCTAAGGAGCGATCCCATGTGCTCGCCCAAGTTCCCAGGCCTGGACGAACGGCCTCGGCGTCAGCCTCCAGCCGCGAGGACGCCTAGTTGACATGATGACTACCCTTAGCATCGTAGAATTCTGTCATGAATCAGAAAAATACAATAGAACTCCATAGCAGTTGGTGATTCACCCCCTTCCCCCCAGTTGTAGGATACATTTTATGAGAGAACCAGATGCATGTTTTTATGTCTGTTCATGATGATCCATGGGAATTTCCATTTATTGTTGTACACCTCTAAATTTTGGACTATTTTGATTATTCCAATATTGGGGGGGTTTGCTGCAACTTTTCTCTTGTGCCTTGACGGCTTGACCAGTTAACCTGTCTATGTACTATATTAGGTCATGCCCACCTTTGACTTACTTCGTTGTGCTTATGTAAACATTTGCATCGATCTTGTTTTCGTGCTTTAATTCTCTTGTAATAGCAATGTTTTGTGACTTGGGGGTCTTATTTGTTTCTTGAATTGTTTGTTGTGCCATGCAGGCAAATACACATGTGAATGTTTACCAAGACCTCAAAGATGTGAAGCTATGGCAGGTCAAATCATAATTCTCCTTTAAAAATTTGTTGGATTGACAATTCAAATCATGTTATCTGGAATTCTGCAGGTTCACACCCTCTTAAAAGGATTGGAAAAAATAGCCGTCAGTGCAGACATTCCAATGCTGGTCTGCGGAGATTTCAATTCAACCCCTGGAAGGTTTGTTACATATATCAATAAGACTTGTTTGTTTGTGCTCTAGTTATCTTTTAACTGTGACGTTTCTAAATGGCAAATGCTCATTTAATTCATATAGTACTCCACACGGGCTTCTTGCAATGGGCAACGTTGATCAGTTGCATCCAGATCTGGCGATAGATCCCCTTGGAATTTTGCGACCAGCAAGCAAGTTGACACACCAGCTTCCTCTGGTACAGTTAACCCATCGTATTTCTCTTCTTTTTTTTTTTGGGTTGCAGCTTTGAACATAGGCTTTCCTTGTTTATAGGTCAGTGCATACTCTTCATTTGCAAGGATGGTTGGTGTTGGTTATGATTTGGAGCATCAGCGGAGGAGAATGGACCCTGCAACAAATGAACCACTTTTCACTAATTGCACAAGAGATTTCACTGGCACCATCGATTACATATTTTACACAGGTTAGTGCTTACACTTGTTCTAGTGCTTGCTATTTGGCTACCCTATTGTTGTTCTGGAGTTCAGCAGAAATTGCTAAATTTACCTTTTGCTATGTACTTTCCTATTTCAGCTGATTCGTTGACAGTGGATTCATTGCTGGAACTTCTGGATGAGGACAGCTCGAGAAAAGACACAGCTCTTCCTTCACCTGAATGGTCATCGGATCATATAGCACTCTTAGCAGCATTCCGGTGCAAGCCTAGAATTAGACGATGATACGTTAGGTATGGGCAGAATATTGCAGTTACTTTTTTTTTGAACCATAAATACAGCAGGGGAGGCCCCCACTGTAGAGCTTTTTATTAAAAGAAAACAAGCTGAACAAAAGGCTAAAAGAAGAGGAGAAAACAAAACAGCTATACATCTAAACAAAACCCAGGAAAAAGAGAGGAGAAAGAAGGCCACAGGAGAAAGAAGGCCACAAAACAGCTATACATCTAAACAGAACTGGCATTGACAAGTTGAACAAGATTGAAAGAAGACTTACTGCCACCTCCAACCTCCTAACCCATGCTGGAAGGCTTCAACTTGTCAATGCAGTTCTCTCCTCTATTCCTACTTATACCATGTGCACTCTCCAAATCCCAGCGGCTGTTTTAGAATGCATTGACAGAGCAAGAAGGCACTGCTTGTGGAGAAGAGCTGATAGTAATGCTAAATCGCAACCTCTTGTAGCCTGGCATAAATGTTGCAAACCAAAAAGAAAAGGTGGACTTGGTATAATCAATCTCAGAAGTCAAAACAAAGCTCTTCTTCTCAAGCACCTGGATAAATTCTATAACAAGAAAGAAATTCCCTGGGTTAGGCTCATTTGGAACGCTCACTACCCCAATGGTCAGATCCCCCATGTCGCTCCTAACAAGGGCTCTTTCTGGTGGAGGGATGTTTTGAAACTATGCGATTTGTTTAGGGGGATTGCCAAATGCAAACTGGGTGATGGTTCAACTGTCCTTTTCTGGCTTGACCTCTGGAATGATAATATCATGCAAACCAAGTACACAAGACTAACCTTTGCAAAAAATAAGAACATATCAGTTGCTCAGTTCCTTACAAGTAATACTTTGGAAACTCAGTTCCATCTACCTCTATCTGAGCAAGCTTATCATGAGTATCAGAGTCTACTAGATTATTTGCAAACAATTCAGATTCAGTAAGAAGGCAAAGACATTTGGCAGTACATCTGGGGAAACAATACATACAGTTCTTCTAAGTTCTATAACCTTCCCTACAAACATGTTCAACCTCCTAAGCCATTCATTTGGATCTGGGATTCCAAATGTTGTAATAAACTCAGAGTCTTCACTTGGTTACTCTTAATGGATAGGCTGAACACAAGGAACATCCTCAAGAGAAAGAAGCAGAAATTGGAAAGGAACAACTATGACTGTGTGCTCTGTGATAGAAATTTAGAAGAAACGGCCTTTCATCTCTTCTTTGGTTGTCCGTTCAGTCAAAGCTGTTGGCAGCAACTTGGCATACATTGGAATCTTGATGCAGATTTCTTTCAGATGATAATCCAAGCTAAGCAGTAGTCTCCAAGCACTTTTTTCATGGAAATCTTCATCATTGGAGCCTGGCAGATTTGGAAACAAAGAAATGAATTCATCTTTGACCGGGGACGCCCCTCTCTTGATTCGTGGAAGCAAATTTTTTTTGAAGAAGCCAAATTACAAGCCCATAGACTTTGTGACCCTAAAAGGGAGGCCTTTCTCTCTTTTTTAGGCCTCTATATTGCAGTTACTGATGTAGTAATGTCCTTGATTTTGTTAAAATTCCCGTGTTTTTGAATAAGAGAGAGCTCCACCCCAATATTCTTACAAATGGTAACGCTGATTGCCCAAATCAGTTGATGATTGTGAGGGGCTGGATAAATCGAATGTAGGAATTGCTACAAATTCAACAAGCATATGTAGACATGTCTCTCTGCATGATATTTTCGCCTTCTGCACTTCGACTTTTTTGTTAGTTTTAATTCTACAATTTTACAGTTGGGGGTGCTCACGTTGCCCATTGTACCTAAAGACCACGAGCAGAATTCTGCTTTTGTTACAAACTTACAAGTCCTGACAGCTGTCTTCAATATTTTCCTTTTTGCAGGTTCAGTCATGTTCAGCAGGAGGAGCTCTTGGGTAACGATTCTCAACATACACAACATAACATACCCTCGGGGAAGTAAGATTAAGAAGCCTAAGGAAGGGAGGCTTGTTATGTTCATTACCCTTTTACATTTCTGCCCTGATGTTTTTTTACATTTCTGCCTTGATGTTTTTCTACATTTCTGCCCTGATGTTTTTTCTAGTGGCCCTAGTTGGGATGTGATTTTCTATAGATGAAATGTCTTTGCAAAGAGAAATACTTAGTAGCTTTGGGATGTCATCCTAGGTTTTTCAGTCTCACCCATCACCTTCAATTTGAGTTAGCCTACAGTTTTTTCTTACCATGGAATCTAGTTTTTACAAGCTTGAAATGATTCCTTCCATTGTGTACGTTTCATTTTTTGCTGACATGTAAATTCTCTTGTATGGGGTCAATGCTGGTTTTTGGGAACGTTAATTGTTTGTCTAAGAGCCTGATCTGAGAACTTTAGTTCAGTTATCATGAAGGAAATACCTGGTTTAGGCTGTTGCAATAATTTTGAGGTTGACGTTGAAGGCGTCTTTATTGCTTAATTGAATGAAATGAGGCCTCTCTTGTATACTGTTTTTTTTCTCTGAAACATCTGTCTATTTATTTTGCCCTTGTTATACATTTTTGCCCCTTCTTTCTCACTTCATTTCGCAAAAGGTAAGACCACGTTCCTAATGTCTGGAAGAACTTTGGTGAGCTTTTTCGAAGTTGTAGCTTGCTGTCGCCGGTCTTTTGAAGAAAGAGGTGAGCATATTTTTCTTTGTGGAAACAGTGCAGCTGGCCTGGAGGATCAGTAATTCAGTTATCCCCGAGCCCTGGCATTTGGGGAAATCAAGGGGGATAGTACTAGTATCAACCACCCGGATTGGTTGTTCCGCTTTTACTTTCGTTGCCAGCAGGTTCATGCCAAGCACTACTGTAGCCTGTTTAATATTCTGCCTATAGGTCGATTCGTTGCTCCTGCCGTCTCTGGTACACATAGTTAAGGCTGTGTTGGTCCCGTCACCCTGAGGCGGCGTTCTTTTGTGCTGCTTATGACTTTTAGCTATGGTTTATTAGTCTCATGAATAGTAGTTGTTATAAGAAGTTAAAGCTAAAAGTCGGCTAAAAAGTTAAAAAGAATATACATGGGTTCTTCCTGAACAGAACTCTCAAAGTGTAAATACTTGTGAATTGTGACACGTACAATACTTCGTGCTGGCAGTTTGGACATCTGGTATCCTGTTCTGACATGAGAGCCTTCTGTTTCTTGTTTCTAGGGATGAACATTTTTGTGACCTCGTTCTTTGTATCCCTGCTAAGTGCCTCACTGAAACGGAGGAGGAAACGAAGTTACTGGAAAATTTTCCAGAGCACTTGTAGGGGTTGTACCGGACAATGGTGTGTACCCTTTTGTAAGACACAATGACCCCCCTTTGCGTTGGTGTCAGGCTGATGGCAGCTACTCCACATGGCAGTGAATTCAGGCAGCAGCGCGCGTGACAGTGGTCCCTAGCATGAATGCAGAAGTTATTGGCTTTTGCTGCCCGCATCCATCCAACTATCGTCAAACAGACCAAGACGAGTAGATCAATTGCCCCATGAATTGCCGCTGCCCCTGCCTGCTTCCATGCCTCCACCACCCGTGGCTGGAACGCGGAGATCATGGCGAGAACACGGCGCCGAGTGAACCCATAATGTAGCATTTAGAAGAGCCCATAATGCCCCGTGATAATGGCTGGAAAGCTATTTTAAAAAAGCTGTCTGGCTAAGCTATTATATTTATTTGTTCAGAGAAAACTATAAATCATGACCAGAAAAAAGAAGCCCTAGGCTCCGTTTCTGGCATCTCGATGAACATGATCCAAACGCAGCGTACTTGTTTCCCTCTTCGGTCTCTGTGCAAGTGAACTTAATTCTGGAAGTCCCCTTTTAGTTTGGATCATCCATTGGCAGTCTGTTCAGCGCTATCCACCATCTTCACCTCGAGTCCTCGGCGTCGATCGCATGCATGCGTTTGTGTTAACGCTTTCTCTGAAGCCCTAGCCCATACGAGCGAGACACGGCTAGGCAGGCACGTCATGTCCCACAGATTCACACCTCCTCGATCCCACTCGCCCGCTATAACTCTCCCTCACCAACCCAGCCCCCTGCACCAGCTCACTCCCACAAGACAGTCGTAGTGACTCACTAGTCCCACTCTTCAAGGCAGGCAAAGCACAACACACCAGCGAGCTGCTACTAGCCAAGGAGGAGAGAAAGAGAGCCAAGAAGAAGCGCCATGACGGCGGCGGCGCTGGTGATGGCGGTGGTGGTGGCGGTTGCGGCGACGGCGGGGGTGAGAGCGGACATGAGCGCGGACCGCACCGAGTGCGCGGACCAGCTGGTGGGGCTGGCGCCGTGCCTGCAGTACGTGCAGGGGCAGGCGCGCGCGCCGGCGCCGGACTGCTGCGGCGGGCTGCGGCAGGTGCTGGGGAAGAGCCCCAAGTGCCTGTGCGTGCTGGTCAAGGACAAGGACGACCCCAACCTCGGCATCAAGATCAACGCCACCCTCGCCCTCGCCCTCCCCTCCACCTGCGGCGCCACCCACGCCAACGTCTCCCACTGCCCGCGTACGTCCACATCTCACTAGCCATCAGTACATATCGTCACCAGTTGCTCATGCATCCACACAGTAATTTTTCTACAAAATCACGGGTGATTTTGTTACAAATCACGTACAATGTAGGCCATGTTTTTTCAGCTTCTAAAAACTGTTTTTCTGCTTTTTTACAATAACTAAATTTTAAACGGAGTATTTTTCAAGACATATTTTATTAGTTAATTGTAGTACATACTTTACTGACTTCATTTACATCCGTAAAAACCGTACGTGAGTTTTTGTTACTCTATAATCTCTCATATAAACAACCAAAAACTACAAACTATAGTCAAAAATCACAAGCCGTAGCAAAAAAAGAAACAAGCCCGTGGTTTTGAATTTTGATACACGGTGGCGGTGCTGTAGCTCGATCTTTTGGGCGTCGCTTTGCCCCGCTATTTGGAGGGGACGCACGCCGCTGTCACCGCATGCCCAGGTGCTTAATTTGTTTGGTCTGGCCCGTGAGCGCCTCTCGTTGTCGGGCTAGTTTGAAGTGGATAGCCAGGTGTAAAGAATCTCTAGTGTCTCTCTGCCTAGCTACATGGAGAAGCCACGCGTGACCGATCCGTCCGTATTCTGTTTTCAGAGGTGAACGAGCACTAGGTGCTTGCGACGGTTACCCGTGTGCCGCGCTGTCTGCTGCACGCGGTTTTCGTTTTGGCTACAAATACTAGTAGCAAATACACTATGGCCCCCGTTTGGCACAGCTCCACCACCGACTCCTGGAGCTGTTTAGAGCTGTTTTGTGCTAAACGGGGTAAAACAAAATAGCTCCACCTAAGGAGTCCCTTAAAACATGCTGAGACAAAAGATATGTACGAGATGGAGCTGAAAAAAGTAGCTCCACCTGGCTCCATCCGCAGGCCCGCATGCCACTGCCCTTGTACTTTCGTGAATTTACACGATCTGCCACGGGCTCTTCTATTCTCTCGTTCCTCTGTTCGGTCTTCTTGTCTTCGACCGTGAAGGGAGCGCCGCCGCCATTAAATATTGGTTGCTAATACTTTGTGTTATTTTAAAATTTATTATTTTTTTGGATTCAAATTTACTCGGATGAAAAATCATGTAGAAACATACAGCTCTTGATGTTACTACAGACAGGGGTATATTGGACAATTGACATCTCTCAACCATGCATGATAAAATAGGTGGAGCTGTTTTGCC
Organism: Dendrocalamus sinicus; assembly: GCA_036346575.1. Taxonomy (NCBI): domain Eukaryota; kingdom Viridiplantae; phylum Streptophyta; class Magnoliopsida; order Poales; family Poaceae; genus Dendrocalamus; species Dendrocalamus sinicus. Next base: position 49,363,898 of record CM070648.1, on the reverse strand, counting down.
AAACAGTCTATCAAAACAGCTCCATCTCCACCGGTGGAGCTGTTCGTGGAGCTGAAGCTAAAAAAACAGCTCCACTTGTGAAGTGGAGCCGTGCCAAACGGGGCCTATATATGATTGATCGTGATGTTCTTTTTTTTTTTGAATAATTAAGTATTTACCACCACTCGATGTCTCACTAGCACGTAGATCCTAAAATCATATGTTAATGAGACATAATTAGTGACATATTTTACAGTGGCAAATCCTTAAATTCCCCTTTTTTTTAAGCATGCCTTCATCGAACTGAGTCGGTACGCATGGTAAATCAGTAAATGTGGGTTATCTTGTGGTGCAGAGCTGCTGCATATCCCTCCAAACTCGAAAGACGCCGCCATCTTCAGCCCCGGCGGCGACAAGGGCGCCGCTGCAGCTCCAGGTGAGCATTCCATTGCCTCAGTTGCTGTTCATTGCTCGATTCATCTCAATAGCATATATAAACTGAATCAAACGTTTATATCTAATTACGCGGAGCACATAGACGGATGGGTTATCGTTGCCAACATTTTCATTACAAAACCACTAGAATTGTACTTTTGCCATGTGAACGTGAGAACTCGATGACGCCGAAAGACTTCCATGGCATCAGCTGTGGCCAGCAAATATCACGCTTTGTCTCTAGTTCAGACATGGAATTACATCACGAACTTTCGTTTTGTCATGTTCACTGATGGCCGCTCCGGAGGATCGGAATTTAGACTTATGTTCCTAATTCAGTACTGCTTCATGGTAATTAGGGTTGCTTTTTTTGAGTTCAGAATTAACCTATATACATAGTAGTCAATTTCCTATGAAATTTCTGTGTTCTGAACGTGGTCTTAATTTTAAAAAGAGTGTAAAACGACGGTATTAATACGCTTCAACTAAGGCAGCATTTGAGTTCGATCAGTATTTCCCATAGCTTATGCAATTGCTGTCACTCCTCTCTAATCTGGCAATCACCGGTTTATTTTCTCCTCGCAGGGAAGGACAACTCGACGGCGACGACCAACTCCCGCGCGCAGCAGGCCACCAACGCGGGCAGCGCCTCCTCGACGGCGACCGCCGGTGTTGTTCTGACGGCGTTGCTGGCCGGCTACCTTCTCCTGCTCCTACCCGCGGTCCTCCCGGTGGCCTCCTTCTAGATCTTCCTTCACATCTCGTGTCTCTGCAGCAGCCACGGAAAATTAAGAACGTACACGGGATTGGACGGAGGTAGAAGAAGCGGCGATGACTATTTACATTGGACGATGCCCGGAAAGTGTCATTCGTGTTGTGGTGCGTACGTGACAGATAGTAGCAGTAATTTGTTGGTGTTGTACTGTACTATTTCTTTCTGCTATGAATATTGAATGATATTGATGGGTTCTGCTTTCTGGTAGCTCTTGGTTGCTGATCCTGATTTAATGTTGCTGCGAGCTGGTTGATCGCTCACTCCCAACCTTTTCGTTCTGGTAATGGTGCTAGCTTAGCTTGCCGGTTTCTAAACGATGTTGTTTCTGTGTTTTCTGAGTTGTGATGTGCACTGTTCCTTGGCTTATGATACTTCAGGGCATCTCCAATGGGTGTATAGCAGCTATCTACAAGAGAGTCCATGTCATCAACTGTCCTAAATGAAGAAAGAGAACGCAGCTCTCTACAGCTCTAGAGATAGTCTATAGCGCCAAACGAGGCAGCCTCCATAAATTTTGTGTGTGCATGTAAGCATCAAATAGCTATCCTTATAGATAGTTCTTTAGAATGCTAACTTTAGTGTGTACTATATAGATGATGTGGAAGTCTTATAGTTAGTTGCTAGCTATAACCATTGGAGATGCCCTGTGCGTTCCACAGCCATCATTTATGAATTGTATGGTTGTAACTTCTTTTTGTGGGTATCACGTCTTGCATGAGCTTTGACGTTAATATCGAATTAGCATTTGGCGTTAGAGGGAAAATTGTGCTAAGGGGACTGTTAGGAAACCTGGACCTGGGCCGGAAGCCTAGGACCAAGGTGGGCACATCATCGATAGACTATAAATAGGGAACCGTACCGGCAGAATTTGTATTCATGCAATCAAAAGCAATAAAAAAAGACAAAGAGTTCTTCCTACCTCTATGTGTGTTTTTAATCTATTATTCTGTCTTCTGTGATTGATCGTTTCGTATTAAGTAAAGGAATCGATCGGATTGGTCGCCAGCGACGATTCCTCAACACTTAGATGTGCTCCGAGTTTTTCAAGTTCTCACATACACTTTTTTTAGAGTTCATTTTTTTCGAAGTACAACAAGAGGAGCACACAGCATGCACCCTACATGTACGTTCCAACTTCCAACTCATACACATGTAGATGCATTTGCTAGCACACGTCTAATAAGAGTAGAGGTTTACACTTTACGGAGCGTAGACACACATTTTAATCACTGAGCATACTCATGTATATATGGACTCTCACTTTTGCAAGATCTAACCCAAGGGGATATGTAAGAAATCCTTCGTCCTATTTAGGAATCAAACTCAAACCAAACTCAGGACCGGTGAGTTTATAACGCTCTAATCTACCACTGAGCTAACGCCTAGTTCCTTTGAGAGAAGGTTTCTCGTATACACCTAATTGACAACAGATTACTACCTTGTTTAATCTGAAACAAAAAGAAATACGGAACACATGAGGTAATCTGAAAGAAAAAGAAGTACACCAGTTTATGCAAGCGCAATTGCAAAAATGGAAACACACGAGGAAATCCGAAACAAAAAGATATACGGCCCATTCAGGCCCACGCATCCGGCCCAATAGGCACTACTCTGTCTTCGGCTGCTCCTATATAGAAAGCGCAGGTCTAGGGTTTCCTTCTCCTCCATTACTCTCTTCGCGCCGCCGCCACCCTCGCTTCGCTCGCTCTTCGGCCTTCGCCAACACGAGGAAGAGAGGTGCGTCTCTTCTCCAGATCTCTAGCGATACGCGTTGATTCTTCCACGACGAATTAGGCGTGGCATTTAGCTGTTCCCGCGGATTTGTCACTGCCTCGCCGTTTGCGATTCGTTCGTGGAGCTGTTCTAGTTCCATGGCTATTATGCGCTTGTTCCGTGATCCCGTCTTGAATTGTTATTCGCCAATCCATGCATTTGCATGTTCCCTAGTGTGTTTTTTTCTTGTCATGTTTATGGATAATTTAATTCTTGTCATGTTGATGGATAATTTATTTCTCATCGATTAATCTTTGTCGAAAACTATGCAACCGTGAATGGTTTGGAGTTCTTGTTGAATTAACTTATCTGTGTCGCTTATGTACAACAAAACATAGAGGAATTGTTTAATGGGCAGTGGTGGACCCAGAATTTTTAGGATCGGTATTTAGACTTCGGAGTTAGGTTGCATGGATACATCATATCATACATCAATATCGCGACATACCGTTTTCCCTAAAACACCGTATATAGATATAATAAAAAATACAGAAATTATAGACATTAATGATTCTTATGAGAAAATGGGTGGCATGAATTAAACAGCAAATTATAGAGATTAATGGCAGTTGCATACCTTGCTGATCCTGTCCTTTTTCACGCTTTTCAGCTCTCTCCTACAAAGATTTCAAATTTGCAGATTTCATTTTTTAAAGCTCAAAGATCTATAAAATCAAATATATATCAAAGATTAGATTAGCAATGATCAGGTTAGGTAGACTTCTTCCTTTCAGTGGAAGGTAGGCAGTAGGCTAACAAAACTGTATGTCATTTGTATTATTGAAAATGGAAAATTTAGCCTGTGCATTAATGTATGCCATTTGTCAGCTGATCACATGTTGCACATATACTGAGCACCTTCAAGACTAAAGAGAGTTCAACGGCCCTTTGCCCTCTGCTAAAACAGCAGACAACCCAGTAGATAACCAGTTCAAAGAGTTCAGGGGATGAACCCCATGTTATGTGTTCCCTCCGCCAAAGTCTTACTCCCTTGTATATGTTCTCTGATTTCTGCAACTTAGTTTGTCCTACAGTAATTCCACTTAATGGACCTATTCTAGATCCTAGCATTTCAGTTAGAATGTTAGTGAAAACAGCACATAATTTTGTGAGTCAGCATACCCGTATAGTGATATCAATGCTTTCACGGTGGACTGACGCACACAAGCACGGTGGATGGTTTGCCAAAGTTGGGAACGAGACGACAGCTAATAACCAAGTTGAACACAAAAAAACTGAGGTACAAGATTGTGGTGCTAATTGCTCGCACCTTTTCTGTGTCTTCTCTGTTATTCTCTAGCTCAACTCACTCGATAGATTTACATGGTATATATAGAGACATCCGGGCCGCACATATGGGCCACTCACCCATTACGCCCACATGACTCTGACAACGTCTGCATGTGATCCAGTTTTGCCGGGCTCACCTTCCCATGATGTCTGCCCATACCGAGCAGTTCGCCAACTGATTGAAGACCTACGTCATTCCAACCACTCGCACTGACGACTTCTACAGAGACCGGCCGCACATGTGACTGGCCATACATGACTCGACACCTAGACGCCACGACAGCACCACGACCGTGACACCACTGACCACGGCGCCACTGACCACGACGCCACCGACCATGGCGCCACCGACAACGCTGTTCCCGGAGCTACAGCACTCGGTGTAGCCATAGTACTCGGTGCAGCTACAGTACTCGGTGTAGCTACAGGACCGGCCGTAACGACCACACACAGACTTCCGACTATGGCTTCACAACTTCTACAGGTACACGACGCACAGCTACACACATGCAATAAGATTAACCCAACAATCATCCCCTTAAGCTTGTTGCATCTTCTTCACATCAGCGTCGGCTCGTTGTCAGCATCCGCCACGACGAGATGCGTCTTCGCTGTCTCCACTTTCTCCTTGTTGGGCTTATGGTATTATGAAGCAAAATGTCCATAATAATTACAATTAAAACACCTTACTTTTGCCTTGTCAACTCTTCGGTATCAACAGCCACCGCCGCCACTTGAACCGAGGAGCCTTCACCTTCATGCTTCGATGATCAGGCCTTCCACTTTGTGTGCATCAGGAGCTAGTGCTCCTCGTCTTTGTCACCGTTGCTGTAGCGACTCTCTCCCTCTTCCTACGTCTTCAAGCGCCTGATTAGCTCTTCAATCGACATATTTTTTATGTCATCGAATTGCTCAATCGTGGTGATGACGAGAGAGAATTTCTTGGGCATGGTACGGAGAAACTTTTTGCATGACATAGGCCTCTTCCATCTTTTCACCTAGACTTTGTATCTTGCTGACGATTGTTGTCAACCTCATCGCGAAGTCATTGATCTGTTCGGTGTCCCCCCATGCGCAAGTTTTCAAACTCGCTTTTAAGGTTTTGTACACGCGCCTTCTTGACACGATCGGCACTGAGATGCATCGTCTTTAGGGTGTTCCAAGCCTCCTTTGCGGTCTCCTCCGCTAGGAGCAGTAGCATATCTTTCGGCATCGTGAGGAAGATTGCCGCGAGCGCCATTTGATCTTGCATCTCGTTTACCTCATCATCCATGATTGCGTTCCATACGCCCTGAGCGCGCATGAGCACCTTCATCTTCATAACCCAAGTCGTGTAGTTGCTCCTCATGAGCATGGGATACGGGAGGGAGATGCTGCCCTCGCGCGCTGACGACTTCGGCATGCTCCCATCGTTGATCTTCAGAACACCCCTGTCGCCCGTGGCATTTTTCGGCGAGTTTGGACATGACATGGATTAAGGTGTACACGAACACAAGCTCTGATTCCCAAATGTAGGGATTAACCTAAGAGAGAACTCAAGCTCTGATACCAAATGTTGGCTCATCCTCTCTAAAACACACGTTTTCACAATTTTTTCTTGTTTCCTGATTAGTTGATTGTTGTTACAATGATAAAGTTCAATAATTGGTTTGAGTAGCCAGCCCATTTTCAGGAGTGGCTTATTATTCTTAAAAATCATATGAACAAAGAAAGCCTTAATTCTGATTCTGGTCCCTCAAGCCCAAGCCTTATGGAAGACTTTGCTTCTTTCCTTTGCAACACCATAAGCAGTATTCCCCCTATGAACCCCCTGATCTGCGAAGCGTTTCGGAGATTCCCCTTTCTTTCGAAAGACTTCCTTGGCTAAGGTAATCAGAAGCCTTGGGCAGAGTGTGAACAGTCCTTCATATATTAAAGCATTATTGTTCTGTTCTTAATGTGGTGCAGGAATCGTTAGTTCAGTGTATTGGCCCGTGCTTTCTCATAGAGATTACTCACTGTGGGCTAGACAAACCTTTTTGTTAATACTTCAGAACTGTTTAAGAGAAACTAGTGCCTAGATGTAATTCAGAGTTCAAGAACTAGGATGCGAGATCAAACTAGCTTAGTTTCATGGCTTGCTTTGTTTAGTTTCATGTCTTGTTTGAACATTTACTCATGTGATCATGTCTTATTGAAAATTTGCCGGGACATTAAATCCGGTCTGTTGTATTTAGTTTTCATATGTCTGATCTCCATGCTTAGATCTTTGAAGTCTAATCTGCATGCGTACATCCTTGCAATTAAGGCATGTTCTTTTTTTTTTTTTGTTAAGTGCGCTTTGCGCAACTATTCGAGCAAGCACCTAGTTCACCTTGATACTTGACATACCCTTTGTTGATGCAGCATGGACACCCAGGTAAAGTTGGCTGTTGTGGTGAAGGTGATGGGCCGGACTGGCTCCAGGGGTCAGGTGACCCAGGTCAGAGTCAAGTTCCTGGATGACCAGAACCGTCTCATCATGAGGAATGTCAAGGGCCCGGTCCGTGAGGGTGACATCCTGACCCTGCTTGAGTCAGAGAGAGAAGCCAGGAGGCTCCGCTGAGGCAGCTGGGGGTCGTGGTTCTTGTATGGAGTCGGACGTCTGTGAATTTGTGCTATGTTTATCAAACTCGTTGTGAACCTTGGAACACTCTTGAGTAGTAAGCCTGGTGATACGCTTGCAGTTGCATGGATTGAATCCATTGTCTTTCGTAGTATCCAGTATTTGAAATGGTGCTTGCTGATCTCATTTCTCAACAAGAGTCTGTATGGATGCCAGTTCAGATATAGCGATTTCTGGGTCCTGGTAATGAGAAATTTTGAACAAGAAATGATGGAAGTGCTCTTGTCTATCGCTGCTGTGGGTGGTTCTGCATTTTGCGGTGTGCTGGTGATTGTTGGTGGTGGTTACCTAGTGTTTGCATCTTGTTTTGCTGAGTTCGTGTCACGGACGGCCCGCCCGAGGAAATGGCCGGCCTCTCGTGCGCGGTGCGCCCACCGGCTACACGAGCATACCGTCCGTTGCCCGTTTCAGCGCTGCTGGGGCGCGCGGGCCGGACGGGGACCTGATGGGCACAAGGTTGATGCTGATCCCGCAGCCATTTCAGACGAGAAGACGTGCCGCCCCGCCCGGGAGCCCGGGGCTGCTCAGCGCTGCTTTCCCAGACGGCGTCTCGTGTCGGCGGCCAACGCCGAGAGAGACTGATTGGGACTGTGCCGGCAACATGTCGACATGTTTTGAACTCAGCTGCAGAGCATACGATGAGTTCTTCCAAAATTAACCTGACAGAAACGACCACTCGGTGGATCCCATCCCAGAGTAAACATCTACGAAAGCAAATTAACCTCCCCTCGCGTCCTACACAAATTTTCTCTATGGTTCAGTCCCGTCCCGTGCCGCCGCCGCCCGCATTCTGAACTCAAAAACGGGAGGTCGCGGTCACGAGTGGAAAACCGGCCGGCCACCACGTACGTGCTCTAGGCTGCACCGTGCTGCAGCCGCGACGTAGGAGCCCCGGCCGTGGCGTACAGTGCGCCGCCGAGCCCGAGGCCCTTCGGCGTCCGCGGCGCGCACGTCGGGCTCTGTCGGGGCGTCCCGAACCTCGCGGGCCCGGCGCCGCACCGCGGGGACAGGTTGACCTGCTCCAGCGCCTGGAACTGCAGCTCCAGCGGGTAGTCCCGGACGCACCCGATCCATGGCCCCGCGCCGGTGGTCCACCGGAACGACAGCTGCTTCCCGAGCTGGTACGAGTTGGTGGCCATCTTGGAGTTGATCCGGTGCAGGATCTTCTCCTGCGGCACCACCACCTCCTCGTCCTCGCCCTCCTCGCCGCCCCTGAACAGGTTCTCCTTGCTGAAGTCCAGCCTGTCCCCTAACGCGCCGGCGCCCTGGGCTAGCCGGCCTTTGTTCACCGTCAGCCTAGGCGGCCGCTTGCGCTGCAGCCTGTTGTCGGATGAGGATCTCTTCATCACCGGAGAGCCTGCTGCCGTGCTCGCTGCCTCGCCGCTGGTAGAAGGTGGCGTGGCCGGCGTGGCGTTGCCGATGGCCTTGTCTTCGTCGGCGTGAGGGGGTTGGGACTTGGTGTCTTCTTGCTTGTCGGGCTTGCTGTTCTCGGTTAGATCGAGCTGGGAGAGGCCGCTCCTCAGCCTGAGCCACTCGTCCTCCTTACCTTCTGATGGGCTCAACTGTAGCAAAACCGACAACAGAAAAACTATTCCTTGCATCAGAACAACTAAGGAATTTTTGCTGGCATCTAGGGCATAAGAATTCAGATTTTGTCTCCTCACCTTGACTTTGGTAAGATCCACGTTCATCTTCTTCAGATAGTTCATGAACTCCCGAAAGTTCGTCTGCGTGGGCCGGTAGTGCCCAGACAGCCTGAAGACGACGGGTAACTGAATCAGACAGGTGAGTTTGGTGCTGCACAAATAAAAAGATGTGAGGCTGGTAGAAATCTGCAGATCCAGGCACCTTTAGGATTCCATCCTCCACGATTAGTCTTTCAGCAGCAGATGTGGCTCCACCAGCAAGGAAACTAGAGTGCTGAAATGTGCCCTTGTTCTTCTGCAACAGTGTACTTACTTCAACAGTTACAGGTAAGGTTCATGGTTCACGTACTAATGAAGTACTACTGACAAGTGACAAATGATACTAATCTCTAACCGCGCCGATGTATATAACTCTCGTTGTGCTCAACACGAAGATCCATTTTGAATCCTTGGGGCCCTCAGACGTGTCAATTATCTTGCGGCTCAGCTTGTACATCAGCTTCCTATCCTAAATTATTACCTCGTAGGATTCCCCCTCTTTCTGTAAAAAGCAACAGTACCATCTTCTGTTCAGAGATGTAACCTTTTGTACTTTGAGATCCCAGATTGATTGGTTTGCAGGATGCAGCAACTTACTGGGCCAAGATTCCTGATGCATTGCTGCAGCAGCTTCCATCTTGGGCAGTGATCCTCAAGATTGACCTCCTTTCCTTCACCTACATCCAACCTATCACAAACGTAATTTCAGAAATCATTTACTTTTTTCCCTCATCCGGTTCAGAAACAATCTTCAGAGTTTTTCATGAACTGTACCAATAGAAGAAAGGCTGTTTACTCTCGCAGTGAAGCCAATGTTGGTAATAGGCAGCAATGTCAACACTTCAGTATAGTAAAACCATAATATTGTAGCAAACATCAGTGCTATGAGCAGTTTCTATTCTAAGATCAAAAGATCATGTTTAGCATAATGTGTAAATACCTTGGCAGCCCTCATTCTAGCACGAGACCATCTTGAGAGGGCCGACTCCGGCTTCTCTACCTCGAAGAATGACACTGAACTGCGCTTAAGCAGAGCGAAATCGAGCAGCTTCCACCTGAATTCAGTGTCACAAATTTCAAGCACCTCCACCCGAGTGACAAGACAATGCATGATTAAAACATGAAACCGTACGTACCACCGTTGTTCAACAAGAACAGCACATCAGCAAGCTGCCGCCTTGTTCTGAAGCTCTTGTACACCTTCTGCACCCTTACTGCTGCGGCCTGGTGCTTCGGGCTGACCATCCCGACCACCGGAGAATCCGGTGGCAGGTTTTCTGTGGGTCCATATCTAGGTAGGCCAGTATGCTTTGGTTGCATCTCTCCTTGTCTGGTTTAGGACTCACGATTCAACATGAAATGGATCACCCTTTCTTTTCCTCATGCTTAAGGAGCCTCTTATCCTAAGTCTCTTGGAGCTCAGGGCATTGAGGAATGCTGGTGGAGACTCAAGGGTCTCGAGGTTGCTGAGTTTGTCGAAACTGAGGGACCGAACGAACAGCCGGTCCGTGTTCTCATCATCCATTGGCAGGTAGTCATCCGGTGGGTATGAGATTGACAGACCCATTTTCCCGATTGAAAAATGTAATAAGGTGACATTTTTTTTTTGTTTGAGGCCGGTTGTTTCCTCTGATATGCCTTGCATATGTTGTTTTAGGGTGCCTTTGGTTGAGCTTTTGGGAGCTGCTTTTACTTCCAAAAAGCTAAAAGCCAACCAAAGGGGTGAAAAAGTTGCTTTTTGAAGCATACTTTTAGGTAATCTGATTTTGAAAGCACCTTGGACCACGCTTTTGGCTTTCGCTTTTGAAATGGTGAAAATAGAGAGCTGTTTTACTGATTGTTTCAAAGAAAATAGAGATAGGAGGTAAGTTTTATACTTGTTTGAACCAAACAGCTTACAGCTTTTCCACAGCCCACAACCTACAGCAGCTTTTCCACAGCCCACAGCTTACAGCAGTTTTTTCAGAAGCCACAGCTCAACCAAACACACCCTTAGATCTCTGCAGTAATTGTTTTTTATGATTGCATTGACACCCTGTGTCAAGAAATGGAAATCAAGGGACATCAAATGCCGGTTTTGTGAATTGACAGTGTTGTCTTAACAACATTTTTCATGCCTTCTCTTTCATTGTTTTCTAACTTATCAAGGGACATCAAATTTAGGTTATATGAAATGTGTTTCATATCTTATCTCTTATTATAGGTGTTACACATGTATAAGTTGTGCATTATTAGTCCTTTGTATAGGGTGCTATTTGCTTATTTTCATACCCTGTATCCTGTATATGTTGGCCTTTGGTCTATTGGAATAGATATGGTCTATACATAACATGGTATTAGCCTAGGAGAAGGCTAAGGTTAGGGTTTCCCAACCCTAGCCGCCGCCGTCGCGTCTCCCCCTCTTCCCACGTCTGCGCCACCACCGCGCCGGTGCCTGTGCCCGTGCCCGCGTTTGCGCCCACCTGCACCAGCGCTCGTGCACCCGCGTTTGCGCTTGCCCATGCCAGCCTCTGCGTCGTGCCACCGCCAATCTACCTTTCGGTTGTCACTAAGCCTGGATCCGGCCATCTTCGCCGTCGCCATGCCCGAATCCGGCCAAGCCTGAATCCGGCCATCTTTGCCATCGCCATGCCCGAATCCGACTATCTACGCATCGGATCCAGCCCTCTCCACTGCCACCTTTCCTGGATTCGTCCGTAGCCAGCCTCTGTCGCCATCTGGCCATAGCTATGGTCTTCTTCCACATATGATGGCTATCCATAGTGCTATGACTCTGACTCGAACACACGACTTCGCTTGTAGCTTCGACTATGACTCAGGCCTACGACCACTAACAGAATGACTCCTACGACCACTTACACTTGGAACATGGTCATGACTGCTATTTCGACTACATTTTCGACTGCAGCTACGACCACACCTTCGACTGCAGCTTCGATCTCACCTTCGACTGCAGCTTCGACCACGTCCAAAATAATTAACATGAGTCAAGATTAGTTCCAACACTCAATGGTGGCGGTCCCGGGTGGAGTCGGTGGTGGTGAAGAAAGCCCCGATCCAACGAGAAGACGTCGGCCACAGATCCGAAAGATCCAGAGACAACAGTGGCGGCAATCCAAATGGCGACGGCTTGGATAGTCAGTGACGGCAGGTGGTCGTGGAGATCAGCCATGGCTCGGCTGATGGAGAAAATGAGCAGAGGCAGCAAGCAGCAAACAGCGGTGGCTGAGAGAAGAATAGCGGCGGCCACGCAAAATCAGACGCGGTGGGTAGACGAAAACCCTAGCTAACGCTCTAATACCATGTATAAATAGCGTTTGTATTCATCACGAGGTTAATGAGCCAATATATATACATGCACAAATATAACATATATGTAGATAATCCTTTATATAATAGAGAAAATACATAGATATAATATACATCTAACAGATCACACTTATGCCTTAGATGGACCTTCACCTGCTTCTTTTTTGTTGCGTAGGCCTTCTTCGGCTGTCTCTTAGGATCAGTGTTGGTGATGGCCTTCTCCATCAGGCAATTGTCAATCCCTTGTATTTATCTAGCTTTTCTAGAGGAATAAGGTCGGCAATTTGGACGGATAAGTTGCTTATAGGAGTGAAGAAAGGAAACTACATAAGCAAAACCGGACGCGAGAATTGGCAAAAAAACTAGTAAACCATGAGACACTTCAAAGTGACTAAGATCATGCTTGTTAGTTGTCACCAACATAAAGCCACCAGATTGTATGGAGTGAGGTAATGTTGCATTGTCAGTGTCAGGTTCATGTGATGATGACAGTCTCATCAGCTTAACATTCTTTACTATATTGAAGCATATGCATGTATCGAATGGTCTTATCTAGATTCTGCCGAACAGCACTCGAGTCGCATGAAAAGGACATGGCCTCCTCCAGCCCGTTATGATGGACTAGCAGGAATCATGGCCTCATGCCTCCTCCTAGGAGTACTATGTCAATTGCAATTTGGTTACGTTACTTGAATGGTAGATCAGGCCCAGCACAAGCACAGCAGCTACTATATGCCATCATTCTGACAGTAACATTGAAACCGAAATTCTGGTTCCACTACATTAAACTTGATTATTACACAATGCAATTATAGCCTGCAATATCCTCGTTATCCAGCCTTCTATGGTAAGTTGTCAGGTTATTGACTACATGTTCAGATCCTGCATTAGGGTCTAAGTAATCTTCTTTTGGTTAGCTAAAACTTGTTTCAGGACAGATGTAAAAGCATTCGCCGTTTTACATTTTGCTATGAACTGAGATATAAATTGAACAATTCAGTGTCAGAAACACTGCGGGTATAAAATTGAATTCTGATAATTGCTGGGCCAGCATCTGAGCCCAGAAATAAAGCACGCAACCATTATATCGGGCATTCAGCGATGGCGCTGTACGGCCCTCTGAAACTAGCGTACAAATGTACAATGCACATCGCTGGAATTCAGAAATCATTGGAAATTCAGAGCAGAACAGGGATAAAGTGAGATGTGACTCGTCAGCGAGGTACAGTTGTTCACAAGATCATTGAATTCTAGTCTCTGATTTCGGGAAGCCCTGGATAATTTGATATATAACCACTGCTCCGTGTGGTCTTTCAGATCAGTCAAGTATGCATTACACGTCTCAATCCAGCGAGGAAATCTTGCAGTCTAAGTTGAGTCCGTGCTGGATTCCGTGTGTCTTGGGCATACTGAAACAAAGATCGAAGCAAAGAAAAAGATCTTCTTTTACGTCTAGGATTTATCGGGCAGTTTTGTGCAAGCAGTTGCCAGGTCGCTCTCAATCTCTAGTTTCTGCGCTTCAGAACCCCCAAAGCGAACTATCAGCGCATAAATGCGCTTCTAAGGCGTGCACTGCTTGCAAGAGTTGCAGAGTCGCCTCCATTCAATCCGCCATCCATGCAACTTGAAAGCAGCTTTCCGTCGATGCTGGTAGGCTAACGGGAATTGACACGAACCATGCAGAGGCAGGCAGCGAATTGAACCCACTGCTCCTAAACAGAAAACCATCGGTGCTCTGAAAACTCACGTTACATCTCGCACCAAACGTGCGTGCAACTCCACTGTACCAAACTACGCCTCCTGCTGAACAGTATTGTATTTATGAATGCATAACCATGATCGAATATCCAATCGGAAATTAATGATTAGGATCAACTTGTAAGCCATTGCGTGACACACAATAAAGCCTCCGCTCATTTCGGTCTAAGCTTCTGTCTTCTGACTTATTTTTTACTATTAATAAATTTTGTCTTTTTCTGGCTTTTTAGGTTTTTGAGATTTTTTTGCCAATTTTTTTTCCTTATTCGTTTGCATCGTACATGATAGACTAACATGTTTTTTTTTCATTTTTCATTTTTTAAATTTAGTTACGCCAACAAGCCACTATCAGGTACAATATAATTTCAGCTAGACATAGTACAATTTCATCCATCTACAGAATATTTTAGTCTAACTGAGCGGCCACCAAAATAAAACCAGTAAAAAAAAAGTAAGTCCCTATATTTTTCGCAATTTAAACTATGGATTTTTCGATTGGACGATGTAAGCACCGCTCGGTAGCTGAGCAGAAATGGTGGCGTCGGAGCAGACTTCGCTTCCGAGAGAAGGAGGCTCGCCCGGGGCGGGCAGCCCGCCCAACTGCCACGCGACAACCGGCGACGCCACCGGTTGTTTCTTCTCCCGAGCGCGAGCGAGATTTTGACCGCTCCCCAACCCCATTTCCCCTCCTCCTCCTCCTCCTACGCCTCTTGCCTCCCTTGGACGCTCCCCTTCCCTTCCCCCGCACTCCACACCCACACGCCCCCCCAACCCCATCTCTCCCACCGACGCTTGGGACCACGCGTGCTGGGCCCCACGAGTCATCCGCACCACCCATTAGAAAACCCGTGTTACGTGCTTGCAAGCTGCACTCGCTAATCTTCCTTCCCTCCCCTTAAAATAACAAGAAGCAACAAACTCGCGCAGCAGCCTGACACAGAAGCTAAGCTACGCAGAGAGAGACAGACAGAGAGAGGGGGCGTTCTTGGAAGGAAGTGATCGAGAAGATGAGATCGAGGGTGGCGCTGGAGCCGCTGGCGGAGGAGCCCGGCGGCGGCGAGGAGGAGGCTGCGCGGCGGCGGTCTGGTCTCCACGCGGCTCTGCACCGGTGGGCCCGTCTCCTGTCCGGCGCCGGGGACGACGCTCGGCCAGCCGTCGACCTCCGCGTCCTCCTCTCCGTCCTCGCGTGCCCCCTCTCCCCCATGCCCCTCCTCCCACGCCTCCCCCGACACGTACGTACGCATACATCGACCGTAACTGTAGCTTTGCACATATATGCATGTCTCTCTTTGTCTCCATGCGTTTGCTTTGCTTATGCATGTCCCGTGCAGGTGGCATCGTCGGCGCAGTACATAATAGAACAGTTCAGGGCGACGACGGGGTGCGGGAAGATAGAGGGCGCGGTGAAGAGCATGTACGCGGCGGGGACGGTGCGGCTGGCGATGCTGCAGGAGCCCGGGGGCGGCGGCGGCGGAAGCAGCGGGCGGGGCCACGAGGGGAGCTTCGTGCTGTGGCAGCTCGCGCCCAGCATGTGGCTCGTCGAGATGGCGGTGGCCGGGCAGAACATCGCCGCGGGCAGCGACGGCCGCGTCGCCTGGCGCCGCACGCCATGGCTCGGCGCGCACGCCGCGCGCGGCGGCTCACGCCCCCTCCGCCGCGCCCTCCAGGTTGGCCCTTGACGCTTGCACAAAGTCATTCACACTTGACGATGCCATTGCATCGTGATGCCATGCAACATTCTTCTTTTCCGTACCCTTTCCTTGCATCCATCTCCCTACTTTTCTCTCGTACATCGCTTTACCTAGCTCACCGGCCATGGCATGCCTCGCATGCACTGCGTTACTAGCCTGGCCGGCCCATGACAGGTGGGCCCCACAACCACAAAGTTTTTTTTGCTCTGCCATTGTATTCGTGTAGCTAGCCTTCTGCCTTTTAATTTGTGCATGCCCTCAAATCCCTTTGCGTTGCATGTGTGCGCCTGCGTGTGGGACTGGGACATACTACGTACGAGAGAGAGAGAGAGAGAGAGAGAGAGAGAGAGAGAGAGAGAGAGAGAGAGATCCATTAAGCAAGAGCGACAATTGGATGTGAGGAAGAATCTTTGTTAAAAGCAGTTGGATATAAGTATCCTAAACATATGCACACTGCACACAGCTGTTATCTTGGGATCCGTAGCTGTAGCACTGCATGCCGTGCCAAACTGTTGATGTCATTATTGATGCTGCATGCCTCATGCTCTCGTTTGCTTTCTGTAGGAGAGAGTCCTAACTCCGAACTGTCTTGTTTGACGCGGGGAGAGGGCATTAGGTGTGGGATTAGCTTGGCTTTCGCTTAGCCTAGAATATATATGATCTTTCCCAACTTTTAATTTCTGTTTTTGATTTTTTATAATAAATAGCTTTTAAACGAAATATTTTTTAAGATAACGTCTACTAGTTAATTATAGTATATATTGTACTGACTTCATTTATATCGACAAAAATCGCACGTAAGTTTCTTTTATTCTATAATCTTTTGCACGAACAGCCCAAAAATCACAAACCACAGTCAAAAGCCATATACCTCAGCAAAAAAAAAAAAGAAGAACAGGCCCATATATATCTGTATGTGTGGGCTGCTGTTTTATAAAGTGCCTAGTGGGAGATGTCTGAATTAATGTTTGATCAGTGACAGTGAGTAGTGTGAGTTCATTAACAAAGATTAGATTAGGTGCTTTTCGTTAGGCTTATCCTGAGCAACTTGCCAAATGAAACCTTGTTATTTAGGTCCTTGCTGAACAGCACATGTATATATGTTAGTGTGCTAGTGCGAGTTGACTAGGGCAAGTTGCTGTTTTGTTGAAAATTTTTGCGATGAGACTACTACTGTTTGTACTAAAAAAAATGCATTCATATTTCCCCAGGAAATCTAGAGCTGATCGATCAAACAGTGTTCGCAATCTTCTGAAAGAAAATAAACGATAGATTTTGTGGTTTATTTGATTAAATTGGAAGACTCTTTTGCTATAGGTTGTCAGTATTTTTTTTAACAAAACTAGCCTAACCAACTTGGCGGTAGGAAAAAATTGGGTGTTGAAGTAATGATATGATTCCAGTAATCTTCATGCTTACCAAACATTTTAATTAATTATGTAGATTAGTTCATGTCTGAGCAAGTCAACTGTTTGAATGTTGGATCAATGTGGTCTTAGTTCATTGGTTAAGTCGTCCATTTAGGCTAACCATTAGCTCACCTTGACAACGAAAATTACTTAAGTGAGCATAGGGCTTAGCCGACTAATTAGATGGAGTAACACATACGTTTTGCTCTGGCTTTCTTGAGTATATGTAGCAGTTTAGAGCATCCTAAATCAGAGAAAATTGGTCATAAAAAAATATGGTTCTCATAAGAATATTACTAGTTTTGTTCACATATTTGTGGACTCACTACGTCTCCGATCTTACTTCAAGTCTCCAAAAAGTTTTCCAAATCTACGTAGAAACGATAAGAAATGTATTCCAAATCTATGTAGAAACGATAAGAAATGTATAGGGGTGGCCTACTTTTAAAAAATGGATCGTACGGATGCAGCATATATATAGAAGCTCCTTTAGCTGTTTGTACTATGCTAGAGATAATTTTGTACAAGGGTGTTTTATTTTAGAGCACTACATTTGTATTTCATCACATTGTTCTCTGTCCCATGCCAATAAACTAAGCTGTAATGACATGCTCTTACCTAAGTCCAGATGTTGGCACAACACAAATAATACACTGCCAGAGTGCCAACCCGCCTATCTTATTTCATATTTAAATGTTCACACAAAAAAAGTTGAAGATTCTGATTTTTCCCATCGCAGTAATTTGGGGCATAAAAAACTGTTATAAAACATATGGTAAAAATAGATGATCAAAAAAGCAGGAGGCATGGATTTAACGTAGAAAATCCTTATGAAAAAACCACAAACACAGATAAACAGAATTCACTATATGAAAAGAACTGCAAGTATGAGGAACTTCGGCATATCTCAACCGTACAACTATAGGGGTATATATATAGGCTAAGAAACAAAATCCTAAAGGATTAAGAAACCGAGATAAGGTCGGAGTATGTGTCCACTTAGACATTATGAATTCGTACCATACTTTAATAATCTCCACCTTCAGATGAATTCAGGCCACACACTTAACAACCTTCAGCTTGAGGTGAATTCACTCTAGTAGCCAAAACAAATCAAATCTTCTCAAATCATAATTCACCATCAATGATCCTTATATGTTGAAAGTTCATAGGACTAATCAATAAGTAATATTTGATCAGTATTCTCCATATAAGATCGGATCAATATTCTTCATATGCTTTTCCTATGGCACTGGATAACTACAATGAAGAATGCATCTTATGGACTTTTTACATTCTCTACTTAGAACATATAACTGGGCAAACAATATCTATTGAAAAGCAACTTGCACATATGATCATCACGTACATCAAATTAAAGACTGTAAAAATAACTAAATTTCATGACATTGTTGAAAATTGCACTTGTAGAAGAACATTTGATGAAAGTAACAATTATGCTGTCAATGGATTAGAAACAAATTTTTCAATAGACCCCTCATATAGAGCACCTATCATTATGGAGTCGAGTCATAGAACAGAGTCGAGGCGAGTCAAATCACCAAGTTGAGAATACTGAAATCTTCTAGTATAATTACTTGTGTACTTGGTAAGGGCTTGAGAAATCTTGGCACGCTTATGTGTCTTCGCAGAAAAAAAGATGCCGGCGACTTCTTGGTAAGCTTTTTGTGTGCATATAGCAAAGAAAGCCAAAAGATTGCTGGTAGATGCATGTATCACGTATGCTACTAGGGCCTGTTTGGTTATCTGCATGAGCTGATGTAGGCTGCATGAGCGTGGCCAGGCTGAGGGAAGCTCCTCAGCCGCGTTCCTCCTCAGCATGGCTCCAATTATTTTTTTGCATCCGCTCGTGCAGACTCTCTCCTCTTCGCAGCCAACCAAATACTATTTCCCTGTATATATTGGTGCAAACCATCCGCATGCAGGCAACCAAACAGGCCTGATTTCAAAACCTCAGTTCATGAACCGATGGTCTGACGCCTACTTCGCCTTTTTGCTTGGACGCCCTTTTTTTTCCCGTTCTCCTCGGAATCGATGCTGCAGATGGAGGCTGCTACTTTCTCGGTTTCAATGCTACAGCAAAATAATCTCAGCCCCGGTTTCGGTGCTGCGCACCGCTTTGAATATGACGATGCTGGTAGACACAGCGAATCAGCGAGCTGCATATGCAGCAGAGCATCCTAAATCAGAGAAAATTGGCCATGAAAAATATATGTTTCTGATGAGAGTATTACTACTTTTTTTTTCACATATTTGTGCACTCACTACGTCTCCAATCTTACTTCAAGACTCCAAAAAGTTTTTCCAAATCTACGTAGAAACTATAAGATATGTATAGGGGTGGCTTACTTTTAAAAAATGGATCGTACGGATGCAGCATATGGCTCTCTTTAGCTGTTTGTCCTATGCGAGAGATAATTTTATTTGGGATCACTACATTTGTATTTCATCACAGTCCTCTGTCCCATGCCAATAAACTAAGCTGTAATGACACGCTCTTACCTAAATACAGATGTTGGCACAAGAAAAATAATACACTGCCAGAGTGCCAACCCCCCTACCTTATTTCATATTTAAATGTTCACAGAAAAAATAGTTGAGGATTCTGATTTTTTTTCTCCATCGCAGTAATTTGGGGCATAAAAACTCTGCACATCAGTACTTGTACATGGGCACAACCAAATTATCAATTTCTTGGAAAATCTGACGAACTCATGTACTGCAATACTAGATTGTTTTGCTTGAATAACTCACATGACAGTACTGGAATATTCGCATATTCCCCAGCATTGCTGGTCCAAAAGCACCAAACACATATGCATGCCAACTTGCCAAGCAGAGTTATCTGCTCAACTTCACTGACATACTATTCATATGACTAATATAGCCATTGTGATATTGCATAAATATCTCTGTCAATTTTTCACATGCCAAGAAGCAAATTATGTACTAGTTCAGTTTTCACCCAGGTAAATTCTGACACAGTTAAACTGGTCTCATGGTCACAGTAATGAGCTGAAATAAATGTTACTCCAAAATATGCTGCTTTGCATGTTCACTAATGGTGCATTGATTTGTCCATGCAGGGCCTGGACCCTGTGGCGATAGCGTCCATCTTCACGACGGCCGAGCACGCCGGGGAGAAGCAGGCGGACGGCGAGGACTGCTTCGTGCTGCGCCTGGACGTGGGCCCCTCGGTTCTGTCGAGCTGGAGTGACGGCACGGCGGAGGTGATCCGGCACGGCCTGACGGGGTTCTTCAGCCAGCGAAGCGGCCTTCTCGCGCGGCTGGAGGACTCGCAGCTGACACGGATCCAGTCCCCCGGCGCGCCCGCCATGTACTGGGAGACCACCATCGCGTCGAGCCTCGGCGACTACCGCGCCGTGGACGGCGTCGCAGTCGCGCACGCGGGGCGGTCCACGGCGCACCTCGCCAGGTTCGGCGTTGGCGTGCGCGCCGCGCGAGTAGTGACGCGGATGGAGGAGTCATGGACCATCGACGACGTGGTCTTCAACGTGCCAGGGCTTGGCCCGGACGCCTTCATCCCGCCGGAGGAGGTCAGGAGGAGCCGCTTCTACGACGCCATGGCCGCCGCCAAGTGAACTCGTCAAGACTCAGGAGTGTGTTAACATATATATAGAGTACTTCGTTTCGTCTGTGTCAACCATTTGTTCGTGTCCCCGTGTGTGACATCAAAAATCGTGCATGTACATATGTTGTACCAGATTTACCTCAACAATAAGACTACACAGTCTTTAAGCCTCTGTGAGAGTAGTTCCTTGGAAAAAAATAAATGCTATCTTGAAATGAACGAGTTGATTTGGATGGCAGCTGTGCATTGCAGCTGCACCCATTGTATAAAAAGCCTATTTTGTCCTGAGACTGCACACAGATTCAAGTTACATGGCTGCATATATCTAGGGAACTTGTTTTGTTTTTCTTTTCTTCTTTTACCTTCTTACTCTTGCTGTCTTCTTCGAAGTATCTGCATGTGAGTGGCATTTGTCTGAAACTCTTGGTGAGACTGAAATATGTGCTGCTTTGTAACTTGTATCTGCGTCCAAAAAAAAAAAAACAGTACTACAGTAGTCATATGCAGCAGAAGCCAGTGGTCGCTTTGGAAGTTGTTTATGATGGTTCTTGAATGGTCTGCAAATGAGCGGCATTAGCACGCTGGCTTTTCCTGCTGAAACTTTGCTACAGGTGTGTCATACTGTCATTGTCCTCACTGTAACTGCTTGTTTTGTTCTTCTTGTCCCGAGCCTGTGTCCCTTGTGGCTGGCATCAGCACTTGCGTATGCTTCTAGTGCGATTACGTCGCCAAAAGTTGTAGGTCACATTGGGGCCTGTTCTGAGATGCCTCTTGTCTTCTTCACCGTATTGGCAACTGATCGAGTTGCACCAATCTGTTGCCTTATTTGTACTGTCCATCGCTCCGTTGTAACTTCCAATCCAGACAGTGTAAGTAACTAATCCTGTTACAGTGCTACTTAGATTCCTTGGTAGTTGCATGGAGCCGCTGCAACATCGACATGTCCTTTGGCTCTTGCAACTTGCAATGGACAGGACATTTCCAGTCTCAAGTTTCAGAAGAAAGAAAAAGCATTTCTGATCTCGCAATAGATGTACAGAATAGCACTTGTTGCTGTCTGGTGAACTAGATAAATAGTAGGTTTTTTCCCTGATGATGCCTAAGACCCACATGGGCTCTTCAGCAATGTGCTCTATAAGCACCATGTTCTCTCAAGGACCACATTCCTTGGAATATACAGGCATATCAGCAGCAACCACAGGGACCAAATTTAACATGCGTGCATGCTCACCATACATGATCAAGTGGCCATTCATTAACTGATCTAACCAGGCCAAGCCCAGCATTCACTCATGAGGAGGACAAGCAGTCAAGTAGCATACGTATGCATTGTCCATTCAGGACTTTGCTCCAGGCAGACAGTTCGTAGCTAGGGCGCAACGCACATGGCGGTCCTTGCATGCCTCACCGGAAAGCCAATGCGCTGCCCATGTTTTACATCAGCTCCAAGGGGTGAGAGCGAGATGGATCGAGATTGACCGGTCCCTTTTGACATGTCCTAGGAGGCACATCGCATCATGTCTGGTCCCTGGCCGGTCCTGTGGCTTACCAATTTCACATGTCGAAATGGCTGTGGCAAGTTGTAACAATCGCTACCTACTACTGCCCTTTTGCGAAGAAAGGATCGCAGAGATTTTAATTCGAGGTAAAACTGTATAATACACTCATGCAATCTTCCTTTGGTCCCCAAGAATCTCAGGGAGCTGCGTCCTCGTCAAAGGAACAGCCAAGAGGCGATTAAACAAAACCACGCAGTTTGCAAGGCCTGCAATGTGCAGTAGGGTGGGCACTGAGCAGTGAATAGTAATACTATCAAATCAGAAGTGATGTCACAGCAATGATATGACTAACGGTTCAAAAAGGAAGCAATGATATGACTCACTGAGCTAGTTATTGTATAGTAGAGTATAGTATCAAACTGTGCAATGGGATCAGCAGTATCTTACTTTGTTCTCCTAGTCATATGTACCTCTCGTTGTTTCCAGTATAGTCAGACCTAGCCAAATGAGTTGGACCAATTGAAATAGCTTCAAAATTTTAAATTTTTTGAATTTATTTAAAAATTTTGCCAAATTTAGAAACTCGTGTCAATTTTCCGCTTTCTCTTTCGAGAAACACGCTTTCCACTTGTTAAAATGCCTTCAAACTGCTGTGCTGACGCCCCTAATTCTGTTGCTGCACGTCAAGACACCGTTAGCGCTTGTCAGCACTGCCTCACTCTCTCATCGCCGATAGTCACGTCAAAAGTGGCACAGCGTCCGCGCCACCTTGCCGACTGCCCGTACACTACCTTATGCCACTGCTAACCATGTGTCGCGTTGCTCCACCGTCAATCCGGGCCGTGTCGCTCCACTGCCAATCCGCGATGCTGCCACCTCTCATCGCCAGCTTCTTGACATGCTCAACACGCCGCTGCTCACCACGCCAACTCGTGCGTCCACGCCACTGAGAGGCAGAGACTCCTCCGCTGCCAGTGCACTAGCCAGCTCCACCGCTATAGCGTGAAAGTCGCTCAACCGTCCACATTGTTGTCCACATGCTAATGCATTGCTGCATCGCTCTTGGCATTACCGCCTATAAAGTCAAGTTATGTGACTCCTTAACCACTTTTTGCACTGCCACACAACCACCACAGCCCTTTCTTCCTCCTCTTCTAGCCACACTGTGCCGAAATATCCGACGCCCAATTCTTTGCCAGTGAGCCCCAAATCCGATTCCTTGTCCCTGCCTCCTCTCAAATCCAATTAAACACGTCCTTAGCATCCCCTCAACACCAAAAAGCTATCCTTAGCTTCCCGCCAAGCCTCACCATTGCCATGCGTCACCGCTCCATCACCCATGGTCACTGTCGCCAAAACTCCTCAGGCCACCCTGAGCTAAACCTTCACCACTGCTAAGCTCCCCTCCCCTAGATGCTTGAGCCACCACCAATTCGACCGAAACCTCATCGTAGTTCCGCCATACCATGCCCTTGTTCCGGTCAGGCTCTACCATTACCAGCCATCTCCAAGCCACCACCACTCACGCATGTGCCCAAAATGTGTTGCTCGTATTCCATAGTCACTCACCGCGCCACCACTTGCCGTTGCTGAATTCGATGTCGCCGCTGATTTTCCTGTCTCGGTTGCCAAGAGAGCAAGCTCTGATGAGAACTAGAGCACGTGCTGTCTGGGTCGCCAAGGCGGGCTGGCAAAGCCAACCCAAGCTATCTTTTGGTCCAGTCAACCAACTGGGCCAACCCACACTGTGCAAGTCCAATACTATTCATAGCACAACCAAAACTATTCATCAACAGCCCATTACTGTACAACTCATTTATTTCAGCCCAAGTCTATTACTATTCACCAAACCTGACCCACTAGAAATAGTGTCTATCCGATACTATTCATCTAAGACCTGTTAAGCCTATTTATTATTTTGATTGTCTCGAGCCCATCTAACCTATTTTTAGGTCTGCTCGACCCAACTAAGCACCGCTTATACTCTAACCACCCAAACCCTCCTATGTTTAAATCTTTTCTGAATTTTCTATTGTATTTTGTTCACATCTTGCTTTCTTTTGAGCTCTGACTTATTTGATTTCTTTTCTTTGTGATAGCCCTGGATTCATTGAGCAGACCATCGAAGGAGCTAGTCGAGACGCAGAAATAGGCCTAGTTGAAAACTAAGTGTAGGAAGGTAAGTCACATGTCTTTGATCATGTTGATCTCATATTAGTTAATTATTATTACTTTTATTTATATTATTTGAGCATTTTTTATATAAAATAATATTTTGGAATGGCATGATGGATAGTTATGTCCTACCACCAAAAGGCCCAGTCATTTTATTAAATGCCATATTCACCTTGACAACTTTGGCATAGCTTGTAATGGTAGTTAATCATCATATAAATAGCTAGTAAATAGGCTGGACAACTAAAATGATTTGCTTATACTAATAAGAATTATTCGGCTTCATATCAGTAGACTTTAAAATAAAACCTGAGGGTTCAGGCTACTTGGTGGGCAACCACTAGATGGTTGGAGTCTATGATCTTACCATATGATTAAGGTTTTGGTATGATTTTGGTGGTATTGTGTTGTAATACACACGGTATGTAACTTATAGCCTCGTCTGTGGCAAGTAAGGACTAAACATTTTTGCCAAGTAAAGGACACAGACCTCGCTCAACCACAGGTTTTACTTGTTAACCTGATCTAGTACATTGCTCGACTCGCTCGAATATCTACAGATGGGATGGAAGTTAGGCTAGTTATGCCACTTGCCATTCTTCACGATGGTAGGTCCACTTAATGTTAGGCCGTGATTTCCGCACTGGCCAGTGAATTTCTGATAAAGGTTGAATGGTCCTGAGCCTACCGAGTAGAAGCTAGAATAAGCAGAGTAGTGAACGACCTTATTATCTCAACTCAGTGAGTGCTATCATGTTGCATGTTTATAGCATGACATTACAAGTTTGGAATATCTTGTGGATAAAACTGGGCAAATCTGTAGAGTATAATATATAGTATTTGAATACACCATGATTCCAGACAATGGAGTTGTGTTGAATGGGTGAATTCAACAACAAGGCATAAGTAAGATTTGAAAGATTTTAAGATGATAAGTAAGTTGGTTAAATACCCTTTTCTCTTAATTGAATAATGCTTTGTATTTTAAGCCCAAAGAGCTTACAAATCATTTATAACCATATTAATGGAACCCCAAACCATGTTCTACTAAAATCCTGGTAAATAGTTAAGTAGATATTCCTATGTGATTTGTTGAGTATAGTTGTACTCATACTTGTTTAATCGTCATCAGAAGAAGCGTGGGAAGACACCAAGGAACCTTTTAAGGGAGACTTTGTTGACTCCCTAGAAGGTGATGACTACTGATTATTTTAGATCTCGTCTACGCTCAAGCGTGTCTGTTGTTTATTTGGAAGATCTTTTATGTTGTAATATAAAACTTGGGCTTAGATGCCCTTAGTATTGTAAAACTCGACTGTTAAGCCATAACGCTTGTAATAAAAGTTTGGCTTTTATAATTTAAGCATAAACATGTTTGATGCACACTCATCTACAACATGTTGTACTTCGCAACTGATCATCCTAGACAGTTGTGGGAAAATCCGACGGCCTCAGAAATAGGATCGTTACACCGACCATGCTGGCTCGAGGCACAATACTATTAGCCTGGCCCAAGCACAGTACATCATGAACAGTAAATATGCATAGCAGGCCGGCCCGGCACAGCAAGCATAATAACTCTCCTGTGGTAGTGTAGTAAAATTATTTGCGGTTGGCAATAAAATTATTTGTGTTAGGGTTACTACACTCTTATGAGCGCGATGGGTGACTTCGTAGTAAAATTGCTTGCGACTAATAATAAAATTATTTGCAACTGGCAGTAAAATTAACGGGCCATCAATGACCTATTTGGCTAGGCGTGCTCGGGCAGCTCGACCCCTCTTTGCGCCGTGCCTGGGTCAGAGGGTAGGCACAAGGGCTGATACGGCACGGCACGATAACTTATTCGAGCAAGTTGTACCGGGTCTAATCAAACCATATCCTATCTAGATCTATACTGGACGGCCCATTTGGCCAGGTCATAGTATAGTGTTCAGCTAATGAGCTGCAGTTTCTGCTAAAGAAGCGAAAATGATTTTCTTTCTTTAATAAAGTGGCTGAAAGACTTTTTTTTAAAAAAATGCTGAAGGGAGTTCAATTGTAGTTGTCTCTGTCATGCTGGTATGTGATGAGTTGTTGGTACTATTAACCTGCTGCGTTTTCTGTGGCGAGCTTTGTCATAATCGATCTACTGGTCCTCAGCAAACAGCTTTGGTTAGACTTGCACGATCACATTTCTTTTGTTTGATTCCAATATTCCAATATTCTTTTGGCATTTAGACATGGAGCACAAATGGGAGATCAGAAAGTACGGAAGAATTCATCAGCATATTACCACGAATTGCCAATGATTCAGACTGCAAATAAAGCCAGCCAATGAGTCTGCAGTGTAACAATTATATAAAGCGTGCGACTGAAACGGCTGAACCAATAACAATAAATTAGTTTTATGAAAGGACTCGATCCAGAAAGTTTGGTTTGATTTCTTCAACAGAGAGAAGAAGAGTATGCGCAGGCAGAACCGGACGTGCTGACGAGAGCGCCAACCAAAACCACAATGCTGAGACCGCCGAGTTGCTCGCGATGTCGCATCCGGACCAACTGGGCTCAACAGTTTTATATTGCGTTTCATGATTAGGCGAGGTGGTATTTCGAAAGAATTTGATGTAACTAACGATCTACACGCACGACCAATCGGATTCAGACTGCTGATTAGTGACTACCTGAAGGACCCACAATGGCAACAGAGATAATGATGTTTTTTTTAAAAAAATTTTCTTTAAATATATAGAAATCTTCCACTCCAGAGCTTAAGGATTAATATAGTCGAGATTGCTATTGGAGTTGATATTAGCTTGCTATCACTTATGTTGAAACGTCTCAGAAGGTCTCGAATGTACTTACCTTGATATAAGAAGGTACCCTCCTGAGTCTTCTTGATCTGAAAGCCGAGAAAGAAGCTCAACTCGTCTATCATGCTCATCTCAAACTCTGTGCTCATGACATTAAAAAACTGGAAAACAAGAGCTTCAATGCTTTCCTATATAATAAGAGTAGCACTAATTTCAAAGCAAACGAAGAGGTAAATAATATCTATTAACCATTCATCATGCTTTGAAAATTGTGTAAATCACTATTAGGAAAGCATGGAAGCACCTCCCAAGATAATGTCATCTACAAAAATCTGGATGAGTAAAAGGTCATTGCCATACATACGAATGAACAAGGTCTTTTTTACCTTACCCATCTCAAACCTATGATTCAAAAGATAGGAGTTAAACCTTTCATACCAAGCCCTAGGGATCTGTTTAAGTCTATACAGGGCTTTGGAAAGCTTGAAGACATAGTTTAAGTATTTGAGATTCTTGAAACCTACATGTTGTGTAACATAAACCTCTTCCTCAATATACCTATTGAGGAAGGCACTTTTGACATCCATCTAGTATAACTTGAAGCCCTTAGACACTGCGAAGGCAAACAAAATCCTAATGATTTCTAGCCTAGCTATAGGGGTGAAGGTTTTTGCAAAATCCAAATCCTCAACCTGGGAGAAACCCTAAGCTACCAGTCTAGCCTTGTTTCGAATAACTACACCATTCTCACTCTATTTGTTCTTAAAACCCACTTGGTTCCTATAACATTATGACCACTAAGTGGTTCAACAAGTGATCATACCTTATTTTTCTCGAAATTTTTTAACTCCTTATGCATGGTATTGACCCAAGACTCATCAGAAAGTGCATGACAGATATCCTTGGGCTCAAAAGAGGCGACAAAGGCAGAATGCAGACATAAATGAGATAAGCCAGATTTCGAGCACGTGACATGCTCGAGGAGATCTCCAACAATCTGCTCAGGAGGATGTCGACGCTGAATGTATGGGAGGTCCTGGATGAGAAGAACAAGTAGCCTCTACCTCATGAGCTGTAGAGGTAGGAGCAAAGCCATAAGCTCCAGAAAAGCTAGAAGGTAAGGGCTTATCTCTCTTAGGCGCAGTGGTAGAAGTAGGCACCTCAAGAGGAAGAGAGACTGTATCAGGTAAAGAATCTTCATCTCCATCATTCTCATCATTTACGAAGATGGTCTCGGACTGCACAATTAGACCTGAGATGTCTGGCCTAGTATCACGACTGACCTCATCGAAAGTCACCTCATAGGTCTCTATAATCCTACTAGTCTTGCAGTTTCAGACCCTATGAGGCACCAACCATTGTCACTACGGATAGCTCATAAGGCACAAGAGAGCTCAACAAACAACCTACCAAACAAACTCTGAAAATGACTAAAAGTCTCATCATTCGAGGTCAAGAAAAAAATACCTACGAGAACCTCGAGAAGTCATCAACCACAACAAGAACGTACCACTTTCCACCGGCTGACTGCATTCTAGCTAGACCAATAGTGTCCATATGAAGAAGTTGTCCTGGTGCATCAGT
This sequence comes from Dendrocalamus sinicus, assembly GCA_036346575.1. NCBI lineage: Eukaryota > Viridiplantae > Streptophyta > Magnoliopsida > Poales > Poaceae > Dendrocalamus > Dendrocalamus sinicus. The sequence continues at coordinate 49,335,487 of CM070648.1, read as the reverse complement.
CATAGTCACAGTGACTAGGGGATGAGAAGCAGCAACCATCTTGCCATGCCGGCAAGGAGCACAAACTAAGTCTTTGCCCATATTGAGCTTAGGTAGACTACGAACGAGGTCACGGTCGCTCACTCGGATCAAATGATCAAAGCCAATATGACCAAGTCTCCTATGCCAGAAGAAGAGATCATAGGACTCAGTAGCACCTAAGCATTGGAGAGAATCACCAGAAGACTCTATAAAATTAGCACGAAAGATCCTCCCAAATCTACAAATCCTGCAAATCAAACTTCCCAAAGAATCAAAGATTTTACAAACATTTTTCTTAAAGCTTTCCTCAAAATCGTCATCGGTAAACTAAGAAATAGAAAGCAAATTATAACACAGCTTACTCACTAAGATAACATCCTTAAGAATAAGAGAATCATTAATGCGCACAGTACCTTTAGCAATGACTCGACCTGATGAAACATCTCCAAAGGTGATCGTCTCGTTACCTGGAGCTCGGACTAGGGAAGAGAACCAATAGAGTTTCTGGTCATGTGGCAAGAACAGCCAGAGTTCACAAGCCACACATCTCCCTTCCCAGCCTGGCGAACCTCATCAAAGTCGCTATAGAGATCGTCATCACTGATGCCATTCTCATCAGCTATGAAGCACATCCCGGTGAAGTCGTCGCCGTCCTTGGTGTCCTTTTACGGATCATCCTCACCATCGTCGTCGCTCTAGCCCTCCATGTCGCTGAAGTCGAAGTTATCAAAGGCGGTGAGGACACGGTGGAAGAGCTTCGTGGGCTTGCCAAGATTGAGGTACTTCTTCTCCTTGCCAGCTGGGGGCTTCTTGTTGCGGTTCTACTGATGCAATCATTCTTGCTCATACCGCCATAGGCGTCCTTGCCCTTCTCCAATTTGGCGCAGTTTGCTCGAATGTGGTTGGGGCCACCACATTCGAACCAAATCACCAGACCTCCTCTCTTCCTCTCTCTAACCCTCTTGTATGCGTGTGAGAATTTTTTGGGTAAGAGGGCTAGGTCACTCTCTGGAAACTGCTCAAATTTGTCATCGCTCATCTCGTACAAACCAGCCAAAGAGAAGCCCGAAGCATCATCTGAGCTCTAGAGGCAGAAATGGGATCGATGACCAAAGCCATCGAATGTGACTTCATCTTGTGAGAGACGATGTTGATTTCATGAGTGTTGAGGCGTGAGTACAACACGTCAAGATTCAAGGTCGATAAATCAGTCGTGACCTTGAAGATGATCACTTTTATCTCCTAAACCCTTAGGTCCAAGGTAGAAAACATCTGACGAGCATTATTTGAGTCTGAGTATATGAGACCAATAGCTTGGAGGTTGCTCAAAATCTTGTAAAATCTACCAAAACACTCATCCAATGACTCACCAACAAGCATCTCAAATTTGTTGTATTCTCGCTTGCAGTGGCCCTGTTGGACAGTCTTGATCTGGGTGGTGCCCTCATAGTATGCATCGAGGGTCACCCAAACGCCGTATGACAACGTGAGATGAGAGATGTGATTGAACTCACTCTGGCTAAGACCTTGGATAATGATGTTCCTTGCCTTAGCATTTGCCTCCATATTTGATGTATTTATCGTTGTGATGTGCTCATTGGTAGGAACAATGAACCGAGTCTTAATCTTTCTCCAGATCACATAGCCTTGAACCTGAATGTAAGACTCCATCCTGCTCCTCCAAAAGGGATAGTCAACTCCATCAAAGAGAGGCAGCTTGGCGGAATATTTGTCTGATGCCATGACTATAAAGACCGATTAAGATCTATGAAAAGAGCTAACCGGACTCTGATACCAATTGAAAGACCAAATATGACAATAGAGGGGGGTGAATAGTGCCGTTTAAAATTGAATTTTCCCAAGTATTAAAGGTTCTATCCTCAAACACCTGTAGAGGTGTAGAATATAGAATTCTCAGCTGAAAACCCAAATCAACTAGCTCAACAAACCTTTGAACCTAATCCTTCCTGGCGGACTGACTGGCCTCCAAACTGCAGTATAACCATTTGGGTGGTCTGACCGCTAGTATAGGGGCAATCTAATTGTTGCTACAGTAAAATCAGGAAAATGAATAGTGTTTTCAACATAGTTTCAAAAACGAAAATTGAGAGAACTTTTGATCCATAGATCCAATGATATGAAACTTTGCAGTGATCTACTCTAGGGTATGAAGAACCTATTCCAACAAACAATCATGAAAATCATGGTCAAAATTATGACCTTTTTTAGTTTGTTGGAAGGTTGCACCTAAACCGAGTTAAAACCTCAAACAGTGAACATAACTTGCTCGTGGCCAAGATAGCTCTAGATGTATTTCCTCATATCACAGCAAGCTATAACACCAAAGAATCCTAGCCAAAACCCTCGGACAAGAGATGGATCAAAGAGGCCAAAATCAAGCAAAACCGGGTTTTCTCATAAATCTTGCTATAAAGGTGCATAGATGGATGGAGATGTATTCCTAGAGATTATCTCCATCTCTGGCATGTCCTTGGCACAGCAAGATCACAAGAAAGAAAGAAGAGAGATCAGAACCAACTAAAATCACAAGCACATCAAACAAAAAAAGAGAGACCAAAGAGTTGCACAACATTTAATGTATTGCTTACTTGAGAAGGTAGATTTTACAGCCACTCCACCTTGGAGGACAATGATCACCCAAGGTACCCACTCTCAAACCCTAACCCTAAACTTAGAGAAGAGAGCATAAGAGATAGGTTGGATGGTTAATCCTACATGTCTACATCCCAACCCCTTTTATAGATGGGCAACCAGTGGCCTATACCCTTTAATGGATACTATCCATTATTACAATAGGGGAAGAGCAAATCAATGATACTTGTAGACTTTGTAGACTGCTATTATACTCTTAGACTTCGTAGACTGCTGACACACTTGTAGACTTCGTGGTCTACTATTGTTGTCTTCGGTTTTTTGATTGATTGTCGTAGACCACACTGTCGTTAGTCAAAGGCTTTGTAATCAATTGCCGTAGGCTTCACGGTTGGTACTTGGAGACTTCATTATTGGTACGAGTACTTCACTTCTTGTGATCTTTGAGTTCTTCGAGTACTTGTGTTAGGCTAGTGGGTTGATTGGTGGGTGCATGGTGATCAAGTGGTTGTGGTACTCGGTGGTAAGAAGTATTGGGTACTCGATGGTTTTGTTTTCTAGATAGTGATAGGAGGTGTGGTCGTGGATACTCTGGTTGGATAGACAAGGGTGTGTTTTGAGTGTGTGCTGATGTTGGTCAAGTTGGAAAGAACTTATGCCGGAAAAATAGTTCTTTGGTCTTTGATGTGTAGGTGGACGTGGAGACGATTATGGTCGGTGACGAGGAGGATCGGGACTAGAACGGGGAAGTATGAGGTTTGGACAATTGAGGATATCACGCGAGGTGGTTGGGCTCATGTTGAAGCACATGGAGATCAAAGGTAGTGATTTATGGAGAAGCTATGGAAGGTGTGTTTCCAGAGGCTTCGATACATGGTGATGGTGTGTGATGAAGATACAGGAGGTGCTGTCCTAGAGGCTTCGTCATGTGATGAGATTGAAAACGTTATGAATGAAGTCAGTAACATGAAATATTTGGAGTTTGATAACCGTGTTAGGAAGGGTTTTAGGTCTCTTGATTTGAGGAAGAGATTAAGTGTTGTGTTATGTTTGAATCGAACACGATTTGGACGTTAGTATAAAAGCAGAGAGAGTTTTGGGCTAACGGAACCAATTTTTATGGTTTTCGTCGAGAAAGTTTTTAGGGGTGCTGTGAGGGCGCTTTGTAGCCAAAACTTGTTACAGAAATAATAGATTATATCTATTCCAAAAGAAGTTGATCAGCAAGATGTTTCTCTGAGCTTCGTTCTTCTTGTGTCATCGGCGGCTGGCTAACAGATCTCGTTCGAGTGTGTCACGGTGTTGTCTTCGGCTCGTTCTCAATCGAGTGGTTGATCTGTTCGAGCAGTCAAAGTTTGCTGAGCGACATGAGATCTCGACTACATGATCATAGCGAGTAGTAATACGATAATGGCATATGCATTGAGCAAATGGAATCAAATAGTACCTGCCGACTCTCATGGTTTCCACGAAGAATTGTAATACGATGTGGGTGGCGCCGTGGCGCACCTTCAGTGCTACCAAAAGCTGGATAAGGAAAATCATTAAGTAATGCTTGCATATAACACGAATTCAAACATAACATCATAAGAATTATTCGAAGGCAAGACTCCAGGAATCTGTTTTTTTTTGGCAGGCTTAATAACAAAAAAATGTGAAACTCGACAACTTCTGTCAAACTATATATAAGTGCTCATCAAAGAAAATAAAAGGTACGCTATTCTTACGAATAGATCTCAACGAGTAGTAGCCACGATCCACATAATCCCCATAAACAAATAATTAGTATCCGGACACTCAAACAACAGAGAACAAATCATCGACCATTTGAGAATGGATCTGAATGCACGATGTTAAAGTAAGGTAGAAAAAACAAAGATCAGTCAACATAGTACCTTCCCGCCAATCCGGAAAAGCTCAACAAGATCATGGAATTGTCCGTGAGTATCACCACAAATTGTCACTGGGCTTTAGACGGGCTGCATAACCAAAATCACAAAACCTTAAAGCCAACGCTTATCTGCCCTTGTACATGAACATGCAAATACTGTCAGAAGAACTTAACATGATTATATGAATGCATAGTTTGAGCTATTTGAATAATTCAATGGAACTTTGTTCCATTTGGAGACATACAAGAGAAGCTAACGATTAAGCTGATGAAATGGAATGGAAGGAAGAAGACCTTAAATTACTATGTTTCTTTTAGTCATCGGCATCGGCAGGCAGGTTTATGTATTAAACTGAAAAGCACTGAAAACATTTGAAGGTCAACTTCTTGATCAGAACACCATTGACACATCACACATATGACTAGAACGAGGGACCAACTATCTGGAGCAACACAATATGTATGCTGTTGCTCAAATGCAATGCCAAAATCTTAGACAACATGAGTTCAAACAACCCTTGGAACCAGCCACCGCATCTATATAAAAGATACACCTGCACAACAGCGAGAAGAGAACTGATAGTAGGTGATACCTGAACGTTGCTTTCCTCCATCAATATCTCCTTAGCCTTCTCGCACAGTGCTTTAACCTGCACACGTGGGGCCCGTAAGGACACAAGTAGAATCTCCAATTCTAGGAATATTAGAACATCAACCCTATAGACATTTATGTGCATCAAATATTCCTGTTTTTGATCAACCACGTACATACCATGCATATCGACCGAAATGTATATATGCCACCCTACAGATGATATGCTAGAATCTAAAGACACCATTTTGACGACTGATATATTGCATCGGGTGATAAATTTGACTTCTAAACAAAAGGTTGCAGTGACAACAGGAGCTTGTGAATTTCCATTTTTTATGCTCCTTTGAGATACCACCAGAAACCAAATCTGAACCACGACATCAGAATGATTCAAAACTGCCCTCACCAGCCGCAAACCGCTCACCACATCATCCCTCTAACCCGCCAAATCACCAAGCACCAAAAAAGGGGGCCAAATCGACCCAAAATCACCGGACCACGCCCCCAAATCGAAAGCCTCCAACCAACAGGCCGGGCACAAAACCCTAGAGACGCCGTCGTAACAGATCAAAACCACCATTCGCCAGGTCGCGCCACGGAACCGGCGCCGACCAAGCGAGAAACCTGAAATGACCCGATTTTTTTTCAAAAATTTGAAGTTTAATTGAATTTCAGATTGCATTTGCAAATTGAAGTTCTTGAGCATAATTTGCATTGGTCTTGAAACCAAATGGAGCACGAATCTCAAAGCACAGCTGTTTCTCTACACCTCGGCGCCACCTCACTGTGCCGTCCGACAAATATCCCCTGCCGACACCGTATCTCGCCACCGAGCCCTCTCTCGCGTGCCTTCCCGCCTGCCGATCGATGCCGCCTCACGGTGCTCGAGCACTCCTCGCCGCGGATGGGTCGAGCCGCCCTGAACCTTCGGTCCTCAACACGTGCCGTCGCCGCTCTGGAAGGCGCTCGGCACCAGCTCACCTCTGCCCTCTACCTAAGCGGCTAAGCCCCTTCGTTCTAAGCCAAAGACCGCCGTGAAGCTAACTAGGTACCCCGCAGCAACCCTCGTCGTCCCCATGGCCGGTAATGGCAAAAAGCCCCAAATTGGAGCCCTAAACCAATGTCTCCTCTCCGGCCAACCATTTCCAAATTAATTTCGGCTACACCTTCCTTGAGCCCCTAGAAACCTTCCCAAACCGTTGCTTTAAGCTCCCGAGCCCTCTACTCCCTCACCCCCGAGCTCCTCCATTCGGCCATGGCGCCCCACCGTGGCCGGCTTCGCACGATCCTCCGCAGCATGAACCACCGCCTCCAAAAGCTTACCCTAGCTCCATAGATGCTCAATCAGCCGCCAACTTTGTAAGTAGACATCCCTAGAGCTCCTAAGCCACCAAGAACCGTGCCGCACTCCCGGGCTTGCCGTCGGCGATTGCCGCCCCCGCCGAGCCGGCCACCGCCCAAAATGGAATCCCCAACTCACTAGGAACCCCATCATGCCCTCCGTTTCCGTCGCGGATCACCGTGGCTCCCCAGCCGCCGCCGTCTTTTTCCTCTGCTTCGCGGTCGCTTCACTCGGCCGGAGGTAGAAGACGATGGCTGAGCCGTCCATCTTCGGGCGATCGAACGGCCAGGAAGTGCCGAGACAACCCAGCCGCCCGATCGCCATCGCCCGGCTGTCGCCCCGCCCGCGCGTCGCTTCGGGATGGGCCGGTCGAAGGCCACGGCCCACCGGCAGGCGAGCGAACGCGCGCGCGCAGGCTGAATCGCCGTGAGCCGCGTGCGCACAGTAGCGCGCCGGTCGCATCCGATCGGATCGCTTCGAGCTAGCTGAGCCAAACCCGCTCACCGAGTCTGACTCGAGCCTGATGAATAGTAACCGAGCCCGATGAACAGTAGAAAAATCCAGAAAAATCCCCAAAAATCCCAGAAAAATCCACAAGCCCCAAAAATACCAAAATACATCCTTTTGACCAATTTAATATCCCAAATTCAAATTTGGCATCCATTTCTCCAAAAATCCTAGAAAAATCCAAAACTCCCCAAAACACCAAATCACCCCAGTTTGACTAGTTCAATATTTTGACTTCAAAAATAAACTCCAATTCTCCAAAATTAAATCTTATAAATTTAAGCTTTTCTTGGCCCATATAATTAAGCTTATTAAATCTCAATTCCCCGTAAATTCAAATTCTTCCATTTTACCAAATTAAATCTCGATGAAGCCCACATCATCTAGTTCAAAGATCGACTAATTATTTCTAAGGGTATATCCCCTGCTCCCAAAATTTATCCGACCTAAGCTCAAAACCCTAATTCGGTCCGAACTTCTTTCGTTCACCGAAACCCTAGTAACACCTAAGCCCTTGTATTAGCTCAAACCTGTCTACACCCTGTCCACCCTCGCTCTACCACTAAGGTCCTAAACAACCTTGAGAAATATTCTAACTTAAGAATCCGACACCATCCATACACTCTATCATTTGTCGAAATCCACACAATGCCTTTTTGCATTGTCGATTATCCTAAAACCATAGCCTAAGTTCAATCTCGTTAAGTCAAACTCTTCACCACCTAAACCCTGGCCGCCCCGCCTATTTTCTTGATGTCCTTTTGGATTGTGTGTTTGTATTTTGTTCCCAGCTTGCATTCTGCAAAGCAGGAACTAATGTATGTTCGTTTTTCTACGCTAGTACTCGGATCACGCGAGTTGGTCAACAGAAGGACTACAAGAGCAGTTAAAGAAATCGATGCTTACCCCGAAGATCAAGTGAAGATAATCAGAGACTAAGGACCAAGAGGCAAGTCACATGTTCTTGATCATATTGAAGCCCATGAAATTTACATTAATTATCTAATGTATTTTCATTATTGATAGTTGCGAACTGATAATTGCTTAAAACAAAGGTTTAGAATGGCATGCTATCTAGATAATCCTACCACCGATAAAGAGCCTTGTTTACCTTGATGGCCATATTCACCTTGACAACCTTAGTAAGAATTAATATATGATGTAAATGTATACAATATCATTTCATTCAACATGTTACACTACTAAGTGACTCTGGCCGTTGGCCGGTAGAATTGAAAAACCCGGAGAGGGTAGGGTGGTATGGGGCGCCGTACCTAGGCCGGTGATCTTTGGTGTGCAAGTTAGGGTAAAAAGGGTGTGGAGGTCCGTGGAGGACTTCGCCCACCGCTTTACCCGTGCTGGTGTGCAAGTTAGGGTAAAAATGGTGTGGAGGTCCGTGGAGGACTTCGTCCACCGCTTTACCCTAAGCCTGAGGCAGCGGACCTCAGGAAAAAGATAAGGGCAAGAACCTTGTGCTAAGTAAGAGACACAGTGATCGCCTAACCACAAGTGTTGATACGTCAACCCTGGTCTAGTAGCTGCTCAAATTCGATTGAACCTCTGAGCACGCATGCGAGGCACCGTCTTGAGTCCATACGGAAGGGGCCGAGTAGGGCCGTATGGAAGTTGGTTATTTTATTTGAACAATCTGACCGATCGATCTGAACCTCGATCATGTGTTATGTGAGCCGCACAATAGTAGGCTGAGATAAGTCAGAGGTATCCTGAGCTTATTGGTGTAAGTCAGGAGTGGCCTGGGCTTATTGAGGAAGTCTACTAGGTAGAGGCTATATAAAGAATTGAGCAGCGAAAAGCCATATTTTCTTAATGCCAGACGTGGGTTAAGAAATCTTGTGGGTATAGTAGGGCAGCTCTGCAGAGTGAAATAAATGGTATTCGAATACGCCGTGCTTCCGTTTAATGAAGCTGTGTTAATTGGGTGATTCCAACAACGAGGCATAAGTAGTGTTTCTGATGTTGTTAATTTGAGTAATGATGAGACTTTATCTGATAACAGCAAACCCCTGATCTTAAGGAACAATTGTTTTAAAAGTTTCCTTTGGTTTGCAAATAAAATTGCATCCACCTCTTAATAAAACAGCTATACTCCCTTGCCTTTGAGAGTCCTGGCAAATAGTTATATAATATTCCCACATGTGATTTGCTGAGTACGGGGTTGGAGTACTCAGGCTTGCATAATTTCCAGATACCAGAAGAAAAGAAGATGCTGCGAAGGTTCGTGTTAGGGTTACGTCTGCACTCAAGCGTTCCTGTGGAGTTTTCTTTGGCTCTTCTGTATGTAAGTTACGGTTTGGGCTTGGACGCCCGTATTGTCATTAAAACTGGCCATTAGGCCTTATTTCAATCAAACTAACTTCTTTTTATTGTTCGTGAGTAGACATGATACACTGTTAAGCCGCAACAGAACTCCTGGGCTGTTGCAGGCCGTACGACGTCCCTGATCCCAAAAATTGGGGGCGTTACAAAACCGAAATGGAACTGCTGGCGCATCAGCACGGGATCTCACCCCCTGCTCAGCGAGCGGGCGGCACTGCATGAGTTGCTCGATCTGCGCGTCCAGGCCCCCGCAGCCGCCGCTGTCCACGCTCATGGACTCCATCGCCCCGCCGCCGCCTCCGCCTCCGCCTCTGTCCGAAGGCGAGAGAGAGAGAGAGAGAGAGAGAGAGAGAGGGTCGGGGCGGAACGGGAGTGGGCAGTGAGGCAGTGGGCGCGCGCGGGGAGAGGGTCACTGGAGAGGAGAGGGGGAGGAGTAGGGTGATCCCGCCTGACACGTGGGCCCCACACGTTGCGCGCCGCCGCCGCCGCCGCGTGTGCTCTGGCAAGTGGTTGGGAAGAACTATGCTGTCAGTGGCTGACAGGTTGGACGGTGGGTGGCCCCGTTTTGTCAGTGGATACCAGGCCGTGGGGGGGTAGGGAGACGGGACTGGAGAGGAAGCCCACGCATCGTTCGAAGAACGGGAAGGGACGTGGGGCCCACCTGTCAGTTGGCGTTGATGGCGACCGGAGATGAAGAGACTGGAGAGGAAGGAAGCTGGACGATGGGTCGTGGGCCCAACCGGGTGCCTCTGGGCCCTTGCGACCTACATTCCAGCAACGTCTACTGTCCCAGAGGGGCTGCACGTGTCGGAGGTGGGGTTCCCAACGACTGATCTGCAAATCAAATTGAAGCAACCATTTTGCAATAGAGGTTTTTGATGGACATTTCAAGGGAAATAGTTCTGGATCTTGTAGTAGTCCTATGAAATTTCTGTTCTAAGCATGCCATCACGTACTCACAAGATATGACTATTATCATTTTCATCATTTTATACGCAACATCGACACGAATCCAGGTTTTTTCCCCGAGGAATACCCCGATTTCCATTTATTTTACATATCCAGGATAGCACATCCCATAGTACTTTTTGAGAATGAATTGTACCAAACAGCCTGTCCAACAAAAAAGTACCACGCTACACACTCGCTAAACAAAGTATTACAAACCAGGAGAAGTTCCAGGATACGCTAATTCGGATGTAGCTCTAAATCGTCAGGCTTAACATGTTTTAGCTAGCATTGCTTTCTCCTCTCCAGTAGCGAGTAGGTGTGAAAATGAATCTTCAAACCACATTCTATTCTTATTTATAAATGAATACAAATATGAATCTAAATATTCTCGAATATAAATACGAAGCAAATATTATAACGAATACGAATTGAGTCGATTATCTATTCAATTTAGTTAGATCCAGATATCCTTATAACTTATATAGTATAAAGATATTAATAACATTTTATCCTCATATAATCACGCTTAATCAATTTAAAGAAACACGAATTCACGTTCAATTAAAAAACGTGTCCAACTAATTAGTTGTATTATAATAAAATATGCATATTGCTTTGTCGAATATGGATATGGATAGTTGGATAAAACAACATTTCAGATGGTAAAAGTCCATATCACATTCAAATCTATATTTTTATGTGAATTCAAATACAAATATGAATATGATAGAAATTGTTAATCAGATAAAAAAACTATACCATATTCGCATCCTATCAAATACGGTAACTACATAATATGGATAATTCGTATTCACTTTTCACCTCTATTAACAAGGATATAAATTCTCATTTTTGTGACCTCAGTATAAGTGGAAGGTATTTTTGGGAGGATGTGTTTACATTGCTGATGAAACCAATAGAACGTGTAATTTAGTCCAAACTGAAATAACAAAGGACTTTTTTTAGAATACACGGATAGGCTACATATTTTTATACCACAAGTGTTGCGCACAAGGGCAGTAAACAACTGTTTTTTCAGTTTTGGTCACTACAAGCTTTGCACCATATATGCGTTACCAAATTCAGAAGCTAGCAACATTTTTCCAAAACTATTTTCACATAAGATGCATCTTCTGTACCAAAATATCCAAAGTCAGTACAAGTCCACCAAGCAATACTTGATATTGCCTTAGAAAAAGGAATACTTGCCACAGTGCTAGGCTACTCGAGTATGGCCACGAGTCTTCAGAACCAAAAACCGTCGGCCAACATCACTATCTCTGACGGTGAAGCTTTCAGGTCAGAGCGGGCCATCTTCAACACATTCGGCTTCTGCGTTTTCTTAGGTCTTATCTCAGACAAGTTGTTCCCTGTTGCCAAAAAAGAAAGAAAGAAAGAGACAAATCAATTCAGATAGTTTTTATTGTAATTTTATCTTTTATTTTGGACTTAGTTGTAATGTTGCATGCTTTTGTAATGTCTACCTCATAATATAAAGCAGGTCTGCGCGCCGCTGGTGAGCTCCAACCCACAACTTTCTTGTCCTGCAACACCACGTTTTCTTTTTGGCTTTAGGACGTTTAAATTTAGGTCATGTTTGGCATGGCTGTAGCTTTTATGAGAAAAGCTACAAGCCCAAAAGTCACAAGTCACAGCCAAAAGTTATAAGCCATAAGCCGCAGCCAAAAAGAACAGACCTTGTGATGGGCTACTAATTGGACAACATCCGATGTATTTCGACCATGATGACTCTCGACTACCAATATGTCCACGACATCGATTTTTGCTGCCATTATCATCAGATCGATCATGCTTGACGCGACCCATGCACACTCTTAATCACCCCATTATCTTGTGTTGCTAGACAACATCGAACAACATAGGCGGGCATAGTTGGTGCAAAGACTACGCTATTAATGGTCCCATAGATTGACGAAGTTATAGATAACGCCAATGCCCACATTCATATCAATCATTCATCATATGCATGGAGAATGTAAAAGCAAAGACCAAAGACGACGATCAATACGCAGCTTAATCGGAGGTATTTCATGGGTTCGCCCCGCGGATGTAATTAACCAGGAGCCTTTCAAGGCCCCAGGAGCCAGAACACCACATCGTCTAAGTCAGGTATGCTATGCATAGCATGCTACGGAGCGTAATCATGTAAAAAGAACTTGTATTTTTGTTATTCTCAAATGAATGAATGAAATACATATTTTCTCTTTTTTGTGTTTATTTATCTTTGTGTACTTTAGTACACTGGCACGCCCGCACCTTATACCCTGAGGTAAGAAATCTCGAGAGCGATTTCTCGCGTCAAATAATAACTTTTGACAAAGGAGAAAGTCATACGCTTTGCAATCATCTTTTCTTTGTCTAAATCTGTTTGTAACAAATTAGGCTTATCACAACATGCTTTGTGCAAAATTCTTTTTTTCAAAGACTCTTGCTTAAGTATCCAAATGACTAACCTGAATTAGTTATGGCGTATTGTTTTTCCTGATATGCTCTCTTATATATGCTCCTTTTTTCTGTTGTTGTTTTCAGTCGCTCATCGCGTTCTATGTCACCAGAGATTTGAGAATGAACGAATACTCAAAAGCAATTGTTAGTTGTTCAGTTCATTAGCTACAACTTGTGCATAGGCTGGCAGGCACCAACCATTGTTGAGAAGCACCTTTGCTTCCTTCCTTACACCCTGATCTCTGACCTCTCTTTGTAGATACCAGCCATCATATTCTGCTGCAGCTTCTCTGTGTCCGTTGTCCTGCAGGTCCTACTCTTGTAGTAACACTTTTCCACATTTTCACATGGAAAGTTGCAATCCCCACACATTTTCTATGGTATATACTCACTGTAGTCGCATCGAACTCAAAAGTAGTTCAAACTAGTTTGAACTGAGTTCAAAACTTACTTACCATAAATATATCAAGGGTATAAAACATTTTCATACCCAAACTCAAAAAAATTATCAATCATACACGTGTGTATCGAACATTTCTTGATGTGGGTGCCTAGGCACTGGGTGATATATATATATATATATATATATATATATATATATATATATATATATATATATATATATATATATATATATATATATATATATATATATATATATATATATATATATATATATATATATATATATATATATATATATATATATATATATATATATATAGGACATTGAAATGGGGCACCATGGTGCCCGGCACCAAGCTTCTCTATCGTTAGATTGCTTTTAGATGCGTGCAGTGCAATATATTAGGTAAACCTATTAAGATTCATTAATTGAAAAGGCATCAATTTGGAAAGGAATCAATCATGGATGGAAAGTATTAATCATGGATGGAAACTTTTAATTATGGAGCTTGGGCACCATGGTGCACTGTTATTTTGCCATATATATATATATATATATATATATATATATATATATATATATATATATATATATATATATATCACCCTTTAGTTGCATACAGCAAATGCCATTTACACATCTAACGATTATGGGTGGATTCTTTTAGACTTGATTTATGATTTTTTGTTTAAAATTTTAATTTTTGACTATTCATAAGACAATATGAAGATAGAGATACTTACGTGTGATTTTGGCCGAACTGGATGAAGTCGGGACAGTGTCTACTACAATTAATTTATATACTCTATCTTAAAAAGACACTTTAAAAACTAATTACTATAAAAAATCAAGCCATCGGTCTAAAAATACCCGCCCTATATTTTAGTTGTCTGGCAAATCTACTGTTTGGATCTACGTGATCCAGCTTGTTTGCTGGATACTTTGTGTTATGGGTCATGGGGACGCACCCTGACCGGGCTTGATTGCGCGGTCTCAGTCCAGTGCTCGGTGTTCGGCCAAACTTACCACTAGTTCGGTTAGATCGATTATGTCTTTATTTGTCAAGCAAATTCACTGTGTGGATATACGTGATCCAGCTTGATAACATCCTCGACTAAATAATTAACAATTTTGCATATGTCCTTGTTTCTCTGGATGTTGCTTAGTTTCTCTGTTCAGGGCGGGTCCAAAACTAAAAACCTATCTGTCAATTCCTTTCAAATCTTCACAGATTTTCTTTTAAGAGTACGAAAGGCCTAGTCTCTCGATTTCTATCATTAGAAACCAATTATATCTTTACAGATTTATCATTCTTATAGAAATATCGATAGGAACCAAGTGAAAACATAGGAGGTTTCTCTCACCTCACTGCGTCATTGAGTGGGTTTGAACCTGTTTATAGTTTATGTACGACGTTACAATAATTTATTTTTAAACAGTGCGTTTTCTAAATGGGATTTACTAGTCGATTATAGTATACACTATACCAATTTTAACTGTATCAACTAAAATTACATGTAATTATATTCCTCTTTATAATCTCTCTTGCAAATAATCAAAATTTAAAAATTATAAATCAAAAACCATAAGCCACGACCCTAAGAACCCACCATTGAACCCATGTTTCTCAACCACCGGAGATACCGTGATCTTCAATGTCTCTTAGAGCATCTCCAGCAGGAGCCCTCAAAACAGGGCCCCTACTTTTAATTTGAGGGCTCCCCCTACTTTTGAGGGCCCTGTTTTCTGGGCTGCACTCCAGCAGGAGCCCTCAAAACAGGGTCCCTACTTCTCAATTCCCTCTATTTCCTCACACACTATATGCATATGTATGAGACAAAAGCACAATACACAATAACATATTTATGATTTCAAAATGAGGGACAATATTTAAATTTATGAATTTAAATACGAATATTCAAATTTAAATTCAAATTTGTTTCGAATTTTATTGTTCCAAATTTAAATTCAAATTTGTTCCGAATATTCAATTTTAAATTCAAATTTGTTCCGAATATTCAAATTTCAATTCAAATTTGTTTCGAATATCCAAATTTGAATTTAAATTTGTTCTGAATATTCAAATTTAAATTCAAATTTGTTCTGAATATTCAAATTTAAATTCAAATTTGTTCCGAATATTCAAATTTAAATTCAAATTTGTTTCAATATTCAAATTTGTTAGAATATCCAAATTTGAATTTAAATTTGTTCAATATTCAAATTTAAATTCAAATTTATTCCGAATATTCAGATTTGTTTCGAATATTCAAATTTAAATTCAAATTTGTTCCGAATTTAAATTTGTTTCACTCGTACGGGAAAAAACGAGGAGAGCTGAAAAATGAGGGTTGAGTAGGGGCCCCTAGGAATGAGGGTCAAGGGGATTTAAGGGGCCTCAAATTTGAGGGCTCTAGTAGGGGCCCTGCTGGACCTCTATTTTTGCCTCAAGCCCTCAAATTTGGTTTTGAGGGCTCAAGTAGGGGCCCTGCTGGAGATGCTCTTAGAATGTGCAATTGAGATATTGCTTCATCTTTATATGTAAACCCTTGTTGCAACTATGAGACTTATGCAATGTCCTTTTTGCTTGGGCTACTAAATTTAGTACGACAACACACGCTAAAAATAAAAGTTACTAAAAAATTTAGGTCTAATAAACACCGATCAAACGGTCACACACACACACACAAGCTAAGCTAACCACGCACTAATTTTACTTGCCGTCTACGCCAGCCGAGAAACCGGTCCAAAACGGAACGCGCATGGCTGGACTAGCCAACACACAGCCGCTTGTGCGTTGTGACACGGCACGAGCCCGAACGAGCCGAGTGCGAAACGTGTATATAAAAATTTTAGTGTGGCATACCCTTTGGTAAAATTCTGGATCCGTCACTGACCCACCGCTGTCGAAAGATCTCCACGACTACGAGACTGGAGCTGCCGTGTCCACGATCCACCCTCCGAACTGTTCATGAAACCGAGACATTTTTTTATAGAGGTGCTTTCATGTTTTTTTAATATTTAAATTTGACTTTCAACCATGTTTTTATAAATCTAGTCCTTTCTCGAGCTCATGAACCGTGTTTTTCAAATGCTTTTATGCCGTGGTCGATAGTCTTTACGACCACGTTATGCACTCCTTCAACGTAGTCGTACGCCTCTACGACCACGTTCAAATCTGTTTGCTGTGGTCATAGCTTCTTCGATTACCTTCGCCGATGTTTTGCCGTGGTCGAACGCCTTCCGACCACGTCTACTGGTACTTTGTTGTGGTCGTAAGTCCTTACGACTATGTTTGCCGTGGTCGTAAGTCAACTTCGACCACCTCTGCGAGATTGCTCAATGAAACACAACGCTCAAGGATTGCTTTTCTCTACTCTATTACTCGCAATAGCTTGGTACTTGTCGGCACACCTTGGCACACAATATGATTACCTGACTCCACCCTTTTATACCTAGATCTACAACTCCTACTCGAGCTACGACTCCGACTCTGTTTCTGACTTCGACTAGAACTCGGTTTCGACTACGACTTCTACTTTTCAACTTCAAATACAACTGTGTTTCTGGTCTGACCGGAACTCTGAAACTGACTTCGATCACGACCAAATCTCGCATACGACTTCTAAAACAAGATTATTTCCAACACGCCCTTCGCTGACAGCTCTGGAGAGGCCTACAGGTCACAATGAGTTTTTGTGCTCTCGGGCAATGCCTTGTAGGCAAGTGTATCTCTGCACTGGCTAATCCATTGGTTTGCAGTGCTACCGCTGGAGGAGGCGGAGAGCGCCGTGTGCACGTTCATGGGGCGTACATCCTTAAAGAGCCCGGTCTTTGGGTTGCGGCGACCGTGAGGGGTCCCTGCATGTACCGTGTGTGCGACGTCCTAGGCCTTGACGTGCCCAGGCGTCCCATGCTAGCCCTAAGCGGTGGTTGGGGCGCAGTGCTGGTGGCCATGAGGGCAAGACACCACCGGCTGCGTGGGTGTGAGTGAGTTGGGGGGCTCTTCCTCAGCTACCGCGACCATACTTCTCCTTGGCCCCCCTGACCTCGCTGGGTCAGAGGGGAGCGGTGAGGTGGAGGAGGGTGGCGGCGATGGTGATGATGACGATGATGATAGTGGTGATGAGGATGACGTGCGCACCCTTGACGCATCCAGGTTCGCCAGGCGAGTGTCATACGGCGCCCGTGGCGTCCTGCAAACTTGGGTGAAGACCCAGTTTTCGGCGTGGTCGACCTGGCGGACCCTACAGAAGTGAGGGCACGAGCCCATCGTCGAACCTGGCGGTGGCCTTGCTGGCTTTGACGCCGCGCGCTTCGTTGCCTTCGCCGGGCCGCCCAACGAAGCGAGCACGCGTGAGTTCCCTCCGGCGGGGCCGAAGGGTACCAGATAGAGATTCGAGCTTGGAGGATGGTACACCACCACCTCCCTGAGTTGGCCCCCACGCGCCCCAAGCAGGGACACTTGTTGGGGGGAAGCACTGGCCATGCTGAAGACGAGGCAGCGGATGTGAGTGTTGGTCTACACACCGCAGGTATAGCTCTTTTTGTTCTTGGGACTTCGCGCGACTGTCCCCGCTATGCTCCCTTACCTTATTGCATTCATTAGCACCTCCCTCTACTTTGGCGGCAAAAACCTCATTTGCCTGCCAGGAGGAGGCTCGAGGGCTGGGGGAGGGCCTTGGGGTAGATGGCTGCTCGCGCATGGAGACGGCGGAGGTGACCGGCATGGAGGTGGCGTCTCGGGGAGGTCTAGCGCGCGCGCTAGGACGGAGCCTAGGAGGTTCTCGCTTGGTGACTTCGTCCCTTAGTCAGACATCCTCCAACTACTCTGCTCCGCCGTAGATCGTCTGGACACTAGCCTTGACCGGAGCGCCCTGCTATCGTGCAACCCCAAGCTGCTTTTTGGGCGTTGGAGGTGACCGAGGCGAAGGTATGTTTGACTTGTTGCCACTCTTCTTTTTCTTTTTTTGTGGTATATGTATATATAATCGCAGCGTGTTGCACCTCGCAGGCTATTGCTCTGGCGCACTCGGCATGGATGGCAACACTCCAAGAGGCGTCGAGCCTGCGGGAGTAGTTGAGCGTGTCCCGATGTCAGACCCAGATTTTTCAATCCGGAATCTGCTGTGTTAATTGCATTATTCCCTGGATCAGTAGATAATGCACACAGGAACATTGCTGAATCATTTCATACATCGCATAATATTATTACAAAGTTTTGAAATACACCACATCGGGTGAATGTTTACAAAAGGGCCGCTTTGGCCAAATGACATCATTACATAAACTTGCAGCGGAAACGAAAGCAAAAGTAAGACCCAAAATCCACAGGCAAGCGACTGGAAGGGTAATGTGTGCATTATATGTCACCAGATAACCAGTAACATACGTGCACACAAAGCCGGAAGTCCACTTGTCTATGTTTAGCCATCGTAGCCTACGCCTTAGTTTCTTTCGTCGTCTTTCTTCTCCACAGCCGGAGTATCCTCGTAGGCATAATGGTCCTGTGTTCCTGCATCTGAATTTTTGTCGCAAAAGCGAGCGTGAGCACTCCGACCCCGTGCTCCGCGAGCCAATACGCAGAATGCAAATAAATAGTATGCATGGCTTAACAAAGGAGAGGCTCGGGTTATTTTATTTTGCGAAGAGTGCTTTTGAATACAATTACTTAAAAATCCTTAAGACCTAGCATTTTTAAACTCATGACTTAAATTTTGTGAAGTAAGACTTTCTTATAATCGACACAGATTCCATCCACCGTTACATGGCATCTGCATCATATAGCGTCTTTCAGCGTTATAGCCGCTTAACTTACCACTGGGACGACACCCAGGACAAATCCAAACTAGGGCCTTTCTCTGCCCTCAACTTTACCATTTCCACCCACAAAGTTTTTGAAACAGAACTATATCTAGTCAAGTTCCCATGTCCGCCCTTGACCGTGGGCACGGCTATTCGAATAGTTTTCCACTCTGCAGAGTTTGCACACTTTACCCACAAGAGATAAATCCACTCGTTGCCCCACATGATTCCTTAGCCATGCGGTTGAGTAGACTATCACAGGACCTTTACAATGCATTTTTCCTAGCAGAGTTACGTCCGCTAAGGTTTCCACTTCCTTCGGGGTACGACCACCCTTCCAGAAGCCCCCTCTTGCGCCGTCACGTCGGAGGATGTGGCCATCCTCTACCCGCCCGTGGTCACACCGGCGCAACTCTTACTAAGTCGATGCAAATTAGTTAGCCCTGCCTACATTTTGCCAGCTTGTGGTTGTACTTGTTGTACATCGGGAGGTCATCACAAGATTCGGTCCTTAGGGCTATCTCAAGCGGTTCTACCACTAACCACTTGTGCTTCCACCGCACCACTCATTCACACCTCGAACCATCCGCCTGATAATTAAGCATCTTGAGGTTTTGGGAGCATAAAATATCCATAACCAAATATACCAGTCATTTCCACCATGACTGCCCAAACCAGTTTCTCATGATTCAAAGTGATGCTTTGGGGCATTTTTGGTGCCCCCGATTATCTAAGCAATACTAAGCATGTCGCATAGTTATGGACTTATTTTCAAATATTACCATTATAATTTTCGCTATGGTGACAAGGCTCGAGATACTCAAGCTGTTTCCAAAGGAGATATAATACTAGCAAATAGATTAATGGGTATGTAACTAGAATCTTCAAACAAACATATATTTGCATATGAAATATCAGCATGCAATTTGATATTTAAACAAAAGTAAATTTATAAAAATGTAGGCTCAACATGATCAAAGTATTGACTCGCCTTGGTCACGAGAAATGGGTTCGGGTTGTCGGAAGCTTCTAGTGCGCCGCCTCGGCTTCCTCCTCCCGTGCCTCGACGCTATTTTTAACGTCTTGCGAAAATTTGATAAAAGACAAGGCAATCAAGAAACCAAATAACATCCAACAGAAAATCCAAATAACCCCACTTTCAAGTTTTGAGTTTCATTAGTTAGGCATGGGGTTTAGACAATTTTTAGAGATTTACTTTATTTGCTTCTGATGCCCGATTAATCCCATTTCAATTGGCTACGGTTTAATCATATCATTTTTATATAACACATTCTCTAATTATACTTGGATGTCATAGCCTAGGTTATCGATAATATCTTATGTGGGCATTTACCTTAACCATACTATTACTAAACCTTCTCATTGACCGAGAGCTAAAAGAAGTACTCATGTTATAGCTATACCTAATTATTATTTTCTAGCACATGATAAATATCCATAATCAAAAGTTCCTAAAATGTTTTTACTTGGGGAGTTGTAGGAATTATTACACAAGGTTTCATAGGATATTTGCTACTGCATGTGCCATTTTAGGTTATGTTTAACCACTAATTAAATTTATTTGTCAAAGATTTAAAAAGGGTTATTTCTTATATATGCTCATATGTACTCATATGGATGTGCGTATATACATATATACACACGTAACATTTCATGGCCCAAGCTAGCTATTCATGCCAAAAGAATTTGCATACGCCCCAATAAGTTCTTCTCACTCCCCTACTGTTTCGGCTGAACCCACTGGCTACAGTAACAAACCAAAAATAATAATCGCCCAAAACCCACCCGGCGCGGCGGAGCGGCGGCTCGAACGCGCGCAGCCAGGGTGGACTCTTAGCGCAGCGCTGATAGCCAGGAGTTCTCTCGGGTGTTGCTTACCAGGAAGGGGCGTTTTATTCTCTTAACCCGAGCAGCAACGGGGAGCCCGAACAGAGGAAGGCTGGGGCGGAAGAGGCGGAGGTGCGGTCGACGGTGGGTCGCCGGAGGGTTGGGGGTGACGAGTGAAATGGAACACCGGTGTCACGAGGAAGCCGTCGGTGGGGCCGGCAGCGGACGGGAGACGCCGGAGGTAGGTCGGCCGCGTGCGGCGACGCGGCTTCGAATAAGGTCGTCGCCGCGAACTACAGGTCGGGAGGCTCGGAGGGTGGATTCGGCCTCACGGTGTCTGGGAGATGGTGTGGGCGCAAGTAATTTGACTATGGTGCAGTGGGGGCGGCGGCGGCTGGATGGCCGACCGTGGGGAAGAGGACGGCGCCGGCGAGCAACGGAGGCACTAGAGCTCAATTGCTCCCTGGGAGAGGAAGTGGAGAGTGTTGCGGTGCAGATGGAGGCCTTGGCCGGGGTTTTATAGAAGGCGAATCACGCGGGCGCCGAGGAGGGCTGTTGGCCGGTCATGGACGGCGGTGCTGGATCGGCATGGCTACAGAGCCACCGACCGACTGGACCGCCCGTTTCAATGCTGCAGTGATCAGCTGTGGATGACGATAACCAAGGACGGGGAGACGTACAGCAGGGGATGAACACATCACGGCTTCCTCGGTGGAGACCGCGCGGCAAAAGGGGGAGTAGACGGGAGCGGTTGCAACAGAGGATGACGCAGCGCCGTCTTGGCGATGGGATGGCGGTGGGGTCCCTGCTGACGTGCGCGGAGTGACGCTGTGGTACTGCTGTCCGAGGGGCGTCGCGGGAAGGGTCTTGGCCCCGTCCAAGGCGGCGCGAGGGGAGGAAGACAGGTGCGGGGCGCCGACGGGTTGGTTGGTCGGGCCGGATGGCCAAAGCCCCCTTTCTTTTTTTTATATTTATATTCCCTATATTCATTTATCTATATATATATATATATACTTGTATTGTTGTTGTCCCTATTAATTTACCTTTTTGCTGCCATACTTAATCCTTGGGTATTTACATATTTTGAAAGAGTTCCTAATTAGGTAGATATGTATACATATGCTTGCATGTGATTTCTTACTTCTCCCACTTGATTTCATGGAATTCCCTTTTAATACTAATTCTTAAAATAAAATTGTTTATATGTATATATACTTCCCTTGTGCCCATTTTATTATTTTATTTATTTACTAGTTTTCTTGCACATATATTTATATCTTTGTGCCCATCTCCCATTAACATCCTTGACCCTTATTTATTTATTGCCAATATCCTCATGTACATTATTTTCAAAAATGAAATCTTATGTTTAAACTCAATTCTCTCCCTGTCTTTTCGGGATCATCTTTTCAGATTCTTATTTTATGTTCCAAGATTAATTCCAGTTATTTATTGACTCAGCACAAAGACTCAGGAAAACTCAAATAAGATTTTGAGCCAAAAATTCAAATGCCAGTAAGATGCAATTAAAAACTTTAAATTTCTCAAAATTTTAAACATCCAAAACTTGGGATGTTACAAACCTACCCCCCTTAAATGAATCTCGACCCCGAGATTCCGTAGAACAGAAAAGAAAAGAAAAAAAAATAGAAGTGGGTTTAAACTCACTAGCAATAGGTTCTAGGGTCTCGCTCAACGTATTGTCTTTTCTCTTGGTGTGGATGGATGAAAGAGACTTTGCATAGAAAAGGGGTTTACACTTAGAGAAGGCAAAAGGAAGAGGAGATCTTGTCCTTCTAATCTTTCAAAGCTTGCCTTTGCCGTTGTTGTCTTCATGCCTTCACAGAGTGGAATAGTCACATCGTCTATTGGGCATTTGATGGGTGGGTAGTGATAGCCCATGTCCTAGGAGTAGACGGCCTTAGGGTTACGGATATGGTGATGGGTACATCCGTATGGTTGTCTTTTGCCCTTCACCGAATCCTATCTTTAGCTTGCTATACTTAGTGTTTCAAGCTTTTAAACACCTCCAAGATATCTATTTATCCTAGCAAAAAAAAAAATCAACCCTCATGTCTGCTCTTGCTACCCCCTTAAAAATTAATGTCACTAGCCCTTATACGTTCCTTCGAGCTCCAGGCATGCGGGTCCTATGGCGAGTTGATCTATAGGTCCCCCGAATAGGTAAGGGGAGAAGGTTAGCAAGATAGAGTCTCGAGTCTTGGTTCTGGTGCCAATTGAGGCTTTTAGTTTTGGAAAAGTTGTGAAGGCTTCACTTATCTTTGATCGCCTTGACTTTGGCTATCTAGCCCTTGCTTCGTGGATCCGATGGGGTTTTCAAAGAAGAGTGAAAGGGAATAGCATGAGTTACGGATAAGGTAATCTAACCCATCCTAATTTTAAAGGAGCATACCTAGAGGGCTAGGCTGACATACAAACCACACACATTTTCAAAAGCAAGCTTTTCCCGTGGCTGCGAGATAGGACGCTCGGGGCAAGAAGGTGGTACACAGGATCTGGGTGGGCAACGCTATTAAGTCTGCTAGGAAACCAAACCTTTCTATGGTAACCTCTACCACAGGGCACACCAAGGTGACGGGATGATCCTAGCAGGTAAGCTAAGTGCCTGTAGCTTCTCAAAGGTTAGGCAGGTAGCCCAAGCTTACCCACAAATCTCTTGGCTATAAATGAATGCGAAGCCCCAGAATCAAATAGAATATGTGCTGGTAATGTCTTGACAGAGAACGTACCCATCAAGACTCTGACAGCTTCCTGGGCCTCCCCCATGGTGATGTGATTGACCCGCCCACGGTTTGGAGTTGAAGCCACCTTGTTGGTTTGCGGGGTTTGGTTCCCTTTGCTGGGCGCTGATGCTTGTCCTCGAGCGGGAGTGGACCCTAGATTGAACTTCACTGGAGAATTTTGCCGTTGCGGGCAGCGATAGGCAAAGTGGCCCTTTTCTCCGCAGCTGTAGCAATTAAGGGAGGCAGCTGGATTGGTTCCAGTGAACTGGCCTACGGGTCGTGGAGTCTGGAAGGAGCTATCATTTGGACGGAGTGGTGGAATGGGACTCTTAGGTGAGTTGCTCACGAGAAGGAGGGGCTATTAAAGAGCTTCTGAACAAACCTTCCCTGGGGTTGCTGAGCCACTTGCTTGCGCTTGCGGCTTGCTTCTAGGGCCCTCTTCTCACCTTCCAGGATCAAAGTCTTATTCACTAGCTGATGAAAGCTGGTGAAGTCTTGTGTAATTAGCTGCACTCGCAGCTCCTCGTTCATTCCCACAAAGAATCGGTCAATCTTCTCTTCTTCATCCACCACGTCCTTTGGGGCGTAGCGGGCCAGCTGGTTAAACTTGGTGAGGTACTCGCCGACTGACATGTTGCCTTGCTTCAAAGTACGAAACTCATTTTTCTTCATTCGCATAACTCCAGTAGGAACGAAATTGGCCTTGAAAGCCACTTTAAACTCAGCCCATGGAATCACCTCTGGGTTTGCTCCGGCAGGGGTGTCCTCATGACCCTTAGCTGCCAAATAATTTTCCCACCATGCGGCTGCGGCGCCCTGAAGCTGGTGGGTAGCGAAGATGACTTGGTCATTGTCTGCAATTTTGGCCAACCGGAGTTTTCTTTCAGTGTCCCGTAACCAGTCTTCTGCCTCCAAGGGCTCGTCTGCACCCGCGAATGTGAGAGGACGGGTTCTTATGAAGTCACCCAAATCTGAGCTGTGGGCATGGGCATTAGGCTGCTGGCCTGCATAGATGGCTTGCAGGAGTTGCGTCTGCTGTGCCATCACTTGGGCCATGGACGGGTTGACTGGTGTGGGTGGGAGATTCACCCCTTGGTTTGGGCCTCTTCCCCGCCCAGCAGCTTGCTCCCCCTGGTTGGCCTCAACCTCGGCCTGTATGTCAGGGTTTGCTCCAGCCTGGGCGCGAGTAATCCTTTGACTAGCCATCTGCAGGTATAGCTTTATAACTTAGAGGCTAGTACTAGTCAAGTGGGGGAAACGCTAACCCGATACATAAAAAGAACCAAATCGAATAAGTTAAATGACAAAATGATTCTCAAACACAAGATCATTATTAAACACAAACAATATATCACATAGCCAGCGTTTTACAACCCATAGACCAAGCTGGACTTCATGACTACAACTAAACACTTAGAGTTCATAGTAGTACGACTACACAGCTAGGGAAAACTTAACATGACCACCACTACTATGATGGTTAGTGCTCGCATTACACAATACTAGTGTCAGTACCTTTTCAAAATAACAATGAAGGGTGGAGTAGAACAGATCTAGGAAGGATACGGAAGGAAATAATACGCTATATTTTCAGAAACTCTTTTTATAGATTTTCGAAATTGTGGACCTAGACTCTTCCTAATAACCATTCTATGGCTTTACCCTACAGTCGTATGCTCTGATACCAGCTCTGTCAGACCCAGATTTTTCAATCCGGAATCTGCTGTGTTAATTGCATTATTCCCTGGATCAGTAGATAATGCACACAGGAACATTGCTGAATCATTTCATACATCGCATAATATTATTACAAAGTTTTGAAATACACCACATCGGGTGAATGTTTACAAAAGGGCCGCTTTGGCCAAATGACATCATTACATAAACTTGCAGCGGAAACGAAAGCAAAAGTAAGACCCAAAATCCACAGGCAAGCGACTGGAAGGGTAATGTGTGCATTATATGTCACCAGATAACCAGTAACATACGTGCACACAAAGCCGGAAGTCCACTTGTCTATGTTTAGCCATCGTAGCCTACGCCTTAGTTTCTTTCGTCGTCTTTCTTCTCCACAGCCGGAGTATCCTCGTAGGCATAATGGTCCTGTGTTCCTGCATCTGAATTTTTGTCGCAAAAGCGAGCGTGAGCACTCCGACCCCGTGCTCCGCGAGCCAATACGCAGAATGCAAATAAATAGTATGCATGGCTTAACAAAGGAGAGGCTCGGGTTATTTTATTTTGCGAAGAGTGCTTTTGAATACAATTACTTAAAAATCCTTAAGACCTAGCATTTTTAAACTCATGACTTAAATTTTGTGAAGTAAGACTTTCTTATAATCGACACAGATTCCATCCACCGTTACATGGCATCTGCATCATATAGCGTCTTTCAGCGTTATAGCCGCTTAACTTACCACTGGGACGACACCGTGACAAATCCAAACTAGGGCCTTTCTCTGCCCTCAACTTTACCATTTCCACCCACAAAGTTTTTGAAACAGAACTATATCTAGTCAAGTTCCCATGTCCGCCCTTGACCGTGGGCACGGCTATTCGAATAGTTTTCCACTCTGCAGAGTTTGCACACTTTACCCACAAGAGATAAATCCACTCGTTGCCCCACATGATTCCTTAGCCATGCGGTTGAGTAGACTATCACAGGACCTTTACAATGCATTTTTCCTAGCAGAGTTACGTCCGCTAAGGTTTCCACTTCCTTCGGGGTACGACCACCCTTCCAGAAGCCCCCTCTTGCGCCGTCACGTCAGAGGATGTGGCCATCCTCTACCCGCCCGTGGTCACACCGACGCAACTCTTACTAAGTCGATGCAAATTAGTTAGCCTTGCCTACACTTTGCCAGCTTGTGGTTGTACTTGTTGTACACTGGGAGGTCATCACAAGATTCGGTCCTTAGGGCTATCTGGGCGGTTCTACCACTAACCACTTGTGCTTCCACTGCACCACTCATTCACACCTCGAACCATCCGCCCAGATAATTAAGCATCTTGAGGTTTTGGGAGCATAAAATATCCATAACCAAATATACCACTCATTTCCACCATGACTGCCCAAACCAGTTTCTCATGATTCAAAGTGATGCTTTGGGGCATTTTTGGTGCCCCCGATTATCTAAGCAATACTAAGCATGTCGCATAGTTATGGACTTATTTTCGAAATATTACCATTATAATTTTCGCTATGGTGACAAGGCTCAGATACTCAACTGTTTCCAAAGGAGATATAATACTAGCAAATAGATTAATGGGTATGTAACTAGAATCTTCAAACAAACATATATTTGCATATGAAATATCAGCATGCAATTTGATATTTAAACAAAAGTAAATTTGCGAAAAATGTAGGCTCAACATGATCAAAGTATTGACTCGCCTTGGTCACAGTAAATGGGTTCGGGTTGTCGGAAGCTTCTAGTGCGGCGCCTCGGCTTCCTCCTCCCGTGCCTCAGACGCTATTTTTAACGTGCGCGAAAATTTGGATAAAAAGACAAGGCAATCAGCAAACCAAATAACATCCAATAGAAAATCCAAATAACCCCACTTTCAAGTTTTCGAGTTTCATTAGTTAGGCATGGGGTTTAGACAATTTTTAGAGATTTACTTTATTTGCTTCTGATGCCCGATTAATCCCATTTCAATTGGCTACGGTTTAATCATATCATTTTTATATAACACATTCTCTAATTATACTTGGATGTCATAGCCTAGGTTATCGATAATATCTTATGTGGGCATTTACCTTAACCATACTATTACTAAACCTTCTCATTGACCGAGAGCTAAAAGAAGTACTCATGTTATAGCTATACCTAATTATTATTTTCTAGCACATGATAAATATCCATAATCAAAAGTTCCTAAAATGTTTTTACTTGGGGAGTTGTAGGAATTATTACACAAGGTTTCATAGGATATTTGCTCTGCATGTGCCATTTTAGGTTATGTTTAACCACTAATTAAATTTATTTGTCAAAGATTTAAAAAGGGTTATTTCTTATATATGCTCATATGTACTCATATGGATGTGCGTATATACATATATACACACGTAACATTTCATGGCCCAAGCTAGCTATTCATGCCAAAAGAATTTGCATACGCCCCAATAAGTTCTTCTCACTCCCCTCTTTGCTTTACCAACCCAGCTCTGATAACAAACCAAAATAATAATCGCCCAAAACCCACCCGCAGCATGAGCGGCGCTCGAACGCGCAGCGACGTGGTGGACTCTTAGCGCAATGCGATAGCCGGGAGTTCTCTCGGTGTTGCTTACCAGAAGGGGCGTTTTATTCTCTTAACCCGAGCAAAGAACGGGAGCCCGAACAGAGGAAGGTCAGGGCGGAAGAGGCGGAGGTGCGGTCGACGGTGGGTCGCCGGAGGGTTGGGGGTGACGAGTGAAATGGAACACCGGTGTCACGAGGAAGCCGTCGGTGGGGCCGGCAGCGGACGGGAGACGCCGGAGGTAGGTCGGCCGCGTGCGGCGACGGCGGGCTCGGAATAAGGTCGTCGCCGGCGAGCTACAGGTCCGGGGAGGCTCGGCCGAGGGTGGATTCGGCCTCACGGTGTCTGGGAGATGGTGTGGGCGCAAGTAATTTGACTATGGTGCAGTGGGGGCGGCGGCGGCTGGATGGCCGACCGTGGGGAAGAGGACGGCGCCGGCGAGCAACGGAGGCACTAGAGCTCAATTGCTCCCTGGGAGAGGAAGTGGAGAGTGTTGCGGTGCAGATGGAGGCCTTGGCCGGGGTTTTATAGAAGGCGAATCACGCGGGCGCCGAGGAGGGCTGTTGGCCGGTCATGGACGGCGGTGCTGGATCGGCATGGCTCTGAGCCACCGACCGACCGACCGCCTGCTTCAATGCTGCGATGATCAGGTGTGGATGACGATAACCAGGGACGGGAGACGACAGCAGGGATGAACACATCACGGCTTCCTCGGTGGAGACCGCGCGCAAAAGGGGAGTAGACGGAGCGGTTGCAACAGAGATGACGCAGCCGCCTTGGCGATGGATGGCGGTGGGGTCCTCGCCGACGCGCGCGAGTGACGCCGTGGTACCGCTGTCCGAGGGTCGCGGGGAAGGGGGCTTGGCCCACGTCCGGCGGCGCGGAGGAGGAAGACAGGTGCGGTGCGGCGATCGGGTTGGTTGGTCGGTGGATGGCTGTGCCGCCCCTTTCTCTTTTATATTTATATTCCCTATATTCATTTATCTATATATATATATATATATATATATATATATATATATATATATATATATATATATATATATATATATATACTTGTATTGTTGTTGTCCCTATTAATTTACCTTTTTTCGCCATACTTAATCCTTGGGTATTTACATATTTTGAAAGAGTTCCTAATTAGGTAGATATGTATACATATGCTTGCATGTGATTTCTTACTTCTCCCACTTGATTTCATGGAATTCCTTTAATACTAATTCTTAAAATAAAATTGTTTATATGTATATATACTTCCTTGTGCCCATTTTATTATTTTATTTATTTACTAGTTTTCTTGCACATATATTTATATCTTTGTGCCCATCTCCCATTAACATCCTTGACCCTTATTTATTTATTGCCAATATCCTCATGTACATTATTTTCAAAAATGAAATCTTATGTTTAAACTCAATTCTCTCCTGTCTTTTCTGGATCATCTTTTCGATTCTTATTTTATGTTCCAAGATTAATTCAGTTATTTATTGACTCAGCACAAAGACTCAGGAAAACTCAAATAAGATTTTGAGCCAAAAATTCAAATGCCAGTAAGATGCAATTAAAAACTTTAAATTTCTCAAAATTTTAAACATCCAAAACTTGGGATGTTACAAACCTACCCCCCTTAAATGAATCTCGACCCCGAGATTCCGTAGAACAGAAAAGAAAAGAAAAAAAAATAGAAGTGGGTTTAAACTCACTAGCAATAGGTTCTAGGGTCTCGCTCAACGTATTGTCTTTTCTCTTGGTGTGGATGGATGAAAGAGACTTTGCATAGAAAAGGGGTTTACACTTAGAGAAGGCAAAAGGGAAGAGGGAGATCTTGTCCTTCTAATCTTTCAAAGCTTGCCTTTTGCCGTTGTTGTCTTCATGCCTTCACAGAGTGGAATAGTCACATCGTCTATTGGGCATTTGATGGGTGGGTAGTGATAGCCCATGTCCTAGGGAGTAGACGGCCTTAGGGTTACGGATATGGTGATGGGTACATCTGTATGGTTGTCTTTTGCCCTTACTGGAATCCTATCTTTAGCTTGCTATACTTAGTGTTTCAAGCTTTTAAACACCTCCAAGATATCTATTTATCCTAGCAAAAAAAAAAAAATCAACCCTCATGTCTGTTCTTGCTACCCCCCTTAAAAATTAATGTCACTAGCCCTTATACGTTCCTTCGAGCTCCAGGCATGCGGGTCCTATGGCGAGTTGATCTATAGGTCCCCCGAATAGGTAAGGGGAGAAGGTTAGCAAGATAGAGTCTCGAGTCTTGGTTCTGGTGCCAATTGAGGCTTTTAGTTTTGGAAAAGTTGTGAAGGCTTCACTTATCTTTGATCGCCTTGACTTTGGCTATCTAGCCCTTGCTTCTGTGGATCCGATGGGGTTTTCAGCAAGAGTGAAAGGGAATAGCATGAGTTACGGATAAGGTAATCTAACCCATCCTAATTTTAAAGGAGCATACCTAGAGGGCTAGGCTGACATACAAACCACACACATTTTCAAAAGCAAGCTTTTCCCGTGGCTGCGAGATAGGACGCTCGGGGCAAGAAGGTGGTACACAGGATCTGGGTGGGCAACGCTATTAAGTCTGCTAGGAAACCAAACCTTTCTATGGTAACCTCTACCACAGGGCACACCAAGGTGACGGGATGATCCTAGCAGGTAAGCTAAGTGCCTGTAGCTTCTCAAAGGTTAGGCAGTAGCCCAAGCTTACCCACAAATCTCTTGGCTATAAATGAATGCGAAGCCCTAATCAAATAGAATATGTCTTTGGTAATGTCTTGACAGAGAACGTACCCATCAAGACTCTGACAGCTTCCTGGGCCTCCCCCATGGTGATGTGATTGACCCGCCCACGGTTTGGAGTTGAAGCCACCTTGTTGGTTTGCGGGGTTTGGTTCCCTTTGCTGGGCGCTGATGCTTGTCCTCGAGCGGGAGTGGACCCTAGATTGAACTTCACTGGAGAATTTTGCCGTTGCGGGCAGCGATAGGCAAAGTGGCCCTTTTCTCCGCAGCTGTAGCAATTAAGGGAGGCAGCTGGATTGGTTCCAGTGAACTGGCCTACGGGTCGTGGAGTCTGGAAGGAGCTATCATTTGGACGGAGTGGTGGAATGGGACTCTTAGGCTGAGTTGCTCCTGAGAAGGAGGGGCTATTAAAGAGCTTCTGAACAAACCTTCCCTGGGGTTGCTGAGCCACTTGCTTGCGCTTGCGGCTTGCTTCTAGGGCCCTCTTCTCACCTTCCAGGATCAAAGTCTTATTCACTAGCTGATGAAAGCTGGTGAAGTCTTGTGTAATTAGCTGCACTCGCAGCTCCTCGTTCATTCCCACAAAGAATCGGTCAATCTTCTCTTCTTCATCCACCACGTCCTTTGGGGCGTAGCGGGCCAGCTGGTTAAACTTGGTGAGGTACTCGCCGACTGACATGTTGCCTTGCTTCAAAGTACGAAACTCATTTTTCTTCATTCGCATAACTCCAGTAGGAACGAAATTGGCCTTGAAAGCCACTTTAAACTCAGCCCATGGAATCACCTCTAGGTTTGCTCCGGCAGGGGTGTCCTCATGACCCTTAGCTGCCAAATAATTTTCCCACCATGCGTCGCGCTACAAGCCGGTGGGTAGCGAAGATGACTTGGTCATTGTCTGCAATTTTGGCCAACCGGAGTTTTCTTCGTGTCCGTAACCGCCTTCCGCCTCCAAGGGCTGCTCGCACCCGCGAATGTGAGAGGACGGGTTCTTATGAAGTCACCCAAATCTGAGCTGTGGGCATGGGCATTAGGCTGCTGGCCTGCATAGATGGCTTGCAGGAGTTGCGTCTCGTGCCATCACTTGGGCCATGGACGGGTTGGTCGGTGTGGGTGGGAGATTCACCCTTGGTTTGGGCCTCTTCCCGCCCAGCAGCTTGCTCCCCCTGGTTGGCCTCAACCTCGGCCTGTATGTCAGGGTTTGCTCCAGCCTGGGCGCGAGTAATCCTTTGACTAGCCATCTGCAGGTATAGCTTTATAACTTAGAGGCTAGTACTAGTCAAGTGGGGGAAACGCTAACCCGATACATAAAAAGAACCAAATCGAATAAGTTAAATGACAAAATGATTCTCAAACACAAGATCATTATTAAACACAAACAATATATCACATAGCCAGCGTTTTACAACCCATAGACCAAGCTGGACTTCATGACTACAACTAAACACTTAGAGTTCATAGTAGTACGACTACACAGCTAGGGAAAACTTAACATGACCACCACTACTATGATGGTTAGTGCTCGCATTACACAATACTAGTGTCAGTACCTTTTCAAAATAACAATGAAGGGTGGAGTAGAACAGATCTAGGAAGGATACGGAAGGAAATAATACGCTATATTTTCAGAAACTCTTTTTATAGATTTTCGAAATTGTGGACCTAGACTCTTCCTAATAACCATTCTATGGCTTTACCCTACAGTCGTATGCTCTGATACCAGCTCTGTCAGACTCAGATTTTTCAATCCGGAATCTGCTGTGTTAATTGCATTATTCCCTGGATCAGTAGATAATGCACACAGGAACATTGCTGAATCATTTCATACATCGCATAATATTATTACAAAGTTTTGAAATACACCACATCGGGTGAATGTTTACAAAAGGGCCGCTTTGGCCAAATGACATCATTACATAAACTTGCAGCGGAAACGAAAGCAAAAGTAAGACCCAAAATCCACAGGCAAGCGACTGGAAGGGTAATGTGTGCATTATATGTCACCAGATAACCAAGAATATACGTGCACACAAAGCCGAAGTCCACTTGTCTATGTTTAGCCATCGTAGCCTACGCCTTAGTTTCTTTCGTCGTCTTTCTTCTCCACAGCCGGAGTATCCTCGTAGGCATAATGGTCCTGTGTTCCTGCATCTGAATTTTTGTCGCAAAAGCGAGCGTGAGCACTCCGACCCCGTGCTCATGAGCCAATACGCAGAATGCAAATAAATAGTATGCATGGCTTAACAAAGGAGAGGCTCGGGTTATTTTATTTTGCGAAGAGTGATTTTGAATACAATTACTTAAAAATCCTTAAGACCTAGCATTTTTAAACTCATGACTTAAATTTTGTGAAGTAAGACTTTCTTATAATCGACACAGATTCCATCCACCGTTACATGGCATCTGCATCATATAGCGTCTTTCAGCGTTATAGCCGCTTAACTTACCACTGGGACGACACCCAGGACAAATCCAAACTAGGGCCTTTCTCTGCCCTCAACTTTACCATTTCCACCCACAAAGTTTTTGAAACAGAACTATATCTAGTCAAGTTCCCATGTCCGCCCTTGACCGTGGGCACGGCTATTCGAATAGTTTTCCACTCTGCAGAGTTTGCACACTTTACCCACAAGAGATAAATCCACTCGTTGCCCCACATGATTCCTTAGCCATGCGGTTGAGTAGACTATCACAGGACCTTTACAATGCATTTTTCCTAGCAGAGTTACGTCCGCTAAGGTTTCCACTTCCTTCGGGGTACGACCACCCTTCCAGAAGCCCCCTCTTGCGCCGTCACGTCGGAGGATGTGGCCATCCTCTACCCGCCCGTGGTCACACCGGCGCAACTCTTACTAAGTCGATGCAAATTAGTTAGCCCTGCCTACATTTTGCCAGCTTGTGGTTGTACTTGTTGTACACTGGGAGGTCATCACAAGATTCGGTCCTTAGGGCTATCTGGGCGGTTCTACCACTAACCACTTGTGCTTCCACTGCACCACTCATTCACACCCTCGAACCATCCGCCCAGATAATTAAGCATCTTGAGGTTTTTGGGAGCATAAAATATCCATAACCAAATATACCAGTCATTTCCACCATGACTGCCCAAACCAGTTTCTCATGATTCAAAGTGATGCTTTGGGGCATTTTTGGTGCCCCCGATTATCTAAGCAATACTAAGCATGTCGCATAGTTATGGACTTATTTTCGAAATATTACCATTATAATTTTCGCTATGGTGACAAGGCTCAGATACTCAACTGTTTCCAAAGGAGATATAATACTAGCAAATAGATTAATGGGTATGTAACTAGAATCTTCAAACAAACATATATTTGCATATGAAATATCAGCATGCAATTTGATATTTAAACAAAAGTAAATTTGCGAAAAATGTAGGCTCAACATGATCAAAGTATTGACTCGCCTTGGTCACAGTAAATGGGTTCGGGGTTGTCGGAAGCTTCTAGTGCGGCTGCCTCGGCTTCCTCCTCCTGTGCCTCGTACGCTATTTTTAACGTGCGCGAAAATTTGGATAAAAAGACAAGGCAATCAGCAAACCAAATAACATCCAACAGAAAATCCAAATAACCCCACTTTCAAGTTTTCGAGTTTCATTAGTTAGGCATGGGGTTTAGACAATTTTTAGAGATTTACTTTATTTGCTTCTGATGCCCGATTAATCCCATTTCAATTGGCTACGGTTTAATCATATCATTTTTATATAACACATTCTCTAATTATACTTGGATGTCATAGCCTAGGTTATCGATAATATCTTATGTGGGCATTTACCTTAACCATACTATTACTAAACCTTCTCATTGACCGAGAGCTAAAAGAAGTACTCATGTTATAGCTATACCTAATTATTATTTTCTAGCACATGATAAATATCCATAATCAAAAGTTCCTAAAATGTTTTTACTTGGGGAGTTGTAGGAATTATTACACAAGGTTTCATAGGATATTTGCTACTGCATGTGCCATTTTAGGTTATGTTTAACCACTAATTAAATTTATTTGTCAAAGATTTAAAAAGGGTTATTTCTTATATATGCTCATATGTACTCATATG
This sequence comes from Dendrocalamus sinicus, assembly GCA_036346575.1. Lineage (NCBI taxonomy): Eukaryota > Viridiplantae > Streptophyta > Magnoliopsida > Poales > Poaceae > Dendrocalamus > Dendrocalamus sinicus. Next base: position 49,300,908 of record CM070648.1, on the reverse strand, counting down.
GATGTGCGTATATACATATATACACACGTAACATTTCATGGCCCAAGCTAGCTATTCATGCCAAAAGAATTTGCATACGCCCCAATAAGTTCTTCTCACTCCCCTACTGTTTCGGCTGAACCCACTGGCTACAGTAACAAACCAAAAATAATAATCGCCCAAAACCCACCCGGCGCGGCGGAGCGGCGGCTCGAACGCGCGCAGCCAGGGTGGACTCTTAGCGCAGCGCTGATAGCCAGGAGTTCTCTCGGGTGTTGCTTACCAGGAAGGGGCGTTTTATTCTCTTAACCCGAGCAGCAACGGGGAGCCCGAACAGAGGAAGGCTGGGGCGGAAGAGGCGGAGGTGCGGTCGACGGTGGGTCGCCGGAGGGTTGGGGGTGACGAGTGAAATGGAACACCGGTGTCACGAGGAAGCCGTCGGTGGGGCCGGCAGCGGACGGGAGACGCCGGAGGTAGGTCGGCCGCGTGCGGCGACGGCGGGCTCGGAATAAGGTCGTCGCCGGCGAGCTACAGGTCCGGGGAGGCTCGGCCGAGGGTGGATTCGGCCTCACGGTGTCTGGGAGATGGTGTGGGCGCAAGTAATTTGACTATGGTGCAGTGGGGGCGGCGGCGGCTGGATGGCCGACCGTGGGGAAGAGGACGGCGCCGGCGAGCAACGGAGGCACTAGAGCTCAATTGCTCCCTGGGAGAGGAAGTGGAGAGTGTTGCGGTGCAGATGGAGGCCTTGGCCGGGGTTTTATAGAAGGCGAATCACGCGGGCGCCGAGGAGGGCTGTTGGCCGGTCATGGACGGCGGTGCTGGATCGGCATGGCTACAGAGCCACCGACCGACTGGACCGCCCGTTTCAATGCTGCAGTGATCAGCTGTGGATGACGATAACCAGGGCGGGAGACGTCCAGCAGGGGATGAACACATCACGGCTTCCTCGGTGGAGACCGCGCGGCAAAGGGGGAGTAGACGGAGCGGTTGCAGCAGAGGATGACGCAGCGCCGTCTTGGCGATGGGATGGCGGTGGGGTCCTCGCGACGTCGCGCGAGTGACGCCGTGGTACTGCTGTCCGAGGGCGTCGCGGAAGGGTCTTCGCCCCGGTCCAAGGCAGCGCGAGGGGAGGAAGACAGGTGCGGGGCGCGATCGGGTTGGCGGTCGGGCCGGATGGCCAAGCCCCTTTCTCTTTTTTTATATTTATATTCCCTATATTCATTTATCTATATATATATATATATATATATATATATATATATATATATATATATATATATATATATATATATATATATATATATATATATATATATATATATATATATATATATATATATATATATATATATATATATATATATGAGTAAAGTCCATTACTGGTCCTTAAACTTTTTATGTTTGTGTCATCCCGGTCCATAAACTTTTAAAGTATGTCATCCGGTCCTTAAACTTTCAAAATGTGGCAATTTCTTTTGAAAGTCTATGGACCGGATGACACAAACATAAAAAGTTCACTGCTACAACTACATAGGATATTGCCACACTTTGAAAGTTTAAGGACCGGGATGACATACTTTAAAAGTTTATGGACCGGGATGACACAGCATAAAAAGTTTAAGGACCGGTAATGGACTTTACTCTATATATATATATATACTTGTATTGTTGTTGTCCCTATTAATTTACCTTTTTGCTGCCATACTTAATCCTTGGGTATTTACATATTTTGAAAGAGTTCCTAATTAGGTAGATATGTATACATATGCCTGCATGTGATTTCTTACTTCTCCCACTTGATTTCATGGAATTCCCTTTTAATACTAATTCTTAAAATAAAATTGTTTATATGTATATATACTTCCCTTGTGCCCATTTTATTATTTTATTTATTTACTAGTTTTCTTACACATATATTTATATCTTTGTGCCCATCTCCCATTAACATCCTTGACCCTTATTTATTTATTGCCAATATCCTCATGTACATTATTTTCAAAAATGAAATCTTATGTTTAAACTCAATTCTCTCCCTGTCTTTTCGGGATCATCTTTTCAGATTCTTATTTTATGTTCCAAGATTAATTCCAGTTATTTATTGACTCAGCACAAAGACTCAGGAAAACTCAAATAAGATTTTGAGCCAAAAATTCAAATGCCAGTAAGATGCAATTAAAAACTTTAAATTTCTCAAAATTTTAAACATCCAAAACTTGGGATGTTACACCCGAGCCGAGGTCGACGCGCTTCGTCGGTCTTTGGAGAAGTGCAAGAGCCATCTCTGCTTCCTTGAGCCGGCTCCATCTCGCCTTGGGGAACAATGAGAGGAGATAGGGCGAAACCGCCGAGGGAGGAACAAGAAAACCGGAGGAGAAAGAATCGTGCGGGGGGGGGGGGGGAATTCCCTGCAGCGCGTCTGTAGACTCCATCCGCTGCATACGTATTCCCAACGTGTGACGTGTGGACCACCGACGAATCAGACGCTCACGAGGACGCCGCCTCCTCTCGTACCACGCTCGGCTTGGGTTCATCAGCCCTTCAAACATTCTATATTTGATCTTGCAAGTAACTAGATAAAAAAAAACTTCTCTAACACAGCCATCACATTACAGACTTCAAAACCATCCAACATGGCATATATATTTCACATTCAAAAAAATTACATTGTACATTAATCATGTCAGACCATTTACAGATAGGTCATTTGACACAACAGTCATCAACACTGATCCTATCACTACAAATCTATCTCTATTTTGCACCATATGGTTTATTCGATTCTGCCTATTTCTTGAGTAAGTGAACAAGTTTCTTTGTACTAGCAAACTTCTTTTCTTTTCCGAAGAGCAAGCCGAGCGTGGTACAGGAGGAGGCGGCGTCCTCGCGAGCGTCTGATTCGTCGGTGGTCCACGCGTAGCACGCTGGGAATACGTATGCAGCGGATGGAGTCTACAGACGCGCTGCAGGGAATTTTTTTCCTCGCAGGGAGGAGGAATCGCGATGCTGGCCCACCAGTCAGCGCGCTTCGACTCAGGGGGGAGGGGGATGTGACAAACGTACCACTCACCAACTCAAAGTAGTAGAGAAAAGGAGCACGTTTTTGTGCATGTATTCTTGAAAGCCAGCTAACCATACTGCTTTTCCTCTGGCCTTCTAGTGCTTTTTTTTGGATTAATTGGGGGAAAATGAAATGCAATACCTAAAGCAGTCAATAGGGGGCCTTTTAATCTATTAACTTTTTTAATTACATAATCTTCATATACTTTGGGTCCATGCGCAATCAATGCATGAAACATCCTGCCTGATTTGTAATCAGGCATGCAAGGAATCAGGAGAAGGGATTAGTCATAGGGAGATAATAAGGTGATTGCTATATGTGCTAAAGAAGGGTAGGTTTATGTGTATTGTTCATGACTGTAAGGTTCCCTATCGATATACCATAGTAAAATTGAGGGACCATAAGGACTAGACAACATTGAGTGATATAGAAAAGGACTATACAACATGAGAGGTATAGATTGGTCTCTGGACTGAATGTTTTATGCTTGCCATCAGGCAACTTACAGGGACTAGAAGCTTTATGATATGATCATATGAACAATTCAACATTAACCATTTTTGCTACCTCCAGAAAGGAAGAAATGAGTAATCTATCAGTCTATTTTTTTAATGCGGCAAACATGATTCCAACCTAGTACTGATAAATATTGCATGTGAAACTCTAAATGCCCGAAGTGGCAGTTGATGTGCACAGGATGGTTCTAATTTGCAATCCTTTAAGGTGTATTAGTCCATTTGTGCTATTCTGTTTGTACTTATATCACGTTTGCGAGCATGTGTTTTCCGGCTGTTGTTACTTTCTTAATGATCAGCTTTCTGCAATTTTGTACGTAAGTACTTGCTTTGTATTCTTTTGAATCATTTCCATCTTTTATTACAGGTGTTTGAAGACGAGGATGATGCTGTAAAATACTTGACCTACTTCAGGGTGGCTGTCAAGGATTCGAGGGAATTGTGGAGCTAGAGGCGTCATCAGTAAGATAATAGATGGACATAACCTTCATAAGTACCATTTTGTGGTTGCCAACTGCTCATACTGGTGCTTGTTTGTAAGTTATCAACATCTGCCGTAAAATGAAAGCTCTCGCTGTCCTTTTCCGCCGTGGAAAGGCTCCTCCATTGCCTCAAAGCCTTGAGCGTGACTTAAGGGCGAGAAAGCGATCATTGGAAGACTAGGATCTTTGGGATACATAGTATAGATCTGTTAATTGTATTCCTCTAGCTGTTCAAAGCAAAGGCCCTAGGCCTTGTATACTACACGGTACACAGATTCCATGATAGCCGAAAAGGAATGAAGTCCTGACAGTAAACACAGACAATAGCTTGAGATTAGCACTCTGTGTAAAACTGAATATTCTTGTAATTATGTACATTCTAGTGCTCCAGTTCACGATGAATAAATGAGATTCTTTTAAGTTACTATCTCCAGTTTACAATGAATAAATGAGATTCTTTTTAGTTACTATCTCTTCAGTCATGCCAACGATCTGATGAATAATAGTAGGATGTTGCAACTCCGATGGTCTCCGAAGAATCTGGTGTGATAACTGCTAGTACTATGACTACTTGGTTCACATTGTTGAGGAACCGTCGCTGGCGACCAGTCCGATCGATTCTTCTGTTTAATGCGAAACGAGATCAATAACAAAAGACAAAATAATAGATTGAAAACACACAGAGAGGTAGAGAGAACTCCTTGTCTTTCTTTATTGCTTTTGATTGCATGAGTCTAAATTCTGCCGGTACGGTTCCCTATTTATAGTCTACTGATGAGGTGCCCACCATGGGCCTAGGCTCCTGGCCCAGGTTTTTCAACACTCCCCCTTGGGCACTCATTCTACATGTTCATGCATCATCAAAACTCCATAAAAACCTGTTAGACTATGTGGCTAGGTTTATGATATTTTGGTGATGAATAATTGACAATGGTTAATTTGTTATAATGAATAATTGGTGATTTTGTTTAGCGTTGTTATGCGAGTTGTGTTGCGTGTGTGCGGATTGATGTTGGTCAAGTTGGGATGAACTTGTGCCGGAAAAATATTCTTTGGTCTTTGCATGTGCAGGTTGAGCATGGAGGCGATCTGGTCGGTGACGAGGTGGACCGGGACTAAGATGGGGAGATCCAAGGTTCAGACGGTCAAGGAGGTCGCGAGATGGCCAGGCTCATGCTTGGGGCGCATAGAGATTAGACATGGATGATACGTGTTGGAGCTACGGGAGGTGTGGTCCTAGAGGTTTCGACACGTGATGAGTTGGAAAGTCGGAAGTGTGAAAATCCGTGTTAGGAAGGGTTTCGAGTCCCTTGAAAATTAGTGAGCCAAAAGTCTAGTTGAGGTAAAAAGGCTCAGGTCTAGTTGGATGAGTTGGATTAGGATTCTAAGTAGAGATTGAATATGATTCGTAGTTGGCTACATAAAAAGAACGGAGACGCGTGTGCTGCGTGAGCGGCCGGGGAGACGAAAAAAGAATATGCCTTTTTTGGAATGATGCGGTATGGGCGAAAAAAGGCCGTGCCGTGCGGCGGCGTGACGCGAGAAGAAAAAAGATGGTGCACTGTGCTAATGGATGTGTGCTGATGGATGGATGAATAGTTTCTGCAGTTTTTGAAAAAAGTTCGTGAGTTTTTTAATTCGTATATATTATTCTTTTTGCTGGTTTTTTGATTCCTATGGATTCTCCATGCATTAATCTCTAGCTATATATTTTTTGTGCTCATATTCATAAATTAGTTTGAATTAAAAATCGATTGCTAGATTGAAGAAAAAACGATGTTTTGTTGTTCGATAGGAACTTTTTTCTCGGTGCTACAGTGCTTTGGTACAGTAGCTGTTACAGTACGCTACAGTAAATGCTACAGTAAAATCAAGAAAAAAATTCCTTGTTTTTGTTATTTCTGGTTTTGCAGATTAAACAATTAAAAGGCATAAAAATTAAAAAAAAAGTTTTCACTGTGAGCTGCAATCATTCACCCCCCTTTGATTGCCATCGACGATTCTACAAAACCTAGTGGGAAAAATTTGGAGAAAGAGTACATGATACATGTTATGCTGCGATGCACGAATTGCCTCATTAAAAATCTTGGTCGAGAAATTTCAGAAAAACTCGTCAAGGGAAAAAAAGTACAATTCATCCAATTTCATTCAGTCTTCATGACTTATTCTTTTGGGTACTTAATCTTCATGATCAAGATTTACTAACGGGCTTGAGAGAATTCTCCCCTTGAATTCTGCACTTCGTCTCATCATTCCAATTCCTCGCACGCACCTTTCAAAGTTAGATGCAGGGAGTGATTTAGTGAACAAATCTGCTAGATTTTCACATAACTTAGTATGCAGTATTTTAATCTCGTCTATCTTTTGCAATTCATGAGCATAGAAGAACTTGGGGTTGATGTGATTTGTGAGATGACTCTTCACATAACTCGTTTGCACTTGTGCAACGCAAGTTGCATTATCTTCATAGATAATTGTGGGGGTTTGCACAATGTTCATCCCACATAACTGCTGGATGTGGTAAATTATTCGTCGGACCTAAGTGCATTCACGTGTGGCTTCATACAATGCTATAATTTCTGAGTGGTTCGTCGAAGTCGTTACGAGACTTTGCTTAGACGATTTCCAGGAAACTGCAGTTCCACCACATAGGAATACATAGCCTGTTTGTGATCTTGTGGTATGCAGGTCAGATAGGTACCCGGCATCTGCATAGCCAATCAGGTTCATATCTTAATTCTTTCTGTAGAACAATCCAAGGTCCTTGCTTCCTTGGAGGTATCGGAAGATGTCATTTATGTTTTGCCAATGCCTTTTGGTAGGCTCTGCACTATACCTTGCTAACAGGTTCACGGCAAATGCAATGTCCGGTCTAGTGCAGTTTGCTAAATACATAAGTGCTCCCACTGCACTTAAGTATGGGAATTGCGGTTCCAGGATTTTCTCCCCCTCTTCTCTAGGTCGGAAATGATCTTTTTCTTACTGTAAAGACCTTCCGATCATTGGTACTTTCGATGGGTATGCCTTCTCAAAGCCAAACCTTTCTAACACCTTCTAGGTGTAGGCTGACTGATATACTAATATTCCTTCAGGGACATGCTCAAGCTGCAGGTCTAAGCAGAATTTGGTCTTGCCTAAATCTTTCATTTCAAATTCTGACTCTAGGTAGGAGCTTGCTTCTTTTATGTCTTCCATTGTCCCGATGATATTCAGATCATCTACATACACTGAGATTATACAAAATCCATTCTGGGATCGTCATATAAACACACAGGGACAGTCTTCGTTGTTCGTGTAGCCTTTCTTGCAGAGAAAGTCGCTTAAGCGATTATACCACATTCTGCCCGATTGCTTCAGTCCGTACAGTGATTCTCTGGGCTTCACACTGTATAGATTTCTATTTGCTCTGTCTTGGTTCGGGAGAGGGATTCCTTCAAGGACCTTCATATAAATCTCCGAATCCAAGTTTCCATAAATGTATGCAGTTACCACATCCATCAATTTCATTTCTAAATTCAAGTTCACTGCCATTAAGATCAAATATCTAAAGATAATTCCACTCATGACTAGGGAGTAGGTTTCTTCATAATCAACTCTTGGACGTTGAGTGAAATCTTATGCTACCAGCCTTGCTTTGTATCTCACTATTTCGTTTCTTTCATTTCTCTTTCGAACAAATACCCACTTGTACCCTACAGGGTGCACATGGGGAGGTGTGCGGCATACAGGCCCAAACACTTCTATTTTGTTCAGAGATAGTAATTCAGTTTCTATTGCCTTTTTTCAATTTTCCCAATATGATCTTTTCTTACATTCAGCGAGCGATGCAGGCTCGGGATCAAGATCGATGATTGTGGCAATTTTCTTTGCGGAGTAGATCTCGATATTAGCTGTTGTCTTATTCATGGACTCTCTCGTGTGCACATAATTTATAGCTATTTCTTCATGAGTTACTTCTTCTGGAGCGATTGATTCTTTTAGAGCTTTTCCTTGCACATCGCTTCTTCCAATTGCGGTGGCAAGTCCCTTTAGGTTTTCGGCTCCTGTGTGTGCACACATCCATACCGATTTCTTTTTCCATGGGGATATTCAGATCCGGTATGCCCTTTTCTGAAGGTGTCATACTAGTGCTAGGTCTCAACTAGCTCCACTTCTCATTCTAGGGGACTTCAGTGATCGGCTGTGATAAGCCTTTCTTATCTTTTTTTGCCGGGCGTCCCCGGTTACTTGGGATTCGAGAAGCTGGAGTTCTTGTCCTTTTATTCTGAGGCCTCTAGACGGGATTAGGGATACCTTCTGCTTTCTTTGGTATTTCAACCCTATCCGGTGCATTGCGTGCAGGTACATGCGACTTAGTCACGCTTTTCAGATCACTAAAGTGATCAGGCAGCTGGTTTGCTAATGCTTGCAAGTCAATGATCTTCTGGACCTCTTTCTTTGCTTCAGTAGTGCGCGGGTCATGTGCATGGATTCCCGTGGCTTGACACGTAATTTCTCGACATTTTTTATCAAGGGGTTGATTTCCTCTCCCTAATGTTGGGAAATCATCCTCATCAAAAAAGGTCAGGCAATAAATTTAATTCTCTTGATTAATGACTCTGCCAAACCATTCTGGGTATGGACATGCGGTACTGAATACTCAACTGCAATCCCCATCGCCATGCAATAATCATCAAATGCCTTTGAAGTGAATTCTCCGGCGTTGTCCATTCTGATGGACTTGATGTGATGGTTAGAGAAGACATTTCTGATGCGAATGCTATGCGAGATCAGCTTTGCGAAAGCATGGTTTCTTATGGACAACAAACCCACATACGACAATTTTGAGGAAGTATCAATGAGCACCATGAAATACTTAAATGTCCCTAAAATAGGCTGAATGAGACCACAAATGTCTCCCTGGATGCGTTCCAGGAATGCAGAGATTTCATCCTTCACTTTCAGAGTGGAGGGTCTAGTAATTAATTTTCTGGTGGCACATGCAGGGCACACAAAATTTTTGTGATTCGGGAAATTCTTTACATTAATATTATGCCATTGAGAATTGTTGATTATATTTCTCATCATTCTAAGACCTAGGTGGCCTAATCTGCCATGCCAGAGACAGAAGAGTTCAGAGCTTCTAAATATTGTCTTCAGGACAGTGTAGGCTGCAGGTGTCTTGATGTTGGTATAATGTAGCCTAGTTTCTAGTGAAGGAAGTTTTTCTAATACCCTTTTTCCATTCTCTTTGCGCTTTGTAATGAGCAGGTATTCCTTACCGTACTTTTCTTCAGTCTCAACGTGGAAACCATTGGCGTGAATATTCTTAAAATTTAGGAGAGTTCTAGTCGATTCTGGGTACAATAAAGCTTCTTTAATGACCAAAGTTGTGCCCAGTATAATTGTGGCTCTTCCTGAACCAATTATACATGCATTGCTTCCGGCGATTGTCGTAAGGCTGCTAGCATTCTTACAAATCGACTGAAAATACTTAGTTTCTCTTAAGATGGTATTCGTTGTGCCGCTGCTAGCTAAGCACACTTCCTTCATAGGGCGCCACACGTGTTCTAATATAGGGTATTTTATTAATATGCATGAGAAGGCAATCAACACATAAATTAAATTCTTCAATATCAGAACATATCATGCCATTATAAACTGAATAATTGAATGAATTCTTCAAATATCATCCAACCATCACGAGAAAATAAATGCTAAAGTACCATCCATGCAAATTCTAACTTGTATTTTTCACACAAAATAAATGATAATTAAAGTCTAAATGCATTCTGTACATCAGACTTAATCTGCTAATTAATCAGAGACTTCTTCTGCTATTTTCTCGGCGGTGACATTCTCTTCAAGAGAAATCATGGCGTTGGCTGCTTCTAGGTCAACAGGGGGTGCTGCTGTCGTGATGGTTTCAACCACCATCAGTGCAGACAGCTGCTTAGAACTCTCCCCCTCAGCCGATGTAAAGTGGGCTTCATGCTACCCTTTGCCATCCCGCTTTGGCCTGCTAGCCTTATTCTCACGTGGAGCATCTGATTTGCCTTTTCTGGGCTACGGCCTTACCCTTCCTTCCCTTTCTCTTCTTCAAGGGCTTTCGCACCTTGTAGCTCCCGACGTTGGCCTCACGGCCAGCGTAGCTCCCCGGTGGTTGAGTGACGTAATTCTTGCGGAGAAGTTCATCCTGAGCCTCTGCAACCTGCATCATATCAATCAATTCGGCGTACTCCTTATAGCCGTCTTGACGATAGTTGCGAGCGGATTGTACTGCATTGCGGTGGAAGGTGGATAGGGTTTTTTTCAATCTTCTGCTCATCTATGATTTGCTTGCCACAGAGTTGAAGATTGGTACAAATCCTGTGCAAGGCAGAATTGTACTCCCCGACCGTCTTAAAGTCGGCAAACCGGTGATGCCGGCGGAGTGGGGGGATCGGCCAGCTCGGTGGCGGGCGGATCTCGGGTGGCGGCCGACGGCAAGGCGGACGCTGTCCGAAGCCGAGTGGCGGCGGCGCGTGCCTCGTCGGAGGCGGCGGCCCATGCTGGCTGAGGTCGGGCCGGCGGCGCTCGGGGCGCAGAGAAACTGAGCGGGAAGCCGTGCGGCGGCGCGGTTGGCTTCGGTTGTCGTGCTAGCGTCGGTCTCAGCCGAGAGCGCGCAGCCTCTCGTGTGGGGCGGCAGCCCATGCGGGGGCGGTGGTGGCTCTACCGAGTGGAGGTGGCCATGCGGCTGCGTGGATCGAACCGGCTCGGGGTGATGCGTGCGGGCGACCACGGTGGCGTGGCTTCGGGCCAGCGGCCGAGGTGAAGCCGAAGCGTCGGGACAGCGCATGCAAGCGCGGTCCTCGAGCGGCGATCGGTCTTCGGGCACGGCACATGGGGAAGCTGAAGTGTCGGGGTGGCGCATGCAGGCGCGGTCCACGAACGGCGGCTGGTCTTCGGGTGCGGCACACGGGGAAGCCAAAGCGTCGGGGCGGCGCATGCAAGCGTGGTCCTCGAGCGACGGTCGGTCTTCGGGCGCGGCACACGGGGAAGCCGAAGCGCCGAGGCGGCGCATGCAGGCGTGGTCCACGAGCGACGGCCGGTCTTCAGGCGCTGCACACGAGGAGAAGCTGAAGCGGCGCGTGGCTGCGGGCCGAGCGCGCACGACGGGATGACCTCGGGTGGCCGAGTGGCCGGCCGGCGTTGGGCCAGTGGCAGCTTGTCGTGCGGCGGCCGTATGGGGCCGTCCGTGCAAATTTCCCCCTTTTTCAATCTATAGTGCAATCGACATCTACTCTGTATGCAATCTAACGATCGACATTGTGCCAGCGACATCAAGTCTGCTCGCGGTAGATTAGAGCGGATTTGCACCATAGAAAATTAATCTAGAAAGCGAAACCGCGAATTTAGAGCAATCTAGATAATTCAATCTATTAGAGCTTCGATGATTATCTTCGATTCACCGGAGCGAACTCGTGCTGATAACGTGTTGAGGAACCGTCGCTGGCGACCAGTCCGATCGATTCCTCTGTTTAATGTGAAACGAGTTCAATTACAGAAGACAGAATAATAGATTGAAAACACACAGAGAGGTAGAGAGAAATCCTGATCTTTTTTTATTGCTTTTAATTGTATGAGTCCAAATTCTGTCGGTACGGGTCCTTATTTATAGTCTACTGATGAGGTGTCCACCATGGGCCTAGGCTCCTGGTCCAGGACCAGGTTTCTCAACACACATGTCCTCAAAATTTTCTGGGTGAAGTTCGATTTTCGGTTAGCTTTTCCCTCCTGTACTTCTTGAAATCTGCTGCCAGGCCTGTGTCGATGTCCTGCTTCATCTGCCCTGCTAGCTGCTTTAGCACCTGCACCATGATCACAGATCAAAACGCCCGTTAGCCCTGAGAAGGAAACACGATGATTTTACACAAGGACTGCCCAAAATGCCGACCGTCTCGCCGACGCCTCTGATGATGCATTCCGGCACCAGCGCGAGCACCGGCGGGAGGTTGAAGCCGACGCTCATCTCGACGTGCCCCTTGAGGCCCTTCTTGCCCTCCCGCTGCGGGTACAGCATGCCGTGGACGGTCAGGGCGAGATGCGATGGCATGGCATTGCTGTCCAGGCCGTTCAGCTTGTAGTCCGTCTGAGTACGGCACAGCAGGGGACGGTAAGTGCGTTCAGAGTTTCAGACGTCTGAATCTGATGGAAATGAGGAATGGATTGTCAGTGACTCAGTTACCACTTCCATCAGGAGGAGGCTGGTGGCGTGGACGGGGACGTTGCGCGGGTACTCCTTCCCGTTGGACTTGCTGACGAAGCGCATAACGATCACCGGGTATGCCAACAGGAAGAGGAACTGGATGGGGAGGAGCTGAACGCTCCACTCTTCCTGTAAGATCAATGGATCAGTAGTACTTTGTTAGGCTTACGTGTTTTGTTCACATGGATGGTGCACTGAAGCAGTTCTTCCTTAAAAAGAAGGGATGGTTGCTGGCAAGAAAATTGTGGCTGATTGTTGTGACGTTTTAGGCTTCAGAGCCGGTGAAATGACACAAAAATCACCGAAAAGTTTCTTTTTTAAAAAAACATGTTTTCCTCATTTCAGTTCACAACTTCAGACTAAAGAAAAGAAATTGGGGGGGAAAATGACAAGATCACTCACATCACTTAGTTTGGTACGTTTGCGCTGATCAGGAAACACAGCTCCAACGATCCTGGGCCTGTTCTGAAGGTACTCATCGATGGATGCCTGCATAAAGAACCTCAGGGAATAAGATCACCTGAAAGGGTAAAGTGAAATCCCCAAGCTTGGAGGCTACTTATATCACACAACCTACCCCTGGAGTTTCACTCATGGGGATTTCAATGTTAAACCTGTAGGAGAAGGTGAACAGATCTCTAGGATTGATCCTCTTTGACTTGCCATACGGAGGAGGAGTCTTCAGAGAGCAAGCGGTGAGCTCTCGCAACGACGAAACATTAAGAACAAAATCCTTTCTTGATCTTGATCTCTTCCCCCCTGATCTGAGTGTTGTCACCTTGATGCCACTGCACTGTGAGCTCCTACCTGCAGCTGCACCCATGTACACTGTTACACTCCTCTCATGTATACAAGCACAACTGTACTAGTAAAGTAGTATGATAATGTTTCCAAGAAATGAACCGAAGTTAGGTACCTGGGTAAACTGCATGACGTGGAAGGAGGCTTAGAAATGCCATCTCCTCTTCTCTCCCCTGTACTGGTTTTGTATCTACTCTTTTTCAGAGTTGGAGCTGTGAGCTTCCCTGCTTGACTGCTGGGCCAATAAGTAAACTCCACAAGGCATGCAGAGTTGAGGATTCTTGCAAGGAAAGCGACAGTCTGTAGGCCCTACAGGCAGTGGCGGATCCAGAATTTTACCAAAGGGTATATCGCACCAAAATTTTCATATACAATTCGGTAAAACCATTTGCCAATTCGGTAAATAATTGTAAAATTTGCACCGTAATTCGATATACAGACATTAAATAATATGATAAGTCTTAAATTCAAAGATTAAGTTGGACGGAGGAGGAGGTGGTGCGGATGAACCTGACGTTGAGTCTGGGCATCGATGGTGGTGCCGCGGAAAAGAAGCGCAAGGTGCGGGACGGGGAGGACTTTGGCGATAATATTAACACAACTATATCTCATTTGTGTAAACTGAAAAGCAAATTCATATTTTTCATATGTTACAGATATTAAATATAGAATCTTCTGTGCAGATATTAAATTTACAAGATATAGTAATACTGTAGGATCGTTGATAGCAATCAGAAGGAGGTGAATAATTGCAATACACAGCGAAAACTTTTTTAAAAAATTTTAAATTTTCTGCCTTTTAATTGATTAAAAAACCAGAAATAAAAAAACAAAAACAGTTTTTCCTGATTTTACTGTAGCGTACTGTAGCAAATCACTGTAGCGGTTACTGTAGCAAAATAATGTAACGCACTGCAACAAAAGTACTGTAGCGCGAAAACTTCCGATCGATCAGCGAATGTGCACGTTTTTCTCAATTTTCTAATCAATTTTTAATTAAAACTAATTTATGTATGTAAGCAACAAAAATACCTAGACATACATCAATGCATGAAGAATCTATAGGAATCAAAAAACCAAGAACAATGATAATAGATGCAAAATAAAAAACTCACAAATTTTTATTGAAAAACACGTATACTGTTCATCCATCCATCAGCACAGTGCGCCGTCTTGTTTCTTCTCGTGTTACACCGCCGCACGCCGTTTTCTTCACCCGAACTGCGCCGTTTCAAAAACGCGTTCTCCTTTTTCTTGATGCACACCCAACCTGTGGCTGCATATATATATATATATATATATATATATATATATATATATATATATATATATATATATATATATATATATATATATATATATATATATATATATATATATATATATATATATATATATATACATATACATATATATATGTATATGTATGTATGTATGTATGTATATATACGTGTGTATGTATGTATGTATGTATGTATGTATGTATATGCAGCCTCCTAAAACACCTCTTCAAACTCTACTTAAAATCCTAATCCAATTCCAACTAGGCCTGGGCCTTTTTACCTCAACTAAACTTTTGACCCACTAATTTTCAAGGGACCCGAAACCCTTCCTAACACGGGTTTTTCACACTCATGACTTTTCTAACGTGTCACATGTCGAAGCATCCAGGACCGCACCTCCCGTAGCTTCTCCACGTATCATCCACATTTGATCTCCATACGCCTCAAGCATGAGCCCGATCATCTCTTGACCTCCTTGACCGTCTGAACTTCAGATCTCCTCATCCTAGTTCCGGTCCACTTCGTCACCGACTATGATTGCCTCTATGCTCAACCTGCACATGCAAAGACCAAAGAACATTCTTCCGGCACAAGTTCATCTCAACTTGACCAACATCAGTCCGCACACACGCGACACAACTCGCATAACACCGCTAAACAAAATCACCAATTATTCATCATAACAAATTAACCATTGTCAATTATTCATCACCAAAATATCCTAAACCTAGCTACATGGTCTAACAAATACAGACATAACAGTAATAGTCACAGGCTCACAGAGCTTCAATGGTTGCAGGATATGTACTCTATTGAGAATGAGAAATGAGCAAGGAATGAAACCTTTTCTCCATGCTGTGAGAAGTATGCTCCTGATGCAGGAGAATCCAAAGCAAGACAGTACTCCATTTTATCATAAACATCCTAAGGAAGTGAGTCGAAACTGCCCCTACCTATGGGTCTGCCCCTACCTAAAGAGCGTTTCTTCCAAGTCTGATTACGAGTTGAGCAGTACTTCTATACTTTCATCTTTAACAGGAGCAGAACTAATTTTAAAGTAAATGAAGAGATATAATTAATATTTATCAATTATTTATCATACTTTAAAAATTATGTAAATTATTATTGAAGAAAGTATACAAGCACCTCCTTTAGGAGTTTCTGTAGTTTTTATTGGTTGTTACGGCCTAAGTTTTCAACTTCATTGCTTCACTTCAACTGCGACGTTCTCTTCTCTGACGGTGTTTGCCAGACATTAATATTGCAGGGTGGTAGCCCTGCAAACAACCAATGGTGCGACCAAGCAAAAAAGAAAAGATGACCCCGCTCGGTTGGGTTAAAAAGCTGTGGTTTATGACTGAAATTACATTGTAGCAGCTGAAATTTCACTGTAGCTAAAGGTGGCTTATTTGGCGTAATTAAATTTAAAAAATTTAAAAATAGAAAAAAATATGCTAGCTCATCACGGGCAATACAAACGAATACGGGAAAAAAAAAGAACCGAAAAAAACTCAAAAAAGCCAAAAGTTCAAAAAAAGATGAAATTTATGAATAATGAAAAATAAGTCAGAAACTGAAGCCGAAACGGGCGGGGCCGAAGTGGCATGGACACAATTGCATGATGGCTACACAAAACTGAAAAGATTAGGATCTCTTCTGGCTCAGCTCCCAGGAGCGGTGCACAGCATTACATGTTTTTTCCCCCAGTTATTGAGATAGATGTGAGTCATGTGACCATGTGTATATCAGATATGAGCTGTAGAATGGTTACGTGTAGTAGTTTGCTCTTGCACCTTGCAGAGGTTCAGAAATGCATTTTCCCCTTCATGTTGTTACACAAAATTGACCTTTTTTTTTGGAGGGAAATGAAAATATACAAAGGTAATCGGAGGTTAAACGAAGGCTAAACCAAGCTGAGATATTTGACAAGTTTTCAGCGTGCACGTAAGCTCCAACCTGAACCACCCAAAAGACACAAGCATGCACGGCTGTGCTAATTCTGTCTTTGGTTTTCCAAAACTGTAGAGAAAGTTTGGTATTCTTTCGATGTCAGAGATCAAATGTACTATTAACAAACACAACTTGACGCCAGACAATATAACCACCCAACTAGATGGTTCCAACTCGACACTCGGTACGAGGTAGACTTGATGTCAGACAATATATAACAATCTAACTACATGGTTCCAACTCGACACTCGGTACGAGTAGAAACCGCTTGCTCGAGTATTGCTGTCCACAATCTTGCGTCTCCAGACGTGGACGACAACGAAGATGCGTGGATCTATTGTTCGTGAAGCTTTAATAGAATGATGAATTCATATCTCTCCCTTGATAAATACATTGACAACATCTTAAAATAGAATGATAAATTAGCTTCAATTAGACATAAGTGAAGAACTGAAGCCGAAAAAGCATTTTAAACTACAAGTCTCAAATCTCTTCCCCTCAACACAAGAGATGTAATTTTAGCATATTTCTCCAATATCTCACATTCTCTCCAATTTCTCCCTCTTTGGCAATGTAATCATCAAGAAAATTCAGAGAAAAGATAATTATAAGAACGAGCAATGAGAGTAAAAATCAAGAAACTTTGTAAATTATCCAAGTCACTTTGAATTGATTTAATAATTTAACCAAGCCATATTTTTTTTGAGTAGAGCTATTTAAATCATATGAAATCATATATCATATAGCAATATCAAAACAAAGTTTTCAATATGATTAAGCAATTTATATAAATGACAGGCATCTCAACAATGACCAAACCAATTATAGAAAGCACAATAAGATATCAGAACAAAAAGTCAAAGCCTAAAAGTGAAGTAAATCTTTAATCTATACGAGCTAGCAGTCTCATATAACAATCTATTGCTCCACATTCAATTCTTACGCATGTGGCATGCTTGTAGCATACTTTTTTTTTCATAATAGCTTATTTCTTGTTAATGGTGACATACTTGAAGCATACTTCTTTTCATTTCGTGCCCTTTTTGTGCCTTTTTTTGTTTACCATGGTATGCTTGGAGCATATATCTTTTCAAATGTCTCTTTCTCATTTTTTTGTGATATACCAAATTGAATGATCATAAAAATATTGTAATATGAAACATGTGAGCCTCATAGCCGAGATTTAAAATAAGACTCACAATTAAGCTAATCCTTTTTGTTGAACATCACAAAATACTATCTAGAATCAATCTAGTCAAACAATTCCGCCATGTCATATTTTAGTTCAAGTGCAACAAATTAATTATAACCAGTTATGATTAAAGCTACACAGCATATGAATAAATATGATAAAGAGAGCTCCGCAACTTATTTACATTTGATGGATTGGACTTATTGATTTAATTGACAAGTATAATAAACAAAACTTTCTAAATTCTTAAACATCAAGCTTCCCCCCAGAATAATCTTATAGGATGCAACACGCCCAACTCACTTCGCAAAAGAGCAACATGTGCAGAATCAAGTGGTTTTGAAATAATATCAGCAACCTGAGAATCCAACCCAATAAGGTGTAATACTACATCACATTTTCCACATAGTCTCTCAAAAGTGAAATCTCTTGGAAACCATCAAAGAAGTGAACAACCATCAATTGTTCCAATCAAGCAATGATGTAAAAGATTAGAACCCAATCTAACTCATGTTCTCCATCCTTGTTAGCTGCTCTTACATAACAGAAAACATCGGTCTCACAGTACTGGGGTTAGTAAAATAAGATCTAGGAATCCAGTACTGTGACACACGATGTGGAAAGACAGCAACAAATCTAGAACCAAAATCATGAGCATGTGGGTGATTAAAATGCTAAAAAGAACGTGACTTATGTGAATTATATCCCAAACTAGCATGTGAAGCAGATTTAAAATCATCATAAAACTTCTCTAAAAATTTAGCTTTCACATTAGTTCTAGGAATAAAAGAGATTGCACGTTTTTGTCTTAAAACATTCAATCTTTCCTTCTTCTCTTTCTTAGCACGCCTAAAGCAAAATTCATGTAAGTGTCCATCTCTTCCATAGTAGGTACAATGAAATTTAACATAACCAGAATTCTTTTGAGATGATGAGCTAGGACCTACATTATTATTCGATGAACTTTGCACAAGGCCAGCAGATTTAAACACAGTTTGTTTTGCTTCAGATTTTACTTCAATTTTTCCAGGTTCAAGGACCTTAACAACCTTAGGAGGATTATTCTTGGCATGCTCAACAAAATTAAATCCTAGACCACGATTTTTCACACTTATTTTTGACTTGTCTAGAATCATATTCAGATTTTTCTTGCCAAAAGAGAATCTTTCTAAAGTGTCCTTAAGGTACTTATTTTCCTTAGCCAAAGTGGAACAAGTAGTGCATTTAACAGGTTCATTCACAAAATTCTTGGAAGCACTAGATTGAGCCAATCTTTCCTTTTCAGCAAAATCATCAATTGCCTAGTTAAAGTTTCAATTTCAATATTTAACTTAGGACAATTTGAGCAAGACATGTTTTCATAATAAAACATTTGTTGAATAGATTCTTGAGATGAGTTAAGTCTAGCTTCTAGCAATTCACAATTAGGGCAAGTTTTAGATTGAGCATTTGAAATATTTGACTCTAAACATGTAGAAGAACTAGATTTGAGCTTTTCAATTTCATCATTAGCAAATTTTAATTTTTCATCACAAGAATCGTGTATCAATTTTAAATCATTAAATTTGTCAGTTACATCTCTAAGTTGAACCAGATTTGATGCACTAATAGATCTAGAAGCCTCCAACTCAGAATGTAAAACTTGACAAAACTCACATGATTCATCATCAGGGATTAAAGCTCTAAGTCTATTAATTTTAGAATTTAGGCTTTCAACAACACAATTATTTAGGGCCCAAAACCTGGGCTTATCCTAAGCCCACAAATTATAATCCAATTCCAACAAATAAGGGACCCGAAACCCTTCCTAACACGGATTTTCTAAAATTCCAACTACAACTTCTCCAACATATCACGTGTCGAAGTCTCCAGGATCGCACCTCCTGTATCTTATCCACGCATCATCCACGTTTGATCTACATGTGCTCCAGCGTGAGCCCGACCACCTCGTGACATTCTCGACCGCCTGGACCTCAGATTTCCCCCTCCTACTCCCGGTCTTCCTCATCACCGACCATGACTGTCTCTACACCCAACCTACATATGCAAATACCAAAGAACATTCTTCCAACACAAGTTCATCCAAACTTGACCAACATCAATCCGCACACACGCGATACAACTCGCATAACAACGCTAAACAAAACTACCAATTATTCATCATCACAAATTAACCATTGTCAATTATTCATCACCAAAATATCTTAGGCCTAGCCACATGGTCTAACAAAAGCAACGACTACAGAGACTGAGATTACAACAATGCATAAACACGTAACTAGATCCAGTTGGGGATAAGAAGCAACAAGTGAAGAGACATCACTGCAATGAAAATGTGCACACTTGCGGCTACTGACCAAACAATATATGAGGGAACTAATTAGAGAGAGCCAACGACAGGAGAGAGAGAGTGCTTGTGTATGAAATAGGCAGATATGCCTTTCTTATACCCCTCTTGGGGGTTTATTTACATAAATAGGGTAGGGTGGAAAATTCCCATTCTACTCCTTGATAATTACAAAAGGTGAGGGTATATTGGTACATTCTTCTATACAATTGGGCCTATTACATATTGGACTAGTTGCAAGGTCTAGTCACGGGGGGTTGGGCCACCCCTACAACAGCACTCTCTCGACAGCAATCGCAGAGGTCCCGATGAGCGAGCTGGCTTGAACAATTAGCCCAGACTAGCCCCGCCCCCATCCCCCGGCAGTAAGCACGCAAGTGTCGATGGGCGAGCTGATGCAGCTGGTAGCTTCCAAACCCCGAGGGTGTGGACGCTGTAAACCTCCTGGAGCAAGATTGTTTGACCGATCTTGACATGGTTGTGGCATCTCCCTGTAGAGGCCGACCCAGCGCGCGTAGGTCATGCCCCGGCCTCGGGCACTCGTAAACATGGGCGGCGAAGTCCCATGTTGAAAGCTTAGGTGCCCCGTCGGGTTGGTGCCTCCAACATAGTCGCAGAAGGCCTGATGACTATGTCGCTCGTGACATGGTCGCCGAAGGTGCGACCATGTGGTGGTCATAGGTATCGACAAATTCGCCGCCCCGAAGTGGTCGAACGAAGTGTCGATGAATTTCTGAGCATGAGTGGTCGGATGAAGTCCTAACGACTACGTCTACGACTACGAGGTGGTCGAATGGAGCCTACGGCTGTGACGTGGTTGGACGGAGTCTGCAACCACAAGGTGGTTAGACGGAGTGTACAACCACGAGGTAGTCGTACGCTGACGAGGTGTCGACGAAGTCGGTAGTGAGACGAACCTACGGCGCGTGCACTCTATCCCGACCCTTCAGACCTAGCATGGACGAAATCGACGGTGAGATGAATCTCTGACGTGCGGGTGGCATGCACGGTGCGTCCCTACTCTTTGGACATAGCATCGACGAAGTGAACAGCGAGACGAATCCTTGTGCGCACGGTCCTGTAGTGCGTGCGGCCCATCCCCACCCTTCTGACTAGGCGTTGATGAAGTCGGTGGTGGGTTGAAGACTTGGGCATACGTGGCCCATCCCCCACCATTCGGACTTGACGTTGACAAAGTCGACGGCTAGATGAAACTGATGCGTGTGGCACGTCCCCCACCTTCCGACTCACGATTGATGAAGGCGGCGACGAGACGAAGCTCTAAGGCACGCGTTCCATCCCGCACCCTTCAAACTTGGGGTCGACGAAGTCGGCGGTGAGACAGAACTATGACGTGCGCGAGCTGTTCCCTACCCTTCGGTCTTAACATCAATGAAGTCGGTGGCGAGACAAAACTGGCGTGTGCGACCCATCCCCCACCCTTCAGACTTGGCATCGACAAAGTCAGTGGCGGATCAAAGCCATGTGCGTGCAAGAAACATCTACGACCATGAGGTGGTTAGAGGAAGTCTCGACCGCTAGGCGGTCGGACGAAGCGTCTATGACCACGAGGTGGTCGCACGAAGTCTACAATCATGAGGCGGTCGGACAAAGCGCCTACGACCACGAGGTGGTCGCACGAAGTCTATGACCATGAGGTGGTCAGATGATGTCTACGACCACGACGTGGTTGGATGAAGTCTACGACCGCGAGACGGTTGGACGGAGTCTACGACCATGACGTGGTCAGATGAAGGCACGACCACAATGTGGTCTGGTAGAGTCGCGGAAGTTGATGAAGCATGGACATGTGCAGTAGTTTCCCATCCTTCGGACTCGATGTCGACGAAAGCGGCGGCAAGATGAAGCCTTCAGGTGCACGTTCTGTCCCGCCCCTTCGGACTCAGGGTCAACAAAATCGGCAGCGAGACGAAATTGTCATGCGCACGGACCGTCCCCTACCCTTCGGACTTGGGGTTGACGAAGTCGGTGACGAGATAGAACCGTGACACGCACAGGCCGTCCCTCACCCTTCGAACTTGACATCGACGAAGTTGGTGGCGAGGTGAAACTAATGCTTGTGGCCCACCCTGTAGGATCAAGGATAACCGACGAGAGGGGGGTGAATAGGAGGTTTTAGAAATCTTCTTGCCTTCTAATTAATTTCTACAATTTTAATATGTCCAAGATTTGAAGCAATTGAAACCTACACAATTCTAATAAGTTTATGACACAACAAGAATAAATCTCCACAAAAGGCTCTAGCACAAGTAAATAATCACAATATGCAAAATGTACAAGAGCTGAAAAACAGATAAAAGATACCCAATGATCACACAACGTTTTTACCGTGGGATCGAAAACTTGTCGGTTTACGTTGAGGAAAGTCCAAACAAATTAGACCGGCTCCACGAATTAAGCCTCACCTCCTCAATCCAGTTGTGGTAGTTCTTCCTTCACTCCAAATGTGGTGGACTTCAAACTACTCACAAGTCAATGCCGGGCTTCTTCACAACTTTCTTGAAGAAGTCGTCGTGCAAACTCCACCAAGTCATCAAGGTGCCAGCAAACACCAAGAGTAAAAGATCACACACTTCGCTTGATGACAATCAAGTGCCAAAGGATCAATCTAATGGATGCAATGCACTTGTTTGGCTCAACTACCTCAAACAAATGCACAATGAGAAAGAGAGGTGTGGAGTGAATGCTCAATGCTCAAAGACGGTCAATGGGGTATGTTCTTAATGTCCTTGAGCAGGTGAATAGGTATTTATACTCTCACCAACCAAAACTAGCCGCTAGAATTGAATTCCAGAAAAATTCAAGGCGAGCGAAAGTACCGCATGCCAAAGGTCGGTACTTCCGCACCTGTTCTGACGGGACAGTAATGGCTATGTCAAAACTTCTGAACTAGCCGTTAAAATTCAACATGGAACTACCGCCGTTATAAATCCGACAGTTCTGTTAGCAGGTAGTTCCGAAAAGTCAGCGCGGTACTTCCGTTTGAACCGAGGCTGAGAGTAGGCGCTCTCTGGAAAAAAGGTTCCGCCCGACCTTTCAGAGCTTCCGTACTCCAAAAGTACCATTTGAGGCTGTGGAACTACCGCTCTATGGTAGTTCCGCCATTGAAACTCTGGTATTTCCATTTGCCACGGATTTAAAATCGTCCCGAGGGTTCTCTCTAGAAAAAAAGGCTCCGCTCAGATAGCCGGAGCTTCTGGGAAGCGAAAGTACCACGATTTGCACATTGGTACTTTCAGTTGTCCGGACAGAGCACCGAGCGATTCCGGGGTGCTCTCTGGAAAAAGGTTCCGCTCAGTTTTTTGGAGCTTCCAAGCGCCGGAAGTACCGCTCATGGCTACGGAACTTCCGCTCTACAGTAGTTCTGCCGTTAAAACTCTGATACTTCTGTTTTTCCAAACAGAGCACATATTTGGGTATCAATTTTAATTTTCAAAGGATGCATGATCTTAAATTGATCCAAATGGCACAAGAATATGCTATCAAGTTACTTGCCATGATTCCTCTTTATGGTACGACATTTAGCTTATAATCCGGTCTTCCATCCTTTCTCCTAAGACCAGTAAAAAAATAAAAAGAGGGTCCTAGTCTACATATACCTTTGCCTTGAGCCACTTTTATCTTCATGTTTATCCTTAGCATGTATCTTGTCATCATTTTAGGGACTAAACCTTTTAAACACTCAATAAACATGTCAGTCCCATATTTACATAAATCCATTAATTACCAAAACCATTTTTAGGGGCCTAGATGCTTTCACACCAAGCTCTGATGCGCGCGTTCTGTCCCGCACCCTTCGGACTCAGGGTCGACGAAGTTGGTAGTGAGACAGAACTGTGACGCGTGTAGGCCATCCCCCACCCTTTGGACTTGACATTGGTGAAATCAGTGATAAGACAAAGCTGATGCGTGTAGTTCGTTCCCCACTCTTCGGACTTGACATTGATGAAGTCGGTGGCAAGATGAAACTGACGCGCGTGGCCCATCCCCCACCTTCGGAGGTGGCGAGATGAAGCTACAACGCGCGGTCCATCCCTCACCCTTTGGAATCGGGGTCAACAAAGCTGACAACAAGACAAAACTGACACGCACGGCCCGTCCGCCACCTTCAGACTCGTGCTCAGCGAAGGTGGTGGTGAGACGAAGCTCTGAGGCGTGCGTTCCGTCCCGCAGCCTTTGGACTCGGGGTCAACGAAGGCGGCAACAAGATGAAGCTGACATGTGCGGTCCATCCCCCATCCTTTGCACTCGGGATTGATGAATTCATTCGCAAACAAAGCTGACGCTCACACCGGATAAAGTCCCAACCGTGAGGCAGTCAGACGTAGCATCTACGACCACGATGTGCTCGAACGAAGTCATGACCATAGGGCAGTCAGAATAAGATGTGGTCGAACAGAGTTTACGATTGTGAGTAGGTCAGATAAAATCTATGACTGTGAGGCAGTCGGACAACATCTACTACCACGACGTGGTCAGACGAAGCGTCTACGACCACGAGTTGGTCGGATGAAGTCTCGACTACGAGGTGGTCAAACGAAGCATCTACAACCACTAGGTGGTCGAACGATGTCTCGACCGTTAGATGGTCGAACAAAGCATCTATGACCATGATGTGGTCGGACGAAGTCATGACCACGAGGCGGTCGAAGTAAGTATACAACCATGATGTGGTCAGATAGACTTTATGACCATGTGTAGGTCGGACAAAGTCTACGACCACGATGTGGTCAGATAAAGCGTCTACGACCATGAGGTGCTTGAATGAAGTCTTGATTGTGAGGCGGTCAGATGAAGCTTCTACGACCATGAGGTGGTCAGATGAAGAGTCTACAACCACGATGTGGACGGATGAGGTCTCGATCATGAGGCAGTCGGACGAAGTCTGGACCGCGAGGTGGTCAGATGAAGCGTCTACAACCACGATATGGTCGGATGAAGTCTCGACTGCGAGGCAGTCAGACCACGCATCTACGACCACGAGCTGGTCAGATGAAGTCTTGACCACAAGGCGGTCGGATGAAGTGTCTATGACCACGAGGTGGTCAAACGAGGTCTCAATCGTGAGGCGGTCGGACGAAGCATCTACGATTAAAAGTTGGTCGGACGAAGTCTTGAAGTTGGCAGTGAAGACTTGCGTGCGCACGCTTTGTCTCACACCCTTCGAGACAAATGCTTGCGCGTGCAGCCCATCCCACAACCTTCAAACTCAGGGTTGATGAAGGCAGTGATGAGAAGAAGCTGACACACACAGTCCATTCCACATCCTTCGGACTTGAAGTCAATGAAATCGACGGCGAGACGAACCTGATGCTCATGCCGGACAAAGTTTTGACCACGAGGCGGTCGAATGAAGCGTCTACGACCACGATGTGCTCGGATAGAGTTTACGACCATGAGCAGGTCGGACAAAGTCTATGACTGTGAGGTGGTCGAACGAAGTCTACAACCACAACGTGGTCGGACAAAGCGTCTATGACCATGAGCTAGTCGAACGAAGTGTCTGCGACCACGAGGTGGTCAGACGAGGTCTCAACCGCGAGACAGTCGGACAAAGTGTCTATGAACATGATGTGGTTGGACAAAGTCACGACCATAAGGCGGTCAGAGTAAGTATATGACCATGATGTGGTTAGATAGAGTTTTATGACCATGAGTAGGTCGGACGATGTCTATGACCATGAGGCGGTCGAACGAAGTCTACGACCACGACATGGTCAGATGAATTGCCTACGAACGTGAGGCAGTTGGACAAAGTCTAAATCGCAAGACGGTCGGACGAAGCGTCTACGAGCACAAGGTGGTTGGATGATGCGTCTACGACCACGACATGGTTGAACGAGGTCTCGAACATGAGGCAGTCAGATGAAGCATCTACAACCATGAGATGGCCGGACAAAGTCTCGACCACGAGGAGGTCGGATGAAACATCTACGACCATGAGTTGGTGGGATGAAGTCTCGACCACGAGGTGGTCGGTCAAAGTCATGACCATGAGGCGGTCGGACGAAACGTCTATAACCATGAGGTGGTTAGACAAGGTCTTGACCTGAGGCAATCAGATGAAGCATCTATGACCACAAGTTGATCAGATGAAGTCTCAAAGCTGGTAGTGAAGACTTGCACACTCGCGTGCTCTGTCCCGCACCCTTCATACTTGGCGTCGATGAAGTCGGTGGCGGGTTGAAGCCTTGCGCGTACGATAAACGTCTATGACTGCGTGGTGGTTGGACAAAGTCTCGATTGCGAGGCGGTTGGATGAAGCGTCTATGACCACGAGGTGGTCGCACGAAGTCTATGACCGCGAGGCAGTCGGACGAAGTGTACAACCACGATGTGGTCGAACCAAGTCTATGATCGCGAGGCGATCGGACGAAGTTTATGACCACAACGTATGATGTGGTTGGACGAAGTCACAACCACGAGACGATCGGAGTAAGTGTCTGACCACGACGTGGTCAGACAGAGTTTATGACCATGAGTAGGTCGGATGAAGTCTATGACCATGACGTGGTTGGAGAAGCGTCTACGACCACGAGATGGTCGAACAAAGTTTTGACCGTGAGGCGGTCGGACGAAGCTTCTACGACTACGACGTGGTCGGACGAGGTCTCGACTGCAAGGCGGTCGGATGAAGTTTTTACGACCGCTAGGTGGTCAAACGAAGTCCCAACCGCGAGGCGGTCGGACGAAGTTGCATGGCAAACTCCCTGCTGAGACGTGTGAAATGTCCGACACACTGGGGTTACGGCCCATGGTAGGGACACCCTTGTGGGATGGGCAAAGCACGCGATGCACGTGCGGCTGCGCAAGCTGTCCTATGCTACTATCTATACTTCGTAGAGTTCGCGTGGAGGCCGTGGACTCCGCGCAACCATTTATACTCTGTAGAGTTGCTCGGGACGACTGAGTTCCTGGTGTTTTATACTCCGTAGAGTACATCGCGGCACGAGGCCACCGTGCGATTTTTCATACTCCATCGAGTTGCCCAGGATGGCTAAGTTCTTGGTGCTTTATACTCTGCAGAGTATGCTAGGGTGCGAGGCTGTCATCCGATTTTTCTATACTCTGTAGAGTTGCCCAGGACGGCTAAGTTCTTGCGCTTTATACTCTGTAGAGTACACCAGGGCGTGAGGCTACCATGCACTTTTTATACTCCGTAGAGTTTCCAAGGACGGCTATATTTTTGGTGCTTTATACTTTGTAGAGCACACTTGAGCGTGAGGCCACCATGCGCGTTTCACAAAATTACGACCTCGGGGCGGTCGGGGGAAGTCTCGACCATGAGGCGATCGGACGAAGAAACTACGACCACGAAGCAGTCGGATGAAATCTTGACCGTGAGTTGGTCGGACGAAGTGTCTACAGCCGTGAGGTGGTCGGATGAAGTCTCGATGTGAGGCGGTCAGACAAAACATCCACGAACATGAGGTGGTCGGAGACGACACCTGCGTAGAGACTATGCAAAGTCCTGTGGAGGTTGTGCGTAGTCCGTCGTAGATGACATCCACGTGGAGCTCGGCGAAGACCATTGAAGTCCCGCGGAGACCGGGCAAAGTCCTTAGCAGAGACCGCACGAAGTCCTATGGAGGTAGTGCGTAGTCTGTCGAAGACAACATCCGTGCGGAGCTCGATGAAGACCATGCGAAGTCCTGCAAAGACCAGGAGAAATTTATCAAAGATGATATCCGTGTGGAGCTTGGCGAAGACTTTGCAAAGCCCTGCGGAGGTTGTGCGAAGTCTCCGTGCAGAGATCGTGCGAAGACCACGGCGTAGACCATGCGAAGTCTCGCAGAGGTCATGCGAAGTCTCCTCATAGAGATGACATCCGCACGGAGCCCGGTGGAGACCACGAGAAGTCCTCAGCGAAGACCGTGCAAAGTCCTATAGAGGTCATGCACAGTCCATCGGAGATGACATCCGCGTGGAGCTTGGCGTAGACCATTGAAGTCCCACGAAGACTGGGTGAAGTCCTTGGCGGAGACCACGTAAAGTCCTGTGGAGTTCTACGCAGTCCGTCGGAGTTGACATCTGTGCGGAGCTCGGCGAAGACCGTGCAAAGTCCCGCAAAGACCGGGCGAAGTTCATCAGAGACAACATCTGCACGGAGCTCGACGAAGACTTTGCGAAGCCCTGTGGAGGTCGTGCGAAGTCTTCACATGGAGATCATGCGAAGACCTTGGTGGAGACCGTGCGAAGTCTCGCAGTGGTCGTGTGAAGTCTCCGCACGGAGATGACATCCGTGTAGAGCCCAATGAAGACCGCTAGAAATCCTCGATGGAGACTGTGTGAAGTCTTTGCAGAGGTCGTGCGAAGTCTTCGCGTGGAGAAGACATCCGCGCGGAGCTCGATGGAGACCGTGAGAAGTCCTCGGCGGAGACCATGCGAAGTCCCATGGAGAAGTCAGAGGCGGGTGCTCCGTCCCCAAATGTTGACCATAGAGTAGTTGTTTCTATCAGCGAAGACTTGACCACGGCATGGTTAGAGATGTTGCCGAAGTCATGATCACAGCGTGGTCGTGGGTGTCGATGCAGTCGATAGCGGGGCAAAGGCTTTGGAGCGCGCGCTTTGTGTAGAATCCTCGCCAGAGAGACCCGACATTCACTGGTGTTGTTCAGAGGCTGACTCTCTGGTGTCGAGATGACGGTGTGGGCATCGCGATCGACGGTCGTACCGGCACAGGCGTCATGGTCGATTGTCCTACTGGTGTGGGTGTCGTGGTCGACGGTCATACTGGCGCAAGCATCATGATCGTTGCCACCATCTATAACACCCCACATAACCATATGGGATACTAACATGGAACGTCATTACCAAAGTGAAGAATAAATAAGAATAACAAAAGAAATTACAAAGAGTTTAAAACTTTATTAACACTTTAATAGAGAACCAACGGAAGTTGGAATAAATGTTTAAAACATGGGACCGGTCCACTTCTAACCAAATAAAGAACGAATGAAACAACAAAACAGTGGCAAACCACGGTGCTGAAAACTCAAGTGCTCCCACCCATGCATGATGCTATCACTCCATTGGCCTTTTACCTGAGACTGAAAAGAGCAAGCATGAGATTTGGAAATCTCAGCAAGCACTCAACAGCGGTCGCAACACAAGAGTAAAGACAAGTAATGCAACCACGTGAAATAAAGGACAAGCATCACAAGTGAACAACGGGTACAAAATGAAAGCAATGCGCAACTGATATCGGAGATACTATCATAAATGGGAGATGGATATCATGGAGACTGTGTATTAAAGATAGTTGTTATGTGACAAGTTATAGCAAATTATAGAAAGTTATAGCAAGGGTGCCGGCGACCTCATCCCACATACCTGGTTATACGAGAATAGCCAGGCACAATCTTGTCCTCGATTGTATAACCGCAGACGGGGTGTAATATCCTGTGTAACGAGAATGTACGGCCCCCCGTACGTTACCAGGTTGGGTGGAAATGACCCCCTATATGTGGGTAGTCCCGGCGTGATAACCCTTAGTTCTTTATTTAGCGAATTATCCATGATATAGTTAGGGATACATGAATGATTTAAGGTAAAGTTATGAGGGTAACGATTTAATACAATGAGACTGGAGAGATGGGATTGGTGATAAGGTAATTGATACATCATGGATAGATCATAAAGTATGAATTTGAGGAAATTAAGAGATGGCAAGGATAAGGCTAGATAAAGTTATAAGAAGTGAAAAGAGGTGCTAGCATTGAGAATGGAGACATAGTTCCAGACATGAGAGCGATGTGAAATAATGATAAGGTGATAGCGATATAGGGATTAACCTAAAGAGGTATTATAATATAGCTCGCGCAAGGTTATCAACCAATCAAGTTTTATTATGTGATAAGTGATTATTAATTAGATTAACAGGTTTAATACATACATTCTTCGTGGCTCAAATACAACATCGTACAATTATTGAAACATAATATTAGGAAACTAAACATAGCAGTCCTAATATCAAAAGAGTGTCAATAATTTAACCCTAAGTTAAAATATGTTCATATGCTACCCCCTGTTAACGATTTAAGCATAGATTCTAAACCACTAATTAAAAGCATGAACTCTAGGGCATTTTAACTGAGCATCCTAATAAACATAAAAGCAGGTGAAATGAAGTAACCTAAAACATCATGGTATGAATATAATATTAAGAATCTATAAACAGGCAATATGAACGATATGATAATAACCAGACCACATTAGTGATACGCTAGTAATCAGGTAAATTTAGCGATATAAAATTGGCTCGGTAACTTGAATGATGTGACTTTAACGATATGATATTAGCCAAGAGATATGATACGAAACAAGTAATTGTAGTGATGTGGTATTAGCTAAGCGATATGATATGAACCAGGTGACCTTAATGATACGATTTTTAGCGATATAATACTAGTCAAGCAAGCATGGTTGATATGATAATTATACTCAATGGCAAGGTGAAAAGTAAACTGAAAACATGTAATTTGTGAAATAGAAAGATCACGGCTGCGAGGTACTTGCCATGAGCACGCTCAACGGACACGCTGCACGGTGGATCCAGAAAACGCAACTGCCCAGCTGCTCCCTCAACAGCTGCATGGGAAGCTACATGGTGATTTGGAGACAACCGATCAGATATGGTGAATTCGATATAGGAACGGCAGGAAATAAACGACTGAAAGGAAAATAGCAGTTCGGCCGCACGAACGCACGTTCGACCGCACGAATGGCCGTTCGACTAGGAAAAACGATATTCGGCTGCACGAACTACCGTTCAGCCACGCCCTAGCACTCGGCCACCAGCCACCGCCACCGGCCATCGCCGGCCGCCAGCAAAGCTGCCAGCAGAGCCATGGCCGCGTGCGTTCGCGTGCGTTCTGCCTTGATTTTTGCACCGTCGCCGCCGCCGAGCCAGCTACCGCCATCGCCGGTGCCGCCGCCGCTGCCACGCCATGGCAGCGTCGCGCGCGCGTGTGTGCATGCGTCGGCGAAGCGCCGCCGCGACGCGCCGCCGCCACCGCCGGCCGGCGCCTCCACCACCGCCACCGGTTGTCATCGCCGCCCGCACCGCTGCTGCCGCCACCCACGCGCCACGGCCATCGCGCCATCTGCATGCACGAGCGACGGTTGGCTGCGTCGCCGTCGGCGCCGCCGCCGCCGCCGCCGCCGGTCCGGCCGGCGCCGACGCCCCGCTAACGTGCGGGTAGATGGAGAGAGAGAGAGAGAGTTAGATGAAGAAGATGGAACACGTGAGGGAGTTAGACTAATTAGGGATAGAGGAGAGAGAGTTCGGTTAGGCTAGATTTTCTTTTTTTTTTGGGATGCTACACCATCGGCCGCCGCGTGTTAGACTCGATTGTCGATGCCGCCATACCTCTCTTTCGCTTGGTTGCCATCGTATTCTAGTGCCTTCTCTTACGTAGCTTCTTGCGTGTCCCCACGGACAGCACTAACTATTGTGGCTACTGACCAAACAACATATAAAATGACTAGTTAGAGAGAGCCAACGACAGGAGAGAGTGCTCGTATATGAAGTGAGTGGATCTGTCTTTCTCATACCCCTCTTGGGGGTTTATATATATGAATGGGGTATGATGGGATATTTCTATCCTACCCCTTGATAATTATAAAATGTGAGAGTATATTAGTACATTTCTCTATACTATTAGTCCTATTATATATTGAGCTAGTTGTAAGATCCAATCATAAAAGGTTGGACCACCTCTACAACATACACATTACAATCACATAACCATGCACCACATGGCTGAATTCAGGAGCCGAGGCGGTGCAAATACAAGCGACGTGCAATTTTACAATGTCAATTTGGAAAAGAAAAAAAATCGCATGCTCCATGTTCATGCTTGTCCATCCAGCTACTATACACCCATTGGGCCTTGGGCAATTGTAACATATGTTTTTCTACCTCTGCATGGAAGGAATTCCAGCCTTTCTCAGAGGATAACATGCTAGACTCTAAACTGCATTAGGCCCCCTGGACCTGCTACCCTGGGGCAGTGGCGGAGGACGGGAAAAAAATGAGGTGGGGCGGATCTATACCTGCGCACCGGTCGCCGGTGGCGCCGCCGCCCGCGCCGCCGCGCCGGCTACACCAGCCGGTGGCTGCCCTTCCTCTCTCGCTGGTCCGCTCGGTGGATCGGTCTCGGCGGCGGCCGGGTGGGCGGGTCGAGGGCGGCGGGGTGGAGCGGAGGCGCGAGAGGGGCGAGGGGAGGCGCGGGTGGAGTGGAGGCGGCGAGGGGCGAGGGGAGGCGGCGGGTGGAGCGGAGGCGCGAGAGGGGCGAGGCCCGCGAGGGGAGGCGCGAGAGGGGCAAGGGGAGGCAGCGGTGGAGCGGAGGCGGAGAGGGGCGAGGCCCGCGAGGGGGAGGCGGCGAGAGGGGCGAGGGGGAGGCGGCAGGTGGAGCGGAGCTGCGGAAAATCAAGCCCTGGCTCAAGCCAGGGCTTGCCCTATCGAGCGCTCCGCCGCTGCCCTGGGGGGCATTCCACCTCCTTGTCTTTCCAGCGTCGAGTCTGTGCACACACTAACATATCCAAGCACTTAAATTCTGGGCAATTTACTATCCCCACGCTGTGTATCGATGAAATGCTTGAGACCATTTCAAGCTGCAGACAATCAGGCATACCCAACCAAGTCATTGAAAGAATACCTCCAACTCTTGTCAACTTATGAGCTCCTTGAACGCGCAACTCCTGCAGCGTGGCTACACGGCGGAGGCCTTCTGGGAGAGAAATTTTTGTACGGATAACCCATTTTTTATTCGAAAATACAGAAATATACCCGCGACAAAATTTTTTACACAAATAGGCTCGAGTCGCCAAACCATTGGGCGATTTACGCTTGTCGCCCCACCAAAACGCGACTTATAAAGAATCTGGTAACCATTGGGCGATTAAATGCAATCGCCTCCCCGTTAAGCGATTCAATTGAATCGCCCCCCCCCCCCGTTCGGCGACATAAAGAAGAGTCGCCCAACGGGGGGGCGACTGCATGTGAAACAGCCCGACGGCCGAGCCCACGCCTGCTCGCCAATCTACCTCTAGGCGACTGCATGGATCCTGTTAAGGGTTTTGTGAATTTTGTAATTTGAAACTCGTAAAAAATGTGGTATAGTCACATATACTGGTATATGTCACATTATTTTTTAATTTCGTAATTAAGTCTCACAAGAACTGGTATTTAATATTTGTCACATTACTTGATATAGAAATAATTTTCTATACGAAAAGAAGAGATAATAACATTGTTTGAATTTAAATGAACTTTATAATATAACGCAGTAACATGCCGCGTATTTATCCATTACATGCATGACATACACCCCTCACTCCCCACCCTAAGGTGCTCCATCACCGCGCCCGCGTCCTGCCATACGGCCCCGCTTGGCCGTCCTCCGGTGCAACGGATTACGAGGCGGCGGGTGACGAGGGTCCGAAAAAGTAAAACGAGCAGGTGGGTTTCGCACCGCGCCGCGCGGTGGAGTCACCGCACCTCGGCCAGTGTGGCATCCGGCACCGGGAGGCCATCGCGGAGAGAACCTCCGATTCGGTCTTTGCGTCGGAGGACGGCCGAGCCGATCAAAAAACCGGTCCACCTCGATGTGGCCCGGGAGAAGCGTCCTGCTGCCGTAAGGACCGCAATAGTAATATCGTTAGTTCGTTGCATGTCGTCTTAGGTTAAAAACAAGCTCGGACGATGCGTGCCGTACATGGCGCCATGTAATCATCCGTGTGGAAGCCGGGATGTACGTGGGAGGCCGTGACCAGCGTAACTCCTGGCCGCTCGGGGAGGTGGACGTGTCCACGTAGAACTCCCGGCTGCTCCGGGAGGTGGACGTGTCCACGCACTACCTCGGAGTAGTGCCACGCTGGTCGGGTGGCACCGGTGGTCGGGTGCACCGGGCATAGGTGTGGAGACCGCCGTAGCCTCGTGCGACAGACAGCGGACGATACGTCTACACCTCCCCATCCGTCGCGCAAAGCCGACGGCCTCCTCGCGGTCAACTCCCCACCTGTGCCCCACCTCTGCACTAGTGCGGAGGACTCCGACCACATCGCGGCACCGACGTCAGCCTGGACAAAAAGACATAGAATGGTCCATCGTCGAAACGATATTGCCATTTGAGAATTTTTAAAATTACAAGTTACGTACCGCGATGTGAGCGTCGCGTGCGAAGTGCGCAGGGTACGCGTCTGTCGGTGCGGCGACGTGTGGGGCAAGTGGGTCAACGACATGTACCAGCCTGGTACGAGTCCGCGCCTGGTACCAGATGAGGTACTCCGCGTAGTCGGCTATGTCGTATGGCCGGTCCTCCTCCACGCGGTCATCCAGCGCACCCTCCCATTGCGCAATCCAGGGCTGCATCCTCCTGGACCAGTTCGTGCCTTTCTTGACGCCCTTCGTGGTGTGCCTGTTTATGGAACCATTACGTAATGTAAGTACTTGCGATCACAATAGTAAGTGTCTGCCGCAGCCCAAACTGCCGCATGACGCGCTGCGGTGCGTAGTCCTCGACGTAGATGCCGTACACGAGCTTCCGCTGGTCACCCGAGAAGCTCGGTCGCGCCCGGCCTGACAAGGCGCATGACCGTCAGAGCACGGCCTGCACTGCCTCCGCTGCGTAAGGCTCCCAGCGCACGTCGGAGTCTGCGAGGCGGTCCAACTACTCCACAAAGGGGTGGTACGCCCGCATGACCTGCACGTGCGCGAACTGTACCTGCAAGAAAGGCAAATTATTTTAGTACGACGATCGGTAATAAGTTGAGTGTGATAAAATAAAACTCACTCGTCGACGACACCAAATAGAACCCATCGTCGGCCGGTCGATGTCTCCCCCCGGGTACATCTCGGCCCCGTAGGGACCCATGTCGTCTAGTACAGGTCGTCCGAGACTGAAGCGCTCGAACGACCACAACTGCAGCAGCAGGGGACATCCCGTGAGGATCGAGTTCGCCTTAATCCTCGTGCACGCATCGCACAGGCCGCGGTACGTCGCGGCAAGTGCGGCCGATCCCCAGCTGATCTGGACGGCCTCGCCGTCCGCAATCGCCCTCGCATAAGCGATAAGGCGCGCGTCAACGGTGTTGCCGTGGCTGGTGGTGAAGAGCACCCAACCAAACAGCCACGACAAGTAAGCCTCCAGTGGCGCGCGACGGCGTAATCGTCGAAGATCGCAACCATGCGCTCAACTCGAATGCGAACAAGTTTTTATTAGTATGTAATTGCACAAATAAGAGTTTCAAGACGCGATCGACTTGAAACACCACGCACTCTGCATCTTGTGCGGCCACCTCGGCGTTGGTCCATGCTTCGCCTCGTCGAAGATGTGGTGCTGATCGGCGGTGGAAGGACCCCGAATCGCCGAGCGGTCCTCGCGCCACTCGGCGGAGCCTCCGTAGGAAGGCGGCGTCTCCGCGACCGGAAGGCCAAGGAGTACGGACACGCCCCGCAGGTCGGCGCCATCTCCCGATCGATAGATGGAAAGTGTGCGCTCGCCGCCAACGGTCCACCAAAGCCGTCGCCAGGAACGGTCGAACGGAAGCATCGTGATCGCTCCACGCCGCCTCATCCTCCCCGGCCAAGGCACCTCCGTCCTCATCCGTGGCCTGCACCATCCGGCAAGAGGAGAAGTCCGCATCCCGCACTGCAAATAAAGTGAAGGTCAGCATTAAATATTTTTATGGTAATACTAAAGCGTTGGCGTAGTGCAAACCTGGCAGTCCAACGGGGGTCGAGTCCCCAGGCCACACGAGGTGTGCGTGTCCGGACCACTCCCAGCTCAGTCGACTCGTCCATGCTCCCCGGTGGCGGCGCACGACGGGAAGCACGGTGCACGCGGTCCAAGTGCTCGTCCAACAAATGTGTACCGCCAATCACCGTCATAATGTAAAATTATCTAAATGTAAATTTGTACACTACATTTTCTACAATAATACATGAAAAATAGTATACAAAATTTCGACACAACAATTTTCTACATTTAAATTTTCATCATTTCAATTTTGTAAACTGCATCTACATTTGTACATTGAATGATCTACAATAAATTTGTAAAGTAAATTTTCCACAATAATACATTACAAATATTATACAAAAAAACTATATTTTTGTCCATTTAAATTTGTACATCTAAATTTGTAAACTGCATCTACATTTCTAAATTTAATGTTCTAAACTAGATTTTCTAAACTAAATATAAGCAAAGGTTCAGCTGCTACAGCAATTCCAGGTGTCAAAAGACCAATGTTCCCATTCTGGCATGCTATGCAGCATTAGCCGTTCAAGCTTCGGAAAAGGTGCTAATCCTGCTGGAAGTCCTTTCCTCACACCACACCCCAGGAATTCTGAGCCGATAGTTCTAACCACTGATGCACTCACCACTTTGAGGAATTTGAGACATGGCAACTGACCAAGTGGAGGGAGATGCAGCCATGACATACAGTTGGAAAGATTCAGCATTGTGAGGTTCATCATGTTGCCTTCTGCGGGCCTTGATACCATCCAGCTGGGATAACTGTCACCATAGAAATGGTGAATTTTCAGGACTTGTATAGAGGTGGTAGTCTCAAGGACTCGAATATTTCCTGAATCCGTTGACTCTCTTCAATCTTGTAACGCCCATCTGATCGTTCAGATTCCGGTGTACAGAACAAACCTAGACATCTGGGCGTAGTTTTTTTTAAGATCTGGTGATCCATGCATCGTTCTCTCCATCTTGTCAATCCCAAGAGACCGCAGCTTTGACATAGACTTAAGTTCTTGCAAGCGGCAGCCTTGTTCTCCTCCTCCCTTGCTTTCCTCTCCCACTATGGTGTGGAGGGCGAAGATGGCCTGGTCGGAGAGGAAGATTTTGGCACCCCTAGGATTTCCTTATATGCTCTAACCGATATCAAGTCTCAAGCCAGCCGGACCATGCAGCCGCGCATCTGGATCGGCGATGTTCCTTTGCTGGTTCTGTTGGACTCCGGATCAACCCACAATTTCATCACCCCGGCTGTTGCTCACTGAGCCGACGTGGTGTTCCAACCCCGTGAGGGCCTCTGGGTGTTCGTGGCTAGTGGAAAACTTGTGCCTAGCCAGGGTGTGTGCGCTGACCTACCATTGAACATCAACGACGAGCAGTTTGTGATGGACTGCTATTCTCTTCCTTTGGATGGCTTTGATATCGTGTTAGGCACACAGTGGCTTCGCACTCTTGGTCCAATTCTTTGGGATTTCGATGACTTGTCCATGGCATTCTAGCGTGACGGCTGCCACATCCAGTGGCGGGGCTTAGGGGTCTCCAAAGCACTCTCTCAAGCCTTTGCCATTATAGGGAGCAAGTTGATGGAGGCTTTGCTCAGCGAGTTTGAGGAGGTCTTTTTGCCACCCACCAGCATGCCACCAGTGCGCGCCCGAGATCATCACATCCACCTCTTACCTAGGACAACGCCAATTTCAGTTTGGCTATACCGTTATCCACAACTCCTCAAAGATGAATTGGAGCGCTAATGTGGGGAGATGCTGCAACAAGGTATTATTCACCCAAGCACCTTGACGTATTCCTCCCCGGTGTTGCTGGTCAAGAAGGGCGACGGCACATGACACTTTTGCGTGGATTACCAGGCTCTCAACGATAAAACCATCAAGGATAAGTTTTCTATTCCAGTCATCAACGAATTGCTTGATGAGTTGCACAACGCCAAGTTCTTCACCAAGTTGGACCTTCAATCCGGTTATCATCAGGTGCGCATGCACCCAACTAACATCGAGAAGACGACGTTTCCAACACATGAAGGCTTCTTTGAGTTTTTAGTCATGCCGAAACAGGACAGTCTTGCCATATCTGTTATTACTAGTATTTAGGAAGAGGAGTTTGAGTTCAGATAGAGATAGGAACTATAGTAGGAAGAAAAAATTGATCATATACCCTCCATTTAGATGGAAATTGAGGATTTACCCTCCTGGCCCACGTGTCAGTAACTTATGATGACCCCACATGTCATTGAGATGTGGAGGGTAAATCCTCAATTTCCCAACTAAAGGAGGGTATATGATCCAATCTCCCGAATCAGGGTGAGAATTACCTTCATATCTCCTTTACCCTTTCTCTTCCTTCCTGGATCGTTACCTGGCATGGCTCCAACCAGGAGCTTCCGCTCCAAACCGCCGGTTCACCACCAGTACCACCTACGCTCTAGAACCGGTTGTGACATCTTGGTATAAGAGCACATGCCGAAGGTAGTTTCTTTGGGAGTGTCTAGGTATCATCTGGATATTTTTTTTCTAACTATTATTCAAATTTGTGATCATTGGATTAGAGATCAATGGACCCTTGTTTTTGAAGGGAGATTTTTTCAAAATGGAGGGGGTAGAATTCAAGGGGTAGAGGGACATTTATGACCATTGGATCTCTAATTTAACAGTTCTAAATCTAGATGATAGGTAGAAAAAAATATTTGGCTGATGTTTAACAAGACCTTTTTTTTTTCTTTTGTCGGGCTGGGCCATTGTTATGAACTTTTGAGCCTTCGCATCTTGCTTTCACCCTCAAGAACCAAATCAACTCCGAGCGAGGCGGAGCAACTCGTCGGCGCGGCCACTGGTGGCCGCCAACTTGGCGGAGCAGAGGCGGCTGGGGTGGGGAGAGGCGGCGAGGGAGGGGAGAGCGGCGTGGTGGGGGAGCAGGAGGAGAGGAGGCGGCGCGCTTCCAGTTCTATTCCACCTCTTGGAATTGGAATGGAATCATCAATTCCAATTCTAAGTGGCAGCGAAGCATCCTCGTCCTTCAAAATCAATTCCAATTCCAAGAGTCCAGGGCCAGTATGTCGAAGGCATGGCAGTTACGCCGAGCAATCCATCTCCGGCGTCTAAGGTGAGAGAGAGCTTCTAACTCAAGTACGGCAGTTCTGTTCCTATTTGGGCGTGTGCGCTAATCTTTTTTAATCAATTCCAGTGCGGACGTCAGGCAAGAACCCAAGATTGGATGCCGAGGTCATGCCAATAGTGTTCCGGAATTAAACTCCAGCAAAGAGAGTTTGTTGAAAGCTGAAAGCTACTGCATTGTGGAGAAGAAAGGAGGCACCTATCTATGCAATTCAATCGTTGCAAGCGCTTCAGAGGAAGCCGGATTTAATGTGCAGCAAAAAACTGCCAAGAAGTGCGAAGCTGATGTCCATTCGGCGGTAAAATTGGGCTCTGGTATTGGTAAACTGGTTAGAGCCAAGTGCTCTTTTATTTTTGAGAGTAGAGAGGACACCTTTGAAGGGAACTGCAGCTTGCAAGATGTTCTTAAGTTTGGTTTCTGGCTCTCACCGGAGACCCTCCGCAGGTTTTGGCGTGCTTCGGAGCTGAAGCCTGATGATTTTCTTGACATTTTGGTTGGTTTTGGGCCGTATGTGGCAGAAGTTAGAAAGGCGAAATTTTTATGGAATTTGTATCGTTGGGCTTCATGGCAGAGCAAGGAGTTCCAACATCTTCCAAGGTCGAATGAGATCATGGTGTCAATACTTGCAGATTCTCAGATGCTCAGCCAAGCTGAATCACTGCTTGTCTTGTTGGATGACAATAGGGCTCTGACTGATGCAAGTGGATTGTTCAGTCAGATTATCCAGGCGTATTTAGAAGCTGGCCACCTCATGAAATCAATGGCACTTTATGATCGTGCACGCTATAAATGTTTGGTTCCTTCAGCCTCATGCTACCAAGCACTTCTTCATCTTCTGATTAGAAGGGGAGAAGATGAATTAGCTTTAAGAGTATATTTGGACATGCTTGAAGTTGGATTAGGTTCTTGCACGGAAGGAGATATTCTCGATTTTGTTGTCAAGGCTTTAATCAAGAAAGACAAATTTTTACAAGCTATTGGTATAATTCGGCAGTTAAAGAGTTTGGACATTGAAATAAGCAAGGGATCCTTATCAACTATCGTAGAAGAATTTTGCAAGAAGAAGGACATTGGAGATATGATGAATTTCTTGGAAGAGTGGAGGTATTTGCCTGAGTTGCGTCTTTGCAACAGATTACTTGCGTCTTTGTGCGCAAATCTTGGTACTGACGAGGCATGGTTGGTCTTCCAAAGACTGGAGGCCTTAGGGTTTGCGCCAGATGCTACTACCTTCGGAGTTTTCATATGTCATGGTTGTAGAGAAATGAAGCTGAAAGCTGCATTCCTATATTTATCTGAGTGCTTTTCCAGGCATATTGAACCTAAAGTGTGTGCTTATAATGCTATTATAAGTGGTGTTTTCAGGGAGGGACTGTACAGACATGCAAGGTATGTCTTTGAAGACATGGTTGACCGGAAAGTAATGCCAGAACTTTTAACATATAAGGTACTTTTGGCAGGATATTGCAGATATAGACAGTTTGATGACATAGAACAAATCTTGAGAACTATGAAAACCAATGGTGTAAATGATCTTCCCTCAGGAAATTGTGTACTCTCTAAGGCCTTATCATTCTTGGGGCTAGATCACCTAGGAGTGAAAGTCAAGAGAGATAATGCCACTGGCTTTCCAAAAGCTGAGTTTTTTGATTCAGTAGGCAATGGTCTGTATTTGGACACTGATTCCAAAAAGTTTGACAGTTCATTGGTCCAGATTCTTGATAATGCTATTTACCCAGATATTAACTCAGAACTAGTCAGTGCATGTCAGCGAGGCAATGTTGCAAGTGCTCTTCTTTTGAAAGATGAAGCATTTCAATGGGGGCATGACATTTCACCACCTAGCTGCTCAGTACTACTAAAGGCCTTATGCGTGATCCCTGCACATGTAATGGATGTCATTGACCTTATGGAGGAGATGCCAGATACATTTGACAAATTTGATGCTCAAACTCTAAATTTACTTGTCCAAACATTGAGTAGGAATGGGATGTCAGCTCGTGCAAGATTTGTTTTGGACAGCTTGTTCAGAGGAGGCTTGCCAATTAATCAAGATACATATACTTATTTGATGATAGGCTTCTGCATGGAAAGGAACATAACAGGGTTCTGGGAATGTTGGAATGTTGCAACAAAGTGTGC
Organism: Dendrocalamus sinicus; assembly: GCA_036346575.1. Taxonomy (NCBI): domain Eukaryota; kingdom Viridiplantae; phylum Streptophyta; class Magnoliopsida; order Poales; family Poaceae; genus Dendrocalamus; species Dendrocalamus sinicus. The sequence goes on along the minus strand of CM070648.1, from coordinate 49,260,033 downwards.
ATGGTCACCTGATAGCAAGGATGTGATAACCCTCATCAGTCGCTTGTGCAAATGGGGAGTAATTGAGGAAGCCCTGGAGCTTGTCAGCGTGTTGGTGGACTGCTATCCTAATTTGTTTTTCAGTGCATATTGTGCACTTCTCAAAGAGCTATGCAGGACAGGTTACACTAGTGTTGGATGTGCGATGCTGGAGACTCTCATAGAAAAGGGTGTGGTTGTGGATCGCTCACTAATTTTTAATTTGATGGAGGGCTTCCTGAAGGAACAGAAGACCGCCGAATCAATTGGAATGTATGACATGTGTCTTAACAAAAGCAAAGTATTAGATGTGTTTACTTGCCAACTTGCATTCTCTTTGTTACCAAGGCTTGATGTAGAACGAGCCATGGACTTGGTACAATCTATGATGAACATGGAATTTACTGATGTCTCAGCTTGCAGTTGCATTGTGAAGGAATTAGTACAAACAGGAAAAATAAGACAGGGAGTGTCTGTTTTTCAAGAAACAACTTTGGAGAATAAGTTCAGTGGCACCTTGCTAAATTCCTTCCTACAATCATATTGTTGTCTAAACAATTGGAGAAAGGTAGATGCAGTTCTTTGCATGATGCTAAAGATGCATACTAAACTTTCTATTTCTAGCTACCGCTTTCTCGTCTGCAGAATGTGTGAACAAAGTCGGTTTTCTAGTGCATTAAGCCTTAAAGAGCTGGTTCAAGATAGTGATAAGTTAGCAGAAGTAATTTTATACAACATCCTGATATTTTGTCTCTTTCAGAGAAGAAACATTTTACAGGTTCATGATTTGTTGAAGGATATGAAAGGTAACGGTATTTCTCCAGACAAAACCACCTATGACTTCCTTGTCTATGGGTTTCACAAGTCTGGAGATACCGATCGTTCAGTTAATATGCTTGATACTTGCATTGCCCAGGGATTAACACCAAGCAACCGCAGTCTCAGAATAGTATTGAGTCACTATTGCAGGTTAGGAAACCTTGAGAAAGCACTAGAATTGTTTCATCTGATTCAGCTCAGTGGATGGAAGCATGGTCTAGTCATTGAGACAACCCTCATTTCAGGTCTTCTTTCATTTGGAAGACATTCTGAAGCAAAATCATGTCTGAACAACCTGTGCAAAAGTGCACTAATTGGATCTGACATCAATTTTGATGTCCTAATCAAGGAATTCTGCATACTAGGAGATGTAAAAATGTCTGTTTATCTGCTAAATACAATGTTAAAGAAAGGCTGTCTTCCGAGTGAAGTTAGTTACAGCTCTATTATGCACAGTCTGTGTATTCTGAAAGAATTCGACCAGGCGCTTGATTTTCTTGCTGAGATGCAGGTGGCAAACCTAAAACCAAGTGAGATTTCCTGTGATGCACTCATACGTGGTGTTTGTGCCATGGGAAGAACCTGTGATGCTAGGAGGATTTTGGAAATGCTAACTACCTTTGGTTCTTCACCATCCTATGGAATGTATAGAATTCTTTTCGATAACTATTGTAGGAGTGACAATCTACAGAACGCTGCAGCACTTTTGCATGACATGCAGCAAGCAGGGCACGTGCCTAATTTCGAGATGCATTGGTCTGTTATAAGCAATTTAAGCAGTACTGATAAGAGGACTGAAGGATATGGAGAGCCTATTTTGTCCAACCTTATTTCTTTGGGTAACACCCCATGAAGGACAATAGGGTGAAAGGCCCTTTTCATACAAGAATCCATTGGTGATATGTGGTTTCATAAAGTGAACTGATAATCGTTGTCAAGTACTCAAGTTAAACTCTAGACTTTAGTGGAACTAACAAAACTCAATGAAATCAAGCTAATTCAACATTACAATGTTCTATTCGCAACTGAAGGGATCATAGAAGGTAATACCATCATCTCTTCTGAAAAGGGAAACAATAATCCCAAAAGTTGCCTGTATTCTCATGATTTGCCTGAACAGGATGCACTTGGGACTATTTTTTGGGCTTGACTGAGGCAACGCTGATATTATATCACTCCAGAAAAGGTGATTCACTTCTTTGATTTGCTCCTACTGCTTTTCCATCCCTCTCAATAAAAGCATGCCTAATCAATTGTTCTTTTAAAAAAAGAACAGTATTGATTGCACTTTCAATCAGTGATTCCCTACAGGTTGGTAGTACCACTGTGCCACTTCCTTATGATCACCTTAGATTGTCAATGGACCTCCCTATTGTGGATCTCATGCTGTACCTCTTGATCCTTGTTTACCAGATTGTAGTGCCAGCTAATTGAGGTCTCTTTATTCCTTATTGCTAGTATCAGTAACAGTACTACTTTTTTTTGGACTAACATCGCCATTATGAGATCATGACATGTTCCATTGAAGCTTACCATTGTGTTTAGTATGTGGCATATGCTCCTTTATACTATTCTTGTAGTGTTGAAATTTGCTCTGTTGTTCTATTTTCCTGTAAAAGGCCTTCCTTTTTTTAGCTACCCTGAAAGGCCTTTCCTTATCATCTCTTTACAGTGTTTTTTGTATCTAATTGCAGGATTAGATATTTAAGGTATATTCATATTGAGCTGCCACTTAATGCTGGGGCTCTATGCCTGCTGGCTATCTAAGCTCTAGGTAATCAGCTGTTGTGATGAGCAGGAGTGACTCAGTGACTGCTTGTGTGTTCAGTTTCGTAGAAGCCATGAATGAGACCACCTCACTAGGCAGCTAATGCTCTCAAGTGGTATTATTGGGACGTGCTGGGGACATGTCTACTGACTCAGAAGTATATATGTGACATTCAAGAATGCTTAACTTGCCCATTTCTATTGTTCTGAACTGCTGGTATATATAATTTTATATTCCCAAATATTTAGTGCTCCTCCCTCCCTGTTTCCAAAGTAAGATGTTAAAAGGTTCTGCCTCAATGTATGTGCATTGTTAAGAGAAACTTGATTAAAAATATAGGGGGAATTGTTACAAATCTACCTCAAAATTGTAGAACATGTATTTGAAAACAAGACAAAAGGCTAGTATGACATGTATTTGGAAATAAAGGTAGTACATTGACTCCACTCTACCACCATTTCTTATAAAACAAGGAAATGAAATACAAGAAGCTTAAAAGGCTGTACAGCCTGTACTGTTACAAAACTAGAGATCCATCGAGTATTGTTTTGCCCTGTCAAATATAGGGCATTCATGAGCATCTATGGACCCTAATTTTCAAAATATGGAGCCCTTAACAAACACTTGGCTTCTATAAGCATATATGCAAAATTACTACTACTAAACTGTGCAATTTTGCAGCATAATATTAAAATCTAGTCATTGTTGGGTGCAACAGGATCCACATCTCCATCCATGTTATATGAAACTTCAGCTGTTGCATTTGGGATATCAGTTGGTGGGGCAAAGCTCTGCAGTTCAGATTCCTCCAAGCCCTTTTCTTGTCCAAGACTCTCTAGCTGAACCCCATGCCTTTTCAATGTATCTTTTAACTTATGAATCTGAAATAGCAAAAAGTTATGGTTTGAAAGAGCTTAAAAGGGCTTCTTCATAAATGGGGTTAGATTATCCAAGACATACAGTTGAAATGGTGCAGCTGAAGCTACAGATACGGCCTTCTGCACCTCTGTAAAAGCAGAACAATGGCAATACATGGACATGGAGCCTGCGACACATCTCTTTCTTTTCATCATAGTTGACCATAAGAAATTGCAGCTCTGGATGCATTCCAGCCAATTGGCATACCTTATTGGCATCAAACAAAAAGGTATCATAATTATAGAAATTTAAGTGCAACAGGATTTTTTTTCTCTTTTGTATTAAGAAAATTGTTAAATATACATGTTTCTCTTCTTTTACCTTGGAGTGTAGGGCCTTACAAGTTCCACAACTAGGGGAAAAAAGTGCACCACGGTGAGCTTATCTCCGGCCATCCGAAGCTGTTCATCAAAATCTTGTGATTTGATATTTTTCTTGTTGGCCTTCATGTTCTTCTCCCACCATTTTGTCTTCATAGGGAGGTGAATAGCCTAACACCATGGCAATATATTTCATTGTCATCTCTTTTGTGCTTGAGCACATATTGTCAATGATTGTTTAAATTGTGTCATTGTTTAAATGGAATTAACAGATTTCTTCATTTTGATGCAAAATTTGCAGTACTTTTGGATAGAGAAGGTAACTTAACCAATAATTTTCTAGAAGTTTCAGTATTACATAATATGGCTGACCAAGCAGCCAAATCTCTTAAAAAATAAAATCCACCTCATAAATTAATATCCCCGTTTCCAAAACAATGCACTTGTATACCTTAGCCAATATTAGGCTTGAAAATGTTACATGAAGCAATATAGTGAAATAAAACTAAAATAAATACTCCCATATGTGTTATGAAATACAAAAGGATGATGAGCCTATGGATTGTAAATGAAATTGTGGTCTCCAGTCTCCCTTGAACTCTGAACAACAACAACAACAAAAAACAGCTATTCCATTCTCTAGATTAAATAAAACTTGGCAATCTAGAAACTTGTAGCCAGTGGGTATTGAAATCTGCACACCTTTTTTCTGTTCAAGATAGCGAGGCAACGTTCAATTTGTTTTTTAAAGTTTCAGATGGCCTTTGTCTTTTAAGAACTGCACTGGATATTCAATACATGACATGTGAAGAATATTCTGTTTTGCCCGTGAACTAGCAGGATAGTCTTTTGTGAAGCTGTGTTTTTTGTAATTCAAGTATCTCCAAGCAAGTAAAGTTCAACATTTTCTTTTTATTTAGTGTAAAAGAACAACAAAAGTTCACATGCATAATCAATTGCTGAGTGGTAAGGAAATTACATTGATGGTAATCAATTGCTGAGTGGTAAGGAAAATTACATTGATGGGCATTTTCGGTGCAGCTCTGGTGATCTGCCAACCAGCTGAAGCAACCTTTCCTGGTGATATACAGGGAGCTCTCTCAGTTGGGATCCTTGCTGAATTTATAAATCTCTGGGATCTTCTTTCTGATGTTGAACTACAGCCAGAAGTTGCGGATGTACATCGTTGGCGCCTATCTTCATCAGGATTTTACTCGGCTAAATCCGCTTATGAAGGATTCTTCGAAGGTTCTGTCAAATTTCGGTTTTTGATCGTATTTGGAAAACCTGGGCTCCAGGGCGTTGTCGTTTCTTTATGTGGACTGTGGTTCACAAGCGCTGCTGGACTGCAGACCGTCTTGCCAAGCGTGGACTTCCACATCCAGTTCAGTGTCCTCATTGCGACCAGGCTGAGGAAACAATTGACCACTTGCTCACTAGCTGTGTGTTTGCAAGGTCTGCAAGCTCTAGCGCCAACGATAAATGATGCTTCTTTTGAGGACTGGTGGTATAGAGCTGATGAAATGGTCAATGGCAAATTGCAACGAGGCATCAACTCCCTCATTATCCTAGGGGCTTGGACTCTTTGGAAATATAGGAACAAATGTGTTTTTGATGCCTTTGCCGCCAATATGGCTACAGCCTTGCTGCTTGCTGAGGAGGAGGCCCACCTTTGGGCGTTGGCTGGAGCGAGAGGGCTCTCTTTCTTGTCGGCCTTTGTTCCTAGGGGCTAGGTCGTTCCAGGTCGTGTGTTCTTTTAGAAAAAAGGCGTGTTTGTAAGTTTGTGATCCTTTGGGTGTGTGTTGTTGTAACCGGGATTTATTTTCTTCTTCTTTAATATAATGATACGCAACTCTCCTGCGTGTTCGAAAAAAAAAGCAACCTTTTCTCTGAGCAGGAGGTGCTTTCCCTTGATCACATTGTGGTTCCAAGCCAACACCTTGAAATCACCAGAACTATTGTTCTTGGATCCATGATTAGATGAACCAGCAACAACCCAATGGTTCATCAGAGCAGAAGCATTGACATCCTTCAACTGACAAAAAGAACAGAACATGAAACAAGTCAGCACCTTCACTAGATGCCGCAGAAAAGGAAACATTTCAATAGGAAAACACACCGCAACCTATCTGCACAACTTTTCAAGCGCTGGAAATCTGTGACGGTGAAATGGGGATGGTCCATGCTAAGGTATTTATAGCTGAAGAAACTTGTCCCACAATTGAAGGATACCTCAGCCTACCTACAAAACCATTTTTTTGCACTTTTCAGTTTATTGTTCAGCGCTATCAAAAGCAATTCTATTGTTTATCCAAATGCAGATAGGGAAAATCAGAAACCTTGTTCCTTGTGATCATTTTTGGACTTGCTAGGTGCTTTATTTCCTCAGTTATCAATCATGCGACTAAAGTTTTGATGTTTCTTACACTATATGCTGACTTTTATCTGAGGCGGCACGGCTTATGCTCCGGAGTGGAGGCAGCCGATGTGTATTTGGATAAAAATGTTGCCTTTTTTGAGGAGCTCTCCTGGGAAGCCTGGCAAGGGCACAAAGGTTCCACCTAACCGCCCAGGTTCGAGTCTCTTTACCTAACTTAGGGGGAAAAAATCAGGGGATGTCTCTCCCCTTGGTCTCTTCCCTTTAAAAGGTGGCCTTTTGTGATCAAGGCTCATCTCTTCTGTGCCAATCCTAATGTATTGTGCATGTTTGTCGTGTAAATGTTTCATCTAAATCTACTTCTCTCTAATGTATGCATGGCATGACTGGATTTCTTGAAGAAAGGTCGGTGTGTCCGACATTGCAATGAGGTTGTGTAATCTACTTGTTTTACGTGATCTTAGCTGTCTTGCCCTCTGCTTGTGTCTATCCATTGCTTCAAATTTGGCATGCGACCCGCACGGTCTCTGGTTTGCACCATCGTGCTCGACTCATATGGATGTAACTTAGTTTTTGCCACTTACAACCTGTACTTTTGAGATTTTACATATGAATTGACTTGCAGACTGTTAATCATAAAATAACCGGCAAGTATAGATGGGGTTCCATTTACAATAAGCAACTTGACAACAAATCGAATTAAGTAGATCTACACGTGAAATTTGAAAATGAAGGGACTTGATTGCACCCAAAATTTCCAAATAAGGGGACTTAAAAACTATTATAAATAAAAAACAAAATTGACTTGAAATAAACAAAATTAAGGGATCTATGGTGAAAATTACTCTATGAGTTGATATTCTTCAAATGTAGACGCACTCACCGGTATACTTGTTTTCCCCATTTGAGGAATCCAAGAGTTGCTTCCTCATGGACCTTTAAATATCGCAAATTGTTGAAGAAATCACAGCTAGGACATCTTCTGAGTTTTTTTTCCACTCATCTGTCTGTGTTTCTAATTTTCGAGCCACCTACCTTGTCTAAGTTATATATAGTCGTTCCTCGTGTTCGAGTCACTTACCTAGTCTAAGTTACATATAGTTGCGTGATCTTAGATGACGTCTTTATGTCTATTACCATCATGTGATACTTTACATGTGGCGGTAAATCAAGTGGACCCTGCTCGTTTTGGCTTTAGTTTCTGGCTTCTGGCTTATTTTCACTATTAATAAATTTCGTCTTTTTATGAGCTTTTAGCTTTTTTGAGTTTTTTGCGAGCAATTTTTTCCCTGTATTCGTTTGCATTATCCGTGATGAGCTAGCATATTTTTTCTATTTTTAAATTTAATTATGTCAAATAAGCCATCTTCAGCTACAGTGAAATTTTAACTGCTACAGTGCAATTTCAACCATAAGCCATAGTTTTTCAGTCCAACCAAACGGACCTTAATCACTAGCGGATCGCTTGTTGCGACGATATGCATGATCCACGCCATGTTAGGTATTTGATAAAACTTATCATGTACACCCTTAGGCTCTTACATTTTTTTAGTTATAGGACTTGTCCTTTCCCTCTCATGATATATTAGAGGCTAATATTGAAAGTAAATTTCCGGTCGCCGCTTCGAAAATATGTGATCCTGTAACCATTGTTTTGAATCTTTTGATTAAAACCCAGAGGTGCATTAAGATGAAGAACTTGACCCAATGTGAAAATAAGCCGTAATCTTCCGGTTAATAACTTGACCCAATGTGAAAATATCATCAGTAAAACACTGCTTATATGATTAACCGTGGTTGTTGCAAGCACGCATCTTATAACAAGAGTTGATATCAAATAGTTGTAGCAAGGAAATGTAACAAATGTGGTTTTTTTACCTTTTCACGCTTTAGTGGTAGTAAAGGTGAGCGTTCAGCTCTGGAGTTGCAGTATTTTACAATTTTGGCAAGCAAATACAGCTAAGCTATGAGTAATTAATATTCTGCAAGGCATATTGCAGTGACCAAGATCAGTTTCAGAATACACGGTAAAAATTATAGAGAGTAAAATTGCTTCTTGTTCTTGCTCAAGAAATTTCTTTATGCTTGTATTAATTCTGGGCCTACAGCTGTTTCTCTCGACCGAGCAGATGGGCAATTCCTGCATAATCCTTTTTCACAATTTGCTTCAGCTCATTGCAGAATTAATCTTTCTTGCAGAAGTATCAACCCATGCCTTTCCACAACTCAGTGCAGGCACCGATGACAGCTCCATTCTTTGTGTTGCACAAGGTGTGATTTTTTGTACCACATCATACGAAATGCAGCGCAATGTAAATGGTTAATTTGATAGAGCGTATCATGTTGGGCTTCATGGATAATTGCTTTCCAATGTTAACTCAACGGGGTAAAAATTAAGTATGTATCTATGTAGAAATAACTTTCCAACTTGTTTTGCATCCACAAACAGTCTTAGCAAGCCTTTTCAGCTGCAACATGTCCGACAAGATCAGAGCCATTTTACTAAGTCAGCATCAGAAGTAGTATTCAGGATAGCATTTTCCTCGCCCACAGATACAACCTCATTTCAGTTATTTCAGTATTTGTGACATACTCAATCAATAAATCCTTTCGATTTCAACTGTCTAAAGAACCGCATTAGATCCGTCGCACTGCCATCTACAACCATGCGACCTGCCTTCTTGTTGGCACTGTTGAAGTATAAGTAAATAGTCCATCTTTTCTCATCAGCTTAAATTTTTGGGTGAAATGTCTGGTGCATGCAACTCAATATGGCATCAGAGCCAAGAGATCTTGAGTTTAAAATTCGGTTGGTGCAATTAAAAAAAATAATTGCAGCTCACTTCTATTCCACATCTTAGTTCTAAGGAGCCTATACATTGTCGCCCTCATAAGTGACCCCACGTCTTTGTTCTCGGGACTTCGTGAGGCTGTCCCTGATATGCTCTCTCACATTGTCGCCCTCATAAGTGACCCCACCTTCTTCAGCGATGGGAGCATAGGAGTCCGACTATGGGTTCGCTTAGGGACTTGAAGGTACCCTTGGCACAGAGGACACTTTGCGGACCGGCACAATGGAGGTTGCAGGTGTAGAGGTACGCCAACTATCCATTAGGACTTTATCCCTCAGGCGGAAGCTCTGTGTCGATGCCGTCCTGGATCGAAGGGTTTTGCAATTATGTAGTACAGAAATCCTCTTCAGCGCTCTCGAAGTAAGCGAGGCAAAGGTATGTAGGCCCTTAGGGTGCTGCCCTATGGGGTTGACTTGCTCTGCTTTCTACTTTCTCCCCCCCCCCCTTTTGTTAAATTTGCACGTGCCCCTACAGACCTTGGCTGTGCAGACAATGGCCTAGTCATGGGAGCTGCATCACGAGCCCACTAACCTGCAGGAGTAGCTTAGTGCTACCTTGGTGGAGCTCGTTGCTGCCCACAAGGATGAGGAGGATGTCTAGACGGAGCTTGATGCCACCCATAAGGTTGATGAAGATGCCTTGGCTCTCGCTGCGGAGTGTGCAGAGCGCATCTATTTCCTTAAAATGTAGGGCACAAAGGCTATTGCAGACGCTAAGGCCATCACGCTGCAGGCCAATGCTCATGTGATAGAAGAGAGGATAATTTCATACAACATATCACGGCCCTCAAGCAGGAGAAGGGCTGCCTAGAGCTGGAGGTGGTGGAGGGCACCACCTCCGTGACTAGTCTGTCGTCTCCGCCTGGGACCTGGCAGTCGAAGTCCCCCCCCAGGTTGCAAGGGCCAGAGGACCTAGTGAGTTGCATTTGGCACATATGCCACCCTTCGACGCTTTCATTGAATGTGGCCCAGGCGTACGACAACCACTGCTCGCAAGCGATGGTGCAGATACTCCTTGGCTTGATGTATGTCCATGGATGCAGGCACATGGGCAAGCTAGTGGACCTCCTGCTCAACCTTCCCCCTGGCAACACGATGATGATGCATGCTCTTCACATGATGAGGAAGTCCGTTTGTGCCTTCTGTGAATGCATCTAGGGGGTACCTTGGCAAGGCCGCAGTAAAGGCATCATTGCAACGCATGCTTGGTGTGGCGATGGACCAGGAGACATGGCTCAGGGGAGTGTAATGATGAACCACTCCAAGTACTGCAACTGCGGTGGCACAGGCCGAGGATTGATAGGTGTGAAGCTGTTGAACCCCTTCTTCACACTTGCCCCAGTGTTTATGTATTTTGGAAAGACGATGGCGAATGTCCTCCATGTTTGTAGTGGAACAGTATTTTGGGGATTTGATTTGTTGTTCACTTGATTTGCTCCTGGGCTTCGCTAGACAATTTGGTTACTGTCTCTCATCTAGGCAGGTGCTCGACAAGGACTAGCTTCCTATTGTGGATTCGTCATTGGGATTGGGAATAGGAGTCATCGTGCTTCTACGCAAACTTTTAGTCCTAGCCACACGTTCATCCTATGAACTTTATAAGATAAAGATCTTCTACGAGGGCAATTAGCTCGCAAAAAAATGTTGATCTAACCGTCGTGCCTTCCAGCGCCACCTGTTAGACTTCGTTGCCTTGGTCACTGCATCATCCAGCGCTACCTACCGATGGCTTCTACTCCATCAGCTGTGATCCCATTCTCAAGAACAAAACTCCATGGGATGAACTACATGCTGTGGTCTTCACTCATGGAGATCATGCTTAATGGTCGCCGCCTCTAGGGACATATCATTGGTGCACGACCTTGTCCACAACTACAGGTTGAGCCTCTTCCCATGCAGCCTACTTCTACACCTCCTGCGAAGATGAGACCACCAAGAAAGAGGCAGAGGCTGCCGCTACTGATGAGGCTTTTTAGTATGCCATTAATACTTTTGAGTGCTGATATGCTGATGAGGCCTATGTTCGAGCCATCCTGGTGATCAACATCGATGACTCCGTCCAACTAGACATTGTTGATCTATGTTCCACTCATCAGATCTAGGAGTACTTACACGAGCGATACCAGCAGAGTAGTGATGCTTAGTTCTTTTCACTTCAGCACAAGTTAGCAATGCTTTGCTAAGTGGACTCCTCTGTTGATGACTTCTACCAAGCCCTAACCAGTCTTTGGTGCCAACTGGACAAGCTAGCCTCTCCACTTTACCAGGAATGTCATAAAGTGTAGAAGGCAGGTCGTGATTACCTTTGCCTTTATAACTTTGTCTACCGTCTTCACCTAGAGTTTGAGCCAACTACTGAGCCACTCACCACGACCAACTATCACCGAGGCCCTTTCGACGCTTCGTGCTAAGGAGCTTCGTCACGGATTAGCAGCATAGTTTGTTCTGACTGTGCTTGCTACCCCTTTTTCTTTGACTACGGTTCCTCCCCAGGCACCTATTTTGTTTCTTGTTTTTGCATCAACTAGAGTTCAGTGCAATTTTTGTAAGAACTTTAGGCATGACTACCAGAGTTGTACGGTGTAGAAAAATCGAAACAAGGCGTGTGGAGGTGGACGATCCAGGGGGCTCTTCCTCTACAGAAGGACAGACTAGCAAGTCAGGTTCTCAGCAAGGTGACTATTCGGTAGCTCTGTCAAGCTTTTCTTCAGTAGCTCTCTCATAGCTCAGCATGTTCTACCAGTCTAGTTTAGATATCTACTCTAGGTACCTCTTAGGTTCTAAACTCTAGTGCCTCTTTCACATGACACCGAACTCCACATCTCTCATTTCAGTAGGACCTCATATTTTTCCTATCTTTGTTAAGACAACTGACAATACTCCTCAGTCTATCAGCTGTCATGGCACTTTTTGTCCACTAACTTTTCTGTTCTAGCTATTTTCCATGTTCCCCAGCTTACCATGCATGCAGCTTCGCTCAGTGGGTCAGTTCACCGATCTTGGTTGTAGGATTGGTTTTGACTCTCACTCTTGTTTTGTCTAGGATCGACAGATAGAGATAGTACTTGGGACTGACTAGCACCATAGGGATCGTCAAGGTCCCTGCATCCTCGACCGCCTCCATTTTCCATCCACCCTAATTACTCTTATCACCTCTACGTCTACCTCCACTGCCACTGCTGCCACCACCTCTAGAGTCTTTGCGTAGTGGCATTGCCATTTAGGTCACTTATATGGGTCCCATATTTCTTCATTAGTTTGTCAAGATGTTTTTGGACGTGTTACTATTGACACGACCATGTTTTGTCAGGGTTGTAAGCTGAGCAAATAGCTATAACTTTATTATCATTATACTGGGTCATTGTCTTCTCGTCCTTTTGATTTAGTTCATTCAGCAATATGGGAACCTGCGCCTATTATCTCTAAAGGCGGACATAAATTATATGTGATTTTTATTGATGATTATTCCCGTTCTACATGGCTTTTTCCTATGTTTAATCATGGTCAGTTTCTTATGTTCTATCATAGCTTTGTAACTATGGTTCGTACTCAATTTGAGTTCTCTATTTGTACTTTTCACTGTGATTCTGCTGTCCAATATTGTTCTAGTGCTTTTAGACAGTTTCTTTCTGAGCAGGACATTCTTTCCCAGTCTTCTTGTCCTGGTGCCCATGCTCAGAATGGGATTGCTGAGCATAACTATCATCATCTAATTGAGACTGCCCGCACTCTTCTCCTTCCACTACTTTTAAGGATGGCAGTCTTACAAAGCGTCTCTACTCTCGAGCCCCCAATACATCTACATTTGTGTTTTTTAGTTGCACATGTTTTGTCCTGTTGCAACCTCGTGAGAGTACCAAACTGTCGTGTCAATCAGTTGAGTGTGTATTCCTTGATTATAGTTCTGAGTATAAGGGTTATCGCTGCAATGATCCTTCTGCTCGGTGGATCATGATCTCACAAGACATTGTCTTTGACGAATCTCGACCTTTCTTCTATCGAAATTCGATTTTTTATCCTATTTCCACTATTGAGACGATCTCATGGTTGTTTCTTTCTGACTCTTCACCCATTTCTTCACTATTACAATCTTCCCCTGGTCTGTCTGCATCAGTTCATTCTGTACCCATGCCTCCTGTGTTGCGTCCTATAGCATCACAGTCTTGTTTCTCTAGTATTCATTACTCTTGATGTCCTTGTCCTTCACCAGCCTTCTCTCCTGGTATCTTATTGACACCAATATCTGATCCTCCTCGTGATGCTCTCGTTACGCCCTTCATGACCAGACATCCCTTCGGCCTTCTGTTCATCTTGGTTTTGCTTCGACAGCTCATGCTCTCTCTATCACTTAGAATGACAGCTCGATATGGTAGAGGAGTTTGATGCTCTTCGGCGTACAAAGACTTGGAATATTATACTAACACCTGTGCATGCTCGCCTTATCATGTGCAAGTGGGTGTACAAAATTAAGTCCTGGTTTGATGGTACTATCGAGTGCTACAAAGCTCGTGTTGTAGATCACGGCTTCCAACAGGAGTACAGTCGTGACTACAATGAAACTTTTGCTCCTGCTGCCTATGTGACCACTATTCGCACTCTTGTTGTGGTTGCTTCTGTTCATCGATGGATCTATCTATCTCTTAGCTTGATGTTAAAAATATCTTTCTTAATGGTGTTTTACATGAGGTCTACATGCAGCCATCACTTGGGTATTCTATTGCAGATGGGCACGTCTGTCGGCTCCATCGTGCTCTTTGTGGCCTTAAATAGGCTTCTTATACTTGGTTTGCGCATTTTACTTCAATGATTATTAGTGTCAATTTCACTGTTAGTCCCCACGATTCTGCTCCTTTTATCCATGTTTCACCTCAGGGTAGGACACTGCTTCTTCTATATGTGGTTGACATGCTCATCATTGGTGTTGACTCCTCATTCATCACATTTGTGAAGAAGTATCTCAGTGAGCAGTTTCTGATGACTAATCTAGATTCTCTTACGTACTTCCTTGGGATTAAGATCACTTCCATGCCTGAAGGCTACTATATCTCTCAGTAGAAGTATGTCTAGAATCTTCTCAATCGTTCTGGTCTGACTGACACTCATAATACTGACACTCCCAAGGGGTTATCTCTTCAGCTTCGAACCAATGATGTTGATCTTCTTGAATATCATACTCGATATCGTCATCTTGTTGAAAGCCTAGTATATCTTGTGAGTACTCATCCTGATATTGCTCATGTTGTCCATATCTTAAGTCAATTTATGGCTCATCCTACCCACCTTCATTACAGTCACCTTCTTCGGGTTCTTCGCTACTTGCGTGGGACTATCTCTTGTCATTTGTTTTTTTGTAGCTCCAACTCACTACAGCTTTAGGCATACTCCGATGCAACCTGGGCTAGTGATCCTTTTGATCATCATTCTCTTTCTGCTCACTTTGTTTTTCTTGTCTCCTCCCTGATTGTTTGGAAGATAAAGTAGACTGCAATTTTCCGTTCCAGTGCAAAGGCTAAGTTGAGAGCTATGGCAATAGTGACAGCAGATATTACTTGGTTGAGGTGGCTACTTATAAATTTTGGGTTACTCGTAACCCAGTGAAGCATGAGATCACCAAGCACATTAGTGTGGATGATTCATATACTTGCTCATAGGTGCAGGAGAGAGTTTTGGCTCTACAATTTGTACCCTCAGAGTTACAGATTGCTGATTTTTCTTCACAAAGACACAGACTACCGTGCAACATTTGTATTTTCTCTCCAAACTCAGTGTGTATAATTCATCATGAGTTTGAGGGGGTTAGAATAGGAATTACTTTATATTTCCTTATATGTGTAGGACATATTCCCTTATAATATCTCTATGTACTCGCTAAATTTATGGAACATTGCTTCAAAAATGACATGATAAAATGGGGAGAATTCATGTCAACACTGAAAGAATAATCCGAAACCAAGACCAAGAGAGCATGCAAATAGAGCTCTCATGTATGATCTTGATTCTTGACCATCATCCTCTTATTACAAACATCGTGCAAACAAGAATATTTGCTGAAGAATCTCCTCATCTGTTATAACATAAACCTATCGAAAATGACTGAAATAATGAATGAAGAATAACGAACGAAGATTAAAAACCTAGAGGCATTAGTTGTTGTCGGCATCCAGTGTTAGTCTGTAGAGAGCTCTCATTGCCTGCCTCTTCACTACCTTGCCATAAGTGGCCCTCCCAATCCTCACCACCTTGTCCTCCACCTCTAGCCGATTGCCGCAGCCATTGGCATCGTTGGCACCCCTTAGCATTGCTCTCAGCACCCTCTCATTGCCACCGACCGCATCGGCGACACACTCTGCAACAACGGCCTCGCCTGGAGCCCGCCTCCCCCACTTCCTCACCAGCTTGTCGGAATCGAACAAGGCGGAGTACGCTCTCCAGAAGGATGCACGCAAGAATGCCTTTCGCCTCTCCTTCACCATGGACTTCCTCATCTTGTCCTCAAGCCGCACCACCAGTGCTCCCATGTCTCCTCCATTAACCAAGTCGTTCTCTGATTTCACGAGTTCCTGCCTAAGAGTGGCATCCTCGGCTTCGAACCTGCACCGGTCACACCGGCATTCGAACCCCCACGCCCTTGCCGCCTCCCTGCGCTTGCCAGCCGGCATAAGCACATCAAAGTAGGGAAATGTGATCTCCTCCCCGGCTTTGATGTCCCTTGATGCATGAACAACGGCATGGTCCCCGACGTGCGTACGCCGTGCATTGGGGTGGCATGAGTGGTTTATGAACGACGGCAAGACCCAGAGCCCCACGCCGCAGTTGACGACGCCATTGTTGCCGAGCAGATTGGCGGACGCGCCGTCCTCGGTCAAGCAATTCACGTCGAGCACCTTCAAGATCCTGTCCACATCAAGAACCTCCTGTCTCCCTGTCTCCGTCACCATGTTGATGCCGTCATTGAGATCATCGGCTTCTTGATTAAACAATGACATGTCCGGGACGGCAAGCTCGTCTTGCCGCTCCTCACCAGTGGATAGTGTATAGATCAAAGACGCTGTCCTTGGGCAATTCTCGGCGGCGTCCAGCACCTTGTCGACGAAGTCCTTCCACACCACCATCTTCTCGCCGCTATCGACCGCGTCCGGAAGCACCCCTCTCCCAATCGCCACCGCCTTGGCGATCATCATAGTACCTCCCGCCTCAATGTTCTTCACTGCGAAAACCCCTCGACCGCTGTGCGCGGACCGGCGCACCTCCACCGGGCCGACGTACTCCGCGAGTTCTGGGCACTTCCCGGAGAACCCCGCAAGAACCCACTCCGACAGGTCCACCGTCCCGCTCCTCGCCTGTGCCTCCAGGCGCCTGCATTGCTCGAGGAGCTCCCGCACCTCGTCGGTGCCGCCCACGGCGAGCGCTGCGCGGAAGCATTCGGCCGCGAGCGCGTATCGGCCGAGGCCGCGGAGGATGCCACCCTTGGAGAGCAGCGCGCCGGGGTGGGCCGGGTCGGCCGCGAGCGCCGCGTCGCAGTCGGCGAGCGCGCCGGGGGCGTCGCCGAGACGGGCGCGGGCGTCGGCGCGGTGGGCAAGCGCGGAGCAGAGGACCCGGCGGTCCTTGTCGTCGCCGGAGCCGGGGCCGTCGAAGGCCTCGATGATGCGGGAGTAGACGCCGATGTACCCCTCCCAGTCCTCCTTGAGCAGCAGCTGCGTCGCGCGGCTCCGCAGCTGGTGCAGCGACTCGTCGTCGAGGCCGTCTCGGACTCCGGCCATCGCCGTGGTGGCTCGCCGTGAGATTAATGCCTTTTGTTTGAGTTGGTCGGTTGATGTTTGAGCTGGGAGTGGTGCGCTGTAGCGGCTATTTCGGGGTGTTTTGTTTGGGCTGGAAAGTTTTGAATGCTTTGGAACGTAACGGTCGGATCTGGACTGCTGGAGTAGCAACGGCTATGAGCTGTCACTGTTGGTCAGGTTTTTTATTGCGTATAACTATGCAGGGTGTCAGGATGGCTCAAATTAGGCCCTGTTTGGATCCCTTGGACTAACAACTAGTTGTTAAACTTTAGCCCTTGAGGATCCAAACAGGAGAGCTAATGAGTGGGCTAAAGTTTAGCCAAAACCAACTAGTTGGCCAAACCCAGCTAATGAGGGCTAAAGTTTTGAGTTCTTAGGCACAAAGACGTGTTTACCCATGCATGTTGGCCTCTCACTTCCCATTTAATGGTTGATGTACGAAACGAGGAGAGGTGGTATGGTCTTTTTGAAACTTTAGTCATATCCATTAGTACAGGATCCAAACAGGACCTTTAGTGGTTAAAGTTTAGCCAACTAAAGTTTAGTCCAAAACTTTAGACAACTAAATTTTAGACCATAGGATTCAAACAGGGCCTTAAGGACACCTTGCAGCAACTGAGGTCCTACTTATTTGGACTTAGCTTCTAGTTTTTAGTTTATTTTGAAATATTTCTAAATTTTGTTTTTTTATTTTTCGGTTTATTTTGAGTTTTTTTTCTCGTTCTTTTTTCCTATTTTCGTTTGTATTATGCGTGATGAGCTAATCTATTTTTTCTATTTTTAAATTTAATTATGCCAAATAAGCCACCATCAGTTACAGTGTAATTTCAACCAGCTACAGTGAAAATTCAGTCATAATTCACCAAAATTCAGCCCAACTGAGCACCACCTGAAGGTGGGGAAAGAAATGGGGGAAGACGGGAAAAGTGTTATACAGCACGGTTATAATAATTTAATTGATATATCATGTATTTTGTTCCATCGTGAAAACCTAGGATGAGAAATAGTAGGATTGGTTCTCATAATTATCACATTTAAAAAAAAGGAATTTGTCGATGTTTTTCTCTTTTTTATTGCATAATGCCAAATCAAATTCAAAAAATAGTCAAAAATCCAAAAGTCAAAAGAAAATGGATTAGTTAATTCAACAAGATAGAAAAGGGGACCAGGACTTGATTCTATCCATGTTGCAAGAATTCGGGAGGAAATTGTACAAATCTGACATGATTCTTGTCATCCCGTGGAATTCTCGCGTTCCACGTAGAGGGCAGTTCATATCTAAGTTACCACTGGATACACAACAGGGCGACAACGCAAGGCATTGTGCATTCTTCGTTTGTTCTTCATCCTTGACACTGATTTTCGATCTGAAGGGTTTGATTTCATTTTTGACCGAGAAATACTGCAAGAAAAATGCACAACTCGGATTGCATTTTAGCAAATCTCGATGTAAAAATTTGCATGTACCTAAGTTCGGATATTTTTAGCTTGGCTTTGTGCCGTAACTGCTGTTCAAGGTAACTGTTTCGGTGTTTCGTACCTTCCGAGTTCCGAATTCTAAAGCGTACCTAAGTACTATGAAAACGAAAATTTTGGTACTTTTAGCATATTTTCAATCTGTATTTACAAAAATAGTCGTATACGCACAAAATTAGTAGAAATGATACATATGTTGCCCGGTAACCGAGAGGCAGGACCGTGCAATTGACACCTATCTATCGTAGCCAAGCCACCGGGTGGCGCTCTCCCTACCGCTTTATCACCGGACGACAAGTGATGAAGCTGTATTAGGTTGTTTATTTACTACTTGTTTAAATTTTTAAATATGGTAAATAAACTTTAAAAATTACAAAATTTTATGTGTAGCCTACATACATAACTTACTTCATTATGTAATTTTTTGACAATTTTATCCACTAAGAATGTTGCTTAAAAATTTATAGAATTATAATATTTTTAGGATTTATTACATGTAGCAAACAAATTTCAAAAATTATTAAATTGAAATTTTATGTACAGCCTTCCAACATAGTCGACCTAATTTTTGAATTTTTTTAGAAATTTTATGTGATATGAATTTATCATGTTATTTCATGATAAATTAATCATAATTAGCGACATGCGATGCTTATTTAATTAGCGAGTGAAATCACTTGCATGCGTGAATGCAGTTGGTTTGTAAATTATAAATTGAGGTAATAGTTGAATTTAGTTTAGACTTGATTTATAAATTTGGAATCTTAGAATTTGATAGTAAGATGTCAACAAATGAACTTCCTTTTGAAGCATTGACTACGAAAAGACGACGTGATTTGATCTTGCGAATTAAAATAGACCTTATAATAAAGCTAAAAATAACATGGTGCACAGAGTTTGGTTATATGCATAAGAAACAACATCATACACGATGGAACAAACCGAAGTACTCTTATAATACATATGCGCCTTTTTGGAATGAAAATAAATTCGACCTTTAGGGGACTAGTTCGGAATGGCCTCACCTACTACATGGACCGAGGCCATTTTCCCTTCCTTCCGAGTTTGGCATTGAACTTCTCGGCGGCCTCTTTGGCCTTGGCTGTCATTTCTCTCTTTTTCTCGCGCTCCCTCTCACGAGCCTCTCGCTCGCATGCACGTGCATGCCTCGAGATGAGCTTTCGTCTCCTGACGTATACGCTTAATTTGCTCATCGTTGCGGCACTCCCCTCCTGGATTTCGTAGGCTCTTTTGACATCCTACTCCTCATAGTCGAGAGTCCACTAGTTATGTGGGTGATCTCTAGGTCGATCCACTTGTGGTAGTCACATAGCAGTTCCGGGGACTGCCGATAGATGGAAGAGGTTATTAATGCATATTTTCAAAGAGAAATAGTAGGGGAACACATTGTAATTGATCTTTACAGGTGCCGATAGTTGCTCGTGTCCCAACGGCGGTCGGGATAGTCACAGGAGTAGTTTACAAACCCCAGTAACGCATGCCCAGGCTGAGCCGCTGGTTAGACTTGAAGAATTTGCATGGGTCCCTGCACCAACAAAGAGACGGAGTCTCCCCCTCAAGCGGATGTTGCGGTGAACACTCGATTGGAATGTTCAGGACAGGATTGTTGCTACAAGGGGCATCATTGTGGGGAGGTGATCTCCTGGCACACTCCGCTTGTTCATCCCGGGCCACAACAGCCCTTGTTTGTTCGTCGTGGGCTGCAACAGACCTTGCTAGTTCACGGGTTTCCTCACATTGCTTCATCATCTTGTCCCATTGCTTCTTCTGCCTGTTTTCTATCCTGATGTGATGAAGTAAGCTCTGGTGTAGTGTTGGGTTTGGTTGTGTAGTGTTCTCTCTCAGATCTCTTTCACCTCCTTTTATAAGTCAAAGGGTTGACATGATATGATTAATTTCATATGAGTAGCCTGCGAGGTAGAGTGTTGCTTTGTCTTTTCAGTCTGAAAAGCTGAGGAGGTATAGTGTTGTTATGTTGATCTGAAATGTTGGCGAGGCAGAGTGTTGTCACATCTTACTTTGCAGAGTGTTGTCATGTCTTACTTTGCAGAGCGATGTCACGTCTTACTTTGCAGAGTGCCGTGACGTCTTACTTTGTAGAGTGTTGTCACGTCCTGCTTTGCTGAGTCCTTTTTTTGGTCTGAAAGCCCAAGAGGCCAGTGTTTTCAAGTCAATCTAAAAAGTTGGCATCCCCTCGCCCGCTCCCTCGTGTGCACACTTGTCACTCTATCTGTGGCATCCCCCTCGCCCGCTTCCTCATGCGCACACTTGTCACTGTGTTCGTAGCGTCCCCCTCGCCCACCCCCTCGTACGCACACTTGTCACTCTGTCCGTGATGTCCCTCTCGCCCACTTCTCATGCGCACATTTGTCACTGTGTCTGTAGCGTCCCCCCTTGCCCACTCTCTTGTGCGCACATTTGTCACTTTGTCCATAGTGTCCCCCTCGTCCGCTCCCTCGTGCGCACACTTGTCACTGTGTCCATGGCGTCCTCTCTTGCCCACTCTCTCATGTGCACACTTGTCATTGTGTCCATACGGTCCCCTCGCTCCTCGTGCGCACACTTGTCACTGTGTTTGTGGCATCCCCACTCGCTTGCTCCCTCGTGCACACACTTGTCACTCTGTCTGTGGCATCCCCTCGCCCGCTCCTCGTGTGCACACTTGTCACTCTGTCCATGGCGTCCCCCCTCATCTGCTTCCTTGTGTGCACACTTGTCACTATATCAATATCGTACCCCATCGTCCGCTCCCTCGTGCGCACACTTGTCACTCTCTCCGTGGTGTCCCCCTCGCCCGCTCCTCGTGCGCACAGTTATCACTGTGTTCATGGCGTCCCCCTCGCCCGCTCTCTCGTGCGCACACTTGTCACTCTGTTCGTGGCGTCCCCCTCGTCCGCTCCCTTATGGGCACAGTTGTCACTCTGTTCGTGGTGTCCTCCTCGCCTGTTCCCTCGTGCGTACACTTATAACTGTGTCTGTGCCATCCCCCTCGTCCACTCCCTCGTGCGCACACTTGTCACTCTATTCGTGGTGTCCCCCCTTGCCCGCTCCCTTGTGTGCACACTTGTCATTCTGTCTGTGGCGTCCCCCCTCACCCGCTCCCTTGTGCGCACACTTGTCACCCTGTCTGTGGTGTCCCCCCTCGCCCGCTCCCTCATGCACACACTTTTCACTGTGTCCAGGCCATCCCTCTCGTCCGCTCCCTCATGTGCATACTTGTCACTCTGTTCGTGGTGTCCCCCTCGCCCAATCCCTCGTACGCATAGTTGTCACTGTGTCTGTGCTATCCCTCCTCATCTGCTTTCTCGTACGTACACTTGTCCCTAAGCTGCCCCACTTCTACTATTGCAGCGGAGAAAGAACCCCGGCGATTTAAGCTCATAAATGTTTTGTTTCCCCCACTTCGGTTTACACATCATGCTTTGGCTGAACATCATGATACCATGGAACCTCTCAGATCACATCTTGTATTCGATTGTTGTTCTCTTCGTGAGCATTTAATCAATGTACACTCAACTCTATTTTGAATCTCACAATTCCATGTCAAACTTAATGGTGCTTTTGGCATGAGTGATTGCATTCTGAGATAACTGTTGTTTGTTGCTACATTCCTGCACGTCCAGTAGGATACCTTATGTTTTGATCATGGGGAGCCACAAGCACACATCGTCGTCATCAAGGCTGAGGTGCATGAGGGCCCTGGCTGCCACCTTGTCCCCTACCGTTGTGTGCCGCAGTAGCACCGCCGCCAAGCCGGAGTCTTAGCACCTCCCTCCATGGCTACTCTTGGCGTGGGTGTGAGGGTCTACAATGGGAAAGTCCTCCTCCACCTCCGGCCGGATCTGGGCACACCGAGCCTCTATTGGCTTGGACCTGGGCACATCGCGCCATGAACTGATTGCCAAGTAAAGGAATATAATGTGAATGCAGTACAACCAGTGGTGGAACCAGGATTTAGCTATGCCACGGGCTAAACTCTAGAATCTAACTAATGCTAATTTATACTCATACTACAGCATAATAGAAGTACATCATAAATACATCATTAATATGAAACTTGAGTTTAATGGTAAAACATAAAATACAATAAAAAATATAACAAAACATAAACAATGTAGTATTGTAGAGATATATTTTGATTGTTAGTATAATCCTAACTGAAGTATGTCAAAAGTCCTACTCAACTGTCTTTCAAGCTCATATGGCAATATTAAAGAAGATGTGTCAATTTATTACTCACTACATGTTACATTTGAAACCAAAAAAGTGCATGCTGTTTTTAGCTGGGGACATGTATCCATCATATGAATAATAAAATATGAAATGAGTGATCTATCATATGAATAAAGCACATAAACCCCAATTTTTTGTAACATTATATTTAACGCCCATTATTTTTGCAGCTATGCTACTTTTTTCCCTTAAAGAAAATGGTTGTGTACAAAGTATATAATACAACAGACAAGTGCTATTTCATAGTGTTATACCTAGGGATGAAGAAGTTGATCCAAGATTCCAAGTGCCGTGGTTCCACCATCTTAATCGTCGAACAGTGGTCAATCAAGCCCTCATTGACCATGTCTACAGCAATCTTTACTGCGCAAGCCAAAAATATCATTGTAGTTACACCATAAACGAGAAGGTTAAGTCATTTGATGGTAAGCACTAAGCACAAAACATTATTTTAGTAAGTTCATAAGGGAAATTAGATACTTTGATTAGTATATTGTACCATCATTTCTTTATAGTGGCTTTCCAAGATTTTGCAGTTCTCAACCAATTCTGCATAAGGCTCTAGCTTGCACACCTCCATGGCATCAAGATCTTGTGGAGTTCTAATTCCAGCAACCACATCCTGACCCTACAAAAGAAACTATTTGTGGTAATTGTTCTGAAGCCATTATGCATTCAAAACCAATTACTTGTCAAATAAAGTAGCTTCTATTTCTGATTCAAAAGCTTTCCCTGTAGAAAAACGGGGGGATTTGAACTTTCAATAGAAATTCCAAAGATTCCAACCTGAATTTTAAAGGGTGTCTGAGGCTTTGTTCAGCGAGGTGGGCATGCACAGTGGTCATCGGCGGCGGTGACTGATGGAGGTAGCTAGCGCAGAGCGCGTGGATTGGCGGCGTGCGACGAGGCTTTAGGAGCCGAAGCCGGAAGCACCGCGGCGCGGCAAAGGCTCACTTGGCAAGGGCACCGGAGGCACAGATCCACGAGGGCGGCGGCTGGCAGACCGCGGCGTCGTCGTGTCGGGAGCAAGGGGCGAGGGCGTCCATTAGCGGACTTATAGCCCGCGCAGGCGACATCGGCAGCTAGCGGACTTGCAGCCCGCACAGGCGACGTCGGTGGCTAGCGGACTTGCAGCCCACACAGGCGACGTCGGCGGCCGATGCGCAGACGAGGGCGGCGCCACGGTGGCCGACGGTGGGGGCGCGGTTGCGTCGCACGGATCGGGATTTGGGGGCTGACCGACTACGGTCTGATTGGGGATTAAGGTTTCAAGTTTCACTTCATCACTTTGATGGGCTAAAATGAAACACTTCGTTGCCTGGGCTGGCTCCCACCACCTGGGCTGTCGTATGCTCCCACCGCCACCGGGCTTTCAGGCCTCGGGCTGGGCTACTATACCAGGTAAATTATGAAGACAATACTAAAGAGGATGGTACTAGTAGCATTGCTGGGCCTTGGGCTATAGCCTACCCAGCCCGAGGCCCAGTTCCGCCCCTGAGTACAACAATAATGTAACCTGTAAATATTGACAACAACATCACAATCACATTGTCCTTCCCACAAAGGCACAGACCAATGAGCCAAGTTTAAAAATTGACAAAAGAAAGGGGGGAAACGGAAAAAAGATCAAATGAAGGAATGCCAATGCAGGCGAAAGACATATCCAGCATTGTCATTATTCTCTTGTTTTGCCGGCCTAAACAGAAAGCAATACCAGCTTCAGAAGTTCAGAGCCACATGATAAAAGATGACGGAATTTTACCAAAGAGCATGTAATCCTAGTGTTCTTTTGGAACCCATGACTTCCCCATGTATCAACCGGGAAAAAATGGTGCTTTTGTCAAAAGCAAAACTAATCACGCCAACTCTCTGAGCATGAACAATTCCCTCACAATAATGTTGCTCATGCTCCTATAGCGCAGCCGTGACATCTACTGAACAAACTCTCGTAGCCGAATTGTTTATCATGCCACACAGTTGATAATCCCAAACTTCTAATAAGAGGTCACCAACCAAGCATTTTTCATGTAGCAACAAACACTCACCAAGCCAAAGAGGAGGAGGAGAAGGAGAAGAAGAACTGTGTATGTTTGTCAGCAATGAGATTTGATTGCCATGTAAGGGCATGTATAATAAAGTGACATAAGCTGTCTATAAGAGATATTACGTAGAAATTTTGTTGAGATGGGTGAAAGAGAAAGAAAAGAGAGAGGTCGACTGTAATTCTAGACAGTCGTAACACAAAAAAATAGTATGTTATAGACGGCTTTTACGTTATATATCAATGTTGTCTATATTTTTCAGATAATCTATTATAGACAACTTACAGATAATATATTATAAAATACATTTTTAGTATTGTCTATATATAATATAAAATAATTCTATAGACAACAGTTGTCTGTATTAATGTATATATCCTAAGAGGGTTGAGAGAGACCTAAGGGCAAAAAGGAGACGGTGGAGAGAACAAAAAACGGGCAACCCTGAGGCCACAAATCCAACTTGTGGCTCTCGATCCCTCGCACCTTGCCTAAAACTATCCCCTATCCTATCGGTCCGGAGCAAGTCAAAGAAATCGAGAAATAACGACAAAAAACTCACTCAATCTCTCGTATGAACTCGTGGCATCGTTGCCGCCTACTTGCTGTCTGTGAGTGTAATACAATACTAGTCCAAGAAAAATCTAACAGCACAAGGAAGAACCCAAAGAAATAGCCAAGAAAACAGAATAGTTTTGCAGGACAGTGGGTGGCTGGTGTGAGTGATAGGACGGAGAGATGGGGGCGTGCAGGGCAGCTGGAGGAGGAGGGGACTGCCTGATCAAGCTGTTCGGGAAGACCATCATCCCCGTGCCGGACGCCGGCGACGCTGATAAGGTTGGTGTTTTATATGTTCTTTTCCTCTGTGTTTTATACCGGTTGGGGACTTAGAAACTGAAGTGAGAAGAGTGGCACAAGCTTGGATGCTGTGATCTGGCCGTGGTGCAATCAGAAGTGGGTATTGAATGTGATGAAAGGGCGGTCAATTTGGGGAATTCGATTGGTTTATTGAGCTTGGGAGGTGATGATTTTAGAGGCTGTTCCTTTGGTTTGGATTTGATCATGGGCAGCAGGGAGAAATAGTAGCATATGGTTGTTAGTAGTATTAATCCGATTGCACAGGCCTTGGAAGTTGTTCCCTGTGAGGTTTCAGGTGTTCAATTTCCTGTTTTGGGTGATATCGATGTAAGCAGGCATGTCTAGCTTCCATTAGCGGTGTCTTCTTTTTACGTTCTACTCAAGGATATGCTGTTCTTTTAATATCAGGTTCAATTACAAGATTTAGTTGTTGTCTGAAAATTTGAACCTTTTTGAAGCGTTTCTAGGCCATGTTGCCTCTGTTGATTGGAACTTTCCCAACTGCTCCAAGGATTCTTGCTGAAAGCAGCTCTATCTTTTCTTAACCTACTGGACTCCAGAAGTTCATATGTATCTGAGTTAGATCGATCAATTACTACAAATTACAGCACCCTAGCTTCTTTTCATAAGCTAGAGTTCATAACATGTGGGCTATATAATATACTATCAGTTACATCAGCGTGCTGTAGTATTTAGAGTAGATAATAGAACTCGGTCGTTAACATATCAGAATTGAAACAAGAAGCAAACTTTGACTGCACTTAAGACTTGGGGAAAGCAAGTGCAGTTAGAGATTTCACAGATGCAATAACCTGAATATACCCTGTGGGTGTAAACTTCTAATTCCCAACAATAAAATTGCCAATTTAAACTCTTTCCATGAACTCAGCAATATTCCATGCATGATTTCAGGACCTTCAACACAGTGGCAGCAGCACGACTGAACCGGAAGTACAAGAAAACATCCCTCGGGACTCCACAGGTTCACCTCCACAGCTGGAGGTTGCAGACACCGAGGACTCATCTGCTGTCAAGAACTCATCAGCGGATCATCATCAACAACAACAGGGTGACACGGCCAACCAGAAGGAAAAGCTGAAGAAGCCTGACAAGATCCTGCCGTGCCCCCGGTGTAGCAGCATGGACACCAAGTTCTGCTACTACAATAACTACAACATCAGCCAGCCGCGCCACTTCTGCAAGAATTGCCAGAGGTACTGGACGGCCGGTGGCGCCATGCGCAATGTGCCCGTGGGTGCAGGCCGCCGCAAGGGCAAGAGCGCATCAGCCGCTTCCCACTTCCTTCAGAGGGTCAGGGCTGCTCTGCCCAGCGATCCTCTCTGCACCCCAATCAAGACCAACGGCACAGTGCTGAGCTTCAGCTCTGAGGGGTTCGCCTTAGACCTCACAGAACAAATGAAGCACCTAAAGGAGAAGCTCATCCCGACAACCCGGATCGAGAACACCGATGACCCGTCAGTAGGGTCTTGTGCTGAAGGATTGGCAAAGGGAGAAGACTCGAACCAAGTGAACTTAAAGGAGAAAGTTACAGCAGGTAAATCCGCAAATGTTGCGCAGCATCCATGCATGAACGGGGGAACCATGTGGCCTTTCAGTTGTGCACCGTTTCCTGCCTATTACACCTCAAGCATAGCAATTCCGTTCTATCCAGCTGCTGCCGATTATTGGGGCTGCATGGTTCCGGGAGCTTGGAACACTCCAGGGCCGCCGCAGTCCCAGTCTCAATCTAGCTCCTCGCCTAATACTGCTTCTCCAGTATCCACAATGTCCAATTGCTTCAAATCACGAAAGCACCCTAGAGATGGTGATGAGGAAGTAGATGCTAAGAGTAATGGCAAGGTTTGGGTGCCAAAGACAATCCGGATCGACGACGCGGACGAGGTGGCCAAGAGCTGTATCTGGTCGCTTATTGGGATCAAGGGCGACAAGGTGGGAACAGATGATGGCAGAGGGTGTAAGCTTGCAGGGGTTTTTGAGCCGAAGGGCGAGGCAAAGACAGCAACTCACATAGTGATCAATACCTTGCCGTTCTTTCAGAGGAACCCAGCCGCACTGTCGCGCTCAGTGACCTTCCAAGAGGGATCTTGAGCGTCATCTGGAATTTTTTTTTCATGCTGCCTTCTGCTGCTATAAAGAACATGTAGCGTGATACATCTGAAATTTTGTACATTAGATTGTAAACTAGGTATGGCAAATGGAGTGCAACACAGCTACAACCGGACCCTGTAGCTGTATTAGATAACATGTAGATAGCTATTTGGGTTGGGGGAGAAGATAGGGAGAGGAGATAGCTATTTGGGTTGGGGAAAGATAGGGAAGAGGAAGTTCCCTTATTTGTACATAAATAATATAATGATTGAAATATTTGGCTCAAAATATTTCTTTCTGCAATAGTATCTGAAGTTATCAACAATTGGTTGCTGTCTGATTCCAGTGTATAAAACTAGTCCACTTTATCCTAAATGTGATACTTTTGTGCATATATCTAGCTTGGCTCCATTTGTCTATTTCTTCTGGTACCAGAATTTGCAGGGACAGCAGAAACAGTAGCAGATTTATTGGTTCCTTTATCTGCATCTTTCTTTCTCCATTTCTTTTCCTTTGTTTCTTTCTTCCTTTAAACTGAGATAATTGGATCATGAAAGTGATGCAAGAAGTGGAGAAAGGCACGGAAGAAAGGCAGAGCGATAGACAACTACTGGATGTCCCACTGACCTTAAATGCGAGAGCGGAATATATTATCTCCTTCACACATACTGCCAACTGTCCTGCAGAAAAATCTAACCAACAACAAAGATGAGCACCAAAAAAATTTTAAGTTCATGCAGCTTCTCATGTGAATATCTGATAGGTGTACTTCAAGTATTCAACATGTTATCATTTGATCAGGAAGAAACATCAGGTTCTGACAAGAGAGTAATTTCTGATGGGTGTGTATAGGTATCACCTCGATGTTTTCTTCCCAACAATTATCCAAATTTTGGACCGTTGGATTAGAGATCCAACGGTCTCTTTTTTTGGAGGGGTGTGAATTTTTTTTGGAGGGTGGTGAATTTTTTTTGGAGGGGGTGGGAAGAATTTGTGGCCCTTGGATCTCTAATCCAACGGTCACAAATCTAGATAATAGTTAGAAAGAAAACATCCGAATGATGTTTATCAATACCCATTTCTGATTAAGCACAAGGTGACCGTTTCTGTAGAATAACAAAAGAAGCAGCTGATAGAATGGTGAAATTTCACTTTTTAGAATTCATAAAATATCAAAGAAGCACTGTCTAAAATATGGATAATTTGATATTTACTAATTGGCTCTTCTCCTTATTTGTTGATATGACACGTACAAGTACAATATTTCTCATTTGGAGACATATGTATGCATAACAACAACAAAGTCTTTTGTCCCCAACAAGTTAGGGTAAATTAGGAATGAAATTTTCTCAAGATCAAAGAGTTGAGAACCTTGAAATAAACCTACAATACTAAAACCCTAAGCCGTACATCCTACTATCTGAGTCGAGAGCCTAAAACATTACCGTTAACTTTCTTATGGTTCCAGTACGTGAATCGCTAACTTCCATGCGTTCCTATCCAAAGCTAATTCTTTAGATACATTCCAATCCGACAGGTGACGACGACCTTGGGCGTCGGGTGGAGTGGCCTGGTGGTGCGACAGGCCGGCGTGAAGCCCCGCGTGGCGGAACAACGTGGAGCGATGGTGCGGTGGGCCAGAGTGGAGCTAGTAGGACTATTAATACTATGGGATCCACCAATTGTGTGTTGGATTGTGTGGCCAAGAGACATTGCTTTCATCTCTCTTCTTTAATTCCATCTCTACCTTATCATAAATTCTAGTTGACATGCTAATTAATACTATGAATATTATTAACTAGGATCCATTGAGAGTGCCCTAACCGCCCATCCAAGCAAGTTTACACAGACTTGCATCAGGCAGCGCTATCACTATAAATATCTTTATTTATGTTGTTGCTCAAATAATCTCAATTACTTATTCTCTGCGGGAAAATTCTGCCTGTGCCTACCTGCTTCAGATGACCGATGGTATTATAGCCCAATTCTTTTTAGCAATTTTTTTGCTTCTCTCAGCAATCATTATTCATTAAACTAATAAATCATCCTAAAAACTATAAACCGTAACATAAAAGAGCATACCTTTTACTAGCTATTTACCAACTGTACTAATCCAGACTTCAGAGACCCTGTGCGCGTGTGGTAATTAGTAGTCACCATCTCTTTCTTTGTCTACTTTCATTGTCAAATTATCGAAAACAGAAGGAATGAAAGAAAATCAACTAGAAACACAAAAAGGATGCGACTGATTCTGTAACTTTGTCTCCAAATTTCCAATTGAAGTCCCTTTCGGTAGAAGCGCGCACCCGGAAAATCTTGTGATACTGGACAATTTTCTTTTTCCACATGGAAATAAGCCGTACTATTCTGTCAAAAGGAACTTGTTCCTTCCACGCCAGGCTACAAACTTTTATACTGGACAAAGATGCACCCACAGTGGTCAGAAAATGATAGAGAAAAGACGGAAGAATTAATCATGTGAAGTTAACGTAAGTTATCGTCGTAAGTGAATGTTATATTTTTGTTCATTATTACTGAACCCAGTCCAAATTGATCGTGCCCTCAATCTCACAAAAACTCAAGATGCCATTTCGCCTTCAATATATTACAAGGTAACATTGTACCTCAACTTGCAAGCAATTCGTTTCCCCTCATAAATCGTTTTGTTCTCAAAAGAGACCAGTGGATAAAGCATCAGGACGAATATATTACACATTTTGCAAACTTAACGAAACCAAAGGAACCTAAACTTAAATTTGCTCAGCTGTTCAATGTTGCGACACAAAACAGGCAGTGGTAGCAGCTCTTTCTTCAGGCCTTGATACAGCACTGGAAGTAGTTCAGGAACTTCTTCCTTCCCTGCTTCAACGATTCCAGGTCAGAACTCGTGAACATCGATCAATGTTATACAACAGAATTATGACACATATAATGAGGTTAAAGCTGACCATGCAACCATTTTTGCGAATTAGTAATTGTGTAATTTCATATATGATGCATCAAAAGTACTTGTACTACTGAGTATGCGACAGCGACAGGATTGCAACTCTTGAATGTTATATGTCAAACTATGTCTGGAGAAAGGAACAGTCTGACTTGTGGACACATAAAGCTTTATTGGCAGTTAATTTCTCCATTGTCATAAGCAAATAGAAATTGTACCAGGATGGCCAACTTGTACCAACCTGTACTAGGTCGTTGGTAACTAATCCTCAGTTTCTTCAACCGTATTTTGCCAATTTTATCACATCTACAGTATAAAGTCTGCTTATTCTCTCAACTGACTCAACTCATTATTAGTTCCCTCTAATCATCTTTCCTCCATCAAGAATCTTAGTAGCATATTAATTAGGTGCCCTATGGACAATGACATAATGCATATCAGTACAGCCTTTTAGAGGCATACATATATGGGGATTTGGGGCATATATGATTAACAAAATAAGTGGATTTGTACTTGCCAATCAGTTGTGAGTTGTGACAAAGCACTGCATGCAAAAAGTTGGAATGGGCGGTGCTATGGCTTCGATATTCGCCGACCAAACCTACCTATAGTTGTTGAACCGACTCCACTGTCGTCTGTCGATGCAGGTACAGGACAAGGCCATAGACTTGGATAGGGCCCATCATAAAACTGCCATCAAAATTTGCTTAATCGTATACTCCAGTATCAGTTGATCTGTTAACTGTGGTTAGTTCAAATTCAGAAGATGTTTCTACACCTTAAACATGATTTCTTCTAAACCATACATCCAGAAGAGTCATCAATGGCTACCAGCATGTAAGACGTAGTACTCCATAGACAGGCCCTCAGTCGTTTGTTCTTCCTTTCCTAGCCTTCTTGAATCTTGAGTTACTACCGGAAAACATGTGTCTTAAGACATTAACTAATTAACTAGTACTCCAATACACCAGTTCTACTACTTGCAGATACAAGTTGAAGTCTCCACATTCAAATGCTCTGCTCTGTTCCACCGTCCGCGGTAAAACTATCCGTGCTTGGAGTACGAGTTTGACCCAGCAAAACCTCACGCGGTTGCTGTTCGCTAACTTTGCAATTAAGAAAAAAAGCTATGCATGTTCGCTAGTACAGTGGCACTGCTTACTGAAGTGCTATGCATGTGTGCTGTTTTACATGCGGTAATGCTACATTCAAGAACTGGAATTGCCACTTGATAATTTTTTACTATTTCCCCTTTAATAATTTGACTAGTCAGTACTAGTTAACGCCAGTTTTTACTCGTATCAAACAATAGAAAGTACAAATCTTTACACTACTCCAGTTAATACTGTTACAAATCTTTACACTACTCCAGTTAATACTGTGATTCTGATTTCTGAAATAGGATATGGGAACCCTCCTTGACCGTTTGGTGACAGCGAGCAAAGTGATGACTTCTCATATAGTCATAGCAAATGTAAGCCGATCAGTAACTCAGTACGGACGGCAAGCTTACCGTTGGAGAGTCGTCGCGGCTGTGGAGGGGCCGGCGGTGGTCGTTGGCCGGCCGGGCGAGCTTGGGCTGGGCCTGGGCCGGCTTCTGCTGTTGTTGGGCGAGGAGGTCGTCGTCGCCGCCGAGGCTGCCGCGGGAGAGCTCTCTCTTGTTCTGCTTGCGCATCTCGCGGATCTTGGAGAAGTCCATGGAGTAGTCCGGCAGCGCGCCGTTCTTCATGTCCCACTCCCCAAACGCCGGCACCGTCATCCACCCGTTCACGCCCGCCGCTCCCTGCCCCTGCTGCTAATCCACACGCACGAAGTGAAATGTTTAAGCTTTCCGAGAATGGATCGCAGAAAAAGAATCCGTGGACTCTTCAAGAAACAGGGGAGACAAGAACAGGAAGAATCGATTTGTTGGTAGGAAATTCTTCTTAATTACCTCCTTACGGTTCTCCATGGATGATCTCTCTCTCTCTCTCTCTCTCTCTCTCTCCCTCTGTTCCAGTCGTCTAGTATTGCTGCCGGAGCTGTGGAGCAAATTCAGCAGCCAGTACAGTGCTAAGCTTGTCTTGGAGAGGTAAAAGATGTGTGGAGACTGGAGACCGGAGAAAAGAAAGAGATACAGCTGTTCTTACGTTAAGTTGACGAAGAAAAAAAAATCCTGACCACACTCAGCTGGTAGTTAGCTAACAGCGGCGCCCACTTTAGACATAGCTTAGGGCATAATCTCTCTGCTAATTAATTAATCGGAGTAGATGGGTTCTTCTGTGATTTATATTTTATTACTGAAATTTTTGAATTCTGAATTGTTTTTTAGAGATAGTACGCAGAGTAAAATAGTCATATATAATTTTGACCAACACAGCTAAACTTAATACAATTTATACTATATTTACCTATAAACCTCACCTTAAAAATATATTCATATAAAATTTATTGTTAAATATAAACCAAAGCCTAAAGTAGGACCGTGAGAGTCGCACTGAGAGTTGTGGTAGTACCCGTTGCACACCACGCGT
Source organism: Dendrocalamus sinicus (assembly GCA_036346575.1). Lineage (NCBI taxonomy): Eukaryota > Viridiplantae > Streptophyta > Magnoliopsida > Poales > Poaceae > Dendrocalamus > Dendrocalamus sinicus. The sequence goes on along the minus strand of CM070648.1, from coordinate 49,226,988 downwards.
CTGCAGAGAAGGCCACAGCTGGTGAGGTATTGATGTGTGTGGACTGGAACTGGGCCACCCAATCAGTGGGTAGAAGGAACTGTTTGCATACGTGGTATTATAGTTATTTTTAAAAAAAATTAGTATCTCGATATTCATTTTTACAAATCTAATCTTTTAAATTTAGTAGTCATAGTAAACAACACATGTGACCTATTACGCTACAATAACTTATAGATCCTGCTGAGCCATTAGAGCTGGATAATGCCTCCCAAGCTGCAGTAGCTTGTCAGACCAAAGACCTACCAACCAACGGTGGCTCCATAGGCGATCGTCCCAGCAGCAGCAACTTGGTACATAATTAATTAGTGTTAATCCATCATGTTTGGAACTAATTAATCAACCTATTTTGTGATTAGCATTAATTAAGTATGATTAATACTAATTAATCACTGCATTGGCCAGTTGACGTGTTATCGAGTTAGGAAGCTCGGCAGGTAAGCATGTGTTGATCTCAACGAGAAGGCTAATACGCCTAAGCTTAGGGCCTGTTAAGAAGCTCGGCAGGAAGCTCGGCAGGTAAGCATGCATTGGCCTGTTTGGTTGGTGCCTAAGCTTGTCATGTCTAAGCTTAGGCAATATGTGGCTGTCACAGAAAGTGTGGCTAACAAAATCGAAGCCACACTTGTGGCAAAGTTTGGCAAGAAACTGAGTTTATGACGTGTGGGGCCGGGTGCTAAGAAAGTGTGGCATGCCACGATTCGTCGATGAACCAAACAATTACCTAAAAGCGTAGACGCCTAACTTGTGGCTAGGTAACTTCTGGTCATGAACCAAACAGGCCCTAAATTTGCAAAACCGATGTCCGGCGCCTACCTCTGGAAAAAAAAAAGCCTTTACGGATGTGTCAAACAGTTTGGGTTTGGTTGGCGATAGAAATCGGCGCCTCCGTGTGGCCAGCTCAGTGCCTAAGAACACTGCAAAGTTCAGTGGATCACCATTCACCCCGGCCTAACCTGCTTGCTAATTGGAGTCGGCCGCGATCGCATCTCTCCTTGCCCAAATTCATGGTTGCAGCTTGCAAAGAATTTATCATGCCCACATCGACTCCTAATCCTAGGCCTACTTCGATAATGTGCGGGTTTCAGACGGTCTCTATTCCTGTGACGTTCTAAAAGGAGAGCATGGTGAGGCCGATTTCAGACGCTTGCCATGGCTCCAAACAGTATTCCGCTGCTAACTAGTCCCAGCATTATTATGGTATGTGTGGCCGATAGATTTTGGCAGATAAAATAGCCGATAAAAGTATTTTTGATAGTGATATGTTTTAAGAAAAGATTAGGATTTTTCAAAAATCAAAATCAAGCATAAGCCACGCTAAGAACCCTCTAGAAAATGCTGACTTAGGAAACATGGATGCAAGAAAGCAAATCATCAACAGAAGATTAGAAACAAGAAGATTTGACGATGGACATGGATTCTATCCAAAGAAATGATGAGCACATACGAAGAGGAAGACTTAAATTACAATTTAAGATTAAGCCAACTGTTTTAGGATATAAATACCCTGTACTGGTTGATGGAAAAAAATATGCACACACCAATTTTTACTACCTTTTTGCATCTATCTTTCATGTAACTTAGGGATAGTTCATAGCTAGTAGAATCTTACCTTCGTAATTCAACTTTGATCAATAATGCTTTACATCAACGTGTTGATCAATTTTTGAGTTACATCTAATCCTTGTTTCGAGATTTCATTCCTATTTGTTATTGCTTTGTATCGACATTTCTTTTAAGATCGACTTTCATTCAGGCGGCACGTCACATACACTGCTAGAGAGGATGCGGTGTTGCTGTCAGGAATTTTTCAGCGGTGGCACACTTAATAGGACCTAAATCTTCTTAACAAGATCAAGATGCCACCTGACGAGGATTAAATAATCTATTAAATATAGTTTTAATACTCAACTAAGGCCTTAGACCAATGTGGTCATGAACTACCAAAGACTACATTGCCCGAGTACCCCTGGTAGGAGGGTCACTGTTCATCACCAAGCCAGGCACCACTCGGAGGTCTTACAGACAAATACATTGGCCCGCCTCCAGGTAACTCCTCCCGTGTGGTAGGATAAAACATGTGCATAATATCCCTCCTAACCACACGATGACTAGGTTCTACGTCTCTAACAACAACCGCTTTGCGGTTAACACAATGATTCTCTCCAACAAACAATAACTGAAAAACAGTTATTGTCAGGTTTCTCTTGCTGACAGCAACCATTCGCTTGACCGGACGTAAGGAATCGATAAGGCATCTACTCACATGTACAACGGACACCTCTTCATCGCTATTTAAATCTGAGATATTTACATAGGGAAAGACACACATATATAGATCTCGATCGCAAAGCATATTATAGACGCAAGAAATAACGATCTTAGGGATAGTAGCATCCCTTTATAATCTCTAATTGAGAGCATCTTGTAACCAATTCATATCAATAAAGATAGTCCATATTATTCTTCTAGATCCTTCTATGAGAATTAGCTTTTCTTCCATAATTCATAAGATCGACAATTTGATCGTCGACGGCCGGCACTATCTGTGAGGAAAAAGGTGTTGAGTCCCTAAAAGTTATCATCAACATCATCTTTCCCTGTTTCTATCAACATTGCTTATGCGATCATAGTAGGAGCCCGGGATCAGGAGAATTGGCTCGATCTAGCATACTATGTTGATCTCGACATCCATGGAACACAATGCCTCCTCCTCCTCATCCCCCTCCCAGGGTCACCAGTCCTTGAGATCAGCGAGGTTGACCGGATGGAAAAAGACACACCGCCCCCCATCATCAACGCTTCATAGGAAGTCAGGTGTCCCAATCTTGTTGAAATGCCCTGACACCACTGCAAGTCCGGCGCATTCAATCGGCAAACATGGTGACAAGAGTGTGATGCCACAATATGAGGGTCAGAGTGCTCTCAATTCAGTCGTGGGCGACTGCTATTTGCTATTAGCTCCTACGCATTACAGGATTCAGTCTACATCTAGTCATGGTGTCGATGAAATTACATTTAGTCACGGTCGTTCATATGTTTATTATTGCTTCGTATCGATGATTCGTCCAAGATCAATTTTTCTTCAGGTTTACCTATTGTTGATTTGCTGAAAGTTAGCACATCGTATACACTACTAGAGAGCACTCTTTATAGGGACATGGTGCACGGTGCTACTCTCAGCAATTTTCCGATGACAACATTACGATTGGCGGTGGAACGCATTGGCATCTTCTGATTTGAGGGGTTTTCCTTCACCTGAATTTCCAAGACATACATTAAGAGACATCTTGGAGTAATCATGCAACAGTAGTGGACACCTGTGATTGAAGCATTTCTGAATTCTGATACTTTCTGCTAGATTTATATATACAGACTTAACAGGCAAGGAATTCGGTTGCGAAGGCATCAGAGCTTTGTTGGTTGGTAACAGAAGATGCTCAGAGAACACTATGTTCTGAGAAGTACTCGAAACACTTTTCCCTGTCTACCTTCCGCAACTGCATACACCAATACACCAATAAAGGTTACATGAATAATACTCCAGAAAGATTATTCTAAGCAGCCCTCAAATAAAAGGTTCATCTGCACCAAAATACTATGGTTGGTACCAATGAATAGTTTTTTCTTGCTAAAGCTGTAGCTATTAGGAAACAGTAGCTTCATTGTTTTCTTTTCCAATAGAAACAGCCAAGGTATCCTTGGGCCTAATTTCCGAACCAGTCCACTCCACTAAGCCCAGGTTATGAAGGATCATAGAGCTTAAGCCTGGAACTCACCTAGCCACCTGTCTATATGGATGTTCATTTCGGCTTATGGCTTATACTACAGAAATTAGCTTTTAAATGAAGTGCTTTTTAAAGTAGGGTCAAATAACCAATTGTAGTAGACACTGTACCGACTTCAGTTGTATCGGTCAAAATCATACACGACTGTCTCTTTTCGTACTCTCTCTCGTGAACAGCTAAAATTTAAATATCAAACTATAAACCATAGCAAAAAAGAACACATCCGTGGAAAGGGATCATTCTGACAACCGTGCATCAACTAGTGCGATCATGGAAATCTGAAGATAGCCAACGAAACAAACAGCGGTTCCTCTGACATGACTCGGTCTGCGCACGCATCTATTTGAATTGGTTTATGAAACGTTAAGTATAATTTGATGCCAACAAATAGTTGAAATATAGCTGGACTCCAGTGCGTACACCAAATATCTTACCTAAAAGTAACGCATTTTTTTCTCTCGTTAGGACACCAATCATGCTGGGATGTATACATATTTTGTGCATTTTTTTGTCTGGTAGTCAACAATTCGATGATTCGATCACCAATATCATGGCAACGAAGTGGTCAAGATGTTCAAGTTGTTGGATGTCATGTTCAGCCGATAGCGTATTGTAACACAGCACTTGAGCAAACTAGGGATTGACATGTTCTTACCGAATTGTGTGAAAATGACCAGATCAAAATTTCTTTCGTAATTGCGTTGCATGTTCGATAATTTTACCATGGTGGTCTCCTTCCTTAGTATAAGTGCATAACCACGTATATGAACACATAATTGGAATGAAAAGAAAATGAGAAACAGAGTTAACAAAACGAAACTGATAAAAAGAATCTTCCGAAGAACGTACGTGCACCAAGAACTAACCAAAGAACTGCAAAGCAATCAGATTTGGCGATCAAAGCGAGTTTATTCTTCACTATTTTCATTGCCAATAGTATTGTTGTAACTGATAATCATCAGTATGCACATTAGCAAGAAAAAAAAGAAGAAGAATAAAGGAAAGGAAAAAATCTGATCAAGAAATCAGCATGCAGCCGCAGGGACGGGCGGAATGAGAATCACGCGTCCTGGGAGTAGAACTCTATGATCTCCTTGAGGTCGAGCTGCAGGAGAGAGACGGACCGCTCGTGGCGGGCCAGCCAGAGTATGTGCTCGAACAGGATGGCGTCGACGTCGACGAAGATGGCCTTGCCCCTCCTCTCCTCCTTCCCCACGACCATCTCCAGGAGCACCCGGAACGGGTAGGTGTCGAGCACGAGCTGGTCCACCAAGAACACCCTCCGCTCCTTCCCGACGACGACCGTCACCGTCGCCGGCGACGGGCCGGTGGCGTGCTTGCCGCAGTCCTCGTCGAGGGACCGGTAGCCGAGGCGGGAGGGCGAGGTCGACGGCCACCGGAGGAAGACGCAGCAGCCGGCCATTGCGGAGAGTCCTACTTGCTCTGTTCCTTGAACTCCTCTGCTACCTTGGACAGGTTCCAGGCAGGAGTGGCTCGGGGTGTAAAAATATTGGAGGTTGAAATGTTGGGGTGATTTTGCAAAGGAGTCCTGTGTCTTCTTGAAATCACTCATATAGCCAACCATGAGGTTTACCCGATCATCCATCATGTCCCTACGGAAAAACCTGCACGTTCTGCAACCAAAATTTACCAAGCATCATTCTTGTGGCACTTCATTATAAATTGGGAGTGACTTCACCAAGCATAACTCCTGCAGGAGTTTTTCTGGGTTGCAAAGCATCGCACACTTTACAAATAGCCATCAAAGTTGCACATCCCATTCAAGGTTTTAGGTGTAAACCCAAGTGTGTATTGGATTGGACCTACACATAAACGAGCTGAAAGAAGTGTATAACATAAACATAATCGTTGTAGCGGTCGTGCTTAGCAATTCTAATGGACTACAACATTTCATTTCGGCTGCTGTTTAGTGTTTGGTAGTGAAACTAGTCGTGGGACTTTGTTTCTCATGGTGCGCATTGTGCACTCCCTTGGTAACAAATGTTCTTCAATTCAGTGTTTTTGAGTGCGTCACGGTGCTTACCACACAACGCTTCTGGTGCTGCGGCGCCGAAACTGTGCTGTAGTAGCTTTGCTGTAGCAGCTGATATGTGTTGAGAGAATGTCATCGGTGACTAGTCCGATCGATTTCTTTACTATATAAAAGATAGATCAATCACAGAAGACATAAATAGTACATTAAAACACAGAGATAAGAAGAACTCTTAGATTTTCTTTATTGATTTCTTTTCTTATGTTGTGTACAAAATAGCCAATAACATTCCATATTTATAGTCTAATGGTGAGATACCCATCATAAATCAAGGCTTTTAAGTTCTTGGATCAGGTCCTGTCTGCCATACTGCCGTGCCTTGTCTCTCTCCCTCTCGAGAGAGTGTCGCTCGAGTCTCGATTTGGCTCGATCGGCTCAGAGCAGGTACAATAAGGCTTAGTCAGCAGGCTATAGCAAATATAATATCAACCAAATCTTACGTGGCAGAGAGAGAAAGGAAGAGAGAGAAGGAAGCTGGCTACTAAATTACAGCTAGCTATAGCACGTAAAAATATGCATTTCACTCTCTTACACGTAGGGCCAAATAGTTATTGTAATAGCTACCTTATTGTATGAACTATTTTTTTGAAGGCTATAGATGAAATGGACAAGTATTATAGCCACTAGTTGGCTATACTATTGTACTTGCTCTCAAGAGCCCACTACAACAAGTCAGTTCCACTCAGCAGAACCTGATTCGATTCCGTCAGCGAGCAGATACCAGCTTATACTTGATACGCCCGGCACATAGTGGGCCTGTTCTTTTTAACTGCGGCTTATGACTTTTGGCTGAAATTTTTGAATTTTGGCTGTTTACGGTACAGATTACGGAGAGACCGATACTTACTTGTGATTTTGGCTCGTACAAATGTTGGGCTTTTAACGTGTACTACGTTTAACTTATAGACCCCGTCTTGAGAAAATACTCCGTTTGAAAGTTAGATACTGTAGCAAAAGCCAGAAACCACCCGGCTTCTCATGTGCCGAACATGCCCAGTGTATTACGTGCGACTGCGAGCGCAAGGCACCTTTCGGCACGGGCACGAGCGCACGGTCAGGCGGACTGCGCGGGCACGCGGCGCCGACTAGCCGAGCTGTCGCGTCCCGCGCACAACCGGACGGGGCACAGACGGTGCGGAAAACACGTTCTCTCATTTTGATTTGAGCTTCTCTTTTCTAGTTTATTTTTTACTATTCATAAATTTCGTCTTTTTCTGAACTTCTAACTTTTTTTAGCTTTTTTGCCTGTTCTTTTTTCTGTATTCGTTTACGTTGTCCGTGATGAGCTAATATATTTTTTTCTATTTTTCAATTTTTTAAATTTAATTATGTCAAATAAGTCATCTTAGCTACAGTATAATTTCAACCAACTACAGTACAATTTTAATTATAAATCACTATTTTTCAGCTCAATCGAGCAGGACCTTAAGCAACGGAAGTTTCCTCTTCCCCAACCCCAAACGCGCCCTCCGTTCTCGTTCCACACTCATGAGTCATGAATCATGAGTGATGACATGAAACACTATTACAGGAGATATAGGCCCTGCTCTAACAAGTTGGCTTTTAATTTTTTTTAAATTTAGCTTTTTTTTTGTTTTCTAGTTTTTTTTTCTTTGTGTTATCCGTGATGATATAAATTTTTTTATTTTTTAAATTTAATTACGTAAAAAATTAATAATAGCTATAGTATATTTTCAGTTATGACAGTAAAAAAACAAAAGGCTAGGCTTATAAGCCTTTTGGAGCACTACGATAATCAAAAGAAACGAAATGGGATCTTAGGGTTTCTTTATATTGGCTTTTACTTAGAAAATGCATAAAACAATATGAACATTTGGTTTTTTGAAACGATCCTTTTACCTTCGTTTCGCTTTAGGGATAAAATAGGGGTCATATCCACATTATGTATCCTATTCCTCTCGCTCCGGTCTCACGCATGCATCTATTTAGGGCCTGTTTGGCAACGGCTGTGACTTATGGCGTTTGGCTGAAATTTTTAAATTTTGGCTGTTTACGGTGCATATTACGGAGAGAGAAATACTCACTTGCAATTTTGGCTGGTATAGATGTTGGGCTTTTAACGTGTACATCGTTTAACTTGTAGACCCCGTCTTGAGAAAATACTCCATTTGAAAGTTAGGTACTGTAGCAAAAGCCAAAAGCCGCTAGATTCGGAGGAAAAGAATATGCCCTTATTACTTTTTTCACCGCTCGTTTTTTTCTTCTAAACATTATTTATTTTATTTTCAATCAAAAATTATAAATTATAACTAAAAATCATGAGCTAAAATCAATATAAACACCCTCTTTGATATCAGGCGGACGCGACTTGGCTGTGGATGGAGAGCGACAAGATTTCGCTGCCCAAGCCCAATGGACGGGCTAGCTCACCTGCTGTGTGTGTCCGCGTGCAGCTGCGCAAGTAGAGATGGCAATGGGTACCCGAAACCCGATACCCGGTGGGTTTTTATTCTATTAGAGCATGAGTCTGAGTCAATTTCCTAACCCATGGGTCTCTTAGGGGTTTGTTTGGTTGCTCGTGCACGGTGGCTCGCACTCAGCGCATGCGAGGAGATGGTGTTTGGTTGCTGCGACGGTGAGAGCTCGCACGAGCGGATGCAAAAAATTAACTGGAGCCAGGCTGAGGAGAAACGCGACTGAGGACCTTCTCTACTCAGCCTGGCCACGCTCATGCAGGCAACCAAACAGGCCCTTAATGGGCAAAAAGCCCAACCCATCGGGTCTGCCGGGTTCGGGTACGTTCCTATAGTATCCAAACCCGTAAACCCATGGGTAATATAAACTCGATCCATAGGAATTATAAACCTAGGCTCCCAGCCTCCCAGGCAAACCAGCCCATCTCATAGCCCATTAGCCATTTAGCCCCAAGCCCCAAATCCAATGCGGTAATGTCCCATTACCCATACAGCTAACCCTAGCTAACACTCAGTCACGGTCACTACATACTCCTCCCCAGTCCCCACCCCCGATTCAACAGCCGCCACAGCAGCGGCGCATCTGGCGCTCCGCGCTCGGTCTCCGACAGTCTCCATGCTCGCCCTCCCGTCCCGCAGCTCCCGCTCCTGCTCCCGCCACTCTCGCCGCACGCTCGTCCTCCCGCACGCCCTTGCCGTCGCCGTCGCCTTCCAGTTCAACCCGCCGCCTCCACGCCGCAGCCAACGCGCATCGCAGCAGTAGGCCCTTGGCCATGGCGCTGCCCTCCGGCTCCAACGAAGATGGCCGGTGAACTTCTTCCTTCTCTCCATTAACCATTGTTGCAGCTTGCATTACTGACCCGACGGGCGACCCGTGGGTACCCGTTAACCCAGTGGGCATGGGTCTGGGCAAAAATCTGCACCCGTCACGGGTATGGGTTTTTTAGCGGGCACGTCCAACTTTTATGGGCACGAGTTTAGAATAGCAAAACCCAGCAGGTTTATGCCCGTTGCCATCTCTACGCGCGAGCCATCAGCGATCACCGGTGAGCCTGACCTGAGAGCGTCCCCAACTCCCCCTATTAGCCGTGCGAGACTGCGAGTTCTGCTACCTATGGCAACTGTTCGATCGACGCGAAGGAAAAAAAATGCATCTAATCCTTGCCAAGTAAATATCAGCTACACCCATTTTTTTAAAAAGCTGCCGGTCCATCAAACATAAATTAGTTGGGGGGTGTCAAGTCGCTGAACCATCTGCTCCGTTCCGCGTAACCCTTGCCGAAAATCCCATACAATCGCACAGTAAACCACGTGTGTCCACTCGGCACAGCCCGACTCATTTTGGGCCGCACGGTATGGTCAGGCCCTTCAGAAAAGCACGCTCCTTCCCCGTGGCCCCGCCTGGGCCGCGCCCCCCACACCTCTCCGCCAGGGCCCAACTTTGCCGTCCGCTTGGGCCACGGGGCAACATCCTCGGCCCGCGCTTCCACGCGAAATCAGGGAGGCCGGGCTAGCCGTCGCCTGCTCGGGCAGACAGGGTTGGTCGCCGTGCGGGCTGCGTGATTTCCAACTCTGCTGCAGTCCGAGCCAGCCCAAGTCGCCTGGCTCCGCTTCTTGCTCCCGACATGGGCTGTCAGCCCAGGCCCTGTGACGACCCGTCTGATCTCTCCTTCTACCTATGGGCCATAACGCCGGGCCGAATCTACAGGCCATCGTTGTAATTCCAATCACTTCACCGGCTCGCCGCTTGCACTGCCCCCACCAACGTGGCCTCTGACTTTTTTTAATTATAGCAGCTGAAAATATATTATAGTAGCTATTAATTTTTCTAAATAATTAAATTTAAAAAATATTTTATTATGTTTGTTTTTCATTCCGTTTTATTAGAGGTTTTTTACTCCGTGTTTAATAACTTGTTGAAAATCTTTTTATTTTTTCAGACTACTCCCTTTTTACTTCTACTGAGACATTCAACAAACCTATCTAGATTAAAGAAGTACATATAAGTAGGAGTTAGTAGAAGTCATTTGCAGGGTTCAGAAAAACCGGTTTTATTTTTTTTACCAGGGTCATCGATAGAAACGATTTCACAGAATTTTAGAAAATTTTGGCAAATTTCAGCCCATATTTTCCGTCATCATACTACATCTTATAACACTATTTTCCTAATTTTCGGTCAATTTTTTTTGCCATTTTTAGCCTTGGTTATTTGGCAAATTTGTATTTCAAAATTGTAATCGCAATATTTGGTTGAGTATAGCATACAATTTCATTAGTTTAGCCAAACGTATAGAAAATACATTTATTTTTATTTGAGAAATATATGTATTAATGCCATTCCAAAGGAGTAGAAAACAGGTGATATATATATATATATATATATATATATATATATATATATATATATATAAAGAGAGAGAGAGAGAGCGAGAGGGGAAACAACCCCAAAGATATTCGATGGTAGTCTCCTCCATGGGCTCTGCCAAGGCCATAGCTTGCTTCCATGCCTCCGTCCTGGCCCTCCAAAGAACATGTACCGCAAATCTTCTATTTCTGCGCTATTTGTTATCATCAAATCATCTTTATCTTGCATGTTTTCTTGAGGAGATTCTTGCCTATAAGTAGATTCCTCGATTCGTTTCATGGGTTCTGACCCTATTTTGGATAATCCATAGACAACAAAATAAGGATCAAATTTCTTTCACAGGCTTTCAGTTTCGTTGCCACGTTGTACCTAATCATAACCCAAAAACTCAGGAACCCTAAGAATCCACTTTGATTTGATGATTTCACAAGCATTAGCATTTCCTGATAAAATAAGTCTAAGATCTTATCAAGTGTTCTGAAAAGTCCCCAAATTTCAAAAGGAATTTTTTTCTTGATTTTTTGCTGAATTTTTGGTTGAAATCTGAAAACTTTCCTTTTCGGGAAAGTCTTCCTTCTTCCCGCTTTCCCCTTTTGGTCGGGCGCGCCTCTTCTCCTGGCGCCTTCTCTTTTCCGCCTTCACCCGCGCCCGACGCCCGCTCTCTCCTCCCCGGCGCAAGCGCTGCCTCGCTTCGCTCTCTCCCCTGCGCGGGCGCTCGCTCGCCTCCTGCGCAGCGCCGCGCCAGCCGCCTCCGGACACGCGACACCTCGCCGACCTCCGGTCGGCGCCCTCCCCCGCGCCGCGTTGTCGCCTCTCGCCTCGTCCCGCCCGCGCTCCTCCTCGCCCTTCTCCTCCGGCGCGAAGCGCCGCCATGCCTCGCCGCGCACTGCTCCCCCGTCCGCCGTGCGCCCGCATTCATTGCCGCTCGGGGCTGCGCCACCCCACGCGCGCGAGAGACGCTGAATCGCTCCCGTCCTCCCACGACCGCTGACGCTATGCCCGTGTTTTTCCCCTGATTCCACTCTCCCGCCGGGCATATAAGCCCCTCTCCCACTCCCTCACACTCCCTTGGTTCTCCGACTCCCACCACTCTCATTCGCCTCCCACGCTCCCGGCTCCTCCCGAGCTACCACTGACCCTCGTCGCCCTAGTCGCGCCGCCATTGTTCCTGCGCGCGCGACCCCGTAGCTCAATCTACTTCTCCACCCTCCGTTTCTCAATTGTATTAGCCTGAGCATCACCACGGTGTACTAACTTCTTTGGTAAACTCCGTTTGGCAGAGACTCACCGCAGAGCTCCGCACCGCCGACCCGCCGCCCAGCCGTGCTCCGTGGCGACCCTCCTCGAGGCTCCCGACTCACGCCGCCACCGCGGTGTAATTCCCTAGCTCCCCTCTCCGTGAAACCGCCGCCAATCGGCCCCTGTCGCCGCCGGCGACCTCCCTCTTCGCCAAAAAGCCGAACTTCCCCCTTTCCACTCCTGCCTTCCCCATTAGCCCCCTCGCCTCCCTAAGCCCTAAAATGAGTTCTCTCTCTAAGGGCTACCTGTTGGTACCTTTGGTGACGCCGGCGAGCCCTGCGCCAGCGCGCCTTCGCCGCCGCTGCCGCCTCGGGTGCATCAGAGCGCCGGAGGTTGAAGACGACGATTTCGCGACGTGGCCCCTGCCGCCTGTCCATCTCGCTCAAGCATCTAAGCTCGGCCGTCCGATCCGGCCGTTCGCCGCCGCTTCTTCGCTTCACACCCGCCCGATCCCTCCTCCCGCCTTGATCCGGCCGTCGCGCGCGCCACCCGAGGTCGTCCGCCGCCACGCGGCGGCCATCCGCATCGCGGCGCGCACTCGACTGGGCCGCTTTTCCTCGGCCACTTCCCTCCGCGTGCGCGCGCGTTTGAAATCGGTGGGCCTGCATCAGAGCACTGGGCCGGCCCTTCACTGTTCATTTGATTTTTCCCCGGATTTTCTAATTTCCAATATTCCAGAAAACTCAAATAAATCCTAGAAAATCACAGAAAATCCCAAAAATTCCCAAATTTTACCACTTTGCTCCAAATATTATCCCAGACCCTCTGGTGAAATCCATTTCCACAAATACATCCCAGATAAATTCCTAAAATTCCATTTGAAGGATTTATGCATTTTACTCCTTTTTAATTAGTTTATTTTTTTCCTCGCTTGATTAGTCTCAAGCTGGACTTATTTGTTTTACGTGTTTGCGCTAGTGTCGAAGATCCCGAAAGTTCAAGTGCAGTCGCAGGATCCAGACGTTTCTTCGTTCGAGCTAGCTGAGATCATCCAGATTGACGGCAAGTCCCAAATCCTTTGATCATGTTGTATCCCATGCCATTTAATTACGTTATTATGCTATTTGCATTATGCTATTTGTGAAATGTTAATTCAAAGTAAAATATAATGTTAGAATGACATGTTATATAGTTAAACCTACCACCGATAAATGCCTCATAAATTTGTTGCCATGCCTTTGTAACCCTAGAAATAATTATCTGTTAATCTATATAATCAGAGGTTATTATTATCATACAAAGTCTTTACACTAATAAGGTCGTGGCAATGAGCCAACAGAATTTGTAAAACCCGACTCTAAGGTAGGGTGGTATGGGACACCGTATCTTAGAGCGAGAGTGCCACAGCGTGCACAAGGTAGGGTAAGGGGAGTTTGTGGTGCATCTCAAGATGATTATTCACCCATCTCTTACCCTAGGATTGAAGGAAGGGGAGTTTGTGGTGCATCGCGGATGATTATTCACCCAACTCTTACCCTAGGTTGGGTCGCGGGCCTGTAAGGTTGTGGGCCATGTGAAAATATAAGGATCAAACCCTTACGCCGAGCAAATGTCATAGTGATCGCTCAACCACGGTGTTGACTTGTCAACCCCGGTTTAGTACTGCTCAACTTAAGTGAAACCCCGCATTGGGAGTCGGTGCAAGACAACGATAGGTCCTCACAACTCGGGACCGGCGTTCGCGAGGCCAACGAACGCCCGAGGATGTGCGGGATTATTATCTATCGGGTGGAGTGTATACCAAGGGTTGAGCAATGAAAGACCCTGGTTCCTTAACTCACCATGAGGGTTAAGGGTGCGTGTGGGTAAAGCTGAGCAAACTCGCAGAGTCAAATAAATGGTATTCGAATACGCCGTGCTCCGGCTATTGGAGCCGTGTCACTTGGGTGATTCCAAAGAATGCTTAAGTAGTTTTGTACATATTTGAACTTGACTAGTTGGTTAAAGAATTCTTTGTGAAAACCCCTGAGTTCTTAAGAAGTAGTTTTGAGTCCATTTTATAAAATGCTTGCAAATAAAACTGCATCCACTCAAAGTTAATAAACCAAATATATTTCCCCTCCTTTGATGTTCCGTGCATGTAGTAGGTTAGGATCCCTTTGGGATTTGCTGAGCCGGTTGTTGGCTCACGGCTTGCTTTTGCTTTTCTTTAGAGGATCAAGACGAAGGTGAAGGTCTCCCCGTCGAGGACGTCCCTGAGGGTCTCTTCTTCGACGAGGACCCGTGGCTTTAGGTCTTCGCCGCGCTCAAGCGGATCTTGGAGCTTCTGTAATGTAATTATACTTTGGGCTTGCACGCCCCGCTGTCAAAGTTGGATGTTATTCCATATGTGAAATATATGCTGGACTTTGGTTGTAAGCATGCAATGGTATACTCTTGCGCGACGTTCCATAACTGTTCATGCGTGAATAGTTACGGAATGCCGTGTCCGTACGCGCCCCTGGAAACGGGGGCGTTACAAGAAGTGGTATCAGAGCAGGCTCTCTGACCGTAGGTTAAGACCTAAGGCAAACTAGGAAGCGATTTTATCGCAAAACTTAATTTAAGCCATAAAAAGGGTTTACGAAAAACATAAGTATTATTGCTGTCTTTTCCTCTCTTGTTGCTACCTTATCTATCTTAGTTTTCTTCTGCTTAAGTTTTCCTTTTGCAAAATGTTTATTGCCCCTCTTGTCTAGCTTCAAAATTTCGCTTCTCGGCAGCTGGAGGAGTAGCCGTTGTTCGCTAGACTAGACTGACCCTGAGTAGTAGCAGTACTTTTGTAATGTAAAGCAAGTGCAATCATGAACCCTAAGTGGATTGTGTACCACCTGCATATCGTAAATCTATGTTCATTATCTTGTATGTTGTTTGCTTAATTATCAGTAATCCCTCTCAGTTCAAAGCTTTCTCCTGTCCCCTTTCGCTCTCGTTCTTACCTTTTTCATCCTATACTTACCCTGAAAATTCGATGTCTTACTTATCCCCTCTTGATTGCCAAAGCCGCAAAGTCGACTTCAAGCTCCCGACCGGCGATGGATCCGGCAGAGCGAGTGGTCGACCAACGGGCGTGGTGCACTCCGCCAGATCAAGCCACATTGGCGAGTGATAGCAATGTTGGAGCAGAATCGACATCAAGGAGAGCAAAATATATTACGAGTGTTGGATCAACATGCGATTGATTGAACAGTTGCGGCGGATCTCCGAATTCAAGGTGGAAGCAATGTTCCTCGGGAGGGTGCACCAATTTCCACCCGATGGGCAGACTTTATGAAAACACGTCCACCAGTCTTTTTCACCCCAGCTGACCCCATAGTAGCTGAGGATTGGCTCGTGGACGTGGAAAGGAAACTTGACATCGCTCAATGTGATGATAAAGAAAAGGTGTTGTATGCATCCCATCGATTGCGGTGCGCCGCAAAGAACAGTGGATCAACTATCAACGCACACTGCAGAACAGAGAGAGTAGTTGGGAAGAGTTTTCCAATGCCTTTCGCAAGGCTCACATACCAGATGGCATCATGGAGACTAAGCGCCGAGAATTCCTAGCGCTTAAACAAGGTGGACGCACTGTTATGGAATACTTACATCAATTTAACCACCTATCCGTTTGCTCCGAGGATGTTGACAATGAGGATAAGAAAATGAGCAAGTTTCGAGCAGATCGCAATCATTGAAGTTCCATATCTCATCCATGAAGTTCAAAGACCTGCACGATATGGTGAACAACCTGATTACTTCAGAAGAGGCTAGAGGTGAAATGGAAGATTACAGGAAGCGCAAGGCAGTGCACAAATCTCAGTCTTCTTCGCATAGTGCCCAAATAAGCAAAACCTCGGGATCATTCTCATTCCAATCCCAACCCTCACGTCAGTTTGTGAAGCTACCGAAGAACCACTCTGGACAATCTCAACAGTACAGTTCTCCTTTACCCTTCGCCACCAAGTGCCCCACCTGCAATGGCAAGCATCTCGCTAGCACTGTCCACGAAGGACGATGCATGTTTCCATTGTGGAGAGACTGACACTACAAGCATCGGTGTCCCAGAGGAGTTTGAAATCGATGCGGCTAAACTCCAATTCCAAAACCAATGCAGCAGGAAACAAAGTCACGATCGAAAGCTCGCACCCCGAAGGAGGCTCTGCAGATCAAAGCAGATGGACCTCAATCACCGGCAGCACCGCGAACTTTACATCGAGCAGCAGCAAAGGTCATACTGCACCCACGCTTTACGCAAGAGTAAATCATGTGTCCGCAGAAGATGCTACTGAAGCTAGTGATATCATTGCGGTATGTTCCCAATCAACGCCATACCGCATTGATTTTATTTGACCACGTGCAACACATTCGCTTATTTCAAAGAGTTTTGCTTCAAGAAATCGGTTTCTTCTGTTTCATTGCCAAGACCTTATGTGGTTGAAACCCCGAGTTAGAATGAAGTCCTCGGTGGTTGTGCGGGACTTAATATAAATCCAAGGGTAGATTTTAGAACAGATTTATCAGATTAGACATGTCGTGGCTAGATGCCATTTTGGGCATGAACCGTTAGCCAAGAATAAAGGCAAGGTAGATTGTAAGATCAAAACAGTATCCTTGGTTAAGCTCAAGGTCGAAAGTGATAGTAGAGACAGATCGAGAGGTATTGAAGGATGCAAAAGACGCATGATCAACATGATAACAGCCCCACTGAGCAAGTGCCGTGAGTACAAGAGTACCACGATGTGTTTCCGAAAGAATTGCCAGTGGACTTCGACCGACAAGTAGAACTTGCCATAGAATTGATTTCGTGCACAAAACCAATTGCCAAGCATCGCAGCGAGAATATCACCCGATGAGTTGAAAGAGCTAAAGAAGCAATTAGATGAATTACAAGAAAAGGAATTCATACGACCGGTGTTTCACCTTGGTCGGCCCGCTTTATTTGTGAAGAAGAGCACAAAGAGCATTTGCACATGACATTAACTAGATTGAGAGAACATCACCGTATGCCAAGTTCGATAAATGCGACTTTGGCTAAAAGAAGTTGCTTTCTTGGGTCATATTATATCGGAAGATGGAGTCAAGGTTGATCCGAAAAGATCGCAGCAGATTATAGAATGGAAACAACCCAAGACAAAGGATGAGCATGAGAAGCTTTCTTGGATTGGCGGGATATTATCGTCGATTCATAGAAGGGCTCTCGAAAATTTCTCGCCCACTCACTCACTTCTTTGAAGAAGGACAAGCCCTTCACATGGACAGATGCTTGTAAAGAGAGTTTTCATTTGTTGAAGACCAAGTTGACAACGACGCCATCTTGATTTTGCCCAATCCAGAAGGAATTTCAAATTTATCGATGCCTCAAGCAAGGTTTGGGATGTGTGCTTATGCAAGACGGAAAAGTTGTTGCCTATGCTTCAAGGCAGTTAAAACCACATGAAGAGAATTACCCCACATACGATTTAGAACTAGCAGCCGTGGTGCATGCACTCAAAATTTGGCGGCACTACCTGCTAGGGAATCGGTGTGAGATATTCTCAGATCACAAGAGCTTGAAGTATCTGTTTACACGACTGAGTTGAATATGAGACAACGAAGATGGCTGGAATTAAAGATTATGATATTGAGCTTCAATATCACTCGGGCAAGACTAATGTGGTGCCGATGTCCTTAGCCGTAAGGCTCACCCAAGCAAAGCCAGCATGACAGAGTACCCACCAAATTGCAAAAGGATATGCTACGACGAATTTGGGGATTACAGAACAAGGCGGTATGGCAAAGATTAGAGCTTCAACCATTGTTGACAGATCAGATTAAGGCAGCACAAGATGAAGATGAAGAGATTCAAAAACTGAAAAAGGATATTCAAGAAGAAAATTCATCAAAGTATGCGATAGACGAGCATGGGATCCTTACTTTCCGTGGTCGCTATTGCATACCCTGCAAGAAGGAATTAAGAGAATTGATCCTATCCGAAGCTCATTCGTCACAATTCTCCATCCATCCAGGAAGGACTAAAATGTACCAAGATTTGAAGAAGAAATATTGGTGAAACCAGATGAAGAAAGAAGTGGCAGAGTATGTAGCTAAATGTGATGTCTACCAACAGATCAAGATAGACCACCAAAACCATCGGGATTGTTGCGACCTTTGCCAATACCCGAATGGAAGTGGGATAGCATTGGGATGGACTTCATTCTGGACTTCCCAAGACTCGAGAAGGATATGATGCTATTTGGGTCATTGTTGATAGATTGACTAAATTAGCTCGTTTCCTCCCGATCAAGCAAATCTACGGAAGGACAAGCTTGCTGAGTTATATTTGACAAGAATTGTGACACTTGCATGGAGTTCAAGAAGATTGTGTCGGATAGAGGAGCACGCTTTACATCCAAGTTCGGGAGAAATTGCATGAAGCTATGAGCACCGATTTGAATTTCGATTCAGCATATCACCCATGCATGATGGACAGCAGAGAGAACCAACCAGATTTTGGAAGATATGTTGAGAGCTTGTGCAATAGTATATGGTGCAGCATGGAACACTTGCCTACCCTTCGCTCGCTTCTCATACAACAACACTATCAAGCCAAGAACCAAATAGCACCATTTGAAGCACTTTATGGCGAAAAATGCAGACCCCACCGAATTGGTCGAAATGTGAACGCTAACTCATTGGCCCTCGATTGCTCAAGATGTAGAAGCACATACTAGAATTATCGAGAAAGATTCAAGATAGTCAAAAGATTTCAAGTTAAAGGCAAATTGGCACCAAGATATGTGGGACCGTTTCAAATTACCGAAAGAGTTGGAGAGGTAGCTTATCAAGTCTACCGCCCAATCATCAAGAATACCCAATGTGTTCCATGTGTCTCACTTCAAAGTGACTACGACAACCAATGATGAAGTACCCTTGTCAAATATTGAATTGCAGGATGATTGCACATATGTCAAGAACCACTACAAATACTTGAAACGCCGAGAGGCAAACTCGAAACAAGAATGTCAAATTTTGTAGAGTGCGGTGGAAGAATCACACAATGGATAAGCCCACTTGGGAACGAATCGACTTGCAATGGATTTCCCAACTTACTCCTCGACCAAGTTAATCTCGGGTCGAGATTCTTTTAAGGGGGTAGGTTGAAAAGTCCCCAAATTTCAAAAGGAATTTTTTCTTGATTTTTGCTGAATTTTTGGTTGAAATCTGAAAACTTTCCTTTTCGGAAAGTCTTCCTTCTTCCCGCTTCCCTTTTGGTCGGCGCGCCTCTTCTCCGCGCCTTCTCTTTTCCGCCTTCACCGCGCCCGACGCCCGCCTCTCCTCCTCCGGCGCGCGCTGCGCTCTCGCTTCTCCCTCCTCTCGCGGACGCTCGGCTCCGCCTCCCTCGCGCGCGCGCCGCACTGCAGCCCGACCACAGACACCCCTCGCCGACCTCCGGTCCGAAGGCCGCCCCCCTCCCAGCGCCGCGTTGTCGCCTCCTCCTTCGCCCTGGTCCCGCCTGGCAGCTCCTCCCTCGCCCTTCTCCTCCCGTGCGCGGAAGCGCCCCGCCATGCCTGCCGCGCACCTGCTCCCGTCCGTCGTGCGCCCGCATTCATTGCCGCTCAGGGCCTGCGCCACCCCCACGTCGCGCGGAGAGACGCCTGAACTGCTCCCCGTCCTCCCCACGACCGTTGACGCTATGCCCGTGTTTTTCCCCCCTCGGATTCCACTCTCCCGCCGGGCATATAAGCCCTCTCCCACTCCCTCACACTCCCTTGGTTCTCCGACTCCACCACTCTCATTCGCCTCCCATCGCTCCCGCCTCCTCCCGAGCTACCAATGACCCTCGTCGCCTAGTCGCCGCCGCCATTGTTCCTCGCGCGGCGACCCCGTAGCTCAATCTACTTCTCCACCCTCCGTTTCTCAATTGTATTAGCCTGAGCATCACCACGGTGTACTAACTTCTTTGGTAAACTCCGTTTGGCAGAGACTCACCGCAGAGCTCCGCACCGCCGACCCCGCCGCCCACCGTGCTCCCGTGGCCAGCCCTCCTCGAGGCTCCCCGACTCACGCCGCCACCGCCAGTGTAATTCCCTAGCTCCCCTCTCCGTGAAACCGCCGCCAATCGGCCCCTGTCGCCGCCGGCGACCTCCCTCTTCGCCAAAAAGCCGAACTTCCCCCTTTCCACTCCTGCCTTCCCCAGTAGCCCCCTCGCCTCCCTAAGCCCTAAAATGAGTTCTCCTCTCTAAGGGCTACCCGTTGGTACCTTTGGCTGACGCCGCGAGCCCTCTGCGCCAGCCGCCGCCGCCGCCGCCGCCTCGGGTGCATCAGAGCGCCGGAGGTTGAAGACGACGATTTCCGCGACGTGGCCCCTTGCCGCCCGTCCATCTCGCTCAAGCATCTAAGCTCGGCCGTCCGATCCGGCCGTATCGCCGCGCCTCTTCGCTTCACTGTACCGTCCGATCCCTCCTCCCGCCTTGATCCGGCCGTCCGCTCGCCACCCCGAGGCCGCCCGCCGCCACGCGGCGCCATCCGCATCATGCGGCGCACTCGACTGGGCCGCTTCCTCGGCCACTTCCTCCAGCGCGCGCGCGTTGAAATCCGGCCGCCGCATCAGAGCACTGGGCGGCCCTTCACTGCTCATTTGATTTTTCCCGGATTTTCTAATTTCCAATATTCCGAAAACTCAAATAAATCCTAGAAAATCACAGAAAATCCCAAAATTCCCAAATTTCACCACTTTGCTCCAAATATTATCCCAGACCCTCTGGTGAAATCCATTTCCACAAATACATCCCAGATAAATTCCTAAAATTCCATTTGAAGGATTTATGCATTTTACTCCTTTTTAATTAGTTTATTTTTTCCTCGCTTGATTAGTCTCAAGCTGGACTTATTTGTTTTACGTGTTTGCGCTAGTGTCAAGATCCCGAAAGTTCAAGTGCGATCGCAGATCCGACGCTTTCTTCGCTCGAGCTAATGAGATCATCCGGATTGACGGCAAGTCCCAAATCCTTTGATCATGTTGTATCCCATGCCATTTAATTACGTTATTATGCTATTTGCATTATGCTATTTGTGAAATGTTAATTCAAAGTAAAATATAATGTTAGAATGACATGTTATATAGTTAAACCTACCACCGATAAATGCCCTGTTAAATTTGTTGCCATGCCTTTGTAACCCTAGAAATAATTATCAGTTAATCTATATAACTGTAGGTTATTATTATCATACAAAGTCTTTACACTAATAAGGTCGTGGCAGCGAGCCAACAGAATTTGTAAAACCCGACTCTAAGGTAGGGTGGTATGGGACACCGTATCTTAGAGCGAGAGTGCCACGTGCACAAGGTAGGGTAAGGGGAGTTTGTGGTGCATCTCAAGATGATTATTCACCCATCTCTTACCCTAGGATTGAAGGAAGGGGAGTTTGTGGTGCATCGCGGATGATTATTCACCCAACTCTTACCCTAGGTTGGGTCATGGGCCTGTAAGGTTGTGGGCCATGTGAAAATATAAGGATCAAACCCTTACGCCGAGCAAATGTCATAGTGATCGCTCAACCACGGTGTTGACTTGTCAACCCCGGTTTAGTACCGCCAACTTAAGTGAAACCCGCATTGGGAGTCGATGCAAGACAACGATAGGTCCTCACAACTCGGGACCTGCGTTCGCGAGGGCCAACGAACGCCCGAGGATGTGCGGGATTATTATCTATCGGGTGGAGTGTATACCAAGGGTTGAGCAATGAAAGACCCGGTTCCTTAACTCACCATGAGGGTTAAGGGTGCGTGTGGGTAAAGCCGAGCAAACTCGCAGAGTCAAATAAATGGTATTCGAATACGCCGTGCTCCGGCTATTGGAGCCGTGTCACTTGGGTGATTCCAAAGAATGAAGCTTAAGTAGTTTTGTACATATTTGAACTTGACTAGTTGGTTAAAGAATTCTTTGTGAAAACCCCGAGTTCTTAAGAAGTAGTTTTGAGTCCATTTTATAAAATGCTTGCAAATAAAACGCATCCACTCAAAGTTAATAAACCAAATATATTTCCTCCTTTGATGTTCCGTGCATGTAGTAGGTTAGGATCCCTTTGGGATTTGCTGAGCCGGTTGTTGGCTCACGGCTTGCTTTTGCTTTTCTTTAGAGGATCAAGACGAAGGTGAAGGTCTCCCCGTCGAGGACGTCCCTGAGGGTCTCTTCTTCGACGAGGACCCGTGGCTTTAGGTCTTCGCCGCGCTCAAGCGGATCTTGGAGCTTCAGAATGTAATTATACTTTGGGCTTGCACGCCCTGCTGTCAAAGTTGGATGTTATTCCATATGTGAAATATATGCTGGACTTTGGTTGTAAGCATGCAATGGTATACTCTTGCGCGACGTTCCATAACTGTTCATGCGTGAATAGTTACGGAATGCCGTGTCCGTACGCGCCCCTGGAAACGGGGGCGTTACATGTTCCATCAGTTATCAATTTCACTATTTGCATTGAAAGAAGAATTTAGGATTTAGGGTCCCCAACCAATTGTTGATTTCTCTGTTGCAAGATTGATCATGACTTGGGATTTTAATGCAGCATTAGTGTCAGCTTGCTCGTGTCTACTGTCTATCAAGATGTGCGCTTCTCTGGCTGAGCCAGCAGAGTCAAAGAAGACTATTTGGATATGGACCAGGAACTAGAGGTGGTGACAACGGCCGTGGGGAGGGGATGGAGCACTTTCCTCTTTGGATCCAAAGATCTCAGCAAGGATTGGTCATGTGAGAGCAATTTATCATTTATTTCAAGCAGCGATATTTGGTCATTTAGTTCAACTAGCCTAATTAAAATATAAAAGTTTCAGAAATTGAATAAGATATGGGAATTTACCAAATGATTTGGCATAAGTAAAAGAGGAAAAAACATGTCTGAGCGTTGCTCTTTAAACTAATGCATCATAGAGTCATATGCTTGAGCAAGCACATAATCTTCTTATACTTCAGTAGTTTTTTTTTCTCGAACGCGCAGGAGAACTGCGTATCATTATATTAAGAAGAAAATATATTAAGAAGAAAACAAAGGAGTCTAGACGACTCGAACAAACCCCTAAAGGGGGAAGGGAAAAAAAACAACAACACACACGGCCATCAATGCCAAATCCCACGGAGCCCTTTGGCTCCCGCCAAACACCACACACTAGCCTCATCTCTAATATTCTGCATTATAGTGTTATGGTGAGGTGAAGCCCCCTCAAAAACACAACTATTTCTATGCTTCCAAATCCACCATGCCACCAACACGACCAAAGAGTTGAAACCCTTGCGAATGACCTTGGGCACCTCGTAAAGCTTGATGCCACCAAACCGTGAAGATGCAGTCATCCACACCGGAGCTAAGTGCTGCAACCCAACTGAGATAACACTGAAAACCACACATTCCTTGCAAACACACAATTAGTGAGCAAGTGCTGCACATTCTCCTCCTCCCGATCACACAAAGGGCAACGCTGGGGTGATCTAATCCACGACGGGTCAAACGATCGGCTGTCCAACAACGATTTAAAGAGGCCAACCAAACAAAGAACTTGCATCGAGGTGGAGCCCAAGTTTTCCAAATTGCCTTCCACGGTTCAAACTCCACGAACCCTCTAGAAAACGGCGGTAGGTCGATTTGGTTGAGAATTCACCAGAGGAGACGGTATCCACAAATGTTGATCCTCTACTCCGGAGTGAGTTCAAACCGGATAAGATATCCCAAAGATGGAGATATTCTGAAAGAAACTCACTTGACCACCCGCTTGCAATGTCATGAATCCAAGTACCATCCGCCAGCGCCTCATGATAATTCCTTGGTTAACAATTCTTTTGGCACATGTTTACAGAGAGCAGTGCAAGATCATGTAAGGATTGTCCATGCAACCATTTGTCACTCCAAAAAAGTGTTCTACTGCCGTCCCCCACAATAGATAATATTGAAATAGAGAACATAGCCAAAGAATTCGGATGCACTTGGATGTCAAGGCCAGCCCAAGACCGATCAGGTTGTGTCTTCTTAAGCCATAGCCACCTCATTCGCAATGCCCAACCAAGTACCTCCAAATCAAGAATTCCCAGGCCTCCTAGATTAATCGGCCTCTTGACCCGACCCCAGGCAACAAGACAATGACCTCCCTTTACGTCTTTGCGGCCTTTCCATAGAAAAGCTCTCCTTATTTTGTCAATTGCTTTAATTACCCACTTAGGAAAGTCTAATGCTAGGAGCTGATAGATGGGCATAGCCGTAAGCACTGCACGAACTAGGGTGGCCCTCCCGGCCGGGTGCATCATGGTTGCCTTCCAAGCAGGCAGCTTGTCTGCAATCTTGTCAATTATTGCATAGAAATCAGCCTTAGACAATTTTTTGAAGGACAAAGGAAGCCCAAGATACTTGCAAGGGAACTCTTGCACCTTGCAAAGAAAGGAGGATTGCACAATTTCAATATCTTGGTCCTGACATTGGATCGGGCTCACACAACATTTAACGATGTTAGTGACCAACCCTGAAGCCTCACCAAAGACCCGAAGAATCTCCTTGATCAAAGCCCAATCATCCAAACAAGGTCTTAGGAAGAGGATTACATCGTCAGCATAAAGAGAGACTCGCGGACACGAACTCCGCGAGAGAAGGGGCTGTAAAAGGCCAATGGCACTTGCTTTATTGATCAAAGCATTAAGCACATCCATGACTATAATGAAAAGCATTGGAGATAGAGGATCCCCTTGCCGCAGCCCCCGCTGATGTTGAATCAGATCTCCTGGCACCCCATTTACTAAAACTCGAGTTGTAGAAGTTCTCAATAGCTTAGAAATTAAATTGCACCAAACTGGACCAAAACCCAAATATCTCAAAACCTGCAGCAAGAAAGGCCAAGACACCGAATCAAAAGCCTTTGATATGTTCAACTTGAGTAGAATTCTTGGTTCCTTCTGTCTGTGCAGCAGCTTGACTGTTTGACGCACCAAAAGAAAGTTGTCATGGATGCATCGTCCTTTAACAAAAGCACTTTGGTTGGGGACACCAACATCTTTAGCTTGGGAGCCAACCTCGTTGGCTAGCAATTTAGTGACAAGTTTAGCAAAGCTGCACTAGGCTTATAGGTCGGTAGTCCTTGATTTCCATAGCCTCCGCGCCTTTGGCGAAAGAGAGATGTATGCTGAATTGAGAAGAAATAACTGCGACATCCCCTGCAGAATCGGTTTAGGCAGCCATTAGGTCCACTTTAATTATATTCCAGCAGGATCTATAAAACGCCAGTAAAACCATCCGACACGGAGCTTTATCCGTGGAATAGACTTAATTGTTGCCCAAACCTCCTCCTCTGAAAAACTCACTTCAAGAGATGACAGATCAGCGTGCTCTTGGTAAAAGGATTCAGATTTAGCGTACATTCTCTTTGGGCCCGCATGCAAGAAGATTAGAGTAAAATCCCACGCCGCTTCTGCTTCTCTTCTTGATTAAAAACAATTCTATCTCCCACTTTAATTTTGGCCATGAAGTTCTTTCTCTTTCTATACCGAGCCTGCCGATGAAAGAAAGCTGTGTTTGCATCCCCTTCTTTGATCCAACTTAATCTAGAACGTAACCGAGCAATCGTACGCTCAAGCGATGCTAGCCCAAGAATATGCCGCTTTAATTGCCGCCGGAGCCAATCCTCTTCACTGGACAGTAAGCGAGAATCTTGTGCAATCTCCAGGCGATGAATGATTTCCTTTGCATATTGCAATTGAATCTTAACGTTACCAATTCTCTTTTGGCTCCATGATTGCAGATTACGTGCAAGGCGGCCTAACTTCATGGAGAGGAGCTGCAGCGGACAGGAGGCTACAACTGGCCTAAGCCAGGAGCTCTCAACTTCCTGCAAGAAGCCATCAAGTTTGGGCCAAAAACTTTCGAAGTGAAAGCGGCGCCTCCCTTGAACATTAACCTTCAAACCAAGAATTAGTGGGCAATGATCGGAAATCATGGAGGCCGAGCTCTGAAGAATGCAATCAGGGAACAGTTGTTCCCAATCAGTAGACATGAAGACCCGATCAAGCCGAACCAAAGTAGGCACCTCCCGTTCATTTGACCAGGTATATTTACGACCAAGCAACAAGATTTCACTTAGCTCCATATCATCCAAAAAACGACGGAAACAACCCATCATTGCCCTATTAATAATTTAATATTAGTGTTGTTCTTGTCTTCAACCATGTATATAAGATTGAAATCCCCTCCAATTGCCCACGGCCCATGACAATCCTGCCGAATATCTCGTAACTCTTGTAAAAATTGACCTTCCGGCCGTCGAATGAGGACCGTAAACCCCGTAAACCACCACGAGGCCCTTCTTGAGAATCAAACTGAACCGAGATTGAATAAGTATCAACCCGAGATGAGAGTGCATGCCAAGCATTGCTCTTCCAAGCCAACAACACCCCTCCCCTTGATCTAACTGCCGGGAGTACCACAAATTGATCAAAATTACTACCAAGCATGGAAGCAATCATACGACTTGAGATAGATTCTTTCTTTGTTTCCTGCAAGCAAACCATATCCGGCCTAATGGAATTAACCAAAATCCTGACACCATCACGCCTTGCCTTTTGGTTGAGGCCTCTCACATTCCAAATTAAGATATTAGAAGACATTAAACATGAGTTGTTACTCGACCAAATGATCTTAACACAATTAGATATCACCAATGGCAACACTAGAGAAGATGACAGTGTCTTGTGGTGCTTCACCTGGCACAGGCGGCTTCCAGCCAAATAACGCCGCAAGCGCCGCAATATGGGTCTGTTTGGTTCATGACCAGAAGTTGCCTAGCCACAAGTTAGGCGTGCCACAGTTTTTAGGTAGCTGTTTGGTTCATTGACGTAACTGTGGCATGCCACAGTTTCTTAGCACCCGGCCCCACACGTCATAGACTCAGTTTCTTGCCAAACTTTGCCACAAGTGTGGCTTCGATTTTGTTAGCCACACTTTCTGTGGCAGCCACATATTGCCTAAGTTTAGGCATGGCAAGGTTAGGCACCAACCAAACAGGCCCTATGTGCCTGAGAAAGAGGCTTGTCAAATATGCAACTGTATTCTGCCAACTGATGGTCACCAATAACTTCTTGCTCTTCCACCACTCCCAGCCGCTGCAAGAGAGTCTTTTGAGATTGAGAAAAAAGAGATGAAGCGGCCTGTTTAGCACGTTTTTTCAACAGCCTGTTGCTTCGGCGAAGAACGGAGTCTGGAGGGAGCTGTTTAGCACGTCGTTTTTGGACGGCAGGTTGAGGAAGCAGCCCCTCTGTGTCTTGTGTCACCCCGTCAATGAACGCTCTGGCCGGGGTAGAAAGCTCTAGGCTGGGCACTTGATGCTGAGATTGACGCCGGCGACATCTGCTATACACTTTTAACGGGGCGGCTTCCGGGCCATGCTGGCTGACGAACGCGAAAGTCCGGCTAAGATCCTCCGGCTGCACCAAAACTGCTGCACCCGCTGTGTCTCTGGACCCACATCTATCAGGCGACAGGGGATAGGAGACGCACGCCACTTCGCCAAGCAACGCGGTAGGGGGGACAGGATCCTCAAGCCTGGATTCCCGGGGCAAACTCACAGGGGATGACGTGCCACCGGTAGCATCCATTAATTGTCCTTGAGAAGGGAGCTGGCATGCTTCTGCCGAGACCAGGAGGCAATCCTTCAAGATGGGACGGTTCAGCGCCTCTGTCTGCTCCTCTGCATCCACCGAGTCCCCAGGCCCACGCCCAGCAAACGCCAGGGGACCCGAGCTGTCAACCATGCGTCCATTCAGCGCATGCACTAGGGGCGCGTCCACAGTAGACGAGGCGCCAACAGCAACATGCACCACCGGGTTTCGAAGCTGGGTTCCCGTCGCATCTTCAACACGGCGGGACAGACTGTTGGAAAGGCTTCGTCGCCGCTGCCGCTGAGGAGCAGCAGCGTCCTCACCGCCAGACTCCGCAGGTGAAGAGCTAGGGGATGAAGATCCTAGACTCACACACCTCGTGACGTGCACTTCCACCTCATACTCGAGCAAACGCATCCTAGGCTCATCACCGGCCGCAACGACCTCCGGCGGCTCCTCCACCCAAAGTCTCAGACGCGGCGGCACAAGTGCTGGATCACGCATCCACGCGCTAAGCTTGAACTCAAAGAGATCAGAGCGCGACGTTGTGGACGGATGCAAACTGTCGATCCGACCGAACGGGCTCAACAATCTCTGCGCCGTGGCTAAGCTCCAAGCATGCACTGGTAGTCCAATTAAGCTTAACTCTGCCCAAACTGGAAGACAGCAGCCAGCGGCATGAGCAAGCCGCGTCCAAGGCTTGACGAGACAGCTAAACCTTGGCGTCCGCACCGGCTGACCACCATTCAAAACGAGTTGCGCTGTTTCTTCATCCGGCAAAAGCAATAGGAAGTCTTCAGGCTTCGCTCGATGAAGTGAGAGGACACCGACGTCGATGCCAAAATGGTCAGCAATGGCAGCTGCCGCATCCGGCAATTCCACAGATGGTCGCGTGCCGAAGATTGTAATGAACACAGCACGACGCAGGTTGTCCTCTTCACGAGTTAAAACTGCTGAGCGTTCCATGACACAAACACCCGGCACGGCGAATGGGAGCTCCAAGGACTCAACAACCGCCGGCGCAGCCTCGGTTTGCTGATACTGCCCGGCGCCATCTTCAACCGGCGCCGACTCCGCCGAAGAGGCTCCCGCGACCAATCTTGAAGAACGACCCCGCGACCTCGCGACAGCTTCCGTCTCATGAGGCGTGACCTCAACCCTTGGGGGTCGCGGGCATCCCCGCAAGGGGAGAGCACTGCCGGCAGAGACTGCACCTGGCCGATTCGGTGGCGTCGACCCAAGCCGCCTCCAAACGGAAACTCGTTCCCGTGGTCGAGGCTGACGGCAGTCGGCTGCCCGATGCCCCAGACCGCGGCAACGAAAGCAACGAGTTTGATGAAGACACTGCGCCGCACAATGGTTGGTGGAGAAGCAGTTGAAACATCTTCCCCTGAGATCCTCCGGAATCGGCCTCCTCTGACGTTGCAAAGGTCGAAACTGGCGGCGAAGGTTGCGGCGACTGATCACTGCATGCCACCCATTTGCATCCGGACCGCGCCTAGGCGGAGCACGCGCGATCACAGGACGCACCACTGGCCTCTGCTCGGACGACGGTGGTCCCTGCACCAAGGGCGGTGCCGGAACCTGCAGGCCATGCAAGGGCGGGTCGACGCTCCTGGAGGGAATATCAAACGGTGGGCGACTCTCCACAGCCTTGCCCAGGAGCGCGGCACGGTAGGAGCAGGGCACCGGTTCACGCTGCCCCGAGCAGCCAGAGCTGGGAGGAGACGAACTACGATCGCGCCATCTCATCTCCTTGGAGCGTCCTTCATGGGAGAAAGGCGGGCCAGGCGGAGATAGAAGGGAGACCGACGCAGGGTTTGGGCTGAGCGGAGGAGTCGTGGCCGCCTGGACCGGAGCAGCCGTCGGCGGTAGCGGGGGTGAGGTGGCCGCCGGAGCCGGAGTAGCCACCGGCGGGAGACTGGTGGAGGAGGGGGAACCGGGAGGGATGTCCATCCGCATTCGCTCCATTCATGAGGCTAAGTTTGAAAAAGGAAAATTAGAAGAGCTCTGAAGAATATACTTCAGTAGTAGCAACTACTTGCATCCATCCTCTCTTTAATAATGGCCTGGAAATTTTCGACGAGGAGAATCGAAAGGTTGCTGTAATTTGTGATGTCTCTTCCCCAAAAGAACAGGAACACATACAACCAGACAATATGGACGTAGAGAACACTGTGGTAGACTTTCGAGGTGGTTGGCAGGTTAGAAAATGGAACGTTGCAATTTCAGCACAACCTTTTTTTATCTATGCCATAGTATGGATTATGGATCTTATTTTGAAGTTATGATTTTCATGACATACATGTTAGATTGAATTGGCATAGTGAGATAAGTCATCATACTACATCTTATAACACTACGCTCTAAACTGTTTAGTCATCCTTGAGTGTCTTTTTGTTCGTTTGAAGAACTTATTTGGATTTCATCAAGGGTATGTAAGAGTGTGCATAACTCATTTCACTTTATATTCTTTATGAATTATTGGTGCCATCGGCTTGTTTCTTCCCCAAAAATGTTTCATATATGACCAGTGATTTGCAAACAATACTGTACAAACCCACTCCCCCTTTACAAAATTTCATAGGTCCGGCATAAAATATAGTTCCTGCATTCCAGGGATGTAGGGGAACGGTATTGGCTGTTTGGACAAAATCAACTGAGGCTCATGTTTTTCTTGAGCTAATTATCAAGAGGTTTCATATTCAGCATACAACAACATATTTGTATGTAATGATGTTATGTATTGTCACATAATAGAAATACTTGGGGGTTAGCTTTTAAAATAAATAAGGAAAATTAAAGTTATATCCTGAAAAGGACTGGTTAAAAGCATCCACATGAATGTCACATAATAGAAATACTTGGGGTTAGCTTTTAAAATAAATAAGGAAAATTAAAGTTATATCCTGAAAAGGACTGGTTAAAAGCATCCACATGAATGTGCCATTAAGAAGTTAACGTGCTCTTAAAAGCTTTTGGCACATTCACAAAATAGAGAGAAAAGGCCACATTAAGAAGTTAACGTGTTCTTAAAAGCTTTTGTCACATAATAGAGAGAAAAGGCCACATTAAGAAGTTAACGTGTTCTTAAAAGCTTTTGGCTTCTAAAAGTCGAAAACCATCGCTGTTTGGAATGGGCTTAGCTGTGTCTGGGATACCTTGGGGTTAGCAATCATGAGTCTTTTTCAATCAACTTATTCGGGACTGGATGATTGCCTGATGTAGGATCTAGTGGAACGACTGCTATTCCTGTGACTTCACTGAAAGTTGGTGATGAAGTTTTGGTGAGGAAGCAGGGCGGTGCTCGTCACACTGGAATAGAGATTCAGAGTTTATTGTTGAGAAATGAGAGAGACTGCATCAGTACCTGCCTCAGTAGGCCCAGGATCGCTATTTTTGTTCTCCACAAAAAAAGGTGCTAATTCATGGGGTGAATTTCACACCAACTCGTGAATATCTGGATCACATTGAATTCGAGCAATGCACTTTTGAGTTTCTGTAGTAAGTCAAGGATGAAATTTCATTTAGGGGGTGTTTTGAGAGGTATTTCATTGGAAAGTTTTAGGATCTAGTTCAGATTTGAACTAAATCCCAAAACTCATCCAAACAGGGCCTTACATGTGAAATGATCCGACGGGTATCCTATGGTTGGACCACATAGTTTCTCAAATGGAAGTCCTTTTCAGTGGGTTACATTTCAGTCTTGACCCGTAAATTGGCAAATCTCTTTCTGGCAAAGGATTCCCCGAGAATAATGCATCTCTGTAGTGTTCAGACGAAGTGATCATCTGTGACTAAAAACAGCACGATTCTATCTGATAACTTGTCATCTTATATCAAGCACGCTTGGGCGATGAATTTGGCAACCGATGAGAAGTATGGAAATATTTTCAATTAACAGTTCAAAAACAATGTAAAACAGAGTCAAGGGGGAGAAATGACGACACCACCACCCATAGAAGCGAAATTTGAGCACCTATTAACTATTAACTGGGTGAAAACAACTTATCTTAGAATGACATTCTTCTTTTTATCTTATAGTTTTCTCCGAACAAACAAACAAGATAGCTTTACTGTTTCCTTTTCGAAACGATCTATCGGAATAGCTTTTTTAAAACGGTTTATTTACATTTAGTTTGTTCGCGCAAGCATTTGCACTAGTACCAAACAAAAACATCAACCACAGCTATAAGTCATTCACCGTAGCCTAAAAGAACCCACCGTAGCCTAAAAGAACCCACCCATCATCATAGTCCGCATCATCACACATGGGTAAGAAACATCACTAGAAACAAATGTCAGTGCTTACTGCTTACACCCCCGAATATACAGCCGTACAGATACAGGGCCTCTTCTTCTAAGTTGCGCTTCTAGTGCACTTGCGCAGTCCTATACACTGGCAATGGGGAGGCCGCTCCAAGCGAGCGCCGTGGTGAAGGTTGAATTCTCATAGGTGATTTTGGGACAGTGTTCGAGGTCCTCCGGATGTTG
Source organism: Dendrocalamus sinicus (assembly GCA_036346575.1). Taxonomy (NCBI): domain Eukaryota; kingdom Viridiplantae; phylum Streptophyta; class Magnoliopsida; order Poales; family Poaceae; genus Dendrocalamus; species Dendrocalamus sinicus. The sequence continues at coordinate 49,194,949 of CM070648.1, read as the reverse complement.
ACTTGTGGTGATGCTAGATTATATTTGGGGTCTTGCAGCTGCTCCAGCTCATCCAAGACATCAGACATCGGAGGTCGCATCTTGGCGTCAGGGCAGATGCATTGCCAGGCGATATTTGCAATGGCATTTGCGCCTTTCTTTGGATACTGGCCTCCCAGCTTCGTATCCATGATGCGGTACAGCCTGCGCTTGTCACCCAAGTGAGGTTTGGCCCAGTCAACTAGGTTCTGCTCTATGCCTGGCTTCGATTTGTCTAGAGCCCGTCTTCCTGTGAGCAATTCAAGCAACACCACCCCGAAGCTGTAGACATCTGCCTTTGCAGAGAGGCGACCTGTAAAGTTTTATGTAACATGAGAGCGGCTTGACAAAGAAATAAACTATATATGTTTATTTATTATGCACAATTTTATCAATACATGTACAGATGTACTATGACTTCCTAAAATCTAGGAATAATATGCCAACCGTCCTACTTAAGAAGAAAGTGGAATGGAACACTTAATCCATGGAAAGATTTAGTTTAACTTTGCATGTGACAATGAAATGCTAGGAATTCAGGAAGTGAAGACGAAACAAAAGACCAAGTATTATTGACACTCGAGTGCTGACATCAGAAAATAAAAAAAATCAAAGAATCATCCACAAGATGGCAAATGCCATAATAATTTCTTCTAATTTACACAAATTGGCCTTTATTATGGCTCGCTAGTATGCATAAGATCCTTTACGCAGCAAGATAATTACAGTGAGCTTTAGCTAATGCAAAGCAAGGACTGACATCTCTTGTTGAAAGCTGATGTTATATAACAGGGGGAAAGGACAAATGGCCCCATTTCCATAATTATGCAAACAAAGAATAACCTTTATACCTGTTGCAATATATTCTGGAGCTGCATATCCATGAGTGCCCATGACTTGTGTGGAAACATGAGTTTTATCTCCGGTTGGACCTGCTTTTGCTAAACCAAAATCCGAAAGCTTTGCGTTGAATTCCTGCATTGAATCGAGAAAAACAAGCTAAAAGGACATTTTCGCAAGCTAGGCAAGCTTGATAATCAGATTCAGCATTTTTTTCAAGCATACCGAATCAAGGAGAATGTTTGATGCCTTGAAATCACGATATATAACTTGGTTTTCAGCATCATGCAAAAATGACAAACCCCTAGCAGCTCCGATGGCAACCTTGAGCCTTATTGCCCAAGACAAAGGATCAGCACCTCCTAAAAGAAAAGAAATATTACTTGATAGTTGATACGTAAACATTTAAAATGTGAAAAATCAGGGATTTAACAAGGCAGAACCATATTAATCAAATACATACTTCTGAACAGATGATTCTCCAAACTTCCCTTGGGCATGAACTCATAAACCAGAAGTCGGTTATCGCCATCTGAACAATAACCAACGAGCTTAACAAGATTCTTATGGTGAAGTTGGCCAAGGTAGTTAACCTCTGTCTGCAGCAGGATAATAACAATTAGGAAACATCAAAAATGTCCTAGAGAAAAGTGGAAAATAGTGGACAAGAATGCTGAACCTACCAGCCATTCCTTGTGTCCCTGGAAACCTTCTGGCTTAAGCTTCTTGACAGCAACAACCATACCACTTCCTGGTTTTGAAGGAGCAAGAGTGTGTTCATCAATCCAACCTTTGTAGACATGACCAAATCCTCCTTCCCCAAGAAGACTGTCCGATCGGAAGTTCTTGGTCGCATTTTTTAGATCAGTGAATGAGAAGGCCTTCAAATTTGAAGACGACAAGATTTCACCTTCTGTTCGAGGAGTGGGAAGCTCACTTCGATCTTTTATAGAAGGCATAGTCGAAGTTGAACGACCTGAGTTGGTCTTAATCGTGGAAGGGACAGATGATAAACTTGTTTTGCTGGTCACTTTTGATGGGTCTGCTCTCTCCACAATAAACAAAGGAAATGTGTATAAGAACAACTTCATATTATCAACATCTTAGGTCTACAATGATACTAAACTTACGAATTGTCAATATAACAACATCCAATGCTCTAAGTTGATCAGAATTCAAAACACCTCCCTGTCAGGTAGCAATGCTCTAACTTGATACTGACAACATCTTAGGTAGCAATGCTCTAACTTGATACTAACAACATCTTAGGTTTACAATGATATTAACTCTGTGTAGAGTTGGAACCGCCATGTTGGATCCACTATCTTTTTGCCATGCACCTCCAAGTATCTAATCTTGGACAGAACCGCCACGTTGGATCCACTATCTCTTTGCCATGCACTTCCAAGTATCTAATCGACAAGAGATACTTATCATAGATCAACGGTCAGCTCTAGAATAACTGTAAAAGAGACCTACTATAAGTAGACAAACAATTCCCTGATTGCCTTTGAACCCTATTTCTATGTCTTATCCATGCACCATGGCATGTTATACTTACCCTACGAAAATAAGAAGAGGAACAAACATAGAAGTGAAGGTCCATAAGGGGAAGGGAACAAACGTTAAGACTAAAAATAACTAGCACCAGGCCACACACACTGATCTTAAAATTAGGCATTCATTTCAATTCAACACAACCAACAGGCTGCAAGTATAGCCCAACACCCCAAGCAGCCACGCCAAATCCACAACTAGGACATGAAACTGACAAATATATACAGAGCAAATTTAGAATTATTAAGGAGAGAATATTAAAGCACTCACAGGCACCGTTGTTCATGCTGTCATCCATCCGCGCCGTGGTGTCCATGCAATTCCCCATCTTTGCTCTTCTCCTCTCTCTTCTCTTTACCGATCTACCGACCACCCATCCACCGTGTGCTTCTGCCCCAATTTTTCTTAACTACTCAGCTGTGAACTAACAGAAAGATGATACTTTCTAGCCTCTCAAGATCCCTATGTCAACTCAATCCTCCGCTTGGAAGTCAGAACTGGGCAGGAAAAGATGGCCTCTGTTGTCTCCTTGAACAGCTTTTTGCAGCAAGAGATGACCAATAATGCAAGGAATCAAGAGGAACAGCAGCTCCAAACTAGCCCAAAGATTCGCCAACGACGTTCAGAACTGAGCAACCAACCCCCAAAAGTCCAATCTTTGCAAGGTTTCGATCGAGCTCGACCACCAATTCACGGGGAAAAAAATCCGCAAGGCCGGCAGCCACGAAGCCAAGAAACAAACAAGCAAAAGTCAACTCAAATCTCCACGCCCAACCAACTCCCTCCACCGCTCGAGCTGACCAGACGGGCGCTCGCAAAAAAAAAAAAATCCGACCTTCAGATCGAGTCCCGCCCACTGACTCACGGGGAAAAGAAATCCAATCCGCAAGAAAGAGAGCACGAGCCACAGAAGCTGTCCCAAATGCGAAGTCCGCGCACCTCGAGTCTAACAACCCTCTCACCAAGAAGTAGAAGCGCGCGCACGGAGGAGAGGGCCGCAGGCAGGAGGATTCCCAAAACCGCACCGTTTTGGTGGCTTGGTTTGAGTCTGGGGAGGAAGGAAGAGGAGGCGAGAAGAGAGGGAGCAAAGCGGCGGAAGCAGCCTGCCACCAGCCAACCACCGGTCGACCTCAGGTGGGAAGTGGAGCTGCGAATGAGAACACGGTGGGCTTCTTTCCCTTTCTTCCTTTACTACACTTTGGCTGTGGATATTTGCAAAAACACCCTTGTTACAGATGTTCCCTGCACATATACCCTTGCAGTTGCATGACATCGGACGGTTGCAGAAGCAAGCAATCCTTGAGGTTGCAAAGAAAATTAAAAAAAAATTCTTTCACGATGTTTACCATCAATTTCGATTTGTACATTTGTTTTAGAGAGGAACTTCGATTTTCACTTTCCTAAACCAAAAAAAAGTGTTACTTTGGGGATATGTGAAATTCATATTGAATGATTTGGTACTGTACAAGAAAGAGAGGAGCAATAACCAATCTATTTGCTTACATTGCCACCTTCTGAGTCGATTGAGAAGAGCCTCATAAAAAAAGTTGCTTCAAAGTGGAGAAAAGAACCCAGCACGTGCACAGAGTTGAGTTGAAATGAAAAACCATTCCTGTTCTTTTTTTTAAAAAAATATATAAATCCGCAAACGTATGCGCATAAACAATAGCTTCAACTTGCTACTGAGCTACTCAACCTTATCGTCTCACTTTTATTACTCGATCAAAAGAGCTTGGGAATCTGACTGCGATTTTCTTTTCGTCCCTGTCCTTCTTCGTCTACCAACAATGTCAAGTGACTTGCTCAATCCCTTCCAGTGCGACACATCATTTCTTTCGTCACACACACACACACTACGTAGTAGTTTTTTCTTGAACTTGTCACACACCATTTAATAGTTGCAAATACATACTCCCTCCGTTACTTAATATTTTTTTATTTTTTTAGTCTTCGATATACACCTTTAATCATTACTTTTTATAATTTTATACTAAAATATACTATAAATTATAATATTATAAAAATATTTTTAACGATAAATTTAATGATATATTTTTCATATAACTAATTTATTGGCGATCAAATTTTAAACAATATAGTATCTAGAACGTCAATTAAAAAAGAATAAAAGGAGTAATACGTAAACGTATTTAACTCCGACAAAAAAAAAGAGAAACGTGTTTGATTGGAGTAGCATTTCACTGAGCGAAGGGCTCCACACAACTCCACAAGTTTCTGGAACATCAGATTCAGTTGTTGGTATCAGATTGGTTGTGAAGGCAAAGATATTTAGTGGCCGGTCGTGTTTTATCCGAATGTTGGCTGCCTAATTTATGCCACGATGTTTCTGCAATTACTCAACTGCATTCTGTTTACTAGTATCTATGTTATCATTATGCAAACATATCAGATGTTTGTACTGTATATGGACTTTCAGAGCATCATACTAGTATTATTATATAGACAGCCTTGTTTCCGTCAATTCCTTACTCTGACAAATAGTCAATGCTCAATGACACTGTAAAGCTCCCTGATCAACTCGACTTCGGCTTCTGACTTCTGGCTTATTTTTCACTATTCATAAGTTTCGTTTTTTTCTGAACTTTTAGCTTTTTGTTGAGCTTTTTTGCCGGTTCTTTTTTTCCCGTATTTGTTTGTATTATACGTAATATGCTAACATATTTTTTATTTTTAAATTTTTTTTAAATTTAATTATGCTAAATAAGCCTATGTCAACTACAGTGCTTTTTTCAACCAGTTACAGTATTTTTAGCCATAAGCCACGAATTTTTCAGCCGAACCGATCACCACCCTAAACATATTGTCCCTAAACATATTGTCAAAGCATTTACACTTGACTACGCCGACAGTCCTACTAGAGTACCATGCATGAATCTCGACACATCATCATCCATTCTTCTTAATTATATATTCTAGGGCTGACTTGATGTCCATTGGTGAACCTCACGAATGGCTTTGTTGCAGCAGCCTCAATTTCCACAGATAACATTGTATTTGTACGATAAGTGATAATTCCTGTCGCTTTAGTACTACTACAGCATTTGAGAAGGAACAAAGGACTGCAAAAATTGGAGGCCCTCGTGGTGCCGGAAAAGGAGTAGCAGCGCAGCAAATTTCGATATTGGCACCACCAATGCTCTGCAGTCTTCACCCCACAACAAACTAGAAGCACAGTTGACATTGCACGCCCATTCAACCACTCTGAAGACAACACTAGAACTGAATATTTGGATGAAGACTTCAACTGTAGATTTCTTTGAACCTGAAAATAGCATGGCAGGAAGAACCGAAGAAGATAGCTAGGCAGGATTCCACCCAAAAGTAACAGCAAAAATGACACTGTCTGTAACCACCAACGGATCTGTAGAAGGGATTCCAGTGACCCATCTATTCCCTGCGCTCTACACTGCATCCACACTTTCTTCGCCAAAACCTAACTGCATCCGGAGAAAAGAGATTCCTGTGGTATTGGCATTTCGAGCCCATCACACCATTGTCCTTGTCTTCTAGGTGATGCTTTGTCACTGTACCTTTTTTCCTTGCCCTTTTGTGCAAGCAAAGGGAGCGAGAGATTTTGGTCTCTGTCATGATAGTGCAAATTTGTGGAATCAATCATATGATCTCTCCAACAGTTGTCATGTTGCATGAATGATGAATCAAGCAGTGTCATGCAGTCACGAAATGCATATCTGATGACTGATGGGTTGGATGAAGCTGGAACAGGAGTAAAAGAAATGACATGCATCATCTCGAGCTCGTCCCTGATGAAGGCCTGATCACGTTGGATGCCGAGCTGCAAGGCCACCTCCTCCGCGAGGGCGGATTTGGTGTAGCCAAGTGCTCCATTCAGCGGCTCCTGGCTAGCAATCGGCGTCATCTCCGTGCCGACGTCCCTCATCGACACCGACTGCACCGGCGGGCTCACTGCAACACATCCAAAACACAGATTTTGGAAAATCTGGGAAAGCCAATGCTGCAGGTATGCTTTCTGCTAGTTGACTGCTTTTCCTTAGAATTATGCAGCTAAATCAAGACACATCTAGCTGCACCAAGAACTCCCCCAGTATCTCGCGCGGCACCTGTTCGACGAATTGCCTGCTAGGCCATCCAGTTCAGCGGAAGACATCGGAGATGCGTACAACTTTACTCAGAGATTCTAATAAACATTGCTGGCCGTGGAACAAGAAAAAGGGCTGGAAAGGTCCACTTCCCCAACCTAGATCTTCACCACCAAGAACTCTGGGAGATTTTCTTGTGCCTAAAATTCTTGGCCAAGATCCACTTTCTCAGGGGATTCAAATTTCAAATAACGAAGTTGTTGGGCCATTATGTGGGGTGTTATCTGATGTGGGCCGCAAAGTAATATGGTCCAGGCGTAACCCTGGTTTGGACTTCTTGTGCCGGCGGCTGGCTCCTCGTTCCTTTGTGCGGAGCGGACGATCTTACGCACAAGTAGTCATGGCTGGAGGTGCGGCGACGGCAACGGGAGCAGGTGGTGTTGGTGGCGGCGATCAACGCAATGGCACAAATTACGGTGGCCAATTCCGGGTTCCCCGCGGCAGAGGACGACCTCCCAGACCATATGGTCGTGGCCGTGGTCGGTATCAACAAGGAGGCCGAGGCCGAGAGCTGAGAGGTGAGGGGACTGAATTCAACCTTGTTGCTGCATCCAGAGATGGTGATCCTGCCTCGTATCCTGGAATTTCCAAAGAGCGAAACCACAAGGGGAAGGAGATGGTCGAGGGCTCAACTTCTATGGCAGTGAAGCACAAAGGTTCACATGTGGGTGAACCTGCACTCAAGAAAAAGAGAAATTTCATCTTGTGCTGTGAGATTTGTGAGGAAGAACATTTAACTCCGCATTGCCCTTTGTTACATGGACCTAAACCAACCGCAACGTTCAGTGGTCTTGCAGGTGATGGATTAGGTTTTTTCCATATTCCTTATACCAAGGTGGCAAAGGCAACTCAAAAAGTTTCAGCAACTGCTCTGATTAAGATTATTGAAGGTTCAGTTCCCGCGGAGCTTGTCAAAAAAGAGCTTGCTCGAGCAATTCCGATAAAATGGGATTGGGAGGTATGTGTGCATGGAAACAATTCATATATTGTGCCATTTCCTGTCGAGTTGAGCTTGAGAGGATGATAAGTATGAAGAGGCTAAGGACGCACAACAATGAGGGGTGATGTCTTTTGAGGAATGGAACAATGAGATCAAGCCTAAGCGGCACTTGAAAGTTTGGGTACAAGTCTATGGTGTCCCATTTGAGATCAGTCCTTTCTTCCTCTCTGGTGTAGAGGTTCTATTCTAGGTGTAACTCAATGAGTTGACATGAGATATATGAAGAAAACTGGAGTGGTTCGGATTATGGTGGCGATCCCGGATGTTAATTGTATTCGGATGATGCAGATATTGTTGTGGATGATAGCTTTGTATGAAATATTTTTCAAGGTCGATCACATTGTTCCTAGCGGTAGTGGAGAGCCTGATGACTTTGATGAGGATGATGATTTAGATCCAGAAAACCGAAATAAGGACACAGATCAGGAGATGGAAGATTTGGATAACCAAAACAAAAATGGAACTAGCTTCTCTGCTGACAATCCAAAATTCTTTTCCAAATCTAACCAAGCTCCAAATGATGAACCACCAACTGCATATGAAGTGCAAGCAGCTGAGGAGGCAATTGACAAAGCTGTTCAGATTTTATTGGAGGATATTAGTGCTTCTGTTGTAGCTGAAGCTGACAAAAATTCAGATGTATATAGTGCAGCACCTGTGCCACTTGATGGAACTATTTCTGAAGTGATATTGGTACAGCAAATCAGCAAAGATCACACCTTGTCTGAAGAAGTTCTGGACACGATTCAGTCCAATCCACTTTTATCTTCAGCTACAGGTGCACCCCCCTTTGCATTTGACTCTGTTCTCGAACATACAGATTTTCCTGTGTCTCCAAATTGTGTCGGGCAATCTGGAGAGGATGCAAAGGGCTGCAATGGAGCGTTTTTTTCACTGGTCGCAAGTCCTGGTGGCCAGGAGGCAGATTGTTCAGCACAGGGGCCAGGGGTTTCTCAGGTGGTAAATCCTTATACTTTGGAGAACCAATTACAGGAAACTGATTCAGGGCAGCAGGACCAATTAATTGAAGAAGTGCTTTCAGTCCGTGAGGATGGCCCTGATTGTGAGGTTTTTGCTCCAGAGGTGATGAAGGATCATAATTCTTCTTCTCCATTAGCTTTTCATGAGCTTCCACGAGTTGCTTTGCAAGCTCTTTGCAAAAAGAATGGCATTCGGGCTAATATAACAAATGTGGCAATGGCAAGTGCTCTTCAGCTTTTAGACATGGTTGTTGGCGTTGAGGATCTGCGAGGCTTGGGCGCGGTTGGCGCTGTCTCCTCGGTGGACATTGCAGCAGAGGAAAAGGAGAATGACAAGAATAACAACAATGATGATGTAGATCTAAGGCGCAGCCAAAGGAGTTCTGCGATGAGTGATGAACACACGCTCAATAAGGTGGAACGCAGGGTGGCAGCTCGCAACCTTGAATTCACAGGTACCTCACCTTCATTCCTCTCTTTTACAGATTCTCGCATTTCTTCAAATTTGAGCAAACTAGGTGTTTCTTTGGGTAGAGATGCTACATTAATTAACAAGTCTATTGTCTCGATTAAAAACATAGAAATAGATAGAATGACGGTCTTCCGTAAGAAGAGCAGAGTGAATAAAAATGACATCATTAAACATGTCGCTGATGATGAGGAGGAAAGACTTGATGCAATCCTCGGCCACGTCTGTGGTAATTCAAATGAGGATTTGCAGGGCCGGGAGGATCATTACATATTAAGTGATCTTAATCCTGTCCCTCGTAAGAAAAAATCAAACTCTGCCAAAAAGAATAAAGATAGCAGACCTCCAAAGAAACCAAAAACCCCGTCAAAACTGTGTCTCCAATGAAAGGAGTTTTTTGGAATAGCAGAGGTCTTGCTGACTTGGCTAAACACAGATACTTGGCGGAGATGGTTCGAGAGGAGCAAATCAATTTCGTTGCACTCTCAGAAACGGGTCGTGTTGATTTTCCCGATGCGATCCTTAAGAACTTTAGTGGTGGTCGCGAATTCATTTGGCATAGCATGGCCCCATCTGGACGCTCTGGTGGTATGTTATTAGGCGTTGACTTGAGCATCTACGATATTGGTTCAATAGATGAGGGTGACTTTTATATCAAGTTCTGTCTTCGTAATAAATTTGATGGCTTCAAATTTGCGCTGTATACGGTATATGGGCCAGCACAACAGCAAAATAAAGCAGCCTTTCTTATCGAATTGGCTCATATTTGCTCTCGGGAACCACTCCCATATATTGTAGGGGGGGATTTTAATATTATGAGACAACCAGAGGATAAGAGCAAAGGGCATTTTGACTTCAAATGGCCAAATATTTTCAATGCGGTCATTGAGTCTCTTGATCTCAAGGAAATCATTATGTCAGGACGGCAATATACTTGGGCTGGACCTGGAGACGATCCTACATATGAGAAATTAGATAGAGTGCTTGTCAGCACTGAATGGGAAAATAAATTTCCATTATCTACAGTTCAGTCAAGAGATAGAAGCCAATCTGATCACACACCTCTTATCTTAAATACTGGATCTTCCACCCATAATAATAATCATCACACCTTTAAATTTGAAAGGGGTTGGTTGATTCGGGATGGGTTCTTTGATACGATGGCCAATTTATGGCAATCAGAAAATAGAGGTGATAATGCTATGGAAAGATGGCAAAACAAAATAAGACACCTTCGCAGGTATCTGAGAGGATGGGCCAAACATACAGCAGGTTCATATAAAAAAGAGAAGAAAAAACTCATCTCACTGTTGGACGCCATTGATAAAAAGGCGGAAAACAATACTCTTTCTGATAATGAGATAAATATGAAACACTATCTCAAGGAAAGATTGGTTCTCTTATTACGAGAGGAAGAGATGAAGTGGTATGAACGAGCGAAGGTCAAAAATCTTCTTGAAGGGGATGATAATACCCGTTTCTTTCATTTGGTGGCCAATGGCAAACATCGCAAACAACACATCTTTAAATTAGATCAAGAAGATGGTATAATTGTTGGCGATACCGAGTTGAAAAATTACATAACTAATTACTACAAAGGCCTTTTCGGTCAACCACAGGACAATAATTTTTCTCTCGTGGAAACTCAGATAAATGATATACCACAAGTCAATGATGTTGAAAATGATATGCTTACATCAACTTTTTCTGAAACAGAGGTCAAAGAGGCTTTATTCCAAATGGAACACAACAAAGCTCCAGGTCCTGATGGCTTTCCTGCAGAATTTTATCAAGTATTCTGGGAAGTGATTAAGGATGATTCAATGGCACTCTTCAATGATTTTTATGAAGAGTGCCTGCCGCTCTTTCGTCTAAATTTCGGGGTAATTACCCTTCTGCCTAAGACTAAAGATGCAAACCAGATTCAACAATATAGACCAATCTGTCTTCTTAATGTCAGTTTTAAAATTTTCACAAAAGTAGGCACAAACAGACTCAATAAGGTAGCGCAGACAGTCGTGAGTCCATCTCAAACGGCTTTTATGCCAGGCAGAAACATAATGGAAGGCGTGGTCATTTTACATGAGACCATTCATGAACTTCACTCTAAAAAGCTTAACGGGGTGATTTTCAAAATTGACTTTGAAAAGGCTTATGATAAAGTTAAGTGGTCCTTTCTTCAACAAACCTTGAGAATGAAAGGCTTCTCGGCCAAATGGTGCAAGTGGATTGAAAGCTTTGTCACTGAGGGTAGTGTTGGTATCAAAGTCAATGATGACATTGGACACTACTTCCAAACAAAAAAAGGCCTTCGTCAAGGTGACCCAATGTCACCTATTCTGTTCAACATAGTAGCAGACATGCTTGCACTCTTAATAAAAAGAGCAAAGGATGATGGACAATTAAGGGGGGTCATTCCACACCTTGTAGATGATGGATTGTCAATTCTGCAATATGCAGACGATACTATAATCTTTATGGACCATGACCTTGAACAAGCAAAAAAACATGAAACTTTTATTGTGTGCTTTTGAACAATTGTCGGGCCTCAAAATTAACTTTCATAAAAGCGAAATCTTTTGTTACGGCGAAGCAAAAGTTTTTTAGGACCAGTACATTGAACTCTTCGGATGTGATGCAGGTGAATATCCCTTTAGATATTTAGGTATACCTATGCATCATAAAAAACTCCATAATGCTGATTGGAGGAGCATCGAAGAGAGGTTCGCGAAAAAATTGACTTGCTGGAAGGCGAAACATTTATCTTATGGAGGTAGATTGGTCCTTCTAAATTCAGTGCTTAGTAGTCTACCCTTGTTTATGATGTCCTTTTTTGAAGTTCCGAAAGGTGTTCTTAAAAGACTAGATTATTACAGATCTAGATTTTTTTGGCAAGGCGACAAAGATACCAAGAAGTATCGCCTTGCACAATGGAATATCTTATGTCGTCCTAAAGACCAAGGAGGACTTGGGATTATTGACCTCCAAGTCCAGAATAAATGTCTTTTAAGCAAGTGGATTATAAATTTGCTTAACGAGGAAGGACCTTGGCAAACCTTGCTTACAAACAAGTATCTAAGCTCAAAATCTCTTTCACAAGTCCAAGTCAAACCCAATGATTCTCATTTCTGGAAGGGTCTGATGAAAATAAAAGATCAGGCTTTGGCTTGTGGTTCCTTCAAAATTAAGGATGGATCACAAATAAGATTTTGGGAAGATATATGGGTAGGCAACCGGCCTTTTAAATACCTTTATCCCACGTTGTATAATATTACAAATCGGCCTCATGATACAGTGGCCAATATTATGAGATCAACACCATTAAATATTTCATTTCGGAGAGCTCTGGTGGGGGATAAACTCGATGATTGGGAAGACTTAGTTGCCAAAATCACTCATATCACTTTAACTAATGAGAGAGATTTGTTTGTTTGGAGCTTACATAACAATGGTCAATTTACGGTCCATTCTATGTATCTTCACATGATAAATCAGAATACGCCCTTTTCTCACAAGTTGATTTGGAAGTTAAAAATTCCTCTAAAAATCAAGATTTTCCTTTGGTATCTCCAGCGGGGGGTAATTTTAACAAAGGACAATCTAATTAAACGAAATTGGAAAGGCAGTCAAAAGTGTTGTTTTTGTAATTGTAACGAAACCATTAAACACCTTTTCTTTGATTGTCATTATGCCAAGACAATCTGGAGGACTGTTTATATAGCTACTGGGATAACTCCTCCCAGCTCTGTTTCCCACATGTTGGGGAGTTGGCTATCAAATTTCGATTTAAAGGACAAGAGAAATATTTTGGTTGGGGTAGCCGCTTTATGTTGGGCAATTTGGAGATGTCGTAATGATCTAATCTTTGCAAATTGCAAATATATGTCTTTTATGCAGGCTATTTTCAGGGGAACATACTGGCTGCGGTTTTGGGCATTGCTGCAGTGTGATGATGAAACAAAGGAGTATTTTCAGTCAGCGAGCAGGAAACTAGAGACCACTGCTTTGGAACTGTTTGCTTCCCATGGATGGAAATTTAATAATAGACTTTGTTATGCATAATTTTTTGCATTCCTTGTTTCCCTATTTCATCAGCATTAGAGTTGAAACTTTGTAATAATAATGTAAACGCTGTATGCGGAAACGCAGAGGCGGGAAGTTTTATCTTCCATTATCTAAAAAAAAGAAATGACATCCTACGACTCCATCTCTGATGGAGAATGTAGATAAATTATGGTTATTTTAACAAATCAAGTTTATACGTGTATTTCAGAAAGATACATAGAAACTGAAAAATGAAAAAAAATGAAGGATCATGTGAGAAGATTCAGGATACTGTTGTGATGAACTATTGCAAGTTTTGTGAAATGGTGAAATAGTTTTGCAAAGATTGCATTTGATTTGGGCTGTCTTCTAAAAGTGTCAGGAAAATCGGAAATGCCGCAGGTATAAATGCGGTAGTTCTACTTGGTGAAAATACCGGGTTGAGTTACGGTATATTTTTTCCAGATAGCCGTAGGCGAGGTTTTCAGCATGCATAAGTATCGTTTTGGGAGGTAATAGTTCCGCATTGCGGAAGAACCAGCGTGTTACGCGTGGTATTTCCGATCCTGCCAGAAAACAGGGGTTTTAGGAATTGAGTCATGAATCGAGTTGGGATGACTTGAGTCAATGGATTAAGATTGTATGATGTATGTCTTGACTAATGTAGATCAAGTTGTAAAGATAGAGCTGATTTGATCAAGATAGATTAAGGTTAAGAATTTAGTGGATGCATACTTATGCACTTTGAAAAGCGTGCATAAGTGAACTTGTGAAAGTAAACCCCATGTGTGTAGGGTTAACGGGTTCCCCCGTTGTAATAGTAAATAGAATCCATTAAGGGGTGTAGGTGACTGGTTGTCCACTTGTAAAAGGGGGTTGGGATAGAGATATGTAAAGTTAACTATCCAACCCCTTTCTTATGTGTTGTTTTGTTTAGGTTTAGGGATTGAGAGTGGAGTACTTGATGTACTCTTTGTCCTTCAAAATGGAATGGTTGTAAAACTTTCTATCTTAAGTAAGCAATACATCGGTCTTTATGTATCTCTATAGATCCATCCTGTTTTGATTGATTTGCTCTTGATTTGGTTGGTTTGTTCTCTGCTCTTTCCTTTTCTTGATCTTGTTGTGCTAAGGACCTATAAGAGATTGAGGCTACCTCTGGGAATCTATCTCCATCCATCTAGATATTTTGATAGCAAGTTTATCGAGAAAAACTTGGTTTGCTTGATTTGGGCTAAAAGTGTGATTTCTTGTTCCGAGCGTATTTGAGTTGATTTCTTTGTTGTTCTAACTTACTGTGACATGTGAGAATATATCTAGATCTATCTTGGTCATCATCCACCGACGAGTAAGTTGTATTCACTAATTTTGATTTTGACTCGGTTTTGGTGGAACCTTCCAACAAACTGAAAAAGATCTCAATTTTGACCATGATTTTCATGATCGTTTGTTGGAATAGGTTCACAATACCCTAGAGAAGATTCATGCAAAGTTATATATCATTTGGATCTACGGACCAAAAGTTCCATTATTTTCATTTTGAAACTGTGCTGAAAGTAGACTGCTCTTCTTTGTTCCTCTGAGTTTTCGATCACGTTCAAGTTTTTGACCATATTGCTTCCTTTCGACCACGTTGCTTTTCGACCACTTTTCTGGTCGTTGACCACTCAAGTCGAATTTTGACCACGTTGGCCTTTGACTAATTTTCAACCACGTTGATTTTCGACAACTCTCTAGTCGTTAACCACTTGAGTCGAATTTCAACCACGCTGGCTTTCAACCACGTTGGTTTTCAACTACTCTCTGGTCGTCGACCACTAGAGTCAAAGTTCGATTATGTTGATTTCCGATTAGTAGTCGAATTCCGATCACAATTGATTTTTGACTAGTACTCGAATTCCGACCATGTTGATTTTTGACTGGTAGTCAAAATCTGATCATGTTCAACTATGTGATTCTCTGGTTTTTCAAGTAGAATTCATATTCTAATCTTTATAGCTTGTACTTTCAGAGTAAAAAATAAATAAATATTTAAAAAAATTAAAACACCATTCACGTGCTCTGTTGTCTATCGGGTGCTAAAAAAAACTACTACTATTCCATGGCCTTGATTGGAAAAACCTTGCCCTGGTTCATGTCGAGTCACGGGGGACAGCAAGAATCGACTCCAACCACTGGCCGAATACTACGTCTATGTCCTGATCCGGTGAGCTCTGGCGCCACCATGTGCAAGTGCAAGCCGGCAGCCAACAATTCAAAGCCCTAAACCCTAGAAGTCAATGACAACAGTTTCGGATATTCTGCACGAGTGAAAAAAAAACAGAAATATGGAAGGATAAGAACAAGAATCACATAAAGTTCCAGAAGACGGAGACTGTAGAATAATGGCAGCGCTCGCAGCAATCTACTTTGACCATCTCTGTCGCTTCCACTGCCATTCTCATCACCAGAACAGCTCCTCTCGATGAAGACACTGCAGCATTGCAATAACGATAGCTACGTTGTTGCACTAAATCTAGATGTTTTTTTTTATAAAAAAACCCTCCTATCTACTACTTGCAAATGCAGCATCAAGTAGTTGGCTTAGTGGTGGGTTAGCTTCCAACTGTCGCTGTTCTGATGAATCATTGTGCACAGGAGATCGAGTTGAGTTATGCAGTGAGCATGTAGCACCGATACCGATAATCAAAGGAATGAACGTTCTCGAAACTATTTCTTTGAGATATTCCGAATCTTTACTCGAATGACTATAATAGTTACTAAATTTAGATTACACCAACATGACTATCCAAACTAAATCTAGAAACAAGAGCCAATCAAAATCAGCCTTTTACAAGCCCGATTAGACCACTGTCGATGGGCCGGTCTGACCGTTGGCCGATCCAACTATTGGCTTGTGATCGGTCACATCGACTACCCTTTCGGACCGCAGGTCTAGGACCAGTCCAACTAATCCCCTGTTCCCAGATCTGAGCACCTCTCGGGATAAAAGCTCAAATCTTAAGAACTTGCACAATTCTCATCCAAACACATCCTAGTATGCATGAGACTTATTCAAGACAATAGGAGCCTAAACCAATAAAGAATGATAATGTTTTTGAGCTCGATTTCACCAAATCGAAGAGAATCAAATCTGGATCACAAGAATAACAAAAACTTTAAATCTCAAATTACTTCTTGCTTACGAGGATGTAAGACATAAAGTTTTCCATATGTATTTTCATCTGTCCTAGCAAGATAAGTTTAGCAAGAGATTGGGCTAGAACTCCAATGAACCCGAAATAACAAATATAGCTCAAGAACAAGAAAAACCAAGCAAGAATTCAAATAACAACATAATTGAGGCAAAGATTTAATTGATTTTAGTGGAGGATGAAGTTTACATGTTTCTAGATGATTATAAGGTGAAGCTAAAACATCACCCTTTCTTCTCTTAAGATCTCTATCTCACAACCATGGAAGGAGATAAGGTAGTAGAGGCAAACTAAACCCTAGAATCCTTTTTTTCACCACCCCACTCCTCCACTCTAAATAACCAGCAATAACCGTTAACGGGTCTAACCCATTAAGCGTACTAGGAAAACCCATCAACCCCACTAACACAGAATTTACGCACTTACACACTTACACACGCTTTTCAAAGTACTTATAGAGATCAATCTACTAACACATTAGTGTTTGATCCACTTCATGCAACCGACTCTATTCTAACCCTCAAACACCTCCTTTGCGCCTCCCTGTGCCGCGGTTTCAGTGTAGGCCTCAACTCTAGTTTTGGGCATTTTCCCAAAAACATCCCCAACAAATGTCCGAGCACCTTCTCTTGAATTTGTCTTCACCTTTCCATCAAAGTATTTTTACATGCTTTCACACGCAACCTGTATCGCCCAATGACTAGCTGTCACTTCACACATTCGACCTCCCTCGAACCATTTCTACGTGCATCAGCCTCCTCACTTGGCACACCACGTGCGCCAACTTACCTCTTCACAATCCTTGTATTCTCTGTGCTCCCCGCTTGAGCCACGTAACCTTTTTCGAACTTACATGATCGCTCTAGACCTTAGCTCCCATGTCTAGTCCCAATCTATTGCCGCCGACTACTACGTTCTCCAAGCCACCTTGACATCCAAAGGCCAAGCAACCATATTGAGCACAAATTCCATACGCACGCATGGCTCACGTTAGTCAAAATCATGCATGATGCAATACAACACAAACCCTTATAGCTCGTAAGCCATGAACTGTCCTCAAACCAACCCAATTCAACTCACCATAATCTCTAGTCACAGCCACTTGTCTGGCTGCTCATCCCACGCTAGTTAACCACATGATCATACCACCAACCACTGAACAGTGTGACCGTATTTTCAATATTGGTCGCACCGGCCACTCACCCCAATCCGACCGCACATGCCCAACTCTAAAACATGCTCTCTAAAAAAATAACCACTAACTAAAAATTGGTCAACCACCCCTACTGTATGATGCCCAAAACTCTGGTCACACCGGACCACCGGTCGAGCACTATTCACAGGTCGGTCCGACCATTTTCTCCTAGCGGTCAAACCAATCCCACCGACTGGTCCAATCGTTAGCACTTGCAGCAAATCTGAATTTTCTGAAACTACTGCAAAACCCAAATTCAACTAATTAAAGTGCACATTATTCATCACAAATATATACTATAGACCTAGTGGTCTCTCGGAGCGCTACCTCTTCACAGTGAGGAGTGTACTGGCTTGTTCTAAAGCAAATATAAACGGCAAGCCCAAAGGCACTTTGTTAGTCAAATCCACCCCAAAAAAAGGTTGAACAAAAGCGTCTTAGATGTGCTAAACAATTCACAATTTACAGGCATTAACAAATTAATGTGGTGGGCAACGTCCGGGCCTGTTCGGTTGGTGAGAAGCCGGCCGGCTTCTCGCAGCCGCTACAGTACCTAACTTTTAAACGGAGTATTTTTTCAAGATGAGATCTATAAGTTAAACGTAGTACACGTTAAAAGTTCAACATCTGTACCAGTCAAAATCGCAAGTGAGTATCGATCTCTCTGTAATCTGTACCGTAAATAGCCAAAATTCAAAAATTTCAACCAAAAGCCATAAGCCGCAGCCAAAAAGAACAGGCTTGGAAGCATTCCAAAGCTTTCAACACATCGCACTAGTATGCAGTTGACATTTTAGAACGACCATTCGAGGTGAAGGGCAAGACGAAAAGGAAAGAAGAATCAAAGAAAGTGAGCTCGAGCTGTATGTACTGCCATGGTAGACCGTTCCACTACTACCGGCCTGGCACTGGCACCAAGCATCTCATCTTTGCTTGCCAACAAGACAGGGGTCTACATTGTGCGAGAAGAATCAACTTTCAAGTGAAAGCCGAAGGTTTATTTATTTTAGTTTACACGTTAATGCTGCAAGAATCGAATGGTGATCAGAGATCACAGGCCATATATGAGCAACTTGAAATACTTTAGAGTTGTACTTTTTTGAGAGCCGGCACGATGTTCTCGGTGTGCATCGACTTCTATTGTGCTATGAAATGAACATGAGAACGTGCTATCGTTGAGTATACTTGACATGAGTTCTTGAGCAAAAAATGTGTGTGCGAGTGATCAGTGGTGTTTTATCATTACAACCATTAGGCATGCTGAAAGTGATGAAGGCTGCGGACAAAATTTCAACATGGTCAGTTCTTGTTCTTCTGTTGTATGTAGTACTCTCCATTCTTTTTTTAGTACTTGATGATCTTAAATTTATGCAGTCAAACTTTCTAACCCTTAATCACAAATTAATTTAAAAATATTAAAATTGGCTACATAAAATTTATATTATTAGATTTATTATTAAAAATACTTTTATAATATTATATTTTTATTATATGTAATAATGTAAAATTATAAAAAATAACGGTTAAAGCTATATCTTAAAAATCGTAAAAAAATAAAAATATTAAGTAAAAATGAACGAAAGTACTACATCTTAAGCTAGCGATCTGTCTTGCACTGTTGCCTAAGGAAGAAATAAACTTCAGTTCTATACGAGAGAGGCGAGGACAACAGTGAATAGTTTATAGTTCCGAGTTGATTTACAAATGAAAACACACAAGCAAACAAATTAAAGGCAAAACACATTAATGCTCATTTTGCTGTCATGTTTGCAGGTGCAATATGACAGCAGCTAGCGTGCCACCTAAGTCTCCAGTAGGTCCAGCACAACACCACACCTGACAAAACAAAAAAAATAATCTGTACTAGTACTGTGTCAGTGGTATAATAACATCTCAATGACCATGCTTAGAAGAAACCATGAAAGGTAACCACGAACCCCCATTTGCTTTCAGACTTGCCGCTTGCAATTAGCGGCAGGCACGCACCTGGTAGTTAGGCACCCAGATTGATCAGCTGCCAAAGTTAGATCAACTCCTTTGGTGTAGAGATAGATTTCAGTCTCAACGTATGGTTGTATATATGAGTAGATTGCGTTGTCTTTCCTGAGTAGTCAATTTTTTTTTTGGGGGGTGAATCGTGCATGAAACTCAACAGAGCAAAATGCAAATTGAGAGGATGCAAATGCAGCAGATGAGTGATCCCAGACTCTTTATCCTCACACTCTGTTGGGTCGCCCCATTGAGAACTAGATAGACGAGGTTGCCATCCCCATCTAATCTATTTCAGTGGCGGGTTTAGCCCGAGCAGAACACCAATCTTCCCTGGTTCTAAATGACGAATGGGCTGGTGCTAGCTATCCAAACGAATGAATTGGGTGCAACAAAACAGAAGATCGTAGTGCAAGATGATGCCCTGCAGGTACAGGTGCATGATGAATCTATTTGCAATCCTGAAGACTAGAGGGCTCCTGAACGTATTCGCTGACGAAACAGGTTCAAGCTTTGTTCTCCAAGGAAATCTCCAAACATTGTCCAAAGGAGGGAAATTGTGTAGCTTATGTTTCCGCTAGGAAAACTAAATATCCATTTGTCTGAATCTTCACTTCTTCAGTATGGCTGGAAGAGCGGGCCTGATTTTTTTTTTTCTTCTGCAATCTGTACTCTTGTGGACGATGTGACACTTACAATTTAATCAAGCAATGATTCGCCTTTTTAGTTCAGAGATACACTCCTAAATGTGAGCACAAAATTCTCAGAAACAGACGCATAATACTGGCCTCGAAGTTCAAAACGCAGAAGTTTGTACCGCCAATTTTGCAGAGGCGTATCGTTAATTAATCAGTACTAGGCCTGAGATGATCCATTTGGATTCCTAGCAATTGCAGTAACAAGAGGAACAACAGCTTACAGGAATCACTGAATCAGCATATTATCGAAACTGAAGAGAAGGCATCAACCTTTCTTCACGCGTGCATACATCCAGACCAGATGATTCAGTCTTCATATTGCAATTTACAACAGACAAGCGCGCGCACAAAAAACCTTTTTCACAGATTACGAACAATCTCGCCACCCTCACCGGCTCCCGAGGGCGCCCTCGGCGGCGGCCATGTTGCGGCAGTAGTCGGCGACCCCGCGGAACCTGGGCACGCTCCTGAGGTCGACCTTGGTGCCATCCTTGAGGGTGATGACGATGTCGCCCCACTCACCGACGAACCGCGGCACGATGACCACGGACGACACCGACGAGTAGGGGAAGTCGGTGCGGTCGGCGCCGGACAGCCCAGAGATGACGGTCACGCGGCGGGAAGTGAAGCGGTACCGGAGGATGAACGCGCGGAACACGGCCGCCAGGGTGAGCGGCAGCCACAGCAGGGTCAGTCCCAGGAGCAGGTTCGCCGCCAGGTCGCCTTAGTGTGCGCCGCCGTTGAAGAACACCATCTCGACCCCGGTGCCGCCGCCGTCGCCGCGGGCACCGGACGCCGCGGTCCGCGCGACCAGGCGGGAATGGAGACTTAGGTGACCAGGAGAATTGAGACCAGGATAGAGAAGTCTAAGGTCCAAGTGGTTGAAAATGTCACACGAGGTAATTGGGCTTGCGTTGGAGTACGTGAAGATTAAAAGTGATGATTTGTAGAGAAGTTACGGATAGTGCGGTCTAAGAGGCTTCGACACAAGTTAGGATGATGTGTGAAAAAGGTATGGAAGGTGCGTTACTGGAGGCTTTGACATGAGAGTTGATAATGCGTGATGAAGATACAAGAGATGCTGTCCTGAAGGCTTCGTCATGTGTTGGGTTAGGAGTTGTGGATGGAGTCCATAACTGAGAAGATTGAGAGAATTACATATAGAGTCCGTAATGTGGAAGAGATAGAGATTTTAATAAAACTCGTGTTAGGAAGGGTTTCGAGGCTCTTGATTTGAGAAAGAGATAGAGTTTTGTGTTCATGTTTGAGGCGGACACGATTTGGACATTAGCCTATAAAAACAGGGGAGGCTAAAGGCTAATGTGTGGCTATAGGAGAAAGTTTTTGTGTGGCTCGAAGAGGGATTTTGTCGAGAAGGTTTTTAGGAGTGTTTGTGAGGGCATTTTGTAAATCCATAAAATTCCAGCAATAAAGATAGTCTTGAATCAATCCATTCTTGATTTGCGTGAAGTACGCTGGTGATTGCTGGTGGTTTGGATCGTTCGACGACGAGCAAAGCGATCGGGCGAAGCGGTAGAACAGATCGATTGGTTGAGCGAAGAGGTCGAATAGATCAGTAGATCAAACGGTCGTACACTAGGCATCTGATCAAGCGATTGATATCTGAGTAGTCGAAAGCATCATCAATCATCTGGAGACTTCAAAAAGATGGCAACAATAATTCACGCCGTTCTGATTACAGTAATCGATCCTACAAACTGGAACTCTGTGTGAAACGCAATATCAAACCCATCAGCATCAACATCGATCTCGCACATTTTGCATTGATCAGTGGCCTGTGTGAAACACAGTATCGAACCCATCAGCATCAACATGGATCTCGCACATCTTGCATTGATCAGTGGCTTTGAGGGCTGGTTGGAACACTGCAAAGGACACATGGTCAGTTGGGCACTATGCTCCCACATGGAGGAGTAAGGCAAGGCGCCCAGCCATGCATGCCCTATCGAAAGGACTGAATCGATGCAATAGTTTGGACTATATATACCACTATCATAGTCCTTGCTGAGCCCATTGGAAGCGTCTCGTATGCATAATGCATCTCGATGTAGACACTCTGACACCCTACTAACCAACCCCTCTCCCTTTCGGCCTTTCCCTTTACTTTCCTCGGATATTTTACAAGAAATTGCATAATATCCCCCATTTCAAAAAATTAAAGGAATTCCATAATGTCATAATGTACCAGAGCTTAATGTGTACTGATAATTTGTAAGTGAGTGTGTTACATATAAAATTTTTACGAAGCATGGTTTGCTCAGTGTGCTAGGTAGAGAGGTGAGAGAGGGCAAATCCAGTCATCACATTGACTTGTCTTTTGAAAGGTTTGCAGTACTTGTTAAGGACAAAGGAGCTGTTCGTTAGGTCTAGTGCCAAAGGTGCCACCTTGGGTGAAAAAACCAAGATGCAATCAGATGTTGAATATGTGATTTGAATTTTCGACGGTAAAGAAAGAGCGGTTTGTGGTCGCAGAGGGCCGATCTGTCGGCAGAGTGCAATCAGATGTTGAATATGTGATTCGAATTTTCGACGGTGAAGAAAGAGCGGTTTGTGGTAGCAGAGGGCCAATCTGTCGGCAGATCCTGCCGACTCATTGTAAAATCTAATACTTTGTAACTCTTCTCATATAACGATCATCGTCGGTTGTGTGTCCCATGATTTTTTCCGTATGAATTTTCCACAATAAACTATGTATCTCTTGTTGTTTGATTATCTCTGTTATTTGCCTTGTTGATTTCTAACAATAGATAATGGATGTAGAGATGGCAACGGGTAAATACCCGTCGGGTATAGCCAAACCATACCCGTACCCGATACCCGCACCCGCACCCGCTACAATACCCGTACACTCGCACACGGTATAGAAACTTACCCATACCGCACCGCGCGGGTATTTATACCCGACGGGTAACCCATACCCGAATTGATAAGGGTATATACGGGGCACAGGTATATACGAGTGCGGGTATTTCCATCGGCTTCGTTTCGAATATATATACGGGCCACAGGTATATGTATCTGTTGCTATATCTAATATACACCCGGCCGGGTATATTTTACCCGCGGGTATGCGGGTACGGGTAGTATACACCCGCACCCGCACCCGCATACCCGATGGGTAGAGATTTTTGCCCATTAGCATACCCGCGGGTGAAGATATCTTTCCATACCCGCCTCCTTATCGGGTAAAACCCATCGGGTACTCGGGTTTCGGGTACCCGTTGCCATCTCTAAATGGATGGAATGTTCTCTCTGCTTCGCTTCAAAGATCAACATTGTCTGAATTATTTTTTCCTTGCTTGAGATGAATCTTGGGTATAGTTCATGGTTGGTGGTGCATCCCTATATGCGGCTAGATATATAGTGTACGAGCACGCGCCTCACATCTGAACTGGACCAGATCAAGCTGTTCATGGCAGTACTGCGGCGTCCATTGCTCGGTACTGCTCGGAGTACACTCCTCTGCTTCACTAAATTCACTGGCCTCCCTGTAATTCCAACGAGAAGCAATCAGTAGCATCTCCAAGTTCCCATTAATCTGTCCTCTGCCAAAATTGAAAGGAAGAGAAAAAGATGGACTAATGGGAGCCTACGATGCATCGATGTGTACACGCAAAGATCGCGAGGATGTACTTGCATGAGCCAGTGAAGTTGTAAAAGGGGTGGGGGGGGGGGGGGTTCTCTGCAGCCGCGCGGGCCAACGGGCATAGGGGTACCGGGCCACTGGCCAGGCACGGTCCTTCGGTTTTTCTGCCGGCGAGACTAGAGATGGCAATGGATACCCGATGTCCAAATACCCGACGGGTTTTACCTGATAAAGAGATGGGTATGGAAAATTTTATGTACTCATGGGTACGTTATTGGGCGAAATCCTCTACCCGCCGGGTAGACGGGTGTGGGTATATACTACCCATACCCGCCTACCCGCGGGTAATGAATACCTGCATTAGACAACTAGACATCCCACTCAAATGTTAATTTTATTATCTACTTGTTGTTGATTGTTTATTTGTTTGTCATATGTTGATATGGTCATGTCAAGTATGTTTATGTGATGTACTAATTTTGATCATTAGACGCTTTTGTGCTTGGCATGTCTGATTAATGAATGTCTAAATTGATGATATTCTTATGTGTTGAACCGGGTATGCTTGCGGGTACGGGTTACCCGTCGGGTAGTAATACCCGCGCGGGTACGGGTATGGGTAAATTTTCCTACCCACGTGCGGATACGAGTAACCCGACGGGTAAATTTACACCTAGCGGGTACGGGTATAGAATGGCAATACCCGATGAGTATTTACCTGTTGCCATCTCTAGGCGAGACTGACTCAGTGCTTCGGCCCCGCCACTGCCGATCAACCACCTACCCTGCCATTGCCATACATTGCTTCCTTCTCTCTCTCTCTCTGAATTCTGAATTTTTCCTCTCGTTGTTTACATACTAAATTGATCCTACTTGCATTGATTTGGTGCGTACATGCCCCGGCCTGTTCCCATCGCATGAAGCATTTTCAGACAGGCAAAGTAGCGAAGTCCAGTTCAGTCAACTGTAGCTGCCAGTGAGGCGATAAGGGAAAGGGAGGGCAATGTATGTACGGCACAGGAGACCCAGGAGGGAGAAGAGAAAAACATACTACAAGTCACGCATGCATGAGCATGTCTGTGTAGGCCTCAACATTCCCATCCACTATTTGAGCATCTACAAAAACAACGCATCTAAATTTTAAGATGGTTCAAAATTTAACAGAGGTATGTTTAGTTTAGGTCTTGTTCGGCCAGCGATGTTTAATTCAGCGAAATGCTGTTTCTAAGTATATTGTAACAAGTAGATCGCAGTGCGATTAAACCATGTCAAATAAGTTGGATACTTCACAATGTTAACATGTAGCGTGCGACCCTTCCAAGATGAAGGGACCGAAAGACATAGCTGTCCAAATATTGCTGGTGCCCACGCTATTCTGTTGTTTTCAAAATAATGATATCAATATATTTCAAAACAATGGACACATCATCCACACAATTAAGCTAGCTGTAATGCTTACATGCATGCCTTGTGAAAGCCACATGTGAAGAACACCCAGCCACACACCCTTAAAAATGTACAGTTATGGAGCTGTGATTACCAAAGCAAACATTTTCTTATGACTATTTGGGGGGGGGGGGGTGTACTCTTGAGTCTTCACATGATCCATACAAATTAGAGGAAGAAGCACCATGCACCTATACAACAACATTGCCTCACAATTCACAAATTTATGTATGCGAACAAAAGGAGATTAAAAAAAGGGGTGTGTATAGGTATCACTCGGATGTTTTATTCCTAACAATCATCCAAATTTCAGACTGTTGGATTAGAGATCCAACGGCATCTTATTTTTGGAGGGGGGAGATTTTTTTTGGAGAGGGGAGATTTTTTTTTTGGAGGGGGCGGGGAGAATTCGTGACCGTTGGATCTCTAATCCAACGATCATAAGTCTGGATGATAGTTAGAACAAAAAAAATACTATTGAACTGCAAAATCTACCTACATTCCATGCCCCTCACTTATTCCGCTAACCCCTCTCCTCATCCTCATCAACTCAAATTGCATCACCACCTCAAATCCTCAATATCTGATAGCTAGTAGCTCTCATTCATACACAACCTTCATTCTACCTCCCTTGTCCTCGTCAAGAATCCAAATGTTTCGAATCTTTATGCATGCTCATTGTTGATCATCGTGCATGCATGCATCATTCACTGCAAGATATACATACATATTGTGCTGATCGATCAATGGATGGATCAATGGAAGTGCTGGTGATCGGCCCACGGCCAGAAGGGCGGCGGCTCGTCGACGCCGCAGAGCAGGTTGCCGAAGCTAGCGGTGTCCGCGGCCTGGACGTTTCCGCCGGCGCCGTGCTCCATCTTGGGGACCGAGGAGCTGTGCAGGAGCTGGTCGATGTCGACGCCGGCGGGGCGGGCGACGGAGGGGTAGAAGGGGGTCATGCCGCTGCCCTGCTGGTGCGGCGGGGAAGGGTCCATGGGGCTCTCGGACGGCGGCGTGCGCGAGATGTCGAGGTTGATCTCGGAGCTGTTCTCGCTGCGGTTGCTGCAGGACGCCTCCGTCTCCTTGTTCAGGTTGATCAGCTCTGACGCCGCCTCCCTGCCCTTCAGTGCCAGTATCTGCATTAAATTACCACACGAGAGTTCAAAGAATATATTTCAGTGAGCTTGGCAGTAAATGTATTGCAAACACTTTGGAACAGGGATTGCAGTGAGTGATCTCTCCAGATCATGAGAAATTTTGCATCTGCTTGTCTGAAGTTTAGCAGAGAAATCATCTGAGAAACTGCATCTATTTCTGCCTCTACCACTACTTGCATGTCACGGTTGGGTTCTTGGAGCGACATTCTTTGTACCATACGGTCCCATTAAAAGTCTGATAAAAAAAATACACTAGTGCTTCTTCAGTGAAACAACTGGGAGAACTACCAGTCCAAGCTACTTACAATTGCATCCCCAATCATACGACGAGTACTAATTAATTGTGTTCTCTTCAGTCCACGCTCCACACGTACAAATCGATCATTGCAAGCCTGATTGGAAAGAAAAAAGCGGCACATGCACCCTGAGACCGAGGCACAGAGATGGCATGATGAGGCTATCGACTCCACCGCATCAGCGTCGATCGATCGATCCTCCTCAAAAGACTCAGAGAGAGAGAGAGAGAGAGAGAGAGAGAGAGAGAGAGAGAGAGAGAGAGAGAGAAACAGAGCCCGACTCGCCGCAGCATGAACACGAGAGCGAACGCTGCATATTCTGCTGACCTTTCCGAAAGGATAGCCACACTCTCTCACTGGCTCTGCAGACAGCTACGTACCTACTACGCACAGGATGGAAAGGCAGGGAGGCAGGCAAGCGCCCATTGGCACCGGTTCCAACAACCTTAATGCAAACACTGAAACCCACATGGATCCTAGCTAGCTAATTAGGGGCGAAACTCATATAGATCCTAGCTAGCTAATTAGGGGCGAAGTGAGACGACAGGAGTATTAGGGTCATCTCCACTGTAGAATAATATCTGCTCCCTCGATAAACAGTACTAAACAGTAATTTTCCATAAGATTTACTAAATATCACCCAAGGTTATTGGACCTCAATACACCTATACTGGCTTCGCCTCTGTAGCTAACCCATCACCAACCAATCATTGAGCCAGGATAGAAGCCCGAGAAAAGCACAGCCAAACGGCGTCCCTCCCAGATCAACAGTGGAACGAGGATCGCAAAATTCGCGCAGATCTACGCAGGTGTGGCAGTGGATCAAATGCAGAGACCACAGGACGATGAGGTTGTCGAATTGTACTACGTGTGAGTTGGAGATTGTTGGATTAGTGCGTTGTAGGATGTGTACCCCGGCTTGGAGTTTCTTGTTGTGGGAGAGGAGGGCGTCGTTTTCGACCTTGACGGCGTCGAGCTGGCGCTTGAGGGCGTCGTAATCCTTCTCCAGCTGCTTCGTCTTCCAGCGCGCGCGGCGGTTCTGGAACCAGATGGCCACCTGCCGCGGCTGCAGCCCCAGCGCGCGCGCCAGCTGCATCTTGCGCTCTGGCTCCAGCTTGTTCCCCAGCTCGAAGTTCTTCTCCAGCGTCCACACCTGCTCCACGTTCAGGCGCCGCTTCTTCTCCCCGGCCTGCGACCCGTCGTCCGACAGTTCGTCGTCGTTCGCGCCACCGCAGCCGTTCACCTCGTCGCCGACGCCGCCTCCTCCGTCGCCGCCGTACATCGGCCGCTTCCCCAGCATCGGCGCCGTACCTACATATGTATATGTCAGTGAATGGATCGGTTCGGTTCGGTTGCTGGTGATCCGTCCGTGCAACGGTAGCCAAAACGATCGAGTAGCCATGGAACTGTGGACGCGTGCGCGCGTACCTCGGAAATCCTGAAGGGAGGGGAGGAAGGGGTTGTGGCCGGGGTGGTGGTGAGGAAGGGCATGAGGAGGGAGGTGGTTCTCATGGTGGTGGTGGTGTTCTTGGGGATCATGAGGAGGTGGTGTTTGCTGCATGTGGAGGAGGAAGCTTGGAGGGAAGGAGGAGGAGGGAGAGGACGCCATGCCACTGCTGGCCATTGGCCTCATCAAACGAGGACGCCGAGGAGCATGGGGAGTATTTGTGTGTATGTCTGTGTGTGTGAGAGAGTGGTGTGTGAGGGGGAGAGATGAAGAGGAAATGGAAGATATAGCAGGGTGGTGGTTGTTTACAAAAAAGAAAAAATGGATCTTATAATAAAAGTACCCAAAAATATATTATTCTTTGAAGATAATAGAAAAGAAATTCCAGGAGCTAGCTAGCTCCTCAAGCTGATAGTCTTAGCTAGCACATATTGCTGCGGTAGAAAAGAAAAAAGGGGTTCGAATCAAAATTGCTATTCTATACAGCAGTTTTTTAAAATTACCAGCAGGCAATATTGACATGCATATTGCTTAGTTAAATGACCTGCCAGTGCCAGCATAGTGTACCACAAAGGACCATGCTTCCCAAAAGCTAACCCTCAAGATGAGTAGGATAGTAACTTGTACTGTTCCTTTGTTTTTTTCCCTTTTATGTACTAGCTATTATCTGTACATTTCTTGCTACCCTTTTTCTCAACTTTTTGGTGCCCTTTTTCTTTCTTTAAAAAGGAAGAAGAAAGGTAAGTGAAATAAACTAATGAAAAGTCTTCTTCCAGCCTCCATATGTAGGATGAAATATACGGTACTAGAAATTGACAAAGAATCTGAAAACTACATTGATGATGACCGCAATATGAAAATATATGGATACTCCTGGATTACTTCTATAGAAAGCCTTTTCTATACTTCTAGGAGTATATATTTTCACTTTTAATATACCATTTAAACAAACATGTTATACTTATTTATCACTTATGATATATTTAAATACTAATTCTAAGATACTCTAATGTGATTTAATTGAAAATTTTTTATCGGAATTCTTTATTTTTGCTACATATACTTTTCTATATATAAAATGAGTATATACTTTTCGACAAAGGATGCATCCTCCTCGATGGTATCCATGGAGACCAAGCGTGGGTCAAAAAACCTACCAGTGATTTCGATAATTTGGCTTCAGTCACCATGTATATATATACATACACAAAAGTAATGAGTTATATATAACATTTATCGGCATTACATAAATATAGATCGTGATTGTATACACTTATAGTTTCCAGCATCGAGTGAGTGAGGCGTCGAGGGCATCGAGTGTGAAGAGAAGGAATAAGTTGTCAAAGGTCACTGTGAAGACACAGTCATGAATATTGTGCTACAGATAATGTGGTATGAATTTGACGTTGACACCTGAGCGACGTTGTTTCTCCGGCTTGTTGGCCTGCTCCATGTAATACATATGCAATCTCTAGCAAGATAGTCTTAGAGTTAGGATGCGCTCTTCCGGGGCGATCAACGGCTCGCCTAGCACTAATTTTTGGGCCAACAGCAAGTAAAGGATCTCATGATCTGTCTTCTTCGGTTTGACCTTGCCGCCTCAGCTGTATGTCGACTTCACAGTAGTCGATTGGGCACGAGATGTAGATGCACCACGCCCTTGCTGCGTTTGTGCATGTAGCGTTGGCGCGGATTGCACCTGTGGAATTGGCATCGGTGCAGGTAGCCTCAAGTGGACTTGGCACCAGCGCAGATAGCTCAAGTAGACTTGGCACCGGTGCAGATGGCTCTCTTGGACATGGCACAGGTGCAGATAGCTCTGGTAGACTTGGCACAAGTGCAAGAGTCTCCAAGCAGATGTCGCTCTTGGGCCACTAGATAAATGTTCCAATATCTTGCCCTAGAGTCATGCCCTCGTCGTTGGAGGCATCTGCAGGGGAACGACATCAAAATCTGACCCACGTTCGGGAAGACCAATCGGCGAAAACTGACACCGCACGACCCGCCAACTGCGTACGCACATGTGCCCCACGACGCTGCAAACGGCCTCACGACCACGGTTAAGCTACAATCGGCAACGCACAAGTCGCCAGCAACGTTCGGCCGCGTGTCCCACTATGTGCGAAGAGGCGGTATGGCTTCGGTCAAGTAACACCACGGTCTTCGGCCCGTACGGCCCAGCACAGGTGCCAGCACAGGCCGCAAGGACGAAGGGGGCCAAAGGGCTTGGCGGCATGGTTTCGACCCGTGAGAAGCCCTTCATCATGAGAGGCTCCTGTAGTAAGGGTGGCCCCCACCTGAGTCCATCCAGCCTATTAGGAAATCGTAAGTCCCAATATGATATATGTAATGACATGTATACCCTTATGGAAGATACATGATTGTAAGTGCAAGACTGTAATTGTGCTCCATAGAGATATATATATACGCCTTGCACATGAAGAAGGGGTAAGTATTGTTGATCCATCACAACCACTCCACTACTCTACTACTTTACTGTTTGATCAGTAGCCACAACAATAACCAAATTCAATTAGGAGCAAATTCACCTGTTGATTAATTTGTTTAGCCCATACTCATGTAATCGGTCCAATTAGAATGTCCCCATCATCTTGTACACTTGAAGTGATGAACGATGCACTAGTATCGATGAGATCTTCCAAACGCATCTTCACTTTAGGTTTGTACATAACAAGTATAGGTCTGCATATAAATACATAACATAGTAGTAACTATGTATCTCTAAATATAATAATAAAGACATAATTAAATTAGAGTTCACCTGATAATATTTAATGCAGCACAATAATTTCTTTCAATCAAATAATATATTTAACTGAAAAATGTTAAACATGTCTGTATCCACATCATATCCTCTAATGGTTCGATATCTATGTGTGTTTGTTTAAAAATTCTTTTATATACAAACATTTAACCGGCGCCTGGAGTTGCATGCGTATATGTATCTGCGTGCAAGTGCAACAAAAGAGAAGCTCCAAAACCAGCGCCCTGTGAACAGGGCCTAGAATCAAGGGGGACAGGTGATGCAAAAGAAGAAAAGATGCAAGAAAGGGAAATGTAATGTTTGACCAAGACGACCCTAAACAATGTTAAATTCAACAGTGCCAGTCCCTGCAAAAAGAAAACGTACTGAATTTACGCTCATCTTCGATTTTCATTAGGTCCTAACCATCTTCGATTTTCATTAGGTCCTAACCAAGTAACCAAAGCTTTGCACGCATTTTGATGCATGCAAAAACAACTTGAAAGGTGTTATCAACAAAATGAAGGCCACTCCTACAGTCCTACTCACAAGTCACAAAATAACCCACTAACATTTGAACTTCCCTCCAAATTCCCAAGTGTGAATGTTCAAAAACCATTGCTTTCATAAAAGAATGTCCCAAAACCAATTATTGTTACTCTTTCTAGGGCAGGCAAGTATTAGACAAATTAACACTACTCCATCTTAACACTTAGGGCATCTCCAATGGTCTGAGTCAGCTAACTATATGCATGTACACATCAGCATATATTCTATGTGGAGGAAAGAGAGTATGCAAAAAAAATCGAGCCAGCTTTTCCTTAAGCACTAGTCAATAACGCCAAACGAGGCATCCTCTATAAATTCTGTGTGTGCATGTAAGCATCAAATAGCTATCCTTATAGATAGTTCTTTAAAATGCTAGCTTTAGGGCATCTCCAATGGTCTGAGTCAGCTAGCTATATGCATGTACACATCAGTATATATCCTATGTGGAGGAAAGAGAGTATGCAAAAAAAATCGAGCCAGCTCTTCCTAAGCACTAGTCTATAACGCCAAACGAGGCAGCCTCTATAAATTCTATGTGTGCATGTAAGCATCAAATAGCTATCCTTATAGATAGTTCTTTAGAGCAGGTACAATAAAGCTTAGTCAGCAGGCTATAGCAAATATAATATCCACAAAATCTTATGTGGCAGAGAGAGAAAGGAAGAGAGAGAAGGAAGGTGGCTACTAAATTATAGCTAGCTATAGCACGTAAAAATATGCATTTCACTCTCTTACACGTGGGGCCAAATAGTTATTGTAATAGCTACCTTATTGTATGAACTATTTTTTTGAAGGCTATAGATGAAGTGGACAAGTGTTATAGCCACTAGTTAGCTATACTATTGTACTTGCTCTTAGAATGCTAGCTTTAGTGTGTACTATATAGATGATGTGGAAGTCTTATAGTTAGTTGCTAGCTATAACCATTGGAGATGCCCTTAGTGTGTACTATATAAATGATGTGGAAGTCTTATAGTTAGTTGCTAGCTATAACCATTGGAGATGCCCTTATGATCTCCTACTAGTTTTATCTCCCCAAAGCCATATATAATTAAGATGTTAAACCCCAATCGGCCTATCCCCATAGGTTGTGTTTGGTTTAGGGACAAGGTGGGATGGGATAGTCCTGTCTCTGATTTTGGGATGGGATGATCCTATTTTTTGTTTGGTTGGGGGGACAGAGTCATCCCTATTTTTTGTTTGGTTGGAAGGATAAAGTGGGATGGAATGGTCCCATCCTTTGTTTGGATGGAAAGATGAAGATGGGATATGTGTGGCATTTGAGTTTTTTTTTTAAAAAAAATTGAAGGCTATTGTTGATATGTTTCTACACATAAGCCTTTGAGTTTTTTTTTAAAAAAATTAAACAAAACAGTACTTAAAAAAACAAAGAGGTGGGATGACTCTATCCCATGTGGGATGACTCCGTCCCATGAAAAAAAGAGGATTGCCTGGTCTCGGATCTACAAGGAATATTCCTAGTGGGATGTCCTTGACTCTGCTTGTCTCCCATCCAAACACCTACAAAAACGGGTCCATCCCATCCTGTCCCACTTAGTCCTTGCAACCAAACACACATAGATTAGCATCCAGCTCATCCATCCACTACTTAGAACCCCTCAAAAGTAGAATGTTCCTAGCTAATTGATCACACACACGTTCACACTCCTCACCTAGAAAATTTGGCACTGCCGTTGCCGTTGTGCATTGCCACCATGGGGTGCGCCACCTCGAGGCAAGCCCAGCACGACCTCCGGCACTGCTCATCGCCGCTCGCGCTGCCGCGCAGCCAGTCGTTCCCCGCCCTCTGCGAGGCCGACGTCCACGTCGTGCGGCTCACGTCGTCCACGCTTGGCTCCCTCGAGCTCGACAAGGCCGGGCCGCGGGCGCCGGAGGCCGCCGCCGCGCGCGCGCCCACGAGGATGGCGACGCGCACGCCGACCATGACGCCGCCCAAGGAGCCAGAGGCCCTCGACGCATGGGCGCTCATGGCCGGCCTCGAGGAGCACTCGCCGGCGCTGGCTGCGCCGTTCGCGCGCCACTCCTTCTCGTTCCCGATCACCACGGTGCCGCAGGAGCTCGCCGCGTCCTCCAAGGTTACGCCGCTGCCCATGCCCATGGCTGACGCGGTCGTGAACGGCGAGGAGACGGCGAGCAAGGGGCCGCCGCGCAAGGCCGTGCTCTACTTCACGTCGCTGCGCGGGGTGCGCGCCACGCACGAGGACTGCTGCCTGGCGCGCGCCATCCTCAAGGGCTACGGCGTGCGCGTGGACGAGCGCGACATGTCCATGCACCGCGGCTTCCGCGACGAGCTCCACGACCTCAGGGTCGCCCTCGCCAAGTGCTGGACGCCGGCCACGCCCATCCTGCCGAGCCTGTTCGTGGACGAGGAGCTCGTGGGCAACGCCGAGGAGCTGAAGCGGTTGCACGAGGCCGGGGAGCTGGCGGCGAGGCTGGCCGGGTGCGAGAGCGCGGCTCCCGGGGAGGCCGGCGCGTGCGAGGCCTGCGGGGGCGTGTGGTTCGTGCTCTGCGAGGTGTGCTCCGGCAGCTGCAAGGTGTACGTGGACGAGGATGATCGGCAGGATGACGAGGAGAAACCGTTGGACGACGGCGGCGCCGTGGGGTTCCGGCGATGCCCGGAGTGCAACGAGAACGGCATCGTGAGGTGCCCGGTTTGCTGCGGCTGAGACATCTGCGTTTGCGATCACGGTGCAGAATTTTTTTTGTGCGCGGTGCGGTGCGTCACTTGGATGTGGCGTCATCAACGGTGTGTGTTCGTGTGTTGCGTGATCAACGGTGTACGATTACCGCACCGTTTCTGTTTGAAGGGCATGTCGGTGATGCAAGAGATGGCAATGCTTCATCAAGCTTGTACTCCAGCTTCTTTCATGTGGTGTGCTGTTCTCGAGGTAAACCAAACATTGCACAACAAATTTAGAAGAGCTAGGCCTCTTGCCGACCCCAACGGCAGTGGACCGCTTCCTTTACGCGTCTTCTCTTTGGTAGCGACATGACCGGCTGGCTGCCCAGCTGGTTGGAGTCGTTGCCCCTGTTCAAAGCCGGCGCCGTTGCTAGGCATTTTCTTAATTGCAAAGTGAGACACAAGAACAGGACATTTGGAGCAAAACAAGGTGCACCAATAAAAAAAATTCAAAACGGGGTTCCCGTAGGCCTGTAGACCAATCATCTTTATCTAGTGGCATGCTGACATAGTACTACTGCTAATTAAGTTGGACTAAAAAAAGATGGTTTATGACTAAAATTGCACTGTAGTTGGTTAAAATTGTACTGTAACTGATGGTGATTTATTTGACGTAATTAAATTTTAAAAAAATAAAAATAGATTAGTCCATAAAAAACAATGTAAATAAATATGAAAAAAGTACCGGCAAAAAAACTAAAAAAACCCAAAAAATCAGAAAAGGACGAAATTTAGGAATAGTAAAAAAATAAATCAGAAATTTAAACCGAAATGAGTGGAACCTAAGTGCGCATTGCTACTAGTAGGAGTAACCGAGTAACTATAGGCTTTCTGTTCTGAAAATGAAAACGCAGCAGGCAACTCTGACTGAACATAATGCTGAGAACCCTTAGTTCAACAACCCATTCATCCATTCTTTTCTGCCTCCAGTCTGCTACACACAACACACGATGACACCTGATCAAAGGTAGTACTCCCAGTTGCTACAGAGCCTTCACAGATCACCAGCTTGACTGACCTACTCACTCCTTACTACCTTGCAGCTGCAGAGACCTTAGTCTGCTGTGCTGGTGATGTATGCTCACTTCGCTTGCCCATTACAGTTACACACACGCATACACATACAGTTCCATTCTTATTCTGTTCTACAGAGGTGACAAGCGAGGGGCCCCAGTTACAGGGCCACCTCACCCTCCTGAGCCTATGTAAAAACATGCAACTCCAGCGCCGCCAGCCCGGCACGATCTTCACCGTGCTCGGGCCGACGGCACCGGGAGTGCTCAGTGACCCCCTGTGCTGACGGCCCGGAACTGGCGCCTGGAGATCTTCGGTAGCAGGAATATGCCCGCGACGCCCCCGATAAGCGCGAAGCCGGAGGCGACGCCGAACGCCGGCATGTTTCCCTTGCCGAACAGCTCGTCCCACGGGCCTGCGCCCACCGCGATGATCACCTGAGAAAATACAATTGCAACTGTGAGAACTGCTTGCTGAGCTATCCGATTCCTTTCAAGTGAAATGGTTCAGAAACTAACCTGAGGAATGACAATGGAAATGTTCAAGACGCCAGTGCATAGCCCTGCCAATTGCGATGAATTACCCGCCATTCCCCGCATCTAAATACTAGTAAAGTAACGATAAACACTATGAAGTAACTGCAACAGGTTTCACACACCTTGGCCACCCCCTTTATTAGCTGCTAATTGTGCCGTTACTGCAAAAGGAACACTGTACAGAATCTGCAGCGTGCAAAAGGAGTTGTCACTTGTCAGAACAAGGGATTCTTGAATCTTGAAACGTATGGAGCAAAGTGTCAGCGATGCTTACAGCAAGAGGGACTCCAAGAAACGCAAACAAGACCAGGCATACGACCTTTATATCCTTGTTTGCAGTGATCGCTTGCTGAATGGATCCATGGAAGTCCTTCAGTGACCAGAAGCTTATCAAGGCAGTTGCGGCCATGGCAATGCAGACGAGGAAATTGCTCGACACCCACACGATCTTTGGACCTAGCCTCTTGCACATCGGTTCAATCAAGAAGGAGCTGAATCCTAGAACAATCTGCACAGTTAAAAGCTCGTGTTTAGTTGTTAGGACATTCAGCTTGAGGAGCAGAGGTTTGGCAGTAGTAGTAGCAATGAGAAACCAAATCTTACCGAATTCAGTAGCAAACCAAATGCACCTGCCCTGACACCTTGGTCAAAAGCCTGGACCTGAGCATCGTTTCCCTTTGGGTCACCGTGGTAGATCTCACGGCCCATCCAATCTGTGTCGTAGAGGATGAATGGAAACCAAGACAGCTACAAGGACAATCATAGGGTAAAGAAACTAATATCACGGAGTGAAGTAGCAAAGCACAAGCACTAAAGATAATGAAAAAAATGCTAGTATCATCTTTTTTAAAAAAAATGAAATGACTTTACTAGCTGTGTATTGCATACCCAGGTCAGGCCAGTTACAAGAAGCACGGATGGCATTCCAGCAGGTAAGTTCTTGAAGCCCTTGAACACTGCAAGTGGCCCGGTGCTTTCACTTTCGACTTCACCATTTGCTTTTGTTGGGAGGCCTGCATTTCCTTTATATGGCACTTCCTTGGAAAAGATCAGTGTTACGACCAAACAGAAGGACAGGAAAATCTGAAAACACAAAGGGAAAAGGTCTAAGTTTGAGCTAGAAAAAAATACAATGAACATTGCAGGAACATAAATGGAAGTTAATTATTTTTTGAGTTGAAACGTTTTCAGTGTAGAACTAGAACCGGCTCATTATCATTTATCAGTATCTGTGCATTCTGAAAATCTGACCTATAGGCATATTTTGGTGGAATAAAAAAACTTACCACGGCCACCAGAAATGCACCTTTCAAATTTGCACAAGCTTCACAACAAGCTTTTGTTCTAAGGAAGGGAAACCACCTATGGAATTAATCAAGCGAAATGGCAACTTCTCAATAAACTTGTGTGCAAAACAGAATAGGCAGTTGAAACTAGTACACAAGAGTGGACTTACTTGTGCCAGTTATTTGTGGAACCGGAGGAATACCCTAGGATATTTCCAAGTGCCATCCAAGAACAGAAGATTGAATTAGCAGCACTAGGTCCATGACGGCCTAATGAACAAAAATTGAGATTAGATCCCAAATCCCACTGGTCATAACAGGAACAACTTTTTCCTCGAAACAAATGGTGTTAACAAACTCTGAAGCCTGAAATGAGCAAGCCATGAATATTACCTGACAAATCAGCCATTAGAGCACGTGCTGGTCCCTAGCAATTCCATGGAAAAAGTCAGATTTATAATAGTGCTTTGTACAAAATTCTTAAACAGGACTACTCGTATAAAAGCACTCACTTGCACGGTATTGTTGGAGAAGTCAAGAAGCCAGAATCCCAGAACATACACAACTGCCGCATGCCACCGAGCACCATGGTAGACACTGTATCAAGTCAAATGTCAGTTCAGTTGGTACTTGCTAGTAATGCTATGCACAATGTAAAGCCAAACCCAAGCAGTTTACCTGCAGTCTTCCTTTGTATCACCCAGAGCATATCCAATGTCAGACGAAAACCCAACAACTATGACCTATGTAGCATAAGTGTAATTTGATTAGGAAAGAAAACTTTGTTACCGTAAGAAAGCAGGAGTACAAGTTTCAGTGATTCTCACAGCCAAACAGATCAGCACACATCCTATCAGAATAAATGGCCTCCGTCTTCCCCATTTTGATGTGCACCTATCACTGTACAGGCCAACGCACGGTTGAACCTGCAGCGTAGGGGAAGGATAATGGATAAGTACTAAGGTTACTTGTTTTTACAGTAACATGATGTACAGCACAAGTTACTTGTTTTCCCATTAATTGGTGAAGAAACTGTTGTAAATGTAATTACAAACTCTGAAAATGACAGGGGCTCAAGATTCACAGTTCTTTGCAGTAGTGCAAAGAATTCCGGTACCTGTTTTTTTACACTAGTAACTACTCATTCTGTCTTACATTCTTCAAAACTATGCACACGGCATTCAAGAAAGGTAATTTTGAGTTCAGTGAATTAAATCCTAGAAAGATTTAGCACCAGTACGATGCAATGAAATCTTATGCTAAGAATGTAGACTTATCTCAATGTCACATTTGCAGGGGCATATTTCATCACAGGCATTAAATTGAAGTTGTTACTCACCACTAAGCCAGCAATAGGGCCGCAGAGCCACATGAACGAAGTAACGGCATGTGAAAGTCCGAGAGTCTGTACAAATAATGACAAAGGTCAGAACTCAGAAAGTGCGTGCTATATAGTAATTCCTCCGTTGAGAAATATAAAGCTTATAGATTGAATGAACTTGTTAAAAAATATAAGACTTGTATGTAGATTTAAAGAGGTGTTTCCTATTATATCCCTATTTATTTTCTCTCAACCATAAGCATTTATTCATTACCACCCACAGAAAGTATTATCTCTCATCTTTCCAAGACAATTATGAAGGGTACTAAGTCATTTTCTCTCATACATTTCTCAATTTCACTGTCACTTTAATCCTAGTGCAAAGTCAAAATACATCTTATATTTATCAACGGGGGAGTAGCAATTACAGTATCGGCGTATCAATAATCCAGTTTATTGGCATTGCAAAGTAAACAACTTTACTTGTAACTTGTAACTGAATCTGACTATATATGACCTAGCAATAGCAACCGATTGATTTAAGAGTGAAATGCATGCGAAGTTTACTGTATCAATAGTAACAAGATCCATCGTACTGTGAAAGACATTCAGAAACAAAAGTATATACCACTTGCTACAAAGAAACAAATATACGGTACATATAATAATTTCCCTGCAATTTAGCTGACGAAATATTCCTCAGTAGACTCTTTGCTGCTTCCAGGCAATGTTTTTCCCCACATTCTGCTCAAGGATAATAATAGGAAGTAGAATAATGAATAGACTAGCCGCATGCATGGCAGAACTAAAACCTATCTGTTTAAGAACTTGGAACTCACACTTCTCTATCCCCCAAGTTATTGTTGTTCAATACACAGTTTTATCAAGTATTTAATTAAAATTTCAGAATTATAAATGAACAATAAAGCATGTTTTCAATAATTATGTAATGACATGAGCAATAATAAAATAATTGCAATAACATAATTCTTTCTCAAGTCATATAAATATGAAATCATGCTTAAAAGAGCTAGAGAAATAAAATGAATAATTAGCATAATATTCAAATTTTTGTCTAGATGTTTGTTGCTCTGAGATGTCGGGCTGCATTTGTTTAACACATGACCTCATCACCACTAGTGGTCTAAATTTCAGTGGCAATTAGAATGACAATTTCTGTAAGTTCTACTAGATTTTAAGCTCTACAACTTACCACAAAAACAAAACTGCAGTAAAATAATATTGCAAAATAATCCAAGTGTAATAACAGTACTAACAGTAAGCTAATGATGCTAAGGTAAGAACTAGACAGCAAGGTAAATATTAAATAACCACTGATAGCTCAGTTTATCTAGCAGAAAGTACTAAATTGTCACACCAATTCTATTCAAGACCTATTATCTTCATAGAGCAATATCTTAAGCCCACAATAAATCACGTACAGTCACCCAGTATTAGTGATACTTCACCAGAAATGACAGATATCAATAATCACTAATACGGTACACTGCACAAATTAACCGAACAAGAACAGAGGAGAACCATAGGAAAATCACAACTTCAGTGGTAATCAAAGCCACCAAGAAGGTATCACGGCAAGGCAAGTCGAAGATGACGTTGTCCTAGAAAACCTATCGCCTTCCCAATGCCGTGGTGTTATCGGAGTGGTTCACGGAGATAAAATACCATCCTCCACAATCAGCAGCAACCAATTGTGAAGTCGAGGCGTCGATAACGCTGCACAAGGCACCTCCAAAACGCGCACGGGCCAAGCACACGAATAGAAGAATGAGCACCAAATAGCCGCCAAATCGATACTACAGTCACCACCAATTCACAGCCAAACGAGGCTATGACCTCAAGCACCACCGACTACTACTCACCACACTGGAGGAGCACCTAGAAATCGGCGAGGCTCCAGAGTTCCTGCAACAGAGACCCGCGCCGGCCTCCCAAACTCCGCCGTCCGCTGAAGACTCAAGGAGAGGGCCTGCAAGTTGCAGGAGGAGGGAGCCGGATT
This sequence comes from Dendrocalamus sinicus, assembly GCA_036346575.1. Lineage (NCBI taxonomy): Eukaryota > Viridiplantae > Streptophyta > Magnoliopsida > Poales > Poaceae > Dendrocalamus > Dendrocalamus sinicus. Next base: position 49,154,682 of record CM070648.1, on the reverse strand, counting down.
GCTGTTGCTGTCGTCCACTAGCTCAGATCCAAACAGATCGGGAAAACAAAGTAATAGGTGGAATGGAAAGATGGTAGGAGCGAGCTTTCAAATGAAAAGCTCAGGCCTTGTACCATCAGCTATGCATTTAACATCTCCCTATTTGCCCATGCAATTTCTCTGTTGCAACTGTTCCGCAGGATATATCTGGACTGATCTTTAGTTTGACCACTCACATGCATGTGCCAACTAGGCAACGTATCCTATATACACAGCCCATCTCGTGCACTCATGCACAGGATACCGTCCCTGCCAACTATATATGTTCAGGCAACTCCCCCAGGTCAAAGCTGATGCGACTGCCCATGGATGCATGCATGCACCAACCATCTTTATGTCACTTGGCTCAAGAAGGCTGAGGAATATAAACCTTTATCCAAAACTAGTCCACAAAATAGACCTAGTAATAAATGACAATGTATGGACCATCCCGAATTCCCGATTAATGAACACTTTGGAACACTTTGTTCAACATGCATGGATAGGTATGGATAGAAAGTATATATGCTACGTTTGGGCCTTGGTTGAGGCTTAATGGAGAGCATAACTTCTGGTCTTTCGTTTAGAACTTTGAATGATCGATAGACCAATGGTCGATTATGATCATCTGAGATTTCCTTATCCAGTTCTATCATTTCTTCCGGTAAGAGAATATTGGAGGGACCGGCCCATCGACCATCGATCGTCTGCCTACTTTAGGGGCGGCATATCAAATTATTTTTCTACATGACTAGTAATATTTGTGGGGGGCTGTTTCAACCATAGGGAAACAAGGACTCACACGTTAATTAGTTTCTAACATACATGAGGTGTCAGGTGAATTAGTTTAGAACAGTTCTAGCACTTACTGACATAATAATCAATTCAGATATAATGGAAAAATACTACTTGACCCAAGCGAAATTAGTTTATCAAACAAAGATGATACAAGTGTCATGCCTTGTGTCCCGTAGTACACAAAAATGTTTATGTGAGGTTTGACTTTTGTGTATAGAAGTTCTTCAGAAAAAATTGAGGCTTTTTGCAAAGATCGAAACAAAGTACCTCAGAGGAAAAAGTGAGAAGCAAACCATTGGTGATAAGAACGGGGGAAAAAGGGAAGATTATTGTTTCGTGCTCCCCAACAATTAATAGCACAAAAGAGAAGATCGATCGAGAAGGTCGTGCTCCAATCTAGTAAACAAAACCGCCATCACACCCGAATGGCCGGCCTGTTTAGCCACACGAACATACTTATACTTGCACCGACAAAAGGTTCGAAAAGAAAAGAAGACAAAACATCGGTCAAATCTTACCGTTTTAAAAAAACAGTCAATTAAATCTACCCTTACAAAAAAAAGACAGAGAAATCTTCATAAAAACAAGAAACAAAATGCCCCCAAAACTTCAAAATTCCATCCTAAAATTTCAATTCACCGAACAAGTTCTTCACGTACGCCGTGCAGATTAAAACAGCAAAAATAACGCGACAACTCCCGAACAATTTTGGCCCAAACGTACGAGCTCACGGCCGGTCGAAACGACGGATGCAGCACCGCGGCGTGCATGCACGCGCGCGCCTCCCTCACGGCGCTCGCGTACGCTTAGCTACACGCACATATTATGCATTGCATACAAGCATATGTATACCTGGACGTAGGGCGTGAGGAGGGAGAGCTGGAGCGCCCAGCCGTACTGCACACCGCCGGCGACCATCCCGGCGAGGATGAGCCTCCCCAGGCTGATCGGCGCCGTGGTCTCCACCGCCCCTGCGCCGGCGCCGCCCCCTGTGCCGCTGCCACGGACACCCACCGAGAGCTCCACCTCGCCCCCGTCGCCGCGAGCCATGGGATCGAGGCCGGCCGGACGATCACCTTAGCGTCTCTAGGGTTAGGCCAAGGAAAGGTAATTAGCGGAGAAACAATGGAAGGCACTAGACACGGGAGGAAGAGGAGAAGGAAATGGAGATGGAAAGGGCGAGAGGAAGGGGGTGGGTTTGTGTTTGGAGCGATGGAGAGGTGGTGGTGAGGCATTTAAAGGTCATGTCGTGTGGCATCGACCGCGACGCCGACCACACTATAACCCCAGATGCGGCCTCTCGTCCGCTCATGCTATCACCAAGGTGCAATTGCTACGTGCACAAAACGGAGATGGAATACCAGTACTCCTACTATTTTTCTGAGAGCGCCTCTAATTTCTAAGTTTTGCATGGCCTATTCGTCTACCATTATTGCACCTTTTTTTTTATGAGATATACCATACCCCAGCTATGTAAGGTTGTTGTGGTTTGGTTTGGGATAATTTCGATTTCACTTGAATACAATTTTGTTACTTAATGTATGTTGCATACCCAAGTTATTATTAGTGGTACACTAGTAAGGAAAATCCAGGGTGAATTAAATCCATTTGAATTTGGTGAGAGACCATCTAGCTTATTTAACATCTCCAGCTTTGCTAATAAGTATCATTTAGATTTCACTATATATATGGCAACTTACAACTGGAGTTCATTTCCATTTATTTCATTTGTATTGCGTGGGTTCTCTGCGGTGTGTACCATCACGGGTGCATCTACCAATTCCACTCGCCTCGCCATGCAAAGGGCTCTCGCGTCGTGCCTGCGCTCCCGTGGGCTGCGTTTCACTGCATGCTACGTCGACGACGTTGAGCGTTTAGCAAAAGAGATAGATTATTGCACAGGTGACTGAAATTTTTTTTATCTTTCAGTTATCTAAAATTGTATTTTGAATCACTTGAAGTTGCACATGTTTTTTTAGGGGGGCTGTAATTTTAGTTGATTGAGAGTGCAATTTCAGATCACCTGAAGTTACACTCTGAATCACCTAAAGTTGCAGCTGTTTTTTGAAGAGGGGCTACAATTTTAATTCATTGAGAGTACAATTTCAGGTGACTGAAACATTAAAAAATTTCAATCGTTTTGCAATAGTAAAACTGTTAGCAAAAAGCTTGGGTCGAAGACGTGCTCGTCGGCATTTTGTGCAAGGTCCACTGCATTTCACTCGTAGCAACGTGCTGGAGATAGAGTGACGTACACAACCAGCCGCCACGTGGATGGGAGCCTACGTGCATGTATCTTAGGAGGCATCGTACACGCAGGCTGCTAATTTGGATTTTCCATTTTATTCTCAGAGCCGTATACACTCGGGATTGAAGAATTAGCCGTAACTCGCGACGTAGCACACGGGCCGACGTGCCCGCTCGACATCGGTCGGCAGCACACATGTTTGCCTCTCGTTTGACCGCGCGGTCTTAACGGCGGCCGTTTGATGGGATTTCAGGGTGGTAATATGTAGTGCCAAATCGTCAGCTATGCCAAAAACATATAGAGCACGCGCGAGACCGTATTATGGATAGGTTATTTTGGTTTTATGTCTTATAACTTAAATATTTGAATTTTAGCTATTTATAAGAGGTAGTACGTACAGAAAAATAGTCGTATGTGAATTTGACCGGTACAACTAAATTCAGTATACCTTTTACTACAATTTTTTTATGATCCTATCCTAATATACAGGCAAATATTTTCTATCGGAGTTGCGTTGCTCAGTTCTGTATATTTTGTATGAAACCCATGTGTTCCCTGCAGGCCCGTAAGAGTGGCCAGCGTGTTGTATGTGGTAGAACAATCATAGAGATAGAGATGTGATCCATTACCCCTTAAAACAAATTTTTTTTTGGGTAAAAATCATGCATGGTATTTGCGGGTAAATTAAAGTAAACTGGCAACGTATATATGTTCGTGTATTCGTAAGCTCCCATGCATGCATGCATGCAGTGACACTTGCCAAGCGGGTGAGTGGCACAATGTGATGCGTTAGTGCCGTGTGCACAAACAGCCTTGGATGGACAGATATATAGGTAGTGACGGATGGAGTTGTGCTTTAATTTCCACTTGGGCTAAACACCATTTATGTTGCTCCTAAGCGACACAGGGCAATTGATCGCTATATCTGGCTAGCTCCCACGTAGGAGTCAGCTGCTAAAATCCAATTCCAAGCAGCCCCCAAGAGCCAACAAATATGGTGAAGTCACCGCATCGACTACTGTTGGTACTAGTAGGAGTAGTACGTACGCTTTTCTCTCTCTCTCTTGGAGTTTCAGTTCGGTCGGTTTCAAAGGTCAACTTAAGGATTTTGTTAACATTGTTCTCTTATTTGTTTGCATCCGTTCTCCAACCCAAAAAAAAAATGTTTTGCATCGATGCAGTGTTCATTTTGCCATTGTCGCATATGTGTTCACTTTACATGATCTTGGCATTATTTATACTGTATATACCAATCTTGTCCTTGGAGATATGATGCCGCGGTTTTGACTAGATCTGAAAACAGCGATTTCAAAAAGATGTTGTGTTCTTGTTACAACTCCTCGATGTAGGACTACTTTGGTGACGGAATTGTAGCTAGATGGTGAAGTGGACAGAGGAGAGTACGTAGGGCGATCACATAAGTGAGAAAATATCCAATGCAAGCAGATACAAGGCTATACTTCTCGATATCTACATCTACATAACGTGGACATTGATCATTCTTGACAAGGAAGAAGCAGCTGGAACTTTATACATAGAAAGCTAGCGCACATTAATTTCCTAAAGCAGTCCCTTGCAGAACACAAACCATACCGGACAAAAGGATGCGGCGCTCCGTAGAGTACGTCCATACTACTCCATCTTCTCGAACTGTTTACGTATCAGGCAGTTTTACCACTTTTTTTTAATTTTAACTTTGAATATTTGTTTTTTAAAAATAGTCTCCTCGCTAAGCTCGGAAAGTACGATAGACGACATGTGTAACCTGTCATGCCTGAAGAGCCCAACAAGAGCGGTGAAGTGCGGCAGATGGAGTGAGCGCGATTGGGCACGACAAAGGAGCCGTAGGTGGTGCTACCGAGCCTCCCCTGCTCGGTAGGTGGTTGTGTCAATGGGCAGGTCAGCGCAGACAAGGGCGCAAGGCGGTTTTGCGAGCCAACACGATATGGCTGACCCAGACACATTTAGCCTGACGTATTGCGGACGGATTATTTAGTTAACCGAACCAACCAGACCGTGTCTACACGAGTCTGTGACGGTCGGTCTATTTGACCAAATCTAATTCTCAAATTCATCAAGGATTTCTCAAAGCCAACAACAATAAGACTCCTCTCTAAGAGCATCTCCAACAGTATGAGCTAGTTACTAGCTCTAAGACAACTTCTCCAATAGTACTAATTTTTAGCACATAGCTCATAACATAAATAGTCTCATATGACACTCTCACATAATCTTGGAATGTGTGTATGAGACTAGCTCCTGATCAAGAGCTAGCTTTTCTCTCTCTTCTATTAAAATATGAAATAATATGCTTAGAGCTAGCTCATAAGTCACTATTGGAGATGCTCTAAGCGAAAAGAATATTTCCGTATCTATAATGTATAACAAGGTGATTTATCACAACTGAGTTGTTCATTCATTATAGTACAACACAATATGCGGCTACCTAAAATTAAAATTGATTTTTGTTTCGTATTAGAAATTCACGAGTGGGACAGCGTGCGCTCTCTCAGTTCCTTATAGCGAAGAAAACATTGAAACTTGCTCTCCTGCACAGCCAATATTTAGGTCCTATTTGAAACATGAGATTTTTTTAATTCATACTAAAATTAATCCGTTTTTATGTGAATTAATGTGTTCAGAACATGACCTTAGAAGGTATTCGTATTGACTTGCTGGTGACTTTTGGCTAAAAAATAGTAATAACTGAAAAAAAATGGTTTTTAAAAGGAGAGGACGAGCAATAGAAAAGGTGAAGAAGAGATGCGTACACATAACAAGAGCGAGAGGAGTGTGGTACATGATGTACTTGTAACTCTCTGTCTTATACCTAAAACGAGATGGTAGTGAGAGGCAGTGGCGGACCCAGGATTTGAATCCAGGGTATGCCTAACTAAAAAATTATTATCTAATGTGGTATAATCTAATACAAAAATTCGGTGGGGTGAGTTATGAATCTGTGGGGTGAGTTTTGGCAATGAATGAAGTCAAAAATGGCTCACTAATGCCTTGCTAAAACCATGTATTCCTCTACATTTCTCACAGAATTCTACCCATCATGTGGGTATCAAACTAACACCTTATATTGACCAACCAATTATTTTGCTAAAAAATCTTACTTTTTTACAAAATAATACAACGCCATTATCTAACTAAATATGAAGCATGGATGTTAAGCTTGTCTCTACAATTTAGCATTACCTACTACAAGTTAAAACATCCATATCATGTCGCAATCCATAGATAAGGGAGGTGAACTACTTGGATTTTGAACAGATCACCATAATTCCATTGAATGGTAATTTCTTTCACGGCCTAACTATCAAGTGGCATGTCCTCCCACAGTTAGCTATCTCTAAAAACTTGCATGTTGCAACTCTAATACTTGCATAAAAGCAACAATCAAGACATTTCCAATCAAGACATTGTGAAGTAATGTCCATGTCCTTCCACATTATCAGGAATGGCTAATCAAGACAAAAAGCAACAATAAGTTACCTAATCTTGTTGCACTAATGGTCCCAGATGGCTTCACTGTGACACTTCTTGCTCTGTTGAAATTAATGACAGTTCCTTGCACAAGCCCAGAAACATCAATATCTTCAACAATCAACACGGCATATCTGCATACAGCATACCAATTACCACCATGATTACATGCTAAATCAAAAGGTAATCTAAGATGGAGCCTGGGCACTGGGCAGACAGGCAGTGGAGCACTGGAGCTCACCATCACCGGGCAATTCCAAATTTTCAATCCCAATTCCCGATCCCGCCGGTGGGCAGGCAGTGCCGGTGCCGCGCCGGGCGGAGGCGAGGCGGAGGGAGCCGGGCGGAGGCGGAGGCGGGCGGAGGTGGAGGCGGAGGGAGCCGAGGCGGAGGGAGCCGGGCGGAGGCGGATGGGCACCGGGCGGCTGGCGGACAGGCGGAGGCGGTGAATCTGAATCGGGGTCGGGGTCAGGGACACAGGCGGACCGCGGTTTAGGGCACGGGATTTTTTTGGGTCAAATTACACTGTTGCAGGGTAGTCCTGAGTCTATATGGACTACCTGTTGGGCCCGCCCCTGGTGAGAGGAGTGGAGAAGTCGATTCGAGAAACTAGATGTTTATATTGGTTTTTGATTTTTTTTAATAGAAATCAATATGTATGTAGTCTAAGTCTTATTTACAAGCTTGATACTCCAGTCAATTAAAAAAGACAAAAACTAAAACTTTAATCAGATAAAAGTAGCAGTACTGGAAAACATAGGACCAGTTGGACGCGATGCACGAAGTAAAAATTCTGCAATCCGTCACGTCGAGCAGTGCTTGGGACACGTAACAAGTGTAGATAGGCGACCGTGCGCCACCTGCCGCGTCTGCTCTGTGTCCTGCCGTGCTCGCTCCGTCTGCCGCGCGAAAAACATTCCAAGCTCTTCAGAGATTAGTTTTATAAAATTTAATAGTTAAAAATAAAAAATTAAAAAACATATGTATAATATTAAATACGTAAACAATTCAATCTTCTCCACTCGGTACTTATAGTCTAACCGGCTATTTGTTACAAGTTCTAGCCAAGGAATTTGCATTTTATGGTTACAATGAAAAGTTTGCGTGTTCTCGAAAAAAGGTTTACAAAGTATAGATTTGACCCCCTGAAGTGTCATCAATTCATTACAAAGCAAGATGCACATACACACATACCACCACACACATACACCATACGTACACACGTGTGATCTTTTAACACGCTACTAGAAAGACGGGTCAGGAATACATCCATGGTCTCACATAATTTCTATGGAAATGCACTTGTGTGTGCGTAAAAATGAGTATCAAGATTTCAATCCCGATGGATAAAGTCGTACACACACAACTTCACCACCCAACAAGAGGTGATTCCCAAGTTTCAACAAATTTAGTACTCCTTCCATGTCCTAGTCAACCCTTGGAAAGATTGAATTGGAGTTGCTCCCTTCACTTTCAGAATACTTAGCACTCTTGATTTTACATGGCTCCAAAGTTAAACTTTTATCGTTAATTTTATACTAATACATTGATAAAAATGTTACGGAAGTAATGTGGATTAAATAATCTTTAATAAATAGACTTAATGTCCACAATAATTGTTAGATAAAGAATTGCTTCAATAGCTCCTTTGAGTATTCTTAGTCGGGGAGAATATGCTCGGGCCAAGCCAAGTATCGACCACCCACTGGTCAAAAGGGTTTGTAATCAGACATCTAAATTCTATCCTCCAACTAGATATTATCATATTCAATTCGTTGCAATCAATAATGCGCAGTGGTTAAAAGGGAACGTGCATCCTTTATCTATTTGACATAATCACACGTATCCAATATCTGACAATAACCACTCGATAATTGTGCACGGGCAGAAGTCTCGCTGACAATAACCGATGACCATGTGTGGGATTCATGAACCGACGAGGCGCCTCCTTGTGAGCTGCAACTGCCACCCCTTCGACATTTTATAAGGAGTAGCGCTAGGAGATAAACACACGGACACACAGAGAGTAAGATAGTTATATACTCTTTATAGCCATAGTCTTTTGCACCTATTGTAATATCTAGCAATACAAGAACACATAAAGTAAGGTTATTATTCTCTTTAGAGAAGATCTGAGCTTGTCTAAAACACCCTAAAACTCATCATCTCTTCCTGCGTGATCTCGAGTGTCATGTTCCTTATATTTACTTCGTAAGATTAGCGATAATTCACCGATAGGAAGTATAATGTTATAAACTATTTGTTATGACAAATCTAACTATGTCAATTTAATACAACCAAACTAAATGTTAAAAAATATTAGTTGTCAAATATTACGAAGTTTGACTGGTTAACGCCAGGAGTGTCAGGTACTGTGAAACGGAGGGCTTTAAGTGACGTGACAAGAGGATTACACTACTGCAGGCTTCTATTGTGGGACAGTGCAAGGAAGGAATGTCTCTGGCTTAAACAATAAACATACACGCACACGATACCACCAAGTCAAGTTGAAACTAGATGAAAAAGGAGTGAGTAATCTTCTCAGCATGATGGACAACCGGGTTGGTCAACCACATCATCCGATCTGTAACACAGAGATTTTGCATACCGAGGCTATCCGGTCTCCAGTACCGAGGAGTTAAATTGAGGGGAGTCGGAGAGAGAAACGGCCGTCTTCCCTCCATGCAATGCTTGCGTGGGTGGATATGGAAGAATAAACCGTGGCCACCCTCCTCGATCGTAGGGCGCTACTGTGACTAGCGCGTGTGCTCGCCGGCTCGCCGCGCGCCGTTCTTTCTTACTGCTGCTTCTATCGGGCTATCACTGTTTCGTGCACACAGATGAGCAGATGGCGGGCCTGTTCGGCTGGCCATAAGCCGATCGGCTTTTCGTAGCCACTACAGTATCTAATTTTTAAATAGAGTATTTTTTTAAGACAAGGTCTACAAGTTAAACGTAGTACACGTTAAAAGCCCAACATCTGTACTGACCAAAATCGTAAGTGAGTATCGATCTCTCTATAATCTGTACTGTAAACAGCCAAAATTTAAAAATTTCAGCCAAAAGCCATAAGTCGCAACTATATTTGTTTGGTTGCTAGACACACTTTGCCACCATTTTCCAACAAAAATTGCCACACTTTGCCTAAGTTGAGGCGCTCAAATTCTTTGCCACACCTTAGCAAATCTAAGGGAATCTTGCCACACTTTTTTGAGTCAATGACGCGTGGGACCTAGTTTGCTGGAAGAGAATCTTGCCACAACTGTAGCTGCAACCAAACAGCTGCCAAGTTGATCAAACTTGCCTAACCTTAAATGTAGCAACCTATGGCAAAGTGTGACTGGCAACCGAACACCACCTTAAAAAAAATAGGCCCGGCAGGCCTTCTATAAGATGATGCCTTCTCGGTAAGATTCTGACGTCCCAGGCATATGTGGGTCCTTTCAGCAACGCTAGCTAGGGAGGCTATCATCGAATTCCAGTGGTGATTTCCTGTGAAGAGCCGAACATGTGTTGTACGTAGTACTATATTTGTTTTCGATCGCGCTCTGTTGAGATACGAGACGATCGTCATTGATCTAGAGCGCAATTTCACGGAGCATTCAGAGGTTGTGCAGTTGCAGTACAAATCGATCGATCAACCCTGGGGAAATATATAGCGATTTGTCGTTCTGTTCACGCACGTCAGGAAAGTCTCAGAAATTCTATCCGCGAAGCCCGTAGGTGAGGGGGGCAAAATGGCATCCTGGCTCGATCTGTCCCTTTGCTAATTCGTGTGCAACATTAGCTGCTATGACCTGTGTCGCTCACTCGCTTCACCACGAGCACAGACCAGAGACCACAGGGAAACGGACATGCTGTCGCGCCGGCTCCGCATGGGGCAGCGAGAAATGCAGGGGCGCTCGACGGGTTCTATTTTAAACGGTTTTAGTTTCTAATTTATTTTTATTTTTAATTTATTTAAATTAGAAGCTACTTAAAATACGTTGATTTTTTAATTTTAGCTTATTTTGATTTTTAGGATTTTTTTATTTATTTGTATTTTCTGTAACGATATAATTGTTTTTTATTTTTTTAAAAAAATTAACAGTTGCTATAATATAATTTTAGTTATAAGCTAAAAATTTTAGCTGTAACTCAATTAGAACACCACCAAAATGGGCCAAACTTTCGGCACGGGCACGCGTCCGAGCCACCGGCCGCCCGCCGGGTCGGCAGCGGAGACCGCGCTCTCAGCGTCAAGCCGACCACGGACCTCCACACCACGCGCGTCCGCGGCGCAGCTCTCACCCGCGCGCGCGCCGCGTCCGCGTACGGCCTCGCGATTACCATGTGTCTCGACCGCAACCCCTTTCCGCAGCTAACCAGATTTTGACCGGCACGAGCGCACCGATCCATTTCCCCTGCACACCAGCCGCGGCTCCGCTTCCTCACGCTCGAGGCCCAGGCGAACCCGACTCCATCCGTACCCCCCCCCCCCCCGTGTCCCCCGCACCAAGCCCAAGTGCTCCCGTGAACTCCCTGGCTGCTTCCCCCCGCGTGCAGCCCAATCCACCGTCCTCGCCACAGGGCTCGCGCGAGAGGCGTAGCGACCACTGCGGCATCTTGTGGCCCAGCTACCCAGTCCAACGCGCAACGCCGGCGCAGATGGCCTGAGATCTAACGCTTGCTTGTAGCCGAACAGGTCGTAGTGCTCTATGCCTGCTACGGCGCGGAGGATGGCAGAATCTCTAGGGTTGGTTTGAAAACGATATCAAAATATTGGATCCTCTCCCTTTTCTCTCTTCCCACCTAGAAGCAATTGAGAAGTGTGTCATCTCTGCGGCTAACAAGATCCTTTCAACGGCCAGTGTAATTTTAAATTCACCGTTCGCTTGGCTGCAATCAATTAACTGACCGTCACAACTCACAAATCCTAGACAATTTGCCTTAATTTCCTCTGCAGTATGTCATCATAGCATCACATTTCTGTGTGGGGCAAATGCTGAAGACTGACTAAAAAATGGCCTGTATTCGGACTTGTTATTTAGGAACCAGCATTGGTACGATTATTCAATTGGTCATGAGCCTAAGATAATTGCGAGGCTTTATTTGTAGGATCTGAAAAATCTCTCCTATTATATAAAGAGGAGTTGATGGTCGTCAGTGTATTCTTTCTCCTCTCTTCTCAGCTGTCTGATCTAAACACAAGGATCTTAACCATCTATATCCCCTCTCTCTTGCTAACTGTTCCTCCTCTCCACTTCCATCTTCGATTATTGTGTTATCTCATTCTCTACAGATCTCTCTCCCACACTCTCTCCCACGCAGACTGTCACCTCCTCTCCTCTCTCCCTCCTCGCCGCCCATCGAGCATCTCCCCACCGCCACCACCCCATCTCCCCTCTCCCTCCTTACTGGCCACCGGGCCTCTCCCCACCGCCACCACCCATCTCCCATCGCCCCTCCAACCAAGATTTTTCGCTACACAAACAGTGCGACGAAGCGATTCAGTGGCACGACGCTCAGTGACAGAGGCCAGTGGATCGGAGAGAAGGGCGCTCGGCGATGATGACCAGTGGATCCGAGAGGCATGCTCGGCGACAGCAGCTGATTGATGACGCCCGGTGGATCCGAGAGACGGGCGCTCGTAGACGACGGCCATTGGATCTGATGACCACCCCTGCTCCCTCCTCGCCCACCCCCACGGTGCTGCGTTGCCACAGTTCTCCTCCCCTTGCCGCACCCGCCCCTGCTGCTGCCATTGCTTAGTGCCGCACGGCGTCGGCAGTTTCCTCTTCCTGTGCCCGCCCACGTGGCTCTCCCCTACCACCGCTGCCCAGCAGTCGCTCGCCTGGTGAGCCTCTTTACCTACTCCTGCTTTTCGCTCGGAGCCCATCGCGCTGTCTGGTGATTTGGTCTCCCAAGCTGGTCGTCGCTCTGCTTAGAGAGACCCGCATATTTTTTCTCTCTCTTGATCAACTAGCTACTCAATATACATGTCTTGCAACTTTGCTATGATGGTGTTGATGATTCCTTTGTGCTCTGTGTGTGTTTGCAAGGTGAGATTTTTGTTAATCTTGATGATTTGTAAGTGGTCAAGCCACACTCGAAGGCGTGGTCGAAGCAGTCCTCGAAGCCATGATCGAAGCCACACTCGAAGGCGTGTCAAAGCAGTCCCCGAAGCCGTGGTTGTAGCAGCAGTTGAAGCTGCAGTAGTCGCAGTCGAACACTCTGAGTAAGTGAGAAACCGTGGTCGAAGCATCGAGATGATGAGCCGTGGTCGAAACTTCGAGTTGATTAGATGTGTATGGTCAAAGCTTCGAGTTGATGTGCCGTGGTCATTACGATCAGTTTGTGTGTGCGGTCGCTACGACCAGTGTGTGTTAAGTTGTTACGACTGGTGTGTGTTGTCGGAGTGACCGTAGTTTATGTGTAGTCCTTAGGACCAGAAGTAGCCGTGGTCGTAAAAGTCATGGTCGTAGTAGTAGCGCTTGTGGCCATGGTCGTAGTTCCTTTAAAGTTCCTTCACTATCACTCTATGATGTAGTGTACATAAGTAGTATCTAACTCTTACAAATCAGAATATGTAAGAGTCAGTAAGTATATGTAAGGGACAAAATATAGATCTATGACAATGTGCTTGTGTGAAACACTATGGATGAGAGACTTCTATGGGAGTTGAGGTTGCTAACAAGTGGACCATTAAAACTTTGGTGTGACAATAATTCAGTTCAGCACGACCGAACGAAACATATGGAGTGTGACATCCCGCGTTTATTAATTAATTGTTGAGTTGTCATTAGCGTTAATAATAGTGATTATCGGAATCAATTTAAAATTTTGATTTTACTTATTCTAATGACTCAATTCATCAGCTAATTACAATTGTAATGGAATGAAAGTAAACAGAAACTTTATTACAAATTATACAGTATTGCATACATTGGGATTGCATTTCAAATTAACATAATGGTTACAGTAGGGAAACATGTTTATAATACAAGAAAGTTCAAAATTACATCCATGAACATTTCTTACAACAATTCAATTGCTCTCAACTACTGATACAACATTATTTTAATTATGATCTAATAACTAGATTGTAAGACCAAAAAAGACCGAACAAAAGAGGAATTGAAATTAAGGCAATATAAAATAAGTGTTGCCGTCAGAGCCCTAAGGATTAATTTCGGGCGGGGTAATCTGTTCACGGAGATACTGATCGTCCGGGGCGATCGGCACCTCTCACAACTATAGGCTCATCACACGGTATATATATATATACAAACCTGTTCTGAACATAGGAATCCAACCAAGGCAAAGACCAGAACAGCACAAAGTATTCCAGCCAAACCCACAACAGAGAAACCACCTGTCAAAGCCCTCACCATGCAAATATCCATCACAAGAACTGAGATAGCACCGGGCCAGAGCAGCCACGCCCAGAGGGCATCACAGCCAACAAGCCTCACGGGCAAGCCACCCCACAAATATCACACATCGTATACCAGTGGTCAAACCGAGAGAATAGAGCACAGAGGGACAAAAGAAAGGTAAGGTAGACTTCCCCACCACCAGCCAATCCCCAGGCCGTAGAGGCGTTCGTCACCGAGTGGAGCCGAAGGTTCAGGGAGGGGAGAACTGGCAAGCCGAAGGAAGATGGGGACGTGACGGCCACAGAAGCACCGCAAGCCGGCAACCATCATCCACCACCGCAAGCCACATCAAGCATCAACCACAGCCAACCGGTTACCACCCCAACCCCAAACCCTAGCATTCCCCCACCAGCACCAGTGCAGGTAAACCCCATAATCCCAATATACATGCACTGTCATTACTCAATTCATCCAACATAGGCTAGCAAACCTAAGCATGTCACCGGAAGTAGAAGGGGAGAAGAGGGTCACCTTGAGTACGGCGGCTGCGGGATTCCTGGCCGAGCCGCCGGTTCACCGCCGTCGATACTCCCCCGGCGTACGGCGACGGTTCACCGGCGGGGACGATCACGGTCACCCGCCTCCCAAAACCAAACCCTAGGCAAACCCTAAAATGTTAGCAAATCACAAAAGTAAATTAAGCAAGAAATGGGGAAGCATCCAAGTTGGCCAGATCTGGCCGGAGATTCCCAAGCGGCGCCGGCCGCCCAGCGGGAACGGTCGGCCAGAGGAGGCGTCGGCGGGGAGCCGGCGTGAGGGGGAGCAACACCGAGGCAGAGGCGCCGAGGCGCGGGCGCGAGAGGCGGTGGCGCGTGAAGGGAGCCAACCCGGGGCGGCGACGCTGAGACCCGAAGGCGGGGAGAGGCAGCGTGAGGTGAAGAGCAGGGAGGCCGAGATAGAGAGAGGGAGCCGGCGGAGTGGGCGAGAAGGGAAGAAAAAGAGGGGAGATGCAGAGGCGTCGGCAGGAGGGGAAAAAGGAGAGGGGGCGTCGGTGGAGTAAAGAGAGGGAGAAGGGGGGCATCGGCAGCCAAGGGAGGCCGAAGGCCCAATGAAAACCCAAACCAAGGGGGCAGTTAATCATAGAGCCAAATAGGGCACAAATGAGATGATGCTAATAACAATTTTAGTAAGAAATTATGTAGACTATAAATGCATGTCCTGAGTAATTGCCATGAGATAGAATAATTATAAGCATGCCATGCATATGATTTAACTAATATTGCCAATTTCGCCATTAATTAAAATGATTAGTTAGAATGTAATAATCTGTAATTGCTCATTTCTTGCATATAATTTGTGGACACCACTAAAATGAAGAGGGAACTATTATGCTCTGTATAAAGGAACGAAAGGAAAAATGAGCGAATCCTGAATGTAATTAATAGAAACATTATGATGACCAGAATCTTATAGATAATTGAACCGTAGATTAATTTAAGTCTAAATAACAGGAAAGAGACTGAATCTACCAAAGGAATCATACCAGGGTAGGGAGGATATTCAGCAAGATAATATAACATCAGGCAAGTATTCTTTGAACAAGTCTTCAGAATTGATTCATTACAAATCAGTATTTTATATTATGCTATTATCATCCTACATGGAAAAATAAAAGAAGATTTAAATTAATGCGATGATTACAAAAGAATGGAATAAATGGCAACTGATGGAGCAGTTGGCCCTATCAGTAGTAAAAAAGGTGGGCAGAGGTTGCCAGAGCAGGCGTGAGTGGGAGGCGTGGAACCTCTGCATAAGAATAAAATATAAGGTTCTACCAACTTCATTCATATGAACAGACCGTACCAACTCATATCAACCAACGTTCCGTTTTCACGGGCAGTCGGTACTCTAGTGAGGTGTTATATTCTCCACAGGAGTGATTTTATTATGGGATAGGCCCAAAGGAACCGGTATAAGACCGGAGCGTAAGAACCCACAGGCGGGTTGCGCATTGGCGTTATATTACGCAGAGTGGGGGCTGGGGAAGGGTCGGAGTACCCTCCCAGCCAACGGTTATGTCGTTTCGGTGGGTCCGTGATCCAGTGCGATTGTGTATAACCGGGTGGAGATATAATTACTGAGCTAGAGATAATTGTACTGTACTCTGTTCTGGGCGCCGCTTCAAAGGAATTGCGGATAATCCTATGGGCCAACACGAACAGAGTGATGATGGGTAAAGTGATACAAGCTTGCGCAATGCTATTTAAAATCATGAATTCATGCCTGTCTCCGGGAAAGGAGAACTACGGAAACTTATAGGGGTTTTTGCTGTTCATACGGGTGTTCAGTAGATTTGTAAGTAATAAATTGATATTTTGCCACAACTTAAAAACCTATTTCCATAAACGTAATTTTGGGATCAAGGTGTTTGGAAAATGAGAGATGTTAATTGGGAATTGTATAAAAATCATTTCTTGCATTTTGTTATATAAACTTGCTGAGTACTCTGTACTCACCCTTGCTATTACTTTCCTTTGTTTAGAGGATAGCCAGCTAGAGGCGGGCTTTGAGGATGGCTCCGCAGAGGAGTATTACTCTCCCAGAGAGGGAGATTATCACGAGGATGAGCCGTTTGAGGATTACGCCGCATACGACGATTGGGAGTCGTAGGGACTTGCGTGCGGCTCGGACTCGACCTTTAGGGTATCTGTGTTATTAGTGTATTGTATTTGTACTCTCTCCTGTATAATTAGAACACCTCTGTATAATTAGAAGTCTAGCTACTTTATCTGTAATAATTAGAACTGCAGCTGTTATGTAATATTTGGCCCTGCGTGGCAATGTGAATGGATGTAAATTTCTATCTCTAATGATTGTTCTGTGCAATACTCTGAATGGCTTATTATTCGTTAAAGCAATGTTTTATTAGCTAAAACGAATAATAATCCGTTGACTAGCATTATTACCCCGTGGTAATAAGGCGGGTCGTCACATGGAGATAGATCGGTTCTTCATCAAAGAGAGACTTGATGAGGGTATTTTGAAGTTGAGTCATATAACCTCCGGAGAACAAATAGCTAATTGTCTAACAAAGGAATTGGGAACTAAGAAGTGTTTGTCGGTATTTGACAAGATGGGAATGATAAATAGCTATCACTTATCTTGAGGAGTGTTGAGTACATGGGCTATATGCTAGCCCATGTACATATGCATGTATATGGAAATGGGAAAGAGTGAAGGAGTTGAACCAATATGACTACACAAAAAAAGGTCTACAAAGTCCACAATTGATCAAGAAGAGAATCAAGAGTACTGCCTATATACTAAACAATAGGTCAAGTAGGCTTGCCTGCTAAACAGTCAAACAGATGCTAGGAACCACATGCATTATCTTAACGCATTGCTCTGCATTAACAGGGCCCTCACATGCTTTACCTTTTTTTAATCTGTCACCCTGTTCGTGCGTAAAATTTGAAAAGGGTTATGTGAGTCATGTGATCCAAGTAAATTTGTAATGCAGATCAAGCAGGGACAATGATGAAGCCTCATGGTCTGATATTGAAGAGATCCTCAAGAGGCAGGTCCAGTTCAGGAATGATTAGGACATGTGGGGTACCAATATCCGTGATAAAAATTAGCCTTTCCTGCCTCAACATTGGCATGATTTGGCATCAGTTGGACAATCTTTTGACCACCGACCTTCACACAGCATGATGGAATGAGTAGCAGACTAGCAGTGAAAAAACTTAACCTATTTCAGTTGGTTTATATTACCATAAGAGTAAAGTCCATTACCGGTCCTTAAATTTTTTATGCTGTGTCATCCCGGTCCATAAACTTTTAAAGTATGTCATCCCGGTCCTTAAACTTTCAAAATGTGGTAATTTCTTTTGAAAGTCTATGGACCGGGATGACACAGCATAAAAAGTTCACTGCTACAACTACATAGGATATTGTCACACTTTGAAAGTTTAAGGACCGGGATGACATACTTTAAAAGTTTATGGACCGGGATGACACAGCATAAAAAGTTTAAGGACCGGTAATGGACTTTACTCTTGCCATAATGTCTTGATGCCAGAACAAGCAAATCAACTTTTTATCAGACAAAAGAACAAGTGAGCTACAGAACAGGAGCCATCCAGAATGAAGGTAGATCACACCTAGGAATGCGTCTAGAGGAGTAGACAGGCAAAAATAAAGAAAATATTACCATTTTTGATTTTGTAAATTGTAATTCTTCTTATCTGGATGATCTGGAAGGAGAGAAATAGAATTGGCATAACCAAGAAAGATTAGACCTTGAAGAGCTTACCCTTTGTGCTAAACAGGAAGTCTACACCTGGTTGGCTCTGTTCAAGTCCAAGCTAGCAGAGCTTTGCCCCAATTCACGGTCTGGGCAGTGGCCTCTTATGGCTTAGTGCTTGTCTTGGCCGTAGTGGTCTTTTTTCAGTCGCTTCCTTTCCTGTAATTTTGCATTTCTGATTTCCCGCTTAAGGTCCTCCGGATCTCAATCTTTGGACCGAAAATGGGATCATGAACAGTGTTGTATTCTCCTTATCGAAAGAAATACAAGCCTCTTGCGTTTTCGAAAAAAAAGATCCAAAGGTCAGAATGGGCCTAGCAGTTGAACATTTTTTCATTGAAAAGAACCATGGTAATCTTTATAGGTTCTGAAGTGTCCAAATATATAGTTGGGAGACATAAATAAGTTCCATTTGAATGGAAAAGCGTACCGATCCCAACTGTAATTTAACAAGTATTATTTTTCCGATTGTATTATGTTCATGTCATGATTGCAGTCTGCAGATGACAGGAAATTCATTGAACCAAACAAAATTGTGGCTGACAGGGATTTGCATAACCAATAGAGAGAACAATGTTAACAATAAGGGAGTTAGTTTGAAGCTTTCCTTTGTTCTTCGCTTTTTACTGTATTGTTCTGTCCGGTTGAGTTTGGGTGACATATAGTCTTTTATGATTTGAAAAGGTATGCTATATAGAGTCCTAAATAAATCCTATTAGGATTATGATTTCTATTCCTATTTAGATTAAGATCCGAGAGTCCTAAAAGATTCAAGAGGATTATAAGTGAGTGTCAATCCCTTATACTCTTTTGAGATTGTGTTTAAAGAATTTGTGGTGAGTTTTGCAGAATCTTTTCTCTCTCGTTGTAATTGCTTCAACATTGTTATTTTAGTTTTCTCTACGAAATCTATCTTCTTCGTTCTTGATACTGTGCATATTCGTGCCGTATCTCACAAACTCTGATCTGATCCAGTGCCTGCTACGCATAAGAAGGATTATCAGAGTGTAAGATGTCCCATATCTCAAGAAAGGTGCATCAAGAGTGCAATACACAAGTTGGTATAACTTATAAATTCTAGGTTCCTTAACAACTGAAGGTGGATCGTATATGTAACAACTGAAGGTGGATCGTATATGTACTACTAATGTGACATGACAACCTTTGTAGAGCAAGATCAAGCAATCCTTCCCAGACACCAACTCAAGATGCAAACCAGACCTGCAATTTGACATGTCAATGTTTTTTTATTAATACGTTTGCGTGAAAACACCTGGAATATGGAAAAGGCACTTAATCCATTCAATGCACACCGATATACACCGACGACCTCTCATAACTCGCTATGCGTTTGTCCAGGCTGATGCCGTGTCGTTAGCCAAACACCACTCGAATTTTCTCCCAATATTAATGAATTATGGCCGGCAGGAGCCCTTCGCATCATGGCCATCTCACATGAAGCCTAAACTTCTCGGGCCGAGCTGGGCCTTCGTCGACGAGCTCAATGGGCCACTCAGGAGAGTGTCTTTGGTTCGGCCGTGCTGGCCCGGTGGTTTCACGGTCGGTTTGGCCCACCCAGCCCAATTTCAACGGTGGGATGGAACTTGGAAACATGGCTGTGATTTGAACAATGGGCCTCCTATTGGCGACGTGACGTGAGCAGCCCATAGCGGAGGAGGCTGCTGCTTCCTTGCGGCTGCGGTGGCGAAGTTGACGGGGATTCAATGCGGCGGGGGAGGTTGTCGGCGCCGTGACTGCGCGTCCCACCCACCCGGGACACGTCTCCATCCAATCCACCTCCAGCCAGGTGAACACGGTGGTGGGCAGGCAGATACGCAATGCAAGTGGTGGAGAACTATGCGACGCAACGAAAAGGACCGGATGAATCGTAAATCCTGTGAGTCTCCCCTGTTCTCCATTGCTTAGTCATGTTCTGTTCTCCGTTGCTTAGTCACATTTGTATTAACTGTTGAAAACTATTTTTTTATAGTAAGTAATTTTTTAAAGTATCTAATTTTTAAATATAGTGTCTTTTAAGACATATTTACTAATTAATTATATTACACACTATATTAATTTTATTTATATCAACTAAAATCGTAGTAAGTATCTTTTTTTACAAATTTTCTATAAACTATTAATATTCATAAGTTAAACTCAAAGATAAAAAAAAAACAGTACGAACGGTGCTAACAAACGCCTACGGATCTCATGTGTGTGTGCATCAATGGTACAGCGCCCTGTCGTACAGCCGTCTCTGTCAAGCAGCAAGTGGAGATTAAACACCACGTGGTACTAGCGTCCAAAATACCGTCCTGGCTAGTGGCCGATTTGATATGCTAATGTAGAAAGATTAAAGTTTTCTGGTTTATTTCGGTTTTAGCTTTTGATTTTTGGTTTATTTTTTACTATTTTTAAATTTGATTTTTTTTGCTTTTTGCCGGTTCTTTTTTCCCGTGTTCATTTGCATTGTCCTTAATGTGCTAACCAAATATCAAGACTGGTAAAAAATTAGGAACACATTCTTAGTCCTAACTAGTTATACCTTTGCCTTAGTCATAGTCTTGACATGCATCAACTCATAATGCATTCATTACTTCAACTCCATCATCACATGGTAGGTCTTCACTTGACTTAATGATCAATACATGATCATTTCCTATTAGACATGCATCAGCTCATGATGCATCCACCATATGACTTGATGAACTTCAACACATGAAGTCATTCTAAGTTTTTTTATTTGTGGGACCTAACATATTTATCCAACTCATAGAAAATATTTGTGCACAAACTAATTACTATCAATTACCAAACTTCACCATTAACATACAATTGAGGAACTAGATTCTACGATTTTTCCTTTTTGGTAATTCATGACAATCTCAACAAATAATGAGATAAATATTATATTTCGAGTATACAACATATACACAACAATAGTATACTCTAAGATAAGCTTTCAAAGCAAAGTTTACTTATCTAGTTGTCATTAATCATCCAACCATTAACATATAATGGAGAAGTTAGATGGCAACCCAATTGCAAATGAGTATATATGAACTACACAAGTTATATATAATTAAAGGATGTGTTTTAAATTAAATATCCTAAATATGTGTATTAAAGGAAACATGGATCAATATTTATGAAATCTCAAAATATAGGGTGAACTCCCCCTAAATGTGTGCATACAAGCTTGTGTAATGAAGACATATACACATATTTATTTTGAACTATTTGTGGAGTTCAATCTATATTTTGGGTTTAAGGAATGTACTAATATATAAGAATGTGATTTTGAATACATACCTCTTTGATTTTCCCTTTTTATCCAAATGAGACTAAGTAATATCATAATCAATAAACAAGGTTAGCCTCATAAACGCATTTATCATTATCACCAAAACCTCATAATAGTATTTGTCATTATCACCAAAAAACCAATTTAAATGGAGCTTGATCTTTCAATCTCTCTATTTTTGGTGATTGATGACAAATCTATTAATAATAATACCATTTGGATGAAAAATAAATATATGATAGGAAATTAAATTATTCATGCATGTCACAAAGCAAATGCATGAGAGAACATGAAAGCATTATTCAAGTTTAACTTCTCTTTTTGGTATTATTCAAATTTTAATTTTAAATTTTTTTATTATAAGCTAAGCTCTTATCACTAATTTCTCCTACATTATTTAAAGGTATTATCACTATTTTCTCTCCCATTTGGCATTATGCACTAAAAGGCATTTATTATCAAATAGCATTGATTACCATAAAAACAAGGGAAGAAGAAAAGTTAAGCCAAAAATAGAGTTTTTTCATTATTGGAGCTTGATACCTATTAATTTAACTTAATATGGTCATGAAGAGTATGAAGATAAATACAAATGACCAATATGATAGCAAATGAATTAACAGAAGATATTTGAAACACATTCAAATAATCTTACTCTTGAGAGCTCCTTAAAAACTTTTGAAGTTTCATATTGAAGTTGCATTTTAAAGTTCTGCCTCATTTGCCATTTCATATTGAAGTTGCATTTTAAAGTTCTGCCTCATTTGCCATTTGAACCACACGTTAATTGAAGTTTCAGAATTTCAGACTTTGACATTTTAATTGAGCTTTGAGAGCTAGCTGAAAAATTGACTTAGATATATCAAATAAATCTAAAATAATTGTCAATATAGATTAGCTATAGGGAATCAATAGTCATTATTGTGCCTTTCTCAGATATGAGCCCACTTAAAGATACAAAAATCATAAATCGGTTCAAAGCGATGAAAAACTTTGAATTTTTAGTATTTTGACAAAGTGAGAAAAGTTTGAAATGATCAACCCTTTGAGTTTTGTATTGACCACTTTTTTTCAAAAACTCAATGGATTTTGATTTAAGTAAATATGTCATTTAATCCAAAATCATGATCATGTAAGATCATTTTGGGGCCAAAATTTTCTTTTGATTTCTAAAATACAAATTTTTACTCAAAATGCTTTGAAAACATTTAAAATACATATTTGGGTACTTTTATCTAGTTTTTCGCAACCTTTAGCCTTTTAATCAAGATTTTTGATTTTTGACCAAAAAGACTTTAAAAAGGTAATCTTGCATATCATTAGATTTTCACTCCATGTAAACCCAAAGAAGCAAATGAGAATGAAACACATTCATTCATAAGATCCATAAAATATTTTGGGTAAATTAAGTAAAATAGTTTTTCCGATAATAATACTTTACCCCTTTTAAGATTCAGCCCAAAAGTACTATATAGCTTTTTCACGTGGAAAAACTCCCTCTTACACAAAGTGATATTACGATGCTACATGAAATTCATACACGGAGGAGAACTTTGGATAAATATGATAACAATAACAAAACAATAGTTGATCTGACAGGGGGTTACATGGCATGCAGGCTAAGGAACTAAGGATGGCACACATATGGATGAAGAGGATTGAACTACTGCATTGATCGTGGCCATTTACCCTTCCTCGCGAGGTCAGCATTATAGTCCTCGTCGGCCATGCTGGCCTTGGCTGCCAGTTCACACTTGGCCTTGCAAGCCTTGCACTCCATGCGTCTGCACACCTCTAGGTGAGCTTTCGTCTCCCGCCGGATACACTCACTTCGATCTTCAGTGCGCTGCCGCTCCTCCATCCTCTCACGTGTCATCTGTGTGTCCCATTCCTTGCAGTCTATCTGTCATTGGTCGTGTGGGTGGATCTCCCGGTCAATCCATTTATGATACACGCATAGTGCATCTAGAGACTGTGAAAAGTGGGAAGAATTTGTTAGTGGATGCCATGCAAGAGAACTGTTAGGATAATACACTGTGACCCGTCCTTACCGGCTGCTGTTAATGGGTTGTGTCCAAATGTCGGTCGGGATAGTCATATGCATAGTTACTGCAACCCTAGTAACGCATGCCCAAGCTCAACTGATCTTTGGACCTGAAGAACTTGTATGCATCCCTGCACTAGTAGAGTGAGGGTGTCTCCCCCATGGGTGGGTCCTGCGGTGAACGCTCGGTGGAAACATTCACGTATGAGTTAGGATTGGAGGTACGGGGGCTTCGTCTGTGGGAGGTGGCCTCCTGGAGCCACTTCTTTATCCTGGGCAGCTACAGCTCTTGCTAATCGGGTAATCTCCTTTATTGCTTCTCCATGGTAGCGATGTGGTGCAGGAAACACGGTGCCAAAGGGGTAGTACTTATAGGCTAAAGAACCCTCGCCTGCTCCTTGTGCGCATACTTATCACTCTGTCTGTGCCATCCCCCTTTCTCACTCCCTCGTGCGCACACATGTCACTCTGTCCATGCCGTCCCCCTTGCTCGCTCCCTCGTGCACACACTTGTCACTCTATCCGTGCTGCCCCCCTCGTCCGCTCCCCGTGCGCACACTTGTCACTCTGTCTGTATCGTCCTCTCTTGTTTGCTCCCTCATGCACACACTTGTCACTCTGTCTGTACCGTCCTCCCTTGTTTGCTCCCTCATGCACACACTTGTCACTATATCTGTGCCGTCCTCCTTGCCCGCTCTCTCGTGTGCACACTTGTCACTCTATCTGTGCTGTCCCCCTAGCCCGCGGTGCTGCTCATCGACGGCTAAATTACTACGACCTACTTACTTCATAATATGAACTACATTAATTATGACTAACTGAGTAATACTAATTAACTACAACTATGGGAATAATGTCAAAAGCATGCGACCAAAAATTACATGTCTTTCTGGATAAGCAATCAGTACTACTGCATTCTCTTGCCGCATCCTCGACAAATTTGCACTGGCTTCTCAAAAGAATGAGCTATGCACTCTTAATTCTGAACGACAAGCGTGAGAATGAGCTTCTGTGATGAGCGATTGAGATGAGCGATGAGCAATTGCGATAGTTTTATATTTATGGCCGAACGAAAAGGGAATCCGGTGCGCTCACCCCACAAATTAAGGACTCTTCGTTGTTGCACAGCACTGCGGGCAAGGGAAGACAACATAGTAAAAGTGACAAATGTGCAGACGAGGGAGTGGACGAGGGGAGACGGCACGGACATAACGATATATGTATGGACGACGGAGCGGGCGAGGGGGACGGCACGGATAGAGTGACAAATGTGCGACGGAGGCAGCGGGAAAGGGGGATAGCAGCAACGGGTTGACATATGTGCAAAGGAGCGAGGTCACGCACTACCAAAGATGCCTGCCGTATGGTGGCCGAGTGGTTGGCAATTTCAATCGCTAATTAAATAAGTATCGCATATCGCTAATTATGATTAAATGAATATGAAATAATATGGCAAATTCATAACACATAAAATTCCAAAAAATTCAACAATTAGATCGACAGTGTAAAATTTCATAATTTTTGGAGCTCATTTGCTATATTTAACAACTACTAGAAATAGTACAATTATATGAATTTTTGAGTAACATTCACACCGGATAAAGTTATAAAAAATACACAAATCAATTAAATTGTGTCGGGAGGCTGTACATAAATTTTTATAATTTTTTGAGCTCATCTGCTATATTCAAAAAAAATTCAAGAAGCAGTACATATAGTTCCAATGGCGGGGCGGCAGGGAGGTTCCTACATGGCTGCAGGCGGGCGGCCGCCCGGTGGCAAGGCGGCAGGCCCCTGCTGCCCGGTGGCCGAGCTTCGATGGCCCATGTGTCAGCTGCAGGGCAATGCCGTCCGGTCACTGGACAGCAGAAGTGCTATTTCTGCTATTCTTGTGCGTATATAATTATTTTTGCAAATACAAATTAAAAATATGCCAGAGGTACCAAAAATTAGAGTAGTAACAGCTCGTATCCACGTACGTACACGCCTACATGGTACAGACGATCCATTATCTGAACAGTACATTGGTGCTTCTCGTGAAGGAATCCATTCCTACGTATTTTTGTATGGACTATGGAGTGTAGTGTTATAATAATTCTACGTTTTCTACCGGTTTGAGACAGAAGAGAGCAGGGAGGGAAAGAGGGTTCGCTGCGGCGGCTGCGATTTGCCTGGGTGGGGTTGTTGGGTGCGACGTCACCATCGGAGGTGACCGGACGATTGACCGGCTCGATCCACCGGTGTGGGAACCGGACCGAACCAAACCAAACCAAACCAAACGCGTCGCCAATCGCGTGTGGTGGCCGTGGCCGGTGTGCGTATCGCGTGCATCCTCCTCATTCCTATCGCCGCGGTGGAAGCAAACACGTGAAGTCTGTAACGCCCGCGTACGGACACGGCATTCTGTAAATATTCACGCATGAACAGTTATAGAGTGTCGCGCAAGAGTATACCATTGCATGCTTACAACAAAAATCCAGCATATATTTCACATACAGATTAACAACTATTTTTCAACAGCGGGGCGTGCCAGCCCAAAGTATACTTACATCACAAAAACTTCAGAATCTGCTCGAGCGCGGCCAAGACCTAAAGCCACGGGTCATCGTCGAAGAAGAGACCTTCCGGGACTTCCTCAACGGGGAGACAAACACCTTCGTCTTGATCCTCTAAAAAAAGGTAAAACCAAGCCGTGAGCCAAACAACCGGCTCAGTAAGCCCCAAAGGGACTCTATTTTACTATATGCACGGATTTACAAAGGAAGGGAGTATACTTGGTTTATTACATTTGGTGGATGCAGTTTTATTTGCAAACATTTTAATAAAATGAATCCAAAACTACTCCTTAAGATCTCAGGAGTTTTTCAACAAAAGTTAATTAACCAGCCTAAACAAGTTAAAACATGTACAAAACTACTTAAGCTTTGCTGCTGGGATCACCCAAGTGACACAGCTCCAATAACCGGGAGCACGGCGTATTCGAATACCATTTATTTGACTCTGCAGAGTTCGCTCAGCTTTACCCACACGATCCCTTAACTCTCGCGACAGAGTTAAGAAAACCAGGTCGTTTCACTGCTCAACTCTTTATATAGGCTCTACCCGGTAGAATTCACTCGGGTCTGGCTCACACACACACACAAGAGAAGACGGTGTCCGCTTCGAGTGAACTCTACCGTTGTTAGGCACCCACAACACGGTTTGCCTAACCTCACTGCTAAACCTCCTGTAGAGTTTCAATCGAGTTGAGCAGCTACTAGACAAGTGTTGACAAGTCAACTCATGTGGTTGAGCGATCACTGTGACATTTGCTCAGCATAAGGGTTTCAGTCCTTATATTTTCGCATGGTCCGCAACCTCACCAGGCCCACGACCCAACCTAAGGGAAGCGGTGGGCGAAAACTATCTTGCGGCGCACCACAACCCCACTTACCCTAACTTCGATCCTAGGGTAAGAGATGGGCGAAAACCGTCTCGCGGCGCACCACAACCCCCTTACCCTACCTTGTGCACGCAGGCACTCTTCGCTCTAAGATACGGTGTCCCATACCACCCTACCTTAGAGTCGGGTTTGCAAAATTCTATTGGCCCGCAGCCACAACCTTATTAGTACAAGACTTTGCATGATAATAATAACTTACAGTTATCTAGATTAACAGATAATTATTTCTAGGGTTTCAAAGGTATGGCTACGAATTAAACATGGCATTTAGCGGTGGTAGGTCTAGCTATATCACATGTCATTCTAAACATTTTATTTTACTTTAAATTAACATTTCACAATTAGCATAATGCAAATAGCATATTAACATAATTAAATCACATGGGTTGCAACATGATCAAAGGATTTGGAACTTGCCGTCAATCCGGACTATTTCAGCTAGCTCGAACGAAGAACCTTCTGGCTCCTGAGATTGCACCTGGGCTTCCAGGATCTCCGTCACTAGCGCAAACAAATAAAATAATTAAATCCAGCTTGCAACTAATCAAGCGAGGAAAAATTAAACTAATTAAAAAGGAGTAAAATGCATAAATCTCCAAATGAGGAATTTTAGGAATTTATTTGGGATGACTCTGTAGAAATGGAGGCCAACAATGGGTCTAGAATATTACTGGAGCAAAGTGGTGAAATTTGGGAATTTTTGGGATTTTTTGTGATTTTCTAGGATTTATTTGGATTTTTCTGGAATTTTAGAAATTGGAAAAAATCACTGGAAAATGGTTAGAACAGTGGTGGGCCGGCCCGGGCGCTACAGTGCGGCTCGGCTTGGAAACGGCCTGCTCGGCCGTTCAAACCGTGCGGCCCACGGGAGCGCGCGCGGCGATGCAGGCCGGAAGGCCGCGTCCCAGTCCAACGCGCGCCCACGCAGCCGGGATGGCCAACGCGTGGCGGGGCGGATGGCAGCGAAGCGGCGAGCGCGGGCGGCCCAGATCAAGGCGGGGAAGAGGATTCGGACGGCTGGGATATAATGAAGGCGGGCGAAACGGTATGAGGCGGATCGGACGGGGGAGAGGCGGGGAGTTTAAGGAGATCCGACGGTGGCGGGGACGATTGGATCAAGCGGCTGCGGTTAGAAGGCAACGGGGGAGATGGACGGCGGAGGAGGAGCCACGTCGCGGGGAGGGGGTCTTCTTCCTCCTCCAGCCGCTACAGTGCCCCCGCGGCAGAGAAACGGTGGCGACGGCGGCCTGGGCGCCAGGGGGCTCGTCGGCGGCAACCGAGGGCACCGGCGGGTGCGGCTCGGCAAGGGGGATCCGTTTTGGGGCTTTGGAGGGCGAGGGGACCAACGGAGAGAGCGGGAGGCAGAAGGGGAGGATTTGGTTCCTCGACGGTGAAGGGGGTCACCGGGGTCGAGGGGGCCAAATCGGCGGCGGCCACACGATAAGGGGGACCTGGGGCTCACGTTGGCGGCGCTGGTTCTGGTGGGGAAGCCCCGGAGTAGGCTGGCCACGAGAGGGTGCGGCGGCCGGAAGGGAGCTTCGGCGGCGGCGGTCCACGAGGCTTCACCTGGCCAGAGGAAAACGGCAAAGTGGTTAGGGGTGGGGGAGAATGCTCTGGGCAAATGCAATCGGAAAATGGGGGCGGAGAAGAGGAGATCCGCTGTACGGGGTCGCCGGCGCAGGGGAAGACCGCAGCGGAGCTACGGGCGGCGAGACTCCAATCGGCGGCTCAGGGAGACTCTCTGGAGTGGTTGGAGGGTAGTGAAGGTGGTGGAGACACTCGGGAAGCAAAGGAGTGCGAGGGGGGAGTGGGGCGGGGTTTTATGCCCGAGCGGGGAAGGCGGAGCCTTAGGGGAGAAGGAACGGGCGTGGCGCCGGGAGTCAACCGGAGTGGGCAGGGCGTCGCCTCGGAGTGGAGAGGGCGGTGACGGTTCTGCACAGGGGAGTAATGGCGACGCGATGGCACGGGGGCAGGCGGCCGAACGGCATGGCGAGGGCGCGTCCGCGCGCGGGAGGGGGAGGCGCGGAGACTGCCAGGTGGGGCCAGAGCAGAAGTAGGGCGACACGTGGCGTGGAGGCTTTGCCGGCTTCGGACCGGCTGACGACAGTGGGGAGGAATCCGGGGCGCGAGGCGGGGGCGAAACCGCGGGCGCGGTCGCGGAGAGGCGGTGCGGGAGCGAGCGCACGCGCGAGGGAGAAAGCGGGGAGGGGTAGAGGCGCCAGCGAGGGAGAGAGCGGGGAGGCGCCAGGAGAGGAGAGAGGCGGAAGGGGAAGGCGGCGCCAACAGAGGAGTGGGCGCGAGCGCCGTGGAGGGGAGGAGGCGGAAACGGGCAGGGCGCTAAAGGAGAAGGGGAGGCACACGGCCAGAAAAAGAAAGCGGGTTCGGGGAGAATTTTCCCGAAAGGGAAAGTTTTCGAATTTCACTCAAAAATCCAGCAAAAAGCACAGAAATTTTTGGTTTGACATTTTGGGGTTTTTCAAAGTCACCGCGCGCGTCCGCGGCCACGTACGGCGACAGATTGGGCAGGGTGGGGGTGAAGAAAGCACGCGGCAGCAGCCAGCACGACACAACATAAGACCAAAATTGTCTAGGCTGGGAACCAACTGCTCGGCTGGCTAGCCTGGCTGGCCCGTCATATCACCTAAAGACTCCAGTTCTTATTCAGACAGAGAGACCATGAGCCCTGACGTTGCCTGGAGAGCATTAGGTTGCGTTGAGTATTTTGATCGATAAACAACGGTCTTTTGCATTTGACTTTTGGCAAATTAATCGGTATATTAGTGGTACTAGTCATAGATGCAATAATATTGGGCCATGGATGGTTCAAGTAGATGGGAGAACTAGGTAAGATGTCAACTTAGAAAGCCTCTCGTACTTCAAGTGTTCAATTTCGCACGGATCGAACAATGAAAAGCAAGCAAGTAGCCTTCCCTTGAAGTGACATTTAATTTGCTACAAGTTGGAACCCAGCAAGCCACTGCATGAGCATACGAAATGAATCGTTGGACCCGGTGGCTAACATGCGTGGGAAGGAGAGGACTAGAGAGGAGAGGACCTTCTCTCTCTAAGCCTCTCTCTCTAAGAATTAGTACTAGATGCCATCTCGGCTGCTCGATCTCCTCGTTGCGAGTGATAGATAGATAGATAGATCAAGTGGGTCCTAAGCATGCTTGTGTAGAAAGAAACATCACATCGCACAGGCAAGCGAGAGTGCGGTTAGCCATGTGAGCGCAAATCACTTCAGAGCAGGCCAGAGGGATCAGTGTTCACACAGCTCACAGCTCACGAACCCCGATCGGCGATCTATGATGCATGTGGATCCTCCCCATCCATGGGCTGCTCTCACCTCACCTCACCTCACCTCACCCTCTGCTGTGTGCATGCATGAACTAGCTCTCTCCATACATTTTGACTTTGATTTTAATTCCGCGGCCGTTTTTCCTTTGTCGCCGCTCGCGAGCGCACAAAGCTGTAGGGCCTATTCTTTACAGTTTTCGACTTCCTGTTTTTTATTTTTTTATAGTAATTATTTTTTAAACGGAGTATCTTTTTAAGATAGAATCTCTAGTTAATTATAGTACATATTGTAGCGACTTCATTTATATCGGTAAAAATCACATGTGAGTTTCTATTATTCTGTAATCTTTCTCACGAATAGCCCAAAATTCACAAGCCACAGTCAAAAGTCATAAGTCACAGTCATAAAGAAGTGGCATACAGTCCTAGAGCTTCGCATCCATGTCAACGCTTTCATTTATGAGAGAAATCCTAACTAACAAGCAAGCTCCCTCTAGCTAAATGTTTTTTTCTTGAACATGAGTAGAAGCTCTGCCATTTCACTAAGAGAGGAACAGATAAGAAGTTCACAAACTGTAGGATCGTCGATGGCAATCAGAGGGGGGTGAATGATTGCAGTCCACAGCGGAATTTAAAAAAAAATTCTGTCGTCTAATTGTTAAATCTAAAAATAAAAATAACAAAAAAAACAGAAAATAAAATAGTGCAAATTTTCTTTCTCGGTTACTGTCACAACACAGTAGATTATTGCAGTAACTAAGCAAAAACAATCTGCACTAATTATCTCTCTCATGCAATCAAAAAGTCATGGCTTCTATCTATCTATCAATCCTAAAACCAGATTAGCACTATTGCCTAATTACCAAACGTTTAGCTGGCCGCAAGACAATAAACCAATGCATGCAACATGCAAACGTAGAAATCAAAGACCAACTTACCTCTAGGCAACAAGTGGCTGGGATTTCTTAGCACGGATGGTGATCAACAAAAAGCAATGCATGCCCGTACTACGATCGATCAACTCAAAGCAAAAATTACTTGCATGCAGGTACTGAGCAAAAGAAAAAGATTACCATCACGTGAAGCAGTCAATAGATCAACTCACGGCAGCCTTCATGCGTGCGTGATAAATCTCAAGCCGCCGATCACTTCAATCAAAATTTTTGCCGTCGCTCACAGCTTCCGAACATACGAAACAAACACTTCCGCAAGGAACCGGCCGCACCGAACGGAGATGAGGACGTCGGGGAGCACGCCAATCACAGCATACATGCAGTCACGCACGGGAAGGAGTGCTGCCACACAACATGCAGATCGAAGACGCCAGCGACGCTCGTGAGAATAGACAACACGCGGACTTCCAATCTGACAAGTTGCGTACGAGGCAATTAACACCACGAAACCAAATGCGCGCCGTCGCCAGGACTTTTAGAATCAATACCCAAAACCGCGCAACCATGTGGCCGTCGGCCCTAACCCTTTATAGCACATCCATAAATCCGAAATCAACTTACAAACGAACTCAAACCCTAATACAACTCATTCAAACAAAGCCTAGGCCCTTTACCTCAAACAGGCTTTTGGCCCACTAATTTTCAAGGGACCCGAAACCCTTCCTAACACGGGTTTTAACACTTCCGACTTTTCAACTCATCGCGTGTCGAAGCCTCCAGGACCGCACCTCCCGTAGCTTCTCCACGCATCATCCACCTTTGATCTTCATGTGCTCCAGCGTGAGCCCGACCACCTCGTGACATCCTCGACCGCCTGGACCTCAGATTTCCCCCTCCTAGTCCCGGTCTTCCTCGTCACCAACCATGACCGTCTCCACGCCCAACCTGCACATGCAAAGACCAAAGAACATTCTTCCCAGCAAAATTCTCACCAACTTGACCGATATTAGTCCACGCACACACGCACACGCCTCGAATAACAATACTAAGCAATGTTGTCAATTATTCATCATCATAAAAATCCTAAACCTAGCCACATGGTCTTACAATCTCCCCCTTGATGAATACATTGACAACACCGTAAGATAGGATGATGAATTTGCTTCAAATAGATATAAGCGAAGTATTGAAGCCGAAAAAGCATTTCAAGCCACAAATCTCAAATCTCTCCCCCTCAACACAAGAGAGCAAATTTCTCCAATCTCTCACAAAGCACATAAAGCACACCAAATCTCTCCCCCTTTGGCAATGTAATCATCAAGAAATTGCGAAGAGGAATTATGCTAAAAAGAAGCAATGAGAATAAAAATCTAGAAGCTTTGTAGATTATCCAAGTCACTTTGAATTGATTTAATAATTTAACCAAGCCATATTTTTGAGTAGAGCTATCTAGATCATATAAAGTCATATATCATATAGCAATATCAAAACAAAGTTTTCAATATGATTAAGCAATTTATATCAATGACAGCCATCTCAACAATGACCAAACCAATTATAGAGAGCACAATGAGATATCACAACGAAAAGTCAAAACCTAAAAGTGAAGCAAATTTTAACTCTAGACGGGCTAGCAGTCTCATGTAACAACTTATTGCTCCACACTCAATTTTTAGGCATGTGGCATGCTTGTAACATACTTCTTTTCATAATGACATATTTTTCTTCTTTTTTTTTGATGGTGGCATGCTTGAAGCATACTTCTTTTCATTTTGCGCACTTTTGTGCCTTTTTTTTTTGTTTCACCATGGCATGCTTGAAGCATACATCTTTTTAAATTTTCCTTTATATACTCTTTTTTTTAATAACATGCCAAATTGAGTGATCATAAAAATTGGAACATGAAACATGCGAGCCTCATAGCCAAGAGTTAAAATAAGACTCACAATCAAGCTAATCCTTTTCGATGGACATCGCAAAGTAATAAATATAATTAATCTAGTCAAAGTATTCCGCCATGCCATATTTTAGTTCAAGTGCAATAAATTAATTATAACTAGTCATGATCAAAGCTACACAACATATGAATAAATATGATAAAGAGAGCTCCACAACTCATTTAAATTTGATGGCTTGGACTTGTTGATTTAATTGACAAGTATAATAAACAAAGCTTCCTAAATTTTTAAACATCAAGCTCCCCCTCAGAATAATTCTATGGGATGCAACACGCCCAACTCACTTCGAAAAAGAACAAAACATGCAGAATCAAGCGGTTGTAAAAGAATATCAAGAGAATCCAACTCAATAGTGTGTAAGAGTACATCACCTTTTCCACATGGTCTCTCAAAAAGTGAAATCTTTTGCAAGTCATCAAACGAGTGAAGAACTATCAAGTATTCCAATCAAGCGATGATGAAAAAGACTGGAACCAAATCTAGCTCATGTTCTTCACCCTTGTTAGCTGTTCTTACATCACAGGAAACATTGGTCTCACAGTACTGGGGTTAGTGAAATAAGATCTAGGAATCCAGTACTGAGACACACGAACAGGAGCAACAAAGCTAGAACCAAAATCACGTGCATGTGGATGATCGGAATGCCGAAAAGAACGTGAATTATTTGAATTAAATCCCAATCTAGCATGTGAAGTAGATTTAAAGCCATCATAAAAGTTCTCTAAAAACATAGCTTTCGCATTTGATCTAGGAACAAAAGACAATGCACGTTTTTGTCTTAAAGCATTCAACCTTTCCTTCCTTTCTTTCTTAGCCCGCCTAAAACAAAATTCATGCAAGTGTCCATCTCTTCCACAGTAGGTGCAATAAAATTTAACATAACCAGAATTCTTTTGAGATGATGAGCTAGCACCTACATTATTATTCGTTAAACTTTGCACAAAACCAGCAGATTTAAACACAGTTTGTTTTGCTTCAGATTTTACTTCAATTTTTCCAGGTTCAAGAACCTTAACAACATTAGGAGGATTATTCTTGGCATGCTCAACAAAATTAAATCCTAGACCACGATTTTTCACACTTGTTTTTGACTTGTCTAGAATCATATTCAAATTTTTCTTGCCAAAAGAAAATCTCTCCAAAGTGTCCTTAAGATACTCATTTTCTTTAACCAATGAAGAACAAGATGTGCACTTAAGCAGTTCATTTGCTAAATTCTTGGAAGCACTAGATTGAACCAATCTTTCTTTTTCAGCGAAATCATTCAATTGCCTAGTCAAAGCATCAATTTCAATATTTAACTTAGGACAATTTGAGCAAGACATGTTCTCATGATAAAGCATTTGTTGAATAGATTCTTGAGATGAGTTAAGTCTAGCTTCTAGCAATTCACAATTAGAGCAAACCTTAGATTGAGCATTTGAAATACTTGACTCTAAACATGTAGAAGAATTAGATTTGAGCTTTTCAATTTCATCATTAGCAAATTTTAATTTTTCATCACAAGAAACATGTATCAATTTTAATTCATCAAATTTGTCAGTTACATCTCTAAGTTGAACCAGGTTTGATGCACTAATAGATCTAACAGCCTCCAACTCAGAATGTAAAACTTGGCAAGACTCACATGATTCATCATCAGGAATTAAAGCCCTAAGTCTATCAATCTCAGAAGTTAAGCTTTCAACAAGACAATTACTTTCTTTCAATTTCTTTTTTGTCTTTTTCAATTCAATAGCAAGTTTAATCAAACCATCTTCAAGCTCATCATATGACGGTCTTACCTCATCGGGATCATTGTCGTTGTCATCATTGTTGTTGCCTGTCATGAAGCACATGCCCGTGAAATCGTCATTGTTCTTCTTCTTTCCTTTAGCATCATCGTCATCACGATCATCATCGTCACAACTCTCATATTCCACATCGCTCAAGTCAAGACTCTCGAGGGCGGCTAGAACCTTTTCAGCAAACTTGCGACGAAAATTTCCACCTTTGGTGTTGTTGTTCTTGGATGGCCGACGACGATAATTCTTGTCTTCTTTGATCATCTTCCCCTTGAGCTTGGGACAATCCATCTTAATGTGGCCAGGCTCGCCACACTCATAGCATCTGATTGGACCTGACATGCCACCTCGCTTTCTCATCCTCACATTGTTGAGTGCCTTGTATGCTCGTGAGGAGATCAACACCAAGTCCTCTTCAGGAAGCTGCTCGAACTGTTCCTCTGAAAAAGAAGACAAGGCAGACAAAGAAACACAAGACAAAGCACTCGACGCAACAGTCGCACGGGTTAGCCACAAGTGCTAAAGATGAAGATTTATTAGTCTTAGATGGCAAAGCTTCCATCTCATAGGTTTTCAATCTAGAATAAAGATCATCCATGGTTAAAGTATCTAGATCGACAGTTTGATTAATAGTTGTGACAACCATCAACCATTCGTAACCTAAAGACCTCAAAATTTTAGTTGCATTATCTTCATCACAGGAATAACACCAACACCGCGCAGATCACTCAATATTTTCTCAAACCGAGCGAAGAGATCATCAATGGATTCATCAGTTTCATAGCAAAATCGAATATTCTTTTTGATAAAGATTTTTACGCACCTTCTTAATTTTAGTGGTTCCTTCATGATAATCGCAAAGAGTTTTCCAAATTAAATGAGCAGAATTAATATGAGCTACACGATCAAATTCTTTGCGAGAAATTCCTTGAAATAGCAAGTTACGAGCTTGAGCATTTAAATCAACATCTGCTTTATTTAAATTAGTAACAATAGCAGGAACCTCATATGGTGTAGAAACTTTATTCCAAACATCATTACCTTGAGCCTCAATATAAGCTTGCATCCGACACTTCCAAAAAGCAAAATCAGTACCATCTAGCATGGGGGGACGATTCACATACCTCTCTGACGCCATAGCAACCTGCTCTGATACCACTTGTAGGATCGTCGATGGCAATCAGAGGGGGGGTGAATGATTGCAGTCCACAGCGGAATTTAAAAAAAAATTCTGTCGTCTAATTGTTAAATCTAAAAATAAAAATAACAAAAAAAACAGAAAATAAAATAGTGCAAATTTTCTTTCTCGGTTACTGTCACAACACAGTAGATTATTGCAGTAACTAAGCAAAAACAATCTGCACTAATTATCTCTCTCATGCAATCAAAAGTCATGGCTTCTATCTATCTATCAATCCTAAAACCAGATTAGCACTATTGCCTAATTACCAAACGTTTAGCTGGCCGCAAGACAATAAACCAATGCATGCAACATGCAAACGTAGAAATCAAAGACCAACTTACCTCTAGGCAACAAGTGGCTGGGATTTCTTAGCACGGATGGTGATCAACAAAAAGCAATGCATGCCCGTACTACGATCGATCAACTCAAAGCAAAAATTACTTGCATGCAGGTACTGAGCAAAAGAAAAAGATTACCATCACGTGAAGCAGTCAATAGATCAACTCACGGCAGCCTTCATGCGTGCGTGATAAATCTCAAGCCGCCGATCACTTCAATCAAAATTTTTGCCGTCGCTCACAGCTTCCGAACATACGAAACAAACACTTCCGCAAGGAACCGGCCGCACCGAACGGAGATGAGGACGTCGGGGGAGCACGCCAATCACAGCATACATGCAGTCACGCACGGGAAGGAGTGCTGCCACACAACATGCAGATCGAAGACGCCAGCGACGCTCGTGAGAATAGACAACACGCGGACTTCCAATCTGACAAGTTGCGTACGAGGCAATTAACACCACGAAACCAAATGCGCGCCGTCGCCAGGACTTTTAGAATCAATACCCAAAAACCGCGCAACCATGTGGCCGTCGGCCCTAACCCTTTTATAGCACATCCATAAATCCGAAATCAACTTACAAACGAACTCAAACCCTAATACAACTCATTCAAACAAAGCCTAGGCCCTTTTACCTCAAACAGGCTTTTGGCCCACTAATTTTCAAGGGACCCGAAACCCTTCCTAACACGGGTTTTAACACTTCCGACTTTTCAACTCATCGCGTGTCGAAGCCTCCAGGACCGCACCTCCCGTAGCTTCTCCACGCATCATCCACCTTTGATCTTCATGTGCTCCAGCGTGAGCCCGACCACCTCGTGACATCCTCGACCGCCTGGACCTCAGATTTCCCCCTCCTAGTCCCGGTCTTCCTCGTCACCAACCATGACCGTCTCCACGCCCAACCTGCACATGCAAAGACCAAAGAACATTCTTCCCAGCAAAATTCTCACCAACTTGACCGATATTAGTCCACGCACACACGCACACGCCTCGAATAACAATACTAAGCAATGTTGTCAATTATTCATCATCATAAAAATCCTAAACCTAGCCACATGGTCTTACACAAACGTCGATCCAACTTGAACAATGGCACCAATAATATACTGAGAATCAACGGCAGCAACACCCAGGGGCGGAGGCATTGCCTGGTAAACTTGGATGGCTACCCAGGTTCACCGACGACGAGCAATAGGGGGATTCAAGACTTTTAGTCAGCGCCGACGTAGCCCCATCGGTGAGTTCTCGGGCAGGTAGCGGCGGGCACCATGGTGAATCGGTGACTTGGGCCTTGGCAGATCCAGAATTTCTAGGATGGGTGTTCGAATTTCAGAGTTAAATTGCTCGAATACGTAGATACCTATGCACACCGTTCCCCCCAAAACACCGATACAATGATACGTGTATGTAGATATAATAAAAATATATAAATTATAGAAATTAATGATTTCTTATGAGGAAATGGTCGACATAAGGCGAGCATAATTATATGAATTAAACAACAAATTATAGAGATAAATGAGAGTTGTATATCTTATTGATCTTGCCTTTTTTTTTACTATTTCCCCATTAGCAAGAACTGTCCATCTAAGAGGAAATTATATATTCCTTCCATGGACCAAAACAGACCAAGAAAGTAAATAAGTAGAGTGAGGTAGATCTGAAAGAGCACGATGACAATAAGTTAGAGGTGCTGCTCACTTCCCAATGCCACGCTCCCTCCCGGCTATTGCACTGCTCCCTTCCTGTTGCCCGCTCCCTACCTCCGTGTTCGTTGTGCCATTGCCGCTTGCCCGCGACACCTCTCTGCTCGCTCACGCTGCCACACGCTCACTTTGCACGACGCGCCGCCTCACGCATGATTATTGTCACATCATATCACCACGTCCGCGTCCGCCGGTCGTCACTCGGTTCTAGCCTGCACTCCGTCCGCTCGCCACTCGAAGGCGGAAGCCGTCTCCCACATAGATAACCACAAGATGAGAAATAGAACAAATGTTAGGATTTTATTTATATCTTTACCTCTTTGGGCGTAAAGAGGGCAGAGGTGGAAAGAAAAATCGGTCTAATATATTACATGGGCTGCGCGCGCGCGAAATACGGGAAGTGCGGACTAAATTTATTTGCATGCATAAAATATAGTTTTAACACAACAAATAGTATGTACATCTAATATACCTATTATATACCTGGTATTTTATAAAAAATTTTGGGTGTTCAACTGAACACCCATGCCCCATAACAGATCCGCCAATGCCTTGGCTGGCAGGCTGGTGCTAGGCCAACATGGGTCATAGGTGGCTGGCAGGCTGGCGCCAGGCCAACATGGGTCATGGGTACATGAGGCATTGAGGCGGCCCATATATCATGGCTTGGCACCATGCCATCTAGGGCGGATCCAGTTTATAGTTATTGGGGTCATGTGACCTCAATAGAATTTTCTAAATCCTATAGAAAATTATGTTCATAAATAGGGGTGACTCCATGGTGCAATGGAGGTGATCCCAATGGTCTTCTCACTTGGATCCGCCTTGATGACTCATGCCCCCAGCCCGACGCCATCCATCTCCATCCTGAAGCAGTCACTCCCCTCTCCTAACCCTAATTCATTCCCCATTACCTAATCCGACGATTCCCCATTCCCTTACTTGCTGCTTCCCTCGGCGGCTCGGCTCCCCCTCTCGATCTTGCTGGCAAGTCAGTGCAGGCGGCACCAAGGGCGGTAACTGGTGGTCCAGGCCAGCAAGGCCACAATAAGGGCTAGCTGGCTGCAGCCGACACGACAACAACTAGCAGGGTGGGCGAGTCATTGGGCGGATGGAGCAACAAGGGGCCAAGGGAAGAGGAGGCGCTAGGGGGCCAAGGGGAGGAGAGGTGTTAAAGCCGTGGCAACCAGCAGGGGCGCAGCACAAGGCAGTAGGGTAGGCGGCAGGCCGCAGGCGACAGGGTTAGGTGATTGGGGCAACGGCCGGCAGAGAAAGGTATGACCGTAAAAGTAATCTCTTCTGGATATATGATTGTACTTTTGTTGGCGAGTCATGGAAGCTTTAATAATGTTGTATTGAGGTACCTGCTATCGTATCTTCCTTTTCTTTTCATCTATGATATTCAAATGTGTGTTGAATTTTAAAATTATTGTGGTTATTAACTTTATTTGTGTCATATTTATATAGATTTATTTATACTTATTAGCTATACTTAGACTCGCGGCCCGTCCAAATTTACAAAATTTCCTGTCCCCGCCACGGACAACACCAACTCCTCTGAAATGTTACGAGATCATTATATATATGCGTTCAGGGACCTCAACTCTATTGATCTTATTAAGTGGTAGTGGCCGTATTCTAATCGCGTAAAAAACACCACGTTGGAATCGTGTGTAGCACCAACTAAAGTAGGGTCAAATAAAACTAGTAAACAGAGTTGATCTAGCGCAAGGCAGGACAGTGACATGGTTCATATACTGTTGGGTTATTCTTTAACCCCATTTTCACATTGACATAAAAGAATCCTATTCTTTTTTTTTCTCTCAACTCGGCGATGCATTTGTCTCTCGTTTCTTTTCTTATTACTCCATCTTTTTCCCCCGATTCCACCAAGGCATCGATAAAGTTTTTTGCTTTAGAATTATTCCCGGTTTGTGATAAGTTGTCATCACCCTCGAATTTGTTGAAGTAAGTACATTTGGGGGAGGGGGAGAGAATTTTTTGTTGGCCAAGTGCATTACGGATCTGAAAGGAGGCACAGAAAGAGAGAAAGAAAAAAAAGAAGAAGAAAAAATAAAAATGGGGAATCACATTGAGAATATCAATGATTTATTTGTGTTAAATAATTGGCAATAATGCTAAGTTAAAATTTGAATTTATGAAAGTTTGCGAGTTTTCAATTCTGTTGTCAGGTTAGGCTGTCCGACTGACCAGAGGTGGTGGTTTGATCACAAGTCCGGTGTGATTGGATTTTGGGGACGGTCGGACTAGAAATATGGTGCGACCGGTTTTTTTAGTTGACGACTTATTTATTCTAGAGCGATGCTCGCTTGTGTGCACGAGGAAAATGGGAGCAGTTTGACCGGCCAATGGGTAGCGGTCTGATTAGGTGTGGCCGAGCGGTTAGACCGGCATGGGTGCTACAGTCTGACCGGCTCCCCTGTTATCAGGGTTTGATCGGAGTGGTCCAACCAGCCAGTCAATGGCTGTCAGATCGATTGCGTC
The DNA here is from genome assembly GCA_036346575.1 of Dendrocalamus sinicus. Lineage (NCBI taxonomy): Eukaryota > Viridiplantae > Streptophyta > Magnoliopsida > Poales > Poaceae > Dendrocalamus > Dendrocalamus sinicus. The sequence goes on along the minus strand of CM070648.1, from coordinate 49,114,007 downwards.
TGAAGATGGCCGAGAGAGTTTTGGAAATTTGTGAAAATAATCATGGGTTGGGTTTGAGAGTTTTAGGTCATTGCATTCATGGTGCATGAAGCATATTTGAACTTACATGTGTCATGTTGTGAAGAACTTATGCCTGAAAATGATTTCTTGATTTTTGATGTGTAGGGAAGCTTGGATGCAATCGTGATCGATGGCGTGGACCAGAACTAGGCTCAGAGATAAGCTAAGCTGCGGTCAAGAAAGTCGGGAGGGATGGTTGGACTTAAGTAAGGCACAGGGAAGGACAATGAATGTTGAAGGGAAGGTTCAAGCAACGGTTTATCGAATAGTACGATCGGTGCAAGTGAGGCATGGTCAGGGGAAACTGACACAGAGAGACTTGCCAATGCATGAGCTATTGATGAGCCTACACATTGCAAATATAGAGATTACTTGCAAAGAAGGAGATGATCATAGATTAGGCTCAGGGAAGAAGTGAGATCCACGGTCAAAGCAATGATATTTTGGCGAAGAAGCCAAAATACCATAAATGACGATGGGACCAAAACTATGGCACTTGGAGAGCATTGGGAGAATGGTTTAGTTCAAGGAGGAGCTGAGAAGGCTAAGTGGATAGAAACTTGCTCCTTAGTGGGTTTAGGCTTATGTGTTTTGAGAACCGTTCATAAGTCATGTGTGAGTGTAAAACTTGGTGCATGTGGGGTTAATGGGTTTTCGTGGTTGGTGTTAGATGTGGGCTGGTCGCTTTATCTATTTAAGTAGGAGGGGGTTAGAGGCATGTAACAAACCAACTAACACATCCATTCTTTAGAGTTGTATGAGAGAGGCTTCCCTCGAGGGGAGGTTTTTTTGGTGAGTGCTCTTGGAAGAGAAAGCTCTGTCTTCCAAGGTGGTGTAGCTATAAAACAAATATCTACAAGTTACAATAGATTAATCTTGTTCATTCTACATAGTGTGTTCTTGATCTTGTTGATTTTACACTTATTTTGGTTGGTGTTTTGCCCTCTCTTTATCTCTTGATGTTGCTAGTTTTCAAGGATGTGTAAGTGATAGAGATGCCACATAAGGACCATATTTCAGCTATCTAGAGACCAGTTATAGCAAGATTGTGAAGGTTGCTCGATTTGGTTCAATTTTTAGAGCTCTTCTAGTGTTATCTTGTTGTAAGGTTTTGGCCTCGAATCTTTGGGTCAGTTCTTCTTGGCCTTATGAGATGAGGCGCGATATCTCTTTGACTTACCCATTATACCCTTGTGGGCCTTATTACATTTGACAGCTTGGGGTTGTGTCCGCTCCCATGCTTTGATGAAGATGTATTTTGGAATCATGCTCGAAAATCTCAACTGGCGAGAATGATCCAAATTGGATCATGATGGGCGTCAGGCTATTTTTTGCAGGGAAGAATGCTCCATCAAGATGGAAACCCTTAATGAGAAGCCAAATATATTCATGCACCATGTTATATGTTGGAGAAGCAGCTGAAGATGAATCTGACGACGAGCATTGAAGACAGCGAAGATGAGAGGAGAACTAGGTCCCACTGGGCATGCCATTTTGTTTGACACGAGAAATCACACTCAGATTTCTTGCCACAGGGTATAAGGTGCAGGCATGCCAGTATACTAAGTACATAAAATAAATAAACGCAAGAAATATAGGGAAACGTGCATTTTATTCATTCATTTGAGAATAACAAAATTACATATTCCATTTATATATATGCGCTCCATAGCCTACTTTGCATAGCAGATCTGACATACACAATGTGATCTTCTAGTTCCTGGGGCCTCGAAAAGCTCCCAGTTAATTACGTCCATGATGTAAACCCACAGAATACCTCTGATTGAGTTGCGCATTAGTGGTCGTCTTCAGTCTTCGCTTCATGTTCCCCATGCATGTGATGAATAATTAGTGTAGATGTGGGCGTTGGCATGATCCATAGCCTCGTCGGTCTATGGAGCCGTTGATAGTGTTGCCTTGCATTGGCAACGCCCGCCCGTGCTATTCGACCTTGTCAGTATCGAACAACACATAGAATTGAGGTAATTAAAAGTGTGCATGATTCGCGTCAAGCATGACTGATCTGACAATAATAGTAGTAGAATCGGTGTCATAGACATAGCCCGAGTAGTGAGGTTAGCAGAGCAGGACGCCGGGGTCAAGTATTGATGTGATCAAAGGTGACCGAGTAAAAGACTTCTCGAAAGCTGGAGGCCATCGGCATCAGGGAGTGATTGATAATCAAAAGTCGGAAGCCACCAGCCATCGGAAACAACTGGTAGTCGAAAACCATCGGACATCGAAGCAACCGGTAATCGGAGGCCTCCAGACATCAAAAATAGCCAGTAGTCAGAAGCCAACGGACATCGGAAGCAATCAGTTATCAGAAGCCATCGGGCATCGAAGCAGCCGGTAGTCAGAAGCCTCCAGATATTGGAAATAGCCGATAGTCAAAAGCAATCATGGTCGAAATCCATCAGAAGTGGTCCATGGTTGAAAGCCATCGTGGTCAAAATCAATCGAAAATCGTCCATGGTCAAAATCCATCAGAAGTTGTCCATGGTCGAAATCCATGATGGTTGAAACCCATCGGAAGTCATCCCTGATTGAAAGTCATCATGGTCAAAATCCATCGAAAGTTGTCCGTGGTCAAAATCCATTAGAAGTTATTTGTGGTCAAAATACATCGAAAGTTGTTCGTGGTCAAAACCCATCAGAAGTTTGTCCGTGGTCGAAAGCCATTAAAAGTCAGTCGTGGCCGAAAGCCATCACGGTCGAAAGCCATCGAATGTGGTCAGTAGTCGAGAGTGAGGAGCCATCAACCATCGGCTGTAGTCGGCGGTTGGAGACATTCAAGCACGGCAGGTGGTCAACGCGGTCAAAAGCAACCGAGTATCAAAAGCGGTCAGTGGCGTCCAAGCAAGATAGGAGGTTGTAAGCGACCAAGTATCAAAAGTGGTCAGCGACATCTGAGAACGGTGGGCGGTCATAAGCGATCGAGCATCAAAAGCGGTCAACGACGTCCGAGCACAGCGGGCAGTCGAAAGCAACCGTGCATCAAGAGCTGTCGACAACGTCCGAGCACGGCGAGTGGTCATAAGAGATTGAGTATCAAAAGTGGTTGGCGACATCAGAGCATGGCGGGTAGTCATAAGCGACCGTGTATCAGAGGTGATCGGCGATGTCCAAGTACAACAGGCGATCGATGACGTCCGAGTATCACCGGCGGCCGTAAGTGACCGAGCACAAATGGTGATCAACAATGTCCAAGTATCACAGGTGATCGTAAGCTTCCAAGCATCACCAATAGTTGGTGACATCCAAATAAAGTGGGCGATTGGAGACGACCGAGTATCAAAGGCAATCGACGACACCCGAGTGCGACAGGCGGTCGAAAGCCTCCAAGTTCTGAAGGATGTCGGAGACGGCCAGAAGCATTCGAGTATAGGAGATGGTCATAAGTGACTGAGTATCAAAGGTGATTAGGGACATTAGAGTACTGTGAGTGGTCTATGGCGCACGAGTGTTGAAAGCGGTTGTAGACGTCTAGGCATAGTGGGCAGTCGTAGATGACCGAGTATCAAAGACGATCAGTGACACCTGAATACGGTAGGCAGTCATAAGTGACTGACCACAATTGGTGATCAAGGACGCCAGAGTACTGTGGGTGGTCGATGGCGCCCAAGTGTTGAAAGCGGTCGTAGACGTTCAAACATTGAGACAGGTCGATGGCCCCCGAGTGTCAAAAGTAGTTGTAGACATCCAGACTTAGCGAGCAGTCGTAGACGTTCGGGCATTGAGAGTGGTCAGCGACGTTTGAGTGTCGAAAGTAGTCATAGACGTCCAGGCTCAGTGGGCAGTCATAGATGTTCGGGTACTAAGAGCAGTCGATAGTGCCCGAGAGTTGAAAGTGGTCATAAATGTCCAGGCCCAACGGGTGGTCATCAACGACCAAGTATCAAAGACGATTGACAACGCCCGAGTACGACAGGCGATCATAAGTGATTGAGCACAGCTGGTGGTCGAAGACATCAGAGTACTGTGGGCGGTTCATGGCACCCGAGTGTTGAAAGCGGTCGTAGGCGTCCAGGCACAGCGAGCGGTCATAGACAACTGAGTATTAAAGATGATTGATGACGCCCGAGTATGGTGGGCGGTTGAAAGTGACTGACCATAGCTTGTGGTTGAAAACGCCCGAGTGGTCAACGTTGTCTGAGTATCACCATGGTCGATGATATCCGGGCATAGTAGACGATTGTAAGGGACAGATAGAGATGGCAACGGGTAAATACCCATCGGGTATTGCCATTCTATACCCGTACCCGCTAGGTGTAAATTTACCCGTCGGGTTACCCGTATCCGCACGTGGGTAGGAAAATTTACCCATACCCGTACCCGCGTGGGTATTACTACCCGACGGGTAACCCGTACCCGCAAGCATACCCGGTTCAACACATAAGAATATCATCAATTTAGACATTCATTAATCATACATGCCAAGCACAAAAGCGTCTAATGATCAAAATTAGTACATCACATAAACATACTTGACATGACCATATCAACATATGACAAACAAATAAACAATCAACAAGAAGTAGATAATAAAATTAACATTTGAGTGGGATGTCTAGTTGTCTAATGCGGGTATTCATTACCATGGGTAGGCGGTATGGGTAGTATATACCCATACCGCACCCGTCTACCCGGCGGGTAGAGGATTTCGCCCAATAACGTACCCATGGGTACATAAAATTTTTCATACCCGTCTCTTTATCGGGTAAAACCCGTCGGGTATTCGGGTATCGGGTACCCATTGCCATCTCTAGGGACAGAGCCCAGAAGGTGGTCGTCGATGTCTAAGTATAGTGAGCGATCATAAGTGACTGAGTATCACTGGCGATTGTAAGCGATCGAGCACATAAGGTGATCGACAATGTCCCAGTATCACCAGTGGTAGAAGACGCCTGAGTACAATCGGCGGTCGAAAGCTTCCAAGTTTCGAAGGATGTTAGAGACAGTCAGAAGCATCCGAGTATAGGAGGTGCAACCGAGTATCAAAGGTGGTCGGAGACGTTCGAGTATAACAGACGGTCGTAAGCAACTAAATCTCAAAAGGTGGTCGTAGGTGACCAAGTATCAATGGCGGTCATAAACGATCGAATATCACCAGTGGTCAATGACGTGCAAGCACAATGGATGCTCGTACACGACCGAGCATGGAAGATGGTCGAAAGCATCATTGTGGGTACTGTAGGGGACGATTGGGACAACTCCAATGTGGTAAAGGCGCCCAACAGGAGAATACCAAGATCATGAGGGCAAGCCATCCTCAGTGAATTGCAACATCGATTGGTGACATCCCATGTCCTGGGCATCGAGAAGATCTTGCGAGTAGCGTGATCGGCCTCGCCTTGCGACGCTATCATCAGATCGGAGGTACAGGCATACATGGCCCATCAATTCATGCATGTGTCGCCGTATACTACCATGCCTTGGTGTCAAGTTGAGTAGAGTGTTGACGACAGATGCGTCATCCTTGACATCAAACATGACTATTCTAGTACATGGCGGGTTGTTGTGGCTGCACAGCTTGGCCAGGGCGCACGTCACATGTAAGAGTGGAGGGTCTTCATGCTTCAAGCCCAGTGAATTGGAACACGGACAATAATCTTGATGGCCCCATCATCAGGGCCACGGGCTGCATCAAGGCGAGCTCCAAGGCATCTAATCGACGGCCTTCCCACCTCTGCTATCATCCACTGACCTACAATATGGCTAGATAAAATAGAAAGAGAAAAGGGGAGGTTTTTTGCCATCTTGAGCATAGTACACCATGGTTTAGGCTTGTACTGATTACTTCCTTAGATTCCTCTGTCTTCTCCTCCTTTCATTAAATTGTGTGTGTCTCTCTGTACATCTTCTTTGTGACGTATGCTAATGAGGTGTCCTCCCTTTTCTGTGTATCTGCTTCATGGGTTCCCCCGTCGATGGGGTGTGTTCGGTGCGTCCCCCCTCTGTCCGTCTGTCCATCTTGCTCTAGCCTTTGTCTGCCCTCTCCCTTTCTATAGGCATGAACGAAAGTCACAGGCAACGTACATAGCTCCCACATGGTGCCAATCGTGCCATTAATTTTGAGATCAAATTCCTGATCGATTCCCCATTTCTTGCCTTCTAGACATCTGCTTTCTATATTAAAAAGATTTGTTGAGAATTACTTCCATTAGATGGAGATATGGTGCAATCATCTTTCCATTGCAAAGACAATACACCTAAAAACAATATCTTCCTTCCATCTTGGTGCATAGGCTGCCATAAATTGACCACACGCCTTGCGATCGACCGAGAACATGCGGCCGTATGAGGCACGGCACAACAATCAGTCGAATTGGACTGTAGATCGTGTTGGCACTAATCTTGTTGCTGATAGTAGTAGAGTACATGTGTGCTCGAGTTCATGTAGGAGTCAGAGACCAGTCAGCACCCCTAGAGTCAGAGACCTTCCGGACTATAGTAAGAAGGTTATAAGACACAGTGAACCATTCAGTGAACCAAGCTTAAGTACCTGATCGGTGCTTCGAACACCTGGATGATCGAGAAGCCATGGTTGAGGCATCTAAGTAACGGTTGCAGAGAACAATGTGGTCAGACCAATGTGGTCAGACCAATGTGGTCGAAGGCTAGCGAGTGGTCAAAGACCGGAAATACCGACTCTGCGTGAGCAGTATGACCGAAGTTGTAATAAAATCAATGTGATCGACGAGCCGTGGAAGACACAACGTGGATGACATAACGTGATCGAAACAACCATGGTCGACACAACGTGGTCGACACCACGTTGTCATCTCAACGTGGTCGAAGACCTACTAACTCAGAGGATGATTTTGGCGCATATGCATCATGGTCGGCCGGGGACTTGCGGCTGTATGAGGCGTGGCGCAGCGACCGGTTGAACTGGGTCGTAGAACGTGCAAATAGTAGTATCTTTTTTCTTCTCAAATATATATATCTCTGTATTTGATTTATCTTAGCATGTTTGTATAAAAACTCATCACACACCTCTCATGTTCTCCAGTTCAGCAAGATGCCCATGCATCCAACTGTTTGAGAGGCCGGTAAGTACGAGTGAAAAGTAAATCTCCCCTGGTATGTACTTGCTGTAGACAGCGGCAAATCCTTTCATCGGGAGCAACAAAGCATTGCGTTGTCAAATGAAAACTGCATATTAACTACAATTTAAAAGTTAATAATAACTTAAATAAGAAGCTATTGTGTTCAAGACGCAGCTCAAAGCTAAGCATGTGGGCGTAGAGGTCCCTCAACGTGACTGGATCCACATGAGTTGTAATGCTCATGACAAGGGACCTGACAACATGTAAGAGATAATTTCTTCATCTTGAAGTGGGTTACCGATAGAAGAGAGCGTGTCAGCAAGGTTGTTTGTCTTGTGGAAGTGATCTGCAATGCTCATGCCCTTCTTCTGCAGCGTGGAAAGCTGCATGCAAATCTGCATAGTGCGAGCACGTGACCCAGATGAGAACATCTTCTCCAGTGCAAGCCATACCTCGCGCGACGTAGGCAGGAAGATGACATGCGATTGCATCTCCTCAGTGAGAGAGGAGAGAAGTGCCCTCAGCACAAGTTGGTCTTACTGGAACCAAACAATGTAAGCTAGATTTGGAACCACGGCCTCGCCCTGGTCAGTCGCCTGGGTCACCATTGGAGCGGGGAGCTCACTGCTACCGTCGATATACCCGAGCAAATGCTGGCTTTGAAGGTACACGGTAGGAGCTGTGCCTTCCATAGCAAAGAGTTCTCTTGAGAAAGCTTCCCATTGATCATGTGATTGAAGGCTGGTGTGGGCAAAAGGCCGGCATGAGTGTTTGAGGAGGAAGAGTTGAGGGCTGAGGATGCAGTGAATCGGAGGAGGAGCTGCCGGCCATGGGAGAGGATCAGAATAGATTGGATCGGGAAGGCTCTGATACCACAAAAGTTGTTCAACACTTCGTTTGCCGAGTACAATGATCTGCTTGGGATCAGTTCATTTATACAGGCAGCAGCGCATTGCTCAGTTACAAGAGAAAGACCCGGATCACATATTCAGCGTTACAGGGGTTAGTGTCTACCTGCACGGCATACACGAACTGAACTCTAACAAACTTTGACTACACAACGTGCATAATACAAACGTGTAAACGTGATGTGTAACATGTAAACTTCTAACAAGAGAGACTGAAATATGGTTGTTAGCTCCGCAAAGACAATGACTTCATAGGTACCTGTACTGTTGGGCCTAGTACCAAGACTAACCTCATCAAAAGTAACTTCATAAATCTTAATAATTTTGTTAGTATCCAAAACCTACTAGGGGTGTTATGCTTATATGGCATGCTTCTAGCCATCTGCAGTTCTTTCTCTCTATAGCCCCATTCTGTTTGGGGACTCTAGGTGAGGAGAACTAGTACTCTAAACCTCTCAGTGTAGAAAGTGCCAGAAGATAAGTTCTTAAATTATGTATCATTGCCACTCCTAATAGCTCTCAAGACTCTTAGGAGGTCAACTGTTAATCTAAGGGCTAACTCTCTAAAGTAGCCAATGGCCTCATCATTAGAAATAAGAAAATACATCCAAGAATACTTAGAGAAATCATTTATAATGACAAGCACATGCCAAAACGATGTCCTCAAGCATGAATTTGTTGTTGACGTGCACTGTGCCATTCGCTGTTATGGTCCCAATAGAAGCATCTCCAAACCTGATCAACTTGTTACCATATTCACGAGTGAGGTAGGAGAACCATCGAGAATTTCCGATGATGTGTTGAGTACACCGGGAGTCAACAAGCCACACGTTCTTCTTCCTTGCTCAATGGACCTACAGGGCATAAGTAGGAAACATATATGCCTTACTACTAGGGTTAGTAATGAAAGACTTAGAAATCCAGTACAGATCCACATGATGTCTTGGAATAGCAGTATAATTAGAAATAAAATGATTAGTAGGAAAATATGAGGATGCACATGAAAACCATCTAGACCTCTTTGAATTGACTTACCAAAAGGCCGGTACTCTCTCTGTCTAGATGCTACCCGTGGTCAACCATCAAAGGAGCCAAAGAAACCATGTACAAACCTAGGACTAAGTCTAGAAGTAAAGGCAGGCTTTCTGGCTTTAGAGACACTCACAGGTGAAGAAACTCCACTAATGGACCTCAAAACATACATCCTTTCTTTTCTCTCAATCTTGACTTTACAGAAGCAGAACTTGATAATGTGGCCAGTCTTCTTACAGAAGGGCAATGGTACTTGACTTTTTGAGGGTTCTAACCAGTGAAGTAGAAGCACATATCTTACTAGAAGGGGTTTAGGCACAACCTTCTGACCTAAAGACAGTCTTGGATGGCTTAGTGGTTTGACCTCAACTTGCCACGCCCAATAACTCTCACAACCTTAGGTGGGTGGTTCTTTGAATACTCTTAGGAATTGAACCTTAGGCCTCTCTTAATCACTCACCTTAGATTAGTTAATGATCATGTTGATGTTTTACTTTCCACAAAAAAATCTCTCTAGGGTCTTTTTGAGGTAATCATTCTCTTAGGGTTGGTTCTCACAAGTGACATACTCAGTGATTTTGGTTGCCCCAACATATCACTCTTTGTGGGCTGCTACCTCTAATTTCAAAGCCTCACATGGTACACAAGGGGAATTTCTAACCCTACCCAACTACTCCTTGAACTTTACTCTAAATGTCTCAAACATCTCATATAAATCAGTCACAATTTCAACATAAAATTCACAGGAAATAGAATCGATAACTTTCTTAGATGTGGTCATGGATAAGCATTCTTCATTTTTATATTTATCCTCTAATGTCTTGGTAAGAGCATCAAGTTTAATTATGAGCCTAAGACAATTTTCACAAGATTTAGTCCTAGAATGAATAAGCATTTCATTTATTTCATTTATTTTAGGTTTGCTATCCTCACAATAAGATCAAGTATGATTGAGATTAAATTTGAATAATTCCTTAGTAGCACTATCCAGTTTTAATTCAACAAGGCACAGTTTGAGCATGATGAAGGAATAGCATATAAAGGAATCATATCCAAAGCAATACCATTCAAGCAACCATGATCATTACTAGATTTGAGAGATTCTAGTTCATCTAGAGCATCTTTTAGTTAACTAACAATAGAGGAATAAGCAATTTTCATATTAGTCAATTGATCGTGCAAACATAAGCAAGATTCACAGTTATCATCAGGATTTATAGATTTGGCCTAACAACTTCTAGGTTCAAGTCATCAATCATAATGTCATAATTCTTGATTAACATAGTTTGTTTCTTTGATTTTTGTTAAGTAGTAATAAGAGCACATTTCATCTCTTTGGAAGAGGGACATACCTTGTCAGGATCACAGTAGGGCTCGTCGTTGAAAATCCTATCTTGCTTCTCTAAAATTCCTAAAGAGTAATCTAAAATCCTCAAATTTCCCAAAATTCCTCAAAATCTTTTCTCTCTAGGCCTAGCCAGCCCATGGCCATCTTTCTCTTCTTTCTTTCTTTCATCCTTCTTTCCTTTCTGGACCGCATCCCATCTTCCTTTTCCTTTTCTCCCCTTTCTTTTGGCCGTCCAGTTTGCCATCCTAGCCCATATCCTCCTAGCAACCCAACTCCTTATCGCCCCCACTCCCTGGTCAGCTTGACACCGTCGATACTTCGCAACTTCTGCCACCTTGCTAGTCGCACGCCACCACCCCCTTTCTCACCGCTCGAGCCACCTGCGTCGCTGAACCGCACTCCCCTCACCAGCTTGCTTCATGCATGTCACACGGTAGAGAGGAACCAAAGCCACCTCGCCGCTCACCACCTTCCTCGTCTCCGTGTCACCATGGCTATAAAGCCCAAGACCTAGCATGTTTCCTTTGTTTGCCTTCCCCTTCACTCTTTGAAGCTAAACCACACTATCACTAAAGCCATCGTCATTCCCAAGCCTGGCCAAAGCGCCGCCCCATTTTAGAACCACGCCGGATTTTCATCGTGCCAAGACATCACCGGAGCTGTCATTGGAGCTCGTCACGCCACCAGCCAAGTCACCGCCACCACTTGCCCATTGCCTTTATTGTCCCCCTCGCCAAGCCAACCATGTCATGAGATTACATAGAAGGAACCACCGGGACAACTGGAACTAAAAGTGATGACCCCAAAGCCTCCGAAGGAATAAGCATCGACTGCAAGTCGCAAGACAAGCAATAAACTTTGATCATATTGAACTTCTATTAGTTGGGGTATATTGTGTATGAGTTAATTTCTGCATTATTTATTTATTGATACTATTTGTTATCGGTTACTTTTGAATGATCCTACTTACGTTGTTAATAACTTTAATTATATCATTTACATGCCATCTTTGATAATAATCCGATATGATTTTCCTTGATAAACTTAGAGCTGATGTATCATACTTTAGATTAACATAGCAGTGAAGGAATAAGAACTGCAATCACTCACCACTTGCCGTCCACCATCACGAGTTGATATGTTGGGACTTATACTTGAAATGAATTGTGTTGATTATATTGGGTCACTCGCTGAGAGTGACAATTTGGAAAAATATTGGCCAAGGGTGTGGTGTGATTTATTGCGCCAATCATGAAATTGTAGTGATTCATGTCATGATTGTTGATGATGTCCACTCCGCTCGATGGTGTATAAGAATTTAACTTATGCCGTGAGAAGAGACATAATCATCGCCCATCCATAGGATCGATTACTTGAACTTGATTTAGATATTGTATTAGCTTCATTGATGCTACCATGGGTAGATTTGGTGTTGGTATGGACCACAGATCGGCCTATGGCATGGTATGACCTTTGGGAGCAGCGGAGCGGTTACCCATACCTAGGCCTAGTAAGGGATTGGCTGCTGAGAGTAGGAATGGCAACGGGGCCATTCCTCGGCGGGGAGTGGCTCCCCGTCCCCGACCCCCGCCAGGGAATTTTTCCCCGCTCCCCGCCCCCGGTCGCGGGGACACAATCTCCCCGTCCCCGCCCCCCGTCGGGGATCCGAGTCCCCGATGGAACCTCCGCGCCGCCGCCGCCTGGAGCCTCCGCGTTGACGTCGCCTAGAGCCTCAGCGCCGCCTGGGTCCGAGGGAGGAGTTGGCCGCCGCCGCCTAGAGCCTCCGCGCCGCCGCCGCCTAGAGCCTCTGCGCGCTCGGGTCCGGGAGGACCGGAGGAGTTGGCCGCCGCCGCCGGCCGGGTCCGAGACTCGAGGGAGGAGTTGGCGCCGCCGCCAAGGTCCGAGGAGAGTTGGCCGCCGCCGCCGCTGGGTCCGAGACTCAGAGGGGAGGAGTTGGCCGCCGCCGCCGCCAAGGTCCGAGGGAGGAGTTGGCCGCCGCCGCCGCCAAGGTCCGAGGGACCGGGAGCGCGGAGATGGTCGCCGGCGGCTGCCGCCTGGGTGGCTGGGACGCTGGGTGTGGGGTGCGGCCGTGCGGGAAGGAGGCGAGGAGCCGTTCGGGGCCGCCGCCTATGGGCTGTGGCTGTGTGGTTGGAGAAATGTTTCTAGGGTTTGGGGGCTGTGGATTCTCAAAACCTTATATACTATATACATGGGCCCACATGTCATACTGTAAAAACGGGGCCCCAAACGGGGGACGGGGAATAGGAGAACGCCCCCACCCCCGCTTCACCCGATGGGGGGGGGGGAGTTTCCCCCCAAATCCCTCCCCGCGGGGAGCAAAATTCCCCCATCCCCGTCCCCTAATAGGGGAATTCCCCCACGGGGAACGGGGAATGGGGCCCGTTGCCATTCCTAGCTGAGAGGGACTTGCTCTGTACTATGTAGTACTAATGTTGTGAATCAGTGATAAATTATGTTATTTTGTCTTTGATCAAGTTATGGACATCATGTAAGTAAAGCTGGACACTTTCTGTAGAGATTAAATCAAATCATTCACATGTACCGTGCTTCCGGCTAATGGAGCTATGTCAAAAGAGTGATTCCCAAATCAAGACATAAGGAGCGTTGTCAATTAAAATTATGGTAACATGGAAATGAGATAACTCATTAATAAACAACCCCTTAACAAAACTTTCTCTGTGAACTTGTTTTGATTTTAGTCAAATATTTATAAATAAAATTATATGAGTACTAGTGATGATAGGTGCAAGATAAACCCTTCTTAATAGACATTTTCCTTGAAATCTTCAATTGCATTATAAGACTTTACTACCGTGGCTTGTTGAGTATGAATGTGCTTATTCTTGCATATTCTAGTTCAGATAATGAACAATATGAATAGAATATGCTAGTAGATGACGAGTACTATGATGGTAAAGATTACACATTCTAGGTCGAGCCTACACTTAAGTGCAGCTTGTGGTGTGGTCATATTTTATTATCTTTTGTCTGTACGATAAGTAAATTTAGCTTAAAAGTCTTAAAACTCTATAATAGACATCCATGTCATACATTATGTGAGACTCCTGTTATGCTATGGTAGTCATAAGCAGACTGTTTATCAATCCGTGTGCAACTGAGATCTAGGACAGTTGGATGAATACAGAGATTCCTGGTAAACCCGGGTGTCCCCCCCCCCCCCCAAAAGCATATAAGGAAATAAGAAGAACCATTCACAATAAAAATTAGAGTAGTTATGGGTAAAATGGTATAAGCCTGTGCAGTGCTATATAAACCATGAATTGATACATGTCTCCTAAAATGATGGCTACAGGAACCAAATGAAGGTTCTATCTTATCATACGAGTGATCAGTAGATTTCTAAATTAAAAATTGTAAATCTTCTCTAACGTAGAAACACTTATTTTCGAGATGATGTGAGATGTGATAGTACCTATTGAGATGTTGATTAATGTTCATAACGTTGCATATTTGCTATTAATGCTTGGCAAGTACTCTTGTACTCAACAGTAGTATTATTGTTCAGAGTTCTACCCGGTATAGACGTTGCCTACACAAAGGGTGGCTATGCCAAGTTAGATGGAGTTGACCCTGAGTGAGTATGATGCGTATGAGTTTGATGCCTTATATGAGACTTGGGACAATTAGCAGGCTATCCGTAGATCGTATGCGGAACCTAGGGTATAATAGCATGTTTTTATCTATGTTTTAGTACTTGTATAATTAGCGGTTAGAAATACTTCTGTTTCTAGTGGTATTATAACAATCAGGCAACTGTTTAGCTCTATAACAAACTTTGGCCATGTATGGCAATAATATTGTAATATTACTGTACTATCTAATTATTATTCTACTATAATATTGTGGTGTGGCTTATTGTCCGATAAAATAGGAAATTACTCTTTTATTGAATAATAACCACGAACTAATATCATTACGTAAAATAGTGATCCGCACGGATCGGCACAACGTCTAGCTGTACAGTGCAGCCTCGCACATAATCCACCTAAGCTACGTGTGAGCTCGCCGGTGGCCGCTTCGCTCTTTTTCTATTTCTGAGCCCTGCTCGGTTTCCAATTTCGACGAGCCAAAACAGACGGGGGAGAGAGAGTGTGTGTGTGAGAGAGAGAAAAAAATGGAGGAATAAAAAGGAAAGAAATAAAGTGAGAGGAGAAGCCCAATTCCCCAAGTATTACCCCCACGAGAGAGAGGAGACTTGGAGAGGCAGCGAGAAGAGAGAGGAAGAGGGAGGGTCAGCGGCAGAGGCTGCAGCAGAGGCAGAACCGCAGAAGCATTAGAAGCGGCAGTTGTAACCAAGTGGCAGCAGTAGATAGAGCCATCTATCTGTAAATTCTTCCTCACACATCGATAGGAGGGGGCAGAAGGAGTGTGGTGGGGAGGGATTGTTTGGGTGCGAGGTGATGGGGAGGAGCTGATTGGGTTCCAAGGCGCGATCTTTGAGAGGAGATTTGGGGTCTGTGATCTCCCATGGGTTCGATTTAGGTGCGTTTCTTGTGATTATTTCTTCCATCTTTTTTGCGTCTTGTTGTGGGAGGTGAAAGATTTGGTTTCGGGCTTTGGGGAAAGATTTGGGGAGATCGATTGGGTTCTCGGTGGAAGATTCGGTTTTTATGCGTTGTTTTATTCACGCGGTCTCCTCAGATCTGAAATGCTGTACCTGGTTCTTGATCCCGTTGTTGTCGATTTCATCCTCGCTTACCTTTTTTCTGTAAATTTCATTCATGCAGATCACAGCAAGGAGGTTGGCAAGCAAGCAAAGATTATTCTTTTTGGATCAATCTCAGAAGAGCAGGAGGGAACAAAGCAGCAAGAAAGCAATAAACTGGGAGCAAGGGAGAGAAGGCATGATGCTGGAAGGCAAATCCTGCCTGTTCTCGCGTTCCCTGCCCAGCTCCTGCGAGCCGGAGTCCGAGTGGCTGTACCTCGCGCACAAGGTCCTCAGCGGCAAGCGCCCAGCACCGGAAGATGTCGAAGTCGAAGACCCGGACGAGGTTGACGGCGGCGGCGGGAAGCGCAGCAAGCCGCCGTCTCCGCAGCCGCACACGCCGGACATCTCTGAGAGCCACGACTCCAGTCGCCAAGCCTCCTCCGGTGGTGGAGAGCAGCATGGCACCGGGAGCAACCTCATTGGTGCAATTGGTCGCGACCTGACCATCAATTGCCTCCTCCGGCTGTCCCGATCGGACTACGGCTCGGTGGCCTCCCTGAGCCGGGACTTCCGGTCTTTGGTGCGCAACGGGGAGATCTACCGCCTGCGGCAGCAGAATGGGGTGGCGGAGCATTGGGTCTACTTCTCTTGCAATGTTCTAGAGTGGGACGCGTATGACCCATACCGTGGGCGCTGGATCCAAGTGCCCAAGATGCCACCGGATGAATGCTTCATGTGCTCTGACAAGGAGTCGCTCGCTGTGGGCACTGAGCTGCTTGTGTTTGGGATGACACATATTGTGTTCAGATATAGCATCCTAACCAATTCATGGACGCGCGCAGATCCAATGAACTCACCGCGGTGCCTGTTTGGGTCAACAAGTGTTGGGGGAAAGGCGTATGTCGCGGGGGGCACTGATTCTTCTGGCAGGATATTGAGCTCTGCAGAGATGTATGACTCTGAGGCACATACTTGGACGCCCCTTCCTAGCATGAACAGGGCTAGAAAGATGTGTTCTGGGGTGTTCATGGACAACAAGTTCTATGTGATAGGTGGTGTGGCCAGCAACAACAAGGTATTGACATGTGGCGAGGAATATGACTTGAAGCGGCGGTCTTGGAGGGTGATCGAGAACATGTCTGAGGGCCTCAATGGTGTGACTGGTGCTCCTCCGCTTATTGCCGTTGTCAACAACGAGCTCTATGCTGCTGATTACAGTGAGAAGGATTTAAAGAAGTATGACAAGCAGAACAATAAGTGGCACACTCTTGGAAAACTGCCTGAACGGTCTGTCTCGATGAATGGGTGGGGCCTTGCTTTCCGAGCTTGTGGTGACCGGTTGATCGTCATCGGAGGCCCAAGGACTTCTATTGGTGGTATGATTGAGCTCAATTCATGGATCCCAGATGAGCGACCGCCTGTGTGGAATTTGATTGCCAGACGGCCATCTGGGAACTTCGTGTATAATTGCGCCGTGATGGGTTGCTGAGTCCACTGAATAAAGATTGAATGCAGTGGATATTTATGAAGGATAGTATGCACAAAGGCAGCATGTTCACTTGCTTCAGCCCTGATTCTTCGTAGCGAACTCACCTGAACTGGACATTTGCTGTGTGGCAGCAGTCTCATGTAACCTTTGAGTTCTAATACTTCTGTTTTCCTCGCTAATCCATTTCTACATTTGCATTCGGATCAACTGCTCGTGATTTCAAAGATACGAGACTATGCAAAACAGTGTTATATTAATAATCTAGAAACAACTTTCAGAAGGCTTTTCACTTTGATGAACAACCTGTTAAGCAATACTCGATTCATCTGTGGCTGCAACAAAGACATGATCATCAATTATGAATATCTTGCCTTATATTCACTGGTATTTTTTTTATCCATCTTACTTGCTTCATGGTATTCCTGTCTTTCTTGAAATGTGTTATGAGCTTCTCAGTTGGTAATGATATGTTTGTTTTGCTGGTTGTGAATTTTTCTGATTTATATGCTCTAAGATGCTTGTGCTGACCTTGCTTGGTATTGTTCTAGTTTTAGTTTGTCGATGGTCACTTTATTGATTTCTTTGATTCAATTATTTTTTTCATATTTGCTTGAACTGATGTTTGAAATAGTCTATCGAGTAGAGTGTGAATGCTTTTCTTTCTGGTGGAGTCAGCAAATTAGCATTACTTCTTCAAAATTTGAATTTGAACAGACAAGAAACCAAACGTTACCTTTTGCATTGACCATTTGATGACATTTTCCCGGATTTCATGCTTCTATTGTCAGCCCTTCTACTTGCTGGCGTTGTTGTCTAGCGCTACCTTTTCTCATAAGTTTATTGTATCATTGAATGATCCCCGAAAAGGCGAAAACTCTGCAACTGATTGATTTTGCATGTTCCTTTTTAGTTATTTCACCAATTAGATATTGTTCTTTATTAGTATGCTGCAATAAGCAAATACGAGGGTTTCATTAGAAATTTCGTTAGGTGAAGTAAAGAGTAATTTACAGCTGCTATTTATAATAATCTTTTGAGTGGGTTTATCTGCATGGCCGCAACGGTATTTGGAATCACAAGATTATACAAGCTTCTTTTGGGTGGTAACTCTTGGTAATTCTGTAACATACATCTCACATTGCGCCTGGGAAAAAACTGAGTGGTGTGTTATAAATTCAAATGGTAGCGCTTACTTTATAAAAGATGCTTGTGTTACCTGTCTATGTCAGCCTTATATATATATATATATATATATATATATATATATATATATATATATATATATATATATATATATATATATTTATATATATATATATATATATAGGAAGCCTTTTTTCTACACCCGGGTATAGTTACTCCCTAACTATCTACCGTCCATCAGCCTCCCCATGTCTCTGGCTGATCGGGTTAGTGGATGCACTAATACCCGACAGGGTGTAATTAAGTAAAGAAGGCACGTGATTATCGGCCAGCTACATGCACGTCTGAAACGGGTAAGTGTATGTGCATACTCATTTTTTATCGGAGAGACTCTATTATATTGGAGTATGGAGTATGTTATCTGTACGCTGCATACTCCATTGTTATGTGTACATACTCCATTAAGTTTCTAAGATGGCATGATGTCAGGCATCAGAATGCTATGTATCGAGATAAGCATTTGTACATACTCCTTTTTTATTGAACACGATACTACTTTAACAATGGAGTATGCATGTACAGATAACATACTCCATACTCCAATATAATGGAGTCTCTCCCATAAAAAAAAGGAGTATGCACATACACTTAACTGTTTTAGGCATGCATGTAGCTGGCCGATAATCACGTGCCTTCTTTACTTAATTACATCATACTTGGTTAGTTGCACCCTGTCGGGTACTACCGCATCCACTGACCTGATCAGCCAGAGACATGGGGAGGCAGATGGACGGTAGATAGTTAGGGAGTAACTACACCCGAGAGTAATTAGGATTTTTCCTATATATATATATATATATATATATATATATATATATATATATATATATATATATATATATATATATTTTGTGGAGATCTTGCCATTTGGAGCAAGAACAGGGTTGAGGAAAGAGCGCTGCACTCTGTTACCAAATAATCGTCCATCACAGCAGCTGGCTACTTTACAGCCAAAATGGCAATGTCATTTGAATATGAGATTCCTGTTTTAATGCTGCTGGAAGTTAAAGGCGCCCTTTTAGTTACCTTAATGGTACGGGGTCGGATGTAACTGTAGAAACTTTAGCCACATTTGTCGCAAATAGTCGTCAGGAATGGCCTGGAATCTTGGGTTTATGAAACATAAGCTGTATGGAGCAGGAAGTGAAGGGAAAGGACTTATTTTGCCAAGTTACATAGCTCATGCATATTGGATGGAAGAAGTAGAGGCATGCTTTTATTCAAGAGTTGTGTTTTTTTCGCATTATGTTCAAAATTTGAATAGCACATTTGGTGCTGTTATTTACATCAACAGTAGAGATCATTTTACATGACAATGCTGTGCATGACCATATGTTAATTAATTTTGGTATTTTGTATAATTTAGTTTGCTTTCAGTGTCTATCTTTATTAGTAACATTGATTGTAGAAATATGGTTGAGAGCTTCTTTTGCAAATGAGAATTACTTGTGACCTGTTTGTGTTGACCCTGTTAATGACGTTCCATTCGTTTTTATTGTATAGTAGATTAGTAGCAACTAGCAAGTCCAATTTGCCATAAGAAAGCAAGCTAATTTTCAGTATAGTTACATTTTAAGAAGTAAATTTACAGTTGTGTATGTGTGCCCCTGTAAGGCAGAGAACATCATGCTGAAAATTGTGCTGGCTGTTTCTGAATCTTGACTTGTGTCCTTACAATTCTGTGGGTTATCAGGTCATCAAAGCCTTGTTCAGTCTGGCAGAATCTGATATTGTTTCATCCATGCCAAGTAACCCAACTTGATAGAACTCTGCATAACTCCTAGATGAAAATTGCTGACTTATTCTTGGGACAGAACAAGAAATGACTCCACAGGGGATCGGTGAAAATATGTAGACTGCACGCGTACCTGAAATTGCTCTGGTAGGTTGCGTGAAGCTTTGTTCTTTTGACTCTGGAAGGCTGAGGCTCAATCCATTCCACAGGATGCCCAGTCTGGTGTCTTGTTTTTCGCTGTGGCTACGCTCTTGTGGTACTTTACAGCACGGCTGCCTTACCTTTTCTCTGTTTGCAAAATATTCCATGGAGTCGCATTGCGTTCGGAAGATGTCGCTGTTGTACTATTCTGGTATCGAGTTCTGTCGCGCGGTTACTGCAACTGCATGAGTACATGCTTTACTTGCCAGAAAGCAATTTTTTTAGCAGTGCCTTTGTGCTTTCCAATTCACTAATCTCAAAGTACACGAAAGGGTAAATAATTATTATCTATCATTCAGTTCTGCTTTAAAAGTTAAGTAAATCACTTTGACAAAAACATATAAGCACCTCTTTTTTGTGTTCACGTCAGTTCAGCTGTTTGTATGGGCATGTTCTTCTCATTCGGTTTTGCAGGTTATTTGTTGCTCTCAACCATTGTCTTTAGCTTCCCTGTCTTATTGCATTTAGATCTTTTTTGTTTCAGAGTTCCAAATTTTCCTTCTCTTTTACATTCCTGTTTGACCTGTGGTGCTCTGAAATGTCCGAGCAGGTAGAAAATTTCAAATTTGTGAGGTATGTCGTTGCCATGCGTATGATCGGTCATAGCCGACTAGAACTAGCTAATTTGCTGGTGTCCTAGAATCTTGCCTCACCGAATATTTTGTCCAGTTTACATACACACTATAGTATGCAGCTGGAGATGGCAGGACATTTCGGTGGAGAATATATCTCGGCATATGAAAACCATGTCCATCTCCATACTGTCTAGGATGCATTAGGCCCCATTTTCACCTCCTCTCACTCTAATTACTAATGGCTTCTTAGAAGAGTACTAAAAACACCGAGCCTCTTCTGAGCATGTTCTTTTCAACTTTTAAAAGCTGCTTTTTGGCTTTTCTATAGTAATTAGTTTTTAAACGGAGTATTTTTTTCAATGTAGGGTCTACTGGTTAATTGTAGTACATACTGTACTGACTTCATTTATATCGGCAAAAACCGCATATGAGTTTCAGTACTCTATAATCTCTCGTATAAACAATTCAAAAATCATAAACCGCAGTTAAAAGCCATAAGTCCCAGTTAAAAATAACAGGCCTGTCCCGTCTCCTTTTTTCACTTTCCTTTTTGCATGGACGGAGACGCAATTACGCAAAGGAGAGGCCAGAAGAAGAATCAATGCGTGCTGCTGTTCTCCTGGTGATGCGTTCCCCCCGCAGGTTGCAAGAAACTTTCCTCTGTTTTTTCCCATCTCTTTCCTTTCTTCCCCGTCCATCAGTCCGCCGATCGGTCGACGCCGCCGTCGCGGCTCGCCGTTCCCACTGCAATAGTGACGTCCGTGTCGGTGGCGCTGCCGCCGGCTCTACGCTCTTGGGGTTGGGCCGGTCTCGTGGCCGCTTCAAACCATCGACCGTTCAAGTCTACGTTCACGGCTGATAGTACTACTAGATTCTTCTTTTCAAATTCTAAAAATTGTTTTTGGATCTTTCTATATAACTAATTTTTAAACAAAATATCTTTTTAAAAACGAGATTTACAAATTAATTATAGTATACACTATATCGACTCCATTTATATCGATTAAAATTACACGTAAGTTTCTATTACTCTATATTCTTTCTAACAAATAGTCTAAAAACTATAAATCATAGCAATAAATCATAAGCCGTAGAAAAAAATAACGAACCAGTGTTACGAGTACAACCTGAGCGCAATGCCTCGGTACGAAATCTATGCACGGTGTGTGAATTGACTTGGTCCTTCCGTGGTCTGGCCTGCTGCTGATTAGGGAGGCTGTGTGCCCTCGAATTAGGCCGGAGATTAATGGACTTCTCGAGGCTTCTAATCAGGCCCAGATTTGTGCTCTCTAAGTCCTCCTACGTTTCGTCCTCTCTCTAGGCTTGTCGAATACACTGGAATTCTCACGATTTCTACGAAAATTTAACTGTTTTCTTGTGAAATTTCCCACGCGTGCACTTGTCTCGTCAAGACTGGTAGAGGTAGTAGTAATGCAGCTTCTACGTTGGTCTGAAAGAAAAAAAAACAAAACTCGTATGTTTTTCATAATTCAGTCAGGCGTTGATAATTCCGATTTCTTGGACAGGCTGCAGGTACCACATACAGAAGGCCATTGCGACGTTTGTTTGGGGTATTTGTATTGGTTGTGTCCGATAACTTTTGATTAGATAGTAATAGCTGTAAAAAGTAATTTTTTTTAAAAAATTATAAATAATTAAACAATAAGAAAGATATGAATGCGAGATGAAAACTTGTGAGAACTGTAGTGCATTAGAGCAAGTACAATGGTGCTGACTAGGTTGCCTCTAGTGAAATCCACATCAGCACAATCCTAAGTGGAAGAGAGAGAAAAGAAGAGAGAGAAGCAAGCTGCCCCTCATGCAAGAGGTGACCTCTAGCACATTATACGAGGAGAGAGAGATAAATTACCCCTCATGCAAGAGGTGACCCCTGATATATTTATGTAAGTATTAAATGTTTGAGTGCTTTAGTAGAGGTAACCTCTACTCTACTCATTGTATTAGAGCAGGTACAATAAGGCTTAGTCAGCAGGCTATAGCAAATATAATATCAACTAAATCTTACGTAGCAGAGAGAAAGGAAGAGAGAGAAGGAAGTCACTACTAAATTACAAATTAGCTATAGCACGTAAAAATATGCATTTCACTCTCTTACACGTGGGGTCAAATAGTTATTGTAATAGCTATCTTATTGTATGAACTATTTTTTTGAAAGCTATAGATAAAATGAACAAGTGTTATAGCCAGTAGTTAGCTATACTATTGTACTTGCTCTTAGCTACCTTCACATGAGCCACATGTAATCTTTTTACTTATGTGGCTAGTCCTAGAGGTGGCAGTCACCTCTTCTATGGTACTTGCCCTTATAGTCTACGACTCTATTTTATTCTCGAAAAGCGAGAAGTTGGAAAAACATTTTAAAATAACGGAGTGCTTCTGGCGACACTACGAACGTTTCCCTTTTGCTGTGGTTCCTTGTTGATTCCCCAGGAGGCCGACAATGACAACTGTGAGGCAGGGGTACGATTGACAACTATCTACACATGTGACCATGTTGCAGAGCGGAGCAGAGGTGTGCGTGCATGCCACTGCCTGCCTGCCTGCCTGCCTCTAGGCTCTTGTAGTACTGGTAGCCCAGAAACCAAACACTGCGAGTGGGTTGCCGCTAGTATCGTCGTTTGTGCCTGCGTGCATGTAACTAACGAATGCATGCATCTCCGCACCTTGTGACTGACAGGGAGTCAGAGAAGCTCCTGGTAGCTACTAGTTCCGGTACCGTGCATGCAGTTAAGGGATCCACCAACTCCTCACTCACCGGTGTCAACTGTCAACTGCGAAATATAACTTCGGTGGGTTCGAGCGGAAACCTCGGTCTGGATCTACGAGACTACGACCTACGTATCTTATCATTTAGTATATAACTAGTATAGTACCTGTGCTAACACCACGACGGTATTTCAGGGATACACATAAAAACAACCAAATGACGATATTTTTTCCATAGTTTAAGTTTCACGCAATTGTATATCACCATGTATATAATCTGGAAAACACTTATGTATATCACCAGCAAGTTCAGGTCATGAAATCACCAGCTCTTGATCACCGTTTCTGCTCATATGGGCTTTCTTGAATGGTCTGATCACAAGACCATTCTGTGGATTCATGACAAAATTCCTTCTGAGGTCATCAAACATGATTTTGTTCTTTTCATTGTAGTACTGCATATGGAAGCGGCGGGAGTAATGAGCAAATAACTCGATTACAATCCGTCACTAATCATAGAATATTAACCTCAGGGAACTGAGCCCAAATGACACCAAGAGGCTTGCAGTCGTAAGTTTTCTTTTCAGAATACTTTTCAGATTGCACAGTTATCATCGCCAAGTGATCCAGAAGAGCAGTAGTTTTGTAGTTGGGGTTGGTAAGAACTCCAAGTTGCCCCATCTTCAACTCCACCCATTTCATACTACATTCAAGGGTAAATGGTACTATTTTACCTATTTCACGTCACAATCATAACCAGTTAACTGATAGTTAAGGGTGGCAAAAGGCTTACCCAGTTGCTGACCATATCATGATATCATACTCTGAATACGCAGCAGAGAGGAACTGGTGAAGATCTGCACAGGGGATTACGGCATGAAACTTTACTACAGCTCATTGGAAAACATAATAGTAGTGATGAAAAGTGCCCTTACATGGACAGATTTCACATAGGTTGAAGGAAAAGCAAGCACTAAGGAGGACTCAGAACTAACCAACAACAAATAAGTACAAGTGTAGCCGGAAGCATGCAGGAAATCAGACCAATTTCACATAGGTTCAAGGGAGAGCAAGCACTGAGAAGGACTTCAGAACTAACTAACAACAAATAGGTACAAGTGTAGAACCGCATATAACAGGAAATTAAAATGACAAGGAAATATACCTTGTACTGACTTGCACGCCGTTCTAATTTTTTTCTTGTAGACAGCTTTATCCTTGATAGCGGTAACTTCATTCTGGCTTAATTCATGATCATCGACCATGTATGGATCATCTTCTTGGTCGACAAATATGCCGTCTCCAACAGTACTCAAAATTTAGTGCAAGACAACTTGTGAGACATATAAATTACTGCAAAGGGAACAGTGGGCACCTTCAAAATGAGAGGAAACTCCATTGACAACAAATTCAACATTTTGAACAGAAGCATATTATTTTAAATACAATGCAGCGAAAGAGTGATTAGAAACCTTGAAAGTAACCTGAAAAATTGTGGAGTGCTGCTGTTGAGTAAAGCTAAAGTGATGAAATAACATTAAGATGAGGTCCACTGTCACAAAGTGTGTACTTCACGAAAAACAGTACCAACCAAAAAGGCGTATATATGCAATGTTGGCATATAATGAAACACAAATAGGTGCTTCCATGTGCGCCATACAGAATCACATAGAGTAGCAAAATATTTCTGGATATAGCATTAAATACCGTAAAGAGCTTTGCCGCGGTTGGGTCGCAGCGGACAGGCGGACGGCAAGACATTACCCGTCCTCGCCATTATGCTCGCTCCACGCATCTCACAAGGTAGCGAACGTAATATCGTAGTATTACCGCGCGTTTCATGCGCTGATAATGACACCGTAAGCTCACATAGTACGTTTCATACAAATACAATCATACTTCAAATGAACAGAGCAACACAAGTAAGCGATACATCACACTCAACGAATCGGTATATTTACAATTGGAAGATGCATACACCCATGTTCAGTTGCACAGCTGATATACAATAAACGGGCTTATATGCACCGAGATATTAATCCGAGGAGGTCGGATACAAATGCTTTCTGTCTATCAGATCTTGCAACTGACTGGAACATGATAGGAAACCAACATAAAACATGGTGTACGAGTAGTGTACAGCCCACCTTGCTAAAGCAATAGCAAGCATCAACACATGGAAAAACAAGCAATGGCAGTGTTTAGCAAGACGTGAAAGGAAAGACTAACTATAACAGGAAAGAAAATTACAGGCACATTGTGACACTGCATACAAAAATAAACCTCACAGTGCTAACAATCGCTTTGAACAAATTCTTGCAGCGCTGGAGGGTGTCCTACATAATAAACTGCTCTCTCAAAAAGTAGATTGTTTTTGACTTTTCGTAGTTTTAATGCAATACCTTGGTCATAATCTTTATAATAACATCGTTTTAAAACAATAATGTCATGGGCAAATTTTTTTCAAGACAATCTAACGCCACTATTTCCATATGGACAGCCCAGATACTTTTACATATATTAATGACCAGAGTTTCAAGTGTTTTGACTGCACAGGCATCACAACAACCTACATTTAGAGTCTAGAGACATATTTAACTGAACATAACTCTTGAGTCTTGATGATAGTCTTCGTTACTACCCCATAACTCACAAATACTTGATGTCTGACCTTTTACAGTCTTTAAGATACATCTTCAACATTTTTCCTTTTATTCTATTTTGTTCGAAAGCTATCAAAGAACAGCAGTATGGAAATATTTTTCATGACGAATCTCACCAATGTTGAAGATGTGCATTCGAGAAAGGGCTTTTCGAAACTCTCAGAATACATTCCAAGAGCAGTAAACATCTTCAGAAGATGACTAAGTAATGTCCTATCTATTGCTTCACCAAGCCTGATCAGGAAACAAGGGTAGCCATTGAGCAAACAATTTTCTGGTTAATAGAACTATGAATATTAGATGACACTGATCCTTTATGTTCAAAATTACAAGTACATAAAATGGATCCGATACAAAAACTATGACTACGAGCTACAATATCACACAAGATAATTAAAGCCCTGTATGCATATAATAGATGCAATAACCACAATTTTCTCAAGTGAAATGAACTTTTTACTAATTACCCTTTGGTACACAATATTCAATACATTGCATTTTTAAGTCCGATTGAATAAAGTACATTTTTTCATTGCCGTTCAACTCAGTGAGATACAATCTCAGTAGTAAAAGCAGGATCTCCAAAAAAATCCCAATTGAATCAGAATATGAAAAATGGGCTACAATTTTCCACATTAATATGTGGAGAAAGGCATAATACATTCAGTAACAAATCTGGAACCTCCACCCAAACAGATATCTGTATGAATTTGGATCACAATCAAATAGCTCTAAGCAAATAGATCACACATTTGTTAATATGAAGGGTGCTGAAACTGAGCAACATATGGATCATCAAGTATTGCAACATTCGAAAGAATACAGAGTTCAGAAGACATTAAGGATGGGGTGTGGGAAAAATACAAATATGAAGTATTCATGTTTTTCACTTGCAATGATAGTAGTTAGAATCATGACAGATCATAGCATTGTACAATCCAACAGGAATAGCATGATCCAGATTGGTCACAGGATTGAAATTTCAAAGGATTGTTAAAGGAGTTAATGATCGAACATAGGATTGTCAGATCATGCTTAGGATTAGTCAAAAAACATTATACCACTGTAATGCTTTAGGGAATATGAAACTGTCTATTGTCGATTTGATCAGTATTGATTTACGTTGTTTTTAAGTTAAAATGGACAGATCCAATCAAACATAAAATTGATTGTGCAGGACTACAGTTAGTACTAACAAATTATAGCATGCTGTGCATATTCCTAAAGAGCAGGCATACCTCTCGCTCTCAATCAACCTTAGAAGACCGTAATGCTTTGTGTTCAATCTCGGAGACAATGATAGATGCTTACGGAACAGCTTGCAACCCCATATCCCGTCTTGAACAAATATTTGCAACATTCTTGACATATTTTACATCAAGAAGTAAAGCAATACCACGAATAATCAACGTTTGATCACAAAAATCTTGCCATGTTTTTGCACGAGACAAAAATACAACCAAATCGGACTTTGACCCACTAATGCGATATTTTTGCCGATATGTGTATTTCACATTCTTTCTTGATGCGTTCAGATAGATTTGCCCTAGCTTGTGTAGACAAAGATCATTGCCAAGTATACACAAAACCAGTGAAATGGAGGACACGAGATACAAAATTTAGGACAGTTTGAGAACAAAAGGAAGAAATACGGTGAAAGCTCTCTTTTTCTTGCCCTCTCTCCTAGTCCCTGCTTTCATGTCACCCCAATAAGTGATACCCAAAACCAAAAGTGCGAAAACTGCTTAGCCCACGATTGTCATTGAGAGAACAAAATTGAAAAGGGTAAACTTGGTGCCAGAACACCTACATCCATGGTCCATAACAAATATGTCCCCATATATAAAAGTAACTAAAAATTAATAACCTAAACTATGAAACTACAGTCACCTCTCAACTATTCCAAAATCGAGGACATCATGTGACTCATCATATTAAATTATCCCTTGTTATAGTCATCCGCAGCCCTCGGTGATAGCGCATCATTAATGCCGTAAACTTGGCTAGCAGGAATTGGCACCTATATTGTTGAAAGACATACAGATAAAAACTTGAGTACAATTCGTTGATGGAGAACAAAGGTAAAAGGTTCTTATTGACAATATATGACCGAATGCATCATCTAATTATGATGAGAATACAGATATGGTTATATCAACTTCTACGCACAACTGTGTTACACAAGTAGATGGGTTCAAGTTGAATTCGACCAAACACATATAAAGTGTGGGAGTTGAAAATATATAGAGTACATACACATATTCTTTTTTCCGAAAGATTAATCAAAATTCCAGAAAGTGAACTCAGCACACTCAATTGATAATAATGTGTGCCACTAAAGCTAATAAACCTATTCCACATTTTTCAAAAATTACTCAAAGACATATTCGTCAATGTCCCAATATCGGCAAGGCCATAAGGAATTACTAAGTCCAACAAAACATGCAGAGCAGATATAATCTGCACAAAATTTCCACGTTTTCATTTTCCACCGCTCAAAGGATCATCGGTCATCACGATCCCATTTCAGCATTGTATCGATATTCAGATCCATCGAACAACAAAATTCCAACTTCCAACCACCGAAAAAGTTATTAATTAAATCTACTCCGTATGTGAGTACCTTTGAGAGCAACCCATCCATGGCGAGCTTGTAGTTGCTATCCGAGTTGTCCTTGGGCACCACCTCTCATCCACCAGAACACATGCCATTTGCTCCACCCACCGCCTCCAGTACGGATGCTCGCCACTTCCTCGCGAAACCCAAATGTTAAACTTTTATACGATCTAAAACCCTACGAGAACCAATAAAGGTGCGATCTTGAGGAGGTTCGAGAACCTGAGGGCCTTGATGATAGAGCCGCCGGAGAGCACGACGGTGAAGGAGCCCCTCTCGGCGGTGGACTTCCCCGACAGCTCCGCCGTGTACTCGGCCAGCGACGCCGCGAGATCCTCCTCGGCGTCGAATATGAGCAACTTCTTCCGGGACGCCCCCTCACCGGCGGCGGCGGGCGAGGCCATGGAGGAGACAGGGACAAGGGGAGAGTGGGAGGGGGCGGAGGATGATAATAGTTTGGAGGGAATATATCGACGGAGGCTCGCGGGAACTATGGATGAAGGCGATGATCGGAACGTCTGACGGAGGTGAGGGAGGTCGAGGCGGCTGCGGCGGTGGAGGAGACGGCGGGGGTGGACATGGTGTTGAGGGCGGCGTGGAATGGGAGAGGGGTTGCGGGTTTGGTGGTGAAAAGGACGGGTGGAGGAGAGGGGAGGCGGAGGGAGCGGAGGAGGCGCGGGGAAGGCGGAGAACGGAGGGGTTTCTGCGTAGCGGGATGTGAGGGGTACTGCGCATCCATTAAAGGGTGATCGTTGGATATGGTTGAGTAAGGAGAGAGAATGGAGGAGAATTAATCTGGTGCGGACGTTTGTAGGATGGTGTAATTAAGGGTGCATATTGTGGTGTGGACGTAGTTAAGGTCATGACTGTGGAGCAGGTAATTGTTGGGTGGATGTAGCATAATTTTAACTGGTGGATTAATAGTGTAGAATAGAGTTTTAGTTATTATATTTGTACTTAAAAGAGAAAGAAATAAAAAAAGAAGTTCCTCTCTCACCTCTCTATGCTCAATCTATTTTGTACTTACATTATTCTGTATTTGAACCATCTCTCTTGTCTAGGAGGAATCGCTTAGACTGGACTCACCAGCGACGATTCCTCAAAACGTTATTAGCGTGAATACCTCTGGTGGTTCGAAGGTAATCATCGAAGCACTCGAAGATTGAATTGCCTAAATCTATATCATTTTAAATTCCACAAAATTTACTTTCTATATTATTTTCTACGGTGCAAATCCGCTCTAAGATACCGCGAGCAGAATTGAAGTTGTCGCCACAATGTCGATCGGTAGATTACATGAAAGAGTGGATGTTGATTGCATTGTAAATTGAAAAAAAAAGAGAGGAAGGCAACGCCGTTCGGCCGCCGGCTGCACGTGCCCGCATCTCTCGCATGCGGTCATGCCGCCAGCCACCAGCAAGTGTTTGTACCGGTCACCGCGCCACCACAAGCTGCCGCATCACCGGCCCAGCATGGCCGAGCTGCTGCCGACTTCGAGACGTGCTGCACCGTTGACCCCGCATGGCCGAGCCGCCTAAGTGACATCGCTGGCTTCACACGGGCCATTGGACGGCGCGCTGCCGTCGCGCGAGCCACCACCGCTCGGCCCGCGCTGTCGACCATCGTCGCATGGTGCGTCGTCGCAACCACCACTGCCTGGCCGCACCAGCGCCGCCTCGGCACGGGCTCCCTGCTGTGTTCCTCGGCCGCGCCATAGCCGCAGGCCCTGCGCGGCCACTGTCGTGATTGGGCACTGCTGCCGCATGCAGCACCTCGGCTGTCGGCACCCCTGCCACTCATCGCACTTTACCCGCTGGTACCGTACGGCCGCCGCCCCCACCCACAACGCCGCAGTCGCCGGACTCGAGCACTCGCACGCGTCACCGGCTCCCGACCGACACCGCTCGGGCCACCACTACACCGCGCCCCCGCACAGGTTGCCGTCGCTCCCACACAAGACACTGTCCACCGTCGCCGCCCGATCCGTCGGCCGCCCGCACGCACGGGCCACCGCCACGTCGCCGTGGCTTGGTCTACCGCTACATCATTCGCCCGCACGGGCCACGGTAGCTCCCGCACGAGCATTTGCCCACCTAAGCCGTTGCCGCTCAGCCTCGCTGTCGCCGTCACCACACGTCCTTGGGTCGGCCACCCAATGCTATCGCCGCCACTTGATATGGGGTACGGAAACCTACCCCACCGCCTCCGTATAGGCCGAAAAGGGACCGGTGCCCAATTTTGCAAATAAGTCCTTAGGAGATTAGCAAATTGCAAGAAAACTTTTCTCAGAATTGAAAATTAGGTGATAAGCCCTTAGAAATTGTAGAATTAACTGAAAATTCATATTCCAGTATAGAAAGGCCTCGGGAATTCAAATTTTCAATTGTTTTTTAGCTTTTGAGGCATGCTTAGCATTGCTATTATTATTATTATTATTATTATTATTATTATTATTATTATTATTATTATCTATGTTTTCTGTATTTATTCATTGTTTTAATTAATCATAATTATTTAAATTGCCTTTAATCATTGAAATTAGTAGTAAAATTTATAAAAAAATGCATAGAAAATTCTGGAACATTACGAGAACCTTTTGTACCATTGTCCAAGCTATTTCATCTATATTTATCTGTAGTAAATTTATATATTCCTTTTATGCACATATAGATGACAAACGTCACGAACCAGGAGTTCGAGGAGCTGGTCCAGCATGGCAAAAACTATTTGACTTGGGCTTCTGATGTCGAGATCATACATAGAGCTAAGAAGCTTAGCACTGCCATTGAGATTAGTGCACCGTAGGATGCCAAACCCACACATGAGGAAATGATCAAGCACTTTATTTCTTTAGGCACCACCTCTGTATCACTCTCAAGAATAAATACATAGCAGAGAAGAACACGCTAACATTATGGACTGCACTCAAGAAGCTGTTCGAGAAGCTAAAGTACATCGTTCTTCCTCAGGTAGAGCAGGAATGGATCCGACTCAAATTTGCTGATTTCAAGACGGTTAGGGAGTACAACTCTGCTCTGTATAGAATTTGTACCAATCTTCAACTTTGAGGCAGATAGATCATAGATGAGCAAAAGATTGAGAAGGCCCTCTCCACCTTCCACCCTAGTCCAGTACAATCTGCATGCAACTATTGTCAAGATGGCTATAAGGAGTATGCTGAATTGATTGATATTATGCAGGTTGCAGAGGCTCAGGATGAAGTTCTTCGCACAATCTTTATCGCACAACCACCAAGGAGCTGCGCTGGCCGTGAGGCCAACGCTGGGAGCTACAAGGTACAAAAGTCTATAATTAAGAAAAGGGGGAGGAAGGGTAAGGTCGTAGCCCAGAAAGGCAAGCCACATGCTCCGCATGACAATAAGGCCAGCAAACCAATGTGGGACGACAAGTCCTATGGTCAACAAGATCAAACCTGCTACAAGTGTGGCAAGTGAGGGCACTAGTCGTGGATCTGTAAAGAACCATAGCACATCGTCGATGCCTTCCTGGCCAAAAAGAAGAGTGGAAAAGGGTAGAATGAAACCTACTTTGCTTTTGTCGAGGGGGAGAGTTCTCAGCAGCTACCTGCACCAACGGACAATGACTCCACTTCTGCAGTGGCACCCCCTCTTGACATTGTAGCTATCGCTGCCATGATTTCCCAGGAAGAACATCTCACCCCTGAGAAGATAGCAGCCGAAGTCTTTGGTTTCTTAGCAGATTCAGTCTAATATACATAATGCATTTAGACTTTAATCGTCATTCATTTCATATGTGGAAGGAATAAGTTAGACTTTACATTGATCGTACTTAAATAATTTTCTCGTGATGGTTGGATGATATTAATTCATTCATTTATCCAGTTAATAATGGCATGATATGTTCTGATATTTAAATTATTTTATTTATGTGTTGATTGTCTCCCACTGCATATTAATAAAGTACCTTATATTAGAACGTGTGTGGCACCTTGTGGAGGAAGTGCGCTTAGCTGATAGCGGCACAACAAATATCATCTTGTGAGAGATAAAATTCTTTTAGTCGATTAGCAAGAATGCTAGTAGTCTTATGACCATCGCCGGTAGCGATGCTTGTATAACAGGCTCAGGATGAGCTACAACTATACTCTCAATGGGGCACAACTTTGGTCATTCAAGAAGCCTTGTTGTACCCAGAATTGACTAGAACTCTTCTAAGTTTCAAGGATATTTGCGCTAACGGTTTTCATGTTGAAACTGAAGAAGAGTACAGTAAGGAATACCTACTCATTACAAAGCATGAAGCAAATGGAAAAAGGGTATTCGATAGACTTCATTTATTTGAGACTGGGATATACTACACTAATATTAAGGCATCCGTAGCCTATACTACCCTGAAAATAATATTTAGAAGCTTTGAACTCTTCTATCTTTGGCATGATAGATTATACCACCCAGGTTTTAGGATGATGAGAAATATAATTAACAATTCACAGGGACATAATATCAATGTAAATAATTTCTCAAATTGAAAGGATTTTTTGTGCCTTACATGTGCCACTAGAAAATTAATTACTAGACTTTCTGCTCTGAAAGTAAAGGGTGAAGTCTATGCATTTTTGGAACGCATCCAAGGAGACATTTACGATCCTATATAGCCATTGTCAGGGCCATTTTAATATTTTATGGTGCTCATTAATGCTTCCTCAAAATGGTCGCACACAGGGGCGGATCCAGCGGTGGGGCGGGGGCTCGAGCCCCCCCTACCGCTACCGGACCCTTTGAGCCCCCCTGGAGCCCCCCCTAAATTTTTAGCCATGGATGTATAATGTAGAAGGGGCTGAGGTCGAGCTGAAGGTAATTCAGCCCCTCCAAAAAATTTTCCTGGATCCGCCACTGGTCGCACACATGTTTATTATCTACGAGAAATCATACTTTTGCAAAGCTGATCTTGCCGATAATTCAAATTAAAAATAATTTCCTTGACATCATATAAAGTCCATCAGAATAGACAATATCAGAGAATTTACTTTGAAGGTATTTGATGATTATTTCATGGCAATGAAAATTAAAGTTGAGGATTCTATACCGCATGTCCACACCCAGAATGAACTAGCAGAGGCATTAATTAAGAGAATTAAATTTATTGTCCGACCACTTTTGCAGAATCGTAATTTACCAACTACACATTGGGGACACGCAGTCCTCTATGTAGTAACTCTCATCAACTTTAGACCATCGACATATAACATCCATTCACCTATGCAACTAAGGCAAGGGTCAACACCGAAAATTTCTCATCTTCGTAGGTTTGGTTGCAAAGTTTATGTACTTATAACTCCACCATAGCGTACTGCAATGTGCCCTCTCTGAAAGTCTGGGATATACGTTGGTTATGACAACATCCATAATCAGGTATTTGGACCCCCCATGACAGGAGATTTACATACAGCTCGTTTCACTGATAGTATATTTGATGAGGATAGTTTGATATTAGCGGGAGGAAATCAACCCCTTGATAAAAAAAATACCAAAAAATTACGTAGCAAGCCATGGAAATCTATGCACATGACCCATGCACTAGTGAAGCAAATAGAGAAGCCTAGAAGATCATTGATTTACAGGCATTAGCAAATCAACTGCCTGACCACTTTGGTGATTTAAAGAGCGTGACCAAGTCGCATGTGCCTGCACCCAATGCACCAGAGAGGGTTGAAATACCCAACAAATTGAATGTATCCCTAATCCCATCCAAAGGCCTCAGAATAAAATGACAAGAACTCCAGCTCATCGAATCCTAAGTAATCGGGGACGCTTGGTGAAAAAGGATAAGAAGGATTTGACACAACTAATCACCAAAGTTTCCTTGAACCAGCTAGGAAGCCAATTGAGACTATGCACCGGTATAATACCTTCAAGAAGAGGCATACCAAACTTGAACATTCCCATAGAAGAAGAAACCAGTATGGATATGTGCGCACATATCAGGGCTGAAAAACTAAAGGGACTTACCCTGCAACTGGAAGGGGCAATGGGTAAGTAGAAGCACTAGAAGAATCAACCCGTAATGAAATAGCTAGCCTATAAACTATGTGCATACGGACCCCATGAATAGGCCAACAACTAATGTTGATATTTATTTTACAAAGAAAATTGGCACAATCATTGATCTTGATCCAGAAACTGCATCACTCGCTGAATGTAAGAGAAAATCAGATGGGAAGATTGGAAAAAGGCAATAGAAAGTAAATTATTATCTCTGAATAAAAGAGATGTATTTATTCCCGTAAGCCGCAAGCCTCCCCATGTGCTTTACATAGGGCATAAAGTGGGTATTTGCTCAAAAGAGAAACGAGAAAAATAAAGTTGTAAGATATAAAGCAAAATTTGTCACACAAGGTTTCACTCAACGATCAGGAGTTGATTATGAAGAAACCTACACTCCGGTCATGGGTGGTATTACATTTAGATATTTAATCTCGATGGCAGTGAACTTGAATTTAGAAATGAATATGGTAACTGCATACCTTTATAGAAACTTGGATTTGGACATTTATATGAAGGTATCCTTGTTCTGAATCAAGACAGAGAAAATAGAAACACGTACAGTATGAAACTCAGGAAATCACTGTATGGACTTAAGCAATTAGACAGGATATGGTATAATCACTTAAGCAACTTTTTATGCAAGAAAGGCTACACAAACAGTGAGGATTGTCTCTGTGTATTTATACAACGATCCCAGAATGGATTTTGTATAATCTCAGTATATGTAGATGATCTGAATTGTCATCGGAATCATGAAAGATATAAAGAAGGTGAGCTCTTACCTGGAATTAGAGTTCGAAATGAAAGACTTGGGTAAAACCAAATATTGCCTAGGCTTGCAGCTTGAGCATGTCCTTGAAGGGATATTAGTACATCAGTCCACATATACTCAAAAGGTCTTAGAAAAATTCGGCTTTGAAAAGGTGTAACCATCAAGAGTACCGATAATTGAGAGATCTTTACAGCAAGATAAGAATCCGTACTAACCTAGAGAAGAGGGGGAGGAAGTCATGGGACCAAAATTCTTGCACTTAAGTGCAATGGGAGCATTTATGTATTTAGCAAACTGCACTAGGTCAAATGTTACATTTGTTGTAAACCTTTTAGCAAGATATAGTACAGAACCTACCAAAAGGCATTAACATGGAATAAAGGATATCTTTCGATACCTCCAAGAACGCAAAGATCTTGGACTATTCTACAGAAAGGACCAAGATCTCAACATAACTGGCTATGCAGATGTTGGGTACTTGTCAGATTCGCATACAGCTAGGTCACAAACAGGTTATGTATTTATGTGTGGTGGAACTGTAATTTCATGGAAATTGTCTAAGCAAGGTCTTATATCGACTTCGACAAATCACTCAGAAATCATAGCACTATACAAAGCTGTACGAGAATGTGTTTGGCTTTGATGGATGATTCACCACATCCAGCAATCATGTGGACTGAACATCGTGCATGCTCCCATAATTATGTATTAAGATAATGCAACTTGTGTTATATAAGTATAAATGAGTTACGTGAAGAGTCATCTCACAAAACATATTGACCCCAAGTTCTTCTATATTCATGAATTGTAAAAGATGGACGAAATTAAGGTATTGCATACTAAGTTATGTGAAAATCTTACAGATTTATTCACTAAGTCTCTTCCAGCACCTAACTTTGAAATGTGTATACATGGAATTAGAATGATGAGACTTAGAGAAATGCAGAACTCAAGGAGAGACTCTTCTCGAGCTCACTATTAAAATTTGATCACAAAGATCGAGTACCCAAAAGAATACATCTTGTAAATAAAACGAATTGGGTGAATTGTACTTTTTCCCTCGACGAGTTTTCCTGAAGTTTCTCAGCCAAGGTTTTTAATAAGGCAATTTGTGCAACACAACATAACATGTATCATGTATTTTTTCTCTAAGTTTTCCTACTAGATTTTTATAGAGTTGGGAAACCTGGGCTGGACCTGAGGCCTTGACCTATGGTGGGCACATTACTACTTAGTCTATAAATAGGATATTCCAATTATTGTCCTTGTATTTGGAAAGAGAAAGCAATAAAGAAAGGAGTTCCCCTCCCATCGTTCTGTGTTCAATCTATTTTGTACTTGCATTATTATGTATTTGATCTATCTCTCTTGCTTAGGAGGAATCGCTCGGACTGGACTCGCCAGCGATGATTCCTCAACAAGTTCAATCGGGCCGTGACGGCTCAATGGGGAAGTTAAGGTTTCCCACTTGCGAGGATTATGCTTCACCGACTTGCTAGTGCTTCTTACTTCCTCATCCTTTTTTTACCTGACGTCCTATAATTCGAGCTGTCAAACCTTTTAAAGTTTGATCGCCAATAGATTTAAAATTATCTAGATTGGATATATAAAAATTATATTATTAGATATATCGTTAAAAATACTTTCACTATATTATAATTTTGTCGGTACATCTTAATATAAAATTATAAAAAGTAATGATTATCTTGAAGATCGTAAAACATAAAAAACGTCAAGTAAAAAAACAGATCTAGTATCGAGCAAGGACACCAGAATTTTTACTAGAAATGAAAGAGTTACACAAAGTTCGCAAAATCTATTTTCCATGTCCAATTGTAGATCCTGGAATTTCTACAATAAATTAGATAGGTAGCTAAGTTAATCTAGTTCCCTATACACGAATATATTGTCATTCTACTCCAACAGTTGCTCTTTGGTTAGGTATTGAAGCGACATTATCTATTAAAAAATCCTTAACTTTAGGTCTTTTTAAGGGATTTTTCAGGTTGATTCATTCAACCGTAAAGTACTACGCATATGTATCTAAAGATACTTAGAATCCATTTTATTATGATCCACTTCACAAAAATATAGATTGTGCTTCTCCTTTTTTCTTTTTCTATCTGCCTCTGTTTTTGCAGCGTAAGAAGGGGTCAGTCTCCGATGGCCGTCCATTCACGCGACGGATGGCTCAGATCAATCAACCCCGTGCTTCACCCGCCTACTGCGCTGGACGCGCATGGGTGGACTTGGTCTGGGTCTTCGGGTGATAAGCATTGTTGCACTGTAGGCAGAAATGCCAATCTTTTTTGTTTTTTTGAAAGGAAAAAAGAAATTTCAGTCTTGTGTTCGCCGTAAGGCACAGACGTTAACAATTAGAAAAGGAAAAGGGCGCTTAAGGTAGACAAGAGCACATGCGCCTGTACGTAGCATGCTTTGTGATCCCACTTCAGGAGGGCGTAAAAATGAAACAGCCCACGCAGCACGGTTTTGTTCTGCCGCTCGATCGGTGAATCCGCATCCTTCTCGATCCTCTGATGGAGACCAAAACCCGGCCAAAATGTGGCAGATAAGACCGGCAGCTTCACAATCCAAGCTAGTGAAAAATCCTAGTCCCAAAACTATGAACTAACCATCCAATGCATCCTCTAGTGCTACCAAACTGAACAAAGTAAAGTATGTAATAATCAAAAGCCAGAAAATTGCTAGTTCATAACATGTAAGATTAGAAATTAACCAGAGAATATGGTTAAGATTCAGTTTTGTTTTGGCATGGTTTGGCAGTCGACGATATCATCAAAAATCTCGGAGATTCGCAGTATACAATCCAGTATCCACGTCCCAGTGCCGGCCGGGAATCCGCGCGTACCACTTTGCACAATCAGCGTCATCATGGCGCAATCATTGATGGCTGGAGCGAGCTCGCTGGCTCTCCCCAGCGATTCACACACCAGATCATCCTAGAAATCTCCTTGCCTTTTGGCAACTTGCTGCTCTGCAGTGCACAGGCCGCTGCATCTGGAAATTTCAGGACAGAAACTGACAAGGGATTGGCTTCCATGGCTTCGGTTTCCTTCGGTTTCTAATGTACTTTTCTACTCATGGATTCATGAGTTGGGAGATGCCGCTTTAAACAGTTTCAGTTTTTGAGTTTTTTTAATTTCTTTTTTTTTTCTTTTTGCCTTTTCCTATTCATTTAAATGATCGCAAAAGATATTACCGTGAATTTCAAATTTTCTCGTTTTTTACTATTTTTTATTTTAATTCAGAAAAATTTAACAATCGCTACAACACATTACAACCAAAAGTCTACAGCGAAAAAAAGCCAAAAAAAACCCACTTTTTTGAAGCTGTTTGGAGCAAACCCAAAATTTAGCGGTCTGATCACACGGCCCCAGAGAAAAATTGTCAGCCTGCCTGTGGTTACTGTCATTTTAATGTCAGGAAACGAAAAGAAATGGGAACGACTGGCTTATGTTTGCAGCAGATTTATCGAGCCAGCAATATCTGCTCTTGTAACACTACTACTACATGTGCCATCGAAATGGTATCCCTGCTCATTTGAGCTTTTTTGTGGATTATAGTTTATTTTCACTATTTGACACTATAGTTGGCTTATTTTATACTGTAGTTGATAGTGGCTTTTTTGACATAATAAATTTAAAAATATTAAAAATTAAAAAGTTAGCCCATCACACAATGCAAAGAAATAGGGAAAAAGACAAAAAAAACTTAAAAGCAAAAAAATAAATAAAAAGATAAAAATAAAAAACTAGAAGTTACAAATCAAAAGTTAAAGCTCAAATGAACGGGAAAACACTTGTGAGCACTACACAATCCATTCATGTATGATGCTAGGTGGATTTGTGTTAGAATAACCTCACATTGGTTGTGAAAACGTAAATGACTTAACTTAAAAGTGGGGGGTTTCTCATCTTATTGGCTAGCTTTTGGGATGAGAAGGCCCTTACGATCCAACAAGTGGTATCAGAGCTCGGTTCTAACATCTCTGGCTCAATGGACATTAGTGTGTGAATGTCTGATGGACTGTGACTCTGAGGGACCATCGATGTACGATGAAGAGACCCTAAAGGACCGTTGGTGTACGGTGAAGGCGGTCCGTTGGTGTACGATGAATGAACCCTAAAGGACCGTCGATGTACGGTGAAGGGCGGTGAACGGCTAAGGGACATCAATATGTGAAGGGGGAGATTGTTAGAATAGTCTCATATTAGTTGTGGAAGAGCAAGAGGCCTAACTTAAAAGTAAAGAAGTACATCTACTTATTGATTAGCTTTTAGAGTGAAAAGACCTTCACAACCCAACAATTTGTCATGTCAGTCACACATCTCCCTCACATCAAATGCCATTGCGGGCATCAGGGGCTGTGTCATGTTCCACAAGGGCTCGATTGTTTTGGGGAGGATCCCAAGATAGGAGAGAGAGAGAGAGAGAGCGCAGAGCTAGCAGGCAATGGCATATGGTACTGACAAGTGTTCCCAGTCAGCTTGCCGATCCTCGTTGGCTGCCTACTTGCAGCAAGCAAAGCTGCCGCGTCTCGTCGTCGCATCGAGTGGCTGCTACGCGTCGCTGTGCTTTTCCTTTCTGACGAGCTGAACTCTGGAGCCCGCGACTCCCTCTGGAAGACAGGTGGGCCCCGTGGGGCAGGCCGTCACAGTCGATGGGCCCCGCTGCACAGCGATTAAACCACCTCCGAGTTTAGCCCGCGCGTGCCTACGGAAGGAGCTAGCGGTGAGTGCCTGAGTGAGCAGAGGATTTTTCGGGCGGGCGGCGCGTAATTGGTACGAGCAAAGCTTATAATACAAACTAGCACGTGGTCCGTTCATTTGCAAGATTAAACTTTTTTAAATTTATAGTATCAAATGATACAATTTAGATAATTAAAAATATATTTATGTGTCTTGTAAGCTAAATAGATTTTAAGACATTATAAAAATTGAAAATAACAATAGAACATTAAAGAAAAACATTACTTGAAAAATGTAATTAAAGTATGAGTTTTGAGAGAAGAAAATCATTGAGCATAATAAATTATTAGAGTTCTTAGAAATATAACCACTCTCTATCATAAATACCCCTATTCTTCCTCATTAGTTACTCTTTCTCAAAATGTATGCATGCACATGCATATCTATTTAATCTCAAACAATGTGTTAATTATATATGTGGCAAATTATCTTAGTAGTTTACATGGTATTAGAGTATCTTACTTACGTATATACCAATGCACCATAGATGACCTATCTTGAACTTATTTTTCCTCACACGCCGGCTGCCCTATCAAACTGTATGTCTTCTATCTCTTCTTGTTCTCACAACTTTTTTACTTCAACCTCTAACAACAAGCTAAATTATTGATCAATCTCTCTCAGCTGCTACCCTTTCCATAACAATACTCTACCATATAGATATCTTCTACTTCTCTCTAATTATTGCTAATTGCTGATCGTTGCGATATCAAACACCATACACGTGTAATTATCGCAGATCCCTGCTAGGGACACCCATCACACTCTCTCCAGTGGCCCCCAAGCCTATTCTTTATGAATGCGTCATGTCTACTCTGAGCTCTTTGCTCCTTTTCTTTTGTATGGTTGTGCTTCTATTTGTATGGATGCATGCATGATATTTATGACTTCCTTACTAACCGCGGTGATCTCTTATCTTCATCAATACCTACATATCTACTTTAGTCATTGTCTAATGATATAGAGAATCTTCTCACCATCATCGGTGACATCGTGGCGCTCATTAGGGATGGTATGCTCCTAGCTACCTAGTGGCCATATATCATCCATAGCTTGTCTTAAATACAAAGCTTCATCTCCTCTCTACTAGAACTTACCCATCATCGAATTTCTTTGGTCATAGACTTCTTCAATAACATTGACTCTCATCACTCATTGTCGCAGCCCATTTGACTCTAGTCTTTCTCTTCAATAGTTCTAGCAAGCAGCATGACACTATCCTCATCAAACAGCAAAGGTGAGCAGCACAACATTGCCCTCATCTTCACCATTGCCGCCTCGCCTCTTTGCTTTTCCAAGGCTCAATATCTTTTTGTAGGATAAGTTGACACAATGCACTCTTTCGTTGTCTGCTTTGACACCATTCTTGCTATTTTCGTTATAACTTTATATTTATTCAAATTTTCAGTTATTTTTATCAAAGTTTATACAAAGCAAATAGCTATTTTTATATACTTTATTCCTAATTTTAATTATTTATGGATTTTATTTTACAATTAGTACAAAATCAAATTTGATTTTTAGTTTTAGTTATTTTTTGTGGAATTTATAAACAAATCCGATTGCTAAATTTTTATTCTAAATTATAGTTATTTAGGGATTTACATTGGAATTTATATCAAATCAAGTTGTTAATTTTATTTTAATTTATTCAAAATTTTATGTATTTTTAGTTGGAGCTTGTATAGAAATCAAATTGCTAATTTATTTAATTTATTATGAATTTTGGTTATTTAGAGAGTTTATATTGGAATTCATATGGAAATTAATATTGAAATTTTATTTTATTTTTTATTCTGATTTGCTGTAGAAATTCATATGCAAATCTAATTGCCTATTTTTCTTTATTTTTTTTATTCTGGATTTCAGTTATTTATGATATTACTTTGGAATATGTATCAAAATCAATTACTAATTTTATTTTATTTTTTATTCTGAATGTTAGTTATTTTTAGTTGAAATTTGTATACAAATCTAATTGCTATTTTTTGTTTTTTTATTCTAAATTATACATTTTAAGGATTTTACTTAGGAATTCGTATGGAAGTCAAATTACTTATTTTGTTTTATTTTTATTCTAAATTTTAGTTATTTATTGTACTTGGCATAGACTGTTACGTTTAATCTAGACCATTATAATCTGGACCCATTATAATCGATGGTTTAGATCTTTCTCCTTTTGCTCTGATTAACATAGTAACTTGTATCCTTTAAGACCGAACGTGGTGGCCTCTTTTACTTCTACTTTAATGTTATGATATATATGCTTCGATAGGAATTCGGTGAGAACATGAATTTATTTTAACCTTTGTCTTTTTATATGTGTGCTAAGAAAGTGTATTCGCATGTATATGTGTATGTCTTTCTTGTGATAAAAACACTTAAAATATTACCGTCTCATGCTACCAACTCCCTCGACGACTTAAAAATGAGCCACACCTGTTCCAAATACACATTTGTAATGCAAACTGCAGTAGGGATGGCCCTACCTGAGCCCATCCAGCCTATTTGGGTGTTATAAGGCCCAGCAAGATATATGTAATGACATGTATACCCCTTTAGGGGCTGTTATCGCCAACAACCTCGCAGCGCATACCTCCGCTCAAATAGGTGTAGCCGCCCCAACGATAGAAAGCAATCTGATGGTAGCCCTTGGAACATTGCAGCGTGAGGTAGCAGACCTCGAAGGGGCCATGCGGGAGATGCAAGAGGTTCAGAGTTAGCAAACGCCACTGGCAGCAGTGGTGAAGGTCACACCCGACCAAGCGGACAGCAGCGACGCTCCTGCCTCCGGTCGTGGCATGCTCTGACATTTAGACCCAGAGTCTCCACTCTCCGCCGGCCCACCACAGTCGACGTGACCGAAAGACTTCAAGTTCATAACCGTCGAGCCGTACAAAGGCGATACGAACCCTAGGAAGTTCGTTCAGGTGTACGAGATAGCCATCGAGACCGCCGGTGGGGATGACTCTACCAAAGCGAAGGGACTGCCGCTCGCCCTGCAAGGAGAAGTGCTCTCTTGGTTCTTCACCATAGAGCCAAACTCTATATATGCGTGGGAGCAGATCCGCGACCGCTTATACAACAACTTCCAAGGTAACTACGTCGAGTAGGTCAACGCGGACCAACTCTTCGCCATCAAGCAGAAGCCCTCGGAAAAACTCCGAGAGTACTTCAAACGCTTTGCTAAGGTTTGCTGTCAAGTAAAAGACATCAACGAGACCATGATCATAAATGAGGCAATCCGAGGCCTCCGCCCAGGGCCGTTAACCAAATACAATACGCGCAAATCGACAAAGACAGTTGCCAAGCTCTTCGATAAGATGGAGGAATATGCGAGAGCGGAGGAAGATGAGCAGCAGCGTAGGGGCAACACCTCCGACACCAAGCAAGTGCAAGACCCACCAAAAGACACCTCCAGTTGCAAGCAACGCAAAGCCCAAAGGGCCAGATCCGTCATCAAAGGCGAGTCCGACGACAGCACCCCTGTTGGCTGGGATAGGGTCGCAGAGGTCACGGGCGCGGACAAGGCCGAGGCCGTGAGGACGGAGAGTGCGGTGATGGAGAGCACTAGTAGCATGGGCTCTGGTGCGAAGTACATGGGCGCGGTGATCACCTCACTCGAACCTGCCCTACCATCGCAACGTTTCGCTAAAGCGATGCCAGGGACAGAGCCCTGGAAGCGAGGACTCCCATAGTGGCCCACATGCAGCAGCCCTCAGATGACCTTCTATGGATACAGTCCGCCGAGGAAGGGCAGCGCCGTATCATAAACGTCATCTTCGGAGGCTCATCATTGGAATTCTCATCTGCACCGCAGCAGAAGGCTTACGCTTATCAGCTGCATC
This sequence comes from Dendrocalamus sinicus, assembly GCA_036346575.1. Lineage (NCBI taxonomy): Eukaryota > Viridiplantae > Streptophyta > Magnoliopsida > Poales > Poaceae > Dendrocalamus > Dendrocalamus sinicus. Next base: position 49,070,292 of record CM070648.1, on the reverse strand, counting down.
ACGTGACGGTGTACCCTGCCCAAGTGCCGTTGACCTGGGCACAAAACGATATCACCTTCATAATCACCGATGCGGACGGGGTCGACTTCCCTCACCAGAACCACCTGGTGATACAGGCTGCCATTGCCGGATGTGACATTAAGCGTGTTCTGGTCGACAGAAGTAGCTCTGCCGATATTTTATTTGTGGGGGCCTTCGACCAGATGGGAATCCCCCGTAGTAAGCTCGGGCCTCCGGGGATCTCGCTCCAAGGTTTTTGGGGTCAACCTCTAAAAGCTCTGGGCCAAATACAATTACAGGTGTCCTTCTGGCAGGGTGATCACGTGAGAAGTGAGGACATCACCTTCGACATCATCGACCTTCCCTACCCATACAACGCTATCCTGAGACGCCCAACCCTCAACGCTTTCGGGGTGGACCTGCACCACAACTTCATCTGCATGAAGCTTCCAAGTCCGCAGGGCATCGTTACCATGTTCGGAGACCAAGACCTCGCTCGCTGGATAGAACTCGGTGCGCGAGGCCGACTTCGAAAGGTACACACCATCAGAGACACCCTCGGCGTAGGCACACCCTCTACCCCGGGGTGGACGCCCAAGCCTAGGCCTGACGGTGTAGTCAAGAGAGTCTCCCTACATACCGTGGACCAACAAGTTTCTATTGGCAAGGGCCTCCCTTCAGAGGTCGGGCAAGGCATACTATGCATTCTTCATGATAACACGGACGTCTTCACGTGGTCGCCAGCCGATATCAAGGGCGTGGACCGCGTCATCATCGAGCATAGCCTCGTGGTTTACCTTGACGCTAAACTAGTCAGGCAAAGGCTCCAGTGCACGTCCCTCAAGCACCAGCAGACGGCCAAGCGGAGGTCACGAAGCTACTCCAGTCCAGAGTCATCCGCGAGGTGCATCACCTGAAGTGGCTCATGAATCTGGCGTTGGTCAAAAAAGCCAATGGCACATGGCGTATGTGCATTGACTTCACCGCGCTCAATAAGGCGTGTCGAATGGACAACTACCCGCTTCCTCAGATAGACCAACTGGTGGACGCCACGGCAGGGTGCAAGCTAATGAGCTTCCTGGACACATACTCCGTCTATCACCAGATCCATATGGCTAAGGACAACGAAGTTAAGACAAGCTTCATAACCCCGGCAGGCACATGCTGCTTCATCAGAATGCCCTTCGACCTCAAGAACACGGGAGCCACATTCACACGTCTGGTGGCCCTTGCCATCGCCTCCCAGCTCAGAAGGAACGTCGAAGCTTACGTTGACGATGTGGTCATCAAGACCAGGCAACTCGCCTCCCATGGCCAAGACCACCAGGAAACCTTCGACAACCTCCGACGAATGGGTGTCAAGCTGAATCTAGACAAATGTGTCTTCAACGCGCAGGCTGAAAAGCTGATCAGCTTCTTGGTGTCAGGATGAGGGATACAAGCGAACCCTGACAAGGTCGATGCAATCATCTCCATGGAGCCACCCAAGACAATGAGAGAGGTTCAGAGGCTCACTGGCCGCATGGCCTCACTGAGTCGTTTCCTATCTAGGGCTGCTGAGAGAGGCCTTCTGTGCTTCAGAACCCTTCGCGGATGTGACGGGTTTCATTGGGACGAGGGATGCGCGAGGACCTTCGATGATCTCAAAAAGCATCTAGCAAACCTTCCCACCCTCATGGCCCCGGCACCAGAGGCTCCACTGTTGTTGTACCTTGCGACTGCGGTAACAGCAGTCAACGCAGTCCTTATCCTCAAGAAGGGGTCCCTTCAGCGACCAGTGTACTTTGTCTCAGAAGCCCTTTAGGGCACCAAAACACGGTATACTGAGCTGGAAAAATTGGCCTATGCCCTCATCATGGCCTCACGGAAGCTCTGCCATTACTATTTGGCTCATCATATCATCGTGCCCTTTTCATTCCCTTTGGCAGAAATGTTGCACAACAAGGAGTCAACGAGTCGCATTGGCAAGTGGGCAGCTGAGCTCGCCCCTTCTCCCTTACATACACTTCATGCATGGCCATAAAGTCTCAAGTCCTGGTGGACTTCCTTGCCAAATGGACCCCACCAGCTCAACCACAAGCCCAACTACCAGTAGACCCGGTGTGGAGCCTCCACACTGACGGAGCCTACGGCGCCTCCGGCGCGGGGGTGGGTGCAGTGATCACTATGCCGAAGGGCCATCGCCTGCTATACTCGGCGTGTCTCAGGTTCCCGGTGACAAATAACACAGTTGAGTATGAGGCGTTGCTTTTTGGCCTCGCCAAGCTCAAGGCCCTCGGTGCACGGAGGGTGCTCATGCACACCGACTCATGCTTGATCGCGGGACACGTTGACAAGTCTTACCAGGCCAAGGACTCTGACTTAGCCAATTATTTAGCCAATATGAGGGCAAAGGAGTGCCATTTCTTGGGCATCACGGTGAAAGCTATCCCCCTAGCGGACAACAAACACGCCGATGCGCTCGCCAAGGCCACCAGTCAACACATCCCTCCGCCCGTAGGGGCATTCACCGAGGTTCTAGCCACTGAAGCTATCGAGAATGACAAGTGTGATACAGCCCTCATCCACCAAATCGCCTAGCAAGGCGACTGGCGAGAGCCCATCTACGACCTTCTGCAGGGCATAGCCAAACCAGATGATCCTCTCGAGCTGCGATGGCTACAACATCGGGCCAGGTCCTTTGAGGCCCTGGACGGCATTCTCTACAAGCGTGGGGTTTGCGCCCCGCTACTGCAATGCCTCTCCCGCGGCAAGGGGCAACGGCTCCTCGCCGAAATACATGTAGGGCTTTGTGGCTCACATATCGCACCAAGATCCCTCGTCGGCAAGGCAAATCTCTTACGACGATATTATGCATAGGGGCAAAAGGCCGCCCAGATTCCTGCTGGCACCATGCCATGTGTAATAGCTCACCCGTGCAAACGGGAAAATAAATAAAGGACACTGTTCATAAAGAGAATTGTGTTCCACACTCATGCACATCGCACGAAGGCCATACTCTCCGCGCGTACTCTACGGAGTATAAATAAGATGCTCCGAGGGCAACCTCTGCGTGCACTCTATGAAGTATAAATAAGATGCACAGAAGACAAGTTCCACACGCACTCTATGGATTATAAATAAAGTACATGGAGAGCAACCTCCATGCGCACTTTACAGAGTATAAATAAGACACGCAGAAGACAAGTTCCGCATGCACTCTACGGAGTATAAATGAGACAGCGTAGGGCAACCTCCGCGCGCACTCTACAGAGTATAAATAGGACGAGCAGGGGACAACCTCTGCGCGCACTGTACTGAGTATAAATAAGACGCACAGAAGACAAGTTCTGCGCGTACTCTACAGAGTATAAATAAGACGCCCGGAGGATACCCTCCGTGTGCACTCTACGGAGTATAAATAAGACGTGCGAAGGGTGACCTCCGCACGCACTATATGGAGTATAAATAAGACGCATAGAGAATACCCTCCGTGTACACTCTACGGAGTATAAATAAGATGCACAAAAGACAAGTTCCGCGCTTACTCTACGAAGTATAAATAAGACACGCAGAGGACAACTTCCGCGCATACTCTACGGAGTATAAATAAGACACGTAGAAGACAAGTTCCACATGCACTCTACGGAGATAAATAGGACATGCGGAGCGCAACGTTCGCACGCACTCTATGGAGTATAAATAGGATACGCGGGGGACAACATCCACATGCACTCTATGGAGTATAAATAGGATGCATGAGACATCCTTCGTGCACACTCTACAGAGTATAAATAAGACGCACGGAGGATACCCTCCGTACGCACTCTATAGAGTATAAATAGCATACACGGGGGACAACCTCCGTGCTCACTCTACAGAGTATAAAAAAAGACGTGCGAAGGATACCCTTCGCGCGCACTCTACGGAGTATAAATAAGACGCACGAAGAATACCCTCCGCGCGCACTCTACAGAGTATGAATAGCGTGTGCGGAGGGTACCCTCCGCGCACACTCTACGCAGTATAAATAAAAAGTGCAAAGGACAACCTCCGCATGCACTCTACAAAGTATAAATAAGGCACGGGCGATACCCCCGCACACACCTGATAGAGTCTATGTCGCTGCTACTGTGTGCACATTTACTTCATCCCGCTGCCAGCTTCGCTGACGCCAGTTCAAAGGGTGGGGGATGGAGCGCGCACGTCTACGTCATCCCGCAGCTAGCTTCGCTGACGCTAGTTTGAAGGGTGGGGGACAAAGCGCGCATGTTTACCTCATCTCGCCGCTAACTTCGCTGATGCCAGTTCAAAGGGAGGATGGAGCGCGCGCGTGTACCTCGCCTCGCCGCCAGCTTCGCTGATGCCAGTTTGAAAGGTGGGGGATATAACATGCACATCTACTTCATCCTGCTACCAGCTTCGCTGATGTCAGTTCGAATGGTGGGGGACGGAGCGCACATGTCTACTTCATCCCGCCGCCAGCTTTGTTCACGCCAATTCGAAGGGTGAGGGACGCAGCGTGCACATCTACATCCCGCGCTACACTGAAAAGTGTGAGATAGGGCAGCGCGCCCATTTATCAGCTCGCTAGGAGACGAGGGGCCCGCGCCGACCCTGCGCTCCCTGCCTACTTCGTGGAAATTACGTCCGAGCGGCAGAGAACGGAGCTGACGGTATTCTCGTCTTGCCATCTTAAGTCCTACCTACAGCCGACATTCTGAATGACTAGTCACCATGCCAAGGTGTTATTGACATATAGCTTTGGTCATGAAACGAAGGTGTGGATCCTCACCTTAGGCGATACTTTAATAACATCGCAAGTAATGTTTGCAAGGGGGTAACGTTTCAAATGTACAGCATTCGGACTTAATCGGCTACGCTATTCGTCCAAGGGGTCCTCTATTTTTATATACTCTTGTGTAGAGGCCTCTCTCATCAAACGCCGCTCCTCCTAGAAATGTATAGAATCCTCCGCCCAGCCCTAGTGTCGAAGGCGGCACTAAATATAAGGTCTGAAACTAGAAAACAGCCTTTGTCAAGTACCTGCTTGTCATAAACATTAAATATAAGGACACGACTTGTGGCACACTTTCATTTAAGTTATATTGCCAAGAGGTGTAGCTAGGCAGCGTCGTTTTACCAAAGACCAACGAGATGTACATAGTAGGCTATGTGTACGAGCGTAGGGCCTTGGCATCACACCTGTGGATCGACGCCGTGCTCAGAGCCAACTGCACCGCCTTTGTCCTATCGTGGCACTTCATCAAGCCAAGTACCGAGGTCGCCGCCGCCCTGCAAGCTCCGCTTCATAGTGACCTTCGTCGCAGCCTCACCGATATAGTCCCATATCCGCTAATGGAATGCACGCACAGAGCGGCGTATCGCGTGCACAGCCCCAAACATGACCCCCACTCCTTGTAGGCAGCTCCAACCGCAGATTAGCCAATTCGCCGACATGCAGGCAACCCCAATGGTGAACAAGGCCGAGGACGATCCCGGTCATCACAAGCGAGCGGTGGTTGCTGTAGGACCTCGTGGCACTTAGCGTGAGCGCTGAGGCCTCTCCAATCCTCCGAAGGCTACTCGACAAATCCTCGGGCCCAAAGGTCCGGGAGGCACCACAACAGCAAGCTCCGAGAGCGTATTCTCCAGGGCCTCCATTGAGCTCCACGCTGTCAGCGAGGTGTTGCCCAGCGTGCGGTCCTTCTTGCTGATCGCTGCCATCAGCCAAGCCTTCTCCTCTTCCAACCAGGCAATTTTCTACAACAAGCCCTCGCATTCTTCAGAGGCAATACGCTGAGTCCGCTTCACCAGGGCATGCGCGTCGGCAAGAGCCTTCGTGCCCTCGGATTCGAGGAAGCGAATGCGCTCATCCTTTGATGTGCAAGCCGCAAGGGCATCCTAAGCGGATTGCCATGTGGCATTGAGTCGATCTTGCAGGCCACTTCGTTCATGAGCCCTAGCTGCCTGCAAAGCTTGGGCGAGGGCAAGAGCCTGCATAGCGCAACACAGTTAGCAGCGTCCCTACAAACAAAACCACTGAAGGTTGGTACAAATACCTTCATCTCTGTTGCCTCGAGAGCGCTCTCTAGGAGCTCCAGTTCACATGACGATAGCGTTCGGCGATCCAGGCCCGTGTTCACGCAATCTGCATCACCTTGGAATGCTCGCAATGCCTTCGGCCAAGGGACGAAGTCCACCACGACCAAACAGCAGCACCGCCAAGGGCGGACATTGATGATACATCCATAGCAGAAGCACCAGTCTTCCATGACCAATTCCATCACTAGAGCCCTGTGCGCACCTTGGAGACCGAGGGCCCACTGACGCTGACGACGGTGTCAGCAAGCAAATCGGCGAAATCCTCATAAAGTTGCGAGGAGGAAAGAAAGTATTTATACCTGCGTCGTGGACGGGAGAAGATGGCCAGGAGACAGCGGCGCCTATGGTCGCTAGATGGGTGACCGTGGAGGCATCACCGATAGCCCTCGCTATGGAATCTGCTTCGGGGCCGAGGACTTTTGCCTCAGAGTCAGATTCCTTCGAGAGTGTGGCTACCGCCACTTGAAAACGGGTGCTCGCCCCCGCTGGTGGACACATATGGGCACGCTTCGTGGTGGGCACCTCAAGAGGTGCCTCCCTGCAACGGGCGTAGGTGACGAGGCTTCGCATTCGCTTCCCGCGTCCGCATCAGGCACGCCACCGCCTGTAGGCTCTACGTCGCCCACACATTACCCACCAACAACTGTAGGTCCGTGTTCACATACTCTGCCAAGTCAGAGTCAGTGCCCACAGCGGGCTCCTCAGCCTTGACGGATTCATCTGGGGAACGACCGCCGAGTGTGATGGTCGCGCGGTAGGAGAACGACCCCTTCGCTGAGGAGGGGAGGCCTCCCCTTACCATCACCATCACGGGTGCAGAGCCAGCCAGTGCTAGGCGCGACGCACTCCAAGACGGGGATCCCAAGAGCTTTGCACACACAGTTCACCCATCCGATGTTCGCCATGACCGCTTCTCGAAGGCTGTGCTCCGAATTCGCGCCCAACCAACTCGTACTCCGCCTCGGTCGTCGACGACCGGCTCGATGATGCGTCACCGCTTGGCCAGCTGGAACAGTCATCGCCACGGGCCATTCTGCTACAGTGCCTGGGAATACGGCCGGGGCAAACGAGGGCGTGCTTCCGGCTGGGCTGGTCACGGCACCATGTACTAACTAGGCCGGCAAAAGGGAGAGATAAGGCAGCGGTGGACAGCGGCAACGACCAGTGTATATGGCAACAATGCGCGGTGGAGAGGTGGTGAAAAAGCACTACTGTCACAGCAGGTCAGGCGTAGGGAGCAGCGGCGCGACAGCCACCATGGCTTTAAAGCCCGTTTGACTCCTCCGCGCATGGGAAATGCAACTGGCGAAAACTGGCAGCGCACAACACGCCAACCACGCACGGCCACGTGTCCCATGATGTAAGAAACACCTGCACGACCACCATCAAACTTCAACCAACAGCGCACAACGCGCCAACCGCACACGGCCACGTGTCCCACTATGCGCGAAAAGGCTGTAATACCTCGGTCAAGCTTGAGCATGCCTACAGGCCATAAGGCGCATGAAGAATTGCAACACAGGCCGCAGGGACGGAGGGGGCCAAATGGGTCGGCGATATGATTTCGGCCCGTGAAAAGCTCTTTACCATGAGAGGCTCCTGTAGTAGGGATGGCCCCCACTTGAGCCCATGCGGCCTGTTTGGGGGTTATAACGCCCAGCGAGATATGTGTAATGACATATATACCCTTCTAGAGGTGTACGTCTGTAAATGTATTATTGTAATCATACTTTATGGATGTATATATACGTGCACCCTGAACATGGAGGAGGGGGCATAGTTCATCTACCACTATTACTTCACTACTCTCCTAGTTTACTGTTTGGCCAGTAGCTACAACACAAACATTTCTACTTAGCAATACTATGCTTCTATCTTTCCGCAGAAATATTAGATTTCTATATGACCGAACATATATTGATGGCTCGTCGTCACGTATCTGCAGTGGGCAGGGCGAATTTGCAGTTTTTCATGTGCAAATGACTTCGAATTAGACGAAACAATAGTAGCAAATACCAACCCGGGTCCGGGGCATGGCAAGGGTGGGGAACCACCTAATTCCACGTAGAAAGAGCAAGAGCAAACACCGACATGGTCATAGGTCCGCTGCTCTTTGGGCGTCAAGGTTGGGCGGCGTACCAAGCATATCCACCCTTACGTGTTTGGTTGGATTATTAGTTCTAGAAAGGGTTATCATCTAATGCATGCCCAGCAATTGCCGCTCACCGTCGTAGCTTTAGCTGAGGGGAAATAAAAGGAAAACAAGTGACGACTCTGGTTCACTTTATCACCAGATCTGATAGCTGAGCCCGAAAATACAGGAAACTGACATGAATCTTCTATGGCAGAGTACATATATGTGGGTCGTCCATGGGTGTCATCTTCCTAGCTAGTTGTAAAGATCGTGTAGATGCTAGGAAACATCCGCTAGAGATTAAGGTCCACGCCGCGCTCAAATGGGGTGATCCCCGGAAGATCACGCCACATCAAGATCCAAGGCTCGTCAGTCCCCACACAGGAGGCAGTGAGACATCCTAGTAGCTTCTCCCCTAAAATCTTTTTTTTCTTTTTGATAACGGGCTTCTCCCCTAAATCCAAAGTGCTCCTTTCTTTCTCATCCAAAGAAATAATGAGATCTAAAAGAGGTGGTGATCATGTCACACCTTTTGAGAAGAAGTAGTACTGCCTTGGCCCTTTCGTCCTTGCGTGTGGCTGTCCGAAGTCAATATTAGTATCGATTGTACTACAAAGCCTACACCGCTCCATATCGGTACTATATCGAAATTCGCAATCAATTTCGTGTTAGCACGATGAGTTGAGATATACCTCCATTTTTTCTAGCAGTAAATTTTTATTATTCATAAGAAAGAATATAGAACGAGAGACATATATATACGATTTTAACCGATATAGATAAAGTCATTACAATATTTACTTTAATTAACTTGTAAATCCTGGTTTAAAAGACACACCGTTTAAAAGTTAGTTACTATAGTATATACCAAAAGTCATAAGCAACAAGCCGGAAAGAACCCAGCCATAAGCCTATCGGCATGTTCTTTTTTTTTCTTTTGGCTTCGGTTTCATTGGAAGCCAAAACAAATGAAACGGTTTCTTCAATCGGCTTGTGGGATCATGTGGAGGTCATCCCATGTGTGTGATGAGTATTTAATTTTGCTTGCACTTCGGTGTCAAAGTTTGAATTGGATGTTGAGTCATTTGCTTTGTGGATTTTGCTATTGGGTACAGAGCGGTCTAACCAGCTATGGGCGGCGATCTGGCTGTGGTCCAGTGTGATCGATCGTGAAGGGGGTCCAACCAAAAATATGGTATAGCTGATTTCTAGTTAACGATATGTTTATTTTAAAGATATGCTTGTTGCATTGCGATGAGTTTTGGGAGCGGTGTGACCGGCTATGTAACAGCGGTCTGACTGAAGATTGCAGGCAGTCTGACCGACATGGATGTCATGGTTAAACCGGTCCCCTGTTACTGGGAGGAGTTAAGTCGGTTTAGGACGGTCAGACTGGCCTCTGGTGAAATTGGTTGAGTTGGGTTGGTTTCAGTTGTGTTAGTTATGGCGTGAGTCCGTATAAGTATTAGTCATGGTGGGTGTCAATGACTCACCAATCTTACGAAATAGGAGAAAAGATGCTGGATTCATTGGAAAGAATTAGCAAGAGAATGGGGATAATCTTTATTGCTACGAACTGGTTACAGGATATCCTCGTTAAGAGATTACAAAGGTATTTGACTAGCCCAAATCTCTACAATCTTCCCAATGCTCAAAAGACTATGAATGTTGGAGTTGTTTGCTATCTACTTATTCTAATTCTAATTCCAATCCCATTTTTTGTATCTCCTCCCATCAACCCTTAAATAGCGCTGAAGGGGTGTCAGTTATCCACATGAACAGACGCCTTGTTGATTCATCCTGTCTGGTTAAGGGGGTGGTTGCTGTTAAGAGAGAAATATGATAATAATTGAATTTTAGTTATTGTCGGTGGGAGATAATCATGGATACAACTGCATGGCGGTTGTTGTCAGAGATACATGGTCGAATCACCGTGTTGTTTGGAGTGAATAAAGCACGTACTTTATTCGCTACACGGGAGGGATTCCCTATAGGCAGGCCCTTATACCAGTTCATGAAATTTCCCAGTGGTATGCTGGTTAGGTAAAATGCATAGCAAACCTCTTATCAAGGGTACTTGCATAATTGTCTTTGGAAGCTTACAACCGTATGGGTATTGAGGCCTTAACGGAGTATTAAAGTTGTATTTAATAGATTATCTAATAATCATCAGCAGGAGGCTACACATTGTGGGTATCTTGACATGGGTGTCAAGTAGTGCATGTTTAAATCAATTATGTCGGTGAGAGTCAAGTGCATGCCACTTGTGCTTAGGACAATTGCTTATTCTTTGATGTGCATATCGCTTGATGATTGTTGTGGTCAACAATAAGATCAAGGCTAAGAGAGGTGCCTTGAGGCTATGTAGGGTCGCGTAAGTCCAGGTGGAACATCATTTTAAGTGGAGAAGCACGGGAGAGACAAGGATGGTGATGAAGCAAGTGTACGCATATAGTGTGCTATTGGACTTGGACATTTCAAGTGGTGACATTACTCGAAGCAGGCGTACAATCCCGATGGTAAGTCATTGGACATCACAGGCTTCATTGTGGTGGTTGCTTCGAGGAGAAGTATCGTGAAGGCTAGTGGGTGGTAATTAAGAAAATTATCCAATACTGGATGGAGAGACGATTTGCAAAACTACAGTGGTGGCCTAAAGTGCCTTAGGTCAAGTCTTAGATGATGAAGCATCTTATCAGGCCATTGGAGCCATGTAGAAGTCGTGTTTTGAAAAACGTGCAAGTGTGTGCGAATGTAAAACTCGTTTATGTGCGGGTTACCGGGTTTCTCCAATTGTAAGTAGTTGTATTCACTAAGGGTTGCTGGTTGTTAGGGTTTGGTGGAAGATGAGAAGCCTCCATTATATAAACTCTTGTATTTATTGAGAGTTGAGCCTCAAGAAGAGAGGCTTTGAGAAAGGTGTAAGATCGAGGAGGTCGACTAAAAGAGAGTGAATAAATGGTTTAAAATTTTTCTTTCAATTATTATCAATTAAAGATATTTTCTTTTTGTCTCAACTAAGTATACAATGCAGAAGTTTAAATTAAATTAGTTTAGCACGAATGAAGCCTAAATCACTTATGTTCATCTAAGTGCACCAACACCCTAAAGTTATGTCAAGGTTTGTAATTATAGAATGACAAGTAATCAATTTAATTCTATGAATATAAATTGCTTGAATATAAACGAGCATAAGAAAATAAACCACAATTGATACGATCTCTTTTTACCGTGGTGTTCGAAGACTTACCGGTCCCTCCTAGTCCACGTTGAGGTTAGCCCTAATGAATTGGACCGGCTGTTGACTTGTCAAGCCATGAAGTTGCTGTGCATATACCATTTTGCCCATGCCTTGTCTTCTTCTTTCTTCTTCCTCCGAGTAATGGCAACCATTCTTCCTTCTTCCTTCCCTCAGCGATATCACTTGCAACCATGCTGGCAATGGACTACCAGGGCTCGTCATCCCACTCTCACCCCTCCCTATTCTCATCCTTTAGTCGCTCGCTCATGTCTCTTCACCAAGATAATCCGATCATTGTGTCCCCGGTCATGCCATTCAGCGAGAAGGCTGCCTCGAGGCGTTCCGGCGCCATGTGGCTGCACACCTCGTGGACTTACGAGAGGGGGAGGAGTTCCTCCCCATCACGTGGATCCAACGGCTCCTCGAGGTGTTCCTCCTGTGCCAGGATGAGTTTCAGGTGGTGGTGGCCCAGCGTGCCATCGCGGGGTGCTCCCAGTGCTGGAGAAGAGGCTAGTCAGGGAGTTCCATGAGTGCGCGATGAAGGTGCTCGATGTCTGCAACACCGCGCGCGAAGGCCTCAATGGCATTGCGGCGTTCGTGTTGCTCACATGTGAGATCCACAAGGGCCAGCTCTACCGTGAATGGAAGATGCTCTCGGACCTCTCGACCCTCCTCATGAACAACGCCACGTCCGTTGGGGGTGGTGGCAGCGTTGCCCCCTTCCTCGCCTCCCACCTCAATCGCTCCTTCGGTTGCGTGCACGTCCCCTTCCTGCGTGTTGGCCCTCGGTTCCCTCCGTCAAGAGAGAGGAAGAGAGGAGAGAGGGATGAGATCTAGGGATGAGGAAGAGGAGAGGAGAGAGAGGAAGTGAAGGGAGGAGAAAGAAAATGAGGGTAATTTGGGCATTTTGGAAATTTTTATGGCAAAATTCTATTAGAGTCAACCGCAGTGGCAAATAAGGAAAGATTTCGAAAATACGATGGCACGTAAGGAAGATGCTACTTTACAATGATAGAATAGAGATCCAAAATAATTACAGTGGCAGATAAAAAAAATTTCCGCTCGTATACCACTTGCACATTTGCTTGGATGGTTGGCCATTTGGGTGTACCGGAGCCCATGGGCCGGGCCAGGGCAGCCTGGGCCCGCTGTCAGAAGGTCGGGCCGAACTGAAGGCGCAGTGGGCCCATCACTACCTCTCCCTATTAATATACGCTCCCCCGCTCCCCCAACCCATCTCTTTGACTCTTCCCAAACAACCACCCCTCACTACTTCCTCTGCGCTAGCTGTTTGCCCTCTCACCGCGCAGTCACATACACTGTGCACACTCGCTCTAGCTCGATCACTTGCTCATAAAACATACAGAAGCAACAAGAGGGGGAGAGAGGCGGAGGCGAGAAGCGCCAAGTGCTAGCTGTCTACTCCGAGAGCCGTCGCCGAAGAGAGATGTCGAGCAGCCGTGGTAGGATCACCGACGACGAGATCAACGAGCTCATCTCCAAGCTGCAGGCCCTCCTCCCGGAGTCCTCCCGCCGCCGCGCCGCGAGCCGGGTACGTACGCGTACGGATGAATTAATCCTGTTAGTTAACTAGCTCCGAGTGTGTGCAGGGCGCACTGTCACTGACAGGCCAGCTGCGTCCACTGTGCACATGGGAGCTGGTTGGCTAGCTCCGTTTCGTCAATGCAGCAAAGTCTGACAAGGATTCTGTTTGTCTGTCCTTGACTGACGCGATCGAATGGTGATGTTGCAGTCGTCGGCGTCGAAGCTGCTGAAGGAGACGTGCAGCTACATCAAGAGCCTGCACCGGGAGGTCGACGACCTCTCCGACCGGCTGTCGGAGCTCATGTCGACCATGGACAACAACAGCCCCCAGGCCGAGATCATCCGGAGCCTCCTCCGGTGATCCTAGCTCTAGCTAGCTATAACAACAAGAGCGAGGAGGGAGACGAGAAAGACAAGAGAAGACATGGCATTTGTTGCTGGCTACTCGCTCCTTTTCTTTCGTCTTCTCCGATCTCCTGATATGTGTTTGTTTCTCGGGTAATCAAAGGCCCTCATTTAGGAGAGAAGGCCTAGCTAGCTTGCGGTACATGTTTGGTATACGTGCCAAGGTTAATAGAGGTCGATATGTATGAACTTCTATTAGCTGAGGTGCTTACTAGCTCGTAGACGTACGTATTGTAGCTGCTCTCAGCTTCAGATGCATCCATAGAGGTGTTGTTTTGTACTTTTGTAGATTGCTTGCTCTGTCTCTGTCTTTCCAAATGGACAAGCTTAACGACAACCACTGTGGAGAAGTACTACTACTTTAATTTGTGTTTATTTTATATATGATGCTTCCCCTGTTTTTTAATCTCACAGTAAGTCCGTAACTTACTATTATGCATGGTAATTAAGCTGATACATTAAGGCATGAGCAACGTGCAATATAAAATGAAGATCTCTCGTGCGTGCGTACGTGCGGCATATAATGTGAAAATAGTTCGAGTCCTTCGTTGCGGCCAAGAACAGATAAAAGCGAGCGGGATTGAAGGAGATGAAGCTAACAATAGTAAAATTGCAACGTGGCTTAGGAATTCAAAAAAGAGGGACACGTTCTATACAAAGAGAGATTAAGGCCCCGCTCGGCTGGGCTGAAAAGCTGTGACTTATGGCTAAAATTATACTGTAGCGGCTGAAATTTTACTGTAGCGAAAGATGGCTTATTTAGCGTAATTAAATTTAAAAAAATTAAAAATAAAAATATGTTAGCTCATTACGGACAACGCGAATGAATACGGGAAAAAAGAACCGGCAAAAAAGCCAAAAGTTCAAAAAAGACGAAATTTATGAATAGTGAAAAATAAGCCAGAAGCTGAAGCTGAAATGAGCGGGGGTATTATCATTGTTTAAGTTTACAAGACGTATTTTCTTTTGGCACCTAGACAAGGAGATGGTGAAAATTACTAGACTTCCTAAATTATTATATGTAAACACTATATTTAATATATGCATGTAGAGAATGACAAGTAAAATTGCATATTTATTAGGAGTATAAAAAAGTAACACTAATTTTATATTGAAATATAAAAGGGTTTTGATAAACATCATCCGAAAATTTTCTTTCAAACAATCATCCAAATTTCTCACCTTTGGATTTGCGCAAAGATTTGTGTGCTGCCACCTCCATCCTCTTCTCCGGCAAACTCTTCTTCCTCCTCTCCGGCGACTGCTTCTTCCTCCTCTCCGGCGACCCATTCTTCTTCCTCACCGGCGACCGCTTCTTCCTCCTCTCCGGTGACCCAAGAAGAGAATCCCACCCCCAGGCGCCTAGGGTTCACCGTTCCCCCGGGCATAGAGGGAGATCGGGGGTGGTGGGGGCGACGGGCGGGTAGGAGGGTGGTGGGTGGTGCTGGACGGCGGTGACAGCGGAAGACACTAGCTATTAGATTGGGCGGGGACAGCACGGTGTGGAGGGGTAAGGGCGGTGCGATGAGGCAGCAGGGGCATCATCGGCCGCTCATAGTGGCAGAGGGGGAGGCACGCGGAGCTACTCTGGCAAGAGGAGGGGTGGCGTTGGCAGCGAGGAGAGGGGGCAACGAGGAGGGGGTGGTGCGGAGGGCGCGGGGTGGGAGGCTGCGGGGTCGCGTGGGAGGCAACGGGGTTGGGATAGGTGTTACATAAAATGCACTCTATGTTTATAGACAAAATTATGTAAAAATATGCCCTATGAACCTAGAGGAGAGAGCAAGGATCAAAGATAGCCATACT
This sequence comes from Dendrocalamus sinicus, assembly GCA_036346575.1. Classification (NCBI taxonomy): domain Eukaryota; kingdom Viridiplantae; phylum Streptophyta; class Magnoliopsida; order Poales; family Poaceae; genus Dendrocalamus; species Dendrocalamus sinicus. Next base: position 49,055,080 of record CM070648.1, on the reverse strand, counting down.
ACCTAGAGGGTCAAACTTTTTGGCTCAGCCTTGGACTTCTCAAAAACTATTGGAAGTCAAACATGGCCCCCACAACCCTTCAGCAGTTGGAGTCACAATGCGCGAGGCTATGCTCCAACGAGCTTAACTTCTTAATTTTGTCTATTTTTTAGTTTTGTTAGTTTTTTTGGCTTTTTTATCCTTATTTCTTTGCATTGTATGTGATCATATAATTTTTTATTTTTAAATTTAATTACATTGAAAAAACTAATAGCAAGTATAATTCATTTTTAGCTGGTACAGTGCAAAAAAAAAGTTTGGGCTTCAAATGAGCACTACCAAGAAACCATTCCATCAGAAATCAAAGCTTGACATTCATCTAGGGGGACACAAGGTACTCTCCAGTTGTTATGAGATGACGAGACAATAATAGAACTCCTTTGGCTAAATTTCAATCGCCACAGGCTTTGATTAGATGCCTGAAGCCTGAAGGTGCCAATTGGCACTCTCATAGTGTCTCTTTTAATGGCAGGAAATGACCCGATTCCACAAAGAAATGTCATGCTTAATGTGGGTTGCATACTAGTAATAAACAAGTTAATGATTTGTGCATTTCACGCATTTCAGAGGCATCTGCTAGCACATGTACAGTGCCCCCTTTTGTCCCTAGTGCCTCATCGCTCATGATCAGGCCAATGGATCGGATGACTCTCGTTTCGGCTGTGCGGTGTGCACATTGCACAGATTTGCTCTCAACACCTGCTCAAATCTCAAGAACTGTGCAGGTATATCCAAGCTTTTGCTCTCAACTTCCAGTCAAAATCTCAAGGGCTGTACAGATACATCCAAAATCCTCCGTCCAACAGGACGATTATCCTGATGGGTCATCAGGATTACTCGCACATTCCAAGACCTCGACAAATATAAAACCGCACGCTTAGGAAATGGCTCACCCACAGTTCAAGAACCGTGCAGGAAAACGTGCACAGAAACCATTTTTATTTGGGAACAAGTTTTGAGCCTGAGAAGATGGAAAGCAGCTGGCTCGTTTTTCGCTGCAGAGACGTAGAAACTGTTTATTTATGAGTTCCCAAACCCTGGAAGGGCCGGGGTTCAGGTTCATGCGTGGAAAGCAGAGCTGAAAATCCATCCAAGGTGTGTGTGTGTCTACTGCAGGATGAGCAGGACTGGAAATGGTTTCGGAGCGATTTGGGGAGGAAACGAACTTTCTGTCTGCAATGTGAGAGCAAGCCAGGCCGGTGCCCACATAACAAGGAGGCGTGTCCAGGCGGCCCTAGAAATGTGCTTCGCTTGTCTTGTCAGGTCAACACAACGGCGAGCCGCACTGCAAGTAACAAGTAGTACTAGTCGATGCGATCCTTCAGTGGCTTGTGTGTAATATAATAGTATGGTATATGACACATGCACGAGGATCGCTTGCTTGCTTGGTAATTGCATGTGTGTGTGTGTGTGAATCTGCAGAGACGGTGGCAGGAGAGGAGCTCAGGTCTGGCGGTGGGTGTTATCTGCATGCGGTGCACGGTGGGCCTGGGCGAGCGCGCGCGATGCTATTCACGCTCGCAGCTACCGGCGGGGTTGGGCAGGTGGCAATCGTCGAACGGTTGGTTCCCCGCCGATCCACTAGCCGGACAGGGCCGGCCGGCCGTCGCTATCGGTGCCGCAAGATCCGCCCGTTGGATCCGGGCACCAGGAACCGAGCGTCAGCTGCTCATAAAAAGGCGAATCCCGGCTTCCTGTAGGGGCTGGCCGGCCGGGCACAGACACGCGTTGATGATAAGATGGTCCTGATCACCGCAACATCTCTCTGCTCTCTCTCTCTCTCTCTCTCTCTCTCTCTCTCTCTCTCTCTCTCTCTGCTCTTGTACATTAAAATCATTGGACCACGTACAGTGAGTCGACTCAACTCAGGCCTGCGCTTCATGCAAGCAAGAACCGTCAGCCTCCATGGCCGGGCAGCCTCATCAAGAACAGGTCGTGGAGATCAAGAAACTTCGAAGAAACCCTCTTCACGGTCCGTTACATTCGGTCCTCTGCCTCGGCAGCGCGAGACATCGCAGGACGACGCCCTGTTTTTGGAACGATCCGAGGCGAGTCGGCAACGGAAAACGACCAAAAGAAGACAACGGGCGTTGCCGCGCGCGCGCGCGCACGCGGCGGAGGACGTGGTGGAGGCTACGCCGCGGGGGCGCGCGGGAGCGTACGGCGCGTGACGCCGGCGCTACGTAACCGATCGAGCTGGGCGTGGGCATCCTAATCGCTGTCGGATCTAGTCTCCCGCACCGGCGCCGCGGGTGGCCCGCGGCCGCGCCCGGCGCACGACATGGCCCGGGGGTAGGGGGCGGCCTGAATGATTGCGCTGGCCGGATCTAGGGCCCTGCCCCCCCGGCCGGCCGGCCGGAGCCCCGCCGAGCCCACATGTACAATGCGCACGGTGGACACAGCCCCATGGTAGGTACGTGTCCAAGTAGCCCAATTCTAACGTACCGCGTGCTGCTTTTTCTTCAAAACACTCCCTCTCCCTCAACTGAGTTATACCTGACATGGTGTAGTAAACCGTGTACTTAAAAACGGAAACTAGAACAACGGTGTGCGATTCGTGCAAACAGACAAGCTCAGTGGCCACATCATCTTGCAACAAACCGTATATTAGAATCCATCAATCTTAGGTCCAGATCAAAATTGATGTAACTTTTAGCTTTTTAGTGTGATTTTTGGTTCATTGCGAGAGAGATTGAGAGAATAGAAAACATCTGTATTGAAAAACCACTCTGTTCAAAGTGGCTTCTACAGTGGCTCCTACAAATATCTTATAAAAAATACCTTAAAAAGTAACATATTTCTAAAAGACAAAAAGTAGAAGCTATTTGAAACCGGCTTTCAGGGGCAACTTTTAACTTTTGCTACAGCGCTAAAATTTTAAATGGAGTATTTTTTTAAGATGGGGTCTATAAATTAATTGCAGTATACAGTAAAAGCTCATTATCTATAGTTGCCAAAATCACATACGAGTATCTCTTTTCGTAATCTCTTTTACAAATAATTAAAATTCAAAAAATTCAATAAAAATCACAACCACAGAGAAAAGACCTTTTAAGTCCTAGGTCGATTCGCTATTGGTGTCGTACGGCGGGTAAGTACGTCCCTTTCTTATACGTATATGCACGTACCGGCAGTACTAGAGCTCCAAGGTTTGTCAAGGCGATGGGACGGCTTGGTGGTGTCAACTGGTGCCAACTTTTCTGAGAACGAAACGATGTGAAGAGGTGTTGCAGCCTTCCCGGATGAACAACACGCTAACGAACTCTACCATCTTCCGAGCCGCGACACGGCATCGGCAGCTTCAAATCAAACAGTGCGCGGGAACAGTGCTCCAGAGCGCGACCATACTATTACGTCCCGTGACACGGCAACAACTTGGCTGATGACTAGCATGAAGCATCAGCGTGAACGCATCGAACTAGCAATTTCGCACCTTGTCAAATGGGATGGTTTACAAAGATTTATTAATCTGTTTAGAAGAAATAAAAAAAGAAGGTTTATTTGTACTTTGTATGTTGCACTCAATTTTTTTTAGTACACCATATTAGAACTATCGGATGAAGATTCCATACCTAAGATTTTTCTCTAGATCTTATATCTTTACTATTATAAAAATATGAGTTGGTGGTCGTTGGTCTGTTCTCCCTCCTCTTTTCTTAGTCGTCCGATCAAATATCAGTCGTCCAGATTCGCATATAGATAGTTCTTCCGTTTCTCATAGAAAAGGCCAGGCCGACACGTGGGCCGCGCTCCTCCTCTTCTCTTCCACGTGAGTTAAAAACTTTAACTTTTAGAACAGATTTAAAAACTTTTAAAACATGTTAAATGATAAATTTAACATATTCTTCCGTTCCTCATAGAAAAGGCCAGGCCGACGGATTTAAAAACTTTTAGAACAGATTTGTATGCATATTCTAAAAATTTTTACCACCCGTGAGTTTTAAAACATGTTAAATGATAAATTTTAAAAAACCGTAGCAACACACGAGCATTCAGCTAGTAAAATTCTAATCCTAACTACCATTGTCGCTCCCTCCCCTAGCCGCCACAGCCTCACCCCCACCGTGCCTCGCCCGCCCCCTCCTCCCCCTACCTTCCCGTCGCTACCTCCCTCTCCAGCTCCAGCGGTGCCGCTGCCGCCATATCCACCGTCAATGGCCACCTCCCTCACCTTCTAATTCTAACCACTCGTCGCCTCGTTACCCCGCCACCCATCACTGAGCCTCCGCCAAATCTTGACGCAAATTGAACGGAGAGCCTGACTAAAGCCCCCGTTTGTATAGTATCTCCGTTTATTTTTCCCCCCTGGCCGTAAGAGTGAAATTGGGGAAAACATATAGCAGAAAAATAATGCCGCACTGATCGATCAACCATCGCTACAAAAAGAGGGATGATCTTACGACAATGATACAAGACCAACCCTAGACCTGCATTCTCTTTTTGTTCATACAGAAAAGGGGAAGGAGTTGCTCTCCGAAGTACTCCGTATATCTTATGAGACTTCTGAAATATCTTGTATAAAAAGATATTAAAGAAATGCTTCAAGAACTAAGGACGCATCAGAAATCGAACAGATAGATCAAGGGCATGAAAGGAGTGGTTTGTTCAACACATAATTATTGAAATTGGACCGGTCGTCGATCCGGTGACACGTCCGGTTCACTGGCTCACTGGTCCAACCGGCGGTTTATTGGTTGGACCGCAGGTTAAAAGTTATACATACTATGTAATATGCTTCTGTAACACTACATCATTCAAGGTAGACCGGGCTCCGGTTCCGGTTATACTTCCGGTCTGGTCCGGTTTCAATCAGTATGGTTCAACATGATCTATCCCGGTGGTTTATGAGTCCGGTCCGGCGCCATGCATCTCAGCAGGTAGAAATATAACGGCGGTTTTCTGCAAATTTATCACCCCTCCTGCATCCTCTGCTTTAGAAACTTCAACTTGCATGCATTGACTAATGCCTACACCTACAAAAACTACGGAAAGAAAAGATCAATAAGAAGTTATGCACGGAAGAGAGCAGGTAATCTATGATGGAGCAGTCGTTGGCATCCCTGCACATTCGTCTGAGGAACCTCCGAGACAACTGGCACACAGGGTTCTCTGAACGTGAATGCAAAGACAGGTGCATGTATTGTCTGCACATCTTATGCGTCTTTCATGACGCCGCATGAGCAGTCAGAATCAACTAGTTGTCCGCCTGATCTTCAGGCAAATGTTACCTTACGTGACCAGAACTCAAATCTAACAAGCTAGCCAACGTTCCACTTGATTTCATCCAAACAGGGAGAGAATCAAAGTTCAACAGTGTATTTTCTTGTACGCAAACAAAATGGCACTTTAGCAGGCAGCGGCTACTAGCTGGAACCCTCTTCAGAGACTGAGACATCACCGCCTTAAGAAGACGACGAACCGCATGCTAGCATATTAGCATCACCTAGGAATTCATCCCTCGCAGAAAATGCCATGGAAAGTGTTCGGCTGATCACGGAAGCAAGCAGCTTGTGCTTGCGCGTATCAGCGTCACTCACACCATCATACGCTCTATGCGTACGACCTTGCTACATGAAACTGAAACGCATGACACAAGGGTCCAAGATTTTGCATATCTATCGGAGATCCCTTTCATGTCTAGCAGGCTTGGTGATATCACGACGGAGTTGGTTGAAATCCACTCTGCCTTCCAATCGGAACCGAGTTAAACTGTATACTCTTCGGTTTGGTAACATGGCGACCGCTTACAAGCGCAAGAAATGAGAGAACTGTATCCGTATGATCAAATCTTCGTCGAGATCTCCGCGTGCGTTACTGCAGTCAGTGTCACTCGAGATCTTCTGTTGAAAGAGCGCTACAAAATCCAAAGCCTACAGTGGCTACCTAGACATGTGCCTGAAGATCCAAACAAATCCAGAGAACTGTTTCTGGAGCGGAGCAACGGCAAACAGTTCCTCCGCAAAGCGAGAGAGACGGGTAAAGGGAGTTTCCAAACGCTCGCGCAAAGGCGTAATCTGCGGGAGCGTTACTCTGGAGCGAAGGCGGATTGAGCGCACTCGTGAACAGCGTTCGAAGGCCGACAAGACACAGGAGTGACCGGCCGGGATCTCCAGCAGCTGAAATCTGGACACATTTGGACCTCTAAACACCCGAAATTCCACTTTTGGCCCCTAAATCAAAAAAATTCCGTTTCTGGACCCCTCCCGACCGCGCGTTCGTGAGCTGGTGCCACGTGTCCCGGACGCTGCGGCGGCGGCGCTGGCGGCGGCGGCGAAGGCGGCGCGCGCTTGCGCATGCGGCGGCGCGCGGCGATGGTCGCGGCGCGGCGGCGGTCGCGCGGTGGAGCGGCGGTCGCGCGGCCGGCCGGGACACGTGGCGCCATCTCGCGAAACGCGCGGTCGGGAGGGGTCCAGAAACGGAATTTTTTTGGTTTAGAGGTCAAAAGTGGAATTTTCGGGTGCTTAGAGGTCCACATGAGTCCAGATTTCCCAGCAGCTCAAGCCTCAAGGGCCGTTTCAAGATACCAATTTTTTAAGGAATATTTTGTGTCACGCTCGTCCAAAAAAGAAGAAAAAACAAAATGATTCACCATGCTGACTCCAAGATTTCTTTCTCTGTGGCCACATGTCAGTGACATGAGCATGTATCCCTCCACCTCGACACTTGCCAAATCCCGGGAGAAATTTCTATTTTTTTTAAATGGACGCGTCGTTATCGGAATCTGGACCTTTTCCACGTCATCGCCACTATGGCGGGATGCCGCTACCTCCCTAGTCCCTCCCGTGCTAATCCCACACCCTAACCAACCCGGGCAAATCCTGTTCGATTCCAACTTGTTCTAGGACTCCTAATCCATGGCCACTTCGCTGTTACGCCGTGGCGCCGCCGGACGATGGCGGTGTCCGGTGGAGCTGTTTCGGAGGACGGCATCCTCGGAGGAGGCGGCGCCGGAGAAGGCCCCGCCGCGGTCGCCGCCGGAGATGCGCCGTTTGAGCGCCGGCCCCGGCCGTACGCCGTGATGGGCGGCGCTGAGATCCTCGAATAGAGGAAGAAGTTTCTTGGCCCGTCGCTCTTCCACTACTACCAGAAGCCGGTATAAACTCCGATTTGATCGTATCTGTTCCTCTTTCGTTTCGTCGCGAACTGTTGTGTTTTCGCGTGTGATGGAATGTCCCAAAGAAGGCGGAGATTTTCCGTGCAGAAGCGTTGATGAGAAAGTAGTGTCCTCGCAGATGTGATACCGATTCTTTTAGTAGGAGAGTAAAATTTGATGCGTGGAGCAATTTTTTTCTTTAGTATTGTTGTGTTGTTGGCAGAGGGTAATTCAATTTCATCATGAAAGGTTTGGGTTGAAATTAAACATGCTATGAATTACGGAAGTAGTACATCAACCGTGTAATCTAGTCCCAAAAATAACGAAACTATGCAGAAGATGTCTGAAGATATGGCAGTAAAATCCTTTCCACTTCAATTGTATTCACAGCTCAACATTGTGGTAGGGAAGATGCAGTGTCTGTATGATGAGCATGGGAAGAGATACCTCGATTGCTTTGGAGGCATTGTGACAGTGTCATGTGGCCATTGCCATCCGGATATTGTGAATGCTGTGGTTGAGCAGACCGAGTTGCTCCAGCACACAACCACCATATACTTGCATCACGCCATTGTCGAGTTTGCAGAAGCACTTACGTCCAGAATGCCCGGTAATGTCAAGGTAAAATACTTCCTAGATGCAATTATAATGCAAATTGACTCATTGACGTGTGTGTAATACGATTGTTTCGAATTTGGGGACGCCATAGGTCATGTACTTTGTCAATTCTGGGACTGAAGCAAATGAATTGGCAATCTTGATGGCTCGGCTGTACAATGGAAATCTCAGTATGATTGCATTGAGAAATGCATACCATGGTGGGAGTGCTGGAACAATAGGACTGACAGGTTTGCAGACGTGGACGTGCCTGATTCCTTAGGTTTGTGTTCTATTATCAGTACGACAACAACTGTTTCAGTTCAATCAAAGTACTTGAACTTAAAAGATGGCCTGCGACCATAAATGATTTAGCATAGCCTAAAAGTAATACTAAAGCACAAAAGTTAAGTTCAATCCGTACTTTTTTAATCAAGTGCATATGTGTTGAATAGTAAGCGGATTTAGCAAATTTCTCATATTAATTCCAGATTTAATCAAGTACAACAAAGCATATATCCAACAACATGTAAATGACATGAGCATCAAGTAATTATTTCTTAACATGAATAATAACATCAAGTCATTTAACACAAGCCATGACAATATGCTAAACTGAATGAGAAAGTGAGCTTTTGAAATCTGCATAATGCACCGATTAAGAATTTAAGTGTTGCTCTCAGCAAGGAGATGCACAAGTTAAAGAAAAACTTGGCCTTCTACCACTCTTGTTAGTTTTCAATTATTACAGTGACAATCCTTCACAATTCTGCTAGTCTATCTAATTAAATATTACCTCAGTGCAGCTTCAATGTCAAAAGCATGCAATAGCAACCGATTTCAGCAGAAATAAGTTAGAATGAAGCTACTACAGAAACATATCATATACATTCGGCAATTGCAGAATCTACAGGTATATGTTTTCGGCAACTCCTACAAACAGCAATTAGCTATTCTGAAAAGTGAATTGAACAAAGGCAATTGACAAATTTAACGGCCACACATCATAGAAGTAATCAACTAGCCAATGATAAATCAAACTAGCAGAGTCTATTTAGATTGTCACTGAGAATTGAATCTTTGACACATGTCCTCATCGAGCATTCACAAAACACCCCCAATCTACCATGTATGAGTCCTCCCAGTGCTAGTACTTCCCATGATATTTCAGATATATATCAGATATGAACTAGCACGACTGATAGATACACAATAGATGCAAAGAAAAATGAAGTAAAACTCACGGTGCGATGGCAGTCAAAGCCACCGAGACGGTCGAAAAGGGGCTAGGCTTATCGGAGACAATGTCCCAGAAAACCAATCACCAGCAGCGAGTACCCAAGAATCACTGGAGAGGCAATCGGAGATACAAAGCCCTACTTCACAATTGATACTCACTGAATCGTGGAGTCGAGGTACCAGTTGATGCTGCACAAAGCCAACAAGAAGACGAACTTGCGTCGTACACCACCCGACTAGGACCGAGCTGACACGGGAGAATGGGAACTGCGAGCAGAGAGCAAAAGCGCCACCACCCAGCGACCACACGCGTATAGCCGCCTCTCCCAAACAGATCCCAAAAACCAGATGGTCAACCGAAGTTTTTAGATCTGAATGTGAGCGCTTTTTTCCCTTTCTCCAACCCATCTCTCCCCTCTCCGAGTTAAAAGCAGAGAAGGCCAAAACTGACCAAAGAAATCGACGGCGCCCACGACCGGAGGAAGCCGAAGCTTTTGCCCGTAGAAGACGGAGGAGAGGGGATAAGAGGAATGCATCGGCCAGATCCAAAATGAAGCCGAACCGACTACCTCCCTCTAATCTCTTCTCATTACGTCTCTTACATGTGGACCCCATGGGCATTTTCTCTTCTCCTTTATTTTCCTTACCCGAAAAATGAGGAAATTACGAAATGGTCCAACAATATGTGCTTCATCTCGGTAAGTTTAGTTTACCTATGTTCTGTGCAACGCTGTGTCGTAGATGAAGGAGATAACCTATTGTATATTCCCGCACAATTTTTGTTTCAAAATCAGGTTTTTTTAAACAGAGTTTCAAAATCAGTTATTGTAGTTGCACAAGCCGATTCTTTCTTACCAGCCATTTATTTCTACCTAGCGAACTAGTCTCATCTACCTGTTAGCTGTAAACGAATCATAGACTCACTACAAGTTTTTGCAGGGCGAAATACATCATGTCATGAACCCTGATCCTTACCGTGGAACTTTCGGATCTGATGCAGAAGCTTATGCCAAGGAAGTCGAAGAACATATAAACTATGGCAGCTCAGGAAGGGTTGCAGGTTTCATTGCAGAAACTTTCCAAGTATGAATGATTTATATTGTATAATTTAAATTGAAGAGATATAGTTTTCTCCTTGCTTTTATCCAAAAGAACTTATCATATAGCAATCTTGTTGATCCATGAACATGATTGTAGGGAGTAGGAGGTGCTGTTGAACTAGCTCCTGGATACCTGAAGTTAGTTTACGATACTGTCCGAAAGGCTGGAGGTGTTGTATAGCTGATGAAGTCCAGAGTGGATTTGGTCGCACTGGAAGTCACTACTGGGGATTCCAGACGCAAGATGTTATTCTTGACATCGTAACAATGGCGAAGGTCTTAACACACATACACGTTCTTGTGGACCTTGGGAAAAACTTTGCCTTAGAAGGTTCAATTTTTGCTAGCAATTGCTTTCAATACCACTGTGATGGTTTCTTTTGTTTATAGGGAATTGGCAATGGTCTACCATTAGGGGCAGTTGTAGCAACTCCTGAGATTGCAAATGTGCTGGCTCGAAAAATCCAATTTAACACATTTGGTGGAAATCCTGTTTGTTCTGCTGGTGGATTGGCCGTGCTTAAGGTTCTTGATAAGGAGAAACGCCAGGCGCATTGTGCTGATGTTGGCGCTCACTTGGCGGAGTGTCAAATCGCTTCAGCAAAAGCATGAAAGTAATATTTCTCATCTTTGATTCTATTTGTGTACTGACAGAGCTCTTTGACATTCGGATTGATCAGAGTTATTAATAATTAGTTGGGGAGGCCTTTCTCTGGAGTAACCTTTTTGGTTGATTTTGTTGTTAAATCTGAATTTTATTTAATTGTGCTACTTTCTTTATTTATTGGCCTTGCTGTTGTCAGTCATTGGAGATGTTAGAGGAAGGGGCCTGAGCTTGGGGTGGAGCTGGTTACCGACAGAAAGGATAAGACACCCGCCAAGGCTGGGACTACTGTATTGTTTGAGAAACTCAAGGGTGATGTCCCTCATTCCCTCCTCCCCCATGATTGTATCGAATGTCTGCACGCTGACATTCTTTTTCTTCATCCGTGTTTACTAGATCTCGGCATTCTAGTTGGAAAATGCGGTCTGCATGGTAAGTGGTAACGTCTTCAGAATAAAACCACCAATGTGCTTTTCCAAGGACGATGCAGGTTTGTAGGAACAATGTCAACAAAACTTTGCATTACTGCATTGCGCCTGGAGCCAGCAGACTAAGAGAATGCTGCTTGCTGCAGACTTGTTGGTGGACGCCCTGGACTACGCCATGTCAGGGTTTTGAGAAACATGGCCTGAAGTCCTGAACGTTCTTCTGCGTCGGGCCATCGCCACCCTCCACCCGCAACGCGAGATGCATGCCCTGATACCGATGAGCAGCTAGCCCGTCTCATGTACATGTTCCCGGTCGTTGTGCTTGTGATGGTGCCATGGTGAACTATAACCCCAGGAATAAAGGGGAAATAGCATCAGAAATGCAGAATGTGTTGTCTGGCTTGTATGCTGTTTGTACAAGGATTTTCTTGAATCGAAGCAAACAAGCAACTCTGCCTGCCCATCCATTCGACCATTTATTTTCGCACTGTTCCATCAGCCTTATCCAGTATCAGGACCTGCAAAGCGCCTTCGAATTGCTCAAGCCCTAGGCTCACTACGAAACCGCATGATCTGAACCATAACCTGCTCTCTGGGCGCTCTCTCATCTCACTACGAAGCATTGTTCATGTGGAGCAGGGCTAGCTACGAATGAAGCTACGAAGTCCGCAGCGCCAAAGCAGGTGAAACGACCCAAATTTTTCAAAAATTTGAGTTTGAGTTCAATTTCCAAATTCTAGTGCAAAATCTCAAACTAGAGCTTAATCCTCACCAATCACCAAGCAAATCACGCACCAATCTCAAAGCAATCCCTTCCTCCACCTGGTTTTTCACGTGGCACTGTAGAAACCGAAAATATCCACCGCCGCCTCCACCTCCCGTCCGCTCTCGCATCTTCCTCCTTCTGCTAGCTCCCCTGCCACCTTGCGAGCTCACCGCCACCTTGCTTGAGTGCTGGGCACGCCTCTCCTACCCTGGCCAGCTGCCCCTGCCCCCCCTCCATGCCCCTGCCCTGCCGCTACCCGCCCTCCTCGGTGCCGACTGCCTTTCGGGGCCTCTTTAAGCACGCCGAGCCCCTCACCGCAAACCCTACACTCCCCCGCAGCTCACCAAGCAACCCCGCCGCCTTCCTCCATCGCCGTGTCGGAGAAATTCCCCAAAGTGGAGCCCTAGCGCAATGTCCGACCTCCGGCCAATTTCTTTTCAATTCCTCTTGTTGGTAGCAGCCTTAAGCCCCTAGGAACCTCCGGCGCGCCGCTTAGCCTCCCGAGCACCGCTCTTCTCCGGCGCCGTGAGCTACTTCACCGCCGCCCGCCCCCGCCGTGGCTAGCTCGGCATGAGCTTCCCTAGCCTAGGCCGACCCTTCCCCGAGCTCCCCCACCGCCCAAGGATGCTCTAGCATCCACCCAATGGCATGGAACCTCTCCCATTAGAGCACGAGTTCAAAAATGGCCGCGGGAAGGAAGTCCTTGCCGCCGGCGATTGCCGCCTCCGCCGGCCTCCTAGCCATCCAAAATGGACTCCCCTTAGTACCCTCTACCCAACCATGCCCTCGGTTCGCGTCGCAGTTCACCGGAGCGCCGTCGCCGACCGCCGCCTCCTCCTCTCGCTCATCGCGCGGAGCGGGCAGGAAGAAGAACGCGCCGCGCGCTCGTTCCCGGCCGAACCGCCCGACTTAGCTGGGCCAAGCCAGCTCAGACCAGCGCGCCGATCGCGCGCTTCGCCTGCGCCGCTCACCACCCGAGCCCGAAGCGACGTGATCCGACCGAGCCAACTCGCCCGAGTCCGATGAATAGTGCGACCGAGCCCAAGGAATAGTACTTGACCCAAACCCAAAAATACATGTTTATACTCCCCGGATCCGTTTCGAGCCCGCCAACCCATTTCTTAGCTCCAAATATTCATACCAAGCCTCCAAAAATCCCAAAACCTATCTTATTTGAATTTTGGTGAATTTATTTGGTTACTTCCGTTTCTTTATTCCTAGCTCATTTTTCGTTGAGCGTGGAATTAAATTGATTTTCTTTATTTTACGCTAGCACGTGACGTCGCGGATCAGCTAATTCAAGAATACGAAGCCTCGGATCAAGGTCAAGGCCAAGAAGTTGAAGAATACGAAACTGTCGAAATCATAAGTCCGCAAGGCAAGTCACATGTTTTTGATCATATTGAATCCCATGAAATTTACATTAATTATTTAATGTATTTTCATTATTGATAGTTGCGAACTGATAATTGCTTAAAACAAAGATTTAGAATGGCATGCTATCTAGATAATCCTACCACTGATAAATAGTCCTGTTTACCTTGATGGCCATATTCACCTTGACAACCTTAGTAAGAATTAACATATGATATAAATGTATACAAGATCATTTCATGCAGTATGATACACTACTAAGTGACTCTGGCCGTTGGCCGGTAGGTTTGAAAAACCCGGATCTAGGGTAGGGTGGTATGGGACGCCGTGCCCTAGACCGGAAATGCTGGTGGGCAGTGTGGGGTAAAGGTGTTGCGCGAAATCGCGCGGCGGTTTCGCCCACTGCTGTACCCTTCAACGTGTCACACTACTAAGGTGTGAGCCGTGGGCTAGTAGAATTGAAAAACCCGGAGAGGGTAGGGTGGTATGGGACACCGCACCTAGGCCGGTGATGCCGTGTGCAAGTTAAGGTAAAATGGTGTGGAGGTCCGTGGAGGACTTCGCCCACCGCTTACTCTCGAGCCCGAGGTCGGACCTCGGAAAAGTATAAGGACAAGAACCTTGTGCTAAGTAAAGACACGATGAATCGCCCAACCACAAGTGTTGATACGCCAACCCCGGTCTAGTAGCTGCTCAAATTCGATTGAACCTCTACAGACGCAATCGGGAGGCACCGTCAAGAGTCCATACGGAAGGGGTTGAGTAGGGCCGTATGGAAGTTGGGTATTTTATGTGAACAATCGACCGATCGATCCAACCTCGATCATGTGTTATGTGAGCCGCATAATAGTAGGTCGAGATAAGTCGAGGTATTTTGAGCTTCATCGTGTAAGTCGGCGTGGCTGGGCTTATTGAGGAAGTCTACTAGGTAGAGGCTATATAAAGAATTGAGCAATGAAAGCCTTGTTTTCTTAATGTCGACGTGGAATTAAGAAATCTTGTGGGTAAAGCAGGCACTCTGCAGAGTGAAATAAATGGTATTCGAATACGCCGTGCTTCCTAGGTTAATGAAGTTGTGTTAATTGGGTGATTCCAAAACAAGGCATAAGTAGTGTTCTGATGTTGTTAAATTGAGTAATGATGAGATCTTATCGATAATGAAAACCCCGATCTTAAGGAGCAATTGTTTTAAAAGTTTATTTGTTTGCAAATAAACGCATCCACCTCATAATAAAACCACTATACACCCTCCACCCGAGAACCCTGACAATTAGTTATATAGTATTTCCACATGTGATTTGCTGAGTACGGGGTGGGAGTACTCAGGCTTGCCTAATTTTCCCCCAACAGATACCAGAAGAAAAAGGAAGCAATTCAAGATTTCGCATTAGGGTTACGACCGCACTCAAGCGTTCCTGTGGAGTTTTCTTCGGCTCTTCTGTATGTAAGTTAAGTTTTGGGCTTGAACGCCCGTATTGTCATTAAAGCTGGCTATTAGGCCTTACTTTAATCCAATTAACTCTTTTTAAATGACTTGTAAACAGGCATGATACACTGTTAAGCCGCAACAGAACTCCTGGACTGTTGTAGGCCGTACGACGTCCCTGTTCCTAAAAATTGGGGGCGTTACAGCAGGGACCCCTCGCTCGCTGCTGCTGACTCTGTCTGGGTCGCCTCATTGCCACTACGGCGTGTTCCCGGTGCTGCGCTCGTCCGATTATTTCACGAGGCCGTCGATTGATGAGCTGGTTGAGAGGGATGCGGCTGATCCAGGCTACTGCAGTAGGGTTCCAGACTTTGTCGTCGGTAGGATGAGGTATGGGCAGGTTAAGTTCCCCGGCAACACCGACCTGAGGTTTGACCGCCTATGTGGTGTTTACGAGGATGAGGCCGGTAAGCCCCCTGTAGGGCATGGTCTTAATAAAAGCATCAGAAGTGACGTTGAAGCTGGATCTGCGGAAACTTCCAGAGCCCAGTTGAGCTGCTAAGGTGTCGTGTGAGAAAGCAAGGTGCTAGGTTTCTTTCATTCAAGACGGTGAATGGCAAATGGAAGTTCAGTGTTGATCATTTTAGTAGATTTGGTCTTGTGGACGAGGATGTTGTGATGGATGAGGTGGTTGTTCGGCAGCCGATTGCTCCAGCACGAGGCCCACCTGCGAATGGTTTAGAACTGGAGCTTTCGCATTCATTGCCTGCTCATCTTGGGCTTGACCCTCTGCAAAGATGCAAGAAATGCGGATGGCGATGTTTTCCAACGAGGAAGATGATGAAGATATGGAGGATGGCTTCCCATCTGATCGGAGATACCTTGGCGGGGAAAGGATGAATGTGGATTCACCCAACTCAAGTGCTAACGGTCCGAGGCTGAGGTCTCTCTCCTTTGCACGGTTCTTCTCAGAAGAGAAGACCGGAAGGAGACCTGGTATTCTTGCAAGGAAAGAACCACTGGCACTACTGGAATATAATGTAAATTCTTCAGAGCTTGGTCCGTCTTCTCATGGTATACAAGGGATTTCCGGTGAGAATGACCAAGGTGGAAGCTTTCAAGCTGCCGGCTGAGCAAGCAACTTCTATTGCTGGAAAATTATATACTAATTGCGTAGTGGATGCTGCATTATTTATGGGTAGATCGTTTCGAGTTGGTTGGGGGGTAAATGGCATTCTTGTTCATTCTGGTAGTCTGGTCAATAGTCCTGGAACTGGCCTATCTTCTGTTATTCACATAGAGAAAGTTGCAGGTGACAAGTTGTGCGTGATGAGAAGAACAAACTTAAGGAGGAGCTGACAGAACTATGTTTCTCAGATCCAGTGGACCTCCATAAGAGGCTTGATCGTGAATTTCTGGAAACTGAGTGTGACTCGTTTAAGTTAAAGCTTCAGAAAGTTGTGGCAAGTCGTTTGGTTTTGCCAGATATTTGCAGGTATGTTCTTTTCGGCTGTGGCTTATGACTTTTGGCTGAAATTTTTGAACTTTGGTTGTTTACAGTACAAATCACGGAGAGACAGATAATCACTTACGATTTTGGCTGGTACAGATGTTGGGCTTTTAACGTATAGATCGTTTAACTTGTAGACACCGTCTTAAGAAAATACTCCGTTTGAAAGTTAGGTACTGTAACAAAAGCCAAAAGCCACCAGCTTTTGAGGTAAAGAACATGCCCATTTGCAGGTCTTATATTGACATCATTGAATGGCAGCTTGTAGTCACTGATTTATCTATGTCTTCGCGTGTGCTGTTAATGCATCAAGTTACAGTTTGGGAGTTAATTAGGGTCTTGTTCTCAGACAGAGCAGCTAGTAACCAGTTGGAGTCTACTGGTGATGAGGATCAGGAGGGCATGATTTTAGACAAGAAAGAATGTTCTGTCAACATAGACCTTGAAGCACTCCCTTTGGTTTTAGGAGAGCAGACTGTTAGCGTGTATACGTGAACAGGCACATGTGCCTTTGTCTCCCGTACATGGCGCACTCCAGGCGACACCACGACGCAGACTAATGGTCTCTATATGCAGGCCCTATATCATGAATACTATGAAGATCGGCAGGGTGCACTGGAGAATTTTATTCAATGCGGCAATTGGAAGAAGCCACAGTGGAAATTCATGGCCATTGTACGATTCATACACAATTCATTTGATTATCTCCATTTTTGAATTCATCAACACATACCAGTATACGTTCTGTTCTTGATGTTGGCATGATAGATCTGAAGTTCACTTCAGAAAAGATCATGCGCTTAAAAAACATACAGCATGCCCCTACAATAAATAAGAACCCCATCAGTAGTTCCCTTTTGTGTCGAGAAGGTTTCAAGTTGGTCTTTGAGTCAAATAAAGTAGTTGATTCAAAATTTGGACTCTTTATTGGAAAAGGCTATAAATACGGAGGCTTGTTCTGTTTTTCCATTTCTGATTTTTGTAATAAGATTGTGAACCATATTTACGACTCTACGAATGGTGGTGAGGCCAATATATGGCACTCACGTTTATGTCATATACATCTTAATTATATGTCTCGGCTTTCTAGTTTAAATTTAATTCCAAACTTTTTCATAGTCAAAGGTTCCAAATGCCAAATTTGTGTAAAAGTGAAGCAACCTCGAAAGCCTCATAAGGCTGTGAAGGAAAAAATTTAAGAAATTTGGAATTTATACATTTAGACTTGTGTGAGATGAATGGTATACTGACAAAGGAAGGGAAAAGATATTTCATGACTTTAATTGATGATGCCACTAAATACTGCAATATGTATTTGTTGAAAACAAAGGATGAGGCATTACACCACTTTAACACTTATAAGGCTGAGGTTGAGAATTAATTAGACATAAAAATTAAAAGAATTAGATCCGATCGTGGTGGAGAATATTTTTCTCATGAGTTCAATCAGTTTTGTGTAGAACATGGCATTATTCATGAAAGGACACCTCTCTTTTCGCCCCAATCCAATGGGGTTGCCGAAAGAAAAAAAACTGCACATTGACTGACTTAGTGAATGCCATGTTAGATATTGCGAGTATGTCTAAGGCATGGTAAGGGAGGCTATATTGACTGCGTTTCATGTCCTAAATAGAGTTCCCACAAAAATAGTGAGGTAACTCTGTACGAAGGTTGGAAACGGAGAAAACCAACACTATCGTATTTGTGCACTTAGGGGTGCTTGGCGAAATTCAATGTTCCAATATCTAAAAAGCACAAACTTGGACCTAAAATAGTGAATTGTGTCTGTCTAGGATATACTCATCATAGTACAGGCTACAGGTTTCTAGTAGTTCAATTCGAGATATCTCACATGCCAATCAATATGATAATGGAATCCCGAGATTCTATTTTCTTTGAAAATATATTTCCTATGAAGAATTCGCATAGCGCTTCTAGTCAAGCAAATGGTTTAATTCCTGGACCTACCACTCCAATTGAGTATATTGAACACACACATGAACATATTCATGACAAGAATGACAGTGTCGTAGCTCCTCGAAGGAGCAAGAGACAAAGGATTGCAAAATCTTTTGCTGATGACTGCATTGTGTACCTTGTGGATGATATTCCCAAATCTATCTCAGAGGAATATGCATCTCTTGATGCATAATACTGGAAGTATGCGGTTCGTAGTGAAATGGATTTCATTATCACAAACGAAACTTGGGAAGTCTCCGATCATTCATTTGGTTGTAAGCCAGTTGGATGCAAGTGGGTATTCAAGAAGAAATTTAGGCCTGATGATACAATCAAAAAGTACATGGCTCGGCTCATGGCAAAAGGTTATACTCAAAAAGAAGGTAAGGATTTCTTTATACATACTCACTGTTACCAGATTAACCACTATTCGAGTACTATTATCCTTGGCTGCCTCACATGGTTTTATTGTCTATCAAATAGACATAAAGACAACTTTCCTTAATGGAGAGTTGGATGAGAAAAT
This sequence comes from Dendrocalamus sinicus, assembly GCA_036346575.1. NCBI lineage: Eukaryota > Viridiplantae > Streptophyta > Magnoliopsida > Poales > Poaceae > Dendrocalamus > Dendrocalamus sinicus. The sequence continues at coordinate 49,036,419 of CM070648.1, read as the reverse complement.
TTACATAGATCAGCCTGATGGATTGGTAGTGCTTGGACAAGAGGGCAGGATCTGTAAGTTATTGAAAGCTTTATGCGGCATCAAACAAACACCTAAGCAATGGCATGAGAAATTTGATAAAACTTTAACATCTACAGGGTTTGTGGTAAATGAAGCAAATAAATATGTATACTACCATTAAGGTGGGGGCAAAGGAGTTATATTATGTTTGTATGTTGATGACATACTTATCTTTGGGACAAACATTGATGTGATTAACGAGATTAAGTCATTTTTATCCCAAAGTTTTGACATGAAAGATCTAGGAGAGGCTGATATTATTTTAAACATCAAGTTGATCAAGGATGAGAGTGGATTATATGGAAAAGGTCTTGAGCCATTTTGCCTATATGGAAAGCAAGCCCTCTCCAACACCCTATGATCCTAGTCTGAAACTTCAAAAGAATCAAAGACTAGGAAATGATCAATTGAGGTACTCTTAGATTATTGGTTCGCTCATGTACTTAGCTAGTGCTACTCGTCCTGACATCTCTTTTGCTACTCATCCGGGAGATTATCATTGGCGCGCACTTGAGTGGGTTATGCACTATTTGAAAGGTACAATGAGTTATGGAATTCACTATACTAATTATCCCAGTGTACTTGAGGGATATAGTGATTCAAATTGGATTTCTGATGCTGATGAGAGAAAGGCTACGAGTGGATATGTATTCACTCTAGGCGGTGTTGCTATATCATGGAGATGTTGTAAATAGACCATATTGACAAGGTCAACCATGGAGGCAGAACTCACAGCATTAGACACAGCCACTGTTGAGGTAGAATGGCTACGAGAACTCTTGATGGATTTACTTATGGTTGAAAAACCAATTCCAGCTATCCTTATGTACTGTAATAACCAAACCATTATCATAAAGGTGACAAGCGCAAAGGATAATATGAACTCCTTAAGACATGTGAAAAGGTTGTTGAAGTCAGTCGGAAAATTAAGAAACTCTGGAATGATAGTTGTGGGTTATATCCAAACAGTTAAAAATCTAGCATATCACTTTACAAAGGGACTATCATGGAATGCAATTGAAAATGCACCGAAGGAGATGGGAATGAGACCCACGTGAGTTGCACACAGTAATAAACCAAACCTATGTGATCAGAGATCCCGTGAAATAGGACTTGGGTAAAACAAACTACTTGGGTAACAGTAGAGTGCATTCTTACTTTATATTTCACTCTATTGGAGATGTAGTACTCTAATTACTGTAAGGCAGAATGACTTTGTCTTAATGTGTTTTGAGGCTTAACAGCAAAATACCGTCCTACAGGGTATTTGTGTAAGAAACACACCTATATGAGCCTGACTATTGATCGTAGTCCATGAGATGTGGGTGATCTCTAAGAAGCTCATGAAAAGACATAGGAGTATGACCTATATGCTCTACCCGAGAAGTAACCAATCGGCGGCCAAGTATCACCAAAGGCCTTTGATACAGATACGCTCATGTCTTGTACTTTTCAGTTAACTATATTATTTAACTGGAAAGAATTATTGAGCCGCATTAAATATTATCAGGTGAATTTGTTTCTTAACGAGTTTTCTTGTATTAATGAGAACGCTATACTACTTTATGCCAGTTTCTTGTGTGTAAAGAACACATTGAAGACGGAGACAATGGCAGCTGGTCAACCAAGCCATGGGTGGTGAATCCCATACGCATGACAAAGCCACCATCCAAGGCGCATGAAGGGAGGGCATGTCACAGGAGTTCAACCAACGCAGCACATGACTAATTCTATGGCGTGCATGCTCTTTGAGTCAGTCCTATTTTTGTTGGCCTACTTGCTCAATGATTTGGCCATGTAATCCATAATAGCCAGTTAGTCAGAACCCAATAGTATCTATGATGTCCACTTGTTAGGGATAATTAGATGAGTTTGATTAGGACTCTTGGGGGCCGAACAAGTCATGGCCTAAGGCCCATGCATGTGCTATCAAGTTGATGATATATATATATATATATATATATATATATATATATATATATATATATATATATATATATATATATATATATATATATATATATATATATATATATATATATATATATATATATATATATATATAGCATTCTACTCCAAAAAAGAGAGAGAGGACTAGATATGAGATCACCAAACACAAAATTAATAGATTGATTGCTTGTTTCTTCATGATAGCCAAAATCACATCATGGAGAAAATTGGGATTGCTTCTCTAATCCAGATCATTCAATCTTTTCGCTGAGATTTGAGAGCATGATAGGGTTTCGCTTGGTGATCGTAAAGTCTAGCACGTGTATTCTCATGAATTAAAGAGTGTTCATTCTTGCATTGGCAACGGAGGATCACTATGATTCGAGAGGCTACACGTGAATATCTTGATCCTACGTTGAGAAAATTGGACGACCCGTATCATCTTGGTATCAGGGCGCGGTTTACTCGATAGGATTATTTACCCTTGTTTTTAGATTGATTTATTTTTATCCTATAGTCTACTAAACCGAAAATTGCAACACAAAAAATTCAAACCCTAGTTTTTGCATCTGTTATTTTTGAGAGTTTTGTTAAGTTTTTGTCCATTAGAATTTTTGTTTATGTGCTAATCGTTGTGTTCTTTTGTGTAGCTTAATCGTTGTGCCCACAACTCTAGAAAAACTTTGCTAGTTGAATCCCTCAATTAGTATGCAAAAAAAATTGCATCTGTTGCTGTTTAGCCACATGTCATGTTGCTTCCGAGCACAATTATCAGTCGAAACCAACAGAAGCATCATCCAAACCAAAGAGCTAGGAAAAACATCTACCTCCATGTGCAGGAGTTGGAAATCAAGTTTTCTTGTTCCGTGTGAACTACTGTATGTTAGTCTAGCAGAAATCCAACATGCTTTCTATGATTTGAATCCCATTAATCATCTGAAACCAATAGAAGTCCACTACAGATTCAGAAATTGTTGTGGCTGATTCCTATGATCTCCAACTGAAGCACTGGTGCTGCATTTGCTAGTCATCCAATCTTTGCGCCAACTCTTTTTCTGGACTTGCACTAAAAATAGCCAAGCACATTTATAAGTTTTGAGCATCGCTTAGATCTTTTATTCATCTTGAGACTAGTTTTAATAATTACATTAGGGTTGATCTTGGTAATAATTACACTTGCTGAAATTTTTGGAATTTGCACAAAGGAAGGTTAAAACCTTAGCATCGGCCACAAGTAAAAAAAAGAAGGTAGACAACATAAAAAAAAGAGCCTCGGTAAGAAAAAAATAGAAAAAATAATGAAAGAAAAGAAAAGTGAGCTTTGGACGAATTGGAGTTAGTTGATTCTAGTTCATAATTTCATTTTGTGTATTTAATTTCTTTGGGCAATCTTGTGCTCTTATATTCATATCGTTGCAATTGGCTAGCGTCTTTCCTAGTACTTGCTACAAAACGAGCTAATTAATCCTCAATTTCATATTGTCTCTATTTAGCTCATTCTTTTGTTTGCATTGAGTCACATTAATATTTGTGTGTGTGTTCATACACTTCACTTAAATCTATTGGATCAACACTTAAGCAAAGTATTCTAGTTTGAATTATTACTTAGCTTTACAATATCAAGAATTTCATGTTGCATAGGATATACACTCCATACCAAGCTCCACTAAATAACCGTTGTTATGCAATTGTGAACACTCTTATATTCGTTTGATCATCACTTTGTTATTGTAGCTTCTACCAAGTGTATTTTTATTGGCCTTAATTCACTTCGGAAGGGTAAAAACTGTATTTAGGAGAGAAAAGATAGATGACTAGATATGAGACCACCAAACACAAAATTAATAGACTGATTGCTTTTTCTTCATGATGGCCAAAATCACATCATGGGGGGGGGGATTAGGATTACTTCTCTAATCAATATCATTCAACCTTTTCCTGGAATTTGAGAGCACGATAGTGCTTCGCTTGGTGGTCGTGAAGTCTGACGCGTGCGTTCTTGTGAATTAAAAAGTGTTCGTTCTTGTATTGGCAATGGAGGATCACTACAATTTGAGAGGCTGTACATCAATATCTTGATCTTACGTCGAGAAGCTCGGGTGACCCCGTATCATCTTGGGTGAAACTTATATGCACAAAACTACCAATTTAAGGCTTAATCTATTGTGTAGTTGTGGGCAAGTGTAGCTTGAGGTTCTATGTGCATGTTCAACCTTAACCGGTCTCCACCGAAAAACTGGTATATTGACAACACTTTGGAATTATGGGCAATTTCGTGATGCTTTTGAGATCTGGTAGGGGATTGTTGGAGTTTTTGGGCTTGGCCCATTAGATATTCCAATTAAATCCTAGAAAATCTCAAAAGCTCACTGTGGTGGAAGGTGGGAAGTTTAGTACTATATTGCTAGTCTAGGTGGGAAGAAACTAATTTATATAATGGAGTTGGTCTTACCTAGTTGAAGCAAGCAAAAGAAGATCACGCGCGCTCGCTCGCCATGCCATGGAGTGGCAGCTTCTTTTTGCACCTCAAAACCATGCATACAATTTAGAAATTGAAAGTTTGAATTACACTATTTAAATTGGCTTGCATAGCACGTATTAACGGTGATTAAAATAGTGTAATGACAATAATGATGGCAGTTTCTTCTGACAAGGCAGACTCTATAAAGGAGATCTCTCCTCTCGGAATTGGTATAAGCCTTCCTTCCCATTTCCTCTGTGTTCTGCATCCTCGGCTTCTCCATCTGTTCTTCGGCGCGTACCGACGTGGGAAGAGCAGTGACTCTGAAGCTAGTGTCTCTCACGATCCTGCACTGGTTGGGACGAATCAGGTTTTTGGGAAGCATTCACTCGACCACAACTGTTACTTGACTTACGAGTACATCTGCTATAGTACTCTTACGAGTATGATCTCCGACCTATTCAGTACTCGGATGCTCCAACAGCTACAGTACTTGAGTCAGACTCTACCATGAACTACATCGGAGCAATTCTCTATAAGTTGCAAGAATATCATTCGATTTGATTAGGCCTTATTTCCTATATATCTATCCTACGTTGGTATCTTCCTCCTCGACCAGCACGAGTACCTTGTCAACCGCAGGAACGCCACCACGGCTCAAGCCCAGATGCGCGCTGGCCACACCGATGTGTCCTTCTGGGTCGCCAACCCACCGACCGTCTCCCACTTCTGCCTGCACTGCCCCAAAGCGAAGGAGGATCTTGTCATGCCCTTAGTCGACTGTGCGGACGGCGCCTTCGTCCTCCTGCGCCTCCCCGTGAACAAGGACATGTCGCATTCCCCCAAGAATACTTGGTCTACAGGGCGTGGAGAAGCAAGATGGTTGTGCTGGACTTGGATCCGTCGTGTGAGCGTGAGGAGGGGGACATGTACGAACATGATCCTGACAAGGTGATCGCGCTCGGAGGAGGCAAGCTGGGCTGGGTCGATCTCTGGTGAGGCATTCTGGTTTGCAACGTGCTCGACGACGATGACCACGCTGTGCACTTCATCCCACCGCCTGACCTGATGAACAAATTTGTGGATGACTATGGGCAAAGCGATGGGCGTCCGTTTTGAGATGTCACCTGCAGTAGCAAAGGTTTGATCAGATTCATCGAGATGGAATTCCTCGACACATGGATTAATGTTTGGCAAGCTGGTGTTTAGTATCAGTTGTATACTTAGGCAGGGCCGGCCCTGGGCCAAGACAACAAAGACATCTACCTAGGGCCCAACACCACCAAGGGCCCAGCTATGTGTGCATGTAAAGATATATACAGGTTACAACAGGCCTAAACTATTTACTAGTATTAGATAATAACTATATGAGTAACCATCAACAAGCAACTAAGAAAACTAGAATGCTTATGATTAGAAAATAGACTTGTATTTGATATACAACTACAATGCTTATGGTTAGAAATGTAGTTGTATTGTTTATAGAGTTGTAACATATCATGTCTACATTTGATTAATTGCATTGTTATAATATGTACCTACCAAATAAATTGTGTAGATCTTTGTCTTTTTTTAGTTTGATTAAGGTAGGAATTTATAATCTCTTTATAGTGGATGTGAAAACTCCTTTCAACCATGTTTTAATAATATAGTAGATTATTCCAATTAATTTTGAGATAGCCCACTCCTATGTCAGAGAGACGCTTCGAAGGCATTTAAACACTTTCAACTTTAGAATCATAGGTAAAGATACTTATCTCCTTTTTCATTTTTCAAATTAACATATCCCTAATCCAACTATCATCTAAGCCTTTAAAATAAGTGTCCAACAAAATAAGGGCAAGATGTTTCATTCATTAAAATTATTTTAAATTCTTATATCTCTAAGGCAACTATCAATTTAAACCTTCAAAATTAAAACACTTTCTACATTTTTTATTAATGGTCACTTGAGGATATTTGCGGTGTTTGTTGAACCAATATCATTCTTGGTGAAAATATCTATTTCCTCTATAGCAAAAGAAATATCTATAGCACATTCACTTCAAACACTATATATGGATATTTCTCTACTTTCTAGTACTCATCCTATAAATAGAGTGGAGGAAGTGGAAAAATACATAGTGAGGAATAAATTTAAAAACTTTGCCCATTTATTTGTTGTGTTTTGCAACATTATAACTTTTGATATACAGAAGTACTCAATGTTAGAGTAGATTATTACATATCATAATATTGTAATACTATAATAGTATTTTATCTATGGATGTAAGCGTGTTATCTTCATACTTTAAAACATACAAAGTGTTAAATACAAAAAAGTTGCAAATAAAAGTAGCATTAATTCGTTTAGAATTGAAATATGTATAAGTTTAAATAGTCTAAAATATATTTTACAAGTAAAAGTTATTTTAGCATACATAAGTGAGGATTCTAATTTGCCCTGGGCCTACCAAATAATAGGAGTGGCCCTGTACTTAGGTTGTATATAGATGTTGTTAAGAAAAGTAGCATAACATGTCGCATTCCCCCCAGAATACTTAGTCTACAGGGCCGGCCCCGGGCAGTCGTCACTCCCGTGTTATCCCGAGTCCGAGGGACCGTACGTTGTTCAATACCAATGACATCGGCCTCTTGTAGTGCGACAGCGACGGCGACCACTTCGTCCTAGCTGCCCTTTATGACCGGTACAAGCTCGGTGCCTACGAGTACAATCTGCACATCTTCTCATCCAAGAACTGGGCGTGGAGAAACAAGATGGTTGTGCTGGACTTAGATCCGTCGTGTGAGCGTGAGGAGGGGGACATGTACGAACATGATCCTGACAAGGTGATCGCGCTCGGAGAAGGCAGTCTGGGTTGGGTCGATCTCTAGCGAGGCATTCTGGTTTGCAACTTGCTCGACGACGATGACCACGTCGTGCACTTGATCTTACCGCCTGACCCGATGATCGAATTTGTGGATGACTATGGGAAAAGTGATGGGCGTCCATTTTGAGATGTCACCTGCAGTAGCAAAGGTTTGATCAGATTCATCGAGATGGAATTCCTCGATGACGACTATCCCACCGATGGCAACAGTGTCAACGAGAGCAGCTTGGACATGGAGATGAATATTTGAAAGGCTACTGTGTGGAGTTGGATTGATTCTTCTTGGTCCAAGGGTTTTACGGTGGATTTTGGTAACATCTGGATTGAACCAAGTTTCTGTGATTTGTTGCCTGAGCTGTTGGATGACCAGACTCAAAAGCCAACATTGATGAGATTGGCAACAACTTCTCCTACCCTGATGATGGACAGTGACGATGTTGTTTACTTGATGTCCAAGGTGGACTGCGATGGACTAGAGGCATGGGTTATTGCTATTGGCATGAAGAACAAATCTATGGATGTAAGCGTGTTATCTTCATACTTTAAAACATACAAAGTGTTAAATACAAAAAATTTGCAAATAAAAGTAGCATTAATTCGTTTGGAATTGAAATATGTATAAGTTTAAATAGTCTAAAATATATTTTACAAGTAAAAGTTATTTTAGCATACATAAGTGAGGATTCTAATTCGCCCTGGGCCTACCAAATAATAGGAGTGGCCCTGTACTTAGGTTGTATATAGATGTTGTTAAGAAAAGTAGCATAACATTTTGCTAGATTGATTTTCGTTACTGCACTAAATTGCTATTTGTTAATATAAATATTTTGATTCTGGTTATTCCTTTAGGTTGATAGATTCCCTGAAATTGGTGAGGAGGTTAGCAGAGTGAATAATGCACAGTAGGATACCAAAGCTACATTAGAAGAGGGTATTGTACCAGGTACTATATTGTAGCTCCGTTGTTGCATTTCTGGTGTTAACAAATATCACCATTGTAGAGGTTTTGATGTGTTGATTATACATAGGTGGTGGTTTTGCCCTTCTTTATGCATCAAGAAATCTCCCAGATCATTCAAATGCTCTGCAGGTGCAAACATTTTATTCACATTCAGTTTTTCCTCTCTTGTTTGTATTTTCTAACGGAGAATTTGTAGGCCACAATGCACCGTATTTTGTCAAGTACTGGTCCAGATGGTGCACTGATTGTTGGTACACTTTTGTGGCAAAATAATACTGCAAGAAGTTTACTTCTAAGTCATATTTCTAACTTGCGTATACTAATTTACCACCTAGATGAGTACGTTGATATGGTGAAGGAGGAGATCATTGACCCGATGCAGCCAGGTATCTTGAATCTTCATTTATGTACTTAAAATGTGCTTATGTAATATTGTGCAAGTGCTAAAAAGTGACATAATAACAATCAAAAGCTTCTGTTTGGCTATTGCAGTGTATGCACATCCAAATTGTTGTTTGTAAACCTTGAGTTTGAGATTCTTTTATAGATTTTATTACTCTGATGGAGGATCTCATGTTTTTCTTTGATGACGCTTGACCGTCTATTGCAGCAAGTTTTACCAGATTAGCACAAAAGATTCTATCATTGTTGAAATCACCAAGGATGAGGAGCCACACGCAATGAGTGTCAGCGAGCATCACCAACTTTCTTCTGCATCTACTGTTAAAGTAATGTGAAACATTTAGATGAATTCTTTTTGCTGTGCGAATTCATAGTTATGTATTGCCGAAATGTGATTCTGTTGCCGGAGGATTTTTAACTTGAAATAGAGCTGATCTTGGAATGGATCATATCCTTTTATATGACAAGCATTGGAAGTTGAATCTATGGATCATAATTACTGTTGATCACTTTTGCTTGACGCTCCACAAAAGCTCGTTTACACTAGAGATGTTTAGAGTGATGTGCCATGTGGCAATGGTGGGAGGAAATTTAAGTTCGCTCGTGCTGTACTCTCATGTATTATGGTGACTTTCCGGGCCACTCTATTTCATTGATTTTTTGTATTGAAGCTTACTTCAAAAGGATAATTTTGTGCCTATGAATCAGAGCTGAATCTTGTTCTTCTTCTTCGTTTTGGAAATCTAGGAAACATTCATTAGCTTAAATAGTTGTTTTACATCATCCACAAGAGCTGGGATTATAATACTAGGTGGATCATCTGTCCACTCAACAGAAACTTTGGACCTTATGGCAAGCCTGTCGAGCTAAATCATGCGACGCTCTATTAGCTTCATGTGGGCAGTGTTCGATCTGCCTCCAGAGTTCGTCACTTCTATCACCTCCACAGAATCATTTGTTAATGATGAGTCTATTACGGCCTACCTCTTCCGTCAACAGACTCAAGCTGCTCTCCATAAACAAGCTTCCTCCTGCAATAAACAAGCCCTTTTCATCCGTAACAATTGCACCAGCTGCTCCCATCCCTCCTCCTACATGCTATTTAATTTCATCATGCCTGCCGCCGGTGGTTTCATCCACCCATGCCGATGAATCTTCCCTTCCGTCTTCGATAACTTTGAAGCAGTGGTTGGGCGCGGCCTCGGGCGCTCGTGCGAGAAAATAAGTAGAGAAGTAAGACGCGTTGTGAATTGATGACCTAACAGAGAATAAAAGGGCTATGACGAAAGGTAGCCGTTTAACACAGAAGATGCAAGAAAAGAAGCATCAAGACAAGCTAAGATGAATTATGTGTGTCTGATGGGTAACATTAGTAGTACAACGACAACATATGCAGAAGCACGGAGACACCACGCAAGTGCGGTACTATAGAGTGGCGGTACAGGTTGGGTTCTTTTGAGGCTAATGGGTTACGTTATATTAATTAGTTTTTAAACAGTGTGTCTTTTTAAGATAGGGTCTACAAGTCGATTGTAGTAGACATTATACTGAATTCATCCAGTGGCAGATCCAGGAAATTTTTTTGGAGGGGCTGAAGTACCTTCAGCTCGACCTCAGCCCCTTCTACATTATACATCTATGGCTAAAAATTTAGGGGGGCTCCAAGGGTCCGATAGCGATGAGGGCTCAGCCCCCGCCCCACCGCTGGATCCGCCCCTGAATTCATCTATATCAACTAAAATCACATGCGAGTGTCTTTCTCTCTCCGTACCCTCTCTTGCGAACCATCAGAATTCAAAAATTTAAACCAAAATCCATAAGACACAGCATAAAAGAAACCCACCTATTATACTCAGGGGATTCCCAGCAAAGTGGGCACATCACATCGTCTAGTCATTCGCAGCCATCTGATCTTGTTCCAATTACATGCTAGCCGTTGGATCTAGTCATCCTCCAGTAATGCAAAATATTGTCGAGGCCCTTTGAGAAACTTCTAAATTCTTCTTCCCTCACTTGTCCTGAATTCTTTACAATTGGGCCCTCCACCCCTGTGCTCCCCTCCACTCTCCCTCGCCTCGGCCTCCTCATGCTTCGCCACTGCCTCTCCTTCCTTCCCTAGCGGCGCCGCCACCTAGGCCTAATAATGGGTTGGGTTGAAACGAACTAAATGGGCTGAGTTTTTATTTGGGTTTCTTTGGGCGGGTGGAAAATGGGTTGATGCAGCTAACAGGTTGGGTTGGTTTGATTGGGTTCAAACAGGTTCAACTCATGGGTTTTCTCTAGTGGGTTGGCATGGAAGCGGCCGTGTGCGGGGCGGGGGGGTCAGTGGCTAGGGTTCCCATCCACCGTCGCGCCCCTCCTCGCCAACTTCCTAGTGACCGCTGCCACGCACCTCCTCATCGGCTTGCTCGCAACTGTCGCACACCTCTTTCGTATTCTGCCCCTAGATGTCTACCATCGCCAACCGCCAGGGCAGATGTTCTCGCGTCCTCCGTACATCCCTGGCTTACCCACATAGGGGTGTACTCGACATCGTACGCCCCTCCTCCAGGTGCGATGGCGCCAACTGAGGGTACGTATCATACGATCTTCGTTTTATCGCAATGCTTTACATCTAAAACTAGCAATATTACTTTTGCATGTCTTTTCCCGTTCGAGCACCGGTATGGCCCCTCCGCGAGTCCGAACAATCTGGACCAGTACTTCTCCGAGTGGGTCAGCGTGTCTGCAGGTCTACACCTCGACCACGGCACGAGAGGTTCTCTCGGCGATGTCCTCCCGGTGCCGGAGGGCACACAACCAGAGGTGCAGCTGACTCCACTAGCTCAGAGGCGGGTGCGACATGCTCCTGATCGTTTTACGTTCTCGAAGCGTCGTAACCTGTTGCAGCGGAGGACGGCCAAGCGGAGCCGTACGGGAGGACACGGGCGTGGAGCCGGTGCAGGCTAGGGTGGTGTAACATCCTGGGAATTATAAATAATAAATTATGGAGTTTTTGGATTATTTTAATTGCTTCTTATTTGAATTGGAGTTTATTGACTTTGTGAATTTATAAAGGAATTTTGAATATAAAAAGAGGAAAGAAATCAACGTATATAATAAATAAAACATACACATCAAATAAAGAATCTGAAAAGATGATCCATAAAATAGCAAAGGAGAAATGCAAATAAGCATGAAATGTCATCTCTAAAAATGTTGGCAAACAAATAAGAGGTTAGTATTTATACATATAAGCAAAAACATATGAATAATAATATATATATGTACATGTATACTATGTGAAAGAATAAATAAATTAATATATGGGTACATACACAAAAATCGGAGAAAAGTAAAAGTATGTATTTAGGCATATATCTCAAAACCTATGTGCAAATGTATATGTATACATTCAAATGCAAAAGCAAAATAAAATAAAAGAAATAGAAAAGGAAAATAAAAAGAGAAAAACATTAGTAGGCCGCCATCACCCAGGCCCAGACTTCTCGCGCGCGTCCCGATCGCGCGCGTGGTCGGCGCACAGCGCGCCCAGCCAGCGCCCTGCGCCGCGCCCTTCGCCTTGCCCACCTCTGCCGAGTGGCCCCGCCCTCGCGCTCCCGCTGGCCGGTGGGCCTGCCTCCAACCGCGCCTTCCCCCTCTGCTTCGCGGGCCCGCGATCCGCGCCACTCCCTCTCTGGCTAGTGGCCCCGCCCGCGTCTTCCTCCTCCTTCCCCCTCTTCTCCACGCGGCGCGCGCGGCTTCCCTCGCGTTCGCTCCTCTGCGCAGCAAATCCGTCGCCCGTGCTCTCACCTCGCGGCAGATTTAAAAAGTACGGCTACAGGAGGGGGGAAGCACTTCTCCCGCCCTCTCTCTCCTACAAAATCCCGGCGGGATTTGGTTCGCCTCACCTCGCCGGCGTGAACAGCGGAGCTCCACATGTCGACCTCGCCGCGCGCCTTCTCCCGGCTATAAAAGCCGCGCCTGGGAGCCCCAAACGCACCGCACTGCTTTCCTTCCCCCGCCCCAGTAAGCAATTGAACCGAGAGCCTTCGATAGCCGTCGGCTCCCCTCGTCTTCCCGAACTCCGGCGAATGCCCTCCCACCACACCAAGCCACCAGAGCTCAATCCCTTGCTCATGAACCATCTACAGAGCCAGGCGAAGCTAACCCCTTGCTCCACCGGGTCTTCCGTCGCCTGAGCTTCGCCGGCGACGACAGCCCTCCCGAACCTCCGCTGCCGCACGCCGCCGGCCCGCCACCGTGCCTCCTCACCCTCGCCGACTTCACCAGAAGCATCACCGCCACTGGGAGGTTGTATATCACGAACGTCCCGAGCCTCTCCGGCCACCCCTCGCCGCCGGCGCCGCCGTCTTCTTCTTCTTCTGCCCAGCCCCTCCCGGAGCTACTTCAAGGGGATTACTTACCCCTATAGGGTAAGCATCGCTCGGTCGTCCGAGTGGCTTTCAGCGTTACTCTTCCCTCCCCTTCGCTCCCGCGGCGCGCTGCTGAGCCCGACTCGCGCTGCGGTCGGCGATTTCTTTTAAATGCATCACGGCAATGGACCCGCTTGTCGGCCTCTGCGAATCCTGACCGTACGACAAATGGACCAGCGGTCAGTGTATGACGTCATTGACAGATGGACCCCACTGGCCATAGACACAGTAATAAGCGAATAAAGAAAAAGAAATAAAATAAAAAGGAACTGACATGTGGGACCCACTGTCAGAAATTTGATAATATTTGGAATTAACTGAACTGAGAACTTTGAATGATCATAACTTCTACATTTTAACTCCAAATTAAATGGGACAAATTTCTAAATTCATCTAAAATCAAGATCTATCCAATGGAACTAAAATTGTAATTTTTAGAGTTCATTTGAATTTCTGGTGTTATTTGGTTTGATTTGCTGTTTTTTTTTTTTTTATACAAATTTGGCGCACGCTAAAATAGCTTACGAGACTCAAGAGGAAGAGATCGAGGCTGCAGCACTAGAAGACCCGGATAATCAAGGACCCGATCACTGTAACTCAGGCGAGTCAATACTTTGATCATGTTGGACCTACATTTCTGCAAATTACTTTGTTTTAAATTAACAAATTGCATTGCTATTAGTTTCATGAAAATGCATGCTAAATTTGATATTCTAGTTATATACCGTTGTTTACCTTGAATAATATTACCCCTCCTTTGAGTATTTGAATGTGTGAACCTTGTCGCCTAGCAAAAATATAATAGTAACATTTGAAAATAAGTCAGTAACCATATGCCATGCTTAGCCTTGAATAGGAATCAGGGCAAGAAATTGTCCAGAGCATCACATATATTCATGAGAAAATGTGTTCGGGCGATCATGGTGGTAATGAGTGATAAATGATGGATATGATTATCGTATGTTTCAAAAACCCCAACATGCTTTAAAATGCAGGCGGATGGGTTTGATGGTGTGAGAGTGTGGTGCGGTGGATGCACGGTGTGGTGCGATGGAGGCACAAGTGGGTTAGTGGTAGGCCGCCGGATACCACTAAGGACTGAATCTTGTCATGCCAACCGTGTAAAACAGTACAACCACAAGTCTCAAAAGTATAGCTTGGCTTAGTAAATGTCTGGACCACGAAAGTCATCCTTCCGGAGGTGGTGTGAGGATGTGCAAGTGGCGGTGCAGTGAGGCGGCTTGAATGGGACACCGTGAAAGGTGAAGTTCTGCTGTGGCGGGCTAGCGAGGGGCGGGAGCCAGTGCTAGACGCGTCGAAGGAGGACATCCCGCACAACGTATGGGACCCACCGCAAGTGGGAGCGACCCATAGGGTGAAATGATGGAAGGGGCGAGGTACTTTGAACGGTTACTGTGATAGTCTGCTCAACCACATGACTAAGGAATTGTGTGGGGCAACGAGTTGATTGTCTCTTGTGGTGAAAGTGTACAAACTCTGCAGAGTCAAAACTATTCGAATAGCCGTGCCCACGGTCAAGGGCAGACATGGGAACTTAACCAGATATAGTTCTATTTCAAAACTCTTGTGGTTGGGAATGGAAAAGTGGAAGGGCAGTGGGAAGCCCTGGTTTGGAATTGTTCTGGGTGTCGTCCCAGTGGTAAGTTAAGCGGCTATAACGCTGAAGAAATTGCTATATGGTGCAGATGCCATGTAATGGTGGATGGAATCTGGATCGATATTAATACTGCATTCCTGAACATTATGCTTTTGTTCAAAGTGCTAGGTCTTAGGAATTTTTATAATTGTATTCAAAAGCACTCTTCGCAAAAATAAAATAAACCTGAGCCATCCTTTGATTAGCCATACATATTATATCTTGCATTCCGTGTGTTGGCTCGCTGAGCACGGGGTCGGAGTGCTCACGCTCGCTTTGCGGCAAAAATCCAGAAGCAGGAGCGCAAGACCACTACGCCTACGAGGAAGCTCCCGCTACGGAGGAGAAGAACGACGAAGGAAAATAAGGCGTAGGCTTCGTTGATTAGACATGGACAAGTGGACATCCGGCGTTGTGTGCACGTATGTTACTAGTTAGCTGGTGACATATAATGCACACAGTACCTTCCAGTCGCTTGCCTGTGGATTTGGGTTTACTTTTGTTATAATTCCGCTGTGCGTGGTTGTAATAAATACAATTGGCCTAAGCGGCCCCTTTTGTAAACTATCACCCGACGTGGTGTATTTCAGTTTGTGTAATATAATGAATGTTTATGCGATGTATGAAATGATTCAGCAATGTTCCTGTGTGCACTAACTACTGATCCAGGGATTAGTGCAGTGAAACACAGTAAGATTCAGATTGAAAAATCAGGTCCGACAAATACTGTATCGAGCATACGATCGCAGGTACAAGCCGTAGAATGGTCGTTAGAAGAACCTTAGGGTGGTAATTTCTAAATATACAAAAAGCATTTATGAAAAATATAGCATACTATTTCTATCCGTATCCCTCTTAGATCTGTTCTACTCTACCTTTCATTGATTATTTTGGAAAATTTCTAGCCCTAGTAATTTAATTTACAGATGGCAGGAATTGGCGATAAGGGCAACTGAGCTACCTGGCCTATGAGGTTCATGAAGGGGAGTTTGCTAGCATACTACGCAAGCTCTTGCACTATTTAAACTACAAGGATAATCCCATTTACCATAAGCTCAAGTTTACTGATGAAGGAGTAGGTAGAGTAGTGCCGTACTTACCATGCGTGGTGCAATTACTAATTCCTGTAAAATAGGATGAGGTACTAGTCCTTTAGTACTGTAGTCGTCATCATAGCAAACCTTAGTATATTGGGTAATCATGAAGTCGACCTAATGGTGGCTATGTGAATGCTTGTATGATAATAAATGGCCAGGCATAAGGCCTTGTGTTGAATGTTCTTTTGTCGTTTATCTTATGATTCTTTTTGCAAAGAGGGATGATACCCTTCCTTTTTCTCAAGGGTAGTGTTAGTACTAAGTTATGAAGCTATAGCTACGGATGGCGATCCAAGAGTTACACGATCTCGGGCTCATGCTAACCCTCGGCATCTTGAGGTAGACTCAAATCATGGCGAAAACCCAAGAGAATCGTAACCAAGATGTCGACCTCCCAAACCCTCCGATAACCCCACAATGGCCCAAGTAATGGCACAACAAACTCAGATTCTGCAAGCCATTTATGCTTGGACAGCAAGGAAGCTCGCGGACACGAGTGATCTAGGAGACTTCAAAGGACAAGACCTAGTACATTCACTTCGGCAGAAGAACCACTTGAAGCCGAAGATTGGCTTCGAGATGTTGAAAGGAAGCTGCGCTTAATCAAATGCGCAGAAGAGGATAAAGTCATATTTGCCACCCACCTACTTCAAGGAGCTGCCGCAGCATGGTGGGAAAATTTTATAGCTACTAGAGGCCAAGAAGATGATACCACCGGAGGTGACACCGGAGCTATCCCATGGACAGAGTTCAAGAAGGCTTTCAAGGACAACTTCATTCCAGCCGGGATAATGCGGATAAAGAAGAATGAGTTCCGTAATCTCAAGCAAGGGAACTTATCTGTCAATGAATATCTGACAAAATTCACGCAGCTAGCCCGGTATGCTCAGAAGGATATCGAAGAAGAAGAAGAAAAGATTGATAGATTCTTTGAAGGATTGAAAGATGAACTAAGAGTACAGCTGATCACCCAGGACTTCGCCAGCTTTCACCAGCTGGTAAGCAAGGCATTGGCCTTAGAAAATGAGAAGAAGATTCTTGAGGCGATCGTAAGCGCAAGATGACAACTCAACAACCTCAAGGAAGGTTCATTCAGGATTTTGAACAAACCTTCCTTTTCAAAGCCTAACCAATCCAATGCTTCATCCCAAAGACCCGTTCGGTGGTGGCTCCTCCAAACGCCACGCTCGGCAAGCCGATCCATCAGGCGCACCTGTCACCACCAGGAGCTGTTTCGGGTGTGGAGAGAAGGGACACTTTGTCAGCCAGTGCCCGCAACGGCAGACAAATCCAGTGAGAATCAATTTAGGGCCTCCCGCTACCCGCATGATCAAGCCTTGGTACCCAAAGAAGGGAATCGAGCTCGCAAGCCAGCGAGAACACCTCGGCGCAAAACCGCGCCAAGTTAATCACATCACGGTGAGAAGCCCAGAGGCGCGCGAATTCTTATGGGTACGTTCTTTGTCAGTTTAATAGCAACGCATGTTCTTTACACAATCAGGGTATTCATCTTTTAGAGCCAAAAGATTCGTGAATAAGCTTAGGTTATCCACATAACTTTTCGAAACTACAAGCACTTAACTCGTCTGCTAGGGTAACCAACCCTTAACAGTGTAGCCCGCCTAGACTCTGGACATCATAATTGTAATAGACTAGCTAACAAGGCACCAAAGGAATATTAGACTACACCACTAGGAGGAGTAACTTACCAACTAGAACCGCTGCAAGTCTAGCGGATGGGCACCATGTATTCCATGTATCCAAGCCCAAGACACATCCACAAATATCGAAAGATCAAACCCTTAGAAAGCAGTCGAGCCTAAGTGTGACTTGAGACCCGTGGGAAATTGCCTATCAAGATTTTACTAATAAAGAATGTTGGGAATCAGACCACCCACTAAAATTGGGCTCAATAGAAACCATCGTACCAGGAAAGAGGACTACCTAGGAACGAGAAAATAAACTGCGACGAGATTACCCGACCTATTCACTAATTAGGCTGAATCTCGGGGTCGAGATTCTTTTTAAGGGGGGTAGATTTGTAACATCCTGGGAATTATAAATAATAAATTATGGAGTTTTTGGATTATTTTAATTGCTTCTTATTTGAATTGGAGTTTATTGACTTTGTGAATTTATAAAGGAATTTTGAATATAAAAAGAGGAAAGAAATCAACGTATATAATAAATAAAACATACACATCAAATAAAGAATCTGAAAAGATGATCCATAAAATAGCAAAGGAGAAATGCAAATAAGCATGAAATGTCATCTCTAAAAATGTTGGCAAACAAATAAGAGGTTAGTATTTATACATATAAGCAAAAACATATGAATAATAATATATATATGTACATGTATACTATGTGAAAGAATAAATAAATTAATATATGGGTACATACACAAAAATCAGAGAAAAAGTAAAAGTATGTATTTAGGCATATATCTCAAAACCTATGTGCAAATGTATATGTATACATTCAAATGCAAAAGCAAAATAAAATAAAAGAAATAGAAAAGGAAAATAAAAAGAGAAAAACATTAGTAGGCGCCATCACCCCCCCGACTTCTCGCGCGCGTCCCGATCAGCGCGCGTGGTCGTCGCCGCCTGTGCCCCAGTAGCGCCCGCCCGCCGCGCTTCGCCTTGCCCACCTCTGCCGAGTGGCCCCGCCCTCGCGCTCCGTGGCCGGTGGGCACGCCTCAACCGCGCCTTCCCTGCTGCCCGCGGGCCGCGATCCGCGCCACTCCCTCTCGGCTAGTGGCCCCGCCGCGTCTTCCTCCTCCTTCCCCTCTTCTCCACGCGCGCGGCGCGGCTTCCTCGCGTTCGCTCCTCTGCGCAGACAAATCCGTCGCCGTGCTCTCACCTCGCGGCAGATTTAAAAATGCACGCTACGAGGGGGGAAGCACTTCTCCCCTCTCTCTCCTACAAAATCCCGCGGGATTTGGTTCGCCTCACCTCGGCGTGAGCAGCGGAGCTCCACATGTCGACCTCGCGCGCGCTTCTCCCGGCTATAAAGCGCGCTGGAGCCCCAAACGCACCGCACCGCTTTCCTTCCCCGCCCGATAAGCAATTGAACCGAGAGCCGATGGCCGTCGGCTCCCTCGTCTTCCCGAACTCCGGCGAATGCCCTCCCACCACACCAAGCCACGAGCTCAATCCCTTGCTCATGAACCATCTGAGCGGTAGCTAACCCTTGCTCCACCGGGTCTCCGTCGCTGAAGCCGCGGCGGCGGCATGACCTCCGAACCTCCGCTGCCGCGCCGCCGCCCACCGTGCCTCCTCACCTCGCCGACTTCACGAAGCATCACCGCCACGGGAGGTTGTATATCACGAACGTCCCGAGCCTCTCCGGCCACCCCTCGCCGCCGGCGCCGCCGTCTTCTTCTTCTTCTGCGCAGCCCCTCCGGAGCTACTTCAAGGGGATTACTTACCCCTATAGGGTAAGCATCGCTCGGTCGTCCGAGTGGCTTTCAGCGTTACTCTTCCCTCCCCTTCGCTCCGCGCGCGTTCGAGCCCCAGCTCCGCGCCTGCGGTCGAGCGATTTCTTTTAAATGCATCACGACACTGGACCCGCTTGTCGGCCTCTGCGAATCCTGACCGTGGCGGCCGGACCCCGGTCAGTGTATGACGTCATTGACAGATGGACCCCACTGGCCATAGACACGATAATAAGCGAATAAAGAAAAGAAATAAAATAAAAGGAACCGACATGTGGGACCCATGTCGAAATTTGATAATATTTGGAATTAACTGAACTGAGAACTTTGAATGATCATAACTTCTACATTTTAACTCCAAATTAAATGGGACAAATTTCTAAATTCATCTAAAATCAAGATCTATCCAATGGAACTAAAATTGTAATTTTTAGAGTTCATTTGAATTTCTGGTGTTATTTGGTTTGATTTGCTGTTTTCTTTTTTTATACAAATTTGGCGCACGCTAAAATAGCTTACGAGACTCAAGAGGAAGAGATCGAGGCTGCAGCACTAGAAGACCCGGATAATCAAGGACCCGATCACTGTAACTCAGGCGAGTCAATACTTTGATCATGTTGGACCTACATTTCTGCAAATTACTTTGTTTTAAATTAACAAATTGCATTGCTATTAGTTTCATGAAAATGCATGCTAAATTTGATATTCTAGTTATATACCGTTGTTTACCTTGAATAATATTACCCCCTCCTTTGAGTATTTGAATGTGTGAACCTTGTCGCCCTAGCAAAAATATAATAGTAACATTTCGAAAATAAGTCCGTAACCATATGCCATGCTTAGCCTTGAATAGGAATCCGGGGCAAGAAATTGTCCCGAGCATCACATATATTCATGAGAAAATGTGTTCGGGCAGTCATGGTGGTAATGACTGATAAATGATGGATATGATTATCGTATGTTTCCAAAAACCCCAACATGCTTTAAAATCTGGGCGGATGGGTTTGATGGTGTGAGAGTGTGGTGCAGTGGATGCACAGTGTGGTGCAGTGGAGGCACAAGTGGGTTAGTGGTAGGCCGCCCAGATACCACTAAGGACTGAATCTTGTCATGCCAACCCGTGTAAAACAGTACAACCACAAGTCTGTAAAGTATAGCTTGGCTTAGTAAATGTGCCGGACCCTGAAAGTCATCCTTCCAGGAGGTGGTGTGAGGATGTGCAAGTGGCGGTCTGTGAGACGGCTTGAATGGGACACCCGTGAAAGGTGAAGTTCTGGCTGTGGCGGGCTAGCGGGGCGGGGCCAGTGCTAGACGTTCGAAGGAGGACATCCCGCACAACGTATGGGACCCACCGCAAGTGGGAGCGACCCATAGGGTGAAATGATGGAAGGGGCGAGGTACTTTGAACGGTTACTGTGATAGTCTGCTCAACCACATGACTAAGGAATTGTGTGGGGCAACGAGTTGATTGTCTCTTGTGGTGAAAGTGTACAAACTCTGCAGAGTCAAAACTATTCGAATAGCCGTGCCCACGGTCAAGGGCAGACATGGGAACTTAACCAGATATAGTTCTATTTCAAAACTCTTGTGGTTGGGAATGGAAAAGTGGAAGGGCAGTGGGAAGCCCTGGTTTGGAATTGTTCTGGGTGTCGTCCCAGTGGTAAGTTAAGCGGCTATAACGCTGAAGAAATTGCTATATGGTGCAGATGCCATGTAATGGTGGATGGAATCTGGATCGATATTAATACTGCATTCCTGAACATTATGCTTTTGTTCAAAGTGCTAGGTCTTAGGAATTTTTATAATTGTATTCAAAAGCACTCTTCGCAAAAATAAAATAAACCTGAGCCATCCTTTGATTAGCCATACATATTATATCTTGCATTCCGTGTGTTGGCTCGCTGAGCACGGGGTCGGAGTGCTCACGCTCGCTTTGCGGCAAAAATCCAGAAGCAGGAGCGCAAGACCACTACGCCTACGAGGAAGCTCCCGCTACGGAGGAGAAGAACGACGAAGGAAAATAAGGCGTAGGCTTCGTTGATTAGACATGGACAAGTGGACATCCGGCGTTGTGTGCACGTATGTTACTAGTTAGCTGGTGACATATAATGCACACAGTACCTTCCAGTCGCTTGCCTGTGGATTTGGGTTTACTTTTGTTATAATTCCGCTGTGCGTGGTTGTAATAAATACAATTGGCCTAAGCGGCCCCTTTTGTAAACTATCACCCGACGTGGTGTATTTCAGTTTGTGTAATATAATGAATGTTTATGCGATGTATGAAATGATTCAGCAATGTTCCTGTGTGCACTAACTACTGATCCAGGGATTAGTGCAGTGAAACACAGTAAGATTCAGATTGAAAAATCTGGGTCTGACAGGTGGCGACTGAGGGTAGTCCTCATTGTACACCATTGTTTCATGTACTGCTTACGTTTGTTATTTACGATGTGAACTTTTTAGTACTATGCCGTGCTTACTTGTACTCCTCGTTACCTACTCGATGCACGCTCCAAACGAATAGTGAACTTCAATGATGGCAATCGTACGAAAATTCTCAGTAACATCAAAATATCACTTACCATCGTATGTATCGATCGTTCTACGGTCAATCGTTCCTAAAAAATTTTCCAAAATTTTTTTATGTACGTGCAACATACAATGAACATAAACCTTTATTACAACTCCAGCAGATTTTTTACCAGTTTAAAACTACAAAATTGACAAAATTTAAAACATTCACGGGGGATTGAGTGCGATGCGCCCCATTGGGCGATCAGATGAAAATCGCCATGGAGGGGCGGCGGATGCGATCGCTCGAGGGTAGGCGGCGAGGACTCTGCCGGCCTGGTTAGCGATAGGCTCCAGTCCCCCCCATTGGGCGACTGGAGCCTATTTTTGCAAAAACAAAAAATCCCACTGGTATATTTCTGTAATTTCGAATAAAAATAGATTATTCATACAAAAAATTCATGGATGCAGTCCCTGAATGTTAACGTCCCGAGACCTTTGCCCTCTAGCCCAGACAACAATGATGAGTTGATCATCAACATCACCTATGCATCAGGAAACAAAAACATATCCTTTTTAATTTATGATTTCATCCGAACAAATAAAATGGCTTATTAAGATGATCTTTTTGAATAGACTTATGGGTATTTGATTTATTCAGACAAACGCTTATGATAAAACGCGTTAAGTCTAAAATCATCAGTCACAACTATAAACCATCGACTGTAGCTGAAAAGAACCCACCTAAATAGGGTTTCTTGTCCACATCTGCACGCGACAGCGAGTCTGAATGGTAGAATATTATCTTTGCCACGGGGGTCATGCGGCTTCTCAGAAACAACCTCTCTTGCACGGCGTTCCATCCCGATAAACTTGATCACACCATTGCCGCAGACTGCATCCCCAAACAGACCCCCCCGGCGATTGTACGGTGTCAACCTGTCTTTGTTTCGGGGCATCGGCTCGGGCAATGGGATGTGACGAATCTCAGGGTGCTCAATGTGCTCATTGTCAAGCACGTTGTGTAGTAGCATGCCTAGTAAGCCTCATCGCAGCGTGACCACCTTCTCGGGGGCAACTACTTTGCCCATCTCTCGAGGTGGCTGCAGCGGTGGTCGCGTTCCTGCGGTCGGCGAGGTGCACGATCGTGCCGAGGAGGTTCGAGGCCGGCAGGCGGGAGGCGACGGTGGTGTTGGGATTGGGCGCTCTGCTGCAGATGAAGTCCAGCCGAAGACCCGAGAAGCTACTAACTACTTGTTCTGTTTCATAATATAAGTTTATTATAGAAATGAAAAGTAAGTTATTATAATATTTTTATCATTACCTCTACTTTAATACTAAAAAAAGTGAGAAATTAGTAATATATCATTTAACAGAGGTATGCATGTCCAATGATATTAATTGTTTTTTTTAAATTTAACATCTCTTTAGTCTATGTGTATAGTGGATTTTGGACTTATAACGCGGGACGGATGGAGTAACTGCTTTCTTGCCATCTCATAGATGAATATATGCCCATGCATCTAGGCCTTGTTAATCTGCACAACTGAACGTTCGCTATCTGATTGTAATTCAGCAAATTCAGCCGCAACTTATAAATGTAGCATGGCAATATATACCAAACACACTAAATTCTTCTACAACAGAATCAAATCGATTGAGAAGAAAGTTTTGCTCTTAACTGGCGAGGAAGGCCTTCGATACGATGCGCTTACAGGAAATGTTTTTAAATAGAGAAATGCTGATAAACATTAAGGAACGTCTATGGAGAGAATTTAGAAGCAGCATTGCTTTTCCTGTACTTTTCACAGCTCTGAACCCATTACTCGGGAATTCTGAGCTAGTTTTATCTGCCGCTAACAATTCCCTGAACATGCATATGGCCAATAAAAACTGCTGACAATTCCTCAGGCATGCACATTCAACAATTTAAGAGTAAACAAACTGAGGCAGAAAGTGGAGATAGGAAATAGAGCAAGAGATGCCTTCCTGTTCAGATACCAAACAGAAGTTGTTGGGGATTATGAATAGGCTATAATAACGTAAATTAAAATTTCTATCGCGTAAACCAGAAAATCATATGAGTAAGAGATCATGAATTGTTACTACTATACACACACTACAGCGAAAGAAAAGTTGAAGCAATCGGTTCAATATAGCGTACATCGGTGTTGTGAAAGCAGTCGATCGTCCAACGGCTTTCAAAAGTGATCATCGGAAGCCGATCATCCTCTAGCGTCAACTTGGATCGTCCCAATCTACGCTACAGTCACAACACCTCTACCGAAGTCCACACGTCCAGTAATAAAACGTCGTGCGCCGATGTGTTAACACTAACGCACATAACAGGACCTTCGAAAGGAGGCAGCTAGAGTTTCAGTGGGTGGTGCGATGCCTCTCTCTTTTCTATAACCCAGTGTATCCCTTTATACAGAGCCTCTGACCATATCTTTATTCATACGAGTAGAGATCATATCCCACTCGGAGTCTATCATTCAGATCTTTATTATTTCAACTCATTAAGTGTGTGACCCTGTAGGCTCATGTATACTTGGTTGTAACCCAAAAATACATTTCCAATTACTAGTCGGTAATTGTTCCTAGCATGACATATTGATCCCTAAATATACACAAAGATTAAATTGAATGAGCCTTATGTAATATGATCTACAATCAGATTTTAGTCACTCACGATCAGTACATAACTGCTTATGACCAGTTCATATCTGATTATGACCAGTCCATATCTCCATGCAACCAGTTCGCACACCAATTTATGATATGTTCGACTAACTCACGAACAGTTCGTATCTAGTCAGACTTTTGCCTTACGATATCTAATCAAACTCTAGGTAAAAATGTGGACTATTACACATGTAGAAAATCATGTTAATTTCAGATACAAGAATTATACATTATCACTGTATGAGACCAACTGATGACACATAAAAATATAACAATTTTAACAAAGTCTCAAGATGAGTCAATCCAATACTATGTTCTCTAACATGTGTCCACAATATTGATTTGATATTCGTATATTCATGATCTGTAAAATATGATTATCAATTAATATATGTATCGATCTATAAATTATAATTATCCCATATAAAAATATAAAATCAGAGATAATTTAGAATAGTATCAAAATATGAATAAATAATTCTATGAATAAGTCATATACTTGCTGATCAGTACGAAAGATATTTATTCAAGAGACAAACCTAATATATTATTTAAAAGATTATAAAGATAGAAATAATACAATTATTTTTATGATTGCTTCTAAAGCATATCACTAACACAAGCTGTAAGCAACACACCACACCAGACAACCAACAAAAAGACAACATTCATCCAAAGATAATATGCTTCTTGTAGAAATATCACAAATGCACAGTTTATTCTCAAGTTTAGTATCACAAACAAAAGGTAAAAGAGTGAATGATTCAGACTAACACTGCAAGTCTGCACCCAATAATTATAAAAACGTAATACTACAACCACTGAATCATTTTCTCGAGCAGGTTATGGCTAATAAGACTGATGTTCTACACATGTTCTGTCTGCCTATCTGCTCAAGCTCTAAAAAATAGTGCCTAAGCACCGATTCGACGCTCCCCTTTCGGGGCACCATGGACGGCATTCATCATGTGCGGCAAGCGCGGACATGGATTCGGCGGCGGACGTCAAGACCGGAACGTATGCGGTATTGCGGTGGCCGGGGCCAAGGAAGATAGGGTAGAGAGGTCAGAGATGGCATCGGTGGTTAGAGAGAAGAGGAGGGGAGGAGGGGTTTGTAACTCGTAAGTTTCTAAGCTTTCTAATAGGGTACATACAATGCAAGAAATTTACATATAAATGTTTAAAGAGGGAGAATATAGTTATATCATAAAGTATCCACATAAAAGTTATTTTCACCATATAAACATCTCTTTCATAAGTGTTTAGATATTATATTATCTATTAATTAAATATAATTATATATGTAAGTGCTGCTAAGCATTAATGTTTAAAAATAAGCATTTTATTTATCTTATGTGATAAGAAAATAGTTTTTCACTACTAAGTATCTCTCTAAGCACCTGCATTATTTATGGGCTCTTACATGCGAGTCTCCGGAGCCTTGCAAATGGCCGAAGCTAAATCAGGAGGAGATTGGCCGAAGCAAATCAGGAGGAGGTGAGCGTAGTGTTCCATACGAATACGATTCCGACGCACAGCGGCAGAGGCAAAAGGCCAATTGTTGACGGAGGAAGAAGACACTGACAAGCTTCTTGTGATGGGCCTTTTAAGTGGGATTAACAACTGAAGTAGATATCTTTTTTCTCCCATTTTCATTTGCGTGTTTAGTTAATTGTTTAGACTAGCTTGCCGCTACGTTTAGCGTGAAGCGGCGTAGGTGGCCTGCACCCTTGCCCCGAACGAGCGCTCTGCAGATGAGTACAGCCAGAGA
The DNA here is from genome assembly GCA_036346575.1 of Dendrocalamus sinicus. Lineage (NCBI taxonomy): Eukaryota > Viridiplantae > Streptophyta > Magnoliopsida > Poales > Poaceae > Dendrocalamus > Dendrocalamus sinicus. Next base: position 49,010,140 of record CM070648.1, on the reverse strand, counting down.
CAGGAGTACGCTACTGAATACTGATGAGATGCTGCATGATCGCCGGCAGCTCAACGGGTTCGAACTAACGTCCCAAGAGCTTATGGTCGGTACATGGCTGATTGAGTTACTGATGTTGATGCACATGCCAGCACATCAATATCCCAGGGTCCATGAAGCTACTTTTTTTTTAAAAAAAAAGTTCACTGCTTCCTTGCAATCTCATAGCGGTATACTCCGCGTCTTCCCATGTAGACTGTCTTTGCTAATCTGCACAGCCGAACGTTGGCTACCGGACTGAACTTCCGCAAGATCGACGGCAGCTACAAAATGTTATCATGGCGGTACCATACACACTAAACTCTACAGCATGTCCACATCAGTATCAAATCGAGACGTTCCAGGTAGCATGTCAGGATTTACATAGCTCTGTCGTGGAGCCTTGATTGTTGAGAAGAAAGTTCGCTCTTGACTGGCTGGGTTGGGCAATGCATCGCCCTTGGGAAGGCTTCGAATACGATGCACAGGACAGGAGGCAGGCAGTGGGGGCTTTTGGCATGCATGCCAGCTCCAGCCCCGACCCAACTGGCAGAAAGCTTCCCCGGCCGGACGGACAAGTACCTTGCAGAAGGCAGCAGCAGGCAGCCAGCCAGCACAGAGAAAGAAAAGACACAGAAATCCTCCTCCACGCCGACGCCCTCCCTCCCGCTCTGCTCCTCACCCTACTGTTCCCCTGGACCGTTCCATAGATCACGACACGCCCTCCCCAATCCCACTTCCACCTTTATTCCTTACTACGCATTAAACTTTTTTTTAAGAAAAATCAATAGTAGTACTGGTAAACTTCACATTACGCTTACACGGCAGTAATTAAACACGGTTTGATTAAAAGAAATCCCAGGCTTGTAGCTTTGCCAGGTCGTATGCTATACTCACCCATGTCCATAGACCGCGTATACGCGCAAGCATACCACCATTTGGGTGCCGCTCTCCCCTCTCCTCGCTTTTCCCCATCCGACGCACGCTTTTCAGCGCGAAAGCAGGGGGGAGGGCGGGGAGACAGCGGTGGACCACGGGCCCATCCAACCCATCGCCCCGTCCTGGCCCGCGTGTCATTACCACCTCTCCGCCCGCGTGTACTTTCCGGTTGGGTGCGCCTAGACTGTGCCGTAGCCCGTAGGGAGAGGGGAATTCCAAGCGTCACACCTGCTGCGAGGACCGGGCCCGTGCCTTCTCCTCCCCTACCTTGCGTACACCCCAAGCGTGCTTCCGGCCCTAACAAACTTAACGTACAGCGTACCGGCGCGTGGGGCCGGAGCAGTCTGGCCCCACAGGCAGTGAGACAAGAGCTACAGGGTGTGCCGGAGCCAACAGAAACTTACCGTTATATTTGGAACAGGGTCGCTCAGCCCCACGGATGTATAACTTTGGCCGAGTTATTTTCGATTTTTAATTGGTTTATATTTGTACTGTTTATAGTAACTAGTTTTTAAATATTGTGTTTTTTAAAGTGGGGTTAATAGGAAGATTATAGTAAAAAAGTGTTCTGAGTTCAGTTGTATCGCCCAAAAGCACATACGGCTATTTTCCTGTGCGTACTACCTCTCGCGAACAGTCAGAATTCAAATATTTGACCCATAAGTCATAAGCCATCAGCCGAAAAGAACCTACCCTTTGCCTCGTAATAAAGCAGGTTTAGGCATTAGAGGATGTACAATGATGTAATGTCGGCTTTATGTAAATCCTATCGCATAGGGCACGATATGATATGGAGAAGAGAGAGGAAGCATAGAGAATTTGACTATCTCTCATGCAACAGTCGACTGTAATACGAGAAACAAGACACATTGTATCATAGAGAAGCTGTTTATAAAGATATGTAAAATGACAACCCATTATAGGAGCTATCTTTAACGCTATCTATAAATAACATAGACAATATTATAGATAACGGTTGTCTATACTATTGTACATATTCTTAGAGGTCATATCTCCTTTAAAAAAGCTCCCTTTCCCTTTATCCGAATCTAATCAATTGATAAACTTAAATTTATTACTCAAATAGGAGTTGATAAGGAGTGCTAATGGCAAGTTGATGTGGTCTAGTTGTGTTTCAAGCGTCGGAGGGCGTCGGGCCAACCAGAGCATGCCGCATGTTTGCGAGGTCATTATCGGGAGGCAGAATGAAGGGATAAGGCCCCTGATTTTATGTTATGATGAAGCAAAGTAAACAGTCCCAAGTTACAAAGGAGTGCGGCAAAGAAATAAAATTGCAACTAGGTCCAACCGAACTAAGCTACAAACTGCACTTCATCACACAATAAACTTTGCCGAGGGTGATGAAGTCGCCGAAGATGAAGATAATGACCAGTGAAAACTTTCTAAAGCTTGTACTGCGGGGGCATTGCTCGAGATGAGGTTGTCGAATGACCACCTACGGCCAACGCCAATTGAAAAACTAGCGCCACCGTGAGCTTCCATGTCGGTACAACACCGTGTTGGAGGTAAGATTAGACAGTGGCTCCAGTGTGAAAGAAGCTTTGTCGAGCCAAACTGAAGACACCAATTTCAAACTAGTAGGCCCTAATATGGCCAGATGTATGTAGTAGTAGATATTGTGGGACTTTGATTTGTAAGTTAGGGGAAAAGAAGCAGAAGGGCGAGAGTACACACTAGCCAGTAAGAGGCGACACGTCGCCAGAATGGTGATAGACGCCAAGTTCACTGAATAAGGCTTATTAAGTAGTACTTACTAGGGAGAGGAACACGCTCTTCGCTGCGCGTGGAGGAAGAAGACCACCGCCAAGCTAAGAAGCAAGGCGATGGACGATGCCATGGGCAACTAGCAAGTTCCTCAGCTGTACAGCAAGAGGGATAGGGTCTTGAGGAGGGCGTTGGGACTCAAATCATCGATTAAGCAAGGCAGCGAAGGCCAGGTTAGTATTACCCCAGGTTTGGAATCTTAAAAATTAGATTGTGCTAATTTAAGAGAATCTGATAGATCAAAGGTAGCGATGTCGAGAATCGATCGAAGGCCACCACAAGACCGAAGAAAAAGAAGAGCAAAGTACCTAGTACGCCAATCAAACAACAGGGAACTCCAAAAAAAACCAAAGGAAAAAGTGGTACTATACAGGGATGGGACCCCTCCCACTCGTCGCGAGGAGAAAATAAGGGGAGGGGGCCAGCTAGATCTAAGGTAGGAGGAGGTTGGAGAAGAAGATGCTTGGGCAGAGCTCGAGAAGCTTGAAAGCTTCATTTTGTCATAGAGCCAAAGATAACTTCGACAAGCTTCGTCTTATCCTCAGGAGGCAGAATGGCGCCACTGCTGGAAAGGCCTTCTCAATTTGGTTCTACATTTGCCATGTCACAGATCTACATGGCAATTCCTGTGTTTCCAGCATCACACTTGCTAGGACAAGTAGCTAGCTACTTCAAGGCTTCAAGCACATTTGCCATCATCCTTGCATAGGGGTGGGCATTTTTATACCGAAACCGGAAAACTGAATCGAATTGAATATAAAAACTGAAAATTGTGATTTATTTGGTATTTGGTGTGGTTAGATTTTGTGCTATTTAGTATTTGGTGTTATGTTCGGTTTTCACATGTCAAAAATCGATTGGGCCAAAAAAAAGTAACAATCGCATTTTCACACGTAAAAAATCGATTGGACCAACAAAACTAAGCAACACTCGCATCCCACTAGCAGTCCAGCACCCAATGAGAAATCCTAGTGCCTCCAACCCATATGTTCATCTCCGAAGGCCCAAGCCCAAATTGCCAAACCATCCGTGACCTGTCCAAGCCTCTGAGGCGACGCTTTCCTCGGTTCCCAACTCAACGACATGTCGCCCTGCCCGTAATCCCCTCCCTCTCAGTGGTGTGTCGGCGCCCGCACTACCCTCGAACCCACGATGGTTAACATAGATGAGCCGACTGCCACCTCCGTATCCTCCTCATCCATCGACCTTGCCTCCAATCCCCTCAGCTACCCTGCCCATAATCCCCTCCCTTTCTGCGGTGCGCTAACACCCATGTTACCCTTGAACCCGCGATGGTCGACACAGCCGAGCCACTAATAGCCAAGTTGGCCACCGCCTCCATATCCTCCTTCCTCGCCAACCTCGCCCCCAATCGTCTCCCCCTTTGCCACCAGCTGCCCCAATCCCCCTGCCTCCACCAGCCGCCGCCCGATCCCCTCCATCTCCGCCAATCATTTCCAAGGAGTCACCGACAACTATAGAGAAGAAGCATCGGAGCACGCGGCGGCCGCGTCACCGAGTAGTCACCGGCTCATTGTGCCACTTCAAGTCAGGTAAGGGTAAAAAAACTTCTTGTTGCTGCTTGTTATAATTCGGTGTATCAATTTACCAAAAAAAACCGAAAACCGAATTATTTCAATTAATTAGGTTCAATTTGTGATTTTAATCTGGTTAATTCAGCGAGCACTTCTCAAAAATCGAAATATTTTTTTTACAGAATAAGCCAGATTATTCTTGCACACAAACTAGCACCAGTACACACGTACAATATATGCCATGTCTAGAAATGGCAACACCAGATCAGAAACTAACTATACTAGTTGAAACTTACAAGTTATTAAATGTACCAAAAATATATATAGCTAAAAATGCTTGCCATATCTGTGTCATCTGCATATGCATATGATACGTGGCTATTGTTTCAGAGTTTGGGGAATTCGGTAAAATATTCCAAGATTATTGTGTCTGTGGTCGAATTATAACTTGCCTGAAAAACAGCGAAAGCGGTTGGCCTACTCAACTGCAGGGGTCCGTTTGTCCAACGCCCGCGGTACAATCGCACACCATCTCTTCTCCTCGCGCGCCACGATACATGGCTCTGCACAAAATCTCCAAAGTACCCTTTGGAAATCGCATCCCGGTGTACTTTGGCCACATAAAGTTTGTACCGGGCATTATTTTTATGGTGTTTGTTACAGCAATGAATCTCATGATTTGCTACTTATCAAATGCCTTGAGTACAATACTGGTCCTCCTTTATTCCCTCCCGTACTTGCTAGTGGCATATGCACTGACTACGGTCCTGTTTATATTAGTCGCGGCAAATAATTTTTTAAAAATTTCTGATATATTTTTAGTTGAACAATAAATAATAAAAATGTGGTTTTTAAAAGAAGTGGACAAGCGGTCGATAAAATGAGAGAGATATGTGCGCAAGACAGGAGTGAAATGAGTGGATGCGTGATACGTTCGTAACCATCTGCTTTATCTCGAGAACGAGACATAAGCGAGAGGAGTAGAGAAGTCGTTTCGAAAAACCGGTTGTTGATATTAGTTTCTGTTTTCTCTAAATAGAAGCTAGAAACAAAAATTAATATGAACATATCCTGCATATTCAGATCGGTCAATCATACTTATTTTAGCTATTTGATGTCACTATTCTGTGGAGGAGTTGTTTAAGCACCTCTCTAATTATAGCCTTATACCTTCAATGTTATCGTACAATGGAATTCCCTAAAAATATCTGAATATGGATAGTTCTTTGAGGAAAGATGTTAAGAAAAAATGGGCTGAACTTTGTCGGCCATTACCATGTAAGATTGTAAGTGTGGCACGCCATCATCTCTTGTCTACATAAAATACCATTAACATGTTACTCACCAAGTCAAATGTAGTAAACAAGCTTAAAGGCCAACGACAAATACAATTGGCCACCTATAGTAGTACTACAAATACAGCTAACACCCTATAGTAGGGAGTACAAATTATTCGCATCGACCAGTTGATGCCTTGATGGCTCAATCATGCTTAGCATAAACCAAAAGCAAAATCTACCCTATACCCGTACATTAAGGTAAAGATTTGTTGGAGCACTCCACATGGCTGAAGTGACACTCTGGCAAGCAAGGGCAGATCGGTCCAAGTACCTGGAGTCCGAGACACGTATCCAAAGCCCAGATTCCCCTGCGCCGCGAGATATCGCGGCGAGAAGCGCAAGGCGACACTGCTCCTCGGGGGCGGGTATAAAGTGGGAGAGATAGGGACGAGCCGGGCGGACAAGAGGACGACAGCACGCGAGCCACAGAAGATCTCGTCCTCCCTCCTCCTCCTCCATTCCTTCCCCATCACCGCCACCGCCACCCCCAGCGGCCACCGCCGCACGCGGGCCGCGTTCCCGCGGCGCGACGGAGACGGTTCCGGAGGGGCGGGATCGCCGTCTGATTCGGTGCGCGCTCGCGGTCTCGCTTGGCTCTGTCTGTCTGCGTATGTGTCAGTGTGAGTGCGTGCGTATGTCTGCGTGGTGAAATGGGGGCAAGGGGGCGTCGCGGGGGAGGTGATCTGGCGCCGCATTTGCAGTTTAGTCGATTTTTTGTGGTTTTTTTTTGCGGCGTCTCTTTTGGTGCGCATTTGCGGCGTAATGTTGGGTGTTCCGAGGAGAATTTAGGTGGGGAGATCGGAATGTGGGTGATCCGGTGACGCATTCATGGTTATGGCGAACTCCTCTGGGTTTTGGTGAGGTGGCGGGGGTGATTTTTGCATGGTTTGACTTGGTGTGGATGTTGGAGGTTGCGATTAGCCTTGCCTCGTTTTTTTTGTTCTACTTTTTGATGTCTGGAGTAGTGGCCTCGACTCTCAGCATAGTTTTGGACCGGATCGCGCATTGATTCGTGCAACGTGCTGTAGTTTTGCGGTTTGATGAACGTGCGTTGCAGCAGTGGTGGCAAAAAAGGACAACTTCCGTTAGATCATTTCACGGTATCATGATGATTTGGTTTCTGTGGTATCGATGCGAATTACAGCTTTGCAACTTGCGTTGCCGAGAGCAACCGTGTAATAACGACTGATCTGTGGCGTTTTACTGAGATGCAATGAACAAGATATGTAGTATTGCTTAACATCTTATTGCGCAACTCCTCCAGGAGTTGATTCAATCAAAAGATCAGTTTGCGAATTCCGCAGTCCACATGATATATTTATTCTTTGATCTTCAGCTAACAACTCGATGCTGCTTTTATTTAACCAAAAATACCATGATTTTGGTAATACTAACATTTGATGTGCATTTCATATTGTTTTTTTGTTTCTGTAAGTGAGGTTTAATGAAAGTTTTGCGGCTTCATTTCTTTAGGTTCATGATTCATCAGAAGCAATGAACGGGAGTCAACAGATGGAACTCCACTACATAAACACTGGATTTCCATACACCATCACTGAGAGCTTCATGGATTTTTTTGAAGGCCTCACATATGCTCATGCTGATTTTGCTCTTGCAGATGCCTTTCAGGATCAGGTACCAAAAACAGAATTGCCATTTTTCTCAATCTATCTTATGCAACAGCTAGCTGATTCCATCTCCTTGAATCCAAAGTTATATTGTTTACTGTTGCTTTCGTAACGATATATATTTGCCATGGGATATTAAGTGGCTCGTGTATTGGGTACAAGATCCCTTTTAATATCTCCAGATACTTTATAAATCAAATTTAATAGTTTCAAAGTTTTTTCGTGAGTCTAAATTTCAAAGTTTAATAGTTGATGTGCCTTACAATCTAGTTTTTTTTCATCTGTAGGAAAGAACACATTTTAGTTTAGCAGTGACTTTTTTCTTACAAAGAAGAAGAAATGGAGTCCCTCAGCAATTGGTTGGGGGGGGGGGGGGGTGGGGGGTGATAATGATTCCTGGAACCTCGCTTTTCACATAACTTGTAGAAAGCTTGGAAAGTATTCAAAATTGATATAAAAGTCTCTGTTTAACTCACACTTATTTGTTGCTAATGTGCAGGCTAATCCGTACTGGACAATGATGCATACAAACTCGTATAAGTATGGATATTCTGGTGCAGGAAATTATTATAGTTATGGACATGTTTATGACATGAATGATTACATGCATAGAGCAGATGGTGGACGCAGAATTTGGTATAACACCACACCTGTAAACAATACGGACTCTCCCAATGTAGTCCTGCAGGGTAGTGAAGCTCTCCATGCAAGCGCAAGTTCTACCGCTGAGGAATGTAAGTTCAGGTTCACAGTCCAAGATCACTTCTAATCATGCTTAGTCGAAAAACAGTACTCTGGAGCTTTTTCGTCTGAAAGTTGAAACAATCATTAGTTCATTACTCAGGGACTTCAGCTACATGGGCATCTCTGGTTAAGGTGCTAAGGATTAAAATCTTTTTAAATGAGCACTATGAACTTCCTGGAATTAGTGTACCCTTGGGTCCATAATGAAAACATTTTTGGGAAAGTTTCATACTTCTACACGCTTCTTCGAATTCCAATGAAATTAAATATGCTGCCATCAAGCTAATTTCGCTGACTTTACTGGTTTAACTGTCCGGTTGAATATTTATCAGTCCTCAAGTTATTTTCCATTGCAACTTGAGACATGTATACAGTTAGAGAAGCTGTTCATGAGTTCCAGCATTTGAAATCAAGGTAGTTTTACATCTAAATTGCATTATATACAAAATAGTATCTCCATTAGCCTTTCCTTTCTAAAAGGACTAGTAAGAACACAGGCATGGTTCTATGACCAAGAAACGTGAAGTTTCTGTCTACTGATGAAGGCATGAATCCATTTTCCCCTTTGCTCACTGTTTGTCATATAACAAGAAAAGTTTGTCAGTGTCATACTATTAGTGATCCGTATTGTATGATTGAATTTTTGCGCTAACTTTTACCATAAAGAGCACGGTTAATCAGAAGATTACAAAGAAGAAAAGAAAAAAGAAGTACGGAATTGAGCATTTTAATGCCTGTGTTGTACCTTTGTACTCCTGTTGTTATTTCATTATACATTAATGGGTTATTGCAAAGTAGACAGCCTTGTCCCTGATACTAATAAGATTACTAGCTGTCTCGCTTGTTACATAGTTATACACATTGAACCATCTAATAACTGGATCTTTTTTCAATGACCTTTCCATGGGATGTGTTAACAGAATCTGATGCATTTGGTTGTCACATAAATACTAACTGAACATTTAAGATTTGAACCTTTTCCTTCAAGTCAAATAGTTGACTTCAACATTAATTTGTCTTTATTTTGGCACACTGATTTTGTTTTCACCAATAGGCATCCAACAACCAGTACACCAAAATTCAAGCAGTCCTCAGGTAAATGAATTTTTTGATCATGCTTATCATTTTCTTAACTAGTCTTTTCCTGCAAATCCGTGCGGTAGTGTTCCCCCCATGATTTCATGTTGTACCAGCTAATGCTTTTTTACATGGTTTCACCTTATCCTGTATGATTCCAAGTCAAAATCATTTATTTGTTTGACTGTAGTTTGTATGTGTCACAAGCGTGATTACTGTTCACATGCGTGAACAGTATCGTGGTATTATAGCAGCCGTATATAGCATGAGTAGATGAATTAGAATAAAAATAAGAATAGTGAGACGGGTTTACTTCTTTATTAGATGGGTTTACTATTTTATAGATATATTCCATTTATTAGAGATAGGTTTTTTTAAAGACAAATATTATTTCTTAGAGGTTAAGCTATTCCTATGAAAAGGCTAGCATGTATCTATTACGAATCAAGCAATGAAGATGAATTAATCTAGTCTCTTTCTCAAGTTCTATCGTCCTAGTCTATAGTCAAATCTCTCATTCCACCAAGTTGACGCCGCCCGGTTTTCCTCTTGGCGATGTTTACCCTGATGAACTAAGCTTCATTACATTTGGTATCAGAGTAGTCGATCCCTTCCCACGACTTTTGCTACCATGACTTCTATTGCCGAGTCGCTGGCCACGATAAAGGCTAACGCCGTCAAGATGGCCGACATCGACAAGAAGATGGCGGTTATCTTCCTCAACATGCATGCCATTTTGGAGAAGATCATGAATCAGAAGAAGGTGCAACAAGAGGCGGCAGCGGCGTTGCTCCTAGCAGGCGCCATGGCGCCGCTAGAACATGCCGTGACAGCTGTGGTTCTGCCGACACCTACCACAACCCTGCCACGTCCTACTACGGCAGTCATGTTGCTATTGAAGTTTGCCGCGGCAACCATGTCGTTGCCTCGACCTGCTGTGATATTACCGACACCCGCTGCGACCGTGCGCTATTGTGGTTGCCACTGCGCCTACCGTGGCGATCGCAGATGTCATCAATGTTGCCGCACTTGTACATGGAGGCTACGATCTTCAAAGTCCCCTGCAAACGTCACAGTATCTCGTCAATTTGGGGTCTCCTAGGGCTGCAGCCATGATCACCAAAGGGGATAGAAGTTGTCACACGTGTGAACAGTACCACGGTACTGTAGCAGCCGTATAGGGCATGATTAGATGAATTAGAATAGAAATAAGAATAGTTAGATGGATTTACCATCTTATAGATATATTCTATTTATTAGAGATAAGTTTGTTTAGAGATAGAGATTATTTATTGGAGGTCAAGTTAAGCTATCCCTATGAAAATGTTAGCATATATCTATTACGGATCAAGTAATGAAGATGAATTAATCTAGTATCTTCCTCAAGTTCTATCACTCCAGTCTATAGTCAAATTTCTCATCCCACCAAGTTAACGCCGCCTGGCCTTCCTCCCGGTGATGTTTACTCCGATGAACTAAACTTCATCATAGCATGCCATAAAATTGCCTCCAGGAGTTAATAACTTAATATATGACCATATCCCACATGTCTAATGTTTGGCACTTTTATTAATTTTCATCCCACATGCTATGTATTATAAAATTGTCTTCTTTGATTCCATATATCATATCTAAAGTTTATTTCTCATTCACTCAAAATGTACTGTATCATTATTGCTGTAGTTTTTACCCCCAAGTGTTCTGTGATGTCACTTATGTGTTGTGTACTGAGGATTGTCATGTCCACAAATTGGTTCACTAAAAATTAGTGTTGTTGTATTTTCAGGTTATTTGGCAAGACAACATCGATCCTGACAACATGACATATGAGGTTAATAACTTCTCTTGCATGACTTGTATTACCAACTCACCATGTTATCTTACTGGCAGTTTCATATAAAACTGACACTTCAAATATGTATCATCTTACTTTTTTCATTTGATTTATATCTTTAGCTAGATAGTAAAAGGGTGCAGAGATACACCATGCATTATTGGATTGGTCAATGGTATAGTTCTCATTTGGGGTGCTTCCAGGACCAAAATACTTGACATTAAGGATGCTATGACTCCGTACTGCCTGTTAATTTGTTGAGAATATTAATTTGCATTGCCTATTAATCTACTGATATTTTTCCTAGTTGCAATAGGTTATTTGCCTTTGACATCAGCTATTAACCATTTCTTTCAAGTCACATCATATATAACCCAAATGTTGCAGCTGGTAACTACTTGGAGCGATCAGTTCTATATTTAGTTTATGAACAACTTTTCTTGGTGAAAAGTGTTGTCCTTTCTAGAATAGGAGTCATCTTGAGAATAAAATGAAGTGCTTTGTCTTTGTTAATTATAATGGACTAATGGTGATTTCTTCCTTTGTAACTCAAATGAGAGTGCTATAACCGTAGGTGTAAACACATGCTAGATGTGGGCAAGAAGTTGCATATCTATCATCTACATACAGAAGAAACAAAGTCAACTAACCAGTATGGCATTATTCTAGGCTCCCTAAATTTATAGACTTAAGAATTACATACATACACTGCTTTTCTTTGTTTCATGCAATGGAACTATTCAAGTAACAATATAGTTTCAATGGTTAAGCTATATATTCACTAATCATTCATTGGGAAAATTTATCATTTATTTCATCGCCTAGTGGTACATATCTTGTATGTTTCTTTTCTCATTTTATTATTTCTGGAACTTGGTTTACTAACAAGTTTTTGTTGACAGGAATTGTTGGATTTGGGTGAGGCAGTTGGAACCCAAAGCCGTGGTCTCTCCCAAGAACACATTTCATCACTTCCAGTCACAAAATACAAGCGTGGTTTCTTTTCGAGGAAGAAAACGCGCCGTGAAAGGTCAGACCTTGTTGTAATCTTTTTATGCCAATCTGTTCTTGACTACGACTTGGTCCTGGCCTTTACCCTCAGAAGCATGCCATATTAGTTCTGAGTTCTGACTGCATTAATATGATGCTGTCTGCGTCTTTGGTGTAATATGGTGGTTTCTGCATTAATATGAGAATGCAATTAATTGCAGCAACTTTGTTATGATTCTTAAATAGAAACGTAGTTAACGTGTAGGACCTTCCTTTGGGTAACAGGTGTGTAATTTGCCAAATGAAGTACAGGAGAGGTGATCTGCAGATGACACTTCCCTGCAAGCATGTATACCATGAGAGCTGCGTGACAAGATGGCTTAGCATTAACAAGGTCAGCAATCAGAAAATGAAACAATCCATGCCTGCTTCACATTTCCCCCTGCTCTTCCTTGGCTTACAGGAATACACATTTCTTCTGCAGGTATGCCCTGTTTGCTTTGCTGAAGTTCCTGGCGAGGAGCCCAAGAGGCAATGAGTTATGGCCGCCACGAAGCTCTTGCGCTCAGACGCTCAGTCCCACTGCCCCCAACAGATGAATGATTTCTGCTTTAAGGCGGCTTGTCCTCCCCCTTTAGATTTGTGTATTAGAATCATATCACCAAATATAGGTTATAAGCAGATGTAGGTGGAAGTTGGAACCGCTCCCGAGAGGTTTGCTGTAGACTGTAGAGTTCGACCGTGATCTATAACCACGTGCTAGATGGTAACATGCCCAATCACACACGCTTTGCGACGTGTTTTTGTTCACTGCAAAGAGCATGTGCTAGTTGTGTTAGAATTGATCAAGATTTTGCGAACAATGGAAAGATTCATTTGTTACACACACTGCTTTGGCCTGTCAGCTTGCATTTATTTGCCATGATATGTTTGTGATTGTAACTCTGAGCATGCTGTAGCTTATACCAGGTCTATTTGTCCATTGGATGGGGCCTGATATGCGGAAAATTATTGTTCTCTTTTATGCTAGTTTAGTGTAGTTCCTTTTCATTGGCTTTGTGGGTAAAGAGATTTCCTGCCTTTGCCTGCAGTTGTCTGTAGCTGGGAAAACACTTTCATTCACTTCTACTGTGACAACTGCTCAGCTCTGGACCTATTTAGTTCAGGTTTGAGTACTTAATGAGGACCCTTGGGCCATCTACTGACGAACAACTGAAGCTAGCGCAGAACGAAGTAGTCCACTGTCAATTGTGTCAGTAGAGACTGCAAACGAAGAACACCTTCTCAACACACCAACTAAAACACGGCGTTTCTACGAGTAATCACGTGATAAACAAGCACCGATGCAATTACCACGGGTCCTTGCCACATGTGGTCTCTTCTTTTCAGTTTCTAAAAATTACTTCTCAGCTTTTTTACAATAAATAACTTTCAAATATGTGTTTTTTTAAATAGGGTCTACAATTTTATTATAGTACATATTGTAGCGACTTCATTTATATCGATCAAAACTGCACACGAATTACTTATATCTCTATACTTTCTCTCACGAATAATCAAAAGCTATAAAATATAGCCATAAGCTAAGCACAAACCATAAGGTACTTTTCAAAAGTCCACCTAGCCAGCAGACAAACCAACCAGCACCAGGCCATTTGATAATTGACAAACAAACATGGGCGGTAGTTTGCTGCGCAAGAGGAGATTCGTTCAGCAGAGAACGGGGCCAGTGCCTCCAGCGTCTTCTTCCTCATGTCGACGGCAGCCACCCATGCCTCGGGGTCCTCATCGTTCACCTTGGACATCAGGTAAACAATGTCGTCGCTGTCATCGTGCACACTCAGGGTGGGGGCAGCAGTTCGCAATTTCCTCAACGTCGGCTTCTCGGCCTTGTCGTCCCACAGCTCAGGCAGCATATCAGAGTGACTTGGTGTTAGAGTGATCTCAGGGCTTTGGCCCAACGGCCAAAGCCCAGCCCTTGATGCGCCACGATCGGGCGCCACCCGTTGGTGGTGGGCCCTGTCGCCGGCCGCTTCTCATCTGAGGTGGGGCGGGCGGCACGCATCACGAGGTTGACCGTCTGCCGTCACCCCACCGACAAACCCTAAGACCGACTGTTGAGGGGCGCGAGCCGACGGAAGCACCACCGCCGCCGTTCACCGCCGCCAGGGGGCCGCCGCCGGGACACGCCGCAGAGGAGCCCAGCACCTCTTCCCCGACCGTCGCTGCCCGTGCGCAGATCTTCACCGCCGAACCCGAGATGGCATCATCCTCCTCCAACCCGTCGGAAGGTTGGTACCCCTCTCCCTCTCAGTGTAGCACTCGAACCCCAAGAGAAAAGGATAGCCCCGACTAGATCTACCCTAGAGATCCCTAAAGATCTTCACCTACAATGGTATCAGAGCTACCTAGCGTTTAGATCTAGTGCGGGAAAAGGAAAAGAAAAGCAAATCCCGAACCCTAGCCCCGGATCGGAAAGAAAGATCAATTAAAAAAAAAGGGAGGGGAACTTACGGCGCGCGCCGCCACGATGGGCGCCTCGGGCGCCAGCGCCATCACCACTCTCCGCGCCATGGCATCGCCGCCGAAGCTCCACCGCCGCCGCCGTCGGCCGCCGCGAGGCGCTCCGCTCCGCCCGCGTCGGGGCCGCCGCTTCTCGGTTGGCGCAACCGGGCGTCGCCGCCAGCCGCCAGCGCCGCGCCGCCACGGGCCGCCCCTCGCCGCTGCTGCGCGCCGCCCGCCCGTGAAGCCGCCGCATCGCGACGGGCAAGACGCCCTCTCCGTCGCGCGCGCTTTCTCGGGTGGAGAGGAGCCGATTGTGGGCTAGGGTTAGGGTTTGAGGGGCCGGCGCCCGTTTTTGTTCGGCCGAAATTTCCTCCTGGCCGTGCGATTTCTTGGACGGGCGTGATGAAAAGAGGAAAACAGAGCGGCCGGTTGGGCCGAAAGAAATAACTGGCCCGAACGCGGGCATTAAGAGGCCGCGCGCGCTCAGAGGGCTGAGCGGGCCGCCATGGGCCGTGGCTGCGCAGGAGCAGGCAGAAATGGCTCATTGCACAGTAAATGGAGTTTTATTGATTTAAAGAAGCAATATTGAGTGAATTTAATTGAAAAGTGAACCAAAATTTCTGGAAATTTTTGCACCAACGTGTTAATTTTTCAGAGATTAAAAGAGTACAGTTTAATGCTTCTGAATAATGAATTATTTTGAATAATTTTCAGTTTCCGCTGCAAAAGTTAATATTGATTGTTTTTCATTATTAAATTCGAACCAACGGGAGAATTTAATTTTGGAAAAATAGATAAAAATTCCCAGAGATTTATGATCTCGTTATTTTCGACCAACGTTGTTAATATCGTATTATAAATTTTTAATGTTGATTTCATGCATTATTTCTATTTACGCTTAACGGTGATGTAGATTTAATGTATGATAGAATTGTTTTTAAATTGTATGTCGTATTTTTGACCAACGTTGGAAATAAGGCATATAATTTTGATGTTACGTTCTCACCGTATTTGAAATATTTTTCAGGAGGATACAACTTGATGAGTTGTATTAGAGAAATCCCACTCTCAAAGGTGATAATTATGGAGAGTGGAAGAAAAGATAGACTTAGCGTTTATCTTAGCCGAGGTGGACTGGGTCCTCATTACAAGACGTCCCACCGAGCCTTTGGCGCGGTGAGGGAACAGAATGAGGATGACACCGCATGGCGAAAAGACAGAGAGATCATGCTCCTTACGGATGTCTTATGATCTTGATCATAAGAAATGGACCACACCAACAAGAAATGTATGGTGTGATAAAGAACACAATTGAGCTCGCTATTCGGGCTCAATTGCAGAGTGTGACACATCCTTTGAATACCTTGATAAAATAAAGAGTCGAGTTCATCGGCTCTTCAAAGACTTATGCTACACAAATTAAGCATGTATGTAGAGAGGTATTCAAGCGGTGGCAATGGCATAAGAGAGCACATTCTTAGAATGAGCAACTTGGCATCTAAATCGAAACCGATGGATTTGGCTCTCAAGGATGAGTTCCTTATTCATTTGGTTTTGCTTCTTTGCCAAAAGAGTTTGACACTTTTGTTGTCAACTATAATATGCACCAAAAAATGGGACATGGAAAAGTGCATAGCCATGTGCGTGCAAGAGGAGGAAAGAATCAAATCCTCACATGGTGGTGCTATCAACTTTGTGAGGAAAACAAGAAAAGAATTATAACGATAACCCTTCTCAAAAACAAGGGCAAAGCCTCAGACATCACCTCAACAGAACAAATTTGTTGTAGACAAAGACCGGTGCCTTCATCTGCAAGAAGGCGGGACACTACAAGAAAGATTGTCCGACTACTTAAAGATGATAATGGCTAAGAAAGGTGAGAACATTATTACCTTTATTAATGAATGCCTGTATGTGAAATATTCGAAATCCACTTGGTGGATTGACTCAGGAGCAACTGTTCATGTTGCTAATTCTTTACAGGGATTCCGTTCGACGAGGACTACGCAAAGAAAAGAAAGATGCGTTAAAGTCGCAAATGGAGTCGAAGCTGAAGTTGAAGCCGTTGGCGATCTTTCATTAGAATTAGCTAATGACTCCACTCTTCTACTTAGAGATGTCCTTTTTGTACCCTCTTTACAGAGGAATTTGATTAGTGTGTCAAATTTGGACAAAGATGGTTATGATTGCAATTTTGGAAATGGCAAGTGCGAAATAATGTTTAATAAAGAATGTGTTGGTATTGCCATATTACGAATGAGCTTTATTTGTTATCATTGTGTGATGATGTGAATGTCGTATGCGATAATGAGAACGTTGCGTGCGAGAAAGTGATTGAATCTCGTCTACGAATGTAAACAGAAACGAAAGAGAACTCTAGATGAGTCGTCGAAATTATGGCATTTGTCGTTTAGGCCATATTTCGAGGGGAGAATAGAAAGACTAGTAAAGAATGATATTCTTCCTCCATTAGAGTTCTCGGACTTAGAACAATGCAGAGAATGCATTAAAGGAAAATATGTAAAGAAAATAAAGAAAGACGCTAAAAGAAGCACAGGAGTTCTACAAATTATTCACACAGATATTTGTGGTCCTTTTCCTGTGAAAAGTATGGATGGATATGACTCATTCGTAACATTCACAGATGATTACTCCCGTTATGGATATATTTATCCAATCAAAGAAAGAAATGAAGCCTTGGATAAATTCAAGATATTTAAGGCTGAAATTGAAAACCAACACGATTTAAAGATTAAGATAGTCCGATCGATCGTGGGGAGTACTACGATCGACATACCCCATATGGACAAGTTCTGGACCTTTTGCGAGGTTTTGCGGGAAAATGGAATAGTAGCCCAGTATTCTATGCCGGACGAACCTCAGCAAAATGGAGTAGCTGAAAGACGCAACCGTACCCTGATGGATATGGTGCGAAGTATGATGAGCTACTCCACACTCCCATTGAGTTTATGGATGGAGGCATTGAAAACCGCCATTCATATTCTCAACAGAGTGCCTAGTAAATCGGTGCCCAAAACACCATACGAGTTGTGGACAGGAAGAGTTCCCTCACTAAACCACTTACGTGTGTGGGGGAGTCCTGCTGAGGCTAAAGTATTTAACCCAAACATTGGGAAACTTGATCCCAAAACAGTAAGTTGCCACTTCATTGGCTACCCTGAAAAGTCAAAAGGTTATCGTTTCTCTTGTCCGGACGGATACACAAAGTTTGTAGAAACGAGACATGCTGTCTTCTTAGAGGATGAAATGATGAGGGGAGCATGGTAGCTCGAGAGATTGACTTTGAAGAGAAGCGGGTGTATGCGCCCACTCAGATGATTCAAGAGCCATTCTTCACACTACCTGCCGCCATTTGCACCGACGGTGCAAGACAACGTGGTGTCAAGACTGTTATTGTTCCTCCCGTGGCAACAATGAATGATAATGAGGAACCTGTTTTTCGAGATCCTATAGAACCTATTGCCACGGATGAGGGGAGCAACAAAGACCTCAAACAATGAGACGTACCAAATGAGGAGGCCCAGGAGGTCTCAAAGAGTAAGAAGATCGGCTATTTCGATGATTATCAGATTTATCATACAGAGGAATTTCAAATGGAGGATGATCCCACCTCATTTGAAAAAGCTATGAGAAGCGAAAATTCCTCAAAATGGCTTGAGGCCATGGAAGAGGAGATGAGGTCCATGAAGACTAATAAAGTCTGGGACTTGGAAATTATTCCTAAAGGAGCCAAAACAAGAGGTCAGTAAATGGGTCTACAAGACAAAACATGACTCCCAAGGGAATATAGAAAAATACAAAGCGCGACTTGTGGCAAAAGGATTCACGCAAAGAGAAGGGATTGATTACAATGAGACCTTTTCTCCGTCTCATGTAAAGATTCCTTGAATCATAATGGCATTAGTAGCACATTATGATTTAGAGTTACATCGATGGATGTAAAGACGGCATTTCTTAATGGGGATTTGGAGGAAAATGTTTACATGGCACAACCAAAAGGTTTTGTCATGGAAGGAAATGAAAGAATGGGATGCGCCTAAAGAAATCGATTTATGGGTTAAAGCAAGCTTCAAGACAGTGGTACTTGAAGTTTGACATCTACAATAAGAAAATTTGGGTTTAAAGAGAATGTAGAGGACAACCGTGTTTATGCAAAGTTTAAAGATGGGAAGTTTATCTTCCTAATCACGTATGTGGATGATATCCTACTAGCTAGTAGTGATGTTAGTCTACTCTGGAAACAAAGAAGTTTTTGTCCTCAAACTTCGATATGAAAGACCTTAGTGAAGCTTCATTCGTTCTAGGGATCGAAATTCACCGAGATAGAAACAAAGGGTATTGGGATTGTCACAAAAGGCATACATAGAGAAAGTCTTAAAGAAATTTGGTATGCATAAAAGTAGTCCATCACCTGCACCTATAGTCAAGGGCGACAGATATGGGGATTTTCAATGCCCGGGAACCGATATGAGATCGATCAAATGAAAGCGGTTCCATATGGTTCAATGTCGGAAGCTTACAATATGCTCAAGTGTGCACACGCCGACTTAGCATTTGTTACTGGGTTACTTGGCGATTCGAGCAATCTCGGAATAGAACATTGGAAATTGATAAAGAAAGTCTTGCGTTATTTGCAAGGAACAAAAGGCCTCATGATGACATACGAAGATCGATTCACTCCATATAGTGGGGTATCTGATTCGATTTTGCGGGAGATGATAGAAAGTCTACATCCGGATATGTGTTCACTCTCGCTAAAGGAGCTATATCGTGGAAAAGCTCAAAACAAACCGTCACTACATCGTCCACAATGTATGCCGAGTTTGTAGCATGTTATGAGGCTACTGGCGGTGAATCGGCTAAAGAAGTTCATACCGGTTTAAAAGTGGTTGACGACATCAATAGACCACTTAAGTTGTACTGCGATAACGAACCCGCAGTAACGTATGCCCACAACAATAAGTCAAGTGGTGCTGCCAAACACATTGACATAAAGTACTATGTTGTGAAAGATAAAGTTCGGGATCAAATTATAAGTCTTGAGCACATAAGTACCGCAAAGATGTTAGCGGATCCGCTTACAAAGGCTTACCACCCAACGTGTTCGAGAGAACATGTAGCCGGCATGGGTTTAAGGAAAGCCTATGATTCTGGACTAAAAGATGGCCCAAAGATTAAAGTAATCGCTTTGAGCAGAGAGGTGTATTGTAACTGTTGAATCTATCGGCGATTGACCGTGACGATGAGACATGTTCTATGCACTAATCTGTGATGGAATGTGTAAAGTCAAAAGTAATTAAAAGATAAAGTATAGACTGAGATCAAGGGGGAGAATGTTAGAGTGATCTCGGGGCTTTGGCCCAACGGCCAAAGCCCGGCCTGATGCGCCACGATCGGGCGCCCGGCCGTTGCTTGGTGGGGGCCCTGTCGCCGCCGCTTATAATCAGAGGGGGGCGGGCGCACGCATCACGAGGTTGACCGCGCCGCCGTCACCCCACCGACAAACCCTAAGACCGACCGTTGAGGGCGCCGAGCCGACGGAAGCACCACCGCCGCCGTTCACCGCCGCCAGGGGACGCCGCCGCCGGGACACGCCGCAGAAGAGCCCAGCACCTCTTCCCGACCGTCGCCGCCGTGCGCGCAGATCTTCACCGCCGAACCCGAGATGGCATCATCCTCCTCCAACCCGTCGGAAGGTTGGTACCCCTCTCCCTCTCAGTGTAGCACTCGAACCCCAAGAGAAAAGGATAGCCCCGACTAGATCTACCCTAGAGATCCCTAAAGATCTTCACCTACACTTGGGTCTTCCACCGAGATGTCAGCAACGTCAACCGTGCGACACTCCTGCCAATCCTCCCAACAAGTCATCCTCTGCCAAGTGGTGGCCGTCCAAGAATCGAGCAGCTCCGCATCCAAGCAGCTGCCTCCGTCGTCGTCGAGGAGGTCAATCTCGACGAGCTTGATAAAACCATTGCTGCAGGTGACGTCCCGGCCGGCTGTGGGCAACCATCCGGGCACACGCCCTTGTTGCCGGCCATCGGCTCAGGCACGGGGATGAAACGCACCACCGGCATTTCGTCGAGCAGGTTGCAGCGAGCATGCCCCGCCAGAGGTCAACCCAGCCCAGCGAGCCTCCTCCGACCGCGATCACCTTGTCAGCGTAGTGGAACAGTATCTTATCCCTGTCACAAGACGGCTCCGAGTCCAGCATTGCCACCTTGGTGCTCCATTCCGTGGTCTTGGACGAGAAGACGTGGAGGTCACACTGCGAAACCCCCGCGGCGCTGCTCCTCAAGGACGGCGACGACAAAGTGCTCGCCGCTGCCATCGTCGGCGCAGCACAAGAGGCCAACTTCCTGGGCTCCGAAGACGCGCGGGTGGGGGCTCGGGAGCAGCTCGAGCGACGGCTCCCCGGGGCGGGACCTGTATACGAGGTACTCGCAGGTGAAGCTGACGCCGAGGAGGACGAAGGCACCGTCTGCGCCGACGATGAGGGGCTCCTCGGCGAAGTCCTCGCCCTTGAGGCCGGGGCAGTGCACGCAGAAGTGGGAGACGGCCGGCGGGTCGGCGAGCCAGAACGACACCTCGACGGTGTGGCCGGTGCTCGTCAAGGCGGTAGCGGTGGTGGCGTTGCTGCGGTCAGCGAGGTACGCCTGTGGGTCGAGGAGGACATAGGAGGAAGGGGAGGCGGCGGCGGCGTCGCGGCGGGGTAGGATCGTGGACCGGAAGGTGGCGGCGGAGAGCCTGGACCTCATTGTTCTCGGCGTCTGTTTGGATTGAGAGGAGACTGTCCAATTTAGGGCCCAGCCCATAGGCCCATCTCCAAGAGAAGACCAGCTCCAAGAGAGGCCAAAGCCGCGCACGGCCAGACCAGACCGCCCTTCTCGCCGCCGCGCCTCCGACCCAAGCAGCCACCTGCCGTCGCAGGGAGCGCCCGCTCGATGGCGGCGGCGCCGTACCAGCAGCCGACGAGCCTGGAGGAGGTGCGTACGCTCTGGATCGGCGACCTCCAGTACTGGGCCGACGAGAACTACCTCTACGGCTGCTTCGCCCACACCGGCGAGGTAGATTTTCGTCTCCCTCGTACCGTACATCCCGATGAGCTAGGTCGCTAGGGCTCAGTGCTCATGCCTAATTAGGTGTTTTTAAGCTGCTTTGGTTGGTCTGACGGAGCGATTGCTCTGCTGTTTGGGCTAAGCCGGGCGTATTGGTATCTCTAGCTCTTGTATATCTCTTGAGTTTCACGTGTAGTGGGTGCTGTTGGTTCGATTAGGTTAGGTTAGTGTTTAGATTGACGGTGCTTTGTTTGGTGGTAAGGATTTGAGGGGCCTAGGGTTTGTGAAGTGGCCGTTTGTTCTGAAATTGGCTGTAACTATGAATTGAAGTGGTTAGATGCTTCCTCTTCGTAGAACCAGCGAGTTTCTTTCAAGTAGCAGCATGGTTGATCTTTTGGAACAAAGTGTTTGCGTTCCAAGCCTGAAGAGCCTCCTTTGCTCAAGTGATGTACCGAAGTGATTGTTTGTTATGGGAAGATAACTGTGCTAGTGAGCAGCGTAGATTACTAGATTTGTTGAAATTTTTCATCACAATAGTAATAGTGGCTTGTTTTCTTGGCGACAGCAATGTTTTAGGTCTATTTTCTGCATATTATTTTTTTTGTTAGGGATTTCTTGTAGTAAAACATTGGAGTTATTGGATCTGTAGGAAGCAACATGTAGTAAGGTGCTCTTATGGACTTTATTAGCTCAGAATTGCTAAAAATTGGATGTCTGAAGTTTCTAAGTATTAGGTGTTTGTTGCAACAATTTAGTTGAATGTTGCTGTACAGTAAAAAGTTGCAAGAAATTTTATGCCTTGACATCCTGTATGCATCAACACAACAACCGTTCGATAGGTGGACGTTTGACCAGGGGTGGCCCCCCTTCTTGGCTTCATTTGGCACTGAGCTGATGATAGAACGGATTTTTTTTATAATCATCTAATATTTGCAACTTCATTGCAACATTGAACTATATCATGTTGATTCCAGTTGATTATACTCTTTCAAGCATCCTGTGCGTTGTCAGCAGTGTTTTTGTCCTGTTGAGTATTGAAGAGTATCTTTTGCACTTATTGTACTAAGAGTCTAAGTTCTGTATTATTTGGAAATGCAGGTACAATCTGTAAAAATAATACGCAACAAACTAACAGGCATTCCAGAGGGTTATGGATTTATAGAATTCATTTCGCATGAAGCTGCTGAGAAAGTTCTACAAACTTATAATGGCACACAAATGCCTGGAACTGAGCATACGTTCAGACTGAACTGGGCCTCTTTCAGCTCTGGTGAGAGGCGTCCTGATGCAGGACCTGATCATTCGATTTTCGTAGGGGACCTGGCACCTGATGTCACAGATTACTTACTACAAGAGACATTCCGAGTGAACTATCCATCTGTTAGAGGGGCCAAGGTTGTCACGGATCCAAATACTGGGAGATCTAAAGGATACGGATTTGTAAAGTTTGCAGATGAAAATGAAAAAAACCGGGCAATGTCAGAAATGAATGGTGTGTATTGCTCAACAAGACCTATGCGGATAAGTGCTGCGATTCCAAAGAAATCCACTGGATCTCAGCTTCAGTATTCAGCTGCTAAAGGTAATGATTATCTGTAATATACTATTTTGGTGTTTCCGATAATCCAATGCAACTTCATTGCAACATTGAACTATGTAGTGCCCATGGTGTAGTTCGATTGATGCACCATATTCTTGTGAGCTCACATCTCTTATTAGCGCTAATAAAACAAAGATTCATCTGTAATAGGACACACTGCGATGATTCATTTATATTGGTAGGCAACGTCATCTATTACAAGTAGATTCTTCATTTCTATAGAAGAGGTATTTTTCTTGGATATGTATTAACTGGCTGTTTTATGTTAAATATGTAGCGATGTATCCAGCTACAGCTTATGCAGTTCCACAGCTCCAACCGGTTCTACCAGATAGTGATCTTACAAACACTACTGTAAGAACCCTTATTATATTGCTAGCCATTTGATCTGTTGACTATGCCATTTACCTTGGGATACATTTGCAGATATTTATTGGTAACTTGGACCCGAATGTGACAGAAGATGAGCTGAAGCAGATATGCATGCAATTTGGGGAGCTTATATATGTAAAAATCCCAGTTGGTAAAGGATGTGGATTTGTACAATATGCATCTAGGTAAGTAGCTTTAAGAAAAAAATCTATTTCTTTTATTACTTGAACTGTAATTTACAGAACCAAAGCATGCAATTTCTCACTATCCACTGCCCAAAACACAGGGGCTCAAATTATCAATGCCTCATGGATGACTGGTTAATTTGGTTAATTTCAATTTTCAGATTGCCTTACCGTCCTAGATGAAGCACAAAAAAGTGTAAATGTATCATTAACTCTATTTTGTTGAACTAATACTGTTTGGAAACAAATATAGCAAAGAAGAATCTTTGAAAACTGTAGATAATGTGCCTTGGTGAACTGAAAAGTTAATTTAGTAGACCCTCCAAATTTCTTAACTGTAACATATAATTTATGTCTGTAATCAAGACTCATTTCATTAGTTTATTTCGTTAGGCATGCGTATGCTTTGTAGGCAAAAGTATTAATATCTCAGTGAAGTATTACATCTCCATTTATTACTCAGCAGATAGGAACAATTATTTTTTAATCTTTGTTGTCGTGTGGATGTATGCCTATTATTGTTGTGCAGTGCTATTTCCTTCCTCTTAAACAGTGCACGATTAGTTAATGCATTTCTTGGTGACACCTTTCTTTGCTAGCATCCACATTTTGTTGGAATGATGTAAATCCGATGTGTTTACCAATAACATAACTGTTTCAGGGCATCAGCTGAAGAGGCTGTACAACGTCTTCATGGCACTGTGATTGGCCAACAAGTAGTTAGGCTTTCATGGGGCAGAAGTCCTGCGAGTAAGCAGGTATCTCATTTAATTTCTACTGCACAAACCTGATTTTCAGTAAATCTATTCGAACTCAGATGTTCCGAAATCAACTAGAAGCAATCATGACAGTTTTTAGTTTTTACTGATGAGCATGCTAAAGAAGAATTTTCTTGATAAACAGTCTGGTCCTTATTATCCTGTTCTTACTCTTGTGTGATAACAGATGAAGGGTTTGTTTGTTTGATATTTGTTTCTTGGGCAGTTTTCCTTCATTTTCCCCATACCTCGTTCAATTTTCATTTCTTTTCCGGTTATGATATCTTATTTTTTTCTTAACCTGTCAGAATATCTTCAAATTAAGGTTAATGAATTTATGTTATTATCTTGCACAACCATATGCAGGATCAATCAGCTGTCTGGAGTCAGCAAGCAGATCCTAATCAATGGGCAAGTGCTTATTATGGCTATGGGTATGATGCATATGGATATGCTCAAGAACCATCATATGCATATGGTGCTTATGCTGGATATAGCCAGTACCCCCAACAGGTGAAGATTTCAATTTACTTCACATTCATTATATTCTTTCAGTGTTGTATACTTGTGCGTTCTTTAATAGTTGTTAATATGGACACCTGAAGGTTGCTATTTTCTTGTATTTGTGTGTCATGTCAATGTACAATGCACATTCATGTTAAACCAAATGTAGGATTTATATTTCTAGACGTAGAGAATTGCATCTTTATGAATCATATAATTTGCTATATTAAATAGATTCAAGGAAAGATGTTGGGTTGCAGAAGGTGTATATATTGAATTATCCGTTGGTCACCATTATCTTGTAACCAACCTTAATTCATCCTTCATAGTACAGATGTGATTTCTGATACATGTCCCATGGTCTCCAGCTTCACTGTACACGAACAGTTTCTGATGTGTATCTCACCAGTATAGCTGGCAACGCTTGTTCTTGTTTATAATTTTCTATCTTGTTTTTGTTCAGGAACGCAGGTGCTTTTTTTAATGAAAATTTCACCTTGAGCACAATGGCTATTTTACCTGCTATTTCCTGAAATCAGCCAAAATATCTGTTTTACCTGCTTGACAACAAGGTGTATAGTTAGAATTGGCTAATTTAATATTTACTGCATTTGGTTTCCATTTAACCTTATAGTAAAATTAATAAATCTTACAACTTCCAGGTTGAGGGAGCAACCGATATGGCATCAGCAGCTGGTAGTCATGTCCCAGTCATGGAACAAAAGGAGGTGTACGATCCAATGAGCATACCTGATGTTGACCAGTAAGTACAGTCCCACTTATCAATTCATCACCGTGTTATTTTATACTGGTGAGTTCTAACCCATGTACTTGTGTCTTTCAATCTAGGCTGAATGCATCATATATCGCTGTTCATGGTAGAGCCATGCTAGGACGGCCCTTGTGGTTGAAGACCTCATCGTTATCTCAGCCTGCTTGAGCACCCATCTATCACCCATCGTTGCCATTTTCTGAAGACTCCAATGTGCAGGCTCCAGAGCAAAATTGTGACAGGCTGATTGGCAGCTTCATGTATGTTGAGGACATCACATGTATGATTAGGGAACTCCCTTTTTGCTAGTCCCTGCTTGTCTAGATCAACAAATTATTGCCAAGGATGCTGCTACTTTACTACTACTGCAAGTTACTGGTACGGAAGATAGGAAGGCGTTTCTGTTTTCTCCTGATCTTTTCGTGTCTAGAATCTCTGCAGTTTTGGCCTGGTTTCTGTTGGATCTTTCCTCTTTCTTTTTTTATTGGAGTGCGTAGTAGTATTTTGCAGTGCTACTCCATTCTGATAATTTTAGCGGTTCATCTTTTGGCGGCTGTTTCCAATGGTAAAAAAAAAATGAGAAAAAGGTAAAAATCAAATTATTACAGTAGTTGTTGAAGATCTCAGGTGACATCTGCGACCCAAATCATCTCGAATCCTGTGCACTCGTAATTGAGAGCTATTAGGCCTGTTTTTTCTAGCTGTGGTTGAAATTTTTGAGTTCAGGAGAGTATGGAGAGACTCGTGTTCAGTTTTGATCGATCTAAATGAAGTTATTATAGTGTTTATTATAACGACTTGTCGACTCTACTTTTAAAAGACACTTCGTTTTAAAGTTAACTACTGTAGAAAAGCCAAAAGACAGAAGCTAAAAAGAATATATCCATTTACTTCTGTGTTGCTTAAAAAGTAATATATAAAATTCAACCATTCAGAATTGCCAAGTAAACACTGTCGGAGGGAGTACAAAAGCATTTCCTTTGAACGAACTGTTCACACTTCACACAATGACATTACAGTCATTTTTTTCAAATTTAGCATATAAACGATGTTTAGGATAAAAAATTTTTGTTTAGGACAAAAAAAACTTTGTTGTTTGTAGCGTATAAACGATGTGTTTTTATAAATTTAGTTTTCTCTGTAGACCTACCAAGCTTGGTAAGATAGGCCCTTGCAGAGTAATTAGGTGGCATTTTAATCAACACTAATCACAATTAATAAATACGAATCATAATTAATTACTACAGTAACTACAATATGGTTAGCGCTAATCAATTATATTTAGTTTTAATTAATTATAATTAATACTAATTAAATGCGTTCAAGACTAATTAAAAGCTAATACAAAGGCTGCACAATGTGGCCGGCTGCTACCGCGCTTCAGGCAGGGGCTCGGTAGATGGTACGTCGAGCTCTACCAGCGCAGTGGGTGCACGTGAACGCAACATATTCACGTGGGGTCCAGTTGTCGGTGCAAACAGTGAGAGCTCGCCGCTATTGTATTGTATCGTCACTAGGCCGGGCTGGCCGGCGATCCCCAACGGTCGAAAAAATGGCCGCGCCGCGAGCCAACGGCAGGTCATAACGTAACGGCTCGCCTCGCCACCGCCCTCACAAGAGACCACCACTCCTAACCGGTACGAGCCACAGCTACTTGGTACCCAACGTCTCTCTCCCCCTCTGCCTCTCTCTCTCTCTCTCTCTCTCTCTCTCTCTCTCTCTCGTCCACTGCGCCCGCACGAGCGAGCACGCGCGCGCGCGCTCGAGAGGGGAGGGGAGGGGAGGCGATGGAGTTGATGGAGCCCAAGGACATCGACTGGAGCAGGGTGGTGTCGCGCTACGTGCGCGACGAGACCTACGAGGGCATCGAGGCCCCGCGCTGGGCCGACTTCGCCGACCCGGAGGCCGGCGCGGACGTCGACGACGACGCCTGGTTCTGCCGCCCCGGTACGCCTTCCCTCCCTTTCTTCTTCGCGGCTCCTATTGGTTGGCCTATTGGGAGGAAAAAGAAGAACTGGACCTTGATCTTTCCCGGTTGGCTGATGGTTTCGGTGGTTGTAGTGGGCGGGTTCAAGAATAGGTCCAGTTCTTGATCCGCGTAGCTTGCTTCTTCGGGGTGGGTTTCCCTGTTGTTATCTTGCGATTTTCGCCTCTGTTCCCGCGAAAACGAGGCTTTGATTTGTTGATTGGTTACGGCATCGCCTTGTTTGATTTCTTCGTGGGTTTCGCCGCAGATTGCCGGCATCCAAAGACGGCCGAGAACTTCCTCAAGCTGACCCCCAGCCCCAAGGTTCGTGTTTCTTCTTCTCCTCGATTTCTTGAGAGCCTTCTCTCTCTCTCTCTCTCTCTCTCTCTCTCTCTCTCTCTCTCTCTGGTTGAATCTTCTCACGTTTCTTCCTCGGAACAGGGCAAGCTACTGCGATCAATGTCGGCCATGCTGCCGTTCGCCGAGAGGGACACCAACCTCAGGTGAATTGGAATTCCCCCCATCAAATTCAGTTGTTCTTCACGCACCTGCTTCGATCTATCTTGTTCTGATCCCGTTTCTTCCATCGCGTTGCTCAGAGACGGCAACAACAATCTGAAGAGGCGAGGCGCCGGCGCCGGTATTGCCATCTTCACGTCGCCCAAACCAAAGGCAGCGCCCAAGAAGAGGTTCCAGGACAACAGCGAGAACCAGGACCCTGCATTGGCCACGCCGCCTCCACCACCGGCGGCAAGTAGGCCGCCGTTCGGCGCGCCGCGGTGGGCCAAGAATGCGAAGGAGGCCATCAAATCCAGTGCTGAGAAGCGGCCGAACAATGCAGAGAAGGAGGCGCTGCTCAGCAAGAACGCGGCGCCGAGGCAGCTCAAGAGCACTCTCTCGGCGAGGAACCTCTTCTCCGGGAAGGATATACTTGGCCAGATATCGGAGTTCTACAATGAGCTCAAGCGGATGGCCGGCGGCAGTGCCAGCCGGCCTGTCTCAGAGACCATGGAGGAATTGAGCCCAAGCCCAATGTAATTCTTCTCTCACTGAAGCAATGCAGGAATGTGGTTCTGGGATTGTTGCTTTCAGGTCCTTGATATTTTCACTTTTGCAGTAATGGGAGTGATGCTATGGAGAAGGTGGCATGTGACAGTGGCACCGGTGTTCGGGTTCCCTTGGAGGCTGTGAGGGAGGTGGCAAGGCAAGAAACAGTGGAAACGAGTCCAAGTCCAATGTAACTTGCTTGTCATTACAATGCAAAGCAATGTTTAGAGGATTATAGTTACTGTTGCTTGGGGTGCTGATAATGGTGGTTTGTGCAGGAAGGGAAAGAAGATGGGGTTGAAGGTGGAAGCAGGAAAGCAAAGGTCACCCAATGTGTTGAAGGAGGTGAAGGCAACACCGCCGACTCCACAGCGGTTTCCATCCCCCTCAGTGAACCGTGTCAAGAACGTTAAAGCAGGAGGCAGGGCAACGGCAGGCTCACCACTCAAGAAGCCACTGAAGGTGATTCCGGCATGCCTATAATATCTACTCAGTGTCTGTGGCTTTAGATATGCTTTATATTATGGTTTTTACTCGGTGAATTTTCAGTGTTTATGGCTTCTACTAGCTAGCCTTCTTCAATGTATTTAAGCACATTAAATGTTTACATGCACTATGGTCATGATTTTTAGATCTTAGATCATACTGAAGGATACATTGTCTTGACTGCCTGGCTATCAGTAGTTCTATCCCTGACAGATTTCAGAAATCTTACAATGAGTTGAATTATCATCACCATACTTAATGGATTAGCAATTTAGCATCAGTTGTCCCTAAGTATGTATACTAAGCCGTAGGAAGACCTCAAAAGGTTATGGGTTGTCATAGGCTTTAGATCTTGTGTACTGAGTCTGCCTGCAGCTGAGAGTTTTTTTTTTCAGAATTGGCTTAGTCTCTCATCCTTAATTTTTTTAGCTCTACTCATGAGGAGAATTTCCTTAATATACTATAGTTGTGGTTTCTGAGTTTAAGATATTAGTGGGTGTTTAACAGTGTGTCTGTGCCTGTGAATAATCAGTGTCTCGTTATTATGCTTGTTGATAATCTGAAAATTGTGTATTTTCTTCATGGTTTTGAACAGCATTCACACTTCAGTGTCAAGTTCATTGTGCATTCATGCCCTGTAATTCTGCCAGCAACACCATCATCGTGAATAATTCTGTTCCATTTTCAATATTACTTGACCAGTAGAGCATTTGCTCTCGTTTCGTCGTCATTGTGGCCTTTCTTATGGGTCTTCAGACATTTTTGTGTAAATTACTTGCCATCAGCATGTGGCACTAATCACTATCTCATCGTTAGCTCTGAGTGGAGCCACGGGGATGATCTTTCTTGCTTTAACTGGTTGTGGTGCATAAAAGGAAAACATAATGGTCTCATACATTAGTGCCAGAAGACCTTTATCTCAAGTTAACTGTGCAGTGATCTAATTATTGTAACAACTGCCTTTTCTTTAGGAGAAGGGGTCACCAAATAAGGATCTGGAGAGCAGCAGAGATGCTAAGAGGCAACCTTTTGGGGTTAAGGATATGAACAACACAAGGGTTTGTGATGCAGAAGGGAGCTCCAGTAGCATGTTTTGGTTCTTGAAGCCCTGCACTTTCCTGGTGGAGTAGCAGCAAAATATTCGGAACTTTATGTAGTTAGAATTCATTACTTTATTCAATTTTAAAATACTCTCAATTTCTAATTGATTGATTCATTTGGACATTCCGTCGAGGAAATAAACAGCATGCATATGTATAGTTACTGGTAAAGTCATACAACTTGGGAGTCTCTCCGTATGTAGAATTCGAGATGTAGCAAAATGTTATAGTTCTTCTGCTACTTGGTTCTTTTACCAAAGAAACTGAAACTTTTCCTTCATGTGAAAGCTATCCGGTTGTTTGACCTAAGAAACTGAAACATGTCGTGAGGTCATACAACTTAAGTGCCTTGATTTCATTTCATGAAGATTTACTACTCTTGATTGAACAGACTTTCTTCTTGATTGAACTGATGATATTGTATCTATTTTCTCATGTCTAATTTCATAAAAGTCCTGGCATATGCAACTATCTAGTCCTAACTTCTAAATATCGGCAAAGCTCGCACTGGTTTAAGAGCTATCTAGGGAAATATCATAATCAGGAGTTCTGATATCTCTTCCAGAACTTACAATGTAACTTTCTTCAGCTGCTATTTCAGACTCTAGTCTTCAGCTGTTACTTAAGAAGTTCTTCAGCTGGTATTTGACAGGCTTGATTTTCCTTGAGGTGTTTCATGGTCCTCGATTGCTTTGGTTTGCATTGAGCTGTTTCCTGATCCTTTATGGCCAATGTTAATCAGGAAGAGGCACTGTTCGACTTAGTCGCGAAAATGGTCAAAGGATAACCTGATATAAGCTGAGGTGTACAAGCAATGTAGAACATTTTTATCCTTGCAAAGTACAAACTGAAAATCGTGTGTAATGCGATGCCTATTGGTTCCTGTTGGACCGAAATGGCGACAGAGGGGGGCCTTCTAAAAATTAAATTCGCCCCTCAAGTACCCACACTTATACTTCTTCTCCAATAGCTATGGAAGCTATGAAGGTAGAAGATATGTACTTACTGGAAGTCAAGGCAACAAGGAAAAACCAGATCCAGAAAGAAGCAGTCAAAAATAAATTCAGAGCAAATCTGACTGCAAGCGGTAGTACCGCTGAAACGAGCGGTAGTACCTCTGGGCGGTAGTACCGCTATGCCGAGCGATAATACCTCTTACCGTTCGGACCGTCCGAACGTTTCATTGCTGCCGATCGGACTGGTCCGAACAAAACCGGTAGTACCGCTAGGACGAGCGGTAGTACGTCTGAGCGGTAGTACCTCTCGAGGAGCGGTAGTACCTCTCGAGAAAAACAGCAAACATGATTTTCAGAGAACTGAGAAATTCGCAAGGATTCTTGGATTCTTGACTTGGGAAACTTTGAGGATAGCTAGGGAATACTCCCAGAAGAATAAGCCAAGAGCCAAAAACAAGAAACCACTCCAAGAATCAAGAATTTCAGATTTGGGATAAAAATCTGAAATCTTGCAAGAACCGAACCAAAAACCAAATTACTCCTCAACCTTTGATCCTTTGGCCATGAAACTTTGAGGATAACTAAAAGATAGCCTCTGGACTCTAGGTACCAGGTTTCATGCCATCTCAAAGAAGGAAACACGATTTTGACCAAAACCCTAGAAATACAAAACAAGAACAGGGGAGGCTCAAAAATGAAAATCTGAAATTAAACCAAGTTTGCTCCTGGGAAACTTGATCAAATGATCTTGAGGCATCATCCCAACATAGAGCAACCCATTTTAGGCCTTCCCAGCAAGAAAGAACGAGAAACCAAGAAGGTCAAGAAATCAACAGAGAGGAGCATCGAAGAGAAAAACATGAACAGAGTAACAAGAACTGAATCAATCTCAAACTCCACCATCTCATATTGATAACGAGGAAAGGAGATACATGATTTATACAAGAGGAATGATTACAAGCCACTCAATCCATCCTCTCCCTCTCAAGCTCAAGAACACAAGCTCTCTACATGTTTCTTGGAGAGACAGACTCTAGAAACCATCGAAGGGGACACAAAGGGAACACGACTCTGCCTCCACCAACAACCCTCAACAACTAAAGCCTAAAGCCAAAATAAACTCTAAAGCCTATTTTGACTAAAGGAAACCCTAAAACCCCTTCAAGTGTTCAAGTGGACATGCAGCCCCTTGAAAGCATTTAGGCCCCTAAAAATATTGGTTTTGATAATTAATGACATTATGTGAATATGAGACTAATTTGTTTATTGAGTGTTTGCGAGATTAGTCTCAAAGGAAAAGAAGAAGGTACATAAAATGTTCTTACAAAGATTCAAAGATCTCAAGGGCGTCAAGGTAAATAGTTTAGGGCTATTTTATTTTTTACCGGTCTTGATGATAGGTTGGAAGACCGGATTATAGGATAGACGCCGTACTATTAAGAGGGATCATGGTGATTGCTTGATCATGTTCAAATATGCCCTATGGATCAATCTAGGATCATGCATGCACTTAGAAATTAAAAATCAAATCAAAACTGTGCTTTGTCAGAAAATTCGGTAGTACCGGCGTTCTACGGGCGGAACTACCGCTTGGCCGGAAGTACCGGGCCTCTGAGCGGATCGTTTATTCCAGAGAGCGCCCGGAGTTTGAGTTAGTCTCTCGGAAAACGGAAGTACCGCAAGTTTAACTGCGGAACTACCGCATGTGCGGAAGTTCCGGGGTCTGGAGCGGAACTTAAATTCCAGAGAGCGCCTAGAGTTAAACTTAGCCTCTCGGAAAATGGAAGTACCGCGATTTGAACTGCGGAACTACCGCAGGACGGTAGTTCCGGACTTAAGAGCGGAACTTCATTTCCAGAGAGCGCCCTGAGTTGGAGTTAACCGCGCTGAAATCGGAAGTACCGGGGTATGGAGCGGAACTTCCGGACTTCCGGAAGTACCGTGATTTCAACGGCGGTAGTACTGCACTCATTGACCAACGGTTACTTCTGACTCACTGACATAGCCGTTCTGACTGGGCGGCGGAAATTCGGAAGTACCGCCCATATAACGGCGGTAGTTCCGTTTTCCCTGAATTTTCAAGATAAATTAATACAACGGCTATTTGAGGTTGGTGGGGGTATAAATACACCCCCACCAGAACTTGTACTAGTGGTTGACATTCCATTGAACACATTTGAGCTTAGTGCAACCTCTCACACCTCATTTTCACTCTTGGGCATTCAATTGAGGTAGTTGAGCCAAAATTCAAGTGCATTGTATTCTAGAGTGATCCATTAGGCACTTGAGTGTGATCAAGCCATCGTGGTCTATTCTCTTGGTGCTTGCCGGCATCTAGACGGCTTGGCGGAGGTCCGGTGATCTTCTCAAGAAAATTGTGAGAAGGCCCAGAAGATTGTGAAGGCTCGGAGTTCGCCTACCCGAAGAGGGAAAGGGCTACCGATAGTGATCGAGGTGATTAGGCTCAATTCGTGGAGCCGGTCCGATTCGTTCGGGCTTACCTCAACGTGGACTAAGGGAGACCGGCAAGTCTCCGATCACCACGGTAAAAAGTAATCGTGTCAATTGTGGTTTGCTCTCTTGTGTTTATTTACATTCAAGCAACGCTCTTTATTCTTATTACTTGATTGCTTGTTTAGTTAGAGTAGCAATCCTTGACTTAGACTATTTGATATTGCTCTTAGTCTATTACTTGTGCTAGTGATCTCTTGAGCCTTTCTAGATTGTCTTAAGTGTACTTTTATTAACTTGCTCTAGTAAATTCATTAAGTTTAAAATTGACAATTGAAATTAGACGAAAATTTTAAAACCGTCTATTCACCCCCCCTCTAGTCGGCCTCCTCGATCTTACACCCCTCCAACCTATTTATAGCCCACGGCTAACGGGTCTCCACCCTGTTACGCCCGCTAAATCCAACGGAGCCCGCTCCCGCTTGTGCAGCCTTGCGAAATTCCCGTTTCGCCCCTCCTGCACCTTCCGGGAAGCTTCTGCGCTCCTTGTTTCGCACGCCTCGCAACCACCTCGTGTCCACGTCGTCTTCGACACATCCCGATCGTTCTGACCTCAGCGCCACCTGCGCCTAGTCCGGTCCATCGTGTCTCGCCACGACTCCGCCCGATGTCCTGCAGCCACACAGACAAGAAAACACATCAAATAGCACCGCTCGATACATGAAAACGTAAATAGCATCAGAACATCACACTTACCATGATGAAGTCCAAACCTGTCAAAATATCAGAATATGCAACATAAACCCTTTGACCAGGAATGACCAAGTCCGACCGAGTCCATTGCACCACGCAACGACATGGTCCGAACAGCCCAAACCAAACTCGATCAACCTACACCAATGTCAATTACTCATCATACACATGTGGTCACCTCCACATGGTTCAACAGTTCCTGTCGTTTGGCAGTGAGATGAAACTACCCAAAGGTTTGCCCTTTTCTAAAAAAGATCTTCTAACAAGTGGCAGCAAACAAATAAGGAATGAAGCTGTGTTGCGTACAACGTGGTAATTGGGTTGGGCCACTTGCGTTGAAACTCCAAACCCGTTGTGTTTGCAGGCTAACAATGCTGCAACTTGCGTAGTGAAAACGTAGCACACTATGCGTGTGGCAAATTGAGGCGAGGCAAATTATAGAGCGGGAAATAATCCACTTAGCAATAATCAATTGGGTGTGGAAATAATCAATTCCCTCAATTGGGTGGCCTAGTAATTGCTGCTCGAGTCATCCGTAGGGAACTTCTTTGTTAAGGGCCTGTTTGGCTGGCCACAAGCCGGCCGGTTTTTCGCAGCCGTTACAGTACCTAACTTTTAAACGGAGTATTTTCTCAAGACGAGGCCTACAAGTTAAACGTAGTACACGTCAAAAGCCCAACATCTGTACCAGCCAAAATCGCAACTGAGTATCGATCTCTCCGTAATCTGTACCGTAAACAGCTAAAATTCAAAGATTTCAGCCAAAAGCCATAAGCCGCAGCCAAAAAGAACAAGCCCTAAAACTCCTTAAAATAAGACCATTACCATATTGAATCCACTTAGCACACCACATTAGATCTTAGCGAGACAAAACGAGGTGTACTTATCTTTATTTTTATATTAAAAACAAAAAATGCTTAACATTTCAATGACATATGGGTCCAACCTACCCCGTGAGTTGTTCATGGACTCGGTGACATGCTAGCCCCACCTCATTTTGGTTAAGTTCAGATCTAACATGGCCACGTGGATCAAACTCGGTCAAAACATTCTTTTGTTAGCAGTAGAGATAGGTTTTAAACGGTTTTGAGAGTTAGAGAACATATTTTTACCTGATTTTACATATAAGAGATGAAAAATTAAACCACACGATAGTGGTGGCCCGGCATGGCCCGTCCCCGATGAGGCACGGGCCCATTAGGCACGTCCCGTTAGCTTAAACGAGTCGTGTCGTGCCGGCTTATGGGCTAAGCCTCCAGCCTAGGCACGACCTATAAGGGTGTCGTGGCCCGGCCCAAGGCACGATTAGCCCATCGGGCAATGCCAACATGGCACGCTTGTTTGGCTCGTGTAGCTTATTCAGCCCGAAAAAAATGAGCAAACTGATTTGTTAAGAAAAATGTGTAGAATTAAAAAACACAATAAATTACTGAAAGTACAAAAAAATACATTAAATTATAAAAAATGTAGAATACTCCTAATAAATTATAGAAAATATAGAAAAGACACATTCAGTTATAGAAATTATAGAAAAACACATTAAATTGTAGAAATCATGTCTATAGATCTAATGGGCCATGCTGTGCTGACCCGTGCTATGTCGTGCCGGGCTAGGCCCGACACTTCTTATGTTGTGTCGTGCCGGCATAGTGGCCCAAGGCACTGGCCCAAGCACGGCCCATGGTCTCGTACCGTGTCGGCTGGCTAGCCCATCGAACTTCGTGTTGTACCGTGTCATAGATTATGCGTATAATTAGCCCTTTAGGTACGGTCTATTTGGTCATGTCTGCCACATGAAGAGTTAATTATCAAGGAATTCCTTCTTGAAAAGATGTCCTCAAACATTAACGGGTATTGGGTTATCAAATCACCACAGCCGGATTTCAAGCTCCTATGATCCTACCATTTGTAGCCTGTAGGGCTCTTGTCGGATCCGAACGCCACTCCACTAAGATCCGCTCTGACCGGTCGTGCTCGTCCGTGAT
This sequence comes from Dendrocalamus sinicus, assembly GCA_036346575.1. Lineage (NCBI taxonomy): Eukaryota > Viridiplantae > Streptophyta > Magnoliopsida > Poales > Poaceae > Dendrocalamus > Dendrocalamus sinicus. The sequence goes on along the minus strand of CM070648.1, from coordinate 48,973,734 downwards.
TTCCCGATTCTCTCACGTTTGTTCGACGCAATGTGAGAGTTGCCGCCTCCCAATTTCTCAATCAGATAGTCGATTCGAGCTCTGTACCCCGAAAGGCGCCTGTCTCCTCCTTTTCCCTGTTCTTTTCCCCGTTCCGTAGGCGTTGTTTGGATTCTTTTGTGTCAAAATCGCATCTCCTTGCAGTGTTTTCTGGCGGTCAATTCGATGGATTTTGGCGTGCCCGTCAATTCTTGCTACTAAATTCCATGTTCTTTGTGTTGATTGGTTCTTGGTCCAGTTTGATACGTGTGTCGCAGTAGAGTTCTTGGGTTCAAGAACACTCCTGTGCGTACTTTTTGGTCAGTTTTGTGCTCTTGGCTTGGCGCTCGGGGGTCAGACATACGTCTTTCTGATCCAACTCGCATCGATTTCATTGTATTTGCGGTTGTTATGGCGAGAAATGTGATGTTCAGATGGTAGTTTGACCATGATCACAATCCGTTCGACGAAATGCCCTTGGGCGTTCGTGGGCGTGGCTGGCGCCCTGGTGATGCTCGTCACTGCCGTTCATGTGTTCATGGTGCCAATCCTACCTTCCTCGTTGGATTACTTCAGTGCTCGACGCACCATCGGCCGCCCAAGAAACGTGCTCCCGGCCGTTGGGCTGGTGGACTCACGTCTCAGGGGGCAGTTTCCTTCTGATTCGTATGGTGCAGTGATGTTCCGTGGCGCACCATGGAAGGCTGAGATTGGGAGGTGGCTTGCTGGGTGCCGTGCCGGCTCGTCGGCTGTCAGTGTTACTGAAGTATGCACATAACTTTGTCATTGATCGTTGCACTTTGATTTAGCGTGCTTCGGTTAATTTGGTTCTTTTTGGACAGGTTATAGGCGCAAAGCGGTGCGAGAAAGACTGCAGTGGACACGGCGTTTGCAACTATGACCTGGGAGAATGCAGATGCTTTCATGGATATGCTGGTTAGTCTTACTTTGTCAAGTCGATTAATGCTGGTAGTCTTGTTCAATCACATTGCGTCATATGGTATTTGTATCACTAAAAATTTAATGGTTCTTAGGACCTGAAAGGACTTAATATTAAGATAAAGATGAACAAAATAAATGATAAATGAGATATTTCATAGAGTTGGAAAGCATGAAAGACTAACTGTGGATGTTTATATAAATCTTACAAATATCTCACTAACCATATAAATCTGTGAGTAGGCTTGTATATCAAAAGAGTGGACATCCTTGACCTATAACTTACTCGGTTGAGATTATTCTGCATTCCTGCAAGAATATAGAACATTCAGTTTGTATGTGCATGAATGAATGACTATAGAAATGCACTATTAAATTCTCAAGTATTTAATCTGCTCTGCTGTGACCATTATCAGATATGATGGAATGGGGACTGAACTAGTTCGATAATTATCTACTAATTATTTTTAAATAGATGATTATTGTCTTGCTTATCTACTTTTGTGGTTTGCTATTACTTAATTGCATGTTCATTTATTGTTACTAGCTTACACAAACTAAATCTTTTGTTTCAAAAGAAAGGAACATATGCATTGCACAGTATACAAGGTGGAGGCATTTGTGCTGTACTGCTGTTTCCTTGCTCATATTATTTTTTTTGTTGTTTCTCAAGCTTCCCCTTGTAACGTCTTAATTTGTACTGTTGTATACCTAATTGCGACAAAAGGTCACCATATGGCTTCATTGATACAGGAAAAGGATGTGAGGAGGTTCTGAAGTTGGAATGTAACCTCCCAAGTTCCCCAGAATGGCCTGTAGGACGATGGATAGTTTCCATATGTCCAGCCCAGTGTGACACGACCAGGGCAATGTGCTTTTGTGGATCAGGAACAAAATACCCAGATCGTCCTGTGGCAGAAGCTTGTGGCTTTAAAACAATGTAATATATCATTGATATTTATTTTGATTCTGAGTTTTGCTTTAAAACACTGTAAGAATATCATTAATACTTTATTATTATCATTTTTCTAGCTCCCCTGCAAAACCTGATGACCCGAAGCTTACCAATTGGAAAACACCTGATCCGGATGTATTCACAACAAACATCAGTAAGCCAGGATGGTGCAATGTGGACCCAGAGGATGCATATTCTTCCAAAGTGAAGTATAAAGAGGAATGTGATTGCAAATATGATGGGCTCTGGGGGCAGTTTTGTGAGACACATGTTGAATGCAACTGTATTAACCAGTGCTCCGGACATGGACATTGTCGTGGTGGTTTCTGTCAGGTATGTCTGAGGAAAAGCTGTTCAGCTAAAGTCATGAAAATGTGGTGACAAAATGTCTTGTATTTGCTGCCTCCTTAGGCTATAATCTAATTGAAGATTTCTCTCAGTGTGACAGTGGATATTTTGGGATTGATTGCAGTATCCCATCAGCATATTCACTTGCATATGACTGGCCTTCATGGCTCCAACCACCAATGAATTTGCCAGACCTGAAAACTTTAAACAATAGCCCCATCAATGTTAAGGCTGTTGTTAAGAAAAAAAGACCACTTATATATGTCTATGATTTGCCAGCTGAGTTTGACAGCCATCTTCTTGAGGTAAGTCTATATCATAAGCCCTGTTCTTTATATTCTCAAAGCTTTGCTGCAGCTTTGAGATCACAGGATGTGTTCTATTGCAGGGACGACATTTCAAGTTAGAGTGTGTGAACAGAATATATGATGACAAGAACAGAACTATATGGACCAAGCAACTGTATGGTGCTCAGGTTCGCTAACCTAGTCAACTAGCAGATATGCTAAATGTTGGTGGTTCCATGTTAACAGTAACATCAATTGTGCTTACCAGGGCACAAGTAGATCTAACCAACGTTTAATTTTCCATCTAGATGGCACTCTATGAGAGCATTCTTGCTAGCCCTCATCGCACGCTAAATGGTGAGGAAGCTGATTATTTCTATGTGCCAGTTCTTGACTCGTGTCTAATAACTAGATCTGATGATGCCCCACATCTGCTGATGCCGGTAATAATTATCATCCAGATGTTGTACTCTAATTGTCAGTGTTCTCCTTCAGTAATTTGAGTTTTAATTTTAGAAGGATCTGCGCCTCAGGAGTTACCATACTCTGCAGTACTACAGAATGGCTTACGATCACATAGCTCAGCGGTATCCTTACTGGAACCACACTTCTGGAAGAGACCATATATGGGTGGGTATTATATTTAGATGAAATTTATAGTATAATGATTCTTAAATTCTTCTTGCATAGTCAATAACTGATAGTCTTTCAACTTACGGAAAAGCAGTTCTTATCATGGGATGAAGGTGCCTGCTATGCTCCAAAAGAGATATGGAATAGCATGATGCTCGTCCACTGGGGAAACACTAACATAAAACATCAGAACTCAACGACTGCTTATTGGGCGGACAACTGGGATCACATTCCTTTGGATAGAAGAGGCAACCATCCATGTTTTGATCCGAGAAAGGACCTCGTGCTTCCAGCATGGAAGCAACCTGACCCAGGGGCCATCTGGTTAAAACTATGGACAAGGTATGTGAGGACTTAGAGACATATATTTGACTACTTATATTGTTTAGAGCCTTACAATACAAATTTTGCAGGCCAAGGAGCAAACGTAGAACACTATTCTATTTCAATGGTAATCTAGGACCAGCCTATAAAGAGGGCCGCCCTGAAGACACGTATGTATCTATATTTATGTGTGTCTGACTATATATATGACAAAATTGTGTCTCAATCTGCTTCCACTACATAATACAGGTATAGCATGGGGATTCGGCAAAAGCTGGCAGCTGAATTCGGTTCCACACCAAACAAGCAGGGGAAGCTTGGAAGGCAGTATACAGCCAATGTGACAGTTACCTATTTACGATCTGAGAAGTATTATGAGGAACTAGCAAGCTCTATTTTCTGTGGTGTCCTGCCAGGGGATGGCTGGAGTGGACGCATGGAAGACAGCATGCTTCAAGGATGCATTCCCGTCATAATTCAGGTGCTACAACATCATTTTCTTGTGTTGCATATCAAGGGAACCTGTAATGTGTATCTTGCAAGACATAGTGACAGAACTCCTAATCATGTGACCTCTTACTCATACCTATCTGTTTTCTTGGCTTAAATTGTAGGATGGAATTTTTCTACCCTACGAGAATATGCTTAATTACAACAGTTTTGCAGTCCGCATACAAGAAGATGACATCCCAAACCTCATTAGAATCCTTCGAGTATGTGTTTACACTATCTTTCCTTTATTTTATTATTATTTTTTTGCATAACCTGTGTAGCATACTTACCATTTTCATCTCACCAGGGAATAAACGAAACACAAATAGAGTTTATGTTAGGAAACGTGCGCCGGATGTGGCAGAGGTTTTTTTATCGTGACTCTATATTGCTAGAGGCACAGAGGCAGAAAAGATTGTTCTCTGAAGAGGCACCTTGGTCAGTAGAGGTCTCAAAACTAGATGATGATGATGATGTCTTTGCCACTTTCATACAGGTAACTTCTGAAAAATCTAAGTAAAGTTGCTCTATTGTGCTGTAACTTAGCGTAGTTAACATCTGCTATGTGATAGGGTTGAAACTTGAAACAATATTTGCGTTTTCAGAGCATAGTACACAGCATGCTTGCATTGCTGAATCATACTATATTACTAGACTTATAATACTAATCCATGTGTCTTACCTTTTACATTTCACCTTAGAGCTGTCGTTCTGTTGCCATTTCCTATTTGCTGAGGAAGAATGCTTTGACAGGTATTACATTATAAATTATACAATGACCCTTGGCGGCAAGATCTCCAAAAATCGGAAACTGGGTTGCCGAACATCTGCTCAAAAGCTTCCTGAAGTGCGCGGCAGACATTGCAACTGTAAAGATAGGCATGGGCATGAGATATGTGCTGCTCAGTTAGGCTAAAATAAGCTAGCTTATTGCTGAAATTACACTGTACCTGATGGTGACTTATTTGGCGTAACTAAATTTAAAAAATTTTAAAAATAAAAAACAGGTTAGTCCATCACGGATAATGCAAACGAATACAGGGAAAAAATAACTAATAAAAACCTCAAAAAAGTCAAAAAGCTAGAAAAAGACGAAATTTATGAATAGTGAAAAATAAATCAGAAGTCAGAAACTCAAACCAAAATGAGCGGGGCCGTAGTTCTAGAAAGGGATTTTATTACCTTCAGGATACACGAGACTTGAAATGAAAGGTACCTTTTCTTTTTTTTAGGCTCTTGTCCTTTTTTTACAGATTAAGGTCTTGTTTGTCGTGTTTTGGCTTTTGGTTTTTAGTTGATTGAAAGAAGGATTGGGAGAGAAGATACACTTGTATTATGAAGCTACTTTATTAAAAGTGGCTTTTACAAATAATTTATAGAAACCACATTAAGAAACCACTTTATTTAAAAATCGATCTCTAAAAATTAGAAACTGTTTACAACACGGTCTAACCCTAACTATTTCCAAAGTGAGACAGATTGCAGTAGCTGTTGTAGCATCATGGCTAAACAATGGAAATTCTTATACCCTTTGTCACGAGAGGACCGAGTGAGAGGAGTATATTGTCATTGAGATTGAGTGTATCAGAGCATAGGGAAGGCCCCCGTTACAAGCGCTCTTAAGGGCATATACATACAGGAGAGAAACAATTCTCCATCTTGCCATTGCCCACATATCTAAAGCAAGGGTATTTAGGTACTTTCCTCTTGACTATAACATAATAATTGATAAATACACGTGCATGTATTTACTAGGATTCGTACATATGTCCGACAGCCCAGGGCTCCCCTACAACAATAGCATCTTGTATTCTTGATCCAAAATTGATTTTATATGATACACTCCTTTCCTATTCCCACGATAATTGTGACATGATGTGCATTTTGCATGAATTGCATAGTATTCTTTCTCTAAGAAAGAGATTACAGAGTATTCTAAAAAATTAGACTCATGTACACACAGCCAAATAAGGATGCAAATTTGCATTGCTTAAAGAACTGATATTGCTATGCATTTAGCAGTGCTGGACTTGCTAAGGAGTAGACATGATCAGACACGGATAGATTTCACACAGAATCTTGTAGTGTTAATTGCCCGTATTGCCCTGCATTGGAAGCTAGAGTTGGTCAAACAAGCAGGAGGGCTCAAGAATCATGCGTGCATGCAAACATGGACACATGCACCGTGTCGGACGTGGACGATCAAGAAGCATGTGAAGGCCGCGCTCGTGAGAGCCAAAAATGCTGTGAGGTGGATCTTTATACCTCGCATTCATACCTCTCTTATCACCATGATAATGCTTGTACATAGAATATCAGCATGCACACCTTGCTAGCCGTACGTCCTCGGTGCATACAGATGCATGCATGGTACTTGAAAATCGCATTTCTACAAATGCAAATTGTTGCCAAGTAGTAGTAGTAAAAAAGAATATAGACACAGGCATATATAGCATAATTAACTCTTTCTCTAAGCTATACTAGTAAGATATACGTACATTACAATGGGGTTCTAAAAGAAATTGATACATATAATCAAATGTAACCTAAATCATACGATGAACATTAAAAAGAGGGAGACATCTTATAATCAAGAGTTAGGTCGGTGCGACGGGATCCGCCATTACTGAGATCGCTGCTCCGGATCCGCCTTCCCTGACACCCCCTGACTTCGCGGTTCTTCCTCATTTTTAGCGGTGTACACCTTGTCTGAGCCAATGTACTTCATCTTCCTGTTCATCGTTCGTGTCGATGTACTCCATATCCCGATCATCAACCTCGGTGGTGTACACTTCCGTTCCGTCGTTATCCTCGTTGGTGTACAACAACGCCTCATCATCCACATTGATGTGCTCCTCTTCTTTGTCACCGAGTACCGCTCCACCTATCTCATCTTCTTCACGCGTCCTAGTGCAGCAGTAGCATGGCGATGTATAGGAGGAAGGAGTAGCGGAAGGACCAAAGGGGCTGGCCGTGTCACCGTATTTTCATGGCTGTGACGTCGGATTGAGATCTAGTGGCTAGGATTGACTGAGGGAGGAGATTGATCTAGATGTAAATAAAAAACACGTCCGGCCCCTCCACTCCCACCCGACACCATCTCCTCTCCTCCCTTGTCTCCCCTCGCCTTCCCCACCCATGCATCAGTGTCGCCGGGAACCACCACTCCTCACGCCTCCTCCCCGCTGATGGCTCCTGGCAGCGGCACCACCTCCTCGCCTCCTCTGATCCATCATCCCAGAGACCACCGCTGTCAGATGCATCATCTCTGAGGTCATTGTCTTTAGATCCGGCTGGTACATCTTTGCCTCCGCCTCCACCTCCGTTACTCTGTTGGGGTCATTGTGCTCCTCGCCGGTGTCCCCAATTCCATGAACACTTGATCTCAGGATCATCATCCTCGACACCAACGTTCTCCACCCTGGCGCGGTGGCTCCAACAAATCCCAAGGTCATCACGTCCAGATCCGACATCCTTGAGGTCACCTCCACTGCATCTGGTTGTCCTCGTCTACACCGCTGTCAAATTAGGCTGTCCTCGTAACGAGATAGTGGGGGCAGCAGATCAAGAACATGAAGTCGTAGGTAGAGTCGGCCGACCACGCCAATAGAAAAGGAGAAAGGTGGCGACGACGGTGGAGAAGAGTGGGGGAGGGAGGTCTCTGCAGCCAGACCTGGCCATCCTTGTGCCGTTGGACCCGAGGGAGAAGCCAAAGTTTGACAGATCTGGTGATCCTTGACCACCATGCCACTGGATCTGACCATCCTTGACCCCGGCGACGCCAGATATGACCATCCTCCATCACGAGGCCACTGTCTTCCTCCTGCCTAGTGCTACCATCTTCACCCTTCTAGACATCGCCTCCTCGCTAACCGGTTCACATCGTCGCCTCCTTGCTCGCCGAGCCCAGTTGCCGCTTGGCGATGGGCAGCTTGTCATGGGCATCTATCACTAGCGTTGCCACTCATTGCGGATCTAGCCTGCAAAACTAGCAAGGCACTGTTGCAAGGTATGGAAGAGGAGAGAATTAGAAAAGGTTGATCGAAATAAGGAGAGGGGTGACACTAATTTTTAGACATGCAATTCTGTGAAACATTTGCCCCTTAAATCCGCAGTTTTGTGAAAAATTACTCAAAAAATTTTGTAAATATTTGAGAAGAGAGGGGAACTAAATTAGAAAAGAAATTTCGTTTGCAAACAACGCGCCGTGCATCCTAACGGTCACACGCCTCCGCAAAACTCACAGGTCCTGAAAAGGCGCGACACCGTGCCAAGATGCATTCTCCACGGCCGTGACAGCATTTAACCCCATGCGATCGAAGCAGCAGCCGGATCACACCCCCGCGCCCTCCTCACCCACTTCACTCCCACTCCAAAACCCTCCTCACACCGCCGCGCGCTTCCTCGCTCGCTAGCTAGCTTGGTAGCAAAGTTCAAACTCGATCCTCGTCCGCTCCTACGTGCAACCACCACGTAAGTTACGTGCAATAATCTTTGCAGTTTCAGGCCAGCCTCACGCGTATTTTTCTGGATTCTGATACGTACGTACGCTCGTGCGCGCGTGCTTGGATCGATGGAGAGCTACGGCCGGAAGCGGGCGTGGAAGAAGGGGCCTACGAGGGGGAAGGGCGGGCCGCAGAACGCGGCGTGCGAGTACCGCGGCGTGCGGCAGCGGACGTGGGGCAAGTGGGTGGCGGAGATCCGCGAGCCCAACAAGCGCACGCGCCTCTGGCTCGGCTCCTTCGCCACCGCCGAGGAGGCCGCGCTCGCCTACGACGAGGCCGCTCGCAGGCTCTACGGGCCCGACGCCTTCCTCAACCTGCCGCACCTCCGCGCCGCCTCCGCCGCCACCGCGCATCAGCGGCTCAGGTGGCTCCCGGCCTCCACCAGGGGCGCCGTCGCTGCCGTGCCCGCATACGGCCTCCTCAACCTCAACGCTCAGCACAACGTCCACGTCATACACCAGAGGCTGCAGGAGCTCAAGAACTCCTCCTCGTCGCCGACCAAACCGCCTCCGCGGTCTCCTCCTGCTCCCGCGAGCGCCCACCTCCCGCTTCTCCCCGCCTCGTCTCCTTGCTCCACCGTGACAACCAACGTACCTGCTTCCACCGCTCTGCCGCCGCCCATGTCGTGCTTCCAAGCCCTGGAGCAGGCGATGGCCACGGCGGCGATGACCGCGGTCGAGAGCACGCCGTACGAGGCGGCCGCTGGCGTCGGCGCCGACAAGCCCCAGCTCGACCTCAAGGAGTTCCTGCAGCAGATAGGCGTGCTAAAGGCGGACGAGGAAGGCGCGGCCGGAAATGAGGGCGTCCGCAGGGACGGCGAGGTGGCGGACGCGTTTGGGTTCGGCAGCAACGGGGAGTTCGACTGGGACACGCTCGCCGCGGACATGAGCGACATCGCGGGAGGCCACGGCGGGGCGGTGGGCATCAACGCAGGGTTTCAGATGGACGAGCTGCACGAGGTCGACCAGTTCGGCTGCATGCCCATCCCAATATGGGACATTTGATATCCGAGCAGTCCATGCAGAAGCTTTGGTTAATTTCCTGTCTGTCTGCATGCAGATGGGACCAATGAGTAATGCGTTGAGCTTTAGCTTCCAAGTTCATGTAGTCTGATGGTGATGGGTAATAAGTTTGACATGAAGTTTCCGGTCTGTTATTCTGAGTTAAAACAATCAGAGCATTTTCTATTAGCTTCGATACTTTATTTTGCTGCCACAAGAATTACTTAATTAGTACCTTAAGCACGCTTATAAACTTCACGTGATGATAGTAGTTAAAAAACAAGCCGGCAGAGTAGGGCAGTTAGAAGCTGTTTTAAACACTTAACGTGATTTTTTTATATTATTTACAGAGATATAACACTTTTCCTAATGTTTTTATTTTTCTTTAATTAAATATCTTAACCAAAAACTAACAACCGCTATGGCTAGATTCATATCCACTGTAAACTTTTTGCTTATGTACAGATAAACAATAACACGTTTAAAATCGGTGTATTTTTTAAAACAAGGGGTAAAGATAAATTGTAGTACATATTATGATAACTTCATCTGTAACGACCAAAACCGTATACGAGTATCTTTTTCTGTAATATGTTCCGCAAACAACTAGAATTCATAACCCATAAGCCAAAAAAAATATAAGTCACAATTCAAAACAATCCACATATGATCATTTCAACTAAAAGCCATAGCCAACCAAATTAAACGGGGCCTACGGTAGCTCAGGGTCTCAATACCAGTCAGACACCCGGAGCTTGTCATATCCGACCAAAATTGCCAAATAGCAATACAGGATCACCTGGCTTCCTAAAGAAATTCTTCTCCAGATAGCATCAACGAAAAACGTCAGCAAATGAATGTGATCCCAGATTTTATATCGACTTCCCACAGGAAAGCATTCATAGTTTGTGCAAAATATATGATGAAATAGCAACGACATCACCAACCGATTGGTGGAGTGAGTCAAAAGATAATTGCTATCAAGCAACCAATTATACTATTGCATCCTTATGCTGATATCTTGGAAGGTTTTTAGAACCATTATTGCAGGCATTACATCACTTCACCAGTCAGTAACTTCTCCCATGTATCACAGCTACCATGGCAATAAAGGGAAATGCTGACAGAGCAATGCTCACGGTCTAGTTAACACTGAAGTTTTTGGTTCAATTGAGGACCAAATGAAGTTAATTTTACTTGTATATGAGAGCATCGCTCCCAGGTCCAACACCAATGCAGTGGACTGGAACACCAACAAGCTCTTCTATCCTCTCCACATAACAGCGGGCAGCTTGGGGGAGCTCATTGTAACTTCGGACTGAAGAAATGTCACTTTGCCACCCAGGAAGCACCTCATGTTTGACCTGAAACACAAGACAAGGCACATGAGAGATGAAAGACAGCCATACATAAAGTGGAAATTGTTACTGCCAAAACTAGTGACGCCATAAGTTTTCAAGACCCAAGGTCTTGAAGCCGGTACATTTTTAGCCACTAAATTGCATCTTACAACCAGAGAAAGAACAACAAATTTTCCACACAGCCGGCATTCTCTCCAGCAGTGGCTCTGAGCTGGTCTGTCCTCCCACCTCCCCCAATAGCTCCATCTTAAGCTTCGAATTTGGCATTTATCCAAGGATCCTACTGTTCAACTAACAGGCCATGGTAACAAAATGAACAAAACTATGACACATAAAGCTTACATGTACTTGCTCCAGGGTGTCAAGATCCCCTGGGAAGGATTGTAGTTTCTTTCCATCAATTTGATTATAAGAAACATCCAGCTTAATTTCTGGTAACCCAGACAGAACATCAAGTTTAGTCAGATCAAGAGACGAAAACCCATTGATCTCGCAGCAGTACTTAAGTGCAACAATGTCAAGCCAGCCACAACGTCTTGGGCGACCTGTTGTCGTCCCAAATTCCGTTCCAGCATTCCTAAGAAGGTCACCTTCACCTTCCTCTCCAAGCAGTTCAGTTGGGAAAGGGCCAGAACCAACCCTTGTTGTGTAAGCTTTGACCTGCATGTAAAATATATGGAATAAATAAGCACTACTCATACAAAGAGGAGGGCTCAATTACACAAGTTTTAACCTACCACTCCAATCAGGTCACCAATACACCTTGGGGCAATCGCGAGGTTGGTGCATATTCCACCAGCTGAAGGGCTAGAAGAAGTGACAAATGGGTAAGTTCCAAAATCGATATCCAACATAGTTGCTTGACCACCTTCAACAAGAATTTTCTTCTTATGTCCGATAGATTCATTTGACACATGAACAGTATCAGCAGTAAAGGGCTCCCAAGTGCTCCGCAAAGCTCTTGTACCTCTCAACCTCTTCCTTTAGCATGCTTTTGCTGTACTTGAAGCATTCAAACCTCGAAGCAGCATCCTTCAATAAGACATCAAGCTTATCCCCAAAAGTGTCCATGTGCCTTAGATCACAAACTCGCAGTCCGTTTCGAGTGACCTTGCTTGAATAACAAGGTCCAATGCCTCGCTTAGTCGTTCCTATAAAGGAATTTGCAAGCTCAGCCTCCCTAAGTCCATCTACAGCCTGATGCAGATCAAAGAGCAGATGTCCCCGATCAGAGACCAGTAGTCTTCCATTGCAACTAACTCCATTGGACTCAAGACCATCAATTTCGTCAAAGAACCCAGGAACATGTATCACCGCTCCATTGCCAACAACTCATAGTATTCCTTCATGAAGAATACCAGATGGTAGAAGATGAAGGGCAAACTTCTTGCCTTCAGGTTCTCTATGCATAATTTATAACCAAAACAATCCCAAAATTAACACCTAAAGAAGATTAATTCTACACACAGATGACCCTACCATCCGGATCGAACATCAAACCACCAAAACAACCTCGACTCCCACGATCTCATCTGACGAACGTGCAAGATCAAATTTTACTACCAGAACGTGGAGTAGTGCCACCGAACCAGCGATCAAGCATGGATTAGCACAACAGTCGAACTAAAGCATAGCAAAAACCAAGTCGAAGCGGGGGGCGAGCACGTCGACGAGCTTTCCCTTCCCCTCGTCGCCCCACTGCGACCCCAGCACACCGGCGACCTGGCTCAGCGCCGAGACCCTGTCCGCCGCGGCGTCCGCCTGCACTGCCGCCGCCGACACGGCAGCGGGGTTAGGAGGCCATCTCCGTGACAGGCGTACCGATGGCGCCGATGGGGCCTCCGGGGAAAACGATTTCCCCTGCCCGGCGGCGGCGGCGGCGGGGTGGTTAAGAGTGGAGAGCGGCATGGTGGCTCAGTGGGGTGCTGTTCTTTTTTCTTTTTTTGGTTGAAGTACCCGATTGCACGGTGAGGATCTGCTGCTTTGGAAGTAGGAAACGACTAACGTCCGCATGTTTTATCTAGGCGCTTATAACATATATATTTTGAGTACCGCTATATAACATTCGACTATTTTTAGGACAAAAATAGTCAGATTGATCTGGAGCGTTAGATCTCAGATTTTTTTACCATTCAATCTACAATTAACTATCAGATGCATGACAATCACCACCCGCTCCCTTCCCTTTCCCTCGATCTCCTTCTTGCATAACGTGGAGGCACATAGACGGCATTGAGAAACATAATCTGTTGGGGAAGGAGACTGCGGCCAAGTCGACAAGAAACCTGTAGTTTAGAGCTCAGGTTAGCACGGCGGCGCTAGAGAAGATTGCGCCCAATGGTTACGGGGCTCGTCGCCATCGATGACGCTTGCGAAGGCCACAACCAGTGTTGGTGACAGAGCTTGAGCGCCACAAGAGATGTTGTGAAAGCTTATAGACGGGGTGGCTAGTGTTATCGGACAACAAAAGATAGTTGTTGCGACAAACTAAAAATTATTGTGCGACAAATTGATATACCTAATGCAACAAAAAATTATTGCAACAAACTAAAAATTATCGTGCAACAAATAGGCATAATTGATACAACAAAAAAATACTTGTTACAACAAGATAGAAGCTCTAATTGTAACAACCTTTTTAGATAAGGTAGATAGATTTGAAATATTCAAGAAAAGCGTTAGCAACAACTCAATTTAACTATTTTCAACAACACAATTCATTATTGCAACATTGAGAATACACAATTCAACATTTGAAATCACCTATTGCAACAAAAATCTTGATTATTACAACAAACACATGAGACTAACCAGCCTCTACCTCAGATGGCGGCAGCAACACATTTGGGTAGATACTAGGCATCGTTGCCTAGTGCAGATAGCTATTGCCACCTCGGAACACAGAGGAGGAAGCGACGATGCCCACTGCGACTTAGAGAAGGCAGTGGAGAGGCTCATACTTCTTGCTTCGGCATCGTAGTACTTGGGAACCCTTGTTGTCACCGTCCATGCTGCACGGGGTGGATCACTAGCGCAAGCCATAGTAGCATGGAGATAGATGAGACCTGCTAGAGTGGTAGCAGCAGATAGAAAAGAGGCGAAAAAATTAGAGAAGCAAGCATGGATGAGAGAAAAGAGAGCAATGTGCATCCAGCTATGTGTGGGTGAGTCATAGGTAAAGATAAAGACGTATGAGTCTTGCGTGGATAAGGAATAAGTGGTGGAGAATGCATGTAGTGGGATCGTTGGGGTAGGTTAAATTGATCGTTGATGGAGATTGGCACCAATGGAACCACCAGGAAAAGGATTTCCCCCGCTGGGGGTGGGTGGTTAAGAGTAGAGAGCGACATGGTTTGAGGGTTTTAGGATTGGGGTCGATGGGGTGATGTTTCTTGTTTAAGTACCCTCTCGGCCCCAATCCTAAAACCTCAAACCATGTCTTTCTCTTTAACCACCACCCAAGCGGAAATCTTTTCTGGTGGTTCCATTGGTGCCAATCTCCATCAACGATCAATTTAACCTACCCCAACGATAAAGACGTATGAGTCTTGCGTGGATAAGGAATAAGTGGTGGAGAATGCATGTAGTGGGATCGTTGGGGTAGGTTAAATTGATCGTTGATGGAGATTGGCACCAATGGAACCACCAGGAAAAGGATTTCCCCCGCTGGGGGTGGGTGGTTAAGAGTAGAGAGCGACATGGTTTGAGGGTTTTAGGTTGGGGTCAGTAGGGTGCTGTTTCTTGTTTAAGTACCCTGATTGCACGTGTAAGTGGTGGTGAGGAATTGAATCCTTTGTTTTTGAAGTACTATAGATTTGGATGGGATTAACTTCCCTAATAGAAATGTATATTTCTCTAAATAATTGATTAGTTTTATAGTATAGGAATTAGTTAATTGGTATCTTCATCAATTATATTGATATAAAACGGGAATGCTTGTAAGTGGACACTCCAAAAATTAGCAAAACTGAGAAATTGCAGTGGCAACATTAGCAACAAATTTGGGGGGATCAAATTGCTCATAATTTTGACAATTTTTGTAGTACTGGGAGATTTTATTTGCTATGACATGTTTAATACTATGGCAAAAAAACATGATAAAACGAATCAGTTTACAAAAAAATCTTGCTGGTGACAATCACCATTAAATCTCCTTAAGTTATCCAATGGCGCAACAAATGCAAAGCATATCATAACAAATGAGTTACCCGTACATTCTTGATGCAACAATCATAACAACAAACAAATGAGAGCGATAAATCAACAACTCTACTACAACAGAGGATAACTCTATTACACCAATAAAATGGAACTATTGCAACAATACCTCTTGCTGCAACATTTTTTAGAAGATAGGATGCAACAAAATAAAATATTTTTGAAACAATTGAGAAATTGTGATGAAACAAATTTCAAAGCATATACAACAAAATCCACCAAAGATAAAGGATGGCAGGAGGTAAGGGGTTGAGCTCGGAGGAGGAGGAGGCTGGCCTAGCACCTCATCATTGGTCTCCCTAAGATCTAGCTGGGACAAGGCCATCCCACACTACCACCTCCTAGCTGAGCTCAGGATGCCTCGCTACCCCTTCCATGACGCTCCACCACTAGAGCCTAGAAGCATTGATGCCCCTGTCGCTGCAGCACAGGATGAAGTACTGGAGTGCGAGTTTGAGCCATGGTGGCTCGGAGAGCATGCAACAAAAGACATGCCACTTTGGACGGAGCTCGCGGGAGGCTAGTGAGGCGGTGACGTGCTTGGGAGAGAGAGATGAGCAGATGGCGCAGGTTGCATGTATTTGGATAAGGTTTGAGTCAGTGAGTGGGATTGAAATTATCCAATCCTATTGGTCTGCATCGGACTCATGAATGTAAGCATTGTCCTATAAAAAGGCTATTGTAATTTTTGACATTAAACAAGAAATAAGTAGAATTTAGTCCCTAATCAGTTAGCTAAAGATTGAAGTCTTCTTATTCGTCGGAAAGAGTCTCCATCGAGCTTGAAGGGCGACCCCTCGCCTCCCTGCCTATCTACCGTACCACCATTCCCACCTCACTAATCAACTTGTTCCATAGCAGATCGAGTTTTGGATAGCTAAGATTATTCCAACAGACAACTAAAAATTGATTGTTGCACAAGAAATGTTGAATTTTGAGCACCTTAACTATTATCGACATTTAACAAAATAATTGATTCTAAATCAAGTAATCTTGAACACATTCTATTCATTTCAAACTTTAGATGATAGGACAGAGCATGTGAAGCTTAGCCATAGATAGGTGTCAAGCAAGTAGCTGCAGTTAGCGTCTGTGTATAGTAACGCATTTTTCAAGGAAAAAACACCCACGTCAAACAACATGCTTACAATTTTTGCGAATTAGCTCATTCTACTACTATTTTCGTTTTTTTACTTATCATTTTAGATATTAACACAACTTCCAGAAAACATGTTTGATCATCACATTTCCTAATTATATATTAGTAAAAATTATTAAAAATATAATGATATGAAAGTATTTTTTATGATAAATCTAGTGATATTATTTTTACCTGAAAAATCTAAATACTTTTATGTATATTAACGATGAAAACATAAAAAAATAATCGCCCACGTGGATTAGCAGATTGCGCATGCACTAATCACAAGGAGAGCGTGGGAACTGGGAATGAGGAAGTGGAGTACGAAGGCTGATTTTATTGCAAGAGAATGACACAAGTATTTGAGAATAAAACTATTGCTTCCTATTAATCTGAATCTGTACATTAATTTATAGATGATGAGGGGGTGGCACACAAGGTGTCTGTATGAATAGGCATCTATGCATTGAGACACCTCTACATTGGGCATAACTGTTGTAACTGATTTGTAACACTCCCTCTTGACCAATGTGTCTTCATATGATCACCTTGATTCATCATCTTGGAAAGACTCCTCCAAAACTTTGTAGGGAGAAATATGAGGAGAACCGATAGAGTAGATATGCCATGAAAAACTCCTTTTTAAAACCCAGTGGGAAAATTTAAGGAGAAAAATGATATGGCATATATTTGATTATATCTCTTTAAAAACCCTTGTGGGAAAATAGAGATACATTTATGATTACGTTGTCATATTGCCTCATTAAAAACCTTGATGAGAAACCTTAGAGGGAAAACTCATAAAGGGAAAAAGAGTGCAATATTTATATTTGAACGAATTAAATCTTATGAGATTTCTCCCCCTGATATCTGCAAATCTCGTAGTCTTCGCATACCAATTCCATGAACACATTTTTGGAATGTGGATGTTGGTAATGACTTGATAAATAAGTCCGCGAGATTATCACAAGACTTAGTTTGCAGAATATTTATTTCCCCACTCTCTTGCAATTCATGTGGGTAAAATAGTTTAGTTGCAATATGTTTTGTGATATTGCTCTTTATGTAACCCGTTTGCATTTGAACAACGCAAGCTGCATTATCTTGGTAGATAATGGTAGGTGATGCAATAGCACCTATACCACATGATTGTTATATGTGGTTAATCATTCTGCGAAGCCATACACACTCACGTGACGCTTCATATAATGAAATTATTTCAGAATGATTAGTGGATGTAGCCACTAGAGTCTGTTTCGAAGACTTCCAAGAGATGGTTGTTCCACCGTGTAAAAATACAAAGCCTGTTTGAAATCTGGCATTATGGGGATCTGATAAATAGCCAGCATCTGTATATCCTATTAAATCCATATTTTTATTCTTCTGGAAGAATAGACCGAGATCTTTACTGCCTTGAAGATATCTAAGGATATTCTTCACTCCTACCCAATGTCTTTTGGTTGGAGCAGCGCTATATCTAGCAAGTAGATTTACCGCAAATGCAATATCCGGTCAGGTGCAATTTGCAAGGTACATAAGCGCTCCGATGGCACTGAGATATGGAACCTCGGGTCCCAATAGCTCTTCATTGTCATCTCTGGGTCTAAATGGATCTTTATCCCTGTCTAGAGATCGAATAACCATGGGGGTTTTCGATGGATATGCTTTGTCTATATTGAATTTCTCCAATATTTTCTGGACATAGGCTGATTGATGCACTAGGATACCTGTATGAAGGTGCTCAAATTGTATACTTAAGCAAAATTTGGTTTTCCTAAATCCTTCATTTCAAATTCCGTCATAAGATGATTACATGCTTCATCTATATCCTGTGTGTTACCAAAGATATTAAGATCATCAACATACACAGATATAATATAAAATCATGTTGAGGATCTTTTGATGAATACGCATGGGCAATCATCATTGTTGGAGTATCCCTTTTTTGTTAGGAACTCACTTAGTCGGTTGTACCACATTCTACCTGACTGTTTCAAGCCGTATAAAGACTTGTTCAATTTTACACAATACATATTACGATTTGCATTTGCATTCGGAATTGAAATTCCATTGGGAACTTTCATATATATTTTTGAATCAAGTGACCCATAAAGATATGCAGTCACTACATCCATCAACTGAAAAGATAGATGATTTTTAACTGCCAATAAGATTAAGTATCGGAATGTTATTCCACTCGTTACTGGAGAATAAGTTTCATTGAAATCAATGCCGGGTCTCTGCGTAAACCCTTGTGCTACAAGTCTTGCTTTGTATCTCACCACCTCATTGTTTTCATTCCGTTTGCGGACGAAAACCCATTTGAAACCGACAGGGAATACTTTGGGAGGTGTATGTATCACATTGGTGAATACATTTCTTTTCTTGAGCGAGGCTAACTCCGTTTGAATTGCATCCTTCAATTGATTCCAGTCCGAGCGCTATTTGCACTCTACCATGGTCTTAGGATCTGGATCATTTTGAAGGTTATTTGCAATTGTTGTGGAGAAATAAATGTCGACAAGTGTAGTCTTACGATCATATGATTCTCCAGAATCAGTATAGTTAGTGGAAATTTCTTGGACCCCTGGTGACTCAATGTTATTTCCCAAAACATTTGAGTCGGGATATTCCGATGTCCCAGGTTCAGAATTTGAGTGCATTGTTGATCTGGGTTCAAGGATTCTTTGGTGTCTATCAACTTGAGGTTGATCTGTATTTATATTCTTTTGTTTCATTTGTCGCTTGTTAGAAGCTATATCCGCCATTTGTACCGTACTTCTCCCCCTCTTATTTTGAACTGGGAGTTGAGTGGTATTTTACGGTACCTCCACTCTTTCAGGTACATTTTTGGCAGGATTATAGGACTTTGTGACACCCTTATAATTAGTAAATGCATCTGGCAGATTATTTGCAATGTTTTGCAAATGAATGATTTTCTGAACTTGAAGTTCAGTCTCTCTGGTACGTGGGTCTGAGGCAGGAATGCCTTGTACATTCCAATCAATTTCCTGGTATTTAGTTTGGTACTTGTTGTCTCCCCCGAATGCTGAGAAATGTTCCTCATTGAATATGCAATCAGCGTACCGGGCCGTAAACAGGTCCCCTGTGAGCGGCTCGAGGTATTTTATAATTGACAGATATTTATACCTAACATAGATCCCAAGTTTCCTGTGCGGTCCCATTGAGGTACGCTGCGGTGGTGAGATTGGTACGTATATAGCGCAACCGAACTTTCGCAGATGGGAAATATCTGGTGGATTTCCACGCACTAACTGTAGCGAGGAAGTGCTATGATATGCAGTTGGACGCAATTGGATTAAGTCAACAGCGTGTAAAACTGCATGACCCCAACATGATGTTGGTAAGTTGCAATTCTGTAGTAATGGTCTTGCAATGAGCTTGATTCTCTTGATAAGAGATTCTGCTAAACCATTTTGTGTATAGACATATGGAACAGAGTGTTGAACTTATATCCCAAGAGCCATACAATAGTCATTGAAGGCATGAGATGAAAATTCAGCAGCATTGTCTATTCGAATTGATTAAATTCGATATTCAGGATAATGTGCTCGTAATTGGATAATTTGACCAATTAACTTAGCAAATGCATGGTTTCGTGTGGATAAAAGACAAACATGTGACCATCTAATAGATGTGTCAATGAGAACCATGAAGTATCTGAACGGTCCACACAATGGTTGTATAGGACCACATATATCTCCTTGAATGCGTTCAAGGAATTTAAGTGGTTCAGCTCTGATTTTAAGATAAGAGGGTCTTAAAATTAATTTTCCGGTGGCACAGGAAGTGCACACAAATCTGAGGATTCCGAAAATTTTGTTTTGTGGTATGTACGACCAATTGAATTGCTAATAATTTTCATCATCATTCCAATGCCTAGGTGGCCAAGGCGATCATGCCATGTTTGGAATGTGTTAATGTTTTGAAAAATTATTTTGTACGCAATATGTTGAACGGGTTTGATGTATGTATAGTACAATCTGGAGTTTAAAGATGAAATTTTTTCTAGTACTTGTTTGTCATATCCGTTGTGTTTGGTTAAGAGGATATATTCCTCTTTATTGTCATTTTGGGTTTCAACATGAAAACCATTCTGACGGATATCTCTATAACTAAGTAGGGTACGTGTTGAATCAGGATACAAGAGTGCATCCTCAATTTCCAATTGTGTACCCATAGGGAGAGTGATAGAGGCGCGACCTACTATCGTTGCATCGCGTCCAGCGATGGTTAAAACATTTCCTTTCTTCCTTGTAAGAGTTAGGAAATATTTTATGTCTCTAAGTATAGAGTTTGTGGTACCACTGTCCACAAGGTATAATTCCTCCTCCATTGGATCGACTCCAAAAATTTTTGTGTTCTTCTGTTTCACTTATGTGTACATGCGTGTGCTGATAACGTATTGCAAGAGAATGACACAAGTGTTTGAGAATAAAACTATTGCTTCCCATTAATCTGAATCTGTACATTAATTTATAGATGATGAGGGCGTGGCACATAAGATGTCTGTATGAATAGGCATCTGTGCATTGAGACACCTCTACATTGGGTATAACTGTTGTATCTGATTTGTAACAGATTTGTCGAGCTGATACAAGCAACGATGGAAACGGATGTTGTCACTGCCTTCGCCAGAGACGTGAACCATGCTGGAAGACGGAGTTTAGTAGGCACAGCTTGTTACGCCTTCTACTTCCCCCTTCGTGCACTCTATTTTGGAAGACGGATTTTGGTAATCAATTTTCAGTTGTCTGCAGCGAGCACGAAACGCTCGACGCCTCAAGAGGAAAGAGAACCCAATCCAGAGCGCTTCGCGGCGGCCGAGAGCTCGAGGCGCCACGACGGCCGCCGCCACCCATGCTGCGCGTCGTCTCCACCCTCCCCACTCTCCGCCCGCTCCTCCGGAGCCCCCTTCTCCTGAACCCTAAACCCCTTCTCTGCTCCCGCCGGCCGCTGCGGCTGTTTCGCGCCATCTCGTCCTCAGCGCCTCTCGCCGCCTCCCCTCCCGGCGCCTCCGGAGTGGGGGATATCGTGGAAGAGCACCTTCTGCGGTGCGCGGCTTCGGGGAGGGCGCCGCTGCGGGTGGCGGTGCTGGTGAGCGGCGGGGTGGACAGCAGCGTCGCGCTCCGCCTCCTCCACGCCGCGGGACACTGCTGTACCGCATTCTACCTCAAGATCTGGTTCCAGGTCCATACACATCCTCCATTAGTATCTTCTGCAATGCTGCGCCGCGGGATCCCTTACGAAGCTGAGTGATTGATCTGTAGGAAGATTTCAGGAACTTTTGGTCCGAGTGCCCGTGGGATGACGACTTAAAGTATGCACAAGCTGTCTGTGACAAGGTATCGTTCAAAATTTTCAGTTAAGCATGGTGTTTCATTGAAGGGAATGAATAGCTACTGTGCAGCTTATGTAGACTAATTTTTGCTACATGAACCGAGTGATCTCATGGTTGGTTTTGTAGATTGATGTGCCATTGGAGGTGGTCCATCTATCTGATGAGTATTGGAACCATGTGGTAAGCTTCATTCAAACCTTCCCCACTGAGCCTTGTATAAATCACTTACGGTGTTCTGCATTCTGCAAAATAAAACCTTGAATTTGGTATCTAGGTGTCTCACATTATTAACGAGTATCGCAGCGGGCGTACTCCAAACCCTGATGTTCTTTGCAACACAAGAATAAAGTTTGGTACGAATTTTGTACTGTCATGGCTGCGCACACTTCTGTTATGGAATTTTGAATGTACATTGAGGTGTAATTATTGAACTTTGCTCATGTGCCTATTCTTTTTGTTGCAGGGGCTTTCTTAGAAGCTATTGAAAATTTTAGATTTGATTACATAGCTTCAGGGCATTATGCACATGTGGTCCATCCATCCTTTGAAAATGTTGAAGGGCCATCAGTGCTCCAACTTTCAAAAGACAAGGTACTTTGCATTTCACATTAAAATAGCTTGATTGGCTACTATGTTATCGAATTTGATGTCAGTTGAATTCTGTTCTTCATCCTATTAGGAAATTTGGGCTACAAAGAAACAAAATTAGATAGCTAATTTGATTTCAATATTATTCAGCTGAAATCACCTTTCAGACTGTGATTGTTATTTCAGGTCAAGGATCAAACTTATTTCCTCTCGCATCTATCTCAGCCCCAGCTTAGAAGGCTTCTTTTTCCACTGGGATGTTTAACAAAGGTTGGATGGTTTATCAACAAGGGATAGTTAATTTTGGTCAGGTCCTGCAAGTGGCTTTTCTACATTCAGCTATTGTTTATTTGTTTTGCAGGATGAAGTGCGCAGGCTGGCTGCTCAGATGGACCTTCCTAACCAAGATAGAAAGGATTCCCAGGGGATATGTTTTCTTGGAAAGGTAATTGCTTTACCTTAGTTGATGATAAACAATATTCTTTGTGCAGAACATAGTTCTGTTATTTCTCCTTGAGTTATCTTATTGAGCTACAAAAGTATCTCTTTCTAGGTTAAATTTAGCGAATTTGTTGAAAGACATATAGGAGAGATGGAAGGAATACTGCTGGAAGCTGAAACTGGAGATTACCTAGGGACACACCGTGGGTTTTGGTTCTATACGATTGGTCAGCGACAAGGATTGCGCCTTCCTGGAGGACCTTGGTATGCACTATGTTTAATACTAACCTCTTTCTCTGCTACAATGTCATCAGCTAAATTAAATGTATATTGCCTGAAATATTCAATGGAAACTATTGCTTTCCTACACAGTTGCAATTGAAGGAAGAGCTTTCCTCATATAGCATATATCTATTTATCGAAAAAAATAATAAAATGAATTGCCTTTTTTTTATCTTATGTAGGTATGTGGTTGAGAAAGATGTTCAAAATAATGTGGTTTTCGTATCAAGGAATTACTATTCACTGGATAAGAGGAGGCGTACATTTCATGTTGGATCACTAAACTGGTTTAGCAATTCTGGACCTGCAAACAATGAGCAACTCAAATGCAAGGTACCAGAGTCATACACTAGCATCTATGGTAGTGTAGCATATGGTTGTTACTTGTTAGACTTCTGTTTCTTGGTTATTTTTAGAAGTTCTCATCACCTGCAAGCTTACAGTGGTGCTCTTGCAAAATGGGACCCTGATGTGCTAATCAGAGATCTACTTGAATGATCAACCTTGTAAGCAATCAAGCAATTTTTTCTTAGATTTAGCATGCAGGCATCAGACAGAGGTGTTGCACTGGTATGGCTTAGAAATTTGTGCTTAAATGGCTGCTTTCTTTTCCTTAGTTACCAGCAGTTCCTATGTTTTTGCCATCAAATTCGGCCAAATTGCCTCCTAGCTGAAATGGGTAGAACAGCATGTTCATGCTACCAACTGTATCCATGAACTCTTTCTGGGTGCTGGGGTAGGTAGGTAGAAGAGTGGCTGATAAATCCTGTTGATTTCTCCTTGATTGTAGTTAAGCAATCCTGAAACTGATTATGTCTACCATGACCAATAATTGAATTTGGGGAGGTAGAAAATTACAACTGCATCTCCCAATGAATGCCTGGTATCTCTCACTTGATTAAGCTGCTTATGCCAATTGTGGGCTTTGGCATCTGCATGCATTGAGATCAATCACATGCACCTGTGTCAATTAACTGATGTCCATGCTATGCGCCTGTGTCAATTAACTGATGTCCATGCTACTTTCAATATCAGGTACGGCATAGTCCTGAATTTCATAATTGCACCGTGGCACAAGAGCAAACTGAAGAAAATGGAGATGTTTTGGTGGTGCATCTATCTGAAGATGATCAGGGTTTAGCAGCTGGTCAATTTACAGCATTCTACCGTGACAATTTATGCCTAGGGTCGGGTATAATTTTGGATTCCTGGGATGAAATGAGCTTTCCTGTCTGTGCAAGGGCATTAGAAATTGCTAGAATGGAGGATAAGTCCCGGCTGGGGAAGCCAGTAAGGATTATCAACTTGGAACATGTCATGAAATCAGAACAGAAGCCCATCGAGGTCGCTTGACATCACCAGGCCCTTGCAGCCTTCTCTTGACTACATCTGTGGTCCTGTAAAGCTATACGTATTACGTAGACAGTTTGGCACAAATGCAAGAATCAGGGAAATTCCAGAAAGTATCGTTATGTTGCCCCTACTCAGGAATTACAGGTGGTTCTTAAAAGGATGGCATTCATTGGAGAGCATTGCGTTTCAAAGGAGAAAAGCACCTCTGGAATCTGGATAAAAGAGGTGGTCGAGCATCATTGTCCATGCAAGAATGGACCTGGCATAAATTGGGGGCGGTACGTTGCCCTGCTAGATTCAGTAGTGTAGTACTACTACTAGTAAATTTTACCAAGTGAATTCGTCATATGATAATTAATACTAATATTTAACATCAAGTACGCTGTAAATTTTGAGGATGATGTAGGTGGGTGTTTCTACCATATTGGCTCATGTGACTAATCATATGTCGATCACTTCACCATGCTGGTTCTGGACTAAACCAGGATTGTTTATTACCAAGTTTGTTGGACGAATCAGTATTGTTCACTGGGCATCGGTGCGACTTGCGAGAGATAGGATATGCCTGTCAGTACCGCAAAATGTACTGTACAGTCCGTACTAGTCATATGGTCCCGTTATTTTTAGCCTCTAAAAACTATTTTTCGACTTTTCTATAGTAATTAGCTTTTAAACGGAGTATTTTTTCAAGATAGGGTCTACTAGTTAATTGTAGTATATACTTTACTGATTTCATTTATATCGGTAAAAACCACACGTGAGTTTCTGTTACTCTATAATCTCTTATACAAACAATCCAAAAGTCACAACTAAAAGCTATAAGCCACAGCAAAAAAGAACAGGCCCAGGCGTTGCTTGTGGTGGCCTAATTCTTTCGGAAGTTCTAAATCTTCTCTGATTCTCATAGGAATTTTGCGGTAAATCTCGCATCTTGTAAAGAATGATTTCCTTTTTACAGAATCCCTGAGTTCCAAAGAGGGTTAAGAGAGCTTAATATTGACTGATTGCGTATTTGGGTGTGGAATGTAAGCAAGCAGCTCTTGAAAGACGTGATACCAATCGTCATTTCGCCGCCTTTGCTTCTCCCACAAGAGCTATCGCCTGAATTCCTGGGTACCCCGCGTGCCACTAGTACATGTCGCTAGTACTGCATGTCAACGGTGCCAATGAGGGCACGCAGTTGAAAACACTGCAAGATGACGTACTCAAAAGGTGACAACCAATACACGCCGGCATCTGGCTGCTGCTGCGGCGAGCAGCATAATAAAATGATTAGGAGCCTGTTTGAAAGGGCTTATTTTGAATGACTTTTGACTGAAAATCATCGTAATTGATTGAAAAAATACTGTAGCTAATTGTGATTTATTTGGCGTAATTAAATTTAAAAAATTTAAAAATAGAAAAAACATATTAGCCCGTTATGAACAGCACAAACGAATACGAAAAAAATAGAACCGTCAAAAAAAGCTAAAAAAACAAAAAAACAGAAAAAAACAAAATTGTTGAATAGTGAAAAATAAGCCATAAACCCAAGTCAAAATGAGCGGGGACGTGTCCATTCTAGAAGCTTGCGCGTTTCATTTTCATCCCCTAGAATTTTACGCGCGTAGAACTTCGGTGATGTCGACGAGTTCAGTTGCTTTACATGTATATAAAATACCGCGCAAATCGGAGCTCTTGGTTATCCGGATGTATACGGTCTACTCCTCCAAAGTTCTAAGTAATCCCCAAGACACCATTCTACTAATATTTAACAACAAGTACGCTGTAAATTTTGAGGATGATGTCGGTGGGTGTTTCTACCATATTGGCTCATGTGACTAATCATACGTCGATCACTTCACCATGCTGGTTCTGGACTGAACCAGGATTGTTTATTACCAAGTTTGTTGGACGACTCAGGGTGCCGCTCAGTTGAGCTGAAATAAGTTATCTTATGGTTGAAATTGCAATGTAGCTGATTGAAATTATACTGTAGCTGATGCTAGCTTATTTGGTATAACTAAATTTAAAAAAATAAAAAAAAACAAGTTAGCATATCACAGACAATACAAGTAGCTCATCACAGACAATAAAGCAAATATGAGAAAAAAGAATCGGCAAAAAAACTCAATAAAAATTAACAAATCAGAAAAAGACGAAATTTAGAAATAATGAAAAGTAAATCAGAAGTTAGAAATTTAAATCGAAATGAGCGGTATTATATGTTGGGCGTCCGTGCGACTTGCGAGAGATAGGATATGCCTGCCAGTACCGCAAAATGTACTGTACAGTCCGTACTAATCATATGACGCTATATCGGGCGTTGCTTGTGGTGGCTTAATTCTTTCGGAAGTTCTAAATCTTCTCCGTAATTCTCATAGGAATTTCGCGGTAAATCTCGCATCTTGTAAAGAATGATTTCCTTTCTACAGAATCCCTGAGTTCCAAAGAGGGTTAAGAGAGCTTAATATTGAATGATTGCGTATTTGGGTGTGGAATGCAAGCAAGCAGCTCTTGAAAGACGTGATACCAATCGTCATTTCGCCGCCCTTGCTTCTCCCACAAGAGCTATCGCCTGAATTCCGGGGTACCCCGCGTGCCACTCGTACATGTCGCTAGTACTGCATGTCAACGGTGCCAGTGAGGCCATGCAGTTGAAAACACTGCAACGATGACGTACTCAAAAGGTAACAACCAGTACTCGCCGGCATCTGGCTGCTGCCGCGGCAGCAGCATAATAAAATGATTAGGTGACGTGTCCATTCTAGAAGCTTGCGCGTTTCATATTCATCCCTAGAATTTTACGCGCGTAGAACTTTGGTGATGCCGACGAGTTCAGTTGCTTTACATGTATATAAAATACCGCGCAAATCGGAAGCTCTTGGTTATCCGGATGTATACGGCCTACTCTTCCAAAGTTCTAAGTAAACTCCATGACACCACTTGTGCCAATGAACGCCAGGAGTTGACCAAATGAGGAATCAGTCGACTAGCTCTGTGACACTTTGTGCAGGAACGTGAGAACGGCCAGCGAAGGCCAATGGTTAAGCTGGGACAAATTAACAATGCCAAAGAAGGAGAGTGGTTTGGGTTTCAAAGATTTACATTTATTCAATCTGGCCATGCTAGCAAGACAGGCATGGAGAATTCTAACCAATCCTGACAATCTTTGCAGCCAGCTCCTCAAGGCAAAGTATTTTGCTAACAGTAATATTATGCAATGCAATGCACGAGATGGGATCTCATACACCTGGAGGAGCATCCTTCAAGGCGCTCAACTCCTCAGGGAAGGGATTATATGGCGGGTGGGCAACGGAAATTCTCTGGATATTTGGGCTGATCCATGGATTCCACTTGGGGCTACATGTCAGCTGGCCACCCCGAGAGGCACATCTTTACTGACTAAAGTTGCTGAACTTATCAACCCGGTTACTGGCACTTGGAATGAAGATCTGGTGAAGGATATTTTTTGGCAGCGGGATGCAGATATGATTTTGTCAATAGCGACGGACGATAATACTGATGATTGGCCAACTTGGCACTACAATCCGAAAGGGGAATTTACTGTAAAATCTGCATACAAGGTGGCTGTAAAGCGGAGAGAGCATGAAAGAGGAAGAGATGCGTCAGTTTCAGAAATGGGGGACAAAGCCAGAAAGCCTTTGATTGGAAGAAACTCTGGAACTTACCGCTACCAAACAAAGTCAAGATGTTCTTGTGGCGGTTTGCACATAATAGCTTGGCAGTCCGAAGGAACATAGCTAGAAGAGGAGTGAAGCGTGAAACAATTTGCCCCATGTGCCACAGGATGGATGAAGATTGTGGTCACCTTTTTTTCAAATGCCATGGGGTTAAAGAAATTTGGCGGCTAATGGACCTAGAGCAAATCAGATTGAAGCTTGCAGAGTGCAAATCAGGAAAGGAAGCAGTTATGGAAATTTGGAAGATGGATGCTGCTACACAACAGAAAGTTTGGGTGCTGCTCTGGAATGGTGGTCGGCCAGAAACAAAACAAATGTCGAGGAAAAAAGAATGTCCGTAGCAGAATTATGCTCAATTGTGAGTTACTATGTGATTGACTTTGAGAAGCTGAAGAAAAGGGAAGGAGAGAAAAGACCAAAGAAAGAACAGAAATGGGCGCCACCACATCCTGACTGCTACAAGATCAATATTGATGCCTCCTATCGTGCTACAACGGGGTCAGGTGGTTGGGCTTTGTTGCTCGCAACAGCAACGGTGAGTTCTTAGAGGGGGGATGTGGACATCTTGAGCGACTCACAAACCCCATACATGCTGAAGCACTTGCAGCTTTGAGAAGTCTTAAGATGGTGGCACAACTGGGAATGACCAGAATTATTCTTGAGACTGATGCAACAAATTTGGAGAAGGCTTTGAGGTCTGACTCAATGGACAGGAGTCCAGAAGGCTGCATCTTTCGGCGTATCAAGGATTTTATGAATGAATCTTTTGTTCATTGTGAGGTCCGGTCATACCCGAGATCTTGCAACAAAGTGACTGATAGCCTTGCTGTTTATGGGGCGAGCGTTGTGCACTATGGTTCTGAGGTGTTTATGGACCAGGTCCTCGAATTTGTGACCAGTTTAGTGGAAACCTTTGTGTTCTAGTTCAAAAAAAAAAAAGGCCAATGGTTACAAAAGCTGTACACTATTGAATCACCGCGTCGGCGAGTGGTCACAATCATTTGCATTTGAGAATACGGCTTCGCCAACGCGTCAAACCTAACGCCGTAATCAATCCGTCTCAAGAACTGTTGGATTTTGCCTCTCCCTTTCCCTGCCTATTGCTTCATAGGAACATTGAGAACAAAAATGCAGGAATTCTTGGACGTTTCGTTCGCAGATTGCACATACAGAAATGGAACAATTGGATCAAATCAGAAAGTCAAAAGGCTTCGATTCCATCTCAAGTTCTAGACTGAAGCATCACAAGAACACAAACTTTTCCCAACTTATGGTTTATACACGGCACATCAAATTCTTGGGGACTACCTCGTATTCCCACACAAGCACACTGATTCCTGATGATCTCTCACACAATCTCCCCTTATGGACAGATTATTACCCGCTCCTGCTCTACATACTACATCCAATCCCACCAATAAAAAAGGAAGAGAAAACTATGTAGAAGCTACAAAAGGGCAAAGAAAAGTAAGCAAGAGCAAAGAAGATCACACAACTGCACAAGGGCCGTGCGTGTGTAGCATACACGTATCTGTAGGAAGAAGAGAAGAATACGTTGGTCACCGTGTTGTCGTCGCATCTAGCGGAGGGCGCGCGCGAGGCCGGCGAGGATGCGGGAGAGGCCGAGGCGGAAGCGGACGACGGCGCCGTGGGAGTAGGGCGCATAGTCTCGGCAGACGGCCTCGATGGCCTCGACGAAGAGGCTGAGGCTCCGCACCGGCGGCACGTACAGCGTCAGCGGCGCGGCCGAGAAGGACAGCGCCATCAGCACCTGAAGCATCCCTACAGCCTCGTTCGCCTCCCTCCCTCCAATCAATCACTCACCCAACCGAGCAGATCCAGAGGGCAGGTCGAGCTCGCTCCCGGTGGGTACAGCAGCTGGCACAGAGCTGTCGACACAAGAGTGACGGTTTGGGAGGGCACTGGTGGCGCTGCACCTACCACTGGCGCGTGGCGGCCGGGGCGAGTTTCTTGTGGCGACAGCGTGCTTTTCCTTCCGGCGTATGGTGTTCGCCTCCGCGGCACCGAGACGCGGCGGGGAAGGGGCGGGTAGAGACTAGAGAGGGAGGGAGAGGCTCCGGGGAGGTGTGGGCGTTTCGTTTTCGGTGACTTTGGCTCTGCCTTCCCTCCCTGGGCTCAGCTTTTATAGCCAGGTGAAGATGACACAGCGTTCGGTTGGGCTGAAAAATTATAGTTTATGGTTAAAAGTACATTGTAGTGTCTGAAATTTTACTGTAGCTTATTTAGTGTAACTAAATTTTAAAAAATTAAAAAATATGTTAGCTCATTACGGACAATATAAACGAATACAGAAAAAAAACTCAAAAAATCAAAAGTTTAGAAAAAGATGAAATTTATAAATAGTAAAAAATAAGTTAAAAATTAGAAGCTGAAGGCGAAAAGAACCGACTAATTAGTACTGTGCAGCGTTTTCTGGAGTGACGTGCGTGAGAGATCAGTTGACGTGGGACAATCACGGCGGAATTCGGTGTGCGGCACTGCCAGTTGCCGGGACGCGATGTGTCTGTCGGTGTAGGGCCACCCGCGTCCAGTTTTTCCCGAGCAAGAACAGTTGATTTCGTACGCGAAAGACGATGTATGATTGTAAATACGAAAGTCACAGGACCGAGTCGCTTATCACGTAAGCAGAAGGAAATACTTTGATCCGTTGGGTTACGAGCCATCGGTGGTACCACATGGCATATGTTGACGTGTGCACTCCCGAGAGCTCTGTTTGGAATATATATAAGAGCAAGTATTATAAGAGGCTATAAGCTGGTTGTATGCTGAGGTGGAGAAGAGAGAGGAGGAGAGAGAAGAGAGGTGGGTGAAAGCTACAGTACAGTGAAGACAAGAAGCAAAGAAACTTTGTGAGAGGAAGGGATAGGTCATCTGACCTTCACCGTTGAACTACTATATAAGTAGGCTGATAAGTAAGCTGTAAGTATTCATACAGCCAGCTGAAGACTGTATTATAAGACTTGCTCTAAGAGTTTTGCATGAGCAAGGCTAATAATGCAGTCTTCAGCTGGCTGTATGGACACTTACAGCCTATTTATCAGTCCATTTATATAGTAGTTTACAGCCAGCTGAAGGCTGTATGATCCATCCCTTTCTCTCACAAAATTTTTGGTTCTTATACTTCAGCATGCTGTAAACTTACAATCCACCTCTCTTCTCTCTCCTCCACCTCAGCATATAGCCTACTAACAGCCTCTTATTATACTTGCTCTGAGTCGATACCGTTCATCCAAAGCTTCTATTGGCCGCTCCAGCTTACAGAGGGATCTACACCTCAAATAAATGATGACGACGTCGTTGTTTTCTTGTGGTATGTGAACATGTTAAGCGAGAACCTTGCGAAAGCGGAGGAATGAAAACTCACATGAGTCACATCCATGCCACCTCGATCATGTGGTTTACAAATCGAAGCTGGGCAACGCAATCGAAGCTGCGGCGGAATGAGTGGTTGATTTCAGTCTCTTGTAAAAGTGTTCCTGATTCGGCGCAAAGTAATAGTACGGGCGGAAAAAGCAGGTAGAGAATATAATTAGCCAGAAAAAGATGCACCAGCTATCCTTTATTCGGTGAGCTG
This sequence comes from Dendrocalamus sinicus, assembly GCA_036346575.1. Lineage (NCBI taxonomy): Eukaryota > Viridiplantae > Streptophyta > Magnoliopsida > Poales > Poaceae > Dendrocalamus > Dendrocalamus sinicus. Next base: position 48,942,208 of record CM070648.1, on the reverse strand, counting down.
GATGACAATGCTACACTACATACTACTGCTTGGATCATATACGACGCAATCCAGACCATGGACGCCGACGAAAGGAACAATTGAGCCTCCTCTGGTTGCACTGTAGCGGCAGGTGCCCGATACGATAACAGACGGGTTGACGCTAGACGTACAAATGGATCGCAAAATGCGCCGTATTTTTAGTTGACTATTGGTTGGTTCCTGACGTACTCGTGTCGAGTTGCCCTCCCCCGGTTCTCAACTTTCGTGTGGCGATCACGAGGAGCCGTTCGTTCTAGACGCCTCGCGCGCCGCCAGGAAGCTTCCGCCTGGTTTCCTCCCGTACGGGTCGCCAAATCGTAATCTGACGTCGACGACGAACAGCGGCGCCGGATCCCGATCTGGGCTGCCCGCGGTGACGGGACGCGAACCAGCGGGTGCCGCCGCTCCCGCAAGGCGCCGCCCGTGCGGAGTGAAACGAACGAACGAAAACGATGCGGCATACGGTCGCGGGCGCGTGCGCCGCGTGGGGAATTAATTGCCAGTGCCGGCTCGATGGTGCGTCGCGACCCGGCCCGATCGGATGGTTGCTTCGACGTTCGGACGACGCGGGCTGCCTAGTGGGAATGGGCCAAATGGCAAGCGGCCTTGCCGGCTTTTTTTGTGGGGGGAGGGGGTGGGGGTGTTTGGCGTGCGCGCGTGGTGCATTGACAGAGTCAGAATTTGGTTACATCTCGATCTCAGTGATAGAATGATTTAGGTTGGATCGTGAAAATGTTACTCAGTCTGGACTAAATTTACCTAAACTACACTAGATATTTTTTTACACCCTGAACTGAAGCCTACCTAGATTGGATCATGAAAACGTTACCCAGGCTGAATTGAATTTACCTAGAGTATACACTAGATATTTTTTTCACACCCCGAACTGAAGCCTACCTAGGTTGGATCGTAAAAACGTTACCCAGGCTGAACTGAATTTACCTAGACTATATATTAGATATTTTTTCACACTCCGAACTAAAGCTTATCTAGGCTGGATCGTGAAAATGTTACCCAGACTGAACTAAATTTCCCTAAACTATACAATAGATATTTTTCCACACCCCAAACTGAAACCTACTTTGCTCGGGGTGTGATTCCGCCCCTGCGTTGTGGCATACGGGACGGTGCGTCCTGCGGCACCAGTACATGGGGATTGCCTGCCGCTCGATGGACCACGACGGCGCTACCGATCGGCCGCGCGGCTCGTCGCGGCGCGTCACGGCCAGTCGGTTGGGATGGGTGCCGCTGGCCTGTGCCTCAAACGCGCTGTGGGCCGGCCGAATGCATCCACAGTCCAGATCCTAGAGTGGCCGCAATGATCAGGATGGTCCAAAAAGACCTGATGATGAGTGCTGATTTCTGAACCAGGGCAACCGGACATCGAAGAAGCAACCGTAGACATTGAATACCGTGGTTCAGAAGCAACTAACTGAGTAAGCAACACGATCATGGGCCAAAAAAAAAACGCAAGGCATCATACAGAATGGTTATTACCAGTTATTACATCTAAAGGTGATAGGAAACAGGTGCCAGTTTTGTAGTACCTGTCACTGGTCTAGCATGATCACAGAACTGACAGCATCTACATCGTCTCCAGACCCAAAGAAGCAGAGGACGAACATAACGACCATCAAACACCCTAGTTACAGTTGCAAACCCCATATATTCAGTTTACATAGCAGTTGAGTCCAATTGCTGGGCAGCACACATAAGCCAAGGATGATTTGCTATGGAAGCAACAGCGTGGATCTGCTGTTGCCTCCTTTTAAGTGCCCACTCTCGCATGATAATGGAGATCACCGGATGATAAGTTATGTTCGGCCACCGCTTGCACGAATGCCAGTATGGCCAGACCTCGTTAACGCAGCAATAAGACTGCGTTGGGCATCTGCAGTGCCGCCACCAGAAGCCTCAGACTGCTGCTTTCTGTTGAGGAATCGCCCACCTGTTCCCCGAGCTCTCTTCATTGCATGTTGATGCCAGGATTCATGAAGGTACCGCTGAACAGATGCATGAATGTTATGTTGGGAGTGTGTGAACTAAAATTATACGAGGAAAAGGAAGTGAAAGATGAAATTGTCACAAATAACGCATTAAAAAAGCCCAATGGGTAGTTCTTTCATAAAATTATAGTCAAGAACTGAGACGAAATACCTTGCGATTTTTCACCATCTTATTTTCAGCCTCTGACTTTGTACGGAGCCGTTGCCTTCGGAGAATTGCATGGCATGGCTTTCCATTTACATAGATGGGCTCTTCACCAGCAGCTGGTTCAATTGGTAGTGGCACTCGAGAGGATGATACCATGCCCACAATTTGGGGGTGCATCTGTTTAAATTATTTGAATGAGATAAAGATAAGTTTGTAATATTGAATGGGAACACATTGGACACAGCAAAAAGAAGAAAACCAAGCCACAGCAGGAGGATGACAATGAGATCACTTCACAGATCAAAAATAGCCGCTGGCATGCTGCCTTAACATAGTAAAATTTGACTTTAGGTGAAATTGGCAGTAATTAACTACAATTATGTTGATTGTGCCTCAACAGTCATTCCAATTAACAGCTGCAAAATACTTAAAAGTACATGCGTGCACGCAAAAATCCCAACAGATGGCACCAAAAAGTTAAATCAGCAACATTGTCAAGCACAGAAAATAAAGGCCAGAAACCAAAAAGAAGACGAAATTAATGAAAGAACAGGCTGGATAGCATAAAGTTCACTTACAATAGCATGTGACCCATAAGCCGCCACTACGCCACCATAGAACGAATCAGCATACGGGTATGATATGACCTGAAAAGATAAGCATCTTGCATAACTCACAGGCTTGCCTATCAACAAACATTTGGAATTTATAAATTAGTCAATGTTTGTGCAACCACAACTGAAACTTACGAAGGACTGACTATGGTCAGGTTTTGTGTGTGCATATGCAGTTTCTGAATTGCCCAGAGATAAAGCCGACATCATCTTGCATTCATCACTCTCCGTGTAACCATCGAGATTACCTAGTATTAGTACAAGAAGAAAGGAAATGACATATAACTTTGATTGTATAAGTGCACACAAGGTTTGCAACCATCAATATCTTTTTTTAGACTATCCCACTGTTTATTTGCGTGAGAGATGATATTACAAGATTATGTAGTGATGCAGCAAAGGGATTCGGTGAGTCTAGTGCAAACCAGATTGATCATTCTGTTCATTAAAGCTTCCTTCGCTCATTCCAGGCACTTGAGGAGACTCTCTAGTAGATTGGGTAGCTGTTGAGTCGTAATCAGGCATTTGATGATCAAATTGAATCATTATTGTGCCATTTTCTGCCAGAGGGACACAGGAGGTGTTATAACTCTAGTTGCACGGAAACTAAAACAACAAAATAGACAGAGAGGTAGGAGATTAGAGCTTGCAATATTAGAATTGAACAATATCGTGCATATTTTCCTTACGTCTCATGTAAGAGCTCAGGGCTGAGCGGAGGTTCCGGAGGGGGTAGCGGTGGGAGACGCCCTGGCGGCGGGGCTGCAGCCCTAGGCGGCGTGAGGGCGCCGTGAGAGATCAGGCAGAAGGTGTGCGGGAAGTTGATGGAAAGGATTCCCAGGTAAGCCCTGCAACGATTGTTACCTTGCTTGTTTATTTCCATGACAGTTGGAGAGTATTTATCCTCCCCTTACAAAGCAATCCAAATCCTACTCTGTTACGGATAGAAAAGGGAAATGCCCTAATGAAGATAGATCTATGGCTTAGAGCCCCCTAATGACCGGTTAGGACTCCTCCCTGCGAGCGCGGCCTGCGCGTGTATGTGATGCCGGTCATAACATCTCTCCCTGCCTCCGCAAACAGTTCGTCCTCGAGCTGAACGTCGGGGTAGTTCTCCTGAAATTGCAGCAGCTGCTCCCAGGTGGCATCGCCGGTGGACATCCCACGCCACTGCACCAAGACGTACTAGACACCGCGGCGAAGCTGGGCGCGCAGGACGCGCTTCGGGGTGGGCAGCAGCCTGTCGTTATGCGTAGGCGGCACTGGAGGCGGCGTCGACGGAGGGTCGCCGTGGAAGGGCTTAAGCAGCCCCACATGGAAGACATCATGGAGCCTGGCGCCCTCCGGAAGTTGGAGACGGTAGGCCACCTACCCGATCCGCTCCACGACTTGGAACGGCCCTGCGTAGCGCGGTCCGAGCTTTCCCTTTGGTCGGGGCTCCAATGTTTGTGCCGGACGGTGTAGTAGGCGCAACCACACCCAGTCGCCCACCGCAAACTCCAAATCACGGTGGTGGTCGTCGTAGTAGCGCTTGGCATACTGCTGCGCTTGGAGGAGGCGTTCGCGAACCGCCGCAAGAAAGTTATCACGGTTGCGCAGGAGGGCGTCCACCGTGTCAGTCCTGGCGGCTCCGGCCGTGTACGGCAGTCGCGGCGGAGGAGGCCGACCGTAGACCACCTGGAATGGAGTGGTGCGCAGCGTGGTGTGGAACAAAGTATTGTAGCAATACTCCGCCCACGGCAGCCAGTCGACCCATGCGCGAGGCCGGTCACCCGTGACACAGCGTAGGTACATGGCGATGACCTTGTTGACGACCTCGGACTGGCCGTCTGTCTGAGGGTGAAAGGCCGTGCTCATACGGAGTTTGACGCCCACCATCTTGAAGAGGTCGCGCCACATGTGGCCGGTGAAGACCGGGTCGCGATCGCTGACGATGGAGGTGGGGAAACCGTGGAGGCGGACGATCTCATCGAAGAAGGCCACGCGGCGATGTGGCTGAGTATGGGTGGCCGAGCGCGATGAAGTGAGCGTACTTGGAGAAGCGGTCGACGACGGTGAGGATCACGGACTTCCCGTGTACCTTCGGCAAACCCTCGATGAAGTCCATCGAGATGTCAGCCCACACTTGGGATGGTACGTCGAGGGGCTGCAAGAGGCCAGCCGGCTGCAGGGTCCTCGTCTTGTTGCGCTGGCAAGTGAGGCAGGAGCGTACGTAGTCCCGCACAAGCGCCCTGTCGCCGGGGATGTAGAAGTCCGCCCTCATTCGTTGGAGTGTCTTCTGGATGCCTTCGTGGCTGGCCGCATGAGCCAAAGAGAGCACCTGGTTGCGCAAGTCGTGTTGCGCTGGCACGAAGATGCGTGAGCCGTAGAGCAGGAGCCCGTCGGCATTGCACCATGGGTCCCCAATGGCGCCATCCTGGAGCTGCTGGCGGAGCCCGCGCGCCTCCTCGTCGGTGGTCGTCGCGGCTCGGATCTCGTCGAAGAGGTGGAAAGAGGGCCCCGAGATAGCCTGGAGTGCGGCTGAGTCTGAGTCGCGGCGCGAGAGGGCGTCTGCCACCGTGTTGAGGCGCCCGGGACGGTATTCCACTGTGAAATCGAAGCCGAACAGCTTGCTGATCCACTGGTGCTGCGGAATTGTCGAGAGGCGCTGGTCCAGCAGAAACTTGAGGCTGAAGTGGTCGGTGCGGATGAGGAAGCGGCGTCCCCATTCGTACGGGCGCCAGTGCCGAACGGCCTGCACGAGGCCTATGAGCTCCCACTCATATGCTGCCAGCTTGAGATGGCGGGCAAGAACGGCCGGTGAAGAATGCGAGGCTCGGCGTCTGGTGGAGGACGGCGCCAAAGCCGCCGCCGAGGCGTCGCGATCGACGATGAACAATCGTCAAAGACGAGCATCTGCAGACCGGTCCGCTTTGTGGTGTGCTTGCGCGCTGGAATGCCGCCGCGGCATCGTCCGACCAGTGGCGCGCCCTTGCGCAGAGCTTTGTCGGCCGGTGTCGCGATTGTACCAAGTCTGGATGAACTTCCGGTAGTAACCGGCCGAGGCCCGTGAACCCGCGTAAACCCCGGTCGAGCAGGGCACCGCCAGAGGCGGCAACGCCACCTTATCGCCGTCCATGGCGACGCCGTCGCGGAGATGACATGGCGAGGTAGGCGACCAAGATGCCCGAAAGAGCACTTGGCGCTGAGGTGAAGGAGTGGCGCGGAGCGCATCGAAGACGAGGCGACATGCCGCAAATGCTCGGACCATGACGAATCAGATGAGTATGTCGTCGAAGAACACGAACGAACCGACGGAGGAAGGGACGGAGGACGTCGTTCATAAGGGCTCGAACGTGGCGCGCGCGTTGGGCGGGCGAAGGGCATAACGAGGAACTTCGAAGTGGCGTGGTGGGCGCGAAAGCCGTCTTCGATGTCGTCGGTGCATACGCACTGGTGGTAGCCAAACGGAGGTCGGCTTGGTGAAATGCACGGCGCCATGGAGCTCGTCAACCACCGTATTGGTAACTTGTCTTTGGAGGTCTTGTCGTTCGGCGCACGGTAGTCAATGCAGAACCGCCAGAGTTGTCCGCCTTCTTGACCAAGAGTACCGCGCGAGAACGGCGAGGTGCTCGGCGGATGATGCCTCGCTCAAAGATGGCGGCACATCGGCGCTCCACTCGTCCTTCGCGGTGAGGGTAGCGGTAGGGCGACGGCCATCGCGCGCGCTGCTGGCGAGGTGGATGCGGTGGTCGAGGGTCGTGCGGTGGAAGGCCCTTGGTTCCTCGAAAACCATGTTTGTATTAGTGCGAAGGTGATCCAAGAGGGGTTGCGGCGGCGCCCCGGTGATGGCGCGAAGGGCCGGCTGTGGGATGTCATCGCGGGGGGAGCCAAGGCCCTTCCAGAACACTCGCCTGTCGCCCCTCCAAAACGCCATGCAGAGGTCCTCGAAATCCCAAAGAATGGGTCCCATGGTTCGGAGAAAGTCAACACCGAGGACGAGGTCGTAGCCGCCCAGGTTGATGCCGTAGCAGCTGATGGAGAAGTCCTCGGGCCCGATACTCATGGCGACGTTGCGGGCCACGCCCTTGCAGGGGACCCGGTCGCCATTGGCCACCGCCACTCGCATATTGGCGCTGTCCGATGTCTCCAGATGGAGTCGGTGCAGGGCCTCGGTGTTGATGAAATTGTGGGTGGAGCCGAAGTCCAGCAACGCCAGAAGACGGTGGTCGTGGATATTGACGTGGAGGTGCATGGTGTCCTCCGTGCGAATGCCGGCGATCGCATGAAGGGATACCACCGGCAAGTCAGACGCGGCTTCGTCCACCGCCGCACCGCCGGAGTCGGCGGCCGTATCGTCGTCCAGATAATCGGTCACCTCAATGAAAAACAGCCGCTGGCACTTGTGGCCGCAGACGTACTGCTCATCGCAGTTGTAGCACAGTCCCAGCCGGCGTCGGTCGGCCGGGGAGAGGTGGCGGAATGGTTGCGGCGCTGCCGGCAATGCTGCGGCCGCAGGCGAAGTCGGCGGCATTAGGGCTGGTGCGGCCGAGGGTGTGGTGGCAACCCGTTGCGGCGTAGGAAGGGCCGGCGGTGGACGCTGGAGGGGGTGGGGCGGCCGTTGCAGCGATGCTGGCGGTGTCGTCTCGGCACGGCGCTCATATGCCCGCGCGAGGTGCATTGCCGTCTGCAGATCACGGGGCTCACGCAGTTCGACGTCGATCTTGATATGTTCAGGGAGGCCGCCCGTGAACAGCTCCACCTTCTGGATTGGCGTCAACTGCGGCGCGTGACATAGAAGCGCATTGAAGCGCTCTTGATAGTCTTGGACGGTGGATAAGAAAGGCAACCGGGCGAGCTCCGCCAGGCGATTGGCGCGGATTGGCGGTCCGAAGCGGAGGTGGCATAACTCCTTGAAGCGCTCCCAGGAGGGCATGCCCTCGTCCTGCTCCAAGGCATAGTACCATGTCTGGGCGGCGCCCGTGAGATGGTATGAGGCGAGCCACACGCGATCCGAGGCCATGGTGCGCTGTCCACGGAAGAATTGATCGCACCGGTTGAGCCAATTGAGAGAAAGTCAAGCTTGTGGAAGCGAGGAGCGCCCAGGCCGGTGCCGGCACCGCCGGATCCTATCTCCGGCCCGGACGGAAAGGACGGCCGCGTGGGGAGCTGCGGTCCAGTAGGAATCGGCGACGGCGAGTGGGGGAACTGGATTTGGTGGATAGGAATCGGCAGCGTGGTGGCGGCGGGAAGGGTGGATGGGTAACTGGCGATGGAGGCGGCGGTGGTGGGCGCAGCCGGCCGGGACTCCAGGGCTTCCATGCGCGCGGAGAGGGTTGCCATCTGCTGGGCGAGCTCGGCCAGTGCCTTGGCGACGGGATCAGCCGGTGGCGGCGGTGTCCCTTTCGGCTGCTTGCCGCCTTCCTCGGTTCCTGGCATCTCGATACAGTTGTAAAGCTCGTGGCGAGCAGAGGTTCGGAGGGGTAGCGGTGGGAGACGCATGCGCGGCGTCTGCGACCCTAGGCGGCGTGAGGCGCCGTGAGAGATCGAGCGAGAAGGTGCACGGGAAGTTGATGGAAAGGATTCCCAGGTAAGCCCTGCAACGATTGTTGCCTTGCTTGTTTATTTCCATGACAGTTGGAAAGTATTTATCCTCCCCTTACAAAGCAATCCAAATCCTACTCTGTTACGGATAGAAAAGGGAAATGCCCTAATGAAGATAGATATATGGCTTAGAGCCCCCTAATGACCGGTTAGGACTCCTCCCTGCGCGCGCGGCCTGCGCGTGTATGTGATGCCGGTCATAACATCTCATCTCATGGGCCTTCCCAAATATTGTGTTTCAGTTCACACTGTCCAAATGTAAGTAACCAGCAGGTAAGTCACTTATGGTCCAACTAATATGGAAACGCTGAAACATGAGGGAATACTAGAATTCCCCATATTCAGTAAAAAAAAACTTAGCTATCCATTATGTAGCCAGTAGCCCCTTAAATTCACTCAAATTAGTCATCGGAAATATGTCAAATGTTGTGTGGTCCATGCATATGCTCGACATGTCTAAATATTCTCATCAGTACTATGCATCAACCCGGTCACTCCCTCAAAAATTCTGATCGTTCATGTAAGATGTAATAAGAAGCAACCAAACTATGTGATGAGACAAATTCTTACATGATTTCTTAGTTCTGCCACTAGCCACATCCGAATCGCTCATTCATAAGGCAAGTGGTTTTCTCGCCACTTCCAATCTTAACATCTCCATACAATAATCATTTTGAAACCAAAATGATTTCTTTAAGAAATTGTAAATCACAAGTTCACAACTGACTTGCCATCTGAATCCTAGTTTCTCTCCACCAAGCAGATTTTAGTGTAGATAGGTAATACTAAAATTTTAAACTAATTAAGTTCTACTTGAATCCACACAAAAAATACAGCCTCACAAGATTCTCTGTCCAATTCACCTCACTTGCCCATTTGCCACAAACTAACCAAACATAATTAACACGATAACACCTGTAAATTCACAAGAACTACACAGTCCAGAACACAAGAACCAGCACCACAAACAATTGGGAACGCATAACTGATATATCATATGCTTTATCAAATTGAAGAAGCTGGTATGCCTTAGAACATAAGACCACACTGCAACAGGCACCTCACTTCCACCCAAGAATGCACCCACAAATCTCAGCACCGTATCAACCCAAAACTAATTCGACAAACAAATAAAGGAAAAAAGAACGGGTAAAAAAACTCAAAAAAGTCAAAAGTTCATAAAAAGACAAAACTTATGAATAGTGAAAACTAAGTTAGAACCCAGAAGCTGAAGTCGGAATGAGCGGGAAGTTAGCTACTTTTTAAATAGTATATTTTTTAAGATAAGATCTATAAATTATATCAAGTTTAGTTGTAATGACTAAAATCATATGTGACTATTTTTCTCTATGTACTGTCTCTCGCAAATAGTCTAAAATTTAAAATTTTCAACCATAAATCATGAGGCAAAGTCAAAAAAAAATCCATCCTCTGTCTACTCCCTACTAGTGCAGGAGGCGTGCTCAAAGGGCTTTAATTTCTGGCTTTTTTCTTATCTTTTAGCTTATTTAAATTAAAAGCCACTTAAAACACATCGACTTCTAATTTCAACTTATTTTAGTTTTTCTGATGTTTTTGTTTTTTTCCCTTATTTCTTTGTACTGTCCATGATGATATATTTTTTTATTTTTTAATTAAATGATTTAGAAAAAAAATTAACAGCTGCTACAGTTTAGTTAATAAATAGCTAATGTCATAAGCCAAAAATTTAACTCTTTAGAGTGGGACTGAATGAAGGCATAAAGTAGCTGGTGTACCTTATAATAGTCCGGAAAATGATACCAGTGACAAGGAAAAATAAAAACTCAAAACATTTTAATAGGGTAGTGTGCAAAATCATCTTTAGCTAAGTGATCTATAACTTACATTATAATTTAGTTTTCGGGTAGCTTTTTTGTTCGAAAATTTGTTGGGACATGTTTCTATACCGCACGAAGTAAATTGCACCGGGTTCTAAACTTGATCGATTGTCACTCATCCTAGTGCGCCGAAGTCAGTGAGACAGTTAACGTGTCAATTTAGCAACCACGCTTATATTCCAAATCATAATTGTATTAGCAACGTAAGCGCGGCGGCACGTCGCGCTAGCTACCGTATAGACCAAAATAAAAGAGACGATAATTCGCGAGGAAGTTTTTCTAAAAACATCGAGGACACGTGCATAATTTCGAGAAAACAAAAGGCATTTTCCGCAAAAAAAAAGAGGACTTGTAAGGACTAGTACGTAATTAAATGAGGACTCGTATGTAATTTTGGAAAACCACGGGGTGCTATCCTGCAAAAGGATACACAATTTCGGTGGTGGAGGGAGTTTTCGGGAAAAAACCTGACAGGAACTTTTTTTGCAAGAACCGAGGACCTTTATATGTTTTCAGAAATCTCAAGGGTCTTTTCGCAAATATGCTGACATGGTGCGGTGGGAGGCCGGAGTTCCCTGGCTTTAATATAGTGATGATTACCCCAAATGAAAAATGAACTAAAGCAGTGGCGGACTCAGGAAAAAAAATCTAGGTAGAGCGAAATCCAGTGGCGGACCCAGGAAAAAAACTAGGTAGGATGAAGTCGGAAGCATGAAATAAACAGTAGTACCCAAAAGCAAAACAATCCATGATCAAACTATGTTCCAATCACACTAATAAAAGTATGTGATACGAAATAGAAACAACTACAATTCGCATGTTAACATATATAGATAACAGAAGGACAATGAAAAATACCTCACTAATGAAGCTTAATCCACAATTGTAGATGAGTTGTAAAAGCAGAATATTGGTCATTGTTAGAGTACAGGCCAAGGCATTTTTGCAGAGCTATGAAGTACCTGAATAAAAGCAATGAAAATTAATTCATTCCTCAACTATCAAAGAGTAGGAAAAATTTTCCATGTCAGTTGATCAGTGTCATAATAGGTAAGCAAACAATTATTGTCCACTTTGCTACCACAAACACACAGCATATATTGTTGAAGGAACCACTTCAACATCCTGGCTAGATATCATTCTAGAGAACTAGAAAGCCATGGGCAGTAATTGATCACTCTAAGGCTCTCATAAACAAAAGGTCTCAAGATAACATAGAGCAAAAGTTCTGCATATAGTGGCAAGAGGAATTGCAGAGATTTTTTTGGAATAGATTGGATAGGCATAATTATAGTATAAGAAATCTCCATTATCCATACTAGGTGTGAACACAGACTAGAACTAACAGGTAACAAATATGGCAACTGATAGAACCAGGAAATGGTGTGAAAGCTCTTTCTATTGGAATAGGTAGCAGAATAACTACTCTTTGACTCATCCACTTAACAAATTTGCAGCCATAGTAGTATGCCATCTGTTCCTTGATTGATAACTTGTCCACCTAGCACAGAAAACTGGAAAGAGGGGAGGGCGGGAGTCGGCGTGAGCCATAGGTTCTTGCCGCTACGCCGGGGCGGTGGCGACGGTCCTCCCACCAGTAGCGCCTCGATCGTACTGGCGATGCCATCGATAACCTTGGTGTCATCCATAGCAGAACACCACATGATCGTCTTCCCAACGCAATGCTCCTCGTTACCAAACAATACCAACAAAAAAGCTAAGCGAGAACAAGTAGGAGAAATCACACAAGCATAATATCGAGCACCTGGTGTGCATGTGTTCCGGAATGGACGGCGGCTGGACATGAGACCCCTCCCAGGGAACTAACTCCACGAACGCACGAGTGGCGCGCATGAGGCTTCCGCCGAGGCGGCCGGTGGCACCGAGTCTGGAGGAGGGGGGTGGGGGTCCACCGGCGATGGAGCTCGGGCGGTCGCCCGAGCATGCCCGAAGGGCGGGTCCGCCCCTGAACTAAAGTGAGACCAATTTGATACCCAAAAAAAAAGATGTGGATTCAAAGACCTGAAACTTGGAAGGCCGAAATACAGTTCGATGAGCGCAAATGGCAGAACCTGAACAGACTTGAATGAGGTTCTTGCCGCATTTTAATTTCATCCAAAAGTCAATTTCTAAAAGTCATAATTCAGTTCCTATAAGTCATTTGTAAAATTTATTGTAGGAGTCAATTTAAACGAGCTACTTTAAACGGAGTGGTTTGTTATTACAAGTGTTTCTTACTTTGTCAATCTCTCTCATAATTAGCCAAAAATCACAATAAAAAAATCAAAAGTCACGATACTTTTAAACATGACCTTAATCTTCCCTAGCGGAGATCTTTCTTGCTTGCGATCCATCCTATCAGGTAGACATGCATTGAAGAACTCTTTCTTTTGGGTTTTATCTTCTCCGAAAATCGAAATGCCTATTCCTTTTAGCTTCGACTTATAGCTGTGGTTTATAACTCTTGGCTATTCGTGAGAGAGTACGAAAACACAAATAACTGACATGTAGTTTTGGTTTATATAAATGAAGTTGTTATAGTGTGTACTACAATTAACTTGTAGACATGTCTTAAAAAAATACTTCGTTTGAAAACTAGTTACTATAGAAAAGCTGAAAAACAACCTTTGAAAACTAAAAAGAAGAAGTCTATATAGGACAATTTTGTAAAACAGATTTTTCAAATGATTTTTTAATTCTAAAATCATATATATTATATCGATGTCTCTACTATCCACTAACATGTTATAAAATGTAGATAAAAATCATAGACCATAAAAATACTAAAAGCTAAAGCGAAAAACACCGAATGAAGCTTTCACTGAAGAAGACCGGAACGCCATCGCGGCATGTCGGCCAGGCGCCACTTGCTAGCCCTGCTCTGCTTTTTTTCTTTGCTCTTTTCGTTTGTCTGCTTGTGTGCGTGGACTGATGGATGTGTACCATCCTCTTTGTTTTCCCACTTATATTTTTTGTTTTGTTTTTATTTTCTTGCGCAATGTTATATTTTCTTCTAGTGTATGCCTAAATAATTGCGTTTACATTTTATTTACAAGAATAAGGGCATGTTTGGCAGAGCTCCACCAACTCCAAATCCACCAAAAACAGCTCCACTCCACGAATTTTTACCTAAACGCTCCAGCTCCACGAAATCTGGATCCACCAAAATACTGAATCTAGCTCCAGATTCATGAAATCCATGGAGCACCTCAAGGGGTGCTCCACGAAACCTTGTTTCCTACCTACTTGTGGAGTTGGGTGGTAATTACCCACCTTTTGCCACTAGTTACACACCCCATCCCATACCACCATACAACCCATGGGCAAAACAGGTCATTCCCACCAAAAACTTCGGCCGTGGATCCGGAGGCTGCTGCAAGCCAAACAGTTTTGTCTAGCTCCATGGTGGGATCCCAGATTCACGGTGGAGCTGTTTTTGGTGGATCTGCTGCTCCAGATTTATTTTTTCAGTGGTGGAGCTCTGCCAAACAGGCCCTAGTACTCTTAGATTGTGGTTCGATCAGAATCAGTGGCACAGAGTGCTTGTGCGAGATTGCCCTTCGATCTGTAGATTCCTACTCATCATCATTTCTTATACAGTTAAGATTCGTGGCATTGTTTTCACACGATGATCGCTGGTAAGACAGAATTTTTGAAGTTCCTTTTTCTGTGGTAAACTTGTTGTGGATCCTGACGTGTACAATGGTGTACACCAACTTTACACTAAAAATATCTCTCCAAGGTGCCTAATGCCTTCCATGCTAGAGATAACAAATCCCCCTATTTTCTAAGAAGAAAAAAATGTAAACAAGATTCCCCCAACATAATTCTGTGATAAACATAAAGCACACTAAAAATGGGTGTTTTGTTGAATCAGGAAACATTCTGCATATCTCTGGACTCTGGGAGGTATGAAATGGAGAAAAGGAAACAATTTGTAAGGTAAACAGGGAAATTCTGTCCTTTTGATAAAAATAGCAGAAATTCATAGAGGAAACTGGTAGGATACTTGCTTCCAGATTACACTAAACAAGGAAATTCTGTTCTTTTGAGAAAAATAGCTGAAATTTGATCAAAAAGGAAACTAGTAGTGTACTTGCTTCTAGATTTCACAAAATCTCGAAGAAGTTTCTCGAACCTTCTGGTGCACAGTTGAAGAGCTACACAGCGTCTCAAATTAAGAAATTCAGGAGATTGCTTGGCCCATCCACTTGCAATGTACTGTTGCAAGTTTTTACATACTGTCCAGCACACGAAGCCAACTGAGTTCATGGCATTGGGATAAACACATAATCAATTATAGGATTATCAAGTGATATAAGACGAAATCGCGCATTACAATGCTAACCACGGTTGCTGAAACGATGATACACGTGAGGCCACAGCACTAGAGAAAAGCAATGGGTTTGAACTTTCAAACCCTAATGCTCGATTAGAATATTCTCGAATGCGCCTTTGCCCAACCTGAGTGCCTCTTGATTCTTATCCTTTGTAACAACCGCCAAGCCAAGGAGTATAGGGTCTCCTCTTTTTAACTTTCTAAAGCTACTTTTCGATTTTTCTACAGTAATTAACTTTCAAACAAAATATTTTTTTTAAAATAAGGTCTACAAGTTGATTACACACTATAGTGACTTCATTTATATCGGCTAAAATCGCACGTTTCTATTACTCCATACTATCTCGTAAACAATCTAAAAATCATAAATCAAACATAAACCAAGGGCAAAAAGAACATACTCTATATATATTACATCCCAGAGGTAAGTATTTTATGCGTAGGATAAAACGTGGACACCACCACTGCCAACGACTAATCTTATCCAAGTTCTCAACTGAACAATCCAACAATATCATAGTACAAATTGTCCAGATGTCACGTGATTAAGTTAGCATGAAACATGGTATCGAGAAAGCTGAATGCATAAAATAAGATGATGCAAAAACAAGAGGAAAAATATCTGGGGGTGCCAAGGAGATCAGATCAAACCATCATGAAAGTCAAAAGAATGGCAATTCCCTGCTTAGAGTTTAAGCAGATGAAATAAAATTTACATTGGATAAATGTGCTGACTAACTAACATTGAAAAGCTCCACTCGCCAATAGTATATGATGTTACATGGCATGACAAGTTTTTCAGTCCACAAATGTTGCAAGACTTAAGATGACAAGCACATTTATATGGGAAAACAGGCGCTGAGAACAGTCAAGGGATGGATGCTCATCTTATCATAGCAAAAAGAGCCTAGAACATCACCATGATGGTGGAACCAAGATATTTCTAAGAAGGTGTATGTATACTCTGATGAGGGTATCTCTACTACACATGCATCTTCCACTCCAAGTGTGTATATAACAGAGGTATTGATGAGACTCCAAAAGGTCATATGACAAAAGCACGAGCATGAGGCTCCAAAAGGTCATATGCCAAGAGCAAGAACTAGGCTACTACAACAACATGTGCTTTTGTTTCTTAGAGAGCTCTCTATTGCTTTAGATGAGAATAGTATACTACCTTATACAAATACATAGTGTGTTATCAGATTTGAAGCAATGGAAGAGTAAGGAAAGAAGGACCAACCGGTCAAGTCCAAAGGGAAGGAGGGCCATGCAGCCACAAGAGAGGAGGCCCATGCAGCCACAAGGAAGGAGATCCATGCGACCAAAGTTTAGGAGAAGAAGGACATTCGGCTGGCACAAAACCACACAAGCCAAGTACATTCAAGGGAAAAACAAGCCCAACTTGGTGTGGCCAGCTCCTAGCCCAAAATAAGAGAAATGCAAATGTTTATACTTTTATGAACGCATATTTTCCATTTCGTGAAATCAGCCCAACATGTAAACAATTGGGCCAAATAAACCTTACGATGTGTGTGTGCGTGTGGAAGAACCCTAGACCCATGTGTGGGGGCGTGAGGCCCAAGTGTGTGCGCGCAAGGAGGGGATGCACACCCACCCTAAAGGCAGCTGCCACCCCCTTGGAAGGGTTAGACCACTTTTTGAGAAATTAATCTACTAAAAGTTCTTGCTTGTGTTCTTCCTTGCTGCCAAAATTCCATGGAGAATTAGGGAGTGTTCCTCAATCAAGATCCTTTAGCTTTACCGCTGGGAATTAGGTGCACAATAGATGTTCACTTGGTGGTCGGCAGAATCAACACGAGTGTGTTTTGACTGATTAAAGAGTATTTGTCCATTGCACTGGCATTAGAGGATCACTGCGATTTATTAAGACTCCCGTGAGTATCCCATCCAATGTCGAGAAGATCGGGCTACCCCGTATCATATTCCTATCAAGATTAAAAGCTTGATTATCAGTTATGTCTACCATGTTTTGCATGGAAAAAGAACAAAAGTGATTGATAGAAAACCACGAAGTCAACACCAATGTTAGTGCCGGATGGTGGAACTTGAGGGTCTTATTGAAGATCTTTTCGTTCTTTTGCTCATCGTCCTTGGAGATCTTAGATCGGACCCTGGCTATATGCTTAGATCCAATCAGGTTTAATCCCTAGGTCAAAGGTCCAAACGGGCTTAACACAACTAAACCCACAGATCAACAGACTTATAAGTAGTATTGAGCCTTCTCCTTCTAAAAGACTAGTCCAATGGGTGAGGTCTCACCCACACTTACAAGTTGTGCCTTTTATTTTCCTACAACTAATATGGGACTATTGTCAACATTCTCCCCCTCACACATTGGTTGTGCACTTATGCAACCATGAGGTCCAACGAAATGTTAGGCGCCTGGACTCTGATACCAAATTGTTATGTGCTAATGTCAGGGTGGCTTTTCGGTAAATGGTGAGGGGCGGCAAAAGTTGAAACTGCGAACTGGGATGAGAGCAAAGGGGATAGCGGGCACAGGCGAACTCGCCCTCGTGCCGCCGTCTAGGATTTTCACCAGCCAGGGCATGAGGCTCTGAGATGCAGGAGGTAAGATTCTTCTTGTTTATTTCTTGCCTTTGAAGATTACATATTCAACCCTTATATAGTGGCTGTACAAACTGACTATTCCTCTATCCTAATTCAACTCAGACTTATCATATATATCCAGCTTTGCTAATCAATCCGGACTCTATATATATATATATAGCAACCCACACACTATCCTAACATGCAACACCAAGTCTTTCCGAACTCTGCAACCTTTCCGATATCCTGGTCTGATCACCCGCCTGAATTCCAGTCTGATCACCTGGATCCCGGTCTGACTGCCCGCTTGAATCCCGGTATGACCACTAGAAGCCTATCACGTCTTGCCGGATGAAGCCGGAGTGTTGGCTAAACCATCACCCGAACCCAGAGCCTACTGAGAGTGTCTAATATAGTGTTTGCCCCAATAAGAGTCTATAACATCAAGGGGACCGACCGGTGGCTTTCTTTAGTCAGCCTTGGCTCTTCAACATGCTAAAGTAGCTACCTATGAACGAGAACTCATTGGATTGGTTAAGGCAGTCGGCATTGGCGGCCGTATTTGTGGGGTCATGAATTTTTTATTCGCATGGATCATTATAGCCTTAAAATCCTTCTGGATCAGCATCTTTCCACAATTCCCCAACACCATTGGGTAAGCAAGTTATTTGGCGTCGATTTTGCTGTGGAGTATCGGCTTGGAAGGTAACATAAGACTGCGGATGCTCTGTCCCGGCATACTGAGACTGATGCTGCTATTTGGGCATTGACAAGCCCTCAGTTTGAATGGTTTGATCAGCTGCGCACTAAACTGCAAACGACAAAAGAGATGGTGGCCTTGAAGGAGCGAATTCTGAGTGGACAGGAGAACCCCCATTGGAAGTTAGTAGATGATCTGGTTTTATATAAGAATAAGGTTTTTATACCAGTCGGCTCAGCATTTTGTCCTAGATCATGATAGAACTACATAACACCAGTCATGAAGGAGTGCAACAGACGCTGCATAGAGTGTGGGCCTATTTTCATGCAGCTGGCTTAATACAGTTTGTTAAGGAATTGGTTAAAGGATGTGCGGTATGTTAGAGAAACAAATCAGAACATCTTCACCCGGTAGGCTTGCTACAACCATTAGAAGTTCCTTGTAATGTATGGAGTGATATTTCCATGGATTTTGTGGAGGGGCTACCCAAGGTCCACGGCAAAACGATGATTTTGACAGTTGTGGATCGCTTTTCCAAGTATGCACATTTTATTATGCTATCACATCCTTATACAGCGGGGTCAGTAGCTCATGCATTCTTTGATGAAATTGTTTGCCTTCATGGGATTCGTTCTTCTATAGTTAGCGACCGTGATCCAATTTTCACTAGTACTTTTTGGCGAGAGTTATTTCGTCTGGTGGGGGTTCAATTGCATCTGGGTTCAGCTTTTCATCCTCAGTCCGATGGCCAGTCTAAAGTGGCTAATTGTATTATTGTTATGTACCTTCAGTGTTTGAGTGGAGATCGTCCCAAGCAATGGGTACCATGGTTTCCATGGGTAGAACATTGTTATAATACACCATATCAAACAGCTCTTCGTATTACACCCTTCCGTATTGTTTATGGTCGTGATCCGCCCCCATTGGTGCAGTATGAACCGGGTGCTACCTGTATAGCGGCTGTCAAACATCAGATGTTGGATCGTGATGAGTTTTTGAAGGAAATTCATGAGAGGCTACTTCAGGCTCAGTCGGTTATGAAAAGCCAATATGATGTGCGCCATCGCGTTGTTGAGTTTACGGTGGGACAATGGGTGTGGTTGAGATTGCTTCATCGTTCATCTTCTTCCGTCACTGACCATGCAGCTGGTAAATTGGCACCTAAGTACCATGGGCCTTTTGAGATCATTCAATGCGTGGGTTCTGTGGCATATCACTTAAGGCTGCCACCTCGCGCAAAAATACATGATGTCTTTCATGTCAGGTTGCTAAAGGCTTTTTATGGAGAACCACCAGCTGAGGTTCCATCCTTACCGGACTTGTTCCATGGCCAGGTTATTCCCAAGCCAGCACTCATGGAACTAGCTCGTTTGTTTCGAGGTCAATGTGGAGTCTTAGGGCCTGTTTGGGAGAGCTCCACCAGCTCCAGATCCACGAAAAACAGCTCCACTCCACGAAATTTTACCCAAACGCTCCAGCTCTGCGAAATCTGGATCCACAAAATCCGGATCGAGGCCAAATCCATGGATTTCATAGAGCTCCTCAAGGGGTGCTCCACCGTGGAGTTGGGTGGTAATTACCCACCAATGCCACCGGTTACACACCCCATCCCACCAAAAGTGGCCATTCCACCAAAACCTCAATTTCGTGGATCCGAGTCTGTTGACAAGCCAAACACTCCATGGTGGGATCCCAGATCCACGGTGGAGCTGCTCCATGGTGGAGCTGCTGCTCCAGATCCACGTTTTCAGTGGTGGAGCTCTCCCAAACAGGCCCTTAGTTCAGTGGCAGGACTGTTCACCGTTGAAAGCTTCTTGGATTCGTCTTCAAGATTTTCAAGCGAGCTATCCGGATTTCCAGCTTGAGGACAAGCTATTTCAATAGAAGGAGGGAAATGTTATAGACTCTTATGGGGGCAAACACTATACTAGACACTCTCGGCAAGCTCTGGGTTCAGGTGATGGTTCGGCCAACACTCCGGCAAGACATGATAGGCTTCAGGTGGTCAGATAGGGATTCAGGTGGGTGGTTGGACCGGGATTCAGGCGGTCAGACCGGAATTCAGGTGGGCAGTCAGACCGGGATATCGGAAAGGTTGCAGAGTTCGGAAGGACTTGGTGTTGCATATTAGGATAGTGTGTGGGTTGCTATAGATATAGAGTCCGGATTGATTAGCAAAGCCGGATATATATGATAAGTCTGGGTTGAGTTAGGATAGAGGAATAGTCGGTTTATACAGCTGCTATATAAGGATTGAATATGTAATCTTCAAAGGCAAGAAACAAACAAGAAGAATCTTACCTCTTGCGGCTCAGAGCCTCACGCCCTGGCCGGTGAAAATCCCAGACAGCGGCACGAGGGCGAGTTCGCCTGTGCCCGCTATCCCCTTCGCTCTCATCCCAGTTCGCAGTTTCAACTTTTGCCACCCCTCACTGTTCACCGGAAAGCCACCCTAACATTAGCACATAACAGGAGGTGCCACAGGTCTTGATTCCTTGGTGTGTAGAGAAAAGCCATTCTTCTAAAATGAAGCTTTCTCTGAAGTTCTGCTCCTCTTGCTTCGTTGCTATTAGAAACCCTCGCTAGACATGATGGTAGTCGTAATTGGAAGTTGGAACAGAAGGCCCAGCTCATCCAAGCTGCTCAACCTTTTCGAAGGGTTCATGCCTGGCACAAATCAACCCAATTCTGCAGGATTTTGAAACTTCGATAGCTCTAGTGGGGACTTCTTAAGCTTAGTTCCAATAAGATAGAGAGCCCTCAGGTTATGTAGATCCATGCCTCCATGGCACTACCTGGGAGTTCTGATAGATATCTGAAATGCTGAAGACAAATGCGTTGTAGATTTTTCATGTTCCCAATTGATTATGGGATCATTCTTACCATGGAACCTGATAAACTGAGGTATCTAACGTGTGCCACTTCACAGAGAGACCCTGGCAGGATAGCAATGTTAGAACAAGACAGATCCAGTACACAGATGAGGAAGATAGGATGCATTTGATATGCTTCTCTTAACCACCATCAGTGTCCTTATATAATCATGTTTTCTTAACATATCTGGCTCCACTGTTTTGGTTGTCACCAACAAACCGTGAGGCTTTCAGCTCCATATGTTTCTCCAACCAGTAAGCTCGTCTTGTTCCAAAATTTGTACAAATAATGCAAAAATATCATGAATTGGGAACGCCAAAACCCTTTAGAATCTGGTTCCTATATTTCTCATGATTTCTACCCTAAGTATCCTTCTCCAATCTCTTGCTGTACCGAGCTTCCATCATCACGCACAAATCCTTCAGCTATCCAAAGATGAACAACTTCTGAAAAAGTTAATATCTTCTCTTCAGGAAATAAAGAGCAATAAATAAGGATTTTTTTAATAGGACAGCAAATCATTGTAACTCAGGTACAAGCAGAATTCACCTCGTCAAGTATTCATTGCTAGACCATGCTTGGTTCCGTAAAACACTCCCCCAAGCATTTTCTTGTTTCACTTGTACATAGGATTCCTCCCATGGCCTTGATGGCAAGAGGTAGACCATCACATTTTCCTACAATCTGCAAGCCAAGACCATCCATCCTCAAGTTGCAGCTTCTTGATATGATGGAGGTACACATCTTTCATGTGCCTTGTTACCATTTCTTTTCTAGTGGTTATGAGAACTTTACTGCAAGTGGCACTGCACCTCAATGGATTGCATAGTAAAGTATAGTATTGTACCAAACATGGTGAGTCCAGACATCATCTAGAACAAGTAGAAACTTCTCTCTGATGGTATACTCCAATTTCGGCTCAGGCAAAGGCTTTGAGCATCAGCATGAGCCCCTCCACCTGAAACTATGATATCCCTTAGTATGTCTGTTCCATTGCAGTCCTGAGAGGCTGAGAGACACATACCCGCACCCTCTTCTGGAAATCGATATTTTTTTTATCATCAAACATCTTCTGGGAAAAGTTAGTATTTATGATTCCCCCTACAACTCCTATTGCAATGACAGTGACATTACCTGGCAAGTGGCAAATCATCCTTTATTAGTATCGCTGATGCTCTCTTAGTATCTACCTCAATATTATCTCTCACAGGCCACAATATCTGATGTCTTGATGTTTCTGTGGTTAATTTCTTGGTAATCGTCAGGGCTATTTAACCTCGGATCAAAAAATAGATTGCTGCCTAAAGATTGTAGCTTAAAGTTGATCTCTTTTATCTTATAAGCAAAAATAGAATCACTGAAACAAGACAGAACATGGATACAGCCAGCAAGAGGAGAGATGGAAGCACCAGTATCGCACAGGTAGTGTCTATCACTCTGTCATCAGCATGATACATGACATCCCTAAGATCCTTGAGCCATTCGTCGACAGCCCTCTTATTGATCTGCCTTCGTTCAGCATATGCAAGAGCACTACTGATGTCTGATAGAATGTCACGCCGCTTCTCGATCTCACCAGGATTCCCTATTAGCATGTCAACCACATCTTCACAAGAAGATCACACATCTTGAGCATCTTTCACCTGGAATATAGTTAGAGGGGAGATAGGAAGTTACCATTTTCAACCCCATTATTCGTATATTTAATGTCAGCATAAGCAACAGCATTCCAGAATTCCATTACGAATTTACGAGCAATCCAATTAATTCCACACACACTAAACTTTGGAATAGAACTAAAGAAAATACTCAAAAAAATATTTTCTAAGAAAATGTTAGTGTGTGGCATCAAGCAGAAAAATAATACTTCTTGCATGTTGATAAACTAGTAATTGGAAGGAGAGCATTTCAAAGAAACTAGACTGAGTCAGGCGACACGGGAGGAGTGAAATGCGTCATGCTGAGGAAAATTCAGACTGGTCAGCGCATGTGAACAATGTTATTCGATCATTGACTTCACTGAGCTAAGTCCATAGTGTTTCCCCCTAAATGAGAACAATTTTCATTCCGACCTTTCGCCTCCACGAGACCTTTCGCCTCCTCCTCTCGTTTTCCAAATCTGGCCCCCCTCCCCCTTCTCCGGCGGCCTCGCCGGCGTCGAGGGGGAGGGGGTCCCACCCGTGGTTTCCTTTTGTGTCTTTTAAAACCCTAGTTCCGGCTCACTGGCGCGCGAGGAGCTCAAGAGAGCGGCGGTAGGGGCGCGGCCGAGCTCGGTTTCGGCCGTACACGGCCGGGCGCGTGGCGGCGCCAGCGCGCGGCGCGCGCGGCAGCAGTGCGGCTCCGGCGGCCGGGCGGAGGCGGCGGCGGGCGGTGGCCAGGCGGCGGATCGAGCGAGCGCGCGGCCGTGCGGTCGCCTCGAGCGCGGGATTGAGGCGCGCGGCTCCAGCACTCAGGATCCTCTCTCGCGAGGTGTTCGCCGACGCTGAATCGCCGGTCCTGGATCTAGGCCTCTGGTCGAATCCTTTGATTCGATTCGGGCCGCCTTACTGCCGGAGAGGACCGCTCCTCGCGGTGGCTTCGCCACCGGCCGTTTGAGTCGCCGGTCTGCCGATTAGGAAGGCGGCGGCGGGCTATCTCACCTTGATCTGGACGGCCATCCGGATCGTCGACGGCTTGCGGCGCCGGGCCTCGAGAGTCGCGCCGGCGGCGATAATGCGACGTGGCGGCGGCGAGGCGGTCAGAGGCGCCACGATGGCGCCCGTCTTTGCGCGTTGGTTCCGTGAGGCGTGGATGGCGGCGGTGGCACGGAGGCGTGGGTGGGCTGCACGGCGGCGGCGGTGAGGCCTCGTTGGGCTGCGATGGCGAGGCCGAGGCCGGGACGGCGGTGTGGCGGCGGCCGGCGACTTTGGCCTAGTGCGCGTGTCGCGCGAGCACGGCCGTCGGTGTATGGGTTTGTCGCGGTGGTGTCCGTGGTCGTTGTGCGACCATCAACGCTGGATTGTGCTAGTAGTTGGCGTCTTTGTCGTTGAGAGTGGATTGGGTGCGGTGAAAGCCTTTGTCTTCTTGTTGGTGACAATGATGATACCTTTGGGAGCCGTATACTCCTTGGAGGCGTCATGTCAGCGATGCACCCTCCTCTCTCGATGTGGATCTTGCGGAGAAATCCCTATCCATGTTGGACGGCGGCGCGGCGTGGCTACGTCGTGTTCCTTCCTGAAGGCGTTGTCTTTACAGTTCCACACGTGGTTCTCACTTTGGTGGCTTCGTTTTGTTATCTTAGTTTCTAAGTAGACGAGGATGCGAAGGTTTGCTACTGCACAAGATCAAATTTTGAGGCCTGACATCAAGAGTTTCTAAGTAAACTAGGATGCGAAGGATTGCCAGTGCACAAGGTCAAAGCAAGTTTGAAGCAAGGACATAGAAGTTAGAATTTCAGTCTTTCTAGCTTTCTTAGTCTTTTTGCTTTTTGTTTTTTGCGTACCTCAGTTTTGAGGTTTTGTGTAATTGAGTCTAAGAGCTCCTGTAAACTTTGGCTGTGTATATCCACGTGTGGATATAGAGGCCGGATTTCTATCCATTATCTAAAAAAAGTCCGTAGTGTTATGTCAAATCGAATACTCCATTTTATAAGTTGGTCTGAGTTCCATTGACACTGGAATGTTGGCGAAGCAGTCCCCATTTTCTCATAGAAGAACCAAAATTATGATACCAGCAAGCTATGCAAATGCCAATCAGGAGTGGCTGCTAGCTCCCAAGTCCCCATATAGCAAGCCGGGTCAATGAATTGGCCGCGGAGCATGACAATCCATGGAAACTTGTTGGGCTGAACTAAGTCGATTTCTTTGTACAGAATGACAGCAACTAGCAACTATCCCATTAAGCAAAATATCATACATGTATAATATATTCTCAATTTGCACCTTTGAAAGGACAAGTCCAGGTATATAAGTATATTATACATGGAATGAGAAATATAAACAATTTGACAGTCCTGGTAAGAATCAAGGACTAGTAGGCGAGGTTAGACCACGCTGCATTCGACAGATTAAAAAAGAGAGAGGCAAATGTCACGAAATTATCTCGAGATGTTCGTATCTGTGACATTTCCATGTAGCTCATCTTCAAACACGCATATCAATTCAAAAATAAATAAACACGTAAAAGTATATTAATAAAGAGAGCTTACCGATTACCATGCGGTTTCATCAGCAAGTTACCTTTGCAATCGGGGGCACCGTGCATTTTGCGCTCAACTGCTCCCGCGGCGGCGCTGCCACCTCACCCCACCTCCTGCCTCTCCCTCTCCCTCCCAAATCACTCGAGCCTCTTCCCCAGGACAAGTAGCCTCAATGACCACGGCTGCGGCCATCACCCTTACTCCAGCGTCTCCCCGAGACTGCGATGGCATCTGGCCTGGTTAGCGTCAGGTCCTAACCGAACTCCCGCACCGGAGAGGAAGACGAGGGCGCAAGGCAAAACAGGAAGGAAACCATCCTATCGTCCTGGGATTTTTTTTATCCCCTCTCTTCGCGTCGCCTCGCGTGCGGTTCAGGCCCAACTGTAACAACGGAGCCCATCCGGAGGCCTGCCTATCCCGTCGTCTAGGCCCAGGGTGCGAAAACTCAATTCAAATGACCGGTATACTAGTTTAATGTGGGTGTGTTGCTATCGGAAAAAAAATCATATCAGTCAGCACGCCGAGCTGATGCTGATGCTGATATGGGCCTGGCGTATCATGCCCTCGGCTTCGGCGTAACGTCTTGTCACTCTGTTGCTGAACCTGGCTTAAGCATAAACATGCAGAATAATTTAAAATAATATAATTTTATTTTCAAACTATGGTCAACATGATTAAGATGTGTAACTTGCCTTATTCTACGGATTAGTGAGAGTTGTCAAAGTAGTATTTCATAGAAACATCATAGTCTACACGTGACATTAATCAAGCAAACTAAATAAATTAAAATAAACTTTAAAATTCAAAAGTATGGCATAAATAGGTAGATTGGAACTTCAGATAAATTTAGAAAAAAAATGTTCATTTGGAGCTAGGATAGAAAAGAATATGCTCTTGGAAGTTTTAATTCCAAGAAAAAGAGAAAGAAATGGTAAATAGGATTTTTGGATTTATTTTTCTAAAGAAAAAGGGATTTATGACGTGTTTCGATGTGCAATGCCGCTGCCATCTACAAGCTGCTTCCTCCTCCATAGGCAATCTTTCTCCGTGATTTCCTTGCCATTTCTTTTGGCTGCATGGATGCATATATGCATGCACGCATCCTTTTCCTTCCTTTTATCCTCAACCCATCCACGTCTATCCACTCCATGCATGTGATTCTATCACACCCTCGTGGTTTCTTTCCTTCCTTTTTACCTTTTGATTGATGCATCGCTTGCCATATATGCATGCACATCCACACGTTCCTGATGGACACTGATGATGCCTATCTCACCATTCTTCGCCACGGAACTATTCTTTGCCGCCATCCCTTGCTGTTCTCAGTGGCCAACACATGTTTGCCTCCAGCGCCTTTCTCTCTCTCTCTCTCTCTCTCTCTCTCTGCGCTTATATGTGTGCACCATCGGCTACTCTAGTAACCACCATGCTGCATTGCTCTCTCTCTCTTACACCGACATATGCACTGTCACCACTGTGGAGTCCTCCACTATCGCTGGTCCTGCTTCTCCATTGGCATTGCTGTCTGATCTGTGTTACCTTGACTACGAAAACTTTTCTCCGCTGTGACAACCTCAATATTGACTTCTCACTACATCGATGTCATCTTTGTCTACGGTGACCTCCCACAACTTTTTCGTCAATAGCGCCACTCTTCATCATCAGCACTCCTACTTCGACGACTACCTTAAGAGCAAGCAACCTCCTTGTCTTCTCTCATCACCTCTTAAATAGCATTGAAGAGGCGCTAATTATCCATCAGAGAATGTCTTATGGAACCAATGCGTCTGATCGAAGAGGTAATTATTATCAAAGAGAACGTCTAATCGTTGATTGTTGTCAGTAGGAGATAAACGTAGGGAACAACTATATGGCAGCTGTAGTCAGAGACCCAAGGCTGAAACATCGTGTTGTTTTGAGTGGATAAGATACGCGTTCTATCCATTGCACAGAAGGAATATCTTGGAATCGGGCGGGGCAACACGCATAGTGTTTATCCGACTAGGGTACTCGAAGAGCAACCTCTAGAGGTTTATGACCACGAGGTTATTTGGCCTTAATTAAATATTAAAGTCATATTTAGAGATTTATTCAATTCTCACCAGCATCTGATATGATTCTTTTCGTATTTATGGTAGATTAACTTAATCTTCAAGTATTCCGGCTATTCTATACTCCTACACCAAAAAAAATATAGTAGTACTAGTAATCATCTACATTATCCCGCAAGCTACAGCACATACACTTCTGATAAAACTGATATCATACGTACTTGATCGTGCATCATGATTTTTCTCGGCAATTGTAAGTAAAAGGGAATCTACCATTGTACTAGTTGACAAATTTGGATCGACTAATTAACACGCAGAATAACCGAGAGAGTTGACAAATTTGGATCGACTAATTAACACACAGAATAACCGAGAGAAGCACACGCCTTGATCCGTGCGTGCAACACGAGGAGCCAACTCATCGGCAGCCTCGACGGGTCCACCGCGCGCCGGCCACCGCGTGGCCCCTCGAGAATCCAACGGCCTCCTTTGTCCCATCCCGCCCACTAGATTTGCCCGTAGCCCACCGATCCCCCCAACTCCACGGGCGCCCGACGACCTGCCTACACCGCCGCACGCTCGCTGCACGCACCCAGATGGAAAACAAAGCCGGCCGGCCGGCGATCCGAACCTTACTCGCGTGGGACCTGAATGGGAAGGGCTCACATGTCACTGAGCGTGCAATGGGGGTGGATGTGGCCTCTTGGATTATTAATGAGTAAAGTCCATTATCGGTTCTTAAACTTTTTATGCTGTGTTATTCTGGTTCATAGACTTTCAAAGTGTGTCATCCCGGTATTTAAACACTCTTTGGGTCTCAAAATTAGCCCGTTACGGGTCTTGGCTATGTCATCCCGGTCCTTAAACTTTTTATGCTGTGTCATCCCGATTCATGGTTGTTACCACAGTAATGGCATACTTTGAAAGTCTATGGACCAGGATTACACACTATAAAAGTCTATGGATCGGGATGACACAGCATAAAAAGTTTAAGGACCGGTAATTAACTTTACTCATTATTAATTATCAGCCCACAGGTCGACCGATCGAGACAATGGGAAGGGCCCACCTGTCACTGAGCGTGCAAATGCCGACCAAAGCTGAGAATGTGGCTGAACCGCCGAGCAAAGCACCAGCATCCCTTGATTGCGCTGTTCCATACTTGGTGCGTGGCTCGCTGGTTCCTTCCGAATTGGTTATCTAATTCTTCGCAGCTGGGAGTAAAGAGCCTCCGGCTATATTCTGTTTAACTAAGGAGTATATGTGTATAGTGTATTTCATACTTTTATCGGGGTAACCTTAGGAGTTAAGATAGCTATAAAGGTCCAAGGCAAGCAATTTAACCAACCGTCCATGACATGAGAGGAGGAGGCCCACGAAGTCAGCCAACACTCTTGTCATTAACGCAACAGGCTCGCTCGCTCCGCATCTCACGATTTATGACTTCTCATGCTGAGCACTGCAAGCTATGGTTTTTGCACTGATTTTTCTCAAGATGATATGTTCTTTTTTCTGTTTTCAAAACATTTTGCAGATATTATTTAGTATAAGTTCTTACGGATTCTTCTTCTTATTGCTTCAATCTTTACTCAATTATCAAAATCCAGGTGACTCTGATCAGGGCGGACCCAGGATTTTACCAAAGGGTATGCCGCACCAAAATTTTTATATGCAATTCGGTAAAATCATTTGCCAATTCGGTACATAATTGTAAAATTTACACCGTAATTCGGTATGCAGACACTAAATAATATGACAAGTCTTAAATTTAAGGATTAAGTTGGAAACTTGCATAAATTATAATATAAATAGTTCAAACACCATACTAATAGTCTCGAATATACATAAAAGAGACTTACAATACTACTTGTCTGGCTTTTTTGGCCTACGCTTTCTAAAGGACATGAAAGTTTTGATTATATCATCTTCATCTATTTCAAAGAAAATATCTCGTTCAATGAATATGACTAGACAAAACTACCAGAGGTTAACTAATGCAAGTTTATATTAATCTGCTCGAGACAAACTCAGTTTGGACCTTGGAAGTCTTCAAAGTTAAAGAGGCCCTGAAGTAAAGTTCCAGCATTATTAAATGTGAGTAGTCCTAACCAGAACAGTTGTTACTGATCAAAGTCATAATAACTAAAGCATTACTACTGCAAAGACGAACTACCTCCTAGCTAATGCAAGGAATCAACCAGAAATAATAGAAGCGTAGTTATAAGAGAAAAAGGAACAAGTTATTTCTTACAAAGAATTGCGCCTTCTCAAGCACAAGGAGCAAAGATAAATTTAAAAAAATATTGAGTAGAATCGAATAAAAGATATCGTAAGCTTCTACTAGTATGTCAAGCTTTTACTTGTACCAAGCAGTGCTATAATAAAGCACTAGTAACGCACATGAATATTTTTCACCTTTTTACTTATTCACTTCCCATGATCTCGGATTAACATAAGAGAAGGCTAAACACACCAAAAGATGCGATCTAACAATATAGGGATGAAAATAAAAGGAGAAGAAACCGCGGACGCTACAGGTGGATATATTTCTACCTCAACGATGTTGCCGATGAGATAGGGAAGCTGCTTGTTGAGTTTAATCTTCTCCTGGTTCTCCTTAATCTTATCCTTGAACGACTCGGCTCGGTCGTCCGCATTGCACTGCGTCTGCGCGTCGCCAACAAAAAAAACCTCACCAATCAGACTCAGACCCAACCAGAAACACTAACACCTACCAAAAAATCGAAATCCCGCGAGATCCCTCGCTCCCGTGGAGGTAGACATCGAGGGGGATCTAGGGTTAGGAGGGCGAGGCGGCTTGCCTTGAGGACGCGGATCTCGTTGTCTGGGAGGCGGGAGGCCCGGACGATGTCATCCGTGGACATGGACGCGAGTTGGTCGTCCTCCATGTCATGTTCTTCAGGGACCCCGTCGGCGCAGGCGCGATCAAGGATGCGGCTGTGGGGCCTGCTGGCTGCCGCCCTCGCGGCGCACGCCGAGGAGCAGCGTCACCTCCTAGCCTCAACGCCACCCACTTCCTCACCGGCTCACCGCACTGCGAATTGGCTGCGGACCTGCGTGCGGCGCGTGCGGATTCGAGGATCGAACGGCGCGTGCGGCAGGCGAACCGGCGGATTTGGCGAACAGGCGAAGTTGGCTGGGCCCCAGGGTATACCGTGGCCCACCCGGTATACCCTATGGGTCCTCCCTTAACTCTGATCTTCTCTCGTAGTGTTTTGTTCATAGTAGCATATTATAGTTTTCTCATACTTATTAATAGTACTAATTTCTGGATTACGAGCAATCAGTAGTTTTGTTTTTATGTACTCTGTAGATAGTACAGGTTAATTTTTTTGTGATATATTGATGTTAATTCGTTTCGCGCTAAAATAGCAAAAGATTGTATTAGGTGCCTATGCTGAGTAAAGGGTTATTCGCTTCTGCCTCGCCCCTGCGCTCCTGAAATGTCAGAACGGCCATGCCCTGGATTGAGGATGTATAAAAAGAGCATGATGAATCCATGCAGTACCTACCGTGTAGACTGAAAAATGTGGATCATTACAAAAATTGCTTTGTGTATTGACAGTTTAGACTACTCCAATGAAAGTAACTTCTCTACAAGTTATACAAAGCGTAGCGGCGCTCCCATGGGCTTTGACTCAGGGCTGGGGTTTCTGTTTTCGACAAAAATATACTATAGTAGTTATTAGTTTTTTAAAAATATAAAAAATAAAACAAGAGAAATAAATAATAAAAAACCATTATATTGTCATGGACAACATAAAAGAATACAAGATAAAAAGAAAAGTGAAAAAAGCCGAAATTAAAAGTTAATATGTTTTAAGTGGTTTCTGACTTAAATATGCTGAAAACTAAAAAAATCCATAAGCTAAAGCCATTTGGGCTAATCGCCCAACTAAAAAACTATCAGAGGAAACAACCCTGCTACTCTTTCACTGAGAGCATCACATTTGAGTGTGTTGGTACAAACCACCACAAACTTATGAACTTCCTAGCTTCGTCTCAAGATTGGGCACTAGATCATGCATAAATTCCAATTTCCATCATCTTTGTATAACAAAACCTAAGGCTAAATTAGGATTTGCCTTCGTACTATAACAAACAGCGAGTTTTCACTCAATATAGCTCTTTACGTCGCCGTAATGGCAAAAATAGCTCTCTCCCACTTGAAATGCCAGGCTTGGCCCCTTTACGCGTACTGAGAGCGCGCGAAGGCTGTTGGCTTGGCGCGCTCGGGGGCCGCGCAGCCCAGGTGATGCGCCCGGCGGCCGCGCCAGCCGGCCTCGTGGCTTTGCCCTACACTGGGCTTGTTCTTTTCAGCTACAGTTTATAGCTTTTAACTGAAATTTTTAAATTTTGATTGTTTACGGTACAGATTATAGAGAGACAGATGCTCACTTGTTATTTTAGTTGGTACAGATATTGAACTTTTAGTATATAGATCGCTTAACTTGTAGATCCTGTCTTGAGAAAATACTTCATTTGAAAGTTAAGTACTATTGTAAAAGTCAAAACCACTTGGCATCTCTCCAGCCGAACAGGCCCACTGTTGCTTCTGCATGCATGGGAGACCGCTGTTGTTCGATGCGACTGTGTACTTGGCAAGGACAATAAAAAAATGTAGAAGCTTGTTGTTGGAAAATCAGGCCTACCTAATAATAAAATATAAATGAACTCTGGATACTACATCCTAGAGACACGTATTCAAAACTCTCACAGAAGTTTCCCAAGATGGGCTGCACCTAAGCTATGATCAGCATTCCATCTGGAGACGATGGTGCACTGTAGAACAGCCGACCATTGGCATCCTCAAATCGATATTCAAATTTGCTGCGATCAAATTGGCTTATAAACAATGCTCATGGCTTATTTGGCACTATTCATAAGTTTTGTCTTTTTTTTTTAAATTTTGGTTTTTTGTTAAGCTTTTTTGTCGGTTTTTTTTTTCCCGTATTCGTTTGTATTATATGTAATGGGCTAACATATTTTTTTTATTTTTAAATTTTTTAAAATTTAATTATGCAAAATAAGCCTCATCATTCTGATTTTTTTCACCAAATTCTGATGATTTTCAGCCATAAGCCACAGGCTTTTAAGCCAAAACGATCACCACCTTAACAATATGGGTCGGATTATTTCTATTCAAGAGCACTAATGAATATTTTGCATTGTTTATTGTCTGTGCATTGCATCATTCCATAATGGAACCCACTCGCCGTATCTTTTGGGGGGGTCTGTAATACTTAGCAAGGACAAGAAAAGAACTGAACTTAGACTACTTTTAACTATTTTACTAAGAAAGTATTCACAGTCAAGAAATATGTTGAGACCGCATTTGTTATGTGTTACCTTCTCGACCCCTAGCGTCGCAAAGGGCCATATTGGCCGGAAACGCAGAAGTGTTTGGGCCAGCTTGTCGGCGACGCATCTCGCCACCTTTCGCGTTGGTTATCGTTTGCGAGCTCAATGTGTTTCTGTGTGCGTAACACTCCGAGAGTCCGAGTCACCCATTAAAAAAAGTGTCCTCTCAAACGAAACTGTGGCCTGCCAAACCCACGGGCAGGGCTGGAAACGGAGATAGGTCATCGTTTTTTCAAGTTTTTTTAAATTAAAATTATTTTATTAAAAGTTTGAAGTATTTTTAGAATCAAGTTAATAAGTCGAATAGGACTAAAAAAAATTTAATCTCATCTAAAATCAACTTATTTAATATTTAACCAACTAACTAATATAATTAAAATATTTTTGAACTGCCCTGTGAGTCCTGACTTATTTTTCCACTCTACCCACGGGACGACCACCGTTACACCGGCGGTCACCGGTCGCTCCATGAAACAGTAACCGATAAGCCGAGCTTCCCGCCACGTGCCGGTCGCCGTCCGGACATGTTGCTCCCGGCTCGGGATAAGGCAGTGTTGCCACGCCACCAACCTTTCGAATAAATTTTTCCTTCAAAAAAAAAACCTTTCGAATAAATATTCACTTACCCCCTCGGGATCCCCAAAAATCGCACACTCCTGCTTTTGACGTTTCCCGTCTTAAGAATACGAAAGTGTTCGTTCCTCTCTCCTTGCCCTAGTTGGCTCGCCTCGCCGGAGAAGGTGCCGTTGGTGACCGGAGGATTTGCGGGGGAGGCGCACTGTGCGAGAGAGATGGCTCGTCTGGTCCTGGATTGATTTCTTTGGATGCAAGGCTTGATTTGGTTTTGGTTGGTGAGTTGGTAGGGAGCAGAGTGCGGAAGGATGAGCTTTAGTGTTCTGGAGATGGAGGAGGAGGAGGGCGGCGCGGCGGCCGAAGAGATACGGCGGCTGCCGGCGGAGGTGAACTGGGAGATGCTCGACAAGTCGCGGTTCTTCGTCCTCGGCGCGGCGCTTTTCTCGGGTGTGTCCGCGGCGCTGTACCCGGCCGTTGTGGTCAAGACGCACCTGCAGGTGGCGCCGCCGCCGCAGGCGGCCACCGCGACCGCCGCTGCCATCCTCCGGCGGGACGGCCTTCGGGGGTTCTACCGCGGGTTCGGCGCGTCGCTGGCCGGCACGGTGCCCGCGCGCGCGCTCTACATGGCAGCGCTCGAGGCCACCAAAAGCTCTGTCGGATCCGCTGCTGTCCGGCTAGGCGTCTCGGAGCCCGCGACATCGGCAGCCGCCTCCGCTGCAGCGGGCGTCTCCGCCGCCGTCGCCGCGCAGGTCGTGTGGACCCCCGTCGACGTCATTAGCCAGCGGCTCATGGTCCAGACCTCCACCACGTGCCGCTACCGCGGCGGCGTGGACGCCTTCAGGAAGATCCTCCTCGCCGATGGCACCCGTGGCCTGTACCGCGGCTTCGGCCTCTCCATCGTCACCTACGCGCCGTCCAATGCGGTGTGGTGGGCGTCCTACGCCATGGCGCAGCGCTTCATCTGGCGCGTCGTGGGCGCCGACCGCTCCGAGAGCTATCCGTCCCTGATGGCCGTGCAGGGTGCGAGCGCCGCCGTCGCCGGGGGCGCGGCCGCGCTCGTGACCATGCCGCTGGACACCGTCAAGACGCGCCTCCAGGTCATGGAAGCCGACGCGGCGGTGGCGCGGCCAACGCTGGCGAGCACGGTGCGCGGGCTGTTCAAGGAAGGCGGGTGGGCGGCGTGCTACCGCGGTCTCGGGCCGAGGTGGGGGTCCATGTCGCTCTCCGCGGCCACCATGGTCACCACCTACGAATTCTTGAAGCGGCTCTCGGCCAAGGAGGGCTCCTTCGATTAGGTACGGCGTTCATCAAGCGACTCGATCAAAGATTAGCCTCGAAGCGATCGATCCTTCAAGGGAGTGGTTAATTAGGATTCTTGTACATACGCCTAGGATCTTTTGTTTTATTTTTACGTTTTGGTTTCTTTAATCTGGTGCTATAGCGGGAGGGCAAGAAGTACTAGAATGGGTTTTAGGATGCAAAATTTTGCTGGTTTTGCAATGGTCATGATGATGGTGAAAAACTTGGTGGTTTTGCTGTGGTGATGAACTGATGAATGATGATAAAAAATTTGGTGAAAAATGAAGAATTTTCAGTTAGAATTTCTGATGTCTTTTACTCTTCTTAACAGTGCCTTGCTTGCTTATCTCATTGAAAATCTTGTGTGCCGAACTGGATAGTGTTGAAAGTGTTGTGTGCTAGCTGCATCGCAGTCATGGATTTGCTTCTTTTCATTAGTTTCTTCGTTGGTTCAGTCTTGGAAAGCGGAGTTTCAGACAGCGAGTGTGCACAGTTACCCCACTTGACGATCTTCCTGATTTGCGCAGCTTGGAGCGAGAAAGAACGAACAGTCCACCCATGGTACTTCAGGTTGGTTACTGAAAGAAAGAATCATTCAAGGCCTTGAGATTACAGTCTCACTCAGTTTAAGCTTTTAGCTTATTTTATTATTATTTTTAAATTTCATTTCTTCTGATATTTTTTTAGTTTTTTTCTGATTTTTTCTGGTTCGTTTTTCCTGTATTTATTTGTATTATCCGTTATAGGCTAATATTTTTTTTATTTATAATGTTTTTAATTTTATTATATTAAATAAGTC
The DNA here is from genome assembly GCA_036346575.1 of Dendrocalamus sinicus. NCBI lineage: Eukaryota > Viridiplantae > Streptophyta > Magnoliopsida > Poales > Poaceae > Dendrocalamus > Dendrocalamus sinicus. The sequence goes on along the minus strand of CM070648.1, from coordinate 48,907,209 downwards.
ACTATCAGCTATAGTGTAATTTTAATTAATTATAGTATAATTTTAACTATAAACCAATTTGTTTCAGTACAATCAAGGACACCGTCTGCTACTTGAAAACAGTTGCACACTTGGAAAAACATGGCATGACAGCGAAAGAAAGAAAGATTTTAACACCTGTAAAAATCAGACGGTAGCTAGGGGTGTGTTTGGTTGGAGGGATAGGGTTGGATGGGATGGGATGATTCCAGTTTTTTGGGATGGGATGGAACGGGATGATTCTGTCCATGTGTTTGGTTCATGGTATGGGATGGTTCTGTTTTTTGTTTGGTTAGTGGGATGGAGAAGAATGGAACCGTTCCGTCTCTTGTTTGGTTGGTGCGATGGGGATGAAAAGTAGGATATGCTAACCTGCTTGGTGAGGTTACCCCTTTGACATTTATTAGAATTTTTCCCCTTGACATTTATTAGAATTTTTCCCTTGACATTTATTAGAAATTTTTTCCTTTGACGTTTATTAGAATTTTTCCTTGACATTTATTAGAAAATTTTTCCCCACGCAGCCTCTCTCCTCTCCGCGCGCGCGCGCGGCCTCGCGCCGCGCCGATCTCCTCCCGCGCGCGCTCGCCGACCTCTGCGTCGGCCTCCCCTCGCCGCCACCGGACCTCGCGCGGCCTCGCTTCCTCGCCGCCCGACCTCCCGCCTCGACCGACCTCCGCGCGGCCTCACTCGCCGCGCCCGACCTCCCGCTCGCCTCCCGCCGCCGCCGCGATCGACCTCCCACGCCGCGCTCGACCTCCGCGACGTCGCCGCGCCGCGACCTCCTCCGCCGCGCGCGCCGCCGCCTCATCCGCGCGCCCGCTCGGATCCGTCGCCCGACCTCCGCGGCGCTCGCGCGAGCCTCGCAGCGCGCGCCGCTCACGCGATCCTCGCCGCCCCACGCCGCCTCCCACGCCGACCACCCGCGCCAACCTCCGCGCGACCTCCCGCTCCGCCTCAGCGCGCGCCCGACCTCTGCGCGACCTCCGCGCGACGCCGCCGCCCGACCTCCGCGACGCCGCCGCGGCTGACCCTCCGCGGCGCCGGCCTCACCGCCGCGCCACTCGGTCCCGCCAGATCTGGAGCGAGGAGGAGAGAGAGAGGCGAGCGCACGGAGAATGGGAGAGGTGACCGTGACTTTGCTCGGGATGGACTCGTCCGGGAATTTTTGTGGAATGGGATGATACCAAATTTTTGAGGAATATTCCTTTGGGAGGGACCATTTGCTTCTATTCTATTCTTCCCCATCCCATAATCCAAACAGCTGGATGACTTCAATATTGGAACGGGACTATTCCATCCCTGGGACATCCTAGCATCCAAACACACCCTAGATGCTGATGTTTGCTAGATTAGCACATACTATTAGTAGGTAAACTAAAACAATTGCGCTCCCCTATTCTCATACACCAGACTCTTTTGATTCGTTAGCCCGAGGAATTATCAAGAAACTTGCCATATCAACGAAAGCAAATGAGCACCAGCACACGAGTCATCGCCACAATTAATAAATAAAGCTAAAAACAGCTCTAATAATTCGCATGCCAGATCAGAGCGCGGAGGCGATAGGCGAGAGGCCCTTTATCGCCGTGGGCCAGGCTGCTGCCGTCGTCCCGGACCGAGTATGGTGGTGCTGGGGCCCACCGAGCAGCGGCACCGGCTGCAACACTTGTCCGCTCGCTCGCTCGCTCGCCTGCGTCCGTCACCCTGTCCAGATCCAGCCCCGACACTTGCCGCTGAGCCTTGTGCTTGGATGGTCGCCGGTACATTGAGTGGATGAATGATTGATTTCCTAGGCTTGCCTTGACTTTTGCTTCCAGGATCGATGCTGCTCTCTCGCGTCGCGTGATCGCCATCAGGCTTGTGTCTTGTGAATTGGGATGTCTGATTTTGTTTGGAATTGTATTACAGCAGGAGTTAGTTTTTTGAGTTATTTAATTAAAAATATAAAATTATAAATATTATATTGCTAAAAATATAAAGACATAAGAAAAAAAGAAAAAACTAAACTTAAAAATTGACGCGTTTTAAATAATTTCTAGCTTAAAATAAGTGAAAAGCTAAATAAAATCAGCGCGACATCCATGCTACTGTACTAGATAGATTTGACATTTGTTCCCTTCTGTCTTAGTGGAAATGGAATCTCTTCTCCTTTCACTATTCTCTCCTTGCTATAAACAGTAAACGCGCTGCTACTTGATTATCTTCTATGCATTGGTGCCAACTCTGTGGAGTAGTTCACGAAACTTGGTAGTACATTATGTTTTGCTCCAAACAGTTTCAGTTTCGAGCTTTTGGTTTCTCTAAACGGCTTTGGCTTCTGCTTTTATGAGCCAACTTCTTAATTTCCTATGTTTTTGGTTTTTGGACTTTTTGCTTTTTTTCTCCCTTAATCTTTTGTATCATCCGTGGTGATATAACTGTTTTTTCTTTATTATTGTTTTTCTCATTTTTTGACCTCGAAAAAGATAACATTTGCTGTAGAATATTGACGAAGAAAAAATGGGCATGAACCTACCTCCGCGTTATTAGGGATAGGTTGGTTAAATTTAATTGAAATTGAGATAAAGAAATCAAGTATTGCAGATCCATTACTTCCAGAATTAATACATTTACATAAAAATTCTTTTAATTACATCTGTTTGCAAGAAAACCCCTGATTATGAATTCCAACATAAACATTACAATAAAATACAACATATGACGATTACAAAAATGTAACAGATGTGGTCTTAAATCTTGGTGTCGCTAATGGCTGCTTGCTCGGGGCAGGACAAGCATGGCAAAATGAGTTCGACATATTGACCACGACATATCGAGTACGACAGGTTGACCATGGTAGAACGACCATGGATGGTCGGAGCTATAGTGCATAGTCGAAGGTCGTAGTTACAGAATTTGGTCAATGTTTGTAGCTACAGTGCATGATTTGATAGTCGTAGCTACAGTGCATGCAGATAGTCGTAGCTACAGTGCTTGGTCGATGGTCGTAGTTACAATATTTGATCGATGATCGTAGCTGCATTGCATGCAAATAGTCATAGCTACGGCATTACATAGTGCTCACGAATATTGAGTGCTTGCTTGTGCGCAACCGAAGCGAAGGTTTTTTTAATACTTGTATTACTACTAGCATGCTATAGATTTTAGACATGTAGTGTAACAAAAGTTTGAGTATTTCATTATTTCATTATTTTATTATTTTACTCTGCCAAATATTATTACTAGCACTGCATAGTGCTTGCAGGTATTGAGTATTTGCATGTAGCGTAACCGAGATGAAGGTTGTATTCTAATAACTTCCCCTACGCATTATACTCTATTATATTATACACACACGAACACACACGCGCGCACACACACACACATATGTATGTATGTATGTATGTATGTATGTATGTGTATATATATTTGCAGCATACACCCACCCCTAAAAGTGTAATTGCAACTAAAACTCATAGCAGCCAGAAGGTTAAGTCAGAAGCTAGTTGAAGTATCACCTAGCCCTGTTCTTTTTAGCTTCTAAAAGCTGATTTTCGTCTTTTTTTACAGTAACTAACTTTTAAACGGAGTATTTTTTGAAGAGAGGGTTTACTAGTTAATTGTAGTACATACTTTACTGACTTCATTTATATCGGTAAAAACTGCACGTGAATTTTTGTTACTTTGTAATCTTTCGTACAAACAGCCCAAAAATCATAAGCCGCAGTCAAAAGTCAAAAGCCGCAGCAAAAAAGAACAGGCTAGATGAAGGGTTGATTTTCTTGTCTTGCCTAGATGAAGGAGAGCCATTGCCTCCCTCCCTCCCATTATCTTGGAGCAAGGGCAGCAAGCAAGACGAAGCGGTCCCGGCATTACAGGCTCCACAACGACGTGCATCGAAAGCACCGGCTGTTCTCATCCCCGCGCTGATCGTGTCAACAATCTCCAAGACAGCAGCGCTCTTGAATTCCAGGATGCGCTTTTGCGCGGGTGGTGTTGATGCCTGGTCATTACACAATGACTACACGGCTTAAGAGCATCTCCAAGAGATGCTCTTTCTCACCCCTATCTTAAAATATTGGGTATGAAATTAAAAATAAGCCTCCAACAGATACTCTAAAACACGCCCAATAATTTTGGTACTCTAAAATTGAGGTGGATCACCATCAAATATAGAGTACCTAGATGGTAATTTTAGGGATCCAAGTTTAAAGGAGCTGCTGAAGGAGGGGAAAGATTTAGAGGACAATTTTTTTTAGAAAGACTCCCAATATGAGATTTTAGAGGACTAAATATTGAGCTTCTCTTGGAGATGCTCTAAGTGCGGAGTTCATTTCCACTTGCCTTGTCGACAGTCCACACGGAAGTTGACTTAGCATGGTTCCGAAAATAGCCGGTTTTATCGGTCATATTGGAGCCTGTAAAAATTCAAACCGGTTATGAAAATTTTATTTTACATAAATTTTAGTAAATATGGAAGAATTTTTTTACTGAAATTTGTTTTCAAAAATTTCAGCCGATATATTCAACAGATTTTTTAAATTTTAAATTTTTATTTGAAAATTTCGATCTAAAATCCTCCAAAATTTTTTGATTATTAATCATATCGGTGTTATTGGGCCCCCGTAAAATTCTAAAACTGGTTTTCAAAACCCTGGACTTTAGACAATAATACTACTAGTAGTAGTGTCTTTCCCTTCACCGTGAAGATAGAAGGCGATTGGTTTCCTTTGACGACTTTGACGACTTCCGACTTCTGCTGATGAATCAGTGATTGATTTGGGATCAATTTGTGGATTAGGAATCCTGGAAACCTGGAATGAGTCCCATTAAGAATGACCCAAGTGGACATAAGAGTAGTTTCTAGACTAAACGCCTTGGAAAAAAGCACTATGCCGTCTGTGTTTGTGGCTTGTGTCTTGTACACGTTCTTGATTCGAGCCTTTTTTTTATAGATTTTTTTCGAGATTACAACAGAAAATACACTCATACATATCACACTTATATTATACATCATATGTATACTACTAAAACATATATTAGAATTTAAGCAGAAGTCGTTAAATAAATCTTATATTTATCTGATATCTCACACGAAGTGTGAACACATGTTTTCCTTCTGAACACATAGACGTGCATGAGATAAGACGCTCAGGGCTGATCTAAAGATCAAGTCAGGCTGGACATGGGCAGCTCATACGATTGCGAAGCTTACCGACGGAACAAAACTCGATCCTCTTTTTTGACAGCTTCTTGACTCGGACGTTGGGTGGGCCATTTGGGCCGTAGCTTGCAGACTGGTTGTGGTCCGATGCAGTAAGAGGGCCGGTTCTCGATTTATGGGCTGGTCTGAAATTCTACGGCCCAGAGCACTCTACCACCCCACCGCTTGCGCGATTCCGTCTGTTGATGAATTTTCTTCGAGAGAATTAACGCCACTTCGAGCTGGTGTAGACTGTAAAAACTGAATGACCGCGACCATAAAGGGTTGCTCCTGACAAGCCAATCAAGCTATAGAGCCATAGATGAATCGGTTCAAATTCAAGTACTTGCATAAAGAGTGCGTATGATTCTAAGTTCTATTTTGTAGGTGTGAGTATTTAACACCTGACAAAAACAGACCGAGAAAGCTCGGACACTCAGCAGTGAGCACAGCGAACAACCATCGGAGGAAGCTTGTGCGTAGCATATGTGGGACGGGGCAAAGATTTAAGCTGTGTGATGTGAACCGTCCGATTGGGAGCACTGAATGGCTTAGGTCGATCGCCCCTACCTGCCACGAAATCTTTTGTCGCGACGCAGCCGCGCAGGCACGAGAAGTGCCTTCACAGCCAACCATTACACTGACCACTGGGCCCCACCGCCAGCCGAGACCCATCCGTTCCCAACGACTCCCTTCCGGTCGCCGTCACGGCTCACGCCCGCCTCCACACCCCATGAGAGCCGCGGCCACATCCGCGGCCTTCTCCCTCCTCACCTCCTCCCGCCTCCGGAGCTCCAGCCCCACCCGCCTCCCCTCCCTTCGATTCCCGCTCCGCAGCCGCCGCCTCGCCGCCATGGCCGCCGCCGCCGCCGCCTCCTTCCGCCCTGAGGCCGCGCGCTCGCCGCCCGCCGTCGAGCCCCCGGCGCCGCAGCTCTCCAAGGTGACGCCCTTCCCGCTTGGGATGAATTCCTGTGGATTTGGGTCCGGTCGGGGTTTGATCTGAGGGGGGTTCTGTTCTGTGGACGCAGTTCAAGGTGGCGCTGTGCCAGCTCTCGGTTACGGCGGACAAGGCTCGCAACATCGCGCGCGCGCGCGGCGCCATCGAGTCGGCTGCGGCCGACGGCGCCAAGCTCGTGCTCCTCCCGGTGAGTGCTTAAGAAGCTTTTTTTTTTAAAAAAAAAATTGCTGTTTCTGTAGTAATTTCCATTTGGCTTTGGAGTGGAGAGGCGTTGAGGATTAAGAGTGGTGTCGTCATTCCGCAAGGATTTGCGGGTAGTAGTATTGTTATGCACCGTGGGAGAGGACTGGACTGTATCATGCGCATGTTTAACTCTGATATGTCAATCACATCTCACATCACATGTTCGAACTATGCGTGTGCCTCTCAGTTCGGCTTTGTATGATGCCCAGATGGCAGATGTTTTGATTGTTGCTTGACCTGGCCGTCCCCTTCCTGGGACAATGTGGTCCTGGTCCTAATGGGTGGACTGTGTTTGATAGAAAAACCCCGCATTTTCAAGCCAAAATGCATCATGTACTTATGTGGTTCAAGTAGGGCAAAATGAGCTAGGTTGGAGCAGCGTAAAGTTAGAACCAACCACATAGTACAGGTCATGTTTGGATCCTACTCAGTATGTCATTGTTAGGCAGTCTTAATAGTGTTAACCTGTAGGTACAGATGGTTGTGAATTTTCTTGCTTGGGTCATTTTAAACTTACATATTGATAATGTAGCAATTGTCGAGTTTCAAATTCGTAGTATGAGCACCTGGTGAACTAGGGAATACCTTTCGATAAGTTTTTTCATAATTGATCAAGCTTATATTATAGAAGAATGCATAATACTTTCTGATTAGTTGGGCTTTTTATGTTAACAGTGTTTTACTGCTGATTAAAATACTTGTTCAGTCTATCAAGTATAACTTGCATAAATAATTTTAAATTTGCGATATTTGGATGAAGATTAGACATAACTAGTGATGTTGAGGTATACTGTACAGGTTTGATTGCACTAGGGTGCAGGCTCACTAAGTCAAATCATGCGTTAGTTTAGTTCTGTTAAATCTTGATTGTTGGCGGTGGTTACAACTTACAAGTTCTCCAAAAGTTATCAACATTGTGGTATTGAGGCCTGAGGACTTAGCACCTCTTTGGCCATGAGCCAAAATTTAAATTTGTGATATAATGTTGTTATTTTTTTATGTACAATTCTCAAAAGGGAGTACAACATAAATAGGTTTTGACACCATTCACTTGTGTGTAGCTGTGTCCATTACTTTTTTTTGCCAGATTTTGGTTTTTGAACCATGGTACTTTTTTCCACACTTTGTACTACATGCTTCAACATGCATCTGCTAGCTCATGATTTTGATTTTATAATCTAGTCCACCTTCTCCTCTTATGAGACCATGTGGTCAGAAATGTACCTGTACTTATGCTGCTTTATTACCTTTAACCTGTTACGGTTTGTTGTTTTTATTCTTGTAGGAGATATGGAATGGTCCATATTCAAATGACAGCTTTCCAGAGTACGCCGAGGATATTGAAGCTGGAGGCGATGCAGCTCCTTCATTTTCAATGATGTCGGAGGTTGCTCGCAGCTTGCAAATTACTCTTGTTGGTGGGTCCATATCAGAACGTTCTGGTAGCAACTTGTACAATACATGCTGTGTCTTTGGTTCAGATGGCAAGCTTAAGGGTAAACATAGAAAGGTACAGATGAAAACTTATTTTCGTAGATACATGAATCTGAACATGTCAATATCTCACAAAAGACACAGTTTGTCCAGGAGGCACAGTTTTCTATTACTATTCATGTATAGCTACATTCACTAAATGTGCGTAACATTTTAGATAATTGTGTAAAACTAATTAATGCTACCTCCAATTCTCCATTACACTACCCCTTAGCACATCAATCATGCCAACTCCAAGTGGTACTGTGATGCTCTTCCGATGAATATGAAAATATCATAGTTTCACAAGAATAAAGATTTGATCACTTCTGTCTTATTTGTGGCATGCTGATTAGTTTACTTCTGTTTTATTTGTAGCATGCTGATTAGTTTATTTCTGTTTTATTTGTAGCATGCTGATTAGTTTATTTCTGTTTTATTTGTAGCATGCTGATTAGTTTACTTTGTCCTTATTTGCGATATTTTGTTTCTTCCACTCTGACTAATATTATAAGGTAGTTCCTTCTTAGTGTGTATGCCACAACAATGAAATTTTTCATGAATGCAGATCCACCTTTTCGACATTGATATTCCAGGAAAGATTACGTTCAAGGAATCAAAGACTCTTACTGCTGGGCAGGATCTTACTATTGTAGACACAGGTTTGTCTTATCGCGGTATCAGTCTCTGCAATGAAGCAAGCTAGGATTAAGATAGTTCTCAAACCATAGGACCGTTCATGCATCCCTAAATTTTGGTTTGGGTCATTCGAATTGAGTTTTACAAATAGAACTTGTTTAATGATTGTGATTGTTATGCTGAAGCTGTACCTTTCCATATAGTCTGTCAATGTTGCTTAGCTTGAAGAATCTCTTTTGGATGGTGTTATTTAAATATTTGCTCCTTATTGCTTTATCTCATTGTTGTAGTGAAGCACATTTTATGTCATGTTTTTTTTCTTGTAGTAGCTTCTCTCTAGCATTCATTTGCATTTTCTCGTAGACTTGTAACTAGTTGAATTCAAGTAGTCTTTGTTGTACTTTAATTTTTCAATCCAACACAACTATTATTTTTATCGCATATATTCTAGAGTAAATTGCACAACAGGTACACAAATTTGTGAGTTGGGTGCATCTAGGTCATTAAAAAATGAAACCGTGTATTTAGGTCAATGAGCTCGTTAAACCATGCAAATGAGGTCAAAAAGAGGTTTTCCAATGATGACAAGGCATTCACATAGCACTAATGCTTATGTAGCATTGATGTAGACGCTGACATGGGAAGGTGAAGGTCTTGTCTCCACCCCGCCGACTATGCCCATTTGTGTGTCCAACACCATTCCAAAGTGTTCAAAAGTAAATTGGTTTTGATTAAGAAGGAAAGCTACGAGCTTGCTGCTGTGATGGGATTAATTGCGAAGTGAATTCTTATTGCTTTCTGGTCGCATGAGATGCATATGGAGTTGATGCAGCTGTTAGTTGATATAGATAGAGAAAAAAAGGTAACGAAGAAAGCAACGGGCCCGTCCACATGCTCCAGTTCCTGTCGGCCACGGCTGACTACTTCCCACATTCCATGTTCGAGGAACACGTCGAGTCATCAAGTGGCGCCACTCCTTTATTGATGTCATCTCCTTATGCTGTCAGGCCTCCTCGTGGATCATGCTGCTCCCACTTTTCGACAAGAGGGCGTGGCTTGAGACCTAAGAAGAGAGAAAGGAGAAGAGCTGCCACATAAGCATTAGCACCATATGGATGCCTTGTCAGCCTTGCAAAACCTCTTTTAGACCTCTTTGGTATGGTTTAACAATTAGTTTGGTGACCTAGATGCATCCACCTCACATGTTGCGTGGGGTATCACATACCAGCTCCATAGGCTTGGTTCAAAGGTTGTGGCAAATTAGGAATAATGTGTTTTATTTAGAAGTTATATATTATTAGGAAGTTTTATTTCCTTCCATCTTTTAGAGTTTAGCTCAGATTATCTGTTTCCAAATTAGTTATGCCTTTCTTTTTCCTCAAGATGTAGCCGGCTCTGTATAAGCCACATCTCCTGTTTATCAAAGAGGCAATGAAGAAATAAAAGGCTATTTCAATTCTCTAGTTCTTTAGAAGTAGATTAAACTCCTCTAGAAACTCGGCTGATATCATCACAAGTTTATGTACCTGTGATGCAATTTACTCTATATTCTAATACAGTGTTTATTGTTTCCAGATGTAGGCCGAATTGGTATAGGCATTTGCTATGACATCCGTTTTCAGGAATTGGCAATGTTGTATGCTGCAAGAGGTATAATTTTCTCATATGCTATTTTTACAGTTCCAAGGGATGCATAATTTATCTGTTAGTATTTTGTTTAGTGTTGTCATCTCAAGTTAGTTTTAATTTGATTGCATATCTATAATTCTGCAAGATGCTACGGCATCTGCCACTGCATTTGGGCCATGGCAGCTGCTAACCTACTATGTATGTTTATAATGGGCCTCATTTTTAGGTCTCAGAAACTCATAGTGAAATATAATTTGGTTTTGTTGTGTTTTCTTGCCTATTTTAGATTATAGTTTCTATTAACATAAAACATGTTATGAATAGCGCATATATTTATCATGTGGCCAAAGGGCCAATATATATACATGTACAGGTGGCATATATGCAAAAAACCCCTTATACAATGGGGTAAATACACAGTTATATAATACACATCTAACACCCCACTCAAACTTATGGTGGATCAACAACATGAAGTTTGGAGAGATGAAAACGGTGCTGAGCCCTGATTTGTGCCTTTGTGAAGAAATCGCCAACCAAGCTCTAAGGCACATATCAAGAGCAACAACTGTCTTGCACTGTGTCCGCATGTAGAAAGCATCAACACCAATATGCTTTGTAAGCTCATGCTTCACCGGATCTTTAGCAATGCTAATAGCACCTGTACTGTCAGACAAAAGAGGAGTCGGTGCAGAAACAGAAACACCAAAGTCCTGAAGTAACCACCGTAGCCAAGTAACCTCCGCAGTCAACAATGCCATAGCTCGCAACTCAGCCTCAACACTCGAACGAGAAACTGCTGTCTGCTTCTTAGTCTTCCAAGCAATGAGAGAACCATCAAGAAAAACGCAATAAGTAGAGAGAGACCGGCGATCAGAGGGATCACTAGCCCAGGTGGCATCAGAATATGCCTGGAGTTGTAAAGAGCTGGAGCGAGGGAAAAAGAGACGATGAGAGATAGTTCCACGAAGATATCGTAGAACACGCAGAAGATGACTATAGTGGAGCTGAGTGGGAGCGGAAACAAACTGACTCAAGATATGCACAGGGTACGAAATGTCAGGGCGAGTGACACCAAGATAAACAAGGCTCCCAACAAGATGACGATAGCGAGTAGGATCAGCAAAAGGCTCACCATCCGTGGGACGAAGATGAACATTAAGCTCCATGAGAGTCTCAGCTGTCCGCTGATCAGTAAGAGAGGCACGATCAAGAAGATCCTGAATATACTTTTCTTGGGACAGATAGAAACCCTCAGGAGTAGAAATAACCTCAATCCCAAGAAAGTAGCGAAGAGGACCTAGATCAGACATAAGAAACTGCTCATGAAGCCGCTCCTTGACAAAAGTGATATACTGAGGAACATCTCCAGTAATGATCATATCATCAATATACAAAAGGAGAAGCGTCCGACCACGAGATGAAGTGTGGATAAAAAGAGCAGGATCATGAGCACTCGCTGAAAAACCAGCTGCAGTGACAACAGAGGAGAAACGATCAAACCAGGCACGAAGAGCTTGCTTGAGGCTATAAAGAGATCGGCAAAGACGACAAACCATACCCTCAGGAACAGAATACCCAGGGGGTGGCTGCATGTAGACCTCCTCAAGCCATTGAGAAAGGTATTCTTGACGTCCAACTGAGAGATAGACCACTGTCGAACAGAGGCCACAACAAGAAGAGTGCGAACGGTGGTCATGTGAGCGACAGGAGCAAAAGTCTCATCATAGTCACGGCCATGCTCCTGCTGGAAACCACGCGCTACAAGACGAGCCTTGTAACGCTCAAGAGAACCATCAGAGTGAGTCTTAACCTTATAGACCCACTTGCACGTGATAGGAGTAACACGCGCAGGAAGAGGAACAAGATCCCACGTGCCAGTATGCTCAAGGGCAGCTATCTCCTCCGCCATCGCATGCTGCCACTCCTGATGAACAACAACGTCACGATAAGAAGTCGGTTCGGCAAGAGCAGCGGCAACAAAACCAAAACGCTCAGGAGGCCGAATAGACTGGCGATCGCGAAGAGCATAACGAGGAGTGGCCGAAGGGGATGACCCGTCAGAAGGGGAGGGCATATCAGAAGGATCCTCAACTCGCGGGCGACGAGTATAGTAGAGAGGATAAGAAGAAACAAGATCGAAACGACCTCGGAAGAGGATGCCGGTGGTGAAGAAGGCGGGGCGAGAAGGAGGCACCGGAGAGACCAAAGGCTGTGGTGGAGTTGTGACTATAGGACTGGAAGGAAAAGTCAGAAACGAAAGCGGCTCAACAACAGATGCTGAAGTGGAGGAAGGAGAAGGACGAGGATAGAAGGGACGAGACTCATCAAAAGTAACATCCCGAGAAATCCGCATCAGTCAGCCAACAGGATCCCAACAACGATATCCCTTGTGCTCAGCACTATAGCCAAGAAAAACGCACTCAACTGACTGAGCGGTCAGTTTGGTGCGCTCACGAGGTGCAAGAAGAACATAGCACACACACCCAAAAAGGCAAAGTCTGGAATAATCAGGAGTTTGGCCACAGAGACGCTCAACTGGAATCCCACCCTGCAGAGCAGAGGAGGGCTGAAGGTTGATCAAGAATGTGGCAATAGAAACGACCTCGGCCAAAATGTGGTGGAACAATGAAGCAATCATGAGAGCACGAGTGTCTCAAGAAGATGATGATGCTTGCGTTCACCACACTATTCGAGCATGAGCACTGGACAAGAAAATCGAGCGAGAGTGCCTCGCCAAAGAAGAAAACCACGAAGGACTCCCGACAATTACTCTCCAGCGGAATCGGCGCGAAAAACACGAATAGGAGAGTCAAACTGAGTGCGAATCATGGTGGCAAAGGTCTTATAGATAGATAAAACCTCACTACGCGATGACATAAAGTAAATCCATGTATGTCGAGAAAAATCATCAATAAAAATGATATAATATCGATGACCTCCTTTCGAAACAAAAGGAGCTGGTCCCCATACATCAAAATGAACAAGATCAAAAGGGCACTAAGACACGGACTCACTAGAAAGATAAGGGAGTTGAAGCTGTGTTTGCCAAGCTTACAATCCTGACAATGTAGAGAAGCATCACCAGACACAGACCCTAAAAGACCTCGACGAAGTAAGGAAGATATACGAGAACCACAAAGATGTCCTAAGCGATGATGCCACTGAGCAAACGATGCGGTGGAGGCTGCAGTAGCTGTAGAGGCAGTGGTGGAGGCGAGAAGACTGACTGGGGCAGCGGAAGGAAGACGAAGCCAGTCAACCTCCCGGAGCCGTTGGGAGTCACGGCGCCGAGGGCCAGTACCAACCAGAGTCCCCGTGCGACGATCCTGAACACAACAAGAATCAGAATTGAAAATAACACGACAACCATGATCAGTGAGCTGGCCAGCAGATATGAGCTGCATAGTTAGTTTTGGAACATGAGAAACAGCAGGAACATGAAAAGAGGAGTTGGAAAGAGTGCCTCGTCCTGTGACAGAAAGAGAGGTACCATCTGCTGTATGTACAGTGATAGGAGTAGCTAAAGGACTAATGGAAGTAAGACAGGTGGAATCAGATGTCATATGAAAAGAAGCACCAGAATCAAGAATCCAAGGTGAAGTACCTGAGGAAGGAGAAGTAGAAGGTGGTCTCTCACCGGAAGACTGAGCAGCAGAACCAGACGATGCAGAAGCAACCATGCGGCCTAGCAATGCGAGAAGCTGCTGAGTGTCAGGGGTCCCAGAACTCTGCTGAGAGAAGGAACCTCCAGGGCCCCTCGGAGAACGAGCACCACGACGAAGATCCTTCTTCCTGTAGCAAAACTGTTCCACATGTCCATCCTTATTGCAATAGGTGCAGTGAAGGCCCTTACCAACAGCAGCTGTCACTGGTGAAGACACAGCTGGTGGAGGCAAAGGCATAACAGGTGTAGAAGCTGGAGAAGCCACCAAAACCGAAGGAAGTGATGATGCTGATGATAGCAGACCCGCTCCACGAAGTCGAATCTCCTCAGTACGAACAGCTGCAAGGGCCTCCAACAAAGTCACACGAGGATGACGAGCTAGCAACTGAGCACGAGTCTGCTCAAACTCAGACCGGAGACGTGTCAAAAAATCGTGGATGCGACGAAGCTCCATGTGAGACTGCTGACGCTGGCAACACTGACAGGTGCGGCAAACATTTGGCCCCAAAGAGTCGATCTGACGCCATATCGCAGACAACTGAGCATAGAATTCATCCACAGTGGCATCTCCCTGCTGCAGCGACTGCTCCTGTCGCACAACAACAAGGTATAAGGAATCACCAGATGGCTCGTAGCGGCTGCGTAGATGTGTTCACATCGCATGTGCGGAAGCCAATCCAACAACATCACCAGTAAGATGCACCTTCATGCTAGCAACCAAAATAGCAGAGGCACGAGCATCTTCATCAGTCCATGTCTTGTAAGCAGCATCCTGAGTCTGAAAAGTCTCCATGGCATCCTCAAAAGCCTCAGAAGCCTTTGTACGAGCGTCTTTGGAAGCATCCCTCGGGAAAACAGGCTCAACAGGTGGAGTAGGACGAGACGGGCAAGGTAAATCGCCAGTAAGAAAGTCCCAAATGCGCTGACCACGCATGTGGATGCGCATGTGCTGAAACCAGTCCCGATAATTGAGGCAATCGAAGATCACCAGGCAACGAGGAACAGAAACGGTGCCTGTAAAAGAAGACATTTTTTTGGGGGGCTCTTTTTTTTTTTGCCTTTTTTTTACCGATCGGATTACAAATATCTAGTTGTGACCGATTTGGTCACAACTCTCCAACCCGACCAAAGCAAAAGAGGAGGCGGCGACGGCGGGGTCGCCGGTCGGCGGGTTCGGCGACAGCGGGGTCTTCAAGCGGGAGCTCGCGACGGCGGCTGCCGCCTCGGCGGGTCTCGGCGGCGACCCGCGACGGCGGCCCTCGAGCGGGGGCGTAGCGACGCCTCACGGCCAGTCTCAGGGGGATCTTTGGACGGCGGGATCGGCGACGGCGGTCAGCAGTAGATCTGGATCTGGGTCGGCAGCGACGGCCGGCAGCACCTCCGAGCGGCGACCTCACGAGCGGGCAGAAGAGCCAATGGACGGCAACCCGGCTGGAAGAAGCAATGGCGGCAGGGGGCAAAGCCGGCGGCAGTGGGGGCTGGAGGATGAACCAGCGGCCCAAAAGCAGCGACGGCGAAAAACCCTAACCCTAGGTAACACGCTCTGATACCATATTATGAATAGCGCATATATTCATCATATGGCCAAAGAGCCAATATATATACATGTACAGGTGGCATATATGCAAGAAACCCCTTATACAATGGGGTAAATACATAGTCATATAATACACATCTAACAAAACATACAACTTACTGTTGTTTATGATTATGTGAAAAAGCATGCAAAATATACTAATGCTCATTTATTTACCGCAGGTGCTCATTTGCTATGCTATCCTGGTGCATTCAACATGACTACTGGGCCATTGCATTGGGAGTTGCTTCAAAGGGCAAGGTACCGCATCTTCTGAATCATTTGAACCTAGAGATATGATAATGATGTAGGGGATACATAATGAGCTAAAAGGGCTTGTCTTTTATTGATGGTAATTGACTTCTAAAATAAGCTCAGATGTAGTCGAAAACTCAATTCTTTTATCAAATTTCTCTGTGATTATTATGATGAGAAGCATCTGAAGTATCTTTTTACATTACGTCATCTCTTTCTTTTGCTTCTGTTCTGATGATATTATCCTTTTCATGTCAGGGCTGCGGACAACCAGGTATGTAGAACACTACTGTGCTGGCCTTTGTTTTTCTGTACAGAAGTTCTACCACTCTCTCTGCCAGTTTTGTGCTTTCAAATAGTAATCGATCATTTTGCTGTCAGCTGTTTGTGGCAACTTGTGCTCCAGCTCGAGATACCAGTGCAGGTTATGTTGCTTGGGGACACTCCACTCTTGTTGGACCTGTAAGGATTTGAGTTTTTAAGATGCCTTGTCTATTATAGTTTTGTCGGGAGCCTCCAGATTTCTTGTGCTCCAGCCTTAAAACTCAGCACAGCACTAACACAAGTATAGTTATCTTACTGCTATAAAACCCCTCGTAATTTTGTTCATATGCACAACAATCTGAAAACTCTACACTAGCAATGGTTTGGTCATCTCATACGTAACTAGTGGCATTTTATTGCTAGTTTGGGGAGGTGATTGCGACAACTGAACATGAGGAGGCAACTATAATAGCAGAAATTGACTATTCATTGATTGAACAGAGGCGGTAAGCAGAATGAATCTTATGTTTCAGTTTTTCCGTAGCACTCTATTTTCACCTTGGTCTAATGCTTGAGCAATATTTTCTCCAGGCAATTTCTTCCTCTGCAATATCAACGCCGTGGAGATCTTTATCAGTTGGTAGATGTGCAGAGATCGGGTTCTCAGTAGCAAGCCTAGCTGCATCACTCGACTATGCATAATCTGCGAAGCTGGAATGATTGATTTTGCAGGCAAACTCATACATCGTTCGTGAGATGTATATGCCCACCCTTCTGTTGTTTGCAGCAACACAGATTATCTTAATGTGTGAAAGTGGAGAGGACGAACCTGTATCTTGTACCTTCACTGGCCCTAGTTGCCAAAATAATTGAGTCTGTTTCTTCTTCCCTTCGCAAGAATAAAAATCGAAATTTTATTCAACTTCTATTGGAGATCTTGCTCTACCTGTTCGGGCTTCTGCTGTTATGGTTTCTACCAGTGGGTCTGTGCTTTTGAACCGTGGCCTATGGTTTTTAGCTGTTCGTAAGAGGGAGTACGGAGAAAGAGACTCGCATGTGATTTTAGCTGATATAAATAAAGTCAGTGTAGTGTGTACTACAATTGATTTGTAGATTCCATTTTAAAAATACTTTGTTGTAGAAAAGTGCCAGTATTTGTTCTTCAAATCTGGGCCTGTTTGTTTTGGCTGCGGCTTATGGCTTTTGGCTGAAATTTTTGAATTTTAGCTGTTTACGGTACAGATTACGGAGAGACTGATACTCACTTACAATTTTGGTTGGTACAGATGTTGGGCTTTTAACGTGTACAACGTTTAACTTGTAGACCCCGTTTTGAAAAAAAAACTCCGTTTGAATGTTAGGTACTATAGTAAAAATCAAAAGCTAGCCGACTTGTTGCTTGCCAAACAGGCCCTCTGTTTTTAACCTTGTGTGTGTGACTTGGTGGAGCAAATTTGTCTCCTTTCTCCCGCCTCTTTTTGGGCCATTCATCAGCAGTAGCTATAAATGAGCAAGATGGCAGGGCAACCTGTGAACTGTGAGAGCCATGAATGATCAGGCAGGTGCCCCGGCCACGCCGCAGCCCGCACAGCAAGAGCAGGGCTTCTGAAGACAGGAGTACCACTGCTAGCGTAGGTACTACACACTGAATCTGACAGAGGCATGAACATGAAGAACTCACGAGCCAAGAGCCAGCCTTTCTGTGTCGGGAGCTGTGAGCCCATTTACACCCCCTCACGCCTTCCATCAAAGCGAATTCGAGGTTCAAAACCACTTCTATTCAATGCTTGCTACCTTCTGCTGCTGCTGCTGCTGCTGTTACTACAACCCATCAAATCAAGAACAGGGAGAGAGAAGCCTAGCCACATGGATGCTGACAAGCTCCATAAAACCAAAGCCTGAGGATTCTCAGGATGCAACCGAACTCATGCATGGACACAAAGGAGACATGCACGGATGCACCCCCAGATGCATCAGCAATTCAGCTGAGCATACCGGGCCATGTTCTAAAGTACCATAGCTTTTTTTTTTTACTAAAATGGTACTGTAGTAGCTGTTAATTTTTTTTAAAAAATATACAATTAAAAATAGAAAAATAGAAAAAAAAACATACTTATATCTTTGCGAACAATACAAAGTTAAAAAAAGAGAAAAGAGAGAAAATGGTATTAAAATACCAATATATTCTAAACAGGTTTTGACTTCTCAGAACCAGAAACTTTTGAAATTGGAATCTTAGTAACAGCCTCCCTGAACTATCAGTAGTACCGTAATTCCACCCTTAAATGGCTGCCAAAATCGCTGCCGTTCACTGTGGTGTCTGTACCGCGTCGGACGCATAGATGGGCCTCCACCTGCTGCTTCTTTTACGCCTTCCTCGCAAATTTCACGCAGCGTCCGTTGCATCTCAGATCTCGACCCGACCAGGTCAGCTGCATGCTGCCGGTGATGAGGCAGCAGGAATACCTCCTGTTGCTGTACTAGCTGAGCTACGTGTACGTACGTATAGTTATACGTATGTATTCTTTCGCACAAGTAGTAACAAAAATGTGGTGTTACTATTATACTACTTATTTTGTATGTTGTGTTGGCAAGGAAGCGCACCGGATGCTGCTCGGTTGGGCTGAAATAAGCTGTCTTATGACTAAAATTGCACTGTACCTGACTTAAATTACACTGTAGCTGATGGTAGCTTATTTGGTATAACTAAATTTAAAAATAGAAAAAATAGATTAGCCCATCACGAATAATACAAACGAATACGGGAAAAAGAACCGGCAAAAAACTCAAAAAAGCCAAAAAGTCTTAAAAAGGCGAAATTTAGGAATAGAGAGAAAGTGGAAGAACCCCAGAAGGATACTCGAACAACTCCAACCCCTCATGTGAAGAAGAGGGGGGAGCACCAGAGAATGAGGCCTCAATTCTGGGGAGACATCCGTAGAAAATGAAACGTGAAAATAAGACATCTCCTGTATCAGTTAAAGAGACTCAATCCGAAGACATTAGGCTGGCATTAAAACCCTACTTAGGTATCTTTAGGGTACACAAGATCTTGGATGATTTTACCTGAAGAATCAAGACTTGACTATGGATGGATATACATATGCACGATATGTGTCTGATCCACATAATGAGAAATCTCGGACAGGATTTGTATTTCTTTATGGTGGTACAACCATTTCTTAGCGGTCATTTAAGCGGACCTTAGTAGCTATGTCTACTAACTACTCAAAAATAATCAAATTATATGAAGTCTCACGATAATATGTTAAGCTTAGGTGGATGATTAGTCATATCCAGAAGTCATGTGGCATTAACACCGTCGATAACCCCTCAATTATCTATGAAGATAATGCCACTTATGTTACACAGATGCAAATGGGCTATGTTAAGAGTAATATCATGAAGCATATTGCTCCTAAATTCTTTTATCCTCACGAGCTCTAAGAGCAAGTATAATAAGAGGCTGTTAGTAGGCTGTATGCTAAGGTGGAGGAGAGAGGGGAGGAGAGAGAAGAGAGGTAGGCTGTAAGTTTACAGCTAGCTGAAGCACAAGAACCAAGAAACTTTGTGAGAGAAAGGGGTGAGTCATACACCTTCAGCTGGCTGTAAACTACTATATGAATGGGTGACAAGTGGGTCAGAGTGTCCATACACCAACCAAGGTCATTATTAGCCTTGCTCTAAGAAGAACGGAGAGACAAAGGTGTTAAAAGCTAGGTCTTGTGATAATCTAGTAGATTTATTCATAAAATCTCTTTCAGCCTCTAGCTTCCACAAATGTTTTCGAGGCATAGGGATGAGATAACTTAGAGAGTTACAAAGTTCAGGGAGGGTAAATCGCTGAACCATATCCCATATGTAAGACCAGAAGACTTACATGATCCTGAAGATTTAATTATTGCACTCCATTTCTCTTTGTGAGTTTTTCCTGAAGTGTTCTCGCGTAAAGGTTTTTAATGAGGCAACAAGTGCGTCAAAAGGAATGGATGTGGTGTACTCTTTTCTCCATCCCTTTTTCCCACTGGTTTTTGTGAGGAGTTTTTAATGAGATATGTACATGACGTGGTACTCACCCAAGGGGGAGTGTCACGAAACCTAGAAGATTACGGTGATGACAAATACCAGAATTGTCCCTGGTGGGCTTAGACTATAAATAGATAGGCCATTGTACTATATAATCAGATCTAAGAATTAATAAAGACTATTTTTCTTGGTGTTATCTCTCAATTGGTGTCTCTCCTGTGATTGTTCTACTTTGTCTTGGTGATTGATTGATTACATGGATTATATTGCCGTTCATATGTTCTATTTCTTAATAGTAGGCTCGCACTTCGGAAAGGCATCACGCTTGGCAGCCAAGGTGGCCGAGGCCACCACGACCATCGTTGCAATGCAATCGCAAGCCTCTACCAAAACAAAACCCCAACCATCGAAACAATTTTTTTACTAAAATACCCACGAGTCTTTAGAAGACGTTCCTTTGTGCTGTAGTTTATAACTTTTTACTAAAACTTATTTATCTAATAAAAAATCAAAGACAAAAGACCGTGCATTAAGTATACTAGCAGCATAGGCGCGGCGACACGCCGCGCAGCCACCGTGTGCACCGAAGTAAAAGAGACGATAATTTGTGAGGAGTTTTTTAAAAAAAATTGAGGGCACATGCGTATTTTCGAAAAAGTTAAAGGGTTTTTTCGTAAAAATTGAGGACCCGTATGTAATGAAATGAGGACCCGTACGCAATTTAGAAAATCGCATGGCGCCATCTGCAAATTGGAGGGGTTTTTAGAAAAAATTCGCCGCAAAAAACCGCCAGGGACCTTTTCGCGAGAAAAAGGACCTCTTTGCGAGGAAAAAAAGACCTGTACGTAATTTCCGAAAAATAGAAGGAATCTCCCTCCCCGGCCGTACGGGAATCCCCGCGCCACGCGCCGGCCGGAGCGCGGGCGCGGGCGACGTGGCCGAGCGGAGGGCGCGGCATTCCCCGGGTATAAGAAGGGGATTATTAGGGCGTCCGCAATGGTAATAGCTAGTACTAGCTATATAGTCAGCTGACGTGGAGGTGAGAGGCAAAAGCAAAGACTATTTTATACTGTTGGACCCACATGCTCCTCTCTCATGTTCTTGGACTACGTGAAATAGATCAGCTATTTGCTTGTCGCTAGTGACTACTCTCTCTCCTACTTTTTCCTTGCTACATCAGATCTAGCTAACTAAATAGCCAGCTGTTGGAGACGCCCTTACCGTAGCTTTGCCTTGCACGCGGTACGTGAAGAGTATTGCCAGAGCCCAATGAAACCGCGGGCCCACGTGTCATCCAGCGACCGCGCGGCTTTCTCTTCCTGGATTCCTGTGCCGCGGCCTCTCAGCTTCCAGAAATAAAAGCCGGCCGCCCTGGACCTGACCTGACCTGACCAGACCATTCCAGAGATCGATGCGATGATGGGAGGATCGAATCGGATCCGATCCGATCCCACCACGAGCCCAAGCTTTTGCGCCGCCGTGGTACACGCTGCGGTGCATGTACGTGCGTGCGCGTGGTGCGGGGGTTCTCTCTCTTTCCATCAAAGCGAAAGTCTACGATGGGTATTCTTTTACCAACGGTTGCGTTTGCGTCGTGTGATCGATCGGCCCATCTTTATTGAGTAAGGCTAATAATACAGTCTTCAGCTGACTATATGGACATTTACAGCTCACTTATCAGCCTATTTATATAGTAGTTTACAGCCAGCTGAAGGCTGTATGATCCACCCCTTTCTCTCACAAAGTTTCTTGGTTCTTGTGCTTCAGCTGGCTGTAAACTTACAGCCTACCTCTCTTCTCTCTCCTTCTCTCTCTTCTCCACCTCAGCATACAGCCTAATAACAGCCCCTTATTATACTTGCTCTTACGATGGTTGTTCTTTTACCAACGGTTGCGTTTGCGTCGTGTGATCGATCGGCCCATCTTTATTAGCTGATCGGTGCCTCGGGATTGGCGCCCGGCCCTCTCCTTTGATCATCGATCGATGGGGGGGCCTGCTGATTGACGATCTTTCGTCCATCACGCGGTCCTTTTTGACCTTCTGGTTCAGAAGATTTCAGTGGTATTTGTTTTGCACCCCAGTGAACGGCGAGCAGTGAATTCAAATTTCTCTCCCTTTTCTTTTGCAAGCGACTGGATTCAAATTTCAATGCTGCAAACTGTGTTCAGTACGTATAACTATCTGACTTGTTGTTCAAATTTGATAAAGTATGTGTTGCCATATCGGCAGGTACGTTCTCCAACCGACTCCTACTATAAAGCATTTCGACCAGTTCGTGTGCCCATCCAATCCTGTCCGGCCGGTCGCATGCACGTCGCGATGATTAATTAAGCACTTTTCCATTTCACATTTCCTTTACTTTTCTTTCGATACACCTGCTTGCTAGTTGTTGCCAGTACGTGCTAGGTGAAAGTTCTCTGTAGCCTATACTAATCTTTGACAAGAAGTGGATACTAATGCGGCGGTGCGCGCGTGTAAATGTCAAACGCTGCATGTGCCTCGCCCATAGCCACTAGATTGCTGTGATCAATTGGGCTTCAGTTTCTGGCTTTCGGCTTATTTTTTTACTATTCATAAATTTCGTCTTTTTTTGAACTTTTGGTTTTTTGTTGAGTTTTTTGCCGGTTCTTTTTTTCTCGTATTTATTTGTATTGTACGTAATGGGCTAACATATTTTTTTATATTTTTTAATTTTTTTAAATTTAATCATGCTAAATAAGCCTCTCATCACTCATGTTGTTTTTTCAACCACTCTGATGCTTTTCACCATAAGCCATCCAAAAAAAGCCCAAATGAGCACCACCAACTCATGCATGCACGGCTTGTAGGGACACGTGAGCACGCACATAGCGTTGTAAACGAGCCGAGGAGGCTACCATGGAGTTCGATATAAACACCAGCCGAATTTGAGCGAG
This sequence comes from Dendrocalamus sinicus, assembly GCA_036346575.1. NCBI lineage: Eukaryota > Viridiplantae > Streptophyta > Magnoliopsida > Poales > Poaceae > Dendrocalamus > Dendrocalamus sinicus. Next base: position 48,884,360 of record CM070648.1, on the reverse strand, counting down.
TCTACAGCCGGTCTCAAGCTTTGAACTGGGCTCAGGTACAAACTCAATAACACGACAAAAACATGGGTTTCATGCATGGATCATACATCCTTAAATCCAGCGATGTGGGAAAGCTTCGAGGATGAGGTGGCGGCGGTGGGCAGTGATTCTTGACTCCATGGTGGCAAGTGGTGATGATGTCGACGTCCCTGGCGGTCCTAAAGGAGAAGGGAGTGGAGGCACAGGAGATCTTGGTGGAAGTTGCCTTAGGAGAGCCAACCTAGGCGGTTAGGCAATGTTGAGGAGGTCTCAATGCTGTAGTTGCGGTCGGAGCCAATCTCATTGCCATCACCGTTGCCCGGGAGGAGGAAGGGGGTCGGGGTGGAGGCGTGGTGGGGACGGCTGACAGTGTAGCCTATGGTGGTCAGTAATTGACTTGGTGTTCGGCGGGAGGAGAGCTGGTGTTAGCGGGAGAACTGAGAGGAGGGAAGGGGTTGGGAAATGAGACAGTGTAGGCTGCTATGGTCGACGGCCAGTGGGAGAAGGGTGGAGCCAGTACAAGAATTAAGAGGAGAGGAGTTGGGGAATGATGTTGAGGAATGAAGATGGGGAATTAGTGGGAGAAGGGTCGACGGCCAGAGGAAGGGGTAGTAGTAGGTACCAAATGCATATGGCTATGGAAAATTTTCGAACTGTACCAAACTATTTGAGTTCAGCTTATTGAAGCTCGTGAGCTCGGGACGAAGCTTGAGTTTGACTCGTTTGGAGCTCGAATCGAGCTTAAACCGTGCGCAGAGTAAGTTGAACTCGAGCAGCCCACAAACTTCGAGCTTTTGTACAGCCCTACATGCATGTGTGCACATACGTATAAACATAATCTGTATATGCATGTGTGCTTCAGTTAAAACTTCTATGGATGCAAAGATTTTGCCTCCCCGTCTTTCCAACCTAACCACGTACTATGGTGTTGTCCATCATACATCTATTAAAGCCAAAAGAATGCCGAGCCAGCCAGGGTATCCATGTCATCGCCTTTGCACAAAGCCCCTCTAGGTTCCCCGAAAAAACGTGCCGCCCCGCGAAGCCCGGATCGGTTCCCTCACCTGCCCCAACCCTAGGCCGAGGTCGCCCCCATGTGCTCCTCTCTCACCCACTCTCTCCAACACTCTCCCCTGGCTCCTATCTCTCTCTCTCTCTTGCTCGCACTACCCTCTCTCCTGAATCCATTCTTCCCATCCCCCAAGCCACCCCCCCATTTGACCCGATTCCCCTTCTCCCGAGCGGAGGCGGTAAGCGGCTAGCCGCCGGTGTAGGCACACCGACAACAGTGTCGGCGCTAAACGACTAGGGCAACGGCAGTGAGGTCGGGCTCTAGCGGTGGCGGCAAGCGGCTAGCCGTCGGTGCAAGCACACTCGACGGCCAACCTCCAAGACGATGCTAGATCTACCTTCTCCAACTCTAATCAACAGACGAGCAGTGTCAACTCGCGGTGGAAGGCGGTGAATGAGGTGCGGCAACTTCACCACCATCTCATGCCATCTGATAGGTGCAGACATGAAATTTTTTATTGGGTGGAAGCCGCCTCCACGCTTGGAGGCAATGCCAAGCAAATTTGCTTGCTCTAAATTTTGATACAGGATGTGGATCTTCCTTATCTTTTGTTGTATGGAGCTTGGTGGGATTTGCCCTCATTGTCTGTTTCTTCTTTTCCATTAACCATGAAGCAGACACGGAGAAGGCCCATTTTTATTTCAGCCATCTATCTGCCACAAGAGAATTGGTAGAAATTCCATCCTCCAGCCTCGAATTCTTCATGACCTACGCTCTGTTGGTGCTCTTCTGGGCTGAGATTTACTATCCGGTTGGATTTCCTTGGAGATATTTTGTTATTGTTCTTGCGGGTATTGGTGTGCTCATTGGTTCGTGATGATGTTTGCAAGGCACGAGCAATGTCAACTGATGGGCTCAGACTAGCTTTTTATGCAATTAATGGAGTGGTCTACGCTATTCAGGTGAGTTGAGGATCCGGATTTCTCACTGATGGGCTTAGAACAACTTTTAGATTTTTTGTATGAAGTCGCATGTGAAACTCCTTTGTGTCACAGTTGGTAAACTTATAGCTGTAGTTATTGGTCCATTGATAATGTGAAGTGATTGAATGAGCTATTTGGACATTATTATCTAATAGAGAGCATTGCTATGGTAAATTGATGTATGGTTTGCCAACAGTTAAGGCACTTTTGGTTCATGTATTATATTCAGTGCTGAGTGCAGGGGCGGAGAGAAGGGGGGGCGGGCAGGGGCCTGCCCCCAATGGTCCACTAAATGCATTAATAGGACCCTTTAATCACCTTTCATCACAGTCAATTAGTCAATTAGGCCCCTGCATTTCTAACACAAAATCATTGCTTAGTGACTTGAGAAATGATGGCTGGGAACCACTTCTTGAGGAGGTGAAAGCCTTTTGTGACAAGCACGAGATTGAGATTTCGGATTTAAATCGCAAGTAAGTTATTATCTTACCTTCAGTTTTTTTAATATGAACACAAATACATAATTTTTTTATTCTTATGGTACATATCTAACTTGTTTAACTACATGTCGCAATTTGTAGGTATGTGGATGTGACCAAATCTCGGAACAAAAATGATAATACCACCACTCTTCACCATTATAAAATAGATGTGTTTAATGTTGCGGTCGACCAACAATTGATTGAGTTAGAAGATCGATTCAGTTCTCAAGCAACAGAGCTTCTATCACTTTGTGCCTCACTAGATCCAAGAAAAGATGGCTTTGACATTTCAAAGATAAGTACTCGTGGAAAAGTACTATCCCGCTGATTTTTCAAGTCAAGATCAAGCTCAATTGGAGTGTCAACTACCACATTTTCAACTTGATGTATGCAACCATCTAGAGCTAAGTACATTGCCATCACTTGCTGATCTAACAAAGGGACTAGTGAGATTAGGTAAAAATTCTATTTATCCAATGGTCGATAGATTGCTAAGATTAGTCATAACTCTTCCAGTATCAACAGCGACCACTGAGAGAGTCTTTTAAGTATGCTAGACGTATGCTACATTATTTTGCCATATGTGTTATGATTGAATTTATATGACAATATATATGCGTATGTTTAATTATATATGTGTATGTCTAATTTTGCCGACACACGGCGCCCCGGACCCATGACGCCGGCGCCTTGGCGGGTCGGCCCCCCCTTTGTCTAGATCCTGGCTCCGCCCCTAGCTGAGTGTTACATGGAAATCGAGGAAATTTTTTACCACCCATCGTTTTGTGAAACACTTTTAGAACTATCTGATTTGTATAAATTTCAGATAGTGCTTTGGTGGAAACCAGCTCGAGCTATGGTCATCTTGTCGAAGATGTTCTTTGCAGATAATGTCCTTGTTTCCTTTGACTTCCCCTGCAGTTATCGGTTATCATGTTTTGCACTCTAAGACCTTCTTTCAACATGAAATGGTACACACCATTTTGAATTCTGGACTAACAGTATTAATCGGATTGAGAAATTATGAAGAGTTGAAGGGCCTGTTCTTTTCGACTGCGGCTTTTGGCTGAAATTTTTTAATTTTGGCTATTTACGATACAGATTATGGAGAGACAGATACTCACTTGCGATTTTGGCTAGTATAGATGTTGGGCTTTTAACGTGTAGATTGTTTAACTTGTAGACACCGTCTTGAGAAAATACTCCGTTTGAAAGTTAGGTACTGTAGCAAAAGCCAAAAGCCGCCAGCTTCGGAGGAAAAGAACAGGCCTGAAGACCATTATTGGAGCTACATAAAAACACTATCTGATCACAAGTTCCAAAAAAACTACATGCATAATCGTAGTTCCTCACATCCATTAATGAGAGATCATGTGGAGGTAACCCCATGTTTGTGATGAGTAATTGACACTTGTGTTAGAGAGTTTGAGTTCGTTTTGGATATTTCATGCTTGAGTACCTTTCACTAATGCTAATGTATGGTTATTCTGTTTTGAGCGGTGCTGTGTGATATTTTCTTGTCTGTAATGGCTGCAGGACTTTGAGGCTAGGTCGTGGCGAGGCATGGATGGCCGGACTAGGCACAGGCGGTGCTGAGGTCCAAGCGGTCAGGAGATACCGAAGACGGTGAGGACTCGAAGTGATTGCGAGGCGTGGACAACAAGAGAAGAGGAAGCTTCCAAGAAGGTGTAGTAGGGGCATTTCAGTAAAATGCGCAAGGCTGCAAAATGGAAGCGGATCTTGTTGAAGATAACGGGCAAAGGGCTGAGTTTGCTAGTGCTAATGGGTAAAGTGCTGTAGAAAATGGGTTGGAGACCCAGTAATAGAAGGCTATAAATAGAGGATGTTAGGGTTTGAAGTGGGTGTGCTTGTATCCTGGTTCCCTCCTCTCTTCTGCATGTGAGTGGGTTTTGTCTCTTGCCAATATGAGAGTCTGAGAGCTCGTTCTGCACTTCTTGATTTTTCCATTTTGAGAGTGTTGCCCAGAATGTGAATCCATGTATGAGATGGTTGTAAAACTATCAGTTAATGCAATCATTCATCTCTTTGCATCTATTTCAGTTTCTGATGTTAAGTGTTGTTTTGGTTGATTTCCCTACGATGCCTCTGTTCGTCTCTGTTTCTTTTCATTTGAGATGAATTTTTGCTTATGGTTTTTGTCAATTCTTTGTTGCTCTAAACTAGGAATCTTCTCAAAACCCCTTGGCTGCTATATTCCTGAGAGCAATCCTTTTATCAACTGGATTCTTCCCAAGAGTTGGTTCAGTGCTTTTCCTCTGTTTGCAAAAGTCTAGGGTTTGGAGGCAGAGCAATCTTATGCTCGGGTTTGTGCCATCTAAAGATTGTATTGAACTGTGGGTTCTTTCAATCTAAGGCCTTTTCTTGCTAAAATGCAAAGTCTCATGATCATTGGACATGAGAATCTCAATATGTTCAGCTTTTGGTCTCATTGTTTATGCAGCATGTCAATTTTTAGTTTCTTGCTCTGAATCTTATCTTTCTTCAGCTGAAGTCGCTATTTGTGTGTCTTTCTTGTTTATGAGGTCAAGCTGCTATTTTGATTGAAATCTTGTTCATGTATCCTGAGAAGAGCTGCAAAGATTCATCCTTTCCCTTTGTGTTTCTTGTTTTCGGCTAGTAGTTACTGTGCTGTCCATTTTCAGTGTCTTTTATTTTCTTTTGCTGCTTGCCTGGAATCCTTTTTGTTTTGCTTTTCCTATTCGTTGTCTCCTTTTTGCAGCCTCTGAGCTCCTATGTTTTCGTAGCTCTTTTGTTTTAGTCCGGCCTCAAGTCTGCAGTATCTGTTCCTTCCAGTTTTCAGTTTTCATTCGTCTCTGTTTTCTGCTGTCTCCCACTGAGACCATTCCCGGTCAGACCGGGTTCTCTAAGGCGGTCAGACCGGACCACCCTTGGCGGTCAGACCGCTAACCCTAGCGGTCAGACCGGATAGGCAACGGTGGTCTGACCAACCGAGGCTGAGCGGTCAGACCAGTTTCATGTCTGCAGTCAGACCGGCCCTTGGTCCCAGGGGTGCTTCTTTTTGTCTGATTCTTGTTCTGCTAGTTGCTCTTTTATCCATTTCCAGTGGGCATGAATCCTCTTCTTCATAGCTACTATAGCTATCGGAGAAGAAGTATGTGGATACTTCTGGGTAGCTTTTGAAGGCATCATTCACCCCCCTTCTGTTGCCGTTTTCGATACTACAATTAATGTATCGGAAGGATAATTAAATACCACATTAAGTTGTGAAGCAAGACATCTTGCAATTTTAGATTTTCTTGTTAAAGTTTTTCACTTTTGCTACTAATGCATAGTTAATTTTCAGCGACATCCTTGTTTGCCGCATCTGCATTTCTTCTCTATGGAGGGAGGTAATGCTTTATTCCTCGCTATATTATTGTTGGAACATGTTGTATTAATACATCAATATTAAGATATTCTTGTTTTCTCAATTTTTTTTATAAGAATTCATTAGTTTCTGGTTTATTTTATATTTAGTACACACATATACACACACTACTACTACTACAAAAAGACCATTACAGACGATTCAAAAACATTATCACAGACGGTTTTATGAGTCGTCTGAGTTTATGGGTCAGTAATGACATGAGGTCATTACCGACGGTTTTCAAACCATCTGTGATACTTACTATCACAAACGGTTATTAACTCATAACCATCTGTGATAGATTATCATAGACGGTTTATAGTAGAAACTATTTGTGATATGTTAGTCATCACAGATAGTTCGGATTAAAAATCATTTGTAATATCTATAATTATCATAGACGATTTTTAATAAGAACTATCAGTGATATTTGTGTTGATGATTTTTGGTCTTTCTATTTTTTTTGTCTTTTTCTCTACTCCATAGAATGCCTTTGATAGATCATCACATTTGTGTCCTTGCTCCGTGAACTAGAACTTCACCGCGACCGATCGATCACAGCAGATCGACCACTATAGAATGACCAAGGAAGAATGACTATGATAGAACAACCATCTTACACTTTTCGTCTTTGTTTTTAGCTAACAAATGGGAGTTTTCTTAATTACAGAATTGCACATCTTTAAAATCCTAGTTCTAGTCTATAGTCCACATGAAACACCTAGCACGTACGCGATCTCTCTCTCTCTCTCTCTCCATCTCTACGATGTTTTAGCTAAAACATCCATGCTTCCATGATTACCATGACAAATCGCCAACTTAACACCAGTTTCGGCCTAACCTTACCTCTCTTATAGATGATTAGCTCGGCGCAGCGTAGCGCGCCCCTCCATCTAGTTTGCCTTCGTCCTGCATGCATGCGAGGGCGCGTGCGCCGGCACATGGATTAATTATTTTTGGCAAATTGCAGGTTCCAGAGTACTGTATAATTGCATACTATGTCACTGTTGGCATTATATGTGTTTTAATTTGTCAACAAAAGTCGATTTTTTTAATTTGGGAATCTCCACATCTAGCAGTGTAAAAGGAACTATTTCGAAGAAAAAGTATTGACCAATGATGTGGCATTTTTATTATTATTTTCACAGATGACTACCTGATCAATATGACTTCAGCTTATTTTTGCACTATTCATAAATTTCGTCTTTTTCTGAACTTTTGGCTTTTTTTTGAGTTTTTTTACCGGTTCTTTTTTTCCTCGTATTTGTTTACATTATACGTGATGGGCTAATATGTTTTTTCTATTTTTAAAATTTTTTAAATTTAATTATGGTAAATAAGCCTCTGCCAACTACAGTGTTTTTTTTCAGCCAGCTACAGTATTTTCAGCCATAAGCCACGAGCTTTTCAGCCGAACCGATCACCACCCTAGATTAGTTGATTTTAGGAGAGTATATATGCATGTGAGTTGGATGCGACATGCAAGGCCATGTAAAACGCCATGATGTTTTAGTCTCAAAACAAATCTCATAGGCATTGTAGGTTTGTAGCTCTATATGCCCTAGATGCTACCTACCTCGCACGCACCACCACACTAACAATTACAAAACCGAAAAGAACATGAGTTATTGCTCCAATATCGTTTTATACTTGAGAAAGTGAAAACAATATGTTCGACTTCCGCTTTAATTTGATCAAACAGCACACTTTTCCATCAATATGTTCTTAGGGCATCTCCAATGGTTATAGCTAGCAACTAACTATAAGACTTCCACATCATTTATATAGTACACACTAAAGCTAGCATTCTAAAGAACTATCTATAAGAACATCTCCAACAGTATGAGCTAGTTACTAACTCTAAGATAATTTCTCCAATAGTACTAACTTTTAGCACATAGCTTATAACATAAATAGCCTCATATGACACTCTCACATAAGATTAGAATGTGTGTATGAGATTAGCTCTTGATCAAGAGATAGTTTTTCTCTCTCTTCTATTAAAATATGAAATAATATGCTTAGAGCTAGCTCATAAGTCACTATTGGAGATGCTCTAAGGATAGCTATTTGATGTTTACATGCACACACAGAATTTATAGAGGTTGCTTCGTTTGACGTTATAGACTAGTGCTTAAGGAAGAGCTGGCTCGATTTTTTTGCATACTCTCTTTCCTCTACATAGGATATATGCTGATGTGTACATGCATATAGCTAGCTGACTCGGACCATTGGAGATGCCCTTAGCTTGGAGCTATTGGAGAGTATCATAGGACCAAATAATCATGTTTGATTAGTGGCTGAAGAAACTAACAACAGTGGTCTACTACTAATGGGCAAGTAAAACCTCTCTCTAATTAATGGAACACGCCATCACCTTTTATACATGTTCTTCCTAAACACCTATATGTACTTCACCAAGTGGCCAAACTTTTGTTTTTAATTGCCTACTTCTGCTGCACAATATTAGCTCTGTTTATCACGATGAGCCTAATCTAAGGCTATAGCTGTTTAATCATTGGTCATAATTTATTGGAATTCAGGATTTGCCACTCTATTCGTTGTTGTGTCTCCATGTCATGGGCCATGCGTAAATGAGATAATGGGCGGTAAATCATGAAATACTTATATTTTTATTTTTTTTAAGGAATGCCTACAAGTGGAGTAGCAAATCCTAAATTTTTCCAAAATTTAAAGCTTGGATTACATAAGCTAATTAAATGAAGCTTAAAGACCTATTTATGATATAACAAATTTACAAGAAATAGTGCAGTTCATACAAGATTTCTACTGATTCGGACACTCCAAATAAGCCCTAATACTTCTTTGGAGATATAGTCTATTGCTATACTGTCGTGTAAGGGTAGCATTTTTGCCTTTCTTTGATGTGTAGGGGCCCAAGTTGCTTTCCTCAACAGCCCTGAAGATCTCTCTCTCTCTCTCTCTCTCTCTCTCTCTCTCTCTCTCTCTATTAGCTATGTAGCTTGACAAGCCTGCATATATCTATGGTAGTACTGGCCATTTTGAGAGAGACTAGCTAGAGCCTACATGGGCAAACCATGCCATACATTCGAGGAGATAATAGAATGTGTGCACAGTGCAGCCAATGTGCGCTGGAAGGAATTATCTTTTCTTGATGCTTAATTATCAGACTATAATGGTGTAGTGGTCCATAGGCCAATTTAGCCCACCAATTGGTTTAGTTAAGTCCTAATAAACTTTGCAGCAGCTATATATCCATACATGTCCAAACCCAACTGCTAATAATCTAGAATGGAATAGCATCAACAGCTCTGCGTCCTCACGCTGATTTAAGCCGTCAATTTCCTCATCGATCAGACGATTCAGACATGTTCATTGCGTTGCATCTGGAAAAAAAAATTATACTTCATTTCCTATGCGGGTTTGGACTGGGAAAAACAGCAGCTATACCTTCAAGTAAGTGGCCAAAAATATTAATTGAATGTATATATTTACAACTTTATTGGTTAACTTGGATAAACATTTCCATGCATCCTTGAACAATAGGAATGGTTAGCCTAAAAATTACTTCATATGAATGGTTTTGTACGTCATTCTACTTGCACATTTGATAGGTAGGCTCTTTTGTGTGATGGGCCTTCTGGTGTTAGGAATAGTCCCATATGGATTGTGCAAGAGGAGCAAGCACAACTTATAAGTGTGAGGGAGCCTCCACCCATTGGACTAGTCTTTTGGAGGAGGGGAGAATGCCCAATACCACTTATAAAGTTGTTGTTCCGTTGCTCTGTAGGTTTACTTGTGTTCAGCCCATTTAGACTTGTGGCCCAGAATGTAATATCTGGTGATGGTCGGATGGCAAGATCTATCACTAATGTATTTTTAAGTGCATCCTCATCATATTGATCTACCCTACTCTATAATACACCAAAATTTTCTTTACTAAATCCACCCCCTCAACCACCTCCACTGTCATGTCTAATCTAAGTCCACCCAGATTTGTGTACCAAGTAATCCAACTTCATACAAATGAATGATCTGGATCTCTTCTCAAACCTTCTTCTCTTACTCATTGAAGATCCTAAGGCCAAAATCATCCGGATCATGCACATCATTGAACAGAGAACCGACCCCGCGCCCGCCTCCTCCTGCGCCATCGCCTCGTGGCCCACCCGCTCTCTCTGATCCTCCGCTCGTACGCTGCTCACCCCGCCCCCAACCCCCCACACCGCGCCGCCGCCTCCCACCTCCTACTCCTCCGCTGCACTCCGCCCTTGCTCCTCCTCCCCCGCTCCGCCGCCGTCTTCTCCGCCCCCACCGCCTCCCCTCTCCTCCACCCAGACCCCTCTACCGACCCTCTCGCTCCCTCCCAACCGCGTTCCGACGACTCCCCTCCCGCCCACTACCCCCGGTCTCCTCACCGATCCTTATCATCCGCCCCCAAATCCCAGAACCAATCAACTTCTCCGCCTGATGGCCGCCTCCGCCTCCGTCTCGCCCGCTGTCTCCCCACCCCGCCGCCGCCACCACCACCGTGAGGAGTCTTCACGCCGCCGCGACCACCGCAAGCCCCGCGCATCCCCGTCCAACGGAGGGCTTGGAGTCACGGCGGCGATTATGGTCGGGGTCGGGTGGGGAAGCCCTAGGTCTACGGCAGTGATCGGCGGCCTCTCCCGCGTGAGGCCCGCCTCCGAAGACCGTGCCCCCGCCGCCGCTGAGGCGTCGTCTCCGGGGCCGATCGCCTCCTCTGCTTGTCCTCGCCGCCTTCTCGCCCGGGAAACGACGTGCGCTCGGCCGTCACGGATCGGGTACGGCTTCAGCCTTCGCAGGCGCCTCTCGATCCACCCGCCCCCGCACATCTGATCCGATCTCGCCGCCGTCTTATGCCAGAGAAGGGAAGACAAGGAGGAGAGGAGATGGCCCCCCGTGCCGGCCCTCGCCAAGTAGAGGCTGGTGTTCCTGGGCGACCAGTCCGTCGGCAAGACCAGCATCATCACCCGCTTCATGTACGACAAGTTCGGTAACACCTGCTAGGTGCGTCCTCCTCAATCTTTTTGCCTTCCCCAATCCCGTGCATGTTGTTTGTTTGATCTTGCCATTTGCTCGTCGCGAGCTGAGGTTGGGTCTGGATCTGATCGGGCTAGATCTGGCGCAAGCGGATGGCCCTTTGGTACAATCTGGTTCTGTGGACTGGCGATTGGATCTATCAATCAGGCACGCAGCGTGTGGTCATCGTCTAACTGTTCTTGGCTGGGCATTCTGATGGTTACAACATCTGATTATGTGCATCTACTTTTTTAAAAAAATGTCTATGGTGTGTCACGAAACGATGTAATGCTAATGCTCAGGATCCCTAATCGAGGAAGATGAATTGGTATGTTGATGATTCGTGTGTAATCAGTACGATGTTATTTGAGGTGTATTTTGGGTCACTTCTCATGGAGTACAGGAGCGGATCGCCAAAAGGGCCGTATGCGGGTTGATGCTCAAGACAACGACCTCAAATGGGGTTGATGCTCCACCGCTCCTAATCCTCCTTGCACACTCTTGTTACTTGATATTAATATGTTAATGCACCTTAATTTGCCTATTGCGATGCAGAGTGATAACTTACTAACAAAGTCACAATCTAGACTTACTGACAATTAGCTAGACTGAGGGTATGTCATTTTGGAAATAATTTAGGAATAAACTCAAGAGTAGTGTTGTATCAACAATGATAACTTTCTGACTTTTTGTGTGATGAGGGTATGTTATTGTTGCTAAATTATTTCCTAACGTGCTTGCTGGATCATGTGGCTTCTTAATTATCCATGTGAGTTTATTTCCTAAATTATGGCTCTGTCAACGCCCCAAAAAACACCTACTAACAATGTTGTGTCTATTGTAGGTGCGCAAGTAGCTGGTCGGCATTTCTTACTTTTCATGGTGCATTTCTTGCATGAGTGAGGTACTAATGTTTATTGGGGAAATCAGGTAAAGCCTCATATCTATTACTGTTACTATTTGTAACATCCTGAAATTTCAAGTGTTCAAAAATGTGGAGGTCTTAAAATTTTTCCTGCATTTTGTTAGCATTCAAGTTTCTTCTGAGTATCTATTGAAATCTTTTTGGGTTTTGTGCCATACAAATTAATAATCAAGAGTACTCCTAAATACAAATAATAAAAATGGAACAGATTATGAATTCAAAAATACCAACATCCTGAACTCAAATTCAGGTCAATAAATTGAATCCAACAAGAATATTAGAATATATCTATAAAAATCCAAACCAAAAATCTTAGGTTGAATATTCAAGTTTTATACATATATATATAATTCATAACAAAATAATAGAAACATCGACATCCGAGGGCAAATTAAATAACATAGAGAATAGGAAAATACTGGGTTTTGGTATCTAAATATTGAACCAAGATTTGAAATTAAGTTGAAATCAATAATGTTAAACAGGAAACAGCAATTAAGTTAAAAATTCAGTTTCGAGATTTTCTAAAGCTTTCTATTCTTCTCATTCTTCCCTCTCTTCTCATTCTTACATGTGGGCCCTACACCCTTTCTCTCTCTCTCTCTCTCTCTCCTCCTCTCTCTTCTTACTGGCGGGCCCGCCTGCCCTTTTCTCTCTCGCAGACCGGCTGCCCTCTCCTCCTTCCTCCTCCACTCGCTTCCTTCTTTTCTTTGTCTCCCGTACGCTCCTCGTTTCCACGCCGGCTTCGTCATCCGCCCGCCTCCTCTGCGCCCGCCCTCCCGCGTCGCCAAGACGCATGCCGCCGCCGCCTCCTCGCGCCTCGTAGCCATGCCGAGCCCTACACCCGCGTCCTGCTCCGCCGCCCACTGCCCGCACGCCGCCCGGTCGGCCCGGTGTCCTTAAAAGCGAGGGAGCGCCCCTATCCGCTTCACCTCATCCCTCTCATCTCTCCCCCGTGGCGAATCGCCCCAAAAGCCCCCGAGCTCGCCGGAATTTCACTTTTCCCCAACTCCGGCCGCCACCGCCATTCTCACGGCCGCCTCTTCCTCGGTCGTTCCCTCTTCGATTCCTCGCCAGCGGAGCACCCCCTCGGCGCCCTGAAGCTACTCCAACCGCCGGCCAAGCCTCCCTTCGCCTGAGCTTCCCCCTCCGCGTGAGCTTCCCTCCACCACCACCGGCCTCCGCCGCCGGCTCACCTTGGCTCCTCTCCCGCTCGACAAATCCTACTGTAAGCCACTACCTACCCTTCTCGAGCTCATGCGCCGCTCATTCCTCCTCTCCTCCACGCCGGCGTCGCCGCCCCTTTTCCTACTTCAATCCGCCACCGTCGCCCGACGCCGACCAGGTTCCGGTGATCCCCGACCACCGTTGACATCCCAGTCGCCTTCCCCGGGAAGCAAGGAATCCGTTTTGCCGGTCGTTATCCCCTCCCCGGCCCTCCGTCGCCGACGAACCCGCCGCCCGTGCGCCGCCAGGAATCCTCTGCTTCAGCCCCCTGCAGCATCGGCTAACTCTTTTGAGCCCCCACTCCAGTTAGGTAACACCCAACTTCCCCCCGGCTAGCTTAGCGCGCGCTCGGTTCGGCCGCCCGAGTTCGAATCCCCGACCCGCATTAGTAGAATAGGTTTTTGGGTTAAGTTTTTGCAAAGCAATCTAATTAAATAAAAATCTAGGAAAAATCAGGAATTAATCCATAAATGATGCTAAAATTTATTAGAATACAAATGAACTTAATAAATATCTAATCATGGATTAATTATTATATGTGCCTTTAACCCACTGTGTTTATGGTCTAGCAATCAGGAGAATCCTATTTAGACTATTAAATGACATGGAAAATAGAAACCATATAGTGTTAACCATTTGAATAATAGTGACTAAATAAGTAGTCCCATGTGATAATAAATGAGGATATTAACCATTTAACTGATTAATTGATGGTAAAACTCACCTAGGATATCACAATGTGAAATGCTACAAACACAAGCTCTGCGATTAATACGATAAGTTAAATCGATGTACATCACGAGCAAAACTCCTAACCTAATTCTTAAAAACTGACCCCCGGCACATGACACTCAACATCTCTAGACAACTCTTACACCTGTTCATAGGTCTAATCTGACTCAGGGAACTTCCTTGATAAATACAACAATATATAAAGGAAGCTATGAATACAAAGATCGAGCCATCATATTCTACCATTAGTGTACCTAGTTATCTTCGAGCACTAAACAAAAAGAATCTCATGTAAAATCTCCGTGTTCTAAAATCACAAGGTTTTGTCCCTTTTAATATCTCGAGTAATTTCTCCCATTTGTCCATCAGTCTTACCTGACTCCTGGAACTTTCCTGATAAATATGAATCAATAGCAGAAAGACATCAATTAAAAGATCGAACCTCGTCTTTCTCCAATCGGCTATGTTTGGCCACTTCTTTTTCAAAGCAAATAATTCCTGTAGATACTTCCTCACTTTTGATCTCTTATTACCCCAAAATTTTCCCTCACGGTAAAGCTATTCAAATAACTCGAACTCTTGCTCAAATCCAGCTACCATTTTGTTGGCAACACATTAAACCGAATCATCCTTCTATTCTCAAAATCGTAATAAGTGTAATTGAACCGGGCATTTAAAGTATTTGGATTTATTTGGATCTCTTGAGTTATTTGCTTTTATTTGGATTCAGTCGCTTATCGCATAGTTAGAAACTGGATCCCCGAAGAATCAATGGATCGAGTGTGATCAAGAGCAAGGTGCAGATAAGGACCGGAAGCTCAAAACCATCGTAGGAGAAAGCTTTGAGTGAACTCAAGACCGCGGTAAACCGCGCAAGGCGAGTCAATACTTTGATCATGTTGAACCTACACTTTCTGCAAATTACTTTGTTTTAAATTATCAAATTGCATGCTGATATTTTATATGCAAATACATGTTTAATTTAATATGCTAGTTATGTGCCTATTGTTTACCTTGAATAATATTACCCCTCCTTTGGAATATTTGAATGTGTGAACCTCGTCGCCTTAGCAAAAATATAATAGTAACATCTCAAAATAAGTCCTTAATTATATGCCATGCGTAGCATTGATTAGGAACCCGGACAAGAAATTGTCCCAAGCATCACTTTTAATCTCGAGAAAATTGGTTGGGCGTCATGGTGGTAATGACGATGTATGTTGGATATGGTTATTTTATATTCCCAAAACCTCAAAATGCTTATTTATCTGGGCGGATGGTTCGGGGGTATGGTGCAGGGGTGCACGAGAGTGTGGATTGTGGTAGAACCGCCCAGATACTATTAATGACTGAATCTTGTCATGACCTCCTGTGTAAAACAGTACAACCACAAGTCTGTAAAGTATAGCTTGGCTTAGTAGATTTACCGAACCCCGAAAGTCATCCTTCCAGGAGGTGGTGTGAGGATGTGCAAGTGACAGTCTATGTGACGGCTTGAATGGGACACCCGGGTAGGGTGAAGTTCTACTGTGGCGGGCTAGCAGGGGTGGGGAGCCAGCTGCTAGACGTTCAGAAGGAGGACATCCCGCACAACGTATGGGACCCACCGCAAGTGGGAACGACCCATAGGGTGAAATGATGGAAGGGCGACGTGCTTTGAAAAGTCACCGTGATGGTCTGCTCAACCACATGGCTAAGGAATCGTGTGGGCAACGAGTTGACTGTCTCTTGTGGTGAAAGTGTACAAACTCTGCAGAGTCAAAACTATTCGAATAGCCGTGCCCACGGTCAAGGGCGGACATGGGAACTTAACTAGATATAGTTCTATTTAAAAAGGTTTGGAAAATGGGAATGGAAAAAGTGGAGGGCAGTGGAAAGCCCTGATTTGAGTTGTCATGGGTGTCGTCCCAGTGGTAAGTTAAGCGGCTATAACGCTGAAAGATGGCATATGGTGTGATGCCATATGTATGGAAAAATTATGGTGATATTAGGCATATGGTGTGATGCCGTATGTATGGAAAGTCATGTTAATATTCCTTGAACATTATGTTTTGTTCCAAAACTGCTAGGTCTCAGGAAATTTTATGTATTGTAGTTCAAATAGTGGCATTTCTATTCCTACAAAATAAAATATGGAAAGAATAAGTAGGGTCGTGAGTAAAGGGAAATAAATGTTTGTAGTGTACACATAAAGGTATTGGTGGATTCATGTCGATCATAAATAGTAAATGATAGTGTGGGTTCTGGGAGAAATAAACTGGTGGAGTCTAGCTGAATAGACAGGCTAAATAGATGATCTAATTGAATTTTAGGGAATTTGGAGGAGTAATACAAGTATTGGATTATAGTTCCTGATTAGTGATTTACTTGGTGGGAGGATACTAGTGGATCGTAGGATTAATCAACGATATTCTTGGTGGATATAAAATGGTGAATCGTAGAATTGATCAATGATATTCTTGGTGGATATATAATATTGAATCGTAGGCTTGATCAATGACATTCTTGGTGGATTTGAATCAATAATAAAAAGGATTGGATTGCTAGAAAATCTTGATGAGGATGTTCGGTGGATTAATTAGGTGATGTCACTCGCTGTTTGGAGATTAGATAGCAATCAATTTGAAAAGAGTATGTTTGGTGGAATATCTAAATAATGTCACATGCTGTTTGGAGTTTTAGACAGCAATCAATATAAAATGTGTGTAGTCGGTGGGTCATCTAAATGATGTCACTCGTTGTTTGGAGTCTTAGACAACAACCATTACAAAAAGAATATGATCGGTGGATTGAATAGAGGATGACACATGCTGTTTGGAGTTTAGACAACACTCAATAAAGAAAGTGTAATTTCGGTGGATTAAGTCAATTATGGCAATCGCTGTTGGGAGTCTTAGACAGCGGCTAATAGTGAGAGTGAATCTTTGGTGGATTAAGTCAATGATGTCAATCGCGGTGAGGAGTTTTTAGGTTACAAAAACAACAATATGATTTAATAACAGAAATGCTACTAAAAGCGATTTTGGCAAATAAAACATCCCGAGCCTCTCCTTTGTTAAGCCATGCATACTATTTAATTGCATTCTGTGTATTGGCTCGCGGAGCACGGGGTCGGAGTGCTCATGCTCGCTCTTGCGACAAAATACGAATCGGAATCAAATCACCTCGCCTCGGAACAAGATTGGACAAGTGGCAAAGAAGATGAAGATGTCAAGAGCTAGGTCGCGCACCTCCGGTTGGTCGCTGTGGGCATGTCCTCAAGGTCCCACTGTGTGCTTCGTTCTTCCGCTCTCGCAATTTATTGATTTCGCCTAATCGGCCCATGAGTAAGTTTACTATCATATTTACGCTTCCACTTGATATGTACTTTTGATATTCAGAACTGTAACCTGTGAGCACTATCTACTGATCCAGGGAATAGTGCGGTGGAATCACAGAGGATTCCAGATTGTATAATCTGGGCTCCGACACTATTCCTACTTCCTATGCTATTTTTGTGAAACCTCCTTGGTCTACAATGTGACTCTATGTTTCCTTTAGATAGTAGTAGTGTGCCTTCAATTTTACTGCTGCCTGCTGGGCTAGATTTTACCGCCACACAAGAATAAGAAAATTCAAGGTATATTTTCTGAAGAAGTTGGGATTCATTTACGAATATATTTAATGCTGATGTCTTGCACAGATCTGTAGTGATTGCAATAGTGGTTTTGTCTATTTCTTATTAGCATACACTAGCTACTTAGAAGCAAAGTGCTTTTTTTCTGAAACTAATCTTCACTAGGTGTCGCTTTTGATTCGGATACGCTTTTGGACATATATTTGGATTTAAGGTCCATGCTTTAGGTAGGTGTTGAGCTGTCAACAAATGGCACATTAACAGTTTTTTGTTCTCTCCATTCATTCCTTCTCAACTTGGGTTGATCTTAACAAAATCTGAAACCAAAGGCAAAATGTAGCAGCCCTACATGGCGACGTGCGGAAGAAGCATAAGAAGGCTCAGCAACTGGAAGCAGCAGCAGCTGCTGCCGTGGAGCAGCCGAGAGTGAGTGCTAGGTCCAAGGTTTTTTGGGAGCAGTTGGAGCCGTATTTCCGGGTGATTACGTTGGAGGATTTTGAGGCATTAGTGTCGAAGCCTCTGTTGAGCTCTAACTGGCTCGATCCATGCTTGCTCATACCATTTGTGGGCAGTGGCGAGGATTTAGGGGAGAATTTCGATCATCTCATGTGGCATCTCATGTAGCTGTGGCGGATGAAAGCTCACATTTGGGCAAGGATAGCGAGGAGTTTGGGAATAACACAAAGTGCATAGCAAACAGGATATGCGGGAGAGCTCATATTTTGTTGGGGCAATATGGAGTCGCTTTCAAGAACAACGGGACTAATGAAGAGCATTGCGAACAAGATATGCAGGAGGTGATTTTGCATCAAGAGAAGCAACCAATGGAAATTGAACTAGATCAAGGTAGGAGCGATGACATTGTTTTACCGAGCACGAGAGGGCTCGGACTATTCATTGAATTGGCTCCTAGGAGCAAGAGACAGTTTTATGCTCACTTGAACGCCCAAACAAGAAGAGGAAGTCATTAAGTGCGGATGTTTGGGCTAGAGCGGCTTGTCTTCGCCACCCTTGGAAGGTGAGGCTGGTTCAAACTGTGATGTATGTTGTTTGGGAGAGAGTGATACAACATCCAATAGGATGCTCCACCGCAATAGCTGCGAGGTGTTGGTGCACCGTAGTGTTATAGCGTGCATGGTGTGCCAAATGGCTATTGGTTGTGTGCCCGTGTAAGAGCATCAGTCGGGACAGAGGTTGACACGGAGTGATGTGGGCGGGGCGTGTTAACGCCTTGTGTGCTTTGCCCGAAGGAGAAAGGTGCTCAAACTGTAAAAGGGTGCTGATCAAACTGCAGATGGGGGCAACCTAAAATTTGTACACTTGTTTTGTAGCCTCTGGACACCGGAGGTTATTGTAGAGGACATGGAATCAATGGAACCTGTCACTAATATTGGAGATGTCCAAGAGAATCGGACAAAATTGGTTTGCAGTCTTTGCAAGGTTATGCATGGTGCATGTGTTCGGTGTAGCCATGGTATGTATTTTCAGTTGATCACTTTATAGTATCAAAATAAGCTCGCATGACCACTGTGTCTTAGAACTGTACTTCTTGTGTACAGTAGAGCCTCTAATTTAAGGGATGCAGTGCACCCTATGACATAATTAGTCACTCTGAATTTTTCTTTACAGTGAAATTCTACTTCTAACTATTGACCTTTTTTTCTTAGTCTGCTTTGTCTCACTGAAATAATACCTTCTTTTTCTCTTTCCTTATTTTCTCTTATGATATTCGAACTTCACTTCAGATTACAAAATACGAAAAAGAAAAACCTTACTGGATGTGTGTGTGTGTGTGTCTGTGTGGGCGCGCGCCCATATTTTATATTTGTGAGATCCTTTCTTGATAACACCTTTTGATGATGGAATGAAATAGGCTAACAAGTAATAAAGTTATTTCTGGATTGCAGCAACCCTACAATTTGTAATAGAAGAAAATCTGAATCTCTACCCCTCTATCCAAATGCATCAATGCTTGTAGGTTCTTCCGATAATGCTTGATGTGGGAACAAACAATGAAAGGCTTCTTCAGGACAAACTATGTGCGTAAGATACATTAAAACTAACTTCTGAAACATTCATATAAGATGTCTTTTATCAACTTTGCTTGC
Organism: Dendrocalamus sinicus; assembly: GCA_036346575.1. Taxonomy (NCBI): domain Eukaryota; kingdom Viridiplantae; phylum Streptophyta; class Magnoliopsida; order Poales; family Poaceae; genus Dendrocalamus; species Dendrocalamus sinicus. Next base: position 48,864,841 of record CM070648.1, on the reverse strand, counting down.
AAGTACAGTTGAGGATTCTTTGATTAACTTGAAATTCTATTGCTGCTTCTTTAGCAAAAAAGATAGAAACTCTTTTACTGTTTTGGAGTAAATTCCTGCATTATAGCATAACTTATTAAGTGACTATTGCCTTAGATTTAGGACTGAGGCAACCTAGGTTGGAAGGAGAGGAATACTTGTCCGTTGTAGATGAATTCATGGAAGCTGTTGATGCACGTTGGCCTAAAGCAGTTGTGCAGGTATGTGTTCTTCATGATCATGCTTTACTTGCTAAACGATGCTCCATCTCTGAAGTGGTAAAATCACAGTTCGAAGACTTCCAAATGAAATGGGCCTTTGAAACTCTTTAGAGGTATCGGAACCGATTTTGCATGTTCAATGATGACGTACAGGCACTATGATTCGCAGACTTGTTATTCTGTAATTTATTAGCACGGTATCTTTTCTTTTAATTTTTGTGCCTTTGTTTCTTGGGCTCTCCCTATTCAATAGGGGACATCAGGAGTTGCTCTAGCTGGCCTACTTGGAGCTGTTAGAGCACAGGGTCGACCCTTCACGGATTTTGCTAAGCAGAAGATAGTTGTGGTGGGAGCTGGAAGGTATATGATATGTTTGACGCGCTTGTACAATTTCCAGAGAATATTTCATATAATATTTCATATAACTGATCGGATGCATGTTTCGACCACGTTGTGATGTGCTCAGGACGTGGTCGGACAGGACTTCGACCACTGTGAGCCCATGTATGTGGTCAGAAGGGGCTTCGACCATGGTGAAACTCGTGCACATTGGTCGGAAGTGGCTTCGACCACGACGAAAAGTGTTGTATATGGTCGGGAAGGGCTTCGACCAGCGCGAAACTCGGTGCACATGGTCGGAAGTGGCTTCGACCACGACGAAAAGTGTTGTATGTGGTCGGGAAGGTGTTTAAATCACGCGATAAACGGTCGTAGCTTCTGTTAACCGGTCGTATGGTCTCGCGAAGCGGTCGCAAGACCTGAGAATCGGTCGTAGGCTTTTGAGTATTGCGTGTTGGGTGGTTCCGACCGGTCACGTATTTATGTGACATTCATTTTGTGACAAAAATATTTGGTTATACAATATATGAGATGTGAATCTTAATGAATCTGATTGTTGTTTTATTTTTTACAAATTTTATCTTGTTTTGTATTTTATTGTAGCGTTAGCACGGGCACACTACTAGTTAGAAGCATTTCGTGAACATCCAAAGAGAGGACCCAGCTCAATTTAGGATTTGTGGTCCAAAAAATTATTTCCTTTCATTTATGCATGTGAAATGATTCTGTCCAAGATCCATCTGCCTACAATTTTATCATGCTTTCTAGCCGCACGCTTTTTTTTTTAGGGAGAGCACACGCATGTTCTTCTTAGGAGAAGATAACAAGTGCCTGAAAATTACTACCTCCTACAAGTGTGCACACTACGACACTACACATGCAGTCACTCTGTCCATACATGTCAGATTCGCTAGCTCCTGTATCGAGCAAAGAAAAGAAACAGAGCATGAAAAACACAATAGATTTAAAGAGTAGTACAATAGCACTATACAACTATACAAGTAGTACGTACGGATTAGTATTTTTATCTCTTATTGTCAAAGCCCATTAGTCCAGCGCAGCCATGCTCCAAAAGCATGGGAATTAATCGATGGAATAAAAAAAATGGCTGGAATGAGATAAGCCATCACAAAAATATCACTTTAGCCACATTATTTTTAAAATTTAGTCCCCAAACACTTTGAATCTAGCCTCTTCCGCAGACCTATTGCACGGCAGCACTGTAGCCGACCTAACGTGCATGACAGCAGAGCCACTGTAGCTCGACAGGTCTACTACCGCGTGTAATATATCCACGTGAAGGGGTTGGATTTGCAAAGACGGACGTTCGGATTTCAAATTTAGGGGAAAAAAGATGGCTAAAGTGATATTTTGAAACTCAACTCACAATATTTGGGCTTTTTTTGTGGCTTATGGCTGAAAAGTACTGTAGCTGACAGAGGCTTATTTAGCATAATTAAATTTTAACAAATTAAAAAATATAAAAAATATGTTAGCCTATTACGTATAATACAAACAAATACGGGAAAAAAGAACCGGCAAAAAAGCTTAACAAAAAGCCAAAAGTTCAGAAAAAGACGAAATATATGAATAGTGAAAAATAAGCCGGAAGCTAAAAGCTGAAGCCAAAACGATCACATCCGTCTCCCTCTTTCTGACTGACGGCTCACTAAAGCTGGGGAAAGGTGAAAGAAATTTGGCCGAGAAAAATATTGGAGAACAAAGAACGCACGCAATTTCCTTTCTGCTATTGAGATTAGTTCAAATAAAGGGCACGATAAAAAGTAAGATTTCGTGCATAATTTTATCGGATGATGGCTGTGACACCACGCTTGAAGTGAGGTGAGGGCCCAAAACAAGGCAGGAGATTTGATTGCATTTAAGTTGTTGGATCACATCAATCTACTCAAACAATAACCATATCTCTACTCATGTCGTGGTTTTTAAACTATCTATTGTTTTTGTTGCTTCCATTGTTTAGATTGCATTCTTAAAGATTCTAATATTGCAACAGCCAATAACTTTTTTTTAGGTAGGAATCACATGAATTAACAGTATCAAATTCCCTGTACGTGCCTGTTGATCGTACGAACATAATGAAGGGTACGGGGCGTACAAACATAAGAGTATTGCAATGGCTGAATTGATAAGCAAAACTCCGAAAACGATAATCCAATAACATAGGCAGGTCATATGAGAAACTAGGTAGGAGGAGCTAGGAAGGACATTAGTCCGGACAAAATATCGAATTACACAAAAGAACTGTTGCTAAACAATCAGAGAAGAACAGTTAAAAAAGTATCAGAGAGGAAAGGTGCATATGATCTTCCCTGTAGCCGAAATAATGGACTATCTGGTATTCTGGTTGCATCTGACCCACCGGTGCATTTGGATTTCTGAGTTTCTTCTAGCAACATAATGAGTAGTTCCTTAGAGATCTTAGCGCATCTTTGGGACGCACGAATTGAAAAGCGCAGGAATAGAAAAACACAATAATTGTATAGGAATGTTAGTGCAATCCTAACAAGGTGCATAAAACAGAGAAATTGTTCAAAAGCGGTGTTTGAATGCTTCACAGGAATTTAAGGTGAGAGATTGTACATGCAAGACTCAAAAGGAATTTTTTCCATGAGCCTGGACATCTCGTTAGAATTTCTCCAAACTTCCTATGGAAAGAGCTATTCTATTGTAACTAGCATATTTATCCGTGTAACTACATGATGAGATATCATGATATAATTGTCTCGGTATACAACTCTATCATCTATAATTGAAATACAATTGTATTTGTTATATAACTCTAATGTATATATATATGATTAATCTACACCGTTATAATTTATCCCCACCAAAATAAGTGGTAAAGATGTTTCTCTTTTTCTCGATTAATACGAGAATTTTTAATATTTTTATTAGATTATTATGGGATTTTTCTGTCCTCAAAACGAATGAGGTGTCTTAAATATCACCAAATATTTTTATTTATATAGATTTTATAGGAATCTTACGAGTTCAATCCTTTGTTTCAAAGACTATATAGAAAATTTTCTCATTGGATTGGATTCCGGCAAAACTCCTCCAAGGAATAAGTAGAATAGTTCTGTCGGCATAAGTTGAAGTATTCTAGACTTTGTTTCTACCTGTTCGACACATCAAGAAATAAGTCACGGCCCTGTCTACTGTAAAGCCGCCTTAGCCTCAGGACAACACACGTTTAGTCACTTCCGTTACAGGCCATGGACTCCCAGAATTAGCATTTTTTTCAGACCGTACGGATGGCCGGGATAGAGGCCTTGTTTCCTGGATTTGCACTGCGAGGTTAACTTACTGCACAAAAGACGACGAACTAACGAAGCACGTATTGATCGATCTGACTCATCAATCGGGAACTACATGTAACATGCAAATTATCGTGAGACCTCGCACCGTGGATACCACTGCTATGCGAAGCTGACGTTTTTGCTTCCCACGTAAGTCATGGCAACCTCGCCGAGAAGTCTAACAGCCATAATGTCACACATAACGATGTGATATTAGCTGTTTATAAATCTTATCACTATAACACGAGATGATATGAAGAAGCAAGAGAAAGCAGAAAGAATTAGGTTATCTCTCATGCAGTAATTAACTGTAACATAATAAATAAGACGTATTGTGTCACGAAGAAACTATCTACAGATAAATATAAAAAGATAGTTTATTATATAAACTGTTTTGAGTATTATTTATAGATAATATGAAAAATATTATATATAACAGTTATCTATATCATTATACACCTCCTGCTTCGACTGTGGTAATGATCGGCTAGCCGCAGACAAAGCGTGTGCATCCCCGTCAAATCGCTCACCGACTTGCCCATCCCTCTCACCTTCAATCCCCTTCTGATTTCTCTCTTTTGTTTATGCTGTATCCTATTCATCTCACGCTCAGGCCAGCAAAATGCTACGAGTACACTTGCTAAATGGTATCACGCCTTGCATCGACCGGTAGTGCGCTTTGCCATCGATGAGATATTGGAAACGCCGTCAAATATCCAACAGAGCTCGTTTCAATATCCGAATCGATTGCTTCCGATCGGATCCGCTTTTTAAGACCTCACGAAGAAAAGTGATTTGAAACACTATGAGTGTATTGTTGAACAGACAGACATAGCAAAGACTTCAAAAATTGGGGATCTTGCAGAAATTTTGCAGGGAAGCTAAAAGATCTGACGACAAAAATGTGAACCACCAAGCTTGGTTTCTGAAATAAATGACTTATTCAATTCAACTGCGGCGGTTGGATTTTGGCTGAAATAGCATCGTAGCGACTAAAAGTAGGAACATTCAATTAGATTTTTGGCTGAGATGATTTAGAAAAAGAAAAAGATTATGGTAAAATTGAAAATGATAAAATTGACAGAGAAGAAACCAAAAAAGAAACTGAACAAAAAAAATAAAAAAGAAACCAAATTCACCGAGCGACACCGTTAAGACTAAGGCAGAGGAGCGGCCGAGGGTAAGAGCGACGGCAAGGGGGCCAAAGGAGGAGGGGCGGTGGCACCAAGCGAAGGCAAGGACGAATACAGCAGACGACATAGACGTCAGTCGCACTGTAATGATTTATAACTTATAGAAACCGCTATAAGAAACCAACCCATTCAGGTTTCTGGCTACCGCTCGGTTGAACGGCTCCAAACCCAGCTTGTTTGTGTAATATATATTTCTTGAGAAAAAGATAAAACTGACAATACCATCGTCTAACGAAACATAGCCAAATAGCACCGAAACAGAGGGGAAAGACAACGTTATTACTGATTTACTGCCCCTAGAAGTTACATCTAAGCACACACCACCTCCAAAAAAAAAAAGATAACACCAGAGATTAAAGAAAGAGAGAAAAACACTTACTCCAATTCCCATCTCCCAAACTAATTGCATTTTACAGTTACTCCACAATTTTACAGTTACCCTGCCCGAACGATCCCTGCAAAATTATACAACTCTGGTGCTCCGTCCATGCCCATAGCCAAGGCCAATGGCACGATTTAGCACAACTCTAGTCGTCTCGTACACCGGCAGCTCGTCCCTGTACGCGGCGGCCCCGGCGGCTCCGGCGCCGGGGGGAGCAATGGCTGCGAAGTTCTCGAGCTCGAACAGGTCGGAGCTCGCGTCGCTGCTCTCCTCGTCTTCGTCGCTGTCCATCTCCATCCGCCGGAGCAGCATCTGTTCCACCGGCATCCTCCGGCGGTCCACCGTCGGCACCGTGGCCGGCGCCTCGTACTCGCTGTCCAAGAACCGCACGGTCCGCTTCGTCTGCCCGCGGGTGGACGGCGTCTTGCTCAGGCAGGAGCGCGAGTACGAGGACGCCGTTGAGCATGCGGACTCCGCGGCAGTCGAGGCCGAAGGCGGTGTCAGCGGCGCGCGCTTGCCGGCGAAGATGGAGTTGAGGAAGCCCGCGAGGCGCGCGCCGGGGGAGGCCGGCTTGCGGAGGTCCCTGAGCTTGGCGCGGATGGAGGCGCCCGGCTTCTTGGCCTTCTTCTCCGGCGCGGGCGCCGGCGCCCCGCCGGGGACGGCCGTGCGGATCGGGCGTAGGCGTCGGTGATGCGACGACTCGGCCTCGGACGAGGAGAACTCGCTGTAGCTGGAGCACTCAGACGAGCTGGACGTCGTGGCATGCGGCCCCGGCGCCGGCGCGCGTGCCCGGTAGCTCCCCGCCAGCGACGGCCTGTAGTAGTAGCTGTAGTGCAGGGCCTCGTGCTGCAGCTTCTTGGTCGTTGCCGCCGCAGTAGCAGCCACCGCCTCCGGCCCAGCGTGACCCGGCTCGTCCATGGACTTGTATATCGCGTCGAGCAGCGTGGACGAGAAGGACGGCTGGTTGGCGTACAGCCTCGCCGGCGCCGCCCCCTTGGCTCCCCGCCTCTCCATTCCACACCAAACAAACACCAACACACACACACACACACAAGCAACGCTCAAGAAGAGAAACTCTCAACGCAAGCCTTCCAGTTCAAGCCAGCCAGTGCACAGTGTTCTTCTCCAGTAGCGGTGGTGGAAGAGGAGCTTGGTGGTGAAAATGGTACTTGTTGTGAGACGAGGGGTTGTGGAGGAGGAGGGGGGGAGGTGGGAGGAAAGAAGGGTGAGGGACGAAGGGATCGGTGGGAAGATATAGCCGAGCCGAGCCGGGGAGGAGGAAGAGGGGGCGGTGACGTGGCGACGGGACAGGGGAAGTCCTCCGCATATACGGAAAAGCTACTATTTTATTAAAAAAAGTGTTTAAATAACTTTCGACTATTTTCTCCTTAACAATTAGTTACTTTTTCTAACCATTTGATAAAAAAAATCAAATATCTAGATCATTCCATCCACTCCTATATAAAATCTTCTTAATCCAAACCCTAACTCTACCCTCACTCCTACCCCACCCCGCGCCACCGCCTCCCCACCTCCCCATGCCACCACCCGCCTCCTCACTAACATTGCCCCCGACGCCGATGAAATCCACCGGCAACCACCTCCCCCCTCTGCTCCTTCTCTTCCACCGCCTTCTCCTTCCCTCCCGCGGCCTTCTCTTTTCCCGCCGCTCGCCTCCAACACGTCCACCCTGCCCTTCTTCCTCGTCTCCGATAACTAACACCATCGGATCCGCTAGCGCGCCCTCCACCATCTAATGACTCCATGACGTGTTGCCCCACCACCTCCATCTCCCACCATCAGTCCACCACTGTCCCGCCCTCCCTCTAAGCTTGAGGGTTCAAGTGAACCCTAACTCTAACAAGGAACTCGAGTCCTAATCCCATCACCGGAGATGAGGAAGATATCGGCGGTGAAAACAGTGCACGAATCTCCATGGAAATCGAAATGTCAGAAATTCAACTGATTTTGCTCTAGAAAACATTCGAATGTAGTATAGCACTTCCGTTTTTTAAAAAGAGTTTAGCTACTGACATCGGTTTTGTAAATCTAGTCTTCTCCTTAAGCTCGACAGGTACCTGTCCAGCTAAGAGGCGACATGCCGAGCCAGTCGGCGTGACCATAATTAATTAGTGTTAATCACACTTAAAATAGTGCTAATTGGTGTGCTTAATTTAATCACTTAATTAACTTGTCGAGTTGTGGACGCTCGGCAAGTGCTGTCAAGCTCGATAGAATATACTAATCTGCTGTAGCATGATAGATCATATGTGTTATCTATCATATAGTTACCGAGGCGGTTTTGCAAAAACAGCATGTCGCAGTTAAATTTGAAGAAAAAGTATGGTAAGAATTCGAGAGGAGGATGGTGTCCGCGGGGGAACGGGGTGGCGCTCGGTCAGTTCAGAGAAATTTCGATATTTGACACTGAATACGTGCGCTTCTTAACTTTTAACTCCTAATTCGCACGCCTTTGGAAATTTAACCCTGTCACTGCGAATTCTTTTGATTCAAGTGATTCTCCTTATTTTCTCTCCTTTTTTATTTTCTTTAATATATTATGCAACCTGAATTGACTAAAATGCCCTTGCAGTAAACCCAAACCTATCCTCGCCGCCGCCACCGGAAATCTGTGTTCTGGGTGACAATTACATACAGGAAATAAAGTAGCAGTCGATCAATTTTTTTTCAATTGCCGTTTGCTAGCAAAGGCTCTAAAAAAACTATCAAACCTGATCAAGTCCTCCTTACTAACCAAGGAAGAATTCCGAGTTCAAAAAAAGAGGAAAAATTCCACGCCCACTTTGGATAGGATTGAGGCCAAACCGAACGCAAGAGACAATAAGATCAGAGCAATCACAGAAGGCACAAACATGGTGTTATATGACAGGAAACACGATACACACAAACGCCCGCAAGTACATAGACGTGCCAATTCACGGGGCTTATTGATGTTACGACGAACTACTCGCCGGTATGGTTGATTCAGCCTTCAGATACGCGTAGATTCGACAGACGGGCATGGAGACGGATCGATCTCGGTGTTCAGTGCAGCCGTATGGCGTTCCTAGGCGGGTTGAGGCGAGGCGGGCGAGCTCGGCGTCGATGCGGCGGTGAGGATGAGGACGAACATGCGGAGGTCGCAGAGGAAGGACCGACGGGATGGCCGAACGTGGCCGGCCGGTTGCCCTCCACGAAGAAGTGGCTGTACCACGCCATGCCGTACCCGAGGACGGGCGCCACAAGGAGGAGCGCGTCGCGGCCGGTGGCGGCGGCGAGGATAGGTTAGGGTTTACTGTAAGGGCATTTTAGTCAATTCAGGTTGCATAATACATTAAAGAAAATAAAAAAGGAGAGAAAATAAGGAGAATCCCTTGAATCAAAAGAATTCGCAGTGACAGGGTTAAATTTCCAAAGGCGTGCGAATTGAGGGTTAAAAGTTGAGAGGCGCACGTATTCAGTGTCAAATATCGAAATTTCTCGTTCAGTTTGGGCGTGCGGGTGATGGCTGGGTCCCACCCTCTCTTTCTTTATCGTCACCAGCAGGTAACCTTACCCACCATACTAGCACCAGCACTGAGGTACGAGTAAATTTCCATTTTGATCGTCCCAAACACTACGAGCATGCTCTATTTCGTACAAGTACGAGTATTTTCCTGGCTAATTTCGCCCATTAAGAAGCTAGGGTACGTGTAAAATGCCCTTTTCATACCATACGTCCAGGATTTTAATTCTGATGAGACGTCGTCCAGCCTCATCATCGCGTGAATCTCTCAACAGTGCAGCACTAGTATCCTGTACGTGCGAAGGTGCATTCTTTCTTCGGCTGTGCCCCTCGAAAGTCTTTTAGCTTTGAGTTTATTTAAATCTAAAGTTATTTAAAATATATCAACTTTTAATTTTAATTTATTTTGGTTTTTCTCTCTTTTTTTTGCATTGGCCGTGATGATACAATAGGTTTTTATTTTTATTTTTACAATTTTTAATTGAATAACTTAGAAAAATCTAATAGTCATTGCAGTACAATTTTATCCATAAATCATAAGCTTAACCTCTTTGAAACGGGCCATTTGTGGTGCCAGAATGAGCGTTGGCTTCTTAATTTCATTTTTCATTTTTTTTGGCTTTTTTCTTTGTGTTATCCTAAAAAGATAATAGTATTTTTTGTTTATTTTTTTTAACTTAATGACCTATAAAAAAATAATAGTTGTTACAGTATATTTTTAACCTAAAAGCAACCGTCAAAGACCGGAAACCGCTAAAAAAATGGGATTGGACGCGGTCCGGTGCCGGAGTAAACTCCGGAGTGTCAAGCCTCGTCCTCGTCTCCCCCGGTTATTTCCTTTTTACGTAGTACGCAAAACATCGGCCGGTCGTTTCATTTGTGCGCATCAACAATTGCGTTGCTTTGCAATTCATGCAAATGCTACACGATAAACGCCGAAATCAATCCATTAAATACGGACAAACCGTTGCTTTCCCGGCTTCTCCTCTCGTTCTCTGCCTGCACGAATATATGCACGATGAATCGCATGACAGAAATCCTTCCGTCCCTTTTGCGATGATGATGATTTACACCGGGTTTACTGTTTACCATTACCATTTCGGCATTTCACCATGGCAAACAAGCAAACAAACATGGCACAAAAACGTATGAACGTGGCGACCGAACCGGACCCTTGCCTGTTCGATTAAAAAATCGCCATTAACAACGCTACTAATGAACTCATAAACATTAGAAAAAGGGAGGTGTAGAACCGAAAAGGCAACAGAGGGGGGGTGAATGGTGCCTTAAAATCTCTCCAAGTATTCACACAATCTTCTTCTCCAATAGCTACAAAGCTATGAAGAGGAAGATCGAATGTTCAACGGAGAACGTAAGATCGATCGACACCGAACTAGAATCGCCACGCCGAGGACAAAACAAGGCAGTCGAAAGGATCTATCGTGATCACTCTGACAAAGAGATAGACCATCTGTTTCAGAGAGATCGAACGCCAACTCGTGGTCGATCGAGCCACTCGGTAAGACAGACGATCCACCAAAACCCGAGATCGACCGACAAAAGAGACCGCACAAGAATGACCGAAAGCAGAGAAGGCGCGCACGACCAACTAGACAAGCGAGCTCATGACCACTTGCTTTGATTTCCAAATATCTTGCAATTCACAAAGCAATCGGGTATGAGACTTTAGACAACGCTTGCTCACGCCCTTTGACAGAGAAAAACCAAGGCGGTGAAAAACTTCTTTGCTGAGATCTCGACAAGCGGCGTGGTCGAAACCAAACAGAGAATTCGGTCGACTCATGCACAAAAGTCTCAACGTGGTCGTGGCGAATGCAGAGCATGTACTCGGCGCACGATCACGAGACGCAAACACTTCTCCGATTCGACTCTTGCTCGGGAATGAATCGCCAAATAGCCTTGAGACAGATTCCTGCTCGAGCAAATCAAAACTAGGCCTACTCAAACCAAGAACACAACTCAAAGCAAGAAGTACCAGAGTTGATGAATAGAACCGCTCGTGGAACTAGAATAGCCAAGATGGCTTGGAGTAAAACCCACATGTCACTGCGATTTCGAAAGCCAAGAACACGATATACGAAGGAACAAAGAGAGCGCAAACAAATCATTCAAACACAAGACAGAGAACACAACTCGAGTTTCCATTCCAACCATCAAGGAGTACAAGGAATCCCGATCGCCGGAGAGCATAGAGAGGAGCTCACACCTCTTCTCTTTCTCTCTTTCTCGATTATTCATACATGGATTCTCCACTCATCCTCTCTCTCACACAATCCCAAGAACACACTCACATACTCCCATGGGAGGGAGAGGCGATCGCCTCCAAGGCCCAAACCGCCAACCCACTCAAACTTGTGCCTCCTCTCCCTTTTATAGCCTCACACCGAGACTAACCCTAATGGATCCATCCATTAGTCCATACTGGGCTAACCCAGAAACACCCTCCTAACACCGGGTTTTACACCTCGCTTTACCCACTAGCGAAAACAAGCTTCCAGGTGCTTTACCCGTTAAACCCAACGGTTCCACCGCTTTGCCCGTTAGCGCCAACAACTCCTGTGCATTGGCAGAGACACGACTTCCTTTGCAGCTTTCCGCATTCCCAAAATGCCACTCCGCGCCTTCCCGGAAGCTTCCTCCCGCCTTGCCGCCCAAGCTTGCAACCACCTCGCAAGACTAGGTCTTCTTGGCTTCCTGGTCGTTACGGACCCCGACACCGCCCGCGCCTCGTCCCGACCATCCCAGCCTCGCCGCACTGTCACCAAGATCCTCCGCAGCTCCAGCTCGGTTCCTCATCTCCTTGGCTTGCAACCACCTTGAGCCCCAAGTCTTCTTGGCTTCACCCGATGCTCGGACCTCAACATCTCCCATGTCTAGTCCCGACCACTCCAAGCCTCACCAAGACTTGTCTCCAAGGTCCTCTGGCAGCTCCAGCCGGTTCCTCATCTCCTCGGCTTGCAACCACCTCACCACCTCGATCATCTTCGGCGCCTCAACCGCTCCGGACCTCAACACCTCCCGTGCCTAGTCCCGGTCCTCCCACGCCTCACCATGAAATAGCTCAAGTCCTGCAGCCACACGGACAAGCAAACCGTCACATAGCACCGCACTGCACAACAGACAAACCATCGGTACAACCAACAAGTGTCACAGCACACAACCTGATCGTAAACCCCCTACGACCACTCGAATGCACAACTCAAGAAATGGTCGAAGCTCTGGAACATTTCCCTGCTTCCTTCGACCACACAACATGTCGTTACGACCTCTCCAACGCTCGTTAAGACCATGCAGACACAAGCCACAACCATTGCTAGCCGCTACGATATTATCGCATAAGGACCATACCCCATACGACCACTCTGTTGCATAGAACAGAGAAACCCTCCAGCTCACAAGAGCCTTCCTGCAGCCTACGACCACTCACTAGGCTGCTACGACCGCCAAGACACAAGCTACGACCATTGTAAGCTTGCAACGATTACCACACAGCGGCTACGACTACTTACTACCAAGACTGGTCGCTAAGATCACAAATTCGAATCAACTCCTACGACTACCAAGTCGTAGAGCCAGACATCAAGTCATGAGCCTTTACGACCACCAAGTCGTAAAGCTCGATCGACCACCAAGTCGATCCCACGACTACATAACCAGTCACCAAGTCGAATCGGCCTCAGCCGACCACCAATCAGTCGCCTAGGATCACCGATCACACAGGCTTTGACTTCTGCACCTGATCGCTACAACTACCAAGATGTAAAGCAGATCACCAAGTCGTACCGAGCCTACGACCGCACACAACAATGCTACGACTTTATCGCTCAAAGTCTACGACCTCATCCCAAGTCGTCTGTCATCTGACCGATCGAAATGATGAACCAATAAATGCACGAGGTCTACGACTTCACCACAAAGCCATACGACCGATTCCCACCACATGGTCGATCCTAGAGGTCATACGACCAATTCCCATGTGTCTACGACCACGCTCAAACATCTCGGCACAACCGACCGCCACGACCCGTAAGATCGCATCGACGCGCTACGAGTGATTCCGACCGTTACCGAGCACTTCCGACCGAGTCCCGCTGCATTTGGACCGCGTCCGATCGCTCCTCACGCCCGTCCAACTGCATCACAACGTGGTCGTAGGGCGCCGACTACTCAACGTGGTCGTACGCCCGAGCGCCGACTTCCGACCACAGCAATCGTAGATTCGACTTACGACCTCAAACCACGGCCAATGTGGTCGTAGCTGCTTCCGATGGCCTTCGACCATAGCCAGAGTGGTCGTAAACGCCACAACGTGGTCGTACAGCCTTCCGACCACGACCAAACCAGTCGTAACCTCTTCTGATGTTCTCCGTTCACACCCAAGGTGGTCGTAAAGCTATCTGGCGACCTCCGACCATGGCCAATGTGGTCATAGAGGCTTTCGATCAGGGCCAAAGTGGTCATAAACGAGGTTTTCGGCTTCCGACCGCTGTCAGTGTGGTCGTAAACAGCATGGCTGACTTCCGACCACGGCCAAAACGGTCGTACTCTCTTCTGGTGCCCTTCGACCATGGCCAAAAAGCGCTGCGGTGGTCGAACACTTCCAGCCGCTCAAGGCAACAAACAATGTGGTCGTAAGGCTATTGCCAAGCAAGTCGTAAGGGCTTAGGAACCAACAGAGAGACCCATTCTCCTCTCAAACTTCAAAAATCAAACTCAATCTCACTAGATTAAGAGTCAATTACTCATCACAACCATGAGGCGACCTCCACATGGTCTCTCAATCTCTCCCTTGATGAGTATATTGACAAACACAGAAAAAGGCAAGAAGATGAGTTTGTTTTTGAAAAGAAAAGGAAGGAGAGATGCATGAGCTAGACATGGTCTAAAAGAAGTGAAGACAGAACCCATGACCATGTTGGCAAAAAGTGTCCAATCTTGCTCATGGTCCAGAGACAAGAGTCGTTGCTCTCATGACCATTGTCGAGCAAGACGACCAAGTATTCTCCCCTTAAAGCCCTTTTCCAATCTTTCTCCCATCTCTTAATGCAAATTCCCATTCTAATGCCTTTTGCACCCTTAATGCCTTTTCTCTATCCTTCTCCCCTTTTGGCAATAGAGTCATCAAGATGCAAGGAAGAAAAATAGAGCATGAATTAAATGGAGTGCCGACAGCTGATTTGATGAAGGCAATGAGAGCCGAGGAGCCATGAAGATTATCTAAACTGGCTTCAACGAAAATTATACCAAGCCATAAAGGTGACAATGCTATCTAGATCATAACAAACTATGTATTGCCAAGCTCAAGCCAAATAAATCATGATCTTTGAATTAAATGTTTAATTAGCATGTCAAGTCACTCAAGATTATAGTCTAGAAGAAGGTATCCAAACGTGAGTCAAGCCATGTCAAAATTCTAAGCGAAATCAAGAAGCTATAGTTGAGTTGATTTAGTGAGCTACAAGCCCAAAAATGAGACATATTGTTCAAGCACTAGGTATCACTTGTAGCACTTTGGATACCACTTGAAGAAGATTTGTAGTTGAGTAAAATTAGCACATTAGGCTTTTATCAGAAATTCATGGTTGGTTTCAACCATTTTTCACAAGAATTTTTTGTTTTCATAGCCATGTGCTAGATCTCAAACCTTATGCGATCACTCCAAGCAATAAGCTTAAGGAGGTGATCTTGGTCATCCAAAACTCCCCCTGAGTTCATGCCTAGTGCAATGGCAAGCCATCTCATGAGAAAGAATTGGTGAGATCAGTTTTTTCGCACAAAAGAGATCTTTTTGTATTTACTTGAGTTAGTTCATGAACAACGAGTTAAAACTTAACTCATGCATCACTAATGAACTAACTTAGCTCAATCTAAACCTCAAAAACAGATTCAAGACTCAACTTAGCTTATTCGACATGGCCTGAATCAAGAGAGGATCACTAAAGCCAGACTAGTCACAAGATTGAACAAGACATGTTTTACTTTAAGTTGTTCACATTTAATTAAGCTAGTATGGCAAGAGCTAAGCAAGACATAGAAGGGCATGATAAATCAAGCTATCACAAGACATGGCAAGATATAAAGCATGATATCATGTCACATAAAGATAATAGACAAGGCTCCAAAGATCAGACAGCATTCATGTGAATTTTATGCATTATGAGACAAAAGAATGCACACGAGATGAACTCCCCAAAGATAGCCCAACAGATAGAAAGGTTCCAACTCCCTAGAGAAGGCAACTCGAGAAGAACCAAGAAATTTGGCGCAAAACCGGAAAAAGAGGGTTCTAACTCAAGGAGGTGATTCCCAAACACACCCTATCCACATGATCTCTAGTCTCAGAACCTCATACCACGGGCAAAAGCACACTATGTCAATGCACAAGACTCTAGTGGCCAAGAAAAGGTTCAATCTAGGTAGAAGAGAATCCTAGAGAACCAAAGCCCAAACTAGGTAGTAAATAATCCTAGAGAACCATTTGGACGAGAAGTGTGATCGAGACAATATCACCTAGAGTCGGTTCTGTCTAACCAATCGGACCCTTCCTCCCACTAGAACAGATAAACAAAGCAAAGCCAAGTGGAGGAAGCAAAACACCGAAAGATCACAAGGCGTAACAAACCTCTGTCATGGTCGCTTGGTTGGTAGTCGTGGTCGTAGAAGAGTCCCGGTAGTAGTCGTATAGGAGTCCCGACCTCGGTTGAGTGATCGAAGTCGCCTCGCCATGGTCGAGATGTGTTCACTCATGATCGTAGTCCAATTCGGGGTGGTCGAACACGAAACCAGTCGTGGTGGTAATTGCGTCTTGGTCGTAGTCGCAGATGAGTCCGGATCGTGGTCGCGCGTCCCGGCCGAGGTCATAAACGAGTTCGGTCGAGTGTCCGCACCATGGTCGTGGTAGCTACGACGTGGTCGTAATGACCAAAGGAGTGGTCGTAAAGTCGTACGAGCCTCCCCACACACACGACTGCGGTTTAACCACGAGGAACAAGCGGTGTCCTAGTACTGGGTAAATGATATACAAGCATGATCCAAGATCGAGACAAAAGACCACAAACAGAGCATTACAAATATTAATGCATGAGAACACACCCCACAAGCTCAATCTAGCCCTCATCAAAAGCATCTAGAGCAATGAGCCTAGAGCCACCCAAT
Source organism: Dendrocalamus sinicus (assembly GCA_036346575.1). NCBI lineage: Eukaryota > Viridiplantae > Streptophyta > Magnoliopsida > Poales > Poaceae > Dendrocalamus > Dendrocalamus sinicus. Next base: position 48,848,687 of record CM070648.1, on the reverse strand, counting down.
ACTAGAAGAAGCTTGTGACCTATCCACGCTCTCATGATGTCTAAGCATAAGCACAGACTAATGCTACCAAGGTGTTGTACATTTTATGTCATGCCAAAACCGAATGAGAAAGATCAAGGTAAACATGTATCTCAATGAATCACAACCATGCACATAGCAGTGACAAGGAAAGATCACGAAGCATATGCTAGCATGGATATAAGCATGTATACCAGAAAAGATGGAAGGCATGAATAAACAAAACATCATGACATAGAAAATCTATCCAAGATATACTCAAGCTCATACTGTCCATACATGTGCATACATCATGTAGACATACAACACGACAAATCAGAATCATGAAAAGTATGCTAACATGTATAAATAATGATGAATGAACATAAGGAGCAAGATGTGAACCATGATAGATACTACAGAGCACAAGTTCATGATGATACTTGACTTCTAATATACACATTCTACTTCGCTCATTAAGTCAAGTCAAAGCTTAAGCATCTAACAAATATGACAAGATATATGGATACTTAAGCAACATACACATAAAGGCATGACATGAAAGTATTGAAGAAAGAACATGCCAGTATGGTATAAGTGAGCACCTGAACAAACACAACATGCCAATTAAGACTAACACATGTATATAGAGACATGAAGGTAAAGAATAGCTCACAAAGTAGGTGAAGACACCAACGTGAGAGCATATGTCTCTTGGAGGCCATGAAGTGGAGAGCCAATAAATGTTCTAGTCATATGATGAGGCAGAAGACTAAAACTCCAATCAATTCCATGTTTTCCAACAAGCGTCTAGAGACCTACAAATGACAAGAACAGAGTGCCCAAGTCTTGGGTCTCGAAGAGTTAGCAAGCAATTACTTGAGAACCCAAGACTTGCTCATGATGAGTTGTTGTTCGTCCCTCTTAGCATTATCATCCGTGTGTTCTTTTGATCCTGGCACATGAACAACCAAGAAAAGAACCAACCAAAGCATCAAAGGAGACTCACACCTTCTCACTGTAGGTGCGCACCTCGTTTGGGCGAACAAGGTCTACCAATTAAGAAGCGGTGGAAGTCCTTCCTCGTGTCAACCGCGCAGACAAAGAGCAACAACAAAAGAAACAAGTCTACGATGTCAAGATGTCCATCCTTCTCTCAAAATGAGCATTGATGTAAGTGTCCTCCATGAAACATGGTCAAAAGGACAAAGCACCATCCTTGCTTAAAAAGAGAAATCCTTGGACTAACCGAGAAGAGCCAACAAGAAAAGCACTAGCCAACTAAGCAAAAGGCACAAGTGCGACAACAAAAGAACTATGCTCAAGGAAGGGTCCACCTCTTAAATGAAAGAGGTGACAAAGTCTCAAGATGCAAAGCTCAGATCATTGCACTCCTCTCCTCAAAGAATTTTCATCATCCGGTCGGAGAACAGGGTAAATCAAGACAAACCAAAGTCGAGAGTCGTGCACCGAGGAAAGCACCGGTCGACGAAGTGTAGTCGCAGATGGGGCCACCGAGACTGTGGTCATAACTCTTAATGACCATGTCCCAAAGACTGCGAATCTCGCTCTCGCCACCGTTCTCGATCTGGTGGATCGTGCTTGCAAATAACATCACCCTTCAACCGAAATCAGCCTCTTGTCGCAAAGGACATCATTGGCAAAACACCCCAAGCAAGATGCAAAGAAAAGCTCACAAGATCCCCTACTAGTTGCCATGCTCCAGATCGGTTAAGATCAAAGATAGAGCAAACCTTGCTCTGATACCAATTGTAGGACCGAAAAGGCAACAGAGGGGGGGTGAATGGTGCCTTAAAATCTCTCCAAGTATTCACACAATCTTCTTCTCCAATAGCTACAAAGCTATGAAGAGGAAGATCGAATGTTCACTGGAGAACAGAAGATCAGACTGACACCCGAACTAGAACTGCCGCTGGCCGAGGACAAAACAAGGCAGTCGAAAGGATCTATCGTGATCACTCTGACAAAGAGATAGACCATCTGTTTCAGAGAGATCGAACGCCAACTCGTGGTCGATCGAGCCACTCGGTAAGACAGACGATCCACTGAAAACCCGAGATCTGACCGACAAAAGAGACTGCACAGTAATGCCCGAAAACAGAGAAGGCGTGCACGACCAACTAGACAAGCCAGAGCTCATGACCACTTGCTTTGATTTCCAAATATCTTGCAATTCACAAAGCAATCGGGTATGAGACTTTAGACAACGTTTGCTCACGTCCTTTGACAGAGAAAAACTAAGGCGTTGAAAAACTTCTTTCTGAGATCTCGACAAACGGCGTGGTCGAAACCAAACAGAGAATTCGGTCGACTCATGCACAAAAGTCTCAACGTGGTCGTAGCGAATGCGAGCATGTACTCGGCGCACGATCGCGAGACGCAAACATTTCTCCGATTCGACTCTTGCTCTCGGGAATGAACTGGCCAAATAGCCTTGAGACAGATTCCCTGTTCTGAGCAAATCAAAACTAGGCCTACTCAAACCAAGAACACAACTCAAAGCAAGAAGTACCAAGGTTGATGAATAGAACCGCTCGTGGGACTAGAATAGCCAAGATGGCTTGGAGTAAAACCCACATGTCACTGCGATTTCAGAAAGCCAAGAACACAGATATACGAAGGAACAAAGAGAGCGCAAACAAATCATTCAAACACAAGACAGAGAACACAACTCAGAGTTTCCATTCCAACCATCAAGGAGTACAAGGAATCCCGATACGCCCGGAGAGCATAGAGAGGAGCTCACACCTCTTCTCTTTCTCTCTTTCTCGATTATTCATACATGGATTCTCCACTCATCCTCTCTCTCACACAATCCCAAGAACACACTCACAGACTCCCATGGGAGGGAGAGGCGGCTGCCTCCAAGGCCCAGCCGGCCAACCCACTCAAACTTGTGCCTCCCCTCTCCCTTTTATAGCCTCACACCCGAGACTAACCCTAATGGATCCATCCATTAGTCCATACTGGGCTAACCCAAACACCCTCCTAACACCGGGTTTTACACCTCGCTTACCCACTAGCGAAAACAAGCTTCCAAAGCTTTACCCGTTAAACCCAACGGTTCCACCGCTTTGCCCGTTAGCGCCAACAACTCCTGTGCATTGGCAGAGACACGCCTTCCTTTGCGCTTTCCGCATTCCCAAAATGCCACTCCGCGCCTTCCCGGAAGCTTCCTCCGCCTTGCCGTCCAAGCTTGCAACCACCTCGCAAGACTAGGTCTTCTTCGCTTCCCTGGTCGTTCGGACCCGACACCGCCCGCGCCTCGTCCCGACCATCCCAGCCTCGCCGGCACTGTCACCAAGATCCTCCGCGGCTCCAGCTCGGTTCCTCATCTCCTTGGCTTGCAACCACCTTGAGCCCCAAGTCTTCTTCGGCTTCACCCAGTCGTTCTGGGACCTCAACATCTCCCATGTCTAGTCCCGACCACTCCAAGCCTCACCAAGACTTGTCTCCAAGGTCCTCTGGCAGCTCCAGCTTCGGTTCCTCATCTCCTCGGCTTGCAACCACCTCACCAGCCTCGATCATCTTCGGCGCCTCCAACCGTCTGGACCTCAACACCTCCTGTGCCTAGTCCCGGTCCTCCCACGCCTCACCATGAAATAGCTCCGAAGTCCTGCAGCCACACAGACAAGCAAACCGTCACATAGCACCGCACCAGACAACAGACAAACCATCGGTACAACCAACAAGTGTCACAGCACACAACCTGATCGTAAACCCCCTACGACCACTCGAATGCACAACTCAAGAAATGGTCGAAGCCCTGGAACACTTCCCTGCTTCCTTCGACCACACAACATGTCGTTACGACCTCTCCAACGCTCGTTAAGACCATGCAGACACAAGCCACAACCATTGCTAGCCGCTACGATATTATCGCATAAGGACCATACCCCATACGACCACTCATTGTACGTAACGAGAAACCCTCCACTCACAAGAGCCTTCCCGCACCTACGACTACTCACTAGGTCGCTACGACCGCCAAGGCATAAGCTACGACCATTGTAAGCTTGCAACGATTACCACACAGCGGCTACGACTACTTACTACCAAGACCGGTCGCTAAGATCACAAAGTCGAATCAACTCCTCGACTACCAAGTCGTAGAGCCGACATCAAGTCATGAGCCTTACGACCACCAAGTCGTAAAGCTCGATCGACCACCAAGTCGATCCCACGACTACATAACCAGTCACCAAGTCGAATCGGCCTCAGCCGACCACCAATCAGTCGCCTAGGATCACCGATCACACAGGCTTCGACTTCTGCACCTGATCGCTACAACTACCAAGATGTAAAGCAGATCACCAAGTCGTACCGAGCCTACGACCGCACACAACAATGCTACGACTTTATCGCTCAAAGTCTACGACCTCATCCCAAGTCGTCTGTCATCTGACCGATCGAAATGATGAACCAATAAATGCACGAGGTCTACGACTTCACCACAAAGCCATACGACCGATTCCCAGCTCACATGGTCGATCCTAGAGGTCATACGACCAATTCCCATGTGTCTACGACCACGTTCAAACATCTCGGGCACAACCGACCGCCTACGACCCCAGAAGACTGCATCTGACGCGCTACGAGTGATTCCGACCGTTACCGAGCACTTCCGACCGAGTCCTGCTGCATTTGGACCGCGTCCGATCGCTCCTCACGCCCGTCCAACTGCATCACAACGTGGTCGTAGGGCGCCGACTACTCAACGTGGTCGTACGCCCGAGCGCCGACTTCCGACCACAGCAATCGTAGATTCGACTTACGACCTCAAACCACGGCCAATGTGGTCGTGGCGCCTCGATGGCCTTCGACCATAGCCGAGTGGTCGAACGCCACAACGTGGTCGTGCGACCTTCCGACCACGACCAAACCGGTCGTAACCTCTTCGATGTTCTCCGCTCACACCCAAGGTGGTCGTAAAGCTATCCGGCGACCTCCGACCATGGCCAATGTGGTCATAGAGGCTTTCGATCGGGGCCAAAGTGGTCGTAACGAGGTTTTCGCTTCCGATCGCCGTCGGTGTGGTCATAAACAGCATGGCTGACTTCCGACCACGGCCAAAACGGTCGTACTCTCTTCTGGTGCCCTTCGACCATGGCCAAAAAGCGCTGCGGTGGTCGAACACTTCCAGCCGCTCAAGACAACAAACAATGTGGTCGTAAGGCTATTGCCAAGCAAGTCGTAAGGGCTTAGGAACCAACAGAGAGACCCATTCTCCTCTCAAACTTCAAAAACCAAACTCAATCTCACTAGATTAAGAGTCAATTACTCATCACAACCATGAGGCGACCTCCACATGGTCTCTCAGGAGGTTCCGTGCTCGTGCTCGTACGGCGTTTCGCTGCGAAATGCCTTGTAAGGTACTTAGCTCAACTGGCCTAGGTCCAACTTTATTCTTAGATAGATCTAGTATATGTAGCAACCTATTTGTACTTTTCTCATTATTTTGTGTAAAACGGTTAACCGGAGGTTACCACCATTAAAAGCCATATGCTTATATGTTAGTGCTTCTCAAGCCAACTAGTAAGGTGGAACTAATCCACATTTTCATGTACACACATATGAGCCATCATGGATCTAATTCTACATGACCGAGATGTCACATACACCCTTCAAAGGACCCAACGTCCTCGTCGGCCCGATATACCCACATTGGGGCAAATGATCAGGACCTCCACTCTTGGCACATGTCCATGCGTTCAGTGCTAGCGCATATGCCATGCTGTGTGTGTCTACTTCGGGCCCACACGCACCATGTGCCATATGCCCGCACCCCTGACTCGCACACGCTTATATAACCACGAGAGTTGGCTCTGGTATTATTTGTAACGCCCTAGGATTCAAACTGGCTTAGGCCTAACCCCATTCTGGATAGGTCACGCACACGTAGCAACCCGCTTGCACTTTTATCCTCATTTTGCGCAAAACGGTTACCCAGAGGTTGCTATCATTAGAAGCCCTAGGCTTATATATTAGTGCTTCTCAAGTCAAACTAGCAAGGTGGAACTAATCCACACCCTCACCTGCACACACACACATAAGGGCCACCATAGGTCTAATTCTACATGGGCTGAGGTGTCACATACACTCCTCTCAAAGGACTCGACGTCCTCAGCAACCCAACATACCCACATTAGAGCAAACGATCATGATTTCCCCTCTTGGCACATGTCCGTACACTCAGTGCCAGCACATATGCTATGCCGTGTGTCCACTTCGGGCCCACACGTGCCATGCACCATATGCCCACGTCCCTGACCTGCACGCGCTCATGTAACCACGAGGGTTAGCTCTGATAACATTTGTAACGCTCTAGGGTCCAAACCGGTTTATGCCTAACCTCATTATTGGATAGGCCACGCACACGTAGTAACTCGTTTGCACTTTCATCCTCGCTTCGCGCAAAATGGTTAACCGAAGGGTGCCACAATTGAAAGCCCTGGGCTTATGTGTTAGTGCTTCTCAAGCCAAACTAGCAAGGTGGGACTAATCCACTCCTTTATGTGTACACACACATATGAACCATCATAGATCTAATTGTACATTTTGAGTTATTTGTGAGAGGCGCTACGGAATAATAGAAACTCACGTGTAGTTTTGATCGATATAAATAAAGTCAATACAGTATGTATTACAATCAACTTGTATATCCCACCTTAAAAAGATAACCCGTTTAAAAACTAGTTACTGTAGAAAAGCTAAAAAATAGCTTTTAGAAGTTGAAAATAATAGGCCCATCGTGCTTAATATAATCTAGGTTTGTTCGTATTAATAGTTGCTGATGACTTTTACCTATGTTTAATGGTTTTTTTGCTAAAAATGAATAGTATTGATTGAAAGAAGTTGCTTTTAAAAGGAGGAGACAAATGGTGGAAAAAGTAAGGAGAGATGCATACGAGAGACAGGAGCGAGAGGAATAAGATACGTGATGCACCTGTTACCTTCTGTCTTATTTTTCAAACAAGACAAAAGTAAGATAAATAAAAAAACCGCTTAAAAAATAAATATTCATATTAACTTATGATTTTTCTAAACAGAAACCAATACTAACACTCCAAGTCCCCCCACAAATGCACTGTACAGTGTTCCGATTTTATGTTCCCATTGTTATTCCCTTCACGTGGCTGCATCCGCTTCTTATCTTATATGGTGAGGCCCACTATGTCTTTCCGTCCATCATGCAATGGTTCATGGTCTGACTATGCCGACGGAAAAACAAATATTGTCTTATTGGCTCCATGCATGTCCGATCTCGTTCTGGGCGAGGTCGCCGCTTATCGTTTCTCATTGCACTCTAGCCGGCAACGGCCACAACCTCTGTATAGTTGGGCGGGATCAAATGGCAACGGCGTTGCCAACTTGCCATGGAGCCTGCCATGCATGGCAACTCCACTATGCTGAAGGCTGACGACTAAGCTTGCCCTTGGTAACTTGGTGTTTCCCTTCCGTAATTGAAAATATTGCTCTCTAAAAGAACACGGGACAATGACGCCCTGCTATTTCGGTTTGAGTTTATGATTTCTGGCTTATTTTTTCACTATTTATAAATTTCGTTTTTTTTTTTGAACTTTTGGCTTTTTTGATCTTTATTGCCGGTTCTTTTTTCCCGTATTTGTTTGTGTTGTTCGTGATGAGCTAACATATTTTTTTTCTATTTTTCTATTTTTTAATTTTAATTTCGCCAAATAAGTCATCTTCAGTTACCGTAAAATTTTAGTCAACTACAGTGTAATTTAACCATAAATCATTATTTTTCAGCCCAACTGAAGTCGGCATCGAAGGTAGTGCCACAAGTGTCAACGTTCAGCCGTGGGATGCGGGCTTGCAGCCACGAAAGCCATTAGCTCCGTCAGGGTCGCGTCCGCTGATGGGATGCAAGGAACAACACTGCATCAGGAGATGCGATACGAGCTCTACCATTGGCTTGTTCAGGCGATGGCAGACGTCGTGGCCTCGTGGGACTGGCTGCATGGAATCGGCGAGGTCACTAACGCTGGGCGCTTCAGTTCATCACCGGTTTTTTCAGCTCCATGGAGTGAGTCCACGAATGCCACAAACTCCACTGGAGGCACCGTCTCTACCACCATGATATGCAACGAGCAGGCCAGAGCCGAGCTTCACAGGGACGAATCCGGACTTCTTCATGTATTGTTTTTCGTCTTTTACAATGGAGGATACGGGAAGACGTGGACCCATCATGAACAAGTGGAAGCACGCCACGTGGGGGAATAGGAATCGGAGCACCGGGCAGGGAACAGTGAAAGCCGCGTCCGTACTGGCTAAAGCTAGCGGAGCGCGAGCTAGCTGCAAAGCGTGAGATTCCCATCCTTGATTAATTCTCTCGCCTGAGCTAATCTTATTACTCCAGTTTTAATTAATAGCGGATTATACAGGGCTTGCAGGACATGGGACCCAGTGCTACAGGGACCTGTACATAAGATGTTCCTCGCTTGTTTCTTATCGCCTAATAGATGAGTTTTTTCGAGCTATAATTTTTGTTTTAAATTTTTAATTTTTGGTTATTCGCAAAAAGGTATGGAGAGAGACACTCATATATGATTTTGACTAATATAGATAAATTTGATAGTATCTACTACAATCAATTTGTAAAACCTACCTTAAAAAGACACATATTTGAAAGCTATTTACTGTAGTATAAGCAAAAAAAAAAGTCATAAGCCCAAAAAATCCAACTGTGTTTCGTTCTCATTCATATTCAGTGTTCTATTTTTGTGTGATTTTGAGGTCAGGGGTTGTCGTTTAGATGATGCACGATTCACCGTATGTTCAATGGTGCATGCATGTAGCAACCTTGAACATGTTCACGAGGGGCTGTGTGTGATAGGGGTGTACAGGGGTGGAAGCACGAGAGCACCGTCATGACAATATTGTAAGACCTAGATATATTTTTGAGGGGGAAATACATGGCTAAAATACCACTCCAAACTGGCATTTTCAAACCCATACCTCCATGAAAGCAGTTCTGTCAAAAATGCCTGTCACTTAACATCGAAATTTCGTTATCATACCTTTTGAATAGTACATATATGTCTGAAATGAGATTGCCATGGCGACTTTGATCAAAATTCTCATGCTACGTGTATCCAAATTTCCAAAAGTTCCATCTCCGTAGTTTATGATCAACTTCAGCTATCACCGTGTATGATCATTAGTCATACACGACAGGGACGCAGATGGACTACACGGCGCGCGTGCCGCCGCTGCACAGCCCTCCATCCCTTTCGGGCACAGACAATTCCCCATTCCAGCCGGATCGCAGCATGTACGAGCCTGACAAACATACCAAACCGCCTCAAATCTGCCACTCGCATCGCACGCAGCGAGGGAGAAGGGGCGCATCCACGCTCCCCGCCCATCCAGGGCAGGCTTTGGTGCCGTGCGCAGTGGCTGTTGTTGGTTGAAATGACAAATCCGGAGAACGACAAGGATCCTGTTCATCCCCTGCCCCTCTCTCTCTCTCTCTCTCTCTCTGACAGAAGAAATAAGAAATGATGGGCATGGCTTCCTTGGAGAAATAAGAAATGATGGGCATGGCTTCCTTGGACCCAGAGAATTAGGTTGGCTTTCACCTTGATGAGTTGATGGCCTTGATGTTTTCGATCGGCATGACAAGTGGTCTGCCTTGCCACACGTATGGTACTACTGTGCAGCTCTACAACAGTAGCAGTTGCCAGCTCTTCCTTTCTTACATTCATAGGTGTCATCGAAATGCAGAGAATGTTGTGTGGGGGTGATTGGACGTCTTGGTCCGATCGGTTCAGATCGTGCGTGCGTGCAGACTACAGGCGTGAGGGGAGAGCACCGAGATGTGCTCGTAGGATTATGGGTTGTCATGTCGAGTTTGATTGTACTTATTGGGTGCGTATCTGTCGGTTCTTTGTTAGTGATGGCCTCGGCTGAGTCGGCTCAGGCTTCTCAGAGGCAGTGATGCTCTGCCCTGTGCATGGCGCCTGCCTACCTGTTCTCTTGCTCAATGTGCACCAACGCGCGCCTTTTCATTACTGCAACTCCACTCTTTTTGTTTTTTTTTTGTTTTTTTCGCGAAGAAAGAAGGGAATTCACATTTGAGCAGGAGGATTTGTTTGCTTCTGAATATATTTTGATCGGTTCTCCAATCCGTAGGTAGTACCAGCATTTGTTCTCGCAAGGAGACAAAATAACAAACTCCGATTGTCAAATGTCAAATCTAGCGATCTTTTGCTAATTTTTGTCAATTTAATTAAGTAATAGACCACGTTGATAAGCTAGCAAACCGACAATTGAGAGACTTTTCCGCCCTCCGCGTACCTGATTTTGTTCTTCAAGCTTTCCCTTGTCTCACCCTTCACACAAACTCCAAAACCATCTCATTCCGTCTCATGGCATGAGCAGTCGGAACCCTGTAACGAACCAAACCTATGAACACAAAAAAGGAAGAAGAAGAGAGCAACCTCAATAACGTACGTGGGTCAAGCTAGCCAGGCGTTGCTGGTCTTGGTCAGTACTCAGTAGCCATTGGCCCGGTGGAGCAAAGCAAAAGCGGCGGCAGCGGCTGCTGGGACGTCACGTTCTGCCGCGGCGTTGCCGCAGGCCGAAGGGATCGGCACGGTCGGTCGACGGCAAAAGCGAGAGCCGCGGCAGCCTTTGCTGTGCCACCCCCCGCGCGCGGTCGGCCGCGGTGCGTACAACGCCGCGGCAAGAGGGCGCAGCTGAGCTGAGCTGCAGGTCGGCCCGCGAGCGCACGATGGCACGGCCGAGCGAAGCAGACCGACAGCGTCTCTCTGCCTCCTGCCTGGCAACTTCCATCGCACGGGTGCTTGCAGATTGTGCCGTCGTTGGTTTTTCCTTTCCTTTCCTTCTTTGTTTAATCTTTCCTCTCTTCTTTTCTTTTCTTTTCTTTTCTTTTCTTTTCTTTCTTTAATCTTCTGCATTCAAAATGGCTTTGGGTTTTTGGCCGTTTTGAATGTATTGTTTTTAATATTTTTTTAATAGTTTGCAGATATATAATCTTTTATTTTTTTTTCTTCTTTTCTAAATTAATGATCTCAACTAAAAGATAAAAACTATTATAGTACCAATTTTATTTAACAGGTATAATCAAAAGCTGTTTTGAATAGACTCTAACAGCTACTAGTGATAAAGAGATTGGAAAGTTTGGGGGGAATGGAAGACGCACACATGGGGTTAGGGAAAAGAAAATGGCTTTGGAAGAAATTTAAGTGTCCCCGTCGCCAGATCGATCCACTGATCATGCGCCCTCAACGCTTCGCTTTTGTTTTAGGGCTCTCTTTCGAGAGTACCCTAGGGTGGTTGTTCCTTCTTCGGGCATATTTTTCTTTCAGTTTTACTAATTTACGGGCGCCCTCACGGAGCAATTCCTGCGGACTCACCTGATATGCTGACACGTGCACATACCTGGGAAGCTTACACGTGGAGGCGGGGTGGGGGTGGGGAGCAAGCATCGTTCTATCCACTCGTCCGTACTCACAGCGAGCTTCTCTTCCCCGTTCTGCTCTTTCGAGGCCTCATCGCAAACTGCAAGAGACAGGAGAGCGAGAGGCCGTCCGCGCGCGGCGAGGCCATGCGCGGCCGCGCCGACGTCCGCGAGCTCGCCGTCGTCCGTCAGGCTCGCCGTGACGAAATCCACGAGCTCGCTGCCATGCGCGCACGCCGGAGGAGGAACGCGCGCCGTCCGGGGACCCGCGCCGCTGCCGGAGAAGGAACGCGCGACATCCGGGGAGTCAGCACCGCCGCCCAAGGAGGAGCGCGCGTCGCCGTCCGAGAAGGGGAAAACCCTAACACTTTTTTTTTCAGTTTTCTTTTGAAATTGAGTTCATTTTCCTCCCAAATCGAGTTGTAATCCATGTGAATCGAGTTGAATTTTATCGGATTCGAGCTTGAAATTTCCTCAGTTGAAAGTTCCCGATTAGAAATTTTTGCAAACTGATTCAGAACAGCGGCGTCCGTGGTTTGCAGGGCTGGAGGAGGGACTAGGGGGTGGGGCGCGTCCTCACCAATCGAACCGTGAGGTTGACCGTAAGGTAGAGGTACCCTTTTTCTTTTGGTTAAGTCCAAAGTGGATCAGATTAATTCGATGACTAAATGCTGGAGCAACATATGGATGCATGGTATAAGTACCTTCGTTTTGTTCAGCAACAAGCTCTGCATTCTCCGATTCGAACGCAGGATTCTTTGAAAGTTGCAATATTTGCGGGGAAATTCCAATGTTCAAAGCACGCCACCGGGGATCAATGAATACAGTGGGGTTTCTGGGGGTTGTTGCTCATTTCTGCACTTTTCTCCATTGTTTGGAAGTGACGAGGACTTCGCTGAAATCAGATGGTTTAGAGAAGGTAGTATCCTCGCGTGAGTGCATCAAAACCGATCCAATTTGGGTCTTTTCCACGAGCGCCAATATATATAATATAAATAACAGGGCCACTATGGTGCTCAGCCTCCATGATTGAGACTTTCTATTTATAATTGATTCAGCATGTTAAATCAATAACATCCTTTTCAAATTGATGTTATTTTGAATTAATGAATGTTAACGGGTTTGACTGATATATTATATATTATTACACTTGCACGTATCTAAAAGTAATCCAAGGCAGAGAAGCTTGTTGCTCAGACACCATGGTGCCCTATTTCAACGTCATAAACACACACACATACATATAAGCATATCTAGTGCAAATGGATTATTCAGTGCTAACATGCAAACACAATTGTGAGTCGTCGGATCTCACGGGGACGCCCTGGATGCAAGCGGGTGGAATGCCCCTCACACATATGCTAGTTTTCGAAACCCCCCTCCCCCCGGCGCCTGTGGCTCTCACTTTTTCCTCAACCCCCTCTCTTTTCCCCGGCCATCGCAATCCCTAGGTTCAATCCGACAACTCACCTCCCCCTCCCCAGCGCCTCCCGGCTTCCCCTGGCGCCGCCCCTTCTGGCCTTTGTCAGCGCCCCCTGGACTCCTCCAGCGCTAGCGATGCCACGGCCCTCCCTCCTCCTCGACCCCCTCAGAGCCAGATCTGGCTTCTCCGCCACCTTTGACCATGACTACGGTTGCTACGACCACAACCACCTTCGACCACAAACGCCACGACCACAACCACCACGACCACCTTCAACGACGCCCTCTACAATCACAGCCATCTTCGACCACGACTGCTACGACCATAGATGCCTTCGACCACGACCATAGCCACCTCGCCTTCGACCACGACCACAGCAAAGAGCAGTGCCCGTGAAGCCCGGGTGGCGCCCGGGGGGATGGTGGTATCGGGCGCTGGGTCGAGGCTGGCACAATGCTGCAGGGAAGGGGCGGCACCGAGGAGCCCGAGTGGTGCCAGGAGGTGGGGGATGGTGGTGTCGGGCAGAGGGTCGAAGCCTGACGTCGGTGCTGCAGAGAAGGGGACGGCGCTGGGGTGCCCGAGGGCGGTGGAGGAGGGGGTGACGGATGGAAAGACTCGGGGGGACAGAGACGACGGATGGAAAAGAGGCTGAGGCGGATGGAAAAGCGCAGGCAAGGCGAGGGGTTATGTGTAAACGAGCGTTAAGTTTTGAGGGATTCCACTCGCATAGATCTGAGGCGTAGAAGGTGGATACGTTACAGTGTGTAGGTGTAGAATACATGGATAAGTTACTGATATTTCTAAATGAAGTTACTATCGGTTCTGAATGAAGTTATTGCCAAACCTTTATAGTGCTGAAAAGTTATCATCGATTTTGCATAAAGTTTAAAATTTTTATATAAAATAAAAATATTTTTATTACTATAAGTATATTAAAGATATAAAATATTTTTATATCTAAACTTTAAAATTTTATCGGTCATACACGTACATCAAAAGATTCTTGTTGTAAACACCCAGTTACCTCATGTAACTTATCCCTCTATATACATGCGGCCAGATAGTGCAGATGCTAGTGGTCGATAGCAACAAGCTATCGACAAGCAAGCCCGTATTCGCAGTAGGGGGGGGGGGGGGTGGGAGCGACTAGATAGCTCGATCGATCTGTTTGCTACTTTGCTTGTCTAGTGGACACTAAATTTCGCTATTTTCTTATCGCTGATCATGATGGATGGATGGTGTATGCTACAAGATAGCTGATACGTTTCCTGTCTTTTTTTCATGATTCGACGAATCATGACTCAGATGTATTCGATCGATACAGTCAGATTGCAATATATAGTATCTTTGAATTGTGGCTGTGATGATTGTTACCAAGAAATGCCATAGGCTTAGAAGACCCTTCTTGTTTAGCTGCTAATTTAGCATCAAGCTTAAAGAAAGAAAGAAAAACTATGGTATGCATTACCCTACCTAGTATAATTTGATTTGATGCAACCCTTCCGGTAAAAAATGATGGAAAAAAGTTTATATTGGTACCTCTACTTTTAAGATGATTCGATTTATCTCTATACTATAAAACTGGCTATCTAACACCCTCTGTTATAGTAGATCAAATTCCTCGTGACCGGAAAGGTAGTTTTGGATGTGACGTAGCATCCAACTCATCCAATGGGTCAAAGAAAGGGATGAGTCAGCACTGAATTAAAAAACACCCCTCTTAACGCATCCTGTCCTGACGACGCCGGGAGCCGCCGCCACCTTGGGTCGCCGTCGCCTGGTGACAACGCCACCTAAGGCCGCTGCCGCTGGCGACTCTCCACGCCATTTTCCCCAGCTCTTCTCTTCCCCTCTCCCTTATTCCATTGCTCGACACCCGCCTCTGGATCATACGCGGTGGGCATGGGCACCAAATCTGCTTCGCCCCCACGCAGCTGTGCAAGGCTGCTCGAGCTGTCCGGCGCAGGATCTGAAGGACAGGCGTCGCCTCTACCCACGAATGCCGCGGATCCACCAGATCGAGTAACGTGAGAAGCTGCGTCGGGACTCGGGAGCACAAGTCGTCGAACGTCGCTTCCCATGGCGCCGTATCATCAGGCTGGTCAATTCGCCTCCAACCACCGCCATCCACCTAGGGCCACTGGCACACTGACTGAGCTCAACCCTAGGGCTACACACACCCTCGCCACGGCCGACGCGACGAAGGCGGGAGAGCTCCATGACGAACCCAAGGGGGGCTAGGTGCTTCAGCCTCAGGATTAAAATTGATCTTGTTTCATAAGTAAAGGGGGTAAAATATCTAATTTTATAGTACAGGATCCAAATAATGCCAACTTAAAATAGAGATACCAAATATGGACTTCTCCAAAAATGATTGACGTAAGTTTGAGGTCAATTTAGCGGGTCACATCTTGGACCATGCTGTGAAATAATTCACCTATATCCTTTTAATCTGCCAAGTTTCTGCGCAAAAGCTTCGTCTTGCACAGCCTAAATACTACAGTGAAAAAAGGTAGTGAATAATCAATTAACAAACCCCTTGCTTTGTGTGCTAATCTGAATCTTTTTAATTAGGAGTCACGCAGCGTAAAAAGCCGTCATGATTAATCTACGAGATCATCAGATGGTCCCTGAACTGAACACGATCAGTCCGACAGGACAGTTTTGGTTACCTGTAAAATGCGAGCATAAACAAAGCTTTAGGTAAGCAAGCAACGTGAAGGTTGGATGGCAGAGTACTTGCAGCCCACCTGGCCCCTGAGGCTCACGGATATTGCACGCATGTGACATGCATGAGAATTTGGCAACAAAAGGGAGTTTCTCATCAAGTATCATACACATTTAGGAAGAGAAAGGCAGCGTGTTAAGTGAGCACAAGTCAGTGAAGTCACAACATCCGGCCTCTCTGAATCTATGGCAGAGCAGCAGTGCTTGACGCCATTGCAAAAGTTTTTCTGCAGTAACAGGAGAATATGAGTGGGAATGGACATCAGGGCAGGAAAAGGCCATATATGTGACATTTGGACTTGCATCATCGTTCAGAAGTCCTATTCAACAACGGCTGTAAAATTACGGCCCCAGCTGCTCCGAAATATCACCTGATTTGACACCATGGAATGGAATCAACCAACTGTAAGTCTCACTCTGTTACGTAATTTCGCAGAAGGCACTCAGTCCTCTCACGCGCTCAACAAAAAAAAAACACACACACACGGAGGTGCCGCTCAATTAGACTGAAATAAACTGATTTATAGCTAAAAGTGCACTGTAATTGGTTGTAAAAGGATTTCTGGGAGATTTGTTATGGTCAAACTCAACTGACGATCCTGATTGCATTCCTTATATATTGAGTGATTACATGATGGCCGAAAACTATGGCCATGATCCAACTGCAGGCGCAAGAAGCGGCCACTACTGAACCAACTAAAACGGCCACTACTGAACCAGAAAACTACTGAACTAACTACAGCGACAAAACACCAAAATACGATAATACACCAAGCTACATCAGCACACTTATTTTAACAGCCTCCCTCAATCACAACCACGGTTTACCAGGTTGAGATTGTTACAAATAAGGTTGAACGGCGCTCTTGACAACGCTTTGGTGAATATGTCAGCGATTTGATCCTTGGATGAAATGAAATGAACCTGAAGCGCTTTTCTGGCAACTTGCTCTCGGACGAAGTGGAAATCAACCTCAATATGCTTTGTGCGTGCATGGAACACTGGATTAGACGTTAGGTAGGTCGCTCCAAGGTTATCACACCAGAGAACCGGTGCATCCACCTGAAAAATGCCAAGCTCCTTAAGCAACATCTGAATCCATATTAGTTCGGCTGTTACATTTGCAATGGCCTTGTACTCCGACTCAGTGCTTGATCTGGACACAGTTGATTGTTTTCTAGAGCTCCAAGACACCAGATTAGGCCCCAATAGGACTGCAAATCCACTGGTTGAACGACGATCATCTGGGCAACCTGCCCAGTCTGCATCCGAGTATGCATTCAGAGTGGTGTTGTCAGACTTCAGGAATTTCAACCCTTGATTACTTGTTCCCTTTACATACCGAAGAATCCTCTTAACTGCAGTCCAGTGCTTATCCGTGGGTGCTTGAATGAATTGGCAAACACGATTGACCACGAAAGAAAGATCGGGCCTTGTAATTGTTAGATATTGTAAGCCACCAACAATGCTTCTGTACCTGAACTGCTCTTCTCCGGTTAGAGGTGTCCCGGATTCTCTTGACAACTTTTCAGTAGCAGCCATAGGAGTAGAGATTGGTCTACACTTCTCCATATTTGCTCTCTTTAATAAATCTAGTGCATACCTTCTCTGGGACAGAATCAGTTCTTGTTTGTTTGACTGCACTTCAACACCCAGAAAATACTGAAGTTGACCTAAATCTTTAACTGCAAAATCTTCTGTCAGTTGTTGCATTAACTTGTCAGTTGCAGCTGGTGAAGAACTCACAATGATTATATCGTCAACATAAATCAGTACATACATTGTCAAATCTCTTGTCTTCAGTATGAAAAGTGAAGCATCTGACTGTGAGGTAATAAAGCCCAGATTTTGAAGTTTCTGTGTCAAACGAGAATGCCAAGCGCGTGGGGCTTGTTTAAGGCCATAAAGTGCCTTATGTAATCTGCAGACATAATTTGATGGAATTGTTGAGCTCTCATAGCCAGGAGGTTGGCGCATGAAGACTTCTTCTTGGAGATAGCCATGTAGGAAGGCATTTTGTATATCAATTTGTCTCAAACTCCATCCTTGAGATACTGCAAGTGAAAGGATAATTCTGATGGTTGTTGGTTTAATTACCGGGCTGTAAGTGTCCATATAATCAACACCGAATCTTTGCTTGAACCCCTTAGCCACCAACCGAGCTTTATATCGATCAATGGAACCATCCGACTTTCTTTTGATTTTGAAGACCCACCTGCTATCAATCAGATTAATTCCCTTCTTGGGTGGAACCAGGGTCCATGTCTGATTGTTAAGAAGAGCTGAATACTCTGTATCCATTGCTTGTCTCCATTCTTTATACTTGACTGCTTCGGCAAAAGAGCTCGGTTCTGTTTTCGGTACTGGCTGATGATGAATAGTAACTTCAGCAGCATATCTCACTGTTCCATCTCTGTACTCTTTAGGCTTGATTATATTATCCCTCAACCTTGTACGCATTGGGTGACACGGCTGCGCCACCGAGACCTGCTCAGGTTCAGGATCTGCTTCAGAAGGTCCTGACTGAACCTGAAAATGTTCAGAGTAGTGTGTTACCGAGGGAAGAACTGTCGGTTGACAGGTTGTGTGAGCAGGAGAAATGGGTTGGCTAGACAAGGAGCCAAAAGGAAATACATTCTCGTCAAAAACTACATCACGAGAAATGTAAATTCTTCCAGTTTCTCGATCTAAGCACTTATACCCCTTATGATTTGCACTATATCCCACGAAAACACATCGTTTAGACCTGAAACTGAGCTTCCTTGAGTTATATGCTCTCAAATTTGGCCAGCAAGCACAGCCGAAAACTTTGAGATATTTGTAGTCTGGAGAGACACCGAGAAGCCGAAAGATAGGTGTATCATTGCTTATTACTCGACTGGGCAGTCTGTTAATCAGAAAACAGGCTGACTGAAACGCCTCATCCCAGAACCGAATGGGCATGTGAGATTGAGCAAGGAGGGTTATACCCGTTTCCACAATATGTCTATGTTTTCTTTCCACAAGTCCATTCTGTTGGTGAGTGTGAGGGCTTGAAATTTGATGTTTTATCCCTATTTTGTCAAAGAATTTGTGCAACCTGTGATACTCACCACCCCAATCGGACTGCACAGCAAGGATTTTCTTGCCTAGAAGTCTCTCAACATGAGATTGAAATTGCATAAAGATGGACTCAACATCAGACTTGTGCTTAATAAAATATATCCAGGAAAATCTGCTATAATCGTCAACAAAGCTTACATAATAGCTGTACCCATTTACAGAGATTAAAGCTGGTCCCCAAACATCAGTGTGGACTAGCTCTAAAGGTCTGGTGGTGGAATGAACTGAGGAATGAAAAGGGAGTTGATGAGCCTTGCCCTGTTGACATGCATCACAGATAGCAAGCTCTTTATTGGAAGGTACAGCAATATTATTCCTAGCTAGAACCTGACGAACAATAGTAGAAGAGGGATGTCCCAGCCGACGATGCCAGATATCTTCAGAACTTCTGGTTGTGAAGAAGACTCGGCTGGAGCAATTATTTGGGAACTGATAGAGTCCATTTATGCAGCTTCCTCTAAGAAGAGTGGTCTTCGTTGCTTGATCCTTAACAAGGAAATGAGTGGGGTGAAACTCAATGTAAACATTGTTATCTGAGACAAGTTTATGAATGGACAAGAGGTGGCGATTTATGTGAGGAACGTGTAGGACATTTTTCAGAACTAAAGGATGGTTTGCAGTCTCAACAAATGAATTTCCAACATGAGTGATGGACAAACCTGCACCATTGGCGACTTGGACTCGGTCATTGCCGGTGTAGCGCTCCTTTACGGTTAGGCGATCGAGATCATGGGTAATATGATCGGTGGCGCCGGTGTCTGCGTACCAATTGCTATCGACAGTGTAACTGTTGGTGATGGCAGCAGCAGCAACTCGGGTGTCGTTGGCGACAAAGTTCTGATCGAAGCGGTGATAGCAGCGTGATGCGTCATGATTGTCACGAAAACAGATCTGACACATTGTCCTTTGGCCTCCTTGATTTGAGTTGCCTTGGTTGGAGCCCCTGGAAACTCCACGGCCACCTGGATTTCTCCCACCGCCATTGCCGCGGCTGCGGCCACGACCACGGTTATTGTTGTTGCTGCGGCCTTGCAATCTGCTTACTTGGTTCACCTGGATGTTGGAATTGTTATGCTCAAGTCTCAGTTCATAACTGAGCATGTGCGCATAAACGTCGTTGATGGTGATGACATCGGCTCGCGTGGTGAGGCTGGTGACGAGTGGATCATATTCAGATCCCAGTCCACGCAGCAAGTAGGAGATCAATTCGTCATCTTCAAGCCTCTTGCCGATGACTGCAAGTGTGTTGGAGAGCCCTTTCACCTTGCGGAAATAATCACTGATGGAGAGATCCTTCTTTTGGATCGTTGCAAGTTGCATCCTGATCTGCATAATTTGTGCACGGGAACTAGCAGCAAAGGTTCTCTCAATAGCACACCATACCTCACGAGCTGTAGTGCAGCCGACGACCTGTGCAAGAACTCCTTCTGTCAGGGATGAAAGGATGGCACTCATGACTAGCTGGTCCTGCTGATACCAACTGTTGAATTGCGGATTGGCAACAGTGATGGGAATGCCGTCGGTGCCGCTCTGCGTGATCGTCATTGCCGGACGCGCGTTGGTGCCGTCGATGTATCCCATGAGTCTTTGGCTCCTCAAGTAGGGAAACAGCTGTGCCGTCCAGAGGAGATAATTGTCTCCTGACAGCTTCACAGTGATCATCTGGTTGAAAGCTGGGGTAGAAATGAGGCCGGACTGCGTCGAGTTGCCAGCCGTAAGAGCGCCAGCATTGGTGACATTCTGGAGATCACCGGTGCCGGAGCCAGACATGATCACGGGCTGAGTTTGTGGATCGGCGTGGTATGGATCGAGGCTCTGATACCATAAAAGGATTTCTGGGAGATTTGTTATGGTCAAACTCAACTGACGATCCTGATTGCATTCCTTATATATTGAGTGATTACATGATGGCCGAAAACTATGGCCATGATCCAACTGCAGGCGCAAGAAGCGGCCACTACTGAACCAACTAAAACGGCCACTACTGAACCAGAAAACTACTGAACTAACTACAGCGACAAAACACCAAAATACGATAATACACCAAGCTACATCAGCACACTTATTTTAACAGAAATTACACTGTACCTGATGATGACTTATTTGGCATAACTAAATTTTAAAAAATTTAAAAATAAAAAAATAGATTAACCTATCATAGACAACGTAAACAAATACAGAAAAAAGAATTGACAAAAAAGCTAAAAAAATAAAATTTATAAATACTAAAAAATAAATAAATAACTGTAAATTTAAACCGAAATAAGTGGAGCCAGAGCGGATTGGTTGCAACCTTGCAGGCTTCTTCAGTCCCTTCTTCTTGCCTTGGTCCCATTACCCATGTGACACGGAGCAGGGAACCAAGAGGATAGATTCCTTCCATTCCATAAAATATGAGCACGTACACGGTTTCGAGATCAGAGAAAGTGAAAAGATGAGCATGGAGGAGACAGGGGCAGAGACATGGGAACAGACAACAGGTACAGTGAGGTGGGTGGATGGATGGATAGCTACGACGGGCTAGCGAAGGCCGAGGCGGTGGTGATCCCGAGAGATCAGCAGGAACAGAAGAACATGATGCATCATGAGAGCTGTTCAGAACGATGGCGAGATGCAAAGCAAAGCGGGAAGGAGAAAACCAAAAGAAGCGGCATGCCGTCGCACGCATAGCATGCACACCCCTCGCCTCCTTTATTTTGCTTCTTTCGATCTGTCTCAGCGCATTGTTTCTTTCGGTTTTGCCGCCTTTGTTTTCCTCTTTTGCTTTTCGGGGCAGCCATGCATCGTCTTGAGCTCTGACGACGTTCACACCTTGCTCCAGCAGGTGCGTGCTTGCCATAGACTGAACTAAGCACGACCGGCTCCATTGGCCTTGCTCAAACCTGATCTTCTTTTAAAACTATAGACTTTATTCTTTCAGTTTTTAAAAGTTGTTTTTTAATTTTTCTATAGTAATTAGATTTCAAATCAAGTGTCTTTTGAAAATGAGATCTACAAGTCGATTGTAGTACACACTATAATAACTTCATTTATATTTACCAAAACCGTATGGGTAGCGGTAGGAGGGCTCGAGCCCCCCCCTGCCCCGCCGCTGGCCATAGTCATAAGCTATAAACCACAGCAAAAACAGAACAGGCCGAGTGTTGCAGACCTAGGTTTAGGCTATGGTTAAAACGCAAAAAAAAAATTCCCAGGTTTTCGTGAGAACTAAACCTTTTTTTCCATATAAAATTTTTCATGTGTTCCTGCCTGGTGGTTGAGTTTAATCAGGTTCAATCCGGTCGATCTAGTCCTAGAGTGTGTTTGGTTGCTTAACGAAAGACACCCTCGACAGTGCTGAACAAGCTAAGAGGAGTAACTGGAAATTTCCGGGACTTGTATAGCATGCTAGCATGGATTTTGCATCGGAAGTCATCTTCTTTAGACGAAGCATGCTCCTCTTTACAGATCTCTATCAATGATCGCGGCACGTTCATCTGATGCCAATGTTGGTTCATCGTGCACGCTGTGATTGTCATGTGGCCAAAGGTTCGGATCGTACAAGTCCGAGAAACAAAAACAAACCGAGGAGGGCAACAGATCCAAGAAAACCAGAGCAGTGCAACATCATCATTCTATTATTCATATTAAAAGTAGATGACAGACTTTGGCATGTTCCAGCCGGCTTGAGTTTCTGTCTTCCAACTTCTAGAAGCTAGAATGAATGCGTCGGATTTTTTTCTTATTTCTTTGTATTGTTCGTAGATATATAACATTGTTTTTCATTCTTTTCTTATTTTTCTTTAATTAAATGACTCAGGAAAAGCTAACCATTGTTACAATGCAATTTCATCCAAAAACCAACAACCGTCAGCCGAAGCCGGTTGGAACGGGGCCTTTTGCGGTCACTAAGAAAAAAATCTAAAAATTCTCACAAAAAATAGAAAACATCCGATCCTTAATTTGATGAACGCTAATTAAACAATGGCCATTCGATGTTACTAGAAAAAAAATAGAAAAACCATAAATTCTCACAAAAAATAAAACATTTGGCTATTGATCTAGTAGACCCTAATTATAATATATATATATATATATATATATATATATATATATATATATATAGTTTTGAAACTTAAATCAAAAGAAAAGATAAACCTTTTGTGTACAGGGCAAGGACCACAACCACGTACAGCTCCAAAAAAACCCACGTATTGCAGTAAAAAAAAGACAGAAACTAGGCACATGGAAAAGAAGGGGAAATGTTATTTGTGGAAAAAGGGACGCGGAAAATGGACGCCTTTTCTCCTTGTGCAAGTACAGCAGAGTTGCTTCAGTTCTTAACCGTCTAACTGTCTAACTAGTTGAGCACTATCTAGGCTTTTACGTATTACATAATAAATATTTTTAAATTTGATTTATGGAAAAGGATGTGAAAAAAAGAACGACACCTTTTCTCCTTGTGCAAGTCCGGTAGAGTTTGCTTCAGTTCGTAACCGTCTGGTCGATTGAGCACAAGATATTTATTCCTGAACTATCTGCATTTTACATATTACACAACAAATAGCTTAAATTTGCCCTATGTATATATGTAGCAGTAGAGTTGCTTTAATTTAGTTCGTAACCATCTGGCCGGTTGAGCACAACTCATTTATCCGTGAACTATCTGCCCTTTTACGTATTACATAAGAAATAATTTCAAATTTGATTTGCGGAAAAGGGACACAGAAAAAGAACAACGTCTTTTCTCCTTGTGCAAGTCCAGTAGAGTTACTTCAGTTAGTAACCGTCTGGCTGATTGTGCACAACTCATTTATCCGTAAACTATATGCACATTTACGTATTACACAACAAATAAATTTAAATTTGCCAAATTTGCACGTAGCAACAGAGTTGCTTCAATTTGTAACCGTTCTTCTGAGTGAGCACTCATTTATCTGTGAACTATCTAAACATTTACACGTTACAGAAAAAAGCTTTAAGTTTGCCAAATATATATGTAGCTACACGGTAAGTTTTTTTTATTCCGGATGTGTTTAATCAAAAGCTAATTAGGATATTACAAATATTGAAACTCTAACACCGGAAAAGTGTGATTTGCGAGAAAAAAAAAGGGACGTGGGAAAAAGAACGAAGACATCTCCTTGTGCACGTCCAGCATAGTTGCTTCAATTCGCAACCGTCCGGACAATTGAGCACAACTCATTTATCCATGGACTATCTGTACTTCTCCGCATCGCAAAAAAATAGCTTTATATTTGCCAAATGTATTTGTAGCTACAAGTTAATTTTTTTTATTTTGTATAGTTCCAATCAAAAGTTAATTAGGACTGAAACTCGAACAACAGATTATTACTATTCATTATAAGAAGCCTTGGCATTACATGCAGTTGCACGCATGCAGATGGAAACAAGATTTATGGTATACACGAGAGAGAGAGAGAGAGAGAGAGAGAGAGAGAGAGCATGAAGTAGGATAGCACAAGAGATGAAAGGCATAAAAGAAAGGACAGTACATTTTAAATGTAATCTTTTTGTAGAGTTGGCGCAATTACCTTTTTAACATTTTTAGTATAATTAGCATAGAGTTTAGGAGCTTGATTAGTGCTAATTCTATGAACTATCAGAATTCAGAATAATGTACATAGTTGTATAAGGCATAACAGTTCCATTAGGAAATGAGATTAGGTATTGTATACAATAATAGAAAGATGCATTGAATGACAGATGTATGTTTGAACCTTCGAGAGACAGAGATAGAATTGAAGCCACGGTAGATAGTTGATAAAGAAAAGGGAAAAATACATGTTAAGAATATTATCTCAGTCGGAGCATGCATGTAAAGACCAAAGTCCGAAAGAATAGCAATAAATTTACGCGGTATCTACATTCTAGCAAGAGTGCCTTTAATCTTAATTGTTGCTTATATGGATACAAATTAGAAATTATAGAGAAAACAAAAGCCTAATAATGAACTAAAAGAAAGTAGCAGGACTAGCCGCACAATTGAACTTGCAAATTTGCTAGTCCTGCATAAAAATACGTGCCACCCTTTTACCACAATTATCACAGATGGATGGACCTGATGATTTTGACTAGGTTCTTTTAGACTATGGTTTATATCTTTTGGCTAATATTTTTCAATTTTATCTGTTCGCGAGAGAGAGTACGAAGAGAGACACTCGCAGACGATATTGATCAATATAGATGAAATTGTACAGTGTTTACTAAAATCGACTTGTAGATAAGTCTTGAAAAACACATTGCTTTAAAGTTATTTACTGTAGATAAGCCATAAGCCAAAAAAAAAATGGTGTCTTTGTTAAAGATTTAGCTCTCTTTGTAGCACACAACGTTAAACCTAGTAACCTACCCCGTTGACTGAGCTAAAATACGCTCACAAGCTCGTTTTGCTCAATTTATTTTTCACTAAGCGCTGCATACAGAGCAAACTCATGCCCGTTTAAACAAAGCCAGAAACAACCCAGTAGGAGGATACGAGAATTTGTGTGAAGTGATATGTGATCGCAATAATTTCAGATGTGTGGTTGTGTAAGGTGCCGCTCCAACTACTGTTGGCTGCGGTTTTTAATATTGGTTGAAATTATAATGTAGAGGCTATTATTTTCTAAATTATTTAATTACAAAATAGAGAAAATTAGCATTATATCCCTACTAACAATAAAAACATCAAATCAAAATTACGAATCGACTTGTGTTAAGTGACTTGCTAACTTAAAAAAAATCCGAAAAACAGAGACCTAACCTGTTTAGGGTGGACCTAAGTCGTAACCAAATCAAAGAGGCCACCATGTGTTCTGTTGCTGGGCATTTTCGTCTGACACTGTCGCCCACGCGTGCACCCAACCACGCCCACGTGTGGCCTCGCCACCTTTTGCTTTTTCTGTTGTCCTCGACCACTCTTCATTTGTTTGTCTTCATCCCCTCGTTGCCTAGTCCTACCAGTAATCAGTACACTGTAATCGTATAAAATAAGACGTAGTGAGCTGTACTGCATACGAATACTGAAGACCATTTTTAAGCCATGGAGTTTGGAAAACGTCAAGGAAAATTCCAAGAGAGAGAGAAAAAAAGAGAAAGTACGAACAAAAAAGGGACAATTTTGGGCACGATTTGCTCAATGTAATACGAATTTCGAAAAGGCCCAGAGGTCTTATCCTCTTAGCTCATCGAGGCCCATGTAGCAACCAACCCAGCCTGCCATCACGGCCCGCGCGTTCCATCAACCCACCCCGACTATATCCGCCGCGGGCTACATAGTCTATTTTTTCAGCTTTCTAGTCGATTTTTTATTTTGATTTCCATTAGTAATTATTATTTATTAAACTAACTAGTATGGTAGCCCGTGCACCTGCATAGATATCATCCAAAAGAACTACATGCGAAAAATAAAGAGTTACAAATCATATGAAAGAATTCAAATATTAAAATTTTAGAATGTTATCAATTCGATTTAATTTCCATGTTTGTAGAATTGATTTTATTTGTTATATCATTGTATAGTAATATATTTTAAAAAAGAATATATATTATATCTTTGGGAGGAAATACTTGTGCTTTATAATTTTTAATCAGCGTCTTCAATAGTAGACAATAGTTGTATCCAGATTAATACAATTAAAATCATGCAAATTATAATAGATATTGTAGATAGGTTCGTATCTGTGCATGGAACGTTTGAGTTTAATCTTATCTCTAACATCTAGCATCTTAATTTTGCACAAAAGTTCTCCAATTATACTTGCATATGCATGCATATCATGGTGCAAATCAAATTCATGCGCACTTCCATATATCAAGAAAAAATAATTGGTTATAATCTATTAATCATAAAAGGGTCCACCTAATTAAGTTGGATGCTTTCCTTTTTTAGAATTTCTAACAATTATTCTTATTTATCAGGTAACATCCATCGGCTATGGATTGCTAAACATAATTAGGGTCCACAAAATTAAGGGTCAGATCTTTCTTTTTTATTTTTGGGAGAATTTCTACAACATTTCTATTTTTTCTCAACCAATGTAATTAACCATCCTAAACTTTTATTGTATGATAGATAACACTTAATGGTTGATACAATTTAACTTTAATTAGAATCCACTACATCGATGGCGATTCTAGAAAGAAATTAAAGTTGTACAACACATATTGTTGGGAAGCGTGTAGTAGAATAGATCTTGTATTTTTCTTACTGGGTGCAATTTTTTTTCACAAGGATGGCTTTTACTCAACTATTTTGCACATTTATATCCTTCATTTTCTCTAGTACATGGATTTTAGTGTGGGTCATCTAGGATTCTTTTTATTTATTGCGCTCAATTAGAATATATAATGGGTAGCCTTATCTTATTGGATTTTTTGTTTTATCTAAGATACCCACTGGTGATCGTTTACTGACCATAATAATGGTCCACTAAATCGAGAGATAGATGCTTTTCTTTTTTCTGAGAATTTCTAGCTTATTTCTCTATTTTTAGCAACTGTAAATCACATGCAATTGACTTTTAGCATATAATAGATATATTTTGTTTTTTATGGATTTACTTTGGAATTTGTATGGAAATCAAATTGCTAACATTCATTTTCTTCCCCAAAATTAGTTATTTTAGATTGTACTTGAGATGAACAGTTTTTAAAATTTTACTAATTTTATTTAATTATTATTCTGAACTTTAGCTATTTGTGAATGTTACTTTAGATGTCGTATACAAATCAATTTGCTAATTTTATTAATTTATTGTTCTAAATTGCAGTTAATTTAGATTGTACTTGAGATGTTATTCTTTCTTTTAATCTGAGCTATTCTAACTTGGTTCCACGAGATAGATGGCTAGATCTTTCTAATCAATGCGGGAGCTTACTCGGAGTGTCTAATTAGTATAGGTTTACAAATTTTAATATTTTTAGAATTTATGTTTAAAATTTGTTTACAAATTAAATGTCTAATAATCCTTTAATTATCATTCTAAATTTGCATGTGTTTGGATCGTACATGCGTGGATTTCTTTTTAGTTTTAGGTTGGAATTCATATAAAAACCAATTTCTATTTTCTTTTAATTATTATTCCAAATTTATTTTTAGGTTTACTTTAGAATTCATACGGAAATAAAAGTACTATTTTTATTTTATTTTTAATTCTTAATTTTAGTTATTGTGCATTGTACTTGACATGACTCTTTCCTTTAATTTGCTGATTTTTGTTTAATTATTATTTCAAATTTTAGTTATTTATGAATATTTCTTTGGAAGTTGTATAGAAATCAAATTACTATTTTTTTATTTTAATTCCGAATTTCTCTTAATTTGGATTGTACATGTGGGTCTAGAACCTTGGTATAATTTATTCAAAAGAAATACAAGCATATGCTTCTTGTTTCAACTGGAAATTGGTGCAAAATTTTCAGACACGTGCATTGTTTCAAAACCTGGAAGCTTATGATGGTGATAATAGGATAACCTGAAAACTATTTTCCCCCAATCAATTGATGAACATAGTTTTTAGAAAAATTTAGATGTATACCACTACTAAGTGCATGTTTTTGAGAAGTGGCACTATAGAACGTCGCCTTCGGGAAATGCCATTGCAAACATAGCTTTTTCACGAAAATACCATTCATGTACGTATTTGCCTATACATGACAATTTTATCCATGCCTTATTCATCTTTCCTTGTCATCCACCGAACTCTGGTGAGCCATATCAACTGTCCAACTCCCTCGGTGTTAGAAATCTCTCAAGATTTCTCACTCTACTCTGATATCAGATGTTAGAGATCTCTCAAGATTTCTCACTCTAATCTGATACCAGATGTTAGAAATCTCTCAAAATTTCTCACTCAACTCTGATACCATATATTGGCCCAGCCTCTCTAAAACACATGCTTTTATGGTGGATTGATGTACACAAACACAGTGGATAGCTCATCGGAGATGGGAATGAGTAGACGGAGCTAATAACAAAGTTGAATACAAAACTGAGACACGAGATTGCGGTGCTAACTGTTTGCACCTTTTCTGCATTTTCTCTGTTATTCACTGGCTCAACTAGCTCAAAAGGATTTACATGGTATATATATAGAAACAACTGGGACTCACAAGTAGGTACTCACCCACTACACACGACTCGTACCCTGACGACGACTACCTGCCCATATCGAGTAATTTGTCAACTGGTGCCATGCCACTCGCACTGACAACTGCTATAGGGACCACCAACTGCTGCAGTAACCAATGAATGTTGCAGTGCCGACGACTGCTACAGAGACCAATTACGAGTATGACGTCTACAGTACTCCTCCGAGTATGATGCCTACTGTGCTTGTAGTCTCCGAACCAGGTTCTCTGACTACGACCATGATTGCCATGACTACGACCATGGCGCATCAACTACGACCACAACTGCTGTAACTATGACCACGGCCGCTACGAC
This sequence comes from Dendrocalamus sinicus, assembly GCA_036346575.1. Lineage (NCBI taxonomy): Eukaryota > Viridiplantae > Streptophyta > Magnoliopsida > Poales > Poaceae > Dendrocalamus > Dendrocalamus sinicus. Next base: position 48,819,542 of record CM070648.1, on the reverse strand, counting down.
TACAACCACGAACGCTATGACTACGACCATGATCGCTATGGCTACGACCACAAACGCTATGACCACGGTGTACTCGGTGCAGCTACAATACTCAGTCATAACGACCACACAAGGACTGATCGTAACGACAACACAGACTTCACAACTTCTACAGGTACTCGATACGCACAACGACACATATGCAACAATATTAACCCAATACTTGGCACCTCCTTCCTCAAGCAACTACACCATGGCCCTCACTGACATCGTCGCCGGTCACTCTCATCTCGTGAACACCTTCCAGCACTCGACATAGATCTGGATCGCCATGGGCAGCAGTGCGCTGGTGTTCGCTAGTGTTCTCTGCTCAGACCATCCAAAGTATTTGCGCGCATGTCAACGCCTTGCCCGTCCAGCCACCAGCTCCCCGTCCCGTGTGCTATCCGAGCTATCGGTTGCAGTGATGTCCCCAAAGGGTCGTCACCGCGAGGACATGGCACCATTGAGTGGAATTGACTCATTGGTAGTCGATTTGGAAAAGGGAGCACTGAATTTATGTGTATCAGTGGTGGATTGGACGAGAGAAAGAGAATGCAGGAGATGGAGAGAGAGACAGGAGATGGAAGGGATTTGGGGGGAAGGATTGTGACTGGTGGAATTTTTTAAACAATCTATTTTTATTTTAAATTACAGTGATATACCCATTTTATTTTATGGAAATGGTCATCTGTCGCCATCCGGTTGGGCGATATTGACAAGTTGTTCAACCATTGGGCGACACGAGGCCTGGTCGCCCAATGGTTGGGCGAGTTGACCATGTCGCCCAACCGTGGGGTGACCAGGCCTTGTGTTGCACAATGGTTGAATGGCTTGCTAATATCACCCAACTGTACGGCGATAGATGACCATTTTTGTAAAATAAAAAAACATATATCACTATATTTTTTTAAAAAATAGATTGATTGATCAACTAGGAACTAGTCGCCCCACGGTTGGGTGAATTAAAATAACAATATTTTTATTTTATTAAGCAAATAGAAATAATTGTGGGGAGAATAAATGGTAATTTTTATAGGTAATATATTTATCAAATCTTATTTGCAGATTGTTTTTTAAATAAAAGGGCAGACAATGTCGATTGGTCTGTTTGTGATTTTCGTAAATTCTGAATGGTACAAAATCTGGTAGACTTACAATAACATTTTGTGATCGTCATATGTTATTGTATTGTGATAAATTTCTGAATAATTTTATGGAAATGATTGAGCTAGCAATGATTCGTAAGTAGGAAGGTAAGTACTATCACGATGCAACAGAGAATTCATTCATGGAGAACTTCAACTGGACCTCCTGTGACTCCCTTCGGATATGGTTGCACGAATAGCACACACTCGTAACCACGTCACCGGTATCCTTCTACAAAGACCTTCTATGCAACTATACGCATCAATTTCCTCAACTCCCACTGAATGTCCGTGGCAGACCGACTCCAAAGCCCATGTAGAATAACACTACACACCTCAAGGTTCAAGGAGAAGCTGTGTGTAAGCTAGTACAGGACATCTCCGATTCGAGCAGTCTCTGTGTTTAGGAGTACCATACTGACTTGTGAGAAACTGCTTAGGTCAACACCATATTTACTTTCACGAATGGTACTAACACCGTAATACACTTTTAATGTTGTGGGTTCCAACATGACTGATTTCTTTCTACAAATATTAACATTTATCAACATGCATTCACTAAATACATGCTAAACAAATACGTAGCTACACGTTGCCTACATTTGGATGAGAATAAGAACGAATGAGGCTATTACCTTCATGCGAAGACATTTTCTTCTTATCAATTAGTTTCCTTCGTCTTCCTTTTTAACCTCACAAGCTTCTCTCCTCTCCATCTCCTAAGCTGCTCTTCTCTCCTTTACTCCCTCTTCCGAGCTCCTCTCCTCTCCTTGACTCCCACTTCCAAGCTTCTCTACTCTTCACTTCCCCTCTCCTTCTCTCCCTCTTTTTTCTCCTCTCTTGAGCTCCTCTCGTTTTCTTGCAAGAGAAATAGTGAGAGAGCTCATGAGGGGGTTGGGTCAAAGAGAAAAGAAAAATGTGGTAGTAAGTAGTCGCTCCATCGTTGAGCGACTAGAGACACTAGTCGTCGCACAGTTGGGTGACATTGACAAGTCGCGTAACCATTGGGCGACTAGGCCTCTTGTCGGCCATAGTTGGGTGACTTGTCAATGTCGTCTAATCGTGCGGCGACAGATGACTATTTCTGTAAAATAAAAATAACGTAGGTATATTTATGTAATTCAGAATAAAATTTGATTATTTAAAAAAATCGTGACCGGTGAGAGGAAGACAGGGGCTTTGTTGTCCACCTCCCTTGAGTGAAATATGTATGACGATGGCATTTTTCTTAATAAGATGCGTTTGCAGTGTCATTTCTGCGAGTCATCACCCCACAGTGGTATTTCTCAAAAACAAATTTCTGCGAGAAATTTGATGGAAAACGTAACCACGCACTAATTTGTGTGCGCGGGGGGAGAGACGCGTCGGAAAAAGGCTAGACAAGCGGAAGCGTACCGATCCAATCAGAGGGCCAGGAGAGAATCTTGTCCTGGAGATTTTTTGCCTGCGACGGACACGATTGAAAGGTGACGCCGCAGCGATGCGTCGGACTTCTGATCCGCGCCATCACCTCGATTGGATCTCCCCGGTCAAATTCCCGAAGGAAAAAAAAAATCGGTCGCTTTTCTTTTCGGCATCTTTCTCGAGCAAAGGCGGTGACGCGATGCGAGCCCACGGCAGGCAGCATCGGCTGCAGCGACGACACGGCAGGCACTTGAGCGCGCAACAGGACGAGAGCAGCGCCTGCGAGCTTGCAGGCTCTACATTTTTTTTTTTTTGGTAGATCGGGCGAGGCGCTGCATGCTGCTACTTTTGGCACGCACATTGAAAAGCGGAGCGACCCGGTTCCCGGTTAGTAGTAGTACTTGCTACTAACCGGGGTGCAGAGACCTCTCGCTTTCTCTGTTGTTCTGTTGGGTTTTTCGGGGTCTCGGTCGCGTACTTGCGTTACGGCAGTCAGCCGTCAGCGGAGGTAAACGTTTCGATGCACGAACTGTGTGTGCATCTAGCACTGTAGTTATTTTTAAATAGCCTGTTTAATGGTCTGTTTTTGTGAAAATAAACCCCTCTCGGGCCTCTTGCTACAGTGCCCTCTACGCACAAAAAACCGTGCTATAATACTCCATCCCTCTAAACACAAAAACCGTGCTGTAGATATATATGTGTGTAATTAAAAAACTTAAAAAGGTACTTTTTTTTGAAACAATCCCTCTACACACAAAACCGTGTTATAATACTCCGTCCCTTATCTAGTCTTTCATGGCAAGAAAAAAAATAAATCAGAGATAGATCTAGACCTATGATAACTTAGATTTCAATCGAGGGTGTGAGATATTTACCAATGCAAAACTCAGATAAGTCTAGGGTATAATTTTTCCTTTAGCCGAGATAGTAGTGGTCTCTAACCCTTCACAGATTGGATTTGATGAAATTCTAGATCTACCACCATAACAGGTTACACCTTATCAACGTAAAAAAAAGAAAAAAAAAAAAAGAAAGGAAGCTCTCGCACAGGGCACACTGGCAGACACTACTCAAATAGCATGTACCCCTCCATCTTTTACTGGAAAAAAAATCACCATGACACACGGATGCCAGAATATCCATTGTTTTTTTTTTTTGCTATTCTTCTCTCCTTGGCAGCCCTTTGTTTATATTTCTTTTAGAGCATCCCCAAATACATAGCAGCTCTATGAAAAAGAATATGTGGTATTAGTTGAAGCTACCGTTAGCTTCATGGTCCAGGAAATCTCAAAGAGTAAATTTCACGGTTTGCTATAACATTTATTTTGGATTTCATGGTGATGCACCTTTAGTGAGCCATTTTTTCACTGAACTGCAACTCAATTATAAATAGGATGTGCTGACATATGGGGCCCATATGTCATACGCACAAGGTGAGGACTAACCACAATAGAGTGCCACCCAGGACGCCACACATGTATGCCACATTAGACTAGTGCTGACCAAGATTCTACACATGCTCAGAGAGTGTTCCTCTCTGACTCGAAACAGAGAAGGGAAGGGAGCTATGGCTGGAGAAGCGATGGTGAGGTGGGGCAAGGGCAAAACAGAACGAGAGGCGGTGAGGTAAGGAGCTAGGAGCCCACATTGCGGCTTGAAGCGCACGAGGGCGGGCTCGCAGCGTCGAGTAGTGATCGACGCTGGGGAGAAGTGGCAGCGGTATTAGAGGGGGAGAGGGAGGGGGGTTAAGCACGAGCATGAAGGGCGCTTGGGAAAACACACTGTAGGAGTTATCGCTCTAGAGCTCTAGATTGGAACCATATGACTTGCCCTGCTCGGTTGAGTTGAAAAGCTGTGACATATGGCTGAAATTGCACTGTAGCGGCTGAAATTTTACTGTAGCTGAAAGTGACTTATTTAGCGTAATTAAATTTAAAAAATTTAAAAATAGAAAAAATATGTTAGCTCATTACGGACAACGCGAATGAATATGGGAAAAAAGAACCGGTAAAAAGCTCAAAAAAGCTAAAAGTTCAGAAAAAGACAAATTTATGAATAGTGAAAAATAAACCAAAAGCCAGAAGCTGAAACTGAAATGAGCGGGGCTAGTTGAACCTACAATAGCTGTTCTTTTCGGGTACGATTTATGGTTTATGGCTACGAATGTTGTTTTTTGGTCCTAGTGTGTGTACTTGTCTGAACGAATTGAATACCAATAATCTACTTCGAAAATACTGTCCTGATAAACCGTTTCGAAATGGCAGCAAAGAAGTCGTCCTGTTTGTTTATTCAAGAAAAGCCATAAGCCATAAAATGGCATATTCTTTGTGGCTGTCTTATGACTTTTGGCTGAAATTTTTGAATTTTAATTGTTTACATAGATATTATGGAGAGAAATACTCACTTACGATTTTAGATAGTATAGATGTTAGACTTTTAACGTGTACTACAATTAATTTGTAGACATCATTTTAAAAAATATTCTGTTTAAAAATTAAGCACTATAATAACTGGTTAAAATCGGTTCCGAAAGCTAAAAAAACAAGCCAGCTAAAAGGAACAGGCGTACTTACGGTATCGATCAACAAGCCGACAAAACGAGTAACACTAATGTGAAGACGTGAAGTATCCATGCTGTACAGCTATATAGTACTACCCAGGTAAATTCCTGCATTCTATATTACACCGAAACTTTTTGCTATACAGCTAGAAAGGACTACCCAGGTAAATTCCTGCACTATATATTACGCAGATTTGCCCCCTGATGTGGCCAGCCAGAGACAGCACAGCCCGTTTCAACTTTTGCCGAACAAGAGAACTACAGTCTACGTCAGTACGTTTCTAGACCGTACGGTATAATAATACACACGATGACAGTAAACAAGTGAACAGCTAAGAATTTTGCACATAAAATAACCGAGTTTGTGCATGGAATAGGACAGGATCCATTCCACCCTACCGGAACGGAATTGATAAGATTGGGACCGAGGCGCCCACAGCAAGTAGTTGGCAAGATTTAGTTCGCCAACATCGTTATAAATCCTAAGAACTCATATGTCTTCAGTGGATCTAACATGCATGCATGTCAGACCATTACACATTGCGGCAAAATTGTCGCCACCTCCCGAAGAAGATGCCAACCATGCAAACATGCATGCATCTCACCCTGCAGGGGTTCATCAGAATACCACCTCCCTCAAGCCGTCAGTCTCACAGACGCTAGCGGTTCACCACCACTGCACAAAACATTGCACCACATGCAGTACCATGCATGGTACTAACTACGTGCGTACTACACTAATCAGTCATTCCACAGTGCAAACACCGGGAGCTGATGCACACTCGGAATGCCTGCGACTGGCCGTGCCGCGGCTGCGGCGGCCGCCATCCAATTGCCTCCGTCGCTGCTCTCGCCAGCCTCAAACTTCATGTCGTGCGAGTACTGAAGGCCGTGCAACAGGTGCCCACCGCGGTGACTGTCGGAGGTGTCCGAGTTATCGGACGTGCCCTGGTCGCCCGGTGCGTCGGAGCTCTCGGCGCCATCGGCGTTGGCAATGGTGAGCGCCGGTGCGTCTGGCGGGCGCGTCGGGGAGCGCCTGCACGCGAGGTCGCCGCCAATGAGGTGCGTGCTAGCGCAGATGCGCTTGACGTCGTACTTGCTGATGTCGAAGTTGGTCACGGCGTTCAGGCCGCGGAACTTGATCGCCGCGATGTCGTACGCCTCCGCCGCCTCCTCCTGCGTGCCTACAGTTTCAAAGAAAAATACGAATGTGATTCTAACCAACATCTAAAACTAGATTGTTCAACATTAATTAAAATTAAAAAATACGTCAAGCATGCAAAACGTCATGCAAGTTTGGACACTGATCAGATGCAGCAAATGTTCTCGTACTACTGCACTACTAAACAGTAAAGAGACAAGCAGTACAAAACATGCAAGAACGATGCCTGGTCCTGTAACAACAATAACAAAATGCATGTTAGGACTTGGAAGCATGTGTACAAAAAGAAAAGAAAAACTTACTGAAGGTGCCAAGGTACAAGTCCTTGTTCCCTGCCACCCTCCCAATCCTGGCCTGCCATCTCCCGTGCTGGTGATGCCTGCATGCATGGGGAAAGCAATCACAACAGGAAAGATTATACGCGTGTGTGCGTGTATGTGAGATCAGAGAGCTCAGAACTATCAGCAGAGGTGGCTCAGAAGTTTTTGGGTGGTGAAAAAGGCTGCACATGGGAGTAAATATGGGGAGCAGCACGGCACCTAGTCACTCCTCTGTACATGGATGCTCCCCTCGAGAAGCCACTGCTGTTCCTGCAAGAATAAATTTGGCAGCGAAAACTTGGGAGTTGTAAGCAGCGTTGGTGAGTGCGCCAGATGTTTGATAAATTTGGATGCATGTGTGAAAGGATGCAGACATATAAGGCAGGGGAACTTTTGTTTGTAGTCATGTTTAAGTTCAGAGATTCTGAAAAGATTTCAGAGAAACAAATCATGGCATCTTAGAAGTGTCTTGAAATTTTGCCATGATTTTCTTGCATGCTTGCATGTTTACAAGGGAACTTCACGGTGGTAATAACTCAAGCTATACCACTCACATTAGTCAATATTAGTATTTGTAGAAATGAGAAGTGAAGGGGAGAGCTACAGCCTACAGTACCTTCTTAAGTGGGCAATGAACTCCTGCCTTGTCATGTGCTTCATCTCCTCCAGCTCCTTCTCATAGGCGCTTAACTACATGTCACAAAGTCCGGTAGATCAGGGAACCATGTGTTGAACACTTGAACCAACAATTCATCAGAAGCAAATAAAAGAGTGCACGAATGAACCAGACCCCAGCTGCCAGTGTCACACCCTTTTTCCTTGGAATTTAGGAGGGAAGTAAAAAAGATTGAATGCAATGGGATCTCAAACTGAAACGTACTGGAAAATTTATGTGAGTTGTTGGACCCCAGTACTTGAGTGCTGCCAAATCGTAAGCCCTTGCAGCCTTCTCCTCCTTGTCATACCCACCTTGAAACAGCCATAGCACAACATGGTAAGCACGTTACAACACTGGGCACACTTGTGCTGGTGGAAATTCCGAAGCTGCAAACTACTGGACCAAGGAGGGTAGCAATAGCTTACCTAAGTAAACTGCTCATTGGTACGTAGTGGGTGTTGCAACAAGAAGAAGTTGAGGTCAGTAGCATGTCCATGTAGTTGCAATCAATCAGTTTATCATTGAAACTAGCTGGTAAAGGTTACAAATGTGCCGTGAGCCTGTGACTCGATCGCATAGCTCACCTTGCCTTCCTTTCCTAGTCTGGCCTTCCTTCCTGCTAGTGTTGTCCCACAAGTGAGCCTCATACCTACCTGTCCATCTATGCCTGCAAATTAGCGCACATAAACAAGAATCAATGGCCAGGCACACGTCCAACCAATGCAATACTTCTGTACGCACGACCACACCCACCTAGTCACACCACGGAACTGCGACGTCCTCTGCCCGAACGTCTGCGCGGGCTTGCGAGCAACTGGCATCGCTGGCGCCGGCGGCGGCTGCGGCGGCTCACTTGGCGCAGCAGGCACGGAGAGCGACAGCGCTGACGACCGCTGAGGCACGTACATAGCCTGCCGGAGCCAGGACTTGATGCCGGAGATCGACATGGAGCCGTCGACGCCGGCGGCGGCATTGTACGTCGGCACTGGCATTGGGCCCAGGCTTGGGTTCGGTGGGCCCAGCAAGTACTGGCCGTGGGGAGGCAGGAAGTGATGGTCTTGCGGTGCAAGTACCCGCTGGTCCGGGAGGCCGGCGCAGGGTGCCGCGTTCACGTTGATCTCCAGCCCAATGCTGCCGCTGCCATGGCCGTGGAAGTACGAGCCCGGGAAGGCTTGGACGTCATGGACATCATGGTACTTGATCTGGTCAGCGTGGTTGCTGCCGTAGATGCCGCTGCTTTTGTTGCTGTAACCGGCGCTCATGAAGTCCTCAAGCTTGGGGCCTTCGGCTTCTGCATACCTCCAATCTGCACAGGAATGGTACAAAGTACAGACAAACAAAAATGATACAACTTTCTTTTTGAGCAAATGCAAATAAAAGGCCTAGTGATTAAACCAAGAATGCCATACATTCAGTGGGAGTAACTTTCTGGATCTTAATGAAAGTCGGTCTACTCAATGGAAAGTATAAGAGGAAAAATACTGGACGTGAAGTTACTACCGAAAGAGTAAATATTGTAGACTGCTTTTAGTGGTATCAGTAGGAAAGGACATCTGAACTTTTCATTAGAGCGCTCTCTGTGTCAAAAAGACTCGATTGTACTATAACAGAAGTATCATTTCTAGTGTTTGATCTAAAAATTACTAAAAAGAAAGCTATGTAAACACCAGCGATTTATATAAGGAGAATAACATGAACATGCACAGATTTCTTTCTAGGATCACAACTCGATTTGTTTCATAAAAAAAGTTATCAAAAACAAAAAAAAAGGAAAAAAACGAACTCATAACCTCCCATATATAATTGACAACCACCCATTTAAGAGAAGAGCTCAACTACGAAAAACCTAGATGCAAAAAAAAACCCTAAGTTTATTAGGGGTGAAATCAACAACCAGAAGGTAGAACACAAACTTCTTGAACTTTTGTTACATGTATACGCAAGTGTTTAATTACCTGGAACGTTGTACTGTACAGAGCCATCAGAGTGCGGCGGCATAGCCACGAGAGGTGAAGCTGCAGCAGCTGGAGACGAGCAAGAGCCATTTCCATCACCGCTTCCAATCCCTCCGCCGCCGCCGTCTCCGTAACCCCTCGCGGCTGAAGAAGACAAGGAGAAGCCGAGCCAACCGTTGTTCATGTCCATCCCCACACACCAGAAGGAAACACAAGGAACTCAAGAAACCAAGCAGATGGTTTCTTGGTCTTTTTGCAGAGCCTGAAACTTGCAAGCAAGCAAGCTATCTAGATTGGTCCTCGAAGTACGAAGAGGAGCCTGCCCTTTTTTGACGTTTATTTATGGGATATGGCTGGGTGCATGTAGGTGGAATGGTATGAGAGTAAGTACAATAATGATTTTATAGCCAAGCTAGTCAGTATTTTTGTTGATGTGGAGGAGAGAAGAGATGAGAGATGAGAGCTTGGCTCTCATGCAAGCAACAAGCTGGCACGGGAGCCTATGACATAATAATAAAAAAAAATTTTGTAGATAAATTATTGTATAACTTAGCTCTTATAACTTAATTTATAGTTAAATATTTAGCTCTATTATTAGACTTGCTATGAATGCAAAGAGCTGTAGCAGCAGCAGCAGCTAGGAGCATAGGCGATACAAAGCAGTTTTGGTGTGCGACTATGCATTGCATGTACGTATGCGAGTGTGGTCCAGCGTTTTCTTTTTGTGTTGGGGTCTGTGCCATCATAGATACGTCTTGCAGTGTTGCAGCTGGGGCCTGGCAGGTACATGCAGCACAAGGAGCTAGTCTCTATCTCTCTCTGGATATCTTTGGGCTTGGGCTTTATGGGTCTCTCTCGCACGTGCCAAACTGAGGAGTGAGGATCACATGCATGCAAGAATGCGTCGAATCTTAGGTGATTTGTTGAATCAAACATCAAGAACAACTGCTCCGGACAATTAATTAGGCTTTTTTTGTATTTTTACGTGCATTTATATACTAGTATTCTTGTTGCCATATGCATACATGGGATTAGTGCTCCGCCCATGTTTCATTGGTAATCCAAGTTTGACAGATCGTTTTTTTTTAATATTATCATCATCATCTCCAGCCAAAGAAAATGATTTGAAAATGTCTTGTCCAGTAGTTGGTAGTAGTATTTTGTTCCCTCTTGTTTACTTGATTTCTTATTTTTATGATATCCAATATGTGACTTTAATTATTATTTTTATAACTTATATTAAAATATAGTAATAAAATTATAATATTATACGAATATTTTTAGTGATAAATCTAATAATATAATTTCTGTATTATCAATCTAGATAGTTTTAAATCTATTTATAATTAAACTTTATAAATTTTAATAAAGTTTAGCTGCACATATTTTAGAAAGTCAAGTATAAGAACAACGGATGCAGTATTTGCTTCACTTGTCAGTTGACATTGTTTTCAAACCAAGTAACGACGACGGATAATTTCACTGGAATCGAGCCAGAAAGTACACGATTCCATGATAAAGGAGTCACGTGAAGAACCCATATACGGACATGAGTGAGAGATGTATTTGGGTCCGTTCCTTTTTCTGTTGCGACTGACTGGCGCAAGTATATGAATGAACCAAATATCCTTAATCTGGATTAATTTATTTGTCGATAAATCAGACCTTTGTCTCACTATGCATAACAAGAGAGCGCACAATTTAGGCTTTTGCCCCCAACCGGCTACAGCATTTGACTGTTATCATTTAACTGAAATTATACTATAGTAGCGGTTAGATTTTTTAAATTATTTAATTAAAAAATACAGAAAAATAAAAAAAACAATGTTATATCTCTATAGGCAATACAAAGAAATAAGAAAAAAACCAAAATTAATAAGCCGATGCGTTCAAAATGACTTCTGACTTCTGAAAATCGGAAGCAGAAGCCACTTGAAGCGGCCCTTTAAGCCTGCCGCAAGTAGCAAGAGCAACGGTGAATGTGTCTCGAGGCCGAACTTGTTGTTTTCAGTTTCTAAAAACTGCTTTTCGGTTTTTTACAGTAACTAATTTTTAAACAGAGTGTCTTTTTAAGGTAGAATCTACAAGTTAATTGTAGTACACAGCGTAACGACTTCATTTATATTAGTCACAACCGTATATGAGTTTCTATTATTCTATACTCTCATAAATAATTCAAGTCATAAGCCTCAATTAAAGCCATAAATCGAAGCAAAACGAAATGCCGAAGGGGCCTCTTGTCTGAAAGCACCACCTAAATTAAAGGGATTCTTTTGTAAGTGTCTTGATTCGTGTACCAGATCTCCACGGAGACTATAGGCCTGTTTGGGAGAGCTCCACCACTGAAAACGTGGATCTGGAGCAGTAGCTCCACCGTGGATCTGGGATCCCACCATGGAGTGTTTGGCTTGTACAGCAGCTCCAGATCCACGAAATTGAGGTTTTGGTGGGAATGGCCATTTTTGGTGGGATAGGGTGTGTAACCAGTGGCATTGGTGGGTAATTACCACCCAACTCCACGGTGTAGCACCCCTTGAGGAGCTCCATGAAATCCATGGATCTGGCCCTCAAATCCAGGATTTTGGTGGATCCAGATTTCGCGGAGCTGGAGCGTTTGGGTAAAATTTCGTGGAGTGGAGCTATTTTTCATGGATCTGGAGCTGGTGAAGCTCTCCCAAACAGGCCCTATGCCACCTTTTACCGAGGCTCGGATTCCCTTTGTACTCCGCCACCTTCAATTGGATTGGACCAGGAGAAGAGGTCTAAGGCTCTGCTTAACGTGGTTGGTAAGTTATGGTTTTTGTTTTTTTATTGTAGCACTTGTTAGTTTTTTAAATAATTAAATTAAAAAATAAAAGGATTAAAGACAAATTTTTTTTGAAAAAGATAAAATTAAAAAGTTAGAAACGGAAACTGATTAGAATGAGACCTTAATCTTGAACTTTTTCTTTAGTGAAAAAAATCTTGCCCTTGTGCATAACCTCCTCCACGAGTCCACAACCACAATACCACAAGTCCAACAGCTTTCAGTATAGCTAGTGCATGTGCATTTTGTTCCGAATCAACCACAACCTTTTCATTTTTCTTGTATTTTTAATAACCCGATTTATGTATAAATTTCCCTAAAAATGCCCAAGCATGGCAGTGATAAATCCGGACAAAACCCTATGAACCGAGGCTCGAGCACTTGGGAAGAGTTGGCTCTAAAATAATCTTAAGGTTTTTGAGCTGCTCGAACTCAGCTCACTCTTGGTTCAATTCAAGCTCGGTTTAAGCTCTAAACGACTCGAGCTTGAACTTAATTTTGAGCTCGTGAGCTTCAACGAGTCGAACCTGAATAACATGTCAGAGCTCAATTTAAGTTTGAATATTGTTGTATGTTAACTTATATTGAATTTACTCGAGCCGAGCTCGAGCTTAAATTTTTCTTATTGTTAAAAGGGCCTGTTTGGTTCGTGGCCATAGTTTGCCATAACTAAGATTAGGCATATGCCAAAGTAGTGGCGTGCCAACTTTGCGGTAAAAATAAAGTGTTTGGTTAGCTGCCATGCCTAACTTTAGATTTGGCAAATATGAATGTGGCAACTGTTTGGTTTGCTGCCACAAGTTCGTTAAATATATGTGGCAGTTGTTTGGTTCATAGCCAAACTTCAGTATAGTCACCACGTTTTAAGAAGTGGTGAAGTTACCACCTGAAGTCATGATGTCAAAGCACTTGGTTACCACCAAAGAACTGATCAGAATCTTGAAGTTGAATGTACACAAAGAACTACTGGTCAAATAATACATCACAATGTCTTACTTTATTTTAGATACAACCTTGTTAGATTTGGCTATCGGCAAATCACTCAATGGATCATTCTCTGAACTCACTCGCTCTGCCATTCGGGAGTGAACAATACTCTGACAAAAATCCAACAATAGAGAGAGCGAATGGATGGAACACAGGCAAAGATGATTTTAGGAAAATTGCCCTGTACCGCCAGCTGAGCTTGTGAAATACTCTGGTATGCGTGATATACAAATGACAAAGTTGCATGAGCTTGTGAAATTGGTGTAGAAATCCTTCCAGGCAGACAATACAGAAAGTGTAGAAATCCTTGCAGCCAGACAATACATGAGTAATGCAGAATGTAGTTAGGCAAAAAAAAATTCCCTTGAAAGGTTTTCCATCAGCTAAGTTGTTCACCATCCATAATCTCTACCATGCGATCCACCATAGTCAAATTCTAATAACATCAAGTCACTGCATAAATTAGAGTGCATGGCTATATTAGTATATACAAAAGATCAACTACTACTGGACCACTTCAGTCTATCCATGTGAAATAGCAAAAGAAGCAAAAGGTCACTACTTAGCTGCTGAGCACTTCCATGTGAAATAGCAAAAGAAGCAAAAGAAGGTCACTGAGACACCCTTCAACAGAAGTCTAACTATCTTTGGCATGCTCCTGTTCACACAAGAATCGGTAAATCCAAGTCTCCAGAGTTGTGTCACTAGAACCATCAAGCCAACCACGCATTCCTTCATTTTCAGGCCGTGCCAAGTAAACACCAATAGTGATTTTATCATCTGTACGAATGGGCAAAGCCTCTAACCTCTTCCACAATTCAGCATGCGGATTGTCATGCTTTGGGACTGGGGGCGGAGGAGGTGGATCATTAAGAGACTTTGCAATTGCCTTCATAGTTGTGCTGATTTCTTCATGGCATCCAAAACGACTCTTAGACTTTGGTGCCTTTTGCTAGGGGACTTAATTCCTCTTGGTCGCTTCTTTCCAGATCGAGGTGTGCTTGAAGAATCTCCACTTGCTGCATAATTAGGGCTAGTTTTGTTACCTTCGTGATGGTAATGTGTCGAGTCATCACCTTCAAGGTCAATAGGACGTGCATAACCAGATATGTCATTACGCCTCTCGCTATCATCACCGCCATAATCCTTAGCATCATCTAAGCATGTTTCTTGATCCATGGCCGAGAACCATCTGCATGACTACCCCGAAAGAGCTCTTCCATCTCATGAAAGAATTTGACGGCTTAGAAAGCAAGCGCCGCCTGCTCGCATGTGAATACAAGACAAGTTAGATCAGAATCGTGTATATTTGATATTTGTAATGTGAAGACAAAAATTATGAGACATACATTGAGATTTTCTTTTCGATTCGAAATAGTTATCTTGCACCTAGTGGCATCAAATCCATTTCCACTCTTATTTAAAGCTGTCTCAATTATCTTCCACTTCTCCTTATAGTCCCTATAGTGACGATTAACCTGTTCAATAGTTACACCCATGCCAAACTCTTTGTTCAAGGCATCAGCACACTTCGCATGGTGTGGCTTTTTCCACACAAAGCCTGCATGCTGGTTTTTCTTGTATTCAATATACCAATTCAGCAGGAACTTACTGTGTTCCTCATCCCAAGTTATAGTTCTCTCACGGACAGGCCCATCAACATCCAACTTTCCCTTCCTCTTCACCATTTCTTGCGCAATTAAAAGAAATATGCAGCACTGATGATACCAGATCCTGGCTACCTAAAGAAAGTAAGGAAAAAAGCTAGACATTAATGATGGAAAACCAGCTCTTCTAAGATATCAAGGTTTTGACCAAGCTTTCAATTATATCAGTACATTAGAACCAGTCATCAATAGAACTTTCATGACAAAATTGATGGATGGTCACACACAGAAATTTCATTACATGCCACACACAGTAAGGAATACTATAAAGTTCATTACATGCCACACATAGTAAGGAATACTATAAAGTTCATTACATGCCACACATAGTAAGGAATACTATAAAGTTCATTACATGCCAATCATATGTAGACCACTACAAACCACCTTCACAGTTCATATTCTCAGTGGGCTGATTAACTACGGAGCTAGATTCGCCTACTTTATCTCTCCACATACTACGTGCTATTTGGTCTCTTTTAAGTACCCAGGCCCGACTCTCAGCACGTATGTCACGATATGTCCTATTGCTCCTTGGTAAGGCCCTGTACCATGATTCATCATCATAGACGTAGTCATCATCACCATCCTCTAGTATCCAATTGTGAAGCCCACAGCATGCAAGAACAATCTTCACTTGATTTTTCAAAGTAAAATTTGGTTGACTTTTAAGGATTTGAAATCGATTCTTCAAGGTACCAAAAGCTCGCTCGACTGTTGTCCTAAGTGAGGAGTGCCGGTGATTGTATAATTCCTTATAATCTTCAGGTTCACTACTGCCTTTATATTCTTTTAGGTGATAACGGACGCCACGGTATGGTGGGAGTATACCAGGCCTTGCTGCATATCCAGCATCAGCTAGAAAGAATTTTCCTACAGTGCGAACATGTTGCCTAATGTTAGTGTGGATCTTAATATGTTGTTTAAGTAGTCAAAAATGCGAATCTGTACCTTCAGGTATTTTTAGGCCAGTGGGACGGGTTAGAGCATCTTGAAGCACATGAGAATCATGAGCTGATCCCTCCCATCCAGCGAGGACATATATGAATCGCAGGTCAAAATCGACGGCTGCGAGAACATTTTGAGTAGGAATGGACTTTCTACCCCTAAACTTGTTTTGCATGTGTGCAGGGACAAATGCTGGTACATGAGTACCATCCAAAGCTCCTATGCAACCCTAAGAAAGACAGATGATGTTTTATTAGACTAATTAATATGCCACTCATCTATGTATCAAAATCCTATCTGAGAGGGTTCATGACTGTACCTCAAAGTAAGGGTGGAACCTGCCTGGGTTACTTGTGATCTTTGGATGTGTTTCAGTGCTTCTGATGTATATGAGTTCTCTAGCAAGTAACATAAGTGCATCTAGAACAGCATTGAAGTACCTGCTGATAGTCTCACCCGATCGGATAAACTCAAAACCAACAGCTCTATTAGACCAGTTTTGACCCACTACATGCATAAACATTGCAACTTGTTCTTCCACCGTGACATTCAACGTGTCCACCAAAAGACCACGTGATCTGAGATTTCCACACAGCCTATGAAAAACAGCTTTTCGCATGCGCATTTCAGACATACAATGGGCCTCGGTACCATTATATAGACGATCTAAACGTGTTTCTCGTGACATATCTCTGTTCAACATGGGTCCATATGTCACACCTTCTCGGTCTCGCTTGCGCATATTAAGCAAATAAGAGTAGCTGGCTAGACACAAAGCAATAACAGCCAGTAACCTTCTCCTCCAAATGTAGTACTGGTAATAGTAACTGAAGTAATAATCTATGAATCGATTCATCCTTCTGTCCATCTGGGGTAGAAAATGTTCCCCAAAATGAATTAAAGATTTCAACATATACTACAGAAAAATAATTTACCAACAACTAATAGCCATTTCTATCAAAGGATCTGCAGCATTAACCCATTACAAAATTTCATGCGTCATTCTAGGAACTATCAAGAAATATCCACACCTAACAACACTAATCTAGCAAAGTAGCAAAGAAGAACTATCAAGAAATATCCACACCTGCGCAAGGGGATGGCCGGGACGGCGCGGATGGACAGATCGTCACGGACCTGGAACTGGGCGAGCTTGCGGTGCTGCGTTCTGGCTGGTTGGTTGGCTGGGTAGTTCTTGCTGTTGTGTCCACTTGGATTTGGCTCCAGGTCCACTTGGTTTAGACACATAGCAATGGTAGGGAAGTGATTATTAGAATACACCAACACATGGGAAAACAGGATGATATTGTTAGGATCAAACACAAGACTTATGTGCTAAAGCAAACAATGATGGATCAATACTATGAATTATACCAGACTACAAACCGAATTGAAAAATCGAATTTAATCCTGGGGCTAGCATATGGGTTGACATGAACAAAGGTAGGTTTCTCAAATTCGGTTTCCAGGACTAAAAATCAAGAACCCTAGCCCCAATCCCTCGCACAACCAGATGGATAAAAAATCAGGTCAGAGGAACAACTGACCTTGTGGATCGTAGATCAGATCTGGAGAGGACCTTGCGGAGAGGACCAGCGCCTCGCGCTCAGCTGGCTCGGCCGCCGCCACCCATCGGGCGCCTGCGTCGCTCGGCCGCCGCCTTGCCACGAAGGGGACGACCGGATCCAACGAAGGCGCCCTCACGACTCGAGTGCTTGACGGCGGAGCGGTGCTAGGCAGCACAGCGCTAGGTGGAGCCGTGGAGGCGACGGGGCTAGCTGAGGTGGACCGGAGGTAGAGGGAGACGAGGGGGAACCAGGGAGGCCGCCAATGGCGAAGGGGGTCGTGGGAGGCGGTAGATCGGGGCAGCGCGCCGTCGGTGAGGCAGAGAGGGGTGAGACCGCGAGATCTGAGAGAGAGTGGGAGTTCGGGGCCGGTCGGAGGGGAGGCTCGACCGTTACGAAGCCTCCCCGGTGGTTTCGCCCCTGGATCTGTGGAACGAGCAAGGGGATTAGATTGGAAAGTAGAGAAGAATAAGCAGAAGAAGGGGATCTGGATGCGTACAAACCTGATTTGGATTTGGAGATAAGTGAGATGAGGATTGGAGCCTTGGAGGATGGAGCCGATCGAGAAGGGGACGGAGAAAAGAGGAAGGGAAAAGATGAACGTGCGATGGAAAAATTGTGCAAGGCAAAAAGGGCTCGCCAGCACATATGACTCCCAACCGACTGCGCGCCATGCAGTGCGCGCCCTTTTTTTCCCTGGGCGGTGACGAGCATGGTGTGCGCGCCATTTTTTCCCTGAACGGTGACAGCATCGCTGCGCGGACAGCGTCTCGCCAATTGTTTGGCGGACGAATCGTTCGCCCCACTTTTGCCCTTTTTTCTCTGGCAAACAGTATAAGAGACGCCTAAGTTTCTTTGGCGAGCCATGTTTCTGGACAAGAACCAAACGGTGGCCTAAACAGATGTGGCACACCTAATATTCGGCTAGGCAATCTGGGGCTACGAACCAAACAGGCCCTTAGTGCATGTTAGATTGTTAAATATTACCGAACTTACTCGAGCTGGCTCAATCTAGGTTTAGATTCGACCCTAACTCAGACTCATTTGAACTTAGCTCGAGTTTCTACGGAGTTCGAACTTGAGAACTCATACTCGATTGAGTTCGGCTGGTTTACAGCCTTGTATGCACAGAATCCAACACGGCTGTGCGCCTATGCGTGCGGCCGAGGCACGGTGTGGCCCTGCTCAACTTGGTTTTTGGTGGCTTATTTTTTTACTGTAGTGGACTTATTTTGTACTGTAGCTACTGGTAACTTTTAGACGTAATTAAATTTAAAAATAAAAAACAGAGTATCCAATTATAGATAATGTAAATAAACACAAAAAAAGATTTAAGAAAATAAAGAAACTGAAAAAACAAAATTAAGGGATAGTACACTGGAAGAAAAGTCGAAGCGGGGCCGCGGGGAATGCCTTCTGACAAGCATGGCACGAGAGCCGATGGGCGCTGCCGCCTGCGCTGTGGCCGTATAGAATTTGCTCTTTTCCAGTGTACACACAAACACGCGTACAGTTACGCGCACCTAGATTTCCACTTTCACGGCTCCCAACCACGCAAGCAACGAAAAGCTCGGCGAGGCGCGCGCGCGCTAGGGCGGACGCAACCAGGGACGCCACATGCATGATGCATGGTTTCTTCTCCAACGACAAGGCCAAGGCCTTTGGCCAGCAAACATCGACTACGGTCTGTTTATATTTATTTGTAAAAATTATTCTTCTACATTAAATAGTTTTACTATAGTATCTAATTTTTAAATAAATTATCTTTTAAAGATAATATCTATTATCAACTAAAATCATATGTGAATATCTCTCTCTATAAATTTCTAGTGTTGTTACTGCCTGTGGTAGCGTCAAAGACTTGTCAAAAGCATAAAATGGGAGTTGAAACAATTCATTTGTGAGTAGCTAGCCTCCAGCCCCAACCTTCTCTCCGTATAGCTACGCCCGTAGACCGTAGAAGGGAGATATGTGGTCTCAGATTAGATCATATAAGATCTTTTTTTTGACACTATTGGCATGTTCTTAATCTATATTTGCAAAAATAGTCATATGAATGTAGAATTAACAGAAATAACACTTCTGTCATTCAGTCATCGGGCAACAGGGCCATGCAACCAATACATATCCATCAGAGCCCGGCCACCAGGCGGCTCCCTCCCTGCCGCCCCACCACCAAACGGTGGGGAATTAGTCGGCTTAATCACCTGCTAAGTTAGGATTTTATATTTACCACTTATTTAAAATTTTAAATATAGCAAATGAACTCTAAAAATTACGAAATTGTATATACAGCCTTCCGACACAACGTACTTCATTGTATAATTTTTTGACAATTTTATCCTCTATGAATGTTGCTAAAAAATTCATACAATTATGATTTTTATAGAATTTATTACAAATAGCAACCGAGCTCCAAAATTATGAAATTTTATGTGCAGCCTCCTGACATAGTCAACCTAATTGTTGCATTTTTTTGAAAATTTTATGTGCTATAAATTTGCCAAGTTATTTTATGTTAATTTAATCATAATTAGCGATATGCGGTGCTCATTTAATCAGTGATTGAAATCACCTACCGCACAGCCACCATGCGGTAGGCATCTTTTGCAGTGCGTGACATCTGTTCTTCACACATATATCGACCTATTGTTACTATCTTTCCTTTCCCACTGGCTCCTTCACACAATTGTCACTCTGTCCATACTGTCTCCCCTGGCGCGCTCTCTCGTCCACACATATGTCGTTATGTTTGCCTCATCCCCCCTTCATCCGCTCCCTCATCTGCATATTTATCATTATTACCATGCAGTCCATACTCGCCCAATGTGCTAAGCCATAAGGAATGTTCATTAAAAACCCAAGTAACAAAGCAAAAAAGTCACTCACCCAAAGGTAGATGTACACGAGAGGGTTAGAGGCTAGGTTATTTTTTAGCAATAGATTCTTATATAATGGAAAGATCCGATGGTACTAAAAGACTCGAGAGAGTTGTGAGAGCAACAATCTCTTGTACTCTTTTGAGGTTGTGTTCAAGGAATCTGCGGTCAACTTCACCAAATATTTTCTCTCTTATCATGGTTACTTCAACGTCGTTAATTTGGTTCTTTTTATGAGATTTATCTTCTTTATTTTTGATACCGTGTACGCTCATGTGTCGTGTCGTATCTCATAAACTGTGATCCAATCCGGAAGTTACTGTGCATACGTAAGAGGTGTCAGACTATTATAGATAGTATGAGTGATCAGTAGCCCAACGCACATAGCACAAGCGTGCACACACTGGTGAGAGGTACATGGGGGTTCTTCTTTCTACATGCATGCTCCCTGATCAGGTGCTAATGGTGTTGCTATTTATAGATAAATAATAAAATAAGGATTATTATATCCTTGTCATCTAGCCCCCCACATTCAAGTAAAAACAAATTACTTGAGAAAAAGAGGTTGTAGATTAGTGAAGATGGAAAAGCAAAGCCTTTTCGACTTCATTAGTCCGAAAGTAGACTTGGTCAAGAAGGTAATTTCGTTTGAATTGTAAAGACATGCTAGACCCAAACAAACAAATTTAAGAACTCGAATTGATTCTAACCGATTTGTTCGTTGGAATAGTTCCCATAGAAATGGTAACCGTTGAGTTTCCAAGATCGTTAACCCAACTGGGTGGCTATAAAACTTACTCGCAGGGTAACGTTTGGGGTTCTTACTTTCCCCTTTCGTTCTACTGCTCTTCGACTTTTTTGCCGCCAACCACGCCATACCCTTTCTCTAATTTCTTCCAAATCCAAACCAACCACCAAGAGAAAATGGCTGGAACCTCTTCTAATTGGCCGGGAAGATGAAGGCCTTAGTCATTGCTGATAAGATCCCTATAAGAAAATTTGTGAAGTGGATTGAAGCAGTCGGACAGGCGGACAGCATTGGCCGTCAAGGGAAATCGGGCAGATTCCAGTATTTCAAACTTATTGTGAGTGTGGCCTCCGACTACCCGCTCATCCCTTCCTCACACTGGTATTTGAATACTTTGGGGTGGAATTGGTGAACCTTATCTTTAATTCTATCACAATGTTAAGTGTTTTTGTGTACTTGTGTGAAGCTTATCTGGGGATTCCTTCAGATCTAGAACTCATTTGATACTACTATGAAATGAGTAGATAGGTTGGGATTCCCGGGAGCTATGGTCTGAAGCTCCATGATGGTAAGACAAAGAAATACATCTAGATGTTCACTTGGTCCTCATAGCCTTTCATGGGGAAGGCTACAAAGAAGAATCATTTCTGGAATTTGGTTCCTGTGAGACCCAGATTTTACAATCCGGAATCTACTGTGTTTAACTGCACTATTCCCTGGATCAGTAGATAGTGCACACAGTTACAGTTCTGAATATCAAAGTACATATCATGCGAAAACGTAAATATAATAGTAGACTTACTCATGGGCCGATTAGGCCGAAATCAATAAATTGCAGCAGCGGAAGAACGAAGCACACAGGTGGGACCTTCAGGACATGCCCACAGGCAGCCAACTGGAGGTTCGCGACCTAGTTCTCGACATCTTCATCCTCTTTGCCATCGTGATCCATACGTATTATTGAAGCGTAGTGATCCGATTCCTGCTTCTGAATTTGTCGCAAAAGCGAGCGTGAGCACTCCGACCCCGTGCTCCGCGAGCCAACACACAGAATGCAATATTTAACATGTATGGCTAATCAAAGGAAGGTTGGGGCTCATTTTATTTTTGCGTAGAGTGCTTTTGAATACAATTATCTAAAAATTCCTAAGACCTAGCATTTGAACAAAAGCATAATGTTCAAGAATATGCAATAATAATAGCGATCCAGATTCCATCCACCGTTACATGGTATCTGCACCATATAGCAATTCCTTCAGCGTTATAGCCGCTTAACTTACCACTGGGATGACACCCAGGTCAATTCCAAACTAGGGCAGTCCTTCGCCCTTCAAGTCTTTTCATACCCAGTTTTCAATATTTTAAAACAGAACTATATCCAGTTAGGTTCCCACGTTCGCCCTTGACCGTGGGCATGACTATTCGAATAGTTTTGACTCTGCAGAGTTTGTACACTTTCACCACAAGAGATAATCAACTCATTGCCCCACATGATACCTTAGACATGTGGTCGAGCAGACCATCACAGTGACTTTTCAAAGTACCTCGCCCCTTCCATCATTTCACCCTATGGGTCGCTCCCACATGCGGTGGGTCCCATACGCAGCGGGATGTTCTCCTTCGAACGCCTAGCACCGCCACGCCCCTCGCTAGCCCGCCACAGCAGAACTTCACCCTCCGCGAGTGTCCCATTCAAGCCGTCACACAGACTGCCGCTTGCACTATCCCACACCTCCTCCTGGAAGGATGACTTTCAGGGTCCGGTAAATCTACTAAGCCAAGTTGTATTTTACAGACTTATGGTTGTACTGTTTTACACGGGTTGACATGACAAGATTCAGTCCTTAGTGGTATCTGGGCGGTTTTACCACAAACCACACTCTCGTGCGCCACTGCACCATACCCCCGAACCATCCGCCCAGATATTTAAGCATGTTGGGGGTTTTTTGGAAACATAAAATAATCATATCCAACATTTATCAGTCATTACCACCATGACTGTCCCAACCAAAATTTTCTCATGATTAAAGTGATGTTTGGGCGTTCTCGCGCCCATGATTACCTAAACAATACTAAGCACGGCATATAAATTACAGACTTACTTTTGAAAAGTTACCATTATAGTTTTGCTAAGGCGACAAGGTTCACATATTCAAGTATTCCAAAGGAGGTGTAATATTAGTCAAGCAAGCAATGGACATGTAACTAAAATCTTAAATTAACATGTATTTGCATATAAAATAATAGCATGCAATTTGATAATTTAAACCCAAATAGTTTGCAGAAAATGTAGGTTCAACATGATCAAAGTATTGACTCGCCTTGGTCATAGTGGTCTGGTGCTTGATTATCCGAAACTTCTAGTGCTGCTGTCTTGAACTCTTCTTCTTGAGCCTTGTAAGCTATTTTAATCGTGCGCGAAAATTTGGATAAAAAGAAAACACCAAATCAACAAAATATCACCAGAAATTCAAATGAACTCCAAAAATTATGATTTCAGTTTCATTGGACAGATCTTGAATTTAGATGAATTTAGAAATTTGTCTCACTCAATTGGAGTTAAAATGAATAAGTTATGTCCATTTGAATATTTCAGTTCAGTTAATTCCAAAAATTCTTAAATTTCTGACTGTGGGTCCCACATGTCATTTTCTTAATTTTTATCTTTTTCTTTATTTATTTATTACTGTGTCTATGGCCAGTAGGGTCCACATGTCAGTGTGCTTGTGTCACTGACAAGTGGGACCCTCCCTGTCGGTGGCCACTGTTGTGCTAAGCCACTGACAGGTGGGACCCAGAGGCCCTGGACCCATCTGCCAGCGAGTGGCGCCGACAAAGTGGCCTGAAGGCACCGCCCATCGCCAACAATGGCCGACGGGCGGGGCCCACTGTCGTGGGGAATTTAAAAGAAATGCTCGACCGCAACGCGCGGAGCTGGGGCTCGAACGCGCGCCGCGGGAGCAGGGGAGCGGGGGAGGCATTGCCTACCCTATAAGGGTAGTTTACCCTTTTGAAGTAGCTCGCGGAGGGGTCCGGCAGAGGAAGTCGGGGTCGACGGTGGCCGGCGGCGAGGGCTGCCGGGGAGGTTCTGGGGTTGCGTGGAATATAATCTCCGGGTGCCGGGGAAGACGTGGGTGCAGACGGTCGGAGGTGACGGCCACCGGAGAAGGCTGGCGGCATACGGTGGCGGTGGCTCGGCGGGAGCTCCGGTGACGGCGAGGTACAGGCTTCGGGTGGTGCGGGGGAGACCGGGGATAGCTTCGCGATGCTCCGGAGATGGTTCAAGAGCAGGGAATTGAGCTCTGGTGGCTCGGTTTGGCGGATCGGCGATCGCCGGAGTTCGGGAAGAAGGAAGGGGCCGGTGGGGAATTGGGGCTCTCGGTTCAATTGTTTACGGGGGAGGGAAGAAGAGGGGAGTGCGGCGCGTTCGGGGCTCCCCGGCAAGGCTTTTATAGCTGGGAGGGGGAGGTACGTGGCGAGGCAGCGTCGGCCTCTGCCCTGCTCACGCCGGCGGGGGAGATGAACCAAATCTCTTCCGAGATTTTGTGGGAGAGAGAGAACGGGGGTGCATTGAACTTGCTCGGGGGTGTATGAGAGAGAGGGAGGGAGATTGGCTGCGGCAAGGAGCGAGCGCGAGGGAGAGCTGCGTTGCCAGCGCGTGGAGGAAGAAGAAGCCGGGGGAGGAAGAAGAGAGCGGGGGTGTTCGGGCCCGCGGCGTAGAGAGAGAGGCGCGGGTGGAGGCGGGACCACCGGCCAGGGGGAAAAGGGTCTGGCGTGTGGGGTCGCGCGGCAGTGAGGCGTGAGGCGCGATGGAGGCGCGCGCGGGGTTGGGCTGGGCCAGGGTGATGGCCGGCCCGGCCGACTGTTTTCTTTCTTTTCTTTTCTTTTTCTTTTCCTTTTTGTATTTCTTTGGTTTTCTTTTTGGGTATTCATGTGTGTATACATAGGTATATGTATATACTATATATTCACTTCCTTGCTCCCTGTAATCCTATATCTACCATTTTGCAGATACTTATTATGTAAAGATTATTTTCTTGTTATATTCAATTGTATGCATACATATATTTGTAAATGTTATTATTTTTACTTTTTATTTTATTTTGCTTTTACCTTTGAATATGTATATATATATACACATTTACACATATATCCTCGGGGTATATACATGTATTCACATTTTCATTTCTCTCTGATTTTTGTGTATGTACATACATGTTTATTTATATATATATTGATATTCATATGGGTTTGCATATATATGTAAATGCTAGCCTCCTTTAATTTGCTTGCCATAATTTTTAGGGATGATATTTCATGCTTATTTACATTTCTCCTTTTGCTCTTATTTTCCTTAATGCCCTTGTACATTATTTCTCCCTTTTGTTCACCTACATTTATATTTATATTTTTGGCACATATTTGTAGATACAGAGATTTAATATGTCTTTTCATATATATATATATATATATATATATATATATATATATATATATATATACCCCCATATAGGTTAGCAGTTTAATTGTTCACCTCCTTGTCATTCATGCCATTATGTTTAGAGATGGGATTTCATGTTTACACCCAATTCCCTTTTGGTATTTTGTGGATCATCTTTTCAGATTCTTACTTTAGATTTTAATTTTCTAATATTTAGACATGCTTGTTTTCCCCTTGGTCCTTTTGACTTTTTGGAACCTTCATTAAGTTATTCAGAAAAATACCATAAACTCCAAATTCAAATAAACCACATTTGCAAAAGAAATTCAAAAACTTTATATTGTCAGATTTTAAATTTTCAGGATGTTACAAATCTACCCCGCTTAAATGAATCTCGACCCCGAGATTCCGGTAGAGCAGAAAGAAGCAAGTGGGGTCAAATTGGTTAGCAATAGGTTTGCTCGTTGCAATGGTCTTGCAAACTTCTCAGTCTGATCTGCTTAGATCTAATACAAGATCATTGCACCTCCAAAATAGTCATACATCAGTTCGATACTTCCAAAAGTACTTATACACCATAGTAGTCCCCCTACTTTCTTGTCTAGTCTTGCTACCCCCCTTAAATAAGGGACAACTGACATTAGTTATCTTCCTTGGATTTGGGCATGACAAGCCCTATGGCGGCTTGGAGACTCATCTGTTGTATCTCGGCTGCTTTGGTTAGCAACAGGTTCATGGAGCAATCCTTGGGGCAATGGTCTTGTCCTTCGCAGAGGAAACAGGTGGTCCTTCTGGTTGGACACTCTTCTGGCGGGTGGTCTTCCTCACAGTTGGGGCAGCTTGCAGTACACTGACTTTTCTCATGTCCTTTCTCTCCACAACGCCTACAAGCTATTAGAGTCGTGAGGCGGTCATCCGGGTAGTGATATTTTTTGCAATATGAACGGTAAGGGACTGGGCAATCGTAGCTATAATGACCAGTTTGCCCACAAGTGAAACAGGCTCCTTGTCCAACTTGTCGTAGAGGAGGGCAGTACTGTGCGACATGTCCTGCTCTGCCACGCTCACTACATATATTATTCGGTGTAGCTTCCTGGTCTAGTGCCAGAGCTTTTGCAACTTGTTCTTCTTCGTCGGAGTTGAGGTTGATGGTGACGGCTTCCATTATTCGCTTGTCTTTCCTCCTGATGGGGCAATTCTTCACATAATGTCCCGGGTCACCACATCTGTAACACTTGCTTTGCTTCTTCTGATGGCCTTTACTAGAGCGAGGTCCAGCATCCTTGCCATAGGAACAAGTGTCATTCTTTTGGGATTTATTTAGTGCCGGGCTGTTATTATCTTCATGATCATGGCTTCTCTTTAACCTTTCCCGTAGAGTGAAGTCATGTGATGGCTGGTACACGTGGTTGGGGCTATTGCGAGCATCAATTATTATTCTCCCTCTCTTGCTTCGGATGGTGGCAGCTGTCTTGCGGATATCCATTAGGTCTGATAGGATTTTCCAGAAAAGGTGAGAGGGAATAGCAGGAGATACGGATAAAGTCGTGGGGCATAGCACACATCCTAAACCTTTGCATGAAGCACTGCAATAGATGTCGAAATCCATGTTAATGTCGAGCAATATTAGCACTAGGTTGTAGCAAACATTCCTTCAGTTTCTAAAAACTCTTCTCGCACTCTGGCATCCAAACAAACTTCTTTTCTTTCTTTAGTAACTATGTAAGCAGCCTTGCTACGTTGGAAAATCCTTTAATAAAATGACGGTAATAGCTTGTCATTCCGAGAAAACTTCTGACTTGCATCACTGACGACAGTGACTTCCATTCAAGCATATCCTTCACTTTTTCCGGGGTCAATTACAACCCCCCCTACTAACATCATGTGGCCTAGGAAAGTGACTCCCTTCATCCAGAATTCATATTTGCTAAACTTGGCATATAGCTTATGCTCTCTTAGTTTTTGCAACACTAGCCTCAAATGTTCCTTGTGCTCCCTCTCATCCATGAATTCCAGAACTTGTTGAACCAGATCGAATGCCCACTAAGGGACTCGAATATTTAGAGGCAGATCCCTTATCATATTCCAAGTCCTGTTTATGGTCTAATTGACCATTGCCCTTTGTTGAGCGTAACATTGTTGGGGATAAGGATCCATCCTCAAGCTTATTTGTGATGTGATCTTGGGGATCTCATGAAGGATCTCTAGGGACAACCTCACCATCGGATGAAAACATGCTCTGCTCGTAGTCATAGCAGTCATGTATGTCGAGATCTAGATAGTCGCCCGAGTCAAACCAGTTCTTCTCGTTCCATTCTCCTGCCATGAGGACATTAGAAAGAAGAGAATTTATCGACGAGGTATTACCAGAGTTTGGAGTTGAGAATCCCCATGAATGATGCCAACTGTCGGTGTTTTAATACCAATTTTACGTATGATTATTTGAATTCGAGGATCTCTCAAAGACCTAACCACACAGAGAAAAATATAAGAATTTTATACAGGTTCAAACCTTCTTCAAGGAGAATAATAACCTAACTCATATGTGACTGTATTGAGTCTATTGATTACAATCAAGAGAAAGACTATTAATTGATCATCTATTGCATCTGTCTCTCCCCCTCCCCTTCTTGCCTTGACATCAGCTTTTATATAGTGTGCGAAGAGGTGGCTGTTGCTCATGCAAAAAGGCGTTCCAACATAAACCGTCTGACAGAAGTTATTATTAGAGACGTGGTACCTCTTCGTCGCCAGGCAATTATCGCAAAAGGCTGAGAGAAGTTACTAGCGGTTATTGTAGAGAGCTACTACGTACACTAACTGCCTTGTCGAACAAACCCGGAGTCTACCAGGTTGTCGTAGACAAGCTAGTTGAAATTAGACTAATCGTAGAAGAGTTCACGACCACAGTGTGGTCGTAAAATAGCTTACAACTATGCCACGTTCGTAGAAAAGCTTACGTCCATGGTGCGGTTGTAGAAGAGCTCATGACCATAAAGTAATGTCGAAAGACTTGTGACCACATAGTCAAATTTCTCTCTTATGGATATAAGGCTACACTTAAGAAGTATTGTGCCATTATAATGTCATTTATAGATAAATAATAAAATAATAACTATTATATCCTCGTCATAAACTAAGCCGAGTTTAACCGATGGTACGATCTGATTTTAATAACTATACATACTATGAGAGCAAGTCCAATAATAGAGCCAAGTGTTTAAGAGTCAAGTTATACAATGATTTGTCTTCTACTCCCTCCATCCAAGTTTTACAGGCGCATAGGCTCTAGAAAAGTTTCCAATATTTACCGGCGCACAAGGCCCTGCATGCCTCGGGTGTTGTTGCTGGCATCCGGTCATCCCGCGCGCAGCTAAAGGGACGCTTCGTTTCTGTGTTTTACTCCTGCATGCATGCATGCACTTTTAATTCCAACGGCATGCACTGGCTTTTATTCCAACGGTATGCACTCGATTAGTACAGGTTCGTGTGGTACTGCATGCACACAGCTCTTTTATTTCTATACCGCGTTGCCACTCCTCTCTGTTCTCCCTCAACTTTCCTTCCCAACAACTCTTAGCCCATCGCAGTAATGGACGCGCCGCCTCGCCGTTGTTCGCTCGTGGTCTTAATCGGCGCCGAACTCCGACGATGAAGCGGACAAGGATGTTGTGGCCGTGGGACGCGAGGAAGAGGTTGCTGCGGCCGAGAGGAAGGAAGCGATCGCCATGGCCGAGAGCGAGTGCATCACCAGCGATGGTAAAGAAGCGTGCGATCGTGAGGAGTGGCGACGTCGTCATCGCATCCAGATGACATGCTCTCGCTGTGGTCTCATACACCGAGAGTATATGGTGTCAACTTGGATCTATGGCTTCAAGGAGTTCGACTATGAGGTAATTTTTCCTAACATTGATGGTCTAGTGATGGACGGCAACACCGTATTGCTCCCTGCGCACATATGGATGGCTGAGAGTCCAAACTCAATCAAAGCAAACGAGCAGCAAGAGTAGTTATCTTCGATTCATCCGAGTACTTGATCTATGCTAGCCATCGCATTATTGGTGTGCATGTACTTGATCTATTGTATCCTTACCTATATGTAACGCTGATGCTTGAAGTGCTTATGTCTATCTATTTGATCTTGCTTGAGTACTTTATGTTGAGTAATGTAAGGCATCCATGCAAAAGATACTCTAAAACATCATGCCAATGTAAGAAAGCCTAACCAACAAAGTCCAAAGGCTTGATTGTAAATGTCCATAGGACACTTGTAACTAGTCGGAAGTTCACCCGTCATCTCCAAGTGCTTCTTCTTCATGTGTGGGATGTTGTAATATTGTCCTCCATCTTGCTTCATGATCTCCACCATACAACTCTGCTGCGTTAGAAAAATCCGATTGGACCTATCCACAGGGTACTCGCAAAACGCCTTATCGATCTTTTGCACAATTTGATCGATGTTGTTTGGAGTCCCCTTGTAAAACAATGCCTGGATTGCTGCAAAAAAACCAAGGTCCAACACATTAAGATCAGGTGAGTTCGGCGGTTGGCAAGTTAGTCGTATGTCCCACCCATCTGCTTGGGCAACTTTCACAAATGCTGGATCGTCTACAGCAATGTGAGTCTTGGCATTGTCCTGTTGGATGAATATTGGCATTCCTCTTTCTTCGGCTGGCCACTTTTCCTTTATTGCGGGGAGGACTTTGTTGATTAGGAATTGTCGGCTAATTTCCTTGGTAACTGACGTCATGGCCTTTGTAATCAAAACACCTACACAATGCATACAATTTTAGCAAAATTAAATGGTAAATATGTCAATTAAGTACATATGCATGTCATACCTCTATCTCTATTTGGGCTCCATCTCTTTGCAATTCTACGCACACAAAGGAAAATTGCCAATTTTTCCATCAAAGGTGCACGCACCATGCTCATCAAATCTAGGCCGAGTAACCATTGCAAGTACCATGACCTTCTCAATGAAGTTTTTACTTTTAACCGCCCTTTGTGGTCTTTCTTCATCATTGGCGAGATAGTACTTCTGGTTACGCCTAGTCCTATAGAACCACTTCTCATCGATGTACACGATGTTGTACATTGGTTTGAATGTGGGAGCATTTGGAATGTTGTTTGTGAGCATGGACAAGCAGTACTTAACTCGGGCTTTCTTGTTATCATCGGTTAGAGTAAACTTTAGGTCATTTGTGTGTCGACGGAAATAACCCTCCCTAAAACGATTATGAAGTGTGCTTTTAGATACTACACCGAGCGCATTGGCTAGATCTCGAAAGTTGTGCGCTCTTTCAAAGGCACGCTTTTATGGCTTCCATGTCTATCTCTATTCTTTTGCGACCACAATTCCCAGTCAGTTTGTTTTTAACACCATGTATCCCACCAAATTGTCCTTCTCGCCATATCCTCTGCACTACCCTACGAGGCACATCAAATTTCTGTGCAACTTCCTTAGACACTCCACGCAATATAGGAGGTTTTGTCTTTGCTAACAAATCACAGATATAGCCATCTTAAAATCATCTGAGTAGAACCTCCTCTTTCTCACATCAGACCTACAAAAGAAAAATCAGTCAAAAATTGAAAATTAAAGAGCCATCATGTGACACGCTACAGTGCCATGCAGGCACATGCACACTACTACGTCCATTGCCTTGGTCTGAAATGAAAAAACACTAACACTACTACGTCCATTGCCTTGCTAACAGAAGCTAACACAAATGAGCAGCTCTGAAATGAAACGAAGCTAACTTACCCTCTCCATCATAGTTTACTCCATAGCCTTGTTGAGCGTCATGTTCATTTCCTTGCTGAGCGACATGTGCCTCCGAGTAGCCTTGCTGGGCGCCATGTGCCTGCTGGTCTTCCTGGGCACCCTGTTCTTCTCCGTTGTATACCTCGGAGTGATCTCCAACTAGGAAAGCAAAAAAGAAAAGAGAAGTAAGCGGATATCACAGTCACAAACAAATTGATTCTTTGAAAACTAGCAGTACCATTTTCCCCATCGTCCCACACAAAGTGGTAGTCAAGATCATGTGCAGGACCTTCCCACTCGTGGATGGCATCCCAATCGATTGGATTGCCATTGAGGTTCCAATCCGGTGGTGGCTCTTGGTTGAGATCAAATTCTAGTTGTGCCATGGATGTCAGAGAGTTGAGCGTAAGACATGCATGGAACAGGAATATATAGAGCCATGGTGGCTTCAAAATTTTTGGTGACAAGAAAATTTTCAAATTTGTCCAGCGGGAGTCGCGCTAGTCTGGTGACAAGAAAATTCTGGCGTCGCGCTAGTCTGGCGCGGGAGGGCGCCCGGCTCGCGGGCGTGCGGAGGTCTGCGCGGGAGGCGAAATCAGATTGTGCAGAGATGAAACAGAGGGCGCGAGGAAAAGGAAATATGTAATCGCGGGTGTCGCAGGATGGCGCGCGCGCGCGCGTTAGTCCGGCGCGAGGCGCCGGCCGCGGGCGCAGTGGAGGTCTGCGCGGGAGGCGCCCGCGCTGCATGTCTGGCGCGTGCATGCAGCCATGCAGGTGTTGCGGACGCGCGCATGCAGGCCTCGCGGACGTCCGGGAATTGAGGCAGTGAGCGTGGAAGCCGAATCGTTTTTTGTGGCTAGGAGTAGATGGGTTAAGGAGAGTTAATATTCCTTGGTCTTGGTGAAAATTTCTTGTGCGCCTGTGAAACTTGGATGGAGGGAGTATTTGTCTACAAAAGGTTTTTTATTATTATGTGGTACCATGTCTCACATTCTCTTTCCTATTCCTCCTCACATACATTTATTATCTTGGCCCACCACTGCATAGGCTCCCGTGCCCAGCTTGTTGCTTGCATGAGAGCCAGCTCTCATCTCTCTCCTCTCTTCTCTTCTCCA
This sequence comes from Dendrocalamus sinicus, assembly GCA_036346575.1. NCBI lineage: Eukaryota > Viridiplantae > Streptophyta > Magnoliopsida > Poales > Poaceae > Dendrocalamus > Dendrocalamus sinicus. Next base: position 48,787,394 of record CM070648.1, on the reverse strand, counting down.
CATCAGCAAAAATGCTGACTAGTTTGGCTATAAGAGCAGGTACAATAAGACTTAGTCAGCAGGCTATAGCAAATATAATATCAACCAAATCTTACATGGCAGAGAGAGAAAGGAAGAGAGAAAAGGAAGCTGGCTACTAAATTACAGTTAGTTATAGCACGTAAAAATATACATTTCATTCTCTTACACGTGGGGCCAAATAGTTATTGTAATAGCTACCTTATTGTATGAACTATTTTTTTGAAAGCTATAGATGAAATGGACTAGTGTTATAGCCACTAGTTGACTATACTATTGTACTTGCTCTAAGACCATTATTGTACTTGCTCTAACTAGCGGCACACTAACCGATGCCTCTCTCTCTCTCTCTTTTTACGTTCGTGGTTGCGCCGTGACTCAGGGAGGCGAAACGGGTGCGGGTGCCGGCGATCATTTTTGGAGATAGATCAGGACTACTTGCATCGATTGATTTGATTGATGGATAAGTCATAGATATCTGTGCAACTTAGGGTTTGGGCTCCCGAGGCAGCGAGCAGACAGAGAGGGTTCGTTCGTTCGTGGACTTGCTTGCCTGATTGCCTCCGCTCTCTCGAGACAAACGAGGGGCTTGGCTCTGGCTGTGGCTGGCTGGGAACTGGTGGACTTGTTCCTCCCCTCCTTCCTATTTATTTCTTCTACTCGCAAGCTTTCCCTGCGATATATGAAAGTTTCATTTAAACCCAAAAATAAAGAAAAAACGTGTCCTTTACTTTTGTTAGTTTGAGCAACGTAGTGTTAATAAGTCCTACGTGTTACGGTGTTAGTGAGATGAGAAATACATTTTTTTTCGGATCGGAATGTAGCGTAGCTTCATTTTGCTGGACATTCGTTGAAGGTGTCTAAAATCCACAAAGCAAAACAAAATATGCCTAAAATCGAGAGATCCGATACTCGGTGCATAAACCCTGGAGAAGAAGCAAGTGCCCTCGATCGGTCTCTGTGCCTGTTCTTTTTCTCTGAAGCTGACGGTTTTTGGTTTTTATTATAGTATCTATCTTTCAAGCGGAGTATTTTCTCAAGATGTGATCTACAAGTTAAATGATGTACATGTTAAAAACCCAATATCTGTACCAGCCAAAATCATAAGTGAGTATCTCTCTTCATAATATATACCGTAAACAGATAAAATTTAAAAATTTCAGTCAAAAATCATAAATCGTAGCTAAGCTGCAAACTGTTACGGATCAGAAGATCAGAACCATGGTGTTTGTGTTTGAATAACATAGCAGTGTAGTACTAGTACTTCTCGAGGAGAGGCTGACGCGAACTCGTAGGGACCGATATAGCTGTGTACCTAGCTGAGCACACTCATCTGGCTAGCATTCATGTGTGAGTGACCATATGTGTCAGATTTGCGTGATCCAGCTAACGTTACCGCACCGCGAGATACGATATTGATTTCTTGCATATGTCACTCAAATCTCATATGGACGATATCGTATATTCGTTTAACCCATTTGAGGTAGTATTCGATGAAGCCTGTACTCTCATACTCTGTCTGTCTTTTAGTTTTTGGCATATATATGATATTGTTTATATCTGTATTAATAAAAACAGTAGTATATAAATCGTATTGATAAAAATAACGTTTTTATCGTTCGATAGCTGGAAGGCAATATTTGGTGCTGACGCACGGGCCTGCCCCCAGCCTACCATCCTGCCAGTAGATGGTAGGCAGCCTATCGCCCTGCCACTAAACGGCAGGCCAGCCGCCCCGCCACTTTGGTGGCCTACCGTCCCATGCTCAGACAACAGCTGATTAGTCGGCTTAATCACCTCTCTAATTTTTTTTATATTTTTTGTTTGAATTTTTCAATATAGCAAATAGGTTAAAAAATTACGAAATTTTATGTACAACCTCTTGATATAACATACTTAACTAATTCTTTGGTAATTTTATCCACTATGAATATGCCTCAAAAATTTATACGATTTCGATATTTGTAGAAATTGTTACATATAGCAAACGAGCCGCATCCACCGGGCGATAGGCTACCTGCTGCCCGGTCACCGTACGACAGGTCGCCTGCCGTCTGGTAACTGAGTGGCAAGTGATTAGCCCTCCAATTAGCCATAATGACCAGTTTAGTTATATGTCCTCTAAGAATTTTTAGAGGTAGCAAATGGTCATAAAAATTATAAAATTATTGGGGGAGCTTTCCGAGGCAGCATGCTACGTTGCGTAATTTTTTATAATTTTGCGCGGCAATTTGCCATGTTTAAAAAATTCTTGGAGTGGTGCATAATTAAACAGGCAATTAAGCACTAATGGCCGGAGGCTAATGACCTGCCGCCCAGCCACTGTGCAATAGGCCTGGTGCCACATAGTGGTAGGACGGTAGGCCATTAGCCCCTAGCCATTAGTGCTTAATTGTCTGTTTAATTACGTGCCGTTCAAATAGTTTTTAGAGATAGTAAAGTCATACAAAAAAATTATGTAAAAATTACACAACATAGCACGCTATATCAGGAAGCTCCACTAAAAATTTTGTAATTTTTCAAAACCATTTGGTAGCTATAAATATTCTTCGAGCGACACATAATTGTTTAATCGCCCGATTAATTATATGTTGCTCGAAGATTTTTTATAGATAGAAAATGGCTGTAGAAAATTATGAAACAATTACACAACATACCACGATGCCTTGGGAAGCTCCACCAATAATTTAGTAATTTTTCAAACTCATTTGATCATTTTGTGGGCAGACGGTAGGCGTCTGCCATCTGCTGGCTAGACGGCAGGCACCAGGTGTTGACTATCGCGTGCTGCCACCCGGTGACTGAACGATAAAAATGCTATTTTTGTCTATACTATTTATATATAATTATTTCTATAAATACTATTAAAAAGCCACTATATATGGCAAAAATTCCCATCTTTTGGACGAGGCTGCAATGTTCAGTTCCTGCTGTCTCGTGGACAGACTAACCATGACGTATACGAACGTATGAGTCAGACTAAGCATGATGGTTTGTGCCATAAATGTGAGTTTTTAACCGATTTAACGATATTATAAGTGGTAATTATAAAAGTAGCATTTAACGCATAGAAATAATAGATTTAACGAGAAGTCTGTATGGTCATCGCGCAGAGACGCCTTCTAACCGACATGTGCCATGGCCGCATAGCCACCGTGCAGTGGAGGCAAATCCGCACAGTCACCGTGTGGTGGCCAATTAGCCGGAGTCGTTAGCCATGTTAATTCGTGATTAGCGAATTCATTTAGGTGTATTTCTTGTAGTAATTTTTATATATAGCAAATGAGTTCAAAAAATTATAAAAGTTTTTGTGGAGCCTTTCAACACAGGTTACTTGATTGTGTATTTTTTATAATTTTATCCATTCTGAATTTTACTCGAAAATTTATATAGTTTAATGAATTTTTGAGTAAAAATAAACTACAACATATTCTGTACACTGCAGCATCATGCTTCATACATGCAAGGGTTCGCACAAACAAACATTTTATCAAAGATTGACATGCAACAACTTTCATAAATGACGTTTTGGCTAATTACGTGCTAAACACTATGATAATATTATAGTCGCACGGGGACGATAATTACCTTTTCTTGAAACTCACGAGGCGATCCACAACTTTCGCAATTGCAAAAACTTCTTATCTGAAACGAAAATAATTTAAAATCCTGTGTTTACACTCCTTTCTTTCTTCCCTTCACTCCCTCTCTTGCTCTAGAATTTCCTAGCTCTGTCCAAGCTCTAACTGCATATGCGATCACCCTTTGCTACGAATCTTGAAACGTAGGCCGTCCAAACCATTTTATTGCGCGACTGAGCCAACTGACATGCAGATAACATAGGTGGGGCATAGCCAATGCATGCTGCTAGCGGCGTGTGTGCATGCAGCATGCAAAAAAAGTAGCGCGGGCGGATGCAGCATGCAAAAAAGGCACAAAGCGACGGCACGGGGAAGCAGCTTTCGACGGGATGGGACGGCGCTACAGTGGCCTGACCGCATGACCTGCGTGGCTACAGTGGTTGTGCGGTCCCCGACCACACGACTCCGAGCGGTGCAGACCCCGACCGCACGCTTGGACACGTGTTGCGCTCGCGTAGTCCCGCGCTTGGGGAGGGAGCTAAAATGAAATTGCGGTGATTCGAAGACTAAATTTGGTATTCGCATGACAAACAATGCCAAATTTAACCAAACTTCGTTGCGATGCAATGCCTGCTGGAATGGGTATGTTTCAAGTGGAAGACAAGAATTTTCAATACATTGTTGATCTCACTACCAAGCATTGTGACTGTAGAAGATGGGACTTGACTGGAATACCATGTAGCCATGCCATCTTGTACCTTTTTTTGTTTCAGCTTTAGCTTCTAACTTTTGGCTTTTAATTCCATATTCCTTTATTTTGTCTTTTTCTGTTTTTGGCTTTGTTTGGGCTTTTGCGCCTTTTTCCCGTATTCCTCGCATTGTCCGTGATGAGCTACCTATTTTTTTTCATTTTTCATTTTTAAATTTAATTATGTCGAATAAGCCACTAGCAGTTACAGTGAAAAATAAGTCAGTTACAATGAAAAAAAACCATAAGCCATCGTCAAACTGAGCACCACCTTAGGAATGCTTACAATTTCAACATCATGCCAACTTGGGGACAGAAGTGTTGGCAGAAGACAGATAATGTGAATGTGAATCCACCAGTGTATGAGAAGAATGTAGGGAGGCCAAGAAAGGCAAGGAGAAAACAGCCACATGAGCTGCAGGGAGGAAGAAAGATGTCCAAGCAAGGTGTTCAGATGCATTGCAGCTACTGCAAAGGCACTAATCACAACATCAGGAAATGTGTACTTAAGGAGGCAGGGAAAAATGCTCAAAAGCTCACTGGCAAGAGGAAGCGCACTACATTGCCTCCAGATGAAGAAGGGGAGGTTGACCCTGTCATAACTCAGGTTTGATCACTATTTAAGCTTGGCTATGTACTATTACTACTACACATAATCATGCAATATATGTGTTTTCAGGCTGAGGTGCATGCCACTCCGCCCAAAGAGATCAACTCCACCAAAATGAGCTCCACCATGATGTCTCAGTTGATTGATATGGTCTTTCTCGACTGTAATTTGAGGCATGTGAGCTTAAGAGATGCCTCCAGTGCTATCTTGCTAGATTGTCTTGGTCAGTTTTTATGTTTCTTTTTCTTTGCATTAAGTGCTAGAGGCAATTTCTACTTCAGTTAATCACTTGAATTAAAGTTTGCTTGAACCGAAATTAGCAACTTGTTTGTAAAAAAATGGCTCTCCATTGTTATATATGAAGCCTCATTTTAGTATCTTGTTGCCTAGAAGTTTATATACTTTTTTATGAACTTACCAACTGTGAATACTACTAATTCCTGTAATCTTTTCTACATGCTGAAAACAACGTTTTTTCTTTCTCTCTGAGATTTTTTCTATATTTGACGATGCAACTTGTCATGCTTCTGTGGAGTTATTTCTCTATTGTGTTAACTGACCCTGGTGCTGTTCCACCTAATTCCTAATTGGAGGCCTGATGTTGATGAAGAGAGGAGAAACAGATCCCTTGTCCACCTCAGACTTTAGTAGTCTGATGATTTCACAGCAATCTATGTCTCTTAGTGATACAGGAAGTCCAAGGATCAGATACCGCAGGAAGTGCAACCAGGCAACCAGCTGAAGCCACCCGTTGTCATCACTGTTCTGTCTGTAAGTTCATTTCCAGAACTTTAGATTTAGTTTTGAACACTTGTTACAGATGCGAGTTTCTCAAAGAGTGTGAAACTCTTGTCTTATTGTATACTAATGCTTATAATTGATCTCAGGTGGAAGGTGTGTGCTGAAGACGGATCATCATTGTATATGGGTTGTGAATTGTGTTGGGGTGCTGAACTACAAGTTCTTCCTTCTCTTCTTGGTGTGATATTATTTTGTTGGTGTATGTGCTTACAGAATACATCAATTTGCCTTTTACCCTATCTATTTATGCAATGATTCTGCAAGCTAGGTCCATTAGAAACCAACATATGTCAGAAAACTTGTTGAACATGAAATCTATTGAATTGTCTTCACTTCTATACGGTTGATGTGGTTTTAGGGCCTGTTCTTTTTGGCTGAAGCACGGGTCTGTTCTTTTTAACTAAGGCTTGTGGCTTTTGGATGTGGCTTGTGTTTTTTGGGCTATTCGTACAAGAGATTACAGAGTAACAGAAACTCACGTGCGGTTTTTGCCGATATAAATGAAGTTGGTATAGTATGTACTACAATTAACTAGTAGATCTCATCTAAAAAATATTCCGTTTAAAAGCTAGTTACTGTAGAAAAGCTAAAAGCAAAAAATCAAAAGTTGAAAAAGAACAGGGCCTATGGTTTTTGGGTATGGCTTGTGACTTTTGGGCTGTTCGTGTGAGAGATTCCAGAGTAACAGAAACTTATGTGCGGTTTTTGCCAATATAAATGAAGTCGGTATAGTATGTACTATAATTAACTAGTAGACACTATCTTGAAAAAATATTTTGTTTAAAAGTTAGTTACTGTAGTAAAGTCGAAAAACAATATTTAGAAGCTAAAAAGAACATGTCCTTAGCTTAGTCTATACGGTGGATGACTGCGTGTAGTATCTCATGGATAAACTAGCAGTGTGACAAGCTCCCGTTTACCAGCAGCAGGGTGACACCAATTGGCTAATGGCTAATGGCATTTTTCTTTTGTTTGGATGGCTCGCGGATGGGATTAGTTTTCATGGTCTTACATATGAGTATCTTTTAATTGGTTGATTTGCTTGATGTGTGAAAGGAAATGCTATTTAGTATAAGCTCTAGCATTCCGTTGCAATGCCAGACACTCTACTATATAAGTTGATATAAGTGCTTGACAGTAGTGTATATAATTCTGATAAAACTAAACTGAGTGAATATATCTATATGGAAGACTCTGGCTGTCTAATGTCTATTCTCAAAATCAGATTGTACCACAGTTCTGGTTTCTAACCCAATACATCAAAAATCTCATTCAGTCACTAAAAATAAATATTTAAGAATGTATTGTGTTGTGATAGGCTGATAGCACATGATCTAATTGGATAATTGTCAGACTTCAAGTATCATGTTAGATCTAACTTGATGTTCTATGCTAGATGCTTGTATAATAATGTTGCCACACTATGGGTGATTTGTTATAATGAAACATGGCATCTTCAAACTAACAAATGGATAAATATGTAACCTAAGTATAGGGATATGAAAGGTTAAAGTGCTTGGTTATTAATCTAAGTAGGATATTCAAACCAGATTGAGGACCTCTGCTGCAATTTAATCTTTGATAATCTTTTGAAAATATAGTTATTGATCATCACATAACTTGCTACACTAGTGATTACATGGATGCCTTATGATTGCATCTTATTCTGTAGACATGGTGTTCTTCAGTGTATCTCATATGGCCTTGAGCATTGGCAATGTCAATTGTCTCAAGTGTGCTGTTTTTTTGTTCTCTTTTGTTTTTTTTTGGCAATGCTCTACAGTTATTAGTTTGCATGTATGAAGCAAAAGGTTATTTGTCGTCAATCTCTTTGTTAGTATGCGCACAAGAAATTTTCAGTGTGTGTATATATAGTATAAATAACAGGGGCACCATGGTGTCCAGTGCTCCATAAGTGAGACTATATATATATATATATATATATATATATATATATATATATATATATATATATATATATATATATATATATATATATATTAGAAACTAGCCTATCTATTAACGAAGCCAAGCTTGCAGTCTAACACCAAGCTATAGAATTACAAGTACCAACCCGGTGACATGAAAAATAATTCTCTTAAATGTGAAGTCAATCTTATCACTGTGATCTTTTATCATTAACATGATCATGATTACTTGTATAGCTTTGTGAGAAATTGCCAAGAAGTAGGAAGAAAAATCTAATAATGTTACATGCATGTATGATTTTGGGACTATATGGACCAGAATAAATTAACCCTGTGCAATTCAGTGTTAGCTCTTTATCTTCGACGTGATATTTATTTTTGCAGAGAAGAGCTGTTCCTATCAACATTGCTGATGCTAACTCTATTTTTTTCCCTCTAGATTAGTCACTGAAAATGCCCAGATCAACATTGCTGATGTTAACTACGTTGTACTCCAGATCTGGTTTCAAACCCAATACATCAGAAATCTCATATTCAGTCACTGAAAAGGAAAGAATCGTCATGAACATGCCATTAGCCACTTAATCTATATCAGGGAATTTACTTATACGTTCTGACGTAGTTCTCATGTTAGATCATGTGGCTAGGTCTAGAATATTTTGATGATGAATAATTGGTAATGGTTAATTTATGATGATGAATATTTGATGACATTGCTTATCGTTGTTATGCGAGATGTGTGGCATATGTGAATTGATGTTGGTCAAGTTGGAACGAACTTGTGCCGGAAGAATGTTCTTTGGTATTTGCATGTGCAGGTTGAGCATAGAGACGATCATGATTGGTGACGAGGTGGACCGGGACTATGATGGGGAGATCCGAGGTTCAGACGGTCAAGGAGGTCACGAGATAGTTAGGCTCATGCTTGGGACACATGGAGATCAAATATGGATAATACGTGTTGGAGCTACGGAGGTGCGGTCCGGAGGCTACGACACGTGGTGGATGATGCGTGGAGAAGATATAGGAGGTGCGGTACTGGAGGCTTCGACACGTAATGAGTTGGAGAAGTTGAAATTTTGGAAAACCCGTGTTAGGAAGGGTTTCGGGTCCCTTATTTGTTGGAATTGGATTAGAATTCGTGGGTTTAGGATAAACCTAAGTTTTGGGCTCTAGACTATAAATAGAGATGGGGTTGGAGGCTAACCATGTGACTTTTAAAAAGACTAATTTTGTGTTAAGGTTTAAGGATGCCAGAAAAGAGTATTTTGTAGCCACTATGATTCAGAAATAATAGATCCATTTCGAGAAAATTCCTGCGTGCGAGAGACAATCGATTGTTGCGCATGCGCACAGAGACGGCGTCTGATTGTTGTTCGATTCGCTGCTATCTACATAGCCAATCAAAGCCATCCCATAAATCAGAAGAGAGAAAAAAAGAGATTAGCCAAGAAGAGAGGAAAAGGAGATTGGCAAGGAGAGAAGAAAAGAAGATTAGCTAACACTACACCATCTGTGTGGTGGCGTCGTGAGCGAGAAAACAAAAAAAAAACAAAGAAAAGAAAACGTTGCATGCATGCATCGATGGAAAGGTCTGATGGATAGTTGGTTTTGCTGAGATTATTAAATGAAGTGAGCGGCGGCCGAGTCTTCGCTGGCGTGTTTTGGTACGTCAGCCGAGATTTCTTCGCTGGTATTCAGATCCTCTAAAGCTCAGAGTGCAGTTGTGTATCTGAGCCGTCCGATCGAAAAAAAATATCCAGATTTGTTTTGTGCTAAGTAAATGTACTGTAATTTACTGTAGTTACAGTATATTTACTGTAGCACAAAACCGATCTGGACCATTCTTTTCCGATCGGACGGTTCAGATTCGCGACTGCACTCTGAAGTTGCCGTATGCAACTTCAGATGATCTCATTCCTCTTCGCTGATGGATGAGAGCGGCTGAAATCTTTTCTTCTCGGTGGATCGAAGGTGTCGAGTACTGAAGAAAAAAAACGAGCGGCGGCCGACTTGTATCGATCAGAGAAACGCGAGCGTCGGATGGAAGCTGTGAGCAGGCAGAGCCTCGTTGATGGAAGACGGCTGTGACTTGTATTGAAAGATAGGTGCAAGCGGCAGCCATGTTGCATTGACGAATAAACAAAGCCGTGACTTTTCAGGAGAGAGTAAACTAGCTTTTTATTTTATTCTTTTATTATTATTTTGGTTACGATTTGTTCTTATCACTTTTGCAGGTTAGAATTTTAGAAGATAGAAAATTTGAAAAAAAAAATTTCGCTGTGCACTGTAATCATTCACCTCCCTCTAATTGCCATCGACGATCCTACATACAACGTTAGACTAAGCTATAGCAAGTAATAACCAAAGTTCTATAAACAGTAATAGCCAAAGTAACCATTCATGTATTCACTTTTACTAAAAAAATTATCAAACAAATTATTCGTTTAGAAAAATATATAGAAAGCAAAAACTAATCCGAAGGAAGCATGCAATGGTCTTGCTCAAATATTCACAGCATGTATCTAGAAATATAATTATATAATAGGTGAAGCCATAAGTGTGAAACCATATCAGATAGGTGAGAGAACAAGTGTGAAATCATGCCTGTTTTAAGTATGAGTTAGGAACTGAGGTATTTACCATGTTACCTGAGGTCTACCACCTATTTTTATGTGCTTCGCTGACACAAGGTCAAAAGGCGATCTTCTCTTTGATTTCTAAGTGTTTGTGGTGAAGTAGTGAAGAAAATTGTACTCCAAAAAAAGTAGAAAGACGCCTTACACTTGACCAAGTAGAAGGTTGTTCCAAAAAAAAAAAAAAAGAAGGCAGCACTAGCACAAAGAGGCCAATCGTGCAGATTACGTATTACCGAAAGTGTTTGGACAAGGCCAGAAGCACTTCACATGCATAGCGTTTGAACAAGAGCCAGTACAGGACTTACTCAAGGCCACGGAGCACAGAGAAGTAAACTAGTCAAGACAAGAGCTGCTCCATGCGATCCTCAGTCCCTAACACATCGTCTGGAAAGACAACCGAGACCCACGGCGAGATAGCTACTAGCTCTAGAAAGACGCCTTGCACTTGAGCACGAAGCCGAGCAGCAGCAGCATGGCCATGAGCCCGCACGAGGAGCCCCCGACGCGGTGTATCCAGTACGGATCGAATCTGACCACCCTCCGGTCCATGAAGCACGTCACGTTGATGGCCAAGATCAGCACGATGAGCAGCGCCGGAAGCCACAGAGCCGACCCGCCTCCGTCCTCCTCCTCGTCGCACTCCGGCGCGGGCTTCCGGTCGATGTACAGCGGAGAGAGGACGGCGAGGACCGCCAGGACAACGCACAAGAGCTTCTCCGTGGACGATGACCTCCCCATGGTGCTGCACACTCTGCAAACTCTACTCTCTGAATGTCTGAAGGTTATGTATTACCTTGGTCTTCAGGACTTGTTTATGCCGTCTGGCTAGCTGAACCAATCTTCAGAAACAAGAGAGAACCTATCGATATATTTATCAGCAATCCTTTTGACTGTTTATCGATTCCTATCATGTAAAGGAACATATTCAGATTGTCCATTATTATCCACGGATTGGTGGTGAGCATTGGATTGTGATGTAAAGGAGATTCTTCATAGCTAGTGAGCGGAGAATCAGATGCCGAGACTAGTAGCTCAAAAGAGTAGGAGAATGGTAGTGTAGCCACAGACGTAGGATCAATTTGGACTGTTCTGATCATCTTGCTGGGAGGAAGAGTGAAGTTGATCTCATCTCTTCCTGCGAATCTGCGATCATATTGAGCTTGTTCTTGAAGCTGCATCCATGTAGCAAAATGATGTCATTGGTTCTGCAAAATTAGTACACAGAATTGTGGAATCGGTACGGCCCGATGAGCCTGCTTACACGTGTTCTTGGCATAAGCGAAGGCCTGAGTATTGGACGTGAATTCTCCGGATTTATTTGTGATTTTGGAATCAGGAGCATCTTTTTATCTGTTTATTATTTACTGTTTGGTAAGTAAACAAGTGTGAGCTTGAAGGTTGGTACCTAGTCCAATTGTGGCGGTTTTGTCTAAAATGGTAGGCCAAGCAGATCGGAAAAGTGTAATAAAGGTACCCGGCAAGATCCACCAAGCTAGCATTTCGTTTAGATGGCTTTGGAGTTTGGAGTGCATATTAGATTACCAGGCTACTAGTCACTTGAAGGGGTGTTGGGGTTAGATGATTTTTCCAGTGAAAGCTACCTCATATATCTAGCACAATTTCGTTTGGAAAAAACTTAATAGTTTTTAGGAAACAAGTTAAATAATGGATTAAAAAATACACACACCTCCCCTACTTTGCAAAATGTATGTTATAAATAAGCATATACATTTTTGCACTATAAATTAACAATATAAAAGGGTTGATCCTAAAATAACAAATATTGGAATGATGGCCAGCAACCATAGCTCTCTTAAACTTAGCAATTTTTAGAAATTGTACCGAGTTTTTGATGCATAACTTGTTGGGCTTATAAAATTAACGGCTCTAATGCGTCATTTAGACCATCCTCCCCTCTAATTTTGTTGAACTTCATCTTATATCCCATCCTCATCATCGTCACTTTGTGTATATAATTAAAATACATTATGCATTGGAACTTTTATTACATGTACACCTATGTAACATGCAAATCATCGAATAACACAATGACGAATTGCCTTCTAAGTTATAACACATCTCTAAGATAGTCAATCGGATAGTCATATGGTCCAGGGCAGACCTAGTAAAGATCTAGAGGGAGCATAGACTCCTACTCAAATTTTAGTTCATATTTATATCAATTAAAATTTTATCAGTTATACTTCTATTGACTCAATAAAAGTGCTTCTATTGCATATGTAATTAGTAAAAAAAAAATCAGAAATCCAATCTTAAAATTATTTATGTCTTATGTCTTCACTCAATTTTTGTGCCGGTCCGCCTCTGGTGGTGATTGGTTTGGCTGAAAAGCTCATGTCTTATGGCTGAAAACACTGTAGCTGGCTGAAAAAGCACTGTAGTTGACATAAGCTTATTTAGCATAATTAAATTTAAAAAATTTAAAAATATAAAAAATATGTTAGCCTATTACGTATAATACAAACAAATACGGGAAAAAAGAACCGGCAAAAAAACTCAATAAAAAGTCAAAAGTTCAGAAAAAGATGAAACTTATGAATAATAAAAAATAAGTCAGAACCCGAAACCAAATTGATAGCAAGAGACCAACCACGGAACCTGGCGGACCACCGACCACGGTCACGGTGACTAGACGTGGCCGCGTGCGGACGAACAACCTGTAAGTGGCTACCCGCCACCGGAAAAACCCGACCATCGAACCAACCGGTCAGGCCCACAGAACAAGCGAAACGGATTGAGGAAAGCGTCGAAAGAGGAGTGAGTGAGGCTGCCGCGAGGCAGGTAGACCACGCCGCACGCCAACGCGAAACCCGCCTCCGCCCCAGCATTTTCCCTGCCGCTACCGCCCCTCCGTCTCGCCGCCGACCACTACTTCCATTTCTTCCTCTCGCGGGCTAGAGCCTAGAGACTAGGGTTAGGGTCTCCGGCTCTTTCCCCGCGGGGGCCTACCGCGGGCATGGCGACCGGCGCCGTCGCTCCGCCGCCGCCGCTCGCCGGCGCGTTGCGCGGCTTCAGTGCCCGGGGCGTCCTCCACCGGCGTCTCGCCGCCACGCCTATGTGAGTATCCTTCTTCGGTGCTTGTCGTGCTTGCGTTTGGTTCGGTCCCCGGGTCAGTTGTTAGAGGAATTTCATGATTTTAGTTGCTGATTGTAGTAAAGGAAGGGGCAAACCTGTTTGATTAAGGAGGAAAGAAATTAAGGAAATTTAGGGGCGTTCTTGAGTAGTGATTACTTAGATTTTTCTTTTTGAAAGAGCGTGATTACATAGATTGGGTTCTGCAAATTATATTTACGACTAGAAAGAGTAACCAGTTAGTTCAATGCAGGATCACACTCGTCTTATATCATTTCTTTGTGGGGTATTTGACCAATTACTCGTTGTACTACTGCACCAATTTTAGTACTATGTAGTTTAATCCAAAAGGAAAAGATAAGGATGCCGCCCTGTTCTGAAAAAAAAATGCTGCGAACTATATGGGACTTTGATAGCATCTTGTTTGTTTAGCATGTACTGATGGTTGATTGGTCCTTAGTTGGGTTTTGGTGATGTGTATGTCTTGGCATGGTTAAGGGAATGCCTATCGTAGGACTGTGATCAAATTTATTGGATTCATCTAAATGTAGTTTCTGGTGGAGCATGATATTTTCTTGCTGCGGAAGCATAGAGAAATCAGAGATATATAAAAAATAATTATGTACTTAGATTTTATGCATGTTGTTCGTTATTTTCATGCAAAATCAGTTTCTTTTTTAGGAAAGATGAACCAGTGGTTTCTACAAACGGTGGAAAAGAGGAAACAATCACTGATAGCCTTAATGTTGCCAGAAAAGCATCTCATCCTAGGCTTTCGTCAGGCTTATCCAATCAGATAACGGTGGTCCCCACACCTTTGCATCCAGCTGAACCATCTGACCTCCGTTTCAATCGTCTCCAACCCAAAATTGAGGAGAGTGATTGCAAATACAAAAGATTTTTTGGTTGCTTTGTTGCTCGGGAGGCTATAATTGATGAGGAATACTGGGTATTATTCTTGTTAGTTGTATAAAATATAAGATCACTGATTTTCGGCAATGCTTTAAAGTTTTCCGCTTTTGGTTGACATGTGTTTTGTGGTGAGCTGTGTCACGTGCCAAATTACTGTTCATGCGCGTGAATAGTGTGCGTGTATTGTAGCAGACGGCGTGGCAGAGTCCGATTAGTTAGGATGGAGATAAAAATAGTTAGTTTCCTTATTAGATATGTTTACTTTCTTATTAGATTAGTCTACTACGTTATAGATATATTTCATTTATTGAAGATGGATTTCCTTATAGGTAGAAATTATTTCTTGGAGGTCAAGTTGAGCTATCTCTATAAAAGAGACAACATGTATCTATTATCATGAAGCAATGAATAATGAAGAAGTATTTCCAAGTCTCTGATTTCTAGCTCTGGTCCCTCCCCTAGACTGGCTACTCTAGATCTATTCCTCTTTCCCAATCGGTGCTCTCTTTCGTCTAGGGCCGTTCTATCTCAAGTCGTCATTGTCCGACATCTCTCTGATGGATGTTTATCCCGTTATGAACTAAGGTTTACGACAAGCTGAGGGCAATTATCATCTGCTAATACTAGTGTCATCTACCTGCCTTTTGTTTTGCATACTAATATTGGCTTAGAACACGAGATTCCTAGCTAACATTCATGTTCCAAATCATTTACCTTCACTTTTCAGTTAGTGCTATGAAATTGTAATATTTACTTTACCACTATGCCTTACATCCCTTCTTACCAACACTTGATAGATTGCCGCATGGTTGAGAGCAGAAGAACGCTATGAAGATCAGTCAGGCGATCGGTTAGTGTTGTAATTTACATGGAGATTTTTATGTAGCCATATTTGTTTTTTGTACTTTTTTCACTTATTGTTATTTTTTTTACTGCAGCTATGTCGAAAGCTTCAAAAGAAAGTTTGCATCACAGGTACCTGTGTAATTAATCATTTTTTGTGTGCTTGAGGTGATTGGCATGGTAAAGTTTTTGAAAATAGTGAAAACTGAAATATTAAGAAATTCTCATGGACCCTGCTCAAATAGCGTTCTTTTAAATAGACAACGTGTCAAAATGTTTCCATTAATTTTGCACCTCCTGATAATTCAATAGTTTCTGTTCTGGTTCACGTGTATCATTGTCAGCCATCTCATTGCAGGGATTTCATGCATTAAAGAAGCGATGTAACGAGCAGGTTGGAGAGAAGTATATCTGTTTTGTTGCGGTATGAGATAAAAGCTCTCTGTAATTCGTTCATCAAATTTTATTACTAGATCTTGGATCTAGCATGTTAGTTCGTACAATATGCTTTGAGGGAATTAATACGTGCCAAAATGGCTATCAAACAATGGGCAAGTTAAAACCTCAGTGTTTCTGTTCTTGTTGGGATCTTGTGTTTTAACTATTTCAGTTTACATCGTTGAACTCTCTTAAAGCCGCTCTACCGATAGTTTCCTCATATTTCACAGTTAAAATCACACTTGTCTCATGGTGTTATATTTCAGGTAAAGAATGACGACCTCAAGCGAACTGTGCTGAATAGTGTCGTTGGTACCCTAGATGTTTGTGTCAGGCATCCTCTGCACGGGGAGAAATTTCCTGCGGTATGGAAAAATAGCACCTGTGTCTTTATATTACTTCTGTTGGTGTCTTTGGAAGTCACCTTTCAAAGTTACTCATAGGAGCCTGGAAAGTCACAATTACACTGTAGAATCTATCAGCCAGATCAGCCGAAATTTGGATATTTGACAAATTTATGTGTTGCTAAGCGTGCACGTCGTCAAGGGATTGCCAGTAACATGTTGTTATTGGCCATTGATGCTGCAAGATTCAATGGTAAAGCAATAAGTTATTCTGGAATAGCAAAATCCCAGATGATTGTGTATCATCCGCTGATATCTTCACCCCTATTGTAGGTGCTGCAAATATTTATATTCATGTACATAAGGATAACTTACCGGCTCAGCGGCTCTATGATCAGATAGGGTTCAAGGTATATATACCATCTTGTTTCATTTTAATTCTGAAAAATTCTGTTTAGTTTTAGAGGTCTAAATTGAATTACACGTGTTGTCTATTTTGTAGATGGTTGACATGGATTGCGCTCACCAGTCATCAGATTTGCTCTTACTCTCCTTCAGTTCCTAGGCCTAGGCTAGTTAACAAGGGACTTCCTCCGATATCCTTTGTGCAGATGAAATGCCATCGGTCCTGGTGATTTAGAAAAGCAGGACGGTGTCAATGTTTTACCATCTTGTACATGATGAAAGCGTGAAAAGTTTGCGTGAAAAGTTTGGATCTTTGGAATTCACTAGATGTGTCACAAGTTCTGATGCCCTAGAATGTTGTGGCATCTGAAGGCTTTAAAGTTTCTTTTACTGTATAGTTTGTGAAGCCTGCTAATGTTCCCTGGTTCATTCTGTGATTTTGCAAGGAAACATACATCATGGTACTGAATGTTGTTGATCATACAATCACCAACTATTCAACTTGTTAGTCAACATCACAGTCTTTTTTTTATGGGAAGAACAGCAATGAACCTGAACTATTGATAATCATGTTCCATGATGTCAAACGCTAAATTAAGATCTGATCCTTTTCTTTTGGCTATAATACGACACTGAGATGTGAGGTTGGCCGCTTGCCCTAGGGCTCCACTTTTGAGTCTACAACTCTATTTTGTTGCATCGCCATGTGAAGGAAGCACGGTAGTTGTTGGTAAGATTTCACCATCACATGGGGACTATAGTACGGGTGTTCTATCGTCTCTACATACATCTCAGGTGTCAGATCACCTTATACAGAAGTACGATGAATCCCTGGTAAAGTTGGCGATCTGCAGGCGATAGGCTAAATTAGTAAATCGGACGGGTGAGGGGCCTGAGCACTTTGCCTACGCTGATCAGACGGCTAAGATTAGCTCATGGTGAACTGCTATTTGTATCGTATCCGTATCGACCAATCTCGTTTGTATACATTCACCGGTCGGATAGGCTCCAGGCGGGCGGACCGACTTATCACGGACGAGCACGCATAGTTATCTCCGGTTCGAACCGGAAGCGCCCCCGCATCGCCGGCGACGACCCAACCATGTCGGCACGGGACCGCGAGACGGCTGAGGCGCTGGCGCGCGCCGCCGCGGCGCTGGACGGGGCGGTGCTCGGCCTCGGCACGGCCGCGCTCGCCGTCGCTTCGTGGGTCAAGTACCTCGCCGCCGCCGGGGCGCTCCGGCGCATGGCCGCCGCTCCGGCGGTCTCCATCCCTGACCTCCGCTCCCTCCTCGCAGGCGAAGACGGCGAATCGCGCCTCGCGGCTGTGCGGGGCCTCGTCAGCGCAGCCCCCCGAGGCAAGGTCCTCCTTCCCGCAGGCTACGGCGAGCACTGCGTCGTCGCCAAACACACGCAGACGGTGAGTCGCACCGTCGCACGCTGAAGATTCATCTCTTATGTCCCTCGCTCAGAGCTACGGTTTTATGCTAGGGCCATAAGGTTGCTTAGGCACGAGAAAATCGGATATTTGCCACCGCTAACAGTGGGCTTCGCAAAACTGTCATCGCTATCGTCGACTTCGCAAAATAGCCACTCAGTACGTGTGTCTCTCATATTCCCTGCCATTGCACCCCTTTTCCTCATTTTCTTTTCTCTCTCTCCAAATCAGCCACCTAAGACGACTAAACTGCCCTTGAGCTATTTTGCTGGGCGCATAGCATTCTGCCCTTCCGCAGCGCAACAACTTCCTTCTCCAAGTACTCCAGTGCAGATCATTCCACAGACTTCAAAAGTTCTTGCTTCTCTGAGTTTTGGGGAGGGACTCTGCAAGATGGTGATGATTCAGACAAGGAGAGGCCTTTGGTTCTCCGGAACAAAGCACCAAGGTGGCATGAGCAGCTGCAATGCTGGTGCCTCAACTTCCGTGGCCGTGTCACGTTGGCTTCAGTTAAGAACTTCCAGTTGATAGCTGCTGCGCCGCAGCCAACTTCTGGAGCAACTTCTGAGCCTTCACAGCCAGCGCAGCCTGCACAGCAGCAGCCCCAGTCTTCACAGCCCTCCAGTTCATCTTCATCATCCAACCATGATGCAGTGATCTTGCAATTCGGCAAAGTTGCAAAGGATGTGTTCACTATGGATTACCGGTACCCATTGTCGGTCTTCCAGGCTTTCGCCATCTGTTTGACCAGCTTCGACACCAAGCTGGCCTGTGAATAGATCAGTAGAATAGCAACCAGAACGGTACGCTATTCAGAACCTAAGATGTATGTATCAAGTAGAGGAGCATTCTCTTTCTGTGTTGTGCACATGTTGTTGATCCAATCCCAGTGTGCTTATTAAAACTGTATAAAGGGTTGAGGTGCAGATGTTTGTGAGGGACAAGATCAGGAAGTTGTTGTGCTGCGGAAGGGCAGAATGCCATGCGCCCAGCAAAATAGCTCAAGGACAGTTTAGTCATCTTAGGTGGCTGATTTGAAGAGAGAGAAAAGAAAATGAGGAAAAGGGGTGCAATGGCAGGGAATACGAGAGACACACGTACTGAGTGGCTATTTTGCGAAGTCGACGATAGCGGTGGCAGTTTTGCGAAGCCCACTGTTAGCGGTGGCAAATATCCAATTTTCTCCTTAGGCACGGATATAGTTTTTAAATCTTGAAGCCTCAAGGGTTGGGTGCTTAATGACGGTTCTCATGGCGGTAAGGTAATATGCGAATGTTAAGGTTCCGATTAAACAGTAGTTGTAGGCAGGTTTGGACATTGGAGCGGTTGTGGAACTAAAAGTTTTTGGATCATATACCCTCCTCAAAGTTGGGGGTTTCAGGATTTACCCTCCCACATCAATGACATGTGGGGTCATCATAAGTCACTGACGCGTGGGGCAGGAGGGTAAATCCTGAATTTCCATCTAAGAAGAGGGTATATGATGAATAAAAGTTTTATGTTCTGCTGTGCTAATTAGATAGCGGTCCCTAATTGTTGTAGAAATCTTAGAGAATTTCCGTGCTTAACTCTATCCTGTTGGCTATGATTACTTTTAGCTGTAGTTTCTAGGAGTAGGAAGGTAAATAGTATCGACTTGTGATTTCCGTTTGCAGAATTAGATAGTTTGGAGTAGAGATGGCAACGGGTAAATACTCATCGGGTATTGTCATTCCATACCCGTACCCGCTAGGTGTAAATTTACCTGTCGGGTTACCCGTATCCGCACGCGGGTAGAAAACTTTACCCATACCCGTACCCGCGCGGGTATTACTACCCGACGGGTAACCCGTACCCGCAAGCATACCCGGTTCAACACATAAGAATATCATCAATTTAGACATTCATTAATCATACATGCCAAGCACAAAAGCGTCTAATGATCAAAATTAGTACATCACATAAACATACTTGACATGACCATATCAACATATGACAAACAAATAAACAATCAACAACAAGTAGATAATAAAATTAACATTTGAGTGGGATGTCTAGTTGTCTAATGCGGGTATTCATTAATCCATACCCGTCTCTTTATCGGGTAAAACCCGTCGGGTATTCGGGTATCGGGTACCCATTGCCATCTCTAGTTTGGAGAAGTAGATGCTAATTTTGAGGGTCTCCAGTCAGGTTATTCTTTCATTCAAATATCTGAGATTTGAAGATTGTTCTGAAAGCTTTGAGAATATGGATGTAATATATGTAAAATAGCTTTGGGCTTCTATCGCATTGGGAATTAGATGGTTAATGATGATTGTTGGATTTTCCAGATGCAAGAGGTCTACAAGCTGCAAAACCAGCCTTCTGTAACCCTGTTATGCTTTCATGGATTTAGGCCATCAGGAGAGTGTTGTTGTAAAATCTCAGGAAAAGTGGCACACAATAATAGTGCAATGCAGCCACTTTTGACTTTTGATGGTATCAAGTAACTAGGAAGTCCATTATGATATTGCAGTCAATAGGAAATTGTTCTAGGGTCTGAAATGAACTTGGGAAAATAGAAAAAGCAACGGCAAGCCAATTGTGATTGATCCTGGGTTATTAACTTGTTAGGATTTTGAACTTTGCCTAAATGCCTTCATATTTAGACTGAAGAACACAATTCCTTTATATAGAGTAGCATGTAATGTTGTTATTTTTTGTTGCAGTGGAATCCAATAACTAAGATTCTGTTATGAATTTCTGCTGGGTCTCTGTAGAAACGGTGTCTTGGAACGATGTATTGGCTTCCACCACTTAATTGATTTATATGTAAACTATAGAATATTCCAATGGCTTAAACTGTGGTTGTTATTCACCCCGAGTAAGGGGTTTATTGAATATTGATAGTTTTAGGATCCTCATGGATTCAAAGATGTGCGTGGAATAAATTTGCAAGTTTCCCCTTTTTTGTTATCATGGTAGATGCCTATGAATGAAAAATAGAATAGCACTATTACAATTTACACCCCCAAACTTTGCCTTTGTACATTTAACATTCAGTTGTGTACTTGTTATTTTCTCCCTGTAAAGATATCTAACTGCTGTTTTGCGATCTCATACTTTTGTAGTGCTTGTTCAACGAATGGAGAGGCATATTTGGATGGACCTTTGATCTGCATGCTCTCTTTTTTAAATCATTGAAAGAACAAATTACAACATCATATAGATGGGTATGCTATCTATACTTCTTACACTATCATTGTCAGAATCATTTGTACCCCAAATTTTTACCATGCTTTTCCTTTTGCAAGGTTCCATTTGTTCTTGTGGATTCTGGGTTGAGGAACTCGACTGGAATGGTACATGTGAAGTTAGATGGGGCAACTCAACTGTTACCTCTTACAACTGTGTATTATAAACTTGTCCCAGTTCTGCCAACTCCTTACACATTTTTTCAGAGTATTATTGGCAATGGCTACCCGGTAAGTTTTTTGTTTCTACATTGAAACAGGTATTTTTCTATGTGATAATCAACACAGGGATATCTTTCTTGAGCTATTTGATTTATTTGTAGATTGCGTTATTGGATGAGGAAAAGATACTTCCTATTGGAAAGGAGATTACAGCAGTAGGGTTGTGTCGAGTGAATAAAGGAAGTGTTGAGATCAGCTCGAGCCCAGAGATACCCTTTTTCTTGTAAGAGTATTATTTGACCATATATTTCCATTTTTTCTTTTCTTTTTACTGATGCCATGCACCGGGATTCTAGAACATCCATAGTTTATATGGCTAAGAAATTCCTCGTAAATAAGGAATGAGGACTTGCATATTAAGGTTTTCTTTTGGTGCAGTTCCATAGCTTTCTATGTCTCAGCTTTCTATGTCTCTTTGCCTTTGCTCAGGTCTGAGCTGACCAAGGATGAGATGGAAGCTGAGCTGGCTTCACGTGCTAAAACATTCTTCTGGGCTAGTGTTGTTCTTGGAACCATGACAGTTTGCTTACTTGGCTATGCCATTTACAGGTATCTGTCTGGAACTTGTCTAAAATTTTCTTGTCTTGAACAATCAAACTGTGTCATTTTCACCATTGCTAAGATTTGGTTTATTGATCTTTGAATAGATCTTGGGACAGTTTACAGCTAGATACTTCATGTTAGCTCACTATGGATCATTTTGTTCTATTCCATTTTTTTGTAGTTGTTGCAGACAATTTGATATTTGTAATGATGCAGGCGCCGGGAGAGAGTCAAAGACCGGAGGGCGGCAAGGGAAGCTCAAGTACGATTTCTTCAGGCTGAGGATGATGAACATGGATCTAGTGATGGTGAAATAGGAGATGGGCAATTATGTGCTATATGCTTAAGGAGGAGAAAGAACGCAGCTTTTATTCCTTGTGGGCATCTTGTCTGCTGTTGCCCCTGCGCAAAAAAGGTTGAAGAGAGTCCTGAACCATTTTGCCCTATGTGTCGGCAAGACATCCGATTCATGCTAAGGATTTACGACTCTTGAGGTACTTGGAAAACTTTTTGACTCATGAACTCACTTTGTTTTCCTGGTTATAAATTACGGCGTATTATTTGGATTGAAACACCGAAGGAAAATCTTTAGTTATGTCTTTTCTGATTTTTTCATCATTAAGGAAATGAATTTGATTCCATCCTGAAAACTGAAAAGTGGAACTGAATTTTGTTTCCTTCAACTGGCAGAAATTGCTAGCAGACCTTCGATTTCAAAACAGTTATTGTTAGAAGGATGTAGATGCGACATATATATTTATTCATTTTAAATGGATTTACTAGAATCAAAGTAGCACTGAAATTGTGGAATGAATTAAACTTGTTTGATCTTGTCGCAGGTTCCTTGCTGATAGGTCCCGGCACTGGCAAGTCTTCTTCCCAGCTTACCCTGCGAACCTGAGGGACCCAACTGTTCATCCTCCTGCGTGCACCTCATTTTCCCCTCCCTAGTCTAGGCTACTACGCTGAATATGTGAATATAAATATATGATGTGTCTCACCAACTGACTTGTCTCGGTAGAACTCACTGGAATTTTGCGTAGCTCATGAACATAGGCCGAAAATTACCGTGTTTTTTGTTGGCGCTGCATGGATGTCTGTCCATTCTGTAAAGATTCTGTAAAGATGGTTTTGCCGTCAGCCAAGCCAAGAAGCCCAAAGTTATTGTTACTATTATTTTGGTGCTGGTCTACAATCTCGAGTTCTTAGTACTGTGAAGTGTGTCTTCCTGGACGGATGCAATGTTCCCTGTGTTGACACGGTTGCGCAGAACCTGCTTTTTGGTAAAGGCTCCAGAGCAAACGTCCTGCCGATGCTCCTGCAGTCTTCATCTGGCTTGATCCACGATGATGTTCTCTTTTGGGTTTATGGTTTTTGGTTTTAGTACGAGTGTTTGTGTAAATGAATCATAAATTGATAAGCTGTTTTTAAATGATTATCTTCATAAATCATTTTAAAATGATGATAAAAAAATTATTCTATTTATTTATTCGAGAGAAATCGTTGAGCTAAAAGCAACAGGCCCGATAAAAGCGATAAGTTGCATTCGGTAGCGCGAGGTTTTGCCCTTTTAGGCCCCGTTTGGCAGAGTCCTAGCTCTGGTCATCTGTAGCTCTAGAAAATTATGGATCTAGAGTTATAGGTATGTTAAGTGCATTTACATGACTTATTTTATTTATATTATATATTAAATAAAATATTTAAATCACTTTAATTTAGTCAATAAACTACAGATCCAGCATAGATCTCGGAGCTAGAGCTGGGTGGGCTTCTTTACAATTTTGAACGGCCGGGCGGCTGCAGAGAAAGCCAGAGAGAGAAGCGAAACCGCAAGAGTCCAGGCGACGGCAGATGGCTCCTCCGGCACGGGGAACTAGAGAGCGACAGTAATCATAGGCTCCACTCCCGGCGCCAACTTTAGCCGTTGCTCCTCCCCTCGGTTCAGAATCAGCAGCCCACTCCACTCAACGGTAACCTCTCCCGCTCACCATTTAAGCCTCATTCCCGATACGTCTGCGCAACTCCGGTAGAACGCCTCGCGAAGCGCAACGTAGCCAGCAACAGCCCAGGGCAATGGCGTCCGCCGCTGGCAGCTCCAACTCCAGCCTGAGGAGCTGCTCCTCCCTGCCCAACTTGCTCCTTTGGCTGCTCAACCTCTGCCTGCTCGTCCTCGCCGCCGCCGCGCTCGGCCCGGTCTTCCTCCTCCGGCCCCGCCCGACGCCCTTCGGCTGGGCGCTCGTCTCCGTGCACGCCACCACCCTGCTCTCCGCGCTCGTCTCCTTCTACGCCCGGCTCACCCACCTCTGCCTCCCGGCCCACGCGTCCCTCGCGCTCACCGCGCTCTGCGGCCACGCGCTCGCCTCGCTCGCCTTCCTCCTCAACCGCGGCCGCAGCATCCGTCTCCTCGGGTCGGCGAGGGACCGGAGGGAGCAGCTCGCGCTGGTGTTCCTGGAGGAGGTGCTTCTGCTGGCCATGTTCCTGGTGCAGGCCGTGGCGCTGGTGGCCGCGTGCGCGGTGGACCGGCGGTGGGCGAGGGAGTACGAGGCCGCCGAGACGGAGAAGGCCGCCGTGGCGAGGAAGCGCGGGAGGAAGATGGCGCGGGTGCAGGCGGAGTCGGCGGCCGCGGCGGAGGCCGGCGTGAGGGCGGTGGACGAGAAGGTGATGAGGAGCAGCAGCGGCAAGAAGGTGCACTGGGCAAACAACGATGGATTCGAAGAATGCTGAAGAAGAAGAAGAAAAAAAAAACTAGAGAGGAATCAGCGATAATTAATCTCCTGTGTGTGTTTGCTTCCTCGGTTTCTTTTAATTCTTCGGTGATGGCCATTATAGTGTGGCCACCACTTTGTGATATGCGCTTCTGTCTGGTGCAGTATTGCTCTTCCATTGTTGAACCTTCGTACGGTGATGGTTTGCTAATAAGATTTGAGCTACAACCATAAACGAACGTGAATGTATAAGAAATTTATTTCCCTCTTCGATGAAGTGTGGTATCATTACAGATTTGCAGCAATATAGTTACTGTTAGAGATATATGTATAGTTTGTTATTCCCAATTGTTATGAGGGGTTCTTTGTATATTTGCCTCCTGTACTTTGTGTATATATATCGGCCCATTGGCCTCATATTGATTACATGCGCTATTCATAACATGGTATCAGAGCCAAAACTAGGGTTTTGACTTACCTAGGGTTCCGCGCGCCGTCGTCGACTCTGCACCACCGTCGCCGACTCTCACGTGCCGCCTCTGCCGCCGCCTCCGCGCGCCCGCCTCCGCGCCTCCTCAGCGCCGCCGCCGGCCTCGCCGTCCGCTCGTCGCCGCCGCGGTCTCCGCCGAGGCGCGCCGCTCGAGGTCGCCGCCGCGCCCGCGCCGTCATTGCCGCCGAAACTCGCCGCCGGCCGCCGTCGCGGGCTCCGCTGGTCGCTCGCTGAGGTCGCCGCCGCCGCCGCTCCTTCCGCCCGAGGCCGCCGCCGCCCGCTTCTCCCGCTCGAGGCCGCCGCGGCCGCTCTCTCGCCCGAGCCCGCCGCCGCTGACGCGCGCCCCGCCGACCCCACGTTGCGACTCTTCTTGGCTTTGGTCGGTCGGGTTGGAGGCCGAGTCTCGGTCGAGTTTATAGTTTTGTAAACCGACCGCCGGATCTAAAAACGTCGTTCTAACCGCGCGCGCGTCGGCGCGCGTTAGACCGTTGCCTTGGTCGCCGCGCCGTTCAGCGCCGCTACCAATGGGCACCGCTTCCCTCCTCGCCGCCGGTGATCTTTGATGGTGTTAATTACACCGACTTTGTGTCTCACATGCGCATTCACATGCGTGGTCTTCGCCTCGGGCGTCCTCTCGGCGATGTCACCGCCCGCCTTGTCCTATTCCTCCGACGAAGCCTCCGGCGGTAGATAAGGCTGCTGATGATGAAGGCGATGATGAAGCCGATGATGAAGTCGCCTCGCCTACCGAAGGCTCGGATTCCTACAAGGATCGTCGACCGTCTACACTCGGTGGTGCGATGACGGCGCTCGAGCCGCTCTTTGTCTTCATCGCCGATGTCCACCTCGATTTTCTTCTAAGGTTGTGGGACTCCTTCGGCTTTCGGGATGTGGACTCATCTTCGTCGGCGCTCACGAGCCCTCCGGTGATGCCACTGCACATGCTCGTGGTCCGTCAGAGCACTCTCTTGAGCAGGTGATGCTACCGTTGGCGCCTTTACGCTCGAGTTCTCGCATGCGGCGTCGCTTGGACTCACTTCGCCTTCTTGGCCGTCGCACTGTCCGTCTTTGCTGGATGTACGTCTTGACACAGGTTTCAGCGGTTTACGAGTTCCTTACTCGCCGCCCCGAGTTCGAGCAAAGGCGTGCCCGGCTCCTTGCACGCCACCCTCGTGTCACTCTCCTGGAGGCTCTTACCGAGATACGCGCGGAGTAGACTCGTTTGAGTGGTGCTGGTCTGATGCCACTCCCCTCTGTGCTCGTCGCTCGTCCGCCTGCTACACTGCCTCCTCCAGCGGCTACCACAGGTGGTGGTGGCCGTCCTCCGTCTGGAGGTGGGCGTCCTCACTGTTCCTACTGCGACAAGTATGGCCACACTGAGTCCCAGTGCTACAAGAAGAAGCGGCATCTTTCATGCCGTTCTTCTACTGGCACTAGTGCTTCTACGATGACGTCTGCCTCGACTTCTTCAGCAGCTTCTCTCACCGAGCAGGAGATAGCCAGACTTCGACGCCTACTTGCCGCCTGTGTTCTCTCGATGAGTTCTCGAGTTACGCTCATCGACTCTTCGCACCGAGAGACCACCTCCTACACGATCAGTACCTCCCGTGGATTCTTGATTACGGAGCATCTTTTCACATGACTCCCGATCCTTCCACTCTGTCTTCTATTACACCTCTTGATTCTCCCGCCGGTGTTCTTACTGCGATGGTACATCTCTTTCGTCTCAGTCGAGGATCTCTTAGCAACTCATCTTTTCATGTTCCTTCATTGCTCATGTTCCTCGCCTTACCTTGCGACTTCTTTCTGTGGGCGATTCATCGACCTTGGTTATTGGGTCATTCTCGACTCGACTCTTGTTGTGTTCGGGACTGACACACGGGAGCTCTGGTTGGTTCTGGCCCTCGGCGCCATGACTCACAGCGTCTCTAGGAGCTTGACTGGCTTCACCTTCCTTCCGCGCCACCACCGCCGCCGTCTCTCCGCCGCCACTTCGTCTACGGCTCTTTCCAGCGGTGGCATCACCGTCTTGGCCATCTCGTGGATCCGTCCTGCCGTCCTTAGTTCGTCGTGGTCTTCTAGGGTCTGTCTCAAGAGACGTGTCTTTAGATTGTCGTAGTGTAAGTTAGGTAAATGAGATCCGACTTCCTTATCCTCATAGTGAGTCTGTGTCTCGGCGCCCTTTGATCTTGTTCATTCGGATGTTTGGGGTCCGGCTCCCTTTGTTTCGAAAGGGGGTCATCGATATTATATCATTTTTATAGATGATTTTTCTCGCCACACTTGGATATATTTCATGTCTTCTCATAGTGAGGCCTTGTCTATCTATAAACAATTTGCCACTATGGTTCACACACGCTTCCACTCCTATTCGTGTCTTTCGTGCTGATTCTGTGGCGAGTACCTCTCGTCACTGCGCAGCCTTCCTTCTTTGGCGGGGCACTCTCGCTTCGATTCTCTTGTCCCGGTGCTCATGCTCGAATGGTGTCACCGGCGCAAGCATCGTCACCTCCTTGAGATCGCTCGTGCTCGATAATCGCCGCCTCTATTCCACCTCACTTTTGGGCCGAGGTCGTTTCCATCGCCACCTATCTCGTCAACATCCACCCTCTTACGCTCTTGAGTGCGATCCTGTTGGCGTCTCGTGGTCGTCTTCGACTACTCGCCCTTCATCTGTTTGGCTGCGTTTGCTCGTTCTCCTCGCCTCGAGAACGCACCAAACCGACCACTCGATCTGTTGAGTGTGTCTTTCGGGATCTGATGCCGAGCACAAGGGCTATCGGTCTTTGGGATCCTGTTGGTCGTCGGATACGGGTTTCTCGGGATGTGACTTTCGACGAGTCTCGTCCATTCTACTCACGTCCCGCCTCTCCTTGGCTTCCTCTGTGGAGTCTCTGTCTTTCTTGACCTTTCCGGATACACCTATATCTGTTTTGCCTCGTCCCACTGTCCCACCGAGTCTCCACATATTCCCCTGTGGCCTCTCCGCCGTTGTCGCCACTGTGTCGTCTTCTCACGACTCCATGAGCTCCTCCCACTACAGTACCTTCTCCCCTTATCTTCTACACTCGTCGACCTCGTATTGAGGATCTTCCAGATGAGCCATCTTCTCCTGCTGTTCCATCTTCCCCTAATGGGTCATCTTCTCCTCGCTACGCTCTCCGCGATCGCCGATCGATTCGGCCTCCTGCCGTTTTGCTTTTCTTTGGCGCAGCTACTCGTGAGCTTTGTCTCCTCACGGGATCTTTGTTACCCACCCCGAGTGGCGCTTGCCATGGCCGAGAGATTGCTGCCCTCGAGCGTCTTGGTACTTGGGATCTTGTTCCTTTTCCATCTCATTCTCATCCCATCACATGTAAGTGGGTCTATAAGATTAAGACTCGCTCGATGGCTCTCTTGAGCGCTATAAGGCGCGTCTTGTTGCTCGTGGCTTCCAGCAGAGCATGGTGTTGACTACGACGAGACTTTTGCTCCTGTGGCCCACATGACCACCGTCGCACTCTCCTTTCGGTGGCGTCACATTGCTCGCCATCGTGCATTTCTCGGCTTGATGTCAAGAATGCCTTTCTTAATGGCGAGTTGCGTGAGGAGGTCTACATGCATCCGCCACCGGGTATTCTGCCTCGAGGGCATGGTCCGTCACCTTCGTCGCTCTCTCTATGGCCTTAAGCAAGCCCCTCGTGCTTGGTTTGAGCGCTTCTCCTCTGTGGTCACTGCTGCTGGTTTTTCAGCTAGTGATCATGATTCTGCTCTCTTTGTCCACACTTCGCCTCGTGGTCGGACTCTTCTTCTCCGTATGTTGATGATATGATCATTACGGGGATGATTCGAGTACATTGCCTTTGTCAAGGCTCGTCTTAGTGAGCGAGTTCCTTATGTCGGATCTTGGTCCTCTTCGTTACTTCCTTGGGATTGAGGTTACTTCCACTCCGGATGGTTTCTTTATGTCCCAAGAGAAATATATTCAGATCTTCTTGATCGCGCCTCTCTCACGATCAGTCAGATTTGTTGAGACTTGAGACTCCCATGGAGCTCAATGTTCACCTCCGACTCTCGATGGCGAGCCTCTTTACGATCCGACTCGCTATCGTCATCTTGTTGGGAGTCTTGTCTACCTTGTCATTACTCGTCCGGATATCACTTATCCAGTTCATATTCGAGTCGGTTTGTTTCAGCTCCCACTCGTTCACTACACCACCTTCTTCGAGTTCTGCGATACCTTCGTGGGACTATCTCTCGCCGTCTCTTCTTTCCACGTTCGATTCGTTCTGACTTGTGCCTATTCGGATGCTACTTGGGCGCGATCCCTCCGATCGCGGTCTATCTCTACTTCATCGTGTTTTTCTTGGTGGTTCTCTTATTGCACGGAAGACGAAGAAACAGATCGCAGTGTCCGTTCGAGTGCAGAGGTGAGTTGCGAGCTATGGCTCTCTTGACAGCAGAGATTACTTGCTACGATGGTTACTTGAGGATTTTGGTGTTTCTATCACTACACCGACCCTCTCTTGTCGACAAGTACATGTGCTATCGATGTTGCGTGATCCCGTGAAGCATGAGCTCACCAAGCACATTGGTGTTGATGCTTCTTTCATGAGGACTTGTGTGCATGATCGGTGATTACTCTTGATATGTGCCTTCTGAGCTTCAAATAGCGGATTTCTTCACGAAGGCCCAGACTCGAGCGCAGCATGGCTTCTACCTCTCCAAACTCAGTGTTGTTGATCCACCATGAGTTTGAGGGAGGGTGTTAGAGATATATGTATAGTTTGTTATTCCCCATTGTTATGAGGGGTTCTTTGCATATTTGCCTCCTGTACTTTGTGTATATATATCGGCCCATTGGCCTCATATTGAATACATGCGCTATTCATAACAGTTACAACAATGTTGGCAGTGGAAAAGTCTCACCTTTTCTGCTACTGGACGGTTGCTATTCTAGATTTCTAGTTAGCTATATAAACTGTACAACATCAGCTACAAGAATGCTGAAGCTTACACACACACACATATATATATTATATGTCTTGGGCCGGAGCTGGAAAACAAGTATCAGAATACCCTTGCACGGGCCGGTGCTCGGAGACCTAAAGCTCCCATTTGAAGCCCAATGACTGGAACTTTAACGCGGTATAGAGTCCTGCGTTGTCCCTCTCTTTCCCTACGCCGATGTTGTTTTTCCTTGCACTGGCCGACTCTTTTGCTGTTTTTGACTGGGACTCTTCCCCTTGGGTCCCTATATAAGAAGAGGCAAAGGCTGGCCCTCAGAACATTAATTCAATGGATAAAGTTAGGGTCTGTCTCCTATGTGAAGCCATGCTACTTAGGTTTTCATATAACGACTTCTATGTTGACTCACCTTCGTCAATAATCATGTGTAACTCCGACGACTTCTCTGTTGACTCTCCTTCGTCAATAATCATGTGTAACTCCGACGACTTCTCTGTTGACTCTCCTTCGTCAATAATCATGTGTAACTCCGACGACTTCTCTGTTGACTCTCCTTCGTCAATAATCATGTGTAACTCCGATCCTAGTATGAAGTCATCTCTTTCTTCCCCCGGTGCGGGAATCCTATTGTAATCTAGACATGATAATGATTTAATGATACTTTCAGTAATTATTCTACATGCTTACGTTTATTCATTGTATTTCAATTCCAGTTTTAAATGCTTAGTTAATACCTATTTGTTATAACCATATTTGATGTTGATCACATAATACCTTGTTACACTAGAATAAAACTCTGGTTATATAACACCTGGGCTGGTTCGGCCCAGCTCGGCCCACATGTTGCCCTATAAAAGAGAGAGAGTGAGCCATAGGGAGAAGCAAAACTCGTTTTGCTCTCTTAAGTGAGCCATATGAGGCTCGGGTTGGCCCCATGGTTGTTGCCACTGAGCTAGCACCAGTATAAGCTCTATTTTTTTTGGTTTTTTAGATCATAAGTCGTAACTCAAAAGAATCGCTAACAGTGTCAGGTTCGTGGTATGCAAGTGTGCGTGGGAAGAGGGTGGGTGGGAAGAGGGTGGGAAGTGATGTGCTGGTAGGGCTTAGCTTAAGAGAGACGTTTGGTAGGAGGAAACGGAGGGTTCACAGCTAGCGTTGCAGGTTCGCAAGTGTGCTTTTAGACAGAGCTTTGTATCTTGTTGTTCCAGCTAGCTAGAACATTTTTTTTTATTTCGGACACTATAGTACAAAGTTCAGAGCTACAATTCCTTCTACACTCTGCTTTGAATAATCGCGGGCACGTGCATCTCATGCATGCAGATCTTAGTCGCTCCAGTTTTTACACACAGTTACATTTCCATTTCCCCCCTAGATTACCTGTTTTCCGGCGTCTGGGTACAGCAAATCCGGCATCTGGGTACTTGTAAGTTTAGAACAGGCTTCACTCGTGGGCTGCGCCAACTTCCGGGCCATTTGGTGCATCCAGGAGGAAGGACTTGATGAACCGGTTCACCTTTTCGGCTCCCTCCAGCTGCAACGCGTGCCCTGCGTCCTTGATGATCTCTAGCCTGGATTTGTCTCCTAGATGCCTGCATTCATTCAGGCATGGAAAACGAACTGAGTGCTACAGTACTCCTTCAAATGAGCAGCAATGGGGTGCAGCCGATTCAGGAAAGCAGCATGTATGGGGCTGTGTGTCCTTCATTTTTACCTATGCAGCCTGTGGCCAAGATCAACGGGGAACACCTGGTCCTTGTCTCCCCAGAGAATTAATGTTTCCTGTGGAGCAGAAATTAGAGTTTGTTATTATTACTTGTACAGAAAAAAGACCCAAAGGGTATTATAGAGAAATTATAATGAAATAAGAGTTTTTGTGTGCCCAAAAGAATTTAGCTCCCGATTAGACAAGTATGAGCTAGGAATGAACAATATATATACACATACACATAGAAAAAGGCGTATATATATCATGGTGCCTGGGCACTATAATCTAAAATAGGTGTTTTTCTATGTATCCAACTAATCAGTTGCCGGTTACGGATTTGGAATTTTTTTTTTGCAATGGTTTTGATTTAGGTACATGCAAGCACAGACCTGACTAAGAACCGGGACGGGATCGATGCCAGCTCCGTTCTTCAGTAATTCGTGCAGCAACTCTGCCCTCTCCTTTCTTTGCTCCACGAACATCAGCTGCGGCAAAACGAAGCATCGCCTTAGGAAAGAAGTTCTTCAAGTGGGCACAAAATGAGTTCATTATACTACAAAATGATCTGGCAAACACAAGATGTTATTAATGGGAGTTAGAGATCTATGTGGCGCGACTAGTGAGACCTCAGTATCACCATGACATGCCATGTCATCTTTTTCTCCTATCACTTGAATTGAATGTTCAATTTGCTCAAACCTTACTTGCGTGTACACGCTGTCTCTTAATATAAATTAGACTTAAAGTCGTATTGTCCTAATCCATACCCATGATGTGTGTTCAGCTAGCTTTTATGAGATGCACTATTATTACATTGCATATTAATTGACTCAAATCATGCATTTATCCTAACACAGTAGCAATATCATTGGCATGCTTGCGTGCTTAGAAACATCTTCCCTGATGGAAACGGTGCCAGAAAGTAAATTCCTTGTACTGAACTACTCCCGCCGGTTCACAAAGATAGTCGATTTGGAATACATATAGTTAAACTTTTAAAACTTTTACTATCAATATCTTTTTAAATATTCATATTAGACATATAAAAATTATATGTGTAGATTCGTCCTAAAAACTACTTTTATAATATTATATTTTTATTAGATTTTATAAATATATTAAAATAGTACTTAATAATTAAAATTATATTTTAAAAATAGTATCAATGTCTAAAATAATTTATTTTTCTGAACTGAGAGAAGTGCTAAAATAGGACGTGATCTTAACTAGAGGGGGGAAAGGCTAGAGCACATCGATCCTTGGAAGCAGGAGACCCAGAAAATGGATAAGGACGCCAGGTACAACCGTACAAGCTAGTTGAGTGCACGCCTTCGCACGGCCGAACACATCCATGTTCAAAAGGGCTTATTTTAAATAACTTATGACTGAAAAGTACTGTAGCTAACTAAAAAATACTGTAGCTAACAGTAACTTATTTAACGTAATTAAATTTTAAAAAAATTAAAAATAGAAAAAATATATTAGCCCTTCACAGACAGTACAAACGAATACGGGAAAAAAAGAGAGCCGATAAAAAAAGCTCAAAAAAGCCAAAAACCAGAAAAAGACGAAATTTTAGCTGTTTATAATAGAGATTGTAGAGAGAGATACTCACTTATGATTTTAGTTGATACAGATATTAGACTTTTAACATATACTATAATTAACTTGTAGACCACGTCTAGAGAAAATACTATGTTTAAAAGTTAGGTACTGTAACAAAAGCCAAAATCCGTTTTTAGAAACCGTTAAAGAGCAGGCCTAAAATCCAATCTCCCGGTGCGCGAAGTTCGGAACTTGCCGCCCGGACAGACGGGCAGTACCATGTACAATGCCGCAGGGGCAGAACTGGGCCTCGAGCTAAGTGGGCTATAGCCCGAGACTTAGAAATGCTATTAGTAGTATCTCTTACAACAACTAGCCCAATATTTTTGTTTGATACTGGCGCAACCCAACGCCTTCAGTAAAGCGATCCCGGCAAGCAAGCAAGCAGCAGCCTCGCGCACGCTCCTTGTCGTGGCCACGGCCAAGACAAGAAGCCACAAAAATAGAAACCCTAAATGGCTAAATCCCAAAGGCATAACGCAGTCCACAGCCCCAACCGGCTACCCTCGATTCCGGGCCCCCACCGCCCTCGCCTCTGCGCCCCCGCCGCCCCCGCCTCCGTGCCACTGTGTCCTCGTCGCCGCCCTCGCCTATGCACACTGCGCGTCTGCCGGCCTTGCGCTCATGCGGGAACGCAACTGCCGCCTTGCGCTCCCAGCCGTCACTCGTGCTCCCACATCCGGCGCAGCGGCGGCTCTCAGCTCTCTCCTTTCCCCGACAACGCCTCTCCCCTCTGCCTCAGTGGTGGCTCTCCCTCGGCGCCTGGCGGCCTGAGCGGCAGGTCACCCATCTTCCTTGGCGCCCGGCGGTGGCTCTCCCCCCTCCTCGAGCTGCTCTTTTTTTTTGTCTAAATTCTTTTTTGACAGAAATTTCTTTGTCTAAATTCTAGAGGGTTGATGGGATGGGATCATTGTTAGTGGTAAAAATATCTTGCTCCTACTTTAGGAAAGAAGGTTCAAAAGAAAGGAACCTTTTAACCTCTGATTTGTTCTTCTAGGTTTCATGTACTACATTTGGATGCTACAAAGTTTGCATTACTGCACAATTACACTGTTCATGATTTTAGCATGTCGACTTCAGTTAGGAATGCAATTTCAGGACTTTTAGCTGATTGGTGCTTTGGAGCTGCAGGGTGTGGAGCAAGTGGTCAACACTGGTGGCTACTAGAGTCACAGATTTAGAGTTCTAACTTGGTGCATCTATGTTCACTCTTTTGTTCTACAGTTGTAACAAAGGAGGAGAGCTCTGATAAGATGAACTGTGCAAGAGGAGGGAGATTATTTTTTTCCTTTGCTTATGTGCAGTGGTTTGCCTCATGGCTCAGCTGGGAGCTTGCAATGTCGTGCTGATGGCGAGTAACGTGGCCTTGTTGTTGGATAATGTCAAGGCAACCTTTAGTGAGTGCTACAAATTTCCCAATATCCTTGCATTTTAGCACCAAACAATTATCAAGATGTGAATATTTTATTTACTTGTGTGCTGTAGCTTTCTTTTTTTAATGCTAAATTGCTATTTTTGAGTGATTACTAATGAATGGATTGATAATTGATCGCTTCCCCTGCATCCTGGTAGTTAAATGAGTCTTCTAATTATTGTAGTTGCTTTTATTCCATCATGTAGGGCTGTTTGAACTGTTTGATAATGTGCAATGCTATATTGGTGCATGAACCAACCTGTGTTATGAAGAACTTATTAACGTTTCAACTATTTGCAGCTCCAGCAGTGAAAGGTTCAGGTGTAAATGGTGTAATTTACACTATGGAACCTCTGTATGCATGCAATCCGTTGAGAAAGAAAGCGGTTGAAGGTACTGCATCACCATTTGCATTGATTATAAGAGGTGGTTGCCAATTTGACGATAAAGTTAGAAATGCTTAGAATGCTGGATTCAAGGCTGTGATAGTATATGATAATGAAGATAGCGGTGTCCTTGTTTCAAGTAATGTTTCTTGAATCTACCTTATGGTCTTGAAATCATTTTTTTATGTTGTACTCATGATCAGCACATATAAATGTGTGATTCCATGCATTGATTTAAGTATTTGTAATGCATGATGCTTTGATAGCTAGACATTAGTGAGGTGAGAGGAAGAAAAAGGATATATACAAAAAAAAACAATTCTAGATTATTATGTCTGTAACGAAATTTAATTGGTAGGAAACATTAGCAGCCTTATGCTATTTCAAACCATTAATTGTATTTCCCTAATCTGAGCATGTTAGCTGTTTTCAATTTGGTTAACATGCGAGTCTATGCATGGTTCTGGATATCAGAGTTGCTTGTCACTGCAGTCTGCAGACATTAATTCTCATTTTTCTAGAGTAGATTTTTCACACTGTTAGCTTGCATTTTCAGTTGTATAAACTGCAAAAGCATTAGCTATGATTGTTATATCAGAAGGCGTCATACACTTCACTTCTAACATGTTTACTGTACTACAAAACTGCTGATATCACAACAACGCATTCTATGCTTGCCGTGCACTTTATATAGCTAACAAGTTCAACTCATCGGCAATGTATCCTGAGTAAAAAATGGCAGCGCAGGCTATTGGTAATTCAGTGCCTGAGTTCCAATCAGGCTTTAGTGATGTGAGGACTGACTTGGCAGCAAGGGTTTCCTTCCAGGTCAGCTTTACTTATTGCATCAAGCACATTGTTTGAAGTTTTAAGCATATTTTTTGACTAGTTTATTGTTGGTACTATTAACAAAATGTTACGTTGTTGTGTCGTATGCATGGTACCGACGTATACTTGCTGCTTAGGAGTTTTTTTTTTTTGCGGGGGCTTAGGAGATGATTTTCTCCTTTTATATATAGCGAAGTACGTATGAAATTATTTTCCTATATCTATATAAGTGTGTGTGGCGGCTGATGAAACAAAAAAGAGAGGCTTGCCTTTCTCGCCATCACCATCCATTCGCTGTAGAATGTAGATTACTCAAACGAGAGGATCAGAGAATTTTCTAGTACAAATTCGAGGCGTAGATCGACCAGCTCATTGGTCCATGGTACCATACAAAAAAGCAGTGCTGCTCCAAGGAGTACGTGTCAATGGTGGCTGCTAGCATTTTGGATCCGGCTTGTCCGTAATTTTTTAACCATAACTTATGCTAGTGGCGACGACACGTGGGCCACGTAGTGACGACCCGGAGACCAAAGGAATCGACGAGATCGCCGTCGGCATCCCCGGCACGTCGGCCCAGATCTACCTTGCTTCCGTGCCCTTCTCCCACAGTCCGGAAACTACTCTCGAGTACCATGCCAAAAAATTTTACCTGGTCCCACCTCTCATAGACGCTTCTGCAGGGTGCTAATGCCACCGAGAATATAGTCGTATATACGTTCGCAATACATATACGACCGTATAATCGTATATATAGCTGCTACCCAATCGAGCTGGCCTAATAAAGTAGATCACTGCTACTGCTACTGGTGGCACTACGTACTTCACCTCAAATAATTAAGCTACCTACGTAGTAGGCGTGTTGCATGGCACGATGCCGTACCACATGCTCCATGGGTGTAGTAGAAAATGAGCACGTACGTTAAAAGCAATCAAACAAATAAACGGCGAACGAACCATCAACATACTAATTTTCCTGCGAGAAGCAGCTAGTACCGATCGATATACTACTAATCGATTGATTACTGTTCCAGACCTAACTTGGACAGTTGGACTCGTAGATTTTAAATCTACGTCAGTGGCAACGCGAGGTCTCTTAGGCAGGCCTGTAAGTTACACGCA
The DNA here is from genome assembly GCA_036346575.1 of Dendrocalamus sinicus. Taxonomy (NCBI): domain Eukaryota; kingdom Viridiplantae; phylum Streptophyta; class Magnoliopsida; order Poales; family Poaceae; genus Dendrocalamus; species Dendrocalamus sinicus. Next base: position 48,750,417 of record CM070648.1, on the reverse strand, counting down.
TGGCTCGAACGTACAAAGTACAATGCAATACTCAATTTGCGTGGCAGTTTCGTATGGACAGTACTAACCTCGGCTAGACTAAACATGCACACGCTCAATATGCATATGCATGCTTGCAAGCAACTTGGTATCTATCTGTACTAACCATCCTTACGACCTAGGTAGTGGAGTAGAAAATCTCTTACACAAACAGTCTAAAATTTATAAGCCACAGCTAAAAATTATAACACTCAGCTAAAAAGAAGAGACACATGGACAGAAGCCACGTGCCAAACCAGACTCGCGCTAGCGCAAGCACGTGCGTGCTGAGCTAGCGGCGTCAGGGGCAATCGTGGTGAGTCCGCGACACGTCACCCTCAAAAAAAAAGTTTGTGACACGTCAAACTGAGGGACTGATTACTGTTCACATTAACAACAGACAGAAACAAAAAGGAAATCTAACGAGCAGAGACAAGCAAAACGACACTAACCTGGATGAAATCGTCGAGCACGAAGTCCGGCATCCACTGCGGCGGGCGGTGCATGGACCGGCGGACGAGGCGGCGCAGCCCGTCGGCGTTCTCCGGCAGCAACGCGTCCTCGACCGCCCTCTCCTCCCGCGCCGCCATCGCCCTCATCTCCCCGACCGTCGCCGCGACGCCGCTGGTCATGACCACGACCCTGGCGACGTGGTCCCTGGCCTCCACAGCTGCCATCCGGTACGCCACGAAGCCACCGTAGCTGATCCCGACGACGTTGTATCGGTGGACGCCGAGGATGCGCATGGCGTCCGCGGCGCAGCGGGCCTGGAAAGCGACAGAGCGGAGCGGCGAGGCGGAGCGAGAGTGGGTCCCGAAGAAGAGGAGGTCGGGCGCGTAGAGGTGGAAGTGGCGGGAGAGGTGGGAGAAGTTGCGCGCCCAAGTCCACTTCGCGTCGCCGCCGAAGCCGTGGAGGAGGAGCAGCGGCGGCTTGGAGGACGGGGAGGCAGGGCACCAGACGCGGAGCGTGGTGCCGTGGGGGCCCGGGAGACGGAGGTGGAGGGGGCGGAGGCGGAGGCGCGCGAGGAGGTGGAGGGAGAGAGCGGCGTCGCGGAAGGCGGCGAGGCGGAGGCGGAGGAGCAGGCGGAGGAGGAGCAGAGAGAGGGAGAGGAGCGCGAAGAGGGTCGAGGTGGTGGGGTGGTGCTGCTTCATGGCGAGCGCGCGCGGTGGCGCCGGCCGGCGACCCGACGTGCGCGTGGTTAAATATGGGAGGAGAGGGATGTGCAGCCGGTAAAAATGATCTTCAGATCGATGGGACTCGAGGCGCCACCTGTGTATATATACTACGTAGTACGTACTCCCCTCTGTTGCTGCTCCCGCTCTGTTGGGAGTTGAAATGGTTGAAACTAGCAGAGGCATCATCACTCCTGAGTTGACTACTGCTAGCAGAGGCACCATCACTCCTGAGTTGACACTTCTGTAAAATATATTATCACAGATAGTTCAAAACTATTATTACGAATAATTTTATAAATCGTTCGAATTTATGAATCAGTAATAATATAAAATTATCACAGACGATTTTCGAGCCGTCTGTGATATAGCATTTTATAGACGGTTTCAACTACAAACCATCTGTGATGGTAGAAATCACAGACGATTTGTAGTTGAAACCATCTGTGATATTTTTCTATTCATAAATCTATTTCTATTAGTTGGCTAGCTTCAGAAAATGCTAGTAGTCATGCCCTCTGAAACAAATATATCAACACAATATATATACATCCAATTCACATTCATTCATTTCAGAAATAAGAAATCTATTTCACAAATTAATTAACTAAAATAAAATAAATTGTCCATCCATGAACAAATACATGTACACATGGATAATTAAGCCCAATCTTAACCCAGTGAAATTTGTTATACATTGTAGAATTCCCTATCTTCTTTTATGACTTTAGACCACAAGAAGTACACACTGTTCTCGAATCTCTGAGAGGTTGGGCTGTTCCAACGGAGTTCTAGCGATGAACAGAACTTGTCGGTAGAAAGATCAATGTCGTGCGTACATATGTAAATTGATAAGTATAAAATAATTATCGCAAGATTGATAAATTAACCTAAGGATCAATATTGATCTTCGTGGAATCGACGAGTAGTTGCATGTTGTGGCAAACATAAAATCCACAAGTGTTGCCCGGTGATTGCTGGTGGAACTACAAAAATAGCATTTGTTAGTTCGACAGGCATTACCACAAAGTGTTATATAGGATTAATGTGTACAAGCGAATACTGAGAAATGTAGATCGTGTCACAGGGCGTCCATCCTTTTGGATTTTCGTACTTTTGCAACGTATGTGGCAAAGAACCTATGTGATTACAGGAAGATAGCCTTAGTCATTGGGAAGGAAAGACTACAATAAACTTATCCATGGAGGAAATCTGTTTACCTATCAATTAATTATTGAACAACTACGAAGTCAGTTTTTGTCCTCTTTAAGGAATCAAGGTATACTACCTTGTTCTGTTTTGGTATAATTACAGTTAAAATCCAGTGAAACCTACATAGGTACGTCATAGTCATTAAACCTAAGTTCGTTTTGCTTATAAGTACAAATCAATAAGTATAGCCACTAATACGGCACTCACCCCTGGTTTTAGAGCATAAGTATGAATTCCTTGTTGTGGTAAGCCCTCTATGCATTCGAGATGTAATTCTCGACGAATGATACATCCTCGTTGATGGTATCTATGGCGACCAAGCGTGGGTCGAGAAAACCAATTGATGATTTCGTTACTCTGGTCTTAGTCACTATGTATCTATATATATACATACATACAAAAGCGATGAGTTATGTATGACATTTATTGGTATTACATGAATGTAGACCGTGATTGTATACACTTACAGTGTCTAGCATCGAATGAGTGAGGCATTGAGGGCGTTAAGTGTGTAGAGATTGAATAAGTTATTGAAAGTCACCGTGGAGACATGGTCATGAATATTGTGCTAAAAATGATCCGGCGTGAACTTGACAGTGAAACCCGAGCGCTGTTGTTCCTCCGACTTATTGGCATGTTCTATGTGCCATGATACCATCTCTGGCAAGCCTGTCCTAGGGTTAGGAGGCACTCTTTTGGGATGACCAATGGCTTGCCTAGTATGAATTTTTGGGCAAACGACAAGTGAAGCATCTTATCATCTATCTTCTTCAGTTTGCCCTTGATGCCTCGGCTGTAGGTCGACTTCACAGTAGTCAACCGAGCATGAGATGTAGATGCACGATGCCCTTGTTGTGTCTGTGCAGGTAGCTCTGATATGGATAGCCCTAGTGGACTTGGCACTAGTGCAGGTAGCTTTGGTGCGGATCGCTCCTTGGAATTGGCACCAGTGCAGATAGCTCCTGTGGACTTGGCACCGGTGCAGGAGCCTCTAGGTAGATGTCTCTCTTGGACCACTTGATGAATGTTCCAATAGCTTTCTCTAGAGTCACAACCTCATCGTTTGGGGGTATCTGCAGCGGGACGACCTCGCAATTGGCATGAACACCGTCTACATTTACTTTTGTGAAAGCTAGCGCTAGAAATACAACGTGCACCAAGGCCCTAGGCCCGGATGGATACACCTGGCCCCAAGCAGCCCATAGGGCAACAGAGGCATATCTCACTTGGAGCTTGCACTTTGTAGCCACCTATATAACGATACAAAATTAGCTACTCCAACAAGCCTATTAGTGGATTAAGAATTTCAGAGATAATAATTATTACCAGGATGTCATTAACAGGAAATCGGTGGTCGCTCTCCGAGGTAGGGTTGGACGAGCATCTACTCCAACAGTTGGGGGCTGCCTACCACAGGAGCGGCGGGGGCTTCCTATCACAGAAGCGGCGGGGGCTTCCTTTTGATTTTCTGAGATGTCATATCTTTCCATCTGATCTCTGATATACCTTTGCATCTCATCTCTAAGGGATGCTATAATGTCCTCTCGTAGCCGTGCCTCGCACTTCCTACTCCGGTATGCTTCGGAGTCCTCTGAGAAACCATGTTTTCAAAGAACATAAAATACCAAGGCCTCTCGTGCGACTCAGGTACTCTTTATTTTCCAAGGCAGCGAAGAGTATATCTCTCTCCCTAACTGCCTAGAATGAGCCTTTGGAAGATTCTACACTTAGCACTTCCTGCAAGAGCCCGACGTGTCATTTCACTTCCTAAGAAGTTATCGAGTAATTGCAAATTTGGTAGTTCGATATCTTACCAGGTGGTAGGACACTTCCTCGTCTGCGGGGTTTCTAAACGAGATGCCCCCCGATGACACGACAGATGACCTTACTCTTATCCAGTTTTAGGCGCGCTCATCAAGAATCCCAGCAAATGGCAGGGCAGTGCCCTGCAGGATTGCCTGCTCGTTCTCTTTCCTCCATTGCAGGATTTTACCTGTATACCCAGCGGTGCCGAGTCTGTGTGGGTGCGTGTTTTTTTTGCCTAAAGGGCCCTATGCGCCATACTTTCACTCCTAAAATTATCTGTCATTTTCATCTGCACAAACTCTTCCTATTACGGTTCCAGGAATAGATACTTGTGGAAGGGCGTCAGATCTTTCTCCACGTATTGCTTGACAAGCAGACTCTTGAAGTTCTTCCACACTTTGCATGCCACTAGCAATGCATGTCATCGCATGGAGGCCTGGTGTTCTTCTGGAATCTCGAATGATTGAAAAACTTCCGTTAGCAACTCACTTTAACGAGCTTCGGTCACCTTCTTCCACGAATCGAACATGATCTCAATCCGTTCCCATGCAACTACTCTGACTATTTTTCGAAATGCAGACACTGCTCGGCGAAGATTGAGAAGGGTCCCAGACAGATCGACATGATGGTAAATCGACCATCGGGCTTTTTCAATAGTCCCCTTCCTTTTTGGGATTTTCTAGATGACGCTGTATCACATGCATTTGGCAACAATGTCAAACAATGAGCGGACGACATCTTCAAAAGATAATAGAATTGAACAATATAAAAGTGACATGAATATATATGTATTATCTCTCGAAACATATAAACTATTCAGGTCATTAACATACGGTAATATGTTGAATAGTATATAAAAGTAGGCATTAAAAATCTGTGTAATGCAAAGATTAAGAAGTGTGTTTTTGCTCTCAAGTGAGGAGTTGCACAAGATCTAAACTTGGCATTCTTCCATTCTTGTCAATATTTCAATGATCACAATGACAATTTCTCAAAAATTCTACTAAATTGTCTAATTAAATTTTACCTTAGTGTGGTATCAATATCAAAAGCATGCAGAACCAACATAACAGTAAACAATACTAAGAAGGAGACTAAGCACTAGCTATTGACAAAGCTACCGACTGCACAAAAGTATACAACTAACAAATATAAATTCAAACTAGCATATTAATCCTAGATTGTCACTTAGATTTTAATCTTGACAAAATTCCCCATTGAGCAATCAAAAAGGCACAATCTATCATGCAATAGTTCTCCTACTGTCAGCCGACAATCAAGAACATAAAATAAAGCTCATTGTGCGGCTCGGGGAGGCGGCGTGCTCGGGGGAGGAGGAGTGCTCAGGGGAGGCGGCACGCTCGAGGAGGCCACGTGCTCGGGGAAGGAGGAGAGCTCGGGGGAGGCGGAGTGCTCGGGGAGGCAGCGCGCTCGAGGGAGGCGGCGCGCTCAGGGGAGGAGTGCTTGGGGAGGTGGCGTGCTCGAGGATGCAGTGTGCTCAGGAAGGTGGCACGCTCAAGGGAGGAGGCACTCTCGGGAGGTGGTGTGCTTGGGGATGCGGCGCGCTCAGGGGAGAAGGAGAGCTCGGGTGTAGCGCAATATATATATAGGGGAATAATCACAGACGGTTCTACTTCAGAACTGTCTGTGATATATATTATCACATACGATTCTAAATAAAAACCGTCTGTGATAATTAAGTATCACAGACGGTTCTGAACTAAAACCGTCTGTGATAGTAATCGTTACAGACGGTTCTAAATAAAAATTGTTTGTGATGATCCTCACAGCCATCACACAGTCTCATATACATAAATGCAAATTCACATATATACCACACATTCTCATACACATTTATAAATGCAAATTCACACATATATATCACACATGCTCATATACATAAATGCAATTTCACATATATATCACACATGCTCATGGAATTTAAGACAGAGAGTCGACGGGTCTGCGCGCAGTTAATATAGTGGAATTATCGCAGATTGTTTTTAATACAAACTGTTTGTGATAACTTTATTATTATAGACGGTTTGTATTAAAAACCATCTATACTGTATCACAAAGATGATTCTTGGTAAGAACCAATTGTGATACTTCACAAATGGTTCTCACTATGAACCGTCTGTGATATTATCTTTTCAAAGATGATTTTTGACGTTGACAGCAACATAGACAGTCTCTAAATTAAAATCGTTCATGCTTATATTTAATATTGATAGTTTTGAAGAATTATCTGTGATGTACTATCTAATATTAGATTTTTTGTAGCAGAATGAGTGGACCAGATGCGGAAATGAACTAATGGACGCTCCGTTTGCTGGCCAAATGATGAACGGATGTTTAACAGTTTTAAGTGTGCTCTACTTGTACTTATGTGAGAGAAATTGCACTGTGAGTATGGCATTCCAACTTTTCTATAAAAAAAGGCATTGACATTCCAACTATCGAGGACTATGTAACATTGTAGAAGTTAGATTACTGGAGGACGCCTTCTCACACAAAAATAAAATGATTGGGGACGCACATTAGAGAGAACAGCTGGGCACATATCGAGAGCTGATGGATCACGACAACCGGTATCTCCAATAGTCTGAGTCAGTTAGCTATATACATGTACACATCAGCATATATCCTATGTGGAGGAAAGAGAGTATGCAAAAAAAAAAATTGAGCCAGCTCTTCCTTAAGGGCGTCCACAATAGTAATAGCTAGTACTAGCTATATAGTCAGCTGACGTGGAGGTGAGAGACAAAAGCAAAGACTATTTTATACTGTTGGACCCACATGCTCCTCGCTCATGTTCTTGGACTATGTGAAATAGATCAGCTATTTGCTCGTCGCTAGTGACTACTCTCTCTCCTACTTTTTTCTTACCACATCAGATCTAGCTAACTAAATAGCCAGCTGTTGGAGACGCCCTAAGTACTAGTCTATAACGCCAAACGAGGCAGCCTCTATAAATTCTGTGTGTACATGTAAGCATCAAATAGCTATCCTTATAGATAGTTCTTTAGAATGCTAACTTTAGTGTATATTATATAAATGATGTGGAAATTTTATAGTTTGTTGCTAGCTATAACTATTGGAGATACTCTAAGAGGTCGTATGAGTCACATATCTGCCAATAGAGACACGAGCTTGCCAGGTCGGTGCTTAAAAATTGATTGCTGATTTGACCATTGCCATCCTCGGAACTAATATGCCATACTGATACAGTACAAGTAATTATTGCCGTCTTGCGGCGCCATACGGGCTTCACAGTCGGGAACACTGTAAAGCTTATGACTTATGGGTTCACAGTCGGCGCCATCCTATGGTAGTGATCGGTTCGGCTGAAAAGCTTATGATTTATAGCTAAAAATACTGTAGCTAACTGAAAAAAACGCTGTAGCTGACAGAGACTTATTTAGCATAATTAAATTTAAAAAAATTTAAAAATGTAAAAAATATGTTAGCCCATTACATATAATACAAACAAATACGGGAAAAAAAGAACTGGCAAAAAAACTCAACAAAAAGCCAAAAGTTCAGAAAAAGACGAAACTTATGAATAGTGAAAAATAAGCCAGAAGCCGAAGCCGAGTTCATCAGGGTGACTTATAGCGTGCTCCAACGTCTTGTAAACCATGGCTTTTAGTCGTTTTTACTATAACTGTTAAAGATATATTATAGCAGCTATTACTTTTTGAGTAATTAAATTAAAAAAATAAAAAACTATTATATTATCGAAGACAATACAAAGAAATAAAAGAAAAACAAAAAAGCTAGAAAAATATGAAATTAAGAAGGCAGAAGTCAAAATCTGAAACTGTTTGAAGCGAGGCCTTACGTCCGTGCAGACGTACAGTTGGACACAACTAGAGATGGCAATGGGTACCCGAAACCCGAGTACCCGATGGGTTTTACCCGATAAGGAGGCGGGTATAGAAAGATATCTTCACCCGCGGGTATGCTAATGGGCAAAAATCTCTACCCATCGGGTATGCGGGTGCGGGTGCGGGTGTATACTACCCGTACCGCATACCATGAGTAAAATATACCCACGGTGTATATTAGATATAGCAACGGTACATATACCGTGGCGTATATATATATTCGAACGGCCGATGGAAATACCCGCACTCGTATATACATGCCCGTATATACCCTTATCAATTCGGGTATGGGTTACCGTCGGTATAAATACCGCGCGAATGCGGTATGGGTAAGTTTCTATACCCGTGTGCGAATGCGGTATTATAGCGGAGTGCGGTGCGGGTATCGGGTACGGGTATGGTTTGGCTATACCCGACGGGTATTTACCCGTTGCCATCTCTAGACACAACAGGCAAGGTTTCATGTTGCGTGGGCCTTGCAATTTAAGGCAACGCACGACATGGGTTAGGTTCTTTTGGACTTCATGATTATAGCTTTTGACTATAGCAACTAGTTTTCAAACAGTATGTTTTTCAAGACGGTGTCTACAAGTCGATTGTATTAGACACTATACCGACTAAAATCGTATACAACTGTCTCTCTCTTCGTACTCGCTATCATGAACAGACATAATTCAAAACCTATAAGTCCAAAGTTATAACATATGGCCCAAAAGAACCCACCCATGATTCGATCTCTCTCGTAGCCATCGAATCGTTCTCCTGCCAACTAGGCCGCTAATGGGTTTAAACCTAACCCAAAACCAACCCAACCCATATGAGACAAAACCAACTTTACACCCCAACCCAACCCACAAAAGATTTTTCACAACCTCACCCAACCAAAATTACTTTCTACTTAAGCCCAACCCAAACCACATTCCACTAAAACCCAATCCAATTTGAACCCATGGGTTCAACCCACTTCTCAACCCATTTACCAACTCACTTATTCGTAAAACTTTAGTATTTGGAACTTTAATCTCGCGTTTACATTATAAAATTTTTACGAAATTGATTGAAATTTATTGCAAATGATTCTGCGTGTAGGGGAGCTAATCTGTGCAAATTGGTAGGGTTAGATGCATACGTGACACCACATGCTTTTATAGGAAGTTTTCGTAAAACTTCGGTATTTAAAATTTTAATCTCGCATTCACGCTATAAAAGTTTTTTTGAAATCAATTAAAATTTATTGAAAATGATTATGCGTATAGGGAAGTTACTTTATGCAAATTGGTAGAGCTATGTGCACACGTGGCCCCACATGCTTTTATAGGAAGCTTTCATAAAAATTCGGTATTTGAAATTTCAACCTTATATTCACACTACAAAAGTTTTATGAAATCGATTGAAATTTGTTGCAAATGATTCTGCGTGAAAGGAAGCTACTCTGTGCAAATGGCAGACTTAGGCGCACACGTGGGTTCTACATGCTTTTTATAGGAAGTTTTCGTAAAACTTCGGTATTTAGAATTTCAACTTCGCGTTCACACTACAAAAGTATTTCAAAATCAATTAAAATTTGTTGGAGATGATTCTGCATGTAAGGGAGCTACTCTATTAAGATTAGCAAGGCTAGGCGTACACATGGCCCCACATGCTTTTATAGGAAATTTTTGTAAAACTTCGGTATTTGAAATTTCAACATCACGTTCACACTACAAAAGTTATACGGAATCGATTGAAATTTATTGCAAATGATTCTGCATATACGGAGCTACTTTGTAAAAATTAGCAGACACATGTGACTTTCACATGCTTTTATAGAAAGTTATAACTGAGTTTGTTAGTTTAAACCTATAGACAATCTAAATGCCACCCTATTAGGCTATGCCACAAGTTGAACTCATTCATAACCTGAAATTTCTAAACCCATCGTAATACAACCCAATCCTTTTTATGAGTTAACCCAACCTAACCAAAGTTACCAAACCCAACCCATTCTCTATTCCAACCTGTTTTCACTTATCTAAAAATAATACAATTAAAAACCCGTCCATTTTAATCCATCTCAACTTAACCCATTAATACCCCAGCTGCCAACGATGGGGCGATGCGTGGCGACCGTACCCATTAACACCCCCAGCTGCCAACGCCGGGGGGGGGGGGGCTGAAAGACGCGCATGTCGAGAATGAGAGTAATTATGATTGGAGTCGACCCTGCCGATGGCCACCGCATCCGACCCACTCACCACTCAGTGGTCAGTACCCGCCGGCTTCTAAACACCCCGAAAGTGTATTGAGTCATATGGTGGATTGCTTATTATTTCTCGAAGTACGTTAAGTAATCTAGGGCATATTTGGGAGAGCTCCACCAGCTCCAGATCCACGAAAAACAGCTCCACTCCACGAAATTTTACCCAAACGCTCCAGCTCCGCGAAATCTGGATCCACCAAAATCCTGGATCTGAGGGCTAGATCCATGGATTTCATGGAGCTCCTCAAGGGGTGCTCCACCGTGGAGTTAGGTAGTAATTACCCACCAATGCTACTAGTTACACACCCCATCCCACCAAAACCTCAATTTCGTGGATCTGAAGCTGCTGTACAAGTCAAACACTCCATAGTGGGATCCCAGATCCACGGTGGAGCTGCTGCTCCAGATCCATGTTTTCAGTGGTGGAGCTCTCCAAACAGGCCCCTAGTATAGGTCATCTGAGTATTATTCAGGTCGCATTCAGATTTTCCCCTGTAAAGCACCTAAACAACTTAATTGAAGATTTCCTAGTGGCATAGTCAGAAATTTTTTGATGAGGATGTGAATTTAAAATATACTTTAGTACCATAAGAACGTTATTATTATTACATGTTGGTTTTCGTTAAAAGCAAAATTTCAAATTTTGCCAAATTACTGTTGAAAATCTCTCTAAAAAATTATTATTTGGTATAGATACTCTTCAACTCTTGTTATATGTAAATATATATTCTCTTTAGAAAGAAACTCAAGGGAACTTAAATTAGCCATAAAAATAGGGATAAAGCTAAAGAGATGACAAAATGAAGAAATAGCTCAAGGGAACCTAAAATGAAATATACATATCTGTTATAATTTACTGCCTTTTTTGACATTTGAATGCGGTTTATAATTCAAGGAAGAAGCAAAAGTTATATTCATCGATGATAGGTAAATAACTTGAAACTAAATAATATGCAGATGTATCATTTCACTGCATTGCAAGTTTAAGTATATGAAAATTAACACAAAAACTTACATGGTAGCTGCTCCTGAAAAGGTTACAATGAAACAAAAAGAGTATGTAATTGATATGAAAAAACTGATAATTTTGTGAAGAAACTACTACATCATCCACAGCCTGCACCGCTGCGTACCGAGAGAGTCATTGTCAATCCTAGTGTTCGTACTAGAAATGGTAGAGTACCTTCAAATAGAAAGATGGACCTAATAACTATAGTCAAGTCCTTCTCTATTGCATCCCTTCAGTGATGTATCAATAGTTTTAGCGAAGAAAATTTGATAAGAGATAGCAGGTTTTATAAGATATATCAAGTAGAGTTTTCTAATAGCAGGTTAATTTATACTTTATGTATTAGAGGTATGTATATTAAGTATTTTAGCAAAAATTTTAGGGTATAGTTGTACGCCCATACACCTTCATCAGCTCCGCGACTGAAATGTCCTGTAAATCGATATGGATCTAACCAGATATGACAACCCAATTCTTGTATCTTTCGTTCCTGTATATTGATTCTTACAGATGATTTTGCATTTCCTTTTGCAAAGTTTTGTATTCCCTGCGTGCGGATAAAGTAGTAGCCCTTATACTGAAAATCCCAAGGGCACGAATCCTAAAGCCACGTTACTTTCAGAGTCAGAGAGAATTGATACTATACCACTTCTTTGGAGTGGCTTCGATAAAATACCACTCTCTAGATGGCAATAGTTAAAATGCCATCTAATACATAATTAGCTCTATGATTTGCCATTTTGGAGGATTTAGCCATTTTATTTTCATTTCTTATTTTTTCCCACAGAAATTGCATAGGAAATGACCACTTTACCCTCCACACCAATACTCAAAATCACATCTCTTTGTTCGTTCTCCAGGAGAATGCCGAACGAGAGGAGAGGGCTTCTTCGCCGCCGCCGCCGGCAGTCACCACCGCCCCCGTCGGTACGGGCCGCCGCCGCGGCACCCACGCGCACCGACGACCTTGTACGCTTCTTGCGATTGAGCCTCCGCCACCATGGGCGCGCGCACGGAATGGAGGGTCATCGAAATGGCAGTATGCTTCTTGCGATTGAGCCTCCGCCACCGCCGCTTTGTTCCTCGGACGATGTAGCGACCATAGCTCAAGTGGTTCCCAAAGATATTGGGGATGGTATTGGACACGTACTCGAGTAATTCGGATTATGTCAAACGCATGCAAGTGAAGACCCGGCGTTCCTTTATGCCATGCGGTTTGTTGAGGAATCCAGAGGAAATGTCGAGGACCAATTGTACCCTCCGTACAAGGTGGTGGCGAGGCTCAATCACAAGAAGCGTACATAAGGTCGTCCGTGCGCGCGGTGCCGCGGTGGCGGCCCGTGCACGGCGGCGGCGGTGATCGCCGGCGGCGGCGGCGGAGAAGCCCTCTCCTCTCGTTCGGCATTCTCCTGGAGAATGAACAGAGAGATGTGATTTTGAGTATTGGTGTAGAGGGTAAAGTGGTTATTTCCTATGCAATTTCTATGGGAAAAAAAGAAATGAAAATAAAAGAGCTAAATCCTCTAAAATGGCAAATCATAGGGCTAATCATGTATTAGATGATATTTTAATAATTACCATATAGAGAGTGATATTTTATCGAAGTCACTCCAAAGGAGTGGCAATAGTATCAATTTTCTCTCGGAGTCAAGAGTAGTCCAGCGCTCACCCGATTCTCCCCACTTGGGCTTGGAAACCTCTAAGAGTCTAAACCCTTCTTTCCCCAAACCCCCACCCGTTGCCGCCGCCGCCCGCCGTGTACTATCGCCATGTCACCCCCCGCCGCCGCCGCCCCATCCGATGATCGCATCAGAAGCTACGAGGACTTCGCGCGGGTGCACGCGTACCTGCTGGCCGCGTCCGGCGTCCCGCCGTCGCTGCACCAACGGCTGTACCGCAAGCTCGCCGCCGAGGTGTTCGACGGCGGGGAGGCCTTCTCCGTCGAGCCTTGCGAGGGAGGGAGGCAGCGCCGCCTCGTGCTCGCCTCCGAGAGGCCTCTAGGGAGGGAGTCGGACGTCTTCCTCGTCGACCACGCGTGGTCCTTCCGCCTCTCCGATGCGCTCAAGCAGGTCCGCGGTGTGCGCTGCTGGGAATGAGTTGTGTTAGTTTATTCAGAAGCAAATAGTTTAGGTTAATTAGTTGCTTCCGGTGGACTTTGTGATTTAATTTGTCTCTGCTTTTGATTTCAAGTGGGGTTATGTCGTACTATCGTGTCGTTTCGTTCTACATTGGCTTAGTAACGATCTATGCTGAATGTGTTGATCATTGATGGTGTTATACTGTAAATTAGCTATTCAATTAGTGAAGTGAGTGACGGGTAGAATTTCAAGTAGTTTAAAAAATGTTCTAATTTTTGGCTGTTCGTCTCCTCTATTGATGAGCATTTCTTTCAGCAATTAATTAATGGTTGTTACTAGTTTAAAAATACCAACTCGGAGCCTTATGTACTGTTTTCGTCGCTTGTCAGGTGTTCACTTACAGAATTTTAAGGTGTTCACTTTCAGAATTTTGTCTCATGAGTGATCCCATGTTTGTATGTTGGTGATTTGTAGTTGCGGGAAGTACCAGGGTTGGCCGAAAGAATGGCAGCGCTGATGTGTGTGGATCTGGACCGGAGAACTGAGGTTGAAGATTCAGATGAGCAGGACTGTGCGAAGAGTGGGAGTTTGGAGCATGTCTTGCAGGTGGTGGAGAAAGAAAGGACCAGAATCCAGGATAGGAGAAGTGATTTTGCAGCCTGGCTGGAACTTGAGGAGCTTGGAATTGATGATGACATGCTAGTAGCCTTGGATCTATCTGCAAAATTTCCGGTTTGATTCCTTTATATATACACATGTTTAGTTGCTGTTGTCTGTAATGTACAGTAATAAAAAGTGTGTATCTGCTCGATCTCATAGAAGTTTGTCTTGTGGTGTATGTCTTCATAGATGATGATTCCATGCTTATGGTTTGAATTATTCCTCATGAATAGAAAATAAAAAAAAAATTTATGCTAAAGCTCATTCCAGAAAAGTCTTCTTTGTAAACTTTAGTGCTTGTAAAATGCTCAAATGTTATGAGTTACCACCCCAATAAAGTATTTGTACCATAATTTCATGTTAGTTGTCAGAAGAATTATTTTTGAATGCTTGCTTTCTGCTTGGTACTCCAATTTTTTTCTCTGAAACTTTGCCCTTTCTTTGTATGTCATTAGAATCTGGTAGCCCTCAACCTATGGGGAAACAAGCTGCAGGATCCAGAAAATTTTATGCAAGAAATCGCAAAGTGTGGAAGGTTAAAGGCACTTTGGTTGAATGACAACCCTATTCTTAACAAAGGGTCAGAATTGAGCTTTATATCTTTTCTTCAGTTGCCTATTTTGTATATTCTGTTGTTCATATTTTCCATGTTTTTGAATGGTTATAGGAAAGTAACTCTGGGATCCTGATGGAAGTTGTGACTAATTAGCCTTCAAACAATACATTAGTGACTAGTGAGTGTCTAATCGTAGCACTCCTGCAAATTCTAGGCCTGGAAGATTATACTTTTGTAGCTCATCAAATGATGGGTTTTACATGATGAACTTAAATATGGATAGAACATATCTAAGAAGTGGCTTCTCGAAAGGAAGAAATAAACCCACCTGCCGGCTCTGTGTTCATTCATTTCCAGCTATTATACTTATGCAGTCCTCAGTTCTTACAACAGAACACTGGGTTTGGTCCTCAGTTCTTACATCAGAACACTGGGTTTGGATGTTCTGTTTGGACAAGGGTTGAGAAATGTGGGCTTGTGATAATTTGGGGCCGTGGCAATCAAATTTATCTCAACATAAATAGAAACTATCACTTCATATTTGGTTATGCTACCTGTATGTGGTAAACAAAACATGATATAGAAATGTAATTTCTTGGCATAAACACATAGCAAGTGAGCAATACTTCCTGGCTAATTGAAATATGTTAGAACTTAATTGTGATGTCTGTTTCAAGTAATACTGTCTTGTACAATCCTTTTCTGTCATCATCTGACACTCTGATGTCTTTTTGATGTTGATAGCATAGATAAAGCTGTTCTTGATGGTCTCCCTGAACTGGAAATCTACAATTCACATTTTACAAGGAAAGCTAGAGAGTGGGCTTTAGGTTTCTGTGGAGATATTGTTGGAGCAGATAATCCCTGTTCCTCTGTGGAAAGCATATCACTGGAGAGTATTGTGACTCTTGACCTTTCTGATAGGTGCATTCACAAACCACCAGAGGTAACTAATATCTACAGGCAATCTTCTATAATTTAATGACTTGATTCACTAGTTCACAAAAGACTAGCTGTATCATTCCCCAGGTGTTCTCTCCTAGTAAACTGCCATCCCTGTCAAACTTGAACATCCGTGGTAATCCTTTGGATCAAATGTCTGGTGATGATCTTTTGAAGTTATTTAGTGGGTTTACTCAGTTACAGGAGTTGGAGGTATTATGGGCCAAACTACATATCTTTCTCAGAAACTTCCTATCTTTAATTATTTTCTTCTTTCTCAAGTTTTACATGGCAAAATATTTATCTTGCACAGGTTGACATTCCTGGCCCTCTTGGAAACAGTGCAATTTCTATTCTCGAGTCTCTTCCTAATCTATCTTTGCTAAATGGTATCAATGCATCAAGTATAATAGAAAGCGGTAAGCATATAGTTGATTCTGCACTTCAACCGCATCTTCCAAAATGGTCACCGGAAGAATCCCTTGCTGAAAGAGTTATTGGTGCAATGTGGCTGTATCTTATGACATACCGGCTTGCTGATGAAGAAAAGATCGATGAAACACCTGTGTGGTATACCATTCTTGCAATCTTTTTTTCATCCCTTTCTGAAAGAGTTGCTGGTGTATTGTTATTAATTCAGAGGTGAAATTCTGCCAAAGCTTGGGCAAAAAGAATTATGTTGCCAACTTGCCATTATGACCTTAACCAACACCTAGCATTATAGATCTAACCCGTTAGACCATCTTAAAAATCTCCTTGTTTTCACTTTTGGACAATGATAAACACAGTACTAAGACGAGAAACAAATTTGTTTTTTACACTATTATATCATTTTGTGGTTGGTTATTCATGCAGGTATGTTATGGATGAGTTGGGCTCAGCCATGCGCCATAGTGATGATGCAAACTTCAGAATAGCTCCTTTCTTGTTCATGCCAGAAGGGAAACTAGCTTCTGCTATAAGGTATTGACCTTTGAATTGCAGTAACATGCTAGTATTAAGTAGTTTGCTAATATCCAATATTTTCAGTTACACAATTCTGTGGCCTACTCATGATGTTCATACTGGAGAAGAGTGTACTCGGGATTTCTTGTTTGGTATTGGCGAGGACAAACAACGCTCAGCTAGGCTTACAGCTTGGTTCCACACACCAGAGAACTATTTTATTCAGGCACTTTTAATTCTCTAGTTATTTTTTCCACATCGATTGCTAGCTTCTTCTTTGGGTTGGGGACAAACCGGCGAATGGCCTTATGTTAAGCCATGGATTTATTCTCTCTTGCCTTTTGCTATTTTATAGGGATTCAGAAAGTACCAGGAACAACTTCAGTCAAGTAGTATTTGCCCTTCTACGAAAGAGACACCCTCAACCAAAAGTGTACGTCCAAGTGATGGCCGTGCACTTCGAGTATTTACTGACATACCCCAAGTAGAGGAGTTTTTAACACGTCCAGAGTTTGTTCTCAGTAAGCAAAAATCCGTTCTGCCTTATCATTTATCTATATTTTTTTGAAGGTTTGACTGCCTTTTAAGATGGAAATTGACTCTGGCTATTGTTTGTGCATATTATTAACCCATATCACTTGTCTCCTTTCTGTTGGAACTTTTGTTGACGTAGAGACATAGCTTGTCTGCAGTGCAGTGCATTCATTTATATGGGTAGTTTGAACCTGGCTGTAGTTATTCATTTCTCACACAAAAGCATATTATGCTTGCTATTATTTACCTAAGAAGTCGAATAAATATTATATTCTTCTCTGAGTTTAGTGTATACCTCGTGATAGTACTCTGCCATCATGTAGTTTACTATGCAAGTTATAAACTTATGGCATTGTGAATAATCTGATAAGCATTATTTGTATGGCATTTGATTTCATTGCTTCCTTTAATATGCTTCATAGAGTTGACCTGGCATCTTTGGTTATTTCTGCAAATATATGCTTCAAAGGCAATTAGCTCTTGTTTTACATCTTTTTTTTTGGCTGCAGCAACTGATCCAAAGGAGGGTGACATCATCTGGGTAAGCATGCAAGTGGATTCAGAATTAAAGAATGCACTAGGGCTTACAGACAAACAATACACAAATCAATTTCCATTTGAAGCTTGCCTGGTCATGAAGCACCACCTGGCAGAGACAATCCACAAGGTGAGCTACTGAGCTTTTTGGTATATACCTTTGTTTTAGGAGAAACATTGCATGTAGCCTAGCGTACAAATCTATATAACTGTTTTGAATTCAACATCAACAACGTTATGTGGCATCTGAAACTAAGATTCCTACAGGCATGGGGCTCACCTGAGTGGCTTCAACCCACATATAACCTAGAGGCCCATTTGTCTCAACTCATTGGGGATTATTGTGTGAGGAAACGAGATGGTATGGACAATTTATGGATCATGAAGCCTTGGAATATGGCAAGAACAATTGACACCACTGTTACTGGTGATTTATCTGCTATCATCAGACTTATGGAGACAGGTCCCAAGATATGCCAAAAATATATTGAATGCACTGCGCTTTTCCAAGGAAGGAAGTTCGATCTTCGGTACATTGTTTTGGTCCGCAGTATATGCCCTTTGGATATATTTCTTTCTGATGTTTTTTGGGTATGACCTGACATTCTAATGATACTTGGTGAATCCCTTCATCCATTATCATTCTTTGTTTGATGATGATATCTAGTGACTTGTGCATCAACTTGTTTTTTGTAGGTTAGGTTAGCAAACAATCAGTACACTTTGGAGAAAACTAGCTTTTTTGAGTATGAGACCCATTTCACTGTGATGGTAATTTCAAATTTCATTTAAAGCATACGTGTCATTTTGTGACATCACATCATAAATGTTAGTTGCTGTTTAGAACCTCATTGATGTTGTATGCTCTGTCCTATTTTACTAATTCTGATTATCTCTTCTAGCTGTATGATTATATTGTGATCAGTTGTCAATTTTCCATGTTAAATGTCTGAAAATGTAATCTAGCTGCCCAACTGTTTTCCCTGTCCAGAATTATATTGGAAGGATGAACCATATGAACACACCAGAGTTCATCAAGGAGTTTGAGAAGGAGCACCAAGGTTTTACAGCTTGCATTTTATCTGTTTTGTATAATAAGGTCTTAGGTTACTAACTTATAGTTAAAATTATAGTTAAATGGCTGGAGATCCATGAACGTATACGGAATATGATACGGTGCGTCTTTGAGTCAGCCTCAGCTGTTCATCCTGAGATGCAGAACCCATTCTCTAGGGCCATCTATGGTGTCGATGTCATGCTTGATAATAGATTCAAGCCAAAGATTTTAGAGGTATGCCTGACTGCTTCCTGTAACTGTATTTTTGTTTTGTCCCCATATTGTTAGTAAAACCTGCTTGAACTTGTGTATGTGCATATCAATTATAGTAATGCGATGCATAATTATAGCATAATGGTTGCTCCATTGGTGCTAGAAAAGCCCTTAGATATTCTCATTTTATGCCCCGCTCAGCATGAAGAGTAGATAGCAATATGTCAATCCAGATATTCACGCTGTAGCTTTTACTTCTATAATTCTATTGGGCATGTTAGGCAGTAGTACGGAAACCGGTAGGAGTGTACTAGTGAGTCTGAACCAAGATATAACACTCAAATCATTAGAAGGCTGTAATTTCAATCTGTTGTCATCCATGAATAACAGGAAGCTACCAATTGAAAATTTACAGCACACAGGGGGGCGTACGGTTTGTTTACATTTAAATCAGCTTTGGTTACAAACTTGTAACATTATGTTATTTGAATATATTTGACCTTGCTGCCTAGTAGCTGTCATTCACATGTTCCAACAAAATAGCTATCTTGCAATGAACTGCAGGTGACATATTGTCCGGACTGCACGAGGGCGTGCAAATATGACACGCAAGCTCTCGTAGGAAGCCAGGGCGTCATCAGAGGCAGTGAGTTTTTCAACACGGTGTTTGGCTGCCTCTTTCTTGACGAGCTGACTAATGTATCGCCACTATAATCATCATCTGAAAGGCTGTTGTAACACCAAGATTTTCGTACCATAACATGTATAAGCTGTTGTACGTTTATGCATCGACGACACCCATGACATGATAAATGAGCCTTCTTTTGGTATCTCTCGTCTAGTTTGCTAAATTTTGCTGAGAGTACAACAGCAATATGGTGCTGTTTGAAGTGTGATGTGAACCAAGCTTAAGATGGAATTTGCTAGTGTGGTTGCTTGCTTGCTAGTCCGTCCCCTGCTTTATGAAAATTGCTGCTGCTGTTACTCAAAACATCGCATGCTTTAGTTAGAAGAGATTTATTTATTTTGAGCAGAGAAGAGACTTAGCTGGACTAGTTGACAAGGAAAGCCTGGAGTCATCCCTCCCACATGCTTTTACAGGTTGCTCGCGACTTCCATGACCATACGCTCAATGGCAGCAAGACGAGGGATTCATTTCTACTGCAATGGAAAGAAAATATAATTTATTTGCTGCCGAGACTGACTTCAATTGTTCTTGAATGATAAAATCTTAGAAGTTCGAAGCTCGGAGGATAAGCTACCAATGACGAAGGCAGGCCGCAGGGGTGCAACACAACAAATTGGAGAATTAACAATGCGTCTGACATCTAATGGAGGGCAACCATAGTAAGTTGACCTGCCACATAAGAATGTTCATCAACTCGCAAGTTTCAGGAATCTCTAACTGTAGAAAACCGAAGCAAAAGGCTGAAAGGATAGATATAAAATTATTCAGTCCAGTTCATGTTGCCCATATGCAAGTGAATTTGGTGTTTATTTTTTGACGTTGGCGAGTAGAAAAAAGTACCAGTACCATGTGGCATGGGACTAAAAACCTATAACTAAGACATCAAAACTGAAAGCCTATAACTAAAATGAATTCAAACAGGTAGATTAAAAATGAACACACAAACCTTTTGATTTAGGGAGCACCTGGGCAAACATATCTACATTTGTTTACTGTCATTTTGGCAAACAGTAGGTGGGCATGCTATTTAGGCATTTAGCAATGGAAATGCCACTGGGAAAGGAAGAAAAAAATAGGGTTCTATTTATATTATATTATACATTGCAAGCTAGACGCATCAAGTTCTTTTATCCATGACCGATTGATCAAAGTGAAAACCTGTGCACCAAATCCAAGTAGCAAAGGCTAAGTTCCATACCAAACATGTCAGTTCTTTCACATTCTGAACCAATCCCTAAAATCCAACGTGAAGGGCCACTAGAGAATCAGAGAAGGGAAATGGATGAAAGACTTTGTAGAGGTAGGGATGAGGAGGACGTGTTGTGGGTGGGTGGGGTATCATTGCTGCCTCGTTGGTAATGGGCAAGCTTCTGTTTAATCGTGGCAGAGAGAAATGGTTACCCACCGGGCTGCTAATGGGCCTGGGCCACTCCAAGCTTTTGGACCAGGCCGGCACAAAAGTTCATATAGGCTAAATCAAAATAGGTTGACAACTTTTTGGACCACATCTGGATTGGATTTGGGCTAGGTTTTGGGCCGCATATTTTGCACTGGGAAAGGTGGGAGAAGCACTAGCCGAACGGCCAAACGTCTGGACTCTGGAGACGTCTCTCTTCCTCTTCTCGTCACCGCGTCGAATCGAAAGTACCATGCGCCGCCACCGACCAATCCTCTCATGGCGGACTAGGAGCCCGTCGTGGAGCCCCACGAGGAGGGGGACTCCGCCGCCGCTGCCGGCGAGGAGGTGGACACAGGCGCCCAGGTCACGCCCATTGTGCTGGTCGCTATGACCACCAGCGAAGACGAGGAACTGCTCCTCGCCATGTGAGCTGCTCTGCTTTCTTCTAAGCTTGGCTTGTTTCGGCTCGATCTGGTTGCAACTGGGGCATCTTCTTGGTAGTCTCTTGTTCTTGGTGGCATTGTCGTTGGGAGTGGCGGCCGGCAGTGAAAAGCCCCAAAATTTCAAATCAAAAATTTTCTTTGTTTTTGCTGGTTTTTGGGTGAATTCTTGGAGACTTTCCCTTTTTGGAAAGCCCTCCGAAAATCCATTTTCCTTTTCTGACGCTGCCGCTTTCTCCTTTGCTTGGCTTCTTTGCTCTTTCCCGCTTTTCCCCTTCCCCGACGCCCTCCCTCCTCCTTCCCTCCGCGCTGACGCCTGCTCCTTCCCCCTCTCTCGCTGGCGTCCCGCTCCTCCCCGCCTCTTTCTTTCCCTGGCGCCCTCCCCACTCTTCCTCTCCCGTTGGCGCTGCGCTCCCTCCCCGCCTTCTCCCCGCGCACGCGCGCTAGCGCTGCGCCGCCCAGCTCCACCCTCCGCGCCACCCCGACAGCCCGGTCCAAATTCGTGGACGCCCTCGCGCCGCGTCGCCGCCTCTACTCCGGCCCCACCTGCCAGAGGTTGCCTCCTCCCTCTCCTGCGCGCGGACACGCCCCCGCCATACCCGCCGCTCACCTGCTCCCATCCCTTGTCGCATCACCATCACTCGCCTGGCAGAGCCGGCGTCACTTCCATCCCGCGGAGAAGACTCCCCACCAGCTCCTGTTGACTCCGCGCCGCGCCCATTGCCTTCTCCCCGAAGGAACTCCTTCCTCCGCTCGGGTATAAAAACCCCTCCCCTTGCCCCCTTGCTTCCTCTTGCTTCCCCAGTTCCCCCACCACTCCCTGTCACTCCTGCCACTCCAGAGAAGCTCCACGCGCAGCCGATTGGAGTCTCGCCGCCCGTAGCGCCGCTGAGGCTCTTCCCCTGCGCCGGCGACCCCGTGAGTTGATCTCCTTCCCCGTTCCCGCATTTCTCGATTCCTCTCGGCCAGAGCTCCCTCACTACCCCTAACCACCGTGGTACCCTTGCTTGGCCAGGAGGATCACCGAGGAGTTCCCGCGACGAAGCTCACCATCGACGAAACCACCTCACCGTGGCCAGACCGCTCCGAAGCTCCCCAACTCCCATCTCTGCCGCCATCGTGAGCTCCTCGCCCCACAGATTGTGTGGCTCCCGCCGATTTGACTCATTCGGCCCCGGAGACCTTCCCCACCGCAGTGGCCCCATTCTTTCCCCTTCTGCCTCCGGCCACCCCAGTCGCCTCCCGCACCTCCCAAAGCCCTAAAATGGATTCCCCTCACTCCCCTCTCTCTCCGGTACCCTTAGTCGTCGGCGACGTTCCTTCCCGCGCCCGGACCGCCGTCGCCGCCGTACCTCTGTCCCGGGACCCCTGTAGCGGCTGGAGGTGGAAGACGACCCCTCCCCGCGACGTGGCTCTTTCTCCTCCGTCCATCTCACCGGTGCCATATAACCTCAGCCGCCCGATCTCACCGTACCGCTTCGGCCGATCTCCCCACCCCGATGCCGTCCGATCTTCCCGCCAGATCCGCACCGCCGCCGCGCCGCATCTGGGCGTCGCGTGGGTGCTTCCTCGGCTTCGCTTCTCTCGCATGGCCTTGTGCTGAGGGCCACGTGAGGCCGCGCAGGCCGTCGGCCGCGTGGGAGATTTTCCAGGCCGGGCCGCACTGTTCATCCGATTTTCCAGAGATTTTCCCAATTTCTAAATCCCAGAAAATCCAAATAAATTCTAAAAAATCACAGAAAATCCCAAAAATTCCCAAATTTCACCACCTTGCTCCAAATAATATCCTGGACCCATTTGTGACCTCCATTCCACCAAAATCATCCCAGATAAATTCCTAAATTCCCCATTTGAGGATTTATGCATTTTACTCCTTTTTAATTAGTTTATTTTTCCTCGCTTGATTAGTCTCAAGCTGGATTTAATTATTTTCTGTGTTTGCGCTAGTATCGGAGATCCCGGAAGCTCAAGTGCAGTCGCAGGATCCAGGAGTTTCTTCGTTCGAGCTAGCTGAGACCATCCGGATTCACGGCAAGTCACAAGTCATTGACCATGTTGAAATCCCATGCCAATTAATTTTGTTATTATGCTATCTGCATTAAGCTAATTCTGAAATGTTAGTTCAAAAATAAAATAAAATGTTTAGAATGACATGTTATGTAGTTAATCCTACCACCGATAAATGCCATGTTAAACTTGTAGCCATGCCTTTGTAACCCTAGAAATAATTATCTGTTAATCCGAATAACTGTAGGTTATTATTATCATGCAAAATTTTACATTAATAAGGTTGTGGCTGTGGGCCAATAGGATTTGCAAACCCGACTCTAGGGTAGGGTGGTATGGAACACCGTGCCCTAGAGCGGAGAGTGTCGGCGTGCACAAGGTAGGGTAAGGGCTGGGGAAAGAGCTGGCGAGTTAGTCTTCGCCCATCTCTTACCCTAGGATTGGAGTTAGGGTAAGGGTGTTGTGGGGAGCCGTGAGACGGCTTTCGCCCATCGCTTACCCTAGGTTAGAGGTCGCGGGCCTGGCGAGGTTGCGGACCCCGGTTTAATATAAGGACTAAAACTCTTACGCTGAGCAAATGTCACGGTGATCGCTCAACCACAGGAGTTGACTTGTCAACACTGGCTTAGTAGCTGCTCAACTCGATTGAAACTCTACAGGTGTTGAGAAGGCTGGATATTGAGAAAGCGAGGTTAGGTAGGTCGTGCTGCGGGTGCCTAACAACGGTAGAGTTCACTCGAAGCGGACGGGAGTTATATATATGTGCCAGACCCGAGTGGATTCTACCGGGTAGAGTCTATATAAAGAGTTGAGCAGTGAAACGACCTGGCTTTCTTAACCCGGACGCGGAAGTTAAGAAATCGTGTGGGTAAAGCTGAGCAAACTCTACAGAGTCAAATAAATGGTATTCGAATACGCCGTGCTCCCGGTTATTGGAGCCGTGTCAATTGGATGATTCCAGTAGCAAAGCTTAAGTAGTTTTGTAAATGCTTTAACTTGATTAGTTGGTTAATTAACTTTTCTTGAAAACCCCTGAGATCTTGAGAAGTAGTTTTGGGTCCGTTTTATAAAAATGTTTGTAAATAAAACTGCATCCACTCAAGGATAATAAACCAAGTATACTCCCTTTCCTTTGTTGATCCGTGCAAGTAGTAAGTTAGGGTTTCCCTTGTGATTTGCTGAGTACGGGGTTGGAGTACTCAGGCTTGCAAAATTCTACAGATACCAGCAGGAGAAGAAGGCAATTCAAGATTTCGTGTCAAGAAGGTCTCCCCGTCGAGGACGTCCCGGAGGATCTCTTCTTCGACGAGGACCCGTGGTTTTAGGTCTTCGCCGCGCTCAAGCGGATCTTGGAGTCTTTTGTGATGTAATTATACTTTGGGCTTGCACGCCCGCTGTCAAAACTGGATGTTATTCCATATGTGAAATATATACTGGACTTTTGTTGTAAGCATATAATGGTATACTCTTGCGCGACACTCCATAACTGTTCATGCATGAATAGTTGCGGAATGCCGTGTCCGTATGCGCCCTTGGAAACAGGGGCGTTACAGGCAGGCAGGGTCGAGTAGGCGACGACCACCGGCATGGAGGCGAACAACTGCTATTACGGCACCTGCAATTGGTTCTGCGCCTCCCTGCTCAACTTGGTGACCAACTTCTTCTACTCCTGAATCTTGCTCGGTCTCGCAAACTTTTCAGTGATCCAAGAACACCGCGAATTAACACTTTTTTTTTTTGCCTTCCCGCAGGAATTTTCCAACAAATTCTTGCTAAAAAAAATGCCGTGAGAGGTAGGTGAATTAGATCAAAGTAACAAAATTTCATGTTTAGATCAGGCTTGTGCCGGGCTTTGGCCCATTAGCAACCCTAGTTAGCAACCAAGATGGGGAGACGGTAACAAAAGTGATAGGATGCATCGATCTCTTGTGGTTGGATTTGGGTCGGATGGTGGATGCGAGCGTACGCATGGAACTCTCGTATCGGACGTCCTAGTGCTACCATTATCGTTTAGACAAAGGCACAAGAAGGAAGCCAGTCCAAATGGGAATGAGATCCTCTGACTTTAGGGGCCAAAGTCAGAGTGACTTTGGTGCATTTCAACCATTGGATTTAGATTTGGATGGATATGATTGATTTTCAATTTCTCACGAAATAATCATGATTTCTCTTCCACATCAATCCTAACCATCCAAATCTAGATCCAACGATTGAAATGCACCAAAGTCACTCTGACTTTGGCCCCCAAAGTCAGAGGATCTCATTTCGTCCAAATGCGACCTAGACTCTGCCCACACCCTACGCCCACCCCACGCCCCCATAAAATAGCTTCTCTTCTCCCTAGTTCCCAAATCCAATCTGCGCTGACCACCATTGACGGATCCTTTCTCGTCTCCTTCCACCCCCCGGCCGTCGATACTGCCACCGTCGCCACCACGTCTCGCTGTCCCGCTTGGGTTCTCGACAAAAAGGCCTACTTCGTCGACAGCGAGAACGCCACCACCGCTAATGCCAAGACGAGCACCAGTCGCACCTTCAAGGTGACCTTCTGCCTTGCTGTTCCGCCAGGGCGTCTCCTACTTTTGTGTCCACGGCCCTAAACTTGAGCACGCCCACTTTGACGCGGAGCTTGTGCTTATCTTCTCGGAGTAGGACATTGTCCTCCTCCGCTTTGCCTTCACTGTCGGCCCCGAAGTAGTGGCGGAGCCAGATTTTTCTAGTGTCGCAGCGGGCACCCACGCAGTCGAACGAACACTAAGTCATTTATGACCACGCCTTGTCGTAGCAAGTCGAACGACCACGAAGTTGTTTATGACCACACCTTGTCGTAGCAAGTCGAACGACCACAAAGTCGTTTACGACCACACCTTGTCGCAACACTGACGGTCATAAACAAAAACCGTATGTGATTGTTTCATAGACGGTTCTAACTAAAAGCTATCTATGATGTCTGGCATTATAACAAGCGGTTCTTATAAATAAGCGTCTGTGAATTTTCATAGACGATTATTAATATGAATCGTTTATGGTGTCTTGTATTATCACAGATAATTTATATTAACAATCGTCTGTGATATTTTCACAGACGGTTATTAATATGAATTGTCTGTGATGTCTTGCTTTATCATAGACGGTTTGTATAAATAACCATCTGTAAAAATATTACAGACGATTGTTAGTATAAACCGTTTGTGATAGTTGCAACACAGACACTTCCTTATGAACCGTCTGTGATGTAGCCGTCTAGTATAGGCTCTTTTGTAGTAGTGTGTGTGTATGTACTTAGTATACATTATTGTTCATTTCTTTGCAAAACCATTATTTTTGCTTGTAAAAGTATTGTATATTATTGTATTGTACATGTGTATGTGGCTTGTGTACTGTATTTCGTTTGCATAAAGATTTCTTTTTACAGTGGTGTGGGTATATTGACAGTACATGTACAGTGCATTTTGTTGCTACAACTATTTTTTTGTATGCCAAAATCTATGAAGTACGGGTGTGTATGCCAAAATCTATGACGGGTGTGTGGTGTGCGTGCTCTCTTGTAATCTTAAGAAGAAGCAGCAGCAGCCGCCGCCGCCGCCTTGGTGTTCACCGAAGCGCTGGTGCTGGTGGAAGATGCGGTTTGCTAGTCTTTCGACCTCCATGGGTTAAGGTTACTCTAAGGCTCATTAGACAATTTCAACGGTCCGCAACACTAATCCTAGATCCATCAACCAATCTTGGGATGGTACAACATTTGCTTAAACTAACAAGAACAAATTACACAAGAAAAAACTGAAGCACACCACAATTAGTTATCAAAGAGAGTTGTTGCTCCGCCCTAACCGCCGGGGGCCATGCCACACGCACACCGCATGCTCGTCGGCTCCGCCGCGTGCGTGATTGATTGATTGACATCGCTGTCAGCCGCCTCAAACCCCAACTCCTGTGACACCACCTAGGGTTAGGGATTCGCTGCTGCCGACAGCCCCAATCCCCGCTCTTGCAGCTGCTCTCTCACTCGATGCCTGCCTTGAATCGACGCATCCATCCACTGATTAGAGGGCTTCGGCTTGTGGGCTAGGCTCATGCCTCACGGATGGAAAAATGGGCCTCAGCTGACGGGCCAACAACTTCGTGTCAGCCCAACAGTTCACGGACATGTCGCTGGATGTCTTCTTCGATGCCGACAGTTACTAAGAAGGAAGGAGAGGGGGTAGAGATGGCAACGGGTATAAATCCACTGGGTTTTGCTATCTTAAATCCGTGCCCATGAAAGTTGGACGTGCCCGCTAAAAAACTCATACCCGTGACGGGTGTAAATTTTTGCCCAGACCCATGCCCACTGGGTTAACGGGTACCCATGGGTCGCCCGTCGGGTCGGTAATGCAAGCTGCAACAATGGTTAATGGAGAGGAGGAAGAAGTTCACCGCCATCTTCGTTGGAGCGGAGGCGCGCGCCATGGCCAAGGGCCTCTCTGCTGTGATGTGCGTTGGCTGCGCGTGGGGCGGCGGGGAATCGAAGGCGAGGCGACGGCGAGGGCGTGCGGGAGGACGAGCGTGCGACGAGAGTGGAGGGAGCAGGAGCGGGAGCTGCGGTAGGGGAGGGCGAGCGTGGAGACTGCCGGAGACCGAGCGCGGAGCGCCAGATGCGCCGCCGCTGCGGCGGCTGTTGAATCGAGGTGGGGGCTGAGGAGGAGTGAGTAGTGACCGTGGCGAGTGCTAGCTAGGGTTAGCCGTATGGGTAATGGGGCATTGCCGCATTGGATTTGGGGGCTTGGGGCTAAATGGCTAATGGGCTAGGCTGGTTTGCCTGGGAGGCTGGGAGCCTGGGTTTATAACTCCTATGGATCGGGTTTATATTACCCATGGGTTTACGGGTTTGGGTACTATAGGAACGTACCCGAACCCGCAGACCCGATGGGTTGGGCTTTTTGCCCGTTAAGAGACCCATGGGTTAGGAAATTGATTCAGACCCATGCCCTAATAGAGTAAAAACCCACCGGGTATCGGGTTTCGGGTACCTATTGCCATCTCTAAGAGGGGGTTTTCGACCCGCGGTAGCTTAGGCGGGAGGGTGTGGTTACAAAGCCGGCAGAGGATAGGTTCAACTCTAGTAAAGCCCTTCACCCCTGAATCCATCTAAGTCGTTGATATGTTTATGATGGCTGGGCTTCTTAGATGCCCCAGCTCCAAATTTACTAAATCTGGAAAGAACTATTAACATGGCTGGTTTTGGTGTTGAGTGTGTCTAGGTATCACCCGAATATTTTTTTCCCTAACAATCATTCAAATTTGGGACTATTGGATTAGAGATCCAACTGCCCTTTTTTAGGGGGGATTTTTTTTTTGAGGGGGGAAGAATTCATGGCTGTTGAATCTCTAATTTAATGGTCACAAATTTAAATGATAGTTAGAAAGAAAATATTCATATGATATTTATCAACACCCTTTGGTGTTTCTGTTTCGCCAATAGAAAGGTCTCAAAGTACGTATCTCATGCTCGAAGGCAAGCTAGTCGTTACCCTTCAGTTACTCATACGTACCCACAGTAGCTTCAAAGCGTCATCGCATCGCACAACACTGCAAGCCTTACTATATGCTCGCGTGCCACTAACTACACTATATATACACGACTATCGATCACTGAGGCTGAAGATACGTATTTTCCCGCCAAATCGAGAGCGAACTTTGGGCGTAGCCATGAGAGCAACTGACCATACGATACGACGTACCCTCATCCCTCGAGCCGTTCTTTCTCTCCTCTTCTTCTCCCTCTGCAAATCCGATCGGACCTCCTCCTAGACTACTGCGTCGCTGACACGACGGCGGCCGCCGCGTTCCACCTCAAGTCCTGAACGGCTTGGCCTGCATCGACCCGGCGATGGCCCGCACCGACCACTTCGCCACCTCGGCGCTCTCGCGGGCGACGAACCCGGCCGCCACGCTCTTCGGGTTCAACGTGACGCTGACCAACCCGGCCGCCTCCCTGCCATGGCGCGCATCGACCTTGCGCCGGGCGGCATGGCACCGCTGCACCACCCGCGCGCGTCGGAGGTGGCGCTCGTCCTCAGCGGGAGCGTCCTGGTTGGGTTCGCCGACACGTCGTACCGGCTGTACACGCAGCTGCTGCGCGCCGGCTAGGCGTTCGTGTTCCCGAGGGCGATGGTTCACTTCCTGTACAACATGGACACGGCGGCGCCGGCCGTCGTGCTCTCGGGGCTCAACAGCCAGAGCCCCGGCGCGCAGCTCGTGCCGCTCTCGGCGTTCCGGACGGAGCCGCGGCTGCCGGACGAGGTCCTCAAGAAGACCTTCAAGATCACCGGGCAGGACGTGCAGAGGATCCAAAGAAACCTTGGTCGATCTTAGGAAATCTCTCACGTATTACCATCGATTTAGCATATAAAGGCTGTTGCGTTTGTGAATTTTTACTTGTAAAACACTAAAAAAAAAGAGACGGGAAAAGGCCTAGATTAATTTTCCGGCCCAATTACACGCTTCTCTTGAGTTGACGGCCCAGTACTGTGAAAAAATAGAAACAAATGGTAAGACATGGCCTTATATTACTAGAGCTATACATGTAAAATACGTAATACAGAGTGACACGGCAACCATGTCATACTGACGTACACAAGGAGATTGATCTCTCCAACTTTTCAAGATTGCTGGACGGCACACACGCGCAAGTTTCCGCCTGCTTAATTTGCGTACGTATGGTGTTGGAAAGATTGGGGATATATAGTAGGCGCAACAAGTGACCGGAGCCAGGGAAGAACAAGAACACGACTTTCCTTCAGCGAGAAAGGCGTCGATCTCTGTCCTCTCCTCCCACCTTTCTACTCTCCTTTTTGGGGACACCGTTGAAAAGTAGTAAAAAGGCGACGAATCCGGGTATGTTAACATTACCATGGACAAACTCGACCGAGCTCTTCTTCGTGCACGCCATTCTTCCATTGACAAGCTAGACTCGTTCTCTCTCTCTCTCTCTCTCTCTCTCTCTCTCTCTCTCTCTCTCTCTCTCTCTCTTTTTTGGCTACCATTTAGCCATGTCGAATTGAGCGGTGTACAATGCACATTGCTGCGTTGCGTACGTCTACTTGTGACGTGAATCGGTGAGAGAAAGCAAAGCGTCTCTCTGGTCCCTTTCCACACCCCTGGCTAGCTTTTCGATTCCGTCTTTTAGGGAGCATCAATTATAAAGGGAAAGGCGAAGATTTTTCGCAGCAGCAGGGCAATTGAGGCTGAGTCTGTCGTCAATTGAGGCTGAGTCTGTCGTATCTTTTGTGTGCATATGATCGTTTCTTGTGGCTAACATAAGGTCCTTTGGCCGATCGAGTTCGGCTCGTGTATTCATGATGTGTGTCTGTCAGCACGTATGAACCGTCAATGAAGGCAGTCTAAAGTCTAAACACGATCTGCTCATCCATCGCAGGCGAAAGACATCAAATCTAAAAAGGATGGTGACTCTAAAAGGCTGTTACCTTTAACTTTCCTAACATGTGTGTGAGGTCAAGAACTAGAGAGTTCTCCCGTTTGGTCTTTGCCACTTACATGATAGGATGCCTGAATCAATTCCGTGTTAAATCTGACAAGATGCAAGACAACCCTGAAATTTGGTGGCTAGGGTCATGCCGGAGCGGTGTTTAAACTGCATGGTATTTTGCAGCAACAAGAAACCTGAAAATGTTGAATGGCTGAATGATCTGATATCTGAAGACTGTCAGAAATGTAAAGGGTACAGAACAAATCAGAAAGCACAAGCTCTATAAAATTAGTGTCAAAAGGAAATAAGACTTGAAACATACAAATACAATCCATGTGGCTTAATTGAATTGCGACATCAAGTTAAATAATCCTGACAACACAGATTTCAAAATTTTGTTCCAAGTAGTACAGATGAAAGTTCTGAGGCCAAGATAAGTACTCCTTTAAGCATCTGCCGCACAAATTGAGGTCCAATGCCAGTCACTTTTAAGGTGGCTGTCATTTTCGGCTGTTCTAGGTAAGGACCAATTCGTCAAGGCTTACCTCCCTGTAACTCCCAAGTATGTCTTCATCTCAAGTCATGTAGAATTGAAAATTATTTTCTCAGTGATGTTCAGATATGATGTCTCTCAAAACTGTTCTGCAGACGTAATGCAATTGGTTGAAATCAAGTGTTCAATTCTGCACCTAATCCCTGACATCGACATCGCAAACACAGATAAGGTTGTCTGATGGAGATAGAAAACAAAGAGTGAATAAATATGCAGTGGAAAAATTTCCTAGAGAAGCTTGGAAAAGTCATAGACTATACAATTCTACGAGCATTTCTAAAGGCAGTGTGGTTTAGCCTGCTTCTTCCGTTGACACGGTAGGCTGCCTAAAGGCCCATTTCAACTTGAAATCTTGGGGGAAAGATACCTGCTTTTTCTTTCTTGATTGTTGACAAATACATGCATGAAATCTTTTGTGTTTCGATCAGATACGATTCTACACCATTCAAATTCAAGAATTTAACTCTATAAGGGCATCCATAGTGTATATAACCCAAGGGTCTTAAGGTGGATCCCATCTAAATCTTAAGGCCGACTCCATAGTGTATATAACCAAAGGGGTCTTAAGACGGTCCCACTCGGCAGATAAAGAAAAATTGTATTTTAATACTTGTGGCTAGGTCTATAGCTTGAGGACCAGTCTTAAACCTTTTTTGCTTATAGCCTGCTTAAGGTCACCCCTGTAATGTATAACGTTGACCTTAAGGTGGCTTAAGACCCCTATTTTCATACACTACAGATGCCCTAAGATCGGCATACTAGTTGTGGTGCTCATTTGGGGTTTTGGCTTTTTTTTTACTGTAGCGCTGAAAATGTATTGTAGTTGATGTAAGCCTTTTTAGTGTAATTAAATTTTAGTTATATCATCACTGACAATGCAAATGAATAAGGGAGAAAAAAAAGACAAAAAAGTCATAAAGACAAAAAACAAAATTAAGAAGGTAGAAGCCAGAAGCAAAAACTCGTTGGAGCAGGATTTAAAATTATGCCATGAAAGAAATGGCGTGCTCTTGAAGAAAATGAGTGGATATGACCGAGTCTAGAGCTCAAGCTAGTGATATATTTCTATCTGGAAAGACTATTAGTCGGCATATTTGCAGTATATGTCAATCAAGCTAGTCACATAGTCATATCCGAAGATGAAGTAAATCTGAAGTAATTGCTGTGGTTGCAACAAACTCTTGAGTGAATGGGTAAACTGTTGATAGCCACTCTTCTAGGTGGTGGCCTTGTCCATCTTGATCAAGATGTTCTTGTCTCATCTTCTATTATTTTTGTTCGTTTCTTCTCGTTCTTAGATGTACTTAATGTGTGACAAAAATGTTCTGATACTTTCGAATGGTTGGAGAGGCTCTAGATTCTAGAAGCCTGGAGGAAGTAGCTACTCTCAATTTCCTCACGCTCTTCGTTGTTTTATCTGCAGAATCTAAGCTGCGGAGAATTGATAGCTCTTTGAAGTCGAAGGCAGCAGCTATTGTTGTTGGTCTGTAAAAACCTTCTCTTCTTTAAAAGTTAGTCTATAAGATAAAAAATTTCTCTACTCTACAACTAATGTGGACCTATTCTAATAATCTCTCTCTTCACATATCGGTATCTCAGCCGTTCGTCGTCTCCTTTACTGTACACCGACGGTCTCTTAGGGTCACGGTCCATCGGTCTTTCACACACTAGCATCTATTGAGTCAGAGATATTAGAACCGGGCTCTGATACTATTTGTCGGATCGTAATGGCTTTCTCATCTTTAAAAGTTAGCTTGTGAGGTAAAGAACTCTTCATTTAAATTAGGTTTTTATCCTTCTATAATTAATATAGAAATACTCTAATAATTGTCATAGCAAAAGGAGGTAGGAATAGATCAGGTTGCAGCTAATACGAATCTGAGTGAATTAGGATAAACACCTGAATCCAAGTTTCTGGTGTTGGCATCATTGAGATGTTGAAATTAATACTTGATCAGGACGGCCTTGTCTCTTCCATACATCAGTGTTCAAATGCAATAGGATATTTGCCCTTCAGGTCAGACGCGCGCCATCACACTCGCACGTGCCTTATCTCTCACGCAGAGCAGTTGATCAGAAATCAGACGGTTGTTACAGCGCCATGAAATTCTGAGTATCACTTATTAAAGCCATAAAACGTGGCATGCACAGTAGAAGGTACTGTAAAATTTCTCAAGAAAAAAACTTGAACATGCATGGCTTGGTTAACACAATAAAATCGTAAAACTAAATTCGGGTGCAAGCTAGGCTATTACACCGGTTAATTAACACGACATGACGGTAGAACCCTGTTTGATTTCCTTAGAAGAAGAAGAACAGGACATGACTGACATGATTAACGGTGACTTGATTATTAAGTGGGTTAAGATGATAAAATACTTGATGTAACATTGTCGTGTTACATTTTAACAGCTCTACTGAATGGAACTATTGGGCGTAGATTTACGTGCACGTATTTGGCTGAGGCGCCGCTACGTACGTACAGGTACAGGGCACGAATTGCGACACGCCGATTAGCGCTGTGAGTGCTATGAACCTAGCGTCTGTTATTTTTAAGTTTTTGGTTTTAGTTTTTGGCTTTTTTATAGTAACTAGTTTTTAAACAAAGTGTCCTTTTAAGATGTTGTCTACTAGTTAATTGTAGTATATACTGTACCGACTTCATTTATATCATCAAAAACCGCACGTGAGTTTCAGTTACTCTATAATCTCTCATACAAACAGTCCAAAAACACAAACCGCACCAAAAAGAACAGACCCTTAGGCTGTTCAATCATGTGTAATATATGAAAAATATTCTTTGAAAGATTGTAATATTTGAAAAATACCGTAGTTCGATACCTAATAATTGTTAGGTGAAACTAGGGATAACTTGAGGGGAAAAAACTGTTATAGCCCATGTGCATGCAACGTCAATGACCGAGTGTTGCAAGGCCAGCCAACATTTTTAGTTTTTCACACAACGCACAAACCCCATTTAACCCTTTCTTGTTACGTAGTCCAACTGGACGGGCCCACCGACAACCTCTTATCCAATCGAATTTTGTTGTGGCGCCACCAGATCCAAAGAGGAAGTGCACGTCATCGCCGCCTTCCTGTTACACGACTTGTTAACCAGCGCGACTTCCTATTGCTGGATCTAAAGAAGAAAAGCACGACGTCGCCGTCTTACTGCTGCTGCTTGGCCGACATATCTTGTTGGCTGGCGCGACTTCCTGTTGCTGCCCAGCCAGCGCATCGTGCATGAAGGATCTCGAGAAGAAGTACCTCGGCAATGCTTTCAACCCACTTGGCTTCTACAAAGACCTTGTCAATTTTAAGGAGTACAAGCTCAAGGAAATCAAAGAACAGGCGGCCAACGATGCTTGCGTTCGTCGAGTCCTGTGTGCAGCAGTCGGCATACCTCGGCACCAACCCACTGGAGAATCAATAACATCGGAGGTGAGACCCCGGCGTCGCCTACCCAACCGATCCATGTCACGGAGAAGGCGTCTCCTGTACCTCGTTCGTCGTCATTCGGGAGTCCTCCGCGCGATTGGCCTGCTCACGGAAGGCATGGATTCCACCAATACTTCGTTGTTGCCAGGATTCTGTCCTTGCCGCCAGACCTAAAGCAGCCCCTACCTCTCCGGATCTGCAGCCGTTTGCTGCTTCGCTCACCGGCACGCTAGTGGTTAAGGCCTACCCTTGTTGTCGTTGTTGGGGACCCTCGCACTAAGTAGCAAGCCAGTTGATTGAAGACACCCAAAGAGTTGGGTGTCCCATCGTTTGAGTTGTCATCCTGAGTAGGAGCATTGCTTTGGAGGCCCCGTGTTTCAGCATTTCTGGTGTTGGTCTCATACCAAGCATGCCAACCGTTGGCGAGCCGTGTGGGAGAGTAGTGTCAGCTGTGTGGGAGGAGGGGGAGTGGTTGTAAGTTCAAACTCTATTAAGTTGGTTTTGGTGATAATGACAAATATAATTGTGAAACCAATATGTTTATTGATTATGATATTGCTTAGTCTTATTTGGATGAAAAGGTGAAAAATATAACAGGTATGTATCCAATATCACATTCTTATCTTATTGTATTCCTCGGATCCGAAATATAGAATGAACTTCACCAAATAAGTTAAACTTGAATATGTGCATATATTTTCACAATACATTCTTGGATACACACATTAGGAGGAGTTCACTCTATATTTTGTGGTTTCATTAGTATTGATCTATGTTCCGTTTCCACATATTAAAGATCTTTACTTTGAAACATATTTCTTGAGTATATATAGCTTGTGTAGTTCATATATACTCATAATCGGGTAGTCATCTAGTTCTTCCATTATGTGTTAACAATTGGATGATTAATGATAACCGGATAAGTAAGTTTTGATTTACAAGCTTATCTTAGAGTATACAAGTGTTGTGTATATAATGTATACTCGTAAATGAATTTTTATCTTATTATTTGTTGAGACTATTATGAATTACCAAAAAGAAAAGATTGTATAATCTAGTCCATCTATTATTATTTAATGGTGAAGTTTGGTTATTAATGACAATTGTTTTATGGACCAATATTTTCTATGAGTTGAATGAATATGTTAGGTTCCAAAAATGAGGAAGATTTGGGATGACTTCATGTGTTGAGATCATCAAGTCAAGTGGTGGATGCATCATGAATTGATGCATGTCTAAGAGGAGTTGATCATGTATTGATCATCAAGTCAAGTAAATATCCATCATGTGTTGATAGAGTTGAAGTAAAGGATATATTATGAGTTGATGCATGTCAAGACTATAACTCAAAGCAAAGGTATGGCTAGCTAGGGCTAAGAATGTGTTTATAGTTTTTTACCGATCTTGGTATTTGGTTGGATGACCGGGTTATTAGTATAGGTTGCTGTCTGATTAAGAAGGGTTATGTCTAATAGTTTGAGTCTCATCATATGTTGATAGCTCAACCTCACTCGCTCTAGCTTTCCTTGGCATGAGACGTATATTTGCAAATGTGTTTTACAAATAGTTATGGCTCATATGTTGAATTCTTTTAATATGGGACTATACATTGTAAATATGTTTTACAAGTGCTCGAAATCCATGTTTGCATTCTTTGTAATATGAGACTTATATTTGCAAATGTGTTTTACAAATGGTTGAAGCTCATATATATAATTCGTGTGTTATGATTCTAAAAGTGTGCAAATGTGTTTTGTAACTTGTTAGGAATCATAGATAATCCTTGTGTGCATGATACTGTAGTTTGCAAATGCGTTTTGCAAAATATGTTGAAGTATATGCACTTCTCAGGAAAATCGAAACTACCGCAGTGTATTCTGCGGTACTACCACTAAACAAAATTACCGGCATTGCAATCATAGAACTACTGCATTTGCTAGTGGTGAAGTCCTACGTGGTCGAGGATCAGATTGGTTGGATCCGATGTGGTTGAGATTTGTGTGATCAAAACCAGCATGGTTGAAACCAACGTGGTTGAATTGATGTTATTAAAACAACGTGTTCGAAAATCGACGTAGTGGTCAGAGATCCATGTGATTAAAGACTAACATGGTCAAAATTCGACATAGTCAACGTGGTTGAGACCTGAGTGATCGAAACCAATGTGGTCGGAGATCAGCATAGTCGGAGATCTGTGTGATCGATTCAAATAACATGGTCAAAGACCCGTGTGGTCGGAGACTTGTGTGGTCGAACCAGACATCATGGTCGAAAACTTAAGTGGTCGAACCATCCGATGTGATCAAGGACCAGTATAGTCGATGATCGATACTTGCGACCAGATCTATGTGAGCGATACGATCGACTCTGTGTGAGCGGTCCGATCAGCGAGCGGTACTACCCTTCTCTATGTGAGCAGTACTTTCAAATTTCAGGACAACTAGCTTATGTAGCGGTACATTTTTTCTAGGGAGACACCTATGTGGAGTCTTCTTATCCCCGAGGAAATCGGTAGTTCCGCTCGAGTGCTACGGTACTTCCGATAGGCCGTAGTACTGGACTTTGTATGTCGGAACTAGGGCTGGATAACGAGCTGGCTCGGCTCGGCTCAGCTCGGCTCGGCTCGGTCTGGCTCGGTAGGATAACGAGCTGGCTCGTTATAACTAACGAGCTAAAAAGCTAGCTCGGCTCGGCTCGTAAAAAGCTCGAGTTAGCTCGTTTGGCTCGTGAGTCAGGGCCAAAAAAGTCTCCATCATATATTCATCCATGGAAGCATAGCTCGTTTGGCTCGTTTGGGTACAATAGAGTACAAATTAACACATGCATGGCTCGTTTGGGTACAATAGAGTACAAATTTACACATTAACACATGCAATAGAGTACAAATTAGGTCCATGGAAGCAGCATATGCATATCTAAATTCCTGGAAGTATGGCTCGTTTGGCTCGTGAGCGGCTCGCGAGCTTGCTCGAGTTGGCTCGTTATAGCTAAGAGCTAAAATCTTGGCTCGGCTCGGCTCGTTATCCTAACGAGCCGAGCCGAGCCGAGCCAGCCACGAGCCGAGCGAGCTAACGAGCTTCGAGTTTTTCGTCCAGCCCTGGTCGGAACTACCGGAATTGTCTGCAAAGGCTAGTTTTTTTACTAGTTGCTAAGGGGAGCAAAAGTACCAGTTGTTTACCTGTGGCACTTCCAGAAATCCTATTTTCCTATCCCAACAACTAGTTTCGAGATGTGGGGTATATATACCCCTTGTGGCCGATTGGAGAGAGTAATGCTTCACTCTATTTCACTTTCTTGAGCTAGTGTGAGATCTTTCTCTCAATTGTGTATGTGTTGCACCTATGAGCAAGGAGAAAGTCTCTAGATTGTATGTGTTGCATCTAAAGGTGGATTGTGTATCCACTTGAGCGGTGTGCATTCATTGCACATGATGAGAGTCAAGTGAGGAGTTTAACTTATTATTTTCGGAGTTTGTGACTCCTAGACAGCGTTGGAGGCGTCGTGCGTGGTGATCTTCTCAAGAAGCTTGTGAGAAGGCCTGGCGAATTGTGAGTGGTGTGGTGTTCACCATTTTCAGAGTGGAGGAAGAGCAATCTTAGTGGATTGAGATGTTTTAGCTTAATTCGTGGAGCTGGTCCAATTTGTTTGGGCTAATCTCAATGTGGACTAGGGGAGACCGACAAGTCTCCGATCACTTCGGTAAAAGCAATCATATCAATTATGGTTTGTTTTTTTTGTGATTAATTTATATTCATAGAATTAAATTGATTGCTTGTCATCCTAAGATTGCAAATCTTGACATAGACTTATCTTGTTGGTGCACATAGGTGAACCCGGTTGTTTTAGACGTTATATGTGCTGAACCTTTTGAGTTAAGTTTCCTTATTATTTGCTTGGTTTAGCCAAATAGAAATTGATAATTAATTAGAAAGAATTTTTTTAGACCGTCTATTCACCGCTCTAGTCGGTCTCCTTGATCGAACAGTGGTGTTTGACCTTTTGGTTCTTTTGCATGTGGCCCACTGTCGTCAACTAAGTAGAAGGGTTGCTTCCTCTCCATCTTTATTCTGAAGTTCTCTATTGATTATCTTACTTGTGTATGATGTTTACCATGGTTCTTCAATCATGGTGGAGTTGTGGGTCGCCTTGGCTTTACTTTTATTCTTCTCTCTCAAGCTTCGTGCAATGTGGTATACTTTATCTAGGCTTGATTTTCAGTCAGTAGTTTAGCATGTGGGAAGGTGGGGTATTTGTTTCTTCCCTAGTTGCATGGTGTGTGGTGTGTGAGAGTTGTACGGCGTGGTGCCAGTAGCCGCTTGCCTGTGGAGTTTTCTGGTAGAGCGAGTGTCTTGTTCTTTTTTCCTTTGTTTTCTCTTGTTTTATCAATATATCAGGTAGTTTTTCCGCCGGTTAGTTCAAAAGAAAATCTAGTAGTATATACTTGTTTTCTTTACAACAGTAGAGACAATGGGATACAAAGGATAATGTCACGGTACAGTCTCGAATACACATTGGTTGATCGTCTTGTAACAGAGGATACAGATCGAATTTTATACATCTCCATCAATAACTTCACGAGGGAAAGTTAATCAAAGAGTTAGGACGTGGTCGGTAGCTGATAGTTTTTAGTTAAAAATAAATAAGTAGTAGTGATTTTTAAAAGAAAAGAGTAAGCGGTAGAAAAAAATAAGAGAAAGATATGTGTGTGAGACGGAGTGAAAGAAGTAAAATGCATGATGTACAAGTGACCACTTTTTTTTTATCTTCAGAGTGAAATAGAAACGAGAAGAGTGAAGAAGCCAATTCAAAAAGTCAGCTGTTTATATTAGTTTATGACTTTTTTTAAACAAAAAATAGAAGCGACAGGGACGCTGAACTTGGTCCAGCAGAGCAAAGACACGTACAGGCCAATTCCTTCGTCCGATTCGTAGCCAGGCAATCTTCAGTGAGACGAACGACTAATGGTCAGGGACAGAGTTAAAAAAAAAAGAGTCAGGGACAGAGTTGATCAATTTCGCTCGGTTGGGTTTAAGCTTCTGCCTTTCAGTTTATTTTTTATTATTTTTAAATTTTATCCTTTTCTGACTTTTCGTTTTTTAAGCTTTTTTATCTGTTCTTTTTTCCTGTATTCGTTTACATTATACATGATAGGCTAATCTATTTTTTATTTTTAGATTTAATTATGCTAAATAAGCCACCATCAGGTACAATGTAATTTTAATCAGCCACAGTAAAAATTCAGCCATAAATCATCAAAATTCAGCCCAACAAAATACCACCTTAAACTGTGAACTCTTCAGTCTTCACACGGGCGGACGCGGTTGCTCCCTTCAACCCGTGGGCGCGCGCTCGGCAAGCAGCAGTAGCGGCGTGCAGCATACATACCGATCATGGCGTACGTGGCTTCAGCAAGGCCAGACAGGCTTCAAGGTCGCGTGCGGCCGGGCCCAACGCAAACGGGTACGGGCCGTGTGAAGCGTTCGACCTAGATAGCGATCGAGTCCAGGCCGACAAGCGTTGACGCGCGCACGCGTGAGATCGGCACGAGTTCGTCTCCGTCCTCGAACCGTCGATGTGTTGCACTCTCGTCGCCCGGCCCGGCTAGGGTCAAACATATACGACGTCAAGTTGCAACGAACAGCTCTTGAGTTGGGTTAAGGGTTACGGTTTTTTTCGAGCGTGTTGGTTTGATCTTTTGGGTTGAACTGATCGAAGACGGTTTAGTTTGTATGTGGTTGTACATGGTGTCAAGTTAATCAAATTGGTAAATACTTGAGAGGGCATGCACGGTTGTGCAATTTGGGATCAAATCTCACATATATGCAGCATGAACTATGCTCCATCCGTTCGTGTTTACTCGTTATTTTTTTTACTATCGCAGAGTTATCAAGGCAAACGACTTTTTCTATCCAAATTGATCAAATTGCCCTCAGTAACCGATGAAATTGACTATGCGCCCACAATGGGTGCGGGTAGGTGAAATAATTGATAGGAAAATGGAAAAGTGTACATTGGGCAACGTGAAGAGACAAGTATCTATACATATACAAACAACCGGTGAGATTTAAGGTTGTGATCGTTTTGGCTTTAATTTTTAGCTTTCAGTTTATTTTTCACTATTCATAAATTTAATTTTTTTGAACTTTTTGCTTTTTGTTGAGCTTTTTTGCCGGTTCTTTTTCCCGTATTTGTTTGTATTATATGTAATGGGCTAACATATTTTTTATATTTTTTAAAAATTTAATTATGCTAAATAGGCATCCATCACCATCTGATGTTTTTCACCAACAACAGATGCTTTTCAGCCATGAGCCACCAAAAATAAGCCCAAATGATCACCACCTTAAAGTATCTTCTTCATTTAGAGAGTAAGAAAATCTTACAATAATTCTAAAAAAGAAAAAACTCTCTCATTAATTGAGAGAAAAGAAGAATGATCTACATCGTCTATTTTGGTGGAGCTAGACCATAATAGTGTATATTAATCACATACTACCCCTGCTATTTTTTAAGTGACATCTTAGAATCCGTACTGTCAAACTTTCTAAAGCTTGACCACTAATATATTTAAAACTATCTAGATTGGACACATGAAAACTATACCATTAGATTTATCGTTAAAAGTATATTCATAATATTATAAGTTTATTACTATATAATAAAATAAAGTTACAAAAATAATGGTCAAGGTCACACATCGAAGACCATAAAAAATAAAAAAACATCACTTAAAAAAAGAACAGTGGTATAGATTAGAGCTGTGTCACAAATACTGCTATATTTTTAATCATAGGTGTTAGAGTTGTATAACGAATACATACAACTATATTTTCAATCATAGACACTAGGTTGTATAATAAATACAACTATATCATAATATATAGCCACATAATTACACGAGTAATTCTACTAGTTTGTTAACAAATAAAACGATTAAAAGTGGGGTGTGTCTAGGCATCACCTGGATGTTTTCTTTCTAACAAATCATCCAGATTTGAGATCGTTAGATTAGAGATCCAACACTCTCTTTTTTTGGAGGCGGGGGAGATTTTTTTGGAGGGGGTGGAGGAGAATTTATGGCCGTTGGATCTCTAATCC
Source organism: Dendrocalamus sinicus (assembly GCA_036346575.1). Classification (NCBI taxonomy): domain Eukaryota; kingdom Viridiplantae; phylum Streptophyta; class Magnoliopsida; order Poales; family Poaceae; genus Dendrocalamus; species Dendrocalamus sinicus. Next base: position 48,708,458 of record CM070648.1, on the reverse strand, counting down.
AACGATCTCAAATCTAGATGATAGTTAGGATGAAAATATCCAAGTGATGTTTATCAATACCCTTAAAAGTGACATGTATTAGCGAGCGGAAAATGTACTCCTTCACAATTCAGTGCGAGATGAAGGCATGAACTTGATCGCTTGGCTTCACTGTAGGTACGTACAAAATATCTTTTCCCCGTCCAAACAAAGCCTCCGTACGTACAATTTCGTCTGCCAAAAAAAGGAAAAGGTTTTCATGCATGTCCCATCATGCGTACGCGCGAGCTCCTTCCTACCTGCACCACATTGACCGTACATTACATTTTCAGCTACAGGCACCAAGGTCAAGCTTCTAGAAGCCACATCCATATCAAGATGCAACCAACACCATAGGATTAGTGTAGCAACTTTTTGTTTATTTAGTTTGCATAATTAAGTAGTCCCCGGCCCTTGAAAATCAATCTTTCTGTGTTCTGTCTATCCGAGGAGTTCCTTTCCTACCCAGGGTCATCCTTGTGTTTCATGAGGTTCAAAAAATTTGGTGCTCTGTCCTGTCCTTGAGTTCGAGAACATCACATGGACATTTTTTAGTGCCAGCTAGATCACATGCTTCTTTCTTCCAGATAATGTGATGTGACGGAATAGTAAAAAAAGTACATGTGTATCTTGATGCACAAGGTTGAAAAAAATGACTCCAAAGAGTGAAAAACGAAAACATCAATTTGAGAAAAGTGAGAATTAGCCATGTCCCCTTACGTTGATTAGTCCTATGTATAGACAATATATGTAGTGTGAAAGCTCAATTCACAGTTAAAGTGTGAAAATCAACCGGGTTAACTGTCCTGGCTCGAAACACAGGACTATTGGTCCGACCCAGACACAATATGGTCCAAGACTAAACAAATTGTGTCGGCCTCGCATGATGCAGTGTGCCATGCTTGGGTCGCAACGTTGGCCTAGTGGGGCGGCCCGACATGCATAATACCGTGCCGTGCTAGGCATGGCCTAGGCATGAGCGAGCATGACAAGGTTAGCCCTCCTCCGCTTTCCCCTCCTAAGTCCTCACCTCCTCCCTCGCTCCCTCCCTGGCCCAATTGTCACCAATTCCCTCTCGCACATTGCTGCTCAGCCGCCACCTCTTTGGCTAAGTCGGTTCCTCCCTCCCTCTCACCCTCCAGCGAGCTTTCCTCCTCACCGCCTCCTCCTCTCGTAGCTCGCGCTCCCCCTCTCACCGGCGTCAGCACCGATGGCAGCGGTGCAGGCACAAGGGAACGCACGGCGAAGGCCCGACGCCAGTAGCGTGGGCGCTAGGGAAAGCACGATATCGGGCCTGCATGCTAAACGGACCATCCTTAGCCCATCATGCTACATGTACCCGAGTCAGCACAACATGGCACTACTACAAAACAAACTATACTGGACGTCTTATGACATACGGTTCATGTGAAGCCATTTGTGCTTTAATTATTACAGATGGTTCATGGCTAAAACCGTCTCTGAAAATATCACAGACGGTTAGATTTAAAAGTCGTCTGTGATATACAAAGTATCACAGACGGTTTTTAACTAGAACCGTCTATGAAACTATCACAAACGGTTAGGTTTAAAAGCCGTCTATGATATACGAATTATCACAGACAGTTTTTAACTAGAACCATCTATGAAACTATCATAGACGATTTTTGTTTACAACCATCTGTGTTTTATCATTTGTCATATGAACTACAGAAGATACTGAGACGAGAGACAAATTCAAGGCAAATTTATTACAAAAGTTCCAAAAAAAGATATTCCTAGATCTTAATCTTTTGGGCTTCATATGCTTCTTCTTCGACTTTTGGAGTTGGAGGATCAGCCGCTGACTTTTCGAATGTCGTGAACTTTGTTCTTGCCCTATGCACCTCCTCCTCCAACTTGAGCAAATCATTAGCACGGTCCATAATCTCATAGAGGATGACACGATAAGCTTCTTCAGAATCGGCCGCTTCTACTTGATCGGCAATGTTATCCATGTGTCTCTTCACTACCGCAAGAGCTTCTTCCGCTTTGTGCACATTGCAGAGAAGAACGAGGCTAAGGGCGGTTTCCCTTTGCTGAGCGGCAACGAGACACCTCGGTCAACGGCAAATGATGAGGTCCAGCTGACGGATGGAAGCGAGTCGAGGAAGGAGAGCAGGGCGAGAGCGGAGGAGCTGCTCTAGACGTAAATTGTTGGCCGCCTGTGTAAGGTTGCAACCGAACAACTCATAATGGATAGATGAGAGAAAGGAGATCAAAAGAATATTAGATGCCATTATTGAGAAATCTGGTGAAGAAGATGAGAAGACAGTTTATTAGAGCTGGATTAGGGCGCGCATATTTAAGCGTTATCACACACAGTTCATATACCAAAACGTCTCTGATATTAATATCATGGACGGTTCGTATACCTTATCACAGATAGTTTGTATAACAAACCATCTCTGATATGTAAGTTATCACAGACGGTTTGTATAACAAACTGTCTTTGATATGTAGTTATCACAGACGGTTCGTATAACAAACCGTCTTTGATATGTGTTATCACAGACGGTTCGTATAACAAACCGTCTCTGATAATGGCACGTCACTGATCCGTGGCGTGTCACCCAGGATTTTGATCTCACCCGTCCATTCTCTCCACATCGAATGGCAGGCACCATTTTCTCCCACCGCTCGGCCCTTATTAATTACCCACATCTACCTTTCCACCAACAGTCACGAGTGAGTCCATCCACTATATAGCGTCCTGTATCCCCCTCGACGACGCCGACTACATACCACCGTGAGCTAGCACCTCCGTTGTGACACCACGGTCGACTGCATAACACACTCTTGTTATAAGTGTCGTAAGATTGTCTTATGCAGTCTCACCATCGTGCCACAAAGGTGGCGCTACCGCTGCCTCTCCATTGCTGGTGATATCAGGCCGCCATCCGATACATCCAACTTGTTCCTCGACCTCGCCGACTACCGCCGTGAGCTAGCGCCTCCGTTGTGACACCACGGTCGACTGCACAACAAACTCTTGTCGTAAGTGTCGTAAAGGTGGCGCTACTGCCGCCTCTCCATTGTCGGTGATATCCGGCCGCCATCTCCGATGCATCCAGCTTCTACTGTCTGCTAGGATCTTTGCTTCTTATATATTCTTGCCGTGTTAAAGAGGTGGGTTCGTTATCTTGTTATGCTGTAATGGTGGATTCTAATCTTAATGGAAATGAAATGCGCTGTTATGTTAATTTGCCACTATATTTGCTTGTTTTCAAAGGGGCATAGGTAACATTATTATTTCTTGAGGCTAGCCAAAAATAGAAAAAAAATTAGGTATAGAGTGAACTATCACAGACGGTTGTGTGCTATAAACTGCCTATGAAGGACTATCACAGACGGTTCTATATACCAACCATCTATGATACTTGCTAATCATAGACGGTTGGTAACTAGAACCGTCTGTGATGTGTGAGTATCACAGACGATTTTTTGTTCGAGCCGTTTGTAATAGTTTTTTTTCACAAACGGTTCTAGTTACAAACCATCTGTGTTGTCTTTATCACAGATGGCTCACAAATCGTCTGTGATAACTTTCGATTATCACTGACACATAAATACAAACGATTCAGAAAACCGTTTGTGATGATAGTTCTGAACCGTCTGTGATGACCCTTTTCGTAGTAGTGTGGCTTATCACGTCATTGGGCCATGCTTGTGTCCAAGGATGAGCCCATAGGCTAACACGACACGACTCATTTAGTCAATTAGGCCAACCGGGCCATGTCTACATGAGCCCATGCCGGGCCATTCCTAGTGGCCAATTTGGCCAAGTCTGGATGCAAATAGATGGAGCACTACAGCCACTTAATCCGTTTTCTAAAAAGCCCCCTACCAAATAGACTTTTTTTTACAAAATACCCCCGCTCCTCCCCTTCCACCCCCCTTCTCCCCCTCGGTCTCTACCATATGATCCTATCCCCTTGTTGTGAAAAAACGCTTGATACAGTTGATTAATCATCTGATTATGCGAAATCAATGAGAAAATGGTCACTATAACCTAATTTGGAGTGTTGTTAACACTCACAAATACCAAATTAGCTGCATCAATGGATTAACTGGCCATTTCCAACTAATCGGGCGCACCTTTCTTCACCCAAAAGTCCTCCAAATGCCAAGCCCAAATCGCACACAAGATCAGGTGGCGGTGATGTTACAAATCTACCACATTCGTAGTAGTTCTTCATCTCCTGCCTCAACAGCAAGTTTCCCCATCGGCAAAAGGCAATCACAGCGCTAGTGATCTGCAAGGCGGAGGCGTAGAGCTGCCCATCACCACCGCTCATGTGCAAGGTAGATTTGTGGATACTCGGTGCTTTGGTCATGTGTCACTATTTCGAGATGATACAATGTGGCCATCAAAATTTGTCTCTGACCCATACATGTTTGTTGGAGATCAAGATAGATGTGCAAGCAAGCTGGCTAGCAGGGCAAGCAAATCCTTACCTAATTGTGCAATTTGTGTTCCAGTGATGCAATTTCTTCCCAATTGTGTCTCCAATTTGCATTCCAATCAATTGCAGTTTCTTTTCCTTTTTGCTTGAATCAAGAAACTGAAGTCCCCAGTTTGTTTTTAGGGCATGCTATGGTAGATGATTCAAATTGGTTTGCTTGACTAAGAAGATTGAAGTCCCCAATTTGTTCTTCATGCATTTGTTAAATTCTTCCCTACTTTTGTTATTCTTAATTTTTATCCTTAGGGTTCTTCTTCATCTATGCCCTGCTTGCTCCGTCGCACGTGTTGTGTGTTGGACGCTCTAGGCGAGGGTCTCCCATGCGGTTCATTAGCCCAATCTATGTGTTACAAGGGCTGAAATCCCACTAATTCTGATCAATTATAACAGAGCCTATAAGAAAAGAAGTTGTGTTTGGTAGAGCAAATTAGCAATCAATATGAGCATCAGACATTGGAGCAAGATTGTACAACTTTTGATGGTTCGTATGCCTTGAGCATACCTTGCTGGTTAGTGGCGGATCTATGATTTTATCATGCCTCGGACTAAATTATAGCAGGCTAACAACCTAAGAACGAATGTGAATTTAGACTCACATCACGGCATAATAGAAATACGTCACAAGTACAAATTTAGCTTAATGCTTGAACACAAAACATAATTAAAAAATATGGCAAAATATAAACAATATAGCATAGTTGAGATATAATTTGAGTACCTAAATAATAAAGATTTGCTCTCATCCTAGGCCACCACTTCTTCATCAATAGTAGGACAAGAATCAGAATCTACAAAGATCGGCATTCAATAATTCAATTCAGTTAACCAGTTGTGTTCTACAAATATAATTACTAATCAGTTGGGCCTACATATCAAAGTTGTATCTTATCACAATTCACAAACCAGAATAATCCATTAATTCTTCACTTCTCAATAGAACAAGCTACAGAAGCATAACAATCTATCTATAATCTCACAAGTCACAACCTTGATTTAGCATCAGCTATCAAAGTGTCAATGATCAACAGATTATAAGTCAACCAGACAGCATCAATCTATCTGTAATCTCACAACCTTTATTCCCTATTATTCATCATTTGATTCATTTCATCAGATAGCATAAAATCTTAAAATGGAGCACAGAACAGCAGGTAAATTGAGCAATGGGGATTGGGGAGAATGCGGAACAAACCAAGTCAACCAATTGATTGGGGATTGGGGAACGGGGCTCGTTGTCTCGCAGGCTCGCCGGTGCTGGAGGGAGACGGCGCCGGCGCGGGAGGGAGGCGGGCCAGGCAGCGGCCCTGGAGGTTGAGAGCCGGTGCTGGTGGGATGTGCCAGTGCCGGCGCTGGAGCCTCGAGTCGAGGCGACACTGGAGAAACATGGAGGCATACCTATGTGTGCGTGGATCTGTGGAGGGAGGCCAGAGCTCGAAGGCATTATCGCGCTGGAGTCACTGGGCTAGACGACTGGTCGCCTGGCGCCCTGGCCAGTTGTGCGAAGCCACAATGCAAGCGAAGCTTAGCGAACTAGGGTTCGCGTGGGTGAAACAAACGTGCGCCGGTGCTGTGCAGTGTGCACGTCATTGGGTCACTGCGTGAATCGTGAATGAGAGTGGCGTCAACATTAGCTTTGGGCTAGGCTTGTTGCCTTGAGGATCCTGTGTTTAGCATCCATGCATACATATGGGCCGCGCTGGAGTCACTGCTCGAATGATTTTCCATAAGCGAACGTGTTGGGCTAGGTCATTGGGTGAATCGTGAAAAATGATTTTTCATTGTGGGCTGGGCCACTACTTGCCGCCTCGGACTAGACCACTAAACATTGAATTTTTCAGCCAATATAGAATTATTTTGCACACTAATATTTTGGGCCTCAGGTAGCTTGCATTGTAGATCTATAGTACACACAAGCTCAAGCTAGCAAATCCACTGTTCTACTTTGATATGTGCATAAATTTCCCGGCCGGAAGCATAGCCAGCCCAAGCTAGCAAGAGCAGCGTTCCTTGCAAGTTTCGGGCTTGTTCTTTTTGGCTGAGGCTTATGCCTTTTGATTGTGGCTTGTGACTTTTGGGCTATTCATATGAGAGATTACAGAGTAACAGAAACTCACGTGCGGTTTTTGTCAATATAAATGAAGTCGGTACAGTATGTACTACAATTAACTAGTAGATCCCATCTTAAAAAATGCTTCGTTTAAAAGTTAGTTGCTGTAGAAAAGTCAAAAACTAAAGCTAAAAGTTGAAGAAAAACTGGGCCTTCATGTGTACAAGGTCACCAAAGAGAGTTTTGATGTTAGTACAATCTGTACATTTAGTGCATATAAAGGCCTAAAAATTTATGTACAAAGGTTCGTGAATATTACACTCAGTGCACATTTGGAACATATTCGATTCATACAAGAATTCACACGTTTCAAACAGGACCCAACAATCTCACATGAAATAAGAAAATTTCTCCTGTTCCAAATGGTTCCTAATTGGTACATGGAATGTCTCGGAAGCAAAAATAAGCACGTTTTCTCTCCAAAGAAAAACAAACTAACCTTGCAGAACAACATAACCAACAAAGGATGAAACACCCCTCCTCTGTACAATTTGAAATTCAATCCATGAGGTTAACCTCACGTCGGTCCAATTTGAAAAGAAAGCAAAAGTATATGGATATTCCACTATAAATCCTACAGAAAGAAGTTTCGAGCATCCACATCTCCAGGCTGCTTCCATCTGAACCGTTCAGTCCTAGTCGGACGCACGAGGGGACCTTGTGAGAACGCCAGATAGAACGGCATGCTCGGCGCCTGCCCGCCGTTCCAACTGACGGCGCGGCCGCCGACCGAGGTAGGGGTGGATATTCTGCCACCTTCTCATTTTATCGAGTATTTTTTTCCAAAATTAATATAGTTTAATTTAATATTGTTTTATTAATAAGATGAAAGTATCTATAGAATCAGCTAACGAGCCGAGCCGAATTAAGTTAAAGTAAAATTTAATTTTATCTGAAATCAATTTATTTACTATTTAACTAATTTTAAACGAATCAATAAGCCTCACTAAGAAGCTTTTTTTTTTCCACCCTTAGTCCGTGGACACAAAAAAAAACCCGTTTTCCCCATGCAATTTCCCGAGTCAATGATCGCCATGTCAAAAGCCGCTCCGCTCGCCATCCATCCATCCACCTCTTCCCTTGTACCTCCACGCCACGCCACCCCACCAAACCAAACCCCGCCGTTAATTAACACTGCTTAATTAAGCTCAACTACTCCCTTTCATCACAGATTAAGCAATTAACCCAGCCCACAAGCAAGAAGCAACAACACCGACACCGCCCATCTATATATACTTCGATCCGGCCAAAGCTTCTGGTAACCCAAACGCTTACGCACACGCGGACGCGCGCGGGCATGGCGAGGCCGGCGTGGAGCTCGCTGTTCGGGTGCTTCAGCTCGCACGGGGGCGGCAAGAAGAAGAAGGTGGCGGCGGCGGGGAGCAACAAGCCGAGGCAGCAGCGGTCGCTGCAGAGCCGGCTGTCGTTCTCGGACCTGAGCGGGTCGGCGCTAGGCGGGATGGTGTCTCCAGAGGACCTGTCGCTGTCGCTGGCCGGGTCGAACCTGCACGTCTTCACCATCGCCGAGCTGCGCGCCGTCACCAGGGACTTCTCCATGACCAACTTCATCGGCGAGGGCGGCTTCGGCCCCGTCTACAAGGGCTACGTCGACGAGAAGGTCAAGCCCGGCCTGCGCGCGCAGTCCGTCGCCGTCAAGCTGCTCGACCTCGAGGGCACGCAGGGCCACAACGAGTGGCTGGTATGTTATTACCTAGCTACTACTTACCAAAAACGTACTATACAATTAACTGGGGTAGTTAGTTTATTTTTTTTACTTATGCATATATATACGTAATTATTACATTACTTAGTCCTTGACACTGTAATTATGCTTGCTAAATTAATCAGCATATGACCTACACTACGTGAGAAATTTACTGGACCGATGTAAGGAATGCTGTGTTTAATTTGTACTTGATGCACCCACGGGTTTAATGGTACTTTAGTTGATGAGACTAGCTTGTTCAAAGTTAGTTGAGCAGTTCTGATGATAAGGATTGAATTAGCTAGGAATTTTTATCATGATATATATAGGATTATGGGCCTTGAAATAAAGTTTAAAGTTATATATGTATGCTATCATCAAATTCAGGAAGGTACATATCCACCGTAACATTATTAATTTGACGAGGCCTTGCTATTTGGTGCTTATCAAGTATATGCGTGTATTTTGTAGAACGAAATGCATGTAATTAAGAAAATCAAAATTTTAAAATAAATGAAGTTTCCTGATAAAATTGAATTGTACAACTGTACATACACGTTTGTTTCTTGCTTCTTTTTAACATAGTTAACTTTTTAGGTGTTTATTATAGTTAATTAGTAGTATTATGCTGTAATTTTTTGTGCATATATACTTGTGTCATTTGTTTTTTCTATCATTATTTCTTAATATTCCAGACCTCTAGTCTTTTCTTGGAAGTAGAAGTTTCCTTGGTTGACGTGTTCCACATACGGAACTCTCTCTCTCTCTCTCTCTCTCTCGTGTTTTGGTATGCTTGATAACATGGGTCAATTCGATGGAACAGTGTTGCTTGCTTAGCTCAAAGGCTTCCTTGGTTTATTTGTCTCAGTTAAAAGCAAACTAATGAAAAATATTTACATTTGACTGACCTGCATACAAACATACGTATGCCACGATGCAGACCGAAGTCATTTTTCTCGGGCAATTGAGGCATCCTCACCTCGTCAAATTGATCGGCTATTGCTACGAGGATGAGCACAGGCTTCTCGTCTACGAGTTCATGACGAGGGGCAGCCTGGAGAAACATCTCTTCAAAAGTAAGCACGGCGAAACAGCTAAACTTCTTTAATCACTTAGTTTAGAAAGTATATTACTGTAGTCTAGAGTGTCAATCTTGCTTGAAAGATACATTCCCAAAACATTGTTTTCGGTCTCCTTTTCCTCGCTGCATCATTAAGCTAAAAAGATTGGAATATCTCTAATCTGTACATCAATTAATCGGACTGTACGGCGCGGTTTTACCAACTTGCTGGCATAAACTTTTCGGCAAAAATCGATCGGTAGCTAGCTAGATCGATCGATGGAGTAGCTTTCCTTGCTCTACACCCTTAAGTTAATTTATCCGGTTTTTCCTGATGGTTCAAACTGCATTTTAGACTTCTGGTTGTGACGTCCATTTTAGTGTTACATCACCTCTCACTCTCCATCTCTTGGTGCATACTCGAGTCATTTTCTCTTAACCACTTTGATATAATTCACACCATCTTGTTTTGTTTTTCTTCTTCTTCTTCTCTCTCTCTCTCTCCAATGGAACAGTAAGAGGAGACAGTACAGATTTTATGCTTAAATCATACGTGGTAGGGGTAGGGCACCTGCGCCACTTGCTCTCTCTCTCTCTCTCTCTCTCCAGTTGTTTCCCTTTAATCTTTATGCAAAAGTACTAAAATGGCTCTCCGATATGTGATTTGGATCAATCCTTACTTTGTCTCATAAGTCAAAAGTAGTGAATTGTGTTATCACAATGCACGATGCATCTCGATCATTATAGGTCAAAGGACGTGAAACAGGACGCTGCATGCTTTATCAATTAGAGCAACAGGGAAACCCTAAAAATTGAGAGAACACGTGGGGTGAAGTACACTAACTACTACCATTTGCAAACCAGTACTAGTAGTACTTCTACCATCGATCATTGTAAGTTTGGTGCAGTTCACTCATTCAATCTAGAAAAGAAGATAATAATAGTGTCGGAAAAAATGCAAGATGGACATATTCAATTCCAAGCATTAGTCATGGAGGAACCGTCGCTTTTTTTTTTGCCGTGGACATGCAATTGCACCCTTCTTCAGACTCCATGCATGCACGACCATTCTAACTTTGGTTACCTCATCTAATTATGAAATCGTACATAATATACATGTAGAATACGCTGCGTCGTTGCCATGGTCAACACGGCTGAAGATCGCCATCGGTGCTGCCAAAGGGTTGGCCTTCCTGCACGAAGCCGAGAAGCCGGTCATCTACCGGGACTTCAAGACCTCCAACATCTTGCTAGACTCGGTACGTACGTACGTGATCATCGTCAAAGTTATTCACCTACCCCACAAAAGAAAATACTTAGCTGCGATTTCACTGATTTAATTGGTTTGATCAAGTGATTCGTCAGAAATTAAATATGCATGGTTTGCTGCTTATTCGCAGTAAGTAAACTGTCATAATTGTCTGGTTGCCAAATGCCAACTACTGAACAACAAATCTTCTTGACCACTAGCTCACTCCTGTGAACTAGACAGAGTCAGGCTTCGGTTTCAACTATTGCAACGCTTACGTATTGACTTGTCGTACGTGCGTGCGTAGAGGGCCACAAAAAAGAAGAAGACGGCGGCGACTTTTTTTCTTGTGAAGAAAAAAAGAGCCAAGAACTAATAAAGCACGCATGGAGTGATTTGATCGGTTTTTGTGCGTCTAATTAACAGAGTTGTTGCAGTGCAGTCGAAGTTGAGTGCATTTGCTGGCTTGGTTGACTAATCTTTCCCACCTACTCCTAGCAGCTCGATCTTTCTCTGTCAACTCAATCTAGAATCCAGGAACCACGACAGAATTTTTTGTAGAAATAGAGGGCAAAGTCAGTCCTATTTTATTAAATAAGACCATAGTGTTTTCTGTCTAGAGGCAAACATAGGTTCAAACGCATTGCACTTTACATCATATCAACTTAACAATTTAACTTCACTTCTTTTCTAAACCAAAACATGTTTCACTACTACTATTTCTCTATTGATATATTGTCTAACTCATCATCAATCAAGCAAAGCTTATGTTTATCCCTTTTTAGCCTCCTTGTGATTTTATCTCCCAAAAGTTTGTTCCATTCTTAGGATTCTCCATTGATATAGTGTCCATCCAGCCATTGTTCTTTTTTCTCTTTACCACCAGCCGATCTGTGGAGCTTCCTCGTCATGGCCTCCAATGTCGACATGAAGATATCCATATGCTCCAAAGCCGATGCAGGGCACAACAGTCTCCAATTCCTGATATATTGACCAATTCGACACCATAGCACGTTCATCCTTATCCACTGTGATCTCCGAAAACAAATGCCATTTCTAAGTTTCTAAATAGTCCACAGAGTTCCAGCAGATACACAATTTCTAGCTTTCCACTTAATATCACAAATCCACCATTTTGCTATAGATTCAAAACCAGTACCACAGCAAACTTAATAACAACAGAGATTTTAGTCCACACAAATTTAGCAATATCACAGTCAAAGAATACATGATTGATAGATTTCGCTTCTGAACAAAAAACACAAGTTTTATCATCAACATTATGCCTTTTACAATGATTATCCCTAGTAAGCAATTTATTATGAAATAAAAGCCAAAGGAAAATATGAATCCTGAGGGTACAGAAATCTTCCACACTGATTGAATATAAACAGGAAACACACCTCTAAAGTTTATAATAGCATAAAGAGACTGAACACTATAGACTCTCTTAGAATTAAACTTCTAAATTTGAGCATCTTCATCCTTAGTGGAAACTATAGATTCAACAATACTAACTACTTCTAACCAAATATTAAAGATTCTATCATTTACACATCTTCGAAAGGTACATTTTAGATTGACACCATCCCAAATATCAGCAATTGAGGTTTGTTTCTCATTAACTAGCACATACACTTCCTAATATTGGATAGCGAGGCTTGAATTTCCAAACCAATGTTCTTCCTAAACATATTTTTTTGACCATTACCAACAATCCATTGGTAGCCCATCTTGGCTGCTTTACTAGCCCATAAACCCCTTTCCAAAAAGGGGAAACATTCATGTCAGAACAAGCAAACACATGGGGATTAGCAGTGTTGTACTTATAATCTATAACGTGCTTACATAGACTATTCTCACCTAAACCATACCTCTAAATACAGGAAGCTAATAGGCAAAGGTTCAACTCTCTCAGGTTGGGAATGTCTAAGCCACCATGTTCTTTCTTTTGGCACACGAGGTCCCAATTTGCTAAATGGTACTTATGATGACCCTCATAGTTGTCCCAAAAACAATGAGCCATTTGGAAGTTAATCATTTCAATAGCCCACTTAGAAAATTTAATTACGGAGAGGAGATAAATAGGAATACTATAAGACAAGTTCTGACCAAAACTAATCTACCCCCATATGATAAAAGCCAACCTCTCCACCCAGCAACTTTTTCACAATTTAATCTGCTATAGGTTGGATGTCCTCTTTTCTTAAATTTTTGTAATGTAAAGGAACACCCAAATACTTTAGAGGGAAATTGCTAGCTCTACACCCAAAAACCTGAGCAAAAGGTTTGACATTATCCTTTCCAACATTAATAGGCATTAAGTCACATTTATTGAAATTTATTCTCATACCGGATAAATGCTCAAAACAAGACAACAACTATTTTAAATTCCTTGCAGTTTCTATATTATTTTCAATAAAAACTAGAGTGTCATCAGCATACTGGAGGCTGATCACCCCTCTATCTACAAGATTAGGATGCAAACCTCGAACGAAGCTTGCATCCGCAGCTTTCATTAACATTCTAGTAAAAACATCTGCAACCAAAATAAAAAAGCAAAGGGGACAAAGGATCCCCTGTCTTAGACCTTTCCTAGTTTTTAAAAAATTGCTATCCTCATCATTGATTCTAACACCAATATATCCTTTCATAATTAACGTCTGCATCCAAATAATCCATTTACGACCAAAACTTCTTTGTTCAAGCATCTCAAATAGAGAATCCCAGTTCACCCTATCATAGGCTTTTTCGTAATCCAATTTCAGGATAAAGCTCTTTTCTTTATTTTGATACGAATCATGAACAATTTCCTGGGTTGTGACTACACTTTCAACAAGAAATCTTCACTTAATAAAAGCTGTTTGGTTATAACGGATCAATCTATCTATTATCTCTGCTATCCTATTAGTAAACACCTTAGAAAAAACTTTCAAAATTATATATTTTTCCCTTTTGAATTATTCGTAGGATTACAAAGCAAAATTGTCAGATTTCGGGCTAGCCAAAGACGGACCAGAAGAAGATGAGACGCACGTCTCGACACGAGTCATGGGCACGCAGGGCTACGCTGCACCAGAGTACATCATGACTGGTACGTAGTGCAATGCAAACCATCAACACCTAGATCAGATGTATACGTAGATTGCATCATTGACCTGCATATATATTTTGGTTTCTTACCATCTTTCTAGGCCATTTAACGGCGAAGAGCGACGTGTACGGCTTCGGCGTGGTGCTGCTGGAGCTGCTGACGGGGCGGAAGTCGGTGGACAAGAACCGGCCGCCCCGGGAGCAGAACCTGGTGGAGTGGGCGCGGCCGTACCTGAACGACTTCCGGCGGCTGGATCGCGTCATGGACCCCAACCTCGCCGGGCAGTACCCGAGCAGGGCCGCGCAGAAGGCCGCGGCGCTGGCGTACCAGTGCGTCAGCCTCAACCCAAAGTCCCGGCCGCACATGTCCGCCGTCGTCGACGCCCTGGAGCCGCTCCTCGCCTTCGACGACGGCATCGTCGGGCCCTTCGTGTACGTCGCACCGCCAGAAAACGGCGGCAGCGATAGCGGCGGCAGCAGGGAAGGCTCCAGGAGGCGAGCAGGTCGGAGGAGATCCGAAGGTGCGGCAGAGCCAGCAGCAGCCGTTGTGCAGCAGCAAGAGTGATGGTTCATATGCCCGCGCGTTTTCTGAACTTGCAGCTGTCTGTACTGACTGGGCTGCTGATCAAACAATTGGTAAGTTGCCTAGCCGGTGAAATGTTTGTGGAAGCAGGGTTGCCTTGACATGGAAAGAGAAAAAGAGGCTTGAAGAATTGAGGCTTGTAAATAGGAGCATCTCATACTTACATGAGCATGCACTTCAGTTTGTTAGTACTTTACTTTCTTCAGAGTTTTGAGGGAATAGGCCGCCTTTGAAAGTTGAAACTCGCCAAAAAAAACAAAAACAGAGAGAAGAGTGTAAAATAGATATTGCTAGTGTTTCTGTGTATGTATCTTGCAATCCAGGTTTTCAAATCTGCACTGAAATTGGCAGAAAACTGGGCAGAATTTGTAATCGTAATGTATGGTTTGTCGGATGGAATTGAAAGCTGGAGCCGTAGTTCTACACACAACAGTTAGAAGTTAGCAATGCCCCCATTTCAAACGGCGATGACGTCTGTTTTCTAGGAACCAAAAGCTATTTGGAACATATTGGTTTCTAAACATAATATTTTTTTTCTTTTTTCTTGGCATTATCCATGGATATATAACGTTGTTTTTTCTTCATTTTCCTTTAATCGAATATCTTAGAAAAAACTAACAACTGTTTTAGTATTATTTTAGCTAAAATTCACAGCACTTTGGAACAGGGCCAGAGAGGGGGGGTTCGAGCGCTGGCACTTCGGGCCATGCCTGGTCGCCGCCAGGGAGCGCGGCTGCTGGTCTTGACGGACACGGATGGGGGCGGGGCGCGATGGCGCTGTCGGCGAGGGTGCGGAAGGTGCGCGTGCACGCGCTCGACATGGCGGGCATGACGTGGGAAGAGGTGGACAGCATCGGGGAGTACAGCTTGTTCGTGGACTGCACCAGGAAGGGCGTCGTGGCGTGTGCAGACGCGGGAGGCTGCGGCGTGGAGGGCAACCAAGTCTACTTCGCTGAGCGGCAATGGCGCTGGACAGCATCGGGGTCCACGTCTTGCCATTGGAATTTGGAAGGCGTTCCCGCCTGGGCGGGAGGCGTCCACCGCCAATCCGGGTGAGAGGTTGTTCATCTCCGGCTGCCATTGGCCGTCGGAGACATCTCTGACATGAGTTCATCCGAGGCTCTTCTTCTGATGCCAGCATTTTGAACAATCGATTTAGTGCAGGATCGACGTTTCAGTCCTCGATGCTTTAGTCCAATCGTCTCTATTGATTGTTAAAAAAAAAGAGAGAGGAATTGTTCCAATTGTGCTGCAAGGTAATGTCACAGTGATGTTGCATTTTTCATAAATTCACACCCTAAATCTCTTTTTACAGATCCTAATCACGATATAAGGTCCCAAAATAATCATTCCCTCCAACAGATACCCTAAACTAGAAAAACAATATTAGGAGTCTAGATCATCCTCTATAAGTAGAGAGTGAGAGACCATTTTTTTGGGTGTGTTCTATTTTTGGAAGTCTATTTGGGAATCTGTTAGAGCTACTTTTTACTCTTCAACTCTAAAATTTAAATATTAAGAGCCATATAGAGTATCTCTTGGAGATGCTATTAGACTCGTTGCGTTAACAGTTATCACTGCATTTATATCAGTTTCCCGGTTTCTATTTCAGGTTACAAGGTTCTTAGGATGGTTTCTCCATAATTTGGAAAGGGTTGTCCGGTTGTTGTCTTTTATTTTTGTCTTTTGTTCAGTGGGTTGGTCGTTCTCTTTAGTCTGTTTCAGTTGCAGATTTGCTTGTCTTGAGTTGTCTGATATTTGGGTGCCTGTTGTTACAAGCTGAAACCCCCAGCAAACCAAAACTTGTTATCTCTAGCTTTCTGTAATAAAGCTGGGCTAACCCCTTTAGTCTTTATAATTTGGAAAGGATTTGGCAAAAGATTCACATGAGTAAGAATAAGAAGCAACAATAAGCAACGGATAAGTAAATTGCACGAGTAGTTAATAAACACAAAAACATTCACAAAAGAGCTACGCACGTACAAACAGTTGCTGTCTTGCTGATCATCAGAATGTCAAAACTAGATCATATATTCATATAGCACTCAGATGTTCAGAGATCTTACCGTATTTCAGTCTCATCGAAATCAAGGGAGGCCGCACATGCCAAAATTGCTGACATACTTGGAAAATGAGAAGAAAAAAACTAACATGGCTAGAAGTCTTTAAAAAATACTAGTGCAAAACTGATGGACTTATTTCCGAGTTCGTTCCAACATTATAACAGATCGCGTCCCCATACAAAAGTAACAGGCCTAAGCATGAAAACTTGAACAAGGCTTTGTTATCGAAAGGTCAACACTGGTTAAGTCTCATAGGAAGATCATGAACGGTTACATCATTACTATCAAGGGTGAGAAAGTAAAGTGGGGATCGAAGTAAATGCAGCCGTTTTCCGTTTCGAAGTCCCGCACCCAAAAACGTACTCCCAACTTGACCCAGAATGACAGAGTAGAAGAGAGCGCAATCCCATTTCACTTGTAGTATAAATCACAGAAATGGGACAGGTAGTTTCATGTGGATCTGGTATCATTTTTACAAGCAATGCATAGTGGAGGCATCTCATACCAAATAGTTGAAAAACATATAAAACAAACTAATATGTCTACAAGTCAGTACTCAGTAAACAACGTGTGAATACCGAATTGCTGGTTTTCTGTCACATAGCCTACCAAACATTATCACAGATCATGTCTTCACACAGAAGCACCAGCTCTACAGCATGAAAACTTAAAAAGGTAACAGTACTACACTGGAAACAACAAATATTTTTTGTACACTTGAAAGGTCGACACTGGCGAAGTGTAATGTTACTACTATACAAGGTGGTAAGTTTGCAAATAAATACACCAGTTGCAGGCATAATGACATACAAAGGACAATGACAGAAGAACAGCGTATAATTTCATTTCATTAGTATAAATGGCATACATGGACAAGCAATTCGATGTGGATCTGCATCTCATTTTTACAATGGAACAAAGCAGCTAACTCAAGCCAGGAAGTGGCAATATCCCCATAGCATTGCTTACCCTAATAAAAAGAAAAACTGAGTAAAGAGCAATGAGGCCAACTCCAAGCATCTTGTTAGGCCGCATGTCACCTCGCGGCAGCATAACAAGAGCCCAGATCAATCCAGCAACGAGGAAGCTCATTGTGTAAATGAGCGAGCGGTCTTGCGGAAGAACATAAGAATTGGGTGCCGTTGACCAAGCTCCAAGGAGCATTGATATTCCCAAACCAGCAAGTGTATTGAACATAGGTCCTGCATAACATCCAGACATAGCAATCTGAACACCATCTCCTCCATTCATTGCCAAGGCAACATTTGACATCAAGTCACCCATTGAATTCCCCCATGCTAACACTGTTAAGCCAAGAATTGAAGGATTTATACCCAATATCATACCAAAAGCAACCAAAAGTGCAACCAGTTCATTGGCCACAATGTAGAACCAAATGATGCTCATCACAAACCCTCCCAACACCCATGGGAATAAAAATCTCCGTGGAGGACGTTCCGGATTGGTGAATATCAAAGCGAGAGCAGCAAGTGCAATCCCAAAAACACCAGCTATCACATATGCTGCTATGCGAGCCTTGGTGGATACACCATCCTGACTGCTCCACAGAAATGCCAAAAGAACAGGCGCCAAGCCAGCACTCGCAACAGCATATTCTTTCGACCAGCGGTCTTCCTCAACTATTGGAATCGTCAACCTTCTTGGTATCGTCAAGGGCAGTTCCATAAATAAAAACAGCTTGGAAAAGTTAAGTGCGGAGGAATCCACATCTCCTTCACTCCAACCCCACAATGGCCTGGAACTATCAGATGAACCACCTCTTATACCATGATTTGAGTAGATGGCCACATGAGAAGCCCACATCCACTGAGGCAAGGATGTGTTTATCCGGTCCACCTCACCATCTGTATCCTCCTCAAGAAGTGAACTGTACACAGACTCATCCTCCTCTGTTCCTTGTGCAAAGATACTTCCCCTCACAGGCAGCAATGGCGTGACCACATCAAACTTCAGCCTCCGTGCATGCTTCCTCAAGACCTCATTCGCAGCTACCACAAATGCATAAACCACATAAATCGACACAAACATCATAGCTCCCCAAACAGTCACCTTCCCTAGGATCAAAACAATCGACAGAGCAACCAGAGTCATCAGAAAAAACCCAACATCCCTCACAAAGCACCTCCTATCAATCTGCACATTCTTCTCCGCAACGCACAATGACACTGCCCCAACCACGACACAAGTCACAAACACGGCTCCACCCAACACACTGTTCAGCCCAACCTCCCCAGCACCGGTCCCCATAAACGCTGCAATACTCGCGAACACATCAGGAGCGCCATTACCAAAAGGGAGCAGCGTCACGCCGGCCACAGTCGGCGGGAGCCGCAGCAGCACCGACATCTTCTCGAGGCTGCAGCAGAAGTAGTCCGCAGCCGTGTTGCCGAGCACATAGAACAGCGCCGCCAGACACACGCCAAGCATAACATACCCGAGCACCCTAAACCTTTCGCACCTACAGTAGAAGAAGCCCAAGTAGTCCACGAACCCGCCGGAGCTACACTGCGGGTGAGCCCGGAGGAACTCGCACGGGGATCCGAACCCCTCGTGCCGCGCGATGCCGGCGCACTCCGTGGAGGGGTTCTCCAGTTGCTCCCCGTTCTGCTTGGTGGCCTCCAAAAGGTTCCCCCCACCTTTGGATGCGGGGCCGGTAGAATCGGCATCGTACAGGATTCTACGGTAAAGCGGGAGCGAATTGGAGCTCAAAAGCTGCTGCGATTGCGGAAAATTCCCATCCGAGCGGCTGTACAGGAGGAGGAGGAACAGTACCAGGAAGACAGCGGCGAAGGGCCGAATCCGGCGAGGATGCGGCGGCCACGACGCGATCATCTCCAGCGAGAGCAGGGCCTTGGGTTTCCGGGGCCGGGCATGCCAAATTTACGGCGAGATTTGGAGAATTTGTCGGATGGGGTGGTGTTTGGGGGGGTCGGGGTTAGGGTTTGCGCGTAGGTAGGCGTGGTTTGGGAATTGGGAGTTGACGTCGAGAGGAAGGAAACGACGAGTTGGACGCCGCGCGAAGGAACGGTAGTTGGTAAGTGGGCTGGGTTATTATGATCTCAAAGTGGGCTGCTGTTGGGCCTGACCGTTTTGGATAGAGCTTCAGCTTCCCAAATTTGAAGTGTTCTTTTTTTCTCCTTTTCTTGTGAGGCTTCTTGGTCTGTAATCTATTTGCCATTTCTATACTAATATAAAAGAAGAGTTTATCTATTCATCATCCCCTCTGACTTTTCCGTACAAACCTCCCCTCCAAGTGTGTGCACCTCCCCTCCACGTCTAGAAAAAACAGCTAAAAATCTACCCAAAAAACCACCAAAAAAACAGGAAAACTACCCTAACCCATCTCCATGACGGTGCTCTCCTTCCTTTACCTTCTCGAATCCGTAGCTTATCCCACACCGCCTCCTCCATCTCTGCTACTAGCGAACGGCAGCTGGTGTTGAAGACGAAGTGGAGGCCACCGGCGGTGAAGTAGTGGTCGGCGAAGAGGTGGTTGAGTGCGCGGTCACAAGATCAACGTTAGTGTTGGGGGTGATGTAGATCGACAGCGCGGTGGAGGAGACGATATAGGACAGCGGCGTGGAGGTAGTAGGGCTTGGCGATAGCCAGAGGGAGTTGAGGTGGTCGTTGGCGATGTTGGAGCAGAGGAGGAGAGGAGAAGCACAAGGGACCAAGGAAGAGTGGATGGTGGTAGGATGGCGCGCAGGCGAGCTAAGGCAGTGACGAAGAGAAAAGGTAGCACACCGGCGAGCTAGTAGCTTGGGTCTGGGGAGCACTAGAGTATAGAGGCAATGGGCGGCGGAGAGGCGAGGAGTAGTGGATGAAGTGGCAGACGCGGTGGAGGAGACGATGGGATGCGGGGTAGTGAATGCCGAGGGAGAGTAAAGGAGGAGGGATGAGGTGAGCACAGGGGGCAGTGGTGCTTGGTGGATGGGGCATCGGTGAGCTGCGGCCCGACCCTCGCCGACAGCCGGATTTGGAGAAGAGGGGGAGAAGAGCAGGAGGAGGTCAAGGAAGAAAAGAAAATGCCGAGCTTGGTTGAAATCAGGGTAGCGCTAGGGATTATAAGATTGGGGATTTTTTTTGTCTTTTTTTTGAGCGACCTTTAGTGTTTTGGAAAATTGCAATCAAATCCTCAACTACTCTGGATTCTTTTGTAGTGGCCCTTCTCGTAACTCTATTCTTGTGGCAAGGCTGAAGTTTTGAGTGTTAAAAACTATTAACATGGCTATCACAAATAATATTGTGTTATTGAATTTTCTATTTAATGCTGTCAGGAATCTACACTCTCTCAGAAGTACCATGAGGGACTCCTCAAGCTGCATGAAAAAGACTACGCTAAAACTTGTGAACTTCTAGAGGATGTTTTGAAGGATCCCCTAACATCAAAATTCGGGCAATCTCGGTAAGAGTATTTCATATGATATTTGTTGTCTCCTCCATAACAGAAGGTTGATTATTTTCAACAGGTTGATAACACTGGCAGTGATCAATTTGCTGTAGCTAAGGTCCTTTCTCATAGCTTTTTTGTAATGTTTATGAGATATATATATATATATATATATATATATATATATATATATATATATATATATATATATATATATATATATATATATATATATATATATATATATATATGCATTTTGCCTGGAACATCCTTTTGCTTATGACAGACCAGGAACACGGAACTAAGGAAGAACATAGCACTCATATATTGGTAATAAATGTTTAAAATGCATCAAACCATGCATATATCTCAGCTTATTTACTGTTTTTTCTTTATGCCTGAGATTCAATGTAATCATGAATATTTTTAGTCTTTTACATTTATATATCAATGCTAAAAGAAACAAAATATTTGTTGAACGACTTTGAATTCGTTTACCGATATGTACCACCCTAATTTCGTACTCTCTTATAACATATGAGCACCTTACTAGTCAATGTTAAGTACTTAGGTTCGACTTAAAAAGTACTCAACCTCTCTTCCTTCCTATATGATTATTGTTGTTCTCACCGTGATTGGAATGAATTTCTAAGCTATATGTAGCCATCAGTGAAGGAATCGTTACCTCTACTTTACATTGAGGGCACAAACTGTACTTACTTTCTAAGAGAAACATTCAACTCTTATAATACTTCAGGAGAAGCATCTGGCAACGGCCCCGGGAGGGACATGCCCTGCTGCGCCCATTGTAGTATGTAGCATTCAGCATCGTACAACCGGTCCTCATCAAAGCTGTTTTTGGAGTCAGTGCCATTCTTAATTTTCGGTGATTGTCCTTGTTTACATAAATTTGTCAGACAAGTTGCAAAAACCTATCAATGCAGCTCGATCGTTGGTCACTATGGTTGCTTTCTTTACTTGGCAAGAAAAGAACACTTGTGATCACTCGTCACGGACTCCCTGCATACACATGTAAATCATCTCATATTATGGAACATTCGTGGGCAGAATAAGGTTAAGGGGGCATTCCAAATGGCTTATAAGCCAGACCTTATAGTTTATTTTGTATTATAATTGTTGTTGATTTATTTTGCGTAATTAAATATAAAAATAAAAAATGTTATATCATTACAGACAATATAAAGAAATAAAAAAGCTAAAAAGCTAAAAAACCAAAAAATAGACAAAAAATCATGTCGTTTGGGTAATCACCAAAGGTGCTTTTGGGGGAGGACAGGAGAGAATGGCCGATTGGGAGGAATGAATGGAATTTTTATACTAGGTTCCTGTAGGTAATTTTTTCGAAGTTCAGTGGCAAAGGCTATTTTCATCACGTAAAAAGCAAAAAAAGCACATTTGAATTGACTTTTGGCTTTTAGTTATATGAGTGGCTTAGGCTTTTTTAAAAGCCCAATAAAAAAGCCATCCGTTTGTTTAGGCTTTTATTTTTTTGATTTTAAGCTAAAAGAAAAGCTTAAACAAACAGGGCCAAAAGTGAGTATTTTTCAGCTGTGGCTTATAGTTTTTGGTCTAGCGTGAATGTTTGTTTGAACAAATTAAATACCATCAAGCTATTTCAGAAGTTTTTCTTAATAAGCTATTTTGAGATAGTAATAAAAATTATACTATTTATTTATTTAGAAGAAGCACTAAGTTATAAACTGAAAAGAACTCGGCCCACAGGAGGCCATTTCTCGTGCTGCCCCACATGTCATTCGGTCACAGTTTGGTGGCTCCAAAGGTACGCTTGTTCTATACCCTACAGCAACGAACGGCCGGATGCGCGCTGGGTTCCGAATCGGAGGGCTGGGAGGAGACAGTGAGATCCTATCGCGTCCGCGAATCTCTACCCCTAAAATACACCAGTTCAATTCTTTCCTACGCCCACCCCAAATTGTGCCCCCAACAGTCATGAGTTTTCCTGCATCCACACCAATTCATGTCCCCAGGAAAACCAACCAGTGAAATCAATGATTAAGGATCAATTCCCACCTTTCTCTCTCCTTACCCACTCATATCCAACGATCCAAATCCAAAGCGTCGCGATCCCCACCTCCCCCGCGCGACTTTTCCTTTCCTTTCCTCACCTACCTGACCGGCCTCCCTATCCCCTTTTTCTTCTCTTGGCCGAATGGCCCTCCTCCTTTCTCCCCAAATCTCTCTCTCTCATACTCTAATCGGCCGAAGGGCCATCCCCTCACACACCAGGCGGCGCGGCGGCTCTTGCCGGCCTCCTTCCCCCTACCGCCGGCGGACGGGCGCCGCTAGCCTCTCCTCCACACCGCTTCTTTCTCTCTTCTCTCTTGCGACGGGACCGCAGCCGTGGCGCTCCTCGCGCCGCCGCCGCGCAACCCTCCGCGGCGGCTCCACCGCCGTCCCGCCTCCGCCTCCTTCTCTTCTCCCTGCCCCCCTCTCTCGCGTGCAGCCGACCAGCCGGAGCCCTAGGGAGGTGCGGCGGTGCGTGGATGCACCGGCCCCGTGGGCTCACTGTCGGCCATCCCCTGCTCGCCTCCCCGCGCGCGTGCGGTGGTGGAGCGCTGGGCACCGCCACCGGCGGGCGGGACGCCGCTGGCTTCTCCGCCTCTCCGTTTCCCTCCTCCTCACGCGCAACCGAACAGCCGGCCACCCCTCCCCAGGTGATGCGGCGGCGCACTTCCCTCTCTTCCTCTCTTGCGCACGGGACCGCAGCCGTAGGCGCTCCTCCGGCGTCGCCGGCCCGCAACCCCTCGCCGGCGGCTCCACCGCCGTCCCGCCTCGCCTCCTTCTCTTCTCCTCGCCCCTCTCTCGCGTGCGGCCAGACACCCGAGCCCGGGGAGGTGCGGCGGTGCGTGGATGCACCGCCCTTGGGCTCACTGCCGGCCGTCCCTCTCGCCTCCCGCGCGCGTGGTGGAGTCTTGGCACCGCCATCACGCAGGCGGACGCCGCCGGCTTCTCGCCTCCGCTTCCCTCCTCTCGCGCAACCAAACAGTGGCCACCTCCCGGGTGATGCGGCGGCGCACGAGTCTTGCCGCCGCCCGCCGCCGCGCCGGCTGCTCCTCCGGCCTACCACTCCTCTTCCCTACGGCGCCGCCACAGGCTCAGGCCTCCTTGGCTCACTGGCCGCGGCTCATAGCCGCCATCGCCATGCCCCCTTCGACTCCCCTTCCTACCCTATGTGCTTGCTTGCAAGGCTTGGTGTCTGCTGTTCTCACGAGTGAAGGCTTACCTTGCACTTACCTTGTCTTGCCGGTGATGTGGTTTATGCTTGGGTCTTGGGGCTTTCGGCTTGGCAATGAAGGGATTTGGAGGGAGTGCTATTACTGGCTTTGTCCTCTTTGCTATGTTCTTACCTTGGTTGTGGCTCACGGTTGGGAAAGAATGGTGAAATGGGGCTTGGTCTCACGGTTGGGAAAATAAAATGGCTTTGCCATGAGGTCTTTGGCTTTATATGGGGCTGCCTTGCATTTATAAATTGACCGCAGCGCCCTCCTATTCCCCTCTCATATAACTGACTGTTCAGGGGCATTTTGGTCCACGGCTGTTGGTTTGGTTTTTACTGCAGAGGTAAGTCGGTAAAAGGTAAGGTAGAAATTGCCGGATGATGAACACCCGAAACGCGAGACGGTGCCGACTGTCCCTAGGCGGTCCGGGAACCTCTGAGAGCGCTAAATATACGGCTCTCTAGACGGTGCCGACCATCCTGGGATGGTCTGGGAACTTCTGTGCGCGATACTAAATCGACACGGTAAAAGTCGATGGGTCTGACGGCAAAAACCTCTAATGTTTTCCTTTCACAAATTTGGGGTATTACAAAATTATTGCCTTATTGTTCTGCATATCTGAGCGTTTTTTTCTGATCGATAGGATGGTACATACAAAACAAGGAGAGTTGATAAGTATGTCAAGGATTGGGTACCGATCCATTTAAGCCATTGTTCGACAAATTCCTGAAAAAAGAGTTTGTGAAATACTGTTAATGTTAGTGTTATCTGTAATGATGAGTGGATCAACTGATACATGGGTACTCACAGGTATTGGAGTGATTTGAGCATGGAAAATTGATCAGATATTGCTCCTTGCAAATCACTGTGGGACAAGTCTCTGAAAATATTGTAGGCTTGTTGATAGTAGAAGAAAAAATGGTTTACTAGAAGATGTAAAGAAATAACTTAAGTCACTCTAATCCTACCCACTTACAAAGATATAATTCTTGATGTGAATCCATCACTTATACATTTCAAGCCACTCCATGTATAGTTTTCTGGTAAACATGGGTCACCCATCCAGTTCTTGTTCACTCCATACTTAATTTTAATAGCCATCATGGCATCAACTAAGCTCCACAGAAATAAAATAGAAGAAAATAATATATTAGCAAATAAATTAATCACAAAATGATTTAGTTGGTACCCGTATTCATGTATTATGCATTATATGATAACTTGGGTGATGTTGCATTCGTCCTTTTATTTGCATATATACCTTCGGCAATTTGAAATTTCGACTTCAAAGATTCTATACTGATACAATACAAGCTAAAGCGGGAATGAGGGATGCACTGATGATAAAGTATTTAGCAAGAATGACAATGCAACATCAATACCACGTGGTCGTAAAATCACTGTTCCTCTGCCGTGGTCGTAGGCGCCTCTCGATCCCGCCTGCTGGGATTTTGCCGTGGTCGTAGGACTTCCGACCACGTCTCACCACGTTACAACCGCATCCGACCGCTACTCGAGCACTTCCAACCGCATACAACCGCAAACGACCACGTCCGGGGCTTGTCCGACCGCGTTCGACCTCAACTGACCACATCCAGTCGCTCCTGAAGAGCTACGACCACAACCGACCGAGCTCTGACTCGTTACGACCACAACCGACCGAGCCCGAGGCGATCTGACCACGTTCAACCACCTCACAACGTGGTCGAAGACTGCCGACAACCCACGTGGTTGAAGTCGAAGTCTGCCGACTTCCGACCACGGTCCGAAGCCTTCGGCGCCAACGTGGTCGTAAACCACGCGCCAACTTCTAATCCTTCACTCGACAACGTGGTCGTGGCGACGACTCCACAACGTGGTCGTAAACCACAACGCCGACTTCCGACCGCAGCGTGGTCGTGGCTTCGACTTCACGACTTCCGACCACGGCCAAGGTGGTCGTGTCGCGATTCGACCACGACCAACGTGGTCGTAGCTGCGTTGACCACGGCGAGTGGTCGTGAACGACACTACGTGGTCGTAAACGGTCCCGATGCCCTTCGACCACGGCGAGTGGTCGTAAACCTCTCGATGACCTTCGACCACGCCCAATGTGGTCGTAAACAATCGTGTGCCTTCGACCACGGCCAAAGTGGTCATAACGCCACAATGTGGTCGTAAACTACTCGAGAGCTTTCGACCATGGCCAACGTGGTTGTAAACGACCGGTTGGCTTCCACCGATGATTACGTGGTCATAAACGACTCGGTGGCTTTCGACCACGCCAACGTGGTCATAAACGACTGACCGACTTCCACCAGTGACTACGTGGTCGTAAATGACTCTGGGGATGTACTGAGAACCAAATTCTTGGTAGAGATGTTGAAGTACAAGGACAACGAACCTAAAGACAACATTCCTGAAGATATACAAGAACTTATTAGGCGTGTGAGGATTTAGGTGGCTTCAAAAGATGTAATAGCTGTGATGTTATTTATTGGCAATGTTGCTCTTTAAGCATAATTGCTATGGACTCAACAATATGATAACTCATCATGAATCTCTTTTGGCATGAGTCTTAATCTATCTCACTATTTACTTCATTTTTAAGAAACATAGTCTTAATAAGTGTGACTTGAGGTAGTCTTCTGCTGCTGAGCAACTAGAGGTAGTCTTCACTGCAAGGTTGTCTTAGCCGTCATTGAGTCAACAGATAATGTTTTATAAAATCGTCAACATATTTGAGGTAGTCTTCACTGCAAGGTTGTCATTTGGTTGTTTTCATGTGCATCTCTTAAATACCACTGTAGCGTTAGCACTGGCACTCTAGTAATATAAGGCTGCGAGTCAACACAGCGAACAAGTGAGAGAGAGAGAGAGCGCTAAAAAATCACGGGGGGGGGGAAAAACCCTGTGAGAAGAAAGGAGAGGGGAAGGGAAGAGGAGAGAGGTGAAGGTGAGATCTCCAACCCTTCTAGAAGCTTCTGGAGTCGTCGAATCCTTCTAGAATTTTACCTTTTGCAGATGCTCTCTGCATCGGCGGAGTGGTAGGTGGGGGCGGAGCTTGCGCGGATTGGAAGCTTCGGGAAGGGCCGCGTCGTATGGGCTGGGCCTCCTCCGTGCACCACCAGCTCGTCGATCTCGTGAAGGGTGAGAGTACCGATGCTTCTAGATCTTTCTATATGCCTTTCGATGCATTGAATTGGGCATCGTGTGCTCGGTTTGCGCATGGGGTTTTGCGGATTGATTAATAAAGCTGCTAAATTCAGCTAATTTGGTGCTCGATTTCGTTAGTTTCACGTCGTCAAATGCTGCTCACGCGTCTCTCTAGTGTTTTCCATTGCGTCAAACTGGTATCACAATGATTGGATTCGGTTGGTGTGCGTGCGTGGTCTTCACCTTGTGGATTAAGCCGCCTTAATTCAGTAACTCCGGTGCTTGCTGTTACGTTCGATTTCCTACTGCTACTTGCCTACTTCGACTTCCTCATGGAAGCACCATGTAAGTTCGATCGAGATCGTTGGGCCACGGGTTAAAACTGATGCCTTTAGCCTTTTCTAGCTTAGTTCTAGATGCTTCTGGATGCGTTGGTAAAGGGGAGTTTGTTGGGTCGGATTTGTGCTGGTTTATAGCGTAATTAAGGTTGCCGGTTTTTAGGTGTTTCATTGTTTTCCTATTACAATGCGTCATGTAATTCTGCTTCTGGATGGTTCTGACGTAGTTGGTGGTGCAAAACAGTTTCCGTTGATCGTAGCAGTTTTTAGCTATTTTACTTAAAATCATCGTCTGCTGCACGGTAATGATGGTAGTATGATCCTTCTGGTGGTTCTGGACAGAACGATGAGGAGTTTAATGGGCATGCATTTTCTTCTCTCAAGGGTTGTTCAATGATTAAAGGATTACACTTTTAGCTATTTCATGCTTAAAATTGCCAGCCTTTTCCATTTATTGGATACCCCAGGCAGCAGTGCTACAATTAGAAGCTTTCACTCATAATTGGATCCCCCATGAGACAATTCTTCTTACTCTGGTACTTTTGCATCCAAAAGTATCAAATGTACACACTGCATCCATGCTTGTTGTCAAATCCATCCGGAGTGATTATGGATTTTTAGCTCAGCAGCGTACTTCCTCTCTTTTGGAATGGGTCTGGCCTTCCTTCTTCTCCAGTGTAATCCTGGTGTGTCCACTTTCTTGTGTACTGACATGAACTTTTTTATTGCAGGTTAGCATCTCCATGTTTAGCTAACAGAAAAGAACCCAATTTCTGTGTCATGGAGCCTTTTCTTTTTACACGTCCCAATTCTCTTTGATGCATTCCTCTTGCTATATTGGATTTACAGCTTATTGGATAGCTATTTTCTTTAACTTCTGATTGTTTCATCTTTCTAACCATGCGCCAATCTCCATGGCCCAGTTTGATATGTCATGTAAATGTTCCATAACCCTTTATCATCAATCATGCTAGAAATGTACCAAGTGTTTTTTTTCCTGGAAACACTGCAGGGATTTCCACGTATAAGCATTCCAATTCGCCTAATATATTCATCATTTATCTAATTGAATTAACATATCCAATAAGAGAAGACTCAAGAGTCTGTTGTGGAATGCATGCATTCTTTGTGCAAATTCACACAGAGCTGTGGTCCTGAGTTTTCATCGTTATTTAGTGGATAAGTTGTCAGTTCCACATAAATGTAGCACTTAAGGCCATTTCTTTCGTTCTTGCAAAACCATTTGTGCTCTTGTTAGTTTTGCATTTGAGAAATCTAACTCTGCCTTGCACAATTCTATCTGATAGGACTAGGAAGAACTTCTCCAGAAAAAGTTTTGCCCCTAGGTGTTTAGTGCTGTTCGTGTCAATTTTAGAATTCTGGAGAAGAGCTGCATCTGCTTGTCAGCAGGATGTCCATTGAAGAGAGAAAATTAAGTTTGATAAACAAGAGCACTGCATTAAATCCAAATGCAGAAGAATTTGTTCCTTCATCCCTTAGATCTGTCAATGATGATTCAAACAGATCAGACACAACCAGGATTGCTGTCTCAGGGTCCTCCAAAGACACTAGTGCAGACCAACCAGAGTCTGTTATACCAAGTAACCCTGATGAAGAAGCACAGCGGTATTGGCAACAACAGCTTCCAGATGATATTACCCCTGATTTCAAAGTTCTGGGACAAGATGAGACTCCTGTACCTGACAGTCTCTCACTCGCGGGCTTGTCAATAAATGATGGCATTGGTGCTTCAATATTTTCTCCAAACCAGACATCGAGTATGCAGCACCATGCTTCCCCTTTTATGAGGGACACACTGAGTACACGTGCGAAGATTGAATTTCCTGGCCCAACTTATGTAGAAGAACAGTCGCAAGCTACTATTACGAGTCCAACTGCAAGTACTATGAGTCCAACTGCTGCTCCATGGGTAAAGACAGTAAGAAATGGTGGACAATACAGCGCTAATAGAAGGGATGCCAGTCACTACAATGGAGATTCTAGCATTGGTATAGTGTTAATTTAATGGGTGTAATTTTCTTTACTGAAGCTGGTTCTGTAAACCCAAACTTTTTGCCTTAAAATTTCAGGAGCTTCATTGCAAAACCTTACTGATCCTTATCATGGAAGCCGGCGTAGCTTTAGCTCGACTGTGGACATCATGAATCAACTGGAGGTCTGTCTCCATTTATCCCCATGCTATTAATCTCAATTATCAAGTTATTCTTTTTGAAAGTTGTATTCCTCCCACTGTCCTTGGGGCTTGAGCTACACAAGAATCATAACGAAAAAGTTGCTCTGGCACTAACTATGTGTATATTTTGGTGCTTGTAAGGCTAACTAATATGTTTCTCATATATCGCAGCAAATTTCATAAAGCAAAAGGTTTGACACGTTTTTAAAATGGTCATTAACAACTTACAGTGTATGGTTTTACATCAATTCTGCAGAAGTTGTAACATCGGTTAAGCTTTCTATTAAAGCAAAACTTAAAACATTTGGTAAGATTAATTGTTGTTTGAATGAACGCTAGCATATTGAGCGGACCTTGCTGGCTGTTATCCAATTCATACAACATCATCATACTTTGTAATTGTCAGGGTGTCAATAGTGCTAGTGTGCTACAGATTTGTAAATAATAAGCCGCCCATTTGATGTTCACATTCATGCTTTTCCTCTCAATAAAACAGCAAAGTTTTGCATGTAGTGACATTCCTTGTTCTGTCTTTGGCCTTTGGTTTGTATAGTTGGAATTTTTACTCCCTAATCAAGAACATATATTTAGGGCTTGTTCATATTGGTTTCTGCTTCTGGCTTCTGCTTGCTAATATAAACACCTCAACTTCTATAAGTTGATTCTATCAGCCACTAATATTCATCAACCACTATCTTTTGCTTTCACATATTGTAACATACTCTGTATTTTATTATATCACAATTCTATGAATCGCATGGTGGTCCGAATGTTATAGTGCTTTTTGTTGCACCGTCTTTCTTATATAGGCCATGTTCGGTTGGGCTGAAAAGCTGTGGCTTATGGCTGAAGTGCACTGTAGTGGCTGAAGTTTCACTGTAGCTAAAGGTAGCTTATTTGGCGTAATTAAATTTAAAAAAAATTAAAAATAGAAAAAAAATATGCTAGCTCATCATGGACAACACATACGAATACGAGAAAAAAAGAACCGGCAAAAAAGCTCAAAAAAGCCAAAAGTTCAGAAAAAGACGAAATTTATGAATAGTGAAAAATAAGCCAAAAGTTGAAATCGAAACGAGCGGGGCCATAATGCACTACTTCTATCAGCCATCATTATACATCAGTCGTAGCCAAAAGCCATCGGCAAAAGCCAGTATGAACATGCTCTCAGTTTGATTTCGAAACTGGTGACAAGCAATGGGACCTCACGTGTCTTGCACAGTCACAGACTTCCTACAAAAACTACCCAAGCTTACTGTGGTACCTGTACTGAACTGTACAAGTCTGTACAAGTAATTGGAGTAAGTCTGTTGTAAAAGATCAGTATAAATTTTGTAGATAGTTATTTGAGTAAGTCTGATGTTAAATATAAGTATAAACTTGATGGACTCCTAATGTGTGCAAACCAGTTGTGCCCACTGATTCTCCTAATCTACAATCCATTAATAGGCACTTTCTCTTAATGTACAACCCACTCAAAGGCACTGTTTAAAAATTATTATGTTGTTAGCTTAATTATCTATGCTGAATATGCTTCTACTGTGCAACACTGCAACTGATGTATCAGTGTCACCAAACGATGTTCTGTTGGATCTTGAAATATCACTTTCATTTTCATTCAACTTTCTATGAAGATTACAAACTAGGAGGGCTTTATTTATAGCGACTACGATGAGTCACTCTTCATTTGTGGAGCCACTCCATTATAGAAACTGATTGATGTCTCATATATGATATATCGTATTATTGGTTCTCTGTTTAGGTATCATTCACTGTTAGTTCAAATCACTCGGAACTAGTGTATGCCCTAGAAAGTACTGAACATATTTCATTGATTTCTGATCAGATTAATATCTTGACAAGAACACCACTAATTTATTCACTATAGTTGTAAGACACCTTTGCTTACAAATGCAATTTGTGGCCTATCATGGCCATGTCTATAATCAAATGGCTCTTTCTCTGATCTGCCTATGGACTAACAGAACTCAATATGTGATATTTGCT
This sequence comes from Dendrocalamus sinicus, assembly GCA_036346575.1. Lineage (NCBI taxonomy): Eukaryota > Viridiplantae > Streptophyta > Magnoliopsida > Poales > Poaceae > Dendrocalamus > Dendrocalamus sinicus. The sequence continues at coordinate 48,676,751 of CM070648.1, read as the reverse complement.
GATGAATTTAGTTTACTTACATGGCATGCTTGATGGCAATGGCTACAATGTAGTGTTTGCAGTCTGCTTCAAACATTTGTTTAATATTGTCATATGTTCAATAGCAGAATAAAGTTGATGGACGACTCAGTCAGAATCTCAGGTCACTGTCATTTGGACACTCAGATCCTCCATCACCAGCATCATATGCTCAAAATGGTCTCGCGAACTATAACAAAGAAGCTTTTGGTCTGCCAAACAGTGCATATAGATCTCATTCAGCTACACTCACAGATGATATAGTTTCATCTTCAGCTGGCCGGGAACATGTATCCCTGGATGCTCCGAGAGGGAGGTACAAGACGACTAATTTACCTGTTTCTGGTCTTGGTTCAAGCAGAGGCTCTCAGTTGTTGGCTGGCTCATACAACGGTAATCATGATATGATCTCAAACAACACACTGCAAAACATTGCTGGAGTTCGGACAGGACCAACTTGGCTTGAAACTGATGCTACAGGTAGTGTTGTTGAATTACAATACATGTTTTTTCATGGACCCTAGACAACATACATGCCTATTTGCCTTATGGTTTGAACTTGTTTGTGATGGCAGCAAACATGTTTTTGGAATCAAAGGATGAAGTTCATGATTTTGCAAGTCTACGACATGCACTTCTTGAACAGGTAGATATGCTACTCAGAGACTAGATTATTGGAACATTGTCTTTGGGCCAAAATTATTGTGCATGTGGTTTTGAATAGCATAAATGTTTTAGCTGTTAAAGAGAATTCATATGATCATTTTATGTTAGTGGGAGCAGGCATGGTAAAGTATTGAAAACAATATTAGTAATCATCATGAACATTATGGTTTTTGACTGAAATGACACTATAGCGGCTGTTAGATTTTTCTGAGGTATTCAATTAAACGAAAAAAGAAGAAAAAATGGAAAAAAATATGAAAAACATCGTTATATATCCACGTATAATGCAAAGGAAAAATAAAAAAAGAGGGGAAAAGAAAAAAGCCACATTACGAAGCTAGTGCTTTCCAAACAGCTTTTAGCTTCTAGAAGCTAGAAGCCATCACTATTTCGAACAGGGCCTATATTATAAGGTGATGGTCATTACTTTCTGCGTTGTAAGAATTACAGGTAAACTGGTGCTGGAAGTTATAATAGCATGGTTGTTAAAATGAAACCATTACCAGTAAAACTACACGTCTTGTTGATGTGACAAAAAATTGCTCTGGATATAACATTTGACTAAGAGAGTTCTTGGTAACATGATCTGGAGCTATGCAATACGTACTAGTTATATAAACTGATTTGGTACAGATTTTTTTTCTATACATGAATATTAAATGTTGCGGTTTTGGCGTTGGCTTTTACACCACTCAAATAGTATGCCTCTGAAAAATATCTTGAATTGCGAGTATTATTTTTTCAATTTGCAATTATGATTGCTTAGATAGTAGGTGGTACGGCTTAGGATTTTTAGCATTGTAGGTTTTATTTCAAGTCTTTCATCTCTTTGATCTTGAGAATGTTTCATTCCTAGCTCACCTTAACTTGTTTGGGACAAAAGACTTTGTTGTTGTTGTTGTTATTGTTGCGATTATGATTGCTCACAGTCTGCTGCTATCCACTGAAAATTTCAGCAGGATAGGCAGGCTTTTCTAACTGGTGGCAATCCTTTAGCAAAGGAACTAAATATGAAGGTGCTATACAATATCCAAAGCAGATTAGCTCAGGAGAAGGCTAGAGAAACAATATATCGCCAGAGGTCAGATATTAATCTCCTTTGTCGTCATCATTTATTAATTGATTTATCATGTATATCAATTCTTATAATGGTATCGTGTGTATTATGAACACATCTACACATCCAAACTATTCTGTTTGTAGATTTTCGGAACACCTTTTGATGAGTGGATTCAAAACACTGCATAAGGCATTGTTGTTGGTGATCATGAGTGCTTGAGCTGTTTACATTACGGCATCTTTTTCTAACATAATCTGTTTGCATGCATCTTTTTCCTTTTAATTTGAGAACTTTGATATTCTTACTTGAATAACAGTAGGATAAGGACAGTACCGAGATACTGTCATAATAGTACATTGTAACATCTGCTGTTGTAAAGGTACATCAATTTAAGTTACTAAGAAGATTTTGAAATTCAACAGTAACAAACCTGGCTATTGTGTACTATTGAGGAGTGTACTCCACTGCCTTTTGAGCTGATGCTGTCGCTTGACATGCTGGTCAAGTTTCTTGATAAATTAATGTCAATCTATCACAAATGGATAAACCACGCTGCTTTGGTTTTCTAGTGCTGATGACGTGGCTGAATATGACGTGTTACACTTCGTGCAGCACGATCTATCTGTTCTAGATACTAAAAGTAAATTTTTATTTAGTACTGCACAAAAGCTAATCCATTTCCTGGATCTCACCAGGTTCCAAATGCCAGAGTTGCAAGGCCTCATCCAGGATCAAAATCCCCCAATCGACCTTTGCGGCCTTCATGTAAGCGAGGCAATACACGTCCTGAACTATGAACTCAACAGCCGGAGGAAGATTGCACGATCCACTGGCCGCAGGCTCCAGGTCATCATAATATCTAGCACCCGTACTCCGGCGAGGCTGACCGCCGCCGTCGAGCAGTACCTCCTGGAGCACGGCCTTCAGTATACGCAGGCGCAGCCAGGCCTCTTCCGTGTCCTGCTACAGTGAGGTAGCAGGATGGCGGGCTCTAGATGTTTATGTACACGATCAGATGAAAGAAAAGGAGGAAACAAAAAAGAGAGAGAGAGAGAGAATGACCTGTACTTCTGTATATGGCAGAGATGAGTAGCAGGATAGAAATGTTACAACAGCTGTTGTAACATTCGTATAGCAGGCTTTTTGTCAGCAATTACGTTGTAAAATTTGCGGAATTAGGCGACATGTTCTTTCACAACAGTGGTAAGGCTAGCTCCCCCATCTCGCTGCTTGTGGAATTGTTGCATGTATGGCAGGCGCTGAGGAAAGGGTGCGTCTGCCTGGGTACTTCTAAACAAACCGTTGTTTAGCCTCCGATCACCTCTCTATGAGGGTGCCTACTTGAATAGGCTCCAGTGTGCGTTTTCGCGCTCATGCCGACGATTTTGGAACGAAGCTCGTATACGAGTTTAGGTATGGTGTAATCTAACTGAAGGCAGTGGATAACTTATAGGAGGGTTTTTTTTAGGCTGTGATTTGTGGTTTATAGTTAAAAATTTTAAATTCTGACTGTTCATAAGAAATAGTACATAAAAGAAAAGATTATATGTGATTTTAACAGATATAACTAAACTCAGTACATTTTTTACTATAATCTTTCTATTAACCCTATCAAAAAAACGCATCATTTAAAAGATAATTACTGTAGAATAAGTTATAAGTCATAAGTGAAAAAACCCAACCATAAATCATATTCATCATTTATCTAAGAGGTCATAGGAACAAATCCTAAAAAATAACGCATGGATAGACCCACCAAACTAAGAGGTCATAGGAACAAATCCTAAAAAATAACCCACAAATAGACCCATCGAACCATCTTACAAAGGACCTCTTTATATTAGCTTCAGCTACGAAAAATAAAATTGATACAAATACCCAGTTTCTCGAAATAACATCTTCACTCCTCTCACTACCATAAAGTGATGGGTATATCACGCAATCCTACTACTCTCATTCTCATTACGTTCACATATCTCTTCCTCACTTTTCCCACCGCTCATATTATCCTTTTTAAAGTCACTTCTTTTAGCTCCTACAATTTATTTTCAGTCAAAACCTATAAGGTACAGCTAAAAATCGTCAGTAAAAGATAATACGAAGGCTCCCATAGTTAAGTGGGACTGAACCGTGGTCTTCAGTCTAAAGACAATGGTAACACACTGGTGGAACAGCATACAGCCCAAGAATTGCTCAAGGCCGCCAGAAGCAAATGGCTCAAACATGCAACTGCCAGCAATATATAAGTACATCGTAGCAAATTCAACCACATTGAAAGATGATCCGAGTACATGGTGAGTGGATGCTTGTTTTCGGTGTTAACACACTGAATGTTTCTTGGCTGGCTTTAAAATAAAATGACAGTGCTGAAGCACTACACCGCAGTGTAGTCGAATTTCATGGACTCAGTCGCGCTCACTTATGGCTGTTAGGTGCTGATCGATTTCCTCTGTCGTGAGTGCTCTGAAAACACGATCTTGTTTCCTCACAACACCAACCTGCCAAACGCAAGTTATTAGCACAAGCACACATTACAGAAGAAAACTCAAAAACCTTGGGAAACGAGGACTTGTGTATTTTATCTGGAAACAACAGTAATACCTCGATCTCGGTGGCCTTGAAATCTTCCTGCAGAACTGATTGCAATGCAGAAATTGCAATCTGAGAGCATGTGATACAAGTTAGCAAAGAATCACAAACTTAACAACATCTACAGCGTAGTATGAACAAAAATGAAAGAACATAAACAGTGTGGAGCCAAAAATGATCCACTTTAGTAACATAAGCACACCCTAGTTCAGAGCTCTTGTTTGCCTGAAGAGAATGACATGCAATGTTTACCTGAACAGTTTCTTCATAGGTGAACTGTGGGTCATCCTTCATTTTCTTCTCTAGAAAATTTATTGCTTCCTGCTCCTTAAGTCCAGCACTAGTTGCCTGAAAAAATGTCAGTAGTTTGTTAAAACAGAATTCTAAATGCTCAAGAAGACAAAGGATAAACTAAACATTCAACTAATACATAATTAAGAAAAAGGGGGTAATAATACAAGGTAGCGTAGAAAATGCACACCTTATGTCCAAAGAAGTGACCTGCAGGGTCACACTTGAAGAGTTGGGCATTTTTCTCTTCATCATAGCCCAAGACCATGGCAACTGAGGAATATAGCAAAAGAAAATGAACATGGTGGGCAATAAGCTTTAAATTGATTGATTAAAAGTTAAAACTAGAACATCATATTAGAATAGTACAAGCTCAATGAAAAAATAGGTGTAATATGTGATACTAACCTACTCCAAGGGGTCTCATGTAGGCATGCTGCGTGTATATTTGTGCTTTGTCTGCTATCCTGAAACATAAATCAGATAAATAATGTTATATCTACCACCTTGTTATATGAACAAATAAAAAAGATAATATAATCAACCACATTTCACAAATTGGGGACTTGAATAAGGATAAGGCACAATACCATTTTGCTAACACATCTACAGGCATCTCGTACCCCCATTTGAAACGAAACTCAGCTGCTTCATTCCTTGCTTGGTAGACCAAGGACCTTGCATCGGCTGGGAAACAAAATTTCATATTCATGATTGATGAAGAACAAAATGATCGGGTAAAAGTAAATAGGGAGATCTGAAGGCCATAAGTAACCCCAAGGTTAACGGGTGATACCTAATGCTACAAACAACTAGGAAGTAAGCGACTTAATAATGGGAAATGTGCAACAATTTAATCAGGGAAATATTGCTTGGTACCATCGCAAGGATCGCAGAGTTGGAAAATGCCATCCAATGTGTCACTAACAAGTGGTCCCAGGCCCCACATGTCATTCTCACAAGCGATGGTATTTCCAACTCCATGATCTTTGCAATAGTACTTAACAAAATAATTCATTTAATTAAGATAATGTAATTCCTTATGGTTCCCTGATTGCGGTGTTTTCCTGTTCCCAAACAGGAAAAGAGCAGTGTTTTCTATCGTATTTCTAAGGGTAGAATAAACAAAACTGACACACAAATATACCATCAAGTGCCTCAAAGTAAAATCAAAACAACCAGCAAAGCCATGCCCTCCATCTTCCCCAAATTATTAGCTCTCGAGCTAGAGAGTCAAGCACATGAGACATGACCCCGAAACCTAACCTAAATCTCATGCTTTATATACATAAGAAATCAAGAAGACTTGAAATCATTTCTTAGAGTAGGGCATTTCAAATCCTGCCAGAAAAAATAATTTTCCAATCTAACCATGATTATTGCACCTAAAAGAATCCCATGTTTGACCATCAGTTCCCACAACTACACCTTAATACAATCAAACAGACCCTAGATTGAACAAAACTAAACTGGAAAAACCCATCTTCTGAGATCATATCCTAGTTAACCAGCAATATTACCAGTCTTTGTGGGTGGTCTACATCTATCTCAAAATTGATATCTGCAATCACTAAATCACAAAACCTAATACACCCAAAAGCTACCTTTCCTCATCAACTCACCAAATAAAAAACTTTCATTATCGCCGTCATCTAAAACTAATTCCCTGTACCATAATATATCAATATCACTAACCATATAGTAAAGCAAAGCACAGGAACCAAACCTGTGAGGCCAGTGGCGAGCAGACCGATGTACTTGGTGATCGGAAACAAGTGCGTGACGCTCGTCTGATCCAGCAACTTATCCTACAATCAGAACCACGTCAAAGGGGGGAAATCAGTCTTTAGTTTCTACAACCACATAAACAACGAATCGAACCCAAAACCGCAGAAAGTTGCAATCTTTCTGGGCCAGCACGCCGCAGCGAGAAGAAAAACCACCAGCTGGTCTGCTGGGATCGATCGACGCCGGCGGCGCGAATAGCTCACCGGCACTTTCTTCTGGGTGACGACGCAGACGGAGTCCTTGCCGCGCACGCCGATCGACGTCACCCCCGCCGACTTGACCGCCTTGAACGCGTACTCTGCGCAACACCACACGCACGGATCAGGCGCCCTGGAACCAGATCTAAGCTACAGAGGGCTAGGGTTTTGGGGGGTTTGCACGCACCGACTTGGTAGAGGCGGCCCTCGGGGGAGAAGATGGTGATGTGGCGGTCGTAGCCCGCGCCCGTGCCGCGACTCATCTTCGCCGGAGGTCTCGCCGGAGTCGAGGGCTTGGATGTGTTGTTCGATCTGGGCGAGGTTGCGTGCGCTGGGGACCTTAGCTACACACTGACTATACGGCGCCGCTGCTTCTTGTCTAGTATTATTATTGGCTTCTGCCGCAAGAAGAAGGCAGTTCGGGTTCGGGTCGGCCTCATGGGCTTCTTTCTGGTCGGGCCGGATGCGAGTCCGACCTGGCCCTGACAGTGGCCCGATCAGAATAAGTAAGTATCTGCTGTGCACGCATCATCACCGTCCGATCACGTAACCAGCGATCCAGAATATAATTTCGGATTTAACGGATCGGTGAAACAAAAGCTTCCCTTATTTTTCTACTGTGCTTAATATAGACCGTTGTTTCTGGACCAAAAATAGCTATCACGCCACTGATAGTAGTATAAAGCATGTCCAATGCAGGCGTTTAGAGAGATGCTTAGTAATAAAAAAACTGATTTTTCTTACCACATAGGATAGATAAGGTTCTTATTTTGAAGCATTGATGCTTAAATAAGCACCGGTGTTATGTGTATAACTATATTTATTAATAGATAATATAGCATCTAAGCACTTATGGAAGAGATGTTTGTATTAGAGGAAATAACTTTTGCATGGATGCTTGATGATGTAGCTATATTATCTCTCTTTAAACACTCATATATAAGTATTTTGCATTGTACATGCTCTAAGTATAGCGGTGTGACACCTTATCCTTTTGGTGATGCTCAGAGTTTGATTCCTGCTAACTACGAGTTAGGTGGTTTATTTGTATCTAGAATTTGAATCCGCGAGGTGTGGTTGCAAGCCTTAAGATGGTTACGCTATCTAATTATTCCCATGTCCGAGAGAAATTTAGAGCTTTTATAATTCATAAACACAGTCAATTGAATAGAATTACAACATCTGAAAAAAAAAGAGAGGATAGAATGACGAGATCACAGGGCAGTGTTGTTCAAGCAATTCTTTTTGCAACTTGAGCGAGTCATGTATGAACATCCGTGCTCACTTGCTTAGGAATTGGGGTGGTGGTAGTACACTTCAGCTCCATCGACAAAAGCGCAATACTAATCTGTGGCCAAGTTTGCCACACGCCAATGCTTCTCGGGAACCTCGAAATGCACGCGATCTAAATTCTTTCTCGACTCTCGGTGCATCTTAATTTCTGCCTTATTTTCGTTTTTATTTCAAGTTCAGCCAGGAACTTTCCCTTAAACGGAAAAAGGAAATCTTCCTCGATAGAAGTGCCTGCTTCCAAATAAGTCGACGTAGAAACCTGTGCAGTTGAACAAACATATATACAAAATTGCATCCCCTTTTGCTGGACAACGAATTGGCCATGAGTTTATTATCATGAGATGAAATCTTTAACCTGATCTCTTATGTGACTACATGCAAGAGCTGTTCATCACTCTTAGTCTTGGGTGATCATTAGTAAGGTTCAGTTTTGTTGTCGCTATCGCTGCTAATGCTTAAGCAAACACATAACGGAGAATGTACTTAACAGGGTATTTCTATCATGTTTAATTAGTAGCATGGATTTAAGAAACGCGAATTTAAGCCTCAGGGCCTTAAGCGTAAGGGCATCTGCAATGGTTTTAGCTAGCAACTAACTAGAAGACTTCCACATCATTTATATAGTACACGCTAAAAGCTAGCATTCTAAAGAACTATCTATAAGGATAGCTATTTGATGCTTACATGCACACACAGAAAAGGACTATCATTTGTAGAGGCTACCTCGTTTTGCGTTATAGACTAGTGCTTAAGGAAGAGTTGGCTCGGTTTTTTTTTGCATACTCTCTTTCCTCCACATAGGATATATGCTGATGTGTACATACATATAGCTAGCTGACTCAGACCATTGCAGATGCCCTAAGGGCCTCGTGAGTTGTTCTTGACAAGTCCTGACAGAATCTTAACATCAACAGCGAGCACCTTGGAACTCGAGTGACCAAGAAGTTTAAGGGGCTGTTTGGTTGCCAGCCACAGTTTACCACGCATAAGGTTAGACAAGTTTGACCAACTTTAGGAGCTGTTTGGTTGCAGCCACAGTTGTGACAAGATTCCCTTCTAGCAAACTAGGTCCCCACACGTCAATGACTCAAAAAAGTGTGGTAAGATTCCCTTAGACTTGCTAAGATGTGGCAAAGAATTTGAGCACCTCAACTTAGGCAAGTATAACAATTTTTGTTGGCAAAATGTGGTTAGCAACCAAACAGCCCCTAATTATTCAACCTGCATATAAAACACGCTTGACACTCTGAAAGCAGCCACAAGATCGGAGTTACTCCTATATATGCACTTGCACATCCATCCGCTTGCTGCTGAGTCCATTCCTCTATATTTTTCTGAACTTCTTGTAGAAGAGGGAAACAAGTATTCATGAGGGTACACATGCATTCCTTGTTTCATCTGAAATTCTTGTAGCGAATGATAGATGCTTATTGTTGTTGTTGCTGTTGCAGTTTCTGAACTGGGTGCAGACCAGGCTTCATGGAGCGCATTGCAGCAAGAAGAAATCAGAGTCCAGTGCAGGCTCGGTTCTCTGTGAGTGACTGTCAAGTGCGGTGACAAACTGAAAATTACAGCTTCAGAGAGTTTCAGTACAATGTATCATGAACCGAGATGGCATTCTTTCAGGTTCAGTATAACTGAAATCCACACTTCCCCTCTTGCAGTTGCTAATGCTTCCAGTGGACTCCCTCGGAACGGCGAGCTACGCGACGGCTGGACCACGGGGATGCTGTCGATCGGGACGTTCGGGACGAGCGAAGGGAAGAGACCGAAGAGCTGTGATGATTCTGAACAGCTGAAGACGAGGCGTCCCCGGCCACTGAATGGAGGGGTAGTTAAGCAGAGATCGTTCAGGAAACTTGTGACAAGTGCCCTCGGTGGCTTCCTACCCAGAAGTGCCTTCAGTGGCTTCCTGCCCAGACCAAGCCTCAGGGAAACGATGCCTGAATTGAGAGTTACTGAGGTGCTGCTATAGAATGCTTGTCGAGTTGTTCATAACTCAGTACTTATGTGTTTGTGTTCGTATATTCCTGTATGATTTACTTGATGACAGATTTTCTGATCTTCTTGATGAAAAATTCTGTGGGCATTGTTCAACAAGGAAACACATCCCGAATACCCGACATTGCCAGAGGCTGCGATCAAGAACAATTGGACGGTCCAGATGCCCTGGAAAGGCAATGCAATGGGAGAGACACAAGGGAGCAAATGGATCAGAACAGATTCAGAGTGTAAGGTTTTTTTAAACTTTATCCAGAGTGTAACTTCATCTGACAGAAAGTGTAGGTTCGTAGCAGTGTTTGCAGAAGCTAACATAGAATCTGATATTGTCCCTTGAATTCTCCAGACATCGTGTTAGAGATCTGAACTCCCAAGATGGCAGCAATGAGGCAAGGAGAACGGGTTCATGATACAATTTTATTTTGGTATATGTATATGTCAGTCTTCAAAATGTTTTGTCTATGGTTCTCTCTTTTGCTTATCGTGTAAGTGGACATTCCAATCAGGCCCAAGATTAAACTACTGTTAAACTCCGGTAGCTATACGTCCTAAAACAACTTTGACATGTGCTCAACAAAGGCGGCACTTTTTCCTTTAAACTACGCGTAGCTTTAAAGTTGCCCAAGGAATACATGGTGATTGGGTAGAGGCCTGGAGGGCATTGGTGGTGGGTTCTGCTAAGACATTAGGGTTGTGTTTGGTTCAGGGGATATCCCGGGATGAGGTGGGTTGGACCCTTTTTTTTGTAGTGTTTGGTTTGGAGATTTGGTGGGGTGGGTTGGACCCAAAAGAAAAGATTCTCTGAAAAGTGGGTTGGAACGATCCGCCCAAAGCAGCGAACCGCGCCAACCCACTTCTCTGCGCGCGCTCGCCGTCTTCCCGCCGCCCGCGCCTCTCCCCCCGGCGCCGTCTTCCCCGCCGCCGCGCCCTTCCCCATCTCCCCGCCGCCGCGCCTCTCCCCGGCGCCGTCTTCCCGCCGCCGCGCCTCTCCACCGGCGCCGTCTTCCCGCCGCCACGCCCCTTCCCCATCTCCCCGCCGCCGCGCTCTCCCCGGCGCCGTCTTCCCGCCTCCGCGCCCCTTCCCCATCTCCCCGCCGCCGCGCATGGTGCTCCGGTCGCCGTGCTCCGGTCGTCGCCGTCGTCTCCACTGCCGGTATCCTCTGCACCAACCCATTCTATCCCTCCATCCAAACAAAAAACAGGGACTAACCCATCCTTACAACCAAACAAAAAGTGGGATTATCCCATCCCACATATCTGGGTTGGAGCTATCCCATCCCACCAAGTCTCCAAACCAAACACACGGGTAATGCCCCTGGTAGCAACTGATCCTAGCAGCAGGTGGTGCAAGCAAACAGATATTCAGGTGGAGTATATGCACATCCTCTCTCCTCAACCTCAAATGTACATCTGGTCACTCAAACGTACAATACATCTATAATATCTGGATATGGAATTAGCAGATATTCAGGCAATCTGTAGTAAAACCATCCTTTTGCCCAGCTGATCAATGTTATCATGCATTTCAACCTATGACCTGCAAATTGGATACGCAAGAAGGTAAGGCCTAATCTGGTGAGTGTAGTGTCCATCTTTAGTCAGCCAGTTTCAATCTCACCTGGTTCACCAAAGGAAGTGCATACGTTTCCCATTCTGTTGACCATTTGGAAGATGACCCTGTATTCAAGGCACCATCCTTGAGGGATATCAAGGCCTTGCATTCTTCCGGAAACCCCTTAAAGAGCATCTGCATGGTTTTGCAACTGCAATCGTTAACATCTCTTGTGATAAAAATTAAGTCACAATGGAAACTGCTTATACTAATTTCAAAAAATATTCAAAATATGACACAAGTAGTCATACAATGAAATGAAATAAAATATAAAATAAAATAAAATACTAAAACTTGTCATCTAAACTAATAATCCACCAGTTAAAATTATCCTACATCCACCCAACAATTACCTGCTCCACAGTCATAACCTTAACTACGTCCACACCACAATATACACCCATAATTACACCATCCTAAAAACGTCCGCACCAGATTAACTCTCCTTCATTCTCTCTCCTTACCCAACCATATCCGACGGTCATCCTTCAATGGATCTGCAGTACCCCTCCACCCCGCGCCCCCGCTCGACCTGCGCTGCCCCCTCCCTCCGCCTCCTCCGCTCCCTGCGCCTCCCCCTCCTCCCCCGCGTCCCTAACGCTCGCTTCCACACCGCCTCCTCTTCCACCCCCCATACACCGGCGCCTCCTCCTTCCCTCCCAACCCGCCGCCGTCGCCTTCCCTCCCCACCCCGCATCTCCCTCTCCCCATCCAGCACCGCCTCCTCTTCCGCCCCCACGTGCCGGCGCCTCCCCCGTTCTCCACGTCTCGCGGCCTCCTCCTCCCCCCGCGCCGCCGCCGCCTCCTCCTCCTCCTCCCCTCCCTCCCTCCCACCCCGCGCCGCCGCCTCCTCCCCTCCCTCCCACCCCGCGGCACCGCCTCCTATCCTCTCCTCCCCCCACCCCTCCACTCCGCCGCCGCCTCCTCCCCTCCCTCCCACCCCGCGGCGCCGCCTCCTCCTCCTCCCCCACTCCTCCGCTCCGCCGCCTCCTCCCCCGCTCCTCCGCTCCGTCGCCTCCTCCCCCGCTCCTCCACTCCGGCACCGCCTCCTCCTCCTCCTCCTCCTCTGTTCGGAGGTGCCCGACACGGTTCAGCGGTTGTTCGTGGGCTGCGGGATCCGAGGAGCAGGAGCGTTGTGGCCTCCTCGTCACCGCCCTCCTCATCACCAGCACCACCACCCTCTCTATCTCCTGCCCCGTCGAGCTCACAGGTGAGTATGCTTCCTTCTCCCTCTCCCTTGCCTTCCCGAAACTCCCCAAAACCCTAACCCTAACTCCCTTGCTCCCTCTTCCTGCAGTCATTTCGCACCGCTGCCTCCTCCGCCTCCCGTCCCCAACACCGTCTTTGGGAGGCGGCGGCGGCGCGCCTCTGCAGCGCGTCCACCTCCGGCCGCCCCTCCGCCTCCGCGACCCGTCCGGTTCTTTTCGCCCTCGTGTCCACGCCAACGCCACCCGCCCCAACGCCCTCGAGCTATGCTTCCACCGGTATGTAAAAATGGAAACAAAAACCTAGCTTTCTTGCTATGTTTCGCATCTTGTCTGATTTCTTTGGGTGGCTCGGTGGTGTTTGTAGGAATGCCACAGTGGGGCCGTGCAAGTCTTGCGGCGTCGCGATTGCTGAGAAGATGCCCAAGAGCGGGCTCGGCGCGCAGCCATCTCGCCGTCGACCACCGGGTCCTTGATTTCGGATGCTGGCGGACCCTTCGAGGTCCATCGTGGTGTCCACGGAGGAAGGTGTGCTTTTCTTTCTCCTCCTTTCTTTCTTTGCGGTTTTGTTTATTTGGTGATTGTTGATTTGGGAGTGATTTTTGTGGCTTTCGTGGTTTTGTATGCAGAGTTCTTGCTCCATAGGGTAGTGTTCTTGGTCTTTGGGGATGGTCTTGATGGTTGTGGCACACATGCTTAGCGAGTCTGTAGTGTTCTACTATGGTGAAGCAATGACGATTGGCATTTTCCTTGTGATCACGATTATACTCTTTCGTAATTTATATTCTTCACTCTGTTCTCTATAGAGTGCCAATTGATCTTGTGAATGGCATTGGTAATGGTAGGTGTTTCCTTTCTTGTAATAGTTCAGTGAAGTTTTCTTATTGCCATACTTTACACTGCCAGTTGATCATTGTAATAATTGAAGTAGCATGTACGAAACTATCAAAATGAAATTCTCTCAATCCCTCAATATAATTAAACTACAATATTTCTTTACCAGAGGGTTTCTTGTTATGAACTTAGGCTTTGCGGCTTCTCTGTTTAACTTGTTTCAGTTAGTAATATTAGGTTGTGGTGAATTGACAAAGCTCTGTGCCACTACATTCCAGTCTCCTGTTATCATGTTTATCAAGTTACATTCTTTAAAGAGGAATTCGGAATTCAGATACTTTTGATTGTGTTCTGTTGGCAAGTGTTGGCACACGTACGCAAAACCTGGTTTTTTTTTCCTTCAGCACAGTGGATATTCTCTCCCTCGTACAACATTAATATTTGTATGGATGTTTCGAGACTGGAGCTATGCCATAAGATGCTTAGATCCTGTCTTTTATCTGTATACTATCAACTTCATTGTGGGGAACGGGGCTTGAATCCAAATATTCGAGAAAATTCCCTGGTATACTATCAACTTGAGTAATTGCCGTAGTATACTGGTATTTGATTTGTTTTTAAATACTCTGTCCCTAATCCTTTTGCTTTTGTTCACCCCTTATGAAACATCATGATGGAGTACCTATTGTGGCTGCACTTCTCACTTTACTGATTAGAAACTTTTGTCAAGAAACTACAAACCCTTAAAAAAATGGAGTTCTAGAAAACATAAGCAAGTGTGCATGCACGATTCTTCATTGTTGTTACAGGGAGAATCATTTATTATTTGGCTATAAACTGTAGGTTCAAGGAGTCAATCAAAAGAGTTGTGAACCTTATGGTATTACTCTTGCTTTTCAATTATACTCATTACCTTTTCTTTGACAAGTATACATATACAGATACCTTGTATACATATACGGAGACCTGCATTATGATGGAATACCTACCACAGCTGCAGCAGAATCAATGAATGAAATGGTAGTGCAACCCAAATATATGCTGTTCAGCCCAAAATGCTACTTGAATTTTCTTCCAGATCACAATATGTCAGGAAATTTGAATATAGCAGTACAGCTGATACATATGTGACCTTTTATATTGTCCATAGCATAGCTCAGGCCATTCACATTACATGCTTAAGAGATATTTATGAAGTAAGAAGAAAGTATGCAAAAACAAAAACTTGTTCATGTGTTACTGTGACATCTGATCTGAGCATTTGATTACTTTAAAGATATGCTTAACTAATCATTGAAAGTTGAAGGACATCTCATTGTCAAGGGTATTATAAGAAAATCCATTAGAAAATTTCAGTTTGCTGATACATTGACCCCAAAGTTTCCAGATAAATGATAAATACCAAGTATTTTGCTGTTGGTGACCATCTTACTCTATTCTGAGTTTCCATGTATAATTAGTAACATGCATTCAGTGAATTAGTTGGTTAAGTGAGCCAACTCATCTCCTTGCTCCTTAATGAATGGAGAAATGCAGTTGTGAAAAAATTCCCTTGTTCCAACATCAGTGATTTTCTCAACGTGATTTGCCCCCATATTTTTTTGGGTATCTATTTTTTTACTGAATTCTCCTCCATGAATGACGGGAGAACTCTGCTGCTTATCTGATTTTCAGATCATAGATGCTGTTGTTGCAGCCCGTATTCTGAATGCAACACTTGTTATTCCAAATCTCGATCAGAAATCCTTCTGGAAAGATGCGAGGTACGTAGTCTTTACCCTCTCTTGGTTGTTGTAGCGAAGTACCTTCTACTAATTTTTTGCTCTGTATTGCAGTGATTTTGCAGAGATATTTGATGTTGATTCATTCATATCCTCGCTCTCAAACGATGTAAAGATCATACGGCAAGTACATGATAGGAATGGGAAAACACAATCTCCATATAAGATGCGTGTTCCTAGGAAGTGCACTCCAAAATGCTACAAGAACCGAGTACTGCCTGCTCTTTTAAAAAAGCATGTAAGCACTACGGTTTGTCAACCTGAGGTGCTTCTTATGTTCAAAACTTTTGTCTAAAAATGCTCAATTCTTACATGTTTCTTGTATTTCCACCCATGCAGGTTGTTCAGCTAACAAAATTTGACTACCGGGTTTCCAATAGGTTAGAGACTGATCTTCAAAAGCTGAGGTGTAGAGTCAATTATCATGCACTACAGTTCACAGATCCAATTCTTAAAATGGGTCAAATGCTTGTTGAAAGAATGAGAGCCAAAAGTGGACGCTTCGTTGCTCTTCACCTAAGGTAATTTTTTCTTTGGAAAATTTGTGTTGCCTACACAGAACAAACGAACTCTGTTTAACCACATACAAGCTATGACAGATTTGAGCCTGACATGCTCGCATTCTCCGGATGCTACTTTGGGGGTGGAGAAATTGAGAGAAGGGAACTAGGTGCAATTCGTAAGAGGATTTGTGTTCTGTGATTGTCTTGATGTTTTTCTTCTTAGTTGTCATGTGAAATTTTAGTTTATTCAAAGTGAGAGATTGCATACAAAGCAGGGTGTTCACCTCTCAATTCTTTTTCTTGTTTAACTATGACAATGTCATGATTCTGACCCAATCTAGGGAGATGTGGATGCTGCTGCATGTTGTTTAGCTAGCATAGGCCATTGTGTCGCAGTTTCTTTTCTTCCACCTAAAAGGCATGAATCTTGCTACAGAAAAAGCTCTATCCAAATTTATAGCATTTCCTGTTAAGATACACATACCTGACACTACTTTTGGACGCTTATAGTAAGTTTGCTTCTTCTGTTATAGTTATTTTTCTTGTTATCCTCATTGCTTAATTTGTGTTCTCTTGTACTGGAGCTGCTGTGGTTTTTTCTATTTCATTTCTTATTATGTTTTGTTGATTGTAAAGTATGCCATCTTAATTCAGTGGGGATAATGTATTGAGATTGAAACATAAGCAGTATGCCATGTGTTGCTAATAGTTTATTTTCATGATTTTCCTTCTCCATTGCGTGTCAAATTTGTTGCTGCGTAAGTACTGTAACTACGGAAGCTCCTGATATCAGTAATGTATGGCCATTCAAAAATTCATTTGGTTGATTTCGTGTGCATCCTTAAAATGCCGCCGTGGCGTTAGCACGGACACTATACTAGTCACCATAAGTTCATCGGCGAGCTCGGAAGACGTCGAGAAAAGAAGTCCATTTCTGTTTAGTTTTACAAGCTCCTCAATGCTGCACACAGAAAAAAGAAAGCCAGATGCTTATAATTCAAAACAACCCAAAGGCCAAAACCAAAACATAAAAAATCAAACATGTAAGAAACATGAGTTACCAGGAGAATGAAGCAGCACAAACTGGTAATCCACATCCAAACATATCAACCACCTAATAGCATCCATTCAAGTTACAATCCAACAAATAAAAATTTCTACATCCTTCGTGAAAGCAGATACTTATGAGTAACCTTCATAGGTAGGTCCAGCCCCGATGAGGATGTATGCAACGATATGCCTAGATCAGCAGATCCTGTAATTGTTCAAAGAATCAGCATTTATGCTACAGTGTGAAATTCTTTTGCAATTGGCTGGTTTACCTAGCAATAGAGGATAGTCCTCTGATGCAAGCCACATAGTCCGGAAGGCAACATGTCTCAATTTCAACCTTTTTATCTGCTCCTCATATTTCTTCCTATCAGGTCCTTTACCTTCAAAAATTGGAATTTATGATAATCAGAACAATACTTAATTTGGCCCTGATCAACTCGGCTTCGGCTTCTGACTTATTTTTCACTATTCATAAGTTTCGTCTTTTTCTGAACTTTTGGTTTTTTGTTGAGCTTTTTTGTCGGTTCTTTTTTTTCCCCGTATTTGTTTGTATTATACGTAATGGGCTAACATATTTTTTATATTTTTAAATTTTTTTAAATTTAATTATGCTAAATAAGCCTCTGTCAGCTACAGTGCTTTTTTCAGCCAGCTACAGTGTTTTCAGCCATAAGCCATGAGCTTTTCAGCCGAACCGATCACCACCAAAGATTGGTTATTCAAGCTAATATAGCAGAATGCATGATACCAGTGATAATAAATAGCAATCTCGGGTAGACAAATCGCTTCCCATTCTTGATATCAATCCACAATTGCTCCTCATCCATTGAATCCTCTTCACCTAAATTTGCAGCAACACGTCTATCGTACATCAGTGCTGCTTCCAGAAGTATGCTGAAATCTTCATCTGGTGTCCTGGAATACATGTGGCAAGGATTTCTTATTTTCCTCGCAATTCAACTATCCACTCAACAATCATGTGCACTGAACATAAAAGAATGTTGTAAATAGGACCACTCAGTTCAAGAGAACAGACCAGCTTGTGCTGCTGATAACAAGTGCGGGTCTATTAGGCTTCAAGAAAATTTCACCATCAATCTTACTGGTAAAAACAGTAGTATTCCTGTCTTCCACTTCTTTCTCTGTGTTGTAAGAGCAAACCCCAGAAAATAAATCAAACTGGAATATGCCCCATGAAAAATATTCCGATTGATTGGAGAGCAACATACCAACAGAGATGCAATCAGCATTGCCCATAGCACTACAAATAGAATTCCCCAACCTGCTAAACAACTATTTCATGTCTTAAGGTCACATATGCGGTACCGCAAGGAAGGAGAAAAGAACTGAACCAGATGTTCACCTCATGTTTCTCCATCAAGGAAGCAGGATGGAAAAATTCAGGAGATTGATCATAAAGAACTGTTGCTCTAAAAATAGGCGGTTATGTTAGTACAAACTGTGGCATGTTAATAACAGCCTTTAGCCCAAAAAGAAAAAGAAAACTAGCTGAAGTTCGATTGGCTTACTTGATTCCCCAGTTTTGAGCAAGCTCATGCTGCATTGCTTTTGTAACACAAAAGGCACCATCAGCCATTCGCCCAAAGTGCTTCTCGAACCTAGTATACAGGACCACATCAATATATTAACACACATGATCAATATGCTATACTAGAAGATAAACAAACAGGGTAGGAGGGATTACCAGAAATAAATTTTGACTATCATATGACTTCTGCCATGAGACAATCCAAGCAATGTATATCCGAAGTTATGCCAATCCACAATAAATTTAGCCCCTCTTAGCCAGCTAGCCAGTTTTACAGCAGCCAATGTTGGAACAGAGGGTGGATTCTGTTGGACAAAAGATGGTCAAATGACAGAAATCAGGTCTCGCATTGTTACTGAAAAACATGATAACTAAAACTTGAGATTTTTTATTACCAAAAATATTTCTATAGATACCAAACAAAAGGGACTCTAGGTGATTAAAATCTATGTCACTTATGGCAGAAATATAATCTGCAACAAGATGAGACTGGAGCATATTCTGCAACTAAAGAAGTATGAGTCAGATTAGACAACTTCGCAAATGTGCTGCAGTAAGCATTGCCAAAATGAAAATGATGTCAGGAATAGGTCACCATATACATTGCGTAGCATGATTTACTACTTAAGCTGCGCAAGAAGGCATGACATTAACACTGAGTTTACTATGCATGATGGATGACGAATTCTAAATTGCTGAATTCTCTGAAAAGTTAATTCTAATTTGATGACAGTGGTAGTGATTGGACATATTGATCGTGTAATCTGAACCATATGTGCAGATAAGGAAGCTGACTGTAATTTTATTTCCACTAACCTGAACAACAAAGACATCAGGACGAGGAATCTTAAAACAAAGGAACCAAATCAGGATGACAAACTGGATGGCAGCTTTAAGCAGCAGTGCAAGGGCACCAGATATCTTTGAAATTCCGGTTAACTGCACTGATTTCTGAAGATACAATTTTGAAGTTAGTAGTAATAGGAGAAAACAGAGAAAAATAGAATAGTTCGAATAATCAATACCATCTCGTGTATGTGAATTGATGGATTTTCTCGCAATGATAGATAAGGATCACTTCCTGCTCATTCACACAAAGTAGAATACATGGTCAAAAAAGCAACAATGAAAGCTGAATCAACTTTGGCTCGTATGATGTTCCCTAAGTTCTATAGTTAGGATATAAATAGCTTCCAACTACAATGCAGAAGTTAACAGTACAATTAAATTGTGAAGAACATAATACCTCCATTTGCAACAATGTCCACTTCCGAACCAGTCTGTCGAGAAGAATAACGAATGACTAAGTCTAGTATAGTAAAACATAAAAACATAAGCTTAAACATTATGATTGTTCGGTCCATGCTCTCAACAACATGGAACGTGTCTCAGCTTCCCAAAGCTTGCTTGATCCCACTTCCAAGGGAGAATAGTGGGCATTAATCAAGAGGAAGATCCGGCCGCTTACCTAGAACAAACGACCACCTTTAACTTAAAATCACTCTCAACTAATTCAGTTCGTTGATGCACAAGCACAACTGAGACGCGGCACATTCTTCGTTTCCATAGTCGCGCCATGATATAACTAAGAATCATGAGCCAGCCACGAGCAGCGATGAAATAGGCAGACAATTCACGCAGAGGAATTCATCACCATGCCGCGCGAGTTGGAGGGACTAGGTTCATCTAATCCAATCCAAACAAAACAACATACGAGGTGGTGGACTCGGGAGGGGAGAGTACCTGGTTGGCGAGTGATAGGGAGTGGTACTGCATGCGCGGGCTGCGGCCGATGTCGCCCAGCACCACCACCGCCGCGCGCTTCCTCCTCCTCCCCGCCGCCGCCGTCGCCATCGCCGTCGACCTTCGGAGTTTGGAATTTCGGATGCAACCGATCGAGATTCGAGAATGCTGGGTTGGAGGCGAGGCGAAAAGTCCGAGCGAATGGTCCCACCTGGCATAGGGATGAAAGGATCCAATTGTAAATAACTGCCAACGTCAGGGCCCCAGTGAATACCACCACTCGTCTCCTCCCTATTTCCCGCAACCTTTGGATTCCTCTCCGAGAACGAGAAGTCAAAGCCCTAACCCCTTCCTTTCCCTCGTCGACTGATTATTACTTCATTAGCTATAAAGATCATTAAATATTTAAACTAAAAACAAGGAGACAAGATGAGAGAATGCATGAACGATCTCACCTATTGCCGTGACCACCAGCCTGCATAGAGCATATATACAAAGAGATTTACCCCATTTGCATGCGCACGCAGTGAAATTAACATAAATAAGAAATTTAACCATACCATTCGACGCACGCAGGCGTAGTCGAGAAGCGGCCGACGGCAACTCCGGCACCGGGCCTGTCGCCACTGCAGATGAAAGGTTACGTGTGTGGCATGTCACATGGGGAACAAGGGAAGGTGGGTAAAGCGTCATCTGGACCTGGCGTTGGTTACTTGGTTGGCTTGGGGTTGGTGCTGGCTTGGGCCTTGGGTTGGCGTTGGCTTGGGGCTGGACCGGCTGGTGGCTCACGCTCGATCGGTTAAAGTAGCCTGTGTTATTTTCTTTCCACAGTGAATAATCCTGACCCTGGGTAGTTCTAGAAATACAAAGAAGTTCCTGTTAACTGCAAAGAAGAAGCGATCTTTTTATGTATATGTTGCCAAAGGTGCTCCAAGGTTTATACACAATGTCCACTTTACTTTAATCCTTAATGTGCTGCATATATGTTCTCACATTTGTTCACTGTTATGGCATTGACGCTTTAATCAGATATCAGGGCCATATTCTTGTGAAAGTGTTGCTAAATGAAGGTCTATAGACTACCGTTATAACTGATTCAGCTATTTTTGCTATGATCTCCCGAGTTGACATGGTAACGATGCTAGGTATTTTTTTTGTTTTAGATTTATATTTTCTTTCAAAATATACTTGTTGATTTTCATGATAAATCATATAGGTGATTGTTGGAGTTCATGCAGTAATGGCAAATGGAGGAGTCATTGCACCAGTAGGCACGAACATAGTTGCACTTGGTGCATAATGGCATGGTGTCACCTTTGTTGTTGCTGGGAGCCACAAGGTTGTTTTCCAGTATGTCATCCACTTGCTGATCACATCCGAGATTTTACATTTCTAAAGTACACTATAATATCAGGATCATGTTTGCCTATTAACGTGAAGGCATACCATGCCTAGATTTCTAGTCAATATGCATATGCCAGTTTCTCTGGGCTTATCATCAAACATTTGTGGCATCTTTTTCCTCATAAATGGTAAATCAACACCAAATTAGATGAGGAGCAATATAAGCATGCTAATATCGATCATCATGTTAAGCGTACATACATACTATATGAATGAGCAGTGAAATTATTTGCTTCTTATTACAAATATGCCCATCATCTTGTGGCCTCTCTTTGACGCTTTAATACTTGGGGTAAATAGAATAAACTCATGCAGGGGAGGAAGTATGACACCTCGAAAGCTAGAAATGTTTTCATAAATTTTGGGTGCTGAGAGCTGAAGCAATAGCTAATCTTACCGATTCTATTGTATACCTATCATCCAACAACATCTTAAATCTTAATAACTGTATTACATTAGTACACTAGAATATTTATTTCACAGAGTTCCATTTTTTCCAAGTTATTCGTCCTAGCAGTTATGTCCTTTATATCCGCACAACCCTGAGGTATTGCTGAATGAACTCAAACCACCATCTAATATGCTTGACTTGGGGGGCTTCTCAAATTGCATGGACTTCATTACTTGGGATGGCACACCTCTTCTAAATGTTGTCAATCCAGCGTTTAACTATGTACCTCCAAATTTAATCATGCTTTTCATCACTGATATGTAAGCTCTTGCAGAAAGCTCTTTTCTTCAATTGAATGACTTTAAAAAATGTATACATTGTCATTTTCATGCTGTTTATTTTATTGCTACATGTAGAATTGTCAATGGATTTGATATAAGTTGCAGTTTTACAAAAGTCTAGCTTATATCCAACTTAAATTACAATATCTAAATCGTGTCCCTATCACATTAGTGTGAAGAACAGTACAAATGCAATTCGTATCCAAGTGGATAGTCCAAGCCTATCCATGAGTCCAACACCTGTATAAGATCTTCCTCCATTTTATAGATCCATTTATAATGCATCTAGTTCCAACGGTACACATTTGATTCAAACACTTCACAGGGATATTTGTCCATTAACACATGTGCCTCTGTTTTCATTTGATCACTATTTATTTGAGAGTTGAGATTATTCCCAATGCCATGATCAGTGCCAAGCTATTATTAACTTTTGAGGAAGCTACTAAAGGGTAGAACCCAGTTTTTGTTCATTTGGTATCGTAGCTAACACAAAAGATATTGATTTTCTGTGATTGGCTTATTACCACCGTGGGACTATGTTGTTAGTTTGCATACTTTGATTTCAAATCTAACCCTATCTGCAAAGCATTTAGACACATAGCGTATTGGATATCTAGATCCGAATATATGAATTATATACTAAATTAAGGTAAGTGCCTCTAGTTATACGTCATATTATTTACCCCTGTTTGACACTAGGAAGTAGAGACACATTCATGAAAGAGAAAATTACTTCAATACCACTGAGAATTGTCCTGATCCCATATATGCCATTGAAAAAATATGGTTCCTTTTATGCCACCCAGTTTCTATCTTGTTCCCTTTCATGCCACTCCCATCAGTGTGCCGTTAAGTGGGCTGTGAAAAGACAAATATGCCCTTCTTCCTCCACATCCCCTCTCAGCCTCCTCACTCACGACTCAACCTCCGAACATGCCCTCCTCTATCTCTCTTCTCTCTCTCTGGCATCCACCCACCCTCTCCCCCGCTCCTCCACTGCGGTCACCAATAAACCAGCAAAATTGAAAAGCATGACAGGGAGAAAGCTCTATTTTGTACAAGCAACTCCTCAACACATTCAAGAGACATGGGGAAAAATTGATGCAATAACATAAAGTAGCATTGAATCCTTAGCACAATCCAATATTTCGACCACCCGTGAAGCTTCCCTCACAGCACAATCCAATCCTTAGCACGACAGAAAGTATTATTGAATCATCGAAATCTCCACTGACTCCACAGGGATCAACCCAGATCTGACCACCATAGCTCACGCCACTAAGGCCTCCCCCTCTGCTTCGGACCCAGCCTTCTCCCTCTCAGGAGATGTCAGCACCACCCGATCCGTTGCCAGCCACCACCAATCGGACCCCGTGCTACCCCGAGTCAATTCATCGAGGTTCTTGTGTCACCAGCGGGTTCCTCCGTGCCCTCCTGCAATTTTTCTTCTTCATCGGCTTGGACTCACAGTGCTTCTAGATGCTGGAGGTGCAGCTTGAGGCCATTGACCTCATACTGCCATCTCTGAGCGTCGCCACACCTCCTGTTGTCACGAGGAGGGCATTGCGAAGGATGGCGCGGGGACGATGACCTCCATGGCTGGCGGTGGAGGATGTGGAAAGATGTCACGAGCAAGATGTTGAGATGGACGGTGCGAGATTGACGACTGACGGCCTCCATGGGCGGCGTCGGCGTGGGAGGGGATGGAGAGCTGTGATGGGTGTTCAGAGGGTAGAAGGAAGGGAAGAAAAAAAGCAGCTTGCAATGACACGTGGGCCAGCGACCATTGACTATTTTGTGAGGGTATGACTGTCATTTGGGGAAAAATTGACAACTTGTAATGACTTAACGGTAGCTCCTACTAACATGCCTGACGGGAGTGGCACAAAAGGGATGAAAGTTAAAGCTCTATGCCATAGAAGAAATCACAATTTTTTCAATGCCATATCTTGGATTGGGAATTTTCAATGGCATACAGAGAATTTTCTCTTCACGAAACAAGAAACTTCCTTTCATGTATAGATTTTTGGCACCTGATAAGTTGTGCCATTTCATATCTTAATGTTATTATACTTGAATATCGATGGTCATTTTGAAACTTAAGATTCAACGTATCGGTACTATGTCTGCCCCCATATTATTTTCCAGTTGTTTTTCTACTATTTTATCAAGCAATTCATGATTATGTTTTGGTACTTTACTTGACAGAGGACTGCGGACCCCATCTTGTATATACCAGTCTATTGCTGAGTCTTACTCCGCTGATGATTTGGTTGTTGAACACAACGCGTCTAAAAAACAAAGCCAAGAGCTCAAGATATGCTTCTGTGCTTGCACTATGAAGGTACATTAAAAATTGTTTAAATTGAACTGATAATGTTATCCCATCTCATTCCATTTTTTTCCTATGGTGTGCAGGTCTTGAATTAACATTGGACTTAAGGAAACCAACACAAACATGATCGTTTCAATTGGACTGACGATATTGACATTTCTGTTTTGTGTAGACTAATGAGACAGTGACTCGGTGAGTGCATGACCCTGGCTACTGATGGGTGATGACATGTTCTTTGCGGTTTTTAAAAGTAGCTTTTGGTTTTTAGTATAGTACTTAACTTTTAAACATAGTATTTTTTACAAGACGAAGTCTACAAATTAATTATAATCTCTGTTGCGAACAGCCCAAATTCAAAAATTATAGCTAAAAATTATAAACCATAGTTATAAACAAAAAAAAAAGAATAGGCCCTGTTGATGAATAGGGAGCCTAGTTCTATCCGCTGCATCTGATATTCCTATCATCCTATGATTGGGAGATGCAATTTTTTTTGTTAATTCCAAATTGCAATGGTTGCGTGTTTCACGCTGTGCAGTTATGTTCCATGGAACGGAATTGGTCGTGTGTCACAGCCTCACAGGGAGAACACTAATGACTATTCTATATAGGTTCCTTTTAGGCTCTGTTTGGCTTGGAAGGTCGGTTTTAGGTCTAAAACCGATGTAAAATTCTGGCCTCAAAATTTTTTCGAGCCGGGTTGAAAATGTCTTCTTGGATGGCCGGTAACACAATTTATTTACAACTGGCTTGGGCCAAACTAACATGAAAACTAAAATCTCCTTAGGAGGCCAAATTAATAGTACGACGGATATCGAGCTTAAGGTCGTCTCGCGAGTCACCTCCTCGTCGTGAGACGACGACGTCGCGAGTCCCTCTCAGCAGCCACCACCACGGCCGCGATGGAGAACCTAACGACGCTAATCGGCGACGCTGAGTGCTCTCTACCGGGATCGTGAACTCGAGTAGCTTGGATTGACGACAGGGGTGAAATCAGACCTCAGACTAGGTGAGTTATAGCTTGAGGTCTGGAAACTAAAGTCTATAGAAAATAGTGATTTATGTGTGAAAGTTTAGGGACAAAAACTTAAAATAATTCAAAATCAGCTAGTTCAACTCGAGACTTAGGCTGAGTCTGGTTTCATGCCTGATCGACGGTGAGTGCGGTGGAGATATCGAGCCTGAGCTGCCCTGATCAGCGAGGAGGGCGAGACGGCAGCGAAACCACACGTTGTGGCCCGAGGCGCTAGCACGACCCAACAAAAAATCGTGGCCGGCCAGGCCAGTTCAAAATATGACGCCGCAACAACCGAAAGATAAATCTGGTACTGGCTGTCACGACTCACGAGTGCAATCACGGGCTAGTTCTCTTCTGAAGCATGGAGTATTTGGAAGGAAAGAAACTAAAGAATCTTCCAAAACGTGTCCATAAACGCGCAGCAGCCTGCTTTCAATATCAAAGGAGACCTTCATTTGTGGGAACAAGCTTCTACTCTCTGGCTCTTTGCTCAAAGCTGTCTTTGCTGTCAGTTGCACTCGCCTCCGATCTTGTTCGTGCGCAGCGGTTGTCCTGTTTTATCTTCTACTGTGTTTAATCTCGTACTTGCTGTTTTCCGTGTTCTAATGCAACGGCGGACCTCCTGCCTATTTGCCAAAGAAAACGATAAACTGGCATTTCACGTCAGCGTCACGGCGGAGTACCTGCGTCTCCACGTAGTGGTGGATTCATGATTTAGTTACGTCTCCAGCAAAGATCTAGATTAACTGGACTAAACCATAAAAATGTTACCCAGACTGAACTGAATTTATCTAAACTGCATATTAGATATTTTTCTATACACCAGGCTAAAACCTACTCTGTCCAGGGTGTAGCTCTGCCCTATCTCCACGACTCCACGGGAACCACGGGGCTCTCGTGCCACTGCTGCTACGACGTACGCGAAAATCACGGGTTCACGCCAACCACTCCGACCGAGTAGAGGCAGAGCTGCTCTCAAAACGGGAGCACATGAGCGTCGACGTCTCCTCTTTATCTCGCCTTCACGACCGACATCACGAGTGTGCCTTTGGAGAAAGGTCCAGATCGACCTAGGACATCTTTAGTGACAGAATATTTGCTGTGTTTTTGTGCGCTGAATATTTTGGAGGAGAAGAATAAATGGTATGCGTGCATGCATGGCAACACGAGCATGATGTGCACACTTGTTGGTCGTTTCAGGTCTTGGCTATTATGGAACAAACGTTCGGTGAGACAGCTAGCTATGGACTATGGTCACCACTCACAAGGAGCACGGCACCTATTTATGTACGTAGCATCCGCTGTCCAGGGCATCGTAGAAATATATTTATTCGGTTTTGTTGCGATGTGCTTAGAGTAAGATATTTGAAGCTTGAAACTTGCTCATTCGTTTACAACTTCTGGTGAGAGCACGAACTCATGCATGGTCTAATACACAATAACGAGCTGTTTTAACCGATGGTCACACCCTTCTCTTAAAAAACGACCAGTCTAAATTGGAGTAGTTTTTGAAGAGAAAAAAAAACTAGGCAAGCGATCGATCGAAGCCTCCTTCTTTTGCAGTTTTTAGCTTCTGTTTGTGACTTTTCTATAATAACTATCTTTTAAACGAAATATCTTTTCAAAATAAGGTCTACTAATTAATTGTAGAATATACTGTACTAACTTTATTTATATCGGCAAAAACTACACATAAGTTTCTGTTATTCCATAATCTCTCGCACGAACAACTCAAAAGCTATAAACTGCAACAAAAAACCATAAATCTCAGCCAAAAAAGAATAACCCCTTTCCATCCCACGCTCGTGTCCGCGCGACCGCGCGCTGCCGGGACAGCCACCGGGTCGCGGCACGGCGCGCGGTGGGTCGGTCACGAGGAACGCGCCGCGCAGCTAATTTTTGCACCCAAAGGGGCGCTGCCTCCTGTGCGTGGCGCGCGCCCGAAAGCTGTCTGTTCCTGGCGAGGCGCGCGTGCCGTGCCGCGTGAGATCAATGAGATGTGCCATGTGCGTATGCTTCTTCCGCGCGGCCGGCCTGACTTGTTTAGGCAGGCACGAGTTAGCTTTCGCTGCATTGCGGGCGCGTGAGACGCCTAACCATTAGGTTCACGGAAACCCATACGCGTTGCGCGAGCAAATCTATCACCCATGGGAACTCGAGAGGTTGCCGCACACATGCGACATGTTGCCACTAACCAGAATATTTATCCGTATAATTATACGACTAGATATTAAAATATAATTATATTTGATATACAACTCTATTGACTATGATTGAAATATAATTATATTTATTATACAAATCTAATATATATAATGGAAATAATGGAAGTCAACATACGCGTTTTTTCTATGCCGTTCATTTCCATCAACTATTTAAGATAGCATTTTGTTGTCCGATTGAGTTGAAAAATTCACATAAGATTCTCACCTTAACTGCTAGCATCACGTGCAAATTCGCCGCTCAAAATCATTCTGTGCGGTGTATAAAAATTAGTGAAAGTCAACACAGTTTTTCTTATGCCATAAGTCGACCACTTAAAATTAATTTTTGAGTATAATACTCGATTTGATCACTTAAAATTAATTTTGGAGTATAAAGTTTGAATCATTGGGACGATAGCGAGGGTATGATCTATGTACATAACACGTCAACATACCCATTTGTCAAAAGATATGATCTATCTACATACCTAGCCATCATAGCCATATCTCATACAAGCCATATCACACGTCATCATAGCCCTATGTCAAAGATAGGACCAACTAGGAATATTTTTCACATGATGCAAGTATATGGAACGCTATAATCTCATATACCATACGTACAAAACAACATATATGGAACGCTATAAGTACTGTCATTTCTATTCCAAAGGATATGGTTGACTAAATTCCAAATAAGATTTTTACATTGAGCGCTCACATGGCGTAAAAATTCGATGCTCTAAATCATTACGTGTGTCTTATAGAAAATTATGTAAGTAAACATACCCGTCTTTCCTGTGCCGTTTGTCTACCACAACCATTTAAGATAGCTTTTGTTGTCTGATTGAGATGAAAAAATCACATAAGTTTGTCACCTTAAATGCTAACAACACGTGCGAATTCGCCACTCTAAATCGTTCCGTGCGACATCTAAAAATTAATAGAAATAATGCAAGTCAACATACTCTCTATTAAAAAGCCTTTCATATGCATCATCCATTTAATAAAGCATTTTGTTGTCCGATTGAGTTGACAAATTCACAAAAGATTCTCCCCTTACCTGCTAACATCTCGTATAAATTCGCCGCTCAGAATCATTTCGTGCGTTGAATAAAAATTAATGAAAGTCAACACAGTTTTTATTAGACCGTAAGTAGACCACTGAAATTTTTTTCTGAGTATAATACTCGATTTGATCACAATGATTCATTATATGTTACACGTAATGATATTTTGCATGCACCATTAGATATTAAATTTATATGTACAAGCGAGCATATTTTAAATGCCGTACAGTTTTGCATACCTACTCCATGTACTCCATGTTAATTAATACATGGCCAATACACATACCTACTATACGGTAATGATACATTGATCAGGAAATCTATTTATGGCAAATAATGATCTTAACACATAAATATTTTCACGTTACTTCAAAAGGTTCTACACACATACTTCAAAAGGATCATGTCGCTGGATATTTATGGCAATAACAAATCCGGATCGCGCACGCACAGCAAGCCAGAAAACTAGGATCGCGCACGCCCATTCAGAACGCTAGATATTTATGGCATAAAATATTCCGGTTTGCACTAATCAATCAGCCGTTACAATTGCTACGAAAGGAATGTATTGGCTAATGGGTATACTACGATTTATGGCAATAAATAATCCGGTTTGCATGCATTCAATTAGCCGTTTGAATACTTAATATCTTATCTACTACAAACTAACACATCTCAATGTGATCGAACGGTTGATAGGTTAGGTGCCTGGACTCCTTGGAGTCCCATTTCGCCAACATCAAGAACCGTCCGATACACGTGTATGATTGATAATTTTTTTGAGTTTGGGTATGGAAATATTTTATACCCTTGATATATTTATGGCAAGTAAGTTTTGAACTCAGTTCAAACTAGTTTGAACTACTTTTGAGTTCAATGCGACTACAGTGAGTATATACCATAAAAATAGTTCAAACTAATTAAACTGAAGTTGAATTTAATTTTTTTCGGAGTTTGACATCTCAAATATACTTTTTTATGGGTATATGAAGATACCCACATCAAACGTTGCAAATCTCAAAGCAAATCAACGGGTATTGATATGGGTGCCTAGGCACCAAGGTGCATGAAACCTCGTCTTATATATATATATATATATATATATATATATATATATATATATATATATATATATATATATATATATATATATATAGGAGACCTATTTTCTACACCCAGTTCCCTGTTCGTAGTAAATAGTCTGCACAGTTGAGATAGCATCGTCTTCTTGACTGCCAATACATTGCGATTGAATTGAGCTGCAGTCGGCAACGTCGACGGAGATAAATGTCTAGTAGTTGTTTAGAGCCGCAGGTATTGAGGGGGGATGAAACACCAGTAGGAGAAGGTCGTATTGCACATCCGAATGAAATGCCTGGGAATCTCATGCCCCTTGAGAGGTGGTATTTAAGTTGAACTGCTTGGATTTTCATGTAGGTATGTGTTAATACTCATTGAATTTCTTTTGTGCTTGGCCAGAGTACATACTATTTTTTCCGTACGCATACATACACCTTTTTCAAACGTATAGATACTCCTTTTTCCGTACGTATGCATAATCTTTTTTTCCCTACATACTCAAAAAGAGTATGTATATGTACGGAAAAAAGGAGTATGTACAAAAAGGAGCTACTGTAAAGACATTTAAATGATTGGAATGCTAATGTCAAGTTAATAGGATTTGCAAGAAAATGAATTGAACAACTAGCAGGAATTATTGACAAGTAGGTAAAAAAGTTAGTAGGGCAAGAAGTCTGAAACATAATGGCCTGAAAAGGAATGGAAGTATGTACAAATGAAAACAAAGGGAACATCCGCTCTTCTGTTGTTCAGAAAATACCTTTGAGCGAACCGGATACACAGCCCCTGTAAAAGCATTTTTGAAGCTACTGCCACTAGACGGTTTCATCATATTATTTGATTTTGCCATTACTTGCAATGGTAGCTTGTAATGTCAGTTATATGATGAGAATGTTGATGTCAAATTAACAGGATTTGCAACTAAATGAATCGAACTACTAACATGAAGTAATATCAAGTAGGCAAATGTTGAAACAGAGGTGGCAGATCACATGGTCAAACAGATTTGCCAAATGGGTGCGCGCCTATTCCATGGAAAAACAATTAAGAAATCATTTAGTCATACATGAAGGGAAGTATTCTCCCCATGAATTGATCAGGAGCAGTAAATATCCTGAATTGTCAAAAAAAACCATAAATCATACATCGAGTTGTACATTCAGTGTAGAACCCCCCGGATGATTTTTATCATCTGACAGTAAGTATGCTCCATTAGCAGAAGAGTCGAAGATTCATAATTAACAAGATTTGCAAAAAAAAAAAAAACAACGATTACAACAACTAGCAGGAAATTTCTTCAAATATGCGAATCGTGAAAGCATAGAAGTCAGGCAAGAAAACATAGCATTATATATACAGTGTAGTATCCACCAAATGGATTGGAAGCAAATTCGATAATGCAACTCACCAGAACATTGAAACTACCTTGGAAAACAAAGTTATACATGAAGGGGAGTATTAACCTAATGGATATATCAGGAATAGTATTGTGAATAACTAACCTTTGGCATTCAGAGAAGTAATCTCCTCACAGCTGAAGCCCTATCGGCATAAACACGCAGCCAAACTAACAGCGTCCAAGCCGCCGGGGTGATGCCAAAATCATCCGGGATAGATGTGAGATGTGGGTTCCTGAAGGTAACAGCGAATCGCCTAGAATCCTGGATCTTGCTAGAGGATAAGCGAAAATATTGGAAGATCTCGGCAGATATGGAAACACACAGAACATACTCGAAGGCAGGAGTATTTCACACAGTGGAAATGGATCGGATCAGGAAATAACCCATTGCTTACAGCTCCAATAGTCGCTGACGGAATCACAAATCTCAAACAAAAATCAACGGTGGATTAATAGGGTGTAACTACACCTGGGAGTAATTAGTATTTTTCCTCTATATATATATATATATATATATATATATATATATATATATAGGACGAGTGTTTCATGCACCATGGTGCCTAGGCACCAATATCAATACCCGTTGATTTGCTTCGAGATTCGCAACGTTTGATGTGGGTATCTTCATATACCCATAAAAAAGTATATTTGAGATGTCAAACTCCGAAAAAATTTAAATTTAACTTCAGTTTAATTAGTTTGAACTATTTTTATGGTATATACTCATTGTAGTTGCATTGAACTCAAAAGTAGTTCAAACTAGTTTGAACTGAGTTCAAAACTAACTTACCATAAATATATCAAGGGTATAAAACATTTTCATACCCAAACCCAAAAAATTATCAATCATACACGTGTATCGGATGTTGGTGCCTAGGCACCATGGTGCATTATGTAATTTTCCTATATATATATATATATATATATATATATATATATATATATATATATATATATATATATATATATATATATATATATATATATATATATATATATATATATATATATATATAAGATTAATCTACATCGTTATAATCTGTCCCACCAAATTAAGTGGTGGAGATGTTTTTCCTTTTCTCGATTAATATAAGAATTTTTAGAATTTTTGTTTTTACATCATTGTGGGATTTTTTTTTATCCTCAAAACAAAGGAGGTGTATGGGATCTCACTATATAGATTTGCGAGTCGATTACTTAGTGCTTACCTATACGTTCTGCTTGATCAATGACTTCGATCATGAAGTTGGCAGCAGGAAATTAACGGGCAGTACTTTCTGCTGGTAATTGGTAACTAACACTCCTAACTAATTAACTAAACTATGCATGATATGATATTGATACCCTGCTGGCCTGGCCGCCCGGGTACACTAGCTTTCCATGCATGAAAGATCCTGGGCATGTATGGTCTCCTGCGGTTAGCCTAATGGGTTGTTTAACTTGTCCAAAATCTTCTGAGGCAGCATGATGATCTAAAATTCATAAGGGACCACATAGCAACAGCGTCCCAAAATCAAAATCAGATGATCGTGTTAGCGTTGAGAAGCGAGTTCAATAACGTATGATCATCTTTACAAACTTCCACATTCCAAACGGAGCTTTATGCTGGGATGAGACAACGTGGGTTTTGCTGTCACAAAATAACAAACTGACAAACACGGCTAGAAGACTAAAATTTTGGAGCAAGAGAATTTCCCACTCAATAAGCTCCAACTTCACATGGCTCGAGAGATCATCCTACGCCTTGATATAGCATAAGAAAATCAATCCCTCTCACCAGAAGAAACAGAACTTCGAGTGTAACTGAAGAAGAGGGTTTTAGGTTTAGCAGTGATTCAACGTGCTACGAAGAAGCAGGCATCACAAATCAGCTGGCTTCACGAAGAAGACGCTGTTGTAGGGGTGGCCCCCACCTAAACCCAGTAGGCCTGGTAGGAGGTTATAAGGCCCAGAATAGGCCATGTGTAATGACATAAGTGCCCCTGGAGGGGATGACCAGATGTAAGGGCATAACTGTAAAAGCACTCCTCATGTGTACATATATATGGATACAGGCCATGGGGAGAAGCTGTGCCATTACTCATCTCCTCACTCTCCACTACCATCTCTCTGCTTGGTCTCAGAATCACAACAGCTTGGCGCCGTCCGTGGGGAGGACAGAGTAAGCCCAAACTCAAGAAGGATGGCACCAAAAGCTTCAATCAACGGCGGCGAAGGGAAAGAAGGCGGCGGTCGGAACGTCGCATAGGTACTAGGGCTTCAAAGATCGGCCGCGGCGAAGCGCGGGTGGCGACGCAGTGCGGTGGCCGAGGCGTCGACGTTCGCGCTGCGACGACCAACCCGCCACCGGCGCCGCGATGACCAACCCGCCACCGGCGCGCGACGACCAACCCCGCACCGCATCGCGACGACCAACCTCGCGGTCGAAGACGCCGACGCCGGCGCGGCGACGACCGACCCGCCGACGCGACGGCAACCGACCTCGCCGCCCCGCGAATCGCCGCGCCGTAGCGCGACTGTGCGCCTCGAGGTAGCCACAACGGAGCGATCGGCAGCTCGGAGCTCGCGACGCGGTCGTGCTCGCGCCGATCCGTCCGCTAGGCGTGCGCGGCGCCCCGCCCGCACAGCGGTGGAAAGCGCCGCGCGGCCCTCAGCGCCCCAGCAGGAGCTGGGGGATCTTTGCGGGGCTGTCTGAGACATACAAGAGGCTCGGAGCCAATAGGCCGCGCCGGTGGTCGCGCCAGAGCCCACGCCGGAAAGGGTGAACAGCCGCGACGCCCCCACATCTAGTCGCGTCCCACTACGGCGCGTCGATCCAGAGTCCCCGCTTTCGGCAGGACTACAGCAAGCGGCGTGGCCCAAAGACTTCAAATTCCCCAGTGTCATCGAGCCCTACAAAGGCGACACGGACCCCCGCGAGTTCGTGCGCGTATACGAAACCGCAATCGAGGCCGCGGGCGGAGATGACACCACAAAGGCGAAGGGACTCCCCCTCGCGTTGCAAGGAGTGGCGCTCTCCTGGTTTTTTTACCCTAGAGCCGAACTCCATCGCGTGGGAGCAGATCCGCGACCGCCTTCACAACAACTTTCAAGGAAATTATGTCGAGTGGGTCGACGCGGACCAGCTCTTTGCCGTAAAGCAGAAACCTTCGGAGAAGCTCCGGGACTACTTCAAACGCTTCGCGAAGATACGTTGTCAAGTCAAAGATGTTAATGAAACCACCGTTGTCAATGCAGCCATACAGGGCCTTCGCCCGGGCCCGATGGCCGAGTACAACGCACGGAAGCCAATTAAGACAGTGACAAAGCTCTTTGACAAAATGGAGGAATATGCTAGGGCGGAAGAGGACACGCGGCGAAGGCAAGGTGACAACTCCGACACTAACCAGGCCGGTGCCTCGGCAAAAACTGAAGATCCGCTGAAGGACGGTTCTTCGGCGGGAAAACGTAAGCAGGAGTCGTCCAGGGATGCGCCCGACCGCAGGGACGCCCCGCATAAGGAGTCGTCCGATAGGCCCAAGCGTGGCCAACAGAAGTCGCGGCGAGGCCGGTACGTCCTCGACATTGAAGGCGGTTCCGACGGCGCCCCGCGGCCGGGCGGTCGGGGCGCCGAGGTCGGGCGCGGCCGTGGCTGGGGCCGCGACGATAAAGGCCGTGGAGATTATGACGACCAACACCAGGGGCTGTGGTGCGCAGTCCACGATCGTGGCAACCACGACACCCGCACGTGCACCTCTACCGCGGCGCTTCGCGAGAGCGTCACCAGGAACAGGAACCTAGAAGCACGCCCGCCCGTGGTGGCCCACGTACAGCACCCATATGAAGCCCTCGTGCACATTCACGCACAAGGGACGCAGCCCCATGGTGGCCCACGTGCAGCAGCCTCAGGAGGGCTTTCTGCAGCTACAGGCTCCGGAGGCCACCCACCGAAGGGTTATCAACGCCATCTCCGAGGCTCCTCGTTGGAGTTTGCCTCGCACGGCAATGGAAGGCCTACGTGCGGAGGCTACACCACGTGGCGGCATATCCAGCACGTGCACCGCCGGTTGGGCACAAAGATGAGGTCACGTCACCCCGCCGATGCCGGGCGTGGAGCTTCCCACCACGCACCCCGGTCGCCCAAGTCGTTATAGCGGGATGCGATGTGGGGCGTGCCTCGTTGATGGCGGCAGCGATTCGCGAACATTCTCGCTCGCGCAAAGATTCGACCGATGGGGATCCCGGTCGCCGCCCATCGGGAGTCCCGCTACAAGGCTTCGAGGACAACCTCTACGGCGCCGCCAAATATGCTGCAGTCTCCTTCGCCGGGGCGACAATGAAAGGGTCGAAGACGCCACATTCGACATCGCCGACCTCCCATACCCGCACAATGCCATATTGGGGCGCCCAATCCTCAACTCCTTTGGGGCGATCGCATCACGCTATTTATGCATGAAGCTCCCGGGCCGCGAGCCATCATTACCGTCGGCGACAGACATGGCCCGCGCGACGAGCACGGCACCGATGTCCCCGTCGCGGTGGGCAGCGCACACCTAGGATCGGCACCGCCGTGCGAAGGCCCACGGCGCCATCCGGGGGCGACTCCGCAAGCCCTGCCGATAAGTGCAACTACTAGAGACTCCGGCCGCGCTGAGCACAAACGGTTAGTACCCCCTATCGTATGTAATCGCTTACCCGCACAAACGGGAATGTAATAAAGTTTCGTTTGTCGCCAACATATTACCGCTGTGCAAAAATACGCAGCGAGCACACGTGTATATAAACCAAAGACGCACGTTCGCGTGTGCACTCTCCGTAGCCAGGGGTACGGATATGAGTATAAACCAAAGACGCACGTTCGCGTGTGCACTCTCCGTAGCCAGGGGTACGGGTATGAGTATAAACCAAAGACGCACGTTCGCGTGTGCACTCTCCGTAGCCAGGGGTACGGGTATGAGTATAAACCAAAGACGCACGTTCGCGTGTGCACTCACCGTCAAAGACACGGGCATGAGTATAAACGAAGACGCACGTTCGCGTGTGCACTCTCCGTCAAAGACACGGGCATGAGTATAAACGAAGACGTACGTTCGCGTGTGCACTCTCCGTCAAAGACACGGGCATGAGTATAAACGAAGACGCACGTTCGCGTGTGCACTCTCCGTCGAAGACACGGGCATGAGTATAAACAAAACGTGTGGGGACACTCTACACGCACTTCTGGAGTATAAATAAGACGCGGATATTTTCCCTGCGCACTCTACTGAGTATAAACAAGACGCGAACCCCGCGCACGCCAGGGACTTCGTCCTTGTGCGTACTCCCCAGAGTATAAATCAGACGTGGACGCCGATCCCACACGGATCTTGCGCGGCTGCCAATCGCGCACCTTAGCGCGTTGAGGCTCGCCTTCGCACATCACGGGAGGTGTACGCACGGGGTACTATGGAAACCAATTCTGGGAGTTCCAGAGTACCGACGTTGCGCGCTAGAGGCTGGCCCCAGCGTCGGCGCACACGTGGAATATGCGATACACCAGAGGCTGCCCCCACCTCGGGGTGGGGGGACGAAGGTCCGCCTTCGCACGCGCTAGTCCACGAGACTCTAAACAGGTCGTAGTGCGGAGGTCCGCCTTCGCACACGCCAGTCCACGAGACTTTAAACAGGTTGTCGTACGAAGGTCCGCTTTCGCACGCGCCAATCCACGAGACTCTAAACAGGTCGTAGTGCGGAGGTCCACCTTCGCACACGCCAGTCCACGAGACTTTAAACAGGTCGTCGTACGAAGGTCCGCCTTCGCATGCGCCAGTCCACGAGACTCTAAACAGGTCGTAGTACGGAGGTCCGCCTTCGCACACGCTAGTCCATGAGACTTTAAACAGGTCGTCGTGCGGAGGTCCGCCTTCGCACACGCCAGTCCACGGGACTCTAAACAAGTCGTAGTGCGGAGGTCCGCCTTCGCACGTGCCAGTCTACGGACTATAAACAGGTCGTAGTATCAACAACTGCCTCCGCACGTGCTAGCTCCAACGGAGTACTCAACGCGTGAACCCCTCGGGCGCATTGGCACCAGGGCGACGAGCAGGAGGTAGCGCTCGCACGATTCACACTAATGGCGAACTTGGAATATGGGGATCTCGGCTCCGCACAGCACGACCGCGTATGTCCTAATTATCAGGAGATCTATATATCGGGAAAATCTTTCAAGTACAGAGGCCCGCCAACAACCCCGCCGCTCTAAGTAGCTATTCGGCAGGCTCGTCCTTAACACGCGATAAGGACGGGGTTCCGCCGGAAGAAAGTCGGCCCGCCTAAAGTCCAGCGACTCTTCGCCCTTCGCCGCGCCGGCGGCGCCGCCGGTCGCAAGGTCGGCCGCAAGGAGTCGGCCCAAGCAAGGAAGCTGCCCGACATAGGCGAAAGTCGAATTTATGAAGCAAGCACGCATTTCATTCACAAAAAGAGGGGGCATTACAACGCACGCCACACCTAGGCACCACGGCGTCACTACGCAAGTTCCCGCGCCGAGAGGCCTCGCCGCCGCCCTCGTCGCGTCGAGGGACCCCGTCCAGGAATTGGCCGAGGCACCCTTCCCCGTAAAGTGACTTCCGGAGTTCAACCCGCGCAGCGTCTGCCCCGACGTAATCCCAGATCCGTTCGTAGGAGGGCTTGATGGCGCGGCGAGCGGAGCGGCCCCGCTGGGCATCTCCAGCTGGGGGTCCTCCAGCCCGGCGACGTGCGTGCAACCGCGGTGTTGCAGGAGCGCGCACACCAGGCATGCCGATGTGTACACGCAGTGGTTGCCAAAGGTCGTCGCAGCGTCGCGCGCGACGTTGGCGGCATCTCCGACCCAGCGGAGGGTCCGAGACAGCTCCTCCGGGCCAAAGGTGCGGTCCGGCACCTTAGCTACCAGCCCTTGGAGATGGCTCTCCAGCGCTTGCATGGCGTCCCACGCAATCACCGAGGCGTCGCCAATCATCTGGTTACGCTCCGCTAGAGTCAAGGCGAGCTCGCCTTTTTCCTTTTCTAGCAAGGCGACCTGTTCCAGGAGCCCATCCCGCTCCGCCGCAAACTCCTACTGCGCAGCCTCCGCGGCCGACTCCCGCGCCGACGCAGCAAGTCCCTCGGCGTGCGCTTTCGCTTCGGCGCACTCCGCTTCCAACTGGCGGATGCGGGCATCCTGGGCAGAACGGGTTCCCGAGGCTTCGCGTAGCCCCTCCTCGGCGGCCCGCAGCCTATCCTCAAGCGCCCTTTGGGCACGAGTATAGGCCGTTTGCAAGGCCTGCCCCAGCACAAGTGTCTGCAGAATGGAAAGACTTAGCAAGCTCACCGCCCAGCGTTGTCGTATGAGTACTTACCTCACCCTGCACACCTCGGCGCCCCGAGGCGCCCGCCTCGTAGGCTGCGCAGCTTCTTGCCGGTCGACGCCGCGCCGTGTCATCCACAATCCCGCGCCATGCCCAGTTCCCCCGCTAAGCGCTCCTCCTCCGAATGAGCGACACTGCAAACAGGGATGCAGGTGAGCACCGCAAGGCATAAAAGAGTACACCAGGGTAACTTAAGCCGCCCTACCTTCGGTAGCAGGAGGAGGGCTTAGGGGACCCGCCCCCTATTTTCAGACGGGGTTGCGGTGGCGTAAGCCCCCGCAGAAAGCATGGTCCCGCAGCGAGCAGAAGCCTCCGCGCTCGGGGCCGGCGACGACTGTTCCTGCACGGCGGGCGGCGTGGCCAGGGGGGCAGAGGGCGCGCACGCCGCAGGGTCTTCGGCATCTGCATCGAAGTCCCACAAGCTTCTGATGCCCGTCGCCACGACGAATCCCCGCGGCGTCCGGTGGAGCTCCAGCCGCACACACGCCGCTTAGCCGGGCAGCAAAGAACGACACCGCCCAGCCAGCCGCCGCCGAGAGGCCTCGCGCGCAGCACCGGGGCGAAGGTTCCGCTGTGGCGCTTTTGCGGGGACACATCGGCTTCTACTGCTGCTGCTGGGGGAAGGCAAAGACGGCCTCCGGCGCCCCACGAGGGCGTCTCGGCACCACAACGCCACGGCCGGAAGGCTCCACCTCAAAGATCGCCGGTCCGCATGGATTTTGTCTCGCGATCGCGGCGGGTGGCGAGACTTCCTCTCCGGCCGCCGCGCGCCCGCCGCCGTGGCACTCGCCGAAGATCCTCGCCTCGGCGTCGCGCTTATCTAAGCTCGACCGCATACCTCGCCGAATCCGACTCGCGTCGCCGCGCCCTCGGGAGCGCTAGCAAAGCGGCGAGAGTACCGCCGCACCAAGCACGGCAGACGCCCCGCTTCGGCCCCTCTTCCGAGACGGCACCTTCTTCCTCTTTGCACCGTCGTCCGAAGCGGCACGGTCCGGCACGGCAAGGCCCAGGGCCTCGCACACGCGGTTTCTTCGCCCCAGCCCCGCCTCGGCGGTAGCAGACGCGCGCTGCTCATGCTCCCTGTCGGTATACGGCCCTAGGAATACGCGCGCGGCCTGCTCCGCCTCCTCCAAGCAAATCCCTGAAGCAAAAGACATAACATTAGCATATAACGCATTTCGCGCGAACAAAGGAGACACGGTCTAGGCTTACGAAGACCGGAGGGTGCCGGCAGCAAGCAGATCGGCGGTGAAACATTGTCGTCTCGACGCTTCTCGGCGGCAAGACGCCAGTCGCGAGCAAGCGGCGCCACGCCGTACATCACGTACTCTTCGGCGAGGTCGTGCATGTTGAAGCGGGCGGCCACGCCTACGAGCCACCGGGCCCTCCGCCTGTCCTCATCATCGAGCGTCCGGCCGGGCGAGGGCTTGAACGCGATCGGTCGGCCCGTGCACTCAAGATCGCTCCTGCTCTCCACACGGTGGTAGAACCACCGCTTCATCCAGTGAGACTCCCACTTCCCGCGAGTGGAGTTCGCCGGGAAGAGCTTGTTGCAAGTCGAACGAAGAATGAAGGTGACGCCGCCGGCTCGACAGCCGCCCCGCCCTTTCGATCCTTGGCCGGCACCGGTCTCGTGCGTAGGCGAACAACGAGGCGCTGGGCTAGCACGCCTCGGGGCAAGGCCCACCAGTACACCGCGAGCCGCCACGGCGTTGAGTCGAGTCGCGCCGGCTCCACCTGACCAAGGTCCGCAGACATCGCCCACGATCGCCGCCGGGGATGCGGAGCCCCGTCGAAAAGGCAACGAATACGACCTCCCACCCCTCGGGGTGCGGTTCCGTCTCATCGGCGGCGGGCAATCGTACCGCCTGGCGCTCGGACAGCTTCCCCGCGCGCAGAAGCACTTGAATCGTCTTCTCGATCACGAGCGACGGGCCCAGCTTGTCGGAGAACGCGCCGTCCTTCTCCGCCGCCAGCCACCGCTTGTCTGCCACCGCCGCGTCGCGCTCTTTGAGCGTGTACTTCACCTTTAGCGGTGAAGATCGCCGGCGAATGCCGCAGCTACTATCCGCCTGGTCACGCTTGTCGCCAGATGCCATTGCTTCCCGCAAGAGGAGAATAGTGGCGAAGAATGCTACGGGAGTGTGGAAAGCGATGCAAGCAAGAAGGGGGCGTACAACTACAGGAGCGCGGTCACGAGGGCTACTTCAAGCCACCTCGCCCCAATACCGAAGCGTCGCAACGGTCCACGTATGGGACGCGACCGCAGACGTACAAAGGCCCGTCCCGCACAATCCCCCATAACCAAAGACGAAGGGCCGCGACCACAGCGCCAAGGACCGTCACAGCACGACGCTCTCCAGCCGCCATTAAAGGCGCACTAATGGGCCATGGGATCACAACAGCTTCGACGTGTCCCCCTTCCCTAGGGAAGAGGAGAGCAGCCGCGAGCACGCAACCGTCCACATCCCGCCGCGCACCAGTTATAAGCCGCCGCGTGCCCTATACGCGTCGAGGCGTGTCGCACGGTACGGCAACCTAACCCCGCGCATCGGGGCGGCGTGATTCGTGAACCTTACGAGGCGTAACCGCATCGTGAGATCTCAATCACCGCATGTGTGGCGATGTTCGCGATGCGAGGTCGCCAGCTCCGCTGCCACCCGTTCGAAGGGTAGCGGACGGAGCGCGCGCGTCTACTTCGGCTAGGCGCCACTCGCCGCCACCCGCTCGACGGTAGGGGACGGAGCGCGCGCGTACTTTCGGCTAGGCGCCAGCTCGCGCCACCCGCTCGACGGGTAGGGGCGGAGCGCGCGCCTCACCGCCCAGGCGCCAGCCCGCCGCCACCGGTTCGAGGATAGGGGACGGAGCGCGCGCCTCACTGCCCCTGGCGCGCGCCACCGCCACCGGCTCGAGGGGTAGGGGACGGAGCGTGTGCGCTCACTGCCTAGGCGCCGGCCCGCGCCACCCGCTCGACGGGTAGGGGCGGAGCGCGCGCTTCGCGGCCTAGGCGCGCCTCCGCTGCCACCGGTTCGAGGGGTAGGGGACGGAGCGCGCGCGTCTACTTCGGCCTAGGCGCCAGCTCCGCTGCCACCCGTTCGAGGGGTAGGGGACGGAGCGTGTGCGTCTACTTCGGCCTAGGCGCCAGCTCCGCTGCCACCCGTTCGAGGGGTACGGGACGGAGCGCGCCTCGCCATTTCGCCTAGGCGCGCCTCTGCGCCACCCGTTCGAGGGGTAGGGTAGGGGACGGAGCGCGCGCGCTCACCGGCCTGGCGCCAGCCCGCGCCACCCGCTCGAGGGGTAGGGGCGGAGCGCGCGTGTCACTCGCCTAGACGCCACTCCGCCGCCACCCGCTCGGCGGTAGGGACGGCGCGCGCGCTCATCGCGGCTAAGCGCCACCCGCCCACCCGCTCGAGGGTAGCGGGCGAGCACGCGTGTCACTCCGACTTGGCGCCATTCGCTGCGCCGACGCCGGCAGCTTGATACCGACGGATCCCCGCTTTAGCCGAGGTACTTTACCGCCGCGCCGACCTGCGCCGGGACTAACGGCAAGCCGCGCGGGCAAGCAACCTCGGCGCACCTCGACATGACCTAAACCATCGGGGTTCAGCCTCTGGCTTTCCATGTTTTGGGAGCGCAGCTGGCTGGTGTCTGGCGAGTTTTGACAGTTCTCGTGAGACAGATAAGCTTCAAGACATCAATGTTCCTTGACGATGGCCCGGTTGCTGGCACAACACGGACGCAGATGACCTCAAGCATATCTCGCTCACGAGAAAAGTCAAACC
Organism: Dendrocalamus sinicus; assembly: GCA_036346575.1. Taxonomy (NCBI): domain Eukaryota; kingdom Viridiplantae; phylum Streptophyta; class Magnoliopsida; order Poales; family Poaceae; genus Dendrocalamus; species Dendrocalamus sinicus. The sequence continues at coordinate 48,634,195 of CM070648.1, read as the reverse complement.
TTGCCATCTTCATACGAGAGCGCGCGCGCAGAGGAGGCCGTCTTCTCGATCGCCACACCACCGGCCGCGCCTCGACTGACCTTGACTTCGAGAACGGACCCCGCGCGAACGGCAAAGGCGAGGGTCATGTCCCGCAAAGTGCGCCTCGTTCTCCTTAACAGCCACCTACAAGACATCAGCATTTTTCAAAGTGATGTGGGCGGGCTCCATCAGAACACCGATCAAGGTAGGTCTCATTGGAGAACAGGCAAACCTGCCATCGTGTGCGTAAACGCAGCGCGAGGGCGGAGGCGCGGCGGTTACCGAATCGACGCGACCAAGCTCCCAAGAAAATGGATCGCCATCAAGACATCAACATTCCCTGCCGCCGCCGCTAGGGAATGTTGATGCACGGAAGGCCCATTTTAGGAGCACTTCTATCAAAATACATGCGGAACAACGCCGCACCAGCCCGTATATATACCCCATCGCCAGGGAGCCAACCGGCGGAAGTCCAATCGGCAGAGTCCAACCGCGAAGTCCAACCACCGAAGCCCGCCGTTACATTAATGGTCACGACGCCTCAAGGCCCGCACCGCGCCAAGCACGCTTCACCACGTGGACGACCGAAGAACGAGCGTCGCAGCGCGTCCATTATCACTTAAGGCATATGCGGCGGCTCAGGGGCCCGCTACGCTACTCGCGCGCGCAACGCCCCGACGCATTTTCGACCAGGCGCCACCTCGCCGCCACCCGCTCAAGGGTAGGGGACGGAGCGCGCAAGAGCGGCTGGCGCCAGCTCGCGCCACCCGCTCAAGGGTAGGAGACGGAGCGCGCGTCTACCGGCCAGGCGCCACCCGCCGCCACCCGCTCAAGGGTAGGGGACGGAGCGCGCGCCTACTTCGGCCACGCCGCAACCCCGGTCAAGTTCGAAAAGTTCACAGCCGCAGGACGGAGGGGCCAAAGGACTCGGCAACATGGCTTCGCCCGTGAAGCCCTTCTCCATGAGAGGCTCTGTTGTAGGGTGGCCCCACCTAAACCCAGCAGCCTGGTAGGAGGTTATAAGGCCCAGAATAGGCCATGTGTAATGACATAAGTGCCCCTGAAGGGGATGACCAGATGTAAGGGCATAACTGTAAAAGCACTCCTCATGTGTACATATATATAGATACAGGCCATGGGGAGAAGCCAGGCCATTACTCATCTCCCTCACTCTCCACTACCATCTCTCTCTCTGTTTGGTCTGTAACCACAACAGACACAAACACAAAATTCTTCCACATCATAATAAACTCTCATAGAAGGAAAAAATTCATTCAACAACTTTCAAAGGGCCAGGGCTGGGCCATGTCCTATCAAGATAAAGCAAAAGTGCTCCTTGATCATTTCAATCAGATCCTGGGTTAGACACAATCTACGAGTATTTCCTTCAGCTGGGACAATCTTCGGCTGTCTCGTCTAGACTTGCATGCTCTAGCTGACCCCTTCACCGAACAGGAGGTGCATGATGCCATCCTTCAACTGCCAGCCGATAAAGGGCCAGGACCGGATAGCTTCAATGGAAACTTCTACCGCAAATGCTGGGAAGTCATAAAGCGTGACTTTATGGAGGCCATACACGCCTTCTACCATATGAGAATCAACAACTTTTCCAGTTCAAACACTGCGAGTATCATTCTGTTAACAAAAAGGATGGTTGTCAGGAGGTAAGAGACTATAGACCCATCAGCCTCATATATAGTGTATCCAAAATCATAGCAAAAATCCTGGCCCTAAAATTAGCACCATTCATGGACGATCTTATCTCCCCCAAGTCAGAGTGTGTTCATCATAGACAGATGTATCCAAGATAACTGCATGGGCATTCGAAATTTAGCTAAGAGACACCACTGTAACAGAACCCCATCGCTGATACTCAAGCTTGACATTGCAAAAGCCTTCGATTCGGTCCGCTGGGAATACTTGACCTGTTGTAGAATAGGGGTTTCCCACTGCGATGGAGAGACTGGATTGCATGCCTTCTCTCAACTGCCACCTCCACCGTCCTCATCAATGGGATCCCGGGTGAACACTTCTAGCACCAAAAAGGATTGCGTCAAGGGGATCCACTATCCCCTTTCTTTTCATCCTTGCGATAGATCCACTGCAGAAAATCCTCAACATTACAACGCAACTTAGCAAATTGTGGCCTCTAGGGAGCCACGCAACAACCATGTGTACCCCCCTTTATGCGGATGATGCCGCAATTTTCCTAGCACCAAAGAAAGAGGACGTCTGCACCTTGGTCACGATTCTACAAATGTTCAGAGATACCATAGGCCTTCGTACCAACCTCTACGAGACCCAGGTCATGCCAATCAGTTGTGACCACATCGACCTACAAGGGGTACTACAAGATTTGCCGACACAGCTTGCTTCCTTCCCTCTAAAGTATCTAGGTCTACCCCTAACAATCAAGAGACTCAAAAGGGTAGACTTCAAAGCTTCAGAGGACAACCATGCCAACCGTTTAGCAGGCTGGATTGGCAAGTTGCTCACTCTAGTGGGGAGGAAGACTCTAGTTAAATTAGTTTTGACGGTGCAATCAACATACCTATTCACAGTCATCAAACCACCAAAAAGTGTGTTCAGATCTTTGAACAAACAGATGAGATGATTCCTTTGAGCTGGATCAGAGCAACAGTTAATGGGGGTAAATGCAAGGTCAGCTGGGACAGAGTCTACAGACCTGCAGACCTTGGTGGTCTTGGCATCCCGGATCTCGAACACTTCGCCAGAGTGCTAAGGCTAAGGTGGCTATGGCAAAATTGGAGATCAACAGCAAAAAATTCACGAGGGACGGAAATCCCATGTGATGACCAAGACCGACAACTCTTCACAGCGGCCACTGTTATAACAATATGTGATGGAATGAAGGCGTCCTTTTGGATCTCTGCTTGGGCAAAAGGTAATAGACTCTGTGATCTTACCCCACCATCTACAAGGCATCGAGGAAGAAAAAAAGCACCTTATGTGTTGCTTTATCACGAAATAACTGGCAACATGATCTCAGTTTGACAGGAAACCTTAGCATGCAACACATACAAGAGCTAATCACCATTTGGGGCTACACTTCAAACGTAACCCTGAGGGACAATATCCCTAACACAATTGCTTGGAAACTAACTTCCACTGGTGAATACACAGCGGCATCCACCTACAGAGCGCAATTTCTGGGGATAGTTCAAACTATGATGAACCCATTAGCCTGGAAGACTTGGGCACTACAACAATCCAAAATTTTCACCTGGCTCACCATTTAAAATAGGCTTTGAACAGCGGACAGACTCCAAAAAAGGAATGGCCAAATCAGTAGATCTGTCCACTCTGTAGACAAGAGTTCGAATCCGTCTTACACCTATTGGCCAAGTGCTGCTGCACTAGAAGAATTTGGACCTCCATAGCTCACTGGACTGCTTGCGAGTCAATGAGGCCGGCTTCTTGGAGGATGGTCACCTCGGTTCGTGATTGGTAAGAGTCAGTGGTGCTGCACCCTACTGCTCCTCATAAGGCAACGACTTCCCTGGTAATACTCGTCTCTTGGCATATTTGGAAAGAACGAAATGCCAGGGTGTTTCAAGTGACGGAGACCGCCCCGCCTCTCTTGGTAGCGGCTGTTAAGGAGGAGGTTGGTGCTTGGGTTTTTGTAGGCTTAAACAAACTTAACAGCCTTTTAGGCTGCGATCATTGTGGCTGATGCTACAGTGGTGGAGGCTTATTTGGCACTATTCACAAGTTTCGTCTTTTTCTGAAATTTTGGCTTTTTGTTGAGTTTTTTTGTCGGTTCTTTTTTCCCGTATTCGTTTGTATTATACGTAATGGGCTAACATATTTTTTTTATTTTTAAATTTTTTAAATTTAATTATGCAAAATAAGCCTCTGTCAGCTACAGTGCTTTTTTCAGCCAGCTACAGTGTTTTCAGCCATAAACCACGGGCTTTTCAGCCATGTTGATCACAACCTTAACCTCCATTGTAACTTTTTAATTGCTTTGCTCTCAGCTTCTCTTTAGGTTGTTTTCTCTCTCTCATTCTGTCTAGTCTCCCTCTCCTGGCCTCTCCTCTCTCACCCCATCATGTTTTTCTCTTCTCAGTTTTAACTCTTTCTATGAATTAATGCATAGCAAGCCTCTTGGCCACCGGTTTAAAAAAAAGAATTCTAGTACAAATAATTAAGGAACAAATTCACTACGTACGCATCTTGTTCGTGCATTTTAACTTTTCTTTTTGGTTATTACACTTCGATCCGTGCCATCGATTACCAATACTCCTAGTCATTGCTCTGCAGGGAGCATGCATGCCACAATATATATAGAGCCTGTTCTTTTTGGCTGCGGTTTATAGTTTTTGGTTACGGCTTTTGGCTTTTAGGCTGTTTGTACGAGAGATTTCAGAGTAACAAAAACTCACGTGCGGTTTTTACTGATATAAATGAAGTCAGTAAAATATATACTACAATTAACTAAAATCTAGTTATTGTAGAAAAGCCGAAAAGTAACTTTTAGAAGCTAAAAAAGAACATGGTCATAACTGGCTTAAATAATTAAAAGTAGTTGTTAATGGAGTAAAACCACAATTAAAGGTTAATACGGCGCCGCCCACAGGCCATCAGCAGAGAGCACCCAAATCACAGCGTGATGTTGAGGTGATCACACCGCGCGTGCATGTCTCCCAAGCTGCCCAGGGCGAGCCAAGAAGAAGCCTCTTCGCTCCTCGCCTCCGTCTTGCCATTCTTCGCCGGCGCCTGCTCCGGCCGTCCGTACGGCACCGTCGCGGCGGCGGCAGCCCTATCCTTGCGCTTCGCGAGGAACCTCCGCAGCGACGCCTTCCTGGCGATCGGCATGTCCACCGGCGCCTGCTCCGGCGCACCCTCCGCGGCCGCCGCCGTGTACCGGATCAGTTCGGCCGCCCTGGCAGGCGTGCAGCCATCGAGCACCACCACCTTCCCTCCGTAGAAGATGGTGAGCTGATGCGCCCGGCCTACCGACGCGTTGCGTTCCTGGACAACAGCGGCTGGCGCGTCGTCGTTGACGTACTGGCCGTGGCCGAGCACGCCGCACGCGATGGCGAAGCAGCGGGTGATGGAGTCCGTGGTCACCGCCGTCGCTGCCATCGGCGGCATGTACTAGCTCCTACACGAGAGGTCAGGAGGACGGTTACTTTCGTGGTGATCAATGCGCCTGGTCCAAACGAGTAGTGATCGATGATCTGTCACGGTGGTTGCGGAGTTGGTTTTATATAGAGGAGGAGAAACCGAGATGAGAGATCAACTGGTGGAGGGAGGGAGAGGAGCTGTGAGGAAGGGAGGAGAGCTGTTGCGCGCGCGGGGAAGACGTGAGGAAAACGTGGCCGCAGAGTGTGCGCCGCGAGAGGAGAGGGGAAACGGCGTGTTTGAAAAGGTCCTTTCCGGTGGTGTGACGAGCAACTGCCTCATGCTCGATCGTTCCGGGAAAGGATGCATGAACGGTGGATATTTATCGATTCGCAGCGTCATATAAATTGGGATTCGAGGAGGTGATGTGACGCTAAAAGCTTCGTGCATGTGCGTGATTCCCCCGTGGGAAATCCGGATCTCTTGCTCGATCTTGCGCGTATTGCTGCGTGGCTGATATGAATCTGCATGTCTTATATCTCACCACGGCATGGTTGCCTTTTTACCGTACAATAATGAGTAAACTTCGCAAAACTGTAACTTCGCTGATGAAACTATTACTTTGCTATAACTTTTAGCGATAATTTCGCTGAGCTGCAACATTAAGAGAACAAGTTGGATAAAGGAAATTGCTACGGTTCTTACATCCGATTAGGATGCTTGTTATGGTACGCTCAATCCACCGTTCTAGGCAAAATCAAATGGCTCACATGTAGTCATGCACCATACACGGTTCTCGGACGTGAATCATTCTTTTCAGCAATAGGCCATAATGTGAGGTCACATCCATAGTAGCATCTTTCCCCTCACTTTGTCTTCCTCCTCTTTAGCTCTGCTCTTCTGTTCCCTACTACGGTAGCTCTGCCTCTACTAGCCGGACTTCTACACTTTTCCTGCATATCATCCCCATGTCCTCCAAGCTCTCCCTCCCTTCTCTCTTCGGACAAGCAAAGGAACGATGATACGATATGGACGGCGTCCTAAGCAGCCGAGGTGCTCTGATGGAGAACTAGCAGCGAGACCGTGGAGCTCAAGGAAGCCCAGGGCTATGTCCGATGCACAGTTAGAGGAGCTAGGGTGGTGGATATGAGCTTGCAAGTGACAAGGAGCCTAGCCAGTCGCCACATCCTCCTTACAAGGGCTCAATCATTGCCATCGTCCATGTGTCGTCCTTCTCTGGTAGGTTGGGTGTTGGCATTTTCTGAATTATTGCAACACATTTCTTAGTTTGTTGAATGAAGTGGAAAATTTTGTTGCACATGTCTTTTCAAATGTTGAGAAGTGTTGCAATTCAGTTTTTTGTTGTTGCAGTTGGGTTTTTAATTTGTTGCACCGTATTTTTATTTTTACTGTAGTAGGGATGTTTATTTATTGCACCGAGGAATCCGTACTTTGTTGCGTTGAGTGGGGGATTTGTTCCACTGATAATGTTTTTTGTTGCGCCCTGAAAGAGATTGTTGTAGTGTTGTAAAATGGTATATTTGTTGCATTGGATGTGGATTTGTTGCAAGCTTAATAAATAATTATTGCACCTCACCGATTTTTTGTTGCGCAAGATCAGATGGCTGAGATCGAGCCTTTTAAGTTATATTTGATGGTGCAGAGAAGCGTACAATGAGAAAGCTCTCATCGTACATCCAGGCGCTAGTCCGTCCCAATTGCAAAAAAAAAGCAACTCCGTCATGGTAGAGGCCTATTGACAAACTGGGCCCACCTATCGTCCTCTCATCACTCAAACCAGGTGTTATGGGTGCCAGTTCGGCTTGCCACGTATCCCACCTTTTCTTCCTTTCCCTTGTCGAACCATGCCATACACATCGACGACGCTAGCCTCCTACTCTTTAAATCACCATTGCCAACTATGTTGTCCAACAAGCCGCCGCGCCTATCCAGGGCACCAAGATTGCTGTGGACTCCCTCATCACCATCATTGGTACCACGCTCTTGAGCTCTCTTAGCATGGCTGACAACCCTGCACTGCACTCCTCCATCATGCTGACATCGTCCGTGCTGTCTCAAGCCACCTACGTAGTGCGAGCTCGAGCAGTGAGAACAACAGCCTCTGTCACTAGCTCTACGACACCTTCTAGTCTAGCCTCTCAATGCTCCAACTCATGGAGCACCGGTTCATCTTGGCCAAGGTGCTCCACGAGACCAAAGGCCTCCTTCTTTTCCCTCACTTTCTTCGATGTTTCAACCGACAACCACCAAGCAGTCACGTGAACTTCTTCTCAAACCCTAGTGGAATGCTGTTACACTCGATCTGTCATTCTGATGAATTTCCTCCTGATTTGCTTGCATCAAAACATGTTCCTGACCCCTCTTCATCTTCCCCCAATCAATTTTGGTCTTCCATCCAAGAACATGTGTCACCGCCTTCTTCCCAGATTCCAACCAAAACCGACTGCCACCATCTCCATTCTTCACAAGGTGTGTCTCCTTCCAATCCCCTTCTACCAGAGCGTCCCCTCATGTCCCTCATTATTCCCCCACCGTCAATTTGAGCTTCCTCTCTCTTGGACATCATCACCATTGGAGCTTGATTTCTACCACCGTTTGTACATTGTCGGCCCACCTTGGTCCTTCTCCTCATTTATCGACACATCGGTGAGTTCGCTTCATCCCCTAGATGCTCATGCGCCTCTTGTTTTCTCTCTTTTCTTCCAAGGCATCAACGGTGACCTCCCCTGTCCACAACCTGCCACCTCTGTTGCCCCGCTATTCTGCCTTATCAATCCACCTCCATGGCTACAACTGCCTAAAATGGGTTTGCCTCATTGCATTCTACATGATGCTCACACTGTCAGCCCAAAAATATTATTGTAGTTCACCATTGACGGGGCCGAGTGTCCCCTGTTTTGTTGGAGGCAGACCAGCAAACCAAGGAGAGAGGAGAAGGTTGGCGGGTGGGTCAGAGCCACGTTGGCACTCATGTGGCACGTTCGACTGGCAATCTATAACGGGGCAAAAGTGCATGGGAGAATGACATGTTGGCCCAAGCTATCAAGTGGCCTCTACTGTGATGGAGTTGCAGTTTTGCTATACTTTGTTCTCTTAAAGTTGCAGCTCAATGAAACTGGTGCTTAGAATTGCAGCACACTAATAGTTTCACCGGTAAAGTTACAGTTTTGTGAAATGTACTCTACAATAATTAGATGACGAGGAATCTTGTTTGCTTTGCACACATCAATTTTTAGGCAAAATGATCCACAACCACAATGCTTTTATCAGGTGTGCACTCTCTCTCTCAGTATTGGGATACCAGAATGATGTTCTATTGCAAGAACTCGGGAAAGCCTAAAACTCAACCAAGCACCGCCTAACCTTGTCAACCCAAGCATTTTTGACACAAGGCGAGTTCAATTCTGGTTTCAGGTACAAACCAGAAAGGCAGAACCATGGAGATCAACTTACTGAACAAACTTGCATTGCAAAGAGTAAGACGTAACTTTTGTAGCATTCAGAACTTGCACAATATCTTCTTATATCCTTCAATGCTTTTTCCTTCCTTCAAATTTGATCACTTGCACGACATGACCTGGAGTAAGAAGAAAAGCACATTGTTTCCATTCGGCAATGCTCACACCGGCGCCCGCACACACATCGGTCTGGACACCCACCCAATCCGACAAAGCCACAACATATCTGTGTGATGTCGACATGCAATGACTGCCTCTGCCAGTCTAGTTCAGGGCCTAACTCATTAATTAGCCACAAACACCCCTTGCGTCGATCAATTGATCAAGGCGGTGACCTGTAACGGTCACTGTCCTAGTGTTGAGAGATTTCATCATAGAGTGGAAGAAGCATCGGGACTAAGCATTGTAAAGGCCTTATTATGATCATATCAGTCGCATACCTATGGAAGCGTGTCACTGGCCGACATTATGAGTTGATCGTATTTTGTGGGTAAAGCTGTACAATCTCTACATAGTGTATATAACCTATTCAAATAACCATGCCCCGATTACGAGCATTATGAAGAAATGCCACACTTGGTTAGTTTTCATAAAATAATAGTTAATGGTGTTTACAGTATGACAAGTATGAAGAAATGGATATGGCATCTTATTTATGAAAGTGAATATGGTATGGTGCTTGTAAAATGGATACAATGGATAAATGTGAAGAGAGTTCACTCTCATAATAAACTTAATTAAAATGGACACTTTGGTTTTAAGGTAAAAAGGCTAAGTCATAGGTTTAGAAATTAATTATAGTATTTACAGTAAAACTTACTTCCCTCTAAAAGATCCCAAAGACCTTCCTTTGTCAAGCCTTACATCTATATACTTATATTTGGCATAAAGGCTTGCTAAGTACTTTTGTTCTCATGGTTGCTCATATATGTGGATTTATGGCCGAAGACAACAACAGGGGAACATATACTAGTACCATTGGGAGATGACGATGATACCAAGTACTAGGTCACTTATCATAGTCTATTATCTGTGGGCATATCCTGAAGTCTTCATTGATATGTATCTTTTTCGCTGCCTTTCTGCCTCATTTATGCTTATTTATTACTACACATTTTATTTATGCATATGTATGGATATGATAATCACCACTGTTGTATTGTGTGAGTTAGCTACTGATCATGAGACTAGCTTAAAATACACAGATGTTTTGGATGCAAATCCAGGCTTGTCACATCCATCCTCATCATCAACCCTTTTGCCGGTGCTACCCATAGCCCTCCTCTGTCCTGTTACCAAGGCAACACCACCGCCACCTCACCACACTACCATCGCTACCGCCCACTACCGCCTCACCGCACCGCCGTCACTATCGCCTATCGCTGTTCTTCCACCACCATTTCCTCCCTCGAAGCTCAGGGCTCCAGTGAACCCAAACCCCAACTGGTGAACCCGAGCCCTAACCCATTGATGGCGAGAGGCGGTGGTGCTGTAAAGGTGGAAGATGTGTTTCTCGTAGCACGAATCTCCACGTCGATCCAAGGTGTGAAAAATTGACTGAAACTTAAGAAATTTTTAATTGCATGTGCATTGGCAAATCCATGCTTAGAAATGTTTAAATTCAATACTCACAAACCCTCACAAAAAATCACAAAACTTCTTATTTTACCTCCTCTTAATTTTAGAATGCACTGCCTCAACGTGTACATACACTACCTAAACATGTTTCTTTGACATGGTCAAGTAGCGTCGCTCATCCACGGAAATCTTATGAGGCAAAAAACCACCGCATGAGTATGGGACCCAGCCACCATGTGCATAGACCTAAGAGTTGGGCCGTGTTGATAGCTTCGGGCCGCGTTGAGCCATGCCAGCACGACTTGCCTTCGACAAGGCCTAGGCATGGCTCAAGGCATGATAGGTGCCGCCATATTGTGCTAGCCCAGGCCTGGCCCTATGGACTTGGAGGCGGTGGCAACGATGGTGGTGGTAGTGACCGCCATCTTCATCACCTTCATGCTCTAATTGTACCATGCATCTCTAGTGCCACCGCCATCTAGCCTCGCTCAGCCACAGCCATGCCCGATGTGGCTCCTTGCTCGGCCAACTCTGTGTGCCCCTGTCACCGTGCTCAAGCATCGACACCATTCTCACCCACCATGAAGGTGAGAATGGTAGCACGGGTTGGCGTGAAACTCGTGCTCACTGGCTAGAGCTCCCCGGGAGGGTATTAGGGCCGTAGAGCAGACTCTCTCATACTCGGTCTCAAGCTTAAAAACTCAGACCCATCAATATTGTTATCTATGCACAAGGGAGAGAAGTTTGGTTTCTCCATTGGCTCCAGACTGCCTTGGTGCTCCTTGTAGCCCTCCATATCATCCATATGATGGTCCTCCGTGCTGTAGTCTCCTATACTTAGAGCTGACGAGCACCTATGGAAATCAGAGCCTAAGGAAGACTAGGGAGTGGCGGTGGGAGCTTCTAGCAAGGCGCCCCGTTGCTACCTTTATGTTGTGACTCCTTGATAGCATACCGGCCATACCACTATCGAGCTTGGCTGCTCTCGTTGGCGACTTCGTGCTGCAACTCCTTGGTAGCACACCACTACCGAGCTTTCTGTTTGTACAGACTATTGAGACTACTGAGTAAAGTAAAGAGAGAAGAGAAATTTGGTGCTTTAGTGGTGAAGAAATGAGTAGATAAGGTGGATTTTACAGCATAGAGGAGGAAAACATTGCATCTGCCTGCTGTCTCTCAACCTCTACCACCGCTTTGCCTTCCTCCTCTGCGCCATCTTGTTACTAGTTTCTAATTGTTACCCCTCTCCCTCCCCGCTCATTGCATCTATGGTCTCTACTCCATCTTATCATCGGTACCATGCTACTCGGGTCCTCGCTCTTCTCCAACCCTAATCTACTCCGACGGTTCAACTCGATGCCCTTCCATGGCATTGCGCCACCTCGCACGCCCGTCGCCGCCACCACTCGATGTCATCACCGTCGATCATGTCAGTCTTGGGGGACTCCAGGCGACTCCAGCTATGGCCTACGCTGACTCTGGCCGATCACCCTACAAGTTTACTCTACCCAACCCTTCTTCCTCGGTGGTGCGAATGCGGGTGGGAAGGTGAGCAGTGGTGTCGATCGGTGGCATGGTCGACGTGTGCTCGACGTTAGTGGTTGTCATGGCCCAGCCGTGCTGTGCCACTATGCCGTTGTTGTGCCTCCATGTCGTGCAGCCCGCCATGCTACTTTCGTGCTGGACCGTCCTAAGCACAGCACGATAGGTCGGGTCGTATCGTGCCGCTTGACGAGCCTTCTTTCTGTTGTAAATATTGCGGTATAAGCATATTTCCATGTTTTATTCCAGCAGAAACATAAATTGCATATAAACATGAAATTCTATCTTGTCATTCATATTCAAGTATATATTCAAAGAATACAACATCATGACTGCTATTCAAAGATGTTCAGATAATAAGCAGCAGATCGAATTAGACAGATTGCAGTAATATTCAAGTCATAAAACATGACTGAACCAAAAGGTTTACTGCACCGACAATGTAATCTGACCAGGATTAACAAATCACTGCAGTACTCACAATTTCAATTGCAGGTAACAGATCTAATAGACAGAGACTCAAATAGCTACAAAGATGCAATCAGTAATCAAACCTAGAGCTCAAGTCTAACTCTGTTGCCTAGATCAAATCCAGTATATGACTAAGTTCATCATAGAGCATACAATTGCGCCCACATACATTCACAGCAGCCCTCAAATACTTGAGAAAAATTGCAGATCAAGATTAACTGCTGTAAATTGCAAAGAATCAGATATACTCACTGAACGGGCAATACTCCAAACTGTCCAGAAGCAAATAAACCGAAGAAGAATTCAAACAATAGGGCAAGGCACGATGAAATCGCTGTCCCAGAAAATCTATCAACCCACTATCGCTAGCAGGTAGATGATTTACGGAGATACAATGCCGCACTTCTTCTCTCAGCCGAAAACTAGAGAAGAAGCCGAGGTCCAGAGATGCCGCACAAGATCACAAGAACACTCTGGCCGAGAGCATTCAAGACACAGCAGGGAGTCGGCGCCACCTCCTTCTTCCTTGGGTAGACCTCTAAGGTCCCGAGTTCCTCAAACCCAGATTAAGGTTCACACGGGAAACCGGAAGCAAGGCCTCAATCGAAGATGGCCCGAAGACCAAATCTTCGCCAACCGAAGAACAGAGAGGAGATCCACTCAAGAGAAGCAATCAGGATTGGAAGCAAATGTACCTACCGTGGAGCCGAGCGACCCCTTTTGAAGAAGAGAGGAGAGATCGCTGCGGGGTGGCATGAGCGGCTGGCTCAGGAACTCGCCGCCCACGCCTCCTCCGCCTCTCGCTCGTCATCTCCCACGCAGACCGAAATCTCGGACTCGGGCGAAGGGGATCAAAACGGCCGCACAGGAGACGCTCGGGAACAGCACAAGACGCAAATCGGTGAGGAGACTTTATCTCTTTGCGCGGGTCACCGACCGGTGGGCCCCGCCTGCATGTTTCTATCCCTCCTTTTATTCAATTGGGAAATTCCCAAAATACCCCTCTCAAATACAACACTTTCTAGGCCCGGCATGACTAGTCGTTCGTGCCGTACCAACCCAGCCCGTCACGTGACGTGCTTGAGCCATGCCATACCAGCTGGGCCTCAAGCTGGCTCGAAAAAGCCCGGCCCAACTGACAGTTCTACATGTGCGTACTGCCTAGCCGCAGCCTAGGAACCGGCTGCCAAATTTAATCTAAAACCAAATGAAACCACGCATTTCCAACACATTTCTTTTCCATTCCTCGGCACCACGCCACCGTGACCGCTAAATTAACTGGATGGCGCGGATGACATGACCCACACACGAAAACCAACCAAAATCACCGGGAAAATAGAGACGTGAGGTGCCCACATTGCTTCCATCCGCCTCCTACCTTTCCGCGCCCCCCGCCCGTTTCTCCGCCCCCCCTCGCCTTTCACGTGCCGCTTTCCTGCCCAAGAAACAAGAAATTAGGCCCATCTTTACATCTCCAGCTGTACACCTATAAAACAAAGGCATACCTTAACCTGCGACCTCCCCGGCAGACGAATATTATACCGCATTTCGTTTCGTTTCCAGGAAGCAACCGTCCGGCAAAGATTTCGGATCCTAGGGGAGTTTGATGTGAGTTGGTTCTTTTTTTTGCTGAGAATATGGCCGCTGAGCAGAGTGCTAAGGCCGGCGGCAGCAGGTTCGCTGTGACGTGCGGCCTGCTGCGGCAGTACATGAAGGAGCAGGGCGGCAACGGCGGCAGGTGCATCGCGCCGGTCGTGACCATGGGCCTCATGCCGGGCGCCGATGTCGTTGGTGGTGCGGCGGAGGCGGAGGCGGCGCCGGAGGAGAGGAAAACCATGGAGCTCTTCCCTCAGCAGGCCGGAACGCTCAAAGACTCGCCCGAAAGGTACGTATGCGGGAACCAGAAACCCATTTTCAGTTTATCATGCACGTATGTCGGGAGTTCTTGAAAATTACTGGTTTTGATGCTAAAGCTGTGGGTTTTCTTTTTGTTCTTAGGAAGGAGCCTGAGAGAGCGCAGCTGACCATCTTCTACGGCGGGACGATGGTGGTGTTCGACGACTTCCCCGCTGAGAAGGCCGAGGAGTTGATGCAGCTCGCGGGCTCCTGCAACCCGCCGGCCGCCTCGGACGCCGGCGCCACCCCCGCCGTCTGCCAGAATGCGCTCGGGCAGCCTTGCTTGCCAGGTAACGCAGGAGCGCGTACGATACTCATGCCTGCACAGGCCAAATCCCATACTTTTCGTACAACGAACTGACCACATGCATCTCTTGTGTACGTTTCTTCAGACATGCCCATCGCGAGGAAGGCGTCGCTCCAGAGGTTCCTCGAGAAGAGAAAGAACAGGCTCGCCGAGAGAGATCCGTACCCGGTGGCTTCGGCGCCGGCAGAGGCGGCGAAGGAGTCGAGCAAGCTAGTGAAAGAAGACGGCGCTCCGTGGCTCGGCGTGAACTCCATGCTCAGCCTGAGCTGAAGAATTTGAGGATAGTAGTTACTGAGAAGGGAAAGAAAATATTGCCTTACTAATTACTATTTTGCACGTGTATGTGGATTAATTATTTTCCCCCAGTGTTATTTTACACCAGTTAACTGGCTGATTCAGGGGAACTGGTTAGCTAGCTAGTGGTGATCAATGGTTAAGTAGTCTGTCTGTCTGTCTGTCTGTTTGAGAATTCTTTGATGACGAAAAGAATTCTTTTCATGCTGATATGTTATCTGTAAGGATATGAATTAAAGCTACTCGACAAATAGCTTTGTAAATTGAAATAAAAGGGTGAAAAGGGTTATATACCCTTTATACATCGCTTGTGCTCTTGTATAATGTAATGTATCTGAGCCGAAATATTTGATTTTTTTTAAATTGGGTTGGTTGATATGTGAAAATAGCACCATTTGTTCCTGAGATGTTATTTGGATCTTGATGCAGATCAGGGTTAAAGATTTCGGATGAATTTGAATGAAATTTCGGAAATTTCAGTTATTTCATTACCCAGCGAAAGGAAAATTATCCGGTTAAATTTTGGCCGAATTTTTCTTCATTCAAAATTTGTTCAACTTTTATCCAAATTTGATTAAATTTCACCAAAATTTCAAATGAATTCAAAATTTTCGTCTGAAATTACGAATGAAATTCCGAAATTTCGTTTGATTCGGTTGCTTTGCTGGGTGGCGAAATTTTTTTTTCATCCGAAATATTTAACCCTGATGCAGATATGTGAAAAAGCATGGATCGTCTCGTATATTCTTTTTTTAAAAAAATAGTACAGGAATAAATTAATTATAATACAATAATTTGACAAAAGAAACAACTGATCAACCACAACAACGGCTGCCGTTGTTAAAACTTGAAAGCATGTTCATACGTGTCTCTTAACAGTTCTTATGATCACTTAATTATAAGAAGTGCTTAAAGTTTCGTCCACTTGCGGGCCGTGGTAGGAAGCAGGAGCAAGGAAGAAGCTAGGAAGAAGAAACGTGCATGCATGTGTAGTGTAGTCGTTACACGTCGTCTTCCTCGAGACCTTTGCGTCCATGCTTACCATTTCAAAGCTCCGACTGACTTTGCAGACATGTGGCGTTGTTAATTATCACACCGGTCGGCGTCGTGGCACGTTAAACGTAGTCAAAAGTGGAAGGAGTTAACTAGAGAGAAAAGGAGAGCAGGCTCAATCAGCCGCCTCCTGTTCTCTCGCACGTCTGTCTGCAGATTCTGGTGAACTTTGAACTTTCCCCCCACAGCTGCTAGCTACCACAATGTCTGATACTCTGATGAGCGGTTGCTAGGCAGTTTCCCCATGAATTTGGGGCCCTGCTACTGCTAGAATAGCACAATGGAACTTATGAATTTGGATGCGGCTTATGGTTTTTGGCTGAAATTTTTGAATTTTGGCTGTTTACTGTACAGATTACGGAGAGACAGATACTCACTTGCGATTTTGGTTGCTACTGATGTTCAGCTTTTAACGTGTAGATCGTTTAACTTGTAGACACCGTCATAAGAAAATACTCCGTTTGAAAGTTAGGTACTGTAGCAAAAGCCAAAAGCTGCATGCTTTTGAGGTAAAGAATAGGCCCAAAGACGTGCAACTCCAAATTGTTTACTAGCTAGTATCAGTTATTTATATATGGTTATTTCCTGTAATTTCAGAAGGGAAACTTATGAACTAATTAAGGATCGCTCTCAGGGAGTGTCTGTGTTGATGCGGACTTGATGCTGTAATTAAAATAAACTTACCATTTCCATCGAAAGCCAAAATAAAGGTTGATGCGGACTTGATGCTGTAAGATTTATCTCGTGATTCATAAGCAGGCACGGCGAAAAAAACATGAACGATACACATGTACAGGGCGGCAAAAATGTGAAAGCTGTACGGTTTTCCTTTGCCTCATGGCCTGCCTGAAGCTATTTGATCTCTTAACCGTTTGCATAATGGCAGATGGTTCGTTGTTGGCATGTGCAAGCAAACATATCAACGTGAGAAACCCAGGGAAGTATGAAAGCTGGTGTTGTACCAAAATTTTGCTAATGGCAGCCAAGCCTTCCATTTTGCTGGAGAATCATTCACCTCGCACCGAAGATACATCTCAAGGCATTGATTCACTCGCTCACTTTGATCATCTGTTTGTGGATGGTAAGCGGTGCTATACTGCAACTTAGTACCCATCAATCTGAACAATTCCTTCCAAAAGCTACTAGTGAATACTTTGTCCCGGTCTGAAACAATAGCTTGTGGCATATGATGTAACTTAATTACCTGATCCAAAAATAATTTGGCCACCTTTTGAGCTGTGAAGGGGTGCTTGAGTGGAACAAAGTGAGCATATTTTGAAAACCTGTCTGCAATCACCATGATCACATCATACCCTTCGGATTTTGGAAGACTCTCTATGAAATCCATTGTAATGTCTTGCCATGCTCCAGCAGGGATGGGTAATGGTTGAAGAAGCCCGGCTTGCTTAGTGCGTTCCCCTTTTGCCTGTTGACAAATACCGAACTGTTTGACAAAACTGTCGACAGCCTGCTTCATTCCTCCTAGTAAAACAACCGTTTCAAATGTTGATATGTGGCTTGTATTCCGGAGTGACCCCCAATCGAACTCGCATGAAAGGCATCAACAACTTAGTTTGTAATGTAGAATTTGCAAAAAATGTTCAATGGGTCTCTTTTTACTGTCTTTGAGCAGTGGTACGGATATTTATACCCTCCACTAACCAAAACTAGCCGTTTGAAACAAATTCTAGAAAAATCAAGGCGAGAGGTAGTACCGCCGGTCTGAGGCCGGAACTACCGCTTCCCTATCTGACGCAACATAACGGCTATGTCAAAGGCTCTGCAGTGACCGTTGGAAAGTCGGCGCGGTATTACCGCTTGAGCCAAACTTCCAAAAGTCCCAAATTTGGTGTTCTCTGGAAAAAAGGCTCCGCTCCCTCTCCGGAGCTTCCGGGCTCCGGAAGTACCGCTCGGCATAGCGGAACTACCGCACAGCGTTGAAATCACCGCTACTTCCGTTCCCGCAAAATCTAAAATACATTCGGAGGGTGCTCTCTGGAAAAAAAAAAGGCTACGCTTGGGTTCCGGAGCTTCCGGTCGCCGGTAGTTCTGATTTTCCCAGCAGAACTACCCTCTGCGGTAGTTCCGACGTTGAAATCTGCGGTACTACCGCTCTTCCTGACAGAGCACAGTTTTAGTTTTAAAACAGATTTTTAATTGATGTATGCTCCTAGTTTGATCCAGATGGCACATAATTTTGCTATCAAGTTACTTGTCATGATCCCTCTTTATGGTACGATTATTTACCCTATAATCCGGTGCCATTATCCCAATATATTCCGTCGTGACAATCTACTCCCTCCAGTTTAAAAAACATGTTGTTTAGATATTACATGGTCCCAAATGCAACTTTGGCCACTAATATATATAACCTAATAAAATTATGATATTATGTAAGTATTTTTTAAGATAAACTATGCATATAACTTTTAGAAATCCAATCAAAATCTACCGCTATTACGCCTCGCGGAAACCGCGCGCGGAGAGGGCCTCCACGTCAGCCCGCGAGCGCGTCCGGCCGGCGCGTGGCCAGGAAAATTTCGGTACGGTCAGGGGAGCGGTTTTTGCGAAAAAGTCCCTGCATTGTTTTGAAATTACATATAGGTCCTTTTTCCTCGCGAAAAGGTCCCTGACAGGTTTTTTTAAAACGTTCTTTTGCGAAAACACCCCTCCACTTCACCAAAATTTTGTGTACTTTGCAGGATTGCGCCCTGCATTTTCTAAATTACGTACTGATCCTCGTTTAGTTACGTACATGCCCTCGCTTTTTTACGAAAAAGATCTTTGGCTTTTTCGAAAATACACATATACCCTCGATTTTTTTAAAAAGTCCTCACGAATTATCGTCTCTTTTACTTCGGTATACACGGTGGTTAGCGCGGTGTAGCGCCGTACCTACGAGGCTAGTATTATTAATAGCTGAAGTTTTAAAAGCTCGATTGCGCGTGTCCTAAACAACATGTTTTTAATGAACCTGGACGATGTATGTCGTCTCTTTGGCTAGGCTCGCCCTACGTGGCTACACCTCCAGCTGCTCAGCCAACCTGTACTACGTCCCAGAGTCAATAGCCCATTTTCCATAGAGCTGACCAGAGCACAATGTACGGGGGATGAAATACGACCAATAGCCAATGTGTTTGAACATGTCATCATTTCCATCGAAAGCCAAAAATAAAGGTTGATGCGGACTTGATGGTGTAAGATTTATCTCGTGATTCATAAGCAGGCACGGCGAAAAAACATGAACGATACACTTGTACAGGTTGGCAAAAATGTGAAAGACGTACGGTTTTCCTTTGCCTCATGGCCTGCCTGAAGCTATTTGATCTCTTAGGCTGTGATTATTTGGGCTTCAACTTCTCACTTCCGGTTTATTTGATGCTAAATAAACCTCTGTCAACTACAGTGTTTTTTCAGTCAGCTACAGTACTTTTCAGCCATAAGCTAAAAAAAAGTCCAAATGATCACCACCTTAACCGTGCGCATAATGGGAGATGGTTCACTGTTGGCGTGTGCGAGCAAACCATATCAAGGTGCATCATGCATTCATGCATGTTAGCTAGCTTAGAACCAGAATTAAAATGGGACAAAATAAAAAAAAGAAAAGGAAAGGAATGGACCACACAGTGTTGCTGAAGTGAGCCAGCGAATAGATAGCCAACCAATGACCAACCTCGTGATCGAAATTTAATTAATTCGCTCAACGCATTAAAAATACGAATGGACACATATGTCGACGGTGAAGGATTATTTTTGGTAAACTTCTACATTCATGCTATGCAATAAAAGTGGTAAATTTCATAAAAGATCTACTCCATCCAATTCAAAAACCATGTAGTTTGGACATCGATATGGTCCCAAAATGCAATTTTGACCACTAATTATATATATAACCCAATAAAATTATATGTTATGAAAATATTTTTGAGACGATCCACGCATATGATTTTCATAAATCCAATCTAAATATTTAACATTATTTAAAATGTTATCGTTAACCAAAGTTTTCAAAAAACTAAACTGCACGTGTCCCAAAATAACATGTTTTTTGTGAAGCATATCTTTGTTGTACGATATGTGACGCTTAAGGCCCCACTTAGTTGGACTTATGGCACATAAAAAAGCATCTAAAAAAGCAATGTAGCACCTAAAAAAACACTGTAGCACCTGAAGATACACTATAGCGGCTGGAAGAAGCTAATGAGAGTTGAAATAGGCTAAAATAAGAGGAATAAACATTGTGCATTTGATAATGAAGTTCAAAATGGAAGCTAGCACACCCGTTGGCAATTAAGTTCATTTTTTGAAAAGGCCGCACATGTCGTATTTGTTAAGCGTGACATACAACACATGGTAATATACAATAACGCGTGTGCGGCTTACACGTGCAACTTACATACGAGTGGCGAATCTAGCTCTATGCCACCAACGACGCTGCTATCCAGTCACATGTCATGTCCATTAGTGTAGCATTAGTGCCATGCAGAAGGCCGGGCGAGACGAATGCGGGTGGTGCAGCAGGTCCCGGGGGCTGGGTTGGCTGGTTGGGGGCTACCCTCGCAGTCAACTCGCGGTCAATTATAAAGTTGTGAAAGCCATGCAAGCCATAATGATCGTGCTTTGCCTGCGACTCTTGTACTTAGGAATCTTGTCGAGTATGCGCCATTTGCCCTTGCACATGCCAAATGCGCGCTCAACGGCGTTCCGCAATTGCGAGTGTCGATAGTTGAAGAGCTCTTGCATCCCACCAGGATCCTCCCATTGTCGAATGCGGAAAGATGATACCGCGTGTTGCGATATGGAGTCAAGTACCCCAACCGGTTGGGATATCCAAAGTCGACAAGGTAGAACTTGCCTACAACAAAAAATATCGGTTAGTACAAGCCTTACAATGCATGGCGGAATGCAAATTAAAAGAGCAGTGTTACCTTCTAGGTCACCGTACTTCACCATGGTCTGTTGTAGGATTCGAGCGTCATGCATCGAGCCCGGCCAACCGACACACACAAATGTAAACTGGCAATTGAAGTCGCAAATGGCAAGGATGTTTTGGCTAGTATAGCCATGCCTATTGAAATGACGCACCCTCTCGTCATTAGAAACAACGACTTTTACGTGAGTGCTGTCAATAGCCCCTTATGCAGTTGTTTAAGTGGGGATAGAATCTCAAGGGACGTAACACTTGAGCTGGACGGTACGAGACTCCCCTCACACAGGTCCACTAGTCACTTCATCTGGACTTCACAGTCGATGCGCTTACCTGGCCGACTGTTGCTCGGGTACGCCGTGCAGGGTGTGGCCTCTTGCTCCCCGACGAGCCCGCCGTTGCATCGTTGCCAGTGGTCTGCATTGGGGTATGCATATTGTCGTCATCTCCTTCTTGGCTTTCCATGAGGTTCTTGTTGTCTAGGTCGATGTCATCCACACCCGACATGAATGCACACTCGCTCGTGGTGGTGGTGTTGCTGAAGACAGCTTCCAGTAGGTCCTCGTCTCGAGCAACTATGGCCTTGAACTTGCGCATCCCGAACTTTCCCTGCAATCGCACGATGTTACATCAGACCTTCATTGTGGCTTTGTGTGTGGCAAGAAGTAATGCAAAGAGCATAGCACTTGGGAATCCGAACTTACTCCACCGGTAGCAGCCCACCAATCATCGCTTGTGTCAATGCAGCCAGTGTCAAGGTCGACACCAAGCCCCGTCGCACGAAGCTTCAATGCCTTCCATTTGTTGTAATCATGACTCAATTGCTCCCACTTATTCTTCATTTGCTTACTCGTGTACGGTAAGCCGATTCGCTTTGTGAATTGGCGAAGAAGGTTTTTTTTGCCTTACGTGTTCAACCTTGAATATGGTCGGTTTTGTGCCTCCACCTTCTTGGCGCATACTTGTAGGAATACATGCATACCCTCATCGCTCCAAGGAGGCGGGGCCATCTGCAGCCATGGCGGCCAAGTGGGATAGGAAAGGTGGTGGACATGCCGGAGCAAACACGGCAGCTAAGCGTACCCGTCTCTCTAGACAAGGGGAACTAAGAGATACACAAAAGTACGGAGAAGGGAAAGGGTTAAACCTTGATGTGGGCAGGGTGGTCACCGGGAGGACGTTTGCGCAAGGTGCTAAGCCGACCCGATGGGGACCTCGCCTGGGCCTATGAGTGGTGCTGACGGACAAGCCACACGTACGTGACTGGAGGCACCACAGGTCGCGGACGATGGAACTCGCGTCGTCGGCCCAACCCGAGATTACAGATCTGTCACGGGACTTCATGCCCCCGATCTACGAGTGATCCACGGCGAGGCCACC
The DNA here is from genome assembly GCA_036346575.1 of Dendrocalamus sinicus. NCBI lineage: Eukaryota > Viridiplantae > Streptophyta > Magnoliopsida > Poales > Poaceae > Dendrocalamus > Dendrocalamus sinicus. The sequence goes on along the minus strand of CM070648.1, from coordinate 48,612,159 downwards.
GCGGATGGGCACAGGGACGAAGGCCCGCTGGCGAGGGAGGGGGAGGGCCCAAGTGGCCGCCGCAGAGGAGGTCACCATGGCTGGCGATTGTGGCGGGGGGGGGGAGGGGGGAGATTGCGCAATCGTTGGAGGATGGGTGCAGGGAGGGGCATCCATGGGTGGGGAAAAGCACAGCTACCACAGGGAGTAGGTGGTCTCACGTAAATGCCGCTTTAGGGCTCTGGAAGAAGCTGTATCCACCGATACGTGCTCTGGCTCCAACTCGCTTCGGGCTTCTTCAGCCCGACGCTTTCAGCCCAACTGAGTGCAACGTAAGATTGCGGAGGGACAAAGCACAGAGTGAGCTTCAGTTTGCTTGAGAAACCTGAGCGGCCACATCTTGTCTAAGAAGCATAAGAAGCTTTAGGCAACTTCATTCGTTTAGAAGTATTTGGAGTGGCAAGAAATCGGAATTTTTTGTACGGATAATCCATTTTTTATTCGAAATTACATAAATATACCCGCGGAAAATTTTTTTACAAAAATAGGCTCCATCGCCGAACCGTTGGGCGATCGAGTTAATCGCCAACTGCATCGCGACACAATTTGTCTCGCCAGATGAGAGCGACTACATCCGGCGCTCTTCGTTAGCGACTAGCATGAAGTCGCTCTTCCGTTAGCGACTAGCATGCAGTCGCCATCCCGTAGGGCGACTGCATGTAGCCCCCCGTGTTTTGTTTTAAGATTTTGTGAATTTTGTAACGTTGAACGGGTAAAAATACGGTGAAGTTGTAATAAAAGTTTATGTTAATTGTATATTGTAGGTGTGCAAAAAGTTTTAAAATTTTTTTTCATGAAAGATTGAGTAAAGAACGATCGATACATACACTGTTAAGTGAGATAGTTTATGTGCGGAGAGAGATAATAGACTTATGTAAATTTAAATAAACTTCATATTATAACTGTGAGTAACATGCCGCATGTTTTTTCATTACATGCATAAATACATAGCATCTGCAGCTCGCCTCACTAGTCACCCCGTGTGCCCGTCACCGCGCGCGCGCCCTCCCATACGGCCTCGCTTAGCCCTCCTCCGGTGCAACGGGTTAGGACGATCCGAAAAAGTAAAACGAGGAGGAGGGTGTCTATCCCGCGGTGGCGGGGGCGGAGTAAGCTGCACCTCTGGCTGTGTGCTCTCCGGTGCACCGGGCGCAGAGATAACCTCCGGTGCTACGTCGGAGTAGTGTCCATGCCACTCCGGTGTAGACGCGAAAAACTGGTCCACATCCTCCTGGCCTGGGGAGATGCCGGAGACGCCGTGCTGCTGGTAAGCACCTGCAATATTAATAACGTTAGTTCGTTGCATATCGTCTTCGGATAAACACGATATAAGAACCTCTGCGTACCCGTGCCTAGTGCCATCCACGCAGGAGGAGGGGCGTACACCCCCTGCGTAGAAGGCGTGAAGTGAACCGGTGTAGGAGGCCCTGCCCAGGCTGAACCCCCTGGCTGCTCCGGGTGAGGTGGTGGAGGACGTGTCCACGCCGGTGCACGAGTAGTGCCACGCCGGTCGGGTGGCACCGTGGACGAGCGAGCGGAGCGGTGGGCGTGGAGACCGCCGGTAGCCTCGTGCGAGAGAGTAGGCTAACGATCGTCCGCCGCGCGCGTGCACCCGACGCGCAAAGCCGATGCCCTCCTCATGGGTCGTCGCACCATCGAGAGCCTCTCGATCGCCCCGAGTCGAGGCATAGGCGTAACCGACGCCACCGACACAAAGACATGAAATGGTTGATTATCGAAACGACATTACCATTTGGGAATCTTTGAAATGACATGAAACGCATCGCGATGTGAGCGCGCGCGCGGCGCGAGGTACGTGTCCGTCGGAGCGGCGGCGTGTGTGGCAAAGGGTCTACCACATATACGAGTGGCCTGCACCATCCGGGCAAGAGGGAGTAGCCCGGCATCCTGCAGCCTGCAAACAAAGTGAAGGTCAAGACGGAATGAACTTACGGCCGCACTAAACGCCGGAGTAGTGCAAACTGGCGATCCAACGAGGGTCGAGTCTCCGTGCCACGCGAGGTGTGCGTGTCCCACCACTCCCACCGAGGCGGCTCGTCCGTGCTCCCGGTGTCGGCACTAGACGGAAGCGCGATGAGAGCGGTCCACGTGCTCGTCCAACAAATCAGCATCGCCACTCGAGGCACGCCCAAAGACGAGTCATACCTGCAAAATTTGTACAATAATTTCTACATTAAATTTCTACACTACATTTTCTAAACTAAATTTCTAAACTACATTTTCTAAACTATTTTTTTAACTATATTTCTAAACTAATTTTCTAAACTACATTTTCTAAACTAAATTTTCTAAACTACATTTTCTAAACTAAATTTTCTACCCTAATTATCTACACTAATTATCTACACTAACTATCTACACTAATTATCTACACTAACTATATTTCTAAACTAATTTTCTAAACTAATTATCTACACTAATTATCTACACTAACTATCTTTCTACACTAAATTATCTAAAATAATTATCTACACTAATTATCTACACTAATTATGTACACTAACTATATTTCTAAACTAATTTTCTAAACTAATTATCTACACTAATTATCTTTCTAAACTAATTTATGTACACTAATATCTACATAACTATCTTTCTACACTAAATTATCGACACTAATTATCTACACTAACTATATTTCTAAACTAATTATCTACACTAATTATCTACACTAACTATATTTCTACACTAATTTTCTAAACTAATTATCTACACTAACTATATTTCTACACTAATTTTCTAAACTAATTATCTACACTAACTATCTTTCTACACTAAATTATCTACACTAAATTATCTAAACTAATTATCTACACTAACTATCTTTCTACACTAAATTATCTAAACTAAATTATCTAAACTAATTATCTACACTAACTAATTTTCTAAACTAATTATCTACACTAATTATCTACACTAACTATCTTTCTACACTAAATTATCTACACTAATTATCTACACTAACTATCTACACTAACTATCTTTCTACACTAAATTATCTAAACTAAATTATCTACACTAACTATTTTTCTAAACTAATTATCTACACTAACTATATTTCTAAACTAAATTATCTACACTAACTATATTTCTAAACTAATTTTCTACAAGAACAAAAATATAACACAAAAATTACCCAAAATCGCGCACGCCTCTCTTCTTCTCTCCTCCCTCTTCTTCTCCTCTCCCTCTCTTTCTCTTCCCTTCCTCTTCTCCTCCTCTCCTCTCTTTCTCCTTCTCTGCGCGAAGAAGTGGACGACGTCGGGGTGGCCGCCGGCGCCTTATATTCACCTCGCCGCCCAACGGTTGGGCGATCGATATTCGCCGCCAACGCTTGAGCGACTTATTTTCATCGCCGAACCGTTGGCGATCGAGTAAATCGCCCAACGGTTGGCGACTCTCCACCGCCGCGTCCGGTTAAGGCGATTAACTCCGCCGCCAACGGTTCGCGATCGAGCCTATTTTTGTAAAAAAATTTCCCGCGGGTATATTTATGTAATTTCGAATAAAAAATGGATTATCCGTACAAAAAAATTCCAAGAAATCGTATGTCATTCTGCACTACTTTCGTTTAGAAATCGCTTTTTGGGTAGGTTTCGATGTGATGCATGCTCCCATCCAGCACTGCTCCAGTTGCAGGGAAACCATGCGCACACCTTGAAGAACGTGAAACAAACAACTGGCGGTAGGGAGGGAGGAAGCCGTGGTCCGGTCGACAAGGGGAAAGGAGGCCGCGCCGAACACATCACGGTGGCATCCGTCGCTGTCATCCACCACCCCACACCGCTCCTGCCGCTTCCCATGGCCTCAAAAATCACGTGGTCGTCGTGCCCAACACCACCACGACGTCGCCTTCACCCGCTAAAATACTCCAGAAACGATGCCTCTCTCTCTCTGCTTCTCTCTTCCACTTCCCACCCACCTCCTATAAAACAAGCTCCCCGCCACCCGTCAAATCCCACAGCAATCTACCAGCAAACCACCACCGCAGCAAGAAGCGAGGAGGAGAAGCGCGTCTCGGTCGAAGCGGTTATATGGCCATGGCGGCGGCGGAGGGCAGGAGCCGGAGGTTCGCGGTGGCTTGCGGGGTGCTCAGCCAGTACGTCAAGGCGGAGCAGAAGATGGCGGCCGCTCCCCCCTTGCGCGCGGCGCCGGCGACGACGCTGAGCTTGATGCCCGGCGCGGACGTCGTCCAAGAGCAGCCAGGCGCCGCGGGGCCCGCGGCGGCGCCGCTGACCATCTTCTACGGCGGGAGGGTGGTGGTGTTCGACGACTTCCCGGCGGACAAGGCGGCCGAGGTGATGCGCCTGGCGGCGGGAGCCGGCGCTGAGCGGGCGGCAGCGGCCCAGCGAGACGGCGCCGAGCTCGCGAACCTGCCCATCGCAAGGAATGCGTCGCTGCAGCGGTTCTTCGCCAAGCGCAAGGACCGGCTCGGCGCGCGGGCGCCCTACGCCCGGCCGCCGCAGGCGACCAAGGGCACGGAGGAGTAGCCGTCGTCTTGGCTCGGGTTGGCGACCAAGGGCACGCGGCGACCGCCTCACCATTGCGCTGTGATTTGGGAGCTTCGAGGATTTGATACAATACCGGCGTTGTAGAGTTTTACTGTATTAATTCTTGTAAAATTCGATAGGAAGATCAAAAATTTTATGCCTTTATGTTTGTCAATTTGTTTTTTTGGAAAATGATTCACGTACGATGCTCTGGTTACGATAGCAATACGATCCTTCCAACTCGTGTGACCCGAGCCAACTCACCGCTGCCCCCTTCTCCTCTTTCTTCGTTCCTGTACGCCGCCACCGCCTGCACTCCTACACCCGACGGCCGCCGCCCCATAGCCACACGCAGCCGTCGATGGGATCGATTTCCCCCGCCACCATGGGACCGAGACCCATACCTCATCGGGAGCATGGAGGCTCACTCGATGTTGAGCGTGTGGACTGGACATCGATCTCCACGGCATCGTACGGCGTCAAGCTCCTGGGACCTTCGTTCGGCAAGCCCAGCTCTTAGGGTGTGTTTGGTTCGTGGATGGAGGTTGCATCGTATATCCTGGATGAGTGGATGCAGGCTAAGTGGAATCGTATTTCAGAAAAAGAAGATGTTTGGTGAGGCTGTATGAGCGGATACAAAAAGTGAGATCTTTGTTTGGTTGCTCAGATGAGCGGATGCGATCTACCAAACCCGAGAGGCGACACGTGGGACCGCATAAGATACATCAGATCCACTCATCCAGATGGCTAGTGAAGCTCATTTTGAGCGTATCCACCCATCCAGGATGAAGGCGTATTTTTGCATCCGCTCATACAGGCTGTATCCGCTCATACAGGCAACCAAACAGGCTCTTTCTCAGATTATACGGATCCACCCATCCAGGACGAAGGAGATACAGGCAACCAAACACACCCTAAAAGATTTTGGAGCCAATCACCCACGTGAATCTGCTTGTTCTTTTTCCTTTTGTTTTTTCCTTTATTCTTTGTGATCTTAAAGAGGCTTTTTTTTTGTTGTTGTTATTTGGATATGAGAGGCTAGGAGCTTTTGAGAGATTCGGATGATTTTTTTTTTTTGGAGAATGTAAGGTAGGTTTAATGGTAACAGAAACCAATCATGCAATTTTGAGGTAATTCGTGGCAAAATATTTTTTTAGATCAAGGAAGAATTTCATTAAGTGAATGAAAAAGTTGCTATCTGGTAGTGTTGGGACAGTCGAATTATAGATTTCACTTCAATCGCTGGAAGGAGGTTGAGGACTCGGCAGTGCGAGTGGGGCTCAGCGAGCACCTCAAGGCACTTGCCAAGGAGGCCGGCGGTGACCAGTCCGGAGAGCGCGGACACTGCACCGTCGCCATTTCTTGGGCATCTTGCAGAGCTCGTAGATGAGACTACCTCACAGTGCTCACACGCGCCGCCGCGACGGAGCAGCCCGGCCAGTGCAGCCACGGCGGCAGAAGAGCGCCCAAATTGTTACGCGATGCCTGGCATCGTAACGGGATCGTACAACGAAACGTCGTGTGTATAGCGGTGCCGTCGTTTTCTTCTCTGTGCAAATCATGACTGATTATTCATCAGTTCACTTGGAAGGAAAGAAAACAAACAAGTTGCCTCAACAATTTCTCCCTGACTTGACAGTATATTATTTGGGATAGCCAAGAATCAAAATCCAAAATGAAGCTTCAGTCTCAGCAGTTAATTCATGGAAGAGAAAATGAGGACGTGCTGGTCTGAAAGGGAAGCGCAACATGTCAGCAGAAAACAAAAAAAGTCTGTGGCGGCAGGCAGGTGTACGCGTCGGTACTTAGCAAGAGATACTCTATATGGCTCTTAGTATTTAAATTTTAGAGTTAAAGGGTAAAAAGTAGCTCCAACAGATTCCCAAATAGACTCCTAAAAATAGAACACACTCAAAAAATGGGCTCTCGCTCTCTACTTATAGAGGATGATCTAGGCTCCCAATACTGTTTTTCTGGTTTAGGGTATCTGTTGGAGGGAATAATTATTTTGAGACCTTATATTGTGATTAGGATCTATAAAAAAAGATTTAGGATGTGAATTTATTAGGGGAGATGCTCTTACGAAGCAACGTTTTGTGCGGACTGCGTTAGCACTCCCTTCGCTCGCACGTTTTGTGCGGACTGCGTTAGCACTCCCTTCGCTCGCATTAACTGGCCTATTTCCCCGCACATGCGGAGATGATGAACCCGTTCAGCGACCGCTACTCAAAACCCGTTGCTTTCTGTTTTGGGTTTATAATTTTAGCTTCTTAATTTCTTACTAATTATCTACTCGTGCGTTGCAATAAAATTTATTGGATATATAAAAAATTATATTATGAAAGAGGGCTAATCTGATCAGTTGAAATATGGAAAGTGATGAGAACTTGAGAACGGGACGGTTGGAGAAGAAGGGACGTACGACCATCAACTCATTCTTTTTATAATAGTAATGATTTCTTATTTTTTTGGTTTTTTAGACTTTTATCTTTTTTTATATTCCTTTGTATTGTCTGAGATCAAAGAATATGTCCTTTTTTTTATTTTTTAGATGCCAAAATAGATTATAGCTGCTACAATGAAAAAGCTCAAACAACATCAAATAAACCTAAAAATCAAAAGTGTAAACCTAAATAAACACCCTTTTCTTCCCCGGTCCTCTCCTCTTCAGATCGATTAATTAGCTCGTGACACCGTGCAGAAACGTCGATCGGGATGGATGTTGCTAATTTGAACGCCTTTTTCACTTCAAAGTTTTTTCTGAACGCCTTTTTCTTTCGTGGCTTGCATCCAGAAATGATTTCTCGACACACACTGCCGTGCGGTGCGCGCCTGCTCGATCATGCTCGCTGATCTTGTCCCCCGTAACGTGCCTAACACGCCTCGGAACAGTCGCCTCCGCGGTGAAGGAGCTAGAACTTCTAATTTAAAGTTTTTTTAAAAGAAAAATAACTCTACTCTAAACGAGTTCAGTTTCCTACTTTTAACTTTTGGTTTATTTAGTCGTTTTTTAATTTTAACTTTTGGCCTTTCCTTTTTTATTTATTTGCATTATTTACGATAATATAATTGGGTTTTTAATTTTTTATTTAAATAATTTAGAAAAAAAATATCAGCTATTACAATGCAATTCCAACTAAAAGCTTATATCCAAAACCAAAAACTTAAGTTCCCTGCGGGCCTTAATTTGCACGAGCTAGCGCTCTTGCAAGTTGCAATGTGCACAATCTCGGTTTCTATTGTTCAGGTGATGATTGATGCTTCGGATCCGAGGAACTTTTCTGTCCCAAAACCACGTGAGAGCAAAGTATAATAAGAGGTTGTTAGTAGATTGTATGCTGAGGTGAAGGAGAGAGAAGAGGAGAGAGAAGAGAGATGGGCTGTAAGTTTACAGTCAGCTGAAGCACAAGAACCAAGAAACTTTGTAAGAGAAAGGGGTGAGTCATACAGCCTTCAGCTGACTGTAAACTACTATATGAATGGACTGATAAGTGAGCTGTAAGTGTCCATACAGTCAGTTGAAGGCTGTATTATTAGAGCATCTCCAATAGTGACTTATGAGTTAGCTCTAAACATATTATTTCATATTTTAATAGAAGAGAGAGAAAAGCTAGCTCTTGATCAAGAGCTAGTCTTATACACACATTCCAAGATTATATGAGAGTGTCATGTGAGGCTATTTATGTTATGTGTTATGTGCTAAAAGTTAGTATTATTGGAGAAGTTGTCTTAGAGCTAGTAACTAGCTCATACTGTTGGAGATGCTCTTAGAGCAGGTACAATAAGACTTAGTCAGCAGGCTATAACAAATATAATATCAACCAAATCTTACGTGGCAGAGAGAGAAAGGAATAGAGAGAAGGAAGCTGGCTACTAAATTACAGCTAGCTATAGCACGTAAAAATATGCATTTCACTCTCTTACACGTGGGGTCAAATAGTTATTGTAATAACTACCTTATTGTATGAACTATTTTTTGAAGGTTATAGATAAAATGGACAAGTATTATAGCCACTAATTGACTATACTATTGTACTTGCTCTTAGGTTTGCTCTAAGGTTAGACAGTGGTATCCCTAATTCACGATCACAAAGTCAAAACTGGATCTAGCCTGCCGGCCAGACACAGAAAGCAAGTTTCTAAAAGCCATGGCTAACCCTATGAATGTCAAACTAGGCCGGTATTTTAAAACGCGGAGCCCTGTGATGATGAGCAAATCTCGCTGCAAATCCGCAGAGAACGAAGCATCGCAAAGGGTGTTCCGTGGACAAGAAGCACTGGATTCAGCAGGGCGTACAACACGAGAAGGTCAAATCGATGCACCATATAATAAAATTCTCCCGGCAACTTACCATTTCTAAAGAAGCATGAAGCAGCCCAGACACCCAGTGTTTAACATGGAGCAATATCTCGACGGCAGAGGAGATGAGATCATTGAGACTGCAAAGTCAAAATGGCGTTTGAGAAAAGGAGCAGGTCAATTCGCACAAGCATGTCATGCCATGACATGGTTCTTTCCAAGATCCGATCTGTTTCCCGCAAGGAATCCGAATCGCGCGGTGACGTCTCCTTTAGACCAAGTCCGAGACAACGCAGCACACGGCGGCAGAAGCTAGCTAGCACTCGTTGGCCTGCAGCAAGATATTACTCCAGAAAGAAATCAACGAGAGAGACAAAACAAAGACTTACAGCTCGTTCGGTTAGGCTGAAAAAAAAAGAGATGGTTTTCAACTAAAATTGCATTGTAACTAATGATGATTTATTTGACGTAATTAAATTTAAAAAAATAAAAATAGAAAAAAATAGGTTAGCCTATTACAGACAATGCAAACGAATACGAGAAAAAAAACTGGTAAAAAGACTAGAAAAAGATAAAATTTAGGAATAGTAAAAAATAAATTAAAAACTTAAATCGAAATAAGCGGGCCTTAACTCGTAGGAGTAGTCTGCCAGTCTGCCTGAGCACGGTGGTTCAAACTTCAAAAGACAACAGCATGTGTTTGTTCAGCCTGCAAGAGCGATGACTTGAGCTCCGTCTTGGATAATACCAACAGGTGTTGCATTAGCTGGCACTCCTACTGGTAGTCTGGTACTACTCTGTACCAGAGTACCAGACTACCGGTTGAGTTGCAATCAAGTTTAGGTGAGAGACTAGTAAGAGAATGTGCGAGCTCGGCTCTCTTCTAGGTGCTTTCCCTTTCTTCAATGGAAGATTAATCAAACAGTAGTAGGCTTGTTGATTTGTCAAGAGAAGCAACTCTTCTCTTCTTTGGGGGAAAAGCTAGGGTTGATGGCGTTGGCATGGCTGACTGCACAGCTCAACGAACAGGACCTGTACTGTTGTATGAAACGAACCGAAAATTTGCAAAAATCAAAATTGAAGTGAATTCCCAATTCTCTTTTGCCCATCTCCTCCATGGCCCTAAACCACACGAATCTTGGCGCAAATCCCCTGCAAATCTTTGCCCTAGCTGCCATGAACGGAGGAGAAAATGCGGCTACTGTTCACGGGTTGAAATCCCGCCGTCGCCGCTGATATTTCGCCGCCGCTCCCGTTTTCTTCACTCCCAAGCTGTCCCGAGCCCTCCCGCGACTTCGAGCGCCTGCCAGCCTAGCCCTGCCTATCAGGGAGTCGTACACCCTGCCCTGACCGCCTCCGGTACGGCCGTGGGGTGTGGCAACGCCGCCGCCAAATATCTCCCTGTCCACCCCCGGTGCCAACCGCCTCCCGCTCCTATTTAAGCCACTCTAGCCTTCCCATTCGAACCCACTAAGCCCCCTGAAGCTCACCAGCCACCCCTGAGCGTCCCCCGTCTCCCCCAACTCCGGTAATTCCGAGAACCCCCAAATTCATGCCCTAATCCAATGTCCTATCTCCGGCCCTCTACTTTCCAATCCCCTTCGCCTACAGCACCCCCATGACCATAGAAACACCCCTCAACCTTCCCCTTGAGCCCCCGATCTTCCCTTCTCCCCGGCACCATGAGCCATCCCACCTCTGAAAACGGCCACCGTGGCTGGCCCAGCTCAGGCCGCCCGAGCTTCGGCCGACTCTCCCCTGACCTCACCCAAGTCCCAGAGCAGCTCTAGAACCAACCCAATTGCCTAATGAACCTCCCGGTCACTCCAACTTTCAAAAATGGCCGAGAGAGAAAGAGGCTCGCCGCCGGCGAACGCCGCATCCGCCGGGCCTCCAACCACCCAAAATGGACTCCCCACATCCCAACCAACCCACCCGTGTCCTCGGTTTGCGTCGCAAAACTCCACAGCCCCGCCACCGTCCACCGCCCTTTCCTCTGTCTCGGCGCGCGCGCGCGCTGGCGGTTGGAGAAGAAGAACACGATGCCGGCGATCGTTCACCCGACCGAGCCACCGCGACGCGGTCGACCGAGCCGCCGCCCGCGCCGCCGCGCCGCCGGACCGTCCGCCGCGCGCCAGCGCGCCGTTCCACCGGCCGCACCGGCGACGTGGCTCGATCGAGCTCGCTCGCCGCGTCTGACCCGAGCCCAATGAACAGTACCCGACCGGACCAGATGAATAGTACTTGACCCAAAGCCCAAAATACATATTTATACTCCCCGGATTCGTTTCGAGCCCATCAACCCAAATCCAAGGCCCATTTCCCCATATAACCCTCCTATAACCCATTGTCCTCAATTTAATGGAGTTTTCCGGATTTCTTTTCTCTTTTTATTTTCTTTATTCCTAGCTCAACCCTTCGGGCATGGAATTAACTTTATTTTATTTGTTTTGTGTTAGTTTACGAAGTCGAGATTTCGCAAGAGCAGGAGGGAAAAGCTCAAGTCCAGACCCGGCCCACTGAAGAATACGATATAATCAAAATCGAAAATCCGCAAGGCAAGTCACACATATTTTTGAACATGTTGTTCCTACATTCCCTAAGTTATTTACTTACTGTATTTTCATTATGTTATTTGCGCACTGCTATTTTATGTACAATCAATGCCAAGTTTAGGGACACACCAAATCTTTCTTCTGTTAAGGTTTTGGTATTTGGCTTAGAGTTTTGGAAAATTGGATCTAGCGTAAGTGAGGATCGCTGAGATGGATCCGAAGACCTTATCCTAGGGTGGAGGCTGATCGTGGATTGGTGGCAGTACAGTGTGTACTGAATTTGGGTTCGTGTGTGGTTGATGCCTCAGTTAAAATGTAAGGACTAGACCCTTATGCTGAGTAACGGACATAGAAACCGCCCAACCACAAGCGTTGATTTGGTCAAACTTGACTTAGTCAAACCTGGCTTAATAGCTGCTCAACTTCAATTGAACCTCTGCAACTGGAAAGGGGGAGGCAGAGGGTGAGTTCGTATGGGAGGTGGTTAACCATACAAACTGTAGGGCTGCGATGAGTCGGACGAGATCCGTGGGGTCATCCGAGCTTGTTGAGATTAAACACCTACTGGGCGGAGCCTACACAAAGAATTGAGCAGTGAACATCCTTGTTGTCTTAACTCTCTGGCCGGAGTTAAGGGATCTTGTGGGTAAAGCAGGGCAGCTTTGCAAAGTCATGACAAATGGTATTCGAATACGCCGTGCTTCCTTAACGGTTTGTGTTTAGTGGGTGAATCCAGAATCAAGGCATAAGTAGTTTTGGAATGGTTTGGTAATATTGAGTAATGGTAATCAAGCTTGAAACCCCCCCTTTTTACTTTAATGAAATCCATTTTAAAGGTTTTCAAATGGTTCTAACTAAAACTGCATCCACATAAAATAATAGACTTTATCCCCTTTTTCTTGATATACCGTGCATGAAATTATTATTAAGCTCCGTGTGACTTGTTGAGTACAAGTGGTAGTACTCATGCTTGCAAAAACATAAACAGAACCAACTAATTTTGAGGATGCAAGGGAAGACGAAGGGATGATTCCGTACGAGATTGATAAAGCGTGGAATTAGGGTCGTTCTCCGCTCAGGCGTGCCTGTGGCATCTTTTGCTATAATGTAAGTAAAGGCCGTTGGCCTGCTGTAATACTTGGCTTTTAGCCTTTATATAGTAATAAAGTTCGCTTTTACGCTTAAGCTTGTGTTGGCAATGTTATACACTCATTGAATGTACTCGCATTGAATAGTCTGGCAAATGCGAGGTTTCATAATACTCACAAAACGGGGTGTTACAGAGTGGTATCAGAGCCCGCTTGCTTGACCGTAGCATGACCCTAAGTGTAGGTTTGATTACGATAAGATCACGATTTTACAAAACCATAATTTCAAATACAAAAGAATTTTGAAAACCATAAGTATTGTTGCTGTCTCACCTTTCCTATTTCTGTCTTACCCTATTTAGACAAAAAAGTAAAAGCTTTCCTTTTGGGTTTTGTCAAAAGCTTAAAATGCGAGTAGATGTTTAGACTAGCTTCATGCTGACCAAATGAAACAAATGCTAACCCTAGCTTAAGAAACATTAAAAACAATGTTAAAAAGGAGTAGTGTAAATACTCTGACCAAAAGCTTTTCCTTCTGAAAAGTTATAAGATTGCCGCTTGAGTAGTTAGCAAATATTACCCATTTGATATCTTTGATGTCATGGGTAAACCATTCAAGTAGACGAAGATTTCTGTTTGTATTAATAGCCGAATTGCACTATTAGCTTTGTAGGTGCTATATAAGCAATTTGTGCAAAACTAAATTTCTGATTTTAAGTAAAGAGTATGTTAAAAACTCTCCTCCTATCCCATTTCGTCTTTAATTCTTACCTACTCTGTTCTGATCTCTCCTTACCTATCGGGTAAATCTTAGAAGAAATTAAATGCAAACTTCTGATTGCAACGAATAGGGTGAATTATAGCCATGGAGTTTAGAGAAAGGAGTAGATAACCCATAAGGGATTAAAATATAAAACATTGATAATCGAAGATATTGGCGGAATTATGTCGATATTGGAAGAATACGAATGGATAAAGTGATAGAATTTGTTGGATCAAAAAAATGTGATAATGATAATTCTTGGATTTTAGGCCTAATCAATGATAATATTCTTGGTGAATATTGATGATAATGATTATTGGATTATAAATTTGATTAATGATATTATCCTTGGTGGATTTCTCAAGTGATGAATTAAATGAGAAGAAGATAGCAAGAAGCTTAGTTAAATATTGAATGAGTCGACTGAGATTATGAGTTGATAATGAAAATAATTGGATTTTTAGGAAATAGGGATACAAATGATATCAGTAGGTTTAAAATAAGGATATTGGATTATAACGGGTGTGATATTGGATTTATAGTCATGGTTGAAGTTGGAATTTTTGTAGAATTTAGATAACCATGATATGAGTAATAAAGTTAGGAGAATGCAAATAGGAATTATGTCTTCGATGGATCAAATGAATTATTATATTTGGGATTGTCGACAAAAATAAGGTCATAACTAGGATATAGTGTAGCCCTAGTGTGAAGTAGAAACTAAATTAAAAAGAGCATTGGATTTTAAAGCCTATGCACAAGAGTAGTACGAGAATGAACTTAGCTTACGAATGTTGGAGGCTAACAGATGTGGGATTATCCTTGCAAGTAAGCAAGAAGAGTTTGAAGAAGTGTCCTACAAAAGCAATCAGAAACATCATTTAATCTTCATTTTCTTTCCTACCTCTTTCTTGCTCTTCCCTCGTTTTCATCTCACTTCCTCTGCTAAGCCCAGAAATGTTACAGAACTGATTCCTAAGTTTTGATTACTGTCAAATGGATTATTACTGAGGAAACTGAAGATTTGATGGTACAACAGATGGACAACGGAAATCAGAACAGACTATCCATCTTGTCGAAAGCCCTATCCACCATGACAGATGCCTTATCCGACATAAAAGAAGCTGTGTCTATCATGGAGAAGACCCGGATTGAAGGCGGACAAGGACAAGTCAGAATACTAGAACAACAAGCAAGAATATTGGAACAGCCCATTACAAAAGCGTCACCAGAAGAACTAGTATCAATGTCAAGTGTGATTGCATTCAAGTTTACAACTTTCCTAAAGACTCGACCACCGGAATTCTCTTCGACAACGGAACCTTTGAGTGCTGATAACTGGTTACAGAGCATCGAGAGGAGACTAGAAACCATCGGATGTGCAGACAAAGAAAAGGTTCTTTTCGCCACCTACCAATTATCAGGATCAGCTAGCGATTGGTGGAATGCTATCCAATGGACATATCAGAACAAAAATGATATTACATGGACAGAGTTTGTGACCCGATTTCGCAAGACTTATGTCCTTCCTAAAGTCATCAAAAAAAATATATCAGGACTTTCTTAATCTCCGACAAGAAGACAAGACCGTTATGGAGTATTTGCAGCAATTCTATCATTCGTCGAGGAGGAGGCAGGAGGAGCACTCGCCCACGGCCGCCCAGTACATCACGAGGCTGCTCATGATGTCGGTCGAACAACGCCTGCAGATCAACAAGATTGTGCATTTCCGGTGCGACATGGGGCTTCCTCATGATCTCCGGACACGGTGGGTGCACATGTTCCCCGAGCAGTTCAGGGTGGTCAGATTGGAGGACGGCGACTACTTGGAGCTTGTTTCATGGAACCCAAACTGGGCGGTCACTGAGCACGAGAAGAAGGTGGCAGCATTGGCCGGTGGTGCCAATGCCAATACCAATGCCAGTCCACCAGGAGAGCTCTCACTTCCATTCCCAATGAAATTCCGGCCAGACTTTAGAAGTTAGTACAAATTCCGAGGAAATGTACATCATTATGGGAAAACGGGCAATACCAAGCATTTTCAGAAGACAACCAACCTATCCCCTTATGTGGAGGCAACAGGATTGACTTCTGGCTTACAGGAGTTTGACAAGAGGGCAGTCGCCATGATGCACGAGATACTGAGCTTCACATTGGAGAAGTGCTGGTGACTGACCATCTCACACATTTCCACCGTTTGTTATGGTATCTTTTATGTGTCTGAGAGGGGGAACGACTGAGTGTCTTGACGGAGGCATATGATGGGACAGAGTTGATAGAAAAGTGTCCGTTGGTGTGGTGGAAGGATAAGGTCCTCCAACTTACTGGTTATAGATGAAGGATCAAGAATCTTGGGAAATTTGATGAGTCGTCCAATTCAGAGGACTACTTGACACTTGTTTGGTGGTGATGATGGTAATGGCGATGATGATGATGTATTGGATGTCCAAAGTGAAGATTCAGATGACATCTTGGATGATGGTGCTCTTGCGGATGATACTGAGATGGATTTAGGTTGTCTAAGTAATTGTTACAGAAAGTGAATCAGTGACATCCAATTAATGACTTGATATTAAGAACAGTTTTGTGTTTTGGTTCCTCAAAAATCAAGCTCACAAGTGATTGTGATCATTTACTTTGAAGGTAGGTCTATGCTTGGTTTCTGGCTTGATGCACAACTGCAGAGTTTCCCTCGCTCATGCCTTACTTGGAGTCCGATATATTACCCCAAGCTTAAACAAAGACTGCAACATACTGGATGTCAGGCTTGCATACTGGTAAAATAATGTTTCTTTGTTGTTGTCTGATGCAGATCAGCTTACTCTGCCTTTTTTCTTTAGAAAAGATTAATGTGACAAATTTGCACCAACACACCATGTACTGAAGTCATGAAATTATCCAAGCAATCTTCGCTCAAACAGTCATAGCTTTCTCTGATTTCAGCAATCCAGGAGGTGATGGATTGAAAATTCACAGATGTACATAACTACTTCTCTGCGTCACTGGCAATTTTTAAACAAATTCTTCACACATAAGCAATGTGTGCTGTACGAACAGGACGACTCATGAACAAGAATGAAATTCTTGAATGACCTAGAGTTATTAGCTTACATTTCAAAAGACTAATAAGGCTATAGGGAATGGCAAAACAAAAAATCTATATAGGAGAAAACTTCACGTTAGAGACCATACTCTCATATACATTTATCTTGATGGTGTCACGATTAGACTTGCAAAAGGGTGATGAGGCAGCTGGATAGCTGATGTCGAATTCTTCATCTTGGTCCAGTTCTTCAACCCATGTGAGTTCATGAAGAAACTCTGATTGTGGAGAAGCAACAAACTAAAGTACATACTTTTCTTGCTGAAGAGCTTTTGCAGATGTTCCTGGAGAAATGCTTCTAAGCTCCAGTAGGTCTATGTTGTGGGTGCTATAGTTTCGCCATAGAGTGGATGTGCTTTATTAAGTGCACAACGTGTTGTTGGTTTTTCTACAGTGTAAACTATTAGATGTGCTGGAGTTATCGGTCCCCTATGTTTTGTTCGTTTATAAGGTTTAAGGTCTACACTATAGAGGGACTCTACTGTCTACTCCATCACAAGGAAAAAAAATAAGAAAAAGGAATACACAATACATAATGAAATTATTTTCACGCTAGTGGTGTACACTTCAAGCAATCTGGCTAAAATAATGGGTATATGGAGTTATGATATTACCTGGCATATTTCTTTTTGTCCTTTTTTTAAATGTTTTCTTTTTGTCTTACCATTATGATACACTGGCCGGCCAATTCTTTGACGGCTTTAAAAGTGGTATTAGATGCTATCCTACTGTACTGGTCATCCCTTGCCCAAGTATGCTGGTTAAGTTCCTGAATGTACTATTTGGTGCTTCATGTAGCAGAAAGAAAATATACTTGGGAACCTCTAGGTGACAAAATTAAGCAACACAAATACTATTCCTCCCGCATTTACTCCATCTTTTATGTGTTCTCATGACAAGATTCTGTAACTAGAGGGAGTAAAAACTGCTGTAGCTTATCTATTCTTCTTATTTCTGCTGATAATTTACAATGTTACCATTGAAACTTACCTTCTTCACAAGAGTTCTCTTTGCTTTTATCAGGAAATGTTTCACTTGAGCATTCACTGACCAGCCCATGGAGAGATCCACCACCTGTGCCGCAAACATGCTCACATGGCGATCAGAGGCACGGCTTAATGCAACCACATGGGTGGCACGGCCTCTCTCATTTGTGTCCTGGATGGTAGCTACCATGAATGTTCTTGCTGCACTCACTATAGACCTCCCATCCTGCCAACCAACCATATGCGATGGTTACTTGGATGGAGCCATGTTCCTTATTTAAGGCTTCACACGGCTATGCGTTACGAAGAACCTAACAATTGTTGAATTGCAGGTTTATCAGATTGACCAGCGCAATATCGTCGGCACGGTCCGGATATTCTCTCTTCAGATTTCATGGATTTATGGGCTACGGCCTGTCGCCGCTCGAAGGAACGACCATTTCTCCCGAGAAAATTGCTATTATAGGACGCGAAACAATGGGCTTCGCTATTATAGAACTCCAATCGTTGACTTTGCTAAAACGACCTTTGAAACGTTGGCACTTTGTTATACATGACATTTGGTCCTTTTAATCACTTTTCTCATCTAAAGTACATATATTTTGCCATGATGTGACCCTATTGCCCTTCTGCCCGCGGATCTGGCGGCTGCTACGGGCGCTGTACCATCCCTGGAACTACTGCCTCGTCGGGATCGTGGGGGAGGAGGAGCGCGCGGATCTCGAGGCGCTCGTGCGCGGCGAGGATGCGCCGCTGCGGTACGGCAACGTGCGGGTGGCGGCGGGGAGGAGGGGCGCGGTCTCGCGGAGGGCCCCACCGAGCTGGCGCGCGACGCTCACGGCGCCGCCTGCGCTCCGGGAGTTCGAGGGATGGAGCTGGTTCATCAATCTCAGCGCCTCCGATTACCCGCTCATGCCACAAGATGGTAATTTCAGCTCCTCCGTGGATGGATTGCCCCTAGTTCCAAACGATAGTGTAGAGCACTTGCGGTTTTAAATGTGTTTACGTTTCAATTTTATGGCAGAAGGGTAATACGGTCACATCATGGCAATATACATGTATTTTAGTTGAGAAAAGAGATTAAAAAGACCAAATGTCATCTATAACAAAGTGCCAATGTTTCAAAGGTCGTTTTAGCGAAGTCGACGTTTGGAGTCCTATAATAGCGAAGCCCATTATTTCGCGTCCTATAATAGCAATTTTCTCATTTCTCCCACCGTGATTAATTCTTGGAACAAGGAAGAGGTCCAGTATCTTTTTCCCCCATCAAACGCATCCTAATTTTAGTTTTTTTCCTTAAAAGCGTTGCGTGTCTTTGCACTAAGATACAAAGAAATTACAACGTAGCCAATACAAGACGATTACATCGACAGTGGACTGGAGGGAACTCCCTACGACGCGGTTCGTAAGGACCGCTTACACAAAGGCCTGTTCTTTAATAACTTTTAAAAGTGGTTTTGTATATAATTTTTAAACAAAGTATTTCAAGACGGGGTCTATAAGTTAAAAACCTAATATCTGTATCAACCAAAATCATAAACGGGTATCTCTCTTTTATAATCTCTGTCGCAAAATATTTTAGCTAAAAACCATAAGTCGTAGCTATATCAAACAGTTCTAAAAATTCCGAGGCTGTAATTCTCGCAAAAAAAAAAAAAAAGATTGCAACCCCGACGTTCCTGCCTGCTGCCGATAGCTAGCCTCATCCATTACCGACGACACAACATCTTGCAGGTCTCTGAAGGGGCTTTCAAAAGCTGTAGCATTCCTCTCCTCCCAGATTGTCCTTATAACGAGGGTCGCAACCGAGTCCCAACCTTTCCACCTTGTTTTTTCAATTCGCGTGCGAGCAGACAAGCAATTTTAGTTTTTTAAAAAACTAAAAAACAACCGACTAAAAAATAGTTTTTTTTCAAGGCATCTTCATGCTTACGTTTTGTAATTTGCTTAAACATCAAGTATTGTAGATGATCTCCTGCAAACCGTAGATATGAACTGGATCACGCCCTTATGGCGTACTTGCGGACCACCATCGAGTCGAAATTCCTCTCCGTTGAGGCTGTTGCGGGCAGTACCATTATCGCGTGCTGTATGAGCTTGCGCCATGTCAATTGAATGGGCCGGAAGTAGTTGCAGGATACTGTCACAGATCTAATTGAAAGACCGAATATGACAACTATTAAAGTTGATAATCTTGTTTTTAGAGTTGATAGTCATAGTCAAGTATTGGTGGTCGTATATGAGTACGCTCGCAGTCGTGTTTGAGTTTATGTACGAGTATGAGTTCATGTCAGAGTCGTAGTAGTCGTAGTCGAAGTCGAGTCCGTCTCAGAGTCGTAGCAAGTCATCGAGACGTAGTCGTAGAGTTGGGTATAAAAAGGCATAGCAATGTAGCAAGAGAGGGCAAGCAAGAGAAAAAGCGATCAGTGTGATCGGAGCAATCGGTGTGATCAAATAGAGAGAAATAAAAAAGAGAAGAATGAGCGGTTTTGCCTCCAGAAAATCTATCGAGTATCGAGTTCTACGTGTTCGCAGATGTGGTCATACGTTTACAACAATGGTGATCGAGCGGAGGCGTCCATGAGAGCTGAATATGTGATCGTAAGCGAGTTACGACCACGGTCACACGACGAGAAGACGTGGTCGTAAAGCGTTACGACCACAGCAGTTGATAGAGCCTTCAATGTGGTCGTAAGTTACAGCGTGGTTATAATCGAGTTACGACTACGGTGATCAAGCTTATTATGTGGTCGAAGGAAGCGCAGTGCAGCGGCGGAAGACGTGGTCGTAACTTTCTTAGCTGAAGTTACGAGTACGCAGTCGGAGCTGGGAGGCATGATCGGAGCAGACACAACGTGATCGTAGCCAGATTCAGAGTGGTCGTAACGATTCCAGACATGGTTATACGACTATAGTGAGTGGTCGTAGGCTACAACGAGTGGATCAGAGCTTGCTGATCTTGGTGGTACCTGAAGAACATAGGAGAAGCGTCGACTTCAAGCACCTAGAGTGGGTTGATCTCCCTCCAGTACCCTCTCCTGACGACCAATAATTACCCGGTGTGGGCAATGAAGATGAAGGCGAACATACGCGCCCATGGTGTCTGGGGTGCAATCGATCCGAAGGGGAAGGACAAGGAGGTGGACGACAAGGTGCATCAGGTGGCTTTAGCCATCATCTACCAGGCGGTGCCAGATGCGATGATGCATCAGCTCATCAGCAAGAAGACGGCATAGGAAGTGTGGGAGATGCTTCAGACGATGCACGAGGGTGTTGATTGTGTCAAGGAGGTGCGGCTCTAGAATTTGCGAAACGAGTTCGAGAATCTGAAGATGGGAGAGACCCAGTCGGTGGACAAGTTCGCCGGTAAGCTGAGTTCATTGTATAATCAGATTAACTCTCTTGGCGACAAGATGGAAGAATCTGTGGTGGTGAAGAAGTACCTGCGCGTGCTTTCAAAGAAGTACATACCTGTTGGCACCACACTTATGTACTCCAATCTGGACAAGAAGAAGATAGAGGAGATCACCGGCTCCCTCAAGGCGCATAAGGAGTTATTGAAAGGGTTTTAGTCACGTAATGAGCAGGGATCTCAGAACAAGCAGGCATTGCTGGTAAAAGGAGATCTGAGAGACGGTCATGGCTCATCAAACAACCATGGGAGGTGGTGTGGTCGAGGTGGCAGGGGTGGCCGTGAGCCAAGGATGAGCAAGACGGTGATGAAAAATCCCATGATAAGTCATATGTCAAGTGTTTTGAATGTGGCAAATACGGACACTACGTGTCAGGATGCCGTAACCATATAAAGTGTTTCAACTATAACAAGTATGGGCACTATACTTCGGATTGCAGAAGCAAAAAGAAGAACGAGTAGGTGAACCTCGCCAAAGACAAAGAAGAAGATGAAGAACCAGGACTATTTCTCTCCTCATATGTTGAAAAGGAGCCGATCATGGTGATACTGAATGAGGAGAACGTAGTTCCAAAACTACGCACGAAGGAAGGTAGCCACGATCACACGGATTAGTGGTACTTGGATAATGGAGCAAGCAACCATGTGACAGGAGATCGCTTCATGTTTCATAAGCTCGATAAGAAGATTTAGGGCAAGGTCAAGTTTGGCGATGGCTCCATGGTGGAGATAAAAGGTAAAGGGATGATGATGTTACAATGCAAGAACGGAGATAAGAAGTTGTTGACAAGGATTTACTATATACCAAGTCTGTGCAACAACATACTTAGTCTCGGACAAATGACAGAAATATGGTGCAGGGTGGTGTTGCAAAATGAGTTCTTGCGTGTGTATGACAAGAACAGAGATTTATTTATGAAGGTGAAAAGATCTCTAAATCGGTTGTACAAAATTTCTTTGAAAACTTGTAGATCGGTTTATCTGAAGAACAACCTAGAGGAGCCAGGTTTTGGCGAAGATGCAGGCGCAGCAGCACGCAGTAGCTCCGAAGGCATGCAGGGGCGCATGTCACGCGCACATGCAGTCGGCACAGAGGGAGATAGAGGCTTTGAGGGTGGTGAAGCCCACGTTGGCGCAGCAAGCGGTGGCTTGAACGCATAAGGCAATGAGACCCGAACGCAGCACACAGTAGTCATAGCAGGCATTCACACAACTGACAAAGAGGGAGGTTGAAGCGGCATTAGCTCGGGTGGTCGACATAAACCATATGTAGGAGGCGTAGGAGTGCATGGAGCTATGGACGGTGGAGCACATGCACGTGCAATGGCTCAGGTCATGGAAGGGGGCCCCACGGCCAAGGTGAACAAGAAGCCAGCGACCAGCGGTTGACGTGGACCGTACATGGATGCATGGAGACATCATAGTCGTAGTCCATCTCTAAAAGGCATTTGGAACAGGCTACACAGAAACAAAAGCCACTCCAGAGTTGGAAGTTGGTCCAAGAGAGAGGAGCAGCAAGGCTCAGGAAGGAACAACGCAAGAGGGAAGATTGGTGTGATCAAGATGGAGAAACAAGATTAAGGAGATGATTGTTAGAGTTGGTAATCTTGTTTTTAGAGTTGGTAGTTGTAGTCGAGTATTGGTGGTCGTGTATGAGTACGCTCGTAGTCGTGTTCAAGGTTGTGTACGAGTACAAGTCAGTTCATCGAGTTTGTGTCAGAGTCGTAGAAGTTGTAGTCGAAGTCGAGTCCGTCTCAGAGTCGTAGCAAGTCTCCGAGATGTAGTCATAGAGTTGGGTATAAAGGGTAGAGCAATGTAGCAAGAGAGAAAGCGATCAGTGCGATTGAACAGAGAGAAATAAAGAAGAGAAGAAGGAGCGATTTTGGCTCCAGGAAATCTATCGAGTATCGAGTTCTACATATTCGTAGACGTGATCGTACGTTTACCACCACGGCGATCGAGCGGAGGTGTCCGCAGGAGCTGAATATGTGGTCATAAGCGAGTTGCGACCATGATCACATAGTGAGAAGACGTGGTCATAAGCGACCAGAGCAAGAAAATCGTAAAGCATTACGACCACAGAAGTTGATAGAGCCTTCAACGTGGTTGTAAGTCACAGCGTGGTCGTAATCGAGTTACGACTACGGTGATCGAGCCTACTACGTGGTCGAAGGAAGCGCAACGCAGCGGTGGAAGATGTGATCGTAACTATCTCAGCTGAAGTTACGAGTACACAGTTGGAGATGGGAGGCGTGATCGAAGCAGTCACAACATGGTCGTAGCCAGACTCAGAGTGGTCGTAACGATTCCAGACGTGGTCATACGACTACAATGAGTGGTCATAAAGGCTACAGAGTGGTCATAGGCTGCAATAGCAATAGAGGAGGGTGAATGGTGTCTTATAATTTTCCCTCAAGTATTTAACACTCCTTCACTCCACTAGCTACAAAGTTATAAAGACTAGTATGAGAAACCACCACAAGACGAGCAAGAGAAGCTGCTAAAATTTTTAGAGAAGAATCAGCAAAATCGGAAGTACCTTTGTTTGCACTGCGGTACTTCTAACTTTCGGAAGTACCTTTGTTTGTATTGCGGTACTTCCTTTCCTCGGTGAACAGTAATTTTAGCCCAAGTTCAAGACCAAAAATCAATGGAACTTTTGATCTATAGATCCAGATGATATGAAATTTTGCAGGGATCTTCTCTAGGGAATTGTGAACCTATTCCAACAAACGATCATAAAAATTATGGCCAAAGTTGATAGCTTTTTCAATTGTTTGGAAGGTTGCACCAAAACTGAGCTAAAACCAAAATCGGTGAATACAACTTGCTCATGGGATAAAGATAACCAAGAAGGGTCTAGATATATTTCCACACGTTACAGCTAGTTAGTTCACAGAAATCAAGCCAAATACTCTCAAATCAAGAGATGGACCAAAGAGACCAAAGTCAAGCAAAATCGGATTTTCTCGTGAATCTTGCTATCAAAGTAACTAGATGGGTAGAGATGTATTCCTGAGGATTATCTCCATCTCTTGCATATCCTTGACACAACAAAATCACAAGAAGGAAAGAATAGAGATCAAAACCAACCAAAAGTCAATCACATCAACCAAAACAAGAGGGACTCGATAGTTGCACAAAGATTGATGTATTGCTTACTTAAGAAGGTGGGTTTTACAACCACTCCACCTTGGAGGACAAAGACCATCCAAGGTACTCAATCTTAAACCCTAACCCTAAACCTAGAGAAGAGAGTACAAGAGATGGGTTGGATGGTTAACCCTACATGTCTTCCTCCTAACCCCCTTTTATAGGTGGGCAACTAGCCACCTACACTCTTAATGGATCCTATCCATTATTACAATAGGGGGAAACCCGATAACTCCACACACATGGATTTTATTCTCACAAATTCACTTATGCACGCTTTGCAAAGTGCATAAGTGTGCATCCGCTAAATACTTAGCTTTATTCCATTGGCTCCACCTTGATCTAAACCGCTCTCCAACGCATCGCCCATGCGTTGCGGTTTTGATCCAAGATGTTTTTTGGTATTTTGGTCAAACTACCAAAAACTCTTCCTTGACCCGGTCATCACCAATCACTACAAGCAATCATCATGCTATCACGTGTAGGTACACCATTAGCTTGCCACACATTGTCAAGTCTCTCCCGTCCCGGTTACACCGAACCATCGCTCACTTGGTCCGTGCAAGCCACATGGTGTCATCCCGCCGTTCGAACTCACCCTCAACATTTCACGCTCTTCTCGTGCCATGCTTGAGCTCACAGTCTCACCCAACATCATTGACCGTTCTGGGCCTCAACTCTTTCATGAGCCTAGCCCCGATCATTACCGTTGACCACAGTTGACTCTAAGTGACCATATACACCCAAAGACAAAGAAATCATTTTCAGACACAAATTCTTCACAATTTGACCTACATTAGCCAAGACATGCATCATGTAACTTTAATCCAATGACCCAGGTTATCTCAACTCAATATATGACTCAAATCCCAAAACTCTGTTTTTCTATGAAGATCGGTAGTACTGTACTTAATATGCCGGTACTACCGCACTGTGGTACTACTGCTCCCCAAAGCGGTACTTTTGCACCTTGCAAACCTGAACTGGACCTCTTTGGAAAAAATGTTCCACTACTCATACCAGAACTACTGTTCGAGCGTAACTACCGCGCTTACAACGTCGGTACTACTGCTCAACGGTACTACTGTATAAACACATGCAATACTTCTGATTTTTTTGGGACTTCCAAAAATCAGTCCAAATCAAATACAATCTTTGCAAAACTATTTTACCACTCTATGAAACTTGTAATGGTTCATCACAAAATATCTTGGACCTTCTCATATGGTCCTTAACTAATCAAAAAATAAAATAAACAGATTTGATATTTCATAAGCGTCTGAAAATTTGCAAAACCACGGTCAATTTTCTCACCTTCAGATCAGCGTGGAGATTCGTGCTCCAACAAGATGATCTTTCTTCTCTCTGGCTCTCGGTGATGGAGGCAGCGACGGTCGACAGGTTAGGGTTCAGGTTCACCGTGCCCCTTGGGCTTAGAGGGAGTCTAGGCCGATAGAGGGCAAGGTGATGGTGGCGCCGCCTCAGCTACGGGATCATCAGAGAGCGATGGGCACGATTGGCTGGTGGGTCGACGAGAAGAATGAGGGGAATGTTAGGACACGGCGGGAAGCGGTGGCAGATCCGATAGTGGGAGCCACTGGAGACAAGGAAGGAGGCCGAAGGAGGCTTACCAAAGATGAGGAAGAAGGCAGCAAGGGGACGGACCACCAGAAAGAAGGAAGAACGGTGGCATGGGAAGTGGTTGAGGCGGAGAGAGGGAGGGAGAGAGGCGGCAGCAGTGGCAAGGGAAGAGCTAACCGAAGGGCCATGCCAGCACCCATGGTGGCACCGACAAGGCGGTGGGAGGTGGCGCGTGGTGTTGGGGATCTAGGGTTAGGGGGGAGACTGGAGTTTATGCGGGAGAGAGGGAGAGATCTAGACTAAAATCCAATGGTCCACAAAATTGACCTCTTTTATTAAAAAAAACCTGTAGTATAGTCAGCCCAAAAAATTAATTTGTCCTCATCACTCTGTATGTTCCATAAGCAAGTAGTGGTAGTAGTATATCAAGAAAAAAAACCATTCGGTTGACTCCCTTTCGGTGCCATTAAATCGTCGTCAACTCCTCATCCTCCTGATCGTGACTGGAATTTCTTCCAGAGTGCGATATGTACCCGAAAACAAAATACAGATTATGAGAAAGGAAATCGAGTTTCCGAGTGATTTTTAAGCCGCACTCCCAACTGCACATATGTAACATAATTGAATGTTTCCACCAGTAAATGTAGTTACTCCTTGCAGACCGGGGTCAAGCTGTTGCTTTTGCTATGAATAAGCTGACCCTGTCAGATTGTCAAACATCCATATTTTCATGTAATAACGCTGTAACATCATGCATATGGCTGTCAGTGTGTTGCATGCTAGATGCTGCACTTTGAACTATTGATTTCTTACAAAGTGGTAACACAGAATTAGTTGTCAGTTTCATTCGGAATTTGTCAGAAAGTTCGTCATTGTTCGCGAAATTAACTGTAAGCTAGGCACTCCACCGAAGAGTGAAGAGCCAAAGGCGCACCCAGTAATTAAATAAATGGACGGATATTAGCCAATGAGATCACTGGGACAGTGTTTTCCAATCAGTCGAGTACCATTTAGCGGTCGAAGCGATCGATGATTCCACGTGCTCTGAAGCTAATTAGGCCGATCTAAATTCTAAGCCAAGCCGCAACCAACTCGCTGTTAATCGTTTTCGCGACCCTGTGCTTCAACAAATAAATTTCACTATTCATTTTGTCTGTGATCGTTTTGGCTTCAGTTTTTATCTTCCAGCTTATTTTTCACTATTCATAAATTTCATCTTTTTTTGAACTTTTGGCTTTTTGTTGAGCTTTTTTGCCGGTTCTTTTTTCCCGTATTTGTTTGTATGTATTATACGTAATGGGCTAACATATTTTTTAATTTTTTTAAATTTAATTATGCTAAATAAGCATCTGTCAGCTACAGTGTTTTTTCAGACAGCACAGTGCTTTTCAGCCATAAGCCACCAAAAATAAGCCCCCAAATGATCACCACAAAAAATAACTCATTATCGATCGATCCAGTTGGTTGGCGCAGTGCAGGGAAAAAAGTGTTCTCTCTAGAAAATTTATCAGAATGGCTTCATGCTAAATCAGCTTTCCGGCTCATGCAGATGAATGCGATACTTTCAGTTGCTTCATGGAAACTCGCTGCTTACAGCGCTCTCGTCGAATGCATGCATGGTTAGTTTACTCAGAGATGATCAACGAGCTGAGTTCTGAATAACTTCGCATACGAAAACTGTAATGAGGGTGTGTGTTGGTAGGAATGGCCTGGAGGCTCAACCTGTTTTTCTGACAGTAGTGCGGCTGCTACTGCTACCTAATAAAGAGGCCATCCATGAAATCTGATCAGCCTCTTCCTTCTGCCACCATGCAATCAATCAATGCCAGATCCCATTCATTTCGCCTTGTACAGCCCAACTGTATACAGCATCCATGCATGCACGCCAAGCACCTCCAACTACCATAAAACATACAAATTACCCCAAGCACCTCCATCTGCCATTTTTTTTTTGGCTTTTTGCTTTTGCTTTTTAGTTTTTTGATTTCTTCAAAAGTCAAAATAAATAAAACGGCTTTCTAAAACGGATTCTTTAAATGGCTTTCTAAGCCCAAAAACGTATGTGTCGTGATGTCTCCATCGTCTAGGGGGTGGAGCCACACCCTGGGTAAGATAGGCTTTAGACTGGGGTGTAAAAAAATATCTAATATACAGTCCGAGTAAATTCAGTCCAGACTGGATAATATTTTTATGGTTTAGCCTAAATAGCCTAGATCATTTCACCGCCGAGTCCGAGGCGTAACTAAATTCTGGCTCCACCATTGCCATCGTCCATTATCGTCTTGAAAAGCGTAGACAAAAGTCATAGACTGCAACCAAGAGCTATATCTGCCACAACAAAAAAAAAGAATAGAGCAACATGTGATTTTGCAATAATAGATTAAATTAATTTCCAAGCACATCAGCTACACGACCCACAATAAGTGTGACTGTGATACAACAAAGTACTAATTAGTAAGAAGGAAACAAGCCTACTCATATCTTGCACATGTTCTTTCCGAAAGCATTGGCATTGCACATGTTGTAAGTCAACAAAAAGCTAGCCTGACCATCCAGTGCTACTCCAGGACAACGTGTCAGCCTCACAGCTGCAAAGATGCATGTATCCATGCATATGCATGAACACCTTATCAATGCACTCCAGTACTCCACCATGACCATACCTCTCCCTGGCTTGCTGCTCCCCGTAATGGCATTAACTGGAACCCAACCGCCCACCCACCCACCCACCCTGCAACTCCTCCCTATATCAAACACTGAGCCCTTTCACTCCCTCTCACCCTCATCACTGCCACAGCTCGAGACTGAATTTTCCTGCAATTTTGCTGCACTAGCTAGCCTAGCTAGGGCGCGGATCGAGGAGAGGCTGGCCATGGCGCGGGAGCAGGCGCTGCTCTCGACGGAGATCGTGAACCGCGGCGTGGAGCCGTCGGGCCCGGACGCCGGCTCGCCGACCTTCTCGGTGCGCGTGCGGCGCCGGCTGCCGGACTTCTTGCAGTCGGTGAACCTCAAGTACGTGCGGCTGGGGTACCACTACCTGATCAGCCACGGAGTGTACCTGGCCACCATCCCCGTCATCGTGCTCGTCTGCGGCGCCGAGGTCGGCAGCCTCAGCCGCGACGGGCTGTGGCGCAAGGTCTGGGGCGAGGCCACCTACGACCTCGCCACCGTGCTCGCCTTCCTCGCCGTCCTCGCCTTCACCATCTCCGTCTACATCATGTCAAGGCCCAGGCCCGTCTACCTCATCGACTTCGCATGCTACAAACCGGCCGACGAGCTCAAGGTACGTACATATATACGTACACTTAGGAGTAGATCAGCATTTTATGCAAGCATACACTGGTATACACATGGATGTGTAGGTATACTTCGTCCTGCTTGTGTAGGTATAGCACGAGTGAAATTTTGCTCACTACTTAAGAAACTTGCTTTACATACACACATGGATATGATGTTTTATTCGGCCTTTACTTATTTCTTGCTTTACCCTCAAAAGAATGTTATACCCTAAAAATCTTATAATTTCCTTGTTTGTACTAGTGGTCTCACAACAAAAAGGATCGCATTTCATGTGTAAAAAAGTAAGATCAGACAACTGTTTTGAATTAGATGTGTTCCTCAATTTATGGGTGGTTATCTTAGTATATTGACATAATTTTTAAACCCCGTTTAGAACATGAGAATTTTGCGTGAGACATAATATACCAAATCCTCTGGAATTCCTTCACTAATCGAGCTATCTTCCAAAAGGGACCTAGTTTGAAGATCTTAGGGAAAATCATGCCCTTCAATACTTTAGGCTTTAGCTAAGATTCTGCGCAAACCATTGTATATTTAGAGCTGGCAAGTGTGATAGACTTAGTAAAATGGTAGGGGTAAAATTTTGAACATCATCCTAGATATGCTTTGTAAAGGGGGAAAACTTAGAGCATGTACTCCGTTTAATCACAAATACATATTGATTTGGAATGTATATTGTCACATTTTTAAAATTTTGGCTATAGATATCTTTTTAAATATTTAGATTGTATACATAAAAAATCATATGTATTGATTTATCTCAAAAAATACTTTTATAATATTTTATAAATATATTACAATGTAAATTAGTGCTTAAAGTAACATTTTGGGGATCTTGCCAATGTCTAAAACCATATATTTTTTGTGACTGAAGGAGGATAAAACGATACTCTTAGAGCAAGTATTATAAGAGCCTGTAAGCTGGCTGTATGCTGAGGTGGAAGAGAGAGAAGAGGAGAGAGAAGAGAGGTGGGTTGTAAGCTTACAGCCAGCTGAAGCACAAGAACCAAGAAACTTTGTGAGAGGAAGGGGTAGGCCATACAACCTTCAGCTGGCTGTAACTACTATATGAGTAGGCTGATAAGTGGGCTATAAGTATCCATACAGCTAGCTGAAGGCTGTATTATAAGACTTGCTCTTATATATTTGACTAGAGGGAGGAGTATTGTTCAATGCAATTATCAAGAACTGGTTACAATGCTTTTAGAGCAAGTATAATAAGAGGCTGTTAGTAGATTGTATGCTGAGATGGAGGAGAGAGAGGAGGAGAGAGAAGAGAGGTGGGCTGTTAGTTTACAGCCAGCTGAAGCACAAGAACCAAGAAACTTTGTGAGAGAAAGGGGTGGGTCATACAGCCTTTAGTTGGCTGTAAACTACTATATGAATGTGCTGATAAGTGGGCTGTAAGTGTCCATACAGCCAGCTGAAGGCTGTATTATTAGCCTTGCTCTTAGTGTTCTAACTCTTTTCCTGGGCTCGCTTAATTATACTCTACAGTACTAGCCCTTGTCCTTTCATTAATATGATCATAGTCCTAGCCAGCTAGCTACCACCAGCTGCAGAAACTTCATACAGATATTCATTGTTCACACTGACAAATAAGGTCTACAAGATAACATGCTGTGAGCCGTTCATGACATTAATTTGGACGAGTCAGATTCGAAGGAATGCGAGGGCTATATAGATATATGGTGGATTTTTTTCGGTAACTTGTGAATTTTAACTTAAAGATTTGAAGAAATGCGAAGGCTATAAACCAAAAAAATCATAAATATATAAAAGAATCGAGCAGCCATAAACACCTATCATGTGATAAATCATTTATCATAGATCCGCATGGCCTTCTAGACTTGTTGGATCTGATCCATCTGGGCCTCATCTAACGGCCCACTTGAGGGTTTACTACCATATCTTACTCTCTTCGATCATAAATACATATCGTTTGAATATTGATATGTCTTAAAAACACAAATTTTACTATTAATTTATATTATAATATATTTATAAAACTCAATCAAATTATAATATTATGATAAGTTTATTTTGAGGTGAATCTATATATATAAATTTTATATATTTAATTTAAATATTTTTAAAAAAATATTGATAATCAAAATTTTAAAACTTTAATTGTTCGTATCCCAAAACGGTACGTACCTGTGGCAGAGAGTACCAGCAAAATAGCTTGGCACAACTGCACTGTATGCTTTATCTGTTACTGCAGTAGTACTCTAATGTTTTTTGGGTTGTATAAGTCGCATTTTGTAAGATGATTGGTTTTTTAAGTCCAATTTTCTATGCGTTGGATCAACGTCCAATCATATATATGGCACATCAATCAAACGGTCACAAATTTGTATGACTTAAGAAAAGATGGAAGTGGCTTAGACGGCGCTCCAATGGGCTTCGGTTGGAGCTTGGGGTTTCCGTTTTCGGAAATTGTATTGTATTAACTGCTAACTTTTCAAAGAAAAATACAAAAAAAATTAAGAAAAAACTTTTATATCATCATGGATAATACAAAACAATAAAAGAAAAAATGTTGAAAAAAGCAAAAAAACAAAATAAGCTAAAATTAGAATCTGATGTGTTCCAAGTAGTTTTTAACTTAAATAAGCTGAAAGATAAAAAAAGGCAGAGCTTTAAGTCGTTGAAAAAAGCAAAAAAGCCAAAATAAGCTGAAATTAGAAACTGATGATTTCAAATAGCTTCTAACTTAAATAAGCTGAAAGGTAAAAAAACTAGAGCTTATGACTTATTTTACGCTGTAGCTGTTGTTAGCTTATTCTACATAATTATATATATATAAGTTATATCAGCATAGATAATATAAAGGAATAAAAGAAGAAAGCAAAAGCAAAAAAACTTAAAAAATAAAAAAATCATGAATCGAAAGCTAAAGCAAGCTATAAATAGCAAAACCATATGTTTTTACTTTTGAGTAGTCTTGCAAGTGATCAGCACCTTGTTTGGCCCAGTCTTCCGAAATGAATGGGCAGGCCAGAAGTTATGAGGAGCAGGTAGAACGGTTTCAGTTGGGATCGGTCGCTCGTCACTTCATCAGTCGATCGGTCATGAAATACGGTTGGCGATTGGGCACGCGCAATCAATGTGCCATAATAAAAGGTCGTATCAATACACAACTATTATGTCACCGCCGTCTACTGTACATCCATCGGTATATACGTAGCAGTGTCGTATATCCTGGCTGCTTTACAGAATGGAGTAGCATCACGAAGCAAGAGTGGAATATGCTTCTATATTTTTTTATTAGTGATTTATATAATTTTTAAACTATGATGAATAATATATAAATATTATTATTTTTATTTATTTTAAAATTAGTATTACTTTGTTAGAAAAAACATAGAAACACTGCTAAGATAGCCAAACGAATTAGCTAGCTGTGGAACAACTAATCTGTTCTTGCCATTTCTCTCAAACAACATATACTAGTTCTTTGTAACAACCAATATGTGCTGCATGCATTACAAATTTACAATCTGTACGGGCTAAATCAATGATGTGATGTGGTGCAGGTCTCGAAGGCGGAGTTCATGGATCTGGCGCGCAAGTCCGGCAAGTTCGACGAGGACAGCCTGGCGTTCCAGTCTCGGCTGCTGGCCAAGTCCGGCATCGGCGACGAGTCCTACATGCCGCGCTGCGTCTTCGAGCCAGGCACCAACTGCGCCACCATGAAGGAGGGCCGCGCCGAGGCGTCCGCCGCCATGTTCGCCGCGCTGGACGAGCTCTTCGACAAGTGCCGCGTCCGCCCCAAGGACGTCGGCGTGCTCGTCGTCAACTGCAGCCTCTTCAACCCCACCCCCTCCCTCTCCGCCATGATCGTCAACCACTACAAGATGCGCGGCAACATCCTCAGCTACAACCTCGGCGGCATGGGCTGCAGCGCGGGGGTCATCGCGCTCGACCTCGCCCGCGACATGCTCCAGGCCAGCGGCGCCGGCCTCGCCGTCGTCGTCAGCACCGAGGCCGTCTCCTTCACCTGGTACGCCGGGAAGCGCCGCTCCATGCTCATCCCCAACGCCTTCTTCCGCGCCGGCTGCGCCGCCGTGCTGCTCTCCAACCGCCGCCGCGACTTCCACCGCGCCAAGTACCGGCTCGAGCACATCGTGCGGACGCACAAGGGCGCCGATGACCGCAGCTTCCGCTCCGTGTACCAGGAGGAGGACGAGCAAAGGATCAAGGGCCTGTCCATCAGCCGCGACCTCGTGGAGGTCGGCGGCCACGCGCTCAAGACCAACATCACCACCCTGGGCCCGCTCGTGCTCCCCTTCTCCGAGCAGCTCCTCTTCTTCGCCGGCGTGCTCTTCCGCCACCTGTTCCAGTCCAAAACCTCCACCCCGCCGCCGGCGACTGCCAACGGGGACGCCTCGACGGCCGCGCCCTACATCCCGGACTTCAAGCGAGCGTTCGAGCACTTCTGCATGCACGCGGCGAGCCGCGACGTGCTGGAGCACCTGCAGCGCAACCTGGGCCTCCGGGACGGCAACCTCGAGGCGTCCCGCGCCGCGCTGCACCGCTTCGGCAACACATCGAGCAGCAGCATCTGGTACGAGCTGGCGTACCTGGAGGCCAAGGGCCGCGTCCGCCGCGGCGACCGCGTCTGGCAGCTCGCCTTCGGCTCAGGGTTCAAGTGCAACAGCGCCGTGTGGCGCGCCGTCCGCCGCGTGCGCCGCCCCGCGCGCAGCCCCTGGCTGGACTGCGTCGACCAGTACCCGGCACGCATGGACGCTTAAGCAGGCAAGCGACCGAGATCGTCGATCGCATCGCATGCAAGGGTAAGTGCCGTGCAGGCTAATGAACGATACGTACTAGCACGTCATATATATATATTGGACGCCATTCGCATGTAACTGCATACGCATGCATGCAGTGTCACTGGTTAAGATTTGAGCTTGGTTAATTTGTGTTGGTGTTGTAGCAGCTAAGGAGCTATAGACTACCATAATGTGCAAGAACGACATGCGTGCGCCAGTGTGCGCGAGCTGTTGGAATTTGGTGTTATGTGAACCTATCTATGTGCAATTTTATTATTTGTTCAGCTTGTTTAATTTGTGGACTCGTATTGTTGGCGAAATGGGCGAAGCCATTGTGCATTTGGTTTGCCGCACAAACTATGTCATGCCACACTTTTAACAAAAAAATTATGGCAACATGATGCTAGCAACCAAATAGGCCCTAAGTCCATAAGAAACACGCGAGTTGCTAGCGCCTGGACATTCGATCCGGGCACTAGCGCCCTACGATCGACCACAATATATTTGTGTTCATCTATGTAACATTACTTGGCAATATATACAACACAAAAATTAATAAGAATATCAATGTTGCACGTATAAAATTAAAATACTATACAAGTAAAATTAAAATGTTGGATGTGGCTTGATTCAAACGCTAAGGTGGCACTTGGAAGGAGCAAAGAAAGAGAGAAGGGGAGAGACCTCTGTGAGAGCAGAGAGGGAAGTGTGACCTGGGGGAAAATGTAGAGAGAGAACCAGTAGCGATGAAGGGGGGAGAGAGGGTTGCTTGCTTTGCTTCAGCCTTAAGTGTGGCGAGGGAGGTGGAGTGGATGGATAGGAAGGGGAGGGGCGTTCTTGAGGCAACCAAGTTGGGTAGTGATAGGTTATGAGTTGGGCCAACCGTCCGGTAAGTAACGCTCGCTCAGGATGTATGTATCATAGCATTTTCCAAGAAACATTGCCCTTCCGGTTCCAGCTCCCCTTCGACGTTTGAATTTTACTCGGTGCAAGCATCCAGCTGTCCAACTACTCATCATGTGTTTACTAAACACTGTTTGAGTTGCAAGATCACACCACCGTCAATTTCATTTCTGCCTTCAACGCACCCTCTCATTGTCGGCATACCCTCTTTGAATCCTCTTTAAGGTTCCTTTTGTTTTGGCCTCTATTGGCCTTTGACATAGGCGAGTTGTGTTGTGTTTGTCTCCACTGGGATCGCAAAATAGTGCCAGCTTTTGCTCAACCTATCCAATTACCCCCCCCCCCCATTCATTTCGGCTTTTTAAAGCGACTTCTGGCCTCCGGGTTAGCTTTTAGTTAAAATTACACTGTAGTGGCTATTGGATATTTCTGAGTCATTCAATTAAAGGAAAATAAAGAGAAATAAGGAAATTTTTTTTAAAAAAAGTACCATTTATATCTCCACTGACAATGTAAAGGAAAAAAAGGAGGGAAGCAATGAAGCCAAAAAGTCATAATTAAGAAGTCAACACGTTCATTCCAGCTTGGGCCTAGCCTGCCATGAGATAGTTGGGATGTGGTGGAGCCTAGGGATGGCAATATTACCTAATAACCTAATTACCTGTAGGTAAAAACCTAAAAGAGGTGAGTGTGGGTGAAAATTTCTGCTTGGTGGGTAAACGAGCAGAGATGTGGATGACTAGGGGTGCAAATAGAGCGGATAATGTTAAATCATATCTGTATCTATATTTTTTGTCGGATTCGAATACGAATCGGACAAATGTTGGATATGAAATGGACCGGACAAATATCAGATATGAAATCGGATCAAATTTGAATTATTTTTGACCTCTCCTATTTAAAATATGATATTGAATTGTTTTAACAATTTTAATTCATAAATATTCGCTTTGTGGTGGCATTCTTATTGATTTAGCTCTCTACTCCACTGTTTCATGTCATCATACAAGAGCACCCTTTGTGTATGTGTTGTGGTTACAGACCAAACAGAGAGAGAGTGTGTGGTAGTGGAGAGTTGAGTAAAATGAATGGCTTAGCCCCTTCCTCTCGTGGCCTATGCCACATATATATTCACATGGGGAGTGTTTGTACAGCTATACCCTTACACATGAGTATTCCCCTTGGGGGCTCTTATGTCATTACACATGTCCTATTTCGGACCTAACAAGCCTACTGGGCTTAGGTGGGGGCCACCCCTACAACAGGAGCCTCTCATGGTGAAGGGCTTCACGGCCGGCCCATGTCGCTGAGTCCTTTGGCCCCCTCCGTCCCATCGGCCTGTGATGCTTGATGATGTGGATAGTCTGCCCGTTTGCTCCTGCTTGCGCGGGGGCCGTCTTCGGATCCCAAGGCCGGCGCGGTCTCGAGGCCCAAGGAAGCGTAGAGGCCGAAGCCTTCGACGGAGACGAGGTCCGGGCGTGCTGTACTTCGCACTCCGGATATTTGCGGGCAAAGTCGAACGTGGTCGGCTGCCCCTGGCGGCCTAGCCTCGGGAAATGCTCCGCGCGATGTAGTGGAAGTTCAGGGAGATGGTTGCCAGGTGCAGGAGTGCGCTTTAACGATGCTTGGAATCGCGCCTGCCCTGCACTAGATGCGGGCACGCGTCCGGCTGCCAGTGGAGCGTTGTGGGATTCGGTTGAACCGCCGGGCGCCCATTGACTGCAATCCTGATGATTGGCATGCCTCCGGTTGACCTTCCGCCATCCTGGCGATGCCTCGCCGGATGGGCCTGGGTATAAATACGCCGGTGTCGCGGCATGTTCCTTGCTCACCCTTGGTTACTCATCTTATACCTGCACGCGGTTATACTCTCACATGCAGGCCAATTATTGTTCATCCGCGTTTGATGATTGCGTCTACCGATGCTAATGTCGAGCTACGATGAACAATAGACGGCTCGCTATGGGAATACGCCACAACTTGTTGTAGAAGTCTTGGATGTCCACAGGTCCTCGCCGCGCGCCGCCGTATGGAAATGGTAAGGTTTGACCTGCTCTCGAAGTCAGAAATGCTTGAGTCTCTCTGCGCTCTCTGATTGCGCCTACCGGCATTACCATCAGGGAATGTTGATGTGCTTTGAAGCATTGCTGTTTCGAACGTGTCAAAACCGCCATGTGGCTGGGACGTCGCGTGACCTTCGACTTGTGGGGGCTATGGGCGAAGGCCGACCTGCACTTCACGGTTCGAGTTTGCGGTTGAGTGCGTTGTGGGTAGCGGTGCCCGCCGCCGGCCGGCGGGCGCCCTACCGGGAAGCTAGGCTTCCGACGCATGCGGTGGCAGCGGAGATGGCGCCTAGTCGAAGCAGACGCACGAGCGCTCCTTCCCCACCCTTCGAAGTGGTGGCGCGAGCCGGGCGCCTGGTCGGCGCAGACGCGCGAGCGCTCCGTCCCCTACCTTCGAAGTGGTGGCGCGAGCCGCGCCTAGTCAAAGTAGACGCGCGAGTGCTCGCCCCTACCCTTCGGTGGTGGCGGTGGAGCCGCACCTGGTCGGCGAGACGCGCGAGCGCCCGCCCCTACCCTTCCAAGTGGTGGCGGGAGCCGGCGCCAGGCGGCGTAGACGCGTGAGCACTCCGTCCCCTACCCTTCGGTGGTGGCGCGAGCCGGCGCCTGGTCGGCGAACGCACGAGCGCTCCGTCCCTACCCTTTGAAGAGGTGGCAGCGAGCTGGTGCCTAGGCGGCGAGACGCGCGGCGCCCGTCTCCACCTTCAGTGGTGGCGCGAGCCGGGCGCCTGGTCGAGGTAGACGCGCGAGCGCCCGTCGCCTACCATTCGGTGGTGGCGCGAGCCGGCGCCTGGTCGAGGCAGACGCCGCGAGCGCCCGCCGCCTACCCTTCAAGTGGTGGCGCGAGCCGCGCCTGGTCGAGGTAGACGCGCGAGCGCCGCCCCTACCTTCCAGTGGTGGCGCGAGCCGGCGCCAGGGTGAAGTAGACGCGCGGCGCTCGCCCCTACCCTTCGGCGGTGGCAGCAGAGCCGGCCGTTGGGGTGTCGCGGTAGTGCACTTTAATGGCTCGAATCGCGCCGACCCTCGGTGACACGGTCGGTCTTTCAGATGTCTGTCGCTTGTCCATTCGTGGATTTAACACGCGGCGGGTAGCGACTGGCACACCAACGGGTCGCCCGCGGTCAAGTTCCTTCCTCCAGAGGGGCGAGGCACGTGGCGCGGCGTTTTAGGCGTGCCGCTTGCTGGCCGCCCCCCTCCCAACGCGCGCCACCGGCTGCGAGCGGTTGCGCTGCTCGCCGATCCTCAGTTGCACCTACGGCGAGGGCCTGCGATTGTCCCTTCGAACAGGTGCGGCCAGGATTGACCCGAAGGCTGCGCCGGGATGTGCGACCTGTGTTTATTGCTTGTGCGGACCGACACGCGGCGGGACACTAGCGATGCTTCGCGTGGTGACAGAACTCTGTACGATCACGGTCGCATCCTGGCTATGTGGACCGCCACGATGCTTCGACTTCACGCGTGGGGAGGCGAGCGGTTGCCGTTGGCCTTTCGCGCTTAGGGTAGGAGGCGGGGGGTCTTTAAGAACCCCCCGTAGTGATGTGCCCACGCCGCCTCGCGCTTTTTGGTTGTTCACGGTGCTTTTCGCATTCGCTTGCCCTGTTCCTGCGCTCCCTTTTTGCCGGCTAGTTCCCGGTGGATGTTGATGACGACTAGCGATGAGCGGACTCGGGCGGGCGGTTACGCCATCCGCAGGCGGTCCTCGCCTTTGGAGGTGAAATACATGCTGGGGGAGCGCGATCCACCAGCGGCAGACAAGTGGTGGGCGGCGAAGAAGAGCCAGGGTCCGTACTCCGGGGAATTGGGCCGCACGCTCGTGACGGAGGACACCATCCAGTCGCTGCTGCGAGATGGGAAGCTATCGGATCGCCACGCTGTGCGGTTGCCCGCCGATGATGAAACGGAGCCGCACCCTAGGAAGTCGGAGGCGATCGTTTTCGTTGCCTACTTCGAAGCCGGGCTTCTCATTCCGTCCGCAGCAATTGTCGGGGCGGTGCTGCGGACCTTCAAGTTGGAGTTGTCACAATTGACTCCGAACGCGATGGCTCACCTCGCCGTGTACCGGGCCCCCGCGGCGTGGAGGGTGTTGGCCCGGCGCTTCCTTGTTCGCGATCTGCACGTGGCGGTGCCAACCGGGAGCGGCGAAGGACGACGGAGTCAAAATTTGGCAGCGTCAACTTCCTCCTGCGGGCGACGCGTGGGAAGATCTTCCCTGTGAACGCGACCCGAGGGAAGTGGGAGGCCAACTGGGCGAGGCGGTGGTTCTACCATCGCGTGACGAGTAGCAGGGGCCTTGAATGCATGGGCAGGCCGATTACCTTCAAGACCACCCCCGACGTGGCGCTTGACCAGGAAGACGAGCTTAGAGCACGGAGGCTTGTGGGGGTCACCACCCGCTTCAATATGCGCGATCTCGCCGAGGTGTATGTGATGCTTGGTGTAGCGCCACTTGCCCACAGTTGGTGCGTCACAGCCGGCGAACATCGAGATGACAATGTTCGCCCGTCCGTTTGCTCGTTGCCCGTGCCGATTGGCCTCCGTAAGTCTTCACCATATCTTCCTCCGCAATTGTATACATTGCGTTTACGCAAATATGCCGTCTTGGGCAGGGATTCGCCTTGAGAACGCGGAGCGCGCCGCGCGCGTGTTCCTCGGGCCATACACCAGTAGAGAGCACGGGCAACACGCAGTTGCGACCACGGAGGCCGGGTTGGGGCGGATAAACCACATGTGTGAGGCCTTAGGGCTTCCTGTGCCGGAACGCCCCCTCCGGCGCAGCAGCACGAGGATGATGGTGCCGCGAAGATGAAGGCGCCGTCCCGCAAAAGGACCCGAAGCACCGCGACCGCGGCCCGTACGGCGACTGCCGCTGCTCCTGCCGGCGCGGCGAGCCCAGGGTCGAGTTCGGCGAGGTATGCCGACTCAGATTTAGAGGGCGCGGAGATTGAGGGTGGAAGCGCCGGCAGCGAAGGGCGTGCCGCGGAGGCCCCGTTGTCCGCGACCGTTGCTGAGGTGGTGGTGCCTGCTGGCGACATTGGTGCGGAGTCCTCGTCTCCGAGCGTGACTTTGGCGGGGCTACCCTTCATGGGAGCATGTGGAGCGCCGCCCTTGCTAACCTCGGCGGCTGGGGCCGAGGTGTCACCCGCGGAGGCGGGGGTTTCTCCCGCGAAGGTGGGGGTTACCCCCGTGGACGTCACGGGAATGAAGTCCCCGACCTCTACCGTCGTAGCCGTGGAGATCTCGTCAGCGGATGATGCTGCCGGGGGGGGCCCTTCTGTGGCGGGTTGCGCGGTGATACCTTCCGCTCCAGCGAAGCAGGCGCACCTGCAGTCCTCCCTTCCGCGAACTTCGTGAGGGTTCGTTGTGGCGACCGGCGTTGGGAACTTGTGGGGCCCTGCTTCAAACATCGAGGTCCCTCCGCTCCGCCCCCTCGCAACCCCTCAGGCCACGGTGACAGCGGCGCAGGTTGGGTTGGCACGAGGGCCTGGCTTGATGGTCCCCCGGCCTTCTGAGACAGCGCCGTCCGTTGGGGCCGGCGTGGAAGCGTTTCCGCCCGCGGCCAGGGAGATGTCTCCGCGAAGCCTTCCACCCGCGACCGAAGGTAGGTTATGATGAAACTCCTTATATATATACGCGTCGTGACACGCGTAATTGTCCTTTGCAGCGACACTTATCCCGGAGGAGGAACCGGTCCTTGAACGCGGGGGTCCCGATGCTGGCGACACAGATGCCGCGCGGCCAAGCCCGGCGGACTTCGTCCCTCCGCCGGATACTCTGAGGGCATGGCGCGGGATCGCGGAGGACGCGCCTCGGCATCGGACGGCGGTGTTGCAGACCTACGGGTCGGGGCACCTTGAAGATGCCTTGGAGGTGTCCGGGGTGCGGGTAAGCGCCTGTCTTTTAGACCCCTTTGCCGCCGCTTCGCGTTTGCTAATGCTTGCGTCGCATAGACACTCGTGTTGGCCCAGGCCTTGCGAAGTGCTTACGCCCGCGAGGGAGTAGCGATACGGAGCAGGCTGCGGGCCGCCGAGGAAGAGTTGCAGGGAGCTGCGGAAAGGCGATCCGCCCAGGATGCTCGCATCGCCTCGCGAATGAGAATGCGCGGAGATGCAGCGCGCACCGACGGGCTCGTTACGCGGCACGAACCTCGGCGCGAAGCGGTGCGGCGAGAGGTCGCTGCGAGCGGGGCGGCCTTGTACGACAAATCGCCGCTCTGGAGGGGAGGAACAGTGAGCTTGGTGCCGCTCTCGCGGAGCGGGATCGAGTTCTCGCAGAGCGGGATCAAGCCTTGAGCGACGCCTCGGCCGCCGCCTGGGACGCCATACTGGCCCTGGAAGATACTCTCAAGGGGCTTGTCGTCGCAGTGCCGGCGCGCTCCTTCGGGCCCGAAGACCTGTTGCGGTCACTCCAGTGGATTGGAGAGGCGGCCGGCGTTGCGCGTGGCGCCGCGGCGATCTTCGGCAGCCACTGCGCATACGTGGCGTCGTGTGTGACGTGCGCGCTCCTGCGACACCGCGGTTGCGAGCATGTTGCGGAGTTAGCCGATCCCCAACTGGAGATGCCCGCGGGGAGCGGCGCAATGTCTGGTGCCGTGCGAGCTGTATGCCGCGCGGTGAAGTTCTTCCACGAGCGGATATGGGAGTACTGCGGCGAGGCCGCAGCCCTAGTCGAGCTGCGGAGGAACTTGTACGGCGAGGGGAACCTTGGCCGGTTCCTGGACGAGGTCCCTCGACGGGGCGATGATGGCGCCGCGGCTCCGGAGGACACCGTGGACCCACAGGTGTGATAGGAGGTTGTCGCGTGTTGGGGTGCGTTAACCAAGGCCCGGTTGTCTTCCTTGTTTTGTGTTTGCGAAAATACGGAGTTTTCGTTATTCGATTCCTGCCCCGTTGTGCCGCGGCTACCTAATCGGGCGGTGCGATCTCGACCTCGCGGTCGGCGCGCTTTCGGCGCGCACAAAGAGCCGAGGAAGCGTTGGATTTCTGGACGAGTCGGGCGTCGTCGAGTGGGACCTCGATGCGGGGCCCGTCAGGATGAGCTGCCGAGTAATGACACTGAGCGCCGGGGTGTTCAGGCGCTTTGTAAACATCCTTAGCAAATACCAAGAACAGTTTTGACCAGATCCCGCGAAGTACGTCGCCACCCTCCGGCTACATCGCCCCGCGGTAAGCTCGGAGGGTTTGCATACGCACCCGTACGCGATGGGTTGCGCCCTGTGGGGGCAATGTGATTGAGGCATACACGCAGTTGCGACAACCATACACGCTCAGACCGATATCTCCGGCGTAGCTGATGTCTAGTCGAGGTAGACACACGAGCGCTCCGTCCCCTACCCATCGAGGTGGTGGCAGCGGAGCTGGCGCCTAGTCGAGGTAGACGCGCAGGCGTTCCGTCCCCCACCCTTTGAAGTGGTGGCAGCGGAGCTGGCGCCTAGTCGAAATAGACGCGCGAGCGCTCCGTCCCTCCTCCTTCGAAGTGGCAGCGGAGATGGCGCCTAGTCGAGGTAGACGCGCAAGCGCTCCTTCCCCTACCCTTCGAGGTGGTGGCAGCGGAGCTGGCGCCTAGTCAAGGTAGACGCGCAAGCGCTCCGTCCCCTACCCTTTGAGGTGGTGGCGGAGATGGCGCCTAGTCGACAGTGGCGGAGCTAGAGCAAAATAGAGGGGGGTGCACCACTTCAAAACGAATGGGCTGGACAAGGCGAGTGAGGGTGTTTTTTGAGCTAGGGGTACACCATATTGGGTCAAGGGGGTGCACAAAGGGTGAATATTTAGTAGTAATAACTAAATTTTGTTTTGGAACCGGGTTCCTGGGAACCCCCTCCGGCCCATGTGCCTCCGCCCCTGCTAGTCGAGGTAGATGCGCAAGCGCTCCGTCCCCTACCCTTCGAGGTGGTGGCAGCGGAGCTGGCGCCTAGTAAAGGTAGACGCGCAAGCGCTCCGTCCCCTACCCTTTGAGGTGGTGGCGGAGATGGCGCCTAGTCGAAATAGACGCGCGAGCGCTCCGTCCCCTACCCTGCGAAGTGGTGGTAGCGGAGCTGGCGCCTAGGCGAAGTAGACGCGTGAGTGCTCCGTCCCCTACCCTCCGAAGTGGTGGCAGCGGAGCTGGCGCCTAGGCGAAGTAGACGCGCGAGCGCTCCGTCCCCTACCCTTTGAAGTGGTGGCGCGAGCCGGGCGCCTGGTCGGCGAGACGCGCGGCGCTCGCCCCCTCCTTTGAAGTGGCAGCGGAGATGGCGCCTAGTCGAAGTAGACGCGTGAGCGCTCCATCCCCTATCCTTCGAAGTGGTGGCAGCGGAGCTGGCGCCTAGTCAAGATAAACGCGCGAGTGCTCCGTCCCCTACCCTTCGGGGTGGTGGCAGCGGAGCTGGCGCCTAGTCGAGGTAGATGCGCAAGCGCTCCGTCCCCTACCCTTCGAGGTGGTGGCAGCGGAGCTAGCCTCTGGCGCTTCTTGCTCGCGGGTTGTGTTCTGAAGTACGTGGGAGCCGATGCCCGCGCGCTGCTGATACTCCAAGTAGCACGCGGGGACAACATCCGCGTCTTATTTATACTCCGAAGAGTACGCACTGGAGCAACGCCCATGCGTGCGCGAGGCTCGTGTCTTGTTTATATTCTGTAGAGTGCGCGGGATATACATCCACGTCATATTTATACTCCGAAGACTACACACTGGGGCAACGCCCATGCGTGCGCGAGGCTCGCGTCTTGTTTATACTCTGTAGAGTGCGCAGGGACAGCATCCGCATCTTATTTATACTCGGGAGGAGTGCGTGCGGAGGCAGGCCTCACGCTATGTCTTATTTAGAGTCCGTAGACTGCATGCGGAGGCGGACCTCGCGCTACATCTTATTTATACTCCGTGGAGTGCGTGCGGAGGTGGACCTCGCGCGACGTCTTATTTATACTCCGTGGAGTGCGTGCAGAGGCGGACCTCGCGCTACGTCTTATTTAGAGTCCGTAGACTGCGCGTGGAGGTGAACCTCCGTGCGTTGCGGGCGGTGAAATTGCGTGCGGAGGCGGACATCGCGCTACGTCTTATTTATACTCTGTGGAGTGCGTGCGGAGGCGGACCTCGCGCGACGTCTTATTTATACTCTGTGGAGTGCGTGCGGAGGCGTCCCCCCACTCGTGTCTTTGTTTCGAAGAAGATAAATTTGTGCAAACGGTGAACTTTATTAAATTCCCGTTTGCGCAGGTGAGCATTTACAAAAGAAGGGGGAAAAATGCCACGAACTAACCGGTAGGAGGGTGGGGCGATCGTTGACGGGTCGCCGCGACCGGGGCAATCTTCCGCGCATGGGGCGCGGGACGCTCCCCAAGGGCTCCACGTCCGCCCTCCCGGGCTAGGTGCCTTGGTGAGCCGCGTGGCATGGGCCCCTGGCGCCAAGCTCTATGCGCCGGACCATGTCCTGGTCGCCGTGAATGGTGATGATGGCCCGCAGTCCGGGAAGCTTCATACACAGGAAACCGTGATGAGGGACTGCCCCGAGGGTGTTTAGGAGCGGTCGTCCTATTATGGCGTTGTAGGGGTATACGATGTCGACCACGTCAAAGATGGCGTCCTCGCTTCTGACGTTGTCATTTTGGCCGAAGGAGGCTTGGAGGCATATCTGGCCTAAGGCGCGCAAGGGCTGCCCTCCAAACCCTTGTAGCGGGGCGCTGAGGCCCAAACGGCCCGAGGATCCCCATTTGGTCGGCGGCAGCGAAGAGGATGTTTGCGAGCTTCCTCCATCGACTAGGATGCGCCGACGTCGCACCCGCCTACGAGGACCCGGACGACCAAAGGGTCTTGATGGGGACTCCACGCCCTCGCGTCGGCGGCGTGAATGTGACTTCATGTTGCGCCCATTCGGCGGCGCTGCGCGGTATGCCGCGACGGTGTAGCCTCCGCGCGTAAGCCTTCCGCCGTCGTCTTTGGCGAACCCGCGAGGAGCCTCCGGAGATGACGTTGATAATCCTGCGCCGGGCTCCTCCGGCTTGTAGCAGAGGAGGCCTTCCGAGGTTGCCGTACGTGCGCCTGGATACGCAGGAAGTCATCCTGGGCCTGTGCTCCTTGGTCCTGGGGGTATTGGACGTGAGCCACAACGGGCGCGCGCGTATCTGGGTTTTTGTCCCTGGCAACGTTCTGCCGTAGGGCTGCAATGGTGGCACAGGCACGCGTGTCGTGGTTGCCCCGGCCGTGGATTTCGCACCATT
This sequence comes from Dendrocalamus sinicus, assembly GCA_036346575.1. NCBI lineage: Eukaryota > Viridiplantae > Streptophyta > Magnoliopsida > Poales > Poaceae > Dendrocalamus > Dendrocalamus sinicus. Next base: position 48,567,441 of record CM070648.1, on the reverse strand, counting down.
GCCCATGGTGCTGGTCGCCGTACTCTTCGTGGGTCCGGTCGTCTCGACCTCGGCCACGCCCCCGTCCTCGTCCTCGGCGTCCTCGGCCTCCGCAACCTGGGGCGTTATCTTCAGAGCCGCCCTCGATGTCAAAAACGTAACGGGATTTCCTGGACTTGCGCTGATCGCGCTTGGACTTGTCGCCTGGCTGGTCATTGTGTTGGGGGTCCCTGCGGTCGGAGGTGCCCTTCGGCTGCTCTTGCTTACGCTTGCCTTTCGAAGGGCCCTGTTTCGGCTAGTCTTCGGTCTTGACCGAGCCTTCCGCCTTGTTAGAGTCGGAGTCATCACCGTGTCGCCTCCGTGCGTCCTCCTCCGCTCTGGCATACTCTTCCATCTTGTCGAAGAGTTTTCCGACCGTCTTAATGGGCTTGCGCGCGTTGTATTCGGCCATCGGCCCCGGTCGGAGGCCTTGTATCGCTGCGTTGATGACCGTTGTTTCGTTAACGTTCTTGACCTGGCAGCGCACCTTCGTGAAGCGCTTGAAATAGTCCCGGAGCCTCTCCTCCGGTTTCTGCTTGACTGCAAAGAGCTGGTCCGCATCGACGCGCTCGATGTAGTTTCCGAAGTTGTTGTAGAGTCGATTCACGGACTGTTCCCACGCCAGATGGATGCGCGTTCAATAGTGAAGAACCGTGACAGCGCCACCCTTGTAGCGAGAGGGAGCCCTTTGCCTTCGTGGTGTCGTCTCGCCGCCGGCCGATGGCGGTCTCGCACACGCGCACGAACTCGCGGTCGGAGTCGCTTTGTAGGCCTCGGCGACGCCGGGAACTTGAAATCTTCGCCATGGCGTCTGCTGTAGGCCCGCAGAGCGGGACTCGGTCCACGCGCCGAAGCGGCGCGGCTATCCGCCCTTTCCGGCGGGTTCGATGCCACCGCCGGAAGGGTGTTGGCTCCGCCCTCTGGATGTCTGGGCGCTCCGCGAAGGTCCGTTAGCTCGTTGAACGCACCGAGGGCCGCCAGCAGGCCGTCTCTCTGCGGCGTGGCCGGGCGTCTGCGCGCGCTTGGCGGTGCCGCCGGCAAGGTGGTGACCACGGCTGCGCGCGCCGTGTTCCGCGCCGCGTTGTTGCCGCCGGGGTGGTCGTCGGGCGGTCTTTGGTGGGATCGGCCGTCACGCCGATGACGGAGTTGGTCGCCGCGTCGGCGCGGGGTTGGTCGTCGCGTCGGCGCGGGGTTGGTCGTCGCGTCGGCGGCAGGTTGGTCGTCGCGTCGGCGGCGGGCCTTCGGTCGCACCTACACCATCGCTCATACCGCGGCCGCTAAAGCCGGCCTCGTGTCTTGACGCGAGACTTCGCCGCCTCTGCCGCCTTCTTCTTCGCCGACGATGGCGAAGCTTTCTTTGGTGCCATCTTCCTTGAAGTCTGGAGGCTTGCTCTTGTCCTCCCCACGGACGGCGCCAACTGTTGTAGTTACAGACCAAACAGAGAGAGAGTGGTAGTGGAGAGTTGAGTAAAATGAATGGCTTAGCCCCTTCCTCTCGTGGCCTATGCCACATATATATTCACATGGGGAGTGTTTGTACAGCTATACCCTTACACATGAGTATTCCCCTTAGGGGCTCTTATGTCATTACACATGTCCTATTTTGGACCTAACAGGTCTACTGAACTTAGGTGGAGGTCACCCCTACAACAGTATGTAATCTACCGTCAGGGCAGAATGCTCTTCTTTTATGCAAGGTTCATCATCAGTATACTCTTTTTATGCAGTGATGCTTACTGTCTTATCTGATGTGATTTACATGCTCCCTGAAATATAAAATGGGTCGCCCGTCGGTGCATCTACACTCATTTTGCCTTGTTAGATATGCGTGATCGGTTCGCTGAAAAGTTCGTGGCTTATGGCTGAAAAAAGCACTGTAACTGATAGAGGCTTATTTAGCATAATTAAATTTAAAAAAAATAAAAAATAAAAAAATATGTTAGCCCATTACGTATAATACAAACAAATACGGAAAAAAAGAACCGGCCAAAAAACTCAACAAAAAGCCAAAAGTTCAGAAAAAGACGAAACTTATGAATAATGAAAAATAAGCCAGAAGCCGAAGCCGAGTTGATCAGGGCCATAGTTACATAAATTTCCAGGTTAGCTGCTTGTCTTAAATACCATTTGCAGTTCTAGGTACCTGATACTAGCTTGTTTTTGAATCATGACTCATGAGATAATAAGTTGGACTAATTCTTTCTACAAACCCAAAATGTCAACAATGAGTCCTCACACAGTTTCGTTTTGAACAATGGACTAGTAAATCGCATGATGCCACTCCTTTTCGACTTCGTGCGTAGACTTTATCTTCCATGTCGCACGCATGAGAGAGACTACCAAAGGCCGCAAGCCAGAAGATTGTTCATATATCCGACTCCAAATTCGTTTCACGTTAGATGACACCCAACTCGTGCCCGCTTCACCCGTCTGCCCGCAAAATAGTCACATTTTTTTTAGTCTCAATGGAGTCACATGTTATCACCCCACTAGATCTGATCTTTTTTAGGCTGCGGTTTGTGGTTTTTTACTGTAATTTTTGGTTTTAGAATGTTCGTACGAGATATTACAAAGTAACAGAAACTCATGTACAATTTTTACCGATATAAATAAAGTCGGTACAGTATATACTATAATTAACTAGTAAATCGTATTTTAAAAAAGTATTTTATTTAAAAGCTAATCACTATAAAAAAATAAAAATTGAAAAAGAATATGACCTATACCAGAACTATTTGCATGTTGGCCCGGCCCACCATAACTCCGTCGCCACCTGCCTACAATCCCCAACGTTCGATCCCCAGTTTTGTCTTCCGTCCAGGCCGAAGCAGAAGCGGCCGCCACAACGCCCGCCCTCCTCGCAGCGCGTCGCCCGCGTGCGTGCCTCTCCCCGCCGCCGCCTCCTCGGCGTCCTCCTCCATCGTCCTTCTCTTCCTTCTTCCCCAGTTCCCCTGGCCACGGCCAGTGGCGATTGGCTTCCCCGTTTGTCTCAGATTCTCACTCCGAACACACCTCTAGGCCTCCTTACACCGAAGCACGCTTGCCACCTCGAAGCGGAGGAATTCTTCTCCCGTAGGTGCCGTCGTCCTCCGCCTCCTCCGCTGTACTGGACTGGCGTGGAGTGGAGATCCATCCGGGCTTGGATTGATTTCTTCTTTCGTTGGTAAGGAAACCCTAGCTTGCTTGGATTGTTGTTCTAAGAGCGAGTTTTGTCCTGTGAGCAATCTCATCCAAAATTTTCTTTATGGGATGGACACTCCAATCCATACACTTTGTTGCGGATTTGTTTGCTGCGTGGTGTAGTACTAATAGCAGTTTAGTTTCCATAATTTTTGGGGGGTTCAACTGAACCCCATGCCCCACGTTAGGTCCGCCCCTGAGTTCGAGGACGAGGGGGACATTGGTGTTGGTGCCGGCGATGGTGAAGGTGATGACAGGGTCGACGAGCCTACCAGGTGAAGAAAATAAACACTATCTTTTGTATTGAACAGTTTAGCGTAAAGATTTTGATCTATGCAACGAATTTTGACATGAGCACTAGCTTGAAAAGGTGGTGCCAAAAAATTACGCAAACAGCTACGAGCTAATGTGCAAAGCTAGATATATATTGGTGAGGATATAATAATCTTCTAATTATTACGTCATCCTCCGAGTATACCCCTTATCAATAAGGGGGAGATTTCTTAGGACGGTCGTAAGTCCTTCTACGACCGTATAGTCGTAAGTTCTTCTATGGCCGCGTGATCGTAAATCCTCCTACAACCGTATGGTTGTAAGTCCTACAACCACGCAGTTGTAAGTTACCCTGTAACCACCTTGTGGTCGTGGGTCTTCCTACGACTATTCTAATGACGTCCTATTACATTGTAGGGTCGTCTGACAAAGCGGTTAGAAGCGGTTAGAATGTGCATTTATTCTTAATAACCGCACACAATCTCTCTGACAATAACTGTCGCATGGCGAACGGGTCAATACGTCTCTCGGACAGTAACTTTCGTCAGACGGTTATCATCCAAAGCGTTGAGGCGTTTTTTGGCACGAGACAACGGCAACTGCTTTGTCGGCTATATAAAGATTGACGTCAGAGAGGAAGGGATTGAAAGACATTGGATCAGGATATAGTGCTAGGCATTTCGCATTATTCTCAGTTGTAAAGATCATTCTGAGTAATATCCACACATGACGGAGAGTTATTATTCTCCCAGTAGAAGGCCCGAACCTGTATAAAAATTCCCGTGTCTCTACTCTGCATGATCATAAACCGAGTTTTCTAGAGCTTCTCTGGATCCAAACAAATCATACGTAAGATCGATATTAAAACATCGACATATATATATAGCTGCAGCTAGGCAATGTATATAGCTGCAGCTAGGCAATGTATATAGCTGCAGCTAGGCAATGTCACTGGTGGGCCCGGAGGGTAGTAAAACTTTAGCATTTGTACAGCTAAAGCTTGTCTGTGTAAGCATAGGAGCCATTTGGCTAATAAGTATTGCAAATGTAGTCGCGGTCCATTTAGCCGTTCTACAGGGGCCTTTTGTAGTTGTGGTAATGAGACCTGCATTCAGATAGATTAATAGAGTAGCTGATCACCTGATTATTATATAATGTCTTTTCTCTGAAGGGTGTGTGTAAACAATAAAATTCTCAATGGGTGTCCTATGCATATGGTAGCACGTTAATTGAGTTGCTATTTTGGCTAGCATACTGCCTCGTACTGTACGATAGCAAAGTTGTAGCGTGTCAATGATTTTCGGAATATCAACAGCATGCAGTGAATGCAGTTTTTCTTTCTTTCTTCAGTCAAGGCCTCAATACTGCATGGCAGTGAGATAATTTCTAACTTCTATGTTATAGTTGTTCAGGTGCCTACGCTGTGGCATCAGTGCAAGTGCGACGCCTCATATGCGTCGTGGACCAGAGGGACGGAGGACTTTATGCAATGCATGTGGGATAGCATGGGCAAAGGTGGGCGCTAGTTGTTTTTCACTATTTATGTTATGTACTTCTTTGTTTTCATCACTCATCAGTGTTGGCTATAGCCTTGTGTTTGATCACTTTCTTTCCTGCTATACACATATAGTTTTTTTTTATGAAAGAGTTTACCATTAGTTTATGCTTTCTCCAGAGCAAAACTCTACTGTTCATGTGCACTCTGTTGTTTTTTACTCGACTAACATTGGCTATTAAGGATTGGGATAACTTTCTATGTTCACCTCAAATTCTCTGGGGCTTGAATTGTGTGTTTTAAACTGAAATGTACTTATGGCAGATTGTCTCTACCATTCATTCATAGTAGGGCAACATATTTTGTATTAATATGGCTTGGCGAATGCCATACATATTCAAAACTGTTAAAAGAAATCTTTTTTCATCTATACTCAAAATAAGCACAAAAAAGAAGTATTCTATTTTGAAGTTTTCTTTAGTATAAGTTTTTAGTTCTGTTTAATTCGGCATGCTAAATCATGAGTCATTTGGATCTTCTACAAGCAGGGGAAAACGAGAAAAGTTATTGATTCTGATGCCACCATAGATGATGCCACAGTTGCAAAAATGGTGCCGGAACTCGGCATGGAATTTGACAGTGAAGATAAAGCATACGAGTTCTACAACAGGTATGCTGGACACATGGGCTTCAGTGTTCGTAAGAGTTCATCGGACAAATCAGCTGAAAACATCACAAGGTCAAGAACTTTTGTATGCTCGAGAGAAGGTTTTCGTAAGGACAAGAAAGGAGCTAAAGAAGTCAAAAGGCCACGGCCAGAAACAAGAATAGGGTGCCCTGCACGGATGACAATTAAAATTACATCAGATGGCAAATATCGTATTGCTGAATTTGTAGCAGATCATAACCATCAGCCAGCACCCCCGTCAACCATGCACATGCTGAGATCCCAGAGGGTACTTACTGAGCTACAAACAACTGAAGCAGACTCCTCAGAAGATTCGACAACACCGTCAAGGTTTTCTAGTGGCTCTTTGGTGCGGCAGGCAGGAGCTTTCAGAAATGTCAGTTTCCTCCCGGCAGATTACAGGAGTTCCCTTTGTTCAAAGCGTATGAAAAATATGCAACCTGGTGATGCAGGAGCTGCTGTAAAGTACCTGCAGAGCATGCAGCTAAACAATCCTTCTTTCTTTTATGCTGTCCAGCTTGATGAGGATGACAAACTGACCAACATTTTCTGGGCTGATTCCAAATCTAGAATTGACTTCAGCTACTTCGGTGATGTGGTTTGTTTGGACACAACCTACAAGATAAGTGCACATGGCAGGCCATTAACTCTCTTTCTTGGAGTGAATCACCACAAGCAAATTTCCATATTTGGTGCAGCTTTGCTTTATGATGAATCAATGGAGTCGTTCAAGTGGTTGTTCGACACGTTCAAGATTGCTACAGATGGAAAGCAGCCAAAAACAATCTTGACGGATCAATCAATGGCAGCAAGTGCTGCCATAACAGCAGCATGGCCAGGTACAGTTCATTGTCTTTGTCCATGGCAAGTGTACCAAAATGCTGTCAAACACCTTAATCACATCTTCCAAGGCTCTAAGACATTTGCAAAGGATTTCAGCAAATGTGTTTATGACTATGAGGAGGAAGAGAGCTTCTTGCTAGGATGGAGAACTATGCTAGAGAAGTATGATCTAAGAAACAACGAATGGCTTCATAAGTTATTTGAAGATCGAGATAAATGGGCTTCAGTCTACAATCGGAATATATTCACTGCGGATATAAAAAGTTCATTGCAGTTGGAAAGTGTCAGCAATGTCTTGAAAAAGTACTTGAGTCCACAGTTTGATTTGTTGTCTTTCTTCAAGCACTACGAAAGAGTGCTGGATGAGCATCGGTATGCAGAGCTACAAGCTGATTTTCATGCAAGCCAAAGCTTCCCCAGAATACCTCCTTCGAAAATGCTGAGACAAGCTGCCAACATGTACACACCAGTGGTTTTTGAAATTTTTCGCAGAGAGTTTGAGATGTTTGTGGATTCAGTGATTTACAGTTGTGGGGAGTCTGGAATTGCGTCTGAGTATAGAGTAGCAGTAACAGATAAACCTGGGGAGCACTATGTTAGGTTTGAATCCAGTGACTTCTCTGTTGTTTGCAGTTGTAAAAAATTTGAATCAATGGGTATCCAGTGTTGCCATGTGTTGAAAGTCCTTGATTTCAGAAATATAAAGGAGTTGCCGCAAAAATATTTCATGACAAGATGGAAGAAGGATGCCAAGTCTGCAAATACAGGCAATCAAGAATTTTTGAATGATGGAATTTCGCAAACTCCAAGCTCTTCTTTAAATGTTCCAGTGCCATTTATAGATCAACAACACGTGCAATCAAATAATCAGCCTAACCATGTAAGTTGATCAAACACAACCTTTAATCAAGAAGTTTCTTCTAATTCTGTACTTCAGATTGAGGTTCATACACATGACAATCACAGGATGCTTCTGTTTCTAACTTCCATCAGCACGCCCTTCATGGAGATGTGCAGGGAAATCAGGTATGGCACATTGGTTTTTTATTCTTAAGACAATTACTATTTTCCATGCTAGCAGATTTGATACCGATGTTCATGAAAGAGCATGATTGCATAGGATCTGAGAATTATAATCACAAAAGTCTTAAGCATGTTTTTTTCTGCATTTCTTACTTTTGGTTATACAGAATATTAGTTTCTATACAAAGCCCCAATAATTCCAACAGTGCATATTAGCATCTACTCACAAAATTATACAGAAGAATAGTTTTTTCCCGCACTTCTGACCTTTGGTTGTTCTACAGGGTTACGCCTCCTTAGCAGGGATGCACCAGCAGCCGTTTACTGGAAGTTTTCACCTGAACCATGAAACAGGTTTTTAATAAAAAAATGGGGATGGGGCCTTTCCCTGTTCTAGAAACCATGAAACGGGCCACTGATTTTTTTTGCCCCCCCCCCCCCTCCCTCCCTACCATGAAACGGCAAACCTTCTTGTAAAATTTTAGTGTATGTCTGTCGTAGTATAAGAAATGTACAAGCCAGGTAGCTTTCGGGAAACTATGTTTAGACGCTGTTAGTTGAACCTTGGAATTAGTGTTATTCTTATTTTACGGCCCGAAATTCAATTGATGTTGTTTTCTCTCTTAAAAAAAGTTCGATTAGCTTTAGGACGGTCATAAAGAGCGTAGCTTGGTTGGTAAGAGAAGCGGGTGTACATCCCCACCTCCCAGGATCGAATCCTCTCCGGCTCGGACTGCTCGGATTTGGGTGCCTATTTGTTTTTAATTAAATTGATACCTGGTTCCTCCTAGCTATCCCACATTTTTCGTTTGATAAAAAAAAAACTGCGCTGTAGTATAAATCTGTCGTGCTTCCCCTGCTGAAATGAACATTTCAAACCTTGCATTTTTTTTATGTAATATACTCATTTCCAACGTGAAACGTTAGTACGATGGTTATTTGAATGTCCTTGTTAGGCCTAATTATTACTATTTTACTAAACTATAGGATTTTGTACAAAAATACTCTCAGACTGCTGCAAGTTTTGCATACTGATTCCCATGACTTGACTTCTGAGGGTACCTAACCAAGTAATCAAATCCATGTGCCTGCTCTCCTTAAAGGAAGGCATTTCTCACCCGTCACTACTGATGAACCGTGTTGTTTTGTTTCCTTGCCATTTGGAAGCAGCTTAGTACAAAACACAGCCGAGCTATTGTGCAATCATGATTCAGCGAAAATGAAAAGAGAAAATAATTGTACTGCTGCTTTCCAGATCATTACGTTGCACACTTCAACAACAACAACGCTTATGTTGCACAGTGCGAAGTAGAGAACGAGAAACGAGAATAGTAAGATGGGAAGAGAAGGGGCTGGGGATTATTCCTGGGCGGTTTTCTTGGCCTGTCGTGGGCGCCCCTGACGAATGGGATGATCGCAGCTCATAGGCCAGCAAATCCTGTTGCAGCCGATAGGAAAGATGATCTCCGTTGGTAAGTTTCTAAACTTCCAACCGTGTCACATTCATTAATTCATTGGTGTTGACAGCTTTGATCACATCAAGAACAATTTCTATCCAGACTCCACATGTTTACTGTTGAATCCACAGCGCAAGATACACAAACGCTACATCCAAACTGATGCCTGGAGCCTGAGAAGCTTCTACCTCCATTTGTCCAAGTTATCGTGCTTACCTATGTATACCTCTTACTTGGTACGCATACAACGACGCAAAAAGCACGAATTATTTACTCTCTGCAGAGGCGAATAATAATACCTATATTACAGCCGGGGGACTCCCCGGCTGTTGGGTGTGGCCACGTCAGCCTTTATACGAAAAAGCCTATGCGTTTTTCGAAATTACGTAACGGTCCTCTGTTCTCGCAAAAAGGTCCCTGCCAGGTTTTTTCCGGAAAGCACCCTCCACTTTACTGAAATTGTGTATTCTTTGTTGGATAGCACCCCGCGGTTTTCTAAAATTATGTATATGTCCTTATTTACTTACGTACAAGTACTTACAGGTTCTCGGTTTTTTTTACGAAAAAGGCCTTTAGTTTTTCTAAAATTACGCATGTGTCCTCGATTTTTTATGGAACTCCCTGCAAATTATCGTCTCTTTTACTTCGGTCCACATGGTAGCTAGCGCGGTGTGCGCCGCGCTTATGCAGCTAGTTAACCAATACAGGGCAGAATCTCAGTTCACAAAACGCAGAGGTGTGATAAAATCAAGTATAAACACAATCTGCACCCAATGTCATAATCAATTAATACAGCACAACAAGCACCTCCCAAACGCAAAATAGTCAAATTACAGCACTAAGATTACTGTAGTAGGATGGTCTCCACCTAAACCCAGCTGACCTGCTAAAGAGTTGTAAAATCCAAAATAGAATGTGTGTAATAATATATATACCTCTATGGAGGGCACATGAATATAAGAATAGAATTGTAAAATACACTTCATGGATATATATATATATATACTGTTTGGCCAGTAGCCACAACAATTACATTAGAAAATGTTTTTTTTCCCACAGATGTACGGTCTAAGCAACATATGCATACAGGTATACTAGATTCCACGAATATTATAGCTCAGACGCTCGTACAAGAGCTCACGAATACGGTGGTCTCGCGCGCGCTTATGCCACCAACGCGCAACGCTCCAAAGAAACGGCGCGCGGCGGCGGCATCGTATCCTACGGCCGTCCCGACCGGCGCCTCGCGCGCTCGCGTCCAAGCGGCGAGCATCAGAAGCTACGCCCGAGGAACCGTCTTTTTATCTAACCCAACGCCACGTCTCGGCGTGCATGGCCGACTTCTCCTTCTCCCGCTCCGGCCCGCAAGGCCGGCGTCGCCGAGGCGCGCGCAGCCCTTACCCTACCCCTGATACTTCTGGCTCCTTTGCCGGCGGGGTTGCCCCGCGCGGGCGACGGCGCCAGGATGTCGATGACATGTCGTGGCAGAGCTCCGTGTCCTGGCAGCCGGACACGTCGTGGGCGCAGCCGCACGGCCTCGGTGCGGCCGTCGGGCCCTGGGCCCCCACGGGATCTGACATCGCTGGACGGCGTGGCCCGGCGCTGTTCCGGCGGACGGCGAGGGACTACTACTTGTCGAGACGGTTAGGCCGGCTCTACAACGACCGCTCGTCGGCAGCGCACCGACCCGGCGGCAAGCGGCTGGAGCTCCAGAGCGTCGTGACGGACGCGAGCCGGGCCATTGTCGTGGCGCCGAACGCTTCTTTCGCCAGCAACGACGACAGCGTCGTCGCGGCCTCTGTCTACACCGCCCGCGGCCACGACACCGGGGACAGGGCGCTGGCGAGGTACAGCGGCACGCACACACCTATCTCCCGTGAGGTCTCGTTCTCGCGCGACAACCACGACCAGCTCTACGTCACCCCGGTGCGTCGGGAGGCGCCCAGCTTCGGCTACGACATCAGCGTCACGTCGTACAGCCAGAGCAGGTACTATGGCGACGAGGACGGCGGCGGCGACTATGATTTCGACGAGGAGGACGACGGCGAGATCGAGGTGAGGGTCGGGAAGCCCGTCAGCGTCGCCGGGTTGTTTAAGTACTCGACGCCGCTGGACATTGTACTCCTCCTGCTCGGGTGCGTCGGCGCCATGGTCAACGGCGGCTCGCTGCCGTGGTACTCGTACCTGTTCGGGAACTTTGTCAACAAGATCGTCAACGCCGACAAGACGCAGATGATGGAGGACGTCAAGCAGGTGCGTCAGTGCCACGAGCAAGACCCAAACCACATAAATTTCCACAAAATAAACTATAAGAAACACAACAAAAATCATTAAAAAATCATTCTTCGTTTATGTCGTGGTTCTCGACAACATTAAATAAATTAATTACTCTCTTATCACATTGTTCACACCAAAAAGAAAAATCACAATGTGAAGGATCGATTCACACTAAGATAGGCAATCAGAGGGGGGGTGAATGATTGCGGAGGCTAAAAATAAATTTTAAGACTCTCCCCTAAACACAAAACCTATTTAAGCCTTCATTAAAGAATCAGGACAGAACACTGCGTCCTCACTAAAACAGATCTCGATAAAAAACCGTAACTTTGATTGACCTCAAAATATGTCAGAATAAACTAGGCAAAGTTATTGAACTAACCCAACTAGAATCATGATAATCGGAGGTCTAGATCTTGAGATATAAAATAAACAAGTTCACTGGTACAGATAATGACGGAAATAAATTAAACCCTAATTATGCAACTAAGTAAAAACAGCAAGAAATTAATTAACCAATCTTTCAGAATAACGGCCGGCGCTCGCGTTTCTTCGATCAATCCCAGTCGGCCGCCGCCGCTAAAAATATTTTTAATATTGTTCGCTCTGGGAGCAACGTGCGCTGCTGTCTCGCATGAACTAAAGATCGGATCGTACAGACTGAAGACAGGATGACAGAAAAACACCACAATAGCACAGCCCAAAAAAAAAACTCAATAGATTGGTTTCCACATCAAGTTACCTTCGGCCAGCATGCACAATCGAGAAGACTCGAGACTTCATGCAAAGCATGCAGCAGCCAACATCCTTTTTCTATTTCCACCAATCAATGTCTCAGCTAGCTCATGCACACAACTTCATCAACTCAATGCATCAACACCTTTTTCTTGTTTTTGTTTTTCCCAGCCAAAACGCCACGCCGCCGCTCTGTATTTTTTCCTTTCGAAAACAAAACTACCGCTTACGGCTGCCGCACACATCTACCTTTTATACTGTGTCCTATCACACCTATTCGATCTCCACTCAAAACCCTAATACAACTCGTCCTAGGCCTTTTGTGTCTCAACCAGGCTTTTTGGCCCATTACTTTTCAGGAACCCAAAACCCTTCATAACATGGGTTTTTTAATTCTTTTTACGCTTCCAATTTTTCAGCCTTCCACGTGTCGAAGCCTCCAGGACCGCACCTCCTGTATCTTCTCCACGCATCATCTCCATGTGCATTGTTCTCTAGTCTGAACATCCCGCATGACATTCTTGACCGATAGGACCTCGCCTCCTCCTCGAACTTAGTCCCGAAACCTCGCCCCACCCGAACCTAGTTTCAGTCCGTCATCGACCATGTTCCGCCTCAAGCAACACCTGCACATGAATAAACAAACAACCGCGTACGAGCACAAGTCTACGACTTGACTCAAGTCAATCCGCACAATACCTCACACGAGCGTATCATGCAACCTATCATATCACCATGCTATCACAAGCATATAAAGAAGCAACACACCATAAATAATACAGTAATACCATAACCAACGTTGTCAATTATTCATCATCTAAAATAACCTAGACCTGGTCACATGGTCTAACACAATGCATAACAAAGCAACATCCAATGAACAAAAAAAATTGAGTACTCAAAAACACAAAAAAAAAAAAACACTTAAGTACCATTTAACAAAATTCTAAATTTCCTGGCTAGCTAAGTTGCTACAAAGTCTCATGCTTTCAGGAGCCAATTGCCTAATTCTTTTCCTGCCATGTTTGATGCAGATCAGCGTGTACATGGCGTTCCTTGCCGCGGTTGTCGTCATAGGGGCCTATCTTGGTGGGCACATGCTGCTTTTTTACCCCCGAATGATCGATGACATGTTCTTGGGAGTTTCTTGAATCTATTTCTGACTCCCTAAACGTGCAGAGATCACGTGCTGGAGGATCGTCGGCGAGAGGTCGGCGCTGCGAATGCGGCGGGAGTACCTGAAGGCGGTGCTGAGGCAGGAGATCGGGTTCTTCGACACGGAGGTGAGCACCGGCGAGGTGATGCACAGCATCTCCAGCGACGTTGCCCAAATCCAGGAAGTCATGGGAGAGAAGGTAACGGGGCACACACCAATTGTTGATGAAATATACTGTCCGTACGGAACAGAACTCATTGCTCGATCCGTTGTACATATGCAAAGATGGCCGGCTTTGTGCATCACGTCTTCACCTTCGTTTTCGGCTACGTGGTCGGCTTCGCCAAATCATGGAGGATTGCTCTCGCCGTCTTCGCCGTCACGCCTGTCATGATGTCCTGCGGCATCGCCTACAAGGCCGTCTACGGCGGCCTTACCGCCAAGGAAGAGGTCAGCTGAGCCGATCACTCCTCGACTCCATTCACAGCTGGTCATTCTTACTTATCAGTGGTGCACATGGATTGAAATCAATCTACTGAACTTTTTGCTGTTCTTGAAAATTTGTGATTGACCAGGCATCGTACCAACGCGCCGGCAACGTGGCGCAGCAGGCGATCAGCTCGATCCGCACGGTGCTGTCCTTCGTGATGGAGGACCGGCTCGCCGACAAGTACGCGGAGTGGCTGGACAAGTCGGCGCCGATCGGCATAAAGATGGGCTTCGCCAAGGGCGCCGGCATGGGGGTGATCTACCTAGTCACCTACTCCCAGTGGGCGCTGGCGCTGTGGTACGGCTCCAAGCTCGTCGCCAAGGGGGAGATCAAAGGCGGCGATGCCATCGCCTGCTTCTTCGGCGTGATGGTCGGAGGAAGGTACGCACTATCAAGAACCTTGCACGGCGCCAACGCGCCATTTGTTGTTGCAACAATGCGTTCTTCTCGCTGATGCGTGGTGCCTTGGAAACGACCGTGCAGGGGCTTGGCGTTGTCGTTGTCCTACTTGGCGCAGTTCGCGCAGGGGACGGTGGCGGCGGGGCGGGTGTTCGAGATCATCGACCGGGTGCCGGAGATCGACGCGTACGGCGCCGGCGGGCGGCCGCTGTCCGCGGTGAGGGGGCGGATGGAGTTCAAGGACGTGGAGTTCGCGTACCCGTCGCGGCCGGAGGCGATGGTCCTGTACAACCTCAACCTGACCATCCCGGCGGCCAAGACGCTGGCGCTGGTGGGCGTCAGCGGCGGGGGCAAGTCCACCGTGTTCGCGCTCATCGAGAGGTTCTACGACCCAACGCGAGGTGATGCGCAACAAAACACAGCAAGCGTAACACGAAACATGCCGCGCGCTGCAGTTGCATTGTTGTACCCATGACAAATCTTTTTGTGTCGTGTTGGTGCAGGGTCGATCACGTTGGACGGACAGGATCTGGCGTCGCTGAATCTTAAGTGGCTGAGGTCGCAGATTGGCCTGGTTGGGCAGGAGCCCATCCTCTTCTCCACCTCCATCATAGAGAATGTGATGATGGGCAAGGAGAACGCGACGAGGCAGGAGGCCATCTCGGCCTGCACCAAGGCCAATGCTCACACCTTCGTCCTCGGCCTCCCTGACGGCTACGACACGCAGGTGAGCAATCAAATTTCATGGGCTATAATCTCATAAATCATCTATAAATGGGATCTAATCTCTTATTTTTCGAGAGTGCAATGGGCTGTAATCTAAATCAATCTAATTTTACTTTTTTTTTAAAAAAAAATCAATCTAATTTGGGATGATGATGTTTAGGTTGGGGACCGTGGGGCCCAGCTGTCGGGGGGACAGAAGCAGCGCATCGCGCTCGCGCGCGCCATCATCCGCGACCCGCGCATCTTGCTGCTGGACGAGCCCACCAGCGCGCTGGACGCCGGGTCCGAGGCCGTCGTGCAGCAGTCCATCGACCGCATCTCCGTCGGCCGCACCGTCGTCGTCATCGCCCACCGCCTCGCCACCGTCCGGAACGCCGACACTATCGCTGTCCTCGACCGCGGGGCCGTTGTCGAGTCCGGCCTCCACGCCGACCTCATGGCCCGGGGCGGCCCCTACTCTGCCCTGGTGAAGCTCGCCTCCCACAGCGAAAAATCCGACCCCGCCGAGCCCAGCAAGCCCGCTGCTGCCGGCGCAGCGAAGTACAACAGCTTCACCGACGAGTCGGGGTACGACGTGTCGGTGTCTAAGTCAAGGTACGGCTTTCGCACGATACAAGAAGAGGCGGAGAAGAAGGATGCGCACGACGGAAAGGACGCCAAGGTCAGGGTCTCCGAGATATGGAAGCTGCAGCGGCGGGAAGGCCCATTGCTGATCCTGGGGTTCCTGATGGGCATACACGCCGGTGCGGTGTTCTCGGTGTTCCCGCTGCTGCTCGGCCAGGCCGTTGAGGTGTACTTCGACGCCGACACGGCGAAGATGAAGCGGCAGGTGGGGTACTTGGCCATGGCCGTGGTTGGTCTCGGCGTGGCCTGCATCATGACCATGACGGGGCAGCAGGGCCTGTGCGGCTGGGCGGGGGCCCGGCTCACCATGCGCGTCCGCGACCGCCTCTTCCGCGCCATCATGCGGCAGGAGCCCGCGTGGTTCGACGAGGAGGACAACGCCATGGGTATCCTCGTGACGCGGCTCGCGCGGGACGCCATCGCGTTCCGGTCCATGTTTGGCGACCGGTACGCGGTGCTGCTGATGGCCGTGGGCTCTGCCGGCGTCGGCCTCGGCATATGCTTCGCGCTGGACTGGCGTCTCACGCTGGTGGCCATGGGCTGCACGCCGCTGACGCTCGGCGCGAGCTACCTCAACCTGCTCATCAATGTGGGGGCTAGGTCCGACGACGGCGCGTACGCGCGGGCCAGCAGCGTCGCCGCCGGCGCCGTGTCGAACGTGCGCACCGTAGCGGCGCTCTGCGCCCAGGACAGCATCGTCGGTACGTTCAACCGGGCGCTGGACGTCCCCACGGCCAAGGCCCGGCGGAGATCACAACTCATGGGCCTCATCCTCGGACTCTCACAAGGCGCCATGTACGGCGCCTACACTTCGACGCTCTGGGCCGGCGCCTGCTTCATCAAGAAAGGCGAGTCCACCTTCGGCGACGTGTCGAAGATCTTCCTCATCCTGGTCCTCAGCTCCTTCTCCGTCGGCCAACTAGCCGGACTCGCCCCCGACACGTCCGGCGCACCGGCGGCCATCGCCGGCATACTATCCATCCTGAAACGTCGGCCAGCAATCGACGAGGACGGCACCAAGCGGCGCACCGTCAAGGACGGGAGGCCCATCGACGTGGAGCTACGGAAAGTGACCTTCGCGTACCCGTCGCGCCCGGACGTGACGGTGCTGAACGAATTCTCGATGCGCGTGAAGGCCGGGAGCACGGTGGCGGTGGTCGGCGCGAGCGGGAGCGGCAAGTCGACGGTGGTGTGGCTGGTGCAGCGGTTCTACGACCCCGTCGACGGGAAGGTGATGGTCGGCGGCATGGACGTGCGGGAGCTGGACCTCAAGTGGCTCAGGGGGGAGTGCGCGATGGTGGGCCAGGAGCCGGCCCTTTTCAGTGGGCCCATCAGAGAGAACATCGGGTTCGGCAACCCAAAGGCCTCATGGGCCGAAATCGAGGAGGCTGCCAAGGAGGCCAACATCCACAAATTCATCGCTGGCCTCCCCCAAGGCTACGACACCCAGGTCTACTAACAACAACAACTCCAGTTCCAAGAAAGAGAATAATTTCCTAGAACAAAATTAAGCGTTCGTCAATTGCAATTATTTTTACGTAATGTCCACTTACATTGTTGAACCAATGTTTGTTTTGATCAGGTTGGAGAGAGTGGGGTCCAACTGTCAGGTGGTCAGAAGCAGAGGATCGCAATTGCACGAGCGATCCTTAAGCGGTCCAGGATACTACTCCTGGACGAGGCGAGCAGTGCGCTGGACCTTGAATCCGAGAAGCACGTACAGGAAGCGCTGCGAAAAGTCGCGCGGCGCGCGACGACGATCATGGTGGCGCACCGCCTCTCCACGGTGCGCGAGGCCGACCGCATCGCCGTCGTGAGCGACGGGAGGATCGTCGAGTTCGGCAGCCACGACGTCCTCCTAGCGGACCATCGCGACGGCCTGTACGCCGCGATGGTGAAGGCGGAGACGGAGGCACAGGCGTTTGCATAAGAAGGCCACGCATCGCAATGTTCAGCAATTTGGACATTCTTGACGTACTTTTTGTGACAGATCTTTATTAGGAACATATATCTTTTCTTGACTATTATTCCACCATGCATGTCAATAGAATTTTTCAGAAATGTAGCAAGACCACCACATGAATAAAATATGCAAAAGTATACGGATTAGATGGAATGTCCATGTTGACAATATATGAACTCCGGACACCTGACAATGATACAGCGGAATGGGGAGAAGAATATGAGGGAGAAAGATTGCAGCAAATAAGATGAGAAATCTCGTTCGATGAGACGGGTGAGCTGCTGTTTTTTTTATGGCATTAGCTTAGCGGATTGATGTGGTCGTGCTATCACCTTGAGATGGATTTGGTAGCAAACTGGATGGTGGAACTCTCCTAATAATTGAGTGATTTACTTTATTCATGAAATTGGTGAGCTTTATGTGAGTGGGAGGGAAAAAAAAAAGAATATAGAGCAGGTAAATGGTACTAGCTCCTACACTTAACACAACTGCTAGTACTTCTACTACAACCATTGGCGCAGAATTGGAGCAGCTTGCACGCTACCACAAAACCCAAAATTTCGCATGAACGTCACTATAGTTAGATTTTTTTGCTCATTGCTCATGCCTTTTAATTTATGCTACAATAACTAATTTTCAAATGATATATCTTTTTAAAACAGGATTTATAAATCGATTGCAGTAAACACTCAGCTACGCCGGTCAAAATCACACGTAATTATCTCTCTATTCACACTTTCTCTTACAAATAGTTAAAGTTTAAAAACTATAAGTCACAGTCTAAAAAACCCACTAAAATCTAAAATTGGACCAGGCAGATCAGGATAGGAATCTTTACCTCTTCCTCTCGAGACCAAGCAAAAACGAAAAGGGTCGGCACGGCAAGCGGACGCACGTAGAGCTTGGCACGTTGCAAACATGGGAGGATGAACTGCGCATCCGCTATCCAGGCCGGTCGGTCGGTCAGGTCAACCTGTCCAACACGCGCGAGCGGGGCAAAAACCAAACGCGGTGGCACCGAAGCAGATACGTGCGCAGGGGCGGAGGTAGAGAGGGCTAGCAAGGCTGGCCGGCAGCCTCGTGATCTTAAAATTTCTATTACAACCACCGATCTTTAGCGAATTTTATTTATCTTAATAAATTTTTGTCCTCTAGTCAAATATCATTATGGTGCTGCTCGGTTGGACTGAAATAAGTAGGTTTATAACTGAAATTGCACTGTAGTTGACTAACATTACACTGTAACTAATGATGGTTCATTTGGCGTAACGAAATTTAATAAAAATAAAAAATAGGTTAGTGCATCACGGACAATACAAACGAATACGGGAAAAAACCGGTAAAAAAGCTTAAAAAATTAGAAAAAGATAAAATCTAGAAATAATAAAAAAATAAATCAGAAATAAGAAGTTTAAGGCGACTTTATTTGGTTCCTCGCGATTTAAATTCCAGGCTTGGCTCACACGGGAGTAGAGGCCAAACCGGACGGACGGACGGACGGACGTGTGCGGTTGACGTTGCGGTTTGGCCAGCTAAATTTGTGCGCTCGCGCGCAAGGCAGAGGCGCTGCGGGCTGACGGCCCATCGGTTGCGACGCCGACCCGGCACCGGTTCCGCGCTCGACCCGGGATCGGGACCTCCCTCCCACCCGTTGTATTCTTCCTTGACTCTATGCTCTTGCTGATTAGTAATTCCCGGGCCCGGTGAAGAGAGAACTATGAACCTTGTAGAGCATTTCGAGGCCACGATTCGGAAGAAAAATGAATCGTATGCAACACGTAAGAGCGTGCCGTCTACGATGCTGTCATGCATTGTAGCAGTCGTATTAGAGCAAATACAACAATGATTTTATAGTCAAGCTTGTTGCTCATGAGCCCTTTTCTCCACTCGAGCCTGACACGCACTGATACGACAAGTGGACCAAGTATACACTGCTTACTTTCTGGTAAGCCGGGGCCGCGGGTTGCGCGCACCCACCCGTCAGTGAAGAGCTGGGAACGACGCCGTCGTCTGGCACGAAACTGACATGCGGGCCAGGGGATCCGGCCCAAGGTGTCAGGGACCGTTGCGGGCAGTTGGAAGCCTCTCGCTGCCTTTTTTATATTCCGCCTTGAAAAGCCCAACCGCCGTTCGGCGACTCCCTCCCCTCCCGCTTCTCTGGGCTGCGCCCCCGAAGGTAGTAAGAACTATTCCTCTCCTCCTCCCCTTCCTTTCCGTGCTTCTCCTCCAGTGGCCAAGAAACC
This sequence comes from Dendrocalamus sinicus, assembly GCA_036346575.1. NCBI lineage: Eukaryota > Viridiplantae > Streptophyta > Magnoliopsida > Poales > Poaceae > Dendrocalamus > Dendrocalamus sinicus. The sequence continues at coordinate 48,547,851 of CM070648.1, read as the reverse complement.
GTGTTCTTGTTCAAAGAACTTGTGGGCTGTTTCTTGGTGGTTCTGTAATCTGTAGATGCCCTGATTCTTGTTCCTGGACCAAATGGCAAGAATTCTGCGGCTAGGGTATGTTTGTTCAATATATTGTGGGTGGCATTTTAGTTCTCTAAGCGTTTGCGTTCCTTTCTTTTGTGTGTTGTGTGTGTGTGTGTGGAGGAGGGGGTAATCCTTCCTTTGCCAAGTAGTATTGTTCTCCTCACTAAGGAGGTGTAACTTAGCCTTAATTTTGTGCTTTCCGGGGAAGGGTTGCTCATCGTCTTGGTAACCTCAAGGTCGTATGTGAATCAACCCCTTGACTTTAAGTTTGGCGAGATAGACCCCTATGTTGTTTTGCTTGACATATTGTTCTCATGGAAATTGGGTATAAGTGACCGCATGGGACATTAATCTCATTTTGGTATCCAAAAACTAATAGAAAGTTGATTTCAGAGTTACTCTAGAAGTTTTCGTGCTGTAAGTTAAGGAGTTGAATTCCTGACTTTGAACTTTAAGAACCAAAATGCTCATCCCTCCCAAGAATTGCCGGTTCTTCTCTTGTTAGGTCTCTCCTTTCCTGGCCTCTAAGTCAAGAAACCCATATAGTATGGCTTATTCCAAGAATTAATGAGGATTTTCGTTCCCAGTCTTGTTAGGGGACTGAGGCATGGGAATTGGGAAAGTTGGTGACTTTTGGAGGTCCATGTTCCTGGCCACGAAGCTAGGTTTTAGTTGATGGGATCTACTCATCTTTGCTGGAAAGCTAAGAAACATTGATAGACTCCTTTTCTCTTTTCATGATACTTTCGCTTATTCAGTAAGTCCTTTCCTTCTGTACATTACAAAGTATTTGGTTAGACTTTTGAACTTTTCTAGTGGGGTATGTTTCTGTTGTATGTGACTTTTGATGGCTGTGTGAAAGGACATTGTTTGGTGTTGAGCAATGGTGTGGTCGGGATTTCTTATTGAATAAGTGTGCTTCTCAGGCCTCCTTGCCATTTGGGCACTGTGAGAGTGTTTTGTTTTTCTAGTCTTTTTGGTTGGTGTTTTGTCGTGTTGCATTCATCTTCATACATGTGGCGAAATTTAGATTGCAAATGGTCGGGTCTTGGGACTGCAGAATTTCATACTAATTGTTTGTCCATATTGCTTCTTTTTGCGGTTCTGAAGCCATTTTGTTTGTTTTCTTTAAAATTGTCAATCTTGTGCTGTAAAGTAGAAGATTACTTGACAAAGCTTACATCTGTATTCTCTGAAACAATTCTTTGTTTGTATTGAACTACCAACTGCAAGTCACCACCATAATGTCACTACTAATTCACAGCCCACTCTTACTGTACTCAATTATGTACCCATTGTATTGGCATATTGCAAACCATGATCAAGCCAATATTAATTGTTAAGTTAGGACCCATGCCTTTGGGGAAAATCTTTAGTAACTCGAATGCTGTGTTGTTTGTACATTTTTAGTTGGGTTTACGAAGCTTATATTTGCAACTCAATCTGTTTATCGACCTGTGCTATACAGGCTGATTTAGTACAATTGGGGACTAAAATCGTTCTTAAGGATCTGTTGTGCATTGTGGGAAGTAAAGTTTGTTCTTGTACATTAATTAAATAATATGTCTTGCTTCTGCTGAACATTTCCCAGACAAAAAGAGTTGACATTTTTTGCCATAATAGGATGTTGTCCTCATTTCCTTTTGTAATTCACTTTATTTGATCATATTGAATTGCCAGAAGAATAATTCTTTGGTCTTTTGTATTGCTAGGTTGTTCTTTTGTTGTTGTATGGGTTTTATTATCCAAATAACATTTAACTTATCATTATTTTTTTTTCAGAAAAAGAATAAGCTGGCTTGAACAATATGGCATCTCTTACTCCAGGGATACTGTTAAAGGTTCTCAAAAATATAAACTCTGATGTGAAAGTATGTGGAGAATACCGGTCCATTCTTCTCCAAGTTATTAGTATAGTTCCTGCAATTACTGGTTCAGAACTTTGGCCAGACCATGGTTTCTTCATAAAAGTTTCAGATTCATCGCACTCGACATATGTTTCTTTATCAAAGGAGGACAATGAGCTCATCTTATCAAACAAACTACAACTTGGCCAATTTATATATGTCGAAAAAGTTCAATCTAGTATCCCCGTTCCAGTTCTTGTTGGGGTCCGACCAGTTCCAGGAAGGAACCCTTGCATTGGGAACCCGAAGGATTTGATGCAAATGTCAACTCTCTCTGGGGTTTTAGAAGCACTGGATCATCAAAGGAAGACTACTAAGTCAGCCGAATTGTCTGAGAGTGAAAAGGAAAACTCTCAGAGGAAGGTAATCATCAAAGAGCAGAAGGCCGTTGTTGCTTCCCGTTACATGCTTGGGATATCAAGCAACAATGGGAAAATTACCAATCTGAACTCGAGTATTGATAGTGACAAAACTAATGGAGGTAGTAGCGTATGTGAAGCAAATCAAAAGTCAGTTGCTCCAAAAGTCAAACAAGAGCCAAAACAACAGGTATGCTTGAGCTCATATGTTTAATTGAAGTAAGATACTATTGACAACAAAACTATGAACTTCATTATATCCTGGATTTGAGGATCCACATTCATCTTCGTAATTTAAGCTGAATTATTCCATTTAATATGGGCCTTTCAGAGGTAGCAGAGATGTTTTTTTTTGAAGCCAGTAACAGAGATATACTAATGTTTATTGTATGAGATCTGATAATATGCGCGCTCTTCTAAATTCTAAATAAACAAAGGTATGAAGTAAAAAACGTCTCTAGGATGCTTAGTGATTACATTTGCTGCTAGTATTGCAGGAACGACCAAATACTACCTCTCCCAATCATGCTAAGTTAGTTTGTGCAAAGCAAGAAGTTAATAACGACACACGCAAGAATAGTGGCAGCTCACCTGTTCAGAATGGTTCTGCTATAGTGAAGAAGCAAATGCCCAAGGACAGCAAAAAGGAATCTGCAATTGAAAGAAGCTCACCACCAAAGCCTTATAGGAGTTCGCCACCGATGCCAGCAAGGACATCACCACCAAAACTCAGTCTGTCAGTAAAGCAGAATTGTGCCTCCAGTCCAGTTCCGTCTATGTCTAGTGTTAAAAGAAGAGCTACAGAAACAGTCTCCTGGGACTCCCTCCCGTCAAGCCTAATTAAATCAGGAAAGGTATACTTTATCATTTGTAAATTGTAAGCATGGATTGAGTATGAGGTCCTCGAGAATATGTGTGTTGTGTACTTGTGTATGCTTGGGCATGTATGAACTGCGAGCCATTACATTGAACCATTTGTTTTATATGCTAAAACGTAGTCTAGTTATTAGTTGAGCTTTGCTATTGGCTAAATTGTTCTAAACCATGTTGCATGTTCATTTCTTTTGGGTGAATAGGCTGTTGTCAGGAGGAAGAATATTGCTATTATAGTGGCAGCTGAGGCTCAAAGGGAGGCTACTGCATCTGCATCTCTTGTTAAAGGCCTTGGGTAAGTAGTTCTATGTTGACAGCTCATATATTTCTTATTAATAGCTATTTACTCCTTTTACTGACTATAGCAGTAGGACAAGTTTCATAATTTCTGGGGACTTCTGTCCTCTTTGTGAAAGACCTATTCCAAATTGACATATTCCTTTTATTGGGAACTAGAGAAGCAGTGGATCCCAGGATCTTGATTTCTTCTGATATGAAGTGTATACTTTTGCTATTGAGTCTGAAGGAGGAATCTAATTTCTGTCTGTTTTTCCAGATTATTTGCTGAGATAAGGAAGTCTGCGGGGGAGGATCCGCATGCTACAATTACCAAGTTTTTTCAGCTAAACCGTCTTATCATTCAGCAAAAGATTGTTTGGAAAGATCACTTGCCAGAGGCTGGCAAAGAAACCCGACCAGAGAAGGAAAAGTCATCGAAGAAAGCTTCTGTATCTCAGAATAAAACTGTTGCAAGTAGCACAGCAAAGAACTCCGACGATGCTTACACTAGTGAAAAGGTTGAATGGGCCAGAGAGGATGGTTTCAAGGAGATCTGCAGGTCGTGGATTACTCTCAAAAAAGAATCGCAGTCATGGTTCCTCAATTTCTTGGAAGATGCTCTTGAAACTGGATTCAAATTTGAGGGCCGAATTAAGAGCACTAGAGAACATGCACGAGGACAGTCCAAGGGTGGAGATGGGCAAATCGCAGTCCGGTTGTCGCAACTCAAGGAAACAAGTAACTGGCTAGATGAGCTTCAGAGCGAAGTGGATAAATCTGCGGATGGTTTGGTTGAAACCATTGAGCGACTGAAGCAGAAGGTGTACTCATGCCTACTTGGAACTGTCGAAACCGCGGCATCAGCTCTTGAAGGTAGAAGAGGTTATTGCTGAAAGCTTTGTCAGAGCTGCTTGTATTTATTTATTTATTTGGCTTGGAACCAGCTGAGGTATATTCTGTTGTGTAAGAGCACTACAGGTATACAACACACAAGATCCTGATGCGGAGAGTGAAGACGAATCTAAGTTATTTTGATTGTACAACATAACGTAGGAGTGAGGAGTGAGAGGAGTAAATAGTCAGTTTGTTCGTTTATGTTATGCATTAATTTATTCTTTTCCACATTGCCTCATGCTGCGTGTGAAATGGCAATTTCTGTTCGTCCTCCACATCTGGTCAATACAAACTGATGAATCTTATGCACTTCCATCAAAATGGCAATCTATTTGGTTCCCTTGCATGCGCAGAACATGACAGCTCCCATGCTACATGCCTACAAGTATCGCCGTGTTGCAGTTTCGTTGTGTTCGTGTTAACATGTATATGATGCATGCTAGGTTGGGAATTGAAGATGCTGTGTTTTGACTTGCTTGCAAGCAAAGCAGCAAGCCTTGGGTGAACTCACTTATATGTACGCGTCACAGTTCACAGAGCGCGACAGCATGTATGCACAAGTGTACGCTAGACGAGGATTGGATACAAGCTACTCCCTCTGTTGATTTTTATATGATCCCACGCGTTTCAAGGACTGGTGTGAAAAACTGCCCACTCGGCCGATTAGTCGGGTGATTAAATTGGTGACAGTGGCTAAACCGTCATGAATAGTATAATCAGTGTGTGATTATTGTAGTCGAACGTTTAATTAACCACATAATCTGATTAATCAACCATTTGCCGATTAATCGTTCATTTTCCCCGTTTACTCACGAAAATAGCTTATTTTTATTCATTAAGTACGACAAATTAGTTTACAATATTATGTCATAGTGTTCATAGTATGTACCTTTTGTATGAAGTATAAACAATGAAATGTAGAACATGTTTTGTAGAGTAATAATTTACAATAACTTGGGTATATAAAATGTATATAATTAATTCTAAATATAAATAAATATATTAATAAGAATGCATAATCGTTTGTTAAATTCCGATTAATCAGTTGTACCGTGATTAATCACTTAGTGGTACCACATCCGTTCGTCAAGCGTATACCGTCTTCGACAACACTAATTTCGAGATTCAAAGTTTGTATACTTTGACCAACACGTAGTCCATCCAATAATACATAGATTGTATGATACAAACGTTATATTCGTATTTGAAAACACTTTCTTATTATTATGATTCTGTAGCTATGAATAAAATAATATAAAAGAAATTAACGGTCAATGTTTAACTTTGGAGATCGCACCAAGTTAAATTACACCTTATAAAAAATCATCGGAGCAATTATTCTTTTTGTTGTCCGCTAGGTAAATATACCCTGATCGATCAACGTTTCTGTGGGTCTGGGTGCCTCGATGATGTTCTCAAAATGCTCTTCAACTGCTTTCCAGGACTTAGGCCCTGTTGAAAATGGTTGTAGCTTTTGGCTAAAATGGCATTGTAGTGACTATTAGCTTCTCTAAGGTATTCAATTAAACAAAAATGAATAAAAAAGGAAAATAACAAACGGGTAATGCAAAGGGTAAACAAGAATATGACCAATACATGTTGTGGTTTAATCCAGAATGCGACTTGGTTCTTATTCCTTATATGACATCCCTAGGTGAAAATTCCCATACCTTGCCCATCCCTAGGTAATTGAAATTTCAATTATTTATATTCTGGAGACAATGATTTTATTTGAGATTGAGAACTGTAAAAAGAATGTATATTTTGGATTGTTATATTAATGTAATATGGGCTACTAATATTTTGTTTGACCTGTGTTGATTAGAAATAAATGTTGAGATGAATCCATCTAGTTATAAAATATTATTGTAATATTTTCCTCATTGTAACATGAAATTGAGGTTATAACATTAGACCCATAGCATTTTAATTAAATGCATTCAATGCTTATTCTTGTCATTAAATTTATGTAATTGGACTTTTCTATAAAGACACTTATTCATCTTAATTCTTATCTAATTCTCATATTGAAGCAATATTTACTTTTAAATGTTTGATTTTGGTTGTTTGATTTTGAGGATTGTCACAACGTCCAACTGCGTACGGTGCACCTCTGTTTTGCCTTTGAATGCGTATACCGGCACGTGCGTAATCGAAGCACGCAAAATTCAACATGCCCAAACCCCAATAGCACGCCTGCACTATAGTTCGCGATTTTGATCTCCGCGTACTAACACGTTTTTTCAGGGGACATCCAAACCGTCGACGTCTTGCATGGCCCTTGCATGATGTGTACTGCCAGCAGCAGGAAGCAGCAACTAGCGCCCATTTTTGCCGCCCGGATTCTCTGACGTAAGTCAGGTGACGTTGGGTCACTGACGCGTGGGCCCCACGAGCTGTGGGCTACACGTCAGTGACCCAACGTCACCTGACGTTACGTCAGAGGATCTGCGCCCCCATTTTTGTACCGCGAATGTCTGTCCACACCTTAGGTCTCGATGGTTTCGGCTTCAGTTTATTTCGGCCTTCTTACTTCTAGTTCATTATTTTTTTAGTTTTATCTTTCCCTATTTTTCTGTTTTTTTACTTTTTGTTTTTATTTTTTCGTATTTCTTTGTATTGTCTATAATGAGATAGCCTATTTTAAAATTTTAAATTTAATTATACCAAAAAACTATCAACAGTTACAATACAAAATAAGTCAGTTACAATAAAAAAATCATAAACCACAAAAAAAGCAAGTTGAGCAGGGTCTTAATCATCCCGAATTTGTGGGGAGCCGTCCTGTCACCGTCGACCAAATTTGACCTCTATTTTTCTAGATTATGAAAAGGAAGTATACTATACCTACATCACAACTATACACACACATACACACATGTATACGTCTTACTGAAATACATGCTAAATCTAGAGCAGAGGTCTCTAATAAATTCTGAATTTATCTATTACTTTATGGAGTATGATAATATATTTTTCTACTGAACATACGAACATGTAAAGGGGAGTGGACACATCAAAATATGGACGGACTAGACGCTCGCCAACTACCGTCTCTCGGTTCTCACAAATTTGACCTCTAATGGTTCTAGGATGGAAACAGATCAGATACGATCGAATAGTCTCAAATACGAATATGAATCCATATTTTTTTAAAAATAAATATGAATTCAAATATTCTCAAATACGAATGCGAATCAAATTTCATAACGGATATGAATTCGAATCGAATATGTACTTAATTCAGCCGAATACGAATATCCTCATACAACTTCTGTAACAGATCTCGGTAGAACAAATCCCTAGCAATTTTGCCCCTTTTTCACCTGTTTTTGCTCGGTTACCGGAACGGTTACCGGTTTCAAACCGTCTAAATTCAAATTTTGAATCATAAAATTCATCCAGGTTTTTCTCCTGATTTCCGCTTGACCGCTGGGCTACGCCGACCGGCCAATAGGCATAGGAAACAAATCGAATAGTCTATAATACAAATAAGAATATTCTTAAATACAAATACAAATATTCTCAAATATAAATATGTATATTCTTGAATACAAATATAAATATTTTTAAATACAGATTTTACTTACCATATTCGTATTTTTAGATATAAATATCAAATAAAATAGGTTATACCTTGCCGTTCGCGCAAGATTGCTAGCTTTGCGTGCTGAGCGCGCAAACGGTAGCTGGGCCGTCAGTCGAGGATTCGGCCCACGATATTCACCGCCTAGGCCACAGAGTCGACCTCTCCGTCCAGCCCGGGCCGCGTAAACGCTGCGATTCTGCCGCTTCGGACGGGCCGTTTTGCGAGTTTTCGACGCGTCTCGGCAGCGCGCGATGCAACGTACGCGCGGTGGCGCGCCGCCCATCCCTTCGCGCCCTCCAGTGCCGCCTCATCGGCCACGCGCGGCAACCGTGGTCGGTCGCATCAGCAGGCCCGGCGTCTCGCGCATTGCATGGGACGTGAGCGCTCTGGCGCCCGACTCCGACTGGGACGGGAGCCGGGGCTTTGCCTGCCGGTCCGGGCGATTACAACAGCGGAGAATGGCGACAGCCGTGACCTGCTTATCGTTATCCTTCCCTCGAAAGCGGACTGGATAACCATGCCTACCTCGCGAGCGTTTGTTTCTTCAGGTATAGCCACAGCGCCTGGCTACGAGCGTAGCGCAGACGATTCCACTCGTTTTACTTACTGGTGAACATAGCGAATTTAACTTGATCTTGTAAGCTGAACATAGCGAATTTAACTTGATCTTCAGTTCTTCTCATCTATATCTGTTTAATGCAACACGAGAGGCATACATCAGTCACTTTTATCCCATGCGAACGAAAGCTTGCATCCCGATCAAGTTATCCCTGCAGCTATCCGTCCGTCTGCTTGAGATTTATGTGCGGAATGCGACGCGGTATTGACCCTGATTACAGCAGCGTGCTTCGAGCATTCGTCACAGTAACTGCATACCTGCTGGTGTCTCTCTCGTAGATATATTCTGAGGATCTCTTGATGATATTTCTGGGAGAAGTAACACCAGACATACTAGCCCTGCCGTTATTCATTTCGATTACGGCCTCGTTAGAAAATCTTCTGACAGTTCCTCGCAAAAAGAAGAAGAACTGAAAAAGAAAGAAAATCTTCTTGCAGTTAGCCAGTTACTACTGCATTTCGACTCCTGCAAATCTGTAATACAATCACAATGGTTAGCACACACCTATCTTGTTGGGCTATATTGTAATTTACCTCATTTTCGGAGAAAGAAAAAGAAAATTGCATATGGAGTCCACTTGTAAGAGAGGGAGAGAAAAAGATAGAGGGGAGGCGAGCTGTTCGAACGAGCATTCGGACCATCCGAATGGATTCAGATCTAGTCGATGCCTCTTCTTATCCCCTCTTCTCCTTCGGGCGGACGCTTCGACGTCATCCTTGCGTGGGCGCCGCTGAATCCGGATAGGAAGTTCCTCTCTGACTTTATATCCGATATGGGAGAACTAAGTTTAGGGGGAGAAGAATGAGAGCTTACCACTGAAATCCAAAGCTCCATCGGTTGTTCGGTCTTGGGGATTTGGGAGAACTCGACGGTGGCTGTGCTTGCACGGTCACCAGACTATGGCGCTCTTGCTTCTGGCTCGTAGATCTCGCTCTCTGGATTGTGTGCTCGCAGTCAGTGTTCCCCTGGTTCTTTGGCTCGGCTTTGGCCAGGTGAAGTGCGACGGGATTTCATCTTCTTGTTGGCTTTGTGCGGCATCGACTTGTACCTCGGCTCCACGAATTGGCGAGTATTGATTTGTGTAGTAGGGTTTTGTATATCCGATTGCCTCTCCGGTGATTCCATGCTATTCATCGGTGATTGGTTTTTTGGGACATCATCTTCGATGAGCCTAGCCCCTTTCGGCCGTCATGGTGGCTTGGAGTGCCGCCGCTTTGTGATTTTGCTCTCTACTTCTTTTATTTTTATTGTGCATTTGTCAGCCGTGCTAGTTCGTATCTATTTACATCTGAAACTTGTGGGGAGTTCTATCACAGGGAGGACTTATGCATGATAATTTGTGGGCTTGTGAATACGCGATGAGAATATCTTTGTCAAATTGAAAACACAGTGACAATTTAGATCCATTCTGCTAGTGTGATTTGTTCATATACTTGCTATTTTGTCTTTGCTATGTAGTTGCTAGCTCTATCAATTGCATTGGCGTAGTACCTATTCAGTTTTGATTACTACTGTTTTAGATCTTGCCGAACTATATGCTGTTTCAGCAGTAGCATTGCTCTGTTACTAGTCTCTGTTTTTGTCAGAATCTATTATCTTTGTATGCTCTTGACATTGATACTATATTAAGGTAATATTTGCTTAATCAAACTAGCAGAAGTTTAAGGAATTGTCATTGTGTTTGTTGAAAACCTGACAAGGGTGGTAGAAGGCCAAGTCTCTTTTAAACTTGTGCAACTCCTCCTTAAGAGCAATACTTCAAATGTTAAATTTATGCATTATGCAAATTTTATATGCTCACATGTATGTTCTGTTGAGTATATTACAATATATTAGTATTATGAATTGTTTATCTACTTCGAGAGATAATACATATAAGTTCATGCCATTTTCATATTGTTATATATATATATGCTTTCTTGTATTTAATCATAATTAAAATAAAAATAAAAATATTACTAAATCCACTTAATTTTCAACATATATAACTGTGATAGCCTTAATTTCTCACGAGCTGACTTCTGGAACACGTGTATATGCTTCTGTCGCAGGCTTGTAGCTAGCTAGCTAGCTAGCTTTTGTTTACCGATTAATAATTCTGGAGCATCTTAACGAAAAGAAACTTTAATTTAGCACAAGTGGGCACGAACTCATCAAGTTGACCACCACGATCGAGCTGGCCCCTCCGACGCCTTCTGATTGGTCCAGCTGATCCATGCCAATTCAGCATTCTCCCGCGAGCTGGTCGTGTGATGGGTACGAAGCTAAAGAATGCGTGTCGTCGTTGCGTCTTGTAACTGGACGAATATAATTATTCTGTGGAACGGATTGTTTACCTGACCCGGTAGCTAATGGATGTTTCAGACACAAGCTTAATTAGGTTAACAAAATACGACGGGGAATTAGTCTAATCGCATGCCAAACATGCTAATTACCTGGGCTAAATGAAAATGTGTGACCATATGGAGGTCATCATGGTGTATAATAAGTATTTAATTTTGTTATGCAAATAGTATCGGAGTTTAAGTTTAGTTTTTAGGAATTTTATTTTTGGAGTTGCTGTCTGCCTCAGCCAATCAAACCGACTTATAGGTTGCGATTAGAACGAATTAGGTAAAGCGGTTTGACCGCTAATCCGATGTGTTCGATTTCTAGTTGGCGGCTACTTCTTTTAGAGAGTATGTTTTAGAGTTGGGCTCGTACAGTTCGACTGGCCATATGATGGTGGTCCGACCAGAGGTGCGTCGAGTAGTTTGACCGGCATGGTTGTCGCAATCAGACCAACTCCCCTATTACTGGGGTTTGGCTGGAGTTGACTGACACGGCTAGACTAGCTAACGGTTGGTGGTCTGACCAGCCAGGCATGGATCAGAAGAGTGGTTTGAATGTGCGTGCATGGCAGGAGTGCTAGTATTTTATGTGGCGTGTCGCATGATACATTGCTTTGACTAATATGAATCAAGTGCATGGAACTTGTGCTCGATATAGTTGCTTGGTCTTTAGATATGCAGGTGGCCTGGAGAACGCTAGCAGTTAATGGAATGGATTGAGACTAGCTGGGGTGCTGAGGTTTAAGTAGTTATGTGAGTCTAGGTGAAGCTACATAGCTCAAACGGGAAGCACGGAGAAAACAAGGATCGTGAAGATGCGAGTTGGTGCATGTAGTGTGCCAAGTGACAAGGTCGATGCACGTAGAGACGGTTCGAGGGAATCCAAATACGTGAAGATGTGACAACTAGTTAATGGGTACTATGGACTACATGTCAAAGCATGCTAAGATGCTTTGAGGTGAAGGTGCGGACTCATGGCCCATCAATAGTGTAAATTGATGGTTTTGTATTATGCGGTGCTACGTGATAATTTATTTGTTGTTGTTGGTTGTTGGACACCGAAGCTCGGTAATAGTGAGGCGGAAGGGATCGAGACTAACTTAGGAGAGCTGAGGTACAGAGCGATCAAGGTGCCACTAAAAGATGATTGAGGCTAGTGAAGTAGTTATAAGCTGGAAAGACAAGAGACTGTAGTGGGAGCTACTGGTGATGAAAATGATGGGGAACGATAAGATGGATCGAGATTAGGCTCAGGGAATAGCTGATGTCCAAAACGATCAAGGAAGCTAGGTGCTGTTATGGTAGATGGAGAGGCATGTGGCGTACCAAGTGATTTGGACCCATTTGCAAACGAGGATGATTTGGTGAGATTCGGATACGTGAGAGGCTTGGTAGCAAGTCATTGGGGCCACATGGAGTTGAAGATGAATCATGGATGCTTCATGGCAAAAGAGATGAAGCTTTGTAGAATGTGGTTTTGGGGGGGGGGGGCAAAACGGTCTTTTTACCGCAAACCAGAAAGTTGAAGACTTCATCAAACCATAGTGTGAGAAGGCACAAGAGAAGTGTTTTAGATCAAAGATGTGCTAGAAATATTAAGTGGATCAAGTGTTGATTCAGTAACAGGTTAGTGGTTGTGTACACTTTGAGAAGCGTGCATGCGTAAGTGTAAAATCTGATACGGTGTTGGGTTAGCGGGTTAGTCGATGTAAGTGAATGAAACCCAACTAGAGGTGATGATTAGGGTTTCTTGTAAGCCTTCACTATATAAGGAGGTGTGTGAAGAGAGTTAGAGTTAGCTGTCTGGGAAGCAAGTGGATGAGGTTAGGGTTCTTGGAGAGAACTTTTGAGAGATGAGTTGTTGCTCTTTATTGCTTGGAATATGTTACTATATCCTTGTGAAGGTTTGTTTCAAGTTTTACAAGATTTGAAGCCATGGTTTTTATATTGGCTCTTTTGAAGGTTTGAATCTAAGTTGCTCTTGCTTCTGTTTGAGCTTCGGTCATACCGGTTTAAGGCACTCGTCAGCAGTGGCGGAGCTAGAGCAAAATGGAGGGGGGTGCACCACTTCAAAACGAATGGGCTGGACAAGGCGAGTGAGGGTGTTTTTTGAGTTAGGGGTACACCATATTGGGCCAAGGGGGTGCACAAAGAGTGAATATTTAGTAGTAATAACTAAATTTTGTTTTGGAACCGGGTTCCTGGGAACCCCCTCCGGCCCATGTGCCTCCGCCAGTGCTCGTCAGACCGACCAAGTGGTCCAAACGGCTGTGGCTTGCGGTCATACCAACTAAGCGATCAAATCGCAACATCCTTGCAGTCAGACTGTTAGAGGAGTGTTTGGGCTTAGTTTTTGTAGGATTGGTTTATAGATTTCGTGTATTTGAACTTTCGTTATATCTTTAAAGCCGCAAATAATCTAAGGATTTGATTTAATAATAAAAAAAGAGTGAGCCTCTATTCTCCACTGGTCACCGCCTTCGATTCTACGGAATGAAACGTCGCAGCCAGTCCGTCCAAGAAAAGGCCAGATCTGCCATGGAATTGGCTTCCTGATCTGTCTAAACATATAAACCACGCGTTAAGCAAGCGATGGAATGGCATCACATCATCGATCTGTGTCATGCCAGTTTGGACGCAGCCGGCCGCTGGATGTGCGTTGTGTTTAGATATGTTCCCACATGCATGTATCACGTATGTAACTTCAATTTACTCTAATCTAATCTAACCTAACCTAATGATAAGGCAGTTACAACCGTGCGCATAGCGGTTACGTCTGGCTGCTCGAATCAGTGCATACGGTTGAGCCAAAAGAATGTTCCATTCGTAATAGGCAGTAGTGTCTACTCGGCTACTTGCTTACGTACCTCTAGCCATAATTAAAGACTTCGCGCGAGATTTAATCACATGGCGAAGTAATTGGTGTTTAGCTGTTACTGTTCCTGTTGTGTCTGCTCTAGCAAAACATTCCAATTTTGATAGTACCAAATTTTTGCACGCATTGTTACGGCCAATTAATTTTGGGTATCGACTAAAAAAAAACCGTAGTGTTAACAAAGATGTTAGCCCCGTTTAATCAAGGATATTCATCATATGAATTACACAAAAAAAAAATTGTGAGCATCCTGTGTCGTTGCTCGCAAATACACCCTTGATCTCCATGGATGATGGATGTATTGATTTCGCATTAGTAAAATATAAAACGGCATATATAGTACGTGTTTAGCCAACCTGTATTGACTTGACCGTGCAACCCGAAAGGGACGCAAGCATGAAATTGGCGCAAGGGACACTGACAGATGGACGAATGTGTCACGTTCTGCAGGTTGTTGAGCTGCGTAGAGATTGATTTTGTTTGGTTAGATTAAAGAGACTAGACCTGGACGGACCAATCGTACTGCATGGGTTAAGTGGTGAGCAAGAAATGTACGTCAAGATATTTGTTCTCGCTTATTCATGGTCTAATCTTCTTAATCCTGTCCAGTGGGCTCTTCATTTCAAAAGTATGGCTACTAATTTTGGAGTGCTTATCTGGATGGAGCATGCGAACAGCTAAAAGGTTGATTATATATAGGTGTAATATATCCTAGCACTCCAGTTTAGGGTATATTTAGTGTGCACTCTAATTAAAAAAGTCATGAAAAATACCGAGAAAATTTCTATTTGTACTTCTAAATTTAATCCATCTATGTATAAAATTCAAAGTTCAAAACCATTCTATGTTAAGAACATCAAAAAAGAGAAAATTCAGATAAATTTAAACTCTTAACATTTGACAGATTTTTCTCTTTTTAGTTACCACTAACATTGAATGGATCTAAACATGGAATTTATACATAGGTGGAGTAAGTTTAGAAGTATATGTAGAAATTTTCTTAAAATTTTTTGTGACTTTTTTAGTTAGGTTGCACCGTGAGTGTACCCCAAACTTGAGTGTATAGGATATGTTGCCTATATATGTATGTAAGTGCGTGTGTGTGCGCCTTTACTATTATAAAAATAGGAGTTGGGTGATCATCGCTCGTTCTGTCTATAGAAAAGTACACATTTAAAGTTAGATATAATTACTCGCAATGTCATTTAGAGAAAGTTGGTGAGTCAGCTCACCCCATGCGTGGATATGCCCCCACTCTTCCACTCTCGATCCGGTGGTGGTAGTTCATCAACCGCCACCTCCCGATTCCACACGCGCTGATAGGTGCCCTGCCCCAATGCCTCCCAAGTCCTCAACTCCCTCGGCTCAATAACCACATCCTCTTCTCTCCTCAGCACCCCTTCCTCTCCTAAGCCTAGCAGACGATTTTGAGAACATGGGGAAGCCTAGATCCATGCTGAATAGCTCGAGGAAAGGCACAACCATGTCAGTGAGCTCATCAAAGGTCAACTCCAACAACAGCAAGCTCAAGGGAAGGATATGGAGCCCGCAGGTGTGTCACTTAGCTCGTGGAGAAGAGGAAGGGAAGGCTACCCGTTGAGGGTATGGTGGCCGACTTGGGTCAGACATCGTCAGCACAGCCACAAAGGCCATAAGTCGACATTGCATGGTTATGACGTCGGCGGCCGAAGAGATTGCACACGTGGTGATGATAATCATCTGGGGAAGGGTCGACGAGCCCGTGCCAGCCATCATCGGTGGAGAAGGTGGCAAGGCCTCGAGGGCTAAGAAGAAGGTTGGCGGCGATGGAGGTCACCGACGTCGATAGATCGAGTCAACAATACAAGGGAAGCGGATAAGGGAGTGAGATAGCGACGAGGGGGGTGGCCAGTGGCACGGAGGTGCCAGATCTGGCGGTGTTGGGCCAATGGTGCCTGGGAGAGAGGGATAGATAGGGAGTGAGGGGGGAGGGAGAAAGTGGTGGTGAGGTGAAGTAGGCTGAAGGCTAGCCCGAGGAGGCCGCCGGTGGCCAGGAAAGCCACCAACAATGATGGATTTGGAGGTGGCCCTACTGGAGAGAGAGATAGAGAGGAAGGGGGAGGGCGATGACGGCAAAGAGAGGAAAGGAGGAGACCGAGGGGAAGGTGGGGTAGGCCGTTGGCAATGGGGATGGCCACCGATGTTGGCGGATTTGAGGGTGGCGCTCGGTGAGAGAAAGAGGGAGAGAAGAAGGGGAATGAGAGGAGAGTGGCGATGGGATAGAGAGGAAATGTGGAGAGAGAGAGATAGAGGAAGGAGTGAGGGGGAAGATAAGAGTATGGTTAGGGGGTTGAAGCCGGGTGCGTTTGGGCTGACTGGGCTACAATAAGCTGAAGAATTTCCCTATGTTTGGGTCGACTGGGCCAAAATAGGCTGAAAATTTTTCTTTCTTTGCTCTTCTTTCTTGTTTTTCACGATTTATTTATTTATTCAACTATTAATTCCCCTATACATTACATTCCATTAATTCAATATAAAATAAATAAATGACTTCAACAAAAAGGGAAACTTATCTTGAAACAAATTAGGAAAAATGAACAACATGCCTAATTAGGATTTTTGCATCATATCTAGGAAATTTTTTATTCTTAAAATTCAGAAATTATCATTAGGAGTAGATTCTGAGGATGGATTAGGACACGTATGACTCATTTCTACTTTTGATGGATATGTGGGAGTAAAAGTACGCTTAGGCAAATCGCCCCATTGATCATGTCTTCTAAATTGGTTTTGACTATCGTGGCATGGGGAAGGACACCTGAGACGAAGTGGAGGAAGTCATGGCTTTAAGAAGGTGTCGGAGGGGGCGGTGGCGATGAGCATGGGTAAGGCTTGAGCAAAGGATGAGGAGGCGGTGGTGATGATGTAGCTCTGGTGGCCTCATTGGCACTAACAAGGCACCATGTGGGTTGTGGCCCAAGGAGGAATCCGGCAACGGCGGCCAAGGATGGATGGATCAGCATAGGAAGAGAGAGGATAGGGTTGGAGTTGGAAAGGAAGGTAGGTGTTAATCTAGACAATTGGATCTGCATCGTACGCCCTAAATTTTGACTAAAGTTTTTGAAGAAATTAGCTGAGTAAACCTAGAACCTTTAGTTTTGTATGCTCATAGGCAACACTCACCGAAAATTGATGTTGGAATGATCTAATGAGCCGACTGTGGTGATGGTTTTATTTTTGTGGCTTTAGAACATGGAACATGATTTTTTTTAAAAAAAGAATAATAGCAATGTATTGGCAATCAACTAGTGTGTGTGTGTCTGTGTGTGTATGCACATGCATATTTTTCAATTTTGGTACTTGTCGATATTTTAATATCGATCTTACGTATGATTTGTTTGGATTCGGGGAAAGACTAGAAGACTCAGGCCCTCAACATGCAGAGTGGAGACACAGAAATTTATACATGTTCGGGTCTTCTCCTGGGAGAATAATAACCCTACTTTCTATGTGGCTATTGCTCAGAAAGATTGATTACAACTGAGAGTAATACGAAATGTCTAGCACTATCTCCTAATTTGATTTGGTTTTTTTCCTCCTTCTATCTCCCTCTGGCATTAACCTTTATATTGTTGACGAAGCGACGACCATTGTCTTGCGCCGAAAGACGTCTCAACGCTTTGGGTGGTAACCGTCTGATGGAAGTTATTGTCAGAGAGACGTGGTGGACTGTTCGTTGTGTCGCGGTTGTTGTCAGAGAGAGATCGTGTGCGGTTATTAGGAATAAACGTACGTTCTAACCGCTTTGTCAGACGGCCATACGATGTTGTAGGACGTCGTTAGACAAGTCGGTTGGAGAAAAGGTAGTTGCAGAAAGTTCGACGACCACGAGGTGGTCGCGGGACAACTTACGATTATATGGTCGTAGAAGAATTTACGACCATGTGATCATAGAAATGCTTACGACTATGTAGTCGTAGAATGACTTACAATTAGGAATGGTCATAGAAGGACTTACGATTATTCTATAAAACTTCCCCTTTTATCAATAGGGGTATACTCGAAGAATATAATAACATAGTAATTTAAGGATTAGTCTATCCTCATGGGTACTATATTTGATGAGTGGTACATTTTGATATAATTTGCAATCAAGTAATCTTCTTCATTAGGTTTCATTGTGCATTGTATATACTACAGTGATTATTCAACTAAAATTCCCCCTGTGTATCTGTACAAGTAACCGATTGATGACGCATTTTTGTAGCATCACTCAATCATGCACCAGTCTTAGAAGCATACGACAATACAAGACTATGCAGTACTCAATGACGGACAGTGGACTGAAAGATCTAGTAACGAAAGGATCCTGTCCCAAACACACATGTAGCATATGTGGACGGTTTTCTTTATGAAATCTCTTAAGAAATGCACTAGTACACGGTGTGAGCCAGATCATCGATCTATCACGCATTGCATTTTTTTCACCTTAATCTATAATGCAAATCTGAACAAGATAGACTCTTAACAGCCGTTTCGAAGGCTCGAGACTAGTAACTCTGTTAGCCATCTAAATTAGCCTTTCTCGTCAGGTTGGACCACCACATGGAACTCACGTATAATCAAATAATTAAGCTCATGACTTTGAGGGAACCATTTCAACGTATCCAGGCTGAAATAGTTGTTTACGCTTATTGCCAGTACCGTGAATTCGTGATTGATTAACTTAACTAGTCCTTTAACTAGTAGCACACCTTGACTTCTCTACTGTATCTTCGGCTAAATACAGTATTGCAGTGGCACTACCAGCAAGAGTCATGCAGCACGACAGGCAACTGCTTTATGCATTTATTACTAAAAGTAGAATTACAGTATCAGCTGTGCAATCTAGTCTTTTCGACCTGCAGGCTGTAATTACTAATTACCGGACATCGAAGTAGCCAGAGTTGTGCTCCTGTTGCCGTGTTTCTGGAAACCAACCTGAGAAAGCAACTCAAAACTGAGCTTGATGAAGTAGTTACGTCAGATCTCAGATGCACAGCTTGTTCCCTAGATAAATACTGTACTTTTTTCTTTAGTACAATACTTCTACTATATTTATTGGTTTTGTAAAGTCAAAGCTACAGTGCACACTCATATCGTCTTGTTTGTGTATCTATTACTCTAGTTTTTTTTTTCAACTTATGACTTATGATTTCTCTCGAATAAACAAATAGGATGACTTCTTCATCACCGTTTCGAAGCGGTTTATCGAGACATTTTTTTCAGAGCGGTTTATCAATGTTTAATTCGTTCGCGCAAGTACTCGCGCTAGAACCAAAAGTCACCAGCCATAGTCGAAAAGAACGTGCCCATTATATTTACAAATTTTAGACACGCACTACTGCTAGTAAAAAGAGCCACAGCCAAAAAGAACGTACCCATTATATTTGCAAATTTTGGACACACACTACAACTAGTAGAAAATACAAACACTATATGAACACACTACCACTAGTAGAAAGTACAAACACTATACGAACTTATCAAGAATACTACAATTACCAAGTCTCAAAGAGTAAAAGGGACTTAATTAAAATTACAAAAGAAAAAATGTACTAGTATAATTGTGGACTTGTTATTACCAGAGCTACCTACCAAAAAGGGACATAAAGGAGGGTACCGTTTGTGTTTGGCATGGATGCCTATTAGCTGCTATCAGTGACCAATCTGCTACATGGCCATGCTCATGGCCACTTAACCTCCAAATCCATGTGGAAAAGGGGCAGTCACACACCTAACCCCCAAGGTCTCACTCCACAATGCTGGGTGCTCTCACAGATGCAACAAACTGCCCAAAAAGGAGGTCAAAAGATAGTAGATTCAATTCAAGGGGAGAAAAAAAAAGGAGCAGAAGAGGCGTCAAAAAGGCTCTCACAAATGCATGTACGATATTAGCAGCTCGTGCCTCCGATGTGTGCAGATGTTCTGCATGCAACACCTGTCTAGAATCCAGCGGAGAAGAGGTTAAAAGTAATTAACCACGTAAAAAAGTTGGCTTAGATCACACACAGCGATGTTGATGTTCTAATATGCCGTAAGTACTATGCTGAAAGGTCTACTTATCATGAGTCCTCCACTGAATGGATAATATTTTGATCCAGACCGAAAGCTTAGCATGAACAGTGCTTCCCTAATCAATCAGGTAGACTATTCTAGATGTTTGTTTTCTTGAACACATATGCAATTTTGAAGCTGACTGATGAAATGATTTTCAGTGGTCCTGGAGAGGAATAGACCGGTGATGCTATCGATTCCACACATCTAAAGGAAACAAGATTTTATTTCTAATTAAGTAGTTGGATGATCGTTTATAAATTGTGCTGACAATGATAACTTACATAATACTGTCACTCTTCCCAGTGAAATACAGTATATACTTTACTCAACTAAGAAAAATCATACAGTACAGTTCCATTGCAATTTGGTCAGTTGATTATGTGTACATCCTGCCCCCTCTCTCTAACCTTAGTGATGCAGCTTTTCATAGGAAAATAAGCTGAAGTGGCCTTAAATTCTTGCTCTTTTTTGGGTTTATGATTTATTTTTCTACAGTAACTAGTTTTTAAATGAAATATCTTTTAAAGATAGAGTCTACAAGTCGATTACAGTATATATTGTCTTGACTTTATCTATATCGGCTAAAATCGTACGTGAGTATCTCTCTCCGTACTCTCTCAAGCAAATAGGCTAAATTCATAAACTTAAATCATAAATCACAACCCAAAATAACTCACCCTTCATTCCCTATCTATTGAAAATCGCACCGTACTTAGTTGCTTGCTTGCTCTCCATGACTCCATGAATATTGCATTAAGATTTCCATATGGAATGTGTGCACTAGGACCTAACCTTTGCTTTGCTCTCCATGCCTAAGGTTTTTTGCTTCAGATTTTTCTTTGAGGAAGTTGTTTCAAAAAGTTGTTATTTCCCCTTAATGGATCACATCTGCTTGCTTGAATAGATAGTTAAAAAGCACACGGAGAAAACCTAACATAATGTTTTGCTAAATTGCCCTTCATTACAGCTAATACTATATTGACATCCTGACTATGCTTAACTGTTACTTCGTCGTGCTCCAAAAGAGGCCATTTACCAGTTTCCTCTTGGACAAAACAAAACCAAATTTCTTCTCTACATTTTTTTTAAGTATAAAGCCAACTAAGAAAGATACTGTTTTGCTGCAATGATTACTCGTATTTGCGCCGTGCCACTCGCCTCTCCTCTTGCGTGGTGTTTTTGTGGACGACGGCGTCGTCGCCAGCTTCCTGTGGCTCTCGGCTCCCCCCCTCCCCTCCCTCGCATTCCCTCAGAAAAATCCATCCTATTTCACCCCGGAAATTTAGTCTCCTATTTATGACCCATCTCTCCTGCGGGTGCGGCCAAAGCTCGCGTTGTTTGCGTGAAATTGTCCTCTTTCACTGCACCCGGAATCTTGTTTTCTTGCCGCGAAGCTGCTGATTTTGCGTCGGTTTCTTTCCATTTTCCTGGTACTGAATCTTGCGCAGATCCAAAGGTGCGCCCTTTCAGGTTTCCTGGTGTTGGGGGTGTGAATTGGATCGATTTCGATCCGTTTGTTGCCGTCTTGGGGGTCGCTGGTCCGTTCTTGATCCGAAAGGTGGGAGCTTTGGTTGGATTCTTTCCCTGGAGCATTTGTGTGCGCGAGCAAGATGCTCTACTTGAAGCAGCCGACGAGGAGCTGAGCTGCACAGACGGTTTGGTTTTCCTGAATTTATCGGTTTGGATTCGCGGCGCTCTTGTGTTTGTTTGTTGATCTGATCCGATGGAGGCTATGACGGGCGGCAAGTTCCTTCAGAAGTTCCGGCTCTACGAGACCAGATCGGTAGGGATCTCTTGCCAATTTTGCTTGCTAAGTCGCTTGATTTGGTCTGGTTTGAACCGGATTGTAGGTTCCTTAAACATGGAGATCTTTGTGTCAGCAAACCTCCTGTGTTTGACTTTCTTGCAATGTGTGTGTGTTTGCTTTTTAATGACTAATTGGATTCTTGAGTGATTTAATGCTTGCGCTGTGTGGAGAATCTCTTTTATGATTGGTTCGGTTGAATTTTGTTTATAGGAAAGGGTAAAAGGCTGCAAAAAGGTGAGGAAAGATCTTTCTTTTTGTTTCTTTTGCAGGGAAGGGAAGAGAGTACCCAAAAAAAAGCTATTCCTTTTTGCTACTCTATTTCCCTGCAGTTGTTTCAGGAAGATAAAATATTTCCTGGATGATCTTGTTTAGCGATGCTGTACAGTTGTGTTGTTTTGCTTCTATCTAATGTGCAATTGTCTTCTGCTTTGCTACTGTCATGCCAATGCCAAAATACAATGTTCCAGGCTTTTGGCTGACGTTATGTATATGCATAATGATTCTCAAAATTGGAGGATAATTAGCTTTATGGCACAGAATTTAACATTTCACTATTGGTTGGTACAATAGACAACGGAGGCTGTTTAATTGTTGGTCCTTATGCACTGTTTCTGATTTACTGGAAATTATATTCGATGTTGAAAGTTCTTATACATTTTCTTGTAAATTTCCGTTAATATGTGCGTGCTTTTTTGGCGTAGAAATTTTATCTTATTGGGAGAGACAAGAGCAGGACTCTCTGGAGGGTGCTAAAGATTGACCGGTTGGAGTCTACTGAGCTGGGCATCGAGGAAGATCCCACTAGTTATGCGGAGAATGAATGCCAAGAACTGCTTTGGCGGATTCATGAGGGGAATAGGTTGACTGGTGGGCTGAAATTTGTCACAAAATGCTATGGAATAGTTGGTAATTCAACATGAACTAAACTGAGAATCCCAGAGTGTATGAATCACAACCTTGTAGCAGTTCTAACATTTGCTTCATCTTTGCTTCTTCAGGTTTTATAAAGTTTCTTGGTCCCTATTACATGGTTCTAATAACCAGGAGAAGGAAAGTCGGCACAATATGCGGCCATGATATTTATTCTATTAGCAAGAGTGAAATGATTGCAATTCCAAGCCCTATAGTCTGGCCCAGCGTGGCTTATTCTAGGGATGAGAACAGGTCTTTCATTTTTTTCAGCATGTAAATATTGTGTATTATCTGTTGTAATTCCATCGCTGGTTCTTAGCGATATCAAAACCGCCAGATTGCTTTCTTTTGTATTTGGACATATTATTGTTTTATTATTCATTTATCTTGTTTTAGGCCCCTTTCTTGTCCGAATATTTCAGTTAATTATGTTGCTACATTGTGATGAGAATGAGATAATGTGCATTATTGGCATCGATGTATATTATTTTTATTATTTGCACTGTTTTATGACAGTTTGCATATTTTCAGATTAGTTTTTCTTCATGTATTCACGTTTGTAGTTGAACATGGGCAATTCCATTTGGTCCAATTGTACAGTCAGATAGTAACTTTTGTTTGTGTATGCATTTAACGTCACTTTGCCTATTAAGTACAAAATTTGCTTGTTGACAACAATATGCATCCAACTAATATGGTCAGTACATCATGACAATTCTTGCAGCCCTGAGCATAGTGTATGGTGTTCATATGGTCAGAGGTATATGGAAATGTTTCAAATTTCTTTGCTTCATTTGTATTCTACTTATTAGCGGTGTAATCTACTACAAATATATTCATGCAAGTATTTTTCTTGTTTTCATTATCTGCAGATATTTATGCTTTTATCCCTCATTTTTTTGTAGGTATAAACGGCTGCTTTGCTCGGTCGATCTGTCAAAGGACTTCTTCTTTAGCTACTCTTACAACATCATGCGAAGCCTTCAGAAGAACATAACCGACAAGAATAATGGGCGGGTTGTTTATGAAACAATGTTTGTATGGAATGAGTTTCTGACACGAGCAATTCGGAACCATCTCAAGAATACCAATTGGACAGTTGCGTTAATCCATGGGTTTTTTAAACAGGTATATTCTTTTGCAACAAACCAAATTTTTTGGCACTGCATTTTTATTTGATTCCACGTCATTTCTGATTAATGAGTTTATGCATATCACCAGTATCATCTATTCATCATCAAAGACCACAAGTAAGGCTGCAGTGGTGCTAACTCAATGCCATCCAACTAACATATGTGTTTTACTCCATGTTTCATGACCTGACACGTAGTGAAATCTTGAAATAAAGGGTTTGCAAAGGCATGGCTTTGTATAACCTTCTGACATTTTTCTGTTTGAGCTGTTTGAGGCTTTCCCGAGTTGAAACATTTCCTCGTCTCAGCAGACTGTTAATGCTTTTGTTCAGTTATTTTTTTATCCATCATTAGTGTGTTGCTGGTACATAGTAATATTGTACAGTCTAATATCCTAATGCTTAGAATTTAGATATGGAACTGCATTGGTAAGCATTGAGCACTGTCCCTTGATCCTAGTGCAAATTCTGTGAATTACACCGTGTACAATTGGCATTTCTAATGTATTTTTTCAAGTCGAGACTAATCACATCTGCAGTTAATTAAGATCTTTGTGTACGTTTCGCTAACTTCTTTGGCCACCATGATTGTAAATCGCCAATAAGAACTAAGAACTTGTTGCTATTCGGTTTACTTGTTTTTAACGCTAGTAGTGTGTTTCATCCAGTCAAATGCTATACGAAGAC
The DNA here is from genome assembly GCA_036346575.1 of Dendrocalamus sinicus. Taxonomy (NCBI): domain Eukaryota; kingdom Viridiplantae; phylum Streptophyta; class Magnoliopsida; order Poales; family Poaceae; genus Dendrocalamus; species Dendrocalamus sinicus. The sequence goes on along the minus strand of CM070648.1, from coordinate 48,523,435 downwards.
AAACTAATAGACATATTTTTGGTGCATTCAGTCGAAGCTGTCCATATCTGGGAAAGATTTCTGGTTGACACTTATAGCTAGGCGCTCACGTCATTTTGCTGGAACCAGGTTTGTATCACAAGCCCTTAGGTTTAATGGCGTAATTTGGATTAAAAATCAAATCTTATACTGATCTTGCAGCATCTATTTCTTTTATCATTTTGAAATATAGATTCTTGAAACGAGGCATTAATGAAAAGGGTAGGGTTGCCAATGATGTTGAGACCGAACAGATTGTTTTTGAAGACAAACCTGATGAAATCCCACGTCAGATAGCTTCTGTTGTACAACATAGAGGATCGATACCTCTTGTCTGGTTTCAGGAAACTTCAAGACTTAGTATTAGGCCAGATATCATATGTAAGTTCTGGACTGTTAGTCTTTTGTGGATTTGTCTAATCTGTAGACTGTCTTCCCTGATGCTCCAATCACCTTGCTACCTGCAGTAAAACCGGATGTGGACTACAAGGCGACCCGCCTTCATTTTGAGAACCTTGCACTTAGATATGGGAATCCAATAATAATCTTAAACTTAATCAAGGTGAGCGTGTGTAACATAAATATGGTTTGTACTTTGACATGAATGATGTGAATTAATTTCCATTTATATCACTACAGACTTACATATGTATCAATTTAATTGTCAACTTGATAGCCTTTTGTATCAATCTGAAATTCTGACTATTCCTTTTGTATCATGTGTATATTTATCAGACTCGTGAGAAAAAGCCTCGTGAATCTTTGCTCCGTGCGGAATTTGCTAAGGCTATCCATTACATAAATAAGGGGTTATCAGATGACAAACGTCTGAAGTTTTTACACATGGATCTGAGTAAGCTTTCTCGAAGGTAATCTATTGTATTTAAAGAGAAGCTTCTAGCCAAGCTTGCCCCTGCAATACAAGTTGGTTATGTTGTAAAGTACCTACAATGTTAAGTACTACATGCTATTTGCAGGAAAGGCACCAATGTGCTTGCACTGTTGAACAAGGTAGCATTAGATGTGTTGGACCTAACAGACTTCCTCCATTGTGAGACAACAACATCATCAGAACCTGAGGACGCCTCATGGTAACTTTCAGACTTAGGAACTATTCTGAAGTTCTCTAAAAATACCTTCCCTTAAGAATCCATAAGTTCTACATAGTGAACACAGGAAATTACTCCCTCCAGTCCAAAAAATCATGTCATTTTTATATAATCTTTTCTAAATCTGACCATATATTTTTATAAATATATGGATTGGCCACAAGAAAACTATCCGATGTCATTTTTCGTAAAATGTTCGTTTGTGATATATGATTCTGTCGCATATCTGGATTGGTCGAAGTTGTATCTTGGAGATCACGCAGAGTAAAAAAAAATGTCAATTTTTGGACAAGAGGGAGTAGCTGCTCCGATCTGGTCTTATTCTTATGAATTCAATTAGCAGTATTAACGGCTATCTTTTACATGTTTTACAGTGGACAAGGAGCTGTTACCAAGCCATGTGACATCAAAAGTAACGACGATCAAGATTTCTGCACAACTAAGATGGTACCTCTTTTACTACAAAAGGGTGTCCTCAGGACAAACTGCATAGACTGCTTGGACCGCACAAATGTTGCACAATTTGCGTATGGCTTAGCTGCTTTAGGGCGTCAACTTCATGTGCTGCGGCTTGTTGAAGCACCTAAAATTGAATTGCATGCTTCTTTGGCCGATGATCTGATGGATTTCTATGAAAGGATGGGTGATACGTTAGCTATTCAATATGGTGGTTCTGCTGCTCACAACAAGGTAAGGCTTGTTATGAGTACTCTGATATGGTTGTTCTGCTACTCACAAATACTCGATGTGAGTACTCTGAAAGATGTGTACAACTGTTTTAATTTGTTCTTTACCCCATTTCAGTAGTTTAAAACTTCCTTTCATCATCCTTTCCCTTTTCCTATTATTTGAGACATTTCTCCCCATCTCCCTAGTATTCTATCAAGTTATGTAGTCACATGTTTAAGTCAAAAATGCACATTAATGCAACTTGTAATCTGAAAATAGAATTCGGAAAGTTTGTTATTGTCAAAGCACAATTGCTAGTTACTACCTCTGGTCCATAATAGTTGTCATTTTAGCCAAGATCGCACATACTAAGGCAAATTTTACCAAAACATGACACATTTTCTCTCACAGATCTCCAATGATAAATGAACTTCTAAATTATTTGGTGCATGTAGCTTTGCCTTTTGGAAACAAGTGAAGAAATGGAGGTTGTTATTAGGGCGAGGACATCTATAGCTACACAAGCATGTTAACTATTAAGTGTATTTTATGAATTATGTAGAAATGTAAATCAACAAGTATTTGCAGAATATTTGTGACTAAATAACAGGTATTTTGGACTGATCGTAGTAGGTTGTCATTTATGGCCTCTGTCATATCTGTAGTTGCTAATTCTGAATTTGTTTCTTTCAAAACGATTTGAATCTTCTTGCTAGGCAGTGAAGTCAATAGTAATAAACACATATTGTTTCGAAGTCCAAACTGTTTTTTTTATAGTTATCGGTCTAAGTTCTCCATATTATCCGCGTATGCCGCAGATCTTCTGTGAGCAAAGGGGTCAATGGAAGGCAGCAACCCAATCCCAGGAGTTCCTTCGGACCCTTCAACGTTACTACAATAATGCATACACGGATCCTGAGAAGCAGGATGCTATAAATGTGTAAGCTTCTTCATGTCTGTAAAATATCATTCTGTACGAATGACAACGAATGGAAAATGTTGATAGTGGTCTTGTATATTTCCACAAAAAGGTTTATCTGTCTTTAAAAACTTACAGGTTCTTGGGTCATTTCCAACCTCAACAAGGCAAACCTGCACTGTGGAAGTTGGACTCGGATCAGCATTACAACATTGGAAGGCAAGGAACTTTAAATGAAGAATCTGGAAGGTACTGAAGTCAACTCTTCCATTAAGAAATAGTGCTTGAAAAGCTGGCCTCCAATATTCAGTACAACCTTAGCTTTTATTTAGATATTTCACCTAACTTGAATCAGATGGAATAGCAAAGTAAAACTGATCACTGTGTTCTCACTTCTTAGTCCATGTAATACCTGCAAAAAGTGTCACCATTTCATTTTGCTCTAGCTGCGAAAATAGTATTGCTTGTTTCATGAAAATGGTCTTGACAGAATAAGGGAATGTATTAATCAAGGAATACTTGAACTTGTGTTTGGAACTGCAAATTCCTATGGCTGTGAGAGCTTAGAGCAACAAAAATTAGATGTTTGTTACCTGTTTCACTCATTACAGAAAACTTAGGTTTTGATGGTCCAACTGAGTATAAATGCCAGGTGATCTTTTGATAGAATACGATATGTTGATTAGCTTTACCTTGGTGTTAATTGCTTACATAATGATCACTTACTCAAAAGCCGTCTAGACTCAATCAGTGGTTCTGTAGATTGTACTTCGTTATATTGGTTCCTTAAACTGTTCAGTTTCTATGTCTAGTTTAGTAATTGACAAATGTCATATCAGCAGATCATTCATAAAGAGGTCGCTGTCGGATGGTAATATCCTATGCGAAAACACTGTACCTGTATCTGACTGTAAAGTCGGAGAAAACAACATTGCAAGCTCAGAATTGCTCCCAATGCAACAGCTGGTTGACATTCAAGAGCCTTCTGATTCTGCACCAGAGATCTCCATGTGCGAACCTAACCCATGCTCCAGGTGCGTTAAATCCTTTTTTGAAATTGGCTGTTGCAAAAATTTCAGTTTGTCCATGAATGTAATATGAGCTAACTGTATCTTTTGATGTTTAGTACAAACTACAGCACAATGCATGCAAGACGCTCCATTTCGGAAGAGCGGCAGAATTATTTGAAAAGATTAGGTTACCCGGAGTTGCATTCTTCAAATTTTCTCGATCTTGATTTGTTGTCATCTTCAGGAAATTCTTGTGACGAGGAAATATTTGAGAGGTAACACATACTGGGATTAATTTGCATATCCTGATGCATTCGTTACATTATCATCCCCTTGATCTGTCAACTTAAAGAGATTTAGGCTCCCCTTGACACTGGTGTTTCAAATTCATTTACAGGTCATCGCTCATCAATTCACCTATGGATGTCAGTGTTGAATCAGCTACGTCATACAGTGAACAAGGGCACAATGACGAGGTCAGCCTATTTTTTCTAACTTTCCCTAAGAAAAGCTTATTTAGGTCAACATGGCAACGAGGTTTTATGATATATATACCTCTCAACTTACTGTACCATTGGATTTCCGTCGATCCAACTTTTATATTTCTCAGATTTAATACAGCGCTGCATTCTTATGTTCAGGTGTCTACTCACATATATATTCATCAATATTGGAACTTTTTTTCTCCTTAGCAGGGAAGGGATGACACCGATCTGTCACGCTCGAGCAGCCAATTCTCAGACATCCGCGACTATTCTGACCGCTTTGCTCAATGGGTGGCTAATGGAGGCATGCTTTGCTACTAGTGGTAAAATTTTGCCCTGGTGATACCTCTGTAAAAATTTTGCCGCGACAGTAAGTTTGACAGCCAGAGCAAAGGAAAAGCTCATCTGCATGCACAGGACGCGTAATCGAAAAGATGATGACATCCGATGGAAGAAGCATCGGCACGGTTGATCAGCGGAACGCTTGAACGTGATATTCCGAGGAACGAAAGCATGCTGGCTCGGATCGGTTGGGTACAGGTTTCAATTGCTATGGTGAAGAATTGATCATAGTGCAGACAATAAATAGGCGAAATATATCTTATCTGATTCTTTCCAAGGGTTAGAGCTTAGTTAGACAGTTTATCTCTATTTCTCCTTAGAAAAAATACCCAAAAAAATCTCGCGAAAAAAAAGAAAAAGAAAAGGAAATACACTTCTCCTGTAAATATGGGTACAGAAGTATGCATATTTGCTGCTCACATCGGTTTCGGACGGCACTGGTTTCCCCTGTTTCAATCTTTAGCGTGCTCTCCAGTCGTCACTCGTTCTGTCATGTATGGCATCTGCCAGTTACCACTTTCTACAGCACAGATCTGTAAGAATTTTGCCTGGACAAAAGGCTTCACAGCCAGAGCCTAGAGCGAAGGAAAATCTCGAGGGCAAGGCGCATGAGCCCATCTGCGTGCAAAAGGATTGCAGCCATGGTAGAAGCATCGGCATCCTCATCGGCACGGTTGATCAGACTTCGAGAGCTTAAACGTGTTCTTCCGAGGAGGAATGCATGGAAGCGTGCTTGCTGGCTCTCAAGGTTGCAGGTACAGGTTTCAATTACTGTGGTGAAGACAATGAACAGGCGAAATATATCTGATTCTTTTCCAAGGGTTAGCCCAGTCAGTCAGTTTCTCTCTCTTCTCCTTACAAAAATATCAAAAAATATCGCAAAAAAGAAGAATGAAAGAACATTGCTCCTGTAAATATGGATACATACTTGCTCTTGCAAAGTAGTGTGCCTTCGAATAATCACATATGCATGCAGGACATATAAGCGTTAATTAGGGGAGTGTCCACTAAGACAGCACACATCATATTAATATATATTAGCGTAGTGTCCGTGCCTGCGACTTATCTCGAATAAATATGCCACACATTTGAACTTAAGAAATGTAAAAATAGATATCCTAAAATCTAAAAAATTGCATATATAATCCATATAAGATCGATAGGTAATATACACATATATGTGTGGGGGGTGGGGGACACCATGGTGCTTAGGCACCATGGTTTAAAATAGTTAATTCCCTTATGTATTATGTGCAAAAAAATTTAGAATTTTTTCGATATCGAGTTTGATAAGTTTACTAACTAGTTCAAATAAGTATGAACTGAAATTCGAATTGTAGTTGCCTTTTTTATGATAGTTTGATTGTAGGTATATGCTGATTATAATTAACTGGTACACCATGATGCTTTCCCACTATGGTCTAAAATAGGTATTTCCCCTATTTATCATGTGCGAAAAATTTTAGAATTTTTTGGATGTTGAGTTATTTAGTTTACTAACTAGTTCAAACAAGTTTAAACTAAAATTCGAATTGTAGTTACCTTTTCATGACAGTTTGATTGTATGTATGTGGTGATTATATACATAAATTAGCAAAGTATGTGATCTAAATTCGTTCGAATTTTGAAATCGAGTATATTTTTTCAAATATATACATTTCATTTGAATTATTATAGATGGGTATATACCCTAAAACTGATATTAAAAGAACACCCGAATTTAGGTTGAATTTGTGTATTTAAAATCATGTTACCTAATCACCATGGTGCTCCATTTTAGTGTCATATATAGTATATAATATACACACATACACACAAAATGGTTCTACGTACTCCTACTGTTATATACCGCTTAAATGATATTATTATACATTTTTATCATTTTGAGTATACACTAACAATGATTATAAGATACTCCAAAATAATTTTCATAAAAAAATCATCAAAATCCACTTTTTATAGTATAATTTGTGTATATACTTCTTTTATATATGAAAAAGGTTATATAGCAAAAGTAAAGGCCGAATTTTTTTAACCAAATCGCATCGGAGAATTTTTAGAATTAATATTTAGGTATACCATGAGTGGTGAATAGATATAACATATTCATTTAAGTGGTATATTAGAAATGGAAGTGTACTCCCAAGAGTACGAAAAAGTCTTTCATATAGAAAAATGGTTTCATACTCCTAAGCGTACATAGTTCTACTTCTCTTATACCATTTTAATAGTGTTGTTATAACTCTTTATCTATTTAAGTATACTCTATTATAAGATACTCTAAAGTGAACTTCATAAAAAATTTCATCAAAATCTATTTTTATAGCATAATTTTTTATATATTTCTTTTATGTGTGAAAAGGGGTATGTATATAAAAAAAAATTCAACCAAGTTGTATTAGAGTATCTTAGAATTAGTTTAAGTATATCGAAAGTGATAAAGAGAGATAAAATATTCGCTTAAGTAGTATATTAAAAGTGAAAGTATGTACTCCCACGAGTATAGAAAAGACTTCATATACACACTTCCTGTGTGGTGATAGATAATAAATATTATAGTAACACAAGACATCTGTATATACAGATCTTAAGTGCTGCTTGACTTATAATTAATAAAATACTTTTAATATTTAATTATTATTCTGCTGCAACTACTATGAGGACTTATTTATCGACGCGGTGTTCTACCGGCCCAAAGAAACCAGCAAATGCACGACCAGCGAGACCGGCAGCGGATAAAACAGCATGGTGTTCGATGGAGTAGACTGACCTTCAAATTTGTTGTGAAATTCAACAAGCGTTAATATCTCTGGCAACGGTACCGCTACTATCTATCGTGAAACAATCCAAGTGAACACACACGGACACTAATGCAACAAAGGCGACATGCCGAATAGCTTGACAGAAGCAACAGAAATGACATGGGAGTCATGGAGAGTACATGAACAGATGTTCTGAGATTCCAGAGAGTACACGTCCCATAAGCGACATACCATTTCAGAACTGAAGACAACTTCGATAGAATGGGCAAATAACGATACTTTCATATCAGATTTGCTAAACCGAACTGCATATATAAAAGCCATCACATTGCATCGAACCATATATTAAAAGCACCACATAAACGGGCCAAACAACAAGTTCAGCTAAAAAAATCCTAAAACAGAGGTGTTCATAGCACAACTATAGAAGATCGCATCTGATTTTTAGATATTCATGCATCAGAAAATATTTAACTTAAGCTGCCGAAGACATCTCACAGTGACAGCCTAGTCTACTCCCAGCCTTGAGCAGGGGGTTGCGCTGCTGGGTCCCAGCCAGTAGGTGGCACCACTGGAGGAACGGCACCTTCCACAGCTACAGGTGCTCCTGCTTGATCCCACCCATCAGCCGCAGCAACAGGAGCTGCCACCAAAAACATAGGAACAAAGAAAAATATGATCAATTAAAATTACAAAAACAATATGATAGGTGATTGATTAACTATCTGTAAAGCAAATGGGCGTAAATTTCCAAACAAATATCAGAAACATCAGAAACGGTGCAAAAACAGTGTTAGCTACAATCAGCGCTGTGGTTCTCGTTTGAATACTCAAATGGGATTTACACAAACATGGAAAATACATTCTACTCCTAAGTGCAGTTACTCCCACCCATGATATACCACTTAAACAAACTTGATAATTTTTTATCACTTTGGATACATTTATATACTAATTATAAGATACTCCAATGTGGTACACACGAAAAAATTATATGGGGCTATAGTTTTTAACATATTTTGTAAATACATTCATATCCGCACATAAAAAGAAATATAAGTAGGTTATTTTGGGCTATAGCATATGGCTTTTAGCGTTTGAATTCTGACTGTTTGCGAGAGAGTACGAAGAGAGAGACAGTCGCGTGCAATTTTGAACAGTATAGTTGAAGTCGGTACAGTGTCTACTATAATCGACTTATAGACTCTGCTTAAAAAGACACCGTTTGAAAGCTAGTTACTGTAGCAAAAACAAAAAACTATAAGTATGAAAACCAAAAAAACTCAGCCTATGTCTAAAAAAATATGCATACCACCTCAGAAAAAGCGTATATATCACTTTGGTAGTCTCATATACTACACGTATATATCCTCCGTTACGCGAGATACTACATTGTGACATACGACATTGCATATATGTATGCATGTATGTAAGTACATGTACGTACGTATACGTAATTACGTATGTATCGCTACTTTTACACAAGATAATGAACGCTCAACAAAAGATGGTACCAATACAAACCTTGAGCAGCACCCCATTCTGCACCAGTAGCAGCAGGTGGCGCAACCACTTCAGAGGACCACTGGTCGCCAGGCCATTGATCAGCTGCTTGGTAATCAGTGATGGCAGCAAACTCTGGGGCCGCAGCAGCTTCCTCCTCCTGCTCCTTGGCTTCCTCAGGGTCTCTGTAGAAAAACAAATCAACCTGCAAACAGCATACTCATTGTATAAGCATACGAAGGATACAGAACAATCTCCACATGATGCACTTGCAATATGATTTTGGAAGGTCTAATAAGCTCGCATACCATGACCTCCCACTTGTGGCCAGGGAGGATAGTGCCCCTCATCTGCAGAACCATCCTGGCCAAGAGCCAGAACAGGCAGCCAATGCTGTTCCTCCCCTTGTTGTTGGCTGGGATGCCGATATCGACATACCGCATGGGGGAGTCAGTGTCGCAGAAGGCAATGGTCGGGATGTTCCCCAGAGCAGACTCCTTGATTGGCTGCACACAATTCACAAGAACACCTAAGTCAGCAACATTGCAACACCTAAGGCGAAAGAGTACTACTCAGGCATGACAATCCATTCACCTGGTGGTCAGTCCTTGGGTCGGTGAGGATGAGCAGGCGGGGCTCGCTGAAGGAGGTCTGGAGCTGGTTGGTGAAGGTACCAGGGGTATGCCTCCCGGCGATGGCGTGCGCGCCGGTGTACTGCGCGAACTTGAGGACGGCGCGCTGGCCGTAGGGCCGGGCGGACTGGACAATGATGTCCTGCGGGTTCTCGATGGCGACGATGACCCTCGCCGCGAGCTGGAGCTTCTCCCATGTCTTGCCAAGATTGATTATGTAGATGCCTACGAATCGCAGCAACGAAAGGACATATCACGTATCCATATTCAACCGCTCCTCTCGAAGAACTGAAGCATTGTTTGCCACAAGTTGCACTGCAGCCACGCTGCTAAGTTCACACACCCCAACGCAGATCGCCTCTAACTAGTACTGTACAAAGTTGCCAAACGTGCCTCATGCCGTGATAATTCTAGAGTTCAACGGCAAGTAGAATACCTAGACACAGCAAGATCACTAAGAACACGTAAGCATGAACGAGGCTAGCACCACGATGCAAGCATACGAGTACGCGACACATCCCATCCATGTTGGAATCTCCCCGGCAAGAAGGTATGAGTAGGGACGTACCGTCAGTGCGGCGCTTGAAGACGTAGCGCTCCATCTGGAAGTCGCAGTTCTTGGTGCCCAGGTGGACGTCGGCGGCGAGCATCATCTGTATGTCCTGCTCCCGCTGCGACAGCGCACGCGCGGCGCCTCCGCCTCCAGCCGCTGCCGCCATGGTGGATGGGGATGCGAGTGTTTGGGTGGTGCCGCCAAGGGGTGGAGGAGAGAGCGAGAGAGCTCGGTGTCTAGGAGTGGCGGCGCGAAGGGGAGGGGGCGCTCTTATCGGCGGCGCCTCAAAACCCTAATCGGCTTCCGAAGCGAGGTAGCAAAGCTCTTTGGCCCGTAGTACATCATGGGCCGGCCCAAGCGAATATGTACATGTGACTTCCTTTCTCCTTTTCTTTCCGGACGAATTTGTTTTATTTTTCCCCAGACGAATTTTGGCAGTTTATATTGTCGGCACCTCTTTGACGAGAACCATGATCATGACACAGGCCACGAAACGATTTTGCATAATAGAACGAAGAGGTGGATCAAGGGATAAATAAGCTGATGCGGGCAGCAAATTTTGGATGAAAAATGTCAACGCAACACCAAAGAGGCTGCACATGAATCCTCCTGCTTGCACTCACACCAGGCATCATCAAATACCTGGCAGTGAGGGATAGTCTGGACTCCGGCAACTGGAATACAAATTCGTGCCGATCCCGAATACTTAGGTGATGTGCAAAATTTTGCTGCCATAAAATTACTCAGACAATTGTAACATCTCGACAGGAATGCATAGAAAACATAACTTAGCAATATATGCCATTCGAATAGGCACTACCAGTTGACAGTACACGTTTAGCTAAAAACAGGCGCATCTGGATACTCCCAAAACCTCAAAATGTGGCATGCCATAAAAAAAATACAAGTGCCCAGAGTAGCTTCACTTGCTGCAGTTCTATAAAACTCTCAGTAGGTCTGGAGGAAAAGATGACCACACAACTGCTCAATGCCAATTTGATCATGGTTGCTGAATCAGCTCAGGACAGGGAATATGCGAGTTATGTGCTCCAACGGAACAGTGTCAGTTGTGTTCTTCTTGAGCTCTGGGTGATTGAACTCATTGCGCGGAAGGACAATCACTTGAGAACGTCCACCCATCTCAGTTACCCAACCTGAGTTTGCAACATGATACTCCAGAAACTTGTCCAATGCAAGACCTTCAATGTTGATGGCCTGAAAACAAAAGTGGTGGGCTGTTACATCAACAAGAAACAATCCATATGTAATGCAAACAATGACCCCTATCGGATAATCAGCACGATTTGGATGATGATGATTTTTTTTGGCATAAAGAATATTCACAGCTATCATCTAATATGCCGCTTGAATTACCACGGTCATCCAAAATGTGTAAGAACAAGATCATACGAAAGCCTCTGCAGCCTGGAGGACTCCCCTAATTAATTTAAAAGGATACTTATTTTACCTCAGCGAGAACAGGCCTAGGAACTTTCTGGTATGTCAAGGAAAGCACATGAATAGCATAGGCTTGGATTGCCTGCTCAAAACCTGCAAAAAGATTCGTAGTGTCAGTACAACTTCATCATTAGGTCAAAAGAAAAGAATACGTAGCAATTGGCATAAGATAGCATCCAACTGAACACAGCTTAGAAAAATTACCCTCACAAAAAAACTTAGAAAAATTACATAGCAAGTTCCTGTTAGGATTATGAAAATAAAGTTTCTAGCCAGCAGGCACCCTTTTCAGCGAAAATAAATGACAATGCAAAAGGTGAAGTTAACACAAGAAACCCAGATTATTCCAGGCACCTATTGACGGGGCAGGATTAGTACACAAATTATTTTGTTGGGCATTAATATGCTATGTAAATGCATGATCAACACCGATAATGAAAAGCACAAGGTTAATTAAAAAACGAGTTGTGCAGAAACTATTTTAGCAAATGCAGTAAATCAGAAAAGCTATACTACATCACTCATACCCAAGTCTGATAATGGAAAATGAAAAGAAAAATACTCACTGACATGATTTAAAACTTCTATTAGGAATCTTATATGGGCATTAATAGGGGTTGCAATTTCCCCCATGGGGGTGGGGCCCTGCAAGGAATTTCCCCATTGGGGGCAGAGGCGGGCGCCGATCTCCCCCTGCGGGGGCCACAGGGACCCAATAAAAATAAATAGATTATAGTTTTTTTAATATGGAAGATTGTATTCTTTTATTATATATTTAGACTGAAACTTGAATCTATATGTTAGAATATATATTTTTAAAAAAGTATGCCTAAACAATTATAAATTAATAAACAAAGTCACATTGGCCTTGCTCCAAACGGCTTCGGTTCTAGTGTCCGGAAACTACTTGGACCGCGTCGGATTCTTAATTTCGGTTTTTTTGGCTTTTTGGCCTTTTCTTTTTCCATTGCATTGTCCATGACCATATAACAGCTTTTCCATTTTAAAAAAAAAACTTCTTTTAATTGAATGACTCAAAAAAGCTAACAGCTACTACAATGCACTTTCAGCCAAAAGCCGCGGCTTAAAAGCCATTTGGAGCAGCCCCATTATTATTTTTTAAAAATAATTTAGCTTATTTTTAATCCCCGTGGGGACCAAGCCTCCCCCAACCCCGTTGCCACCCCTAGGCATTAACATGCACAAGCACTAAGACTGCAATTGCTTGCAACAAGTTCACTTTACAATAGATGACGAACAATGGATTCGGTGCCTCAACAAATATATATACCTGGAACAACTTCCAATATGTTGCGGTTCTTTGCTGCCTCATCCCAAAACTGACGGAACCTAGCAGTCTGTAAGCGAATTAATTGAGGTTAGCAGTGGATATCACACTAGTTCTTAGACATCTATACATAGTCACTTAGTAAGACCAAGTATGTACCTCCAGGTAGTGAGAAAGAACTATCAATGTCTTGAATTGCTCTTCCATTTGCTAAAATAAAAGAGCATACAAGTCAACTCCACATAATAGCAGAACACTTCAGGAGACCCAACAAAAAAGGAGCAAAGGACGCACAATTAAAAGGCAACAGGACAGATCAAATCTGACATCTTATATATCTGTAATAATTATTTGTCTGATGCAAAATTTAAAATTTTCAAACAACCACAAGGGATACTTCAAAATGGGAATACATGTTCCTTTGCATGATATCCTTGAATTCGAAATGAGTATATACTGAATATAAAGTGGATAACTGAATATGCTTATTGTATCTACTACAAGTCTACAAATCATTGTCAAATATTGCACATCTCCAGGTCTACAAATCTGACAGTATTATTTGAAGGTTAATATAACAATCAACTTCCATGACATACAGATCAATGAGTATTGACACATAATTCAACACTTCTAAATTCTAGACAGTCCTAAGTTGCATGTTCAATAGCATTTGCTTGCAAAACATAAATATGTAAGTGGCGAAAACAGTTAGTTTCCATAGGATACACACAGGAGGGCAGGGTATCTTTTTCATACCACGTGTTCAGGAATTAAGAATAAGCATAGGCTGAAGTCAGGGGCAGGCATTGCCATGAGAGCCTGTCAATAGAACAACATACACAGAGTAAACAGCTGGAAGTGAACCAAGAACGATTTTATTGATAAAACTGATGTAAGCATTAGTTGTTATGTTACCTTGATCAATATGCGAGCTACAATCTGTATGCTCAACCTTTCTGGTTCAAACTGCAAAAGGAAATAAATCATTAAGCAGACATATCAATGGAGCCATAATCTAGATAAAAATCATTCATATGGAGATGCATTGTTACCTGGTACAGACGAAGAAGGCTGAGATTTGCGTCCAAGTTATATGTTTGAGAAGAAACCTAAATAGAAATTAAAAAAAGACTGTAAATTTGAAAGGGTTGAAACATGGCATAACTAATGTTGCAATAAAACTAAAGGGCTAGCATGAATGTGTACAAAACCATAGGATTTATTCATCATATACCCTCCTCATAGATGGATATTCAGGATTTACCCTCCTAGCCTACGTGTCAGTGACTTATGATGACCCCACATGTCATTGAGGTGGGAGGGTAAATCCTGAAATCCCCAATTCAAAGGAGGGTATATGATGAAGATCTCCAAAACCATAGAACCTAAGACAATTCTTGTCAAACTTGTTTCTGTAAAAGTCACAATCCGAACAGTCGCTGTATCAGTAGAACCAGTGAGCTCAATGGGTATAATCTGCACAATAGCCTGATATTGCCATTTTGTCACCACTCACCACAGATCTTACCAGCTACAAATTCATCTATCCATCCATCCACCATTCCCAATGAGTTACGAACACATGTCTGTTGTTCCCAACAGCAAATCTCTTATTTGCGCAAGAGAGATGAACTTAACATCTTGTAACAGCAAAGGCAAACGTAATCTGCCTATTCTAATAGCATCCAAACACACAATTTGTTTTGCACACCCCATAGAAGCCCCAAACTAGTACTTCTATGAAGTACCTACCATTACACACAAACCCAGCCACCCTCTATGCTTAATACAGCAGTAAATTTACCGCTCCCCATCAACAAAATACACTACAATCCACCCGCAAAGAAGAAAATACTGCTAATTTCTAGCGTCTGCGTATTACTAAGGATGGATTCCATCTGAAAACGCCGCACAATTTAGCACTCCACCGACCCACCGATTTCGCCACCATTCAAACGTAAACACGAAACGCTAGTTTTAGCACAACCAAAAACCAATCCTGCAAACCTGCGGGCCGAGCCTTCGCCAGTTCCACCAAATACAGGAGCGAAACGAACAGGGGTAACCGCATCCCAGGGCTAGGGTTTACCTGCTCGTTGACAAAGCCTTCGAGGTCGTCGAGGATGTCGGGGTTGTAGGGGTTCACGGCCACGAGCTCCTCCACCGTGTAGCTCTCCGCCGGTTGCTCGTTCGCCATGGTCGCCGGTTTCGGAAACCCTAACGCTAGCTAGGTCTCGCGCGAAACCCTGGAAGTCGCAGGAGGTGAGAGGTGTAGTGGCGGCGCAGAGGGGAGGAGGTAATCGAAGGGGTTTCCGGTTCGCATAAATAGGGGTGAAAACGTTCCGCCGGATCCGGACGGACACGGATCGTGTCGGATCGAATTTTTTTAGATAGTTCTCAGATCGGATTGAATACGGATACAGATACGAATACAGTAAACCTAGTATCCGTCGAATACAGATACGGATAATCCAGATAATACGGATACAGATAATCCGGATAGTGGCTGGATTTTAACAAAAATGGTATATGGAACACATTGGAGTAGCCACCAGCTCTAGTGCCTAAGGTAATATTTCAAAATTGGTAATACGAATTGTTGCTACTTATGTAGTTATGTTATGATAGACTATTGGGTATATTTTCATTGTGGATGAAAAGACTATACTTGTTTAGATTTCATGAATGTTTTGATAAGATGAACTATTTACGTATTTTCGTTAATTTTGGATATATAGTTTAAGGGGTTTTCATGTTCCGATAAATATTCGTAACCATATTCGTTTCGATTCGTATTCGATCCGTATCTGTATTCGATATTATTCGTATTTGTATTTGTATTCGAGTTATCCGTATTCGTATCCGAAAAAAATATGAAAACAAATATAGTAGAGACATTATTCGTCCGTATCCGATCTGTTTTCACCCGTACGCATAAATATGTCGCTTTAGTCCCTCGATTATATGACCTGCGCTGCAAAATATTGTAGAAGAAAATGCGTTGGTGTACATCTGAAGTTTGGATATTACATATGCACCCTGCTAGACGTAAGAGGGGGGAAAGTAGAAATGTGAAGAACAGTCCAATCGCACAAGAGATGAAACGTTTCAAACAAAGTTATCAGTGACATGACTAGGGTGCATCGAATTTTTTTTTTTTTTGACATTAGAGTTTTTGAAGTTTGCACATTATTCGCTCTGATGGTTGCTCCATTGCCACACCAAAAATTGATTGAATGATGTATCATATGACTAGATGTTGAACCAATAGATAAAAAATGTGGTTTGTGCTTAAGAAAATTTCCAGATGTCTTACAAATAGACGAGAAAATTGCTATAATGGGACTCCAAACAACTGTTTCGCTATAATGGGACTTCTAACGTTGACATCGCTAAAATGACACCCGAAACATTGGCTTCTCGTAATACATGACATTTGGCTCTTTTAATTCCAATGTTCGGGTATTTCGAAACATTACCCAAATGTCATGTATTACGAGAAGCCAATGTTTCGGGTGTCATTTTAGCGATGACAACGTTAAAAGTCCTATTATAGCGAAACACGTTATCTGGAGTCTCATTATAGCGATTTTCTCCAAATAGACAACCTCTTTTCGCCTCAGAAATAGACAACCCCTTGAAAGAAAAATACAGCATTTGCCGTTGTCGTCGCAAAACAAAAGGATCTGATTTGTAACGTATTTGAAAGTACATGCCTTTTGAAGTTCGAAAGTGTTCTCTCTACCCAGGCAAAATCTCATCATAAAAAGACCAAACTTTAGTTGATATTTATACTTATCAAGAGAGATGCATGGTTGCTCTTCCTCACAAAACGCATTGTTTGTAAAATTATAAAATCCACTGATCCAAATGAACTTTACACAAGTCCCTTAGCCCTACCAGAGGGAGCTTCAACTTTAAAATCATCGAAAGCTTAAGTTCCCTCAAACGGGATGTTGCGGTTTATTGGGTTTCTTTGGTAAGCTTAAGCCCCCTTTTTGGTTTCTATTTATAGGACTGGATAGACAATAGAGGAAGGTGAATAGTGCCTTTAAATCCCCCCACCCCCCAAATATTCACTTACCCTTTTTCTTCTATAGCTGTAAAGTTATGAAGATTAAGGTTGAAATCCCACTTAAAAACGAAAGAAACAGAGTCGAACACAACTAGACGGCAAGAAACACAGCATGGTCGAAAGCTGACAGCATGGTCGAATTCGACTACCAGTCGGAAGTCCAACGTGATAAAAAATCAACTACCAAACAGAAATCACGTAGTCAAGAACTAACACTACGTTGGAAATCAGTGTAGTCAAAAATCACCTCTCACGGTCGACGACCAGGGAATGATCGAAAACCAATATAGTTAATAATCACCGAGACAAAAACCAACATGATCGAAAATGAATGTAGTCAAAACCAACGTGGTTAGACTCTAACGAGTGGTCAAACAACCAACGTGGTTGTAACCAGTCGACGACCAAAGTGATCAACGTGGTCGTAACCAACGTAGTCATAAACCAACGAGTGATCGAACAACCAAATGATCAAAACCAGTCGGCAACCAAAATGAACAATATAGTCGTAACCAACGTGGTCGCAAACTAACGAGTGGTCGAACAACCAATGTGGTCGGAACCAGTAGGCAACCAAAATGATCAACGTGGTCGTAACCAACATGGTCCTAACCTAGCAAAGTGGTCGAATAATCAATGAGGTCGGATGCCAACAAGTGATCTACGACTGGCGTGGTCGATTCAATTCAAAAACCAACCAATGAAATCGAGGATCCGAGAGCGGTCAAAAATCTCATGTGGTAGGAAAAATGCGAAGCGGTCGAAAGACTGAATGTGGTTGAAAATGGTATGATGCGATCTGGAACTTGACCGTGGTCGTAAAACTGGTCGATGTTCCAAACAATGACTACACCGACTTGTTTCAGCTCTGATTCAAAAACGAAAACAGATAGAACTTTCGATCTATAAATTCAAATAATGTGAAACTTTGTAAAGATCCTCTCTAGGGTATTGTGAATCTATTCCAACAAACGATCATAAAAAGCATGACCAAAGATGAGATCTTTTTCAGTTTATTGAAAGGTTACACCAAAATCGAGTCAAAATCAAAATTGGTGAATATAACTAGCTCGTGAAAGGATGATGACCAAGATGAATCTAGATGTATTCCCACATGTCATAACAAGTTAGAATACCAAAGAAATTGACTCAAAAACCCTTGGATCAAGAAATCACACTTTGAGACCAAATCAAGAGCAAAACAACCAAATCAAGATAAATCTATGTAAATATGCAAACACTGACGTATTGCTCACTTGAGAAAGTTGAGTTTACAGTCACTCCATCTTGAAGGATAAAGAGCACACCATGGGCTCCACTCTCAGGCCCTAACCCTAAACAAGAAAGTACATGAGAGAGGGGTTGGATGGTTAACCCTACATATCTCCATCCCAACCCCTTTTATAGGTGGGCAACTAGCCACCTACCCCCAAAATGGATCATATCTACTATTATAATGGGAAAATCCGTTAATACCACACACACGAGTTTTACTCACTCAAATTCACTTATGTACATTTTTCAAAGCGCATAAGTGTTCATCCGCTAAATCCTTAGCCTTAATCCGCCTTGATCAAACTATAGCCTTAATCCGCCTTGATTAAACTAACTCCATCTTGACCTAAACCATTCTCCAACGCATCACCCATGCGCCACGGTTTTGATCCAAGATGGTTTCTAGTATTTTGTTCAAAATACCGAAATGCCCCTTTGTTGACCCGATCATCACCATCCTTTGCAAGCAATCATCATACTTGTCACGTTTAGGTATACCACTAGCTTTCCACGTGCGGCCAAGTCTCTCCCGCCCCGGTTCCACCGAACCATGGCTTAGTTGGCCTGTGCAAGCCACCTAGCGTCATCCCGCTATTCGAACTCGTCTTCAACATTGCCACCTTTCTCGTGCCATGCTTGAGCTCACCGTCTCACCCAGCATCCTTGATCATTCTGAGCCTCAACTCCTACATAAGCCTAGCCTCGATCACCGCTGTTGACCAAGTTGACTCCAAGCGACACTGCACATCCAAGACAAGGAATTCATTTCCAGGTATAAATTCTTCACAACTTGACCTACATTAGCCAAGGCATGCATCATACAACCTTAATCCAACAACTCATGTCATCCTAAGTAAATCTACGACTCAAATCTCAAATCCTTAATTTCTATCCAAACCAATCCTGACAGAGTGCCATTTTTACAAAACCAATTAACCACTCCATAAACATAAAAATAGTTCATCATGCCAATCTTGACAGAGTGCCATCTTTACAAAACTAATTGACCACTCCATAAACATTACAATAGTTCATCATAACATTAACCTAGAACATCTAACATGTCCTTCACTACTACTACTACTAATAAGCTGAAGCAACTTTGCACTGAACAAGTTCAAGCATTCAGAGTTCAGCCCTAGGATCAGTCAAGCAGAAGGGAAGCAGCTATCCTAACAAGTTGGCCTTTATGTGCATCCAACTGCCTCGTGCGGTTCTCCAGGTCCCTCCTCAAGGCAGCAATTTCTTCCATCTGACGGCTGCATTCGGAGATCAACGCCGCATACTGCAGCACTCCGGACACTCTGGCCTTGCTCTTGTCCGCTCTGTTCATCAGATCAGATATGGTGCTCACCAACTGCCCGTCGTGAGGACCCTGCACGATCAGCTTCTTGATCTTCATCATCGGCGTGCTCTCCACCGGCTCATTGCCCATCTCCGCGACTGCGTCGACGGCCATCATGTCATCATCGGAAACGGCGGGCAAGTTCAGGTCGATGCACTCCGGCACGTTCCTCCGGCGAGGGCAGCATTCGTGTGGGAAGTTGAGCCTTGCGCTCTTCCCGCGGATCCGGCGGGCTTCGCGGTCGTAGGCTCTGGCAGCCGCCTCGGCGTTGCCGTACGTGCCGAGCCACACACGCCGCCCCTGCTGAGGGTCCCTGATCTCCGCCGCCCATTTGCCCGACGGGCGGTGGCGGACGCCTCTGTACTTCTTGCTCTTTGGACCGACCATTCGAGGCTTGGAGCCCGAAGAAACGGTAACATCTGAAACTGCCGATCGAGGAACAGGAGAGCATGTGTGTTGCCGGCATGTAAAATATTCCTCAGAAAGAAACCGGATTTGCTCCCAAAAAAAAGTAGAAGAAGAAGAACAACAATAAAGTTCATGGTCTGATTGTACCAGCAAAGGAAGGTGCCTTCCACTTGGAGGCTCTGTCTGCAGACGGCACGGCCGGATCCTCCTCGTCGCCGTCGTCATCCTCGAAAAGCTGGAACTCCTCCTCGAACTCGTCGTCAGTCGAGGGAGCAGCCCTCCGCTTGCCGGTGGTCTTTCTCTCGGCCGAGAACGCGTTCGGCCAGAGCACGGCGGCCGTCAGCCGCCGGTTCACCCGATCGGGAGTGTACTCCGAGATGATCGCACCCCAGCACATGGCTGACCTTTGATGTCGCTGGTGTTTGCACACGGAAGATCACCGGGAACTCGCGTTCTTGCGCGTGGGACTCGTAGATAGACGAGCCAGGTGAGGTAGTTGGTCTGCGTCGACAGTGGGCTGCGTAGACCAGCGGGCTCCCAATCTTGTGGGCGGGCACCATGTCTGTGGGCTCCAAGCGGAATGTTCAATGTCGTGAACTTTTCCTGGAAAAAAACGCAGATATTTTATAATACGGTACTGTCTAAATTTGGTTGCATTTGAGCTGCTCTGCACCTTGAATGGGTGTGTTCGTTTTGGTTTCAATTTTTAGTTTTCGGTTTATTTTTCACTATTTATAAATTTCGTTTTTTTCTGAATTTTTAGCTTTTTGTTAAGTTTTTTTGCCGGTTCTTTTTTTCCCATATTTATTTGTATTATATGTAATGGGCTAACATATTTTTTATATTTTTTAATTTTTTAAATTCAATTATGCTAAATAAGCCTCTGTCAACTACAGTTTTTTTCAGTCAGTTACAATGATTTTCAGCCATATGCTACAAAAAAATCCAAATGAGCACCACCTTGTAGCTGGTCGGCTACTGCACTGAAATTCAGATGGTGTCCTTGAAAGGTAAGTAGTATAGCAAAAGATAACAGGGTAAGAGGAAGGGATATAGGGGGTGTTTGGTTGCCAGCCACAGTTTATCACGCCTAAGGTTAGGTAAGTTTGATCAACTTTGGGAGCTGTTTGGTTGCAGCCACAGTTGTGGCAAGATTCCCTTCCAGCAAACTAGGTCTCACGCGTCAATGACTCAAAAAAGTGTGGCAAGATTCCCTTAGGCTTGCTAAGGTGTGGCAAAGAATTTGAGCACCTCAACTTAGGCAAGTGTGGCAATTTTTGTTGGCAAAGTGTGGCTAGCAACCAAACAGCCTCATATACTGTTAGTCACACTTGGAATGTATCAATACTGTTGATTATTTGGAATGTATCAACCGATATCTGTTATAATCTGTAAGCTAGGATTGTGTATAGGCCCTGTTTGTTTCCACTTAAAATTATTATAATCTAACTTATAAATCATAAGTGGAAACAAACAGCTCAGATTATAAGGTAACTTATTATAATCTAATAGCCCAGATTATTGTAATCTAATAAGCTCAAAAAAAGAGCTTATTTCAGCTTATAGATCCACCTTTTATCTTAATGACCATAAAACTTTAGGAATATTACCCACCTTTGCCATTCATCCAACCCCCAACTCCCGTGCCTCTCTCTCCCAGGAGCGTCTCTCCCGTGCGCCTCCTTCCTCTCCTCTTCCATTCTCCTCCAACCCTAGCAACCTAGCCTAAATCTGGCCAAATTTTCGGTGTGTTCCGGCCAAAATGGATCCCCAAGATGGTGATGATGCAGAGGCCGGCCTTGCCCGTGCGCTTGCCTACCGGGATTCCCTTGCGCAAAGCCCCGTGGTCGCTGAGGAAGTCGCTGGGAGGGGCGGCGCTGGCCGAGGCGGCGCCGGTCGGGGCGGCATCGGGAGGGGACGTGGTGCCGGGAGAGGCCGCGAGTCGCGGAGGCCGAGGCGTCGTGGCGTGACCTTGGGGCGGCGGCTTAGGCGCCGGCGTCGAAGGCCTCGGGGCGGCGGCACGGGCATGGCGGCGACCTCGGGCGACGACCTAAGCAGGCGGCGGCCTCGGTGTGGGCATCGGCCTCGGGGCGGGGTGGGCACGGCGCGGCGCCAGCGCCGGCCTCGGGAGGCGACTGGCGCGGCGCTGCTGCGGTGCCGACCTCGGGGAGGCGGCTGGCGCGGTCGGCCTTGGGGACGAGGACCTCACAGCCTACGATGTGGATGATGGTAGCTCCCCCACCTTCGGTGCAGCGTCGAATACGGGGATCTGCTGAAGGAGCCGATGCCGACGTTCCTGCACATGTACCGATGCCTTCCTCTCATGTGGGTGCAAGTCAATTGGGAGATGAAGAGGGGGGCATGAATGCCTTCCGTGATAATATTGCTAATGCTTTATTTGCTAGAAGAGAGTAATGTATTTGTACGAACAAATGATCATGGATATTTGAATAATTAAGCTTTTCTACCACTTATATATTCAAATTCGTATTTTACTAATGTTTTGCAAGTCCAAACTAATAAAAAACATGTCATAAAAGAATAAATAAATCACCAAAAAAGATCAAGGGTATTGTAGTCTTTAAACATTCGAATACAACAATCTATAACTCTGATAATCCAGACTGCCAAACACCTGACAGCTTATTTCCCACCAACTTATTATAAGTTAGCTTATATAATCCCCACCTATAAGCTAGATTATAATAATTTTAAGTAGAAACAAACAGGGCCATAGTATGAGTGCTTTCTCGGTCTGTATCCCTGAGATCTCCTTGTGAACTAACTCATGTACATGTATTACGTATACACATCAATGAAAATCACCGGCTATGCCATGTGTTCTCTAAACTAACATGGTATCAGATTGGTTCCTTGAACTTGGACTATCTATACTTAATTATAGTTTCCTATAAAAGCATATAGGGGCCACATGTGCATATGTGATAGCCAATTTGCACAGAGTAACTCCATACACACAAAATCATTCCTAACAAATTTCAGTCGATTTCATAAAATTTTTGTGGTGTGAACGTGAGGTTAGAATTCTAAATATCCAAGTTTTACGAAAGCTTCTTATAAAAGCATGTAAGGCCCACATATACGTCTAGCTCCCCTGCACGCAAAATCATCTTCAATAAAATTTAATTGATTTTGGAAAAATTTTGTGGTGTGAACGTGAGGTTGAAATTTCAAATACTGAAGTTTTACAAAAACTTCCTTTATAAGCCTCTTTAACTTAACTCTTTTCTTTTTTTTCCTTCTCCTTTACCCATTGGGTTACACAAACCCATTGGATATACCCTTTTTTATTTAGATATAGGTAATATCATTTTAAATGAGTGTAGATAAAATTAGACATAAATTTAGGTTACCCATACCCTACCCAGGGCAGCTCTATTTGTTTCCCTGAGATATCTCCTTCCTTGTAAACTATGTACATGTATTACATATACACATCACTGCAAATCACCGGCTGTGCCGTGTGTTCTCCAAACTAACATATACCATGGGCTCTCTTTCCAGCCCATAGCTACCCTTGGTTCCCATTGCCCATAGACTTGCATCAGGTCAAGAATTTGGAACCATGAGGTGTGACACTAGCATAAGACCCTCCAATTGTCCTCATTGGCAGAAAGGGTTCGAAACCCTTCGGTTTCATGCCATTACACACAACACCATGACGCGGCATTGCTACTTGTAGCATCCCCAAGTCACATGCTAT
The DNA here is from genome assembly GCA_036346575.1 of Dendrocalamus sinicus. Taxonomy (NCBI): domain Eukaryota; kingdom Viridiplantae; phylum Streptophyta; class Magnoliopsida; order Poales; family Poaceae; genus Dendrocalamus; species Dendrocalamus sinicus. The sequence goes on along the minus strand of CM070648.1, from coordinate 48,499,857 downwards.
TTTCATTTGCTCTTGCCAGATGCCTACTCTGTCTAACGTGATGTCTGAACTGATCTCTTTTCTCCATCAAGTGCATTGCTTCAGCAGCAAGAGGTGATCTTGCAAGGTCCATGCATCCTTGTTTTTACACGTAAGTGGCCTTCTATACTTCGTATGTTTCTTTCTTAGCATTTGTAGGAAATGCTGTTGGTCACTTTCTAGGAGGCTTTCGATGGAATAGAAGGTCGATCAGAGGGACTTCGATCTGTGGACGGAATTTCAGAACAAAATCCAAAATCTCACCTAGAATCCTTGGCTAGAGACAAGCTTGGAGTTATTCGCAATTCCACGAGCACAGCCAAGTAGTACTCCGAGGGAAAGAAGAGGTGATAGTGGGGGGAAGCTTGAGCCTTCAATTGATCCTGCAAGTTCTGTGCCAGGAAAGCTTGTAAGGTCCTTTTAGGCCAATAGTAATTATCATCAAGAGGCTGAAGATTCTATTGTTTTCCTTAGGATGTGTAGGGAAAATTCTCCAGATAGTTGAACAGGTGCACGTAGCCATCCTAATTGTTTGAAAACCCACACAACTTTTTTTTTTTACCAAGAACTATATATGGCAGATCCAATCCTTTATAAAGAATCATGGACGACAAAATTGGGCCATCATGCCGGGCAAATTATGTGCATACCAGAAGAGCTGCAACTAGTAGTTTCCTGAAGGAAATATTAGGTAGCACGTATTGGTTCTGAATCATAATGGCACAGCACTCAACTTGCAGGTAAACCGTGCAGTCTGCCTTTGCTTGCAGGTAAGTTTTATATTTGTTTGAACCAAACAGCTTACAGTTTTTCCACAGCCCACAACCTACAGCAATTTTTCCACAGCCCACAGCTCACAGCAGCTTTTTCAGAAGCCACAGCTCAACCAAACACACCCATAATTACTTGCAAGCTTCAACATAAGACGTGAGAATCAAATGGCATGCCAAAGAAGAATTGCTAGCAGATAGGAAGACTATGGTGTGTTTTCTGAACTTCTCCAGGTGTGCTAATTGGCATATCAACCACTGTCCACTGAGATTATCAATCTTTTTCGGCAGTATTTATGAACGAAACAATATAATTGAAACCGCGAGGTGTTCTATAAACATATTTACTGCCCAATAAAAGCAAGTTCGTAGTTGTACAATCAAATATTTACCACTTGACTGAATTAATATGATCATCTCACATAATCCAACAAAACAATGACACGATGGGTAGGTTACACATATAAACGAGAGGACCAGGTTCACAACCTTATTTGTCATTGACAATCACAACAGCGACAATAGACGACATTGCCGACATCATCAACTCATAGGACTATTGACCAACAGTACGAAAGATCTCGCACGAGTAGCACAAATTATCACAGATTACAAATGTAATTTGATCAGAAGGCCGGCAGTGCAGATACAGAATCTAACGAACAAGCTCAAACAGTACAACATGGTTTGATCAGCAAGCAAGCAAATCCCAAAGTAGCCCTCGGCTGCATCCTCTGTTTCAACATCGATCAACGACGCTCCTGAACCAAGAAACAACATCTGAGAAAGGAATCGTGTGTATATGAACATGACGAGCAAAAACCGAGATGGTGAATTCAGATGCTTACAAACCGAGTGCATAACTGCATCGCATGGATAGAATACGTCAGAAATCAGCACCATCGATTGGGAACTCATCGAAGCTCCAGAGGCTGACGCTGTTCATGTCGTTGTTCACCACGCTGCTCTCATAGTCACATCCTGGCCAGCCTCACCGGCGAAGAGGCTCTCGATGGATTCGTATCCGTCTGAGTAGGGGAGTCGTCGGCCCGGGTGCCCTTGTGCGGGTCGCGGATCTCCGTCGCCCACTTGCCCCACGGGCGCTGCCGTATGCCGCACTAATGTGCATGATTAGCATTAATTAAGTATCATTAACACTAATTAATCGCTAATCAAATCGTTGTCCGCCGACGAGAGCTCGGCACATAGGTACTGTCGAGTTGAAGGAGGGACTAGGTTTATAAAAATAAATATCAAAAATTATTTTTTAAAAAGAAATAGCTATAGTACCAAATAAATCTATTGTCTTCAGCAAATGTCTCATTAGGAATCGGCAGTACAACACGCGCCGAGTAACGTAGGACGAGCTGGGCTAGCGGCACTACTTCAAAAAGGTATATGTTAGACACTTTATTATACATAGTTTATTAAAACCATCAGTATTAAATAATTATAGACAGTTTAGATTTAGAGATCACTTAGTGTTAAAAATCGTCTGTAAAGAGATAATATCACAAACGCTTTATGGTGAGCATCGTCTGTGAAGTATCACATATGGTTCTTACTAAAAACCGACTGTAAAGTATCACAAATAGTTCATGGTGAGCACCGTCTGTGAAGTATCACAGACGATTTGTATTAAAAACTGTCTGTGATATGTTTCCCGTCTTGCGATCCCCTAAAATTTCATAATCATCTGTCTGAGTCCAAGTAGAATTTTGTACTTTAATAAAACAGGCATAATTTTTGCATATAGTATCCATTTTTGACGTTTTTATACTCGTTGTAAAGCTAACGACGAGTCCGATCCAAAAAAAAATAACTAGCTCATGCTAGTCGCCCTCTAAGACCCCGAAAATCTGCTAACTTTGCATCACAAGTTTTTTAATTTCTGTTTTTGCTAAAATTTTCGATCTTTCCTTCGAAATTTGGGGTTCACCTCAACTGCAAAGTTGTAGATCTCGTCGAAACCTTTTAAACAACATATATAAGCAATATAGAACTTTGCTATTTTATCTTTTGAGACTAGATGTTTACATTGCAATATACACACACACATATATACATATTGTCTTTGATAATTATGTATCATAGACGGTTTATGATTCAAACCGTCTGTGGTAGTTATATTTGATAGACGGTTTGTGGTTCAAACCGTCTGTGATAATTATGTCCTTGACCACTGTGTCCGTCGATCCTCTCCAACTCAATCCCAGCCAATAGAAACCCACCAGAGTTTGGAAGGGAGTGGTGGGTGAAGCGTGAGGAGGGCGCGGAGGGTCGTGGCGGTGGACATTTCGACTAGAGTGGAGTGGTGAACATCTTGGTCGGAGTGGTGGAGTAGAGAGGTGAGATCTTTTGCAAATCAACTCACCCAAAAGCTCCAGCCGAATCAAACATCTCCTATTTTCGATCGTTTCTATTTCCAGTTGCTACTAAATCAAAAATTCTAGTCAAAAGCCAGAAGTTTAAGTAGTTTCAAACGCCCTCGAAGGCGTGATGCAGTAAGGGCATAGTGTTATAATGCTCGTCCTCCTCCCCTTGAAGAATGGCAGCAAGCAAGAGGAGCAATTTTCACAATGTTACTGTGGCTGCTGAGACCGGGGGCCGGCTTCTAGAGCGTAGAACAGTCAAGTGCTTCATCTTTCCAGAAGGCCAAGGAAACTTTGCCAAGTCTGCGTAGAAGAGTTCTGGAATGATTCCGCCTTTGGTGTATTGAGCACGACCGTATGTGGTCTTGAGTCTTGTTTCAGTTGTTACGGTAGAAACTCCCCTTTGGCCTTGATTCAGTTGCTCGGACTGAGCATCTAGATTGTGTTGCTCTTCCAGCAAGATTATTCAGACGACTGCAGTCTTCCACATCTTCAGAGTTAAGATTCTTCCCCTCAACAGTGTCATTCCTATATGCAACAAAACGTCAGGCGTACACAGGAAAGCATAACGTTACTGAAAACAACACACAAAACCGCCGTACAAAAACTATGGCTGGTTTTGACTGTGTTGCGGCTTATGCTTTTTGGTTTACGCGTCCGTATAAAAAGCCATAATCCCTCTTGAACAATAGCGCTTACGAAGACAGATATTTTCCTATCCGCACGTCTCTCTCCTTGGTCCCCCTCAGGTAGTCATTGCTACCCCCCCAACCACGCCGACTCCCCTCCCCTCTGCGATATCCCCCACACCGAGCTCCCCTGCCCATGCTCCCCCTCCGTGATATCCCCCTACCCCGCCTCCTCGTCGGCCAGATCTCCCTGCCCCGCCTCCCTCTCTGTGAGATCCCCCTACCCCACCTCCCCATCGGCCAGATCTCCTTGCCCCGCCTCCCCCTCCACAAGATCTCCCTGTCCTACCTCCCCGTCGGCTAGATCTCCTTGCCCCGCCTCCCCCTCCGCGAGATATCCCTGTCCCGCCTCCCCGTCGGACAGATCCCCCTGCCCTGCCACCCCGTCGGCTAGATCCCCTACCCGCCTACCCCTTTGTAAGATCCCCTGCCCCCTCCACCTCGGCGAGATCCCCTGTCCTGCCTCCCCATCGGCGAGTTCCCCATGCCCTTGCTCCCCATCGCCGATATCCCCTGGCTCGCCTACCCCTCGGTGACATCCCCTATCCCCCAACCTCCGCGCTGGCGACCCCATCCCTGAAGGCGCCGGCAATCCCTTAGTGCTGGGCCCGATGACGACTCGTGCAAATGCTCCCACAGCCCCATCCAGGCAGGGCCTAGTGCCGCCGGCCGGAGGTGTAGCCTCGATCCGTCAGTTGCAAACCGAGTCGTCGTCAAAAACCACCTCAGATACCGGCACCACAGAAGTTGTTCTCACCGAGGTACGAAGGATGGCTCGCACCCTATCAGAAGCGCTTCCTACCTCTGCTGTCGTCGCCGAAGCCCTCGTACAGGCCGTCTCGCTGGGCTTCGTTCAAGCTCTTCCGCAGTCCATCCCTGGAACCTCCACGAACTTGCGCACTCGTCCTTAGGTAAGCTCGATGACCTATGTGAGGATTGTTTGATCTGTTTTATTGTTGTTGCAAATGTTTCAACGGCCTGGAATGCGGCAGGTTCTTACTTAGTTGCTTCCAAAATTGTAGTAATACGTACGAACTAGGTGCACACGTGACCATATGAATTTAATTGTAGGTGTTTGTGTAATGCTGGATCATGCAGTATCTGATTCGATCCAATGTGTAATACGTTTACATGCCTGACTCCTCAATGTGTACTGTACACATGTAATACATATATGTTCTGGTAGTTTTTAGTGGTGTGTAACCAGGTAGTATTGCTCCTTTTCTCCCTTATGTCGCACTCGACCACAATTAATAGTTGTATATCGTTTGCACTTTAGATGGATGTGAAGATTTCGGATGAGCAGGCTCACTTGGCGTTCCTTGAGATATGCCGTGAGGAGGTCCTCGCATGGAAACCAACAAACCATGTGCCTGAACTGACGAGGCAAGTTTAATCTCATGACGAAGTTCAACCAGCGCACAGGAAAGTGCTACACCCAAAAGCAGTTCAAGAACCATTGGGATAACCAGAAGGCTCTATACGCAAAGTGGCGCACGCTTAAGCACAACGCCTCGGGCTTGGGCATCAACCCAAAGATCAGCAGCATCGATGCGAATGATAATTGGTGGGCACAGCAAGAGCTGGTAAGAATGACGCCGCCTTGTTGAAGTGTCATCATGCTCTTCTCGACGTGGCCTAACCCCACCTTGCACATCGTTTTGCAGGCCCTCAGTTCACTGCGATGGTCACGAAGGCGTATGCAAGACATCTCGAATGAAGGGGAAAACCTACCGGCAAGCAGCTTCGTTAGGCGTAGGGCCAGCAAGCAGCCCACTCGTTCACAGTCCGAGGACACACACTCTAGCAAGCGGTCTAAGGGCGACCACCTCTCAGATTGCATGGAGTGTGTGTGTGCGATTACTATGAGGCTCAATTGGCGGCCATGGCCATAAAGAAAGATAGCCTGTGCAACGAGTCCGAGGAGCTCCTTAGCACGGTCATTGCGGACGGCTACCCCGCGGGCTCAGAGGTGTGGATCACGGCCACAATGATGCTGTGGAGAAAGCACAACCGTGATATGTTTAAGGCGATAACTAACCCGACGCTCCACGCTGACTGGCTGCTCTGCACTTGGGCATTCGAGCAGTCCAAGTAGTCCGTCTCTTGCAGTCCATATTGTTCTCACATGTTTATGAACATTTCTTAACACTTTGTTACCTTTAGTCATATGTTATGGTTTTATCATGGTCCTCTGTATGTCCAAAAACATGCGCTTCATGTCTTAAAATCAACAATAAGCTATAAGCTATCAGCCCAATAGAACACAACAGTTTCAACCATAAGCCATCAGCTCAAAAGAACGCTACAGCTTAAGCCAAAAATAATAAGTCACAGTTATAAACCATAAGCACAAACAAAAAGAACTCACCCTATACTCGAGTAGCTGAGTGAGGTAGTTTTTAGACAACCAACAAGAAAGGAGAAGTTCTTTTGAACTGCGGCTAACAGTTTTTGTCTACAGTTTATTAGTTTAATGAAATAGTAATTGTTAAAAGAAGATATAACTAAAAGTTAGCTAAAAAGTTAAAAAGAATATACCAAAGTTAAGTAGGAAAAAGAATCAACTCAACTCAGGAAGCCTACCGAGTGATTTGAGTTATCATGCACAGAGCCACAGAGATGTCAAACACAATTTATATAGAGGTTAAATGAGGCATCTGGAGTCCTGCACCGCTGCACGTATCAAGAACGGGCACGTCAGGACAGGTGATGAAAATCTTAAAAGTACTAAGAGCACTCCTAATGCAGAAACTATGGATGATTTCTATGGCATTAAATAAGGTGCCAAGTAAGTAAAATACTGATGTGTCATTGGAGTTAAGGAGGAGAGATAAGGAAATAGTTTCTTATATAGACACCATGTCTACACAGGAACCAAGATAGAAAGAGCTGTGATAGGTAGATGATAGGAGAGAAGATAGATGATTGGATGAGAATTTTATTTGTAGAAACTATCCATTGGGAGTATAGTTTCTATGGGTAGTGTCTACATTAATTAGCAAGTATAGAAACTATCTCATAGTTTCTGCATTAGGAGTGCCCTAACAAGTCATCAGTAGAAAAAGGGAGACGTTCGGCTTAAATGGTAGCATTAAGAAACTAAGAGCAAGTTCAATAATAGAGCCAAGTGTTTAGCTATAAATCAAGTTATAAGAGCCAAGTTATACAATAATTTGTCTACAAAAAGTTTTTTATTATTATATGGTACCATGTCTCACATTCTCTTTCCTATTCCTCCTCACATACATTTATTATCTAGGCCCATCATTGCATAAACTCCCGTGCCCAACTTGTTGCTTGCATGAGAGCCAAACTCTCATCTCTCTCCTCTCTTCTCTTCTCCACATCAGCAAAAATGCCGACTAGCTTGACTATAAGACCATTATTGTACTTGCTCTAATAACAACATCTGCACTGATCGAGGATTAAAAAAAAATTACAAACATGAGCTTTTTATGGTACACCATTACCCCTATAGAGGTAATATGAGTGGTGAAATCCTAGCTATCGATTATTCAAGGGTAGTTTCGTAAAAAAAATAATGTTAACCTTCCATACCCAATCACAGCAAAAGAAGGAGCGTACCAACAAATCTTCTAAAGTGCTCATATCCCCTATATTTTAGAAGAAAAGGTAAAAAAAACCTCCAACAGATCCTCTAAATGGTACCCAAAAATATAGAGGACTCTATCCCTGATTTTTCGTCCCCCATATATGGAGGACGCACACCATCCCCTAAATCGGCCCCAACACTCCTGTGCCGTCCGATCCCCTAAATTCTTTGGTTGGTAGTTTTTTGGACCTAGATTTTAATTTAGGGGATCATATTTAGAGGACTTATTGGAGGTTACATATTTTTAGTTTTCTATATTCTAGATTGTGTCCTCTAAAAAGTGATTTAAGGGATGAGATTTAGAGGACATTGTTGGAGATGCTCTTAGATGGCTCCAATAATTTTGCTCAAGAATTAATGAGGCATATACATTCCTCTTTCAGCATTTGTACATCAGTATGCATGTCAATATGTATACGTTAGTAATACATCTCAATTCTACATTATAACTAGTATCTGGTTATTTGGTGTTTTTCGAACATAAAATTTGTTAAGATCAACCACCATTGAGTAAAATAATAAAGTTTGACGTAGTATTTCAATTTGACTTGTAAAACTCCATTATAAATTGAAAGTGAAAAAACTAGACGTATTTTCTTTATAGTAGGAATATTGCAATTTTATATCATATTCGTAAATTTGCGTGATTTATATTTTATTATATTTTGAATTTAAAATACTTAGTGAGAATGTACAAACTATATTAATATGATGTTGAAAATTACAAAATAACTTTGTACGGTACAATATAGTAGTCAAGATTATTATCAGTAAATATTTACCTTATTAGCAGCCATGCTTTTGATGATAGAGCCAAAACATGATTTGTTTCTGTTAAAACTTTGATCAGGAGAAAACACACGCATCATAAACAAACTGAAGGAACACAGAAGAAATTTTAAATATCTCTATTATCTTATTTGCTCCCCTTTTTTCTTTGCTTTTCTCTTACAGAATGAGAGAATCACAAACTAGCAGGTCAGCTTTCTGGCAACATTAAGGCAGTGTTTGGTTCGAGGGACAGGGACGTCCCAAGTAGGATATCCCACCTTGGGGTGGTGTTTGCTTCTGGGACAAGCAGAGTCAAGGACATCCCACTAGGAATATTCCTTGTAGATCCGGGACCAGACAATCCTCTTTTTTTCATGGGACAGAGTCATCCCACGTGGGACAGAGTCATCCCACCTCTTTGTTTTTTTAAGTACTATTTTGTTTAATTTTTTTTTAAACTCAAAGGCTTATGTGTACAAGCATATCAACAATAGCCTTCAATTTTGTTTTAAAAAAAAACTCAAAGGTCACACATGTCTCACATTCATCCTTCCATCCAAACAAAGGATGGGACCATTCCATCTCACTTTATCCTTCCAACCAAACAAAAAACAGGGATGACTCTATCCCCCTAACCAAACAAAAAATGGGATCATCCCATCCCAAAACCAGGGACAGGACCATCTCATCCCACCTTGTCTCTAAACCAAACACAACCTAACATTTTAGTACAGTCAAGTGGAACACGATGAACACAATACAAAACTACACGATTTTTACATGAACAAGGTGAAGGAAACCAAGCTAATAATAGCACACGCTGTCCTCGACGAGGCAGTCGTCGTCAAAGTTCCAGAGCCCCAGGCTCTCATCGACGGCGCCGTAGCTCTGCACGGCGTCGCCGCCGAACGGGCTGTCCAGCGACCCGTACGCGCCGCCGTTGAAAAAATTGAATTGGTCGCCGAACACGGAAGGGTCGTCGAACGGAAGGTCGGCAGAATCCTCGGACGCCGCGGGGAGTACCTCGTTGGCTTCCTGGGGTTCGATCCGGAGCCGCTTCTTGGCGCTGCCCAGATCGACGGACTGGTCGGATTCCACTTCAAGATGAACGGGCTGGGCCATGACCTCGTCGGACGCGGACATGCCCTGCCACGAGAAGTCCGGCAGGGCGCTGCTGGTCTCGGAGCTTCCGCTGGCTTCCGCTCGGGCTTCGTTATTGAAGGACGGCGCGTGCGCGCCATCATCCTGTTCGTTGACGAGGTCAACAACGTACGGTGTTGCCTTGGCGGCGGCGGCGCGGCGCTTGCGGTTGCATGCCGTGGCTGAGGAGGGGAAGTTGACCTTGGCGTCGGCGCCTCGGAGGTCGCGGGCGGCGGCGTCGTAGGCGAGCGCGGCGGCCTCGGCGGTGGGGAAGGTGCCGAGCCAGACCCGGACGCCCTTGACCGGGTCGCGGATCTCGGCCGCCCACTTGCCCCACGGCCGGCGCCGAATGCCGTGGTACCGTGTCGGCTTCCTTCGGCGGCTCGGCGCCGGCTGCCAGCTCGCGGCCTTCCCGTTCCCGCTCGCGCTAATCCCGAACGCCTCGCGCTCGAGCACGTCGTCATCTTCCTCCTCCTCCTCCTCCTCGGAGTCGTCGTCGAACCGCTCGAAGGCGGCCTCGAAGTCGTCGGCCGCGGGGCGTCCCCTCCACTTCTTGCCCGCCTTGCCGGCCGGCCAGAGGTGGCCCGGCGTGACACGCCGCGCCGGCGTGCTCGGAATGAGCTCGGCGAGGATCGCACCGCCGCACATCTTGCCCTCCCTCTTCTTGGTGTTTTTCTTGTCCCTCGGCTACTTTCTTTCGAGCTTGTGGAGTAAAGACTTAAGAACAGCTTGAACTTGGTGTAGTGCCGTGGAGGAGGTACGGTGCGGCGGTGGTGGCGATTATATAGAGCGCGGTGGTGAGCCGCTTGGAGGGGGCGAGGGGTCATGGCAAGCGCGGGAAAAAGAAAAGCGAAAGGAAAAGTCAAAGTCATAGGCAAGCGTGTGACTCCAAAATTCATGGGGACGAGGGCAATAGGTAGCGGGTCGCAGCGAACTAGTATTGGCATCACGGATAATAGATGATACAGTGGATAATATATTTTTATAGCGAATTTTAAGATACTTGTGATTCTTTAGTTCCGAAACTGAGCAGTACTTTTATGTTTTCAACTCTAATAAGAATAGGCGTTGTTTTATTGAGCTTTAATTTTTAGCCTCTTAATTTTGTTTTTTGACCTTTTGTTTTTTTATTCGTTTACATTGTATCTGATGATGAAACCGTTTTCTTTTTCTTTTTAAATTTAATTATACCAAAAAGTTAATAGTAGGTATAATATTAAAAAAAAGCTTTAAACAGTGTCGTACAGTGCAAAAAGACCAGTGAAGCGGGCCTAAAAGCAACTATAACATACAAGATAAATAAGTCAACTAGGCATTTAGATATAAGTAGTGCATATATGATAAATTAGTTATAATTAGATATTACAAAAGATCAATATAGATTACACTTTGCACAAGAATAATACGCCGCTATATAGTTGTCGCTATGTTCAAAACCGCTACTTTGTATTGACAGTGGATGCTATTCAGGTGGTGATCAGTTGGGTTTTTTTTGGTGGCTTATGGCTAAAAGCACTGTAGCTGGCTAAAAAATATTGTAGCTGACAGAGACTTATTTAATAAATTTAAAAAATTTTAAAAATATGTTAGCCTATTACATATAATACAAATAAATACGAAAAAAAAGAATTGGCAAAAAAGTAAAAAAATCAAAAATTCAAAAAAAGATAAAATTTATAAATAATAAAACATAAGCCGAAAGACAGAAACGTGAGCCGAATTGATCCGTGCGTCAAGCTAACACATCGGATACGACTCAGCAAAGGGCCGATGCATTGCACCTGCAGCCTGCGTACCAGCTACCAGACGACAGATCAGGTTGGGCCCACTCAACTGCTTGTGCTAGTTTCCTTTCTCTGTAGCGGCGGCTGCGGTGAAGATGCGCATCGTATCGCATCAAACTGCAAACGCTACCGGCAGTTGGACCCTTTCGATCGCGCGCCTTCTGCCTGCTGCTGCTGCATGCGACGTCTCTTCGCACTCGTCCAGGCTGAAGACGAATAAGCTGCTGCACCGCCACCGCGTACGCCTGCACGGACTGGCTGGGGCTCTGAGCCTCTTGATCCTTCACGATTCAGAGCAGAGCTTCCTTCCCGGGTTAACACTTCAGAATCGAGATGATGTTAAGTGCTTGAGCTCCTTCATTAACCGGAGCAACACACAGGCCAGGCGGGTGATGACGAGATGGTGCTATGCGCACTGGAATCATGCGATACCGAAACCTTGCATGTATGCGGCCTCGGCCTGCCAGTTTCCCAGGAATTAGGAAAGCTGTATTACCAAGTGGGTGCTTACTTTAATTACGGCCAGTGCTTAAAGTTAATTAGCTTCGTACCATTGGAGGGTTAACGCGAACTGAGTACAAAATGTCAATAATATTTTGTTGTGGTGAGCAGGATAACTTCACCACGCCTGTTCATAGAAGGTCCAATTGTACAATGCTGCACTGTGCCTGCCTTCACCAAAAGGGCATCGATCCCTGACAAGACATGGAGAACACGGTATGGGCTATGGCTTTGCCTTGGTCTTGTCATAGTACTGCAGCAATATTGCACGACAGGAGATCGTCAGAGTTAATGGAGGTTGGCATAACTATCCATCACTCAGATTATCTGCATCTTTTTCTTGCTTCCAGTTTCTTTTGGAAGCCATGCCATTCTGCTGCCGGCAAGATCCTAGAAACGGCACTAGACAACCACCTGGTGGGGTCATACACGTTATCTCTTATTACTAGCATGTTCTAGGTTCTTTTTGTTTAGTGCTTGGTTTGGCACGACACACGACTTAGTCCCCGCTCAGTTGGACTGAAAACTATGGCTTATGACTAAAATTATACTGTAACGATTAAAATTTTACTATAGCTGAAGGTGAATTGTTTAACATAATTAAATTAAAAAAATTTAAAAAATAGAAAAAAATATGTTAGCTCATTACGGACAACGCGAACGAATACAGAAAAAAGAACCGACAAAAAAGCCAAAATTTCAGAAAAAGATGAAATTTATGAATAGTAAAAAATAAGCCAGAAGCTGAAACTAAAATGAGCGGGGTCCTATATAGATACCCATTTAGCACTATTTTGGTCCGTCGAGTTAAAATAGGCTAGATGGCTATATTAGCTTGTCGAGCCAAATGGGCCTGAGCCAGCACAATATGACCCGTGCGTTCCATGGGCCGTGCCCACGAACTGGCACGACATGTCCCGTTTAAGCTAATAGACTTAATGGGTTGTGTCTAAATGGACCATGCCTACATAGTCCCATACAGGGGTGGGTTGGGCTACCCATTTGGTCACATCTATTTTGACTTTTGCTACCGTAATTAACTTTTAAATGATACTTTTTTAATACAGGATCTATAAATTAATTGTAATAGTTATTGTAGCGATTTCAATTATACCAGCCAAAATTATATATGACTGTTTTTCTCTTTGTACTTTTTCGTGAACAGTCAGAATTTAAAAGACATAACCCAAAAAAACCCATATATTTGGATTGGCTTCTATTTTCTGACTTCTGATTGAAAAAACTAGAAAAATAGCATCCCATTTTCAGAAATAACTCTCATTTCTCTTATCCAGCTTCGTGCAATGACTTACTCCTTTTTCGCTCTCTTCAGAAATAAGGCAGGAATCACATCTTATTTTGGAAATAAGACAGGGGTCATGAACATATCACATTTTCTACTCATTTTTGTCTCAGGTACGTATCTCTCGTGCACTTTCTCACCGTTTATCCCTTCTTCTAAAAAATATTTCTTTCATCTATTACTATTTATTTTTAGCTAAAAACTTCAGAAACCAAAAACCTCATAAATAAAACAGGAGTCATAGACATATCATGAACATATAATACATCCTACTGCTCTCGCTCCCATCCCGTGCACTTTCTCACCGTTTATCCCTTCTTCTAAAAACTATTTCTTTCATCTATTACTATTTATTTTTAGCTAAAAACCTCAGAAATAAAACAGGAGTCATAGACATATCATGAACATATAATACATCCTATTCCTCTCGCTCCCATCTCATCTTACATGCACTTTTCTCACGGCTCATGGCGAGACACTCCTACACTTTCCTCACCTCAAGACACGCATATCTCTCTTATTTTTCTCATTTTTTTAACTTCTTTTAAAACCACTTGTTTTCGTCAGTATTATTCATATTCAGGCAAAAAATGACTAAATGATTTTGTCGAGTTCTTAGCCGTAGGTCCGTGACTGAACATTTCACAGATGACAAATCATTACATTTGCACGTCGTAAAAGAAAGTTATCTGTTGGTAATGATATTGCCTTTGTTCATAAAGCTCACGGGTATCAGGCTATCAGCCGGTACAATTAACCTAGGTAGGCTATGATTTGAGATTACTCCTTGAACATTTCAGAAAAGCAATAACTGAAGTCAGCTTTTGCATGGACGGCACAGGCAAAATCTTCCAAGAACAACGATCTCAGCTCTTCCATTGCTACCACTCCGTGATCCAAGAAGTTAAGCCCACACGTACAAGTTTGGCAAAACCACTTTATTTACATTGGCATAATTACAGAGGCGAAAATTAATAGGACAAGCTGCCCTCGACGAGGCAGTCGTCGTCGAAGCTCCAGAGCCCCATCCCCTCGTCCGCGGCGGCGTTGCTCTGCACGGCGTCCGCGCTGAACAGGCTGTCCAGGGACTCGTACGCGCCGCCGTTGAAGTAGGCGAACTGGTCGGCGAACAGGAACGCGTCGAACAGCGCGTCGGCGTCGTCGCCGGAGTCGGAGGCCCGGGGCGACGCCTCGTTGGTGTCCTCCGGTTCGGTCCTGAGCCGCTTCTTGGCGCCGCCGAGATCGACCAGCTGGTCACTTTCGACTTCAAGGACAGGGTGCGCCGTGGCCTCGTCGGACACAGACATGCCCTGCCACGAGAAGTCCGGCAGCGCGGCCGACTCGGCGCTTTCGCTGGCCTTAGCTTCGTACTCGATGGATGTCGCGTGTGACGGAATAAATCATGTGCATGTAGTCAGTTATCGCTTTCTTTCAGTTAGCTGCATGGGAGCATCTAGACTTAGGTTGTTACATTAGCTAAATACTCGCCGTTTTCGGTTGCACGTCGCCAGCTCTGAATAAGGATGCGTAAGAGTGGGGGAAGTGCCGAGAGAATAGCTCTGGCTGCCCGCGTCTTGTGGTCGATCGTGACCAGTTTTTGAGTTTGTAGTCTTGTAATCACAGCATGTACTCCATATATATTCAGCAATATATTGCATGAAAAGCTGCCACTTCTGCAGCACCAAAACCTGTGCAAACTTCCATTACTTCGCGTGAGTTCAGAGTGTCTGTTGCAGTGCTGAAGACTGAAGCGAGTCCGCACGCAGAAGTCTGACGAGAATCCGCAACAGCTGTTTTCTCAAGATAACCCGCGCGTTGCAGTTTCCTCCAGCCGGCTGTATTTTCTGTCATTTGGTATCGAGCCTCGTTAACACGACCGGCGATGTCGCAGCCGACGGAGACCGGGCAGGACCCGCAGCGCCGATTTCGGGGGCGCCACCGACGCCGGTGGTTTATCGGCGCCAACGACAACGGAGGTCGTTGTGCAGCGCCGCGATGCGGGATGTCGGCGGATCTACGTCATTCCGACCACGACTCGCACGAACTACGCAGAATGGAGCTTGATGATGAAGGTGATGCTGCGAGCGCGTGGCCTCGAACGCCGTGCAGCACGGCGTTGACGGCAGCGGGAGGATCGGATGGCGATGGAGGCTATCCCGAAGGCCGCCCGCACGAGATGATCCGGACTCGGCGGTCAAGCCGAGTGCCAAGCACGCGTGGGATGCTGTCCGGCGATGAGGATCGGCGGCGATCGCGCGCAGAAGCAAAGCGCAATCCTGCGCAAGGAGTACGAGGCGATTGCATTTCGCGACGGCGAGACCATAGATGATTTTGCGCCGCCTCACCAACGTGGTGACGAATCTTCGGAGCTCGGCGACGACATCGACGAAACAAAGGTAGTGGAGAAATATCTTCGAGTTGTACCATCTAAATACTCGCAGATAGCGCTCTCCATCGAGACCTTGCTCGATCTCTCCACCATCACCGTTGAGGAAGTCACCGGGAGGTTGAAGGTCGTAGATGATCGTGAGCCGGACTTCGGCGGCATCCGGCAGCCTCTACCTCACGAAGACATGCCGGGAGAGGCGTTGAGCGCCTCAAATTGCGACAAAGATGGTGGCTCGTCCTCGAGACCGCACTGTGGCAACGGTGGAGGACGGCGTCGTGGCCATGGAGCCCGCAAGAAACAAGGAGGTGAATCGGGTGCGCCGGAGGGCAAAGGAGGCACTCGAGACCGCTCGGGCGACAAATGCAAGAATCTGCGGTCGTCTTGGCCATTGGGCCAAAGATGCAGACAACCCAAGAAGCTCCAGTGCATCTCGCCTGGGAGGAAGGCAATGACGATGGGCGGCATTATCGATGGCGGAGGTGTGCGCACTTGCATCCATCAGCAGACTCGGCCGCTCCGCTCCACTTCAAGAACCTCGGCGCAAGTTTGCTCGGCGCCGAGGACGCCGACGAGCACCGAGAGGGCGGGTACCTCGACACGGGAGCCTCGAACCACATGACGGGAAAAGGAGGTCTTCGCCGAGCTCGACACCAGCGTTGTCGCACCGTCTGTTCGGTGATGGCTCCGCCGTGGAAATCCGTGGTGTGGCACCGCCGTCTTTGCCGCCGCAATGGAGAACATCGAGCGCCATCGGCGTTTATTTCATCCCGAGGTTGAAGAACGATGTTGTGAGCATCGGTCAACTTGACGAAAACGGCTCACGTGTGTTGATTGAAGATGGTGTGCTACGATCCGGGACCGGCAGCGAAACTTCGCGAAGGTTGAGCGAGGCAAGAACCGCTGTACATATTACATGTCAATATTGCACACCGGCCTCTTTGCTTCGGCGAAGACGCGCGCCTGGCGTTGGCATGAGCGTTTTGGTCATGTCGCCGAGGCACTCCGAGAATCGGCGCAAGGCAACATGGTGAGAGGGCTTCCCAATCGACCACGTTGATCGGTTATGTGATACCGTGTCATCACCAAGCGGCGACGGACAAGCTTTCCGGCTCGGGTAGGTATCGCGCGATGATCTCCTTGAACTGGTTCATGGAGATCTCTGCGACCGATTGCCCCAACGACTCCCGGCGGAAGAGGTTTTTCCTTTTATCGTGGACGATCGCAGTCGGTACATGTGGCTTACATCGCCGCCGCAAAGAGTGACGCCGCCATCGCCATCAAACGGTTCCGAGCCGCCGAGCGCGAGCGGGAGCAACGCGCGCTTCTCCGGACGGATAATGGCGGCGAATTCACCACGGTTGAGTTTGCGCCTCATCGCGCCGACCTTGGAGTCCGTCGTCGTGTGTCGCACCATACACACCGCAGCAAAAACGGCGTTGTTGAACGACGCAATCAAACCGTGGTTGCGACGGCTCAAGCTTGCTGAAACAGCGAGGAGTACCAGCGATGTTCGGGTGAAGCCGTGAGCACCGCCGTGTACTGTTGAACCGCACACCAACAAAAGCCTTGCCGGAAGACACCGCTTGAAGCTCGCACGGACGCAAACCAGCCGCACTTCTGCGCACATTTGGGTGCGTGGTATACGTGAAGAATCTCCGCCACACCAAGAAATTGGAGGACAGAGCACTCCAATGGTCTTCATCGGGTATGAGGATGGCGCAAAAGCATACCGTGTGTACGATCCAAGGTCCAACCGAGTTCATGTTGCCGGGACGTGGTATTTGACGAAGACGCACCGGAGTTGGGAGCAAGCCGAGGATACCGATGCCGCAATGACAAGTGAGTTCATCGTTGAGTACATCGATGCACAGAGCTTGTCCGATCGCTCCAAACCGGGGCGCTCGACGTCCTCCGATTATGGTGAACCGGTGGAAATGCAAGGTGCCGAGCCGAGACGTGGAAGGGACAGCTCACCTCGGGACGCCCTACACCGCATACCACGCACGAGCAACACCGACGGCGATCGACTCAAAGAACCTTGATGCGGATCACGACGACGCACCACTTCGTCTTCGCTCCATTGGGGATGTCCGGGCAATGATGGCCCGGTTCGTGACTTGCCGTGCGGGAATTGATGGCGGGAGCTGAACTTTGTCGAGAACGAAGAACGCGGACATTTGCCAAGCAAATCAAGAGCCTCGTGGCGTGCCGCCATGCGAGAAGAGATGAAGGCCGCCGAGAAAACGGCACTGGAGCCGACCGCATTGCGGCGAGCCATCGCCCAATTGGTTTGAAATGGGTCTTCAAATTGAAGAAAGACGAGGCCGCAAGGTGATCGGACATAAAGCTCGCTCGTCGCCAAAGGATTCGTGCAACGCCAAGGTATCGACTTTGAGGAAGTTTTCGCCCGGTGGCAAGGTTTGAGTCTGTCCGGCCTCATCGCATTGGCGGCGCAAGAAGGCCGCCATCCATCACATGGACGTGAAATCGGCATTTCTCAATGGCGTCTTAGCAGGAAGTGTACGCCGTGCACCGCGGATTCGCTCGTCGCGGACAAGAGGAGAAAGTTCGCGCTTGAGAAAGGCGCCACGGCCTCCGCCGGCACCGCGCGCATGGTACGCTGGCCGACGCTACTGACGCGGCTTCTGGTTCGGCGATGCGCGCACGAACCGGCGGTCTATGGCCGAGGACACGGGGCGTCGTCGCTCGTCGGAGTATATGTGGACGACTTGGTGATCACCGGTGCAAATCAAGCCGAGCTCGACGCCTTCAAGAAGCGGATGCGCCAAGACTTCAAGATGAGTGATCTCGACTCCTCTCCTTCTATCTCGGCATTGAAGTTCACCAGGGAAGCACGGGGATAACGCCGGGCAAGGACATTACGCCGCAGATTCTTGAAGCGGCGATGCGCGATCGCAATCCATGCCATACGCCTATGGAGGAACTGAAGCCGAGCCGAGATAGTAAAGCACCGCCGATCGACGCCACCGAATATCGCAGGATCGTTGGAAGCCTCGGTATCTCGCCCACACGGCACTGATTTGGCGTTTGCGATCGGGTTCGTCGATCGCTTCATGGAGCATCCAACCAAGAACACATGTCCGCTGTGAAACGAGTCCTCCGCTACCGGCAGAACAATTAATCTTGGCTGCAGTACGTGAGAGGTGCACAGAACGCCGGTTGGTAGGTTTCGATGATGATGATCACGCCGCGACGCCGACACACCGGAAGAGCACGACGGGTGTTCTGTTCTTTCTGAGACAATCGATCACTTGGCAATCCCTCAAGCAAAGAGTGATAGCATTGTCCTCCCGTGAAGCGAATATGTCGCTGCAACCACCGCTGCAACTCGGGGTATTTGGTTGGCCCGTTTACTCGGTGATCTCGAGGAAAGCGTCCGGATGCCTTCAAGCTTTGGGTGGACAGCAAGTCAGCACTTGCGCTCAGTAAGAATCCCGTTTTCCATGACAAAAGCAAGCATATTCATCTGCGCTACCACTTCATCAGAGACTGCTTGGAAAACAGGAGCATGGTTGCTGATCATATCAGCACCAAAGATCAACTCGCGGACATGTTGACAAAGGCATTAGGGCGAGTGAGATTTCAGGAGCTGAGAGCAAAGATTGGAATGGTGGACGTCAAAATCGCTGCACAAGATTTAGGGGGCGAATTGACGGAATAAATCATGTGCATGTAGTCAGTTATCGCTTTCTTTCAGTTAGCTGCATGGGAGCATCTAGACTTAGGTTGTTACATTAGCTAAATACTCGCCGTTTTCGGTTGCACGTCGCCAGCTCTGAATAAGGATGCGTAAGAGTGGGGGAAGTGCCGAGAGAATAGCTCTGGCTGCCCGCGTCTTGTGGTCGATCGTGACCAGTTTTTGAGTTTGTAGTCTTGTAATCACAGCATGTACTCCATATATATTCAGCAATATATTGCATGAAAAGCTGCCACTTCTGCAGCACCAAAACCTGTGCAAACTTCCATTACTTCGCGTGAGTTCAGAGTGTCTGTTGCAGTGCTGAAGACTGAAGCGAGTCCGGCACGCAGAAGTCTGACGAGAATCCGGCAACAGCTGTTTTCTCTGAAGATAACCCGGCGCGTTGCAGTTTCCTCCAGCCGGCTGTATTTTCTGTCAGCGTGCACGGTGGTGCACTCTTCCTCCTCTTCGTCGACGAGGTCGATGACCGGTGCTACCTTGGAGACGGTAGCCGCGTCGGCACCGGCGCGGCCACGCTTGCGGGTGCAAGCCGGGGCGGCGGAGGGGAAGTTGAGCTTGGCCCTGGAGCCGCGGATGCCGCGCGCCGCGTCGTCGTAGGCGAGGGCCGCGGCCTCGGCAGAGGGGAAGGTGCCGAGCCAGACGCGGACGCCCTTGACGGGGTCGCGGATTTCGGCGGCCCACTTGCCCCACGGCCGGCGCCGGACGCCCCTGTACCGGGTGGGCTTCGTGCGTCGGCTGGGCGCCAGCCGCCGCCTCGTCGCCCTCCCGCCGGACGGCTTCTTGGAGGAAGCGCGGAACACGATGGGCTTGCTCTCGGCCACCTCCTCCATCGCTATATCGTCGTCCTCCTCGGAGTCCTCATCGAACTCCCGGAAGGCCGCCTCGAAGTCGTCAACCACGGGGCCTCCCCTCCGCTGCTTGGCCTTGCCCTTGCCGGGCCAGAGGTGGTCCGGTATGAGCTCGGCGAGGATCTTACCACCGCACATCTTGCTCTCTCTTCTCTTCTCTTACTGCTCTCTCTTGCTAGGTTACTACTACTTCGCTCTTGCTGCTCCTCTTGAAGACTCGGAAATTTTGGGCTTTGTGTGCTTGGTCGGGGAGTTGGGGATGAGGCGGTCTTAAATAGGAGGGGAGGAGGGGTGAGGTCAAGCGGGGGAGAAGGCTTTTAGGCTACGAGGAGGCTCCAAAATTCGCGGGAAGGGGAGGTGAGAGGGGATAAGACCGGGCCGGGGCGGCCGCGGGGACAGCTCAGGCGGGGCCCGCCTTCGGAGAAGTGCGATGAATCTGCCCTGCTCTTTCCGCCTCCTCCTGCATGTGTCCGCGCGCTGCGGCTGTCCTGTCGACTCGCGCGATGGTGTCGGGTCGGGTCGGGTCGGGTCGGGGAGAGCGGCGCGAGCAGCGCGCGATGGGCCGAGCCCAAGCGGTTTGGTTGGGTTGTGCAGCTCTGTGCTCGCAGCGTCCGCGGCGTGGCACTGTTCATTAAGCTACCATTAGTGCCAGCCATCGGATGCATATTATTTACGGTAGAAGATCCATCAATCGCAATTATATACTAGAGCTAAACCCATCAATCGAATTAACCGCATAAACACTCGTACTAGAGCTAAAACTATCAATCGCAATTATATAGGTGGGTTTTTTTGGCTGTGTCTTATGGCTTAAAATTTTGAATTCTGGCTGTTCATGAGAGGCAGTACATAGAGAAAAATAGTTGCATATGGTTTTAGTCGGTACAATTGAACTCATTACATTTTTAACTATAATTTTTCTATTGATCTAATTTTTAAAAATATACCATTTAAAAACTAGTTATTATAGCATAAGTGAGAAACCGTGAGCCATATATCTAACCGAGCTCGATCATAAACTACCAACAGCAGCCAAACAATACATTAGGCCAGTTAATAACCACTGCAATGTACTACCGATTCGAATCCATTAGGCCAGTTAATAACCACAACCCAATAAGCAAAACAATACAGGGCAAGAAGGCTTTTGCCGGTATTGAGCATGCCGATCCTAAACAACAACCTACTCTGCTACCCACCGTGTTGCCGCATGGCCACACCGAAAAACACGTGTGTCCAGGCCCGCAAACCCTTGGAACCAATGACATCTTCACACTATGTTGCCACACTACACCCCATTGGTCGCATCTGCATCCCCTGAGATGGTTTTGCCATACCGATACCTTCTTCTGCCCCCAGTTTATTGGAAGGCTGTATCGTCAAGTGGCCAAGTGGTCTTCCTTTTAAGCAAAGTTTTTTTCCTTGATTAGACTGAGGCGTTAGAGCCAACGACAATGTGGCTACAGTCAAAGCTAACAGCTGGGGAGGGCTCAGATTTTTAGCGGGCCCGGACATACTGTGAACTTCTTCAGTACCACACGAGTATGATCATGACCACGATAAGACTTTTACCACTGTTACTTATGTGACCACTGTTCACTCTTGTTACAATTGCTTTTATTCATTGGTGATCTATCTCTCAGTAAATGTTAAGAATACATTTCTTAATAGTGTTTTCCACAGGGAGGTTTACATGTAGCCACCACCTGAGTATTTTATTTTAGATGGGCACGTCTGTCGTGTTCGTCGTGCTCTTTGTGGCATCAAGCAAGCTTCTCATGCCTGGTTTACATGTTTTACTTTAGTGATTATAGTTGTCGGTTTCACTATCAATTCCCAAAATCCTACTCTTTTTGTTTATGTGTCACCTCGAGGTAAGATACTACTTTTTCTGTATGCGAATGATATGCTCACCACTGATGATAATTTCTCATTCATCACGTATGCAAAGAAACATCTCAGTGAACAGTTTCTGATGACTAATCTTGGTTGTATTACGTACTTTCTTAGGATTAAGGTCACTTCTATATCTGAAGTCTACTACCTCTCCCAACAGAAGTATATCTAGAATCTTTTTAATCGTTCTGTTCTGACTGACACCTGCACTACTGAGGCTCTTATGGAGCTATCCCTTCAGCTTCATGCCGCTAATGATCTTCTCGATGATCCTACTTGTTATCATCATCTTGTTGGGAGTTTGGTATATTTTATGAGCACTCATCGTGATATTGTTCATACTGTTCGTATCTTGAGTTAATTCATAGCTCTTACTACTAAAAGCATCTAGGCCGCGAAAAATAATTTTTGTAATTAATGGCGATAATGATTAAAAAGATTAACTTGTTCATCAAGATGATTGAAATGTTTATTCCTGGATCTTGATGACGTTATGAAAAAAGCATGCAAAGATGATACAAAAATGACATGGATTAAGATGAAACTTAAGGTAAAGGTAAATCGTAGTATAAGAATCCCTTTATAGCCTTTTACTAGTCTCGATGTTTGGGTGAGAAGACCAAATTCATATAATAGTGTGGTACTATAAAGAGTGGTCATAGATAGTAGCTTGAAGCTTAACTTATACCACTTTGATCAATTAAGTGTTTATGCATGCATTTGAATTTCATTTTGAACCCTCTCTAAATTTTCTTGAAAAAACGGATGGCCAGAGGTCTTTGAATGGTAGTACCATTGATCGGTACTACCAGTTAATACATGTCGGTAGCTAATTTCCAGAGAGGTACTAATTTGACATTCCTTGAGACGGTACTACCGCATGTGTTGCACGGTATGACCTCATGATTTTAGCGGTACTACCGGAAATCGGTATTACCAAAGTCTAGTTGGCAGTAGCTAATTTCTAAAGAGGTATATTTTGGAGCATTTTCTCTCATCTGAAAATCAATCGGACCTTGCGAATACGATACTATCGATATTTAAAGTAACAACTAGTTTATATGCATTTAATAAACCTCAATTAGCCGTTGAACAATATGTACGTTAGTACTGTAATTCCTGATTTTCGGGAATTTTGACGCAAAATCATCCTGATGGGTGGAGCTATAAATACCACCCCATCAGCAACAAGGGTTCTCTTCTTAATCTCATTAAATACCCCTAAGCCCCTTGTGCACCCTCTTCTATTCATTTGCTCTAATATCATATTTTGAGGTAGTTAAGAGTATTTAAGTGAATTGTATCTTTAATTGATCTTTGTGGCACTTAAAAATCTTCAAGCAAACACCGTGATTCATTACTCTTGGTGGTTGCTGAAACGTAGACAACTTGGAGGAAATTGTGCGGTGATCTTTACAAAGAAGCTTGTGAAGAAACACAACATCGTTGTGAGTAGTGTGATACTCATCATCTCCGAAATGGAGGAAGTACAACCTTAGTAGACCTAAGGTATTTGAGGCTTAACTCGTGGAGCCGGTCCAATTTATTTAGGCTTACGTCAACGTGACTAGTGAAAACCAGCAAATATTCGATACAACGGAAAAAACATCAATTGTCTCCACTATAGTTTACTCTCTTGTCTTTACTTTTTGCATTTACATTTCTAGTGATATAATTGAATTGAATTGTGTAGCTACAATTGTATCTAGTATTGACATTACTTGTGGTGTCTTAGTGAAACCTAGAATGTTTAGTCCTTAATTGTGCAAAAGGTTTTTGATTAAGCTCATACTTGCTAAAAAATATGATTTAGCTAAAACAATTTTAAAAACTTCTATTCACACCTATATAGTTGGTTTTTCTTGGTCCTACACCTACTCATCTTTACTACAGTCACCTTCGTGTTCTTTGCTATTGCATAGACTATTTCTTGTCATTTGTTTTTTTCTAGCTCTAATTTACTATAGCTTCACGCCTACTCCGATACAACCAGGGCTACTGATCCTTCCGTTCGTCGTTCTCTTTTTGCTTATTGTGTTTTCTTATATCCTTCCTTATTACCTGAAAGACAAAGAAACTGACTACAATTTCTCATCCGAGTGCTGAGACTGAGTTGAGAGCTATAACAGCAATGACAGCAAATGTTACTTGGTTGAGGTGGCTACTTGCAAATTTTGAAATGCTCGTGATTGCAGATTTTGAAATGCTCGTGATGGGACCTACGTCACTTTTGTCAGACAGTATAGGTGCTATCAGTATTGCTTGCAATCCAGTTAAGCATGAGCTCACTAGGCACATTGGTGTTGATGCTTCATACACTCGCTCATAAGTGTAAGAGGGAGTACTTGCTCTTCAATTTGTGCCCTCAGAGTTACAGATTGCTTATTTCTTTACGAAGCCACAGACTAGAGTGCAATGACTGTATTTTCTCTCCAAACTTAGTATGTGCGCGTGTGATCCACCATGAGTTTGAGGAGGGTATTAGAGTAAGCTTATCTCTACTGTATTTAGTTCATTGTGTAAGGTGGTCTTTATATATAGTTCCTCATACTATACACACAGACACACAGACACACACACACACACAATATTCATGTAACAAACAGGCAGTGGCGAATCTAGAATAAAAACCGAGGGTGGGCTAAAAAACATGCATTTCTACCAGATCATAAGCTTTTCTTAGAATTATTGGCCTTACACCTTGAATGATTAAAGTAATTTGTAAGAAATATAGTTTTGTATTTTTTGTGCAATCAAATTCATAATTTCATACATGAATAAAAGTAAAAAAAGAGAGAGATACAATAGAGGTACCTCGCTAATGGCAAGTAAATCCGTAAAACATATAAATATGGTTCCGGTAGGTAACAATCTGTACATCAAAATTAAAAAAAAAATTAGTGATACAATAGCAAATTGTACTTAATTACTTAAATAATCATGAACATTTAAAATAAAAGAACCATACCATTAGCTTGAAGCATGACTTTCACGAGGCAAATTCATTCTGCGATTTTTCATGTCTTAGAAGGATTTTATGATTGCATCATCATCAATGGATCTAAATATATATCGCTCGATGTAGCACATCATCAAATCATTCAGCAAACCTACAAATTAATTACTAATTGAGTATATACAATACTATATTCTAATAAATTGCTAATCAACTAATTGAGAAATAAGACAATTAGTTTGAGTTGCAACAATACCGATCGTCCAATCCGTTCGGCAGCCAGCAGCAGCTTCACAGCCTTTACCCCCTTCACTTAAGAGTCATCGAGATGAGACTTCGACCGTCCGACCGTCTTCGACGGTTCAACCCCAGGTCCCCACTCCCTAGCACTGCAGCGCAACCGCAAAGGCGCAGAGCGTCCGCCCTCACCTCGGGCCTCCAATCTCGGCCCTCCCCGCTTCCGATCTCCCCTTCAGTCCGCGGTGGTGGCGTGGCGCGACCGTCCCGGCTCGCGCCTCGGCCACGCCGTCACCACAAGACTCGGCCTCCCGCAGCCTTGCCTCCCGGCCAGTGGCCTCGCCTCCTCCTCCTCGGCGCCTCCCGGCGGCCCGGCCCGCCTCCGGGTCCAGCCTCCCCGCCTCCAGATCTCGTCGTCGTCGGACATCGGCACGTCCCCGCCTCCAGATCGTCGTCGTCGGCGGCAGTGGCGAATCCACTAGGTAGGCTTCATCAGGCTGAAGCCTACCCTCCACCGGTTGACCGACACCCCACTCAGGGCCTCGAGCCTCCCGCGCGCGCCTCCCCGCCCGCCTCTAGCTCGCACTATCGCCAAGAAAATCAAGAAGAAGAAGCCGCAACCGCAAACAAGAATCAAGAAGTAAGGTCAAGAAGCGCCAAGTCGCTCAATTCACATCCGTGGTCCGCCCACTGGCCCACCGCCCATAATCCCCAATCCATCCCCAGATTCCCTTCCCCGTTCCCCCAAATCCCTAATCAATTGACCTAGGCACGGTGCCGACGACGATGACGATCTAGAGGCGGGGACGTGCCTGAAGGACTACGGGCAGGCTACACTAGCGCAAATTAAAAATTTCTACCCGTAAACCAAGATCACTGCAGTTATAGATCACGGTCTTACCACTAGACGCGCAGTGCGGAATGATGCAAAGACGCGTCGGGCGCAGTAGTCGTACTAAGTTGATGCAAGACGCCGGAGCGAGTAGTCGTACTACTTCCTCGCCCACGCCGCGGCGTCCCACGCACAACTCCTCTCTTGCGGTTCGTCCAAACGCTACGATGAAGCGCCGCCAAAAGTATCCACACGTGCGGAGGAAGCGACGCACGCCGGATTACTAGATCTCGCGCGAGCGACGGGCGTGGGAGGGTGGCGGCGTGGTTTGAGGAGGTCACGAATTCACTCTTTAACCCCGTGCGCCTTGCCCTCCTTTTTATAGACGCCCTTACAATGGGCTTCTACGAATTGAGGCCCATTAGGACTCAATACCCGCCTAACCCGGATCCAATCCGAATTAGGCTTCACCCTTAAGTGTGTGACCCCATAGGTTCACGTGATGTTTAGACATGACGCGAGTATACCTACTCGGTCAATAGTTGGTAGCGACCTCTAGCAAGACGTGCAACTCCTAAACATACACAAAGATCATATCGGACGAACCATCACAACTTTATGTACATGCCAATCCCTTTGCCTCACGATATTTGGTCGAGCTTCAAGTGACCACTCTTTCTCGATCCCGTGATCCGAATCCCTTACTAGGTTAACTCTAACCTTAAGTAGCATGGCCATGCATTTCGATCCGATCACTCGAGGCCCAGAGATATCTCTCTCAGAGAGAGGCAAATCCCATCTCGATCGACCATGCCTCGCAAAGATGCTTCATGACAAACCCGAAAGCTATCTTTATAACTACCCATTCACGGAGTAGCGTTTGATAGCCCCTAAGTAGGTCGATTCACATCTCAAGTACATGCGACAATCTCGTGTCTAAGGACAAGGCGTACACATTGTGTAGAGAGAGAACCATAAGTATAATTGTTATGTCTCATGTTGGGTCGGTCCAACCCCATGTTCTAAACATGTGTCCACATTATTGGTTTGACATCTCCATGTCTATGACCTGTGAAACATGGTCATCAACCGATACATGTGCTAATCCATTATTCACGTGTGTCCTCACATGAACTTCGACTAGGGACAACTTTAGAATAACCATACAAGTAAAGAGTTTCACAAACAAGTCACATACTTGTTAATCAACACAAAGGCAATATTCAAGGAACATTTATTAAATCATGGATACAACGAAATATCATCATCTCTATGATTGCCTCTAGGGCATATTTCTAACAGTGCCGATGTCCGACGACGACGAGATCTGGAGGCGGGGAGGCTGGAGCCGGAGGCGGGCCGGGCCGCCGGGTAGGCGCCGAGGCGGGGAGGACTAAGGCTCTGAGCCGGGGAGGCGAGGCTGCGGGGAGGCGCTAAGTGCTGACGGCTGACCGCTGAGGCGCTGAGCCGGGGGCGGGGTCGCGCCACGCTGCCACCGCGGACTGAAGGGGAGACCGGAAGCGGGGAGGGACGAGATTGGAGGCCCGAGGTAAGGGCGGAAGCTCTGCGCCTCTGCGGCAGCGCTGCAGCGCTAGGGAGTGGGGACCTGGGGTCGAACCGTCGAAGACGGTCAGACGGTCGAAGTCTCGTCTCGATGACTCTTAAGTGAAGGGGGTAAAGGCTATGAAGCTGCTGCTGGCTGCTGAACGGATTGGACATCGGTATTGTTGGAACTCAAACTCATTGTCTTATTTCTCAATTAGTTGATTAGCAATTTATTAGAATATAGTATTGTATATACTCAATTAGCAATTAATTTGTAGGTTTGCTGAATGATTTGATGATGTGCTACATCGAGCGATATATATTTAGATCCATTGATGATGATGCAATCATAAAATCCTTCTAAGACATGAAAAATCGCAGAATGAATTTGCCTCGTGAAAGTTATGCTTCAAGCTAGTGGTATGGTTCTTTTATTTTAAATGTTCATGATCATTTAAGTAATTAAGTACAATTTGCTATTGTATCACTAATTTTTTTAATTTTGATGTACAGATTGTTACCTACCGGAACCATATTTATATGTTTTACGGATTTACTTGCCATTAGTGAGGTACCTCTATTGTATCTCTCTCTTTTTTTTACTTTTATTCATGTATGAAATTATGAATTTGATTGCACAAAAATACAAAACTGTATTTCTTACAAATTACTTTAATCATTCAAGGTGTAAGGCCAATAATTCTAAAAAAAGCTTATGATCTGGTATAAATGCATATTTTTTAGCCCACCCTCAGTTTTTATTCTAGATTCGCCACTGGTCGTCGGCACCGTGCCTAGGTCAATTGATTAGGGATTTGGGGGAACGGGGAAGGGAATCTGGGGATGGATTGGGGATTTCGGATTTGGGGACTGGTGGGGATGTGGGCGGTGGGCCGGTGGGCGGACCACGGATGTGAATTGGGCCTGACTTCGCTGCTTCTTCGGCCTTGCTTCTTCAGTTCTGGTTTGCAGTTTGCCAGCTTCTTCTTCTTCAGTTTTCTTCGGCCAGTAGCGCCGGAGCTAGAGGCGGGCCGGGGAGGCGCCGACGCGGGGAGGCCTAAGGCCCTGAGCTGGGGGGTGTCCGTCAACCGGTGGAGGGTAGGCTTCAGCCTGATGAAGCCTACCCGGTGGATTCGCCACTGCAAACAGGATCCTGCGCCTCGATCAGTGATCCAGCTCTAGGAGCAAAACCAAGGTAACTGTGGCTTGCCCAAGTGTCAGAAAAGTGGTGCTGAATTAGACTTCGTAGCCGAGGTCCCAGCAAGGTGAGCACTCAGTCAGCAGACTTCTGACTTTTGGTTTACTTTTCACTATTCATAAATTTCGTCTTTTTCTGGTTTGTTTGCATTTTCTGTGATACGCTAACCTATTTTTTCTATTTTTAAAATTTTTAAATTTAGTTACGCCAATAAGCCACAAGCAGGTACAGCTTAATTTTAACCAACTATAGTATAATTTCAACCATAAACTAGCTTATTTCAGCCCAACCGAGCGGCACTTAAGTGACTAACAAAGGCCAGAGGCCCACACCAAGGCAGAAAGTAGGTTTATCATGCAGTACTATTAACTAGGCAATATATTAAGGAGTTAACAAACCAGCGTTAACAGAGAATCTTGTCCGATATCATGGTCGGGATTAATTTCATACTGTAATCAGTTGGCAGTTCACAGGAAAACTAGAATTTTCAGTTGGCAGTTCACTGGAAAACTAGAATTTGGTTAACAGAGAATAAATCATGGGTTTGTTTCATAAAAAAAGAATAAATCATGGGTAGAAGTCAGAAAATATCAAAATTGGGACAAGCAAAAACAATGGAGTAAACCTTATAGTGGAGGAAAGCCAACATTTTCTAGTTGGCCCCACAAAAGGGACATTTTGTTTTGTTTACATAATTGTTATGCGTGTTCGATGATGCAACGTGCATCGCATTTTGCGGGTTGGTTTAGCGAGATGATGGGAGGCAACTCAACTTGTGGCCTAACTCTATTGTGCAACTTGAGGGCCTCCTTGGAATTAAGAATTTGCCCTTTGAACAAGTTGGTCTTGCATTCTTTTTCAAGTAAAGAAACGTGTCGCCAAACTTTTGGGGATTTAATGTGGCCAGGGCCAACTGAAGCTGATAATCAGTTGCCATGTAGAAATCATTGCAGCAGGACACACTAGCATGAAGTAGGATGGCTCTGAATCATCCAA
Organism: Dendrocalamus sinicus; assembly: GCA_036346575.1. Taxonomy (NCBI): domain Eukaryota; kingdom Viridiplantae; phylum Streptophyta; class Magnoliopsida; order Poales; family Poaceae; genus Dendrocalamus; species Dendrocalamus sinicus. The sequence goes on along the minus strand of CM070648.1, from coordinate 48,470,275 downwards.
TTGTGCCTTGAACAGCTCATTTTGATATTGTCACAGTGCCCTGAGCGCTATAGCATCGAAGCCAGCTATAATATCCCGACGGAGTGCTGCAATACCCAATTCCAAATGTCAAAATAGGACGGGCAAGCGGGCAATTGTAAAAAGTACGAAGTTGAATGTTCAAGTCGTAATATGAAATGTAAAAATTCAGTTAACACCAATGCAAGAACATACTATCACAGTTGGAACTTGGAATTCATGTCCACGAACAGAAAAGATGCAATGCTTAGAGAAAGCAAGGGACATCAAAATTATTCTCTTTGTGCATCATGAAGGTAGCAAGGGATGGAAGAATGACAATCTGTTTCATGAATTGTTTCGAGGGCTCACAATTTAGGAGAAAAGCTAGTTTTTGATTCACAAAAGAAACAATACCTTTTTGTAAGACTGTCCTTGAGAAACCAAACAGTACATGCTGTTGATTTGTGATCCAAATTCTATACATCAATTACGCCAGCTTCTGGACGGAGCGTAGCGGAGGCCCGTCGCCGGAGGCTTAGGGCCGGAGCGGAGCGGGTGGATCCTAGTCGAATTAGGGTTTCCTATATATATATATATATATATATATATATATATATATATATATATATATATATATATATATATATATATATATATATATATATATATATCTGTAGTCATTGTTTGGGAAAAATGAATGAGAGTTGTAAATCTCTGACGTTGTAATCTCACCCCGATATAGTGAAGATTGTTGCTGGCTGGCGCCTGTGGTTTTTTCCCTCTCGCATTGAGAGGGTTTTCCACGTTAAATCTCGTGTCTCTCTGCGATTGATCTTGTTTACTTCGTCGTTCCTCAGCCGTCTCGTGTAACACATGCCACATATGTTTACCTTTAGGATAGGGAGAACTGCTGCATCGAATCGAATGACAAGGCGAGCACTCAGAAATGGGTGAAAATAAGTTAACTGAGAAGAAAAGCACACTGCGCACATAATCTAGTCACACCTGAACAGAAGATTTCACACTGAAAACTCTCATCCCCATACAACAAACCGTCATGCGAAAGATCTGGGATAATTCATGCAGTGTAAATTTAAAACACTTCTATGCAAAAGAATTTTGTACCAAGCAAGCTAATTTACCAAAATAAGGTCTGCCAAGGATGCCTGGGTCGTGGAGCATTGTATCAGAGTAAAAATGTTTATCCATATCAATGTAGGACTAAATGGCTTCACTCCAGATTCTTGTCCTGAAACTTTGCAGTGTTATGAGACAACATTCCAAACAATGCATGAAGCCATGAACCTCAAAAATGAGAAATAAATGGGCCTATTTTCTTGGAGAATAAACACAGGTTGAGGGTTTCATTTAGCATATGCACTCCCTGAGAAGCAGAGAAGGGTTTTAGTGTAAAAACAAAGTCCATGAATAACGAAAAGGCATTTTATAGAGCAATACAATCATTGCAAATGAACGTATACGTAGAAATGCTGACTTACGGAAACTTGGTGGACGAATATGATGCTTGCAAGTTTAGTTGACCCTGCTTTAGGAATATGGACATCTGATAGTTTTCGGTGTCACCTCAGACAGTCAGATGTCGTATAAAATCATTCAGCCAAAGATTGTGACAAAGGTATTAAAATTACATAATTAGCCACAGTATAAGACAGAATTGATCATCATCACCTCTGAGTTGCAATGTAGGCATAAGAATCTTGAAACTTTGTTGCTTCCTATTACAAGAGCAACCCTGCTCCCACAAGTTCTTAGAAGTGACCTGATGCCACTAAGTACTCAGCAATCAGTCAATGTGGCAGATAAGATTTGTTCCACCTATATGGAACTGGAACAATAACCATTTTATACTTTGGAGAAGGAAAACATGAAGTGGAAACTAAAATCGAAGTGATGCCCTTTTGTCTTTTCGTTAGGATTAACAATGCTTTTTCCTTGTGGTCATACATTCACCTGACTGCCAAATAATGACCATTCTTCATGAGGGGCTCAAACAATAATTTGCAGATAGGATAGCAAACTACAAGGCTCTTCCTGGCCATTTTTCAAAGAGCTAGTATGTTTCTGGAGGTTCATTGTCTTGCAGGTAAGGTTTGTCGGAGTTCTTCCTCCTCGCCGGTGAGCCTTTGGATAATCACATCCCTGACGCTTAAGGTTCATCATTCCCCCTGGGCATAAAGGGAGGCCGGAGAACTCGCAGTAGGTGGCGGTAGGGGCAATGGGCGGGGTAGGAGGGTGGTGGACGGTGTCGGAGGGCGACAGCGATGGGAGATACTAACTGTTAGGTTGGACAGGGATGGCATGACGGGCGGGGTAGGGGGCGGTGCGGCGAGGCGGCGGGGGCGCCGCCGGGCGTAGGTGGTGGAGGGGGCGAGGGTGGTGGGGAGGCGCACGGAGCTGCTCCGCGGAGCGGAGGGGGCGTCGCCGGCGACGAGGAGGGAGCAGCGCGGAGGGCGATGACGAGGGGGCAACGTGGGGGCGGGACTCGGGAGGTAGCGAGGGCGGAGTGAAATGCGGGAGGTGGCAGGGGCGAAGACTCGAAGGGATTATAGTTAGGGTTGTACATGAATCTCCAAGCAATCCGACAGTGAAAAATCTAACTAATTTTTAGAAAGAAAACTTCCAGGTGATTGTTAGTCACACCCTATGACTTATGACGAGTCAAACCAGCGGTTAGATCAACAAGTTGGTACCCATTTTTTTTCTTTTTGCGAGCATACACGTGATTTGGTTAAAGAACACAATTCGAGTACTCACGCTAACCAAGCATTAGAGTAGTTTAGGTGCCACTCCAAACGACTGTTGGCTATGGTTTTCGACTGTTACTTCTAGTCGTTGACTGAAATTGTATTGTAACGTCTGTTAAATTTTTTCGAGTCATTTAATTAAAGAAAAATAAGAAAAAATATTGTTATATCTTTCCTGATAATGCAAAGGAATAAGAAAAAAAAGCAAAAACAAAAAATCTAAAAAGTTAAAATTAGAAGTTGACGTATTCTAATTAGCATCTTGCTTAAAAAAAGTAGAAAGCCAAAAAAAACTAGAAGCCGAAGTTGTTTAGAGCCGTGTCTTGCAGGGTTTCTGAAAGATCACGTGACCTCTGGGTTGCCAAACTGCCAATTATGATCATGTATAAGATTCTTTGTTCTAATACTAAATCGTCGCAATTTCTAGGAACTCCATGAACGGTTTACTGCTACATGATCACGTTGCGAGAACAAATAGTACCTGCTTTCCTACATCAAAGGCGCGTGACATTTACGTACTCTCATCTTGTCATTTGCCACGTAACGGGCAGTGTTTTCTTGTATGGACATGTAACAATATATGGAGTCGTGGATGCATTTTTTTACTGTAGTTTATGATAATGGTTTATGATGTTTAATTCTAGAACGAGTGCTAACGAATCGAAAGTCGATAAGTCATTTTTAAAAGACTATTTCGATAAACTACTTTAAAATGGTGAAAAATAAACTATTTAATTTATTTATTCGAAGAAAATCATAAACTGAAAAGAAGATCGACCAAGCAGGCTCCATGTAATTTGAGTCATTTGGCCATTTTACCTCTTGAGTCGGTCAGTTTTAACCACTTTCTCGTACACTCCTACTCTGTAGCATGTAGTGTAACCCACAACAGCTGGTTAGAACAAAACTAGGACTAATAAAAATTGTCCTCATGCTCCCTGATCTCTCCTGCAAATTAAGGAGGTAGCGAAAACATCTTCGGAAATTAACGGAGAGCGAGCTCGATCTAGCTTTCACAAGTACGTGTATCGATCATCATGCAGCGGTTTGCGCTCTCGTGTGCCGATTCGATCCTCTCATCTTGGCCGGCGCCGCACGCCGGCTGTGGAAGGCGTCGCGGCGTTTCCTGACCAAGATTTCGATCTCTCGCCTCTCCTCTTTCGCCATCTGCTGGCCGCGGCATTCAGCGCTGCAAAACGCTTGCTCTCCCCTGCAAAAATCACGAAAACCCCAAGAACCGTAAGTGCCTCAGCTCATAGTCAACTGTGTGCTAAGCTAGTATCAGAGAGACTGACGAAGGTCATCTCTTACTTGTACACGAAGACGTCCATGTCGCCGTCCAGCTTCTTGTGGCAGCAGAAGCAGCACTTCAAGAACTCCAGCCCCACGAACCTCGGGCCACTCACCTGGCGCTTGGACGCGCTCGTCGCCGGGAACCTCATCGCCGACCTCCTGAGGATGGCCACCCGCTGTTGCCTCGGCGACGACGACTGTATGATCAGCCGGAGCCCGACGAGCTCGCCGGATGCCGCCATTGGCGTCACCTGCTTCACGGGCTCCCCCTCTTCGATGTGGAAGAGGCTTGGAGCCCTTGGAATCATGTTCTCTGCGCGTAGAGTATGTGCTTCTTGAAGTCAAGTGTTTGCAGAGAGAAAAGATCACTGAGCTGCAAGAGAAGAATATTGCGAGATGAGCGGCTAGTTGCTGTTATATAGGGGCTGTTTGGTTGGCAGATGAGCTGATACAGGTATGAGCGTGGCCAGATTGAGGAAGGAAGCTCTTTAGTCGCGTTCCTCCTCAGTCTGGCTCCAGTTGTTTTTTGTATCTGTTCGTGCAAGCTCTCTCCTCTCCGCAGCCAACCAAACACCATCTTCTTGCATGTGCAATACGAGTCACCCCACATACAGGCAACTAAACAGGCCCATAGATGCCAGTGACTAGGACCAGACGATGACTAAGCACGGATAAAATGAAATACTAGTCGACTTCACGTGGTCTCGTACAGTGCCACGACAGCGTGCTTACACGCGTGAGGGATTGTGGCGTTCGTTGCGCTGGCTGTGGTCGTGAAAGCTAATAGTATTCTTTCTTTGTCAGTCAGTCCTAAAAAGAAAGATGTGTTTGAAGATATGATATTCGCACGTGTTACACACGGCGCACAAGGCATGCCTCGCACAGTTGCACGGCTGGCTTTGTGGGTGCCACGTAATACAGATAGCTCATCATACCATGCATAGTGGTGTTCGGTTGGGCTGTAGCTTATGGTTTATTTCACTGTAACTGGCTGAAATTACACTGTAGCGGAAGGTGATTTTATTTGGTATAATTAAATTTAAAAAATTTTAAAAATAGAAAAAATAGGTTAACCCATCACGTGTATTGCAAACGAATACAGGAAAAAAGAACTGGTAAAAAAATTTAAAAAAGATGAAATTTAGGAATAGTAAAAATAAGTCAGAAGTTAGAAGTCGAAACCGAAACGATTGGGGCCATATGTGGATGTTGTCCTTATCGTCGCGAAAGAGAACAAAACGTCCTTTTGCTTTTAAATAAGATATCTGCTTTGATCACCACGGTCGGAGCTAGATAAAAACTCTGCGGTTGAAACCTGTTTGCTCCGATTAACATCAGTTGCCTACTTAATTTCCTTCAGTGATCACGCTAAACAATTGATATCGTTCCTCCGGAAGAAGTCTCACTCGTCCGCTTTTATAAATGTCACTGTTTTACGAATGGCGTAGTCATCAAAACGTAGCTTTTGACGTGAATCTTTAAAAATTGTCCAGCTGCAAAATGTCTACAAAGTCCTAATCTTCTGAAAGCTGTCTGACAGTCGTATCGTTTTCATATAGCTAACAAAGTATATATATATATATATATTTTTTATGCTAGTGGCTAATACTTAGCACGTGCAGCAGGCATTATTTTGCTTCAGGATTACGGTTGGTCGCCACTCAGCGACGACAAGTAACAGAGGCTTTCGCATAAAGCATTGCTAACAACGGCCTAGGACTAGGAGCTCAGCGAATCCAAATAGCCCATGTGAAGCAGGCGGCAGCAGCATCGGCTTAATTTTAGGCGTGTTGCCACTCGGAGCAAGAAAAGCGGCGCCGAGCGCGTGGACGCTGCACATGGGCGCACGGGGCCCTTCGATTCTCCTCCTGTCCTGTCTGTCCCCTGCATGCTAGTCCTGCTCTGCTTATTCCCACTGCAGGACATACCATAGCAATGTCGCTAAGGTGTAAATTCTATTTCGGTACGCATCAAAATGGTCAAAGTGTACCACACCGGCACCTAAAACGGCACATAAAAATCTTAATCCCCGACCTTAATACCGGCTAATTTCGGGTATTCCGGACGAAATTGCTCGTTTCATGTATTCCGGTACCGACCCAAAAATTTGAGGTGGGTGCTGAGCCTTCATGGTTCACGCACATGCAGCCATGGCCCAAGTAACTACCTTTACCCTTCCCTAGTTCGTTTGCAGCATTCGACAGCTTCCAGCGATTTGGAGTTTTGGAGTACCCTAGCCGCAATTCGATTGGAGAACAAGGCAACCAACGACAACGGACGTTCCATGATGGGCGACGAATCCCTCTGACAGCAGCTCCTCCCGACCAGCGCTTGAGTTCATCACTTCATCTCCCTCACGGCCTCACCACCTTCAGGTCTGTGCTGTGTGCTGCCCCCCCTCTCTACTCTGCTAGCTCGGATCTAATACTTATCCATCTGAATCAACTGTTAGTGTTCGCTGCTTATTCTGTTGATGCTTGATTGAAGTTGTGCACATGATTCCAGCCATTTCTTTGGGCAGCAAAAAAATTTCTACGGAAGCTTACATGCTTTGTAATTGTAGCTCTTTGATGTCCACCATTTAGTCACTGCCTGTAACTTAGATGTCAAATGCAACTCCAGCTCGCTTGCTTTTTGTGGAATTTTGCTTTTATCTAATCTTTTTGGACTGTTTGGTTGGTTGCTGCCTTGCTGGATGGTTGTCTAGTGTAATGTGCACTGCTGGAATTTGGGTGTGTAGCTTGCTGTAGTGCACATCATTTCTTGTTAATTTCCTTATGAATGCTGGAAGGTGCATATATGTTTTTACTTTTAAAAAAACAATTGACAGTGCTTACTCTTTGTTAAGTACTTAGTACAATGATAATATGGAATTGATCCTGCAAAAACTACTGCTTGAGAACTTATAGAAGATAACTGGTGGATCTGAGATGGCGGGCGGTGGGGCGATGCGAACTGGCCGAATCTGTGATAGTGGGCAGTGGGACGACACCGTGCGGTGGGGCGGGTGGGCGAGCGGCACCCAGTGGTGGTGCGTGCTGCTGTAGCAGAGGCACGTACGTCGCGGCGACGGTCGAACGCAGTGGGCCAGCGCGACGACGGTCAGTGGATACTGTTGATTTGTGATCTAAATTCTATACATCAATTATGCCAACTTCTGGACGGAGCGTAGCGGAGGCCCGTCGCCGGATCCTAATCGAATTAGGGTTTCCTTATATATATATATATATATATATATATATATATATATATATATATATATATATATATATATATATATATATATATATATATATATATATATATATATATATATATATATATATATATATATATCCTGTAGTTTGTTTGGGATGATTAATGAGAGTTGTAAATCCCGACGTTGTAACCTCACCCGATATAGTGAAGATTGTTGTCGGTCGGGCGCCGTGGTTTTTTCCCTCTCGCATTGGGAGGGTTTTCCACGTTAAATCTCGTGTCTCTCTGCGATTGATCTTGTTTACTTCGTCGTTCCTCCGCCGTCACGTGTAACAGAAACAACGGCGCCACAAATTGATGTAGGTGGATGCAAGCTTTTACTATTCTTGTGTGTTAGATTGTGTGCCCGTTCAAAAGTGCTGAGGTCTTTAGCTGAAATAACACTGTAGCGGATGTTAGTTTTTACAAGATATTTAATTAAATAAATAAATAGAAAAATAAAAATACCGTTAGATCTCTATGAATAATGTAAAAAAAAGAGAAAAAAATCACGTTAAGAAGCCAACGAATTCTTAACGATTTTTGGCTTCCGAAGTGAGAAGACAGAGCCTAAATCTCCTCCTAAAAAGATCTTATTCGTGACACTGAGACAGCCGGTAGCAGGTTTGTGCAGCACATGTTAGCCAACTATGTTCTCCCCGGAACACCTCGTCGACGATGTGGATTGGTACATGTATGACGATGTAAGAACTCCACCAACTAGGTGTAGTTAAAGCATGTACAATGCAGACATTTAAAGAGGTGTTTAGCAATGAAAAATTATTTTTTCTTGCCACATAGGATAGATAAGATGCTTATTTTGAAACATCGATGCTTAAATAAGCACCAGTGCTTAGTAGATGCTTATGTATATAACTGATTCTATTAATAGAAAATATAGCATCTAAGCACCCATGGAAGAGATGCTTGCATTGGAGGGAATAACTTTTGCATGAGTGCTTGATGATGTGGCTATATTCTCTCTCTTTAAGCATTCATATATAAACATATTGTACATACTCTTACCCGTCGGGGGAGGCGCTCACGACGGAGGTGAAGTGAGGTAAGGTTGCCGTCACGGGCAAACGCCTAACGTCAACGCATGACGGGTTCGCTCCGCAACGCAGGACGGCAGTAATGGGCGGCGGAGGCCGTTGCCAAGGGCATCCGGTGCATCCCACACATTTCCAAGTGCTCCCATGTATCACGAAAAATTCCAGAAAAAGTTGGATAGCATTGACACAGAATCAATCTATCATGCCACAAGTTCTGAAATCTACGTAGATTTTTCCCAGGAAACGTTTCTACGCCGTTGACATAGTGTGACAAAATATTCTATTTTTTGAATCCAAATTCTTTTTTTACTTTCTAACCCCCTAGAAAACTGTATGTTCAAGGCGGTGCCTTATTTTTCGTCTACAGGATGGTGATGTTACATAGGCAAGGAGTAGGCAAATCCATCCGGCGGTGTAGTAACTAGTAAGCTCCAAATTTTCACTCGGTACAACCCCTCAATCGCCATACTCCGCCATGAACTACCCGTGGAAGGTATCTTCTCCTCCTGCGGCAGGATTGTGCACCTGAAGTGCCATGTCCCGGGAACCTTTCACAGGTAGAAACAAGGGCATCATCAGAATTGTCTGGTGATACAGCTAATGACCGTTGTTAGTGAAACAAGGCTAAGACAACGGTAACATCATAATTTTTTTAAGAATAAACCTTTCAGAATCACAAACAAGCACCAAGTATAAACAGAATAGCCCAGTAACAGCCAAGAATGGCAAGACTTATGCAATTTCTACTGCTCATTGTTTTAGTTTGTGCATGGTAAATTGGTAATTTTCAGATATCCGCAAACAAAATGCAATTTCACCTTATGCTATGGACTATGGGATTCAAATATTACGAGTGAGGTCCCACAAAAGCATATTATAACCTACAGAAAAAGAAGAGAAAAGGCTCATCTGCCCAATACCAGATTCAGGAGCCACAACAATCCCAGTGGTCTCAAGAAGATGAAGAGCGTAGAATAAATACATCAGGTGCTTTGCTCATAGCCCTGGCAGCCTCAATTGCTTTCTGCGGGCAGATGAAACTGAGGGAGGAGATACATCGCCCCTTCAGTCTTGTTGCATGCAACTCCCTCAATACTGTTGAATGCGCACTCCATTGCCTGTGACCTAGACAATCCATTTCTTACCTCATGTCTTTGTATAGTTAGGATACAGAGTGTGTGTTTAGTTACACAGAGTAACGGAGCTCCACTGAACGACAGTCGGCTCACCACTCTCAGTGCAAATGAATAGACTCTTTATTAATCTTGCTCAATTGGATGATTTGGAAGGAGCGGAACAGATTATGGCACGATCAGCGACACCTAGACATCGAAGAGTTTGTACAATGCATCAAGAACGAATTTCGTGCGTGGTCGTCATCCGCCAAAACCAAGCTGGGGGGACTCTTTGGCACCGTCCAGCCTAAGTCGGTCTCCTCAGCAAGAGTAGTCTTCTAGCATGCTTCCTTAGCCTCTCTCTGTTTTTCGTTTGTCATTTTTTTCTTTGCTCCCCCTTCTGCTCCTCTGTTCTTCTTCCCCTTCAGCAAATCTAGCTTTTGTACTCTCTTTTCTCCTTAATGAATGAAACGTAAATCACCTGCGTTTTCATTAAAAAAAGTCTTAAAAGCAAGAAACAAAAGGCAGGATTGCCACGCAGGAGAGAAACAGAAAGGAGTATGGCCCATGGGGAGCAGAGGTTTACTGATAATTTGTTATGACGCTGCTACTAATTATTTTTCTTTAGAAACGTTACAGTAGATTTCTTAATTAGAAGACAACTATGACTTTGCCTTTGTTTTCCTCTTAATTTTCAAGGATGAAAGAGTTGCACATTGCTTTTTCTACGAAGAGTTTCTTCTTCTTCGATTCTCTCAGTTTTGTACAAAACGCATAATTTAACTGCTATAGTTTCTCTTCACACTTTGCATCGAAAGAGATGTGGTCTTATGGCGGCATTTTCCACCTCACAATTACCTTATCATTTATCAAGCGAAAACCTTTTTTGTGGTCACCTACTTTTGATGTCGGACAATTTCCATGTATCAGATAATCATATCAGTAAACTGCATGTAGCTCTTGCGTCGGTCGCACTATCTTAGGAATGTTTGAGGCTGTTTTGTCAGGAGATGCTGTGCATTGCGTAGTGATATTCTAGCCACGTTCTATTTTCTTGTTTTATCGAGCCAAGAAGGCACTAAAAACTGCAACAATGGCGAACAAAAATCCTCACCTCTATCTGGTATCTTCTCTATCTGGTATCTTCTTGATTTGGAGGTGCCCATCCGCCGCCATCGCTCGAGACAAGCTGCAAATGCAGCAATCCCCTCCTCTTTCGAGCGAGATTCTCTGACGTAGAGAAGCAAAGTCACCGTTTCAGATCGCAAAGAACCATCCAGATTTTTTTTGAGATTTTGATTTTTTTACTTCTAGTTTTTAGTTTTTTTTTACTTTCATCTTTTTGTAGCTTTTTTCTTATATTTATTTATATTATCTGTGTTAAAAAATAATCTATTTTTAAAAATAAAAATAGGTTATTTTTTTTAACACAGATAATATAAAGAAATATAAGGAAAAAAGCTAAAAAAGATGAAAGTAAAAAAACTAAAAACTAGAAGTAAAAAAATTGAAATCTCAAAAAAAATCTGGACGGTTCTTTGCGATCTGGACGGCTGACGGAGAAGCAAAGTCACGGTGACTTTGCTTCTCTACGTCAGAGAATACGCGCCGCTCCTCTTTGGCTTCCCTCGTCTCAGGAGCCTCCTCCAACCCCATCCTTGGTTGCCTGCGGGCGATGCTGGGCTGCCACGTGTCAACACCCGGTTGATCCGTGATACAAACTGATTTGTGCCACCGTTGCACAATAGATTTTCTCTGCTACGTGGGCCATGGCCGAGGCTAATTACGCCTGCGCTCTGCGCTGACCAGTTAGGCCGTCCTGCTCTGCCTCCAACCGGGTCACTCCGTATGCGTCCTGGGCGAGCCCAACTCAACATAGCACACGCTAGCACAATCATTGCCTGCTTCCAACAGGTTCAACTTCTGATTTATTTTATATTTTGATTTATTTAAATCTAAAATCATTTAAAATATGTTAGATTATTTCGACTTATTTTAGTTTTTCGAGTTTTTTCTTTTCTTTTCTTTCCCCCTTATTCCTTTGCATTATCTATGACGATATAATATTTTCTATTTTTTTATTTTGTCCTCAGAAAAAGCTAACCACTACTTTAGTTTAATTTCAGTCATAAATCAAAAGCATTAGAAGTTAAGCCGTAAGTCATTGGAGGGAGCCCTTCCAAGAGGGAAAAAGGTAAGCAAAACGTGATCTTGGGAGGCTATGCCTGAAAGTTTCATCTCTCAAAGGTGAACCAAATGATACTGCTGTCTTGGGATATAGATTCCAGGCATCTTCCAAGGATAAGAGAAGAAATGGATCGACGAGAAGTAGGCCTTGCAAATTGCAATTGGTCCCAGGATGGGACGCCATGCTGAGTACTAGCCTAAATGTCATTTACTCATGTTCATCGATTCATCCATCCAGGGTCCCCCCACCAAACCGTGAAATCTGCTGACTCCTACGTGTTTGTCCAATGTCTCCCACCCAGATGAATCCTGTGAGTAACACATACGCTTTCACCAATTATTTTAGGATTGCATAGAGTGAGACAGTGCTTGTTCGCTACGCATACAGTGGCCACATGGTATGCATTTTTTAGATAAAGGATATAAAATCCGGCCTCTATATCCACGTGGGATATATACAGCCAAAAGTTACACGAGCTTTTAGGCTCAAAGCCTCAAAACTGAGAGGCATAAAATAACATGAAAGATAGCTTAAAGACTATGAAAAAAAACTGGAAAGACTAAGCTTCAACACTTTTTCTCCGTCCTTACTTTCAACAAGTCCCTATCCTCATCTGACAGTGCCATCCAAACTTCGGTCTGCTTTGCGTGAAGATGGACCTCCGAGGCGACGTCTCCCAGGAGGCGACGAGAGTCGCCGACGCCGCCTGCCTCACCGAGGCAATGCTTTCACCTGGAGATCAGTAACGTGAGAGCTATGGTGCCACGACAACACCTTCAGGAAGGATAATGGCGCCCGAAGGCGTCATTGTTGTCGAGACCGGTAAGATCACCGGCAAGACTTTCGCCAGCACCTCCACAGCACCCCACGCACTACCCACACACAAAAAAGACCGCCACCAACACACCGGGATCCTGCACGCCTCAAGGCCATAGCATAGCCACCCTTGAACTTCACGACGAGTCACTTCCTGCAATGCCCACCACTGTAGAAACCACTATGCGACGCTTAAGCGCCACCACTGAGCAGATCCAGGGACATAGCCACGGATCAAGCCATTGGTAACTCGTGCGGCCAGTCCAAAATCTGCGAGCTTCATCTTCCCTGATTTGGTGAGCAAGATATTCTCCGGCTTAAAGTCCCTGTGAACGACGCCCAACTCGTGGCAGTACTTCACCATAGGCACTAGATCCTTGATCACAATGGCGGCGTTCCTGTGATTTCAGTTTCTTTTGAACTATGCCACATGGTATGCATAGTTCAAAAGAAACTGAGATCACAGGAACACAGATCCACAAGCAGCAGAGACATCAAAGTAGACTAGCAACTGATCAGAATTCAGAATAAGTATCCCAGAAGCTTGGGAGATAAAGTTGACGAGTACTCAGACCTGCCAACAATGCATAAGCACTGTCTAAACGCAAAGACTGAGCACTCGTGCACTGCCATAATCATGTCAACCTCCTCTTCCTCTGTTACACGCCACAAAATCGTGACTGGTCAGAAACAAGGCACGCAGGTAGCCAGATCCTGGCCCATGCTAGCTGCTGACCTTCTCAGTCTCTCTGTTCATGCCAACTACTACTACCAACCTTAGATGCGAAAGGATCTCAGTGGCATCCCATTGCATGCCTCGGCCATTATTTGCTCCGGAGTTGCCTTCATCCTCTTGGACCTGCTGCACTCTGCTCATCTGCCGCTCCTTTGAGGCGACGCTGCTAAAAATTCGTTTTGCTGCTTCATTCATGGCTTCCTCAGTAAATCTTGATTGGTAGTGGTCTTAAGTTTTGGACTTCTTGCATGGATCATAATCCTTAACCTGCTTTGCTCTTGCTCGTTTCTGCAGGTAGGGTGGTTGTATGGTGATGATCTTTACCTGATCAGAAAAGATGAACGAGAGTTGTGATCATCACGGGGCTACGTACAGTCATCGTCTCGATCGTTGCGAAGTGATCAGTTCCTTCGATTTCATTGCAAGAGTTCTACAAAATTGCATGACTTTTCCATTCCACTCTTCCTTTTCTGTGTTAAAAGCATGTTAATTATTATTGTCGCTCAAAGGAGGGTATGATCCACCATGTTCTTGTTTTGTTTGAGTGAACTGGAACAAGGACAGCCTATGATCCGAGTAAAGGTCCTAGCGAACAGAGATAAATAGTTTCTTTATAGTTAGCAGTAGCACTTAGCACAGCCATTTCCAAGATACGTCTTTATGCTGCGCTTTTGTACTGTTTCAAGTACGTCGGTGAGAAGCTCGTGTAGTTTTGTACTTATGTGTGAAAAATGAAACTTGAAGATGTCGCTCAAATGCACCGTGGACACTCCTGAGGTGTCACAGTAATTCAGCAAATCACTCTTTCTGCCTTTCTGGTGGCTCCCTAGGGACGTTTGATAATAGCAACAGGCATTTCATTTCAGTTCACAGAAGCAGCAAGAGGACACGAAGAATGCACTCTAGGTGCTCAAGCTGCAAATAAGAGATCTTCAAGGAAGCTTGAGAACATGCTGGTTTTACATGCTTTACCTGACAACGCAATTTCTGAACTCCTATGATTCCTGCACATCCTATTTTAGCACTAATCTGGAAAGCATGAATAATGAAACAGGCTTACAAGTTACAACCTGCGGTTAATAAACCTTGAAAGAAGCAGGAAACCTTACTTCTTTTGTGAATTCTGATTATCTCAGTTCATAGATGCAGCAGCAAAACATCAACTCAACAATGCAGGCCTACAAGCTGCAAAAGGAAACTCAAAGAGCAAGCACTTCACATTCTTGGCAAAGTTCCAGAAAAGGATAACTAGTATGAAGGCATCTGAAGCCTCCCTATTTCGAATATCGTTCCATGCATCGCTCCTCTCCAGGGAGATACTGGTCAGAAAATGCATCAAATTGGCTCGCAGCATCAGCCGCACGGCGACAGTCTGTTTCTCTGCATCGTCAGGTGCTGATGAGGATGATCTGCCTTACATGCAGCTTGACAAAGTAACCCATGCACTGACCAGAGATGCCTTCGGCCCGCTTTACTTGGTCACATAATCCATTTCAGTTGGTGATTAAGATGTTGGTACTTGAATTTACCTCACTCTGAATCTGAAGTTGTTGTTAGGTTGTTGCGCTGTTTGTCAGTCAAAACCCTGAAGTTTCAAGAACATCGATATCATGTTGCAGTAATTTGATTTCCTGATTGGACTAACTGTAATACTGTAACAGTTATTTCTCACACCATATCAATAGCTCTCCAGACTGGACCTGCAGAAGTTCTTGGCACCATGTTGCCTCCATAATTCCAGAGTGTGCCATCTGTCTTACTAGGTTCATTTTTGTTGGGCCTATCTTACAGTCATGCCCATGCCCATATGACACCAACATCACGTCAGAACACAACAAACATAAGAACAACATAACACAATAAGATGATTGAATGTCTCATCAACCGAGTTACAAACTTTGACCTTTGCAAGTCATGCTGTTCTTTGCCTTCCCCATCTATGGATGGATACTCTGACGGTGCCTATCAATCTATGAATCACATTGCTCAAATGAAGTTAGTTGCTATAAGTAGTGTCCAAATGGGCGTGCCTAACGGCCAGCCCACAGCTTATTACTGTAGGCACGGCCCATGGCACGAGGCGTGTCAGGCCGGGCTGGCATGGCATGAGGGGTGGGCGTGTGCGGGGCCGTGTCTTGGACGATGTACCGCATCATCAGACGGCACACATAGTGTTGGGCCGGACACAGCCCAACACAGCACGACCTGTTCGGCACGCCTGGCACGACCTATTTGGCATGGAAATGTGACCGTTAGGCACGTTTGGCCCGGATACGGCACGGTGGGCACAACCCATTTGGTATGAGTTATGATCGATATTTTTGAAATTTATAGCTATTTTGTGGGCGTTTGTGAGTTTAAAAATATTTATAAAAAAATCTCTTTTTTCTATAAATAGGTAGCACACCCCCTCATTTAGCCACACTCAAACCAGCAATCTCTTCTCCGAATTTGTGATAATTTGGCAAATTTCAAAATAATTTTGCCAAAAATTCAAAATCCGGTTTACAGTCAAGAAAAGAGATAACAATATTAATTTTTATATACTTATATTGTTGTTCTTGTTTTTCTTTGTTGTGATATAAATAGGTAATAATGTACTTTTCTATTTGCATTTTTAGTTTTTCACATTTCTCCATAAATTTTTTTGACAATTTCCTTGTGAGTGAATACGGAATTGATCTGGAAAAACTTTCATCCTTCGGGAATGAAACGTCTCCGCATTTGCCTCCACCTCAAATGGCATAGCAGACCCTGACTATACCATCATCAGACTCTACTAGTGCCTCTGTGTCAGCAAGCATCGGAGAAAAGAGATCCAGATCCAACACGTCGGACTTGTGGACATATTTCGACAAGGTAATGAAGCGAGACGCGTCTGGGGATCAGGTAAGAGTTGTTGTTTGCAAAATATGTCATCCTAATCTGTCTACAAAGTCTTCAGTTGGAACTGGTCACTCGAACAGACATGCCCAAAGATGTAAAGAAAAATAAGGCATAGTCATAAGGTAGATACAGCTGCACCTCGATAGTATGGTACGTAACTGGGATTATAATCCCAAAGTGGCTCAATAATCTTTAGTCCGTTTAATTACCTCAAAACATCTTCCTTTAAACTTTGGTGCGTCAGATGCGTTTCAAAAGTACATTAGAACTTCTTATAATCCTAGATTTACTCACGTTTATAGGCAGATAACGACTAAAGATTTAGTTAAATACTACAATAATAGTCATGATAAAATTAAAGAACTCTTTAGAACCTGTACATTTTCGGTGGCCTTGACCTCAGACACATGGAGTGCTCAGTCTAGAGATGATTATTTTAGTGTAGTCGCTCATTATATAAATGATAACTAGGTATTGAAAAAGAGAATTATTGAAAAAGAGAATCATATACTTCAAACTAATTGATGTAGTATATATGGGTGAGAATATATCAAAATGTATTATCAAAGTTGTGGAAAATTTTGGTCTTATAAATAATTTTTTGCAATTACCCTTGATAATACTACAACAAACTCCACGGTAATAGATATTCACTCTCTTATTTCGTACATATGTTGAATCCTTCTTGCTACATCAACGATGCGCCTACCATATTATTAATCTTAGTTAAATATAGTTTGAAGAAGTTGAATCCATATCTTCAACCTTTTCACAATGCAATTTCTTTTGTAAATAATTCTAACCAACGAATTGCAGTATATAAGATCTATTACATTGCGATAGGTGTACGTCCATGAAAGTTCGCTGTGGACATACCGGTAAGGTGGAACTCAACTTATCTCATGCTACAAAATCTTTTACCATATAAGCCTACATTTTCTGTTTTTATTCACATGCACTATCACAGTCATACTGGCAACACACTACTGACTTAGCAGCACTTGTATGTTGCTGAAAAATTACTGGCATTTCTGAAACTCATTTACGAATCCACTGTTGATTTATCTGGAGTGTACTATCCAACATTTCTTGTAATTGTGCATGATATTCTTGCGTTTGCTGTTCACTTGAAAGTTAATGAAAATAACGCAGTGTTACGAGAAGCTATGCACTATGAAAACTAAATATTTAAAATATTAGAATGGGATTTCATACTTATAGGCATTTGCATTTATTCTATATCCAAGAGCTAAAATTGCATGATTCACTAATATTCTTTCAATTATATGTGAGTCTATAGGGATAGATTATTCTAAATATTTTATAACTGTTCATTCACAATTGTCTGAAGTTTATTAGAAGTACGAGCATAAGTTATAGGGAGTTCGCTTACAACGACCTCCACTAGCACCCACTACAGGTAAGAGGACAAATATATGGAGCAAAATCTTTGGTGCATCAGGATCCTCCGGAAGATCGAGCACTACATTGTTAAGTGCTGCAACAATTCATACCAGAGCCCATGGAAAACTATCAATCTTTCTGGATAGTGATCCCGTGCCTCACCATATAGATAACTTCAACATTTTGGACTAGTGGTGTGAGCACAAGCTAATATATCTGGTGCTATCCATATTAGCACGAGATGTGTTAACCGTTCTTGTATCGATGGTTTCTTTCGAGTCTGCTTTGAGCCTTTCTAGAAGAATATTAGAGGAGAGAAGAACAAGACTCACGAGTGAGATGGTAGAAGTACTTCTCACAGTGAAAAACTGGGAACAAGCTAATGCGCGAGCTCAACACTACGTGGTAGATACGGAGTTGGGACACGTATTCAACATTTCTATCTAGATGGCGGAGAAGGCAATCAAGACAATGATGACATCGACACTTCTTAAAGTATCCATGTACACATTATAGTTCTTCTAATTTTGCACATGTAATGCTGAGGTACAGGCTGTATTCTTTTTTTTTTGCCAAGGTAGTTTTTACTTGGCAAAGTTTTTAATGAGGTAACCATTTTAACATCAATAAAGCTCATTATTATATTTTTATAATTTATTGTGTCTTTTTCTATAATTTCTATAGTTTATTTTGTCTTTTTTGAATTTTACATATTGTTTGAACTATTATATTTTTTCAAATTTTTCAGACCGAATAGGCCAATCGGGCTGAACGAGCTAGCCATACCTACTAGCTCGTTGGGCTAAACGGACATGTACCAGCCCAACATAGCACAAACCCCCTTTGGACCATGCCTAGGCCATCGTCTCGGCCTATGGGCCGACATAACATGATCTATTTAGGTTGGCAGGCTAAACGAGCCATATCAACGGAGCCATGTTGGACCGATGCCATGCAGCCCATTTGGACAGGACTGGTAACAATGTTGTTGAATGATGACAATGCAAATTCTAAAAACTCCAAAAACATGTCACTATCAGTGTGAACTCTTAAGTTATTTAGTAGCTGTATAAAACAGCACTAGATGTTTCATGTCTATTTGGGAATGTTTCTTCAGGAGTAAGCCTATGTCGGCCATGGAGTCTCTGGATAAATCAAGGATTGTAGTATGAGTTGTTTATACAGCTATATTAGCCAAGGATAGCTGGTCATGTGTGTTGACAGTTGTAAAAATAATGATAAACAATGCTAATGTAAGTCGGTTTGTTGGGTTATAAAAGGAGCAGTGTCCTTCCTGTAATGTGTGTATGAGTATAGTGTGCTAATAGAAGCCCGATAGCTTTATATGAGCGAGAGTGTGTGTTTTGCGAGCCTATGTTAAAATAACAATACATGTAAGTCATAGCGTCATGGGTGAGATTTGTATGCTGATAAAAATTAAGTGTCTTACCACCTCGTGATTTCCAAGACGTCTTAATAGAACAGCTACCGATCACTACCAAAGGAAAGAGACGGAAACAAAGGACAAGAACTAATGGAACATGATGGCAAGGCAGTAGTTAAGCACTAATAGTGCATCGGTGAGACCAAACAAAGTTGCAGCCCATAAGAACCAAAGGAACAAGCACCACACAGTGGCACCAACCTCACGGTCCACCTAACTTAATCTGCACTCTGTTCCATGGAAACCTAATTAGTTCGTACCAATTCAACATTAACGACAACTAGAACAGCATGTGTCAATCAAGGAGCACTCCGTAAAGCCATGATCTGTCCAATTGCAGCTAGCATCTTGGACTCATGCATGTCCCAAAACAAACCTAGCAGCATTGCTCGACTTCTTGAGAATGAGATCTCAACAGTGTGAAAATCGTGTTCACTTGATACTTTCATTCACCCCTTCTTTCCAATGAACTATTTGCAAGAGACCACACACTGGCAGAGACAATGTACAAGGTAGTACACCAATCTTTATGTTGGCAGTTGCAAAGAACTCTCTGCACTAGATGCTTGACTTGCAGCAAATCCTTAGGAGACATGGTGGCTGATTCGACAACTTTTGGGCCGATTTCTTGCTATCAAGAGTTGCTTGCACGACGTTCCTGAAAGATAATCTCGACCAGAAAGCCGATGCTGATCTTTTCCTCAGTTCGATCTCGACCTGCCCCTCAAGTGCTCGCCAAGTATGTAGATGTACATGATCAAATATTCCATGGCACTAAGCCACTAACGCACATAGATCAGCTAATCCCAACGAGGAGACTTATTGTAGACGTCCGTCCCTTCACCTCCCACCCCCGTCCCTTCACCTCCAACCCCCGTCCGGATCCCTCCTCCTCGCCGTCGCCGGAGCGCGCCACCGGTCCCAGGTGGACGCAAGGAGGGCGACGGCGGGGCTTTTCTCCCCTTTTCCCAGATCTGCTCGGTGGTGAGCAGTGCTTGGGTCAAGGGCTCTCTGCTAGGGCTTGGTGGCTGCAGGACTTGGTGGTGTCGCGGCAGGCTCCCGAGCGGTGGCTCGTTGGTGGCCCAGCGGCGCGTGCGGGGGCGTGGGGGCGGTGGTGATGCTCGCGTGGAGCTGTGTCGAGGAGGTGTGGCGGTGCTCTGCGGCTCGGCCTAATGGCGGGCGGCGGCGGCCGTGTCTCGTCAACGTCGAGAGTGCTGGCCAGCGGTGTGCATCTCCGGCGTGCTGGCACCCGGATCTGGTTGAGATCGGGTCCGGCGGCGTTGCTGAGACTCGGCACGTAGAGGGTCGCCGGAGCCCGGCCTGGGTTTGGCTGGAGGCTGATCTCTGCGGCTAGCGTCAGTGGAGGAGGAAGGCGAGAGGGAGTTGGCGGCGGAAGAAGTCCGCGGCGGCCTGCAACGCCGAGGGGGTGGTGGCCGGTGTAGGCTCGGCAGGCCGGGCGGCCGCCGGGGCGGAGGCGGTGTCGGCTCTCAGCGGCACCGGGTCGCCGCGAGCGCGCAAGAACCAGTGGGAGCGAAGGGAAGAAGGCGTTGGAGCGGGTGGGTGGGCGCGCGAGCAAGTCGGGCGCGCAGCGAGCGGAGCGGGTGGCGATCGGCGCGCGCCGTTCGGCAGGTGGAGGAGGCCGACCAGCGCCGGTGGCGGCGGCCGGGGTGCGGCAGGTGGTGCGGCTGCTGGGTTTGTCCTGGGAGTCTTGGCGCGGCTTTGCTCGAGCGGGAAGGCTTGGCGCGGCGATGGGCGACTTAGTGCACCGACGGCTGTTGGTTTGGAAGCGGTTCGTCGCGGAGTTCAAGGGTGGCTATGCCATGGCCTTGAGGCTTGCAGGACCCTGGTGTGCTGGTGGCAGTCTATTCTGTGTGGGGGTAATGTGTGGGTTGCTGTGGATGTGCGGGCGAAAGCCTTGCCGGAGTTCTTTCCGGTCTCGACAACTATGACGCCTTCGGGCGCCATTTTCCTTCCTGGAGGGTTGTCATGGCACTCCATAGCCCTCATGTGTTCTGTTCTCCATGTGAAAGCTGTGTCTCGGTGAGGCGGGCGGCGTCGACGACCCTCGTCACCTTCTTGAAGACGTTGTCTCGGAGGTTCATCTTCACGCAAAGTAGACCGAAGGTGTGATGGCTCAGTTGGATGAGGATAGGGGCTTGGTTGAAAACAAGGACGGAGAAGAAGTTCTGAAACTTAATCTTTCAAGCTTTTTCATAGTCCTTAAGGTCTCTTTCTTGTTGTTTAGTACTCGTCAGTGTTGACGCTTTGAGCCTAAGAGCTCGTGTAACTTTTGGCTGTATATATCCCAAGTGGATATAGAGGCCGGATTTTATATCCGTTATCTAAAAAAACTAACGCACATAGATTACTGTCAAAGATGCTAATGTACATTTTGCTTGACGCATGTGAGCGTGGAGCAAAGCTGTTGGTGGAGCAGGTCATTGTCTCGCAACCGAAGTATTTAGGATTAGATTTGCATGTCCTCTCCTCAGGAGAAACTTCGCAGTGACAAGTGTCAAAATAGAAAAGGAGAGAAAATGAGGAGAATCCTTTGAATCAAAAGAATTCGCAGTGACAGGGTTAAATTTTTAAAGGCGTGCGAATTGGGAGTTAAAAGTTGAGAGGTGTACGTATTCAGTGTCAAATATCGAAATTTCTCTCTCCTCAGTCACGCTGCTGTTCGGTCACATGTCGCTGTCTCTGGGATTAAAGCTTAGATTGGCTCTGGGAAAATTTTAATTGACTGATTAGATGCTAACATGCCGTATCATTAGCATGGGCTAAGGGGTAATATCCCTTTTGCCCCTCCCCTTTTCTGACCATCAACCTCAAATTTCAGTGCGTAGATTGCTTTTGAGTTATCGCCTATATATGCTGACGAACTCAAATTGTCGGTTGCATGATGTTCTAAGTTCTAAACCTGTACCAGTCTCATTTGAATTACTACTGCCAATTAGAATTGCTTCAGCACAAAACAAAGCATCGCGATGTGGCACGGGCACGGCCAACGCTATGGAGAGCAGCCCCCCACTAGGGTGGATATCAAGTCGGCTTAGCTTGGTAAAGCTCGTTAGCTAAGAGGTTCGGCTCAGCTCGTTAAGCTAATGAGCTGGAAAGGTAGCTCGGCTCAGTTCGGTAGGAAGCTCGAGTTCAGCTCGTTAGCCTCTGTAGGAGTATTGATTACCAGATGTCTTAGCAATGAACTTGGCCATCAAACTCCTAATAGTAACATCATTTGAGGCAGCATTGTCAAGAGTAATTGTTATAATCTTGTCCTCTATTTTCTATGCAGTTATGCATTCAAATACTGCCTGAGCTATCAAAATCCTGGTGTGTGGAGGATCCAAGTCAACAAAGTTCAACACACGGCATTGTATAGCCCAATTAGAATCAATGTAATGCGCCACCAAACTCATGTAGCAAAGGTTTTGATTCGAAGTCCACAAATCACAACTTAAACTTACTCAGTCTAAGGTTTTCTTTTTCTGTTTGGTAAACCATTATGCATTCAATCTTTATAGGCTTCCTACTAATAAACTGGTATAATGCATTCAAATACTTCATCAATACATTAAACCAAATGTACTCTACCATTTTAAATGGATACTCATGGACAATTATCATCTTAGCAAGTAATCTATGAGTTTTGTCATGATCATATTTAGTAGGAGTAACAACAAGAGGTAAACTTGATCCATCGGCAGTGGCAGACCCAGGATTTTACCAAAGGGTATGCCGCACCAAAATTTTTATATGCAATTCGGTAAAATAATTTGCCAATTCGGTAAATAATTGTAAAATTTACACCGTAATTCTGTATACAGGCAAACCATACTTTTCATCTAGCAACACATGACCAACCAGAATTGCAATTTTTTTTAATTCAAACTAATTTTACGCAGATCCAACTACACAGTGCACACCTAGCATTGCAATCCGTTTTTTTCATTGAAATGCCAATTAGGCTATTATCTTGGATCCAATGCTATCAACTCCATTCGGTTATCCAATAGTTGACTACAATCCCACAAATACCTATTGTAATATACAACAAACCTGTAGTTTATTAGCTAGATGAGCACTCAAAAAGCCCTTATAAAGTGTGCCTGTTTGAAAACAATCTTTGACCTATTTTTAACTCAAAATACACAGTAGTATTTACTTAATCAGCTCTGCACTTGCGCAGTCCTAATGCACTAGGTTGAAATGGGCCAAAGCACACAACAGCCACATGATAACAAAGTAGATACAAAAAGAACAAGCATACTCTGGCTCTAATGCTATGAATATTCATCAGTACAATTACCTTGCAACCTAATAGCGAGAACAGATGAGCTGATGCAATCACGCATGCACACCTTAAGGGCAACAGATGCACCATTGATATCAACTTAAATACTGTAGCAAGGTACCAGGTTCATGAAAGAAACATCCATTCCTCATCTCAAACGCATCTCTAATAGTGATATCGGCACTACTAATCATCAGCGGAGGAAATCACAAATAATTTCCAACGAAGTGCCAAAATAGCAGCAATTCTTGGTGGATCTTAAGCGTGGAGCCAACACCTTACTCCTCGGCCGGAGCTGGAGCAGTCGCCGACGAGGCCTCCGACTCCGACGCGCTCGCCTCCGCAGGAGCCGCCGGAGCGGCGACGGCGGCGGCTGACCTCCTTGGAGTAGGCCTGGAGGACCTCGATCCCTTTCCTCGACTGAGGCCGAGGCGGCGGCGAAGGCCTCGGCCTCGACGGCGGCGGCGGCGCGCTCGGCCTTGGGCTCCGGGACAGCGCCGTAGTGCTGGGAGAGGACGCTGGGCGCAGCCAGCGTCTGCACGAGGCACCGCACCACGGCGTCGCGCGTGCGCTTGGCTGGGCCCCAAGGTATGCCGTGGCCCACCCGGCATACCCTGTGGGTCCGCCCCTGTCCATCGGGACCATAGTTAAGTGTACCTTAAGTCTTTTGCCTTCCTAGTTTGTTCAAATAGGGGCACACTTTGGAGTATAACTTTTCAGATGTGAGGTGGCTCCCCCAAGCTTGTATGAGAAGAATCCATAACAAACCGACACTTGGCCTTCGTCTCGGTCACCCCTTTCTCTTTGGATGGGACATTCACCACCTTGAAAAGTTTCCAGCAATTTGAACGCTTTCCTCTACTCTTCTTGGTAGGAGACACTACAATTCCCTTATTCCTTTTCGCCTTCTGTTTGAACTTGTAGACTTGGCACCATCATCTTCCACCATAATTGCTACCTCACCATAGACGTTCTGATTTTTTTCACCTTACTTGAGTTTGGACGGCGACACATCTTCTCAACATCCCTCTCTCTGTTGTCCTTGCTCGTGAAAGCAATTCTTCTCGGGACGGGACGACACAAGAACGAGGCCAAGCCTACTGCGTTCTTTGACTTTCTTGACGGACTAAGCACCATGCGTTGGGAGCGCCATGCGAGACGATTTTTTTAGTGCATCGGTTCTCGCCTAGGCTCTGATACCACTTGTTAACTTTATTCCGGAAGAAAATGCATATATTGCAAATAAACTGAGAGAACACATGAGAATTTCTGAATTTCTCTATTCTCTTACTTGCTCCCCCTTTTTCTTGCAAAACTGGCTATAAGCCTTCTCAATATATAGGCTAATAATCTTCTACTAGCATACGTATTCGGACTTCAAGTTGGGCACAACTTTAACTTGAGTTATACATGGAGACGAACTCTATTATATCTTGAACTCTAAGTCAAGATTATTTCTAACACTTATCAACAATTATCAGTTTTCTGCTTGTGCATGATTATAAATTTAGTAATTGATGATCCCAAATGTGATCGTGTGATTTTGCTTTACAGCTCAAGACCCAGGTCAGAGCAGTCACTCATGCGGTGGGTGACTCCCCAGCTGCATGACATTGATGCTTTGGACAGGATGGTCGATCCTGCACTCAAGGGTCTGTACCCTGCCAAGTCTGTCCCGATTTGCCGACGTGCTTGCCTTGTGTGTCCAGGTAGGACTTCGCTCACTACCTTATGCAGATTTGTCATACAAAACCAAACATATCCGTGTAAATAATATCTGAGCCTCCAAATTATGTTACAGCCTGAACCAGAATTCAGGCCACCAATGTCGGAGGCGGTGCAAGCATTGGTTCGTCCTGTTCAGAGGGCCAACATGACGAAGAGAATGCTCGATGGAGATACTTCTCGGCGAGCAGATGACGAGGACCAAGATTTCATATGACGCAAGCAAAACACTACCCTTTCTGTTGCATGTCAGATCGTATTTACTTTGTTCACCTAGCACATAGTGGAGAGAAAAATGGACGAAGAAAGCAGGGGAAAATTCAGTTTCATCAGTACATAATCACAGGTTTTTCTTGACAACAAAGGATTGGTGTTGTTTGATCTTACATAAGTGCCATGAATCTTAGATTCTTTGATTAAGTAATCTACAAATCATCCAAATAAACATAGCTATGGCATCAAGTTCGCTGATTATTAAGATATCAAAGTCTCATTAATGCTGCCTGTATCAGCTGAGTATAAAGATGCATCAGATCATTGCAACTTTGCTGGATATGATGATTGATCTCGAATCTGTTCTGTCAAATCTCAAAGGCGAACTGATCATGTCGCATCCCTTATTATGAAGATGCGAATATGGATTCATAAAAAAACACGAGGGGAAGTAACAGTGTTTCAGGGGTAGCTGCCGCCTTTTCCTCTGGACACACAACCTCAAGGCTCCTCAGGCAGATTAAACTGACTGAGCGGACCGAATGACGTGAGAATTCACGCGCTTCAGCCTCATCACGGATTCAACATGCGCCCTTAGCGCGTGCGTTTCTCCCAACCTACGAAGGAAAAAGGTTAGATTTTTTTTCCTTCAGTGGCCTGCCATGAAATTGCCCTAGCAAGAAGAGAAACCTTCCAAATTTGCGCAGTTCTACCTGGCGATTTCGGCACGGCGCTTTGCTTGCTCTGCAATCAGAGAAGACGGCGGCGTTCCACTGCTGAGTAGATGATCGGAGAGCGCCCTCCGTTGAGCTCCTCTCTGAGAGAGCGCCCACTTCGCCTCCCGGTCCTCCTTGCCGTAGTCTCTCCTCCTTGTAAATGCAGTCTGAAGAATGAACAGATGCAGCCATGAACAAACTCTGAACTAGGAAAGAAGCAAGAACAAATGTGCTGTACCTTTCTGTCGAATAGCAGGTTCCATGCTTCGCCACTGAGAATGTACCGAACGGTGATCTTGACCAGATCTAGGGGAACATAGAATACTAGGCTGTACAGCCATATGACACCTGCCCAGCCCCATCCGATCGCGCTGATCGACGCGAAGCTGATGGTCGCATAGACAGCAACGAAGGTAGCCGCCTGCAGATGATCAAGAACTCACCTCACCTTGCCGGTTACAATTACCGAGAAAGCTTCAGCAGAGGGTGAATGGAACGAATTTGCTAGGGTGAAGGTGAGTGCCATGTGAAATTTTGATGCAGTTTTACTCTTTCTAGTGATTTGTTCAGACACATACCAATTGTGCTATGACAAAAGCACATATCAGCAGAGCTCCAGGCCTTTCGAGGAACGATAAACCCTGACTGCGTGTCACGAAAATCAGAGCCTGGCTGATGATACTGACTTGCAGATACATGGCTGACGAGATCTCTTCGACGTTTTGCTTGATAGATCTCACTTTGAAGTGAGACTGCAATTCAGAATCAAGAAGCTTCGGTCATTGATTTTCCACAGAGATGTTCAGAATTTCAGATTCAGATGCTACAATTTGCAACCCATGTTACCTCAAAGAATGTTGTTCTTGTGATTGCCCAGTAAAACAAAACCGTGACCAATGCAAGGTAGGTTCCTATGACAACTCCAGTTGCAAATATCTCATTCAGCTTCCAGCTATCTGGGCTTCACGATGGCTTCACGCGATCCTTCGATATTGTCATGATAGTCCCTGATCAGAACTGGAGTATTTCATTTCTATTTTGGATGTAGCAAATTTCTGTTGTGTAAATGAAACCATTTGAGTAGTTCGCATGATAAGTTCAGAGACTGACATTACCATCATTCAGTATGGCTATGATCAGAACCATAAATGGAGGGAAGTCATACTCCCATATTGATGCCAGAAGAACAAACCCAAGCTGCATACACAACATAGAAGCCAGATGAGTGTGATACTATTGTCGGATTAGTAGTATCTATATTTTGATGGAGAAGTCATGTATTATAGGGCCTGTTTTTTAACGGCTTCTAAAAGCGGTTTTTGATTTTTGCTATAGTACCTAACTTTCAAACAGATTCTACAAGTTAATTGTAGTATATGTTAAAAGCCTAACATCTGTATCAACCAAAATCACAAGCGAGTTTCTCTCTCCGTAATCTCTGTTGTGAACAGCTAAAATTCAAAATTTTCAACCAAAAAATATAAGCCGCAACCATATCAAACAGGCCCATAGTTCATGTGTGGCTTACCACTATCCGTATAGTGATGGACACAACATAAATCTGTATCAAGGAAGTAGAAATCGTTAGAAGCAAATTGTAAAACAACGAAACAACTGAAACTTCACTGTAGGGCGGGTGTGCAAGAACTCAACCGTGTAGTTCTTCATCCGCTGGAATATAGCGCGGCTTGTCAAGACGGCGCTGACGATCACGCTCAGCCCGGGCTCCGTGAGCACAATGTCGGCGGCGCTAATCGCGGCGTCCGTCGCGTCGGATACCGCAATGCCGATGTCGGCCTTCTTCAGCGCCGGCGCGTCGTTCACGCCGTCGCCCGTCATCCCGCAGACGTGGCCCTTCTCTTGCAGGATCCTCACTACCTCGTACTTGTGCTCTGGGTTTGTGGTGCCGTGGAAGAATTCAGACACCATGAGATGGCAAGATCAAAACTTGGAAGGTGCATGCACATCTTTTACGGTCTTGGCTAAATTGGCCATCTAACCTGGGAACACGCCGGCGAACCCATGGGCCTTTTCGACGAGCTCATCGACTGGAATTGCACCATTTCCGTCGTTGTGACGGCCGAACAGTGACGCTGACGGGTACATGTTGGTCCCCATCCCCAGACGCCGGCCGGTCTCTTTTGCAATGGCCAGGTGATCACCTGCAGATAGAGGGAGACACACAGATCAAGTTCTTGACAAGCTACAGAAACTAGCAGAAGTTTCATGTCAATGCATACCGGTGATCATCTTCACGCAGACGCCAAGATCCAGCGCTTTGCGGATGGTGTCAGCGCTGTCGTGCCGTGGCGGATCAAACAACGGCAGTAGGCCGCAGAAGACCCATGGTCCACCATGGCCGTGCCTTGATTTCTCTGGGACCTCCTGATGCAAGCAATCAGGTGAACTAGTTGCTACTAATTAGCAGCTTGGAATGCTTCAGGTCGCAGTGTTTCACCAACAAGTGAACTAGGCTGAGTTAGATGTTACTACTACGGTACTACCTGGTAAGCAACTGCTAGTGAACGGAGGCCCCTGTCAGCAAATCTGTCGATGACTAACTGCACCTTCTCAGCGATATCATCCTTGTTATAGCACAGATTGAGGATCTGAAAGATGGGTAACATAAGATATTCTGAATTCTGACCAAACACTAAATGCCTATATTGTCAGATGGCAGCAGTATGAGATACAGTGATGAACTTCAACAGGAGAAAGTACCTGCTCAGGGGCACCTTTGCTGACCCGGAACCAATTGCCATCAGAATCAATGTATGTTATAGCCGTCCTCTTATCAACGGGATTGAACGGGAAAAAGTGAACTTCAGTGATGTCGGCGCGTGCCTGACAGAGAACAGATGACATCTGTGAACCATTCTGAATGTGCAGACTCAAATCAGTTCAAGAAATTAAAAACCTCTTTGGGGTCAGCAAGCAAATTTATGATGGCCATGTCAATTGCATCCTGATTCTCGGCTCTTGATGCTCTTGCAGCCAACAGCATAATCATGTCCTTGTCCATTTCTCTGCTAAAAACCTGAAATTACCAAAAGGATGGATCAGGTTGCACACCAGCAGTTACATTGCCGATAAATTTCTAAGATGAATATACGTTTTTTACCTCGATTAGGTTTTTGTCAACAGTAAGATGGTTGAAAGTAATAGTGCCACTTTTGTCACAGCAGAGAACATCCATTCCTGCCATTTCCTCAACGGCTGTCATCCTTTTAGTGATAGCACCCTGCAAAATTTAATACATATTTAATGATATATTGGCTGTTAAGTGTTAACTGAAGAAAAATGACATGGATATCCTGACACACCTGTTGAGATAGGTGATGAGAACCTATTGCAAGTGTGACTGACAGAACAGTAGGCATGGCGATCGGTATCCCTCCGATCAGAAGAGCAAGCACATTGTTGATTCCATCTCGGTACGACCGGTGCTGGATTGGAAACATTATTATAACCTCAAGAATCATCCCTATGGCGATCGAGCAGATACAGAAGTTCCCTATGCAGGTAAGAACCTGAAATATCAGTACGAAAATTAGCTTAACGTACAAGCACTTATGCAGTGCTTAATGCATTCTGAATATTGATGATTCACCTTCTGGAAATGCCCAACAACCTCTGTGGAGTCGACCAAATGAGCTGCCTTTCCAAAGAAAGAGCGGATTCCGGTTGCAATCACGACAGCTTCAATTTCACCATGCTTGCATGTTGAACCAGTGAACACTAGGTCGCCGGTCCTTTTGGTAACAGGAAGGGATTCACCAGTGAGGGCTGACTGCAAGATGGAGAAGAAACAAAAATAGATCAAATTATTTGGACAGATCAGGCTGACATGCCAAATTGCCAATGACTGATATCTTGCGCATGAACAATATGCGGTAATGTGATTGCCTGATCAATTTTGAGAGGATCCCCCTCGAGTAGGCGCGCATCTGCAGGGATAATGTCACCAAGCCTGATGCTGATGATATCCCCAGGTACCAATATAGAAGCATCCAACTCTTGCCACTGCCCATCTCTAAGAACCTGCAGGCACAACCATGTATAAACACAGAAAGATCAGACTTAAACAATGATTTCACTTGCATATTTTTTTTTTCTGTTGATACAAACCTTTGTTTTCGGTGCTAAGCGGAACATGAGCGCAGCAGCCGCATTGCCGGCATTATTTTCTTCAACGAAGCTGATTGTTGAATTGATAATCAGAAGACAGATGATTCTCTGAAGAAACAAAAGTAAATACTGAAGAATTCCATTACGTTGTGATGACGGGAAAATGGACATAAATCCATGTCCGCGCCATTAGAGACAAGTTAATTAAATTTAGAGTAAAAATAAGACAAAGAGAATCAAGTATTGCAAGCTCATTACTTTCAGAATTAATATATTTAAATAGAAATTCTACTAATTACATCTCTTGCAAGAAAATCCCTGATTAAGAATTCCAATAAAAATATTACAATAAATTACAACATATGATAATTATAAAAATATGAAAGAAAAGTCTCCGATCTTGACGTCGCTGATGGATACTTACTCTAGGGTATTTTAATTGTATTTATATTATTTTTGCTGGTGAGACGTAGTATTCATTTTTAGAGAACCTATGCATGCAACATGATTGCAATTTAGTTTATCTAATCATCTTTCATTTTACTCCACATGTATGACTACTAACATTGCATGATGCTCACAAATATCGAGTGCTTGCATGTAGCATAACCGAAGCGATTTTTTTAATGCTTGTAATACTACTAGCATGACATAGATTTTATGCACGTAGCGTAACCGAGTCACATAATTTATTTCATTTTTGTTACTAGTTTATCACCCATGACATGGTATTCAAGAACATGAAACCCATGCGTGAAGTGTAAATGCGACACAAATGATTTATTCCTCTATTTTATTTTCACACGGGCCACTAAATCATGACATGATACTTATTGGTATGGGGCCTATGTTCATAACATAGTTGGATAGAATATATTGTTTATTTTAGTATGTCTGTATTACTACTCATGGCATAGTATTTACGAATATGGAACCCATGTGCGAGTGTAAACAGGACAAAAATTATTATTTGTTTATTTTGAGTTACGGAGACTATTACTCATGACATGATACTCACTAATATAGAGCCCATGTGCAGAATATAATTGGATAACAATTTATTATTTGTTTTGTAATACCACCAGAACACAAAAGAGAAGAAAAGCGAGGATAGAAAACAATTCAAGGGAGAATAAAAGAAAACAAAATGTTTTTGCCGTTAGACCCATCGGTTTTAGAAATGCTGAAGTTTTTGCGCTCATAGAGGTTTCCAGACCGTTTGGGGCCGGTCGGCACCATCTCACGTTTTAAGTTTTCATCATCCGATAGGAAATTCCATTCTTACCTTTATACCATCTTACCTCACCTTTAAAGATAAGCCAACAGGTAGCCACATATGCTTTAAGACATGGCCATATGAGTTAACATGCAGCCATGCATAAGACACGTCCCATGCCACAGGTCAAGGTCTAGCCCCCCATACAAAAGAAGGGAAGGCTAGCACAAACCAGCACAAGCCAGCACATGCGCAGGGGAAGAGCAGTGACTCCAATGGAGCCGAGCCGAGCTGAGCCTTGGGGACTGGGCACAAGGGCGCAGAAGCCGGAGGATAGGAGCCAACAAGGTTTGGTACCTGCATGATAGGTCCTTAACCCCAAGCGTTTTGATGCCAGAGTTAGGTTATGCACATAGGGTCGTCGCTGCTCGTTTAAGCACTAGTTTCGATATGATGTGTTGAGTCGGGTTGACGTTGTACAGGTGGAGGTCTTGGGTCGGAGCTGTCCATGCATCGTCCCCCGGGCTAACCAAGCAAGTACATGGTAGAATAGTGGATTATAGTGAACGATTAATATGTTGCGTCTTCCGTGCCATGTTCTACAGTACTTTTGATTACATGTCAATCATACTTTGATAAGTGCTACTTATGATTAAAGGCTAACATTGAAAGTATGTTGCGTCATGCATTGCACTCATACACAGATAACAGGACCTACTTTGGTAGGTACTCCATGGAAGTGAAGTTTGGATCCCTGTATAAAAAAGGATGGGGATTGAGTGGTTCATCGACGGGTGAACACTCCGCTATACCGGTATAAGCTATATTTACAGACACATCACTTTACATTGCATGAAAATAGAACAGAACAGTGATACAGTTACAGATGCATTGCATTGCATAAAAGTGACAACAGTAAAACAACTATAGAGATAGTGATGTACAGTTCACAGAAATAAAAAACATTAAATTGGTGTGTTAACGCCATTGTTGTATCATGTGCTTATTGAGTCTCCGGACTCACCCTTGCTTTGTTTATTTTTTAAGTGATCATTGAGGACGTTATGCACGGGCGGGAGTAACACATGAATAACTTTACGTACTAGCAGCACTTCGCATATCAACTTTTGGTAGTATATTTAAACTCCACTAGTATGCTAGAATAGTTGTTTAAAATGATATGTTGTAAGTGGTCACTGCATTATGAACAAAGTAGTATTTGCTTAAAATAGTTAGCAGTTGAAAAAAGGGTAATGTTATGCAATGATGATAGCACTCTAGGCCTAGAGGATAGGTGGGTGTTACATGTTTATTCCATTATCTCTGTATTACTACTCATGACAAGGTATTCGTAAATATGAAACCCATGTGCAGAGCATAACCGAGACAAAAAAAAAAATTTTAGTTCCTTTTCATTTCCGCCTAAACTACTAAATCATGACATGGTACTAACTAATATGGAGCCCATGCGCAGAATATAGTTGGGTAAAAATTATTATTTGTTTAGTCAGTGTTACTACTCATGACATGGTATTTGTGAATAAGGAATCTGTCGATATTTTAATATCGATCTTACGTATGATTTGTTTGGATTCGGGGAAACACTTAGAAGACCCGGTGTATGCACATACAGAGTAGAGACACATGGATTTTTATACAGGTTCGGGCCTTCTCCTAAGAGAATAATAACCCTACGTCCTGCGTGATTACTAATCACCAAAAAAGGATTATAATTGAGAGTAATGTGAATGCCTAACACTATCTCCTTCTTCGATCCGAATCCCTCCTTTCTCTCTTTGATGTAAATATTTATATAGAGAGCGAAGCAATGGTAGTTGTCTTGCACCAGAAGATGTCTCAATGCTTCGGATGATAACTGCCTGACGGAAGTTACTGTCAGAGAGACGTAAAAGGCCATTTCGCTGTGTAGCGGTTGTTGTCAGAGAGATCATGTGCAATTATTGGATAAACGCATGTTCTAACTGTCTTATCAGATGAACCCACGATGCAGTTGTTTATTGTAGACAAGTTAGTCAGAGATAGGTTGGTCGCAGAAAGGTCCGCAACTATAAGGTGGTCATAAGTCAACTTACATCTACGTGGTCGTAGAAGGACTTACGACCATATATAGTAGTCGCAGTAAGATTTACGACTACGTGATCGTAGAAAAACTTACGACCAAGGAGATAGTTGCAATAAGACTTACGGCTACGTGGTCGTAGAAAGACTTACGACCAAATAAGTAGTCGCAGTAAGACTTATGACTATTTGGTCGTTGAAGGACTTACGACCAAGAGGGTAGTCGCAGTAAGACTTACAACTATCCTAAGAGACTTCTCCTTTACTAATAAGGGGTATATTCAAGAAATATAATGACATAATAATTTAAGCATTATTCTATCCTTGTTAGAACCCATGTGCGAGCGCAACCAAGATGATGTTTGGTTACTTAGCAATTTCCCTAGCGCATTATTTTTTGCAACATACACGCTCCTAATTTGTATCTGCTTGAAGGGACCGAATCAAGGATATGGTGTCTCCATCCTTCTAACCCTTGCTTTGTATCCATTCGTATGGACCGAACCTAAGAAACAAGGTTTGGACACTCGTTCTTAGTTTGTATCAACTGACGGGACTAAACCGAGGAAATGAGGTATTCATACGCAGTGAGGAGATAGCAATGGCTCAGATGGGTGAGCTATATCACATTCCGTGCGATGCATTTTTTTACTATTACATGTACTTCTATAAATATTCGTAATGTATAAAATTCTCAAAAAAAATAGATAATAACTATGACTATGTCAGGATGCTGCACATAATATTTCATAATTTTTTGCAGCTCGTTTGCTACATGTAATGTCTCCTACAAAAATCATAATCGTACAAATTTTTTAGCAACGTTCACAGTGGATAAAATTGTCAAAAATACACAGTCAAGCACGTTGTGTTGAGAGGCTACACATAAAATTTTATAATTTTTTGAACTTATTTACTATATTTAAAAATTAAAATAAATAATATTCAAAAAATTAAGGCAGGTAATTAAACCAGCTAATTACCTGCCGTCTGCCCACAGGACGGCAAGTTGCCTGCCATCTGGTGGCGGGGTAGTAGGCCTACACGCCGGCTTCTGCGGTGTTACCGTTGGCCATCGAGCGGCAAAAACGCTAATTTTATCAATATATCACGCATATTGTTTTTTTTTCATAAATACGGATACCAACAGTACGAAATGTGCCAAAAACTCTCATATCTATACAAGTACAGCTATACGAGTATAGAAGGTCACACAAAGACGTGAACCCACATGTCATCCAATTCTTAACTAATAAATTAAGTTAATGGAGCATATAATTTATATGTGCATGCATGCGTCTATTCACCCCCACGGCCCAACCTATGTAGTACTTTAAGTATTCTTACATATTTAGGTACACTGACATTTAATTGACAACAGAATATTGATCATTGGACTATTTAGAAAAAATAATTCACAACCTTTAGTTATTTTATATTATAACGGATTTTAACCGTTAGTGTCATTTATTAATTTGATAATTATACTTTTCAAAATTATTTATTCATATTTTAAATTCGGGACAAAATCAGGCTTAACATGTTGCTTTTGTTGAAACTAGTCATTCTGTAGCATCCAGACTTCTTGACTAAATCAGTCAACGAACACTATGTAGTAGTTCACTTACACCCCCATTTGCTAAGACCAGTGACATCACAGCTGCCGCCTCCATCACCCAGGTCCCAGGACGAAGGGTTCCACATAAAACTGACGAACTTGAGAATCTTATTCTCCTGTAGAAGATAAGTGAAATGAAAGAGGAATCATATCAAGGTATCTCTTCCAGGTGAATGGTGAGGAGTGAGAATGGTTAACTTACACGTTTCTCCTCCAATTTGTTTGCACCAAACAGCTGCAAGCGTTCTGCAGCATCCGCTGAAGAAAGTCCACTGCGAGATGTATTCAGCTGCTCAAGAACGTCTTCCAGGGGCAGATTCCCCTGTATACATACGCAGCAATGCACGGCATCTTCACAGAATGCTTTGTTTTTTTCTCTTCTTGAAACCAAAGAAAGCTCGAAATAGAACTTTACAGTACAGTAAACTGATCTACTCACCAAATCAATATCTTCCGTGCTGAAACTCTCATGTCCAAGCAAAGTTTTCCGCAGTTCATCCATTGCTCAGCTCCTGATGCTAATATGCGTTTCATCAATCGGAACAGAATTAGACCCTTTATGAACAGAGCTACATATTCATTTCAGGGAAGGAGGAGAAGAATGCACTGTGAGACCTGACCGAAGAACTCACCATTCAAGAATCTGATGGGGCAGAAGTTGCTACCATTAGTACTAATTTGGTGGTGGTTCTTGAGAGGGGGTTGATGCCTTGATGGCAGGCAGTTGGGCTGGTATCTTTTGCCCGCCATTTGGATAGCTCCGCCTCCAACCACCGTTCAAACTTCCACGGCAGTGAGCCGACGGTCACCGCAAACCGACCGGTCGCCTTCGCTGAGCTTGAGAAGTGGCTATAGGCGGAAGCTGGCCGTGTGCAGAGAGACGTACGCGTGCATGGTATCGCGTTGGGTGTCATCAGTTTGAGGCTGGTCTCTGCATCCTTGGAGACGTTTAGCACTTCAGCTTAGACACGGATCTAATGAAGCAACAAGCTTGGTGGTGGTACAAACAAATAAATAAAGGGATAGACTATTGCACAGGCGATCGAAATTTTTTTTATCTTTCAGTCACCTAAAGTTGCACTTTGAATCACCTGAAGTTGTACATATTTTTTTGGAGGGGGCTGCAATTTTAGTTGATTAAGAGTGCAATTTCAGGTCACCTGAAGTTGCACTCTGAATCACCTAAAGTTGCAGCTGTTTTTTTGGAGGGGGGCTGTAATTTTAGTTCATTGAGAGTGCAATTTCAGGTGACTGAGACATAAAAAAAATTTCAGTCGCCTGTGCAATAGCAAAACTGATAAATAAAATGCACAGATGAGAGAAACGTATGGTTTGAGTGCCGCATCTAGTGCCCTACTGCAACCATCGCGCACTTATGCTCTTGTGGCTGACTAATGATGACAAAGTTAGCCTTTTTTTTGGCACACTAGTCATGAGACAACACACCACGTCACACAGTATCCTACTCAAAGCTAGCTTCGCAACACGGAGTTTCCATTAAAATTTAATAGGAAATCCCATTTAAATCCTGTTGAAAACGTAGAAATTTCACGGCAAACAAATTCAATTTCTGCGAAAATATTTAAAACTTCTCAGGGCCCAGATGAGCCATAAAAACATCAGAACAGATGAAGATGAACAAATTTATAATAATTTTCAGTTGAGGGGAGCGGCGATGGTAGGGCTATAAACGAGCCTGCCCCTCCCAAGCTCGAGCGAGGCTGAGTTGGCGTCTGAGCCTAGAGCTCGGTTCATTCTAAGCTCAAGCTTGGCTCGAATAAGCCTGATAATAGTTTAAATAATTTAATATGCACTAATTTTCAACAATAAGAAAAACTTAAACTCAAGCTCGGCTTAAGTAAGCTCAATAACAGTAAAAAATAATTCAACATACACTAAATTTCAATAATAGAAAAGCTCGAGTTTGAGCTCAGCTCGAATAAACTCGATAAGAGTTAGTATGTATCTAGGGAGGTAAGAAAAGCTCGAGACTCGCGAGGTATTCGAGCTCAGCTAGTTGAAGCTCATAAGCTCAGGATGAAGCTCGAGCTCGGCTAGTCTAGAGTGAGCAAGTTTCGAGAAGGAATGTAGGATTGTTCATATTGGCTTCTGTTTTTTTTTTGCTTAGAGAAATAGAAGCCAATATAAACATCTGACTTTCCTACTCCTCTTGCTTCAGGGATAAGGCAAGGATCACGAGTGCATCATGCACCTCACTCCTTTCGCTCTTGTCTCACACACGTATTTCTCTCACAGCGTGCACCTTCTAGAAGGGACCTTGTGCACCCAATTCTATTTGTTGCATAAGGTTCTGATCTTCGAGCACCGTGACGATTCCCTTTGGTCCTGGGAGCTTCATGCGTAGGTAATTATGGTGCAAAACCACCCCAAATATGTTGAGCATTCTGTTCTGCTTAGTCGCCGCTGCTGCCTTCTTTGGTGTCATCGTTCCTTCAGCTTGTAGCTTCTATGCCGGTCCCCACGGACGGCGCCAACTGTTGTGACTACGGGCCAAATAGTAAATGAGGGGCTATAGGGAGTCCACTAGGGGCTACCCAAAACCTTGTATACACTAAAAATGGGGGTGGATGAATTGGCCATCTCCTTCCTCCCCTAAGACTATATATATAGCCTTAATGCCGGATTAAGAATGCTCTTACAATGGCTCATAATGCTAGTATTACAAATGTCCTTTTACATGCTTAATGGACCTCTTGTTCCAGCAGGCCGAATAGGTAAAGATGGAGGCCACTCCCCCAACATTGTGTTTTGTGGTTCTACTTCTACCTGATGTTTTTGAAACACCTCTTAGTATTTCTGTTGGTTTGAATATTTCAGGTTTGACAGGAAACTGAAGAACACATATGACCTCCTTTTCAGCAGGTCTGTCTTTTGATCGTACTGGTCTTCCTGTTGATGCCTGACGCATTTGTTTGTAGTATAACTAGTTTATCTACTCAAATGTTTCATATCCTATTCAAAGTGGGCACATTCTATCCTACATGTTTGAATACGTTCTTGTCTGATACTAAATGCATATGCCCCTTATATTGATATTGTTCCCTTTTTTTTTGAGGAGTTCACTTTTAAGCGTCTATGCAGACATGGCAGTAACTTGCAAGGTAACTTGAGGACCTTATTCGTATTGCATATAGATACTAATGTATGAGCCATATAATCCTGTATTACTTCCAGGGTCTCCACCATCTTCAACTATCATATGCGGGTTTACCTGAATTTTATTTTAGTGATTACGACAAAAGGCCCAAAGGTGGATGTGCTACAGAAGGAATTCATTATTAAACTTAAAAATATAGATGTTTTTGCTTCACATTTTTCAGCTGTGTGCATTAGTATTGAAGTGTAGCATTTTTGTCATTGGTAACATATCAGTTGGCAGAAAATTTCATGAATCATTAGCTCAGGAAAAAACTGAGGACATGAATGCATATTCAAACATTTTCCTTTTGTTTTTTAACTGTTTACAGGAATACTATGATCCAAACCGTTCAATGCTGGAGTTGGTTTTTGCTCCAGCAGAGGAATGAATTGGACGGAGTGACACTGAAATCATCGATGCAGCTATGCAAGAGCTAGCCAAGTTATTTCCTGATGAAATTGCTGCCGATCAGTGTAAAGCAAAGATTCTCAAGTATCATGTTGTGAAGACACCAAGGTGAGGATATTTTACGAAGATCCTGATAGTTAATCATAGGTAG
Organism: Dendrocalamus sinicus; assembly: GCA_036346575.1. Lineage (NCBI taxonomy): Eukaryota > Viridiplantae > Streptophyta > Magnoliopsida > Poales > Poaceae > Dendrocalamus > Dendrocalamus sinicus. The sequence continues at coordinate 48,431,631 of CM070648.1, read as the reverse complement.
GTCTGATAGTTTGATGTGCTCTTTTCTTACATTGCCATGCTTTTCTGGCTCGCTGTTACAGTTCCGTTTACAAAACTGTCCCGAATTGTGAACCTTACCGATCTCTGCAAAGATCACCAATTGAAGGGTTTTATCTGTCGGGCAATTACACCAAGCAGAAATACTTGGCTTCCATGGAGGGTGCAGTTCTATCTGGAAAGCTTTGTGCTCTGTCTAATGGCTCTGGTTGTGCATGGAAGCATCAAACTTCTACTGGTATCTTGGAGCATTTTAACATGGTACGTATTTGTAGTTTAATGCTTTATCATTTGCTGCTTTCAGGACTATAATATGCTATCTCGTAGGAGCCAGAGAAGCCTGCAATCCGAAGTTCCTGTTGCTTCCTAGTTGTAGTTAGTTACCACTATTCCCAGTGGAGTGTATCATCACCTAGTCATTTTTCTATTTAGTGGGCGCCCACCTGCTACTCATGTGGTGGGACCTATTATGGTCTTCTCACATTTTTGTAGAGTTGAATTGTGACCGAGCTGCTGATACCATGTTGGAAAAAAGGATAGTTGTAAAACGACCTGCATAGCAATTCTTTGACCTTTGCAAAAGGCAAAAAGGGGTAAAGGGTTCTTAGATATTATCTTCCTTGTACTTTTTTAGATGGTGGCTTCTGCCACACGTGGGAACTAGCCATTTTGTTTCAGTTAAACTGCATCACAAATCCCTGAACTTTATAGCATTAGCAGAACTGAGATAGCATTCACTGAGCAATTTTTAAGGTTTGTCAGAGAAGGATAAGAAAAGAAAGCATGGATAATACCTAAGCTCTTGCCTGCCCTTTGTCTGAATGGGATATTGTATCTACCAAGTTGCAATTACAAAAAGGAGGCACAGACCGGATCAGGCCCTCAGATATTTTTTCCCTTGGATATTTCCTGGGGTCTCAATAATTGTACTTTTTTGGTCCATATGTCATGTAAGGCATATCGCCGGGTTGTGTCTTGTAGTATGCAGGATGGGTGCGTAGATGTTCCATCCATCTGAAGACTTCCTGTGGATAACAGGAAAAAAAATCTTGCAGATTTGTACAGACTACGACAGAGAGAATCATCGGAAGACTTTCTTTGGATAATACTAGCTGAATACAGAATGACAAATTGACAGATTACAGAATCATATGGCAGCAAAGATAAAAAAGGGATTTGAAAGCAAAGATAAAAAGGGATTTGAGGATAAGGAACGTTGATATTGACTTTTACCAATAATTTTTAATTTTAACTGGTAAATAGTAACAGTTTATAGAAAAGCTTGTATAGATAAAGACATTCATATATGATTTTAGCTGATATAAATAGAATTACTATAGTATACGTTACAATCAACTAATATATTCTATTTTAAAAAGATATTTTACTTAGAAGCTAAGTAAAAAATTATTTACTATAAAAATAATTTTAAAAGCTAATACAGATAGAGGCATGTTCTTTTGTGGATTTTGACTTCAACTTTATGCTTTTCTACCGTAATTAGCTTTTAAACTGTGTCTTTTCAAGATGTGCTCTATTAGTTAATTGTAGTACATATTGTACCGACTTCATTTATATCGGTAAAAATCACACGTAAATTTCAATTACTCTATAATCTCTCGTATAAATAATCAAAGTCATAAATCAGTTACAAATTATAACCCACAGCTACAAAAGAACGGCCCAGGGTCTAACTATGATGCCATGCTTGCCGGCCAGTGTTTACCGAGGAAAGCGCAGGCAGATCAGATCTACCTCGAGTCTTCTCTCGATTTCTTCTTGCGGCGCCGCGCCCACAGACAGCGGCGGCGGGTCCCAGCTGCAGCCTGCAGATCTTTTTGGCGGAGAGAGAGGGGCCAATAAATATCTGCGGCGAGATATTTTTCCTGGACGCGCCACGTGTCGTCCTGCCACGTGTAAAAGCGCCGGGCACGTAGGCGTAAAGGGCTGGGCTCCGCTCGCGTTAATGCCGACTTTATTTGTTCCCTACGGGTGTGGTTTTGTTCCTCCGTGTCTCATTTCTTTCTCTGCTGCTCTTCTGCTACTGCTCCCCTTCCCTTTCGTTCTTCGACTGAGCCAAATCCCATAGCTTTCTTGTTCTTTCTGTAAGAGGCTGTTTGATTCGTAGGTTTCTGCCGAACGCTCGTCTAAATCCTGCGAAAATTTGGCTCTTTCTTGATCTAGGTGTGGTTTTGTTTTCTGATTGTTGGGGTTCAAATCTTTTCCACCTTTGTTTTCCACCTCCATAATCATCGAATCTCGAGGGAATTCCTTCCTTTCTCCCCCCGATTCGCTTCTTTCTTGATCTCCTACCTTTCTGCGGGTTCACCAAAAATTCGAAGGAAAAAATTGTGAGCCATCTTTTAGAGTTTCACTCTTTCAAGAAAATATAAGGAAATCATTGGAATTATCCTCCCCTTGTTGGTTCCTGCTTTCCTCCAGAAGAATCAAATGGGTGATGATGTGTCACTGAATCCACCGATCAAGGCACAGCTAGCTGCCGGCCGCATTGCCCAGGTACTAAATTACAAAGTGTTTTTGTTGGCACATCCTGTTTATTCTCAACTTTTTACAGTGACTACTGAACTGTGGCATATTCGATAAATTCATGAACTATTGTTGCTTCTCACGCCTTTTTCCAAGTAGAAAATTATGTTCACTAAGTGCTTGGACACCTGTTGTTTGTCTTAATCGTCATGCCATTGTTCAAGAAAAGATCTTTGCAAAATATAACGTTCCTGCTCGTGATGCACACATAATTTTAAGTCGTGGAAATATTACCATATACTGTACTCGTCGAACATGAATTTTGGATCCCTTTTTACTTCATGTTGTTAGCAAATTCCTAGACTCTGAAAATAAAATGATTATTGTCTGGTGGTTCTTCGACAGGGTAATCAAATTCTGGACGTGATGTCGGCAGGGTGGACAGATGAGAGGCACATGCTTTATATAAGCTCCATGGAGGCTTCTTTCATTGAGCAACTCTACAATCGTGAACACATTGCTAATCAGAACGATTCAATTGGCAATGGGTTCAAGGTTCTCCGCGGTGGAGTGTGGGAGAAACTCAAATTTGGGAGGACCAATGCATGTGCTCGAATTGGGGACAAGTACTGCCTTCCTGCAAGCCCCTGGATTCAGCATTTTAGGCCGCGTGATTGCAGTAGCAATGCACGAGGTGATGGGGCAGAAGCTTTAGTGGGTGATCATGAATCGGGTATTCAGACTATCCGAGGGAGGACCCCGTTGTCACATGGAAGGGAATGGGAGGCTTTTAAGGGAGAAAGCCATCTTGATGAAAGTGCAGGTGGATAACTCAATTACCTTAGTTCACTCTGACAAATGCTCAAAGTTCTGCAGTCGGTTGTTTCATCATCTTCACTGAATATCACTACTCAGATATAATGTTCCAAATAGCCATGCATTTGATGGGTTATAAATTCATGCAGTCTATCTAGAGTACCTTTCCGTGGCTCTTCCTGGTATTCAACACCTGTTGCATCTAATACATACTTTTTTTTAACATTAACTGGGTTTGTGGAAGAGGCATGATTAATAACAAATCAATTGTGCTTAAGCTCCAAGATCTTGTATGTATTTTTAAATATATCTATGGTAGCCATAAGCCCATGACAGTTACATATGCCCATGACAGTTACATATGGATGCTGTGCTGTTGAATTCTGCTAACGATGTTCCAAAGCAACATCCTACAATGAACTTAATTTCTGATGCCCTCTCTCTCTCTCTCCAGAGGTCTCTGATCAGAATTTTGCTGACGATGAAGTGGAAGTTGATGCAGAATCAAGTAAAGCATGCAAGAAAAGGAGATTAAGCAGTACTTCCACTACTGTACCGAATGATCAAGTAAGCTCACAGGGTTAATTATCATAAGTCTGTTGCAAGTGTTGGGATGAAGGGCAACAACACACTCAAAAGAATCAGACTATCAATGGCATTGACCCTAGTGTTCTATATTTGTAGGTTGTTCCATCTGAAAATTTGTTTGCTGCCACAAAAGCTGTTGGAGACAAAGATGCTCTGAAGTAAAGCATGGAAGAGTAGTTCTCGGTGATTGTGCAATCAATGAGCACTGGAGGAGAAAGTGTTGGCGATTTAGCAGATTAGGTTCTCGTTATGTATCTGTCTATTTTGCAGTTTTCATCAGCAGTGCAGACGTGTAGTTCACTCTGGTGTCTCGCTGCCCTGGCAGAAAGAATAATAGGCTCATTCACTACTTGGTAGATGTATCGTTTCATCTTATGGATGTAATCATGTAATGCTTTTTGATGTTGCTGTGTTCTGGCAACTGCTGTTTTGCAATGTGAATGAAATGTTCATGTTTGCCACAAGATGAGAATGATCCCAAACCATTCCTTTTTAGCACAATTCCATGTTTGTTGCACGCATGTAGCATGGTATTAAAAGACGAATCGCTTTTGCAGAATGACCCAAAAAATATAGAATGATCATGTGTAATTGTGGCCGTGTCAAAATTTCAAACTACTACTCTTTTTTTGCAAAGAAATTTCAAAATACTTCTGATGTATAAGTATGAAAAATATTTGAAAATTTCTTACACATATACAAGAGTAGTTAGTTACCTTCCTTAATTTCTCAGCCACTTCAATCTTGCTTTTGTAATTTTTATCACAGTTCCCTTTGCAAAGGTAGAAACTGGCAATGTCTTAGCGAATAAATCTGCAAGATTATCACTAGTTTGGATTTTCTGTATTTCTATATGCCCATTCTCCAGCTGCTTATGGGAATATAAATGCTTTGTCATAGAAGTTTTGATGTAGCTATTCCTCATATATGCGATGCAAGGAGCATTATCCTCATAGAGGACTGTAGGAGCTTTATCCACCTCTACACCATATGTACATGAGTGACCTCAAATACTGCTATTATCTCATAATGATTAGTTGACGTAGCAACTATTGTCTGCTTAACAGACTTTTAGGAGACGGCTGTATTCCTACTTAGAAAGACATATTTAGTCTGTGACTTGATATTATGGGAATCATAAAGATAGGCAAGTCTGAGTATCCAATGATTTTAGTATCTTGATCCTTGAGATAAAAGAGTCCAATATTACTAGTTTCTTTTTTCGTTAGATCTGGTCTCCCAGGAGGGGCAACGGCGGCATTTTTGGCAGAAGGTGAGGGGTGCTGGCGGTGCTTACGGCCCGGGAGCCTCAGCTCCGGTCATTAGACGCCACCACACTAATCTCCCCTTTCCTTCTGCTCTCGGCTATATAAGGAGGCAACCTCCATCCGTGAGAGGCATAAAAAACGTGAGCACTATCTCTTCCATTCTTTCTTCTTCTTCCCGATTTGGCTCTGGTTTTGGTCTTTGGAACCTCCTCTTCACTGGCAATAGCTGGCCTTGGTGGTGGTTTGAGGCCCCTAGTGCTCGATGAAGAGACGCACTTGGCCAGTGCTTCTCTTGTTCTTGTGCGGCGTCTCCTTCACCTCAGCTTTGTCAGCTTGATGATTCCCGGACAGTAAATGTGGGCATTGTATCTCCGTCAACCATGCTCCTCTCTCGCGGTGGCATAGAGGGGCGCTAGGTTTTCTGGGTCAGCTCCTTCGGGTGTGCCTTGCTCGGTTCTTGTTGGTAATTTCGCTTCCACCGGTTTGATTTACTTCTGGACGGCTTTGAGTGTTGTCTGCATCGTGAGTGTTCTGGTTCTTTTTCTTGCAAACATTGTGAGCTGTGCTAGTTCTCTAATCGCTGATACATGCTCTAGTACTGGGACACATCGTTTACTTGTTGGCGCGGTTTAAAGCTCTATGATGAAACTTATTGATTATTGAAATTGATCTGATAACTAGAGCAAATTTGAGCTCTATCTGGGTGCCTACTACTGTTTGTACCATAGCTCTAGTTACTTCTTTCGGTTGGTCAAACCTATTAACTAGCACTGTGATTATCTGTCATGCAGTAGTTATATCTTTTGTTCAGTTTGGTTTAGAAGAGAACTTTTTCTCTTTGATATTCTTCATATGTTATTGTATTTTCAGTTATTTGAACATTGTTAGTCAGAATATTGCTTGATAATCCTTTGCTTGTGAACACTTGTTACTCCAAAAGTTGGAGATTGCTATCCATTTTATATGCAAGATTGTGGCGATAGAAGCATAAACTAGAGCTCAAATCTTGATTACTAGTTGTCTGATCATTAATGAAGAGTAACAACACAGTAGCGGGACAGCCAATATTAAATCTTGTGTACCCCTACATCTGAGAGCGGTAATCAATAATCTAAAACTTGAGCTTTATGCTAGTTTTAGTTATTCCCTGATTCCTGAAAATGCTTTACGTGATTAGTTCAGCAGTAGTGTTGGTTCATATGATGAGTATATGTTCTGATACAAATAGCATGGGAGAATTACATGTTTATATGCAATTTATGTCATTTGTATACTGCTTGAAATGTGCTTTAATAATACTTAATTATGCTAAAATTAAATCTAAATATATGCTTATACCGCATTAATTGCAACAGCTATTGCACATTCCTCCTGTTGCTGCCTTCGGCCATAACAAATTAACAATCAACAGTACGTTGTGACGGGTCCTGCAACGAAATTGTTACAAGCAAAAAGTAAAGGGTGCCCAATGTATAGATGCTTGTTCATACAGAGATGCCTTTACAGCAAAAGACATCTATTCTCCCACCCTCTCATCATCTATAAATACTGTACAGATTCATAATAAAGGTGTTGCTTCTTTCCAAACATTTGTCTCAATCTATTGTAATACGTTATCAGCACACGCTCCATCCATCCACAGAGACAAAAAGGAAAAAGGTAATGGCTATGGCCCTCTGTGAGAAACAGTAAGCAAATGCACGCTGTTAGTAACCTCTGTCCACGGCGTCCACCTGCATGTCGCCGAACCCCCGCCGGTGTAGAACCCGGTGAAGTCGACGCCTGTTACCGGCACGGCGCGCGGCCCGAAGCGGTTGGCAAGGCGCGCGGCTCGGCGAGGTTCGGAACACGGCGGCCGGCGATAAGCGAGCTGCGCGCGCGGCGAACCAACCGCGCGCGGAGCCGGGCACGGCGTGACGGCACGGCATGCGGCCGCATGGTGGCGCACGGCGGCGCCCGAGCCGAGACGCCATGGATGGCGGCGCGGCGCGCTAAAGCGCCGGCGGCGCCGCGCCCGGTGAGGCGCGCGTAGCGCGTGACGCAACACGGCGTCCGATGGCGGCGCAGCCCGTTGACGCGGTGGCGCGGCCGCGGTGCTCGCGCGGTGGTGTAGCGCCGCGCGCGGCGGCGCAGCCCGCCTTTGCGGCGGCGGCCGCTCCCACGAGGCGGCGCCGCCGGCGGCGGCGGCGTCGAGACGGCGCGGCGCGCGGCCGCGCACGGCGGCGGCGGCCCGCAGCGCGCGCCGTGGCCGTCGGTGGCGCCGGTTGCAGCCAGCCGCGGCGTCCCGCAGGCGGCGCCAGCGGTGGTTGAAGCGGCTCACGCACACACCCGGCGCATGGCGCGCCTCGTGGTGGCGACGGCGTCGTGGCGGCGCGCGCGCGCCGAGCCCGGCGGCGGGCGGCGCAGCCCGAGCCCGTGGCGACGAGCGCCGCCGCCGCGAGGAGCCGACAGAGCGGTGGCGCCGACGCGCAGCGGCCCGCGCGCGCGCGACGATCCCCGGCCGGCGATGGCGGCGCCGAGGTGGCGGCCCGAGGCGGTGTAAGCGCCGCGCGCACCCCGGCGAGGTCGGCGGAGGCGCGCGCCGAGGCCGGTGGAGATGGCCGGCGGTGGCGCCTGGCCCGGCCGGCGGCTCCCCATGTGTGGCGGCTGAGCTAGGGTTTGGGGGGAAACCCTAAAATCCCCCCACCCTCATTTATACATGCTGCCGAAATGGGCTTTTGGCCCAATAAACCCCCACCTCCTCACATGGGCCTCATGGCCGACCGGGCTTTAGCCCAGGTTGCCGAAAATTTGCAATTTCCCCCTCTGTTTTAAATGTAATTGCAGCACTTTATGTTAAATAAATTTCTATTGTAAATATTTGCAAACATATGTGTTTCCATGCAATGTATTATACATCAATTATTGCAATCTATCTTATGCAATTTAAATATTTCGTTTACTAGCTTACCATACAAGCATTTAATTTTTTTTATGCAAATGCTTTAGGTTGATTTTCTCTCATATGGGAATAACACAAAGTTTCTTAACTTTGATATTGGCCATACACAAGGTAGTACCATTGTACTACTGCGGGATTTATTCCTCAACGTGCGTATCCAATATCAAGTTTTGAAACATTTTGGTCTACACTTTTGGGTGACTACCTTTATTTATTTTCCAATTGGCCATACACAAGGTAGTACCATGGTACTACTGTGGGATTTCATCCTCAACGTGCGTACCCAATTTGATTATAAATTATACAAGGTCTACACCTAAGTGATTACCATGGTTCTTTTTCACATTGGCCATACACAAGGTAGTATCAAAGTACTACTGTGGGATTATCATCCTCATAGTGCGCACTCAATGTTGAAAAATGAATTAAATAATGTTAATACCATTGGTGATTAACTATGTTGTTCCACAATAGGAGAATGTCCCTTTATGTATTTCAAGTTTACCTTGATTACTTGCATTTCCCCACTCGGAAGCAATGGCTTGCTCTTCAAACACGGTATGAACAGCAAAAAGCAGTCATCCTACCGGAGGCTGTCAATGAGTGGAACCACCGCCGCATACAAGATTTTACATCTGTGGGAGAGTTCAACCATGCTGTTCATAAAATCAGTTCTAAACTGCAGTTTTGCGAGAAAGAACCATCTGATGCGGAGAAAATTGAAAAGACATTGTCTACTATGCTCCCCGCACAAATGATCCTTCAGCAACAATACCGTGAAAGAGGTTTCACTGTTTATTCTGAGTTGATTAAAACATTACTTCAGGCAGAAAGGCATAGTGAGCTCCTAATTTGAAACTCTAATCTGCGCCCTTTGGGCACTAAGCCTTTGCCAGAAGTACATGCTAACACTCAGAACAAACCTCAAGGGAATGCTACTAAATCTAGCAATCCTGGAACCTTTAAAGGGAAGCACAAGCTCAAGAGACAGCGAAAGTCTCGTGGTGCTAACAAGGGAAAGGATGTTTTTAAGTCAAAAAAGAACAAGTCTAACACTTGTAACAAGTGTGGCTGTTACAACCATCCGACTGAGAAATGTCGTACTCCCAAGCACTTAGTGGCTTTGTACTTGAATTCCGTGGGACGAGCACGCTCCAATCAAGGACGTTCCAATCAAGGTGGACAATTTGAAGCACACTTCAACTCCCAACCTGATGTCAACATGGAAGAATTCCTCCAACCTGACATTACTATGAAAGATGCCCCTGGGTGCTCCTACTCTGCTCCTACAGCTGCGGGACCAAGCAACACCAAGGCACTACCTCCACTTGATGGGAACGTTGACGATACGGAGAACATGATCGTGGAGTTCACTTCTAACGATCCGTTTGGAGACTTTCACTAGGCTCCCACACTTTGAGATACCTTATTTAATTATACCTTAAATGTGGATGTCGTTTAATTGTGAATGTTGTCATAAGCTAGTTGTTGTCCGTACTTCATTTAAGCACAATGGGTATTGTAATTTGTATTAAGCACAATTGATACCTATATATATATTGTATGTATTCTATATATATTTGTTGAGAATTACATATTCAAATTCTCCATTTTGTATAGATTGTACGGGAGTCGATCTGATGGATGAGGAAATGTGCCTAGTGGATAGCGGTACTACTAACTCTATACTCAGGGAGATAAAATATTTTCAAACTCTCACAAAGAACAAAGGAAATGTTTTAACAATCGCTGGACGCGATGCTGTAATAGTTGGCACCGGTCGGGCCACTATTATACTTCCTATGGGTACATCATTAACAATTGAGGATGCACTCTTGTATCCCGATTCAACTCGTACCCTATTGAGTTATAGAGATATCCGTAAGAATGGGTTTCATATTGAAACTCATGAGGACAACAATGAGGAGTTTCTTCTCATAACAAAAGATCACGGATATGGCAAAGAGACACTTGAAAAATTTCTCTCACTCCCGTCTGGATTGTACTACACATACATCAAACCCGTACCACATGTTGCTTACAAAGTAATTTTCCAGAATGTTAACGCATTCCAAACTTGGCATGATCGTCTTGGCCATCCTGGAATAGGGATGATGAGAAAAATTATAAGCAATTCTGTTGGTCACACTTTAAGTGATGTAAAATTTCCCCAATCCTCAGATTTTATGTGCACCGCATGTGCCACTGGGAAATTAATTTTGAGGCCCTCTTACCTCAAAATTCATGCCGAACCTCTAAAGTTCCTTGAACGCATTCAAGGTGACATATGTGGTCCCATTCAACCATTGTCTGGGCCGTTCAGGTATTTCATGGTTCTAATAGACGCATCTACACGATGGTCTCATGTGTGTCTACTTTCCACACGGAACCATGCATTTGCTAAGATTGTTGCACAAGTTATCAAACTTAAAGCACAATATCCTGAACATCAAATCAGATCAATCCGAATGGATAATGCTGCTGAATTTTCCTCACGTGCTTTCAATGATTATTGCATGGCTTTAGGAATTCAAGTTCAGCATTCGGTTCCATATGTTCATACTCAAAATGGGTTGGCAGAATCTCTCATTAAGAGAGTGAAACTTATTGCAAGACCTTTACTACAGAATTGCAATCTACCAACATCATGTTGGGGTCACGCAGTCTTACACGCTGCTGACTTGATTCAATTGCGTCCAACTGCATACCATGCAACCTCCCCGTTGCAACTAGTACGTGGAAATACACCAAATATTTCCCATCTGCGAAAGTTCGGTTGCGCTACATACGTACCGATCTCCCCACCGCAACGTACATCTATGGGCCCACACAGGAAATTGGGGATCTATGTGGGATATCAATCTCCGTCGATCATTAAATACTTGGAACCCCTTACCGGGGATCTATTCACTGCCCGGTACGCTGATTGTATCTTCAATGAAGATCATTTCCCGGCATTAGGGGGAGGAATTGAAAACCACAAAAAATGCCAGGAAATCAATTGGGATGCCATAGACATCTCCAACTCTGATCCACGTATTCAAACTGAACTCCAAGTTCGAAGATCATTAATTTGCAACACATTGCAAATAACATGCCGATGCATTTACGATTATAAGGGTGTTACAAAATCCTATAATCCTGCGAGAAATGTGCCTGGAAAGAGTAGAGGTACCAAATAAAACTACTCAACTCCCAAGTAAGAGGGGAGAAGTACGGCTATTTCCACAGATGCGACTTCTAGCAAGCAAAGGAAAAGGAAGAACAATTCTTCTAACCCAAGAAATGCAACTCAACCTCACGTTGAGAAACACCTGTGGAGGTTCAACCTTCACATCCCACATCAACAGTGCACTCAATTACGATGTTGGGACATCGGACATACGATGCAATCATTTTGGGAAATAATGATACATCACAAGGGTGCTTGAAATTTCCATCAACTATTTTGAATCTGGAGAATCATATGACAGAAAGTCTACAATTGTCGACATCTATTTCTCTGAAGCAATTGCAGAAATCATCCAAAATGATCCAGATCCTAAGACCATGACAGAGTGCAGAAAGCGCTCGGACTGGAATCAATGGAAAGATGCAATTCAAGCAGAGATAATCTCGCTCACTAAAAGAGAGGTATTCACTCATGCAATACCTACACCTCGAGGAATCTTTCCTGTGGGATTCAAATGGGTTTTCGTCCGGAAACGGAATGAGAACAATGAGGTGGTGAGACATAAAGCGAGGCTTGTAGCACAAGGGTTCACGCAGAGACCCGGCATTGATTTCAATGAAATATATTCTCCAGTTATGAGTGGAATAACATTCCGATATCTTATATCTCTGGCAGTTCAAAATCGTCTATCTATGCAGTTAATGGACGTAGTGACTGCATATCTATATGGGTCACTTGTAGGGGTGAAAACGGATCGGATATTTCCCGACCGACCGACCGCCGAATCCGAGTCGGATCGAATTCGGATAGTCATATCGGATAATTATCGGATTCGGAGTCGGATTCGGATAGTTGCTTTCGGATACGGATTCGGATTCGGGAGCAGACTATCCGACGGATACGGATACTATCCGAATTTTATCGGATAATACCGGATATATTTTTGGATATCCGCCCATCAGCCAAATCATCATTTTCAGCCCATCACCCATTAGCAAATCCAAATAAATTCCCACAAATCCAATAAATGCAAATAACTCCAAAAATCCAGAAAATGCACAAAAATATTATAAATCTATGAGAACTTAGGGAAATAACATAAACTATTTTTAGCTTTTAGAAAATAGTTAAAATAAGTTTTTTTGCTCTTGGCTTTCAAATAAAATCTAGAAAAATCCAAATAAATTTCAACAAATCCAATAAAATATGGGATATTCCATCAAGAAAAAAAGAAGATAAGCTAAAAAAGGTTCAGCCATATGAAACTCCGAGCCTATGTTATCCGCCTATATTATCTGTTTCCGAGCCGAATCCGTTATATATCCGTCCCGACGGCATCAGTATTCGAAACTCGAATATTCAATTCAGTATTCAGATCCGGTCTTACCGTATTCGACTCCGAATTCGAAAAAAAATATGGGTTAGGATACGGTTTAAGCAATATCCGACCGAATCCGATCCGTTTACACCCCTAGTCACTTGATTCGGACATATACATGAAGGTCCCTGATGGAATCTCTATACCGAATCCAAACGCAAATCGCAACATGTATTGTGTAAAGCTTCAAAAGTCACTCTATGGCTTAAAGCAGTCGGGAAGAATGTGGTATAACCGACTTAGTGAGTTCCTTTTGCAGAAGGGATACACTAACAATGATGATTGTCCATGTGTTTTCATCAAAAAGTCCCAAACGGGATTTTGCATCATATCAGTATATGTTGATGATTTAAATATCATCGGCAACCCACAAGATATTGATGAAGCACGCAATCATCTAAAGACGGAGTTTGAAATGAAGGATTTGGGTAAAACCAAATTTTGCTTAGGTATACAACTTGAGCACCTTCATACGGACATTCTAGTGCATCAATCACCTATGTCCGAAAATATTGGAGAAATTCAATATGGACAAAGCATATCCATCGAAAACCCCCATGGTTGTTCGATCTCTAGACAGGGACAAAGATCCATTTAAACCCCGAGATGACAATGAAGAGCTATTGGGACCCGAGGTTCCATATCTCAGTGCCATCGGAGCGCTTATGTACCTTGCAAATTGCACCCGGCCGGATATTGCATTTGCGGTAAATCTACTTGCTAGATATAGCGCTGCTCCAACCAAAAGACATTGGGTAGGAGTGAAGAATATCCTTAGATATCTTCAAGGCACTAAAGATCTCGGTCTATTCTTTCAGAAGAATAACAATGTGGATTTAATAGGATATACAGATGCTGGCTATTTATCAGATCCCCATAATGCCAGATCTCAAACAGGCTTTATATTTTTACATGGTGGAACAGCCATCTCTTGGAAGTCTTCGAAACAGACTCTAGTGGCTACATCCACTAATCATTCTGAAATAATTGCATTATATGAAGCATCACGTGAATGTGTATGGCTTCGCAGAATGATTAGCCACATACAACAATCTTGTGGTATAGGTGCTATTGCATCACCTACCATTATCTACGAAGATAATGCTGCTTGCGTTGTTCAAATGCAAACGGGTTACATAAAGAGCAATATCACAAAACATATTGCACCCAAACTATTTTACCCACATGAATTGCAAGAGAGTGGGGAAATAAATATTCTGCAAACTAAGTCTTGTGAAAATCTCGCAGACTTATTCACTAAGTCATTACCAACTTCCACATTCCAAAAATGCGTTTATGGAATTGGTATGCGAAGACTACGTGATTTGCAGATGTCCGGGGGAGAAATCTCTTAAAGACTTAACCCGTTCAATACAAATATTGTACTCTTTTCCTTTTATGAGTTTTCCCTTTAGGGTTTCTCATCAAGGTTTTTAATGAGGCAATATAACAACGTAATCATAAATATATCTCTATTTTCCCCACAGGGGTTTTTTTTAGGAGATATAATCAAATATATGCCATATCAACTTTTTTCCTTAAATTTTCCCACTGGGTTTTAAAGGAGTTTTCGTGGCATATCTACTCTACAGGTTCTCCTCATATTTTTCCCACCAGGGTTTTGGAGGAGTTTTTCCAAGATGATGAATCAAGATGATCATATGAAAATACATTGGTCAAGGGGGAGTGTTACAAGCAAAAAGTAAAGGGTGCCCAATGTATAGATGCTTGTTCATACAGAGATGCCTTTACAGCAAAAGACATCTATTCTCCCACCCTCTCATCATCTATAAATACTGTACAGATTCATAATAAAAAGTGTTACTTCTTTCCAAACATTTGTCTCAATCTATTGTAATAGAAATCAAATATTCACTAAGCGTGCAATCTAAAACTACATCTGTCCAGAGAGCACAGCTGTACTATCGAATCCCATATGGAACCAAAAGGCGACGATAAAAGAGCCTAAGATTCAAGTCTAAAACTACATCTGTTTACAGCAAGCACTTGAACATATCATGCATTTAAATCGAAATCATAACCTCCTACAAAACTTGAAGAATTAATGGGATAAACCGGTATCAGAAGAAAGTGCACACTGCAGATCTAACAAACCTCCAACTGTCCTGCAACTCAACGATGATAACATATTAAAAGTTCTGGTCGCAAGAACTGATGCGATTGCTGCGCATGCTAAGGTGTGGTACAAGAGCAGAAACAAATAAGCAGATCCAAAGCTACTAGGAGCCACATCTCACACAAAGATCTGCAGACTGGCCCTCAAAGGAAGGAGAAGAGGGGACCGAGAGCCGACGCGTGGGTCGGCAGCAGTGGCCGCCAAGGAGCGGTGTCACGGGCCCGTGGCGGTGCACGGGATGGGAAGGCGGAGGCGGCGATGCTCGGGCCAGACGACGGCGGTCGGCGAGCCAACTGGGAAGCGGTCGCTGGCTGCGAGCTTGCGACTTGAGAGGGCCGAGTGATGGGCCGTGGGCCTTCGCAGCATGGGGCTACACGCCGCGCGAGCGCCGCCTATGTGGGCCTGGTCAATCCATCCATCCATCCATCTCTCTCTACAGGAAAAATTCTAATATGCAACGGTGACGCAAACAAGTTGGTGTAACAAGCTAATAGGACGATGACATATGGCAATATATACTGTAGCAGCCATTAAAAAGTAATATGTCAGTATAGCTACAGTGCAATAAATACTGTAGCAGCTATTAAAAATAATATTTCCGTACATCTATAGTACAGCTACAGTGTTTTTGTCCCGCGTGGTGGTCTCGGATTGGCTTGTGATATAAAGTCGGCTGTGCAACCGTGACACAGTAAAATCTCCCCTCTACTGGGGGGCTGCTGGAAGCAAGAACAGTAGTTAATAGCCACTTTCTTATAACTCAGTGAAAGACAGAAATCCGTCAAGGATTTCGTGAGAAAAGAGAGAAGGAACTGATGTTTAATGATCATCCATGGAAGATGGAGGAATGCCCTTGGGGAAGGTTAGGTCTGAGCATGGAGCTGCCTTCAAGGCTTTGTAACGCTACTGCTCACTCTCCTATGTTTGCATCTCACTCTCACCTTTTTATCTAACTTCCGTTGTTAAATCTTGTGCGCTCTAGAGGGACCTGGACTAGCCAACCAACCATGTTTCATCGCCTTTTCATCGTACCTCGTTGCGAAAAAGCTCTGTAACTGTAGCCTAATAATTCCAAATGCATGTACCATGTCTTCAACAACACATGATTAAAAGAATGCGACTGCCTTTTGCCTTACTTCAGCAACTACTACTAATAAGTAAAAGCTACCAGTGTAATTGACTTGTAGATTTGATCAAGCACTACTCTGAAATTTACCTGGTAGCTCGTCTTCTTTTCGTTAGAACTTTTCCAAAAGATATTGTCGTCCATTTACCAAGATTGATTGCTGAACCGTACATCATAATCAAAAGAGAATTAGGGAACGAACAGAATGTGCAGTAGGAGAACATGATAAACAGAAACTAATTTTTACTCAATGGTAGTACTGGCATATTCTTTCCTCGAAAAAAGTACTAGTATATTATTTGGTGAAAAGATAGGGATTAATCGGTGTGTAAGCGATTTTTACATGCCCTAGCTAGCACTTCATAGTTCAGACTTCAGAGTGCTTTTTTTAATCTCCAGATCACTACTTAAACCTCCCTTTTTAGGTGAGATGTAACATCAACTAATTCGTAAACAGCTCTCCAACGTTATATATATACATGAACGTCTCACACAAATCCTCTTACATTACAGTGGAGTAAAGTTACTGAAAGTGTCGCGGGATGCCGAAAGGGAAGGGGAAACAAGAAAGGATGCCAAAGTGAAAAAGAAATTCAAAGAAGGCGCTCCCTGAAGCATTCGTCCCAACTAATAGGTTGCTTTTGCCCATTGCTAAATGCGGATTACTTCCAGCATCGCGCGTCGTCGTCTTTCCACGTGTGAAAACCACGGTACTAGCTTGAGCACGACGTGTATGCACGACCAGCCATGGGTGGGTTTTTTTCGATTATGACTAATAGCTTATGGCTATAACTAATGACTTTTGATCTTAGTATAAGTATTTATGTAAATAAATCGAATACCGATAAGTCGTTTTGAAAAGACTGTCTCAATAAGCCACTTCGAAAAGACGGTAGAAAAATTGCCACGTTTATTTGTTTAAGGAAAACTATAAGCTAAAAAGAAGGGCCACAAATCGTCATTGCCTGTAGCATGGATGGAAGCACCCGATCAGATGACAACTGAACACAGATCTGAAACTCCCAAGCTTTTGTGTTCAACACACCTGATATTATTTTCTAATTTCTAGTCATGCATTGCTGGTTCATTGCGCCAGGAAAGATCAGCACGTGTAAGGACAAGATCAAGCTCGAGATAATATTATATATTTACGTAATATATATTTCTTTAGCTTTTGTCTGTGTATGCATATATGTTTCTTTAGCTTTTGCTGCAAAGATAAGAAGAGCACAAGACACCATCAGCAGATCGAATCAGCAACAGTATGCCTATGCTTCTAGTAGCATATCAATCGCGTATGGGATCCTTGAAAGCCAAGGGACAAGGCAAATCAGGTTGGTAGTATGTGGGATGAAACGTTTGCATATTGATCATAGCTGGCTGGCTGGCTGGATAGTGGTATTATATTAGGGATATATGTGCATTGATTGGGATGGAACACTTCAGGACCAGTGAATTTTTTCGCCTTAATTGTGATGGTTACAGATGGCTGCTCATGGATTGGATCCTTACTCCTTAATTTTGCTGTAGGTACATGCATATCAAGGACAATTAGGAAGTTAAAATCAAGCGCGTGCCACCATTAATTAAGCTGTTAACGATCAGTCGTTTGATTTTCGTCGTTCCTGAATGCGCAGAACGTGAAGTACTCCCCTGGTCGTTGTCCATTCCATCTTGATCCGCTCGTCCATCCTTTTCGTTTCCCTTGACTGATTGCATCTAGGCGTCGTTACCGTACACGAAGATGGAGTACTAGTATTCCCCACCGTAGAAGAGGATATGAAAAACAAAAACATATGTGTGTTTGGAGGTACAGAATCAGGCTTCTTCAGAGATGTGGAAGTTTATTCAAATTCCTACAAAAATTATACTGTTTCATGTAAAATTCTAGAATCTAGATAGATTAATTCCTTTGTTCGAAACAGACCCTCGACAGCTCGAGAAAGACTTACAATCACTCTTCCTAGGTATCTAGTCAGTGTGCGCTACATGTTCGCGTCCTCGCTGCCAAATCCTGGTTTTGCTGGCCATCCGATAGCATTCGATCTGGACCGTTGAATCAGGAACGGAAAGACGAGATTGCACGGAGCTCCAACATAGTTCCACCGGAGGAAGAGGCACAACGCCGTGGTGCCCCTGTCCTTGCTGGTCCTGATCGAGCTTGGGCAACCAAGCCGTACCTTGGTGCACAAGGCCAATAGGGACACAACATCAGCAATCATATCTCAAACCTGAGAGGTTCCTGTCAAGAACAGCACCAAAATATGGCGATCAAATCATAAATAATCGAAGAAGCGTGCGTCCATCGGTCGAATTAGGCTAGCTTTCGGAGGATTGACGCACCAACCTCAACAGAACATGGGTGAGTTTTTTTAGCTTATAGTTTCCTATGAACAAACAAACAGAATATTTTTTCCGTGGTTTTTTCGGAACGGTTGATTGGGGTAGTCTTTTTGAAGTGGTTTATCGGCATATCGACGTTCAGTTCGTTCGTATAAGCGCTCATATGATAGGGCCAAAATCCATCAGCCACAATCATAAGCCATAAACTACAGCAAAAAGAATCTACCCCATATATAAGTCTTTATTTGTTGGAAGTGTCGTCTCACAATATAAGTTCATTACGGAAATCAAATATGTAGTTATTACAATATTTTCATCGTACACTCCTATTTTAATGCTGAAAAAATAAGTGAGTAGTTGTAGTATACTATTCAATAGGAGTATGCATGGTCCAATGGTACAATTTTTCTTAAATTTAAGGGGTGTTTGGGACTGCTCCACTCCACGTTTTTCAGCTCCGCTCCACGTTTTTTAGCCAAACAGGTTCAGCTCCACGTACTCTGTTCGAGGAAAAAAAGGTGGAGTTGTGAGAGCACCTAAAGGGGTACTCCACAAACTCCAGGTTTTTTGTGGAGCTGCTCCACGGTAGAGTTTGTGGAGCAGAGTTTGTGGAGCAGTCCCAAACACCCCCTTAATGTCTTCTTGTGTGTTAGTAATGGCTTTGGGCTTATGTTACCGGATAGAGGGACTAATTAAATCTGAAGATTAAATTATCTGGGTTACTGTTCTTTAATACCTAGTAGTACTTGTGTGTGTGAAGCTTACCCAAGAAATTGAAATGGCTCCACCACAAGGTAGGAAGGATATGTCATACTTGAAGCTACGTTTCGACCGATTGTGAATTAATTAGTGCAACCAAGGCTAACAGTAGCAATTAATCAAGTAAAACATACTCGTGTTTTCTGAACAATGTAATAATACCAAAATGTAACTAGTTTATTCACATGCATTGTGTACTTCTTATCCATGGATCTGTATGGCACAGCCATCCAGAACTTGAGACTCAAGGGACAAGAGGTAAAGTGATATTGTAGAGATCGAAGAATGGGAGTCAAACTCAAATTACTGCAGCTCATTTAATTACTGCAGGTGGAACTTCATCCACAACTAAGGTGCCGCTTGATTAGACTAAAATAAGCTGATTTATGGTTGAAATTACACTATAGTTAGTTGAAATTATACTATAACTAATGATGACTTAAAAATGAAAAAACATGTTAGTCCATCATAACAACATAAATGAATACAGGAAAAAGAACCAGCAAAAATAAGCTTAAAAAAGTAAAAAGCTAAAAAAGATAAAATTTAGGAATAATAAATAATAAACTAAAGTCAGAAGCATCTACACTATTAATTCACCAGTTAAAACTATCCTATATCCACCCAACAATTACCTGCTCCACAGTCATGACCTTAACTACGTCCACACCATAATATGCACCCAGAATTGCACCATTCTAAAAACGTCCGCACCAGATTAAATCTCCTCTATTCTCTCTCCTTACTCAACCATATCCAACGGCCATGGTTCAATGTATCTGCAGTAACCCCTCCCTCCGCCTCCCCCCATCCTCCCCGATCTCCGCCTCCCCCGCGCCTCCGCTCCCACCGCTCCCCCGTTCTCCGCGCCGCCTCCTCCCCTCCCGCTACGTCTCCCTCCGCCTCCCCCGCGCCTCCCCCGCTCCTCCTCCTCCGCCTCCTCCCCCACTCCGCCGCCGCCTCCTCCTCCCCCCACCCCCTGCGCCACCGCCTCCTCCTCCCCACCCCACCCCGCGCTGCCTCCTCCTCCTCCCCCCACCCCTCCGCTCCGCCGCCGCCTCCTCCTCCCCCCCGAAAAGGTTTCACAAATTCTTCTTCCCCGACCAGCGAGGCATTCGCCGACCGCCCACCCCGCCGCCGCGCCATGGAGAAGATCTCCGCCGCCGCCCGCTCCGCCCCGCCTCCTCCGACGATTCCTCCACGTCCGGCGGTGACCGCGAGTGGCGGATCGACGACACCCGCATCTCCCTCCTCCACCGAGCCGCGCCGTCCCGGCGCCTCCTTCGCTTTGGTAAGCCACCACTCTCCTCCGTCTTGGACCTCGCCTCTCCTCCTCCTCCTCCTCCTCTCTAACCCCTCTCCCGCTGAATCAAGACCACGTGTTCGACGAGACGGCCACCAACGCACGGATCTACGGCGTGCTCGTCCGCTCCTCATCTGCGCGCCGTCCGATGGATTCAACGGCACGCCTTCGCCACGCCGGACCAGCAGCGGCAAGACCTTCACCATGAACGGCTCGCGACCACCCCGAATCATCCCGCTGCCGTTCGCGACGTCTTCGACACCGCACGAGAGGTAATTAATTGGTCTCCAATGCCCAAATACGACGACGCATAGTTCTGTAGTAGTTGTTGCTAAGTAAGTGTGAAAACATGGAAATTTTATGTCAAGAAAAAATTTTAGGTGTACTAGCATGCTCATAACTTGATGCTCATATGGGCATCTTCATATTTCTTTCATTGCGAAGTTCAGATTTCAGTTGCTACTCACCAGTGACAATGTATAAGATAATTCTTGATCTGTTTCTACTTTCTACAGAATTTTACATGTTGAGATAACTAAAGGAAATAAATCATTTCGGTAACAAATAGCAATTTGCTATACTATAGATAGTTAGATATCATGACCAAGAATCTTGTGGTTATGTAATAGTGATCGCGCCCATAAGGTGATCTCGGTGATACATGATGGCGCACTGGTTATGTAATAAGTTATCACTGTCATATGTCTTATAGGATGGTGATGCGATGAATGCACATGCCTCCTGGTTCCTTTATGCGCATGAGTGCATGCACAAAAATTAGTAAAAGTAATATAAAAGATCCTGAATATTATTCTCCGGTGATCCAATCACATCCGAAAAGCCTTTGTCTTGCAACAATCAATTAATATTTCGAAGTTGTGATCATCAATTCATCACCAAGTTTGCTTAGCTCTTTGGATTGTGGTTGATTGGTTCCCGATTGGATTGGTATGGATAAGTCATGTGATGTTTATTACTCGTTGATAGACTAATTCGCTAAATCGGTGGTAGGCCTGGTTGGTACAAAGGCAAACACATGGCTGATAATACTAACAAGGGAACAATTGCTCTTAATGTTGGCTTACGAGTTTTTATTGATCATATATGCAAATTTGCTTTTGAATTGACAGGGAGTTGGATGAGAAGGTGTGTGATGCATTCCATCTTTACATTGAGGCCCGTGGCATAAATGAGAAGCTCTTCCCTTTCCTACAAGCTTGGCTTTATGTGAAGGATCACCGCAGCTTTGTACTCTGGTTCAAGAGTGTGGGCATATTCATCAGTGAGCCAAAGCCTGAGTAAGATACATTGCTACTTTTCCTCTGTGCATTGCATTTTGTTATATATCCATTTGCTACTACATGTTTCTTATTGCCGCCCGGTGCTTCCAGATCCTGCTCTCCCCTCAGGTACTTTGAAAGGAATCCGTTGTCTATATCATTATAACACTTTCTTGAATCCTGCATACTCCAGTGACCTAGGTGGCGACATCGAGCGCCGTACTTTTAAGCTCTGGAAATTGCAGTGCCAATTACAGTTCTTACTGTGTTTGCAATTCGTTTGATGAATTAGTGATCTTCTCCTGTTTTATATTGGCTAGGATGATGATTTTGACGAGTCGGCTCATGTGCCAGGTAAAACTGATTTGTACAGAAACAAACTTGCAAATATTCTGTAATGCTGGATTCATATCAGATTTCATGTACTCGTGTTTTAAGCTCAGTTATTATCTGCTTATTGTTGTGAAGTGCATTTATTTCTCATATATTTGATGTCTGTCACTAAAATTTCAGAAATAATGCTAAGACTTTATTGAAACTTTCAAAGTGATTAGCATACTCCAAATTGTGCCTTTCATACAGTGTGCTTGATTAAATTGGATTACCCATTGTAGTGAATCAACTTGATCACATTCTTATTTCGTGTCCGTTAACCATCCGTTATAAGTTGGTAGCTTTCGATGAATGCTATTGAATTTGCCATTTCATTTCCACGAAACTGGAGTTGGTCATGCGTCAAGCCTTTCATATGTATTCGTTTATTATCCGAACTGCTCGATAATTGTTCAAGTTGGGGAGGGGGTTCTAGGAGCTTTCCATAGGTTAAGTGGTGTTATTGATTGTCCGAGATCACAGCAGTGCTTACTAAACACCAATTTCCTTTTCTGGACTTGAAAGTATTGTTGGTTTTATCTCCTGTTGCCACAAACATACAAGAAGGTCAAATGAGGTTTTGGCACAATTGAAGCTACTTGGCTAAGTTTGCTTTGCTCTTCCAAACTGAGTTGCTTTATACAAGTACGGATCTGGTGATTCAACTAAAATATTCAGAATCTCAAATGAATTGTTCCTAAAGTCTGCAGAGAACTTTGTAATGTAATTAGGGACTCAAATCTGAATAGCACAATAGAAGTTGGCTTATGAGGATGCTGTATTTATGTCCATATAAAACATTATGTAACTCAAGAACTCTTTTAAGATGTGTTGTGTCATTAGTTGATTCACTTCCTTGCTTTCTGTGCGGATCGAGAACTGTAATTTAGGTCTCATTTGTTGTAGTTGCATCCTTTGAATTTGCAGGTTTTGGATCACTATAGGAAATCCATTACTCCCTGTGAAATTCATGTCATCTGGTGTTGCAAATGATGGGTGGGTGTAAATAAAACTCTTGTTACTGGCAATGTTTTTACTGATAATCACTATGGCTAACCTAATTTGCATCAATGCCCTTCTCTCTTTTTAAAAAAACATTAGGGAAAAACATATTGGGTGCTCATCGTATTTAATTTTAACTTTACGAGGAAAATTCACAGTTGCTCTCATGCTTCATTTTTCAGCTTATGGATGTCTATAACTCTATATTATGCTGTTGCTATAGATGAGTATATGAAAGTTTTATTCCAATTAAAGATACTGATTCATCCAAGTATCCAACACAATGATTTAGCTTTAGTTTACTTCAGTTCATGAGTTTTGGTTAGTCATGCCTCGTAAATTATTATTTGCACTTGAACGTGCTCTCAGTTTGCTTTTTACACAAGTGTGAACTGGTAACTCTTTAAGACTCATCAGTCATCAGTAAGCACATAGCTGAAATCTATTGCGTTGATGTCGAACTTAGTCTACATGTCTCTGAAAATACAATCGTATATTGTTCAAAGACTTCTTAAATGTTAATTTGGCACGACATGTTAATTCATGGTATTAACCATAGTAATATATGCGGTGTTTTTATGATAAGGTGATCTGTAGCTATATAGTGTTGTGTTTAGGTGTACGTAACAATCGCGAAAAGTACGGAGTGAAGTATTCGGAGGATGAGATCTTGATGAGGTACTGGAAGGCGTATGCGCAACCATGGGGTAGATCACGGCTGAGGTTTGGCATTTAACTTTTTGACTGTTCTATTGTTCCAGATGTGAGCTTTGTATGTGGTTTTGCTATATCTTGGATCGCCCTGTATGATGTTGTTTTTGTGCAGTTGCATTGAATTGACAAATATAGAGAGAAATAGAAACATGAGCCTGATAGCCTTGCGCAGCCCTCTGGACATGTGATTGACTTGACAACATTACCAACAAATGGGGAAGTATTTGTTTATACTGTTTTATGCATGAAAA
Organism: Dendrocalamus sinicus; assembly: GCA_036346575.1. Taxonomy (NCBI): domain Eukaryota; kingdom Viridiplantae; phylum Streptophyta; class Magnoliopsida; order Poales; family Poaceae; genus Dendrocalamus; species Dendrocalamus sinicus. The sequence goes on along the minus strand of CM070648.1, from coordinate 48,407,677 downwards.
ACATGAATGGATCGATGTGTGTAGGCTCAGATAAGAACATTTTGTGGGCAAGAAGTTGGCGATGTGACCAGCCTGGTATTGTCGGCACATCCTTCGGACCATACTTCTTCGTCTCTGCTCTCGAAGGGTGTGGCTCAAATGCTTCCTCCTTTTAGAGAAGACGATGAAGATGGCCATTACATATTTGCTGTTCGAGAGAATTTGACCTCTCGCTGTAATTACACTTGACCATCATTACTGGAATAACATCACCGTGATTTGTGATCCTTAGCCTTCGGGAGCTGCATTTCCCCTTTTTCTTATTTATTTTCAGATAAAAATTGAACTGAACTATAGAGAATTAGAGATGTATGTTTATGTTACTTCATTTACTCTGCATGCACATCATATAATCTTTTCTAACTTGTTTTCTTCTTTCAAATGCATGATACAAAGTGGTCTTTCGATGGCTCAACAGTCATGCGAGAAGCTTGGCCCAAGCTTATATGATTTTCTACGGAAATCAAGCACGCCCATTTCCAATTGACCTAGAATCCTTAGAATCCTTGCATTGTATTAATATCAAACCTTTTTGGGAGTTAAGGCACTGTTCATTTACGTTGTAGGAAAATTTTGAAATTTTGTTAGAGGTAGCACTGAGAAAATATAAGTGAAAAAAATATACATGATTGTTTTGCTGATATTGATATTTATTATATAGTTCAGGATCCTTATATTTATGCACCATCTTTTTTTGGATTCCGTTGCAACGCACGGGCAATATCGTCGGTGGGTGAGTCCAATGATGTTGTCGCCTCCTCAAAGGATCAGTCGTTATGTGACATTTATTATGTGACAAAAATATTTGGTTATACGATATATGAGACGTGAATCTTAATGAATCTGATTGTTCGTTTTATTTTTTACAAATTTTTTCTTGTTTTGTATTTTACCGTAGCGTTAGCACGGACACTATACTAGTAAGTTCAAATGAGCCAGACGGATATATGTGCTCTAATCTACGCCCATAAGTATACAACATAAAAAATGATTGCTACAGTCAACTAATGGTACAACCAGTGCTAGCTAATATAGGAACCTGTAAATATTGTCAGTCTACATAGTGTCGCGTGCATCGGGGACAATCTCTAGCCAGTTTTAGGCCCAGCTTCTAAATTAAAAGTCGTCTGAAATATATTAATTTTTAAAATAGTTTTCTATTGTCTGTGAAGATGTAGCTGTATTTTTTATTTTTTAATTGAATATATAAAAACTAAAAATTGTTAGTGTAATTTTAACTAAAATCCATAACTAAACATTAATGCTCTTTAGAACAGAGCTTTAGAGGAGCACCGTACGAAAGAATTCAGTGCTGGTGGATCACGGGGAGAGATCAGTGTGATTTCCATACGTTATTACACACGAAGCACGTCATAATAGCTCACTAATGAGCTGGCTGGCTGGGCAGGGACTGAAGTGGCAAGCCCTTGAGACCCAAACTTGCCACGTGGCCCCTTGATTCGTTGCACCCATCCTTTCAAGCGTCCCTCCCACCTCACCGTCCGCAACCACTGCTTGTTCGCCGGCCGGCCTCACAATCTTGCCGCTCACTCACGCCTAGCTCGAAGCTGACCTGACCAGGCCAGGGCAACAAGTGATCGGTGCCACCCCTATATATCCGCGCATGCAACGCTCCTCGGCTTAGGCTTAGGCAGCTCCACCGATCAACCTAGATCGCACTCCTCCTCGCCGCCGGCAGCGCGCGCGCCTAGGTCGACACCATACACCTGTGATCACCATAGCACGCGCCATCAGCATGGGGGTGACCACCAACGGCGCCGGTGAGGCGCTCAAGTTCCCGGCCGCCGGGCTGCGGGCCGCAGCCGTCGTCAAGCTCAACGCCGCCTTCCTCGCCTTCTTCCTTCTCGCCTACATGGTGCTCCTCCTCCACCCCAAGTACTCGTACCTCCTCGACCGCCGCGCCGCCTCGCTCGTCCGATGCACCTTCCGCGACGCCTGCCCGACCCAGCTCTCACGGAAGGTAAGGTGAGTCCTGTCCACCGGTAGTGTACGTTATGCTGATGTTCTTGACGATCCGGCCGGCCGCCTCGATAGTGAGATCTCTTGATTGATCTGATTGTATATTAGAGAGGTTATGCATGGTGATTAATTAATGTTCGCGTGCGTGCGAGTGTGCCTGCAGCTGGGAGGTGTGCCGGCGAACAAGGTGGCGACGGAGAGGATCGTGAACTCGGGGCGCGCGCCGACCATGTTCGACGAGCTCCGCGGCCGGCTGCGGATGGGCCTGGTGAACATCGGCCGTGACGAGCTGCTGGCGCTCGGCGTGGAGGGCGACGCGGTGGCCGTCGACTTCGAGCGGGTGTCGGAGGTGTTCCAGTGGTCGGACCTCTTCCCGGAGTGGATCGACGAGGAGGAGGACGACGAGGGCCCGTCCTGCCCGGAGCTCCCCATGCCCGACTTCTCCCTGTACGGTGACGTGGACGTGGTGGTGGCCGGGCTGCCGTGCAACAGGACAGCGAACGGGTGGAACCGCGACGTGTTCAGGCTGCAGGTGCACCTGGTGGCGGCGCAGATGGCGGCGCGGAAGGGGAGGCGCGGCGGCGTGGACGGCAGGGTGCGCGTGGTGCTGCGGAGCGAGTGCGAACCCATGATGGACCTGTTCCGGTGTGACGAGGCGGTGGGGAGGGAGGGCGAGTGGTGGATGCACAGGGTCGACGTCGAGCGGCTGGAGGAGAAGCTCCGGCTGCCCGTCGGATCATGCAACCTCGCGCTGCCGCTCTGGGGACCCGGAGGTACGTAACCGCAACACTAATTTCTTCCGGCCACCGCGTTCGGTTCGGCCCCTGCCGGCCGGAGTGTGCCTTACGTTCTCGCATAACATACTAGTGTCGGTCGTGTAGCACCTCATGCATGTAAGTCAAGCATCTAGTTGCACCCATACTAACTAACAGGAAGCAGCGGTAGTATCAAGTATCAACAAAGATAGACATGGATACGGTGACGGGTGGCATATGGTGCTTTTAGAAATCAAAAAAGAAAACCGAGACAGCAACACAAGATACATATATGCTCAGAAAATACAAACAAAAGAAGTTTAGAACGTGCTTCTCTACTTTTCTCAACAGTAATCTGCACAACTTTTAAAGCATGATAAATAGTATATAGATGTTACTTAATTATCTTTTCATGTGCTTTGAGATTAGTGTTACTCTTATTAGAGAGGAAAGCATAAAACACTTGTCAAAAAGTTTTAGGGTGGCTTTATTTTCGACCTCTGTAAGCACATAAACAAATTCACCACATGATTTATAATCTTTTTTATTCATTTTACATAGTAAAAAGAAGGGTATTGATAAACATCATCCGGCCCTTCTACTACTGGATTTTTTTGGCTCTATACTCCCTACGATGATTTTTATAAGCCGTCCATATTTTGAGAATCAAACCTTATAATATTTGACCAAAAATTGGATCAACTAAGTTATATTTTTAGCGACAAAAAGGCGGCACTGTTATATTTGTGTTTGAATGTACTTTTCATATGATTATGATTTTCTAGTTATTAACAATATATCGTAAAAGACATTAACGGTCAAAATTCAATTTTGGAGATAAGCCGTGCACCTGTAAAAATCAACGAGGGAGTACTTCCACAGATAACGTGTCATCGGGAAAGAAAATATTTGCACATATAGGTAATAGGACATTAGCATTGGATTAAGACCTGTATTGTTTCGACATGTGTTACACAACTGTGTTAGAGACATAACATTGCACCTAATGGAATTGAAGAGTCAATACAGCACATAATCAAGCTTCTTTCCCCCTTTTTCTTTTGTAATGCGCGCGTGATATGATCAGTAGGGACGAGTTGATGGGTTGTGTAGGACAAGCCATCTCGAGGAATATAAGGAATCTGGTCGGGAAATGTTGCCAAGGGCCACGAGCTGATAATGCATCGATTCTCATCATCACTCAACTTTATTCTTGGCAAAACAATGTTAGTAGCCCCTATTCGCACCAAACATGAAGAATCTGATCAATGCTCATTCGATCAGTGCTTGGTTGGGCTGATTTTTTATGATTTATATCTGAATTTTCACTGTAACTGATGGTGCCTTATTTGATATAATTAAATTTTAAAATTTTAAAAATGAAAAAAGGGGTTAGCCCAGCACGTATAATGCAAACGAATATGGAAAAAAAAAGAACCGGTAAAAAAGCTAAAAAATCTAAAAAGTCAGAAAAAGACGAAATTTAGAAATAGTAAAAAATAAGTCGAAAACCAGAACACCAAGCCCAAACCAGCGGGGATAGGAAGAAAGCTTCAAACCAAAGCCTCCGAGAGCACTTATGGAATCTCCCACTGATTCATAGCTTGGTGATTAATTATGTTTATGTAAGTCTGGATGATCATGGTGACTATATCAGCAGTACTTTGTTTTTCATAATTAACCATGTGGTATGCATACATATTTGCAACCATTGGTTCAAAGTACCATTACAAAAATTGGTCCGGCCGGCCGGCCATGTTAGATTATATAGGAAAAGTGAGCTATCCTAGCATTAATCAGCACAAAAGCATCCCACCAAAATGGAAACTTCTGTTGATAATCATGGATATATCAGTGTCATCGTGATCCAAAAGAGACCCAAGAACTGTCCTTGCAAGACGCAGATAGATGTAGGAAGGTGAGACTTCCAATTGATCAAATAATTTACTGTTACTATTACGAAAGAAAACAAAAGGATGACTAAACATTATTATTAGTTCAGATCTTGAATGAATCTGATATCAGGATGCCAAATACATATATGCAACCGCCCATATATACGTACTCACAGGATACCATGCGGTACACGAGCATATGAGAAGTATATATGGGTGTGACTTGCACATGGAAATAAAACTTGATATAAAAAAATGGGAGTGTCTATACAATATTTGCCTGTTTTTAGGACAAAAACAATCAGATTTTGAGCTATTAGATGGAGATCCAACGTTCTAGATCATTTTTTTTTGAAGAGGGGTTTGTATGGGTAGATCTGTTGGATGGAGATTTACGTCCCAGATCAATTTAACTGCTTTTATCCTCTAAAAATATATATGAAAGACTAGAGGCTGGGGCCTCTTCACCTAACTTTTTCTGGTCGCAAGTCTTTCACCTCCATCATATCCGTCTGATCGATCGAACACTTACACTGCGATGGCATCGACCACGATTGTTTAAACTAGATTCGGTTGGTGGCCGGCCATAGCTGCTAGCTAGCTTGTGCATGCACCAATTAATACTTGCATGCTACTACATTGTACACGGTGGATGACCAGCCGACACCAACCGTACGCAACATCGCAAAGTACTCCTATATTGCTTGTTAATTCGATCTCTGGTTGGTTTTAAGACCCGCTCATTTCGATTTGAGTTTTTGACTTCTGATTTATTTTTTATTATTTATAAATTTTATCTTTTTCTAAATTTTTTTGTTTTCTGATCTTTTTTGCCGGTTCTTTTCTCGTATTTATTTGCATTATACGTGATGGGCTAACATGGTTTTTCTATTTTTATTTTTTTTAATTTAATTATGCTAAATAAGTCATAATTAGCTATAGTGCAAAATAAACCAGTTACAGTAAAAATTCAGCCATAAGACAGACTTATTCAGCCCAAATAAACACAGTGTAACTTTTCCAACACTACTAGTTTGTTTGAAGCATAGGCTTCAGTCGGTAGATACCATTGTAAAATTGCATGCATTGCAGCCTTGCAGGTGTCGGATCCCCCATCCCATTTTTCATCCAGAACCTCTATGCTAATATTATTTCTAGATCAATAAATAATACATATAGATGCATTGCTAAATATGACATACATATATGGCAAAATCAAAACTAATACAATAATAGAGGACAATACATAAATAGACCTAACGGTCCTTGACTTGCACATTGGTCGATCATACCAAAATCTTTAAAGGGCAGCAGTGAAAACAAAAACAACACATAAATAGGACCCTCAAGATATACCCATAGACAATCAGTTGGGACTTGTGATATAGTTCTTGATCTCTTCATCTTCTAGTCTTGTCAACGTCTTTAGATGATCACACGGCTTTCCATTCCTCTTCTTACTTACTAAATAATAGTAATTAAGCAACGGTGAGTACGAAGGTACTCAGCAAGCCACCACACATAATACAATTATAACATATGCAAGGCTGACAAAAAGGAGGTTTGAGGTTTTTTTATTTACAGAAAGCTACAATTGAAATACAATAAGTAAAAAGTATGAGACTTGGCATTTTAACTAAACCATATTTTTAAGGAGTGTAAGAGTATGCAATAATAATTATAGCGAGGTTCTATCCACCATACGCTACTTTTATTTTTAGGTTTCTATCCACCCATTATATTCACTAAGTTCTATCCGTCCAGGGGAAATAGGAGTTAGTGTTATATCCATCTATCCGTTTTCATCCTATGTGGCATGATGGACACGGCGGGCGTGGGTCAGCACATGGCGCACAACCAAGAAAGAGAAGGGGGCCGGACACACAGCGTGGTAGAAGAAGGACAAAAAGAGGAAGAAGAAAGAAGAGTGCAGCCAGGTCGAGCGCGCAGCAAAGAGAAGGGAAAGAAGAGAGAGAGAGAGAGAGAGAAGCGAGCATGGGCCGGAGAAGAGAAAAGGGATTGGGCCAAGGGGAAAGAAAAAGAGATGGTCTGACCTCGAATTTTTGGGGAATTTTCATTTTAATTGAATTTTGGTTTTGGATTTAAATTTGAATTTCACTTTGCAAAATTTTGAAAAGTGTACAGCTCCATATTTTTTAAATTCTTTTCAATCTTAGGTTGATTCAAGTTTTGGGTTTAGCGATTTTAAATTCAAATTTCATTTCTCTTTTTCTTCTTGGACACGTAATGTTTATTTTTATTTGCTTTGTTAATTGCTTGGCTCTTAGTCTTAGGTTTTGATTTTATTTTTATTAATTGGATTGATTGACACAAAATCCGATCAAGATTCTTGAATAAAACCCAGAAAAAATTCAAGTAAACACCAAAAAGCATTAAAATATTTTAAAATTTATGCATTTTTTGATATCTAAATTTTGGGGTGTTACATCATCTTCCAAGAACGAGAGAGGCTCATGTGGTTAAGAAATGGAGCCCTTGATCTGCATGCTAAAGATAAAACAAAGGATGCGTTCTTTTCAGCTGCTGCTAATGGCTTTTGATTCTAGTGCGAGTATTTGTACGAATGAACAGAACACCGCTAAGCTGTTTAGAAGAGGTTATCCCGATAAGCCGATTTGAAATAGCGGGCTGTGGGCCGAAGAAAAGAAAAGGGATTGGGCCAAGGGGAAAGAAAAAGAGATGGTCTGACCTCGAATTTTTGGGGAATTTTCATTTTAATTGAATTTGGTTTTGGATTTAAATTTGAATTTCACTTTGCAAAATTTTGAAAAGTGTACAGCTCCATATTTTTAAAATTCTTTTCAATCTTAGGTTGATTCAAGTTTTGGGTTTAGCGATTTTAAATTCAAATTTCATTTCTCTTTTTCTTCTTGGATATGTAATGTTTATTTTTATTTGTTTTGTTAATTGCTTGGCTCTTAGTCTTAGGTTTTGATTTTATTTTTATTAATTGAATTGATTGACACAAAATCCGATCAAGATTCTTGAATAAAAACCAGAAAAATTCAGGTAAACACCAAAAAGCATTAAAATATTTTAACATTTATGCATTTTTTGATATCTAAATTTTGGGGTGTTACATCATCTTCCAAGAACAAGAGAGGCTCATGTGGTTAAGAAATGGAGCCCTTGATCTGCATGCTAAAGATAAAACAAAGGATATGTTCTTTTCAGCTGCAGCTAATGGCTTTTGATTCTAGTGCGAGTATTTGTACAAATGAACCGAACACTGCTAAACCGTTTAGAAGAGGTTATCCCGTTAAGCCGATTTGAAATAGCGGCGAAGAAACCGTTCCATTCATTTGTTCGCGATGATTTATTTTTATAGGAGAACACCCATCTTATCGTCGTAGTAAATGCACATCGATGATCTACTTTTATAGATGTTATTGTTACCATTTTACCATCTCCTGTCATTTTTTTTTCACGTTCTGGAAACTAACCAATGTGTGCGTGCAACACGCAGGCATCCACGAGGTGTTCAACGTGTCGGACCTCACGGCGGCGGCGCCCGGCCGCCCGCGGCGCGAGGCGTACGCTACGGTGCTGCACTCGTCGGACACGTACCTCTGCGGCGCCATCGTGCTGGCGCAGAGCATCCGGCGAGCGGGCTCCACCCGCGACCTGATCCTCCTCCACGACCACACCGTCTCCAAGCCCGCCCTGCGCGCTCTGGCCGCGGCGGGCTGGATCCCCCGCAAGATCAAGCGCATCCGCAACCCACGCGCGGCGCGCGGCACGTACAACGAGTACAACTACAGCAAGTTCCGGCTGTGGCAGCTGTCGGAGTACGAGCGCGTGGTGTTCGTGGACGCCGACATCCTGGTGCTCCGCAACCTGGACTTCCTGTTCCGGTTCCCGCAGCTGACGGCGGTGGGCAACGACGGGTCCCTGTTCAACTCCGGGATCATGGTGATCGAGCCGTCGCAGTGCACGTTCGACGCGCTGATCCGGAACCGGCGCACGATCCGGTCGTACAACGGCGGCGACCAGGGGTTCCTGAACGAGGTGTTCGTGTGGTGGCACCGGCTGCCGCGGCGGGTGAACTACCTGAAGAACTTCTGGGCGAACACGACGGGGGAGCGGGCGCTCAAGGAGCGGCTGTTCCGGGCGGATCCGGCGGAGGTGTGGTCGATCCACTACCTGGGGATGAAGCCGTGGACGTGCTACCGGGACTACGACTGCAACTGGAACATAGGTGACCAGCGGGTGTACGCCAGCGACGAGGCGCACGCGCGGTGGTGGCAGGTGTACGACGAGATGGGGGAGGTGATGCGGGGGCCGTGCGGGCTGTCGGAGCGGAGGAAGATCGAGATCGCGTGGGACAGGCACCTCGCCGAGGAGGCCGGGTACGCGGACCAGCACTGGAAGATCAACATCACCGACCCCCGGAAGTGGGAGTGATGGCTGCCGACGAGCTCGAGTGGCAGCTGAGCTCGCCGCATTTTGTATCTCGGGGTTCCTTTCCTTTTTGTTCATATATACACAAGGGAGTGAGTACACAAACTTTGGGTGAATAATGAGTAATTAAGTTGATCCCATGATCGAAGTTGTCCATCGTCATAGCCTGCCCACCCGCGGGCCTTGCTTGGCACCGCACCTCCTCACAGAGGACAACGCACGGCATTTTTCGCGGGTCGCACGCACGCACCCGTTGGTATTCTGCTGTGGGCCTTTGGCAAAGCGGGCCTCGATGGCGCACATTGTCTCAGACTCCTGAGCGTTGGCCGCCGGAGTTTCTGGTACTTTTAGTCTCTTTTAATCACGTATTTACACAAATGACTATAATCACGTAATAAATACAAAAATAGTATTTTTACCTTATGGTGACCGAGCGGCAGCCCTGTGAGGGTGACATGTGCCTCGGCCACACGCCACCGTGTGTCGCACGAAGGCCGTACGACCACCGTGTAGCCCTCCCCACTGCCGCCCAGCCACCAGACGACAGCTACTCGTGTCTAGTACTCGTCTGTAGCTAGTCGGAGTTGAGTGGTCGTGTTCGAGTCTGTAGTGGTCAGAGTCAAGCGTGTGGTCGTAAGACTGTGTTTAAGCAGTCGTAGTCAGAGAAGCAGTCAACCGGGTGACGGTCATAGTAGCGGTTGCAGCTTGAGTCAATAAGTAGTTAAGAGGATCACGTCATGTGGATCGTGGAGGAATTTCAGGAGTTAAACGCATAATCGTAGGTAGTAGGTGAGTGGTCTGCATGAGCGACCGGTTGTTTCTATTTAAAGCATCTCAATCGAATATAATAATCGAGCCATTTGTAGTAGTCATTTGTCTCCTGAGAACTTGTATTTGTTTCTTGAGAAAAATAAAAAATACAAGGGAGAGTAAGAAATCTCGAGAGATCTCCAACAATTGGTATCAGAGCGTGGTGCGAGGAGAAGCTGCTTAGCGATGACTCGCTAGTAAGATGATGGCGTGTACAGCGGTGCGCATTGGGCGGAGGTGCGTAGGTGCTGGCCATGAGTCAGCTGCAGCACTGGGCGCTTAGGAGCACGGCGGTGAAGGTCCGCATGGCCATGGCGAGGGGCAGCGCGGTGTGCCAGAATTGCACCAATGACAGTGACGTGACGTGCACACCGGCGACGGTGACGTGATGTCGCATGGTGGTACGTCGTCAAGTGGTATCGCTGCGAGCGGCGGCTTCGATGACGGGTGCACTAACGACAGACTCCATGAGTGGAGGCCCAAGGTGGCGCAGTGGCAAACTCCATACGAGGTGGAGGCTATGGCTGACAACAGTAGTCTCCACTGGAGGTACGTGGAAGCCAATGGCGGCAAGGTGAGGCGGTGCGGAGCCACCTGGAATCGAGTTGGCATGAGACCAACAACAGCGCAATGAGTCGTGCGAGGCACCGACAAATGAGATATTGATTGGCGGAGAGAAGCCGCAGACAACGTTGTCTCGCTCGCGTTGGAGGCCATGCATAGTGGTGTGAGGCCGCTACAATGTGGATATCAGCGTTGGAAATGTATCATCCACAAGATGAAGTTGCTGCTGTTTGTAGCAAGGTGAAGCTGCTACATGTGGCAAGAAGGAGGAGGCTACTGCATGCGGCAAGAAAAAGAAGATGTTGTGTGAGGTAAAGATGATGTGGGTCATCAATGTCGTGAGTCGACATATCAAGGATAAGACAACAATATTAGGGGGTTGCTTGCTGGAACTAATCTTGTTATTGTGCATACTTGGTGTGTTCGAGCACTATAGTCGTCGGTGCTAGTATTTGTAGTTGTATGTGTGGTCGTAAGTAGCTGTGGTCGATAGTCGTGTGTCCAAGTACTCATCTGTAGCTAATCGGAGTTGAGTGGCCGTGTTTGAGTCTATAGCGGTTTGGAGTCGAGCGTGTGGTTGTAAGATTCTGTGTGGTCGTAAGACTATGTTTAAGCGGTCGTAATCAAAGAAGTGGTCGACCAAGTGACGATTGTAGTAGCGGTTGCACTCTGAGTTAATAAATAGTTAAGAGGACCAAGTCATGTGGATCATGGAGAAATTTCAGGAGTTAAGCGCATAATTGTAGGTAGTGGGTGAGTGGTCTGTATGAGCGACCGGTTGTTTTTATTTAAAGCGTCTCAATCGAACGTAATAATCGAGCCATTTGCAGTAGTTATTTATCTCTTAAAAAATTGTGTTTGTTTCTTGAAAGAAATGAAAAATACAAAAGAGAGTGAGAACCTTAAGGGATCTCCAACAAGCAGCAAGAGTGCATTGGTTGATGCGTGCACGTACGTGTTTGTGTGATAGGGTTCTACGAAAACTGTGGGTCGGACAAGGAGCGCAGCAGATAGGGAGCATCAAGTGGATTCAGGACGAGGGCTTCATCGCCGTCGGCAACGTCTCCGCCGTCGACAAGCTCAACATCCTCCCGGTCCTCTCCACCGTGCGCTACTTTCCCGACGCGACCGCCCGCAAGTACTGCTACCAGCTCCCCGTCGTCAAGGGCTCGCGCTACCTCGTCCGCACCACCTACTTCTACCGTTCTACGGCGGCTTCGACGGCGGCAGCGAGCCCCCCGTGTTCGACCAGATCGCCGACGGCACCCGATGGAGCGCCGTGAACACCACCGAGAACTTCCGGCGCGGCATGTCCACCTACTTCGAGATGGTGGCGCAGGCGCAGGGGAAGACATGAGCGTGTGCCTCTCGCGGCGGCCCGACACCGTGTCCAGCCCGTTCATCTCGTCGCTGGAGCTCGTCAAACTCGAGGACTCCATGTACAGCACCACCGACTTTGGCAAGTACGTCATGAGCACCGTGGCTCGCAACCGGTTCGGCGCCAAGGGCGACATCATTGGGTACGCACGTCCGCAATGCACCGCATCAGCATGCGTTGTTTGTGTGTGTGCGCGCGCGTAAGGGGGATCCTAACATGACGTGGTTGGCATTCTAGCTATCCAGATGACCAGTACAACCGGTACTGGGCGCCGTTCACGGACGGCAACCCGACGGTGGAGTGCCACTCGGCGATCTCGACGGACGACTTCTGGAACCTGCCGCCGGCCAAGGCGCTCAAGGGCGGGGTCACGACGAGCCGGGGGAAGAAGCTGTCTGTGCAGTGGCTGCCGGTGGAGCTGCCCGCGGCGAGCTACTACATGGCGCTCTACTTCCAGGACTCGCGCACGGCGAGCCCGTACAGCTGCGCGTGTTCGACGTGGCGGTGAACGGGTAGGAGTTCTTTCGGGGGCTCAACGTCTCGGCGGCTGGTGTCATGGTATACTCAAGCATGACGCAGCTGTCCGGGAAGACAGAGATCATGCTCACGCCCAACGAGACGGCTCCCGTTGGGCCGCTCATCAATGCCGGCGAGATCTACCAAATTGTGCCGCTTGGCGGCAGGACGGCCACTAGAGATGGTATGCACTTTCAGGCTGTTCATATGCCAATAGTTTGTGCATTATGTGTGATTGCAAATTTCAGGCAGCAAAAGGTTACCTTCAGTTAGTGTAGGTCACCTTCAGTTCGTGAGATTCATGTTTGGGTGATGAAAAAGTGTAGGGCTTTCACTTGCGCAGCAGTGGTTGCAGCAGTGTTTGGGTGAATGAACCATTCATTCTAGGATTGTTCTCCTTCATACTAACTTTTTTATATTTGAAAAGGCATCTTGATGGCAATCAGTTTAGTGGAGTGATCAGATCATCACTTGGAAAACTCAACAACCTAAAGGAGCTGTAATTACTCAAAATTTCTTTTTCTGGTGTTTATCAGACAGTAAATATGCCTTACTTTCTTTGCCTCGTGCATTTGCTCTGGACAATGGTAGATACCTGAACAACAACAATCTCTCAGGCCAGATACCAGAGAGCCTGAAAACCAAATCGGGACTTGACATGAGGTATGAAGAGTAACAAATCTTTACTTTGGTTCCAGTTTTTGTCCTGATGATATGGTTTGCATGAACAATGTACAGGACTGAGGGGAACAAACTTGATTGACGCTGGCAAGGAGGAAATATCACGATGCTAATTTTCAATCTAATGCTGCACTTACGTATGCAGAAGACACAGTCTGATGATGAAGGGGGGAAGAGTGAAGGCTTCAGAAAGTGTAGGATGACATTGATGTATGATGTTGTATGTGATCTGAAGATTGGTGTCATATATAGCATCCTTTTGAGCCATTCGTGTCCTTTTCTTAGTTTTTTTTTTCTGTACATGTTGTATCAGATGGCTTTACTTTAGGGATAATTGTTAGGTCCAAGAATCATTTCCTAATCTATCTAAAAGTCCAAAAGTGTACCATGTTCCATTAATAACTTCATTTAGGACAGTAATGCACGATAGCCAGACTCAGCAAATAACTGATTACTCCAAGTTTGTGAGTTCTGAAATTCTGGGATCTCATTAGCAGTACTGGTGGACATACGAACATAATACATAACAGCTGCGCTGGCAATCCTGATAGATAAAGCTTAAACCATACCCAAAATCCTACTTGCCATCTCTTGATAGTAATGATGTTGCACGGTGTAGTCACTCGGTTACCTCACTGCCATCATCAATAGTTGCTCGGATTATATGCATCTGAGAAGCAATTCATTAACGCCAGGTTATTCACATTATTCAGATATAAACCATGTTGAGCTCACAATTTCACATTATTCAGATGTAGTGTTCAGTAGATTGTATAACCTTGAAGGTTGTTGGCTTGATCAATTGAAAAACTGTCGCATCTCCATCCTGCAATCCATGACACAAAGCAAAACCAGCCCAGCCACCGCTTAGCCCATTCTTGTAGGCAAGGTAATTGGTCTCGAATTCTTCGTCTTTCTCATCCACCAAAGTGACAATGGAATCATGCTTTGGCAGGTAGGTCTCACAGAAATGCCTAGGGAGACTCTTTTGATCATGTCATCCGACAATATTAGTACACACGAGATGAGTTAAGAATTTTCTGGGAAGGACATATAATAGTATAATACTCACCAACCAGAATCCTCGCACCACATGTGAATGTAACATTGGTTTCACAAAGGATGGGTATTCAGGGTCAAGTTGTGATTCTAACTCCTCTGCTTTTCTTGCTGCCTCCAACCTAGCTTCCATTGAAATTGATCCACGGCTTGCCAAGTAGATGCTGTCATATAGTTTTCTAGGAGACCTACAGGGGAATTTTTTTGGATAGATTGGATGCAGTTTTGTTACTTAATGGGAGAAGTACAGGTTTCGAGCTCCTATGTCATTGATAGCGCATATGTACAAACCTTTTCGTTCTCTCTTTATCTGGTGCTACCTGTCAAGTGTCAAGGAATGTTACTTGTCAGAAAAGAAAATATGGATTTGAATTGATGATAACATGTATGCTAAGCAGTAGGCACAATGGCACAATGCCTAATAATATTTAATTGAGGTAATTTTACACAGAAGATTATAGGCTGCTCCTCAGCATAAGCATTTTGCAAGAAAAATTTATTGTATCAGAGTACCAGACACACTTAATTCTTAGTAGTTTGACATAATCTGGGGCAGTCAACGAATAACGATGTGAAGTAAATAGCTTCTTCAATTGTGCGGACAACCTTGCACTAGAAATAAAATTACATGCTCAATAATTTACAAGATATGTATGCAAGCAACTGAATAAAATATATGAACTAGAACAAGCACATATATAAATCACAAGAACTAGGTGTTTTTATTAAACCTCTTTCCCCAAACGTTAGAAATTCAGGTAACGGAGCAGAACCAGGAGCATATACCTCTGCATACTTGACCTCAGGGAGGTTAGCAAGGCGCCGTGACCTCCTCCGAGGCGAGGGAGACACGACCGCCGCCTCAATGATCCTGCGCCTCTTCTGCTTCTGCTCAGCAGCAAACCAGAGAAAAAAAAAAGACGCAATCGATGAGTGGAAAGTAAGCAGCAACTAGCAACCGATTCAATAAAGGACTGCAGTAAGCAGAACACAAGAAGGCTGAGGATAGCGGCGGCGGCAGTGTCACCATGGGGGAGGGTGTCTTGGGCGCCTCGCTGATGGCGGCGGAGAGGTGGCGCAGGTTGAGCGCCTCCATCTTGCGCTTGTTCTCCTCCACCGTCCTCTCCCGCGCCGCCTCGTACGCCGACATCCCTTTCTCTCTCTCTCTCTCTCTCTCTCTCTCTCTCTCTCTAGTCGCTTCTACTCGACTTGGACTCGAGTGCTGTAGAGAGAAGCTGGAGCAGCAGAGCAGCAGCGAGTGCGAAGTTGGGGAAGGGTTTAACTAGCCGAGAGAGCTAGGAAATCGACCGTTGGACTGGCGGCGGGTAGAATGGTAAATTTCGGGAAGAGCAGCTGCCTCCGTGTTTCTCGGGAAAAAGAAGGGCCGGGCCGGGCCGGGCCGGGCTGGCAAAAGAGGAGGACGCGACCTGGCCCAGACATTTGCTGAAGTCGAGTGTTGAGTGGGTCGCCGTGGACTACGGTGGTTGGATATGGGTTTGCTCATGAGGACGGGAGAAATTTCGATATTTGACATTGAATACGTGTATCTTTCAACTTTTAACCACCAATTCGCACGCATTTAGAAATTTAACCCTGTCACTGTGAATTCTTTTGATTCAAGAGATTCTTCTCATTTTCTCTCCTTTTCTATTTTGACATTTGTCACTGCGAAAATGAAGAGAATCCTTTGAATGAAAAGAATTCGCAGTGACAGGGTTAAATTTCTAAAGGCGTGCGAATTATAGGATAAAAGTTGAGATGCGTACGTATTCAGTGTCAAATATCAAAATTTCTCTGAGGACGGATGCAAACTGAAAAAAAATCAATCCAAATACCTTTTAAAATGAGGATAATGTTCCACACCGAATCCATAAAAATCCTCCTAATCAATCGATCCGAAGCTCGCACCGCAGATCCTGTCTCCAGTCCAGGTGGTCTGCTGCGCTGCCTGCAGCTCTGCAGTCGTCGTCGGCATGAGGGTGGTGGTGACGGGCGCGACGGGGTACCTCGGCAGCCCCCTGCGCGCCGCGCTGGCCGGTGCCGGCCACGCCGTGCGCACGTTCGTGCGCCGCTCCGGCGACGCCTCCGGCCTCCCGGAGTCCGTCGAGCTGGCATACGGAGACGTAAATGACGCGGAGTCCCTCGCCGCCGCCGCTGCCGTCGAGCCGTGGCTCCCCGACCCCTCCGTTTTCATGACCGTACGTACGCGGGATAATTGCTCCTTTGTCCCTTAGTTTGGCTGGCTTCAATTATTTATCCTTTTTTTATTTTATCATTCATATTTTATCATGTTTTCATGATCAAGCATGAATTTTAAAATTTAAACCATAAGTTATATAGTCTAAAAGAACTCACCCGTTGCTTTGGATGTAGTAGCAACCTTGAGATGTATATGCTTGCTATGGCATTATTGTACCATATCAGTAAGAAGTTGATATGTAACAATGTTACCTATTCCATGCAATGAATAAGGAAATAATGTTAGTTTCAAGTGTAAGCTGTAATTGCATAAGGAGTTGAATTGAGGCGTACACTGTACTGAAAACCAGGTATTTTCAAATTTGAGGACAAACGCACCCAACAATTGAGGAGTATTTTATCGGTATATGCAGGAGATATTTAGGCGCACTCCATGATTTATCTATAATACGGCCCAAAGCATCAGATCAGGGTCAGCTTTTGATTCTAAATCAATTTCTAAGGTCGGTGTTAAAAGTTGTGCTCAAATTAATTTAATTGGATTGGTTCTTGTTAACGCCGAGAGGGAGGACGGCATGAAATTAAGGTGATGGTTCAGCTTTTTACTGTTGTGCCATGCCTAACAGAGTATGAGAAAATAAGCATTAGTCAAGGTACCAAACTAGTGCTTCTGATCAAATTGGTGCACTACGCATGCACAAGCCAGAAGCATGAGCCAGCAGACGGAGGTTTGCTTGGCTTGAGCCAGGAACGTGAGCTAGGAGGAGGACCAGAAAAGGAGGAGGACATCACGCATATTCTTGTTGGTCCAATCTCAATCCGTATCAATATCTGAGTATGAAGTTCCTTTCTTAAAAATACGAGTTGTGTCCTTTCTTTTAGTTGTTAATCTGAGTCCTTGTTTCTTTTCACCCTGTGCGTGAGTTACGATTGGAGTTTTGAGTTTGAGCTGGGTCGCATGCCGTGCCTTGGGTGCATGTATGTGTAGGAGATGTATATATATATAGCTAACGGCTGCGTCCATGTAACGCTAGAACTTTTTGCTTGGAGTTATACAGAAAAGCCATGACGGCGTTTGTGGCATGTGTACGTGCCTGTTCGTGAGGAGAAAACCAATCTAGGGTTTGTAGTGTTGCAATTTACGACCACTTCAGCAGTCGTTATGATCACGCATAGAATCGTTACGACCACTTTTGGTTTGCTCCGATCACACTACGACCACTTCATGTTACTCCGATCACGCTACGTACTTGTAACTTCAATTGACGATGACCACTTTCACGCTACGCTGCACTCCTTCGATCACATAGTAGGCTCAATCGCTATAGTCGTAACTCTATTATAACCGCGCTGTAGACTCGATCGACGTGGTCGTAAAGCTTACGACCACGTTAAAAACCTGATCACAGTGGTCGTAACTCGTTTATAACCATGTCTTCTCTCCGCGACCGTGGTCGTAACTCGTTTACGACCATATCTTCAGCTCCTATGAACACCTCCGCTCGATCGCCATGATCGTAACTTATTTACGACCACGTTTGCGAACACGTCAAACTCGATACTCGATAATTTTTCCAAAGCCAAAACCGCTCCTTCTCTTCTTTATTTCTCTCCCCTATCATTCGATCACACCGATCGATTCAACTCTCTTCTCTTATTACATTACTCTCCTTTTATACCCGACTTTACGACTACAACACAGAGATAACGACGACTCCGAGACTGACTTGACAAACTGACTCGCACGCAGAACAAACTCGTACATGTATACGATCATGATGACTTGTACGCGGAACAAACTCGTATACGTATACGACCACCAAAAACTGACTCAAATACGACTAAACAAGATTACTAATTCTAACAATCACCTCCTTAATTTTATTTCTCCATCTTGATCACGCCGATCTTCTCTCTCGCTTTTACTTCTTCCTTCTACTTGCATTCCTATGCGCTGTTCCTTCCTGAGCCTTACACAATTCGATACTTGCCACGTCTTGCACCTGGACTGAACATGTCCTTCCTTGCACACCTGCCTGAGCTGGAACACCTGCTCCCACAGCCGCCTTGGCTTTGTCGTTACCTAAACCTTTCACCTTCCTCCAACACATATCTCGACTGAGATCACACCACCTCCGGTCTTTGCGTTCGCACATCCCATTGACGTCGCTCCCACGTATCCCACTTTGGCCTAGAACACACCAGCACCTCGTACACCTCCTCATCTTGATCTCCCTTTGCGCTGCGTGTGCGTGACTTGCACCAGCTGCAAGCACTTCGCCCTGTGTGTGGGGTCCACGGGAGTCTTGCCTACCTTAAGCGGCGTGCATGCATCCTACGACAGTTACATGCGAGCCAGGCCCGCCATCTTGACTTCTTGCGGCCGTGCCAGTTGCATGGCCGTGGGCATTGCCACTTGGGCCGCCGTCCTCACTGCTACCTGTAGGCGCATCTATTTATGTTAAACTACTGCCGCCTGCAACCGAATTGCAACATGCTGCGTCTCTTGTGCCAGCGTGTAGACCTGCATGCATGCCTTGCCAGCTTCGTGCGCGCCTCGCTCTGCATGCCGATGGGATGTCGCTCCTGCATATGCGCCATGCTTGCCTCCTACTGCCCGTTCATGAAGTCCACCATCTTCTTGCTTCACCTTACTGCTCTTCACACAAACCAATATATAAGTTTTCAAAGAAATCTTGTACTACCGATTTGGAGATCTTTTCACATTCATTAACAGATATTTGTTCTTGTCGTACACACATAAGAACTCATCATGCAGCACCACCATGCACCCTCTTTCTATCATCTGCCTAAGACTTAGTATGTTATTGCACAGACTTGGTATAAAGTAAATCCTTGTTAACAACTTCTTATTTCCGTTCTTGCATTGTAACATCATCGTCCCTTTGCCTCTTATCTCCACCGTGAAGCCGTCGCCAAACTTGACCTTGCCCCAAACCTTCTCATCGAGCTTATGAAACATGGAATGATTTTTCGTCATGTGGTTGCTAGCTTCATTGTCCAAGTACCACTGATCCGTGTGATCGTGGCTACCTTCCTTCGTGCGTAGTTTTGGAAAGACGTTATCCTCATTCAGTATCACCATGACCGGCGCCTTTTCAACATATGAGAAGAGAAGTAATCCCGGTTCTTCATCTTCGTTTTCATCTTGAACGAGGTTCACCTCCCGTCCTTCTTCTTGCTTCGACAATCCAAAGTATAGTGCCCGTACTTGCTACAATTGAATCACTTTATATGGCTACGGCATCCTGACACATAGTGCCCATATTCGCCACATTCAAAACACTTGACATGTGACTTATCACAGGATCTGTTACCACTTCCTTGTCTCCACGGCCACATCTGCCGCCTCGGTCGCTCTGGCCACCTCAACCGCGCCACCTCCCAGGGTTGTTTAATGAGCCTCGACCGTCTCTTAGATCTCACTTTACTAGCAACGCTTGCTCGTTGTGAGTCTGAGATCCCTACTTGTTACGTAACTGAAACCCCTTCAGTAACTCCTCATGCACCTTGAGAGAGCCAGTGATCTCTGCTATCTTCTTGTTGTCCAGATCGGAGGAGTACATAAGTGTGGTGGCAACAAGTATGTACTTCTTCGGAAGCACGTGTAGGTACTTCTTCACTGCCACAAATTCCTCCATCTTGTCGCCAAGAGAGTTAATCTGATTATACAACGACGTTAGCTTGCCGACGAACTCGTCCATCGACTGAGTCTTTCCCATCTTCAGATTCTCGAACTCGCTCCGCAAATTCTAGAGCCGCACCTCCTTCACATGATCAACACCCTCATGCATCGTCTAAAGCATCTCCCACTCCTTCTGTGCCGTCTCCTTACCGATGAGCTGATGCATTATTACATCTGGCACCGTCTGGTAGATGATGGCCAAAGCCGCCCGATCCACCTCGTCGTCCACCTCCTTATCCTTCCCTTTCGAATCAACTTCACCTCAGACTCCTTGGACGCGCATGTTCGCTTTTATCTTCATTGCTCACACCGGGTAATTATCGATCGTCAAGAGAGGGTACTGAAGGGAGATTAGCCTACCATGGGCCTTCGACTTATCGCCCATGATCTTCAGAAGCACCGAAATCAACAGGCTCGGATACCACTTGTTGCAGTTTATGACCACTTCAGAAGTTATTACGACCACACATAGAGTCGTTATGACCACTTCTGGTTTGCTCTGACCATGCTACGACCACTTCGTGTTGCTCCGGCCATGCTACGTACTCGTAACTTCAGCTGACGACGACCACGTTCACGCTACGCTGCACTCCTTCGACCACGTAATAGGCTCGATCATCATAACCGTAACTCGATTACGACCACGTTATAGACTCGATCGCCGTGGTCATAAAGCTTACAACCACGTTGAAGACCTGATCGCCGTAGTCATAACTCGTTTATGACAACATCTTCTCTTCATGACCATGGTCATAACTCATTAACGACCACGTCTTCAACTCATGCGGACACCTCCGCTCGATCGCCGTGGTCGTAACTCATTTACGACCACGTCGAACTCGATACTCGATAATTTTCCCGGAGCCAAAACCGTTCCTTCTCTTCTTTATTTCTCGCTCCTATCGTTCGATCACACCGATCGCTTCATCTCTCTTCTCTCGTTACATTACTCTCCTTTTATACCCGACTTTACGACTACGACACGGAGATAACTACGACTCCGAGACCGACTCAAAAAACTGACTCGTACGCGAAACAAACTCGTACACGTATACAACCACAACGATTTGTACGCGGAACAAACTTATACACGTATATGGCCACCAAAAACTGACTCAAATATGACTGAACAAGATAACTACTCTAACATATGGGTTGCTCAAGAACTGGAGGGGCCGCTGCCCATCTAGTTCCCGTGATTTCTTGTGAATCATCTCACCGATTTGTGACCAATACTTGGTGCTCGGTTCGGTGGTGCTTCTGGTTGGCTTTGTTTCCTCCGGCGAGATCGATTCAACGTCGACCAAAATTATCTACTACGCTGCTGCTATACTTCTACTCGGTTGTTGACTTTGTGAACCGAGAGCTGGCAGCTGTGGTGCTATTGGGCGAGTGCTAGCTGCCGGTGGCGAGTTTGTGAAGGGTTCGCTCCTGATTTTCTTGCCGTGAGGCGTTAAGAGAAGGACAAGGAGCAGAGGAGTCTATTGAATTGCTGCTGCTGTTCTTGAAGATCAGCACGTACTGCAGCTGCTGCTGTTGGTGAATCAAGTGGAGGACATCACGCACTGTGCTGTGTAGGTTGCAAGCACAGAGTTGGGGGTCTAGTCCTGAATCCTGTTTTCTAGTGACCACCATCAATCAACCAATACTTTGCTGTGTACTTGCTAGATCGCGACCAGTTACTTGCCTTTGTTAGCTGCTGCATTAGACGTGAGAAATTAAACAAGTTGATTACTGTTGTTAGTCTCTCCGGCCGGATTATTATATTGATGTTTTTAAAGGGAGATCGAAGACTGCTGCTGTACCGTGAAAGAAAGGACCATCGGCGAAGATTGCTGCTGAATCATTAAAGATAGGACCATCGGCGCTTCAACTAGACGCTGATCCGTATCAATCTAAGACATTGCCTTCCAAATAGAGTTCCTTATAGCAGCTTAAAGAAACGTGTGTAACATAGCAATTTATGCAACATGCAGCCACTTAATAAATCTAAGTGAGAGATAATCCATGTACAATTACAAGAATGGAATACTCAACTGAGTTCTTTCCATGGTGATTACATGTAACAGACTTCACCTTTGGAAGAGTTCTGCCCGGTCAAATGATAAATAAAAAACGTCCAAATCCAGAAGGTCAGGCCAATTCTTGCAGCAATTTCTCCAGTGCATCAGAAACAAGAGGAATGTGGAGGCAATCTTGGCCATCAGAGTGCTTTCTGATTTTCACCAGATCATGATCTTTAAACTCCGTCAAGTGGGAGTTCAATGTCACTTGACTGCTTACAAGAAAGCGTTCACGACATTTGGTGTACAAGCTACTGACAGGCATACCTGACAAACAAGGCAAATGAGGTTTATTTTTGCGAAATATGGGAACTCTCACAGGAAAATAAGTGTACAACGAACTTGCCTTCCTCCTTTTCATTTGCCAACTGATATTCAGCAAGAATTCTAAAAACACTTTGTGCATTCGGTGTCAGACTTTGCAGAACAACAAGGGCAGTTTTCGTGGTTTGGGCATGACCGCCACTAGAAAGTATCAATGGATAGAACACACCTTCGACTTTGTAAGGTGCAAATGGTGGGACATGGTACCAGCTCCACTTGAACTGTGTGTGCACCATCTTCTTGTCCCATACTACAAAAATTGCCAGTTTAGGATACATTAAACAATGAAGCCACCAGGGAAGGATGAAGCTAAAGGTGCCAGGAACTTACATAAAGGTGCATTAACATGATCTACTGATGCGACAACACGGACTTGTGGGCAGCAAGAAACTTGTGCTAGACACTGCTGTGATTCAGCATCACGCAAGGCAGGTCCGTCAATATTGTGAATAAGAAGGCACACATAATCATCTCCGTCGTCGGATGTCTGGTTGTTTAGAAATGAGATGATATCATCTATCGATTGGGAGGCAAAAGGTAGCGGTAATTGAGACCTTGTTCCTGACTGGCGTTTTCTCTTAAGTTTTGTTTGCTCCCAAAATACTTCAGCTATTGTTGCTATGACCTGAAAAGGCAACAGGTAAGATAAAAATAACGGGCACTTTTAAAGGCCTTGATGATGTAGGAACCTATTGTCTTGCGCGATAGCATGAAACGGAAGGTTCCTGAATCATGACCGATAAGCAATTCAAATACACATGCATTTACATAAGGTGTCGAATTTGACAATATTGGCATGCAAATCAACATCATCAAGAAACTTACTCCCAGGTGCTCCCTACAACTCTAATTCTACCCAAGTTTTTCGTACTAGTTCAAGTGGGGGTTTCAATATGCAGAAGTTACAGATGTTTGGGACCAATGCATCATATTAGACACACAAGGGGTTCCATATGTAACACCAAGACAAACAAAGGTCACACCTGCTTTATGTGCTTCATCTACTTCAATTCCCAAACCTATTAGCAAACAAATGTTAAAGGCAATTGAAGCATCAATCGATGGAAATTAAGCTTGCATAATCAACTCTGCATGATGAAACGATGCCATCATTTTTTTTAGTTTGTTTATTCAGTAAGGATTGAACATTCAGTGCAATTCATGATATATGCTTAACAGATGTCAAAGCATTTGAACAGGAGCGCAACAAAGCAATCCATTCTACAGGCAAGAGGTCGATATTGGCAGGAAGCCGTACTTGCTTCAAGTTGATGGACGGAAGGTAGCCATTGATCACAATGACAGTGAAATCAGTCAAGGTCGTAGACGCAAAATCCTCGAGCAACATCTTCTTAGATCCAAAGCCATACATCAGGAGGCCAAAGCTGCACCTTCAACAGAACACCTCGTCGATTATTTATGCACTTCAATCTACAATTCCGACTGAGGATGCTTTAGAAATAAGTATAAAAAGAGAAAACCTTAGCTCGAACAGCCAGTTGCGGTATTGGTCCTTGTAGCTTCTCGTCAGAGCCTCCACCTCTTTCTCGTGCTTCGGGGGGATCTCAGCGAGGGATGCTCGCAACACCTGCGCAGATCGCAAACCAGTCAGGTATACCCACAAACTACACGCGCAGAAAGTGAGGAGGCGATTCGAGGTTTCGGAGGAGAGGCGGGTTGCTAGACCTGCTCGTCGACGAGGTTGAGGTCGGAGAGCTTGCCGGCGGCATGAGCGCGCTTCTTCCCGGAGGAGGACTCCTTCTCCTTGGCCAGGAAGTAGCTCCTGGAGAAGCCCGCCTCCTCGTCGTCGTCCTCGGAGCCGGAGCTGGCCGCTGCCGCGTGGCCGCCTCTCGGAGCCATCGGATTTTGCTTCCTCAGCCGCCGCCGCCGCTGCAAGGATGAAGGGCTGGGGCAGTGGCGGACGCAGGAATTTTAGAATCGGTGTTCGAAGTTGTAAAAATATTTTTCAGTACAAAACATAAAGATCTACAGTAGCAATAGTTAACATACAATTGTTCGTACTAGGGATAAAATATCTCAAATAATATAAAGTTATTACAAAACAATTGCAAAGGTTCACAAAGTAGGAATATAAAGGTTGTGCTACAATGTGGCAAATAAGACCGTTAGATATATGCAAGTCAAAAGGAATAACTGCACGAAGAATTTACATTATGCAAAATATGATGATAGTATAAATGGGAAAAAAAGACCCAATTTGAATGTCCATAAGTAAGAGCTATGTTTCACAGACTTTCTTAACGAGTCAATATTCACTTGAAGGGCAGCCATTAGAACTTTTTTTCTAATTAGGATCTAGAGATTAAATGGGGACTGGAAGTAATTTGTGGAGTTAGCACAATGAATCGAACAATAGATGCAACGGAATATTCAGGATAAATTGCCAGATGAATGAACAATAACTGGGATGTACATGCACATGTATCATTAGTACCTGGCTTGCAGTAAAAAGTAAGAACAAAACAAAGCCTGTGACTCAAGATTGTGTTTTTTCTGTTATGCAAGGCACTATGGGGAGAAAATATTTAAAGTGTTCTAGCATATATAGAATAGAAACCATTATTTTCAGTGAGAATAATTGTCAACAGACAAATGAAGCTGGTAGACCCTTACTTTACAAAATCATTCTTCAGTTCTCTGTAATTAACACCTTCTATTAGCAAACCACAATTTGAGAAAGTACTTATTACTGGGAGAACATCGACCAGGAGGCATGAAATTATGAGCAACTAACCCGGAGAGCAGAAAGGCAGGTCGAAGTACCGATGAGTCTCGCTGCAAGCCTGCAAGGTCAAGGAACACGGCGTGAGAAATTACAAACAGATCCGATTCCTAACGGCAGTAGATACACTCATACACATCTGCAGACAAAAGGTTCATTACATCTAGAATTCGCTCTAAAACCAATAGAAACCGATGCTTTCTAAAATAAAACAAAAATAACCCAGAGGCGTGTCGCGGTCGGGTCTGCTGTGCCGGCGGAGCGGAGGGCCGGACGGCGGAGGCGCGGTCGCCGGTCGCGCCGTCGCGGTGCCGGCAGAGCGGAGCTGCGAAGGGCCAGATCTGGCCGGAGCGCCCGGCGGAGCAGGGGCCGGCTGGCCGGAGCGCCGGAGACCAGATCGACGCAGGCGGCGGGCCGGAGGCGCGGTCGACGCCGAGTCGCCGACTAGGGTATTGCGTCGGGCTCGGCCGCTCGGGGTATGGAATGCAGATCGGGATCGGGGGAGGGACCGGACCGGGGGACAAAGGTCACACCTGCTTTATGTGCTTCATCTACTTCAATTCCCAAACCTATTAGCAAACAAATGTTAAAGGCAATTGAAGCATCAATCGATGGAAATTAAGCTTGCATAATCAACTCTGCATGATGAAACGATGCCATCATTTTTTTTGTTTGTTTATTCAGTAAGGATTGAACATTCAGTGCAATTCATGATATATGCTTAACAGATGTCAAAGCATTTGAACAGGAGCGCAACAAAGCAATCCATTCTACAGGCAAGAGGTTGATATTGGGCAGAAAGCCGTACTTGCTTCAAGTTGATGGACGGAAGGTAGCCATTGATCACAATGACAGTGAAATCAGCCAAGGTCGTAGACGCAAAATCCTCGAGCAACATCTTCTTAGATCCAAACCCATACATCAGGAGGCCAAAGCCGCACCTTCAGCAGAACACCCCGTCGATTATTTATGCACTTCAATCTACAATTCCGACTGAGGATGCTTTAGAAATAAGTATAAAAAGATAAAACCTTAGCTCGAACAGCCAGTTGCGGTATTGGTCCTTGTAGCTTCTCGTCAGAGCCTCCACCTCTTTCTCACGCTTGGGGGGATCTCAGCGAGGATGCTCGCAACACCTGCGCAGATCGCAAACCAGTCAGGTATACCCACAAACTACGCGCGCAGAAAGTGAGGAGGCGATTCGAGGTTTCGGAGGAGAGGCCGGTTGCTAGACCTGCTCGTCGACGAGGTTGAGGTCGGAGAGCTTGCCGGCAGCATGAGCGCGCTTCTTCCCAGAGGAGGGCTCCTTCTCCTTGGCCAGGAAATAGCTCCTAGAGAAGCTCGCCTCTCGAAGCCATCGGATTTTGCTTCCTCAGCCGCCGCCGCCGCAAGGATGAAGGGCTGGGGCATAGGCGAACCTCTGCTCCCTCTAGAAACGCACGGTGTTTATTTATCGCCGTTCCCGCGCTTCCTTGTCTCTTTCCGCGGGAAATTGCTATACGGGCCGGGCCGTGAGGAGGAATTTGGGCTGAAACACATCGGTTTGTCTGGTAATTCTGGACGATAGCGAAGTCATGCACGGTATGGTAGGTACCCCCTTAGTCGGATTCAACTTTAAATTGCAAATACCTTGTGTCTAACAAAATATACTCGATTCTGTGGCTATCACCATGGCAATGTTCAGGAACAGGAAACGATGGTCGCGGCCAGAAAAGGACTGGTCGTGAATCATGATGACTCAAAGCATCAAGGGTCAATTATACTGTAAAGAGTACAGACTGAAGACTACCGAGTACAGGTAGTGTCAAACTACCAACGATTCCTTTACAGGTAAATGTGAGAGAATCAGGTACAACCTAAAGACTGAAGATTACCAAGTACAGGTAGTTCCAAACTACCAAAGATTCTTTTACAGGTAAATGTGAGAGAATCAGGTACGACTTAAGAGGTAAGAAATGTCTGCTAATGTCCCTTTTTATTCTGTAAGGTAAAACCTTCACGGTAAGTCCTGGTTCAAGCAGACCAAATTGCTTTCAACGAGAAGATGTTCTTTCGATGCTTCTAACAACGGTGGCTCCCCAGGGAGATGCATTATGTGCGATATCAAGGGAAGAGCTACAGCACTTTACTTGCCTTCGCTGCCTGTGAAGCAATGCATCAGGATGTGCAGCTAAAATTAACTCAGCTGGTATATGATCAGATTGCTGAAGAACTAAACATATATTTAACTCAGATGGTATATTGAACATGGTAGACCGGCAATCACTTACCAAAGGAAGCAAGGATTAAGTATGACATCTGGTAATTGATTGGTGCCTATGTTAGTATTTACCTAACCTAGTTCTAAAAAAAGAAGGAATTTACCCGACCCACTAAACAAGGGGAAAACCAAAAGTAAAGGAACACATTGTAATAAGTAGGAAAGTAAATACTGTTCCACCAGTGTGGTCGAACACCGGTATCAGCAATGCCATGTGAAATCACCATCAAGATGCATAAGTACTTCGACTACCTTCAGCTACTATAGCAGCAAATTTTGGTTTGTCTTGGTGCAATCTCTCAAAATCAATAATCACCACTGACCATCTGAAGTTCTAAACCAACAATTAGGAAGGGCACAAGCAAATTACAAGGCAGTCTTCATAATTCATCAAATCCCTGATAGTGTGAACAAGTTAGGGTACAAAAGATTGATAAAGTACCTAAAAAGGCAGGCACAAGTTGTTCTGAGAAAAGAATATGAATATCGAAATTGGCATGATATAGAGGAAACAGAAATCGATACTGGAAACACTAGTAGTTCCTCTCAAACATGTGTCCATGACAGTTGCTTGTGCTGTACCACAAATTTGATCACTGTCGTCTCATATTCCACGTAGCCATTCTATAGAAACAAAGGTAAAATAATCTCAAGAAATAGTTTCTAGGACTTGCAAAAAAAATACAGCACATGCAACATCAATGCTCACTTCTACAACTTGCCTTTCATCTTGATAGCCTCCTGATTGTCTATCAAACTAATCCAAGCCACTTGTGTCATTCATGGTCCACACTGACAATAGCATATCACAGAAGGTTTTTTTCCTCTCGAGTCCTCGCCATCGGCAAGAGCACCTCACAACTATTTTCCACTGCAATAGTACCAGTACAAGTTTAGCTCAGGTTTGAAGTGCATTATGCATCTCTAGAATGAAAAAATGAGGTTCCAGTTGTGCATCTATTACAAGGGCTCAAAGGAATGTATCAAGAGAACCAAACTTTTTTTGAAAAAAAATGATCACTTTTGCTCGGGTTTGATGTTTAGCAGCATACTAACGTGCTGCCACCAGAGTTCATACCAACTGCATCGAACTACAAATTCAGATTAATCAACTATGACCAGCTAACCAACACAGACCATGGTCTAAAGATAAAAATAGTTAATACTGCTAGCTTTTTTGTGTGCCCATAAATTTATACTGAGGAAGCCACAAGTCGAAATTCTTGTTTTTCAATATAAATAGTCCACGGATTCCAGTACCAAGTTGATGCCAGACAGTGACAACTGGGCCTAAAGGTAGAATCATGGCTTTATGCAGACAGAAGGTGTCCCAATTTAACATATCAATTATTCTTATTTTCATAGCATAATCTAATATGAATCCCTGGATAAATTGTTTATGATGTAATGTAATCGGTAACTGTAGTTTATTTTAATATTTTATGAAATGATCCTGATATTACGTGAAATATGGCACTACAGCAAAAAAAAAACTACACATTAATGATGGGTTAAAAACTTCAAATGGAGACAAGAATCTGTGAAATCTATACCTTCTTACGCAGCTTCAACACAGCTTTGTCCTGAAGGCTTCACCAACTCTTCCCTATCAATCATCATCCTGACTCTCTTTGCATCCTCTAACATTCCAGCCTTTGCATATATGTTAGACATCGTCACAAAATTCCCAGGATTCTCTGGCTCCACCTGAACCAGTTGCTCAAATGCAATCCGTGCAAATTCCACATTGTGATGCATCCTACTTGCAGACAGCAAAGCACCCCAGACAATTGCATTTGGCCTCATTGGCATCTGACTGATAAATTCCAAGGACTCCACAAACCTCCCAGCACGTGCAAGCAAATCCACAATGCAGGCACACTGCTCCATAGTTGGGATGAGACCAAGACCTGCCACAAAGCGCTGAAACAGTGCAAGACCTTCATCAACCAAGCCACAATGGCAACACGCCATGAGCACGGTTGTGAATGTCACAGGATCTGGCTGCATCCCACAACGCACCATCACATCCACAAGTTCAAGTGCCTTCTCTCCATGCCCATTTTTTGCAAACGCCCCTATCATCACATTCCACGACACAACATCCTTCCGTTCAATCTCTATGAACACCTGCTCTGCATCGCTGACACAACCGACGCGTGAATACATGTTCACCAACGCATTCCACAGAATGGGCTTTGAACCGCCATCATGGTTTCTCACCATGTACCCATGGACCTGTCTTCCGGACTCCAAACCACAAGACCCCAGCACAGCCACAGCCGTGCGGGCATTCCCTCGAACACCCCGCAAGCGCATGTCCTGGAAGCAATCCCACGCCTCAACGTCCATCCCGGCACCAGCGAAACCCCCAATCATGGCATTCCAGGACACCACGTCCTCCCCGTCCATGGAACCAAACACCCTCTTGGCCGCGGCCACCCTCCCATGCTTCGCGTACAGGGCGACCAGAGCCGGACCGACCGAGGCGTAGAAGGCAAGCGCCGGCACGTTCTTGATGCCGTAGGCGTGAGAGGCGCGCGCGGGGAGGAAGGCGAATGCGCGGCGGCAGCAGGAGACGAGGCAGGAGAGGAGTTCAGCGTCGGGGGAGACTGCGGAGGAGGCGAAGAGGGAGAGGGCCTCCAGGGGGCGGCCGTGGCGGGAGAGCGCGGAGAGGATGGAAGTGTAGGAGGCGGTGGAAGGGTAGGGGATGAGGGAGAAGGCGCGGAGGGAGGAAGGGAGGAGACCGGAGAGGGAGTAGGCGGAGATGAGGGCGTTGGAGGCGGGGAGGGAGGAGGGAAGGGCGCCGAGCTTGATGGCCGCAGCGTGGAGGGCGGAGACGGACGGGGCAGCGCCGCACGGGGGGGAGGAGGATGTGGCGGCGGAGAGTAGGATGCGCGGGAGGGAGAGGGGATGGAAGGGGAGGGTGCGGTGGTCGCCGGCGGCCGGGGCCGAGGTCGAGCACGCGGGGCGTTCGAGCATTGGGGGCGCGGGCATGGGGAGTCTGCAGTTTTGCTCTACGCAGGCTTGCTGTAGATCGGAATTCATCAGACGGATGTAGTTTATTTCCACGCTTTTCCACGTCAATCGAACGGCTAAGAATAACAATGTACAGGTTGATTTTTTATTTAATAATCTTCTATTAACAAAGATCTTAAAAGTAATCCCCACCCTATGTCACGACATCCTTGCTGTGTGGCAAATGAATCTTGCCACGCTACACAATGGGCAAGTTCCTCTCCATTGTGACCGATAGTTTTACTTCTAGAATGAGTGTTTATACGAATGAATTAAATATTGATAAATTGTTTTGAAAAATCTATTCTAATAAATTGTTTTGAAAAAATGATAAAAAGATATGTAGTTTATTTATTCAGGAGAATCCACAAAGTTATAAGTAGGGAAAATGAAGCCAATAGCTTACAGGCAAGACATGCATATGGCATGATGAACATGGGTCACTTTTTGAAATAAGTTTGACACGTGTTTTGTTTTAAAGATATTTGTTAAAAAAGATCAAATAATAATGAAAGTTCCAAAACAAATCACGGAACCGAAGGAGGAGTGCTCAAACGCACTGCTTTGTGGAAATTGTTTCACGTCGTCTCAAAAAAAGAGAGAGAGAGAGAATGTTTCACTTAACCTCAATTGCATTATTTCTTTTCATGACTTTAGACAATACTTAGCAAAATTGACATTGGCCCATGGTTAGCCCTCAGCGCGAAGGAGGCCGTCCGATCGGCGTTCCTCGGCCCCGATCTAGGTGGAGAGAAACGTGGCGGCCCACTCTAGAGCCTCTTCCTGCTCTCCACAAGTTCACGGGAAAATTGAATATATATGACCAAGTTGAGAGTGTTTTGATAAAATAGGACCAAGTTTTTTTTTGAAGGAACAGGAGGGGTTATCCCCTACTGATTAAAATAAAAATTAACAAAGAAGTAGCAAAGAGGAACCAACTGAGATTACAACAAAGAAGCAAAAGAAAACAAAAGAAGATTACAAAAGAGCTTCAAGCCAAAGAAGAATTTGCGGAAAATATTGCTTCTTGGCTCGATGGATGACCAGAGCAAACTCATCCTTAAAAATTGGGAAAATTGCTCTCATGCCACAAAGTTAAGCGCCATCCTCCCATTTGCCACAAACTTGAGTGGCTTTGTTATTATGCCACACACTTCACCCTTTTTTCTTTGTTTTGCCCCTTTTGCATTTTCAGGGACTGGAAATGACCATTTTGCCTCGCAAAATCAGCAGCAATGTGGCGTCGGAGCGCTGAGCGCGCTTGCGCGCGCGCGGCGGCGCGCGGCGTTGCGCGCGGCGCGGCGGTCGGCGGCGCAGCGCCGGCCGGCGATGGCGAATGCGAGCGCGGCTTGGCGCGCGCGCGCGCGCGGACGGCGGATGGCGCGCGCGGAGGCGGAGCGCGCGCGCGCGCGCGCGCGTCGCGCGCGGCCGGCGGATGGCGCGCGGACGCGCCATCCGCCGGCCAGCGCCGCGCCGCAACGCGCGCGCTCGCGCTCCGCCTCGCGCGCGCATCCGCTCCGCGCGTCGCCGCCGCCGCGTGCGCTGCTCGCGCTCCGCCCGCCATCCGCCGACGCGGGCAAAATGGTCATTTCCAGTCCCTGAAAATGCAAAAGGGGCAAAACAAAGAAAAAAGGGTGAAGTGTGTGGCATAATAACAAAGCCACTCAAGTTTGTGGCAAATGGGAGGATGGCGCTTAACTTTGTGGCATGAGAGCAATTTTCCCTTAAAAATTTGTCTACATCTCTGCAAAGAAGGGGGAATCCTGCGAAAAATCAAGTCATTCCGAGACCTCCAAATACTCCAGCTCATTAGGCCAATTATCTCCATGAAAAAGGTACTCGAGCTGAGTTTTAAAACTTGTGAAAACATCCCGGAGTGAGATGGGTGCCAAGGTACAACCCCAACGAGTGCAAGAACTCTGTGCAAAATTGCAGGGAAAGAAGCAAGTGTACCACAGATTCCTCAGAATTGCTGTCACAAAGAACACAATCATAAGAATCTAGAACCATGTGTCTGCGCTTTAGAAATGCTCTTGTATTAAGCCGGTCCCAAAAGAGTAGCCAGCAAAAAACTTGATGCTTGGGTTGCAAAGAAGATTTCCAAATCCATTTGATCATTGGATGAACAGTGAGTGGCCAATTAAAACTCTATAAGTTTTAGAAGATTTGTAGAAAGTGGAGCCCCAAATGTAACTCCACCGATCTTTATCTTCACAGAGGACTAAACCTTCCGAATGGACAAGAGTTCTTGAAATCTGTATATAAGCTTGAGTGAGAATGGCAGATGGAAGAGATCCTGCAAATTTTCATCAATTTCACTTTGAGAGAGTGAGCTCATTGTTTTTTACAAAGGAAAAGAGCTCGGGAAATAATGACCGAGATTTCGACCATTCCACATATCTTCCCAGAGGTAACATGTCATCCATCATTCACTTGCACAGAGGCAATGCCTTTGAAAGTTGTTAGCAACTTTAAAATATCTCTCCACCGAAAGATCCCTTCTTGATGTGACTCGGAGCTTTCCATTGGAGTAATGTTTTTCCTGCATCAAGTGTACCCATGGCACATCCATTCTGTTGAAGAACTTGTGTAAATTCTTGAGTAACAAAGCTGTATTTTGAGTTCTTAAATTAAGGACTCCTAGTCCACCTTCAGTTTTGGGCTTACAAACCATATTCCAGCTACTTTGGGTGGAGCTTTATTATTGATATCGACCTCGCCACGAGCGTGCTTCCTATATTTGTCAATCTGTTTAACAACTGAATCTTGAAGCTTGAACGTACACATATAGAATGTTGGCAAAGAAGAGAAAACAACATTTGTCAGTTGGAGTCACCCAGCTTGTGTGAGGAAGGAAGAGGTTGAAACAAGCCTTCGCTCACAACGACTAACTAAAGGCAAAAAATCAACAATTCTCGGTTTTGTTAAACCAAGAGGAAGCCCGAGATATGTAAAAGGCAAAGACCCTTGTGAGCACCCAAAAAGTGAAGCTAGAACCTCCATCTTATCAGGAGTGACGTTGATTGGTACCATCATAGATTTGGTAAAGTTAACTTTTAAACCCACCGAATCTGCAAACGTATTAAGCAAGGCTTTGAGATAGAAGAGTTGCCGGCTAGAAGCCTCCATTACTATCAAGGTGTCATCTGCATATTGCACAATGGGAAAGTCAGATGTATGATTGATCGGGATGGCGATTCAATAGTCCAAGGAGGTTGCTCGGTTGAGTATAGTCCAAGGAGATCACCACAAAACAAAGAGAAGGGGGACAGAGGGTCTCCTTGTCGAACCCCTCTTTACAATGAAAAGTTTTCCCGGGACTCCATTCAAGAGGATTGAAGAAGTGCGAGCTAAAGATAGCTTGCATCCATCCTAACCAACGAGCCAAATCCTTTAGCTTGTAATATCTGTAATATAGCTTCATGTTCCACTTTATCAAAAGCCTTCTCAAAATCCAATTTGAGAATGATTAATTCCTTCTTTGATTGATGACATAAGTGCAGATATTCAAAAGACCGAGCAAGGCAATCTTGTATTGTTTTTGATTTGATGAACCCATACCGATTTTTGTGCACTAATCGAATGATAAGGCGCTGCAACTGCTTGCCAAAAGCTTTGTAACTAATTTCATAGAGCAATTAAGCGTGAAATGGGTCTAAAATCATTGACGGTCACTGGTGTATCCTTCTTTGGAACAAGCGTGATCAAAGAGCCATTAAGACTTCGAAGGCAGATGCTACCATGAAAGAAGGCTTCTATCATTTTAAAGAAATCAGCAGAGATCGACCCCAACACTTCTTCAGAATTCGTTGTTGAAACCATCCGCCCCGGGATTTATCATTTGGTAGTTCCTTAATCACAGCAGATCACTTCTTCCGTGAAAGGATCTTCCAACGGGAAAGGTCACAAGGTTGATCCAACAAATCATGCAAATGAAAGTGCATTTGTGTGAACTCGATTTACCCAATCGTCCTTATAAGCGCACCATAGAAGCTCACCTTCTGTTATGATCTTGAAAACCTCCCGAACTATCGGTGAGTGAAGTAATAAGACTCTTTCAAGTCTAATTGTTGCATTGGCATGAAAAAACTTTGTTGGAGCATCACCTAATTGCGCCCACTTTATAGTACCCTTTGTTTCCAATAAACTTGTTGTTGATGCAAGAGAGAGCTAAGCTTTTCATTAAGAATAGTCTTGAAGTTCCATTCGAGTTGTAAGATCTCGAATTCTTCTAACACTTCTAGAAAGTTAATTATTATTTTCACATTAGCAATAGTAGCAAATGTGTTAGAAATATTTGCTCTCCGAATTTGAGAATCCTTCTAAGGATCTTAAACTTGCCAAGAAGAATTTTTTTGGGTCGGAATGTGGAGAAGGAACCAACCAACCATGGGAAACCACAGGAGGAAGTTATCATGGCACATCCGTAAGTTTTCAAACCTGAATCTATTCCCAATAGGAATATCTGTTGAAATATTGACAACACATGGGGTATGATCTGAAGGCTCCACTAAGGGCCAAACTTGAGTGTTCGGGTAAGAGATGTTCCAAACATTGGACGTGAAGAACCAATCCAGTCGTTCTAGCAATGGAGGATGTTGTTTATTTGACCATGTAAACTTTCTGTTTAAAAGTGGGAGCTCTGTGAGACCTAGTGAACTTATAGCTTCATTGAAGAGGACACAAGTTTATTATCCTAGTAAATATAGGACTGAGTTGAGCACCTTCTTGCAAATATGGTATTTTTCCCATTTTAATTTTATTTTCATTTTCCAGCCCATTTTTCTATACGTGAAATGACTCTTTTGCCCCTTATCTTTTGCCCAAAATGAAATCCTCCTGAGTTACCGTCTCTCAGGTCTCAGGCCGACCACAATATTGCCGCCGCGGTTGCGCAGCTTCTCACCTGAAATCGGAACACCAAACACAGGAGGATTCGTGTGAGCACGAAGTTCACCGGAACAGAGAAATGTTTTAATGTCACACAGGAAGAAAGAAAGATTTAACAGACAAAGAAGTGAATATTTCTGGAGATGGAAAGCCGAACAGGGAAGAAATGGAAGTAGAAAAAAAGTAAATATTGGAGAGCAATGCAAGGTAAAGCTGCAAACCAAAATCTGACACCGCGAAGGCACCATGGTAATAAAACAACCAAAAAACAGTAAAGAGAAAAGGGCAAATCTGCTGTGCAAAGAGAGAAAGAACCAAAAGATAAGAGGTAAAAGAGTCATTTCACGTAGAGAAAAAGAGCTGAAAAATAAAAATGAAATTAAAATGAGAAAAATACCATATTTGTAATAAGGTACTCAATTCAGTCCTATATTTACTAGGACAATAAACTTAATCCTATTTTATCAAAGCACTCTCAACTTGGTACTATATATTCAATTTTCCCCAAGTTGACAGCTCGGCCTCGGCGTCCGTGCGACCGCGGCGTTCGCCTCGCCATGGCCTTCTCCTCTTCCTCGCTCGCCCCCTTCTCCCCGCCTTCTGGAACCTTCGCCAGAGCCCGCTCCGCCGGAACGTCGCTAGCCGGCGCGCCCGGGAGGTTCCTGGCCTGCTCCTCTCCCCCGCCGGACGTCGTGGTCACGCGCGAGCAGGGCAAGAACGCCAAGCTCATCGCCGCGCTGGTAATTTCCCAGTGCTATGTTCTTCTTGCATTGTTCTTTTGTATCGGACGCAGTGGGTTTTCGGAGAGCATAGGGGATTAGAGCTTGGGAGGAGGTCACAAGGCGAACCCCTTCCCCAGTTCCACGTCTGTTTTGTGATGTGCTGACCAATCGTGGTGAATTTTGGCGGAGGATTTTAGATGTTCGGCTGTAGAGAGTCGAATTTTTTAGCTGCGAGGCTCATGGATTTGATACGATCTTCGAGAATTGTACTGATTTCCTTCATATGGAGGGTTGACTTGGGCTTGATATTGGAGAAATTTGGTGGCCAATTTGTAGAATATGGTTCCGCATGCAAATGGAGCTCATTCCTTCTTAATCTTTTTGGAACTGTTATTAGGAGCTTGGAGCTTAGAATTAACCCTTTTTGTGTACCGTGGTCCTTCTTGAAATATTAAAGTGGGAGCTTTTGTTGGATCTAATTTGCAAGATCCTTTCCATTTTTTTTTTCTAAACTGGTATAGCTACCCTCGTTGCATTGTTAATATAAAACGTGGAGTCAACATTTGTGTAATCAAACCTAAGCATAACCTCACTGCTTTACGTATTAAAGTGGACCATAGCTGTTTGTTAAACTAATGGCTTAAGACTTCAGAACATTCTGTCTATATGTGAGACTTGTGAAAATTATTCATTGATGTTAAGAGTAATGCAGTTGTTCATCTATGTGCCATGTTGGACACGATGTAATAGAGGTGTTGGAGTTGGAACTGAGAGGGCATCTGGTGTTTACTGTGTAATGGAGACAAAACGCTGGTCCGGAAAGCATAGTTTTGTATTTGGGTTTTACTTTTGCCTATGATAATGTCTTGTTTGATTTGCGTCATCTTAAGAAGAAAGTTAATGGAAAACAAGTAAATTTCAAGAGGCATATTCTGAATTGGTTGTTGTAATCGCCTATTATTTTCTTAGAAGATCTGACCTACATTATTGTTGAGACAGTATCATAAAAAGGTCTAATATTTTTCAGAATACTGCATAGTTTCCAGAAGTTCAGAATAGGCATTTCCTTTTAAGTTTATTCAGAGTATTGCTATCGAGCATTCACATCAGTTTTCTAATTGGATTCTGTAGGAAAAGCATAATGTACAATCTCTGGAGCTTCCTCTTGTTAAGCACGTTGAAGGCCCTGACACAGATAGGCTTTCAGCTGTCTTGCGCGGTAGGTGGTCCAGTCATTCTTTTGCAGCAATGTAACATTGCATTGTTTATTTCTTGCCTTGTACGTCCATTTACTCGAACTGATGTTATGATTGTTCATTTCTTGATATTATCATCTTTACACTTGCTTTGCGAAACTGGCAACCGCCAAAATTCATGGTTTAGTCACCCTAGTGTTCTGTATTCACAGACGAAAAGTTTGACTGGATTACTATAACATCTCCTGAGGCAGCTGCAGTGTTCCGCGAGGGATGGAAGTAAGATTCAAACATATTGCAGTTATTGTGCGCAATGTTGCTACAAAAATAGAAATTATACGTCATTTCATGATTCATTCTTCATAAGCCGTGGGCTTGTGGCGGCATAGGTTTGTGCACTTTCTGTTATTGGTTTGTTGGCTAACAAAATATATGATGCCCTTTACATGTCTGTAGTTTTTACGAAACTTTGTTCCTTCACTCAAATGATTGTTACATGAATACACCAGAACGACTCAAATGTAATCTATGACTGCCATATTTGACGTAAGTTACACAATAATTCAATATCAGGGCTGCTGGAAGTCCTAAGGTGCGAATAGCAGTTGTTGGAGCAGGTACTGCAAGAATTTTTGATGAAGTATCGCAGTCTGATGATAGATCCCTTGAGGTTGCATTTTCTCCTTCCAAAGGTATCTTGCCCCATAATTTATACAATGTAATTACTACCCATGCATTTTAAAGACTTCATCTGTCTTCAAGGCTCGAACTATTTTTTTAGTGTATAAGGTACTTATTCGATTTCTTTCTTCATCAGCTATGGGTAAAGTTTTGGCCTCAGAGCTACCAAGGACCAGTGAGACTACCTGTAAAGTGCTGTATCCTGCATCTGCAGAGGCTGGCCATGAAATTCGTGAGTCATTCTGGTGTTCATGAAATTAGCATTTATCTGTTTGCTATTTTCTTCCCCTTTCAATTAGGCCATTTCTGGCCTTCTGTTTTCCAGAATGAGTTATGAATTCATCAGGACAAATCAATCCATACTATAATAGCTTTGAGCTTGGATTTTTGCAGTTAAATTTTTATGGTTTTAAGCGTTTAACTACTTGTATTAATTTCGATCTATGGGCTTGGTTCACTCTTTTTATTCATTATTCTTGCTGTTTCTGTCGTCCTCAACTACTGCATGAAATATTCAGGCTTTATGTTACTTAATTCTGCCGTGCAATGCAGAGAATGGGCTGTCAGATCGAGGGTTTGAGGTGACAAGACTGAACACATATACAACTGTAAAATTTTTCACTTATATTGAACTATTCTCTTTCCTTTATATAATTCTCCATTTGTGCCTCACCTCATGTGCATACAAAACTAGTCATCTGCATCTTTTGATCTACTTCCAGTGATCTATGGTACCTATCATGTTTAGCTTGAATCTTTTTTAAGACTATATTTTATTAATTTTATTTGTACATTAGGTATTAAGCTTCATATGAAGTGTCTTTTTGCAAAGACATAATCCTGAACTAGAGTCAGATATTTAGTTTTTTCCTTGTAGGTTGATTCTAGTGAGCTCTTGAAATCAATGCTGCTCTTGGTCAACTATACATAACAGCATTTTCTTTCTATATGCTTCATCTTGTAATTGTGTACGTAACTGTGCACAACAATTATATTTTCTTAATCATTGAACCATACTTGTCTTGTGCACTTAGAACCTCATGATATTTTATCTTCTGCAGCCTGATTTCCCTTACTTGACACGGTCATATTTAGTTTTTGTAAGGTTGACTTTGACATATCTTACCAGAGCTTGGCTAAATCTCATTTCACAAGTTGACAATTGGAGCAACTCCATTGCTTGCATCGGCGAGACGACCGCCTCAGCAGCGAAGAAATTTGGCCTGAAGAGCATATATTATCCTACAACCCCTGGACTTGAAGGGTACGCACACATCATGAGGCCTTTTGAATAGCATTATCCAATTGTCGTGCGCATGTCGGAGTGTTGGACATTCAGAACTGGCGTTCACATCGTATATTTTGAAGCCCTTGACTATTGTATCGTCCATATGCATGATTTTCCACGTTGCTTTTGACAGGTGGGTTGAAATCATCCTCGAAGCCCATAAGCAATCGAAAGAGGCACCTACCTTGTCCTTGTAAAGTTCCTTTGAATTTCTTGGTCTCTTTCGTCATAGCCTTCTCTGTTTCTGCCGTAGGCCCCAAAGTGTTGAAGACGGCACGCCTTGTACCAGATGCAGGAGGTTCTTGATGCTTCGACACGGCCGTAGCCTGCAGGTGCATTCTTTTGCTTCTTTGAGGGGGAAACCATGTGTTTGTTGCCTACCGATCACACACTACGTTGTTTGTACCGTAAAGAGAGACGAAACCGCATCGCCAGCTACTGTCCATCAGTCCATGGAACCACCTGTAAAATGTGAGCTGTGTGGTGTATGCATCTAAACAAGTGATGTATCCCAGTTTTTGTAGGGAGTGTATAGATATTATCTGGATATTTTCTTCTTAATTATCATCTAAATTTGTGACTTTTAGATTAGAGATCAAGAGGTTCCTTATTTTTAAAGGGGATGATTTTTTTCAAGGAGGAGGGGGAGAATTTATGGCTATTGGATCTCTAATCCAATGGTCCTAAATCTGGATGATAGTCAGGAGGAAAACATTCGAATGGCGTTTAACAAAAACCCGTTTTTGTATCCCAAATGGTTCTGTGACGTAAATACCATGGAATTGGCGCTCAATTAATGTATTGGCATCCTAAATCACGAGTGTTTCTTGGGCCGGTGGCCCGGCGCTGTACTGGTACTACGTCATTCTCCATTAGTCCTTTTTCTCGGAGGAAAAACGTGTGCAGATATTATTATTAAGCCTTGTGCCGTCTTTGTTCCGCTCATTGCATCTTGTCCTGGCTCGAAGAAGAGGCTGTACTTGTGGCGGGCGGAAGAGAATCTGCGGATAAAGTTGCATTGACGCTCCGGGCACCGCGGAATCTCCGCCCTCTGCACTCCACCAGAAGATTCCTGCAGCGTTTCAGCTTACGGAGAACTTGCGTCAATCGGTGTGGAGCCCACACGTCAGTGACGCTTCGCAGCAATATTTCGCTGCTCATACGATGGCTGTCAGCGTCGGGAGTTACTGCAAAACCAGTAGCATCCATCGGTTTTTTTACTGTAGTTATGGCTTTTAGGTGCGATTTATTAGGGTCTGTTTAACTGATTTTTTACTTAAATTTCAGACTACGACTTTTGTTTGAAATTACACTATAGCGGCTGTTAGTTTTTTCTAAGAAAAAATTAGAAAAGTGAGAAATAATTAAAAAATCATTATATCGACACAGACAATGCAAGCGAATAAGGGGAAAAGAAAAGAAAAAAATGCCTAAAAACTAAAAATATCAAAATTAAAAGCTGATATATTCTAAGTGGCTTTTGACTTAAATAAGTCGGAAGGTAGAAAAAGACATAAGCTGAAACCATTTGAAGCGATACCTTAGTCTAATAAATAGTGGTTGCTGCGAAAAACTAAAAGATAAAAATCGATGAAAAGCCAAGAAAAAAAAGACCATTTGCCCTAAAAAAGAAGGTCACGAGGACACATTTTTTTTCTCGAGGTTTCCCCCTTTTGCTCTAGAAAGAAAAGGATTTTTGCTCGAGTTAAGCAGCCAGGCCTCCAGGACGGGAAAACGTCCATGTCCACAAGCAAAGCACACGTCGACGTCTCCCTTCTTGCAGGTGTAGTAGCCATCCATGCTTAACCTGTTTTTTTTTTTTAGTCAAAAGCAACCTGGCGAAGGCGACGCGAAACGGAAGACTTTTCTTCGCCGGCGGTTC
This sequence comes from Dendrocalamus sinicus, assembly GCA_036346575.1. Lineage (NCBI taxonomy): Eukaryota > Viridiplantae > Streptophyta > Magnoliopsida > Poales > Poaceae > Dendrocalamus > Dendrocalamus sinicus. The sequence continues at coordinate 48,366,606 of CM070648.1, read as the reverse complement.
GCACAGAACAGAAGATGAGGTTGCCATCAAATCAAATACGAGTGAGAGGAAGAGCATATCTTCCTAATAAAATACCGCAACTTTGCGGATATGCGCCTCGAAATCTACGGCGAATTTCGCCTTCTCCTTTCGGTGGACAAGATTCGAGCCCGACTTCGCACGAGAGAGAAAAAAAGGGGAGACGACGACGTCTCGGCATAAAGGAATGGACTAGAGACGGATTCCGTCGTTCAATTGGGAATGTTGTGCTAGTTGAACATGACAAGTAGTACTAAACAATTACTCACTAATCATCTTATCAACATGTGGTAAGTAAAACTGCTACTAGTATTGTACAACTAATGACTACGTGTCACTATTGTTAGTAAGATGTTGGGAGCCTGAAGTGTCCAAAACAAACACTTATACAGCCGTACGATTTTTTATATCAGAAAGTATATTTCAGCTTGCAATCATGTGGTTGAAGGCACGACATTCACAGCTGTTAAATTCATAATTAGCCTTATCATATGTTTTTAGAGAAAACGATAAGACAAGAAAAAGTAGAAGTCATAGGCCTCCTCATCTTTCCTTCCTCTTCACTTTGCCTTTTCTCTCTTTGCACAGCATGCTTTCCCGTTCTTCTTTACTTTGCCTTTTCTTCTCTCTACATAGCTGAAAGCATCTAGGCCCCTAAAAATGATTTTGGT